>CM028133.1:727088333-729955000 GCA_016271365.2 Neoceratodus forsteri
AAGGAGAGAGAGAGTAAGGGTTTTGGGGCAGTGCTGCAAGTTTACAGCCCTTATAGAAATATGCATGCAATTGTAAAGAGCTGTGGAATATTTGGAGACTAAGAGACGGGGGGGATGTGGAGGCCAGGGCAAGGAGGCAGGTGGGGGAATGGGGGGAGGAGTAGAGAGATAGGAATGACTGGGGGTGGGGGCACTGGGAGGCTGGGAGGGTTGTGAGCTGCAATGGGTGTGGGAACCTTGTGGAAGTTGGGAGGTTGTCCAGTGTGCAGTATGTTCAGACAACTTATGCTGGAGATAGAGAGCTTGAGACAGGAACTGGAGGGAGGGGAAAGGTATGAGGGGGTGAGGAGGGCTCCATCACAAGATAGACCAGGCTGCCATGAGCTGGAAGGGGGCACTCAGCCAGGGGGGCCAAGTCAACAGGGTCCGGGGAGCACCAAAAGAGGATGCTGACAAGTGGTAGGGAACACAGGTAGACAGACAGGAAGTAGGAAAGAGGTTCAGGGTAAGCAGAGGCAGGAAGGGATTTCAGGGGCAGGAGGTTGGAGACAACAAACAGGTACACAGTACTGGTTGATGAAATAGAGCAGGAGGTTGGGGAAGCCACCACAGAATAAGAGTCAGGTGAGCAGGAGGGAAGGGAGGAATACAGGGTGGAAGGAGAGAGGGAAGTGGGGTAAAAGCGGGAAGGGGCAAGGAAGAAGGCCAGCTTGGCACGAACACACTAAACAAAGTGGGAGGAAGGCCAAAACATGTTGGGAGGAGGGAGGGGGAAGGAACAATGCAGGGGGCAGTGGGAGGACATAAAAGTAGTGGAGGGGGACTGGTTGTGGGAGAGAGTGAGCACAGAAAGGATGGAGGAGGAGAGCAGGTGGAGGCGCAACTGGAGGAGAAGGGAGGGGAAAAGGGCAGGGTATGAACAGAGAGGACACTGAGGAAAAGGGGCTCATGGGAGGGCAAACCATGGGGAAAGTGCAAGGGATGGGGGAACAAGTACTTGTATTAGGGGATTCTATGCTCAAGGGGGTGAGATGGGGAGGTAAGGGAGCAAGGAAGAGCTGAACCTGGGTGGAGTGTATGCCAGGTATGACAGTGGGCAAGGTAGGGCAGTGCGTTCAAAAATGTGCGGACAAAGGTGGGAGGGAAGTCTCATATCATTGTGCACCTAGGAACAAATGACCTAGAGGGCAGTACAGTGGAAGAAGTGCAGGAGAGGTTCAGGGAAGTGGGGGGTATCTGCAATTGGGTGGGAAGCTCAGTGATGTTCTCTGAGATACTCCCGCTGCCTAGGGCAAGCACAGCAAGAAAGCTAAGAATACAGGCATTTAATGGGTTTCTGAAGGGTTGGTGTGTAGAAATGGGGTACAGGGTATTAGGGGAGTGGGGCGAGACATGGAACAATAAGGGGCTTTATGCCAAGGATAGGCTGCATCTCAACATAGAGGGTACACAGGCATTGACACAGGGGCTGGAGAAGCACATTAAAAACAACATAGATTTAAACTGGGGGGAGGGGCTGAGTCAGATTGCAGGGAGGAGGCACCTTCCAAGAGAGACCGGAAGGCCTTGCCCCCCAGAGAGGAATGAGAGGAAATTATCAAGACAAAAGTGGAAAGGAGAGAGATGGTAATAGGAGGGGCAGAACACAAGGTGGACTGTAGTATCCTTGAATGCAAGGAGCTTAGCAAACAAGGTGGCAGAGTTCCCGGCAATGATGGTGGAGGGGAGGTAGATATTGCCACCACCTCAGAGACCTGGGCCACCCAATACCATGACTGGGATCTCATGATCCCAGGATACAAGGTGCACTGCAGGGACCGGGGTTGGGGGAAGGGGGGGAGTGGTGGCTATTTATGTCATGGAGGGAATACTGTGTACCAGGGAGGAATGGGATGAGGGGAAGCCAGAAGCTATATGGGTATTGCTCCACAGCCCTAAAGGTAAGAAGCTCAGGATGGGGGTGGTGTACAGGCCACCCCCCCCAATAGCGAGGAGGTGGACAGGGAGCTAGGGTAGCAAATCAGGAAGGTCAGTGGCAAAGGGAATACAGTTACGGTGGAAGACTTCAACCTACCTGGGGTTGACTGGCAGACTGTAACTATAGTACATGCCAGGGAACAGGTGCTGCTGGGGGCTATCCAAGACAGCTACCTAGTACAAGGAGTGATGGATCCTACTAGGGAGGGGAGCATACTGGACTTGGTGCTAACAAATGGGGACCAAGTCCAGGATTTGGTAGTACAGGACCCTCTAGCAGGAAGCAACCACCACTCAGTGTGGTTCCTTCTCAACATTTGGGGGGTCAGCAAAGACCAGGAGAAGAGTGTTGGATTTCAGGAAGGCAGATTTTGCCAGAATGGGCAGCATCCTAGGGACGTATTTAGCTGAAATTATCCCAGGGATGGATGCTGAACAGAAGTGGGCAATCATTAGAAGGGGCTAAATGAGGCCACAAACATGTGTGCCAAATCTCAGAGTAAGCAGTCCAGGTCAAAAAAAACCTAGCTGGCTCAGCAAGGAGGTGGAGGGGAAGGTGAAGGAAAAAAGATTGGCCTTCATTAAGTTCAAAACATTTGGGTGTGAGGAGGATAGGGAAGTGTTCACAAAGGCATCTAGGGAGGTGACCATGTCAGTCAGGGGCAGCCAAGGCAGCAGACAAGCTGTAGCTGGCTCAGAGGATCAGAGAGGGAGAAAAGAGGTTCTTTAAATACATAAGGGAGAAGAGGAGTTGTAGGGATGACATTGTTAGAATCAAGAGAGAGGGATGATGGGTGGAACAAGGGGAAAATCAGGCAGAGGCACTCAATGAGTATTTCTGCTCGGTGTTCAAAGAAAGAAAGAGATGGCCCAATACTGCAGGGGAAAAGGGGCAAGGATGGAGGTGGGGCAGAGATAACAGATGGGGTCATCCAAGAGGATAGAGTTCTGAAGGGTCTTAAAGCCTTGCGGGTGGACAAGGCACCAGGACTGGACGTTGTACACCTAAGGGTCCTGAAGGAACTGGCAGAGGTGTTGGCAGGCCCTCTGATGGACCTGTTCAACACCTCCTTGGAGACGGGGAATGTACCCAGGGACTGGAGGATGGCTCATGTGGTGCCCCTTCACAAGAGTGGACCCAAGGACCAACCGGGTAACTACAGACCTGTGAGCTTGACTTCCATAGTGGGGAAATTGATGGAGACCATTCTGAAGGAGAGGTTGATAACCTTTGTCTATATTGTCTATAGCGATGGTCTGCAGGACGAGAGACAGCATGTGTTTGTCATGGGAAGATGTTGCCAAACTAACCTGATCGACTTCTTTGACTGGGTCATTAGAGCAGTTGACAAAGGCCATGCTGTGGATGTCCTGTATCTGGACTTCAGCAAGGCTTTCGACTTGCTGCCACACAGAAGTTTAATGAGCAAGCTGAGGGACATGAGGGCGGGGGGAAAACTGGTGGGATGGGTTGACAGCCGGGTGTAGGGCAGAGAACATAGGGTAGTTGTGAGCGGGGAAACATCCAAGTCAAGGCCAGTAATGAGTGGGGTACTGCAGGGTTCAGTGCTGGGCCCTGTTTTGTCTTCACTGGAGATATTGCAGATGGGGTCAAGAGTAAGATCAGCCTGTTCGTGGACAACACTAAGATTTGTGCAAAAGTGGATAATAAGGAAGAAAGGCAGGCACTCAGAGAAGATCTAGCTAAACTCAAACACTGGTCCAGGGAGTGACAGTTGGGATTTAATGCTAAGAAGTGCAAGGTCATACACTTTGGAGCCAGAAATTCCAGGAACAGCTACTGACTGGGGGGAGTGCAGGTAATGGCTTCAGAGGAGGAAAGGGACCTGGGGATCATAGTCACAGGGGACATGAAGGTACCAGCACAGTGTAGAAGGGCAGCAGTAAGGGCGAATAGGATGCTGGGGTGCATTACCAGAGGGATCACCTCTTAAAAGGGGGAGGCCATCCTGCCATTGTATAGATCATTGGTGAGGCTACACTTGGGAGTACTACGTACAATACTGGTGTCCATACCTCAAAAAGGATGTGCGATTACAGAAGGGGGTGCAGTGCAGGGCTACAAAAATTATCATGGGACTAGGGGAGTTGCCGTATGAGGAAAGGTTGAAGAAGCTCAACATGTACTCACTGGAAGACAGAAGGGTAAGAGGGGACATGATAGAGACTTTTAAATACTTGAAAGGCACAAACAAAGTCAGGGAAGGAGGACTGTTCCACTTAAAGCCGGGGAAGTGTCACTAGGGGGCACAGTCTGAAGGGGGAAGGTTTAGGAGGGAGATGAGGAGGCACTACTTTACAGAGAGAGTGGTGGCAGGTTGGAACACACTGCCAGAGGAGTTAATCGCTCAAAGGAGAGTGAATAGCTTTAAGTGGGGTTGGGATAGAGTCAAGGGCAGGGTTAGTACAGACAAGAACACAAAGAGGAGAAGGACCAGGAAAGAGGAGGAAGGGAGGGGTTTGGGTGGAGGTGGAGGTGGGGCAGATGCAGTGATATGAAACTAAGAGCTGCACAATCTGGCAAACTGGATAGACCCGAGAGCCTTTTTCTGCCTGCAATTTCGTATGTTGTGTTCTTAGTCCATCTACCATAAATGCACCCTGGGTTGGTGCACAAATTTCAGGTTAACATTTCAGTGTCACTACTGAAGATGTCAGCTGCAAAATCAAAACATTTTGCACTCACCCTTTGCTTGCAAATACAGCTATGATTGATGTTTTCCAGATGTCACACATGCTCCTTTAGAAATTAAAGTTTTTTTCAGAAAAGTAGTAAGCACACTGATGATTTAGTAATGAGGGCAGGCTTGGTGATTACTGCTGCTGTGCAGCTTGTGTTTTTAGGTTTAATAGTTTGTGAGTGTGCCATACACAATAAAACAAACAATATTACTTATCTGCAACTAGTTAACAGACCAGGTTAATATGAGTTGAAGAGCAGCTTTGACGTGTAGTTAAATTTAATTGCTCCTTATTTTCTTTACGCTGTTACTCTAATCTACGGAGCCAATGGTCCTTGGGTTATCACCTGTTCCCTTTTTTTATGTTGGCTCGCACTTGCAGGCAAGTCAGCATCTTGCAGTAGTAGCAGATATCAGAGGTGCGGTCAGTGTGGGCGAATGCAGGGCACGCATCAGTAGGTACATCCCCCATTCTCCAATAAGCCAGCATGAAGGTGCTGACATCAGCAATATTTAAAGTGGTCAAAACTTCTAAGAAAAGTGCCGCTGCAATGAGAGGCAAGCTCGTGATACAGCAGTACAATAACACGCCTCATGACGTGCCTTTCCTGGTGAAATATTTCAATAAACATGGTGGCAGTGGCTGCCGCTGCTGCCTGCCATGCAATGTCGACTTCAAGTGTGCCCAATCCCCCTTTTGGCATGCTAAATAACCCCCCCAAGATTGTGTGACACACTGGGAGCCCACCCAAGTATGCCTCCCCATGATGAAAGCCGACCATCATCGGCATGTTGAGGACCTGCTCCTATTCTGTGCCACACTGGGAGCCTACCCAAGTGTGGCAGCATCATCCCCCCAAAGTTATGGCTCACACTGGGAACCCACCCCAGTGTGCAGAACACTTTTTATACACCTGTGGAAAAAGAAAACTATCCTCGGTGTTGTCCCCCCTCCCACCAAGTACCTAAAAAAGAAAACAGTCCCTCACTGTGGGGTCCCCTCCCTCAACCTGCAGCCACCTCTGTGCCCCCACATACACCCTCACCCCATACTTACCTCCAGTGGCCGGTGCAATGATCTTCGGTGGACTGGGACAACGTCTGCACTCTTCAAAGCTGACCGCAAACTGAAGAAATGCCGGCAAGCTGTATAATGGCATAAATAGTTTTTTTTTTTTTTTTACTTAGATAGATATCTCTGCTATTTTTTGGAATATTGCCTCCAAATTTTCAACATGGGGTGCTTGGGACCCCACCTCATGAACACATGCACTGTCATCTTGTTACTCGGCCTCAAAAGATAATTTTGCGGTCACTGCGTGATATCACCTTTTAGGACTGATTAACCAAACGAAAATGCCACTGTTCATAAGGTGGTGTCCCAAAAAAACTATCTTGCAAATTTGGTGAAAGAATTCCAAAAAATGACCATGTTACGAGCGTGCGTTGGGCAGTTTCAATGCACACTCGTAACTTTGACAATTTTTTATATTTTCACTCCAGATTTTCAACATTGCCCTTTTTTCACATCTCCCTATGAACAGTACAGCTGTTATTTTTCATATCCTGCCCAAAATACGTTTCCGTGCATGTGGCGCACAATGGCGTGGTCATTGTGCAAAATCAATGTTCTGAACACATTAACAAAATCACAATGAGACTGTTCATGAGTGGAAGTCCTAAAATGCCTATGTTGAAAATTTGATAAAACAAACACCCAAAATAATTGCGTTACGAGCGTGCACTGCGCAGTTTCTATGCATGCTCATGACATCACCAATTTTTCATATTTTCACTCCGGATTTTCAACAATGCTATTTTTTTACACCTCCTCATTAACAGTGCAGCTGTCATTTTTCACATCCAACCCGAAATGTGTTTTTGCACCTGTGCGGCCAAAATGCACAGTCGCTGTAGAAAATCACCTTTCGGCCAACAAACTAATAGTGCCACTGTTCATGAGGTGGGGTCACAAACGGCATATGTTGAAAATTTGGAGTGAAAATATCAACAAATGCCCTCAGCATTAGGGTTTCCAACTGCAATGCCCAACCCTGTATAGACTGACAGGCGTCATCCAGGCGTCTGACAGGATCCAGCACAAGTTCATTATCCACGACTCCTTGTAGTTCTATGTTCAATGTGTATTACCTGTAAATGTGCATTTTTACTATAATAGCAGCTATTTTTACTGTTTGTACTACTGTAACTTGTCTTTCTGTATTATTACTGTAGGACCGCAGGTCCACCTTGTAACTGAGCTTGCTCAATGGTGCCCGCCTGGACAAATAAAGATATTGATTGATTGATTGATTGGGAGGTGTGAGTTGGCATTGTTGGCTGCAATGCTCACGCCATTCAACCCCCCAACCCTGCAGCCAGTGACAGGTGTTGAGATGTGCCTTACACTCTTCAGCCCCAATGTTCACCTCATTCTCCTACACTGCACCCATGTCAGTATATTCCCTTATGGAATGGGGTGAGCATATGGCTCGAAGACCCCAAGGTACATCGCAGCACTTGTCGGTCTCTGCAGGGTAGGGTGAGGTGAAATGGCATGAACATTCTGGTCAACGACCCAAAGGCACACCCCAGTGCCTGTCACTCTCTGCATGGTAGGGCTGGGGTCGGCGTCAGTTCACTGCTTCACTGCTAGTCCTATTGTGCATCTCTCTAACTCCCGCACTACCATTGCCAGTGCCAACAAGCCAACATTCGGCATTGACATTTGCTCGTTTGTAATATGCTTCAGATGCCTCTTGGGCACACTTTAACTGCTTGCAAAGTCTCCTTAAATTGCTATAAGAAGTAAACTATGAAAAACACGAGTTAACACAGTCTACTAGTCACATACAGCTCATAGTACTGTAGCTACAGTATATCTTACTTGGTTCAAATTTTTGTCCTTTACTTTCAATGTTTAAATCAGCAATCCTAATATTATTTGGCCAGATGAATGCACAAAACAAAAGTAAGCCTGAGAAATCTACAGACTGGTTAAGTAAATCTGTAGCATTGTGTGTGTGTGTGTGTGTGTGTGTGTGTGTGTGTGTGTGTGTGTTTGTATTCCAACCAGCTTTCTTCATCAGTAAGTTCAGTGGGCCTCATTCTCAGTCACCATGGGAGCAAACTGTCTGCACAATAGTGCACCTCCCATTAGCACCATATACAAAGCTTGGCACATATCATTGTGAGAAGTCCCCCTGTGACAGAACTGCAGTTCAAGCTGCAGCTCAAGATGGCAGAAGGTGGCTTATCCCCACTAAAATGCGGGGATGTGGCTGTAGTATGGCAATGTTTCAGGCACATGGTGCAATGTCATGCTGCTAGCCGGTCACTCTTGTTTGCAAATGGTCCCCCACCTCAATAAGTCTCTCCTACCTAACCCATTCTTATGTTTTTGGCCCAGATGAACTAGAAGTTCTACCTAACTGTATGGCTCAAGGACCATTGTATGGTGGTTCGGTGGCAACCCCCCACTTCCACACCTCCCATGCACTTTATTACTGTAATTAATTAACTAACCAGGTGGGTACACTGATCCCAGGGACTGTTTTCAGGTACAATCTGGGTCATAAAGATGGCACAAACAAAGTAAAAATACATAAAAGACCAAATACAACAGTGAGTTATAGTACAATTTTAGACACAGACTGCAACAATACAACTTCTGATACAGACATCATAGATACATAGGTCTATATAGATGTTGTCGGCAGAGAAGGGCCTTTGGCCCACCAAGTCTACCCATTTGTGTTAAGTAACAGTGCTTCTTCAAGCTTTCCCTGAACAAGGTTGTACCCCTCCCCAGACTAACAGTATCCCCCTATGCTTATCTTATGCATTCTTAAATAAGGTAATCATTTCTGCCACCACCATCTCCTATAGCAGACTGTTCCATTTGTCCACCACCCTTTCCTTTAAGAAGTACTTCCTCATGTTCCTTCTGAACCTTCCTCCCTTCAGTTTTATCTGATGTCCCCTCATCCTCAAGCATCTTTTTCTTTGAAAAATTGCATTTTCCTGCACCTTATTCCTCCCCTCGAGGTCCTTAAATGTCTCTATCATATCCACCCTCTCCCAACTCTCCTCCAGGGAGTACATGTTTAAGTCCTTTAGCCTATCCTCATAGGGTCTGTAATGTAATTCCTGCACCATCTTGGCTGCCCTCCTCTGAACCTCCTCCACCCTATGTATATCCTTGTGTAGGTAAGGCCTCGGGTACTGGATACTGTACTCGAGGTGTGGACTTATTAATGTCCTGTATAGTGGAATTATGACTTCCCTTTTCTTACTAGTCATTCCCGTACCTATGCATCTCAGCATCCTGTTTGCTTTCCCCTGTCACCTTGTTACACAGCCTACCTACTGTACCTTGAGATCATAACTCCTAGGTCCCTTTCCTGCTTTGAGCATTCTACTTCCTCCACCCCTAGTTGATATGTTGTTCCTGGGTTTCTGTGCCCCATGTGCATTATCTTGCACTTTTTTGCATTAAATCCAAACTGCCAATCCCTTGACCAGTCCTCAAGCTTCTGCAGATCTCTTCTCATTCTAGCCACTCCCCCTGGTGTGTCTACTCTGTTGCAGAGCTTTGTGTCATCAGCGAACAGGCACATTTTCGACTCTTGGTCTTCCACAATGTTACTGATAAAGATGTTGAAGAGGACTGGACCCAGCACTGATCCCTGTGGTACACCACTGGTCACTTTACCCTCTATAGAGTAACGGTCATTTACCACCACCCTGTGTGTCCTGTTATCCAGCCAATTATCTACCCACCTTACCACCATCCTACCCACTCCTGTGTTCTCCAGCTTTGCTTAACAGCCTTCTATGCGGCACAGTATCAAAGGCCTTGCTGAAGTCCAGGTAGGCCACATTCACTGCCCTCCCCTGATCCACTTCCCTGGTCACCCAGTTGAAGAACTCAGTGAGAATGGTCTGGCACGACCTCCCTCCCTCCAGTAAAACCATGTTGCCTTGGGTCCTGTAGACCACTGGCAACTAGGTGTTCCACTATTCTTTCCTTCAGTAGTGTTTCCATGATCTTTCCCACTACTGAGGTCAGGCCGACTGGTCTGTAGTTCTCTGCTTCCTCCATGTTTCCACTTTTGTATAGCAGGACTACATCAGCTCTCTTCCAGTCTTTGGGTACCCCCCATTTCCAATGACAGATTAAACAGGGTTACCACAGGTTCCGCCACCACTTTTCTTAGCTTCCTCAGTACCCTGGGTGAACCCCCTCTGGTCCCACAGCCTTATTGACTCTTATTAATTCCAGTTCCCTTAGGACCCTTTCCTTCGAAAAAGGGACTTGTATCTGTAACCCCCCCTACAAATGGGGGTTCCTGAAAAGTCTTCTTTGAGCTTGCCTAATTGCTCACTGCCCAGTTGGTGTTCTGCATTTTAGCAGTTTAAATGTATTGCCAGAGAGTGCCTGTCTAGCCTCTGTGTATTCTCTCTTTAAGAGCTGCCTGGATTGCAGTCATAATTAATCTGAGAGGGAGCTCTGTTAGAAGATGTACTTGTTTGCTGATCATTTGTAGCAGTAATAATATTGCAGTTTGTTCTAACCTGCTTTCTTTGCAGCATGGACAGTTTAGTTTGTTTCCATCATCTTGTTCCTGGACTGCAGAATGGGTCAATCAGTACATTTGGGACTCTAAAATGGAGCCTGTCTACAGGGGCTTGGTGGGGCCAAAACTTGGAGGAATTGTAGTTTTGGGCTTTTGGCACCTAAAATAACCTGGAGGGGGAGCCCTTGTTGTGACTGACAGACAGATCAGCCAACCGAACCTTTTGGATCTTGGGGAAAGTCCCACACTGCTTGCAGTTTCAGTTAGATCCGAGTTGGGAAGTGAAGAAGTAATAGCTCAAGATAGTTCGAACAGCAATCCATAGTGGATTCACATGGGAGAACTGTGGAAAGGCCTGAGTTTGGCCTGCATGCCTGTCTGCTGTTCCTGAGAGGGAACTTCTGCTTTTTTCGGACTGAATCCGAACTTGGAGAGCAAATTAAGCCACTGAATTGTGACCAGGCTTTAATCCAAAGAAGCCCGAAGATTTGCTGAATGCGATCAGCCTGTCAGGACTTCCAGCTACCTCTGAACTTCCAGATTGTGCAGAGACTCTGTAATTGTGACCAGAGAGCCATTTGCCTGGTACAGAGGAATTTTCTTACATGTGAATGTGCTGTGTGCTTATAATGGGTCATGATTTGGTTCCCCACTGTGTGTCTGAGCTGTGTTTTCCTTGCTGGAAGCTGTATCCAGCTCCACGGACTGAATCTGTATCCATTTCCATTTGCCTGGGCCCTGCTACACTGGCCCAGCCAGAATACCTGCTACGCAGAGAAAGTCTTCGACCAGAGACTGGCCTGGGGATCAGCCACCTGCTCAATGCCTTGAACAGGAACGATGCCTCGGTGATTCATGTGGGCCCTGCTTCTCCGGGCACTCCAGCTCAACAGCCTGTAGTCTCCATTTTGTCCTGCATGCGTCCAGTATTGGGTATCATGAGTAAACATCAGGGTAGCTCCCTGCAACAACAGCTAAATCTAAAAGCGTTTTCATCTGACTGTCTTGTTGCCTTTTCTTTCATGAACTGAGCCCTCCGGCTCCGGATTACAAATAGTGTGTGTGTTGTGCATGTTGCTTTCTTCCATCAGAGAGCCCCAGCCAGCTGCAACATTCCTGGCTAACCCACCGTTTTCTTACCTGGGTACCCAGAGTGTGTGACTGTGTAGGGACTCTGAACTGCATGCATAACTGTCTGATTACTATAGCTTTTAAGCAAATCAACCTGATTATGCCCTTCCCTTGTTCAAGTCCCCTGAATAAATCAGATTTAACTTTGTTTGCATTTAACCTGACTGTGGTTCCAGTTTGTGCCAAGAGTATTGTACTGTTGTTATTTGCTGTGTTTAACCTTGTTTTTCGGGGGTCACCAGGGTCAAGCTAGAGGAACCAACCCTGGTAGTAAGTGCAAACAGTGTGAGTAATTGCCTGATGAATAGGGGTCATTGTGAAAGTGATTATTGTGTACTGCTCAGGCCACTAGAAGGAGAAAAGGGGGGTTATAGTGTTCCGGAGAGCTGTGCCCAGGTCAGCTTGACCACTACCAACCCTGACCTCCGGGTGGAGACACCCGTATCAGAACCTAGGCCCTTTAACCTGCAACTAGCCAAGCAGGCATGGGTAGTAGCCCTTGGAATAGCACTACCTAAGGGGTTACATATCCATTTCTGTGCCCTTCCTGACTCTTCTGTTCATTTCTGGCCCATATCCTGCCTCTTCCTTTGTAAAGCCTGAGCAGAAGTACCTGTTCAATATGTCTACTTTCTGGTTGTCATCATCTATGCTACACCTTTCATCCCCTTTCAGCCTCACAATTCCTCCCTTTGCCTTCCTTTTTCCCCTGATGTACCTGTAAAAGGTTTATTCCCCCCCATTACTGATTTCGAAGTGTATTCCTCAGTTTTTGCCTTGGCTTCCCTGACTGCCCTCACTGCCTCCCTTTGTTTCTCCAGGTACCTGTCCCTGTCCCCTTACTCGCATGTCTTTTTGTATTGCTTGAATGCAATTTGTTTTGCTTTAACTTTTTGGGCTACTTCCTTTGAAAACTATAATGGTTTCCTCTTTTTCTTCCCCTTGCTAACTTAACACATAGTTGTGCCAGCATTGTTAGCCCTGATTTTACTACAATCCACTGTTCCTTGACCCCCTTTTCTCTCGCCATATTCTGACCAATGCCTCTTTCTAGGCATTTTCTTAAAATCTGCCTTCTTATAGTCAAGTATTTTTGTCCTTGTGTAACTGGATTCTGCCTCCTCAGTTATCTCAAACCCCACTGTCCGGTGATCACTGTTCCCCAGATGCTCCCCTATGGTAACCCCTGTCACACTGTCTCCGTTTGTGAGCACGAGGTCCAGTATTGCCTTGTCTCACATGGGATCTACGATCAGTTGTTTAAGACAAGCTCCCTGGAGGGAGTCTAAGATAAGCCTACTCCTAGCTGTTGCTGCTGCAGGGAGATGCCAATCTATGTCTGGTATATTGAAATCACCAACCAGCAATAGCCCCCCCCCCCCACCGTGCACCATCCTTTGGACAGCTAGCAGCATCTCCCTATCTAACTCCTCCCCTTGAGCTGGTGGTCAGTATATTACCCAGCGATCGCTGACCCTTACTCCTTTCTAGCGTAACCCACAGTATCTCCCCCTCTCCCTGTGCCCCTTGTTTCTCAGTGGCCTTTATATTATCCCTTACATAAAGTGCCACTCTTCCCACTTCCTGCCTGTCCTATCTGTCCTGAACAGATTGTAACCTGGTACAGCCATTTCCCAGCTGTAGCTATCATTACACCAGGTCTCTGTGACTGCCACAATGTCCAGGCCAGATTCCGCCATGGCTGCCTCGAGGTCCCCCATCTTATTTTTTAGACTTCGGGCATTAGTGTACATGGCTCTCCAGGATGTGGCTTCCTTCCCCTGCATTGTTGACTTATGCCTTTCCCACTGCTGAGCACACTTTTTGCCCGTCCCTCCCTGTCCCTTGTTTTTATGTTGAATTGTGCCCCTTGCTGGTCCATTTCCTTCATGAGTGCCCATATAGTGAATGTGCTCCTGGGGGATGGTGGTGTATATTATGTCTCCTAACCTTCCCAGACACAGTACAAGAGAATTAGATGTTAGGGCAAGAGGGACCAGCAAGGTAATAATTAGCAATAATCCAAATAGTTCACAGAGTCTTCATAGCAGCATGACTTGCCCAGGGATGTGAGTAATGGTACCAGGACTATGATTTTTTTTGGGGGGCAATTGCAGGCTGAGATGGGGCCCTATAGTGTGATCTGAATAGGCGATGAGACCCTAGAGTCTGTAGGGGGGTTAGTAGGCACTTCTGCAGGCATTCGTTTTTCACTGGTATTTAGTATAAACCCACCCCCACCCCAGTGAGTGCTTTGACCTCAGTTTCTGCAGTATGCCTCTTGATTCTGCCCCTTCCTGTGGACTGCTGTACCCAGCTGCAGCCCTGTGCCCACTGGAATTGCTTGCATTTGACAGTAGACTATGGCTAGGTTTGTGAGGGCTTCCATACTGTTCTGAATGGCACTGCAGTGTAGACCATTCTCATGATGGCCACACTCCACTTCCACAATTGTCATGAAAGATTTTTGCAACTGCACAGGATGGGTTGCAACTCCAGTAGTGCATAATTAGATGGGGTTGTAAGGTCACTGGTGGCACAATGACCACTTAGTGACTACCACTGTGACTGAGATTAGAGCCAATTTGTTTTTATCTTATGAATGAGGAAGCAATGTGATAACTGAGGAGTAGCAATGGTATGATAGTAGAACTCAGTATGTGAGCTATAAAATCAATGTACAGTGCCACCTACAGGATCAAGAACTCTGTGTAAGATGTCACAGTTTACTGCAGGAAAACTAGAGTAACTGTCACTAAATTACAATGAGTTCCTGCTGTATACTACACAATATAACAGCTAAAACTGTGGTAAGAACACTTGATCTTGGTGAGTGGTACTGTATTATGGGATAAAACACAATTAGTTGTATCATATCTTTATTCATGGGATAAAACACAATTAGTAATATCATATCTTTAAGTTTTCAATTAGTACTAGTAGAATGTAGATTCATCTATTTATTTGTAAGTTTTTTTCTGTCCATACAACTGGAAAACTTAGACAGGGACAGTGATGCAACAGCTGCCACACTTGACCTCCAAGTTCATATTCAAGCTCAGACTCTTAGGAGAGAAGTATTTGGCCCCCTAGGGAAATGGTGCTGATTGTGTAGAGCATGGGTCCCCCAGCTGACTGGACTTTGAGTGCCTGAGGTCAACTGTAAAGTTGACTGCTGGCTTGTCCCCCTGTCTGGAAGGGAAGTACTGCTTTTGAAGCAGCTATTGAAATGGGAAGGGGCTAAACAGTAGAAACTGTATACAAAGTGAAACAGAGTGGAAAGCTGCTAAATACCTAACCTTGGCAAACTGGTCAGACTCCTGGAGTCTCAAATTCAGTGTAGTCAACTACAAGGTGCTGCCCTTGGGGAAGAAAAACAGAGAAAGGATCAACGCACCGTGTAGAGCTCCACATTCTTCAGGGGAGGAGAAAAAGGACCTGTGAAACATAATAAATGAGGGGTTGATGTGTGATGAGTAGTGCACAGCCTCTGTCTTGAGGGATGATAGAGGCTGGACCAGCAGCACAGCAGGAGTGGTACCACTTGCTACATCATCTACCCAGGTTTGGGAGCAAACTCAAGTCACTGGGTGTTGGCTGGGTCAATGGAGGACTGTGCACCTGAAGGACTGCTCTCCTCCCATGGGGATGGACACAATCTCCTACAGTATACCTGACCCCAGGGGTGACCAGGAGTCATGGAAATCATGATTCCCAGGAAGGGGTGGGATGCTGATGGCCGTGTGTTGCATCACTGCATGTCAGTCATTCCAAGGGAAGAAAACTGGAGGAAAAAGACTTGTTGAGCAGGATGACAGATGGTTCCTCGCAGGCCTGGCACCAACAACTAAGCACCTCACAATTGGATCCTACTTGTCGCGGCTTTTGCACTTCCTCCAAGCTTGCCAGGATAGGCAAGTCATGAGGGTTTCTTGGGGTAAGCCTCATGGATGGTGGGTGACTGGGAAGGGGGACATTCAGAAGGGGGTTGGCAAGACAGCAAGGAGCACAAATACAACAATAAAAACAGAGGGATGGCAGAATGCTGAAGTACATCAAAAAGGGAGGGGAATGAGCACAGCAGAGGAAGCAATCCTACCTCTTTACAAGGTCTTGGTCAGGCTCCACATTGAGTACTCCATGCTCCTCAAAACAAAAAGGGTATTTAGGTAGTTGTGATGCTGTAACACAGGGCCAAAAATTGATCAGGGGTATGGGGGATAGCAGAGGCTAGAGGCCCTAAACTTGTTTACCTTGAAGAAAAAGAGAGACTGAGGGGGAACAAGATCTCAAGCTTCTGTATACACATATAGAATAGTGTATAGGCAACCATACTCAACAAAGCTGTGTTTCTATTGAGGAGCTGAGATGATATCATAGGGACCTTGAGAGCAATGTTCAAGAGTATCTTGGATGTCATCTGAACTGCAAGATGGAAATGCATTCCTTGCTGACACAGTAGTATGTGGTTTAAAAAAACAAAGTCATGCACATCTATCTCCAAACCCCACCATCTGGCTGTGGTTGATATTTTTATGTTGCCTTGTTGTGTTAGGTATAATTTTTTTCTTTTCATTTATCAATATTTAATTTAGTAATTATTTTCCATTAGTTGTGGTGCCACTTTTTTCTCAGTGGGTCAGTAATGCTGTGGGTGCAAACTGCTGCCAGCCGCTACCTGTTCCACTAAGATGCACAAAGAAATCAAAATAAACTACCCCTCAGGGCATTTATAGACAAGAGTGGAGGAGAAAGGTGATCATTCTTATTCAAGTCATTTCTTTATTGTCTTGGTGACTGGGGACTCAGTGATTGGTGGAGTTGAGATGGTGGTGGGCAGAAGAGTGAAGGGGCATGAAATGGTCAGATGCCTTCCTGGTGCATCAGCTATCAGAGATATAGATAGGATAGAGAGGATGGTGGAGAAAAGAGGAGGATAGGTATCTGGGGGTGTTGGTACACTTGGGTATCAACGATCTGGCGAACCAGCCTGTGGAGGCAGTGAAGCAGAACTTTAAGAGGCAGGGGGACAGCTTGAAGGCATACTCGGCTTCTCTGTGGCTGAAGCTTCTGTGGTGGCTACCATTGCCTGGAGCTCACTAATTTTATTTCCCAGACTCCTGGCATTAAGGCAGACCCCTTTCCATCTTTCTCCTCATCCCTTCTTGGCACATTGCTTAGTTTTACTAAGCACTAGTGCGTAATGTGGACAGGATAAATGTCACAATAAGTTGTAGCATTGTTCTGATAACAGAATGATACAACTTTTCATGACCTTTGAACTGTCCTACAGTGGTACTAATGAAAACATTGCCTTCTGCTGCAGTTATGATTTAAGGTACACCTTGAGGTAATTGGATCAAATTATCACTGAAGACAACAGAGTTGCTGCAGCATTATTACCTCACTTACTGCAACATTTCAAAGCAATGGGATGGGACACTTTTGTGTGATCACCATTGTACAAAAAGAATATGCTGTGTATGGATTTCCAGACACAACAAGAAGCAACCACATAGTACAAGGACACTGACAGGAATACACTGATGGAGAGTTTTGATCTGGAGTGCTCCAACAGAATGTAGGACAGGTGCAGAATCTCAGAGGTGGTACATTCAGAGGTAATGTTAGGAGGTATTTCTTCTCCCAGAGAGTACTGAATCTATGGAAAAGCCTACCAGCACAGATGTATAAAGAAAGGACTTCCAGGTAAGCCAGGAAAATTTCTGCTTATCGTGCCAAGAGAATCACAGAGTACCCTAAGTAACAGAGTGTGTGTGGGTCATGAGTGCCTGGTTGCACAGCATACTTAATAATCCCTGCTTAGGAAATGGAGGAGGAGGCAGACCTGATGGACTTAAATAAGCAATGTATGTTATTATATTATATTTAACCAACACAATGCATTGGTAACACCTTTGTGTAAATAAAAGTTCAGAATTTTACTAAATTTTTACTAGTTTGTACATAACGACTTTTCTTTTAATACCGGTTATTTTTGGTGTTGTCCCCGCTATAATTCTATCCATAGTCATACTAAGTGAAAGGCAGACCCCCATGAGGCTTCTATCCCATTACCCATCAGTGACCTATATTTTGTTTCTCTAGTAGCCATTTGTCCAACTTATGCTTAAAATAAATTTATTTTTGCTAAGTATTATGTCCGAGGGAAGCAAATTCCATGGCCTGATTATTTTGTAGGAGAACCATGATCTTCTTTTAGCAGTATTATATTATTTGCAAAATAACTGTAGTGGATGACCTTTGGTATAAAAAATATTCTGCTTATATCTGAAGTTCATTTCAGTGAACAAGTATGGGTCATTAATTATATCCCCAAACAATGATAAATCTCCCCTAAGTCTCCTCGTTTCCAGGGACATAAAATGAGATTTTGCTAATCTGCTACTGTAATGAAAAATGTTCAAGCCTTGAAGTTGTTTTGTAAATTTCCTTTGTAGTTATGAGGGACCAAAACTGTGAGCAGTAATCCAAGTGAGGACGGGCGTATGTTCTATATAGGGGCATCAGTACCTTCAAGTCTCCAGATTTGATTTCTTTTTTATTGTCCATATTACATTGTTAAATTTACTGATAGCTAGGTTAATTAGTCTTGAGAAGCTGAGATCATTTGTAGTGTAAACCCCTAAATCTTTTTCAGCTATTGTTTCAGTCATCCGTTCATTGCATAAATAGTAGTCAAATTTCATATTGTTACATCTCAGATGCATCACTTTACACTTCTCCAGATTGAACTTCATGCCCCACTGTCTAGACCAGTTTGTAATAGGGTCGAGGGCTTCCTGAAGTCTAATACAATCTGTGGCTGTTGTGCAAATCCCACCTAATTTGGTATCATCTGCATATTTTGCCGACCAACCATCCAGTCATATCTATGTGCAGATTATGCAAGCAATAATGCCCAACAGGGTGGGCGGTATGGGCAATACTGGACCAGCCAGGGGCATAATGGGCCGACCGCCATGAGGGCGAGATATACTCTTGGCAGGTCCGGTATTGCCCATACCGCCCACCCTGGAGGGCATTATTGTGCTTAGAAAATGGGCTTTAAATGGGCTTTCATTTTTTTTTATTTATAAAAATGATTTTGTAAGGAACAAATAGGTAAAAAACTAATTAACATATGAGAAAGAGGGGCTTCTGTTAAATAGTCCCTTTAGGATATGCCACTAGAGGGTGCTGCTGCCTATGAAAAGCCTTGTTTTATATGTTGCAGTGTCTCTTTTGTTTGTATGGATTCATTTGTAGTAGCAACCCCCCCTCCCCCCGTGGAGTACTGTTTTTTTAATTTAAACAGCGCGTTTCAGCTCTCCCAGTTAGTGTGTCCCCTTCTTAGTGCACCTCATTGGTGCGATTTCTTTCGATGTCCTGGCCGGTTTCGACTTGGCTCTCTCCATGGCCTTTCGCTCAAGACACATTTGGTGAATGAGCGAGGAAGCCGGTAGTTACAGCGAGAAAAAAAAATACAGGGCACAGCAAGGGTCAGAAGCTACGCGTAAGAAATGTTTTACACTTATTTTTAACCTGTACACTGGGACAGCAGGTGGGGGAAGGTGGCGCATGAGCTGTTATGGACTGAGGACATATCGGTGATTTAGCGAGGGCAAAGGGAGAAAAAAAAACTACAGGGCACAGCGAGGGGCAGAAGCATCGCGTAAGAAATGTTTAAGACTTATATTTAACCTGTACATTGAGACAGCAGGTGGGGGAAGGTGGCGCATGACCTGTTATGGACTGACGACATCTCTGTGATTTAGCGAGGGCAAAAAAATGGTGTCTGGTCACTTTGCCAGTTCGGGGTGCCCAAGGAGATTCTTAGGTAATGGGGCACCTCGAATTGGCACTTCTTTCTAACCGGGCGTCTGTCGTAAGTTAATGTAACCCCCTATTTTAGCTCTCAGCCAGTCAGAGAGCTGATAGTCTTTTGCCCATTTTCTAAGCCAAAATAATACCTAATTTTTGTGATTATCATCTGACCAAACCATTTTGACAGCATTATCTTCTGTGGGACAAATTTATACCATTTGATCCAAAGAATGCCACTGACCAGAACTACTTTTAACCCTATCTCAGCCCATGTATTTGTGCTGCTTGAAGAGCCCCTGACACCATTAGAAAACTTTGAAAAAAATGTGAGATTTAGACACAATTCAGTTTATATTTCATATATTTTCTATAGTTCTATCCCTTTTTTCTTTGTTACTGAGGACAGTTGTATGAAAGAGGGTTACCGTCCCTTAGACTTTATCTTCTCTTTCTGCTTGCTTGCACCTAACATGGGTCTGGCAGTATAACCTAAAGGATAGAGTAATGAGCTGGGTACATCCAGCAGACCTGGGTTTGATTCCTACAACCTCAACTTGTGTACTGTGTCACTCTGAGCAAGTCACTTAACTGCCCGGTGCTCCCAGGTTGCCTCTGAAAACAGGCACTTGTGCCTAGTGGGCCTCACCTGGTTACCAAAGACTAAAAAAAAATAATAAATAACCCAGTTTATTTCATTATGATTATCTCCACAGCAACAGACTGTGATTTCATAAACAGAACTGTGATTGCAGGTGTATGTAAGCAGCCAGGGCAGATAGCACAGTGATCCCATTGACATGCAAATGTCTTTCGTAATAAAGAAGTAAGTATGAGCATTACAGAAAACAAATATTAACATAAGCATACTTCTGTCTTAATATGAATTTTTATGAAACTGTTACAACGGTGTCAGGGGCTCTTTATACAGTTTCATTTTTTTAAGGAAAATGATTTTGTAATCTAGGTCAAAGGCCATAGAGTTAATTTTTGCCATGCTTCACATTTCAGTCCAAGACACAAATGTCAAATGTGAAGATAGCTGGATTCAAGAGGTGTTTGGGACACATGGTAACTTAACCAAGCTACTCTACTGATGACATAGGAATCAGAATCAAGGGATGGGGTGTAAATCCAACAATGTTACATTTATAAAACAACAGTTTAGGACTAATTAAAACTGTCCTTGTATCAATAAAATGCATTCTGCCAGCTTTGTGGCATACAAGTATGAAAAAAAAGAACTTGGGAAGGGGGCAGGCAAGCCAGCTATTTTTCCCACTTCCCTCATTCCATTTACCTTGTAGGGCCAATCCTGATGAGCAAAGCATGCAGGCAATTCAAAGATACGGCATGTCCTTCAGGAAAGATGATCCCCAGTTGGGGAACTTTAGAAAGGTTGCCTACCCATTTCTTGCCTGTAAACTGGACAAACCATCTCTGAGAAGGGGTTACAATTCACATTTGATCTGCTCAGAACCTGGCAACATGATGAGGAGCTGCGTTTATACACTTACTGGGTTTTGGCACCATTACAGCTCCTGACTGTGAGGTGCACTGTTGTGGCCATTTCCAGTTCATCTATACACAGGAGCTGTGGAGCAGTGTAGAAGCTGTGGAAGTGTACCAGGCTGCCTGGTTCCCCCTCCACCTTGTGAACTTCCTGGACAAGCTGGTCAATAAAGCTTGTCCCCTTATCTTAAGAGGTAGGCCCCATCTGGTGAACACCTGTTCCTCTAGGATTTTTGCAGTAGCCTTTGCAGTATCGGCCTTAAAGGGGAAGGCCTTGACCCATCTGGAAAATAGGTCAATAATGACCAATGCATACTTGTTGTTCCTGCTAGTGCTAGGCAAATCTCCAATGAAGTCCATTTGGATTGCATTCCAGGGAGCTGACTGTCTCTGTGGCAGCAACTTGGCATTTTTCTTGCCAGGTGTCAGGTGGTTTTGGGAACAGGTGATGCAGTTCTCCAGGTAACACTGGACATCTACTGTTTGACCAGGCCACTACAAGATTGTTCTCAGTCTCTGCAGGGTCTTTTCTACATCCTGATGTCCACCTGTAGGTGTGTCATGCACCCTGTGGATGAACTCTGACCTAAGGTCTTTGGAGATCACCTACACTATAGTGTCCCCCTGATTATAAAAAAACAGTTTTGACCTGGGGGGAGAGAGAGAGAGAGGTGTTTCTTCAGGGAGTTGTCACCAGACACCTCTGTCTGCTGCAAGAGATTGTTGTGTACCTCATTTATTTCTGTGTCTCCCATTTGCACTGTGGCCAAATCCAGAGGAACAGCTTGTTTTCTCCTTTGTGCAGCCACTGGCTGTGCATCTGTAAGGACTGGTGTCACCCACACTTCCCCCCTCAATGAGCCCTCCTTGGCCAATGCACCGGCTCAGTCATTCTGCTCATGAAATGGGACTTACTTAGAGTGGGCTTTAACTTCGTGGATGTACAGCTTAAAGGGAACTTTTTCTGCCAGAATGTTAATGTATTGGAAAAGGTCTTGGTGCATGACCGGGTTACCTTCCAAGGAAGCATGCCCAAGGGTCTTTGAAAAGAGCAGAAATTCTGTGAGGGAGTAACCAATGAAGAGTCAGAAAAAAGGGTAGTGTCCTCCTCTTGTTGTTCTTGTATCATGCATATGCAATGGCTGCCAGTTCTGTATATTGCAAGGATCTGATGGTACACTGCCTGGCTACCTCCATGGTCTCCCCCCCACCCCCAGTAGAGGATCAAGATTCGGAATCCTGCTACCTGGTGTCCCTCATGACAAAAAGAGGAACCATCCATGAAAACACGTCGTGTCTGGGGGTCCGCCAAGATGACGTCAGTGGTGGGCAGAAATGGATTGGATTACATACGAATATACGAAATTGGCAGCAGAAACAGGCAACAATTGTCTATAGAGTCTGCTCGCATGTGCTTTGTCCTGGTGTGAAAACCTATTTGTCTCCATTGCAGAGGTCATGACCCCACTCATGCATGGCATCATGGGAGTTGATGATACATACCTACACAAGCTAGAAGTTATACTCTCATTCAGTTCTGTTACATATCTTGTGAAGTTGCTGTATTCTCTAAAATCATATTTTCTAATGCGGATACACTTTACAGAAAACAGCAAGACACTTACTATGCCTTGAAAAGTTTCGTGGCCCACATAAGACAAAAACATGGGGACTGGAGAGGGCAGCAACAGCACTGACTAATACAGTACAGCTACTGCAGGCTTTAGCGCTAAAACATCTAAAAATTCCAGAATGCCTTACATGAGTTGGGTCATGATCTTTGTAATGTTCATAATGGAGTCAAGCAGGTTTTCATACCAGGGTAGAACAGAGTGAAGCAACCTTATATATATTTAAATGAGGATGAAATTTGAAAGATGCAAGAGAAGGAATTATTGCTCATGCCTACAAACACACACAAGTATACAGAAAAAAGTTGAGAGAAAGCAGAAATATGAAATGATTACTTCTGCTAGGTCTTCACAGGTGGGGGTGGGTGGGTGGGATTTGACCAACACGCTTCAGTAAGCAACAGGGAGAGGGAGGAGTGGACACAAGTCCATTCTTTGTGGAGAGGGTATGGAAGGAACTGGAAGCCTTAAAGTAGAATAAGGTGACTGGACCAGATGAGATTCATCTAAGGGTACTAAAGGAACTGAGCATGGTGCTGTCAGCCCCTCTGGCAGTGCTTTTTTGCACCTCAGCAAAGATGGAGGATGTTTCAGAGGACTGGAGTAGGGTCAATGTGTCTGTTTGCAAAACAAATGGCAGTAGGGAGGATGCAACTACATGCCAGTCAATCTCACATTAGTGGTGGGGAAGTTAATGGAGACACTACTGAAGGAGAGGCTCATGAAGTACCTGGAGGCAAAAGGGCTGCAGGACCACTGGCAGCATGGTTTCATATGTGTGTGTGTGTGGGGGGGTTTCATGTCAAACTAATCTCATAGATTTCTTTGACTGGGTTTCCAGGGAGGTGGATCAAGGGAGAGCAGTGAATGTGGCCTATCAGAACTTCAGTTAGGCTTTCAACACTGTGCTGTACAGGAAAGTAGTTAAGAAACTAAGCAGCCTGTGGTGGGGGAGAAAATGACAAGCTGGATATCAAACTGATTATGGGACAGGAGGCAAAGGCTGGTGGCAAACGGTAGCCACTCAGGTGATAGGAGAATGATTACTGGGGTGCCACAGGGTTTGCTGCTGGGACCGGCCCTCTTCAATGTCTTCATAAGTGATATTGCAGAGGAGCTAGAGGAGAAGTGACTCCTTTATGAATGATACAACAATCTGCAAAAGGGTTGACACTCAAAAAGGGGTGGAGTGAATGCAAGGGGATCTGAGAAAGCTAGAGGAATGGTCTAGGGGTGGCAACTGGGTTTCAATGTCAAAAAGCACAAAGTTATGTGTTTAGAGCTGTAGAACTCAGGGGCTATGTACAAGATGGGGGAGTAAAGCTTATAGTCAACAAGCAAGAAAGAGACCTAGGGATCATTATATCTGATGACCTCAAGGTAGCTGGGCGGTGTGACAAAACAGTGGGAAAGGCTAGCAGGATGCTAGGGTGCATTGGGAGAGGGATTTCTAGCAGGAGGAGGAGGTAGGTGGTGCTGCTGATGTATCGCTCACTGTTGAGGCCCCCACTGTAGTACTGCATCCAGTTCTGAAGGCCGCAACTCTGCAAGGACACTGAAAGGGTGGAGATGGTACAGAGGAGGGCAATCAAAATTATGAGGGGGTTGTCCAAGAAGCCTTACGAGGAAAGGCTTCAGGAACTCAACATGTACTCCCTGGAAGAAAGGAGAGTGCGAGGGGATGTGATTAAACCTACAAGGATCTCACAGAAGTGAACAAGGTGCAAGTTAAAGGGCCTGTTTCAGAGAAAGGTAGGGGCTAGAACAAGAGGGCACGCAACGAAGCTAAGAGGGGGAAGTTTAGGAATGATTTGTGGAAATACTTCTTCATGTAAAGGGTGGTGGATGACTGGAACAGCCTGCCAGAGGAGGCAGTAGGGGGCAAAGACGTGGGGACCTTTAAGCATGTGTGGGATAGGCACAAGGGCATATTAGTTAGAGGAATAGGGGAAGGAGTGACACCCAGAACCAATGAGGGCCAGTAGTGACAGAATAGGCAGGGACCAGTGGCAGACTGGATGGGCCTAAAAATAATTTCCTGCTGACAAAATCTGTGCTTCTATGTTTCTGTGATGGGACTTTCCCTTAAATAAAAAATATGGGCACCACATGGCTCAGAAATAGCCTGTTGTGCCTGAGATGTGGATAACCAGGGTTTGGGATGGACTATGAGAAGGGTGGGCAGTAGTGGTGTGCAGAATTTTCAAATTTCAGCAAAACAGAATTTTGTGGAATTCTTGAAATTGCACCAAAATTCCACCAAATTTTATCGGAGGTGGAATAGCGGAATTCTGCAGCAGAAAAATGTGGAATTAATTTTCTGTAACACTTCTGCAGAATTCTATTCCACGGTTGTTGCTATTTACTGTGGAAATGGTTGCAGAATAATTTTCTGCAGAAAAATACTGTTCTGCAGATCACAGCAGGTGGAATTCTGCAGAGGAACCAGCAACGTTCCGGAGGTAAGTCTGCTGGTGGAATGGTCATTCCATGCTAATTCCTCTGAATTCGGCATTCTGCACAGCACTAGTGGGCAGCTGAGACTGTATCCACACGTAATGCAAATTCATGCAACGTATATACATTTTTTCTTACATTCTGTAAAAAGCAAGAGTAATATTGACTTTGACCTTTTTTTCTGAATCCAAAAATCATGGGAATTTTGATATACCATAAACCAAAACCAGATGAAACTGCTAGGTTTTAGAGGATTAAGCTTGCACTGTTTAGGAAAATGCTAAATTAAAAAAAAAAAAATGAGCATCTGTTCATGCCGAATGTTTGCTTGTTTATATTTGCTGTGTTAGCGTTTGACATTGATATTGCAGATGCTATAATTAACAAGTTAATAACACAAGTTATAATAGTGAAATTATCATGTCTGGCAAATGAAGAGGCTCACACATACCTCTGTCATTTTCTTAGATTGTGACCTTGAATTTTCTAAACAGTAGATTTTTTTTTGGTTTTTTTGCCCCACCATATGATCATGACAGGTGCCATTCATGAAATGCATCCCAAAACATTATTTTGTGGAATGATCATTACAATAGGTTGTGGGGGAGGATTTGATAATGACACCTGTCATGTTCATTTGATGGAGGAAAAAAACATGGGTATGTTGAAAATGTGGATTAAAAAGCAAGAATACTGTAAAGTTATGAGTAAACATTGAAAAATGTCAATATCTGTTCATAACTTTGTTTTTTATTTTAATTTTAACCTCAAATGTTCAACGTAGTATTTTCATTACACCAGCTAATGAACATGATAAGTTTCATTTATGAAATACTGTCCAAAAGGTGATTTTGTGGCTCAAGTGTGCTCATTTAGGGTGGTATTTGAAAGCTGACACATCATGTTCATGACGTGCGTTACAAAAATGGCTATGTTGAAAATGCAGGGTCACAATATGGTAAAATAGCAAAGCTAGGAGTAAACATCAAATAATAATAATAATAATAATTTTATTTATAAGGCGCCTTTCAATTGCCAAGGCACCGTACATAAATAATAGATTAAAACAATACAAATCATTAAAAAATACAACTTGGTCAAAACAATTATTTCAATCAATAGTCTAAAAATTCAGTTTCCCATAAAAAGTCTTCAAACCTCTCTTAAAGCCCTCCACAGAAGTGCACTCCCGCAACCGATGGGGTAGAGAATTCCAAAGGGTGGGGGCCACATACGCAGAAGCCCGCTCGCCGGAAAATTTCAAATGCACCCTTAGAACCTCTAGCAACCCCTTGTCAGCCGAGCAGAGTGATTAATTTGGGCGATAGGGAACCAGAAGTTCTTTCAGATAGACTGGCCCAGATCGTGTAGAGCTTTGAAAGTCAGCAATCCGACTTTAAAGGTGATCCGCCACCGAACTAGCAGCCAGTGCAGTTCGTGCAGCACCGGAGTAATGTGACAGGAACTAGAACCTGTCAAAAGCCAGACTGCAGTGTTCTGCACTAGCTGCAGGTAATGGATTTCAACCCCAGAAAGCCCTAGGTAAAGGGAGTTGCAATAATCAAAGCGCGAGGACACGAAGGCATGGACTAACGTTGGCAGGTTGGCAGACAGAACAAGATGCCGAATCCTGGCGATGTTCCTAAGATGATAAAAGGAAGTCATGATGACAGCTGACACCTGCGAATGCAGTGTCAGCCCGTCATCAAGAACTACCCCCAGGTTCCGCACCTGTTCAGAGGTCGGGAGAGAAACGCCTCCAAAAAAAATTCTGGAAGACACACCATCACCCAACTCCCCTATCTGTTGACCTGGGTCCACAACCAGTATCTCAGTCTTATCAGAGTTCAACATCATCCAGCTAGAATTCATCCACTCCTGGATTTCTTTTAGACAGCTATTAAAGACAGAGAGAGCTCCCTCCTGGTCGGGGCCAAAAGAAAGGTAGAGCTGGGTATCATCTGCGTAACAGTGAAACCTCAGCCCATACCTCCTTACAATGTCTCCAATGGGTAGCATATACGCCGCAAATAACATGGGTGACAGTACTGAACCCTGAGGCACCCCACACAACAAAGCCGTTGAATCCGAGGAAGAAACCCCAGACACAACTCTTTGTGATCTCCCAGTGAGGAATGATGTGAACCATCTTAAGACGGTTCCAGATATTCCACAGAACAGCCTCAGGCATTCTATCAACACCATGTGATCTACGGTGTCAAAAGCTGAAGAAAGGTTGAGGAGAACCAAAATGGAATGACTCTTCCGATCTCTGGCCATCAAGAGATCATTGAGCACCCGGACCAGCGCTGTCTCGGTACTATGTCTTTTTTACGAAAAACAGACTGGAGGGGTTCATAGATGTCATGGATGGTCAAATGGTCTTCCAGTTGTGCAGCCACTACTTTCTCAATCACCTTCCTAACAAAGGGAAGGTTAAAGATGGGTCTGTAGTTTTCGAGACAGTCAGGGTCCAAGGTAGCTTTCTTCAAGAGGGGTGTCACCACCGCCCAGGGAGCTGGGAAATTCACCAGATTCCAGGGAGCACCTGACTATCTGCATAAGGACTGGACCAATGATGTCAATACAATCCAAAATTAGGGAGGTTGGTCCGGGGTCCAAACTACAGCAAGTAGGGCGCATATACTGGACGATCCTCATGACATCAAAGAACTCCAGCTGACCAAAGGAACTCCAGGAAAACCGAGGCACCGTGATCTCACACCAGTTCACGGCAACCCCCCTAGAGTATGATGGCAGCTGTTCGGCCTTAATGTCGGCCACCTTATTTACGAAGAACCGAGCAAGCTCATCGCACTCCAATTGCAAAAAGACTTTCCAAACTTGCAGACAGGCTGGGTTGCACAGTCTGTCCACAGTTTGAAACAGCTAAGCTGGTCGATTCCGAGCAACCGCAATCTCCCTGGACAGGAACTCTGCCTTCTTACGGGTGATTGCAGATTGATAGACCAAATAATGATCCATCAATCTAAGGTGGTCGGCATCAAGGGTGGACTTTCACCAGCAACACTCTAACCTTTGCTCCCGTCTCCGCATGTCCTTCAATGTCCCATCAAACCAAGGGGACTTGGGGCAAAGGGAGAGGGGGTGAACACAAACTGGAGCAATGAAATCCAGAGCCCCCACAACGGCTGTTATAGGCTGACACGAGGGTCTCTGGATCACTGTTTGTCAACGTGGGGATGAGAGGTTAAGCACTGCCACAAGGCCTTGGGGATATATATCCCGCATAGGGCAGTACCTGACTAACTCCATAGGGGCAGGCCTTCTAGAAGGAGAGCAAAAATTAAACCCCATGGTGTAATGATCAGACGACCCAATGGGTTCCACCCCCACATCGGATGCCTCGACCCCTAGAAGAGAGATTAGGTCCAAAGAGTGACCACATTTATGTGTAGCAGAGGAAACCACCTGTGTAAGGCCCAGCGTTGTCATTAACTGGAGGAAGTGTTGACCAAATTGCAAGAGTTCTTCGTTGACCCAGGCGTTGAAGTCACCCAGAACCATCAATCTGGGTGACTCGAACGCCATATTGACGATGAAGTCTGCCACTTCCTGAAGGAATCACTTCTCATCACCAGGTGGACGGTAAATGAGGGAGATTCGAAAGCCTACACCTGCTACAACTATACACACAAAGGACTCAACCTCCCCCCACTAGGACCTCCATGAGGCTGAGTTTGGTCTTGAAACAGACCACAACCCCTCCCCCCTACGATCCAATCTTGGGCAGTGTAATACAGAGTACCCGGCTGGAGTCATAGCCTCCAAAATTGTGCCAGAATTATCATCCAACCAGGTCTCAGTAATGCAAGCCAGGTCCACCGTACCAACAAGATTGGCAATAACTGTGGTCTTGATTTTAATAGACCTGGCACTGCACAACACCGCCCAAGTTGGATGAACCTCGTGGGCTGCACAGGCCATCTGCCCACCGTGATCGGTGGTGCCCTTGGGTATGGGCACCAAACATGGAAAACCACGATCAGGATTCCATACACAATTCTTCATAACTTATGTTGTTTTTTGAGATTTTGACCCCAAGTTCTCAATACAGTCTTATTATGACCCCACCTTATAATCAAGACATTTGGAACTTTTTTAATCTTGTCCAAAAGATGATTTTATGGAGTGACTGCAAAAATATCTTTTGGAAGGGATTTTAAAAATTACAACTGCCCTGTTCATGAGGTGGGGCAAAAAAAAAGGCTATGTTGAAAGGTTGGGAAGAAAATCTAGAAAAATAGCAAAGTTATGAGAAAACACATAAGAATTTCAATGTTGTTTCATAACCTAGAGGCAGAAGTATCAGCACAATGTGGTCCATGGTGTCAAATACTGATGAGAGATCGAGGAGGATGAGAATTGACCATTCTCCTCTATCCTTTTGCCCTGAGGAGGTCATTTTACACCTGAACCAGCGCCATCTCCATGCTATGCTTAGCCCTAAAACTGGACTGGAATGGTTCATAGATGTCATAGACCGCGAGGTGTGCCTTGAGCTGCAGAGCCACCACTTTCTCAACAATTTTCCCTAAAAAAGGGAGGTTGGAGATAGGTCTATAATTCAGCAGGACATCAGGGTCAAGCGATGGTTTCTTCAGAACAGCCCTCCTAACTGGATTGGTTGACTTTTTCAACCTGCCAATTTTCTAATCATAATACCAAGATTTGCTGAGTTAGCACTAACAGCATTGTTTTAGTAATGCCCCATAGTGTAAAAGGGTGTACTCTCACCTCACTTCCTGGCTACTGCTGCACTGAGCTGAACTCAGTCAGTGTACCCTCTCACCACCATCACCACCACCACACACAAAAGAAAACCTGACTGGATTGGTTTATTTTGTAGGATGCCAGTCCACCATGTGGTCCCTTACTGCTGAGTGATGTGCTCCTGATTTCCAAATCCCAGCCTCCCAGACAGTCATACTCACACCATCCCTAACCCATCCTCACTAGCACAAGTACACCAAAAATTAAAGCCAAACTATCACCAATACATAAATGCACCCCTCTGTATTTCTTTTATTTATATTTCTTTATTTCAGTTTAATCAAACTCTGTGGAATCTGGGGAAAGTCTACTTTCATACAGGAGATGCTAGGTAACTCCAGCAAATTTGCATGTGGGATGCACCAGCACCTATCAAAGCTGTCTTATTCAGTGCAGGACACTCTAGAAGCAAAACGAGTTGAAGCGTCTCAATTTTCTACAGCCCCCAACTTATGTAAAATAAATATTTACACTTTCCAAATGGCCACTATGTGGATTTGTGACCATGGCAACTCTGCAGTGAAGCACAGTGCAGAATTTTCAGAAGACAGGTGAGGAGAAATGACAATTTTGGATCCCGACTGTAATTTCAGCAAAAACTGCAGCAGGTGATTGCTGGCCCTAAAGATCAGTAGTATAAGCTGCCTGACAAACATTTAGAGCCAGTCACAATGCAGTGATGCTAGCAATGCACTGAGCACCTCGACTGAGACTGACTAGACTCCTCAAATGCTCAAAAGTGAATTTAACAGCAATAGTATCCCTGTGCTGTGACTGGCTGAGGATATCCATTATAGAATAGCTTCTGTAAAATCCTGCCTGCTCAATGCAACAGCCTAGTTAAAGTCTATTTAAATGGCAAAGATAAACATTTTCATTAATTACTGCATTGCAAAAAGGCAAAAATTTTGTGCTTTGTATCTTTTGAGGGTACTCATAAAACTGTTCCATTACTTCCCCTACTGGTGTGTCAAATATGCTGGTCCTTAACTTTCTGGCTGAAGTGAAATGACAGGGCCAAGTAGGATATCGGCAGTATTAAATTAAATCAACACAGAGAGGGAGGGGTGTTGGGTACACCCTTGTAGCCCTATGTAGAAAAACCCTTGTAGATCTTGAGGGTGGAATCTCTGATGAAAACCCTTTAACCTTAACCATGAATTGTTACTCAAAAAGAGGCAAACTTCTGCTTAGGAAACATAAAATTACACATACTATACACCCCAATCCTTGACACTGATTAACTTATGCAAATCAGCATGTCATTATTTAGGCTGGTTATGCTTTAGACAGGATTGGAAAATGCAATAAGGCCTCACAAACAACCTGCAAAGACTGAAAAAAGTAGAATACAGGCACATTCTTTATCCTTGTTAGGACTCAGTGTGATACAGCTGTTGTCTCAGACACAGACAACAGGCCAGCCAACAAATGTTGACATAACTGTTTGGGTCATCAATCTTCTATTGTCTCATATGAACAAGTTCATAATACTATATGATGAGTGATACGTCAGGTAGAATGTGATCATACAGAAGCATAAATACCAGATTCACTATGGCAATCACTGTTTTTCATCTGAAAATAAAATCCATATAATAGTCAGTCCTCATAAATGTTGGGCTGAAATACAGTAGATATGGTTACATGGTTGAAACAGATACTACTGACAACTGAGTTCATACCACTCCAATCAAACATGCATTTGTAGTCAGTGGAAACATCAGCCAGCAGTTTCTCAGAAGTAAGTGCCTTTGCATCCTGACGTGAGCTGAATCCAAAAATCTCAAGTTGTTTATAGGTTAAATCTAAAACTTTATAAAAACGTATAACTTTACAATAATCTTTAAGGCATTTTAAAACATCTTTTTAAGTATATACTTTTTTCTGCAACAGAATATAAAGAGAAACGGAAGGGGAAGGGGATGGAGAAAAAAGGGAAAAATTCCCAAACTACAAGAGACCAACACTGCAAACGTGCACATCCTACATTATAAAAGCAGGTGAACTCAAGCGCTTAGGCAGTTCAGAGACAGAAGAAAACACCTTCAAGGGAAAGAGAAACAGAGAGAAAGAAACAGAGTGACCGCAGCTATTAAGACAGCCATGTGCAAACTGAGGGGAAACACTAATTAAAGAGGCAGTATCCTTTTTTTTGTAGTCTGAGATGCATAACTGAAACAATCTGTTCCTACTCACATGCCTGTACTTGTACAAGCACTACCCCTTGCAACTGCATTTGGAGGGTAAAAATTTATTGCTGCCTAATTTCATGTCTCATGTGGTAAATTCAGCTATATATAAACATAGCATCTTAAAAGGACCGAATTTAACTTGGCTCACTCAAGGTAACCTCTTTGCTGGCCTGACTGAGTTGTCAACTATTTCCTTTCAATCATCTCCACTTACATTCCTGTTGTCTCATGCAGAGAGAAAGAACAAACTGATTTCTGCTTTGCTGACATGTATTACATGCCCCCCCGTTACAATCATGTCTTGAAAGATTTAATTATTCAAAACCATCGCAAAATATGAACTTTGCATCAGTAGAGCTAGATGCACAAGTACAACAGCAAAAAACACAACACTGTATTAGCCACTGACTAGTGGCTTTAAGATTTTTCTACACAAGCTTTAAAAACTCTTGCAGTCTTACTGTTAAATCTTTTTTCCTACAATGTTTTTAAACAGTATTTTAAGCTTACCAGTCAGTACTATTTTTTATAACCTATGCTAATAATTTACCAGGTCCTGAACAATATCACTTGCAACTTTAGTCACAATTGCTTCAGTAGCTTTTATTATATTGTAATGCAACATATTTATCATTTTCAGACGCTTTTGTTTTTAAATTTACTTCCCTTGGATACCCAATCAGAAAAGCAACATTTCATTTTCAGTGCAGTCCTGCTTCTGCTTAGTTTTACAGCTATGAAGAATATAACTGTCAGTTGACTTGTTTATCCTAAATAATGAACCAGTGGCTGTGCTGGAATTCAAACCATTGTATTTTGGGAAATGTTGATTACTGTTCAATCATGTAAATTATTTTATTCTTTTTTCTATCAAGGGAAACCTTTTAGATCATGAATTTCAACATCAGATAAAACAGGAGCTTGTTTGCTTCCTTGAAATATGACATTAGGAAGTTTGCTTCAGCGGATATTATGGTATCATAATCCAAGGATTCAAATGGGGAAGGTGATGTCATTTTGAGGCTTCCATTAAATGTAGCTCTTTAACATTTTCTCTTTGTTCCCATACCTCCACATCTTGGATCCCTGCTGAATCCCACTACTTTGTCTCTAGCTCCCCACCCCATAATGTATCCAGGTACATTATAAGTAAAACCCCTAAATCCATCTTCAGAATCCAGTGATCAAGGGGGAAATACATTTTTAAAAAGGGATACTGCATCTTTAAGCTTATCAACAAGTGAGGAAGAGGATTGAAATAGTGAATACCTTTCTTCTTTGTTGCATATGGGACTGGCTTCAGAGATATCCAAGCTTTTACTGAACATAGCTTTACTATAGTGGGAAGAAAGTGAACAAGAAAACAACAACACAGTTACTACCCTGGAATATATTGTATCTTGAGAAATGTTCTGTTAGATAGAGGCAAGAACCTCATTTATCTTTTCCTCCAAGTTGGGCTATAAGTTACTTCAAATTCTTATTGGAGGTCATAAAAATCATTTTCCTACCCCAAATGAATGGACTGAAATGTAGGGGAGGGTTGCTTGTAATCAGGATTTCAGTATAACCCACCCAAATTACATCATTATTTTTTTTCCTCAAGGAACTCCAAAGTTATGAGTGGATATTCTGATCTCCAGCCATTAATCCTCTGGTGTCATCTAATGCCCCCTCTACTCATAAGACTTGAGAGTGGTAGCACTATTTGTTTGTGAGGTGGCAAAAAGACAACAAAGCAAACCAAAAACTAAAATGAGATAACCTAAGTTGGCCTGTATAGATTAAACCCTAAAACCAGAAACATGTCACTCTATAATTAAGAACCGAACTAACAGTATTTTTTCTTAACCTACTTGGGTCATTTTAAGAGCACTTGTGTTAGCTAGTAGGACGTCACCATTTAAAAAAAGAAAAGGACTTTGTAAAACAAATATTGAAATCTAGGTGTGTTTTAATTTAGACAGGTCTGAATAGTGTTGCTAATGTACTGTACATTGTACTTCAAGGTGAGCAAGGTACCCTGTGGTCCTAAAGCCTCATTAGTTTCCCACTTTGTCGCTTGTGCCAAGTATACAGTATACCTGTAATTTATGTGACCATACCTTCCAAGCAGACACATTTCTCACTATTTCCTCTTTTATTCCTTCAGTATCTGTCTACTTGTTACGGAAAAAAAACATTCAGCATGATTTCCTATCAGACTCCTGTATCATCAGTGTATGTACGCAGCTCAGTGAAAAACAGCAAATATGTTCACTTAGCTAACTGATGCAACTGTCCAATGTGACCCAGTTACTTCAGTAAGATACCAAGTAGTGGATAGTCACATAATTATTGATCAACTATCTCTGGTAATTCATTATGACACCTTGGAACACCCTTTTAAGTGGTACTCTGATGGGACTATATTATCAAAGGAGTACTGTTGCAGCTGTGAAGGCAAACGCCTATTACAGATGTTAAGTTTTTTTAATTGGCCTCTACCAAAAGAGAATTTTCCAAACTCTGTAGTGCTTGCAGAGACCAGTTCATGTTACTGCAACAGCTCAGGTGATGAGAATGTTATAAAAATTAGTCGACAAGGAAATACTGTTGAAAAGATAATCGATTTGTATTCTGTTGTGTTTGAGACATGACTGTTTCTTTTTTCCTAATGGTGAACGGTACCATCTTTTAAATTAAATTTTTTGTGACACTCTGTTGATAGCCTCACATGATCAGATCACAATTGGAAACAGTTCTGAATAGCCTCACATGATCAGATCACAATTGGAAACAGTTCTGACACCATAACATAGCTGACCAAACCTATGGTCATGATCGCAAAGGGAGAGTTTGCCAAGAGGATTCTGTCTGCAGAAAATTACTTTTCTCCAAAAACAGAGTACATTGCTACGTCCATCTCTTCAGCACAATAAGTTAAGGCTCCAGAAAACTAATTCTGCCAACGGAACACTTTCTCTGACTAATGGAAACAATACCTGTAGCCATGCTGGTCCCTTGGAAACTAGATTAGTTGAAGGCTGGTGTATCAACACAAATATTCTACATACTGTAGGTGTTGGAGTACACCAGCTTTGGGGGCCATAAAGGTCCCTTCATCAGGAATTTTGAACACCTGAAAATGTTACCTATGGGGTCTCAAACATTGTGTACTAGAACAACATTGATGAACAATATATGGGTTAGCTGAATGAAAAGTAACACAGTTTATAGCAAATCCATCTACTGTATGTGACTCAGTCTTTCCCACAAAAATGATTTTTTTGTGTAAACTACTTTTATGATATGCACTTTTATTACAGAATAGTTTTCATACTTTTAATAACTGCACTTATCTAAAGAATGGTTGAGGCAGTGTTAAATACTTCTGACCTTTAAATACAACTATTAAAAGTGTCTACAGAATAAAGACAACTATGAATTTAAAGCAGCTAAACACAGAGCTTTATATTCTTTCTGTTTAAGGATGAAGGACATCTACAGCTTTGTAACTGAGTGGAGAACAGTGGTTTGAGGAATAGGTCTTTATCTTGTCGACTGTAAGCACTACCATTGTCTGGTTACAAAGAAAAGTAATGATTGGCAGCTTAATAATACCCAAAGTATGTACACTGTTGCGAAGCAAAATGCATTTGATTGAACAGTGAAACAGCAAAAAAGAGGGGCATCTGTTTTTTATCAAGAGTTGATTAACAGAAGGGCAAACAGGACAAAGTCCCTGGGCCCTGAGGGCCCCCCTCACCCTCCTTTAACAAGCATTCCTTTTTTATTTTATTTTTTCCCCACTGTGCCTGGGCCAGCTGGCCCCTTTGCTTCATGGCAGGATTACCCCCCCCCCACACACACACGTGCCACCCACAACTTAAAAAAAAAAATGTTCTTCTTTTCTTGGCTCCTGTCTATTGCTAGGAGATGGTAGAGACTCAATTGTGACCCTGTGCAGGCACAGCACAGGCTGCCATTATTGGTGGCAAAAATGTGTGGGAGAGGTGAGAGGTCAGGTCGTGCCCTTGAAGAGTGTCTTTGCTAAACATTTTACTGCTTTACTGTTCTCTGATTCAAATTGCTTTTGCAGGGTATACTTTCTGCTGCATTATTACAGGGTTGGCCTACAGGTTTGTAAATGTTACTGTTTTGTGCTTACAGATTACTGCTGTAAACTTCTTTGATTCAAATTGTTTTTTGCAAGGTATATCTTCTGTTACTACTTTATTTTTCTCTATAGCAAAGTGTTTTTTGCAGGGTATACCTTCTGTGAAATGATTACAGGTAGTGCTTTACAGGTTTTACAGTGTTGTCTATCATTAGGCTAAGCTTTCAGGGCTACAGCATTTGTTGGTAGATTGTTTCTGCTCTTACCTCCTTGCTTCTTTCATCCGTGGTTGTTCATTTTCAGCAAGGGAAGGGCCCAGCCACCCACCCCATCCCCAACCACCCTGTGCTACACTCCTTTTATAGGGTAGCACATTCTTGACATTTCCTGTACAAAGGGGGAAGGGGAGGATCAGAGGGGTATCCACACAGTGACCTCACTTACAGGGGCACAAGTAATTTAACTTGTTATAACAAGTTATAAAAAAACAAACAAACAAAACAAAAAATCAAACTTTTGCTTTCATTTTCCTCCTTCTAATTACTTAGACCAGGTTATAAAGCTGGCAACTCATATGGAATGGATATTATTAACTGCAGGTACTGCAGGACACTTTCCAAAAGGGCAGTTATACAGGATTTAGGATGCTGTCATACATGCTGGACCATTGGAGAGCTAAGGGCTCAGCTCCAGGCAGCATGGGCAGAGATTGGCGCCTCAAATCACATATTCAGGAGGAAATGTATTATAAGAACCACCTGCCATTTCCACAACATCCAGCTGAAGCACCTTGACTGCAGAGGGTAGTTGGTCTGGGAGTGTGACAGGTGGTGAGGAGGAGCAAATTGGGTGTCCCATCACTTAATGCTCTTCAACGTATCACCTCCACAAACCATATAAAAACTACAAACAGGTGTCTGCCTCTATCTCCAAAATCAAACAAAGGGGGCAGAGGACACTGCAGAGCAGGACACTGCAGCACAGGAGCTAGCACAACAAAATTCACCCAAAACAGGGAACAAAACAAAAAAAAGCAAAAAGGAAATCCAAAACACTTCTGATCATAGGAGACTCCATGATTCAGGGAGTTGATACCTACCTCCAGCCGGAGGTAATGGGCAGATATCTCCCAGGTGCATCAGTGTGGAGAGACACTGACCACATTGCTAAAATTGTGCAGGAAGCAGGAGAAAACATTGATGTCCTGGTACACATAGGGACTAATGATCTTGCCAGCCGGTCAGTTGTGAAGACCAAGGAACACCTGAACAGGCTGCAAGACAAACTGTCATCCATTTCATCTGGCATTGCCTTCTCTGAGATTCTGCTGGTCTGGGAGAGGGGGCAGATGGACGGAAGTTCAGAGAAGGGGAGATAGGGGAGCTAAACATGTGGCTCAAGGGCTGGTGCCAGGAAAAAGGACACAGATTTGTAGGTAACTGGCAACAGTTTTGGGAGTGAAAGTTCTTTAAATTCAATGGACTGCATCTGACTAAGGAGGGAGTCAGTGCATTGGGGCAGAAGTTTGACATCTTTGCAAAATATTTAAACTAGCAAACGGGGAGAGGGGTGCAGCACCCAATACATCAAATGGGAAGAACACCCCTCCCCCCCCTCTGCTAATGATCAAACAGGAGTTCAGCAAGTTTATAGTTCATTTGCATCATTTGCATCACCATGTAAGGAAAAAGGTCTGTCTCCCCATATAACGTGCAGGGGAAATGCCGGACCTTGCCCAACAACTAACACACTGAAATCTGGCCAATGAAAAGTCATGTACACAAATGTCTGCAGTCTGGGAAACAAGATCCCAGACCTCCAGGCAACAATGACAGAGGCTAAACTGGACATAGTAGCCATTAGTGAGACATGGTTCACCAGTAACCACACTTGGGAGACACCAGTGCCTGGCTATGTACTGTTCAGAAGAGACCAAGGTACAAAAAGGGGGGTGGAGTGGCCCTTTACATCAATGAAAATATCAAAGCTACAGAAATTCAGAATACATATAAGGAGCCAGAAGAACTGTGGGTCAACCTGGAAACAGGAAATGGGACAGCCATACAAACTGGGGTAGTCTACAGGCCTCCAGATCAGGGGGAGAACATAGACACATTACTGTTAGAAGACATACAAAACACGACAGCCAAAGGGGAGGTTCTGATAATGGGAGACCTCAACATGCCAGATACAGATTGGCTAATACCAGCAGGAACATCCACCAGAACTGGACATGTGGTAGATTCCCTGCAAAGGGGGGGCCTCAAACAACTGGTAGAACAACCTACAAGACACAGGGCTATCCTAGATCTAGTACTGACTAATGGGGAAAGGATCACAGATCTCCAGGTAGAAGGTCACCTGGGGGCCAGTGACCATCACATGGTTTGGTTCACTTTGGCCACTAGAACTAAATCATCCCATTCCAAGGCAAAAATATGGGACTTCAGAGAAGCTGACTTTGATAAGATGGCCAACAGAGTTAAGCTATCCCTGGCAAGAGGATATACAGGTGAGGGGGTACAGGCAAAGTGGACAAGCATTAAGGATGCAATACTTAAAGCAACATCCCATTGTGTTAGAGAGAAAAGCAAGAGCAAACAAAGGAGGAAACCACTTTGGTTCGCAAAAACAGCAGCAGAAAAGGTCAGAGCCAAAAGGCTGGCCTTTAGGAAATATAAGGGAACACAGCAGAACAAAGATAGGGAGGCATACCAAACTTCTCTAAGGGAAGCAGGGAAGGCAGTAAGGCAGGCAAAGGCCCAAACCGAAGAAACACTAGCACAAACAGTGAAAAAAGGGGACAAGACTTTCTATAGATACATTAGTGAAAGAAGAAAGTCCAGAGGGGGTATTGCTAAGATCAAAGGGGATAAGGGGGAGTGTGTGGAGGAGGACCAAGGAAAAGCATCTATCCTAAATAGATACTTCTGCTCAGTATTTACTGAGGAGAAGGTAGGGCAGGGCCCACAGCTCAGCACCATGGACACGGGGGGGGGTGCACTAGTCCCTTCACAAAAGAAAGGGTCCTACAAGAGTTCACTAAGCTCAGGGTGGACAAAGCAATGGGACCTGATGGCATACATCCCAGGATACTAAAGGAGCCAAGGGTAGAACTAGCAAAGCCATTATCAGAACTGTTCAGTGAATCTCTGAGCACAGGAGAGGTCCCAGAAGACTGGAGAAGGGCTCATGTGATCCCACTCCTCAAGAGTGGTAGGAGGTAAGAGGCAGGGAACTACAGACCAGTCAGTCTTACCTCAGTAGTGGGCAAGATTATGGAGGAACTCCTTAAGGAAAGGATAGTACAACACCTGGAATCCATAGGAGCATAGCATCCAAGACAGCATGGGTTTACAACAGGAAGGTCCTGTCAGACCAAACTCATTGATTTATTTGACTGGGTAACCAGAGTTGTGTACCAAGCGGGTGCAGTTGATGTCACCTACCTTGACTTCAGCAAAGCATTCGATACTGTTTCACATAGAAGATTGATTAATAGGCTGGGTAGGCTTGGGGTGGGTCAGAAGTCCATCAACTGGGTGGTCAACTGGTTGTCAGGCAAAAAACAGAGTGGCGGTAAATGGCATATAGTCAGAAGAGATGCAAGTCACAAGTGGGGCACCTCAGGGATCAGTCCTGGGGCCAGTCCTCTTCAATATCTTCATCAGCATCATTGCAGATGGTCTGGAGGGTAAGGTTTGTCTCTTTGCAGATGGCACCAAGCTCTGCAACAGAGTAGATGATCCAGATGGGGTGGGCAGAATGAGAAGAGTTCTGGATAAACTGGCAACATTGTTGGAAGAGTGGCAACTGGGGTTTAAGACAAAGAAGTGCAAGATCATGCACATAGGGAAGAGAAACCCTGAAGCTACCTATAGGTTGGGAAGGAAGTTCCTGGTAATCACAAGGGAAGAAAGAGACTTGGGCATCATCATCACAGATGACCTGAAATCATCCAAATAGACAACTAAAGCAGTAGGTAAGGCTAGAAGGATGTTGGGGTGTATTAGTAGAGGAATTGCAAGTTGTAAGAGGGACGTAATAATCCCTCTTTACAAGACACTGGTTAGGCCCCATCTGGAGTATTGCATGCAGTACTGGAGGCTACACCTGCACAAGGACATTAACAAAATAGAGGCAGTCCAGAGAAGGGCAACCAAAAATGGTGCAGGGACTGCACCAAAAAACATATGAGGACAGATTAACAGAGCTCAATATGTATACCCTAGAGCAAAGGAGGGAGAGAGGTGATATGATCAAAACATTCAAACATCTTAAGGGCATTAACAAGATGAAAGAGTCTAACATGTTTCAATATAAGAAAAATAGCAGGACAAGAGGACACAGCATGAGATTAGAGGGAGGTCTATTAAGGGGTAATGCGAGGAAGTACTTTTTCACAGAAAGGGTGGTGGATGCATAGAACGGCCTACCTCAGGAAGTGGTGGATATGAATATAGTGCAGGGCTTCAAACAGGCATGGGATAGGCATAAGGGAACAATACAGATAAGTATGAATAGACAGGCCATTGACAGAGTAAAAGCCTATGGCACATTCATAAGGTACAAAAAATTGGCAGACTAGATGGGCCTTGCAGTCCTTATCTGCCATCAACTTCTAGGTTTCTATGTCACAGAGCTGGAGCAGCACCAGAGGGAAGGGAGTCAAATAGTAGAGTCAGACTGACTGTTGCGGACATCAGTGGACACCAGAGACAAGTTCCTGCCTGAGACAATCTCACAGTCAAGACCAGGTAGACAGGCCAGCAGTGTTGGTGTCTGTGTGTAGAGGAGGGAGAAGCATGTGGAGCGAGTGGCACCTCAATTGCAGGCCAAGCAACTGCAGAAAGAGCGAGAGACAGAGAGAGACAGAGACAGAACAGGACTGGAAACTTGAGTTGGGGCTGCAGGGCCAGGTAGTGTGTCACTCATGGCCTCCGGCCATATGGTGGTGCTGCTGTGCAGCAGAGGCAGAGCAGCATGGAGAATTGAGACCGAGAGTGGGCGATGAGATCATTCAACAAGTCTGTGATCTGTCAGGCCAGCCTGCCTTAATTGGAGTCTGATTGGTAGCCATAAATAAATATATTCTCTCCAGTGTGTTTACTGATGCTAGCACCAAATGAAAAAATATGCAAGTGAAAAGGGTTTACAATTACAACTGTATACAATGTCATGTCAGTCATGTGAGGAGAAACACAAGAGATGTATGTAATGATAATGAATATAAGGAGGGTATAACAGACTCCTCCATACTGTAGTAAGATGCTAAAGCAGCTATCAAGGATGCATGCTACCAGGATTCAGCTGCACAACCTACTATACAGTGGGGGTGGGGACTCAAGCTCAGTGCTGCTGGTGGTGGTGTCTGTAATGGGACCAGGCAGCGGTAGGTCACGCTAGTACTTGGGAGTCACTCAAAGGTTCTCCCCTCCTACATTGTTAGGAAAAATCACATTACTGGAATAGTAGTACCAGGGCAGTATGCAGCAGGGCATGGAGGCCATATGCTCATCAGGATTCACTCTTCCCCTAAGACCTACCCTGAGAGTCAGACCCCCAACCCATCAACAGCGCAGCCAACTGCCAAGGAGGTCCTGGTCTCCTTATTTTGTCACACTGACATGACTTGTCCCATGCTAAGACTTGTGTGGGGGACTGAGGTATACTCTCACTCTCTCTCTCTCTCTCTCTGCTTATCTAAAGGTGTTACAGTAGACTTGTGCGGGGCACTTAATTATAGGCTCTCTGCTTGTTATCTAAAGGTGTTACAGCAACCCTGTTCATCTACATATGGTTTCTTGTTTTCTTAAACCTGCTTGCTCCCATGTCTCATTTCTATAACCAACTTTCTGTCAAAGGAAGGAATCTCATACTTTCAAATTTTTTTTTTTGGGGGGGGGGGGTCATTCTTCTGCTTGAAATTGCCCAGGGGCCTCTTCTGTCTTAATCAGGCCCTGTTTGTAGCTATCATTCATTTTGTCAGATAGTAAAAACAAAACTTTTTTTTGTTAAAAGTTTGTTTTGTCAAATTGTGCAGTCTTCATACAGTACAACGTATTGACATAGTGAATTCTAAGTAGAAAGAACAGTTACTCACTGCAACAGTAGATCATCAAGAGCATCTTCTACATTAGGCCACACCTTGGGAACTGTAAGCCATTAGCATCAGGACCATTCGGTAGCTTTTGTTAGCTGAGGGCCACCCATAATGACATGCAACATTGGTGCCTGTATAATCATGGGAAGCATCATTGCTCAACAGTTCTCCACCAGAGATAAGCTTGGATGGTCACTTACCATGAGGAACCAGGAGACCAAACCAGTATCAGGCACACAGGGAGAGGCATGGGACTGGAAAGTAACACACTAAGTCACTGATGAACACCCCCCAAACCAAGCAGTGGATAAAGAACAGTTGGCCTGTGTCACAGTAAGGGGGAAGAAGGGTGGGGACGATGTGGCTCAATGGAGGAGATCCTCTTGAAGATTTACTGTTACAGTGAGTGTTCTATCTTCACTGAGGATATCTCCTCCACTAGGACACACTTTTGGAATGATTTCTAAGCAGTACCCAGGTGCCCCGGGAGGATGGTGAGGGCTGATGTGTAAACAGGATAAATTCTTATTGGTATTGTTGGGCCAAAAAAATAACCCATATATCAACAAGAGACAGTGGCTGAAGGGTAGTGTAATAGCAAAAGCTATACATGGTCACCTGTGGGGCAGTAGTGCAACCAGCAGGTGCAGAAATGGGCAGATGCTATAAGAGATAGATCATATACAGTAACAGGAAGTGCCACATCACACTTGTTATAAAGTGGTCTACATATTGTAATTGTTATTTGTTCCCTAGTTAGTGTTCTCTGTGTAACAATTTTGATATTTAGAGATAGTCCCTTTAGAGGAAGCCTGATATTGTCTTTTCCTGTTTCCTGTGTTCAAGCAACAGAAATTCTGCCTGTATGCAGAAGTTGAGCTGAGTTGATGTTAAGAATAAAGCCTGATAAGAAGCAACTGAGATGTGTTGGTGTTCATTACACTGGCGACGAGGATAAACCAGGTCAAGAATAGCAATGTTTGGGGCTATGGTAGAGTTTGATGGCACATGTGACTGGTCCAAGTATGTGAAGCATTTGGAACATTTCTTTAATGCAAATAAAATCACAGATGAGGATCAGCAGTGCTCCATTTTCCTCTCTGTTTGTGGCCAAAAGACTTATTCTTTGATCTGTACAGTAAGTTAGTGGCTGTACAGCAAGCAGGGACTAAAATCTGTAGGAACTGTACACTTTAGTTCAAAACCATATCAACACCTGACCTTCAGCTATTGTGCAGTTATTTAAGTTTCATGGCAGGATGTGTCAGCCGGGGGGAGACAACTGTAGACTATGTCACTCAGTTGTGGAGTACTGTGAATTTGGAGACACTTTGGATCATGTGCTCTGGGACTGGTTAGTGAGTGCAGAATAAATGCATTCAACACCATTTGTTGAAAGTGACAGTGCTTGATTTCAACAGGGCGGTGTACATTGCCCTGGCCATTTAGGCTGCAGCTCAACAGGCTCAAGAGTTACGGAGCTCTACCATGGAAGGGGTTGCCATGGTGTATCAGGTGGAACAGCCTCACCGATCTGCCTTATGATTATCAACATCACGCCCGGCATGTGCGGGCCTACAGCTCTGCTCTCCTCATAGCGACACAGATGAGTGATGTTTCCATTGTGGCAGTGCACACAACTCAGAGACTTGCAGATTCCAAGAGGAGGAATGTTGGCGCTGCTGGCACCAAAGACACATGACCTGACTTTGTAATTTTGGGAGTATGCCCCAGGGCCAGGCTTTCTACTCTACAAATCGCTGGGGCCAAACCAATTTTGTAGAAGAGGAAGAGCTGGAGGCAGAGGGTGATGATGGAGTCTACTCTATGTATACGGTTGATGATCGTTGTTCACCTCCTATCAGGGTGCAAGTGACAATGAACAGCTGTTTTGCAGAAATAGAGGCTGACACAGGGGCATCATTTTCTGTGATGGGGGAGAAGTTTTTTATTACCTTATAGGCCCCTGTAGAAGCCCTGGTACTACAACCAGCAGGGGTGCAACTTTGGACATATACAGGTGAACTGATTCCATTGGTGGGAAGGAATCTGCTCCAAGTGACTTACGGGTTGCAGCAGAAACTAGTGCCCTTATTGGTGGTGGTGGTGTGGGGAGAGGGTCCGTGCCTGATGGGGTGTAACTGGCTGTGAGATTTGAAACTGGATTGGCAGGGGATATGCTTGCTCTGGCCAGTAACACTGGAAGAGGTGTTGGAGAAGGCAGCATCTGCATTTTCACCAGGGCTGGGGACTTTGCAAGGACGATTGCCACAATTGTGGTGAGCCTGGAAGCTCAACCCCAGTTTTTTTGACTGTGTGTTGTGCTGTATGCTGTCTCTGGCAAAATGGCAGAAGGATTGCTGTCTGGAGTGGGAAGGGATCCTGGAACCTGTCTAGTTTTCAAAGTGGGTGACCGCCATTGTGCCCATGATCAAGAGTGATGGGTCAGTGAGGATCTACGGGGACTACAAGATCACAGTGAGCAGAGTGGCTAATTTGGACTCTTACCCAATTCCTAAAATTGAAGATTTGTTTGCTTCACTGAGTGGGGGGGGGGGTGGTCACCGTTTTCCAAGCTGGACGTGAGTCATGCTTATCAGCAGTTACTGCTGGATGAGGAATCTAAGGCGCTATAGACAATCAATACACATTGAGGGTTGTTCAGGTATACCCATCTACCTTTTGGGGTGGTGTCAGCCTAGGGAATTTTTCAACGAGCAATTGAAGGAGTGTTACAGGGCATACCAAATGTTCTGGTGTGTCAGGATGACATACTCCTGATAGGACCAGACCAGGAGTCACATTTGGACACTTTACTGACTGTGCTTCAGAGACTGCAGCAGGCAGGAATGAAGCTCTGCAGGGGCAAATGTTCATTCTTAGTTAAGTCTGTACAGTTTTTGGGTCATGTAATTGTGCACAGGGCCTGCACCTTGTAGGGCATAAGGTAAGGACAATTGCAGAAGTCCCTGCACCAAGGTCAGTGTCTGAACTGAGGGCATATTTGGGGCTTTTAAATCATTATCACCAATTCATGCCCAAGTTGTCAACAGTGTCAGGACCATTGCAATTTCTCTTGCGCAAGCAGGTTCCATGGCAACAGTGGAAGACTCAGGAGGCAGCATTCTTGGCTTCAAAAAAGTTGTTGCAGTCTTCTCAACTGCTAACACAGTTTGACCCCATGTTACCAATTTACCTGGCCTGTAATATGTCCCAATATAGTGTGGGAGCTGTCTTCGCATATGTATTACAGGATGGATCTCAGAGGCCTATTTGGTTTGCATCATGCACGATTGCACCAGCAGAAAAAACTATTCTCAGTTAGACAAAGTGGCATTGGCAATAATAATTTGGAATAAAGAAATTTTGCCAGTATTTGTATGGATATCAGTTCACAATCCTCATGGATCACAAGCCTCTGGTGAGCCTTTTTGGTGAAGGCAAATCAGTGCCTCCACTGGGGTCAAGTTGTTTGCAGTGGTGGGCACTGACCCTGTCTGTCTACCAGTATGAAATCAAATATCGGTCTGAGGGGCTGCATTCCAATGCTGATGCCTTTAGCAGGCTACCTTTGCCAGATTATCCAAAGCAGGTTCCGGACCAGGAGACATGATCCTATTGGATTTGTTGGCAAGGACCCCAGTGACGGCAAATCATATTAGGAGGGAGACCCATTGGGACCCAAAACTGGCATCTGTTTTGGGGTGGGTATAGAATGGGTGGTCCATGTGGGTGTTGGAGGATGCATTAAAGCCATTTTTTCAGCAGAGTTTTAAGTTGGCTGTCTGATGTGGGGAAACAGAATGGTAGTACCCCATCAGTTGAGGGCTAAGATTTTGGGGGCAATTACATGACACACATTCTGGCATTTCTAGAATGAAGGGGTGGCATGGGGTGTGATTTGGTGGCTAGATACTGACAAGGAAATAGAGAAACTGGTGAGCAAGTGTACAGCTTGTCAGGAGACATGCCATATACCAGTCCTGGTACCGCTGCACCCATGGGAGTAGCCAGACAGACCCTAGGTACAAGTGCTTGCTGATTTACAGGGCCTTTTCTGGGGAAAATTTTATTAGTCCTGGTGGATGCATGCTCTAAGTGGCTGGAAGTGCAGGTAATGTCTTTTGTCACCACAGAGGCCACTGCAGCCCAGCCTAGGCAAACATTTTCCATGTATGGGTTACCAGAAATGTTTGTGTCAGACAATGGGCCCACCTTTATGTCAAGGGGTTTCAAGAATTTATGGAACACAAATGAATCCGATACATGTGGATTGTACCTTACCATCCAGTCTCTAATGGTTTAGCAGAAAGGGCAGTACAAACAGTGAAAGAAGGGTTGTGGTGGTTGGGTTCAGGATCTATGCAAATGCATATAGCGAGGTTTTTGTTGCAATATCGGGTTACACCACATGCAATGACAGGGGTGTTGCCAGCTGAGCTATTGTTTAGCAGGACACTTCACTCCCATCTGGATTTCTTTATTCCAAATTATTATTGCCAATGCAATGAGCCAGCCATTCTGTATCCACCCCTGTTTTGGGGACCAAAGTCAGGCTGAAATGTAAGGGTTCAGAGGGCACAGGACAGACCAGAGTTCCTTGCAAGTGGGAAATTCTGTTTGGGTCACAGGTTTTGGAGACAAAAACCAATGGGTGCCAGGGGTATTGTGGGCACAAACAAGTCCAGTGTCCTTTAAGGTGTAACTGTCATTGGGGAAAGTGGTAAAAAGACATATGGACCAGATCCATGGGGTACTGGCAAAAATACCCTCCCCATTTGGGGGGACTGGAAGGAAATACAAAGCTGGAGAGCATGGAGTATTGGTAAGTCACACCAGGGGTACCAAGTACGACAGTGGCAGTAGAAACTGTGGAAGTAATGGGGAGGGGTGAGACACCCAGGGATGTTTCACAGATGGCCTCTGAGCAGGATTGAGCTACAGGAGTTGTGGGAAATGGTAAGGTGTCACCTCAATGTGATCCAGTGGTACCTGTGCTCTATAAGTCAAAGAGGATTGTAGAGGTGCTAGACAAGTTAAATCTGTAGTCAGATTTTAGAAAATGAGGGATGTTAATAAGTGGTCTGCATATTGTAATTATTATTTGTTCCCTAATTAGCATTCACTGTGTAATAATAGTAATATATAGAGAGAGTCCCTTTAAGGGAAACCATACACTGTCTATTCCTGTTTCCTGTGTTCAAGTGACAGGAATTCTGCCTGCGTGCAGAAGTTGAGCTGAGTTGATGTTAAGAATAAAGCCTGCTAAGAAGCAACTGAGGTGTACAGGTGATTACCATAACTCTGATACCCTACAAAAATGTGGTGAACCAATGCCTAGGACAGGCTTGAGGTAGAGAGAGAGACAGGGTACCCAAATCTTCTGGACAAGCGAAAGAAGCAGAGAAGAATTTCTACAGTCCAGAATGCATTATGTATAACCAGGGTATGTGTCAAACAAACTTCCTCTGGGTAGCAATGTCTAGAGGAAACACCAGACCTTGTACCAAGTGGATGATTTGGGCACAGGCATTACCAGTGGTAACATAACACATAACAGGCTGTACAGTAAACCTGACCTATACATACTAACATACTAAAATGCCAGCAGAATAGGCCTAACGGTCTTTTGCATCTGCTCGTTTGGTCAGCCCCCACCCTGGGAGTTGACCTTGCTGCCCCCCTTGCCTTCTCTGGCTTCTCCCCTTTCCAGTTCTGGATATTCTCGCTGCATTGGATTTTGCTTCCAGAACCTTTCCCCTGTACCTGTCCCAACCCCTCTTGAACCCCTCTATCGTCTCTGCCTCCACCAGCCCCCTAGGCAGCGCATTCCATGGCTTCACCACCCTCTCAGTGAAGTAGCACCTCCTCCTTTCTCCCCTGAATCTTCCCCCTCCAGCTTCCACCCATGCCCTCTAGTGGCCCCCTCCCTCCTTCCTTCGAAGCACCCTGACTGCTCCTCTCTTATTTACCCCCTTCATGTACCTGAAGACCTCTATCATGTCCCCCTGTCCCTTCTCTCTTCCAATGTGTACATATTTAGCTCTTCGAGCCTCTCCTCATAGGTCCTATCCCCAAGCCCCAAATCATTTTGGTTGCCCTCCTCTGGACCCTCTCCAGGAGTTTAATGTCCCTCTTTAAGTGTGGCCTCCAAACTGCACAAGTACTCGAGGTGCAGCCTCACCAAGCAGTTATACAGAGAGAGTATCACCTATTGGGGGGGGGGGAATGTAAAAGGCATTGGTTTGTACATAAACATTTTTTTAAAACAAACCAGTCCGGAGGGCATAATAACAGAGGAATCTTACAATACAAGCAACAGAAGGCTGAAATAGTTATAAACTTATATATATGCAACCCCACTGTTACCCAGGGTTACTAGAATCCCAGTATAACCTAGTGGTAGGCAGGGAAGGCAGCTTGTGAAACTCCAGTTAAATGGATTTCACACTGTCTCACTCTGTTCTCAGTCTCAGCTGAGACTGAGGGATGACATCACCATAGAACTTTCGCAGCTGCATGATCCACATTGGAATCTGCAGTTGGGAGTTAGGTTAGAATGTTGGGAGTTTTGAAAGGGAGTTGTGTGTGAGCAGTCTTGAAGAGAGGAGCACAGCAGTCAGTGCACAGGCTCTTGGAGCCCAAAGCTCTGACATAGAGCTACTGTAAGGGCAGGTGTGTGTTTCCGCCAAAAGAGGAACACAGTAAGCTGTTTTTGAAGTGGTGGAGACCGCTATTACTGGTCCCTGTGCCCCATCCCTGAGGGGATGGGGGTGGAAAGGTTTGCCTGTCATTTCAGGGCAACCCTCCTGGTTCCGGCTAGGGAAGAAGCTGCCTTATTCCAAGTTGTGTTGAAGTACCAGAGATTCCGGTGAAGAAGCGCCTGTGGGGCACTTTCAACCAAAGGGTGAGTTCGCTCTGACATGGGGCCTGTGTTTCACCTGAACTGTTGTAAAGTGGGGATTGAACTGCTTAATCAGTGGGAGGCCTAGAGGAATAGGCTAAGCCAAGTAGAAGTATGTTCAAGTCCAGCACAAAGAGTAAAGTAAAGTGGGGACTGGACTGTTTAATCAGTGAGAGGCCTAGAGTAATGGGCTAAGCCAAGTAAAAGTATGTTCAATTCCAGCACAAGAGGAAAGCCAAGACATGTAGAGGAAATGTGCCAAGCATTTACCCTTTAATCTACACTGCCAAGCTTTTCAGAAAGAGATGTTTAATGTCCAGAGAAATGGCCCGGGTATGAATTGTGGAAGCGAGAGGTGGGAGACCCCCCATCAGCAGTAACCAAATTCACCTCTACTGATTTGCTCTGTGGCCTTTTTACTTTCCCTCAGGCACTTGGCCAGTGCTGAGGAAAGTATCCAGATGTGGGATTAAAAGGAAGTTTCCCTTATGGAGTTGAAGGCTCTAAGGTGGTTTAGGGAGCCACCAGAAAATATGTCCATGTCAAATGGAAGGTGTTCGAGTGGCCGGCAGGGGAGCCGAGCCAGGGGGAAATCCCAGAAATGTGTACAAGTTTGGGCTGTGTACCCAAAGCAAGTCCGGGCTGTGTGCCTTGTGGGTTCAGAGCCTGAGGGCTGAAGTGTTGAGGAAGTGTTCTGATTTTTAATCTGCATTACCAGAAGTGTAGCCCCATGGGGGTCCGTCTATGTTTTGTTCCGCTTGGATGTGAATAAAGCCACACTTTAGAATCCCATTCCTGGTATTGGACATTACAGTTATTGCTTCCTGTGTTTGGATTTACTTGGGTGCCCCTGTGCAGAGTAGCCAAACCTAGCCCTTGTGCCTAGTATCCTAGTCCTCCCTGAACCCAGTCCCCCACCTGGTACTGCTGTCAGCTTCAACAGCATGCCACCTGTCATTTGCAAAAAAGGCAGGGGTGAGGGGTTACAAAATGGAGGCACCACTTTGGATTTTAAATTAGGGAGGAAAGGTGCTCGGGCAAGGGGCTAGCGTTTTGGTTATCTGGCAGTGGGTAACCCAAAAAGCTGAAGCAAGGTTAACTAGTGGGTCGCTGTGTGCTGTTGTCCATATGCTGCTGTTAAAATGTCAACTGTTTACCAAGGAGCAGTAAAGCCTGAGAGAGTATGCCTTTGTCCTGCATCAAATATTTACAGTGTTTTGCCAGCTTTTAAAAAACTGTTGTGACAAAGAAAAGTGTGGAAGACTAGGGGTAGCAACAGGAAAATTGTGCCCTGGACGTTGGAAATGCTTTCTAGTGAACTGTTGTGATAAAGAAAAGTGTGGAAAACTAGGGGTAGCAACAGGAAAATTGTGCCCTGGACGTTGGAAATGCTTTTTAGTGAACTGAGAGACTTGCTGTGTTAATGGCCATGACAAATGGTTGAAATGGGCTCCCGCCGTGGACTCAGTTTGGGGGAAAAAAAATGTGGTTTCTGCAGTTTAAATTTGCCTGCTCGACGATCGCCGTAAGGAGAAGAGCACTCGCGAGGGAAAGAGGCTCATTTGCATGGCGTCGTGTGATTGGTGAGGCTGCAATCAGTCCCGCCCCCAAGCCAGCTCTACAGTGACTGCCCAGCATTCGAGAGGGAGTGTGAGTGGAGTGCGTGTACTGGCTTATTGGAGGAGCGTCGCAGTGACTAAAAAGTGCTGTAAAAGTTTCAAAAAGCAGACTTTACTGTTTAAAATCAGGCTCAACCCGCATCTCGATCGACTGGATTGTGAGTGTGGTGATCGGAGAGACGATCGGCAGGACTGCCAACCTGCTTCCTTTCTGAGGCCTCCAAGACTGGCTGCAGGCCGTTTTTCCATCACAGTAAACAGCTACTGATAACAGTGAGTACCAACAGTAATAATTGCTCAAACAAGTGATTTTTGCCAAAAGCCAGCTGAATCTGTGTGCAGCAGTGTAGTCGCTTTGCAAATAAAGACTGTGTCAAGTTTTACCAGCAAGAGCACTGTGGTCACTAGATGGGACTTTTAGGGCACTCCATCCCTCAAATGTGTATTGTAAATAATGTCATTGTTTTTCTACTGTTTGCTAATGTTTATATTGTTTTTCTACCTTTTCTAAAAAAAATATATATATATATTTGGGATTCTCCAGTGTTTTGATGGTAGGGGTTCAGATAGACTGTGTATGCAGATTAGGAGTGTGTGTTGTCTTTCTTTTTTCTTGCAGGTGTTCCTGAAGAAGATAGAAGAGAAGACAAGAAGAGGAGGAGGGGCTATTCGGAGTTCCTCACTAGTACTTTAGTGTGTAGTATTTAAAGTACTGTTGTTGTTGTTGTTACTGTGTAGTAACCCTTTTCTTCCACAGGTATTGTTGTGGGGGAGTGAGGGAGTAATGTAATGGCATGGTATCAGCTCCTGGTGTGTGGTTGTATGGTGCCCAATGTCGGGGAGGTCCCCGGTTTGTTTTGTTCTTGGGGTTTGCTATAGAGGCAGACAGATTTTCCCTAGAGGGCTGGGGGGGATAGACAGGCTGTGGTCCTGAACGGCCGTAGGGACTGCAGTGTTGATCTATTAGGGCTATGCTCTGGACAGTTCTACTGGAGCCGCTAGGCACCCATAGTTAGTGGGTAGAGTAGAGGCTGATATGTCAGCCAAAGGCCTCTAGGCCCTTAGTATTGCCTGCCTGTGCTAGCACATGGTAGGAGGGGGCCTGATCCCCCCCTCCGCAGGTAGCACATAGAGTGAAATGGCCTCAGCCGGGTACATAATGACTGCGGACAGTCATTTTCCTGGCCCAGGGCGAGTGTAACCCCCTGTTACCCGGGGTTACTAGAATCCCAGTAAGACCTAGTGGTAGGCAGGGAAGGCAGCTTGTGAAACTCCAGTTAAATGGATTTCACACTGTCTCACTCTGTTCTCAGTCTCAGCTGAGACTGAGGGATGACATCACCATAGAACTTTCGCAGCTGCATGATCCACATTGGAATCTGCAGTTGGGAGTTAGGTTAGAATGTTGGGAATTTTGAAAGGGAGTTGTGTGTGAGAAGTCTTGACGTGAGGAGCACAGCAGTCTGTGCACTGGCTCTTGGAGCCTAAAGCTCTGATATAGAGCTACTGTAAGGGAAGGTGTGTGTTTCCGCCAAAAGAGGAACACAGTAAGCTGTTTTTGAAGTGGTGGAGATCGCTGTTACTGGTCCCTGTGCCCCATCCCTGAGGGGATGGGGGTGGAAAGGTTTGCCTGTCATTCCAGGGGCAACCCTCCTGGTTCTGGCTAGGGAAGAAGCTGCCTTATTCCAAAGTTGTGCTGAAGCACCAGAATTCTGGTGAAAAATACCTGTGGGGCACCTGCAACCAAAGGATGAGTTCGCTCTGACATGGGGCCTATGTTTCACCTGAACTGTTGTAAAGTGGGGATTGAACTGCTTAATCAGTGGGAGGCCTAGAGGAATAGGCTAAGCCAAGTAGAAGTATGTTCAAGTCCAGCACAAAGAGTAAAGTAAAGTGGAAAGTGGACTGCTGAATCAGTGAGAGGCCTAGAGTAATGGCCTAAGCCAAGTAAAAGTATGTTCAAGTCCAGCACAAGGGGAAAGCCAAGACATGTAGAGGAAATGTACCAAGCATTTACCCTTTAATCTACACTGTCAATCTTTTCAGAAAGAGATGTTTAAGTATGTTCAAGTCTTGCACAATGGGAAAGCCAAGACATGTAGAGGAAATGTGCCAAGCATTTACCCTTTAATCTACATTGCTAAGCTTTTCAGAAAGAGATGTTTAATGTCCAGAGAAATGGCCAGGTATGAATTGTGGAAGCAAGAGGTGGGAGACCTCCCATCAGTAGTAACCAAATTCACCTCTACGGATTTGCTCTGGGGCCTTTTTACTTTCCCTCAGACACTTGGCCAGTGCTGAGAAAAGTACCCAGACGTGGGATTAAAAGGAAGTTTGCCTTATGGAGTCGAAGGCTCTAAGGTGGTTTAGGGAGCCACCAGAAAATGTGTCCATGTCAAATGGAAGGTGTTCGAGTGGCCGGCAGGGGAGCCAAGCCAGGGAAATCCCAGAAATATGTACAAGTTTGGGCTGTGTACCCAAAGCAGCGTGCAAGTCCGGACTATGTGCCTGGTGGGTTCAGAGCCTGAGGGCTGAAGTGTTGAGGAAGTGTTCTGATTTTTAATGTGCATTACCAGAAGTGTAGCCCCATGGGGGTCCATCTATGCTTTGTTTTGTTCTGCTTGGATGTGAATAAAGCCACACTTTAGAATCCCATTCCTGGTATTGGACATTACAGTTATTACTTCCTGTGTTCGGATTTGTTAGGTGCCCTGTTTGGAAGTAAGCCAAACCTAGCCCTTGTGCCGAGTAACCTAGTCCTCCCCGAACCCAGTTCCCCACCTGGTACTGCTGTCAGCTTCAACAGCATACCACCTGTCGTTTGCAAAAAAGGCAGGGGTGAGGGGTTACAGATAGAATATCAGAAAAAAGGTCTCTCTTTTTAATGAAAGAATGTTTCATAAAGTGTAAGTAGAAACAAGAAGGAATTGATAGTAATCAGGTATGCTTGTGCATTAAACAGTTGTAAACATACTAGATACCCTTAAGAGGGGCACCAGTAGCCCACTAGTCAGGAGAAGAGAACACACTGGATCATCAGGTAAATACAAGTGAACAGAAGTAATGTCCCTATAGAGTAGTACTACTTGTAAAAGGAAGATAAGAGAGTGAAAGAGACCCGGGTAACAGTAGGCCCAGTGTTATGGCAAAAGGAGTATCCAGCTTAGTGTACTCCAGCCAAGAACCCATCAGTAGGCACCAGGAAGTGTTATGACTTTCGAAGCCATGCATGCAGATGCAGGGATGGTGGGTCTGGATGGACCAGGACCCTCCTGGCTTGTGCCAGTGGGTTTTTACAAAGGGGTAGCTGAACTGGAGGCTCCATTGCCAGGTGCAGCAACTAAATTTGCTGAGACCAGAAGGGGACCAGCAGTATGAGTGTGGCATAATTTGCCTTCAGTTTGAGCAGAACTTTCTGAATCAAAGGTATTGGAGGAAACGCATAAAGAAACCTCCCTGTCCAAGATATGGACAATACATCTCACAGAAAAACTCCCAATGCTGGCCCGCCAGTGCAGCGGTAGCACTACTGCTTGCGACACCAATGACCTGGGTTTGGGAGCAAACCTGAGAGCTGGAAGGGCCTGCTGGGGGCAGGAGGATTGAGCATCCTATGGACTGCTCTCCTCCTTCAGAGGGAAGGGTGGGGAAGCATCTGGTGCTTGATTGGTCCCTAGCAGAGGCTAGTAGGTCCAACAGCCAGAGCTCACTAACTTGGGAGGCATGTCAGATGTTTGGCTGCATGCCTTAATGTCACTGCACACCATGCCTCCCCAGGGGACCCACTACTCAAAATTATCAAGATGAGCAAGAGGATGTCCACTCCCTGGCCTCACATATCACCTTCAGTTTCCCATCAGGGAGTAGTGTCCCCTCTCCGATGGCCCCACCCTAGTGGGTAAGCCAGGGTGCACTCTGGGGGGAGCAGAGGGTAAGTTCCAGGGGATAGAGTGGCAGGGATGGACAATGAAACAGTCAGCTGGTAGGCAAAAAAAAAACTCCTGGGTTGAAAGTGACTGAGCAAATGTGAGGCAGTTTTGTGTTGTGTGAAGAAGATACAAACTGGAAGAACCCATCTTTTGAAGAGGTTGTTCACTGTGAAGGTCAGTAGTTCCCACTCATGCTCCCATGAAAGGGACTGACTTGGTCTGTCTGTGAGGTCATGTGGGATACTGGGGAGAAACATAGCAGACATTTGAATGACATGAGATATTGCCCATTCTCATACTTTCATTGCTTCCCTGAAGAGGGGCTAAAACTGAATGCCACTATGCCTGTTGACATAACCCATTACACTGACATTGTCCATTTTTATCAAGAGAGGACTCGAGCCGAGTTGTCTTGCAAAGGCCTGGAGGCCAAGAAGAACAGCTCTCATTTACAAAATATTAACATGGAGAACTGGGCTGAATTCAATCCAGTACTCCTTGGTCACATTGTTACCTAGGTGGGCACCCCATCCCAATTCAGAGGCAGCTGTAGCTAGAACCTGTACTGGGGTTGGGAAAAGAAAGCAACACCCTGCAAGAGATACAGACGGTCCATCCACTAATGCAAGATATGTTAGAGAGATGATGTGATGTGATGAGAATATTGTATTCTGTATCATCTTTCTGTTGATTCCACTGTATACAAAGCATCCAGTGATGGATCTGCATATGCAGCCGAGCCAGTGGAATCGTCATGATGGCAGTGACCATGAGACCCAGGAGATGGAGCCTGTTCAAGCTGGTACAGAGGGGCTCTCATATACCAACTGAGCTTGGAAAACCAGATCTTCTGCCATCTCAGGAGGTAGGAATACCAAGCCCACTGTCATGTCTAATACTGCGCCAATAAATTGGAGCTGTTGATATGGAGCCAGTATTGATTTCGATGTGTCCCCAAGTCCTGGGACAAATGTAATGTATGGGACAATGCGTAATGAGCTACTTCCCTAGACTGGGCTTTGGATAACCAGTCATCCAAATAAGGGAAGACATAAGGCCCTTCTCTCATAAGGTAGCTGCTACAATCCTAAAACATCTAATAAATATTTGTGGTGTGGACTAAAGAACGAGTGGCAAAACTCAAAATTGGTAATGTTCAGCTGCTAGTGTAAAGTGGAAGTATTGTCTCTTGCTTTGTCTGATATTTTCATGAAGAGAAGTATCTCATGTCTATAGCCCAGAGCCAATCCCCTTTCTGCAGCAATTGGATGAGACTGGAGTGACATCATGCAAACCTTTTGTTGCTGATTAATTTTTTCAGGTCTCACAGATACAGTATGGGCTTCAGGTCACCTCTCCATTTGGGAATCAGGAAGTGCCTAGAATAAAGCCTTCTTTTCTGTTCCTCTACAGGAACAGGTTTGATAGCCATGTTGTCAATAAGAAACATACAAACATAGACTTTGACGGTAGATAAGGACTGCTTGGTCCATCTAGTCTGCCCATTTCCCTACCTATTGGATAAGCTGCAGATCCTAGTTAACCAACACCCTACTTCCTCCTACCTACCTTCGCTATAATTGCCCTATGTCTGTCCCATGCATTCTTGAATTCCCCCACTGTTTTTGACCCCATGACCTCCACAGGAAGGCCGTTCCATGTGACAACCACCTTCTCCAGGAAAAAAATACTTCCTCACATTGCCCCTGAGCCATGCCCCCCCTAATTTTTGCACATCTCTTTTTCTGAAAGATGCTACCCTCTTGGACTTTGTTCATTCCCATGAGGTACTTGAAAGTTTCTATCATGTCCCTCCTCTCCCTCCTTTCCTCAAGGGTATACATATTAAGCTCTTTTAGTTGCTGTTCATATGACTTCTGGTGCAGACCCTGCACCATTGTAGTTGCCCTCCTCTGAACTGCCTTCATTCGGTCTATGTCCTTGCGGAGGTGGGGCCTCCAGAACTGCACGCAGTACTCCAGATGGGGTCTCACCAACTGTCTGTACAGAGGGATAACAACTTCCTGTTTTCTACTGGTGATGCCTCTCCCTATGCATCCCAGTATCCCCCCTTACTGCTTTCTCACATTGCTTGCCTACCTTAAGGTCATATGATATGACTATCCCCAGGTTCCTTTCCATTTTTGTTGTTGTTAGTATCTCCTCCCCAGGTTTCTGTTTCCCAGGTGCATTACTTTGCACTTCTTTGCATGGACTCTAAGCTGCCATACTTTTTACCAATTCTCCAACCTTGCCAAGTCCCTTCTCATCCTTTCCACCCCCCTCGTTGTGCATCAGCCCTGTTGCAGATCTTTGTGTCATCTGCAAAGAGGCATACTTTTCCTTCCAGCCCCTCTGCAATGCCACCTATTAAGACATTAAGGAGGACCAGTCCCAGTACTGAACCCTGCAGTACCCCATTAGTAACCCCCTTTCTTCAGAGTGTACTCTGCTTACTATTACCCTCTGTGTCCTGTTGTCCAGTCAATTTATTACCCAGGCTACCACCCTGGGACCCACTCCCAGGCTGGCTAACTTGTTTATTAATCTTTTATGTGGGACTGTGTCAAATGCCTTGCTAAAGTCTTGGTAGGCCATGTCCACAGCCCCACCCTGGTCTACTACTTTGGTCACCCAGTCGGAGAAATCTATTAGATTCATCTGACATGACCTTCCCACTGTGAATCCATGATGCCTTGGGTCCTGTGCCCCGCTAGCCTCTGCAGTAGGTACTTAAAAATTCATTCTTTCTTTCAGAAGTGATTCCATCATTGTCTCTACCACTGAGGTCAAACTAACAGGTCTGTAGTTTCCTGCCTCTGCCTTGCTCCCACTTTTGTAAATCATTTAACAACATTAGGGGAAAATATATTAGGCAACATTTTCAAAGTGGGGGTGATTTGGATAAGGTTGAACTGATTGAAGGTGTGCTGAATTTTAATAGAACAAATAAGGTGTTTGCCTTAGCAAATTTTGCAAATAGAATATCGCAGGTAATGAAATGGAGTATTTGATTAGGAAAAAAATGGGATAGACCTGCTCTGTGTTAATAATGTACTCAATCAGAACCAAGTACCTGTATAATTAGTATGTAAGCTGCTGAAATGTATTGAGTGGAAGCTTTTTAACTTGTATAAATGGATTATGATGATTATTGTAATGTGTTTTGATAAAATTTATGTATGTAACAAAATGTTATGTTTTTTATACATACTTACAAATAAATAACTACTACAACTACTACTACTACACTTTTGTGAAAGGGAATCACATCCACGCTCCTTCAGTCCTCAGGTACCACACCATCTTCCCATGATTTGTTAAAAAGGGTAGTCAGTGGTGTCACTAGGTCTCCCCTTAGTTCTTTTAGAATTCTGGGATGAATCCCGTCAGGCCCCATTGCTTTGTCCACCTTGAGTTTTAGGAGTTCTTTCAGGACCCTTTCTTCTGTGAATGGACTGCTATTGACCCCCCTGTCCAGACTGCTTCTATTGTTTGGTTTAGGTACCCTCCCTTCTTCTTTTGTGAATACTGAGCAAAAGTATTCATTCAGTATCTCTGCCTTTTCACTGTCACCATTTGCCCACCTCCCCTCCCCTTTATTAAGTCTCACTATCCCTCCCTTGGTCTTTCATCATTCCCTAATGTACCTATAAAAGGTTTTATCCCCCTTAACTGAGTTGGCTCTCTTTTCCTCGGTTTGGGCCTTCACTATTCTGACTGCCTTCCCCACTTCCTTCTGCTTTAACTGATACAGTTCTCTGTCCTGCTCCTTCTGTGATTCCTTATACTTCCTGAATGCTATCTTTTTCTCCCTAAACTCCTTGCCACCTCTTTTAAGAACCATAGTATTTTTTTTACTTTGTTTTGTTTATTTGTGTCACACAAAAGCTTGTTGCTTCTGTGATGGCAGTTTTGATGTTTCCCCATTGTTCTTCAACCCCTTCTTCCTGCCCGTTTGCTAGTGCATTCCTTAGGCACTCACCTATTTTGCCAAAGTCAGCCCTCCTAAAGTCCAGTACCCTCGCTTTTGTATGGCTTGACTCTACGGCTGTGTTTATCGTGAACCACACTGTTCAGTGGTCGCTTGTTCCAAGATGGCTACCCACTTCTAAATCTGTGATCCTCTCTCCATCCCCATTTGAGAGTACCAGGTCTAAGACTGCTCCCTCCTGAGTGGGTTCCAACACTAGCTGTCTGAGGAATGCCCCTGTAGGGCATCGAGAATGACCCTGCTCTTGGATATGGCTGCAGTAAATGTGCTCCAGTTAACATCTGGCATATTCAGGTCCTCCATCAACAATATATCCCCTTTTTCAATAAGTGATTGTATTTCCTTCTACAGAAGGGACAACTGTTCCAGATAAAAATAAGCAGGGGGTGGGTGGGGTGTACAGGAGGGGAGGACAAAAACATCAGTGCATACCCCTTCTCCAAAAATTCTAGGACCCACTCCTCAGTCATGAGCTCATTCCAGTAGGATAAATGCAAGGAATGCCCCCTATTTGTATCCTTGTTGGCAATGGTGGCGTGGGGGAAGAGGGTTCAGGGTATAAGAATCCTCCCAGGAGGAACTTGCCTTGGACATGAAGTTATCACCCAAAATATCCAAAGCACTATTAGGTGACCAAGAGTCAGGAAAACTATCAGTCTAGAAAGAATCAGAAAACCACAGGGTATCTGGATACTACAACACATGTGCCTGGGAAGATTCCAGGGCCAGGCCCAAAGATGTAGAGAGGTGATAAGGGTATGACCTATGACATCTAGCCAACCTGGTTCTGCACCAGGAGGCCAGTTTCCCAAGATACCGATGTCAATGAGAGGTCCTGAACAGCTAAGTGTTCAGGAGCAGTATTTGGGTGAGTAACAGAAGGCACAATAGAAGTGGCTTGGTACTGCTTATTAGTCATGGCAGGGGCTAGGAATGAAGTTTGAGCATTTCTCCAGTTATAAAATGCATCCTCCTGCCAAGTCTGGTATACAGGAGGTACCACTATGAGAGGTGGAGGTTCTACCTCCAAAAACTCCAATAAATTCCTGGAGTCCTCTCCTTCCCCCTCAACAGTCAACACCTGTCTGATTTAGCTGAGTGATTTCTGCAAAGAGGAAAAGTTAGAAGGAAATCGGGGGTCCATGACCACAGTGTCTGGCGGCCTATAGCTAGAGAGGGCAGGACCAGAGGGTGCATCTTCTGTATAAAGACCACCATCTCCAGGTGAATCCTCCAAGACCTTTTCTATATTCAGAAAGTCAGAATAAAAATAAAACTCATCAACGATGGATGACATTGATGAATCCAGCGATAGAAGTGTTGGCTGTGATGGAGGACCATGAATTGTGCTGCCATGTCCCGTTGACGACGATAATCTTAACTGTGAATCCCCAGCTGAAGAGACAGGAGGTACTGATGGTGGTGTATGACGTGGCAGTAACCAGTGAAGTACTTTGGCTGAGAATGACACCAGCACAGCCAGAGTGAACAATCCTCGCTGAGGGGGTTGTGACTGTAGGCACTGACAGGCCATAACCTGTCAACAGACGCAGCATACCGTCTGTAGTAGGCATTGCAGCACCAGAGCCAATCCTGAACCTTAGTGTCCCAAAGATGGATGGGGGTGTTATAGCCAACACTGATGAAGCCGTAGATGAAGAGGACTTACCAGCCTTTCAGGGAGACTTCAACAATCCCACCAATCAGATCAATGACAGCTTTGCCAATTGCCTTGAAGGATCCTTACTGGTGGTGGGTGGATCTGATTGAGAAGCCAGTTTGAGATCCACCGCCTGGGCTGAAGATGCCATCAGTTAGTCTTGTGAAGAAGGATTTGTTTCTAGAATCTTTGAGCATCATCATACTGCTGCCTGTGAGGTCTTGCAGGCTGTGAGGCTAAGAAAAGATTATTCATAAATCAGAGAAATCTTGAAAGTCAGGATAATTGGCGGTGTAAAGCACAACGTTGACAAAGCGTTGTATAAAAACTAACAAATCGTGGGAAATATTGAGTTGTTTCTCTGCAGGTCCAATGAGTGGTCGACAGAAGGAGGAAGAAAGAAATGAGGAGCAATGGGCTTGCCCATGATTATATAGGTTCTAATAATGCATATCAGTGTGGGTGGCGCCCAGCTAACAGGCATTTCCGAGTGGTCCTAACATCGATGACTTACGGTTCCAAGGTGTACCTCAATGAAGGAGATATCCTTGATGAGGATCTGTAGTGTACTGGTGGATAATCTTTTTTTTATCAAAACAAGTTACATAGCAATTTAAGATCAAAAGGGACTCTAGGTCTATCATGTCCACTCCCATGCTCCATAAGCAGGGATGAAAACAGGAAGCTGTGCAAACATGTACCGATTTATAAGTCGATAACATATTAGAAAGGCACAGAAGTCACAGAGTGAACAGAATGGAACCTAGAACATTGAAGAATTAGGACTGAAAAAGATTATCATTCCATTACATCTGCCATGATGCCCTATTAATCAGAACGTCTTCTTGTCAGAGTCATCCTTGTCTTCTTCCACCACTCTCTTGTTCCTAAGAACCCCTCTTAATAATATCCCACTGTGTTTTGAACACAGATATCATCTCAAACATTGACCAGATTGCTGGGCAGACTATTCTTCCTGCTATGTAAAAAAAAAATACTTCCCCATGTCCTTCATGAATTGTTTTCAGTCCAGCTTGAGACTGTGCTCCCTGGTGGATGAACTGTTTTGTGACGGAAAGAACTCTGTGGGGTTTACCCTGTTGTACTCCAATATGAATTTTTATGTTTTGAAAGGAGGAAAAATCATTTTGTGGACAACATGCAATGATGCATGATTTTGACAACACAGTGGATACAATATAAATGACCATTCTGTGTACATAATGTTCTTTACTAAATAAAATGGGAATTATACTGACAGCACTTCAATGGCCAGACTTCTGGCTTGCTTAGACATGCTTACACTTACAGTTGGGATAATTAGCACCACCAAGGATGTCAGCTGTGATTAGAAAGTCAAGTCTCTAGTCATGATGATATCACAATAGGAGAGTACCACACTGTTACTGTATATACATTTTTTTCACATAGATTTTTATTCCCTGTCCTTGGCTTGTCATATCTTCTCCAATCCAATGACCTCCCATGCCCAATCACCGTGGGTCTCCACAGGATTGCTCCAAGTGGATGGGGACTGAGAGTACCTTCCACCATTTGGACACACCAAGTAATTGTCTCTATTGTTTTTCCTTCTCTCCACCCTGAACCCTCACCCACTAGATGGTCCTGCCATGCCTATCAGTTCCTTTGATTTCTGCAGGTATAACCCTTGGGGGAGTGAACTCTGGCCTACCACATGGGTTACCACCCCCCCCAGTTGGGAGGCACTGTCTATGGCAGCACTAACTCACAACTCCTGGCTGCCCACTCCAGCTGCTCCAGTCCGCTTCTGAACATTGCTAGCTGGCTCTGTACCAATGGACAGTTTCACATTTACATACATCTGAAAGGGAAGTTCCCCTCGGATTTTTGTTCTATTTACCTGTGTAGCTTGTAGGCATGAACAATGATTATCTCTGCTATACTCACCTAATTTAATCAGGATTCAAATTTAGATGACATTACTTAAGTCCGGTATGAAACCCTGCTAGACTCCATTCCAAAGGTTGTGACCTTACTCATGCAAGGCATCATGGGATTTGATAATGCATTTGGAGCTAAAGCCTGCAGTTCTACTGTATCAGTCAGTATGGCTGCTGTTTTCTGCAGTCCCTGTGTTTTTGCCTTGTGCTGGTTTGTTAACTACCACAGGAAAAGAATAATGAGAACAGAGAGACTGCATGCTAAGTCTGCAAAATAAGAACTTGTAACACAAAATTATTCAGACAAAGCAGAAACAAAACTTTACAAACACAAACCTCTAAAAGCATTTTCTTCCAACTCAGACACACTGTAAACTACAGTAAACAGCTTACACTTACCACTCACCTTGAAAAGTGTGATGGCCAGCACAAGACAAGAACACAGGGAATGCAGAGGGCACCAACAGCACTGACCGATAAGAGGAACTACTGCAGGCTTTAGCTATAAAGCATAATCAACTCCCATGATGCATGAGTCGGGTCATGACATTTTGCAATGTAGTCAAGCAAGTTTTCACACCAGGCTTAAGTAACGTCATGTAAATTTAAATCTGATGAAATTAGGAGGGTGCAATACAGGCAATCATTGTTCACTCCTACAAATTGCAGAGGTATAATGAGCAAAATGCTATGGGGGACTTTCCTTTTAAACAAATGCCCAAGCTTTTTTTTTAATAATAAAAAAGTTGGTATTTAAGGATTTTCATTAATGAAGTAGCTTGGACAGTGTTTTTTTTTTGTATTTTGTTGCTGTTTTTGTTGCTTTACAATTTCCACTGGGCTACTGCTGTGCAACTCTCATCAAAAACTATTCAAACAACACAAATTTAGAAGGAAATTCTACTGCTCTGAAGTGCAGGATGTGTGATTATTTTCTGTCCCAGACCAATAACAATAAATGGCTGGTAGATTGATCGGACAGTGGAATGGTAAATAGGCTAAAGGAATGAAGACAACCAATGTGTAAGTTGTGTTATAAATATGATGTCCCCAGCAATAAGATGCTGTTTGCCTAAAATATCCAAAGTTGTGACCTGACCAAAATGTTTCATTTGTTTCTTGGACATAGACAGGATGGAGGCAGTCCAGAGGAGGGTAACTAAAATGGTGCAGGGTCTGCAAGAGAAGCCATATGAGGAGAGACTAAAGGAGCTTAATATGTATACCCTTGAGGAAAGGAGGGAGAGGGGGGACATGATAGGAACTGTTAAGTACCTCAGTGGAATCAACAAAGTCCAAGAGGGTAGTGTCTTTCAGAAAAAGAGATGTGCAGGAAAAAGGGGACACAATTTGAAGATAGGGGGACATCTCAGGGCAATGCAGGAGCAGTATTTTTCATAGAAACATAAAAACATAAAATTTGACAGCAGATAAGGACAGCTTGGCCCACCCAGTCTGCCCATTTCCCTACTCCTACTGGATAAGCTGCAGATCCTAGTTAACCAGCAGCCTACTTCTTCCTTCCCCTACCCCCAGAACTGCCTTATGACTATCCCATGCATGCTTGAATTCCACCACTGATTTTGACTCCACACCTCCTTCGGAAGGCCGTTCCATGCATCCACAACCTCTCTGTAAAAATACTTCCTTAAATTACCTCTGAGCCGCCCCCTCTATTTTCAAATTGTGCCCTCTTGTTCTTGCACACTCTTTTTGAAAGATGCTACCCTCTTGGACTTTGTTGATTCCCTTGAGGTACTTGAACATTTCTATCATGTCCCCCTTTCCTTCTTTCCTCGAGGCTATATATTAAGCTCCTAAGTCTCTCTTCATATGTCTTCCAGTGCAGACCCTGCACCATTTTAGTTGCCCTCCTCTGGACAGCTTCCATCCTGTCTATGTCTTTGTGATTGGGTCTCCAGAACTGCACACAATACTCCAGATGGGGTCTCACCAGCTGTCTGTACAGAGGGATAATAACTTACTGTTTTCTACTGGTGATGCCTCTCCCTATGCATCCAGTATCACCCCAACCCTCCTTGCTGCCCTCTCATTGCTTGCCCGTCTTTAGGTCATCTGATATGACTACCCCAGGTCCCTTTCCATTTTGTTGTTGTTAGTATCTCACCCCCATTGTGTACTCTTCCCTGGGTTTTGTTTCCCAGGTGCATTACCTTGCACTTCTTAGCACTGAATCTAATCGACACTGGTCGACTGGCCAGATGGCAAGGCCGAAGAGGCGGTTTCGACAGAGGTCAAAATGGCAGGTTCCTGGGACCGAGATATCTCCCCATCCCAAGAGCATCTCCATCGAGACAAAGATGATCTCAGGTCCTTCTCCCGCTTACAGGACCAAGAGGAGTGCATGTCCGCAGGACTCTCACCCTTAGTCGGGAGAGAGTGGCACAACTCTCAGAAGGAACCCAAGAAAGGATGGCAGATGCATGGAACAGCCTTCCTGAAGAGGTTGTGGGGTCTAAAACTGTGGGAGAATTCAAGAATGCATGGGACAGACATAAGGCAATTCTTGTGGGGTGTAGGAAGAAATAGGCTGTTGGTTAACTAGGATCTGCAGCTCATCCTGTAGGTAGGGAAATGGGCAGACTAGGTGTGCTAAGCGGTCCTTATCTGCCCTTAAAGTCTATGTTTCTTGTGAATTTCTGAATTTGGCCAGTCACTGAATAGGTCCCACTCCCCCTGTGTCAGCAAAGCATAAAAGGCAACATGAACAAAACAGAAATGGGATTAACACACATACACAAGAAAAGAAAAAAAGTGAAAATCAATGTTTTAGCTACTTTGCCTTTTCTGGAAAGGCCCAGGAAGTCAGGGAATATTTTTATCTTTGTATAGGCATTAATAAATGAGGACACAATAACTGAAATGTCATTTCTATTGCTTTTCTTGAAACTATCTTTTTTTTTTTCAGCAAGCCCCTGTTGGACATCCCAAATGTCCCTGAACCTCAACAGACACACATTCCCTCATCCAGACGCAAAAAATTCTGCTTTAATGACCACTGTCATAAAAGCAGGATACCATCTCAGTCCTCTTAGGGAAAAAAGCCCCTTCTAACAATGCAATACACCTGTGGTATATTGCAAGTCACAAGGGCAGAAACATATTTCTGCGGTGAAATTTTTCCACAGCAAATCTTGAGAATGATGATTTTCTGCCCAGGGCTTTATTTTTTTCACATTCTAAAATGTTATTACAAGATCCCCTTGACAACAGAGTTCCACAGCTGCACAATAACTAACCCTCAGGGTGATGCACATGCCCTATAAGGCAAAGAGAAAACACTTTTCTGAGGGTGGGGTTCTGTCTACAAGTGACAACTAAATCAAAAGAAAAATAGTGAGAGCAATGTCCACTCACCAATTACAGTATGGTTTAAATAAAATATTTTACTAGTTTGTTTCTTGCCACAATAGATAACCCTCCAGTGTTTCAAAACAACGTCACTACTTGATGAGGGCTGTGGTCCCTTTGTAGTCATTTCAATGCCTACCTTCTTCACATAAGGTAAACTATCATCTACGAAATCCCAGGGCTAATAGTTCTTATATTTATATCAGAACATGTGCTTTTCACTACCGGACTCCATGAGTCCCTGTTTTTTTTTCCTGTTACTATGTTAAAATGCCATTAATCCCGCCTCCCTGCCGTCGTAGCAAGCCCATTACAGCAATAAGGGAGTTGACAGCATGCAATTTCAATCCAATGTGGTGAGTGGCTCTGCCGTCTCTATTTTCTTGTTGCTACAGCTGCAGCCTTCCACTAATCAGGAGGACAGGAGCAAGGTTGCCTTCACAGTGGATGCCAATACCACTTCAAGATCGCCTGGCTGGGGGAGGGGGGCACAACCCCAGACAGCCTGTGCTCTTGTCCTCCCTAGGAGCCAAACACCTTACCCCTGTGATACTGGGGTATGTTCTACAACTCTGAACAACATTACAGCTCAAAGGCTTCTCAAGCAGCTAATTGCTTCTTACCAGCTGACAACAGTTATGAACATGGAGTTCTGCACTACGACAACATGCACCTGTGTAGTATACTAAAATGAGAGAAATGTGCAGTGCTCTCCTTTTTACATTCCCATTTAAGCCCTTTGCTGTCACCTTTCAAAAAAGAATCTCTAAATCCCACTAAATTCTCAGAAATCTGAGGGCCATACATTTTTGCCTGTGCTTACTTGGATTTCAATAATTTACCATTTTTTAATGGGGAACAGTCAAAGGGCCTCACATCCAAGTGTGGGGCAGGTCCCATTGAGAACTTTGTGTGCAAAAACATTTTGCTTTACTTACTGTTTACTGTGGTGTAGAAGATTGTATCAGGCTAATTTTGCTTACCTCCAGGCTGACATGTTCATTAACTAAAAATCCCAGAATCCCTTGCAGCTGACATCAAAGCAGGACTACAGCAATGAGAGATTCAATAGCCTGCAATGCATGTTAGAGTTTATATAAACTGTATTCTTTTTTGCTGGTCCCGCTGTCCTCCCTGAGCCAACCTGATTGGAGTTTATTAAAAACTCTAACATGCACTGTAGGGTACTGTATCTCTAACTGTTGCAGTTCTCCTCTGATGTCAGCTGCAGGGGATTCTGGGATTTGTAGCTACAGAAGATGTCAGCCTAGAAGTAAGAAAAGTTATCTGATGCAATCTGCTATGCTACTGCACAGTAAACAGTAAGTAAAACAAAATGTTTTTGCACACAAAGTGCACACTGGGACCAACACCACACTTGGTTGTGAGGCCCTTTGAGCTGACTGTTCCCCTTTATGATCATGCACTGCAAATCATCACCAAAGAGATTTTACAGGCCAGTGATTATTGTGCAGTTGAGATTTAATAGCCAATATAGAACACTGGCTACTGCTATGCCGATGGTGGTAGTCTAGTTTGCGGATACTGCACTATTATTATAAGACAAAAAGACTGAAAAAAAACCAAGGCAGGTTTTGAAAAGCTGACTGAGTAGCTGTAGAAGTCATGATGCCATACCTTTGTCCATGTTGTGTCATTTCGATAGCTCGACGAGCTGGAACTGGAGAGCCACCATCTGTCACACTGAGCACTTCCATCGATTTTCTCTCCGGTCGCCGTTTCCCATGCCTGTTCAACATTGGAGAGTCTACTCGCTTTCTAGGAGGATCTTTAAGATGACAATGTCTTGTTAGTAACTGCACAGATGTGGTTTTGCACACCGAGTCATGCACTACAGGTGTACAAAAGTTAAGCTAGTATGTGAAATTATCATCAATCAAGCTATTATTGTACTTTTAGGAATTAAAGAGGGGTCTAATACTATATATGAACCTTTGAAAAATGTTGATACAGTCACAGCCAAAGACATGGCCAGATATTTCCTGATATTTCTGGAGCAATTGCTTGCTTTCTCCATCTCCACAGTAGGGGCAGCAGAGAAAAACTTTACAAATTTCTCAAAATATCTGGCCATGTCTGTGGCTACTACTGTAGTTGCCTTTAATGTATTTTGTGCACTGTGCTTCCCATCTTAATAATGCTAATAATTGAAGGTTACTTGTACATAAAGAAGAACTTTCTTAACTACCCACAACCTCCAAGGGCCCCAGACATAGATGCAAGGGACTGTTATAGTACTGCCAAGTGGTCACAACAACAATTCTGTGCAATTTCCTCCTTAGTGACTGAGCGACCGCACAAAACTGGGGTTGCCAGCCTTTCCCTGCATGGCTGCTAGTGACACTGCAATCATGCATGGAAGGGGCAGGGTCACAAAGCATAGCAACCCTCATGCAGGTGGTTGAAGAACCCCCCCCCCATGCCTGCAAAACTACTACACGTGTGCCATTGGCAGCAACACAACTCTGCAACCATCTACCCTGGTGTCAGTAAGAAATTGAGATTATCATGAGATGATTTTGGATGAGAGCACTGCTGGGGAATAGGTCTATGGAGGGTGTCTGGCCAAGAAAAGGAGTGGTGGGTTGGGGCACTGGGCCAGCAGGGTAGTATCCAAGGAGCCAGGAAAATTCTTGACATCAGTTGCCCAGAAGTTAGCATCATGCTATGGACTGGGGGCATGGGGTGATGACTTTCACTGTAGTACCAGTAGCCACTCTTTTTGGCCATGGCACAATGCCATGCAACTGGCACTATCCTATAATAAGACAGCTGTTGGTAGCCGGCCTGGTGGTGCTGAAGGTTGAGGTGCTGGATGCCACACCTCACGCCAAGCCAGTGACCCGGGTTTGGGAACTGATTCAGATCATCGGTAGTTGCAGGGGCAGGAGAGGACTGAGTGTCCGGAGGACTGCTCTCCTCTCCTGGGAGTGTGTGGGTTGTGCCTCCTGATGTTACTGTGGCTCCCGGTGGAGGCTGGGGGCATTGCATTATGCGGGAGTCTCACTGAGGGGTTTGGAGGCAGTGGTGGACATCCTGTGGGCAGGTGTGGAAGTGCACCTGCCATGTGCTGAACATCACCGCATGTCTGCACCTCTGGGAACATAGAAAAGGGACCCTGGCACCCGGACAAGTGAAGGTGGGTCCAGTGGTCGACCCCCATGCCCATAGCTGGGTCTATCCCAGCAGGTATCTGTGTGTCTTCTCCACTTCCTGGCTACCCTTCTAGAAAGAGCACCAGAGGAGTTAGGGTGGTCTCAGAGTCGGGGGGTGGGGGTTGTCTGTGGCAATGGAGGGGCACTCTCGGGAGTAGAGACCAGACTGAGGGGGACCTCAGGTTGGGCGGGACACGGTTGCACTGAGAGACCTCACTGGAGAGAAGTCAAAGGGGCCAGTGTAGGCGCATAAATAGAGTTCACACACACACAAAAAAAAAGCAGCTGTTGGTGTCAGACGCAAGTATGTTACTGTATTCTGAACTTGGTAACATCTGACCAAGTGCATTGCCTTTGATTTAGTCTTCATAGAGAGTCCTCCCTGAACAACTATGTTAGCTAATTTTTTTGCATGGAGGAGCAATGGCGTGCGTATTTGTACCCCAAAAGTGCACCGCCACCAACTATGACTGAGAATCAGGCTCCTATTGCTTAGATGCAATAATGTTGCAACCCTGTGTTTGTGGCAGATCAGATTTTAAGTCACAGATACAGGATTAAGATACTGTGTGTACACAACATATCTGTTTCATCCCAGCTTGTGAAGCGAGGGGTGAACATGATTGACCTAGAGTCCCTTCTGACTTTAAATTACTATGTTAAAATATATGGAACTACGATGTATGCTCAAAACGTTATAAGAAGATAGCTCATACTAACATCATGCCTACCTCTTCGCCTCAGCTTCCCTCCATCTTTCCTGCACCTCTCATCCTCTCCCCACCTCCTGAAGTTCTTCCCTCTCTGACCACTAGGAGTCAGTGTTGACACTCCTCCACCCCTCTCATCTCCCTCCTCCCCGCCACCCTACTTTAGCCCATCGCCCTCTTCCCCCCTCCATGCAGCCTTCCCTTTCTAGCCCCCCCAGATTCGAACCCTGCACCTTCCGCACCGCAATCCATTGCACTACCACTGTGCCTCCTTATTGGGGACCCATTAGTACCTCTTACAGTCCCTTTATGCCTGGCCTCTGATTGTTTGCTAGTCATGGGCAACCTACAGCTCCATTCACTCCCCTTATTCCTTTCCTACTTGCCCTGCTTGCTCCCCTCACTGCTCCCCAGCCCCTGTCCAGTCGACGGTTCCCACGCTTGTCCCTCAATACCGTCAACTTACCACCACTGTTGCCCTTCCCCAACCCCACCACCCTCCCCCCGTGCATACTCCAATTCTAACTACCTTCTGTCCTGACTCTCCCTGGCCTCCCCTCTCCCTGTCCATCCCCCTCCTCCATTCCCTTCCCATCCCAGTCTGCCTCCCTGCAAACCCACACTTGTATTCCTCTACCACCTCCTGCCATAGTCAGCTATGCCAGGCATTACTCATAATTCTGTCCCTCCTTCTCCTGATGTCTGGAAATATACACCCATCAGCTCCCCTTCCTCTGTGCTACGCATTGCTTCTATAAATATCTGTAGCCTCCTGAAAAAGTTTGACAATCTCCAGGGATGGATGACTCAGCACCAACCAGACATCCTGGCAACTGTAGAGACCTGACTCTCTAAGACCACCCCTGACTTATTTATCTCCATTCCTGGATACACCCTGTTCAGGGAAGACAGAGTTGGGAAATGTGGGTGTGCAATCTATCTCTGTGAGTCTTTTCAAGGACATGCACCCCCCCCCCCACACTGGAGTCTGATGCTCAAGCTCTCTCTCTAAAAATCACCACTGGCACCTCCAGAGCCCTGCTGATCATCACCTCCATCTATACTCCCCCCTGCAACCAGAAACTTGCTTTCCAATCTGTACTTGACTACCTCTCTCACCTCCACCCAAGTCTGAACTTTTAACGCTCGGTGACTTCAACACCAATTGGCTCTCCTACTCTGCCTCCCCATTCAAAGATGCTATTGCTGTACTGGACCTCACCCAATTCATTACTTTCCCCACATATGGTACCTCAACTCTACTGGACCTTGTCCTATCCAGCCATCCCCACAAAATCACTGATACCACTGTGCTCCCTAACACCGTAAGTGACCACTCTCCGGTAATCTGCACCTGGTCATGTAAGGTAAAGAAATCAGCCCCTAAAACTGTCCTACTGTGATGACTCAAACCAGGCAAACTGGGACTGCTAAAAGAACACCTTGTCTGCTGTGATTGCCCCTCAATCAGCCTTGCCCTTGACATGGACACCGCCCTCAATTACTTCGTCCGCTCCTTCAACTCAGCCTGTGACCTATTTGCTCCCCATGCCAAGCATATTGTCAAAGGTCTTGACACTCCCTGGGCCTCTCAAACCCTACTTGGCCAGATGCACCACAGAGACAACCTCTGGCACATAGCACTTGACTCTGGCAAGCCTTCTGATAGACAGTCCTACTGGGCCACATGGAAGAAGTGTACCTGGGCCATCCACAAAGCCAAAGCAGACTACTACAGAGCTTTCCCTGCCTCCTCCTGGGGCTCCAGTCGCAAGTTCTGGGACAACATAAAGGAAATCAATGGAAAATCCACTTCCCTTCCCCAACCCAGCTTAACATTAATGGTACCATCTCCACCAACCCTCAACTTATTGCCAACTCCCTGAACACCTCCTTCTCGGACCTTGGCTCTGTCCTTCCCCCTAACTTCTTCGATCCCTTACCTACCTCCCAGCCCCCCTCTTTCCCTCACCTTCCCCTCCACTTCAGAGCTCTCTCTCTATGCAGGAAGCCAAGCCCTACCTCCTCAAAGCATTAAGTGGCACCCGCCACAGCAATGACACCCTGGACCTCAGATTTCTTCATCTGGTCCTGGATGTGAGTCCTTCCCCCTCTCCTGCCTCAGACCTGTCTCCTTTTGTCTGGAAAACTGTTGTCATCCCCCATTCACAAAATAGCAACCACACATCCCTGGAACTACCCCATCTCATCCCATCCCCAGCCCTGGAAAAAATTGTCTCAGACCAGCTTACTGACTACCTCTCTAAATATAATCTCCTCTGTGGGGAACAACACGGGTTCTGACAAGGCCACAGTACTACCACCACCCTCCTTGAGTTCTCCAGCATCATCTACCTCACCCTTGACAACAGATGCCTGATTGGTGTGGTCTTCCTAGATCTGTCAAAAGCCTTTGACACTGTCAATCTCCCCCTCCTCCTGTCCATTCTCTCCCACCTAGGCTTTAGTGTATTGTATTGTAAGTACTTATGTGTATTTTATTGTATTGTTGAATGTATTCATTTGTCATTGTGTATTATGTTTGTTTTGTGCTTTGTTTGTCACCTATGAAAACAGGCATTTTGCTCATCAGGCCTACAAGGATAAAAAAATAAAAATGAAATGAAAAAATGAAAAAGTCACCACCTGGTTTACGGACTACCTATCCTCTCACTCCCAGTGTGTCAAAATAAATGGCATTCTCTTCAGTTGCATCCTGGTTCTCTCTGGTATACCCCAGGGATCCATCCTGGGGCCCATCCTGTTTAGTCTATTCCTCAATACCCTACCCAAGGTCTGCTCTGAGAGAGTTCTCCTATACGCTGATGACGCAGTCCTCTTCACCTCCCACACTGATCCCAGCTCCCTTCAAATGGCACTCCAGAACTCCTTTAGCCAGGCAGAATCCTGGTTTGTCAACCACAGGCTGGTACTAAATCATAACAAGACCAAGGTTATGCTGTTTTCCCACAACCAAAGCAAACACAAAGGTACACCTCTCCAAATCCTCACTAATAGACGTCTCCCCCTTGGGCAGGTGAATACCTTCAAGTATCTCTGGATAACCTTTGACTCTGCTTTCTCCTTACATGAACACATACACCTCCTTTGCACCGCAGTCAACACTAGGATTGGCCTGCTCTTTTGCCACAAGAGTCGTCTCCCCCCCCCCCTCGACACCCTCTGGTTCGCTGCTTCATCCTCGATCCTATCCTTTATAGACTCTGGGCTCCTGGTATACGGAGCAGCCAACAGCACTGCCCTCCACAGAGTAAAGGTCTCCCTAAATAAAGCTTGCTGCCTAGTGACAGGTAGTGCCAGGCTCACCCACAACTGCTCGCTACACAACCTAGTCAGCTGGCTTAACTTTGAAGACAGACTGCTGTACCAGACATGTCTGTTTGCCAGGAAGATTACCTGTGGCCTTGCTCCACCTGGTCTATCCACTCTCCTCCAGCCTACTCCTATGACCGTTGCCACCCGCAGCTACTCCAAACCCACCCTCCTAGTTCTTCACATCAGGACTGCCTTGGCACAGAGGTCTTTTGGCTATAGACCCTCCACCTGGCTAAACTCCCTATCAAACTCTATCATCCAGGAAAGCAGGCTCGGTTGCTTCAAACCCCTCCTCATGGGCCAACTTTTTGCCTCCTATAACTGTAACTGCCCCTAAACTGACTATCCCCTAGTTTAACCCAGCCTTGACCTGCTTACCATGTCTGCTCCTGACCAGCCCCACTATCACTCGACAAGTCCTGCCTGCTCCTCTATCTCCGATATACCACTCTGTTGAGCCCGCATAGCACCTACTATTGTTTGAAATGTAATCCTCATTTAATAACCTACCTTGTATTTTTGCTCAACTTTTGTTTTACATTCTGTATGTAAAAATGTTCCTTACTCATTGTATGTCTACTGTTTGATGTACACTGTAAACTTCTATACTGCTATGATGTGGATCCTTTGTAAATGAGTCTCTGCCTCAAAAGTATTGTAATTCCGATACTGTTAAATAAATAAATAACCAACACTTCAACAATTAGTGATACTCAGATAGAAAATACAGCACAATGTGTTCTGATATAAATGTTTAATTGTTTAAATTTGTCCTCATGTGAATGTCCATCTTTAAAGCAACAGTGCATTAAAATGTAATTTTCTGCAATAAAGCGGGTTTACTTATATCAGTAAAATGTGGAGGAGGAACCCACCCAAAAATGGTTTAGACTGTGATATTGAAAAAAAAAAGGTTACTTTTTCGTAAACCACAGTAACTGTTATAGTTTTAATAGTTGTAGTATGTTTTTAGTAGTTTTCCGTAATGAAGGACCAATTGTAATGGGCATACTCATAGGTACAGCAAATAAACAAAGGTTGAGTAATGCACCCAAATGTTTGATTGCCCAGTGCTTGCATCCCATATAAGACGTGCCATAGACAAGGGCATGATTGGTGTTCAGCCAGTATGTGGTCACAATTAGTCAATGGGTGCAAGCCATCATCTGAATTACCGTGCTACATTACACTGCAAAACAAGGTGCAGATATGCAGTGCATCACATTTTGCTAGTTAAGGTTTTCCCCCTGAGAGTAAAACCCAAAAACACAACATACTTCAGAAATAAAAAAGAACAGGCTGCTTTTAATAAGGAATACCATTCTGTTATTTTGCCAACTGATGCTTTTGTGCCGAGTGGTTTAATTTGTGTGTGGAGTCCGACTGTGTGCTTATCTTTGTTGCTGTTAGAATTTTTTTCTAAATCTGTCTACTTGTTTTATGGTCCCTGGGGATCTCCACAATTAGTTCTTTTATTGTTTTTCCTTTCCCCACAATACCACTTATCCCGTGTGGCAGTGATATTTCCGAAACCATTAAGTCAGTGAGTGCCAGCTTTCTGTCCCGTCTGTAGCCATAGAACTATGCTTTTAAGTGCCTCTTCTTATCAAGTTAGCACTAACAAAGGCTTTTTCACAGATTGGCAAGCACCTGAGGGATGACTGAGTGGGCTAATCTTTAAGGGAACAGCTAGTGTCTTACTGTCTTCACAAATTACAGCATTGATAACCTGGGGTGATTTGTATGGCTGAGTGTGGTTTGAAAAAAAGTTTAAAAATAAAACATTCACTTCTGCTGGCTAAAGCTAGAGACACAGCTAAAAAACGGAAAGACTGGATTAGAAAGTTATTTATTTCTGGTCAGAACAACAGGATCTTAACAGAACAGTGTTGCAGCAGATGGGAGATGGAGAACCCCTGTAAATCAAACAGTTTGTTTTTAACCTTTTTAGTTGAATTCATAGCACAGTAGAACAGAATCACTAAAGAACACAAGCCAATTTTGAAATGAACTGGGCATGAAATTTTCTAAAAAAAATATGAGAAAATGAAAATTCCCCCATTTCATAAACTGTTGTTTAGCATTTCTATAGTAGTAAAATCAAGTCTGAAAAAAATCAAGCATGCAGGTACAGTAGCCACCAATAATAGCACCCACGCTTACCATGGGCAGTCATTTTTATTGGGCAGAATGCAAAATCCATTTGCCATTTCAAGCAACTGCAGTGAAAAATCACATCTGTAATATGGACGTTGCCCACCTACTATTTTGTCTGTTTTCTGTCTGCTCCCCCTGTCCATTTCCCCCCGTTTCCTCCAAACTTCTTGCTAATTTAATACAGCATGTGTATGTGTGACATACTGTATTAAAAAGATGTTAAGAAGAAAAAAGCCTCATCCCATGAGTCAGCAGTGTGTCATGCTGTGTTGTTGACAGCTTCGATTGGGGAGTGAGCATATGCGGCTATGTACTCTAATGGTCTCTCACAGCAACTCCACAAATTTGGCTCTAAAAGGCAAAAATACTGTACCTGGAAGGAAGGAGTCTTGAGATTGAAAGCAGACTCCTGAGCAATGAAACAAGGTACAGGTACAGGTCAGTTGCAGAATTAAACTAGTGTGGAGTCAGTGCATGAGTGACATTTTCAAGTGACATTTTCACCTCAAAGCCCCACAAAGCATGCATTTTTGATAAACCAGCCACTTTCTAGATCAGGCAGAAGGACATATCACAAAAGTACTCGCTCTAAGCGGCTTTAACTGTACCTCAAGGTACAGTTACTAACACGGATTGGGCCTTAACTACATCTTGGATTTTCTGACCGCTTTTATTTGAATCACCCCAGTAGGCCTTTTAGGTTCATAGACTCGGTATTGTGTATGTGTTCCTGCTAAGCTCCAAACAATCAGAGATCTAATTTTTTCAATTCAAACCCCTGGTTTATATACAGTAACATACTGTACATAGTAATTTATGTTTGGACTCTAGGTGCATCACATCTTCCCCAAACTGCTTTATAAGTAGGGACCAACAACGATGTTGTACAAACATGTACTAATTTGTAAAGATTTCCTATCCACCCTACTACCCTGAGTACCCTGTGATTCCCTTGGCAAACAGAAACTTGTCCAGGCTTACTTTGAAGGCCTGTACTGTTTTCATATCAACTGTCTTCAATGGCAGGCTCCTTCTCAGGTCCTCCACCCTCCAGGAGAAGAAGTGCCTCCTAAAGTTAGAAGGACAGAATCACAGAATTTGACAGCAGATAAGGACTGCTTGGCCAACCCAGTCTGCCCATTCCTCTACCTTCTGCGTAAACTCTAGATCCTAATTGATCTATAGCTTACCTTCTCTTTCCTACCACTAGGGTTGCCTTATGTCTATCCCATACATTCTTAAATTCACCTATCATTTTTGCCCCATGACTTCTGCAGGGAGGATTTTCTATGCATCTATCACCCTTTCTGTGAAAAAATACTTCCTTACGTTACCCTTGTGTCTCCCCCCCAGCCTCATATTGTGACCCCTTATTCTTGCATATCCCTTTTTCTGAAAGATGCTGCCCTCTTGAACTTGGTTTATCCATACTTGAATGTCTCTATCCTATTTCCCCCTCTCTCTCCTTTCCTCCAGGGTATACATATTGAGGTTCTTCAGTCTTTCCTCATATGGTTCCAGGTCAGTTCTTGCACCATTTTCGTTGCCCTTCTCTGGACTGCCTCCACTTTGTCTATGTCCTTTTGGTGATGTGGTCTCCAGAACTGAACACAATATTCCAGATGAGGCCTCACCAATTGTCTGTACAGTGGAATCACCACCTCCTGTTTTCTACTGGTGATGCCTCTCCCTATGCACCCCAGCATCTCTCCAGCTCTCCTCACAGCCTTTGCACATTGCTTGGCTACTTTTAGGTCATCCGTTATGATTAGCCCCAGGTCTCTTTCTAGTTTGGGTTGTTGTTAGTACCCCCCCTTGTGTATTCCTTTCCTGGATTCCTGTGCACCAAGTTCATGACTTTGCACTTCTTTGTATTGAATTTAAGCTGCCACACTCTTGACCACTCCTCTAACTTGCCTAGGTCTCTTCTCATTCTTTCCACCCTGTCTGGAGTGTCAACCTTATTGCACATCTTAGTGTCATCCACAAAGAGGCATGCCTTCCCTTCCACCCCTTCACAATTTTGCTAATGAAGACATTGAAGAGAACTGGCCCCAGCACTGAGCCCTGTGGCACCCCGCTGGTCACCCCCTTCTTCCCAGATTGAACTCCATTTACCACCACCCTCTGTGTCCTGCTGCTCAGCCAAATCCCAACCCAGTGTGCCACCTTGGGATCCACTACCAGACTGCCTAACTTGTTTACTAGCCTCCTGTGTGGGACAGTGTCAAATGCCTTACTAAAATCTAGGTAGGCCATGTCTACCGCCCCTCCCTGATCAACCACCCTGGTTACCCATGAAATAAGCACATCTGTGCTTCTGAACTGCTTGTCATGTTTCAGCTCCCTGCCTATCATAGCATCAGGTTCTTTTCCCTCCTCCACTGCAGCAAGAGGAGTCCCACACAGTATGTAGGCCCTACCTCTGCTTTTCCTCCCCAAGTGTAGCATCTCGCATTTGTCTACATTGAATTCCAGGAATCCAATCAGTATGTTCGTGTTCTCCTGAAATATGTCCTGGTTCACAAAATAAACAGTTATTTTGCAAACCAGGTTTTATTTTTATGTGCAGTGTTGTAAACTACCCTTACATTTTACCAAATTAAAAAAAAAATGAAATTGGGGTCTTGATTTACAACCTTTCCCTAATTGTAGGGTCCTATTAAGGTTGAAATGTTTGTTCTTATTCAAAAATCAATTAATTGAATGGGGGAGTATGTCTTTAAACAGCCTGCTTAAATGTGAGGGATTACCAACCAAGCTCCGTCACCTGAAGAAGAGCCAGTGTGGCTCGAAGCTGCTGGGGTTTTGGTGAGTGTCCTCAAGCTGGTTACACACCTGTGAGTTTATTTTATTGTTGAAGTTCGGGTACTGCTACCAATAAAATGGAGATGTTATAAACCTTACAAGCAGCATAAAATTTTCTAGTTTGTGTGCTGTGTGAGTGCCTTACACCTGTCTTTTGGATGATCTGGCATAGCACTCTGCCAGGAGGCTGACATAGTCTGTTCTATTCCTCCCAATACATCATTAGAATTGTGACCTCACTGAGTGTGACGTCACAAGTATCCAAGAAGAGCCAGTCTCCTTCTGCTTGATTGGTAATTTGTGACACATACTACCAAGCAGGCAATAGGGCTTGTGATGTAATGATGAGTGAGGTCACATGCTAATGATGTAGAGGGAGGAACAGAATTAGATATGTCTGCTTCTAGTTAAAACACTGCTTTTCACATCATACCCAATAGAATTTGGTAGACAATCTAATGAACACATAGAAAAAGCAAAACACTTACAAAATAGTCAGGATCTACTTTTGAAAACTACAACAAATTTCTGCCTGATATGTTTTGGAGGTATTACCTCTTAAATGCAGTCTGTTGTAGACCCAGCATCCAGATAATTGATGAGAATTTTAAACAATAAAAGGGGTATCAAGGTAAATTTTAAAAAAAAGCTTTCATAATTTCTAAAAATATATAAAAGTAAAGAAAGTGTTTTAGAAATTATGCTAAAATAGTCCTTCCACCAGTGGATGCCTTTGGAGGGCACTGGTGTAACTGTCTTAATGGCAGTTTCCTTTTGCTGTATCTCATTTTCCTCCTGTTATGCAGTCCATCCCACTACTGAATAGCAGTTTTTCAGTTGTTAAAAAATTATTTAAAAAATAAAACACTGAGCGTCTGTGAGTGAGTGCTTTGGTGAGGATGAAGTGAGCCGTTCGGTTTGTTTAGAAGTGCATGTCATGGAGTTGGTTGTGTGAGCATGAGGGTGGCTTGCTAGGTAAGTGAGCTGCTCATCAGGAGTATTGAAAAAAATATTTATATTTAAACACTTGATTTTTTTGTGTATGTGGCATTGGAATGATTGTCCAGTCGGTAAAGTAAGGAGCTGTGGCGGCCGAGTCCTGCTCACTATAGTGAGCTGATTAAAATGAGCAGTGATTTATTGAATAAGCAGGTGGGTAGTTCGGTATCACTGGCAGCAAGAAGGAAGTGGTGATATCACTGTACAAATCCTTGGTGAGACCTCATCTAGAGCACTATGTCCAGTTCTGGAGGCCACATCTCCTGAAAGACAGAGTGGAGGCAGTCCACAGGAGGGCAACTAAAATGATGCAGGGTCTGCACCAAAAGCCCTATGAGGAGAGAGACTAAAGGACCCCATTATGTACACCCTGGAGGAAAGGAGGTAGAGGGGGGATATGATAACGACTTTCAAATACCTCACGAGTATAACTAAGGTACAGGAGGGAAGTATTTTTTCAGAGAAAAAGATGTTCAAGAACAAGGGGGTTAGCAGTGTCAGTGGCTCAGTAGGTAGCACACTCACCTCTGAGGCCGGGAGATCAGAGGGCTGTGGGTTCAGTTCCCACATCTGGCACTTGGGTTTATATCCCAGTACTGACACTGTAGTGCAGCATGAGAGGGGTGCTGCACTTCTGAGGTTCTGTCTTTCAGATGAGATGTTAAACCGAGGTCCCATCTGCCTGGATTGGTGGTAGTTAAGGTGGATGTTAAAGATCCCATGGCACTTATCGAAAAGAGTAGGGGAATTTCCCCGGTGTCCTGGCCAAATTTCCCTCATTCACTAAAAATACCACCAACAGCTTAATCTGGTTCAAGGTCAGTTGGTATTCATCTGTATCCCCTTCCCCCGGGTTGTGCCTGAAAATAGGCAGAATTTGTCTAGTGCACTTACCTGGTCAACAAAATGAAGTTGGGGAGGAGGGGTAGACTCAGGGGAAACATGAGAAAGTACTTCCTCACAGAAAGGGTGGTGGATGCATGCAGCAGCCTCCCTTTGGAGGTTGTGGGGAAAAAAATGTTAACAGAATTAAAAAAATGCATGGGATAGGCATAAGGGAACCCTGGTGGTTAGAAAATGAGGCATAAAGCCAGACATCAAGTAGGGCCTGCAGTATTGCAGTAGGTAAGGGAAATGGGCAGACTGGGTGGGCCAAGCAGTTCTATCTGTTGTAAATTTCTATATTTTTATGGGGTGGGACTGGGGTTGGGTTGCTGGATTGAATGGGGAACCTGATCAGGGTTATAGTGTTAATATTTTATAAACTGAGTAGTTGAGAACCAGAGTCATCCATTTGTTTTTTCACAGAGGTTAAAGCCACAACAGCCTGTATATGTCTTTAAGAAACAGGCGGCTGAGGAGGTGGGCATGAGCGATTAAGGTAATGATGATGGTGGATGGTGATAGGCTAAATGAATGAGGAGGTGGCTGGGCAGCGATTAGGTGGTCAAAACAGCAGAGTCTGCAACAGCAAAACAAATAAATTACTACAAAACACCAAATGTGTATAGCTGATATAATTACTGGGGACCCCCTTTACCATACTTTTTACAGCCCCCTTTCAAACTCTGTAATAACCTGAAAATCTGTTATTTTGGTGTTCTCAAATCTTTGTTTCACTAGCGATGTCACTCATTTGTACCACGCCACATGATTGGCTGTTATTGTGTGTATATGGGTGGGCCGAACACTTCAAAAAATATAGTGGCTCCATTTCCGAGGACCTGCACTGGTCACCTGGGCTAAGACTTTCCTCCTCATCCTCCTCATATGTAAGATATTAATTTTTTTTTAACTGTTTATCTGGTTGAGCCTGTCTTTACAAACAAAACAACCTATCTGGTTGATTCTGCTGTTGTTACACTTTGGTTGCAATTTCAGGAGTCGGCGACCCTGATCGGGAACAGACCACAGTGACTGACTGTGGCTGCTAGGGTGCTTACATGGTACAAAATAAATAAATGAATAAAATAATCTCTGAAATGGACAGAGAGACACACAACTAGCATGGCGCTGGAAGTGCATCAGAGCCGAGCTAGTCTGTCTCTCTCTCAGACACTGACAAAACTGCTTTGCTTACTGATAAAATCCCTGCACCACTAATTATAAAGAATAATGTCCATGCAACTGTAGTGTTAAGGTTTTTTTTTTTTTTACACACCCTCAGTGTGTTGACCTCATAAACCTCTTGAGCTTCGCCCTCAAGGTTTATGGGTCATCACACACTTCGGGTGTGAAAAAAATCCATAACATACAGTTGCATAACCATTATACTCTATATAAAGAATAATTAGACAGCATGAAATTGAAATGTTTTCTATGTGGTTAGTTGGTGTTTTAAAGATACTGTATGGTGTTTTTTTTTTTACTAAGAAAAAATTGCAGCTGTGTAAACTTCAGTGTTCTAAAGTCTGGCACATTCATTAATTTTTTTTGTACTGGACCTTGACTGCCAGCACTTTTTATTTCCCTCAGATAGTTGACTCACCATGCATGGCTGCTGACCAGTCAGAATGCAATATTTCCCCTACTAATTTTATAAGCTCAGAGAGACTATATCTATGGCCCTACCCCTGCCCACCTCTCTGGTCACCTCCACGAGGAAGGTGATCAGGTAGATTTGACACGATCTGCCCTCATAAACCCATTTTGCGAGGGCATCAGAACCTTGGCCTAAACAAAGTGCTCTATTATCCTGCCCTTGATAATGGATTCCTGGACCTTGCCCAGCACTGATGGTAGGCTTATTGGCCTTCTAACTGCTTGGGTCTTACCATGCTCCCTTCTTAAAGATGGGTGCAATACTGGCAACTGCCCAGTCATGTGGCTTCACACCTGCATGGACAGACTCATTAAAGATTACTGCAAGAGACCCCTCCAATTGTTCCTTTAGCACCATGATCATCTGGAATGTATCCCGTCTGCCCCTTGAGACTTAGCTGCCTTCATCTTCCCCAGGTAGCCTGCTACCAAGACAGGAGTGCTGTTTGTATTGTGGCTACCTCGATGATAAGGATCCTCCCAATAAGCAACCACTCCATGGAGCCCTTTGGTGTACACCAATGTATGTGTGTGTGTCTTTCTCTCTCTCTGTCTCCCTCTCTTACTTTCTCTGCCTATCATGCAGTTTCCAGAAAATTAAGGAAATGCAAATGTAACTTCTGCCCTTTTCACTTTGGTTTCGTATCATATGAGGAATTCTAAAAAGGAAGTGTTGAGAAGTATTAGGCATTTAATTTAATTTATTGTTTTGCAGGTAGGTCTACAGGCAACACATGTCCATTTGCATAGATGACCACGGGCAGCACAGTATATGTTACATAAAACAAAACAGTATGTAGCACATTATTATGCAGTGTTGCATAAAACTAAGGAAATTAAACCACTATTGATCTTAGTTTTATAATGTACTCATTGAATGGAATTTTGAAAGGAGCACACACAGGTTCTCCTATGTAAACTAAACCTTTTACATGTAACATGTTGGTTAAGTGTCATGGCACCATAAATTCAAAACCTGCATGTTCCATTTAGTTGCTTCTGAAAAATGGTATCTTAGTTTCACAAGTTTTATCTGGAATCATTCCATATATGTCTAAACAATTTCAAGAGTCAATGGAAATTGGTAAAGACAACCTAGGCAGAAGAGTGTTTTACAGTATCATGTTCGAATGGACATAGTTGTACAACAATCAGGAAAATGTTGGACATAGAATTTTGGATTCTGCACCCAAATCTCATGAGACTGAAATTCAGTAGCATCACATACTGAATGATATCTACATATTGTATGATGTGTCTATGTGTCTACTGAGTTGGAAATGTATTCGGTAAATCATACTCCCTCAATTTTGTGGTAGAGTCCTAAAAATACCAGCCCCTGTAAAAAGCTCTTGTTTGTGCTTGTAGACCCCCAGTTTCAAAAGGATAGTGTGGCACAAACTAGGTTCATGCTGTGATAACCTCAATGTACACTGGCTGTGGACGGCATCCCCATATTCAAAGGGGTATTGTGCATGGCGCACCACCGACAGAGTTGGCGTTCAGAATATTGCACTGTGCCCATGCAAATGAGGGATCCCTCATGCACGTGCAGCACAGTGCAATATTCAAAAGGTTCAGAAGCACTAAATGGGCTCTCACTGTGGTGCATTTTAACATTTCTGAAACCCTGCTCTTAATGGTAATCAGACGGGTGAGCCACGTGCACCCTGTCCATGCGCTGTTATGGGCAGGGTTCCCTGGTGGTTCAGTGGTCCCTCCCCAGCCCTGATCCCCATCCATGGTAATGAAAAAACCTCACTGGTTCTCCAGCGGATTCCTCCCCAGTCCCGATCCCTGTCTACATAAAAAGAAATAAATTGTTGGTGGTCCAGCGGTTCCTTCCCCAGCCCCGATCCCTGTCCATAGTAATACAAAAAAACTCATTGGTGGTCCAGAAGTTCCCTCCCCAGCCCTGATCATCGTCCATGAAAAATTAAATGTAACATTGGTGGTCCAGCAGTCCCTCTCCAGCCCCGATCCCTGTCTGTATGTCAAATAAATAAGAACACCTGGTAGTCCAGTGGTCTTGCCCCAGCCCAGATCCCCAATGCAATCCCTGGTGGTCCAGTGGCCTACCCCAGCTCCGATCTCTATCCCTGTGTAAAAATGGACCACCATGGTGGTCCAGCAGTCCCTCCTATGCCCTGATCCATGTCCTAGGGAAAACAAAATGACCCACCTGGAGCTCCAGTGGTCTCTTCCAAGCCCCAATCCCTGTCTGTGTAGAACAATAAAAACATTCCTGATGGGTCAGTGGTCCCCCTCAAACCCCAACCCACCCGTAGCAGACACACCCCAGTCCTGGTGGTCTAGTGGACCCACCAACCCGGCAGGTAGTGACCTACCACCCCCAACCCAACGCAGAGAGCCAGCAACCAGCACAGCCTTCCACTCACCTCCACAGCTGGTCACAGAATGAGCTATCCTGGTGCATGTACTGTACTTCTGGAGTGTGTATGTACAGTACAGTATGCACGCCAGGAGAGCTCAGTCTCTGGCTGGCCAGGGAGGTGAGCAGAGGGCAGTGCCAGTCACCAGCTCTTGGTGTTGAGTGAGGGGAAGCAGGGTGGTAGTCGCTACTTGCCCAGGTGGGGGGTCCACTAGACCAACAGGAATGGGGTGTGTCTGCTACAGGCAGGTTAGGGTTCAGGAGGGGGAACTGCTGAACCACCAGGAATGTTTTTATTGTTCCACACAGATGGGGATCGGGGCTTAGGAGGAACCGCTGGACCACCAGGGGGAGATTTTTTTTTGCTGGGATGTGGATCTGGGCATAGGAAGGAATGCAAGACCACCAGGGTGGTCCGCTTTTACAAAGGGATGGGGACTGGAGTTGGGAAGGGATGCTGTGCCACCAGGGACTGTACTGGGGATCTGGGCTGGGGTTGGACCACTGGACTACCAGGGATTCTTGTTTATTTGACATATGGACGGGGACTTGGGGAGGGAACTGCTGGACCACTAATGAGCTTTATTTATTACCATGGATGGGGATTGGGGCTGGGGAGGGGGGACCTGCCTCGGCACATAGGAACGCTATGGTGACAATGCAGATGAGTCCATAATGGGCATGCAAATGGCCCGCTAGTGCTGTGCATGCCCAATGGGCTCATCTGCATGCTTGTGCAGAATATCGCCCACAGGGGTTGCGGTGCTAACCAGCATGTGCCGTGCTTTACCCCTATGGGTGGTCTTTGGCCTGGTGTCCTGGTAGTGCAGCACAAAGCATGGTGATCATTGGCTGTGCACTACGCTACCATGGCCAGATATTCAAATGGATAGCGCAGTCAATTCAATTTGCGCTATTCATTTGAATATGGTGCCAGAGCCGTCCGGACCTATTTTTTCACACAGTTCTTCCATGTGTGCACTGCCAGCCAGCTGGCTCTGAATATGGGGCATGTACAGTTTTGGTTAACCAAATGCCTGCAAATAGGTAATGTCCTCATACTGAAAACTGTATTTTGCAGTGAAATTTACTGCATGATCTGTTGGTTCATGTGACTCACTCTTGGTAATATTTCCCTGAAAACATGTTTTTTGCCTTGTGAAATAAGCTAATTGCATCTTATGAACAGCTTAACACTGTTAAGCCCAGTTGATTTTATTTCCTGACATCACACTAAAGCTGATTAAACAAAGAAGCCCTTTTCTTAAAAACAAATTAATATGAGACGTGGCATTTAGGGGTGGTTGGTGGACTTTTTTAATTTGAAGGTTGCTGGCCCACTAGTTACAGTATCTGCCTCTCAAGCTTCACTAGAACCCTATGATTTGTGGCCAAATATCTGAACCACTCTGACAGCTTCCTAATATTTCTCCAAACACAGGTACAAGCCTGTACCAGCATGATGATTAATTTCAGTGAAGCCTGGCTAATTCCGAAACCAAATTTTATGCAAAGAGGTTAAGCGGACATCAAGCTTTCCTCTTTGAAGGACAGCCGCTATTAAATTCTGTCATTAATTTTCCCACTGCCAAACTGTGATGTTTTGCCAGTGTTTAATGATATCTTTTTCATGATTATGATTGCACTTAATTAAACCTTGCCCACTGTGCTGAAATATCACTGGTTAGCAAACGCTCTCCCTTTTGATTATGACACTGAAATATAACATGTGAAAAGTGCTCATGTCTCTCTGAATTATTCATTACAAAACGAGCTAATCACATTGTTTGAAGTGGTTTTGTTATGTGCAGAGAATACAGTAATACCATGTAGACCCTTTGTAGGAGACACAAATGGGTTTCAGTGAAATAAAAGGAAAACGGGGGGAGTATATGGAAATGCTAAAACTGATGGAATCAGATTGCATTAGCTATGCAGCTGACTTCATACTTATGCACTGGCTCATGCCTCTGGACCATTATCTGACACTGATAGACAGGTCTACTACAGGGAAACTTTAGGTGGCACTGCATTCCTTTACTGCCACCAGTGTGTGTGTCACCATGAGCACCTGAGAGGTTACAAGGTGGAGGCGGTACAGGGAAGGGCAACTAAAATGGTGCAGGGCCTGCATCCAAAGCTGTATAAGGAAAGATTCAAGAAATTCAATATGTACTCTCTAGAGGGAAGGAGGGAAAGTGGGGATATGATAGAAACATTAAATTACATTAAATTACCTCACAGGTATTAATATGGTACAGGAAGGTAGCATTTTACATAGATAACGATACTCAAGGACAAAGGGCTCATGCTATGAAGTTGGGGGGGGGAGGAGATGTGAGGAAATGCTTCTTCATGGAAAAGGTGATGGTGACTGGAACAGCCTCCCAGTGGAGGTGGTGGGTTCTTAAATGGTAACAGGATTCAAGCATGCATGGGATAGACACAAGGGGACCTTAGAAATAAGGCAAGGGGGGAAAAGACTGGAGATCGAGTTGGATCTGTGGCACCCACGCCTTGGACCTAGTATTCTCTCTGGGGCTTGAGATCACTGATCTCAGGATTGATCTGGTCTCTTGGTTGGATCACTGCATGGTAAAATTCTTGTTGGAAGCTCTCCTATTAGTCCCTCCCCTGTTGAGATGGTCCGCTACCATCCTTTGTGTGGATTATCCCCAGAGGGATTGCTGATGGTGGTGGATTTTTCTGGTGTGAGTGCTGCATGTACGACGGGGTTGGATAAGGCAGTGGCAACATATAATAATGCTGTCACTAAGGCATTTAACGCTGTCGCACCAATCCGTATGCAACCCAGGTCTTCTCAGTTGAGATCACCATGGTTTGATGGGGATCTCAAGGAGATGGTGATCAAGGGATAGAGGTTGGAGTGTTGCTAGAGGAAGACCTGGTCTGTGAATGACAAACTGGCCTTGAGAACTCACTACAGTGAATATCAGGGAGCAATCAAGTGTAAGAAGGCAGACTTCCTGTCCAGGGAGATTGCCACAGGAAGGAACATACTGGCTCTGCTCTTTCGGACTGTGGACGGGCTACTTCATCTGGCCTGTCTACAGCCAAAAAGAGCAATTTCAGTCGCACAGTGCGAGAAGTTCACTCAGTTCTTTTCTGACAGGGTGTCCTCCATACAGGCCGGGATTCCTCCAGTGGTACAAGGACAACCCCACAGTGTAGGGCCTCATTGGTACAGAGGTGCTCCGGCTGTCTGGGATGAGTTTCAGCCAGTGGGGTGGCAGAGTTCATTGAGATAATCTCAAAGCTGCGACCCACTTTCTGTGAACTGGACCTGGGCATGACTCACCTCCTTGTGGGATGTGTTGAACCCGTTGGTCCAGTGTTCGCTTTCAGAAGGGCTCCCCCCCCCAACACCTTGAAAGAGGTGTTGGTAAGGCCTCTACTGAAGAAGCCATCTCTTGACCCTGACACATTGGTGAATTATTGCCCATCTCCAAACTTCCATTCTTGGGGAAGGTGGTGGAGAAAGTGGTGGCTATAAAACTCGAGGCCCACCTGATGGCCTTTGACATCTATGAGCCACTTCAGTCTTGATTTAGGAGAAGGCATAGTTCTGAAACAGCGTTAGGGTGCAATAAGATATCCTCAGGGCGAGAGATAGATGAGAATGGTCATTTCTTTTTCTTCTCTCTTCAGCATTTGACACAGTAGATCATGTAGTGCTGCAGGATCATCTCAGAGAGCTCTGTGGACTCACCAGTAAAGTCATCAACTGGTTTGCATCCATTTTGACAGGCAGAATGCAATGAGTAGTGATGAGGGACTTCTCATGTCCAAGACCCTGACTTGTGGAGTTCCTCACCTATGTTATTTGTGGTGTACATGCTGCCCCTGGGTGACATCATTAGGCGTTACAGTCTGGGTTTTCTTTTCACTGCTATGCAGATGATACCCAGCTGTATATGTCCTTTATCCTGGGACATAGGATGCTATGGAGCTGCTAAATAGGTGCCTATTTAAGATCCAGGACTGTATGTCCTCTCACTGGCTGAAACTTAACCTCAACAAGACGGAGGTACTGGTGATTGAGCCTGGTCGTCGGCGGGATGGGGTTGCCACTGGATTAAGAACCGTGTTGTCCCTGGGTACCACCCCACTGGTGGTGGTCAATAGGTTGAGAAATATGGGTGTCATCCTTGGCAATGGTTTGACGTTTGATGTTCAGGTGTCTGCCCTTACATGGCATTAAAGGTGCGCACTGGCGGTGATGCTTCGGTCAGTAGGCTGCCCCCGGTCTCCCCAGGAGTTAGAATGCTTAGTAGGGGGGCACCCCTGCACAAAGAGAGAGGTCAGCAGCATTACAGCTTGGTACTGTAATGACCTGGTATACTATCGCCAATGCCCTAACATGGTGGCATCATCTGGAGTAGTTTGTACCACTTAAAGGAGAACTGCACTGAACCTGGAAGTCATTTTTCCCTGTAAAAGCTGATTTTTAAGTACTAGTTCAAACTGTAGTTACCGTTGCATCTCTGCAGGCTTTTTAGTTATCCTATTGGGTGTCTCCGATTTACACACAGATAGTACATGCCATTTTAGAACTGTATGATGCAGTTTATGTCCTTAGCTCAGCTCTTCAATTGCTGAAACAATGCATCTGTGTTCTACTATAGAACTCTGTGGCAGGAGAGGGACATAAAGTACATCATAAAATTCTAAAATGGCACTCGGCACCAGACTGTCAACCAGAAACAACCACTAAGGTCACTAATAGGCAAGTATAGATGGAACAATAACTGAATTTGAACCAGTTTCTAAACAACTGCTTCTGCTGGGAAAGATTACCTTCAGGTTTAGTGCAGTTCTCCTCTAAGGAATGCCCCCCGGATTAAATCCTTAATCCTGCCGAATGACTTACCTTCACTAATGCATGCCTTTGTGACATCGAGGCTCGGTCTACTGTAATGCAGTAAATGTTATTGCATTCATGTACAATCTTCTTTGTGCTTATGATTTGTATGTACCACTTGTCTCTTTCCCCCACGATGCATCTGGAATCGAGCTGTAACCCACTCAGTATGCTTTCCTGGCAAAATTCTTAAATAAATAAATAATTCTCTATACTGCAGAGTCAGTGGAGGTAACCTCCAACAGCTGCAGCTAGTGCAGAATGCAGTGGCCAGGTTGTTAATGGGCATCTCGAGGTCCACTCATATAACCCTGGTCCTATGTGAACTGCACTGGCTGCCAGTCAGAAGGAGGATTGCCTTCAAGGTGGGCTTGCTCACCTATAAGGCCCTATACAGATTGGATCCAGACTATCTGGCCGACCTCCTAGTTCCCGTCCACCCTGGGCACTCGCTCCATTCCTCCACCAAGGGCCTCCTGACTGTTCCAAGGGTGAGACTTAAAACATTAGGTGATCATGCCTTTGCAGTGGCAGGGCCTGCCCTTTGGAACTCACTTCCTTGGGCACTGAGAGAGGCTTCCTTGGTGGATGTTTTTTAAATGAGGCCTTAAGGCACATCTATTTAGACAAGCATTGGATATCCACTGATTTTAAGGATTATGGTTTATGTTTATGTAATCAGTTTTAGATATCTGACTCTATTTTAACTGTGGTTTATTGTATTGTATTTTAAATCTGTTACACCTCCTTGTGAAATGCCCAGAGCCTCTGGGATTGGGCGTTCAATAAATAAAACTTTACTTACTTTACTAATCTGCGGTGGCACAATAGGTAGGCGAAAGAAGGCAGACTAGGTGGGCTAAGAGGTCCTTATCTGACAACAACTTCTATGTTTCTATGAGGATAAAAACTTAAGGGAAAATCGTAGCCAAGATATGTCAATATACAGTATATGTATTGAGGGCAGTAAGTGAAAAGAAGCACCATCACTCGACTGCACATGAAATCCCAGATTTGACAACCTACTAGTACAGCAGTGCTGTAAATAAAATAGCAGATATAACAAAATGCTTATTTGACTACCACAGTATAAAAAACTTTTGATGCTAATGCCTCATTTACTAAGGTGTCCTTTGGCAGTGGTAGTATAGTTACATTTGAAACACATATGCACGAGGCTTGCATTGCACGTAAAGATCCAATCAAAGAAAGGTGCATCCAGTGAAGATGCACTGCGCTACTGTCTTCTGCAATGACAACCATAGGGAATGGAGGGTGCAGAAGGAAGCTGGTCTCTTAGAAATGCAATGCCCAATATTGCACTCAGAGCAATCTTAGGCAAAAGTGAACTGCAGGACATGTACATATTGCTTTTTTTTTCGGGGGGGGGGGAGGCGGGGGCTTACTTCAGCCCACTTCTTTCAGGAAAAAGATAAACAATGGTTGGGGTGGTGGTTGACGCAGTGGAATAGCAGTCACTTACAGGGTCGTTCAGCTTTAGCTCACTTGTCTGAACCTGGCACTGTTCCATATGAACTGAGTTGCAGTCCAGTTCCTTGCTAACAGGTTTCAGCATTTTACAAAACCACAATCACATTAGTAGTAGTCAGTGTGCATTTAAGTATAATATAAATGTGAATTACAATGAATACCAGGGCTACTTGGATTTTATCTATATTATACCTGACATTTGGGCAGCTATTCCATTCAGGCATATACTTTCCTTTCCTCCATTACATTGAACATAACCCTCAAACCTCTTCTGCCCATACCTATACTTAGTTGTTTTATTGGAATATGTCTCTCTAAAACCAAGGTGCTGAGTAAAAAACAGCTAATAAAACAGTCTTAAATGCTTCCATATCTTCAGTGACACACCAATGTGTGCTCTCATCCATTTTGTTGTGCATTGCTTCCATATGGGTGGGGGGCATGTGGTGGATTTGATGAGTCACTCTTCAGAGGCTCTTCACTGTGTTCACTTCTATCATTGCCACCCCTAACATGGTAGGCAGACGAAACCACAGGACATCGAGTGGCTCCTTTCTCTCATATACAACAGTGTTTTGACATTGTTCTGTAGCCAGCCAGCTGTAGAACAGAATTGGGAGTTGGTGGGGCTTTTGTAGGGACATGTTAAAGGAAATAAATTCAACCCAGACTTACTCATAAGTTTCAGATAAATTTGATAGCAGTAATACTTTTTAGGGAGGCTTCTGGTTTATTGTCATTCATATTTTTAAATCAAAATCCACTGACCCCCAACATGTGCTTGCCCAGACAAGGCTTGATTTGAGCTTACATATCGACTTCCAATCACAAATGATGCCTTATGTAGGCTGCGGTCACATTCTAGCTCCATCTCTAGGCTTGGAAAGAGAATGAAAAGTATCTGACACCCAGAATTAGCAGGGTTACATTCCAAGAGAAGTTCTGGGGGATGTACACAATCAAACCTTTTTCATGGAAAGGCACTAACTAACATATTTAAAGCCCTTTCTCAGCTTACAAAGGCAAAACCTGGAAGGGTATTGAAGGGCATGTGCCACCAGGCTCCATGGACATAACAGCCATGAGAAATAGGTGCCTCCTTAACATTGGACCTACCTCACCTGTTATATTTTGGGGGGGCAGTGATGGGAGAGGGGCAGGTACACAACTCTGAATTCCCTGAGAATAGGGGCTATTTTTTTAAGAGCCAAAAAGAGTGACACCACGCTGGACATGACATATGCTCTACATATGGATGGGCAAAGGAATGAATGAGGACACATATTGATTTGCCACTGAAGATATGGGGGACATATAAAACAATTTGGGTAAAAGGCTTTTGGAGGTTGAGTGTTTAATGTAAAATGGTAGGAAAAGTGTATATGGGCCCAAATGTCCCCTGCATAAGGTATATCCAAATGCAAAATTCCCCCAAAGTAGGGGTACCTAAATCTGAATACTGGGAATGGTACATATCCCTAATTGGTACCCTTGTTAATGGTCTGACTCAGGAGCCTAAGGATTTATGGGCATTTAACCTGAACTACATGTACATGCTCTCATTTGAGGTTGTCCATCTAAGACAGGATTGAGGGACATTTGTGTGACTGGGAAGGGAAGCTTGTACTGCAGCTACCTGTGCTCTGATGTCAAATGGATAAACAAAGGATTTCTCATGTACTTTTAATCTGACACCTTTCACAAGTCCTAAAAATGTACACACAAAATAAATAAAAATTAAAGAAAAGTCTGGCCTGTGCAGTAGCTTAGTGCACTAATGCACAAGTTCTCCGGCTTTGTATAATGTTTGTGCTCACCCAAGTTGCTCTCTACTGGTGAACTAAGTATAAAACCTGTGGCCAGCTCCTTCTAGGAAATAGAAAAACTGAAACTTGAGCAACTGTGAGGGACACTAAGGGGTGTTGCATTCCCTGTTAACACCAGTAAGCATCACTGTGCTTCAATGACAAGGAGTCCTTACAAAATAAAGTCAGCAACTGTGATACGGTTCACATACTGTACATATTCTGTAGAGTTTGGTAGCTTTGCAAATATAGTGAGGTGAGGGAAAGCTAGTTTTTGGAATTGCATTTTAAAGACTGTGAAAACAGAGTCCCTAAAATTCAGTTCAGGGTTCGGTTCTCTGACAAATTACTTATAGTAGCTTTAGGAATGGTTCCAGTTGTAGGGTGGGGATGCATTTTGCTAAAAAACAAAAAAAAATAGGACAGGTAAATGTGATTTGAAAGTTAGCAGACTAGTGTTGTGGCTTCATACCCAGAGCACTTAAGTGATGATAACCTTAAGCTGTCAAAATTCCTGGTCTACATCACCAACAATGAGGTTTAGGTTGTTATCTAAGCTTTCCCAGCTACACACAGTAGATTCCTAGACAACGATGGCAGAAGTCGGCCCTTGGTCCAAACAGTCTGCCCACGCCGCTTAACTATTCTGTCTTGCCCTAGTGGCAATCCTCCCCTCTATTGCTGTTCTCTAGTTGTCTAACCAAACTTACATGCCTGTCCCATCTCTGCTTGAAACTGCTGATTGATATGGCCTGCACCATTTCCTCTGGCAGCTTACATCACTCGTTCACCACCCTGTCAGTGAAAAAGTGCTTACGGATGACTTTTTTGAATCTCACCCTGCCAGCTTTAGTAAATTCCCTCTCATCCCTGTGTTTGAACTTAAGAGGAAGTGCTCCTTGGTGTCCACTCTATTTATCCTGTGCAGGTGCTTGTATGTCACAATCATGCTGCCCTTTCTGGTCTCCTGGGTTTCTGGATTATGGCTAAAATGCTGCTCTGGATATCCCATTTTAGTTAATGATCCTGTTTTCATCCTAGCAATATCCCAGAGTGAACCAAATATTCCACAGCTGCATGACAGTACAGTGGTAGTGACGGTATCAATCCTTGTAAAGCTTCAGATACCATATATTTGATTTTAAAGTGAATAAAATAAACAGTTTTTTTATTCATTTGACGAGTTACACCAGAAAAAAAATAATGAGTGAAGATGTGTGTGTGGTGGGGGAGATGTGTAGGTGCAGTAATATGTTACATCAGTAATGCTACAATTATAATAATACTAAAAAGTATGCAACAGACAATCAGACAATTAAGAGGAAGCAAAATGTACAAGTAGTGCAAAACAGCATTATCAACAGCAACAATTCGGCAATGTACAACTGGCAGAAAAATGAGGGAGGGAAGGCGCATTGCAAGTACAACAGAGGACAAATCAAGAGGTATAGTGGATCAATAAACCAGGGCAGTAGGGGAAGGGAGTATTATGGTGGGAGAGGCACAGCAATTAGCCTAGGATCAGAGAGAACTGCAGTAGTGAACAGTGAAGTCACAAAGGAGGGATTTTACTGTTAGGGAAGAGCAACACGGAGGGTGCACCAAACTTTGGGGAGGTGGAAGGAAAAACCAGCTAGACAAATAGGTACGATTGCTCAAATGTGGCCATCTGCCTACATATCATTCCAGCAGAACAGATGCCAGAACTACTGAACTTTCTGAACCTTTCAATTTGTTTTAGAATTGTAAATCTTGGGCATAATCTCACAGTAACAATAAGGCACTCCGAGTGTGTGCAACTGTGGTATAACATGATATATCAGGCATGTAGGACCCTGCTAAAAATTATGGGTGGCAGACAGGAAAGGCTAGGATTTGGACTTGCATGTCTAGTCAAATGATCCTTTGGATCATGACTGAACTGGGAAGGGGAGATTCCATGTCCCAGAACAACCATTTCATTTGTTCAGACTATAGAAAAGCCATAATCTGCTTCAACTGCAACTCAGACACTTGTGGCTGCAGTACAGTAAAAAGGGGTTGTTTCTGAGGGTCTGATTCATAAAGAGACAAAATAAAATGAGAATTCTAAAGCAAGCAAAAATATAAGTTAAATCAATCAATCAGTCTTTATTTAGCCAGGTGGAACTCCATTGAGCAAGCTCATTTTCAAGAAGAGCCTGGTAGGTACAGAATAAATAATGCAGTGGCACAATAGAACCTATAGCAGAAATGGGCATAGTAATACAATACATAGCAATAAAAGCAAGGCACAAGGATAATCAATGAGGCCCGGTCGTATGGCAAATCACAAATGAAACATCCAAAAAGTACCAATTTCATTCCGAGGTGGTAGATCCTCATCTTCATGGGCTGGATACCTCTCTTTTCGATCCAGGAGGAGGAAATAAATCATCTTCTCTTGGTTTTCTCTGTTAAGGAAAAAGAATGAACTATTTCAAGTACAGGTATACATATCTTTTCCGGTTTCAGATGTATAGGGGGATTTCAGAATAGATCACAGACATGAATTCCACAAACATTATGGGGATGTAAGCACAAGCACAGTACTGAATAAACTTGTGTAGATGGAGGTGAGCTCAACATCTGTATTTGTCAAGAGGGATACTAACCAGTGCGCCACATAAGAGGAGTTAGGACCTATTTTGCACACCATTGTTTAATGAAATAATATTCATTTTCATGAATTTAGCACCTATACTAAGCCCAACTGCTGGAAATATTCCAAACTTGCAAGGATTCTACTTTAAGAATATTATGTGTACCTCAAGAGAGGCAGCATTGTTTCTGGCATGAGGTACTTTTAATCAGCAAAAATATATTTTACTCATCTAATTTAAAAAAAACAAACATATTAACTACTTTTGTTACTGGTACTGTTCACTGATGGCTTGCACAGTGTCTAACTTATATGGCAGGTAGGCAAAACAGGCCTGGCTCCAAGCCACCAGTTTTGGTTGCCTGTTTATTCCTTGACTAATCTGCACACTCTGGACCCATATGCCTCTGGAGTAATTCTTGGGACCTTAAATGTGAAAAGAATTTTCTGTCCCCTAAGATTAAATGGTAAACCCACTGTACACCTAAGCTAAATACCTCCGTTTTTCTGCTGAAGTATATTATTTCTTACACTTTTTTTGCTAGCTCCATTTAGCTGCCACTTTACAAATTACAAAACTATCCCTCCACAAATTAAACACCATTCACTTCTCTGGAAGAACGTACAAACTCTTGTTTCTGTCAAACTTTCAAAATTGAGAAAAATTCACTTTTTGTGCAAATCCTACATTAAAAGACCCCAACACATTAAAAAACATGAAAGACACTCAAAAGAGGAAGACTCAAGAGAAAGACGGACAGAAGTTATCCAAGCATGTTTGTTTGTATACTAAGCAGAATTTTTTCCAATTCAGCTTGCAGTATAATCTGTTTAAGTAGGGTACATTTCATGCCATACCTTTACATTTCTTTTCTGTGAAGGGTTAAGATCAGCCACGCGAGCAGTATTGCGATGAAAGAAGTAGACCAGCAGAAATCTCCAGAGTCAGTTTTAATTAGCACCTAACTCAATATTACTGAGTCAGGCAGTGCGCCTTACCATGATTATATTTAATAAGCAACACAGCTGGAGGAGCCAACAGTTCCTCTCCTCCAGTACAATGTTGTGCTCTAGTGGTCCTGCAAACTTCTTTTAGAGGCGATTTATTTAGTCAATTAAACTCATGCTAGACAATTAAAATGTGCACAAAAAAAGGCTAAGACTAAATCCTGAATGCACACCCAACCTTTTCTTTGGTTGGGTACCAATGATGGAAATGAATCTGCCTGCTATTATAAGAATAGTTTGCTTTTGTTAGAAAAAATTCTCTACTCTGTGATTTTTTTTTTACCAAAGGGATCAATATACAGTGAACAACTTATTTCTTTTTAAACTAAACTTTAGAGAGGAACAGTCAGCACAAAGGGCCCCATACTCAAGCGTACAACTGGTCCCAATGTGGACTTTGTGCGCACATTTTGGTTTACTTACTGTTAATGTAATATATTAGATTGAATCAGATTAACATTGTTTACTTCTAAACTGACATCTTCTATTACTGCAAATCCCAGAATCCTCTGCAGTCGACAGTAAAGAAGTAGGCAGCAGTAGAAGATTCGATAGCCTGCAGCACATGTTAAAGCTTTTTTATAATCTCCAGTCAGATATTTTCCAGTTCTGCTTTTCTCCAGGGGCTAAGTACAGCCCCCTGTGACTGTACTTAGCCCAGGGTGGACAGCAGGAATAACAAACAAAAGATCACAGCTTATATAAATTATAAACACGCAATGCAGACTACTGAATCCCCCACTGCTGCCTACTGCTTTGATGTCAGCTGCAGGGGATTCTGAGATTTGTAGTAACAGAAGATGTCAGCCTTCAAATAAACAGTCTGATACAGTGTACTATACTACTACTGGACACTCCAACAGACCAAAATGTTTTTGCATGCAAAGTGCACTTGGGACCAGCCCTACACTTGAATGTGGGGTCCTTGATGTTGACTGTTCCCCTTTAATATCCGAAAACTGGTGTTAGACTTAAGCAACAATAATATGGAAACTCAAACAGTAACAAACGTGTTAACTTGAGCATCTGCCTGAGCTAGTCAAGTCTGGGACAATGGGTTTCAGAAGTTCACAAAACACACATTTCTGCCTTTCAATTGTCCCAAGAAGGAGGCTGGTCCTACAGTGAAGAGGTGGACTTTTTTCCTCAGCTGGAGATAAGCAGAATAGTTTTTCTATCAAATCCAAATGCAATTGGACAATGGTGCTCAGATGATCAGATCTGAACCATTGCAAGTGCCTTTTGCAGTGATCAGAGCTTCTGCAGTACAATTCTAAGGTTAGCTTTGCCCATGGTAGAGTAGAGTAATTAAGTAATGAGGAACAATAGGGCATGAGTTATGGGGGAATTCACTCCCGCCTGGTGTCCTGTGTTATGAGGCATCGCTGGTCGACTTAACCACACCAGAAGTGGGTAATCCCCCCAGTGCCAATGTGGTCCACCCAACCTGTAAACCCAAACAGACACCAGGATGGATCTGCTCCACAAGGCCTCAAATTAGAATCCAAACACAGGAGAGAAATGACATACTCACCAGTACAGTTTGTCAATGATTCTATTGAAACCTCCAATAGCTTACTTGCATACAAATATGGCATCAACATTTCATGGTCCTATAAGCTTTACCACTTCCTCCAGATGTAGTACCTGTCATTCAAATAAATACTTAGTCTAAAATCAAACATTGCTAATATAACACAAATATTTCTTGCAGCATTTAAATCTTCTAAGTCCATCTTATTCAGACCATTCAAAAGCAAAAATGAAAGAAAAATACATGGCACCCTGTTACAGAAGTGCTAGAAAATAGTGGAGAGGGATAAAGATATTTGCAAATCTTGTGAAGTTTGTGCTATGTAATTTTCTTTTTGATTTTGAATGCTGAATTTATATAGACTATCAGAGAAAGAATGAATAACTCACAGAGATTATAAGGCCTATACCATTCAATTTACTATGGTTTATATTTGAATGCAGTGTAGCCATTTTTTCTACTCAGTCTAGTAGTTGAAAGTAGTCAGTACACTATTTTGAATGAGCCAATCACACACTGAAGTATATACTGTAAATATAAGAATCTACATGAGAGAACCAGCTAGTACCTTAGTATTGTATGGATTGCCACACATGAATGATGAACTATATGAACACAGTGGGTTTGAATAAGATAGGCGATTTAAATGCTGCAATAAATATTTCTGTTTTATTAGCAATTTTTGATTTTAGACTAAGTATTTATTTCAATGAGAGGCATTACATCCTGATTACGTGGTCAGGATGTCTATGCCATATTTGTATGCCTATATAAGCTATTGGAGGTTTCAATAAAATCACTAAACAAACATAACCAGTGAGTGGGTCATTTCTCCAATGTGCTTGGACTGTAATCCCCAACTGGCCACATCCTGGAGTGCCTCTTGCGATTATACAATGGATCCGTGTGTAAAATAAATTTAAAATGTATTTAGTTATGTTTTGGTTCTTATAAATGCCCTTTCTCAGCTGTGGGTCATTGCAGGATTTATCCACAGGTAAAGAAATTAGCTAACCAATCGGGATACAGGACTTTTTACATCATTCTCTACATATATGGTCTGGTTTTGGGGAGGTGGGGATCCCATTTTTGATGCTCCAGTCCCGACGTCCAGACTGAGCCCCAGCTACTCCCAATTTGGCGTGGATGCTGCCATGAACCACTCTGAGTCAATATCCTTGTGTTGCCTTTTGTTTTCCCCCCTTTGATTTTCCTGTGCTGCCATAGATGCGAGCATGCAACAGACACAAGAGTGCACTTCAGTCAATCAGGTGCAGAGCTTGTGGTCCTTCTCGGCTTTCATTTCCACCTCCTTCCACCACAGCTTGATTTCTGGTGCCCCTCAGGTTTGCTCTCCATTGGAATATAATGTCCCCTCCAATATTCATGGAACACATAGCCAAGAAGAGTTCCAGAGCACTGGAGAGGAATTTCAGTTTGAAGCTGCCTAGAGTGAGAAGAGTGGACGAAAGGGTACAAGCAGCTGCTTGCCTGAGGGAGCCAAACCAACAGTGAGCAGAATCAAGCAGTTCGGCCAGCCACTGCCAGTGCCAGGCAGCAGCTCTAAGAGCTTTAGCTAGCAGTATAAAACAGCTTGAAACCATAAAAAGATAACTCAAAAAAGAGCTGTATCACTAGCACTACTTGCTAGAGCTCTGTCAGCAGCTAGCTACAGCAGCTAGTCAGTCTATGTCTAAAGTCACCTGTGCAAACAGCAGCCAGGGAGGCAGAACCTGTTTTCAGTCTGCCCGTACCAGCCAGTATGTGTGACCTTACTTTTGCTGAGGTAAGTGGATATTTATGGGTTATTCCCCACCTAAGCTTTAAGTATCTCTGACTGATGCCTACGGCTGCACTGTGCACAATTTAAAGCCAGAGCCTCAGAGTGCCAAGTGAAACTCACTCTCCATTTTGTAGTGCAGTAAGTCAATATAAAAAAAGGAAACCTAGGTTATACCTCTGCCATCAGTTGTTCCAGAGGACAAACTGCTATAATTTAATATTTCCATTTCTGTCTACTTGTCACTAATACAGATCTGTAGTTTATCTACTATCCCTGTTTTGAGGAGTGGCAGACAGTGTGGTACAGGCATGGCATCACTGCCAGAATCATTTTAAAGAAGTGACTGGTTCCCAATCCCATCACATATTCTAGTATTTAATAAATGCACCAGCCACTGCTTTAAAATGACTCTTGCAATGATGCTATGTCCCAATGTCCGTACCGTACTCTCTGCCAGTCATCAAACATTTCTGTGCATGTGATCATTGCTAATGAATTATTGTTTGGGGTTATATGGGATTATATGGCTTGAGGTTGAGAACCATTGGTGAATTATATTTGTGGTGGTTGTGGTGTGGGGTAGGTGGGCAGTGTGGCCTTCCTTGATAACTTTAGAAGAAATGCATTCCAGGAGGGCACACAATGTCAGAAACATAATAAAGTGCTGTAAATTATCTGATCAAAGCAGCAAGGGAAAACTGGCACATGTAGAGCAGTCCAAGTAAACAGATTTACTGCAAACATACCATGCACTTTGTATACATGTGCAATTCATCAAATGTGAACTTTTTAACACTTTCATAAACATTTTGTATTAATCTGCATTCGTAGCAAGTCTTATTACTTGAATTGCATGTGCCAGGCTTCACCATGTTGCTCTGAAGAGATTTCTACACATGGTGCCATGTTTTACATTGTGTCCCTTGCTGTGGTTATGAAATATTCAAGAAGTCTATGAATTTCATGCATTTAAAGAGATGCAAAAATGTTGATGCTGCACTACACATTGAGTAAAAGATGGCGTCCCTGATTTTAAGGGGCAGTGACCCTCACTTGGGACCTAGAAGGCTGAGAGGTATGATTGCATAATAGGTAATAAAAAGGGCTAATCAAATTCACCCTGTGTGAAGATATATAATTGCTGCTGAATTAGGAGCAGGCATTATTAGGTGCTCATTGCAGGGAGATCACTGTTACTGGAGTCCTAGCCTCTTACAGCAGAAATCAGTCTAGACAACTATGTAGAAGACGAGATTTCAGGAAAGTGCAGTGGTCTTCCTGTCCTTTCTCTATGTAACACGAGTTATGGAAAGCAGTGACATCCCTGAGTAATTTAAAACTAGGGAGATCAACATTATGCTAGACTCTTCAACTCAGGGAGCTTTGAAATCTCTGCTCTATTAGGGCAAGCGAGCAAGCTGTAAAAAGTACAGCAGTGATATAATGCAAATCTTTGTGAAAATACCCAGTGGCATGTAGCAGTTAATTTGAGACATTTTTTCTGGTTTACTATAACTGAAGCAGCATGTCTAGAATGATTTCTTCTGGAACAGGGCAAGACTGGCGTAACTAAATGATTTCTTCTGGAACAGGGCAAGACTGGCGTAACTGTGAGGAATACCACTGTTGTATCCTGTTCGACTATTGGACTACCAGCAAACTTTTTTTTTTGTTGTTGTTGTTACAGTGTATTTACTCAGGATATCACAGCTGAAATGCAATATCTCGTTTCCAGTGGGCTTGGCAAAGCATTGAACAAACTGAGATTAAAAAAGGTGTACCTCTAAAATATAATTATCGCAAACAGCTGTGTTTGTCAGGAACAGTCTTCCCTTTTGGTACTAGATGTTCACAGGAAGGTAATACTACTTTCAGATGTGTGGGCTGGTGTTAGTAATGCTTAGATATAAACATTTGAAAAGCCTTTTTTTATTCTACCTGTCAACTCTAATCTCTGTTGCCTATGTCTCGATTCCATGTTGCAACATGATAACCAAACTGTTTATTGTTTTTCCTTCCCTGGGGAAGCCTCTGTGCAAGTGGTACCCCCACACACACACCTCCACTAGCAGAGATGTAGGCACTTGCACGCTTTGCTGTTTTGTTTTCCATAAGTGAGGATAGTGTTGAGACTCACCAGCTGTGCTGAGTGAGGATGAGGCCACCAGTCAGCTGAGCTCTCATGGTGATTGGCTGTTTTTCATTTATAGCCTGTGAACAACTCCTACTGAATGTGAAGCCATTAAGTAAATCATTTCATGAACTGTTGATGTTTTAATGTGATAATTTTGTATGCCCACTGGGACGTCCTTGGTAACAAGCTGCTTTTATAACAGTGAATCTTTCTTTCTGAAATATGTAACAAAATAAACATCTTCCTTCTTCAGTTCCACCTTTGAAACGATCGTAAGTCCCTTTTTACTTTCCTAGAATGGAAGGTGCGAAAGTCACTTATATTACTGTTGTGTGTGTGTGTGTGCATGCGTGTGTCCTGCCTCCCCTTTGTATAGCAGCTCCTGACCACTGTCATTCAAATTGCCTGCATAGACAGATACTATAGAAACTAATGGTAGATTAAGGCCTGCTGAGCAATGTAAACAGCCCTTACTACCTGGATACAGTGCATAGGTCCTAATGGCTGTCCCGTCCCCTTGTCCCTGTCCCCTCTCTTACCAAAGCCACGTGTGTTTCTCGATCCATTTTGAAACAATCTGTTGATTTGGCCTTTACCACCTCTTCTTGTAGTTTGTTCCACTTGTCCTCCACTCTTTCAGTGGAGAAGTGCTTGTAGACATCCTTCCTGAATCTCCCTCTGTCCAGCTTAATTGAGCTCCCCCTTGTACAGTACATATGTCTGTGTACAAGGCAAATATGTCCTTGTAGTCTACATTGTTTACCACATGCAGGTTACTTATAAGTTTCTACCATGTCACCCATCTCCCTCCTCATCTCAACGGGGTACATATCATGGTCCTGCAAACTCTCCCTATAAGTCATACCCCCCACCCCCAATACCCTGGATCATCTTGGTTGCCCTATGCTGTACTGCCTTGGGTTCTTTATCCTGAAGTGCACTGCTGACCATTTTGTTTGCATTAAAGCTCAGCTACCAGATCTTTAACTATTTTTCTAGCCTACCCAGGGTCCACATTGAATTCCCTTATCCCCTCCTCAGTGTCTACCCTTGAGCAGACCTTGCTGCTCTCTGTGAAAAGCAGATCTTGCCCTGTGTGCCCTTTCATATGCCACATATGAATATATTAGGGGGCATGGCCCAGTACTGATCCCTGTAGCTCTCTGCTCATGACCTCCATTACCTCTGAGAACTGCCCATTTACCAATACCCTCTGTGTCCTCCCCCTCAGCCAGCTCTCCATCCATGCTGCCATGTGTTCATCTACACCAAGGTCCCTAAGTTTTTTGATCAGTCCCCTGTAGGGTACTGATTTAAAGGCCTTGCTGGAGTCCAGGCAGAGTATATTAACTGTCTGCCTGTGTCAATCACCCTGGTCACTCACCTGAAGAACTTAAGATTTGTATGGCATGACCTACCACCACTTGTGCTCCTGGTGTCCTGTAACCCATACTCTTCGAGGAAGGCCATCAGTGCTTCACTTAGTATGGCATCCATTATCTTCTAACTTTTAACATCAGGCTGATTGGTCCAGAGTTACTTGGTTCATCCAGCCCTCTGCTTTTATGTACAGGGACCATACTGGCCGTCCTCCAGTCCCTGGTGACTAACCATGTTTCCAGTGAGCAGTTAAAAATGACTGCAAGTGAAACTGCTATTTCTTCTGCTGCCTTCCTGAGTATCCTATAATGCTGCCCACACGGCCCTATTGATTTGTTACCCTTAAGCCCGTGTAGCCCTTCCAGCACTCTTTCCCTTGGGATATGGCCTATACTCTTTGAGCTCCCATCCTCCATCCTTCTGCTCTTCACCCCATATTCTGGCAAAGGCACAGCTTTCTTTCTGGTAAATACTGAACAAAAGTATTGAGTCAGTATCTCTGCCTTGCCTCTGTCAGCTTACTCCCAGCCATCCTCCCTTTTTAGTCTCACTATACCTTCCTTGACTTTGCATTTTTCCTTGCAGTACCTAAAGTACACCTTGTCCCCCCTGCTTTACCACCATGGGAGTCTGAGTTCCATCTCTGCCCTGGCCTCCCCTGACCCTCTTGCTAACTTCCCTATTGCCCTTAGCTGGAACTCCATGTCCTCTTCCCTCTGGCTGCCCTTGTGCTTCCTGAACGCCCTCCTTTTCTGCTTCACTGCATCATTTTAAGTCCAGTGTGAACCACAGTGGGCTTTTCACTGTTCTACCTTTTGATACCTCTCCCCGCCTTCTACCTGCCTACCCCCTTGCCCCCTCTCCCTTTCCTCCCCCCAGGCATTTCCTGACTTTTATCCCTCCCCTCCCTCCTTCCCCTTTAGAGCTCTTACCCTCACCCTCTACCTTCCGACAATGGCTTTCCTGCCTGCATACTCCCTTCCCTCTCACCTGCAGTGCTTATTTCCAAGATTGCCCTTGGCTGGTATGTCATGCTACCTAACATCTGGCACATTTTGAATTACTGGAATTTCCTAAGCCTCAGTCTCTTACTTCTTTTTATTGTGTAACTATGTATTATTATGTTGACCTTTGTATGTATATATACCCCCCATTCCTTCGACGTGGAACCTTTGTAAATGAGCAGTTCCTGCTCAAAGGTATTTGTAATCCTAGATTTCAATAAAATAAAAACAAAATAAAATAAATACCCTTCCACTGCAGCTTGCCACTGCTTCTAGCATTCCTGCTTTGAATGCCTCTCATTTTTCCTCCATGCCTTCTACCCATAATATTCCCTTCAAGCTGTCCCACAGCAGCCATCCCATCTAGGCAAAGGCTGCTTTCTTGTAGTTCTATTCCTTCACTGATGTTGGTCTCCAATTAGACTTCCGATCTCACCATCTTGTGGTCACTGGGAGCTAGCAGTTCCAACAGTGCTGTATTTTGGATCCTTCTACTGTTAATAAGCACTTGATCCAGCAGTGCTCCCTTCCTTGTTTAGTCCTGAATCATTTGTGCCACAAAGACATTCTGGCATGCATCTATCAAGAGATGACTTCTGGCATTTACCATGGCCAGGACCTTTCAGTCAATGTCTTGCATATTAAAGTCCTCTACTATTGCAATTTCTACTAACCGAGCCACATTCCTCAATGTCTCCCTTGGACCCAGTCTGCAATTTGGTCTTGGCCTGGTGGTCTGTAAACCACTCCAGTTTTAATTTGTTTCCCCTTCTCTGTTACTATCAACCCCTAAGCCACCCAGATTATCCATCTCTGTAGCCTCAGTTCCTTCCTTCCCATACAGTACTACCTGCCTCCTTTGCCTTTTCATTTGTCCCTTCTGAACAAGCAATATACTGATACAGACATGTCCCACTCATGGTGCTGGTTTATCATCATCTCTGCAATGGCCACCAGGTCAAGATTACCTCTGTAACCAATGCATGCAGTTCTGACATTTTGTTGTCCAGACTTCTTGCAATGGTCCCTATCATCCTCCAGTTACTGGTTCTGTCCCTGCCCTTTCTTTTCCCTCTAGTGTTGTTGAGCTTAATCTATAATTGGTAGGAGATTCTGGAAAGTCCCCCCTGTGTAATGTCAGTAGTGGTGTTCCTTACCAGGCTAATGCCCTAACCAGTTTAAACTAGCTCTATGCACTGCACCCACCTTGCTCCAAACACCCTCTTGCCTTCTTTGTTAGGGTGTAGACTATCTTTCAAACAACATGAAGTCTTGCTATATTATGACATATGCAGTTTGACCCAGCCTTCGAACTGCTCCAGAGGTGAAAGAGTTAACTTTCCATGCCAGGCATGGAATCTTGAGTGCGAGCTCGGTTGAGAAACTCTGTCTGTTGTTCTTCAAACTGAAACTGTCAGATTCTTTACTCCGCCTCACTGAACAGTCGCTCCGGAGATTTCTCCTGCTGCTCGGTTCATTTTGTCGGTTAAAAAGTGTAATTTCTGTTTTAAACCATTTTGTCTTATTTAACGCAACCAGTCAGTTCAAGCTCTGTCTGTGGTATCGTAAGTAATAGATAGGTTTTACATTTTTCTGTGTGGAACTTGCAAACGATATTATCGGTTCAGGTTTGAACTGATCAGGTTGTTGTTAAACTTTATTAAATTGCATTTAGAGTGCGGTTCCCGGTTCTTATCAGTTCTAAAAAAAACGGATTTCATTGCGGTTTTTTCCACGACACGTGACACGGTTGGGAACCGATAAGGGTGTCTTGCTTGGCGGATTGCCATAAACGGGCAAGTTTTTGGTTAGGCTGGCACTATGTCTGAGAAACCCAAAAAGAAAACTGGGCCCACTGTTTCAGCACTGTAGTGTCTGTGGGGAAGCCTTTGCCAAGGCTGACCCACACACCACATGTGTTTATTGTCTGGAGTTTGACCACCTCAATGCAGACTGCCAGATTTGCAAGAATTTTCCTGCAGCTACCTTGGATAAGAGAGTTGGTAGGCTCAGGGAATGAGAGGCCAAAAAGTCCGCTGACCCGGATGGCCAGCCCGGTTTGGTGCCAACCGAACCAAGGGAGTGCCCTTTGACCAGGGCGAGACTTCCTTGGGCAAACGGAGGGCTGACTCGGAGGAGTCAGTCCCAGCAAAAAGGACTAGAAAATCAGCAGGTGTGGAACCAAAATTTCCTTCTCCAACCACTGCAGAGATAGCCAAAGCGATCAAAATTGTCCAGTCGCTTTCCCCGGTTCTGACCGAACCGGCACCATCAGGTAAGCGGTCGGTTCGGTCGGTGCCACCGGTTCAAGAATATGATATAGAGGAATTTTATGAACCGGAGGAGGGGGAGGAGGATTATGAAGAGAGTGAATGTGATTTTGAAAGTCTGATGTGCCCATTGAACCGGACATCTCCCAGACAGACCTTCAGGAGTGTCTCCTCAGGCTTGGAGTCCCTTCTCATTTTATGTTTTATAAGAAAGTGGTTGAACCTCTCCAGCTCCCTTTAGAAGAAGCTGTGGATGAACGGGAGGAGCCTGACTATGTAGAAATGATGGATATCCCAGAGTCAGAGATTGTCTATTCCTTTACATAAATCTTTAGGAAACAGACAATAAAATTTTAAAGTTCCTCACACTATACCTCCTGTGGATAAAAATGGACAAGAGGTACACATTGTCAGGCCCTGATACGGAGTTCCTTTCACAACAATGCAGCCATGTTGGGGTGGTGCAGGCTGCAGCCTATGATAGGCAAATATTCCCTTGGCTTCACACCCCCCTGACAAGGACTCCAGGAGGATTGATGCCACGCAAAGAAACAGTACATGGCAGCATCCTTGGGACCCAGACAGGCAAATTATATGGCCTATGTTGCAAGACACCAGAAACCAGATGGGATACTGTTATGGTTTCTAGCGAACAGGTCCCTGGCCAGCTTGCCAAGGAGCTGGAGCAGGTGGCTGCTGATGGTATTGAGGCATCCAAGGTGCAATTCCATGCTACAGTGGACTCTAATGATGTATCTTCAAGAGTCATGGCTACATCTGTGGCTTTTCGCAGAATGGCTTGGCTCAGGTGTACTAGCCTGTTACAGGATACCCAGGCTAAGGCCATGGATTTTCCTGTTGTGGGTAACTCTCTGTTTGGGGAGCACAGAATTACATGAAGAAAATGGATGAGTATAGGACCATTTATAGGAGTGCACAGGCCAAGGAAAGGCAGACCGCTCCTCAGAGGCAGCTTTCCAGGGGCAGGGGCAGGCCTTTTCACAGACCTTTTTACCAAGCCCAGGCCTCCTCTTCAGCCTATGCCCAGAGGGGGTTCTTCAGAGGGAGAGGCAGATGGGGTACGAGCAGGTCTGCTCCCACCCTTCAGCCTAAAGCCCCTGCCAAACAGGCACCCTGATGGGAGGGCCAGGGCCGATTCTCCATTACCTGTAGGGGGCAGGCTGGCTTACTTCATCCAGGACTGGGAGTCTTTAACATCAGAAAAGTGGGTCCTGGAAGTAGTAAGCCAGGGACTGGTTCTCAGCTTCAAAAAGTTTCCAAAGATGAGAACCAGATCCTTTCCACCTGCAAATCCATCAGAGGCTCTCGCCTGAAACAGAAGTCTCAACCTCCTGGCTCTCAGAGCTGTAGAAAGGGTTCCTCCCACACCAGGGCAAAGGACTGTACTCAGGTACTTTCTACCCCAAAAGACAGGAGAATGGAGGCCCATCCTGGATCTCAGATACCTAAACAAGCACCTTTTAAAACCAAAATTCAAAATGGTGACTCTGGGAATTATTTTACCCTCTAAGGCCAGGGGACTGGCTAGCATCCCTGGACCTCAAGGATGCCTTTATTCCATGTTCTCATCAGAAGCTCCCACCGAAGTACCTCAGATTCGAACTGCCCTCAGGCCATTACCAGTTCAGAGCAATGCCCTTCGCCTCACCTCTGCCCCAAGGGTATTCACAAAATGCCTGGCAGTAGTAGTTGCTCATTTAAGAAGGCAAAGATTGCCATCTTTCCTTACCTGGACAACTGGCTCATAGTGGGCCAGTCTCAGACCAAGTCAAATTACACCTTCAGGTTACCCCAGCAGCTGCTTACATCTCTAGGTTTCCTTCTCAATCTCCCAAAGTCAGTCTCTAGAGCCTGTTCAGCTACTCACCTTCATAGGCGAGAACTGGACACTAAAGCAGGCCAGAGCTCCTCCTCTAGAAAGAGCAAAGACCCTGGTGGCTCTGGCCTCCTCCTTCACCCTGCAGGTCTCTCGACCAGCAAGGCATTTTCTGCAGCTCCTACGGCACATGGCTGCCTCCACAGCAGTAGTGCAGGGAGCAAGATTTCAGATGAGGGATATTCAGTTCCATTTGAGAGCCTTCTGGTCTCAAAGGAGAGATCCTCTAACCAAATTGATCTCAGTAACTCGAACCCTGATCCAGGCCCTACAGTGGTGGCAGGATCAGAGCAATCTGAGACAAGCGGTCTTTCATCCCTCAATCTCACTCCTTGACCTCTTACTACAGATGCATCCTCTTTGGGTGGGAGCCCATATGGGCAACTCACCACCCACGGATTGTGGTCCCTCAGGAATCTCTGCTCCACATCAATCTGTTGGAACTCAGAGCAGTTTTTCTAGCACTTCAGGTTTTTTCTGCATCTGTTCAGAACAAAGTGGTACAGGTCAGAACAGACAACACCACTACAATGTGGTACATTAACAAGCAAGGGAGCACTCGGTCTTTGGCCTTGTGCACCGAGGCAATGAAGTTGTGGTCTCTGGCTTATTCCCTGAACACCTCCCTCATGGCAGTGCACCTCCCAAGGCAAGGACAATGTCTGGCAGATGCTCTCAGCAGGATTTCCAGAGCCATCATGAATGGTCTCTGGACCCTTAGTACTGGAGTAGTATTTGCCAGGTGGGGAACCCCTCAGATAGATCTTTTGCAGCCCCAGACAATCACCAACTTCCGCTATTTTGCTGCAGGCCCCCAGTGTTGGGCTCAGTCCTCTGGATGCCTTCTCCTCTCAACTGGGAAGGAAGTTCTCTATGCCTTCCTCTTCCTCTCTTGTTCAAGGTGCTAGTCAAAATCAGATCTCAACCTTGCAAGATGATTCTGATTGCTCCAGATTGGGCCAGACAGCCCTGGTATCCACTCCTTCTGTCCTTAGCAGTCCACCTTCCTGTGTCTTCCCAGGAATCACAATCTGTTATCCTGCTTCAGGAGAGTTTGGTACCGAATCTCAAATCCTCAATCTCAAGGCCTGGCTCCTGAGGAGTTAGAGTTTGTTGAACCACATCTTCAAGGTGTACTGCCATATCTTGAAAGCTTCTAGGAAGTCTTCCACCAGGGCTACTTATAACTTGAAATGGAAAAGGTTTTCCATATGGTGTTCTGGCAAGCATATTTCCCAGAATCTGCTGATTTGCCCACAGTCCTGGATTATATGGTCCACTTAAATACTTTGGGGCTGAGGCCAGCTACCCTGAAAGTGCACTTGGCAGCTGTCTCTGCTTTTATATCAGCAGGAAAGTCCTCTTCTCTTTCTGCTCACCCTGTATTCTCCAAGTTTTTCAAGGGATTGCTTCACACCAACCCTCCATTCAGGGACCCTGCTCCTGCCTGGGATCTTAATGTTTGCATTGCTCAGCTTATGCAACCCCCCTTTGAGCCTTTGTCTTCAGCAGAGCTTAAGTACTTGACTTGAAAAACTGTGTTTTGGTAGCCATCACTTCTGCCAGATGCATAAGTGAATTACAAGCTTTGTCAGTGGAGTCTGATTTTATCTCCTTTCACAGAGATAAGGTGGTCCTCAGGACTAACTGGAAGTTCTTGCCTAAGGTGGTTTCAGATTTCCACCTTAATCAATCTATATGTCTTCCAGTGTACTTCACTGACCATTCCTCCTCTGGCGAGAGGAGGCTGCACAGCTTAGATGTGAAGAGAGCCCTTAGTTACTACATAGAGTGTACCAAGGGTCACAGGTTTGACTCCCCTCCAACTATTCCTCACTTATGGTGAGGTTGGTAAAGGGAAACCTGCCAGTAAAAGATCCATTGCCAGGTGGATTGTCTCTTGTATCTAATTTTGTTATCAAAAACTGGGTAAAGTTCCCCCTTCAGGCCTGAGGGCTCACTCTACTAGAGGTACAGCTGCGTCCCTGGCTGCAGCAAGAGACATCCCTATCATAGAGATATGTCAAGCAGCTACCTGGAAAACAGTTCACACTTTCACCAAGCATTACTCCCTGGACATCCAGGCTAGGGGTGATGTTCGGGTTTGGCACAGCTGTGCTTCAGAGCCTATTTCCTAAGTAGGTTCTGTCCCTCCTCCATGGAGGTGCTGCTGTGTAGTCTGCATATGTCATAATATAGCAAGACTTCATGTTGTTTGAAGAAAAAATTACTCACCTTAGTAATGTTGTTTCTTCTAATGGAGTCTTGCTATATTATGACCTCCCCCCCTGCCTGCCCCTCTCAGAACCTCTGCTTTTGGGATGTGGGTGGGCAGTGCAGTGTTGGCACTTAGTAGATGCCCACCTTGTTTTTTCACCCCTTTTTTTGGGGGTGTTTGGGTGTTGTGTTTTTATTTTTTGGATCCCCTGACCTGAGTCTTTGTTTTGGGACCAAAAAAAAATGTGTTCATATTTTAGTAGCCAGTTGGCTAGTGTAGATTTACAACTTCCACACAGAATCTTAGTGAGTTTTGCTCGTAAAGATCTGACAGTTTCAGTTTGAAGAACAACAGACAGAGTTTCTCAACCGAGCTCGTGCTCAAGATTCCATGCCTGGCATGGAAAGTTAACTCTTTCACCTCCGGAGCAGTTCAAAGGCTGGGTCAAACTGCATGTGTCATAATATATCAAGACTCCATTAGAAGAAACAACATTACTAAGGTGAGTAATTTTTTCTTCTTTAACAGCTTTTATCCCTTCCAAGTTGGGTCCCAGTCCTGAGGAAACAAATTCCCTCTTGCCTTCACCGTCCCTTTAGCCAAGCATTGAATTGGAACACATGGAACTGTTTACTTTCATTCAGGTTTGGCCATGGCAGTACCTCATAAAAAGTTACTACTACTACTCTTTCCTTAGCTACCTTTCCTAGAGCATGAACATCTGCCTTCATCTTTTCCATGCTTCTCCTTCTCAGATCAGTCACGCCTACGTGCACAATCAGATCTGGCCTCCCCTCAGCTTCCCCCATAAGTTCCATCACAGTGGCTATAAGTATGTTTGCTGTCATCCTAGGGAAACAGCACACCACCTCTTTACCAGTGGGTGTAATACCTAACTCCATCCCAGTGTCCCTTACTATGGCATTCCTTATTATAAGTACCTATCTCTTGCCGCCTTTGGAGCTGCCCTCCCCTCTTGGCATGTCAGCATGCTATGGGCTGTGGGGAGCCTGGAGTCTGCCTAAGTGTCAGTGGCTCAGTAGGTAGCACACTCGCCTCTGAGGCCGGGAGATCAGAGGGCTGTGGGTTCAGTTCCCACATCTGGCACTTGGGTTAATGTCCCAGTACTGACACTGTAGTGCAGCAAGAGGGGTACTGCACTTCTGACCTGGCCAAATTTCCCTCATTCACTAAAAAAAATACCACCAACAGCTTAATCTGGTTCAAGGTCAGTTAGCATTCATTGGTATCCCTTCCCCCAGGTCATGCCTGAAAATAGGCAGGATTTGTCTAGTGCACTTACCCAGTCAACAAAAACTAAATAAAAATAAAATAATATTTATTTATTTTGATTTTGAAAACTGTATGGGTGTGCTGGCACCAAGGCACCATTTTTTGGCATGAACCAAATATAATCTTTCTCCCTAGTCATGGATTAGAGTCAACAGGGGACACCTCAGATATGGACCTTTGGAGAAGTTAGGTTAGGGAGGAGCGGCATCTTAAATAGATGTTCATGGAAGAAAATTCTTACTCTTCTGATAGCAAATCCTGTAGGAGTTTATTTCGATCCCTGAAGCAGCCTAAGGAGTGCATACTTTCTAATACATCAGGGTCAATGTCCTCAAGAGATGGAAGGGAACGGATCTGCACCTTTCGTGGAATTGGTTGTTCTGGTTCTGGTTCATTCTAACCCCCTCTGGAAAAAAAAGAGACCAAGAAGCTCAAATTAAATTATACTGTAATTATACAACCCTTTGTAGAGATTACAGAACTACAGCGAAGCTGGTATGATGTTCAACAGCCAGCTTTAATACTAGTTACTTTTAGTTGATAAAGTTAAAATAGGGAACACAATATACAGCAGTTCATTCATCTGTGGCAAATATAATAGATTTAAACACATTATTTCAGTAGATACCAGTCTCTAAGTACTGTGTTTTAAGAATATTCTGTTTGTAAGACCCCTGTTTACAACAGTGTTCTATTGATAAGAACTCCAATTATAAGAACATTCTGCTTAAAGTAGCATTACAACATATGGCTGGAAACATTTAGCCATTGCATTTTTAAATTTAAAAGTGCCCATTTTCCAGTTCTAATTAAAGCATGGGTTCATCAGACCCTGACTGCATTTAACAACTTTGTAAAAGATTGTTTTGTTTTAACAGAGGTCAAAAATATGGTGGGCAAATGGAGTTCTTGATAAACCCCTGCCCCTACTCCCTTTCGTGCTGGTCACGTCAGTTTATACAACTCCCTGTTTGGTGCCTCCTGCCTTGGGACCCTAATATAAATGAGACACTTGTCTCAATGGGTTATGGCCTAGATCCTGGTGAATAAACAAATAACCAAACTGAAAAAAAGAAGAAAATGTATCTTTAGTCATGCTACTTACAGTTAGAGCTGGGTGGAAATTGCAAATTCTGCTTTCACAGAACTTTTGGAAAATTTTGTAAATTTGACAACATTTTCTAAACCTCCGCCTCTGGCAAGCTCAGAATCTTCTGAATGTGTTTGGTGAATCTACGCCCTGTTCTGCGGAATTTTCTGGCTGAACTGTGGCATAATACACATGAACTGCAGAATGACGGTTCTTTTTTTTTTTAAATTAAATGTACTTTATTTTATTTTGTTAGGAACTGACATATGTGGTATAACAAGGCACATATACAGAAAAGGGACAAATACAACTGAATATACATACTTAAGGCCTTAAGGTTACATCGGCCTCCTAATATTCCTATCACTAATTCTAAATATAGTCTTAACTACACACCCTTCCCCTCCCTTATCCCCTCCCTTCCACTAATTGCAATTAACAACATATAGCAACAAAACTGTAATTATATATATCTAATACTACCATAGATAATCTTAGCAGGATCTTTGTTTCACCTTATTTTGAGGTTAATGTATAAATCTTGCTCCATTTCTTATTGAAGCCAGCAGAGCAGTGTCTGAGGGTAGCTATCATCTTTTGTATTCTTAAATTATATAAAAAATATTTCAGCCATTCAGAATATGGGATAATTTGGGTATCCTTCCAGTGTCTTAATACCATTTGTTTGACTGTATGTGAAATTAAAGCCATAGCATATCTTTTTTCTAATACTGGAATCTGGGTGTAATCCCCCAGAATACATATTTTGGGTTCAAAATATGGTTGCAATCCAAGAAGGGGATCAAGTTTGACCTTTATCTTATCCCATAAAGGCCTGATTAAGGGACACTCCCAGAGCATATGATATATAATACCTTCCTGTAAACCACATCTATTACATTGGGAATCTTGTAGCTTACCCATGGTAAACAACTTTGTCAGAGTGAAGTACATATTATGTACTACATAAAACTGAATCAGGCACAATTTGTCATTAGAAGTATAGGAATATATGGCTTTCCAGATACTTTCCCAACAAATTTGCATATCCGGGAATTGATTCTTCCAGAAAAAGGATTCCCCTTGGATATCTGGATGAATTCTGAGATATAGTTCTGCTGTTATTTTAGATACTGCGTGAGGACTCCATACCACAGAACATGTTCATAAGATCTAACTGGTAGATATCCCAAATTTCAGAGCCCATTTTAGATATCAAGAGGTGTCTAATTTGGAATGCATTGAATATCTGATTGGGAGGAAGACCTAAGATCTTAAGGATTTCAGGTGAAGTCTTTATCTTCCCCTGATCTAGTACATCTAAAACCCGAATTTCCTGCTTGGGAACTTTATCCCTAGTTTTCACAAAATTGCTTATCTAGTAAAAAATTCGGATTATAATGAATAGGCTGGGAAATATCCTTTGTCTTATTATATTTCAGGGCTTTACATAATTGATCATGCACTTTCAGGGACATACAGATTACTTCATTTTTTAGAATCTGATAGCCTTGCTTAGGGGAAATGAACAACATACAATCAGGAGAGATATCAGACTATCTTATAACTAGACATTCTATTTTTAGCCAAATTGGCTCATAGATAGATACTGTTCTATTAGCAATAGGGGGATGCCATCGGAAATATTTAGCTATGTGATGTGCCAGATAATAATGGAAAAAATTTGGCAACTTAAGGCCCCCTTTTTGTTTCGGGGCTCCAAGTTTAACATATGACCGCCTTGGTGGCTTTGCTTTCCAAAGAAACTTAGAAATAATCCGGTGAACTTTCCTCAGCCAATTTAGTGGTAGATAAAAATGTAACATATTCAGGGGGTAGAATAATCTCGGGAGTATATTCATTTTAATTACATTGATTCTTCCTTGCAAAGAGAGATACAAGGGAGCCCATCTGTCAAGATCTTGCTGTATTTGTCCCAATTTAGCCTCAATATTTAATTTTAGGATTTGTAGTAAATTAGGTGTAAGTATAAGTCCCAAATAAGTTATTTGGGTTGACCATCTAAACTGAAGGCCTTCTAACTATGCACGATGAGTATGAGAATTTAGTGGCATGACTGTTGATTTATTTACATTCAATTTGTAATTTGATAGGGTGCCAAATTGCTTTATAATAGTTAATATCACTGGAAGGGAATTTTGTGGATTAGTGATGTGTAACATAAGGTCGTCTACATATGCTGATAAGCGAAGGTCCCATTCATCAATCTGTATACCCTGTACCTGGGTAGAATGTTGTAAATGATGTAAGAGTGGCTCTACGTATAGGTTAAACAGGTAAGGTGATAGCGGGCACCCCTGCCACGTTCCAGAAAATATGGGGCTTAATTTTGAAAAAACACCATTACAATAAACCTTGGCTGTGGGGCATGTATATAATAGCTGGACCCACTTTACAAATTTGTGTGTAAAACCAATTTTTTTAAGGACTTCAAACAAGAAAGTCCAACTTACCCTGTCAAAAGCCTTCTCTGCACCCAGGGACACCAATGCCATAGGGTAAGGTGCAGCCCTGGATGCAGAGAAAACATGGAACAGTTTCCTAATGTGGTCTACAGAGCAGTGACCTGCCACAAATCCCACCTGTTCTGGGTTTAGTAGTGTGGTCCACACTCGTGCCACTCTGTTGGCTAAAATCTTTGCAAAAAGTTTTATATCATAATTCATCAGGGATATTGGACGGTAATTAGAGACCATCTGTGGAGATTTATTTGGTTTGGGTAATACCATAATTAGAGCTTCTAATAATGAAGGATCTGATAGTCCAGAATTACAGAGATAAGTAAACATACACAGAATTAAGGGTGATAGCGATTCCTTGAATATCTTATAGAACCGAGGCAGAAAGCCATCTGGCCCTGGGGCTTTATCATCCGGTAGTGACTCAATGGCATCCCACAATTCTTGTTGGGTTACAGGTCCCTCCAGAAAATTTGCTTGCGATTGTTGCAGGACAGGACGTGGAATAGTGTTAAGATAATTCTGAATTTCCTCAATAGAGAGGCAGGTACCTGTGGGGAGTATAAGGATTTGTAGCATGCCTCAAACTTACTAATAATTTCTTTAGGGGTAGTAAGGAGAGAGTTAACTTTAATAGAGTTAAGAGATACTACAATCCTGGATTCTTCTTGTTTTCTCAACCGTAGAGCCATTAAGTGACTAGCTTAGTCCCCTTGTTCTACATATTTAACATGGGTTTTAAATATTATATATTGAGCTTTTTCCTGCAGGAAATTGGAACATTGTTGTTTTAATTTAGTCAACTGTACCTGTGTCTCTTCAGTCTGCTGATTAATTTGTTGGTTTTCAAGATACTTAATTTGGGATAAGAGTAAAGAAGATTGTTTCTCCCTCTCTTTTTTCCGAATAGTAGAAAGCTGGATACACTCTCCTCTGACCACACATTTTAGGATGCACCAAAGTTTATCAACATCCAGTACTGGGCCTTGGTTTTGTACAATAAAATGGTCAATTGTTTCTTTAAGGGACTGTACCACTTTTTCATCTTGAAGAAGTTGTGTGTTTAATTTCCATATGCTATTTTTAATCATATGTTGTGATAATACACCTTCCATCCAGATAGGTGCATGATCGGAGATAACCCTCGAGGACATACCACTACCTATTAAGCCTTCAAGTACTATAGTATTTAAAAGGAAATAATCAATACGGGATAATGATTTATGAACAGGCAAGTAAAAAGTGAACCCCTTGGTAGTAGGATTTAACAGTCTCCAGGGATCACTAAGGCTAAAATTCCTAATAAATTCCATTAGGGCATTTTGCACTGGAGAGAGGGATCTTCCTCTGCTGACTGATCTATCTAGAGTTAATGAGAGGACCAAATTCCAATCTTCAGCGATTATTGTGGGCAATTTAGGGAATAAGTTCAGGACCTTTGTTATTTTAACAAAACATTCTGGTGAATCAACATTAGGTCCATATACGGTTCCCAGTATAATTTCCACATGGTTTTAAAAGACCTTGTAGAAATATGCATCTCCCCTGATTATCTATATGGGAATGTTTTAACTCAAATGGCGTCCCTCTGGAAAATAAAATGATTACCCCTCTTTGTGCCTTTGCATTACCTGAGGCATACACCTGCTCTATTTGCCTTCTTCTAAAAAGATTACCTTCTGTCTCTAATAGGTGCGTTTCTTGCAAGAAGGCTACTTGACATTGTAGAGTTTCTAGGTGCCTGAGAATTTGATAACGTTTAATTCTAGACCGGGCTCCTTTAACATTCCAAGATATAATCCCCACTGCCATTGATAACAAAAATCTTACTCTGATTCAGAGATACCTCCCTCTTGGATATCCAAACAGCTTTGGCCTTTGGAACAAGAAATAACAATGTAAATAAAAGGTATAATAAACTATTTATGTTTAGATCCTCTATATTAACCTGTCTTATCATAATCAATCTAGGCAGTATAACTAGTGTTTTTCCTTTGTTGTCCTGATTCATTGCTGCACTAAACCCCCAATCCTAAACAAAACTACTCTACCCCAACAAAAAAAATCTTTATCCCTTTATCCCCCAGTCTCCTCAACTGTTCTCCTCCCAATTAGTCGGTTGTAATCTTTTTTTCACCCCACCAGTAGACATCCCCAACCGCCCCCCTCCCCCTTTCTTAAGTAGCAGTCCAGCTGCCCAAATTTCAATTTCCCAGTAATTCTCTTTTAAACCTTAAATGAGAAACATACTTGGATTATCCCCTACATTAAGCAACAAAACTTTGGTCCATAACTATGAACAGCATATAAGGATCACCAAACAAACAATCAAAAGAAAATGAAACAGTATCCATGACCGGAAAATATATCAAACTTAACTCCATCACAGTCTAGTCTCCTATGACCTTGCGAATTTGTGTCTCGACAAATCATGTATAAACATCTGCCATTTCACAGTCCTTGTTCTCTCTGAAATAAATTCTTAAGGAGAAATCTGTTAATGACTTGCAATTGCGACTCCCTTCCATCGAAACTTGCTATCCTGAGTTGGTATACAAGACTGTCTGGATTTCTGTGCAGCTAGAATAATGCTCATTCTACTTCACCTGTCCCAGGTGCACTGAGACCAATATAACTGTGAAAAGGCCACTTAGCAATTTGTGGTTAGAATCTCCACTGGATTATCATTTCTTCGATCATTGATACTCTTATGCAGTGTTGCCTGTTAGCACCTTCGAAAATTAGCTCTGCCACTATAAGCCCGAATACAAGGCAACTTAAACAGTACCTTCTTTTCTTTGTCTATCCCACTGCTCTTCAACTGAAACTCGATGAACAAGTCATTTAACATTCTGTTAGTAGCTTTGCCTCTAGAATACTGCTTCCTCGCTCAGAATTGAAGAAGCTCTATCCAGATTTGTTTCGTTGAGTGAGGAAGCAGTATTCCAGAGGCAAAGCACCACCCACTTTGGAACATTTAGATGGGATATCCTTCTCTAGAGATGGCAGTTGCGTATGTTTAGGCCTTTGTTGTTTCATTTGTAATGTTAAAGTCAGCTGTTCAGTACAAATATCTGCCGCTCGATTGATCTCTTAGATGCGATGAATGTACTCCATATAAATTGCGAATTCCACCGATATTAGTGTAGTTTGTTCGTGAAATGGAGCGGATTTCGAATGGAGGTATGAGGGAGCGAAGCAGAGAGTGCCTATCTGGCAGCCATCACAACCGGAAGTCGGAATGACAGTTCTGAGGAATTTTATTCCACAGTTTAATGGATCATTCAGCAATACATGTAATCATTCCACAGTTCAGAGATCACTTCTGTGGAATTTCTTTCTGCAGTATAATACATTAATTCACAAGTAACACATTCATTATACAGTTCAGTGACTCACTGAACTGCAGAATGAATGTGTGAATTGTGGATTAACGTATTACACTGCGGAAAGAAATTATGCAGAACAGACCACTGACAGTGATCAGTTCTGTGGAATATCTTTCCACAGCTTAATAATTAATCCACAATTCATACATTCATTCCACCACTCTAAGCCAGAATTTCTGTAAGAGTTGCCAAAGTGCATTCGGAAATTTTACAAAAGCAAAATTGTGACTTTTGCCAAAATTCTGCTGGCAGACGTTTAACTTCACATAGCCCTACTTAAAGCACTACCATATACCAATCAACACAAACTAGTAAAAAGGTTTTATAGTTCTCACAATTGAATGAACTTTGTAATTATTAAAGAGTAAAAAATAGTATTGTTTAACTACTGTATGAATTTCTTCTTGCATAGGTTTTGCAGCATAACCTCTTCAGCAATGAAAGGTTAATATGGGTGGCTGACATGGTGTGTTTCTACCTATTAAAAAACAATATACCACAAAAGCACTTAATACACAAAAAAATCTAGTATGGAAAATGCATTCCTTACACCAGGACTGCATTATTTTATTAAGCTTTGTCCACAAAATGCAGCTCAAATTAATCAGTCTTTTCATCCAGGTCACTGCTCCTGGCAAGTCAGTTTTTCTTTCAGTTTATTTATTTTGCCAGGAACCTAGGGTAAATGGGATGGATGACGAACAAGGTCTAAGTAAAATTAGCAAGCCTCTGGGCTCTTCTGTTTGCCAATATTGCTTTCTGCACTAGGACTAGTGCTTTTCCCCAGTCACCCCATGAGGATGGGTGGGGGGCATGCTAATTAAACAAACAACTATTTGTTCACTGCTCTTTTAAAACTTTCTCAACAATCTCAATCAGCAATGGGCACACAATAAATACAGACAACCGGTCTATTTTCTCCCACTGATCCCTTCCCCTTTTTTCTGTAAAATGGTTTCTACTGTCCAACTACTGTTGCCTAGCAACATCCCCATAGCATCAGTGACTAAAGGTGTCATTGCCTGAAATCTCACAGCAGCACCATTCCCATCATAGACAGGGATATACCAGCTGACTCCAAGTTTCACAGGTTAATCATGCTCACCCACTCTCTACAACTCCCTCCAGCCTCAGGGGGGAACTACTCTGTAAAGGGATCACTCTAAAGCCCTTCCCTGGAAAGCCTCCACCCCAAAATGTGTTGCAGTGCTGCCAGTAATATTTCTGACGTGACCAGCAGTGCCAGGTGTCACGGCCCTTGAAGCAGCAGAGGGTATTCACACTAAAGCACTGATATGGTGTGCCACTGTACCTGGATTCAAAGTTAGGGCCCTCGCTGGGGCGGATCCAGGATTTCATCAAGGTGGGAGCCGGCAGCCCACTGCAACACAAATTATAAAAGCAAATGGTGCTACAGAGGTCAACAAATCATGAAGATAAAAGCACTTAGTGCACAAACAAGTGGTTGTCTCAATATCCCAACCCTCTGAATACATTACATGGCCCTTATAGTAACTGAGGGTTTCCATATTAACAGAGCTGTGTAGTGGAGGTGGACTGATGGTATGGAAGGATTACTGCAAGGAAGACATGAGTTTGAACCTGGATCCCCGGCCTTCTGCCATGGACCAGTGCAAGTAGAGCAGCATCACAGGGGTGCTACACTTGGCCTTTGCAAAGGAGCCATACAGCCACCAAGAATACAAACATTCCCCTCCAGGTCACCTCAGAAGGCATAGCCACAGCAGGGGGTGGTATCTACTGTAGGAAGTATTTGTGGGAAAACAAATGGGGAAGGCCTTTGGACCGATGAAAGCCCCAGGTAAGTGCACTGCCAAAATGGAACCAGGTCTGAAGGTGTCCAGTGGGACCCAGATTTGATGGATGCAGTGGGGCCCTCCAATCATACAGTCCTGGGTTCAAGGGTGGCTACATGACAGCCTTGTTTCATGATGCCAAGGAGTGACAAGACAAAGATGTAAAGCAAGCTAACAACAACAAAATGACATAATTGTGGTGGTCCATCATACCAGTAAACAAAAGCATGTGATAAACTGGTTTTGTAGAACTCAAAGTGTACAGTGTTTATCTATAATACATCATCATTTTTAAAACTGTAGAAAAGATTTGATAATAGACAAAGACACACAAACTTTCTGTGGGAAGTGGTCAAATGGTTCTTTACATGCCAGTTAATTGTACCTCTGCATTTCAGCCTTGTTAGCTGGGGAATATGTTTGGTTAGGGTGGACTTAAGGGTCATTTCAAGTTTCCTCAATAATGACACCTCTTTTCAACAAGATGCTGGGAAGCTCTAGCACTCAGCTGCTTGCATCTGCTGGAAGGAACAAGGTGGATGCACGTTTCTGCTTTTTCCAAGGGCAATTACCCCTTTGACAGGCAAGATGGCCTTCACTGGTAAATCACAGGTTAATCAATTCACTGTGGGCAACTCATCCATTTTTTAAAAAAAACAACTGAAGTAAACCCTTTTGATAATAAAGCAGCAAATGGTGTATACAGAGACACAATGTAAAACTAGAAATACTTACATATACCATAAATGTTTCTGAATTTGTTCTAGCTATAAAAAAGAAGACAAACACAATTAATATAAATTGGCATTGGGTAAAAGAGTTCTACATGATTAGAAATTCACTCACCAGTTCTATTAAAAGGCTATGAAATAATTAACTCTGCTAGCCAGAAAGTTTAAAAGAAAAGAGCAGATCAGTCAACAAAATGTGTCTCATTATTTTCTGTACCAACCAGTCAAAGCCTATTATGTTAGATGTACTGTATTGCATTTAATGTGTTAAGCCTGATAATTTAAGGGACTATATTCATCATACCTCTCAACCAGGTTGGCCCACATGAGTGACCATTTTTATACTACACATAATCCCCTTCATACACAGTCACAGTCAGAGGTGGTGGGTTTCTGAGAGTACCACCCACTATGAAAACTGCCATACTTAAAGGGCATTGTTAGCTGCCAGGGAGGAATCTTCCCTGGAGGCTAAGTGACAAAGCAAATGGAGACCACCAAATGTTTGTTGTCACAAACAGTTTTTATGACTGCAAACACTGGACTTATGACACCCGCAGACATTTGGACATGGCAGTGTGCAGTAGCATGACATGCCACCATACCCAAATGTCTGTTGCAGCACTACTACCTTACTCACTCCCCTGACCCCTTCCAGCCTGCACCTTATGTAACACTTGTGGGCCATTGTGAAACTTCCAGTTCTGCCCTGCAGTGTCCGTTTATGATGGTCCGGTGATACCACATAACCAACAGGAGGGGTTAATACCACCGCTGATGTCCTGTGAACACCCCCTTCCTATCCCTGATCACCCATGTTGTTGTATTCTACACTTTGGGCATGATTTTCAAACATGAAACTATGATGCAAGGTGCCTGCACCAAATGGGTATGATGCAAGTGGCACCTTATGTCATAGTTTGAGGTGATCCCGATTTTCAAATGCCAGCAGCGGTGCATGCGAGATTCCATGCACTCAACCTGCCCTGCACCACCCTTGCAGCAAAAGTGCTCCTGCACCACATCGCAAGGGGTCTTGCACCATGGCAGGGCTGCAGCATCCCCTTTTTCAAGATTTGGCAAGCCCTGCTGTGGACACAGCAAGGGGCTCACGTTTGACTAGCCAGAAAGTGGTCAAAGTGCTCTGTGCCACTGCTTGGCAATGTGGCCAGTGAGCTGTGGGGCTGGGAAGGTGGGGAATGGGGGCGGCAGGGGCACTGAGGGTGCCATAGGGAATAAGGGAGGCATGGTGGCAAGTATAGAAAACAGAGGAGGCACCTAGCAGAGGTGCCATAGGATGTATAAGACAGCCAAGGGGACCGGGAAGAGGGGTTGGCATTGCAATCCTAGTATGACACATACTAGGAGGGCAGACTAAGTGGGTCAAGCAGTCCTTATCTGCCATCAAAGTTTATGTTTCTATGACATGGCCCCAGGTGAAAGCATCCCTGTCACCTGCCCCACAGGACTGTGGGTTCTGTGGGGCAGGTGCCAGGACTGCTTCTACCTGGAACTATGTCATACTAGGATTGCGGAGCATCATGCCAACCCCCCTACCTGGTCCCCTTGGCTGTCTTATGCACCCTATGGCACCTCTGCCAGCTGCCTCCTCTGAGTCTTATACTTGCCACCATGCCCCCCCTTGTACCTCATGGCACCATCAGTGCCCCCGCAGCCCCTGTGCCCCACCTTCCACTCAGGTTTCTCCCCCCCCCCCAGCTTCACAGGTCATGTAGGCTTGTACATGGTGGGGGGGGTTAACACATCCCTCCGTCAAACTCCATAGGTGTGCCCAATATTTGGCACTATCCTCTGGCTGCAGCAACTCCTTGGTCTTTGGGGTAGGGACCCCTGATTTCACAAAATTGGGCACAGGGTCCCTGATGCACCCAGAGTACACCACAGCCTTAGATCATCACAAATTTTGGCGATAAAAGGGCTCTCTGAAAATTGATCCCTTTATCTCATGCTGATCTCAGTCTCACATCACCACAACTTGGTTTCATTGTGGAGTCTATAAGAAATGCCACATGCCCTTTTCATCATATGCACTGTTGCCACACTTGGTGTGCAGCAGCCTGTGCAAGGGCCAGGAAGTAATTGTGCATAGCATAGCACGTCCTTCATAATAAGCACAAAGAAGACCCAGTATATAAGTTTAAATTGAATAAAAGAACTGATCTGTGATGGAGAGTGAATGACTAGAGAAAAGAGATCTGACTAGATTCCCCTAGACTCTGTAAAAGATTACAGATATTTGGAGTTGTCCTTGGACTCTAGTTTGAATTTTATTAAACACATTCTGGGCATTTGTCAGAAGGTAATTATAAGGTTTGGGGCACTCAGAAGAGTTTTCTACAGACCTGCACTGGAAATTAGACTGAAAATAGTTACTGTAGAATTTTAATTGGATCCATTCTAGAGTATGGACATTGTGAATATATGACTGCAAATAAAGGAGACCCCATGATGAAGGTCTTTCTGGTGATCCACAGGGGAGCCTGTTGCTGAGCATCATGCATGATGGTGTATTGCAGCATGTAGGTCTCGTACAAATAAATCCTTCTTCCAACTAAGCTGGTGTGAGTGTGCCACTTATTTGTTTTTGTCTCATCAGAGTAGTCAAGTCTGAGTGGACACCGCTTTAGCAGAGGAGCCGATATAAGTTTGTTGAAACACTTTTTTACTCACTTCAGTACTGCTTTTTAAACATTTAAAACTTAGCAACAGGGAGTATCCTATCTGATCTTTCCCATAGGCAGTGAATCCTTCTCAAAATAGAAATAAAAACCAAAGCAAACAGAGCACAAATATTAGTTTTTTGGTTTTTTTGGGACTGGTGAGATAAATTATACAAGGTAAACTGAGGATTTTTTTATTATTCTTATTTATCTGCCTGCTGCGGTGACTACTGGTGGGGGCATCCAGCCAGGAGAGCACCAGGCTCACTCACATGATGGGGGATCCGGCACAGACATCGCCGATCTGCTGGAGGGTCTCCCCATACCCTATCCAGCCAGACCGGCTCCGGACTCCCCCAGTGCGATTCCACACGAGTCTTCCCGGTGATGCAGGGCATGGTCATCAGGCTGCACAGTCACGCCCAGCCATTTCCACTTATCCCATTGGGAGTGCAGACGTGCAATGACGTCTGTGCACATGCGTGTGACGCCTGTCACACTCCCCTCTAGCGTCACAAGTAGTGTTGTATCCCTGGTGTCCCTAGGCCACTGCAATGGTGTGTGGATTCTTATCCTCCCCAGGACTAGGAGAGCTGTCTCCGATGCTCAATCCTAGTCCTCAACTGCCAACCCTTGACGACCCGGCTTGTTCTCAACCCGGGCCGCCGGTGTGGCGTCCAGTGCCTCAACCCTCAGCGCCACCGGGCCAGCCCTAAACTGAGGATTTAATATTAAAAAGCTTAAAAGTGAAAGAAAATTTAAAACTTTGTTATCTCTTTATCAGGCACTCTTGCATGAAAGTCTTAACAGTGCTAATTACATTAGGATTTTGGCACAGAACATATCTTTTTTTTATTTAAAGAATCAGCATATATATTTTATTTAAACATGTTCATGCTTTATTCTAAATATATATAGAAGACATGTTAATTGGTGCCCTTGTCCTTGTAGAATTGTATTATACGTCTTGGTTGTATTCTTCTTATTAGTTTAATAAATTATGGGACTCCAAATACAATAAGGAATTTATGTTTAACTATATATTACATTGCAGGGTAGAATACACCAAAAATTCATTTCTCTTTGCTTTGTTACACTGAAACATTAGCGAGTACATATACTTACTTTTTGTGAATTTTCACCTTTGCCTATTTAAACTTGCCCATGTAAATATATATGTTTTTGTAACCCAGTTTTATTCAATAATAAAACATACATGGCTTAGACATCCTTTCACATTAGTTGCTTGGTTACATCAATATTTGATCTTATTGGCATGTCTTAAAGTCAGTATTAGCAACATACACACTAAATATATTTATCTAGTCAAGTGACCATTTTCTAATAACCTAATAAAAACATTTGGTTATTACAACATCTATATCCAAGCCCCATGTAAAATATTGAGGTGGGCAGAGGGAGACAGTGAAAAGGCAGAGATACTGAATGAATACTTTTGCTCAGTATTCACAAAAGAAAAACAGGAGGAGTTACCAAAACCAAACAATAGAAGCACTCTGGGTAGTGGGGTTGACACCAGTCCATTTACAGAAGAAAGAGTCCTGAAAGAACTCCTAAAACTCAAGGTGGACAAAGCAATGTGGTCCGACGGGATTCACCCCAGAATCCTAAAAGAACTAAGGAGGGACGTAGTGACATCACTGACCACCCTTTTTAACAAATCATGGGAGGACTGAGTGGTACCTGAGGGCTGGAGGAGGGCAGATGTGATTCCTCTTCACAAAAGTGGGAGCAAGGCAGAAGCAGAAAACTACAGACTTGTTAGTTTGATCTCAGTGGTAGGGAAAATGATGGAATCACTTCTGAAAGAAAGAATTGTTGAGTACCTAGAAGCCATTGGGTCACAGGACTCAAGGCAGCATGGATTCACAGCAAGAAGGTCATGTCAGATGAATCTAATTGATTTTTTTGACTGGGTGACCAAAGTAATAGAGGGGCTGTGGATATGGCCTACCTAGACTTTAGCAAGGCATTTGACACAGTCCTGCACAAAAGATTAATAATCAAGTTAGCCGGCCTGGGAGTGGGTCCCAGGGTGGTAGCCTGGGTAGCACACTGGCTGCACAACAGGACACAGAAGGTAATAGTGAGTGGAACTCACTCCGAAGAAAGGGGGGTTACTATTGGAGTACCTCAGGGTTCATTACTGGGTCCAGTCCTCTTAAATGTCTTTATAGGTGACATTGCAGAGGGTCTGGAAGGAAAGGTATGCTTCTTTGCAGATGACACAAAGATCTGTAACAGAGTTGATAAACAAGGGGGGGGGGTAGAAAGGATGAGAAGGGATTTGGCAAGGTTGGAGGAATGGTCAGACATATGGCAACTTAGATTCAATGCAAAGAAGTGCAAAGTAATGCACCTGGGAAACAAAAACCCAGGAGAAGAGTACACAATGGCAGGGGAGGTACCAACAACAACAATAATGGAAAGAGACCTGGGGGTCATCATATCAGATGACCTAAAGGTGGGCAAGCAATGTGAGAAGTCAGTAAGGAGAGCTGAGGGGATACTGGAATGCATAGGGAGAGGCATCACAAGTAGAAAAAGGGAAGTGGTTGTCCCTCTGTACAGACAGGTGGTGAGACCCCATCTGGAGTACTGCGAGCAGTTTTGGAGACACCATCTCTGCAAGGACATAGACAGGATGGAGGCAGTCCAGAGGAGGGCAACTAAAATGGTGCAGGGTCTGCATCAGAAATCATATGAAGAGAGATTGAGAGAGCTTAAAATGTATACCATTGACGAAAGGAGGGACGGGGGGACATGACAGAAACTTTCAAGTACCTCAAGGGAATCAACAAAGTCCAGTAGGGTAGAATCTTTCAGAAAAAGAGATGTGCAAGAACAAGGGGGCACAATTTAAATATAGAGGGGAGACGGTTCAGGGGCAATGTGAGGAATTTTTTTTCCACAGAGAGTGGTGGACACATGGAACCGCCTTCCTGGGAAGGTTGTGGGGTCTAAAACAGTGGGGGAATTCAAACATGCTTGGGACAGACGTAAGGCAATTATAATGGGGGTGGGAGGAAGTAGGCTGTTGATTAACTAGAATCTGCAGCTTATCCACTAGGTAGGAAAATGGGCACACTGGTTGGGCCAAGCGGTCCTTATCTGCCATCAAAGTCTACTGTATGTTTCTATGCAACTATATTAATACATGTATATGTTATTACATTTTATAGACATATACCATATACCAGTCTCCCTTAGGAAGGAGATTTAATTCCCTGAAACATTAGATTTATCTGGTATTGTTTTTATTGCAAGAATAAAAGAGCTGAATTTATATTTGTGGTGAGGGGGCCGTTTGTTCCAATCTCATTTGAGATCACAGAACAAGTTAGCGTGTTTTGTTAGTAGATATATATTGAGAAACCATCACTTTGATATTTATTCCTGACTGAAACAACTTCTTTTGGAGGCTAGGAGAGAACAGAAAAGTTTAACATTTTTTTTTTTTTAAACAGTGACATCCAACAGTAGCCACCCCTATATCAAATACAATCTCAGAACCAGAGAATGGCAGTAAATTATAATATGCCATGGCTGAATGTTTCAAGATTTAATGTTCCCATAACTAAGAAAAAATACAGTGAAATAAGCACATATTATAACATGCGTTGACAAGAAAGCTGCAACCCAACTGGGTGAGTCGCTTTTCGGGGCCAAGAATTAAGTCACCATTAACCCACAGTTCTGTGGGGGGGGGGACTGTGGAGATCCAGCACTGGGTCTTGTTCTCTGCAATGCAGAGCAAAGTCTGCTGGCAGCCATGTGTAATCCCCAGTAAGCGATTGGGAGTGCACTGTCTGTGCAGTTGCTGGTCTCGGAATCGCAGTATGTCCGAGTGGTAGCTGTTTCTGTGGCTTTACAGGCACAGCACAGTCCAACACACATGGTGAGAGTTACCAACACAGTGACAGTCCCCTGCTGGAGTGGCACACAAGAGAGAGCGACAACGAGCAGCACATAACCAGCAATCCCCCAGTGTCAGCTCCTGTTTGTCTGCTGCTGAGTGGGTCTCTGTTACTGACAATGTCCCGGGTTCAGTTGCTGTCATTGCTGCTCTGTGTTGTGATGGTTATGTGCAAGAGCTGAGTAAAGTGGACTCTGCACTTGTTTGTCCTGCTGAAAGTAGAAGAGGAAAAGGCAGCCATGTAAAACAGCAGTAAGCGTAGCAGAGTGTGGTTGCAGTGACCCACCCCAGCACCTGGTCACCGGGGAGCTGCTTCACCCTTGAGCTGCCATATGGCTCCCTGAATGATCATTAAGTGCCTGTCCGCTGCAGTTCTGAAGTGTAGTGCAGCGTAACCCTTTTTGTCTGTGTGAGTGTCCCGAGGAGTTGTGGTGGTGGGTGTCCTTCTATCTGCAAAGAAATCATCTGCAAGTGTAGTGCATGTGTCATGAATGTCCTGGCAATTGTAGTACTGGTGGTGACAGAAAGCAACACACAGAGAGGCAACACATCCATGAGTGTGGTGGGATTGGTGCCAAGGTGCCCGAATGACCAAGAGAGGTAGAGAGAGCAAGTTGTCGCTGAGTTCAATTCACAGTGTCTCCTCTGCTGGTAACCCTCCCCCCCCCTTCAGCCAGTGACAGACAGAGCAGCTGTGAGTACAGCACAGAGTCTGCTTCTGTGTCAGGGATACCCCATGCTGAATTCACTGTTTTCCTGCATCAATGTGCCCTGCCATGTTTGTGGTACGAGGAAGGGAGGGCATGCAAGACAGTGATTGTGGTCCACGGTGTGCCGCACGGAGAGAGAGAGAGAGAGAGTGCATGCACTACAGGATGGCTTTAGCAGCAGCACTGACCTCTGACAAGAGCAATTTGCCACTGTGTTCAATTCACAGTGTGTCCTCTGCTGGTACCACCCCCTTCAGCCACTGCCCGCCCCTTTCAGCCAGTGACGGGCAGCGCAGCCATGAGTGTTGCAGAGTCTGCTTCTGTGTTAGGGATCCCCGGTGCTGAATTCACTGTTCTACTGGATCCATGTGTCCTGCAGTGTTCATGGCATGAGGAAGGGAGAGCATGCAAGACACTGATTGTGTTCCCTGGTGTGCTGCACTGAGAGAGAGAGAGAGAGAGAGAGAGAGAGAGAGAGAGAGCTACAGGATGGCTTTGCCAGCAGCGCCAACCTGTACCAAACACAGTGCTTGCCATCTGTGTAGCTTGGCCATACAGAGTGCCTTGCAGTCATCAGGGGAAAGTCACTGTCTGCCACTCCTACAGTCTCCTGCACAGCTGCCAGTCATGACAGAGAGAGAGAGAGAGAGAGAGAGAGAGAGCGAGCAAGGCAGGTCCCTTTGTAGTTGGAGCTACATGGGAATGTCTCTGTGTGTATCTTTGGGCCGGGGGTGTTGGAGACATAAAGTACAGGTGACAGGAGGTAGGAGACAGTGTTATGCACAGCAAATGTCACAAATTATGTCAGTACTGTATATGTGTGACATTTGCATGTGCATAACAGCACTGCAGTCTGCATTAGTTATAAGAGACTATTTTGCAAGGCGGCAGGATACAATACCTTTTCTGGTCTTCATACATGAAATAAAAAAACCTTTCTGCGGGTTTCCCCATGTTTTCAACATAACTCATTTTATAAATGCAATAACCCACGACAGAGTATGGGGTTACTGGAATTAATCAACACCCCGGGTGCTGTGAGGACACTTGGCCTGCGGCCTCATGCCTTACAATGCACCCGACATGTTGATTAATCCCCACAACCGCATACCCCTGTCATGGGTTATTAAGATTATATACGGCCGTTACATCATGAAACAGACTAAGTGCTGCTACTGGATGTGTGACAAGACAATCTCTTCAAAGGGCTGTTGTAAAGGAACTGGAACAAGCATGCAAATGTCTTTAAAATAAAAAATATCTTATATTTATTTGTACGTGAGTGTTATATGTTGCTAATGCTTGAAGATAACCTTTCATTGTGTAACAAGGATAAGCTTGAGAATGAGCATTTTGCCCGAATGTGTATTTGCTGTGTAAAAATAAAGCATATTACATACAACCATATATACATACATACAAAGCATTCTGGCCCCCACAAGTTTCCCTGTGCTGGGGCAATGGCCATTCTGCCTGTGTGGCAAAGGCTTGCAGCTCTTCAGTGTATGGCACAAAGTAATTCAAGGATGCACTGTGCCATGAAGTGGTCCTTGCAACCAATTTGCTGCACCACTGCGTGACTATGTATGTAGCCAAAGGTTTCTGCTTGTACCATACCATGCCATTTGTACTTGTTAACTTCCTTACATCACAGTGGATGTCCATTTGTTTGTCATTGAGGATCTCCTTTATGCCATATGGAGAGAGCGATACAATATCCCAAACTGCACAGGACCATTTGCAGTACAGCTTGATAGTCAATAACAAGGACTCTGTCTGTAAATCCAGTGCCCATTAGATCAATATTCTCAGAGATTCTGCTGTCTCTCATTTTATTTTAAGTATCAGTGATCTACATGTGTACTGATGGTGGTCAGGGTAGGGGGAGAGTGGATGAATAATCTAGAATTATGACACTAGCTTTAGGTTTTATGCTCACTCATTAAAAAATGTATTCATAGGGAAGTAAATACCAAAGGCCTATGCCCATGCCGAATGAATGTGGACACTGAATAAGCCTCTTGCATGGGAACCACAGTGGACCCTTTAGGTCAATACTGAAGTGCATAAACTAAAGCAGTATAGAAAAAAAAACAGTACTTTACCTACCTGCCAATAACTGGGCTTCATTTTAAACAGCCATCAATACCTTATCTTCCATAAGTGCTAAATTAATCTTTTTTTAATGGAAATGGTAGAAATTTTAAGTTTTGCTGAACAAGAACAAAAACATCTACAACAGTATGGTATATCATATTTTTCACAGAACATCCACATGGGAGAGTTCTACCACTGTAGCCACCTACTAATCAACGCCCAGCATTGTAGTATCCTTTTTTTAAACTTGGGATTTAGACTTTCACATTTCTGTCTCCCAACACTGGATGATTCCATCAAGATAAAATAGAATCTCTCCTAGCCAAGTTCATGGGAGATCCCTATATATTTAAGCCTGGTTGCTTATTTTTCTCCATTTATTGCATTGCCCCATGATGACACACTTCCTATCACAAAATACTCACATGGCGGAATCAGGTGAAAAATGTTTAACATAATAGGTCTCATTTAACAAATTTGCTTGAGTGTTTTTTATGAAAAAAAAACAACCAATAGATATGGGGGAAAACTCACAAAAGGGCAGATTGCCTACCTGCCACCTATCTATGGCACATAGGCAACCCAGAGTCTGCATGCAGCACAGCGGGGGTCCTGCAGACCCCCAATGGCATTCACAATCAGTGCACAAGCCCTTTGCACACATGATCCCTGGGCTGCCTGAGCAGCTATGTGCCATGGGCAGTATAAGGGCGTGCCCACACTCCGCATCATTCACTAAGGCGAAGAGGTGATATACAGTGCCAGGAGAAGGGGCCTGAGTTACGTGAAGGTGAACTCTGCCATAAACTGCTATGTGCCCCCCAATGGAAACCCACCAGTTGCTGCAGACTGGGAACCCCTCCCCACATTGCTGCCCCAGCCCACCAGGCTGAGAGGGAGGGCTGGGGGCAGCCAACTGGGCACACACCTGTGGTGTTGGAAAATTTGAGTCCCACATCTTCCCAGGATCCTCTGCACATGCGCAGCAGGGGAATCACTGCAGGACCCAGGATGGGCATTCCACTGGATGCCTGCCTGCCTGTGCCCAGTGATCCACCTTCACACAATTGCATGCCGGGGGGGCCATGGATAGACATCTGGCAATAGTGAATGCCAGCCACCAGGCTCCTGTCTATGGGTGTCAGTACATACAAATAAGCACCCACACAGCTTAAGGAACAAAGACAAAACGCTATATATAGATATTAAACGCTATTATATATTTTTTGTAGTGTTTTGTCTTTGTTCCTTAAGCTGTCTGGGTGCTTATTTGTATGTACTGACTGCTTTGAATATACAGCACCACACAATTCCGGGTGCTCCTGCTTTTTTCTGTTTCCTGTCTATGGGTGTGTAGCTACACAGGCAGGGTACAGGCACGTACCCAGCCTAGGTCCCATGTTGAACAAGAGGAATAAAGTAGATTTGAAGAGCACCTTTCTTGCTCTTTTTAACTTTGCCCCCCCAAGAAGCATGAAGGAGCCTTACCTGTCCCCAAGTCATACGATGCCAAAAACAGAGTTTTAATTTTTTCCTATTGTGGAAATGAAGGGATCGTATTTTGGCTCCATGGAGCCAAGCCGCTGATCCTTTATTACTTCCTACTACTGCGATCCACCCACTTTTCTAATGTCATTATATGTAGAGCATGGAGGCATGCTCCACAGACATAAATGGAGCTGTTTTTCAAAATCTGTTTCAAAATGACCGGCTCCATGGTGCCAGGCAACAGGGGATAGCCTGGCATACTGGTGACCCAGGTTTATGCACGAGCCTGGGACATCAGGAGTGGAGGCCAACAGGGAGGGGAGGGCTCTCCTGGGGGTCATGGAAACATCACCCTGAGGTGGCTCCTTGTGACTGGGTTCATCATCACGCTGACAGACCTGTCAGTTTGAACTCTGTGTAGGGAAAGTGATGGAGTCACTTCTGAAGGAAATAATTGTTGTGTACCTAGAGGCCAGTGGGGCACAGGACCCAAGGCAGCATGGGTTCACAGTGGGAAGGTCATGTCAGACATATCTAATAGATTTCTTTGACTGGCTGACCAAAGTAGTAGACCAGGGAGGGGCTATGGACATGGCCTACCAAGACTTTAGCAAGGCATTTGACACAGTCCCACACAAAAGATTAATAGTCAAATTAACCAGCCTGGGAGTGGGTCCCAGGGTGGTAGCCTGCGTAAAACATAGGCTGGACAACAGGACACAGAAGGTAATTGTAAATGGAGTCCACTCTGAAGAAAGAGGGGTTACTAGTAGGGTACCGCAGGGTTCAGTACTGGGTCCATTCCTTTAATATCTTTATAAGTGACATTGCAGAGGGACTGGAAGGAAAAGTATGCCTCTTGCAGATGACACAAAGATCTGCAACAGGGTTGATACACAAAGAGGCATGGAAAGGATGAGAAGGGACTTGGCAAGGTTGAAGGAATGGTCAGAAGTATGGCAGCTAGGATTCAATGCAAAGAAGCATAAAATAATGCACCTGGGAAACAAGAACCCAGGGGAAGATTACACAATGGGGGGGGGAGGCAGTAACAACAACAAAAAGGGAAAGGGACCTGGGGTAATCATATCAGATGACCTTAAGGTTAGCAAGCAATGAGAGAAGGCAGTAGGGAGGTCTGGGGGTATACTGGGATACATAGGGAAAGGCATCACCAGCAGAAACCAGGAAGTTGTTATCCCTCTGTACAGACAGTTGGTGACCTGATTGACCCAACGTATCCAGTCACGTGACATCTCTCAGCCAATAATATTTCTTGATTTTTTTGCCATTTTGTAACAACATTATATATTTATAATGGCTCTTTACCTGCTTAAAGACTTTATCTTGATGTATGCCATGATTTACTTTGTCATTGCTAGATGCTGCCCCACAGTGCTGCTCCCATTTAAAGTTGCTGCTGACCAAAACTCCCAAGTCAATTTTCAGTTTGGTTTCAGTAATCTCTAGGAAATTTACCAGGAGGTAATATTCTGCATTTATATGTTCATCTAAATGCAACAACTTCTGTTTCTAAACATTGAACTTCATCGGCAATTTTGCCACACACGTCCCAGTCCTGTCCAAATCCTTCTGCATTTAATTTAGCTTCTACTGTGATTTAACTACTCTTCCAGTCTTGGTGTCATCAGCAAACATGGCAATCCAGCTACTGCTCTTGGCCACCTGAAAATATGCTAAACAATGTAGATCCCAGGACAGACCCTCTTGGGACAACACTGCTCAATTGTTCCATGTTGATAGGTTACCATTTACTATTACTCTGTTTCAAATTATGTAACCAGTTTTCAATACATTTGATCACAACATGGGTATACCAAGATTCTCTAGTTTCCGAGCTCCCTTCCTGGGTGGTATATAATCCTATGCTGGATGTCACAGCAGGATGATATTTGTGTTACGTATGGTGTCAAAGTACAACAGCACATGCTCCTTCCCCTCTCCATAGTGGTATTCTAGATTAAGCCAACAGTTAGTCAACAGGGGTTTATGGAGGTTGCATAGGTATTCCTCAATTAAATTCAGAATACTCCACATGCTGCTCCACCAAGCAGAATATACTTGTTGTGCCCAGGTCCTGTCTTAAGTCCCCTGAGGAACTGACCTATGCAGTATTTGCTCCTGTGCTGCTGAACATGCTACCCTTACACATTCATTTGAAGATTTGGCAGATAGTGGTTTGGCAGTTGAAATTCAATGCAAAAAAGTGCAAGATAATGCATATGGGGCACAAAAACCTTGGCACAATATATCATCAGTTGGGGGGATATAGCATACCAAGCAGGAAAGGATCTTGGGTTATCATATCTGATGACCTCAAGGTAGGGAAACAGTGTGACAAGGCAGCAGGTAAAGCAAATAGTATGCTGGGATGCATAGGTAGGGGCATCACCAGCAGGAAAAGGGAGGTCATAATTCCACTATACAAGACACTAGTGAGGCCCCACCTGGAGTGCAGTGTACAGTTCTGGAGACCTTACCTACGTAAGGACATAGACAGGGTAGAGAAGGTTCAGAGGAGGGCAACAAAGATGGTACATAGATTGCATCAAAAGTCCTATGAGGACAGGTTGAAGGAACTGAATATGTACTCCCTGGAGGAGAGGAGAGGGAGAGAGGGGATATGATAGAGACATACAAGTATCTTACAGGGAGAAACAGGGTGCAGGAATACACTATTTTTAAGCGAAAAAGATGTTCCAGGACTAGAGGGCATGGGATGAAGTTGGAGGGAGGACGATTCAGAGGAAACGTGAGGAAGAATTTCTTCACAGAACGGGTGGTGGACAAGTGGAACACCCTGCCAGAGGAAGTGGTGGGAGCTGAAACAATCATGGGATTTAAGAATGCATGGGATAGACATAAAGGAATTCTGGAGGTCAGGGGTAAGGGGCAACAGACTTCTAGGAAAACATAAACTGAACTTACAAGCTCAAATGGGCAGACTGGGTGGGCCATAGGCCCTTATCTGCCGACACTGTCTGTGTATCTATGTAAGACCTTGGCGTATCACTCTAAAACACTGAATTGAAAACCTCTCTCTCTGCATAGGCTTTTTCTACTTTACTGTTGTAGTAATTTTCTTTCAGTTTTTGCATTTTCCCCTCTGTTTTACCCTGAAGTGCTTCAGGCTCTAGGGATGGGGTGCTATATAAAATAACCTTGCTTTGTATATCTACATACTGTATATTTACATATCTGACTTGGTGCCATGCCACTCTTTGTCCCTGGACCCCCCACCCATGTCGGTCCCATTCCATCGGCAGTGAGGATATGCAGACAACACCCACAATAGTAAGTATTTAGTAGATGATTGCAATGGTCTGTATAACATACAAGTTTTGAGGTCTACCGAGTTACTTTTAAATATGAGATGAAGTGTTGTTTGGGAATATCACTTACCCCTCCTTGGATGAGTTGGACATGTCTGTTTCTGTGTGTAGTGTATAACTAATGGGTACAGAACTATGTAGTACACTAATAGGACTTGAGATACAATAACAACATACATAGAGAAAGCAAACACACCCCACCGGGTGCCACCTTACTCCCTCTCCTACCCAGCTGGCTCCCTGACTCCCCCTATGCCAACTCTCATGTCCCATGTGCCCTTGGCCCCCTCCTGTCCAGTGGATCCACCACCCTTAACCATTCCAGCCCCTCTAGTGTTGCACCGGGTGGTGGGAGGTGGCCATATTCCTGTGGCAATTTCCGCAGGTGTGTCATATGTTTGGCACTAGCCTGTGACTGCGGCAACTCCTGGGTTTTTGGTCCAGGGACCCATCCTTTTATAAAATTGGGCACAGGGTCCCGGACCCATCTGGAGTTCACCACAGACCTAGAGTGATGCAACATGCATCGTTCTAAGGGCGCTTTGAAAATTGAGCCTGCTGTCTCCTAAATACGGGGAGGAGTTTTCTACACAAAGCAGCAACCACCTTGTGCATTTAAGGCATATTTTTACTATCCTCTGGCTCAACAGACAGGTCCAAGAATAGGTATCCCTGCTGCCTCAGAAATCCAGGGATATCCTTAGTACCCTTAATATTTGTTTTTACATGGGTAACTCTTCACTTCCCACCCAAAAAGAACAGAGTTATATTTGCATTTTTGTAAACACAGATCACGCCATACAATGAGAACCTTTCCCACCTCTCTCTGCTCTCTCTTCAGGTAACAAGTCCACACCTTTATCTGAAAACTAGAAAGGCCAGTTACCAACACCCAGAGAAGAACCATCCTAGGTCTAGCCTGAAGCAGGGAAAACTAAGCTTTTTACATTTGGTTTACAGCTTATTATAATCAGGGATAACTAAAAAAAACTCAAAATATTAGATTAGATGGAGCTCCACACAAGGACTGCCCAGACTCCAGATTAACAGCCTACGGGCGCTCCAGCGGTGCGGCTCTGTCCCGCTACCACTGATGGGAAGAAACTCCGAGGGAAGCCTTGAACCGGCTCCCCTCTCAGGACACTATGCAGCAGCATCTGCTCCTGCTGCCGATGACCTCAAGCACCTGGGGAAGCCCTGACTAGGCTTGCCCCACACAAGGACTGCCCAGGTAATGGCCGCTTTGAGCCTTCTACTTTTTAAAAACTTGGACTTTTCGGTGCTTCTGCCACAGAATGCTGATTGGCCAGCTCCTAAGCTACCAACCTTCTGATTGGACTGCAGCTTTTCTGCTGTGTGCTGATTGGTCCTTCTAAGAGTCTCCTCTAGCTCTGCTTTGGAGCTCTCCTCCTAGGCTCTCAACAGTCAGATTTGCGCCAAAACTGTTTGAATTTTTGAAACTGTTAAGTTTGGAAACTGTACCAAGCCACTGAGAATTAACAGAACTGTAAAAGGAAAAGTTTACTATTAGCGAGGCACAGCGGCCCATGCTGCCTGTCTTTTGTACAGCTGAAGCAGACCTAAAGCTGAATTTGTTTTTATAATTTAAAAAGTCTGTCAGAAAAAACTGTCTTCTCCTGTTCCTACGGCCGGCCGCTTCTTCTCAGCTCTTTTCAATCTCCTGTTACTCATAGAACTGTTTTAGAGTTTATTAGAGACTTAGCTAAGATGTTTAGAGTTTAATGATGTACAGAGCTAAACTGTGACTTTTGCTAGCAGTCTCTTTACTTCTAGCTGACGGCTGACGCTCGTCACTAATCCTCCCTGCTAAATCTCTGACTGCAGTTCCAAACTTTTCTGTAACTCTCCCTGCCTGATCCTCTCCTCTCACTGCCTACTCAGAACTACCCAGGCCTCTGCTTCTCAGAAAGCGGCACTGACTGGAACTCATTCCCCTTCCACAACCTGTCCCTGCTCTCTTTCACTGACCTCCCATTAGCCTAATTCCCTTTTTGTCTTGCTGTCCCAGACACATTTTCCAGCCTGACTCACTGCTACCCAGACTTCTCCCACTCACATTAGCCTAATCCCCTATTGTCTCTCTGGCACCCAACCCCTGCTGGCTGTCTGCCACCAGCCCACACCCAGCTTCTTGCCTTCTCTCCCTACTTATAACTCTGTTTCTTCCTTTCCCTTGCGAGACTCTAGATCAACCACCTACGGGTGCTCCAGCAGTGTGGCTCTGCTCCACTACCACCGACCGGGAAGAAACTCTGAGGGAAGCCTTGAACTGGTCCCCTCTCAGGATACTACCAGCCATGGCGCTCCTGCGCAGCAGCATCCACTCCTGCTGCCACCAACCTCAAACACCTGGGGAAGCCCTGACTAGGCTTGCTCCACACTATTCATCCCCACCAGCACTGTGCGCTGGCTCCTGTCCCATCTGAACACTCTCTTATACAGAACTGAGAGATCACATGACCGTGGTGATATTTACTAAGTGCCTAAAACTGCATTAGCATATTATATGACACTGCCACTAGAGGGAGTGCAAAACCTTGACTGCTCCATGGTGGCTGTATGCTTCTGTGATAACTGAACTTCCCTCAGATTGTTGGAATATTGTTCTCAGCCTAAACTCACCCCATACTCTCAGTGACAAGAACTCTGTGATCACTGCAATGCCCCTCATGTCCCAGGGTGATTTCTGTGAGCCTTGTCCTGCTCACTATAATATCACTTGCAGGTCTACCCAGCGGACTGTGCCCTCAACTCACACAATGTGTCTCCCAACAAGCAGTGCTAAATGCTTATGGGACGATCACATCCCACAGCATTGGAGTCTCTGAGTACACCTTGAATGGGCGTGCTATACCTTGTCAAGGGAATATCAATATAATGGTCCATACACGCTGTCACTCTTCCCTGGGATGGTGACACATCCAACACCGGTGAAAGAGCCGACCACCCAGGGAGAAGGAAACGAGGAAGGAATCAAAACTCCTACTGTGCCATCTTGCTCGCTTGCTCACGCTCCTACTCCTACTATCAGGCAATGTGCACTAGCATGGGCCCACCACCACAACAGGTGAATTGAATGACCAAGCCAGCTGGACTTACTCTTGCGTTGATTAACATATGCAGCCTGCTCCCTAAATTGGATAACGTGAAAGCATGGGTTACCCAACACAGGCTGGACGTTCTCTCAGTGGTAGAGTCTTGGCTGTCTCCCAAAGTACCAGACTCCGCTATCCTTTTACCAGGTCACACCTCATTCAGACAGGACCGTCTCTCAAAAAGAGTTGGGGGCTGTGTCCTGTACATCAGGGATTCCCTTCAGGAGCACGTCCTCCCATCCCCCAGTAGTAGTGACAACCTGCAGGTCCTGACCGTAAAACTCCTTTTGGGGTCACATAACAGCTCTCACTGTACTCTCTGTATGCATCCCACCCAAACTCACTGGGGCTAGTATCGGGGATCTGAGGGACCCTAAGCCTTAATACTGAAATCGTAATGTTAGGAGATTTCAACATCAACTGGCTCTTCCCTGCTGCCACTGCAATCAGAGATGCCTTAACAACTGTCCATTTCTCACAAATGGTTGAAACCCCAACCCGTATTAACTACAAAACTGGGACAAGCACACTCCTTGACTGGGTTCTATCCAATCGGCCTGCCCACACTCTCAACACTACTGTTCTCCCTGATTGCCTGAGTGACCTCTCTCCGGTCACTTGTGCCTGGTCCTTCAACTATTGTAAACCACCCAACAGAACAATTACAAACTGAGTCCTACTAAAAGGGCACCAGGATCTCCTAAAAATGGACCTCCAGAGTGAAGATTAGACAGCACTCTATAATGCCAATAATGTGGACACAGCCCTGGACCACTTCATAAAAATGTTCAATGCCATCTGAGACAAGCATGCCCCAATAAAAACCAGAATGATAAGAGGGCACAGTAACCCCTGGATCACCCCAGACCTCATAGAAAATAGAAACATAGAAATTGATGGCAAATAAGGACCGCAAGGCCCATCCAATCTACCCATTTTTTCTACCTTACGAATGTGCCATAGTTTAGTTTAGTTTATTGTTCTAGGAATTACCACCTTTGAGCCAGAGGCTCTTTTACAAAGGTTCCACGTCAATTAGGTACAGTACAAAAGGTTACATAGATAACACAACAATTTGTGTTGTGTCAAGAGCAAGAAAACATATACAAATACATATCAAATCACTTGTGCACAAGGACATGAGATATCAATAATCACATTATTATTACAAGAAAGAGGTCATGCCAGATTAGGAGAAACAAATAGGGAAAAGTCCAGAACAGAGAGGGTAAGTGAATGGTGTGGGAGCAGACAATAGCAGGAGAAAAGGTTTCCCAAACATGTCTTTGTCAAATAACGGAACAGGGTGGGTAGTGAGAAAATAGGAGGTTTAATCAGGGCAGTCACAGGAGCTGGAGGTGGCAAGGTGAGAGAAAAGCCTTGATTTGAAAATACCAGAGAGGTGGAGGCAGTAATATGAATGCTGAGGGCATTTAGCCAGCTGGGGGCATGATAGGCAAATGATCTTTGTCCCTGAGAAGTCTGGCATTGGGGGACTTGGAGAGGCTGGTGTTCTGATCTTCTGGTAAAACGGGTGCTAGCGCTCGGACATAACAGGTCTTGGATACATGGTGGAGTGAGGCCCAGAGTGGATTTTTTCGCCATCAGGCAGGTAAGGCTATAGGCCTTTACTCTGTCTATGGCCTATCTATTCATACTCATCTGTATTGCTCCCTTATGCCTATCCCATGCCTCTTTGAAGCCCTGCACTGTATTCATATCCACCACTTCTTGAGGTATGCCATTCCATGAATCCACCACCCTTTCTGTGAAAAAGAACTTCCTTGCATTACCCCTTAATCGGCATCCCTCTACTCTCATGCTGTGTCCTCTTGTCCTGCTATTTTTCTTATCCTGAAACATGTTAGACTCTTTCATCTTGCTAATGCCCTTAACATGTTTGAATGTTTCGATCATATCACCTCTCACCCTCCTTTGCTCTAGGGTATACATACTGAGCTCTGTTAATCTGTCCTCATATGTTTGTGAGGCAGTCCCTGCACCATTTCAGTTGTCCTTCTCTGGACTGCCTCCATTTTGTTAATGTTGACCTCCTAGAGCAACTACAAGCCATAGATCTCTTATGGCAGATAGCGAGAGCACACAGTACCACCACTAACATAAGCCCTCTCCAGCACTTGGAATGCCAGCAGGTCGTTCTGGGATAACCTCAACGACATAACCGTCAAGGACCCCAAATCTGAACCAGCCATGCTCTTGATCGATGGCGTACCATCCTTGGACCACATGCACATTGCCAATGCACTTAACATTGCTTTCACGGACCTAAGCAGTGTTCTACCAGCAGACAACTTCAACCCTCTACTGCCGACTGATCCTAATACAGCCAAACAAACATCACTTAACTGCCCACTTTTCTACTTTAAAGAAGCCAAAGCTAAAAAGTACCTGGAGAAGGCACTGGGGAAATCTAGACATAGTGGGGACACTCTGGACCTAAAATTCGTCAAGCTAGTCCTGGCTGAAGTCCGTGGCCCACTTACCAAACTAATCAGCCTCTCCCTCTACCTCTCACAGTTCCCCCAGAGATGGAAATCAGCCACAGTAACTCCAGTGCACAAAGGTGGCGACAGGACCCTACATAACATCTATAGACCTATCTCCATACTCCCCCTTCTCTCCAAAGCCCTTGAGCGGATAGTGGTGGACCAGTTAGTCAAACACCTGAACCAATACCAACTTCTCTGTCCTGAGCAACATGGCTTCCAATCAGGTCACAGTACTATCATGGCCTTGCTTGAGTTCACTGGACACATCCACCATTCCACTGATCAAGGTCTCCAGGTTGGGGTAACTTTCATCAACATATCAAAAGCATTTGATACAGTGCACCATGAGCTCCTGCTGGACCAACTGTCAGCTATGGGACTCTCTTTGGAATCAGTATGCTGGTTCAGCAGCTACCTTCTCAATCGCTCACAAAAGGTCAAAATGGAGGGGGGGAATCACCTCTGTTAAAACAGACCAGTCCACTCAGGGGTCCCACAAGGATCAATTCTGGGACCCCTACTGTTCAGTTTATCCCTAAATAAACTGCCACCCACATGCCTGGGCTGAATGCTCCTACACAAAGACAACGCGGTCATATTCAGCAGCAACCCTAATCCCAAACAACAGCTGGTGGATCTCCAAAAGGGGTTCTCAGCCACTCAAAAATGGTTTATGGAACACAGACTAGTCATGAACTGCAAGAAAACAAAGCCAATGATGTTCACCAGTACACAGAGCAAACATAAGACCCCCCTTGCAATCAGGAACATCAATGGGGACCCACTGGAACACGGCCAGCAGTTCAGGTACCTGGGCATCACACTCAACTCTACACTTTCATATGCCCAACACATTGACAACACAGCAAGGGTGATTAATACAAGAATAGGGATCCTATACAGGCATAGACACTGCCTAACACATGAGGCATTGAACCTGGCCATTAACAGCTCGATAGTCTTCCACGTCGACTATGGTCTAGAAATCTATGAGTCAGCGACAGATACAGCCCTAAACTGCATCACCACTGCACTAAACAAGGCGGGCCAACTGCTCACAGGTGTGGAAAGGCTAATACACACCTGTGAGCTCTACACCCGGGCAGGATGGCTACAGCTGAAGAACAGAATAAACTACCAAACCTGCCTTATTGCCAAGAAATGCTCCCTCAACCAACTACCCATAGGGGTCCAGAACCTCCTAACTTCGCACTCAAGCACCCGACCCACAAAGTTCCCAGATGCCACACTGCACTGGCACAATGTGCCTTTCACTATTGTGCTCCACTATGGACCAATGCCTTACCTCCTGACATTATCAATGCAGCATCTATTGGATCCTTCAAATGTAGACTCCGGCAGCACCTAGTAAAATCTAGTAAATGTGGTTGCTACCATTAGCACCCTCCCAGAGCATCAATCAACTACCTACACTTACTGCTTAACAACTCACTGGGTTGAGGGACCCCAATTTCAGCACTATAGGTTACACCAATCCCCCCAATCATGACATCGCTCCTACTTTTCTACCCCCTCAGATGCTCCCTACTACCTTACTACTCACACCTATGTTGGCAACCCCCTTCCTTCTTTTCACCTCTTTGAGCTTCCAAGTAGGGCGTTAATCTCTGACGCTGGCTAACTTCTATCCTGCCTAAGCTGTTTAATACTGTTGTACCCTGTAACTTACCTGTACCATATGTAACCCTGTCATCTGTATTGTATTGTCTATATAACTGACATGGAACCTATAAATGAGCATCTGCTCCTGGTGTAATCCAAGACCTCAATAAATAAAATAAATTAAAAAATGAGGAGGTCACCTGGGCAATAAACTTAACAACTTTCTTCAATAGGTGTATCTGGGAGAATTTTATTTGTTAGTCATGGAAAGGATCTGAAATTGTTCCAGTTTTCAAAATTTTGCAAAAAAGGGATATATATGACCCAAAAATATACAGACCTATCAGCTTGATAGATATTTTAGCAAACATTTTTTCTAGGGACTTATTAGAGAGATTAAAATTACAACTTAAAAGACTGTGAGACATCTCTCCATTATAGGCTGGTTTTAGGGAAGATTATTCCACCCTGGATAACTGCTTTATTCTTCAGCATGTTAGAACAATATGTGAAGTTAAGAGGCCAAAATGTATATATGGCCTTTATTGACTTTAGCGCAGCCTTTGATACAGTTAATATCTTATGGGAATGCATGAGAGAATTAAACAATAAGCCATGAGAGGGTGTGGGTTATGGGGGGATTTACCACGGCTGGCGTGGTTTGCCCATGAGGCGCAGCCAAGTGGGTAAATCCTCGCCAGCCGTGGTAAATCCTCCCATAACCCACACACTCGATTGGCTTATTGCGATTATACCAGGTGTAAATGATTAAAATATAGAAAAAATTTGTAAAAATAAATTTTTCTTTTTTATATATTTTTGTACACATATTGTTCCACCCTACATTAAGAAGTCTTTTGTTGCTGGGTACAATATGAGAGTAGTGCTGCTGACAGAGAAGACAGAGTGCAGTGAACAACTGAAATATGGTCCATTTTTTTTTTTAAATATAGTTTTTGGTGCCAGATTCAGAAATGTGTTTGGAGAGATGCGTGGAAGAGAGAAGGAGAAAGAGCAGTCCGTGGCTACACAACTGTCAGGCACCAACAGTATGTACTGAGAGCGCCAGCAGAGCGACGCTGTGCATGAGCTTCCGACTTGAGCGTGTGAGGACAGAGTCCCAGAGGTGTAAGTAAACTGCCTCTAGTCACAGAAAAAGTGAATATTAGAGTTGCATCTTTTTATGGGTCATGCCGCAATCACTCTGACTGTTCAGCTTTATGGAGGCAGTTTACTTTTTGTTTGTACTGCTGGCATGCAACCAGTTCTGATGTTGCGATTGGGGTTTGTCGGCGGTTTTGAATTTCACGTGAACTGTATTTTTGTTTTGTGGATAAGCAGTTGACAGTGGTGAGGCGGGTGTGACTTGCAAGGTATGAAAAAAGGTTTTATTTATGTAACGCACTGGTTTTGAATGAACAGTTCCAAATTCAGTTTAAAACTCTTTACTGTCTCAGTTAGCGGGGAGACAATATGGCAGATTGTGGGTTTGTGTTCGGGGGTTGGAGTGTTTTTGTACATATGTGGCTGGCTGGCACCTTTAGCGTGGGTTATTAGGGGATTTACCATGGCAGAAAGGTGCCAGCTAGCCAATCAGAATATAGGATTTTGTGCTTCTTTGGGTGTCCATGGTATAATGGGGAATATGTCCATCCTTGATAAACATCATTAGAAATCTCTATACAGACACCTGGGCACAAGTGAGAGTTGGGCCAGGGGACAACTCTCTGACAAGTTCCCCACCAATAGGGCTGTCAGACAGGGCACTATACTTGCTGCCATGCTATTGTCTCTTAGCTATGAACCCCCTACTGTCACTGTCTAAGTGCTAACACGTCATACCTGTAATTACTTTGTACATAATATGCACTATTGTGTTAACTTATTGTAGCACGACTCTGATGCCTCTGTATATAAACATAGAAACATAGAATTTGACGGCAGATAAGGACCGCTTGGCCCACCTAGTCTGCCCATTTTCCTACCTAACAGATAAGCTGCAGATCCTAGTTAACCAACAGCTTACTTCCTCTTACCCACCCCTAGGACTGCCTTATGCCTGTCCCATGCATTCTTGAAGTCCACCACTGTTCTTGACTCCACGACCTCCTCAGGGAGGCTGTTCCATGCATCCACAACCCTCTCAGTGAAAAAATACTTCCTCACATTACCCCTGAGCCGCCCCTCTATCTTCAAATTGTGCCCCCTTGTTCTTGCACATCTCTTTTTCTGGAAGATGCTACCCTCTTGGACTTTGTTAATTCGCTTGAGTACTTGAAAGTTTCTGTCATGTCCCCTCTCCTTCTTCCTCAAGAGTATACATATTAAGCTCCTTTAGTCTTTCTTCAGATGTCTTCTGGTGCAGACCCTGCACCATTTTGGTTGCCCTCCTCTGGACAGCCTCACTCTGTCTATGTCTTTGGAGATGGGGTCTCCAGAACTGTACACAAGCACTCCAGATGGGGTCTCACCAACTGTCTGTACAGAGGGATAACAACTTCCTGTTTTCTACTATTGATGCCTCTTCCTATGTATCCCAGTATCCCTCCAGCCTTCCTTACTGCCTTCTCACATTGCTTTCCCACCTTTAGGTCATCTGATATAATTACCCCCAGGTCCCTTTCCATTTTTACTGTTGTCAGTATCTCACCCCCCATTGAGTACGCTTCCCCTGGGTTTTTGTTTCCCAGGTGCATTATCTTGCACTTCTTTGCATTGAATCTGAGCTGCCATACATTTGACCATTCCTCCAACCTTGCCAAGTCCCTTCTCATCCTTTCTACTCCATCCTGTGTATCAACCCTGTTGCAGATCTTTGTGTCATCTGCAAAGAGACATACTTTTCCTTCCAGTTCCTCTGCAATGTCACTTATAAAGACATTAAAAAGGACTGGTCCCAGTACCGAACCCTGTGGTACCCCACTAGTAACCCTCCTTTCTTCACTGTGTACTCCATTTACTACTACCTTTGCATGTCCTGTTGTCTAGCCAATTTTTATCCAGGCTACCACCTTGGGACCCATTCCAAGGCTGGCTATCTTGTGTATTAATCTTTTGTGGGGACTGTATCAAATGCCTTGCTAAAATCTAGGTAGGCCATGTCCACAGCCCTCCCTGATCTACTACTTTGGTCACCCAGTCAAAGAAATCTTTAGATTCATCTGACATGACCTTCCCATCGTGAATCCATGCTGCCTTGGGTCCTGTGCCCCACTGGCCTCAAGGTATTCAACAATTCTTTCCTTCAGAAGTGATTCCATCATTTTCCTACCACTGAGGTCAAACTAACTGGTCTGTAGTTTTCTGCCTCTGTCCTGCTCCCACTTTGTGAAGAGAATTACATCTGCCCTCCTCCAGTCCTTGGGTACCACCCCATCCTCCCATGATTTGTTAAAAGAGTAGTCAGCGATGTCACTAGTTCTACCCTTAGTTCTTTTAGAATTCTTGGGTGAATCCCATCAAGCCCCATTGCTTTGTCCACCTTCAATTTTATAAGTTCATTCAGAACCCTTTCTTCTGTAAATGGACTGGTATCAACCCTGTCTTCAGAGTGTTTCTCTTGTTTGGTTTAGGTAACTCCCCTCCTCTTCCTTTGTGAATACTGAGCAGAAATATTCATTCAGTCACCCTGCTTTTCACTGTCACCCTCTACCACATTCCTCTCCTTTATTAAGCTTCAGTATCCCTCCTTTGGTCTTTCTTCGCTCCCTAATGTACCTATAAAGGTCTTATCCCCTTCTTAACAGAATTGGCTATCCTTTCTTGAGTTTGGGCCTTTGCTATTCTGACTACCTTCCCAGCCTCTTTCTGCTTTTAACTGATAAAGTTCTCTGTCCTGCTCCTTCTTTGTTTCCTTATATTTCCTGAATGCTGCCCTTTTCTCCTTAACTTTCCCTGCCACCTCTTTTGTGAACCATAGAGGTTTTTTCCTTCGTTGTGTTTTATTGATTTTTTATACGCAAAGGCTTGTTGCCTCTGTGATGGCTGTTTTGATCACTTCCCATTGTTCCTCCACCCCTCCTTCTTGCCTGTTTGCTAGTGTTTTTCTGAGGCACTCTCTCATTTTCCCAAAGTCAGCCCTCCTAAAGTCTAGTACTCTTGCTTTCGTATGGCTTGATTGTATGGCTGTGTTTATCGTGAACCACACTGTTTGGTGGTCACTTGTTCCCAGATGGCTACCCACTTCTAAATCTGAGATTCTTTCTCCATCCCCATTTGAAAGTACCAGGTCTAAGATTGCTCCTCCGAGTCGGTTCCAATACTAGCTGTCTGAGACATGCCCCCTGTAGGGCATCAAGAATGACTCTGCTCTTGGATGTGCCTGCAGCAAAGGTGCTCCAGTTAACATCTGGCATATTCAGGTCCCCCATCAACAATATCTCCCCTTTTTCTGCCATTCTAAGAAAGCCTTCTATCATTTCCTTGTCCATTCCCTCCCCCTGAGATGGGGGTCTGTATACAACCCCCATGCGGATTGTGGTGCCATTTCCTGTCTCCAGGGTGACCCAAAGTGCCTCATCTGCTCCCCGTTTACTCTTTAGTTCTGTTGCTTTGATCCCTACCTTTACATAGAGAGCTACTCCTCCTCCTCTTTTACCCTCCCTGTCCCTTCTGTAGATGCTGATCCTGGTATGTTGACATCCCATTCATGGTTCTCTGTGTACCATGTTTCTGTGACTGTCACAATATCCAGGCAACCCTCTTCCATCAAGGCCACTAGTTCAGGGAGCTTGTTACACAGACTATGGGCATTGGTACTCATCACCCTCCACTTTTTGATAGCCTTACCCCTTTTAGCCCCATTTCTGTCCTTACTGCCTTTGCCTTGTTTTACATTTAAATCTGTTCTGCTCCCTAATAACTTCTGTACCCTGGCATTTACTTCACTAATCACCATGTTTTGTGGAGGAGGCTCAGATTTCCCAGCTCCTTTTCAGTGCCTCCCCCCTTGGCTAGTTTAAATGCTTGCCAATGAAGCATTTAAACCTCTCACCTAGGATCCTGGTTCCCCTGGACAGATGCAGACCATCGCACCAGTATAGGTCTGCATTCCTCCAGGTGGCTCCCAGTCCCAATGAAGCCAAAACCCTGAGCTCACACCAGTTTTCAACCACTCATTGAATTCTCTGGTGAGAAGTGCCTAGCATCTCCCTTGCCATGAGACAGGCAGCACCTCCGAGAAGGTTACCATATGCGCTACTTGTCTAAGGCCCCTTCCCAACTCTACAAACTCCTCTTGCACTGCTCTGATCCCATTCCTAGCCAGGTCATTTGTCCCCAGGTGGACAATGACATCCAGCTCCCTCCCTCGTGCAGCTTCTCCCACGATCCTGAGGATTCGCTTCCTGTCCCTCCAAGCCATGGCGCCAGGAAGGCACCTTACCTCCCTCTCCCCATCATCCCCCATTTCTACCCCCCTAATGATTGAGTCCCCCACCAGGAGTGTATACCTTTATTAATCTGTAATTTGTTCTTAACTTGTATTAATCTCTGTATTGTACCAGCTATCTCTTTTACCCTGTATGTGTTCTATTCCCACACCTGGAAATGAGCCTCAGCTCAGTGAGCCTTTCCCAGTTACCAACTTTTAAATAAATAAATAAATGTTCCATTTATATAAAAACATTGCTTTAAGACATCGAAACTCTTCCTTCTGATTACTCAAAAATAGGGTCCAGATTATGTCCAGTACTGTCTTATGTGGATGATTTGGTACTGATTTCATTGTCATGTAGTGGCCTGCAAAAAAAAAACCCTTACCTTATTAAATATCTATACCAAAGGGCTTGCGCTAAAGATCAATGTCAAAAAAAGCAAGATAGTCCCATTTGGAGCTTCCAGATGTATTTATCAGTGGGCGCTTGACTCTATGCCACTAGAGATAGTTAAATCATATTTTTATTTGGGAATGATTTTTTCATGGACTCTCTCATGGAAAAACCAGTACGACAGTTCAATGATAAAAGCAGTCTTCGACGTTAGTCCTAAAAAGATTTAACTATTTATATAGGTGTCAAACTATCAGACCGTTGCTTAGGGCCATACAGGGTAAATACAATACCTAAATTCTATATGGGGCAGAGGTATCTGTTATGTTTCCTGTAGATTGTTTGAACAAATCTGCAATGCAAGTATTACGTGCATCTCTTAGATTTAATAAATTGACTCCTAGTTGCTTTGTAAGGGCTGAATTAGGATTAATCTACAAACTGCAGTGGACAGCAAAATAATGAATTTCTGTATTAGACTAAATACACTTCCAGAAGACAGATTGGTGAAAAAATGTTTATATGAGATAGTGCACTGGAATGCCTTGGGTTGTAAACCCTCAGCTTGGTTGAAGCATGTATTAAAATTACTTACAATGTACGGCCTGGAGATTCTGCCAAGATAGGTTTGTAACAATATCACCTTAAAGAGCTGCCGATGCCCCAAAGAAAAGTTTGAAAAACATGATATTTAGGTACAATTCAGCTTGCATTCCATATATATTCACTATATTTTTCCTCCCCATTATTTATTATTTAGGAAATGTGCAAGAATACGTGACCTTTGTCCTGTAGAATTCATCTGCCTCTTTAGCTTACTCCCTACTGCAAGTCATAATCCTGTGTTGTGACATCACAATCTGTTGCCATGGGGGTAACTGTGATGTCACAAGGAGTGAATTATGACCTCGGGGTAGGGAGAAAGCAACAGAAAAAGATGAACTCTACAGGAGCAGAGATCCCATTTTCATGCAAATTACACCAATAATAGATAATGGGGAGGAGGAATACAGAACTAATGTGAAATACAAGCTGATCTGAGTCTAAATATTATGTTTTGTTAAAGTTCTCCTGAAGGCGGCAGCTGCTCTTTAAACTATAAATATAAAGTCTATATCTTAAAAAAATTACTGATGTCTTTATGATCAGAGACATACAAGGCATTCTAGAGTCCAAGTATGCCAAATGGTATAGCTCTAACGACTGTAAGCAGACAAATAGATATTACCTGGATGTAGTGGAAGATCCCACTTAAGAAAGACATATGCAAACTATAAACTAGGGACATTTGACTCCAAGGTTATGGCTACCAGAGTTAACAAATCATCGAAGTCTCACAAGGAGTTCTGCTGTTGTAGAAATAATACTAAAGAAGATTTGATGCACTTGCACATAGTATTTCATTGCCCATGGTAAAACAAAGCAAGGAACTTACGGATTAAGCTAATACTGGATTCAGTGCAAGACACTGATTAAAGTATGATGTTAAGAATATTGTTCGTCGTTGAAGACAACGTCATAATTACAAGAGTTGCACACTATTTAGTAAAAACACAAAAAATCAGAAAGAGACTGATCTTTAAACATGGGAACTAAAATTTGTATTAACCAAAGAAGTTTTTAGTTATTTTTATTCACAACTGACTAGTATTTATAAGAATGTGGCCTGTACCTGACATGAATGTGTGTTATTAAGCTTTATCTCTTAATTGTGATATGAAAATGTAATGATCTTTTTTTATATGATTGAATATAATAAAAAGACATTACCATAATTAATGAGGTTACCCCACCTCAATAAACTCACCTAAGCCCCAACAGCTGGCAAGATCCCATAGATCATGACACTCCTCTGCTTGTGTGGTAACATCTTGTCCATACCTAACCCTTGCATGCCCAGATTACAGTAAGGTACCATACTTCTCCCTTTTCTCTCAACTGGGGTAAACTTCTGGTCATTTTCATTTGACGACTGGGACACCATGTAGGACCTGCAGAACTTTTCACCTGCCTGCAAATTCCAAGCCAGAAGCTGTGAGTTATTAAGTAGACCTTTTATGCTGCTTTAAATGCTCTCCATTAGGCCCAATACGGGCAGCTTTCAACACTTGCTGCTGTCGTGGTCTGGGTATCCCCACCTGCTCCGACATGCAGCCGATTTGAGTGCTAAAATGCCTCCTAAACAGCTCATTACCCTTTCTAATGTAATATCGCTTAATGGAACCCGGTTCCTCCTTGCTACAGAGCTTGCACACACTCTTTTTATGAGAATTTAGCATAGTGGATGTTTCAGTTATACATATCGTTGGAGAACAATTTATTGAACCCCCTGACAAAGCAATCTTAAAATTCCCTTCAGCCTTTGCAAGGCCCTCTTGTTCATTTTCGTTTTATTTCATTGTTTATTCAGAAAATACCTTTGAGTCAAGGACTCCTTTTCAAAGGTTCCACGTCAGAACAGATACAACATGGAGAACAGTACAGAGTTCAGCATCAATAAGGTGGTTAACAGTATTTACAGAAGTAGGTATCAGATTTTCCTCTCAGTCAGGTGGAACTACTGTGCCATCTTTTTCAGCTGTTCTACCCTGGTAACCATAAGAGTCCACCATATGGTTGCTTCTGGGGCAGCACTTTCCTCTGGCACAACTGTGATGCTTGTCAGAACAATCTCCTCTCCAGAGGCCTTTATCTCGTTGACACTACTGCAATGCTGCTTAGTAGTGCTTTCTGAATTTCTCAAAACCTCTTCTGGCACAACCTTAGGGTTCTCCTCTCTGAACCTTCTCTGACATTCCTCAAACCATCTGCTCCAGATGCATAAGCCTCACCAACACACCCTGGAAGTAGTATAGCTCTATGGTTTAGGGCACTGAGCTGCAAACCTGGAGACCTGGGTTTGAATCTCACAGCCCCCACTTGCATGCTGCTGACCCTGAGCAAGTCACTTAACTTCCTTGTGCTCCCAGGTTACACCTGGAAAAAAGCTTCAGCTTAGTGTGCCTTTCTTGGTTAAACAAATTCCCCCTTTCCCTTTCTATCACCAGTAATTGTGCTTTCATACAATCACAGGTCCTGGCCATTTTTAGCACTGCTTCCACTAATGCCCTCAGCATCTGTTTGTCTGTCACTGTCTCTTCTGGGATGCTTAGCTTCACAGCGACCTCCATTTTTTCCTTTGTGCTGTCTATTAACTTCTTGTGTCTTGGGCAGCTCCTTTGTTTTAGGGACATCTCACCTTCTGAAGTTTTGTGTCCTGATCAGACACTGGAAAAGTATCCCACCTGTAACACCATATGTGGGTGGGTGGGTTGGAGTGAAGACATAGAAGGCAAAAACAAAAGTTCTTCAAAAATGTCCCATAGGGAGGGTATTTCATTAAATAAGAAATTGGAGGCACTGGACAAAGAAATAAAGAGTTCAAACAATGCAAACCTGGAACAGCTGACTTGCTTGTACCAGTTGACTAGTCAGGATAATCTTGGGCTACTATAAAAACTTGGCTTAAAGGGTTATCAGTTCCCACTCAGTCAGTAGGCTCACAGGGACAATACTAGTACCTGAGGGTGGTCCTACCTGCACTGTACCTCTGCAGCCCATACTTCAGCTAGACCAATCACTCCTTTAGCTGCTCTACTCAACTCTGGTCCAAAACATCCCATCCTTGGCTAGCACCACCACTGGTCCATCTTAATGAGACTACCCCGGCACTGACTACTCTCCTCTTGCTTCAGCCAGTTTTTTTTTATTTTGTAGAGGACTGCTCCATCCAGATCTGATCTGATCTGATCTGCCAGACTATGCCTAGCCTGCCCCTTTTGAAGGGCTGGGGATCATGTGACCTGCCAATCATACCTTAACTTTTGCTTAAATATTTACAACAATTGTATATATGGTTGTTTAATACAGAAAAGTAAACAAAACATGAAAAACAACATTTTAACAGAGACCTTATTGAAGCACATTAAAAGTCGAGACCCTGAGGTTATTCTCCCGTTATATACAAGCCTGGTCAGATCCCACATTGAATATTGTGCTCCCTTTTGCTCACCTACTTCTAACTTCTAAAGTAACTGTTAAATCAGTTCATGGAAACTCACAAAAAAATGTGAACAATTTATATTCCTCTGGGTATGAGGATAGATTAAGAACTCTGGGACTGTATTCCTTAGAATACAGAACTCTTAGGGGTGAATTATGTTTGCTATACAAGGCATTTCAAGATCCATCATTGTTTGAAACAATATGCCTTGTAAGGCAAGTCTCTGTAGATAGTGCTAGATCACATAAACTAAAATTACAGATCAAAACTAACAGGACTGCCCGAAGAAGTAACTTCATTGCTCGTAGAATACTCCCATTATGGAACTCCCTACTAGTTACTATTGTAATAAGCAATAATATTGAACAATTTAAACATAGGCTCAATCAATATATGGGCAATAGAAAATTCCTTTTCTGCCATTAGGAAATAATGGCAGCAAGTTCCCTGTTTGTATACAACTGCAAAATAAGGTGGAAAGAAAATAAAGAAAGAAACTCCAAGGCATTAGTCCCAACTTTCTTGTTCCCAAACTCCATCATGTCAGAAAATGGGGAGGTTCCAAAGAACAGGCTATAAATGCAAGCCACACAGAAAAAGGGGGTACAGGTTCGCAATCAAGACCACTGGGCTTTTGGTGCAATCCGGGGTGACTAGCCCAAATCACAATATGTAAATCCAAAAAAGGCTGCCCTTGCAGGGAAACCACAGACAAATAAGTTCTGATTCAAAGTTTCAATCCCTCTCACAAAGCAAGATACCGTCAGGCTGCCCCAGTGCTTTGACCATTAGGTCTTCCTCAGGGGTGGTCAAAGCACTGGGGCAGCCTGACAGCATCTTGCTTTGTGAGCTGGAATAAAACTTTGAATCAGAACTTATTTGTCTGTGGTTTCCCTGCAAGGGCAGCCTTTTTTGGATTTATATATAAATGCAAGCCAGGAGGCAGGTGGCCCTTGAAACAAGGACACAGACTCTCAGCGTGTTACTCTACCTTATGATTGACTGTTACAAAGGAATGACACTTTTCTGTTATACTTTGCTGCAGATCAAACTGGCTGTCGTGAAATGGCATGGGATAGGACCAGTCACATCTATTGCCAGTTTTATTTAAATGTTTTTATTTATATATCCAGTGCTTACATACATGTGATAATGGCCTAAGCTTGTGGGGAAAATTGTGAAGGCAGAGTTAGCATACAGCAGTAATTGGAGTCATATAGCACTAGTAAGTAGTGTTAATAAAGCCTTCAGCATTTGGGCTTAGTCTACTCTGAGGAGGAGGAGGAGAATTAATAGCATTAGTAACGCTCTTTTCATACACATGTACCTCAATGTGCTTTACAAGCAATGAGGTACTGGTAGTAATGTGACTGTAAGCATATAGTGACAGCCATTTCACACATCAATATTCACACAAAGCCTTGGACAACTGCATGAACCTCTTTTATGGAAAGGAGAATGCTGGTCATGACACCTGGAAGAATCCGTATATCTTACAAAAAGTGTGTTGAGTTCCTTTACTTCCGCTTGGTTACCCACGAGGATAGCAACAGAGGTGGGCAGAAGAGACCTTGGTTTAATGTTTCATCTGAAGAATAGCACACCCTGACAGTTCAGCACCCCCTCCCCAAGTACTACAGCTGATTGCCAGCATTTATGGTATGAGCACAATCCCTATCTGAGATTAGAACATACAGATTTCTAGCCCAGAGGTAGAGGTTCTATCAAGTGAGTCACGCTGACACCTCTTGCAAAAATTGAAAAGCAAAGCACCATCTCCAAATGTAACAATGGGGCTACAAAAACAACTGCAACACAGAAAAAGGGTCCATGGAACAAAGCAAAGTCCACTACCTGACTTGGTACACCCATCGTCAGCTGAGAAGTGAATTACAGCATTTAGAGGTTATGCAAGACCTATATATTTCTAGACTGCTGTTACTTTGCAGCTCTTCCAAATACAGGATATGCAAGTACAGTAAGGTAGTATGCAACTGTAAATCTACAGTTAAAGATAGAATAATTTACTTCCATTGCACTCAAGCAATTTGGCAGAAGAGGTGAGAAATCAAACTGTAATGCCTACCCTTTTAGGTGAAGATTTCATTTCATTTTTATTTCTATTTCAAGGATGAATCCCACTGAGCAATGCTCATTTGCAGTGGGAACCCAGTTCAAAAGACACGTTACACATGTAAAGATTTAAGTAGAAACTGTACAATAAAAAAACTTTGCTAATATTGATACATATAGATCTGATATGCACTAAAATGTACAACTAAGTTTATTAAATCAGTAACAGTTTGACAAAGTAGATTGATACCATTTTTTCAACCTTGAGACTGATGGAGATCTGAGGTCCAGACTGTGAAAACAAGGTGGCAGTAAGTACCATACAGCAGGTACAAAGTTACTGAAAAAGCAGGTAGACCTTAAAGTTTTAACTTGTGGAACTTCTTTTTCAAGAAAGTGTGCTTTATGGAAGGATAGATTAGTTTTACGAATTATTGCATGTTCCGACAAGTAAATTGACAGCTGTTCCAGAACACGTTTACATATAAAAAAAAAATCATCATATAAAGTTTTCTTCTGTCTGCCAGAGAGGTCCATCCCATCCTCTGATTAAGGAGGCAGTGATGAGTTTCCTTTAGACAGTTTAAGATCAGTATGGCTAATTGATGATATAAGATATCCAATGTATGAAGTCTGTCTGCCGAGTCAGGTTCGTAAATGAAACCAGCAAAATCAAACAACAACAAAAATCTGGGCTTGAACAATTTTCTGGATTGTCTCTGAATTCAGGCTGCCCCTGTTTCTACAGAGGAGTCCTACCCTGGTTCCAAGTTTACCTGTTAGGGTTGTCCAAGTATTTACTTCCTGTACCAGAAGCATCAAGCCAATAGCCAAGATATTTGTAGGATTCAACAATATCCAATGTTGACCCATTTTCTACTTGAATTATTATATCAGGGACATTTTTAAGTTTGGTCTGCTGTCTAAAAATTATCAGTTTACTGGCATGCAGACAGTGTTTTGATTTTTTAAAGAATGCTTGGTGTTCATTCAACCTCCTCCGTAAGGTTGCTTGAATAGAGTCAGCTGATTTACTAGCTGCGTATCTGACACTGTTGTCTGTGTACAAATTGTAATACATGTCACTGACACAGTTACCCAAGCCGCTTAAGTTAATAAAAAATAATAATGGTCCCAAAACTGAACCTTGGGGGGAACTCCACTCTCAGTTCAAGACACCTTGATTCTAGCTTGTTTACAACTGTTATCTATTTACGAGAAGTTAAATATGAATTAAACCACCAAACTGTGGCCTCATTTATACCCAGTTGTGACAATCTGTACATCAGAATGCGATGGTCAACCATGTTGAAGGCCTTGGAGAGGTCATCAAAAAATGACTACTTTTAATTGCTCTGAGTCCATAACATTGTTGACATCATCCAAGAACCTCAACAAGGCAGCCACGGTGGTGTTCTTTTTTTCTGAAAACCAGATTGAAATCTGTCCAGTATTCCATTTTCACCAAGATATTAGTTAAGTTGTTTTGAAACCAACTCTCCAATATCTGGCAAACAACTGAAAGAAAAGAGAGAAGGTGATAGTTTGTAATTTTACCCGGGTCTGAATAATGACCTACTCTAAATGGATCTAACTTTTATAGAATGAGTATTTTCAAGGGAGACACATAAGAAAGAAACAGTCTCCTTCGATATTATTGCAGACAGTTCGGGGAGCCTGATGTTCACACTGCTTAACCTGAAACATACTACAAAGCAGAACATTGGAAATACGGTAAGGCAGTAGAGACGGTGGTGAGGAATGGTATGTATTGCTGTCATGTTAACAGTCTCCCAGGTTTCCAGCTGTACGTTAAATGTGATTATTACAGAGAAACAAAGCAGAAACCATGTGTAATTATCTACATTGGGAAGGGGGAGTAGAATGCTATACAACCTGTGATGCTAGGATTCACTGATGGCAAATTTATTCTAATAAATTGCCCAAACCATTTTGAGTACCTTGTAATTTTGATGGATTGTTCAGATGTGCCAATGAGCACTCAGGGAGATTTTCCACAGAACATGGGGGAAAAGACTCAAAAGCAATGGAACATTAAATTCAAGGTACATTAAACTGTTCAATGAGAACAGAAACCTTTTAAACCAGCTGTCTTCCTCTCATTACTTTCTACTTCATTTCCAGACTAATGAGTACAAAATACCAAAAGAAGGATATTTAAAAAGTGCTTCTACATTACAAACATTTTTTCTAATTTTGAACCCCTCCCCCATGAAACATAACAACAAAATACTCAAAAATGGAAAAAAAGGAATAGTTAGGTAAGATTAATGAGGTGTGAGTCTGCAGAGCATAAAGTAAATGAAAATGAATGCAGAGCTGCACACAATTATTAAAGTGGTACAGGATCTTTTTTTCACTGCAAACTCTCAGATGGCTTCTATAAAGTCCCAGCAAAATTATGTGAATGGAATTACTGTTGATTAAAACAAAAATCATTGAGATAAATTAAACATTTTGTTGCAGAGGGAACAAAGTACTTTAATGTAGCTAACTGGTGCCCTGATTAGAAAGGTATCACTAAATCTCTATTTTGTTTTTACTTTTCATTTATGGAATTTACCATTACAGAACAAAGTACATATCACATCTTAATCACAGGGGCTACATACAACTGGTCGGAGGTGAACAAAGAACAGAGACAGCATTCAATATTCTCAGCATTATTATATGAGTCCAGGTTCCTATAGAATAGAAGATATAGTCTAGTGAAATAAAGTTGTAGTATATAGCACTGTCACTACAGACGAGTGTGTGTGTGTGTGTGGGGGAGGGGGGCTAAGTCTTGTAAAGAGAATGGAGAAATAAAAAAAAGATTGTCTGGACTCAATTAAGTTACAATAACACCCTTCACTCTAAGGTGTCCAGTGAGATACCATGAAGGGAGCAAGTCATAGCAACTTAAATATGCAGCGTTCACAAACTGAGTAGTGTGTCCGTACACACTAATTATAACCTTACATTCTCATCACAGGAAAAAACAGGATGCTTTACAATGAGAATGGGCACAGTCATCTGGTATTACAGTGAGTGACTAAACAGATAATGCACAATGCCCAAAACCCAATTATCAAGTATAATTTAATTTTTTTTTAATTTATCTTACCACGAGAGGTACACTGAGCTGAAAGCTAGTTTACAGGTGCAATCTGAGAGCACAAGGAAGTTAAGTGACTTGCTTAGGGTCACACAGTGTGCAAGTGGGGGTTGTGGGACTCAAACCCAGGTCTCCAGGTTTGCAGCTCAGAGCCTTAAACCACTGCACTATACTGCCTCCTAATTTGAGTCAACCATCAGAAGCAAAGGTCCAGTTTAACATACTGAAGGTAAAGCCAATGAAAGGCTGCAGGACAAGAATCTAGAGGCAATATCTGCTAGTCAGTCATTTCTGTCATCCAAGTCCTGTTACGGTGACGTTTCAGGATTGTCATTCTTACTAAGAAAATGTTCGTCCACTGCAGGATCAGTATAAATGTGTATTTTATTTTTTGTAAGTGACCTGCTATCGAGCCGGGAAAAGGAGCTGGGCTACAATACTTTTCCAATCAGGGCTCTTTTAGTAACTTACAGGAGGCATTTCTTGTTCTGTGTTTGGGAAGAGAGATCCAGGAAAAATACCAGCTTACTGTCCTCTGAAACAGTGTTCCCATGGGCCCTGGCATTTTGCAGCAGTGGACCGAGCCTCTGCACTAGACATTGTTGTGATGGTAGTGTGTGTAATTATGCCTCAGACCCTTCCCGACAAAGACCTTTAAAATCTTCACCCAGTGTAGCGGGGCAGAAGGGAGAGATCATCAAAAGATTAATGTTTCCAAAGTCGCCACAAGTTCAGATCTGGCCACTAGTCTCAGAGGAAGCCCAACTATGTGTACATTGCTTTGTCAGGTGGTGTTTTCCAGCATTTCCATTTTCACTTTGAGAAATCCAATGTCTCGAACAAACACCGCATTGTTATCTGGCTGTCCAGGTCACTAAGTTTCTGTTCTACTGCTGCCAATCATTTACTGGTCTCCTCCCAGTAGCTTGTATCTTATGAATGTAAGCCCCATCTCCATGTCTAGGGGTATTCCAGATGGTAACAATCAGGGAAGGGGCACTCTGTGAACATAGCAACACAGTCCAAGGCAATTAAAAGTTCATACCTGGGTTAATGCTGGTGTCACCTTGCAAACAACTTAGGAGCAGTGCAGCAGGCTGGTACCAAAGGTCCTCAGGAGCGGATGGAGGGTTCTCCAGTTGAAGAGCTAGGGGCAAACTGGTTAGAGCACTATAGCCTTTTTTTAATATTTGCTCTCTATGCCCCCTTACTCACCACACTAGACCCCTTTCATCAGGGAGCCCTAGGCCATGTGCGCTCCCATAGTTCCATCCCAGGTAACTCTGTCAAGGCACCGGTGGACCTGCCCCATCCTGCCATGGTTTACCTCCTGGGCAGAGAGGAAGGGGACTCCTCTAAGTCCCCCCACAGTCCATGAGTGTGCTTTGGGTGGTCTTTCCAGGCCCTCTGTGGAACCTAGTTATGGAGTTTTTCGGAACAGCTGGGTCCCATCCTCAGGTGTCCGGTGTGTTTTTTTTTTCTGGTGCTGCCCCACTGGATGCTGGCACACTAGGGGAGCCAAGGGGTGAAGCATATTGCAATATGCTGCCATTCCAGCTGCTGGCCAACATCCTCCCACCTACTTCGTGCATACCACTGCACCTCCACCCATGGTCACCCAGGTGGTGGTAGAACAGCAGGATAGCCAACCCACCCTTCACGGAGGAGGAGAGCAGCCCAATGGGTGCTCAGTCCTCCTCCCCCCGGCTGGCCCTCCAGCAGCCAGAGTCTGTTCCCGAACCTGGGTTGTTGGCATCACAAGCAGTAGCAGTAGCTCTACCAATGTGCTGGCAGGTCGGCTCACAGCACTACAGCCTTTTGAAAGAATAAACCCAATATCCAGGTGCAGTTGAAAGACAAAAAAAATAACATTTGATTTAATACATTAAAATGGATCATAACTCCATGGAACAGCTGGTAACAATTCTGTACAGACTGCAAAGATCCTCATGGCACAATGCTTAAGTGTTTCCTGGGAGCCAAGACTCCCTGATGATGGTAGCTGTAACACAACTTCCCTGACACACTACAGCCTCCAATCTTGCTCCTGACTTTGCATTCTTACTTGGTATTACTTGGTATGAAAGAACAGAAGAAGGCCAGAGCCCATCAAGACTGTTCCCCACACTATGTGGGACATTATTTATCTATTATCCCTCAACCAAACATCTAATTTGTTTTTAAAGACCGTGGCACTAGTTGCCTCTACCAATTCTTGTGGAAAGGTGTTCCATACAATGGATGCTCTTATTGGAAAAATGTTTCCCTTTTTGCTGGTTTTATAAGTTTTTACTTCAAGCTGTTTATTATGCATTCCCTTCAGTGCTCAAAAGAAAGTGTGAGGTGCTTTTTCCCACTGGTCTGGGTGTCCCGATCCAAACTCATTCAGAGGGATGGTGACCCCATGGCAAATGGTGCATCACACATAGTCCCATACAGAGGCCCAGAGGCCTAGGGATCTACACGTGATGCCGATCCTTACATTCAGGCTGAAACTCCCCACACTGCTGGATACAGTCTTCACCATCCAGGGATACCAGAAGGAGACTGACACCACTGCCTCCTACAATGCAGGCTACCACCACTACACCATGCTTGACCCATGGCAACCAGCAGCCCAAATGTTGAGGCACCCCTGGCCTATCCCAGAGCTGGGGATCACGGAGTAGGCTGCACACTGTACCACTGGGCCCCAACTCCCTTCTCCTGAACCAGAAGGTCCCAAACACCATGTCCCAGACTGGCACTGTGTCCGACTGCCACACTACCCTGCTGTGGCCAAAATGGACAGGGGGTTGGACCAGAATGACAACTGCCCCATACCCAGCCCTGAACCTCGGCCCTGCAGAGAAACTTCTGCTGCCTTTGGCCTGGAAGCCCTACCTCCTGCTCCCAGGTCACCTCTCTCCCCCGATGTGCCAAAACCACCCCTTTTAAAGGGGACTGCCAGCCCCAGCTCCACGCACCAGCAGGTGGACCCAGACACTGGATAACCCAGATTTAAAGGGCCCTTACTAGTAAGCTCCACAAAGGGGGCTTACATGAAGCATGGCTATGATTTGTGACATAGGAAGGTCTCCACTGCCAGTACCAGGCAAGCCAGGCCCAGTGACCTTACATGATGCTGATACACTGAGAGCTGCAAAGTAAGTTACCACACTGTGCTGGGCATCTTCTTGTCCCTTTTTTGGTCCCATTTTCTACTGAGGACATTTAGTGACACTGCCAATAACTTTAGTTATTAACTAAGTCACCGTAACACAAAATTCATGCAATTTAATGAAGTTTAATAGTGAAGCACAGATGAGGCATGTCCATTCTGATGGCTGATCCACAGCACCCCACCTAAATCTCTATGTTTCACTATTTTGTTGTTTCACCCCATCTTCTGACAATCATCCACAAACAGCCACACCAAGTGGTAACACTTTGGCCGCAGCACAACTATCAGCATCCTACTGATGCTAGTGAGTTTAAAGAGGCAAGAGCCTTCCTCAATAGTATGCACATAAAATGAGCTGTAACTCTTATTTCACTGTCGTTGACAAGACTATTGTTGGAAGCCTCCCATACATACACATTTGCTGCTCTGATGATTTCAGGTCTGGAAGTGCAAACAGCTCACTTAAGAGCTTAAACTTTGACTGACCGTGCAGTAAGTTTCAAATCAGGTTGCTGATGGGCACTTAAAAATCCTCAGTGACCCCTAAAAAATGTTTAAGCAGTTATATGACCATTATATCTTGAGTGCCTGAATGAAATGATAGCCACTGCAGGAAGTCCAACTGCTGAAGCAGTCATCTTGTCAAACAAAGATGGAAATGTCTTACTTGAAATCCCAGTCGGCTTTACAAAAAACATTTTCTGCCATTAGTGAAAAAGTGTGACAGACAAAACACATGTATAGAGCAGTGATACAGTTTTCCAACCGGTTAGATGGCAGAGTGAAAAACAATCAGTTAGCCATTTGTAAACAGACAATGTTAGATGATTAACCAAAGTCAGTTATTATTTTGATGGGTCCTTTTTTTTTTTTTTTTTTTAATCACTAATTTATTTATCCTCCTGTGCAGCATGACCTGCTAATATCCAGCCACCACCTTCCAATGCCCTGGGCAGCCCGCAGGCTCACTCACATACCAGACTGGCGCTACCACCACACCCGCGGAGGGGATCCCCCATGCCGGGCCGGGATCAAGCCCACAGTGTAATTTCACGACAGGCTCCTCAAAGCAGAATTAAGTGCAGCTATAAAGCTGCTCAGTCACCAGCTCCATTTTTCCTCCTATTTTGCGCACCTCCAAAGTGTGGACATGCAATGATGTCGGAGGCACAATGTGCCAATGTTCCCGGTGACCCAGCCCTAAGTACCACTCCTTGCAGTGCCCCGGTCTCCATTGGGGTCGCTGCACAGCGATGGAAGCCCCAATCCCTCCCCAGGGACAGGAGAGCAGTCCTCCAAATGCTCAATCTTATCCCTCTCCTGACGACCCCCAACAACCTGGGCACGTTCCTGAACCCAGGCCGCCAGCATAGCACAAGGTGTGGCATCCAGCGCCTCAACCCTCAGCTCCACTAGGCCAGCCTACTGATGGGTCCTTTTTTAATTTGTGTTATGCCAACTACATTGGACGGAGGAGGCTGCTAGTGCCAGGATTATTTTTACCCTCATTTTTGCTCTGTAATCCTTCCACTAGTGTCATTAAACCAACTGCCTAGGCTACCTGCCTATTCTGAACTTTTTGTAAAGTGAAATATTCAGTAATCACCAAAATACAATCATATTGTAGGTCCAGGGAACGCTTTTAACCAATCAGAGCGCTGCTATCCCTTGCAAATGAGACACTCTTATTCTGTAAAGAGTGTCTCACCACAGCTGCCCTGAAGCACAGTGGGTGTAGGTGACCCTTTTTCAGGAGAAGACCCTGGTTGCTTAAACTGGTCCATTGGCCAGGGAGGGGCAACTGGCACTCAGCAGCATGCATCTTCCAAAGAGGACTAGTGGTGGGTTCTGAAATCACAGTGAACTCAGTGGTTGAGACAAGGCAGTCTTGGAATTACAGGATGGATTGCCAGGGCTCAGCCCACCCAGCTCTGAAGTGAGCTCTGGTATCTCATCTATCACTGCCACTGACCTATAATAGGAAGGGGGGTGGTTCAATTTAAAGATAGCACTCTGATAAGCTATCCCAGCTGCCAAAGCTTATAAATGTAGTTCCAACCCTGAGACAGGGAGCTTCTTTTGTTGTGGCACACTGTAAATGCACAAGGTCAACAGACAACTGTGCCCATGCCAAGCAGAGGAGGGAGGGAGCAAGGACTCTGGGAGAAAATCTGGGGTGTAAAATCCCAGTCTCCTTTTAGATGACTGCTTCTCTATAGTTAGTATGTCCCTTAGAGCCTCTCATTGCTGTATAAGAGTGGTTTCATGCGCATTTGGCTGGAGTGAGAATGGCAAAGTGAAGCTGAGCTGTTCTGGCTCAAGCTGAATGCAAGTGAAACCACTCTCATACAGGAACAAGTGGGGATGGGGGTCATATTAATATATTATTGATCAAGCATGAACAATAATATATTTAAAAACAACCTGTCCCGGAACATGCCTGTTTCCAGGGCATCTGCGTGACAGACGCTCTTCACAGGATTAGAGTGTCTTACACACAGAGGAAACGAGCTCTCCTGTTGGTTGGGAGCACTACCTCAATCTTTAATAGCATATTTGGGCCCCAGCCAAACACCTCACTGTCCAACACTGGATCCTGGGTGGGCCAGGGGGAGAACCTCCATTGGACACCGACACCATGGAGAGAAACGGGGTTGGGCAAGTCTTCTTTTATAATTAACATTTATTTATTTTTTTTTAACATTGCACAACAACAGTACAGGGACAAATAACGTCACCAAATATATTTTAGTTCATCTAGTGTAATTAAAAAAATAGTTGACTAGCGGTTGTAATATTTGCTACTGATGTATGTTCACCGGCAACTTGAAAACCCCTTTCTAATCAGTATCCTTAATAGGCAATGTGGGAACCAATTAGCAGATGGCAATACAAATGCACGTTGGGGACTGCATGCATTTTTTACTATGCAATCAAAGTGAAAATCATTTTATGGTCTCAATAAATTTATTTATATTGCTTTCTGCTCAGCACACATGCAATGAATGCTACTGTTTGGTTTGATCATCGAAAACTATGATCATTACGTGGTGGAAAACTACATATGCCCCCCCCCTCCCCCACTAGAATACATGAGGCTGGATGATGTTGGTTAATGAGGTAGACCATCTGTGGTAGATCATCTAAGCTTGATTTTGTTATCATGAAGTTCTCCTTCTCCAAAAATGTAAATAATCCTGTGCCACTGAATTTTGTGTTAGTGAATGGTAAAGGACTAGAGTCATTAGAAGCTGCATTCAACTCACATAGCCACATTCAAGTTAGGTGTAGCATGGAGAGGTGTTATACAGGCAGTGGTCTCCCATTTGACTGGTGGTATTTTTCCACCAAAAGCTTCACTGGCAATGGGTTGCCTGAGCCCCTAGTCATGTTCTTGTTATTTCTCTCCCCTGCCAAACTAGAATCTGACCTGTTCTTTTTATCTTCATTGCTCTCCTCTTATTTGTCATGCTACACTATGTATTTTTACTAGCAAATTGTATTGTATGATTCCTCTATGTCATTGGCACTGTTTTTTTCCACTCTGTAACCTGTAAATGCAGAGTCTATCTAGTAAAAATGGTTGTACATGTAACTAATTCGAGGTCGCCCCTGAAAAAGGAACCTTCGGGATCCAGTAGACCTACCCAGTTAACAAAATTGAAATAAATAAATAAATCCATGTCTCCACATTGTGCAAATTTGGGCAAGTTATTTAATCCAATCCAACCAGCTGTAGAAATGGGTAGAAGTAATAAGCATCTGAAAATGAGAGGTCATGTCTTATCTGGGCAGTGCTGGGTAAATACTGTAAGCTGTAAAACAAAATGAAAATCAAAACAATAACTGAATCCAGAACTCAAGGGGCTACTGAACTTGTTGCATATGATGAATGGCAGTTTGTGCAGAGTTGTGCCCTCTAGTAGTGAAAGCTCCCCCTTCCACTGTGAAGATTGAGCTGAAGTACCAGTTTAGGATGTCAGCTTTGTTTTGGACCTTGTTCGCGCAGTCCCCACCCTTCTGATCCTCACCATCCCTCCCCCTTGTGTTCCTGTTCTCACTTATGAATCTGAAGAAAGTCTTATCCACTTACCAACCCCTTTGGCGATGCAGTGTGACAGCCTGAACTGACCAATCTTGAGGATTTTTATAAGGCATACATCCAGCAAACTGATGCAGTGTCAGACCCTTAGCACGTGTGGTCAAGGACCAAAACTGACTGAAGTTACTGAAAGATGAAGCAGCAGTGGACAGCCCCATGTCAAAAGGCAGTAACTGAAGATAAGGAAAGGCCCTGTCTAGGGTCAGAATAGAAGCAGAGGAAACTAAAGGAAGAGACAAAGAGATTAAAATTAAGGACTGTCTGCCTACTGTACTGTGGGACATGTGCCAGTTAAGGACAGAGAGATTTTGAGGGTAAAATGAGGGACTGTTCTTTATACTGTTGGACAGGTTAGATACAGGGGTTAAGAGGGATAAGATACTTGAGTGACCCCCTGCATGGGACTGTTAGGAGGTATGCTCATACTGTCTTCTTGTTCACATTTATGAGTCCTCCATGTGGACCTTCTGTGGCTCTGTGACATGTTGGATTAATGCCCCTTATCCAGATTTCTGTACCCTGGCTGTCCCCCAGTCATTCCTAATTTCTGGAGCCACAACTGATTCACAATTCTGTGCATGTCTATTTTTTAAATATGCTTACTAATTCATTTTAAACAAATGTTATACAGTAAGTGAAATTATCACTTCAGAGTGTGGTTTGAAGATTTGAGATGCCCTTTCCCAGGGTGTAATGACATTGGACCACAGTCACAGACACTATCTTCAGCATAACAACCACTTAACTTCACCTTGACTTACCTCACTTGGCAAGCTCCCACGTTGTTCAATGGCACATTGTTGAATCATTTTAGATTAGGCAAAGTAAACTGCTGTCACTGTAGGCAGTAAGTTTTGTAAATATAAGCCATTCTGTCTTCAGCCCTGTGCTTCACACTCCTGGTGAGAGCATCTCAAATCCTTTAGATCACACTTCAACATGGGTTATAGTTTACATGGTCTCTTGTTGATGTGGTTTATTTGTTTTGTATCAGCTTCAACCTCTGGCATTTACCTAGCATTGCAATACAACAATAAATCTAAACCTAGTGTCTCTGTGGGAGATACAATGTGGCCGTAGTCAGGAGCATGGCTGATACTTTAGCTGAAGGTTGGCGTATGTGAAGGTGAAAGTGGAGCAAACATTATCTATCAACCACCTCAAACCATAAGCCACCCATGGGGCCTCTTTGTCTATAGACAGTCTGTTCTGTGGCAAGTATGGAAACTGTGCACTTTACTACTTATGCCAGTCTCTCTCTGCCTCATTTGCTTATTAATTTTTATGGTTATGTTCTTACAAATCAGCTCTATTGTGCTTATATTGCAAAATGTTTGAGAATAAGGCTCCAGAATCTTTCATAAAGCATACCAAAAAAACACCTTTTAAATGTAACCAGGAAACAAAAGTAGACAGAAATGATGAAATACAAATAAGTCCAAACTTAAGAGATGGTTCAGGTAAAGCAAGGCAAATTCTGTTTATAGGGCGCCCATTCCCAGGGGCTGTAAGTGCCTAACAATAGAAAACAACAAGAATAAAACAAAAAGTAAATTAGATAAAATTTAAAAATGAATAAAATTCAGAAATGCTGCATTAGGAAAAACATCAGATACTTTAAACGGTTGGGCTGGAGAATTAATCCGTAAAGGCCAGGCTGAAGAGGTGGGCCTTCAGCCTCAGTCTTAATAACCCTATCAAAGAGACCTCCCAGACTGCAGGTGGTATCAAGTTTCACAGGGTGGGCCCAACGACACTAAAGGCATGCTTGTCCAATATTTTGAGCTGAACTCTGGGAATTTCCAGGAGTTCCCTCGAGAAGGAGCGGAGGAAGCGAGCAGAGGTTGAAGGTATCAGGTGCTCCGACAGGTAGCCAGGACCCAGTACATATAGGGCCTTAAAGGTGAGCAAGCTCACCCTGAAAAGGACCCTCCACCTGACAGGCAACCAGTGCAGAGCACGCAGGACCAGGATTACATGACTGGACCTAGACAGGCCTGTTTGCAACTGGGCTGCCGAGATCTGCACCGGCTACAGTCTGTGGAGGGTACCTCCCATGACCCTGAAGTATATAGAGTTACAGTAGTCGAGCCTGGAGGTAACAAAGGTGTGTACCCGAGTAAGCAGGTCCTCGGGCAGAGTGAGGGGCTTAATCCTGGCAATGTTCCGCAAGTGGTAAAAAACTACTTCTGACAACAGACGATACTTGATCTTCAAAGGTCAGTCTGCTGTCCAGGATCACACCAAGATTGCACACCCTTGGGGAGGCCACCAATGGAGCAGACCCCAGGAAATGACCTGTGTTAGTTCCGGGTGGCAACCCATCATGCCCACAACCTGGCTCGATCACCAGCACCTCTGTCTTATTCGAGTTTCATCACAGTCAGCTGGAAGCCATCCAGTCATTGATTTTAGCCAGACAGGTATTAAGCATGTCTACAGCACACGATATTCTGGGTGCAAATGACAGATACAGTTGGGAGTCATCTGCACAGCAGTGAAGCTCCACACTGTACTGCCGAATGATCTCACCCGGGGCAGCATATACACTGTGAGCAGCATCGGCGACAAGATCAAGCCCTGTGGTACTCCACATTACAGGGGCATTGGGGAGGAGGAGAAATTCCCCATCACCACCACCCGATGCACCCTATCAGAGATGTAGGACTCAAACCTTCTGATGACAGCACTGGCGAGTCCACAAAACTCACAGAACTGATCAAGAAGCACAAAGTGGTCCTCAGTGTCAAAGGCTGAAGAGAGACTGAGGAGCACAAGAATTGACTTGTCTCCTCTATCTCTAGCCCTAAACAGATTATGCACCTAACTAGTGCTGTTTCCATGCTGTGTCTGGCCCAAAAACTTCACTGAAATGTCTCGTAGATATCAAAGGACACAAGGCAATCCTTGAACTGTTGTACCACAAGTTTCTCAACAACCTTGCTCAAAAATGGCAGGTTGGAGATTGTACAGTAACTTGCCAGGACATCTGGGTCAAGGGAAGGTTTCTTAAGAAAGGGTCTCACCAGCCTTCTTTCAGAGCCACTGGGAACACCCCCTCCACCATCAAACACCTGGCAATCCTGGTGAACACCAGGCCAACAGCCTTGGCTCATCCCATTAAGAAACGCACCAGGCTGGGTCCAGTTGAGAGGTAGTGGCTCTTTACTGAGAGAGGGTTAATTTTTTTTTATTCTTTATCTTTTCTCCCCTGGCAGAGTGGCCCCAATCTCCAACCCATGGCCCCTGCACCAGTCGGTCACTGTATGCACGGCACACAAATCCATACCCCCTAATGGCCGGCCATTATCGGCCTTTATGCCACACTGGTATGTGCACCCTCCTCAGGTCACTACTGGGGGTGCAACGGTGCAACCATCAGCCACAAAGATCGCCCTCTGCATTTTCCTCTTTTCTCCCTTATGGAGAGCCAGCAGTGCAATGGCGTTTGAGCACGTAGTGCTGACGATTGCCATGCTCTCCTCCCCAATTTGCATACTACTGTAGTGTGGCTGGCCTCTGCCAGTCACCACTACAGAGCAATGCAAGCCCCATTACCCACTCCAGAGAGAGGAGAGCAGTCATTGGACGCTTGATCCTCCCTCTCCCCTGCCAACCCCCGGCGGCCCGGATCCGTTCATGAACCCAGGTCACCAGCATGACGTGAGGTGTGGGAGAGAGGGTTAATTTAATGTAGGGGATCAGTAATTTAAAACTACATTGAAAAGGTAACTTAAAGGAAAACTACACCCTCAAATCTTTTGTAAATTTAGTTTCCATGTCACCAGAAAAATCTTTTCATGCAGCTGTTGAGGATATATGTGTTAGCTTTAGTTTGTTTTTACTGTTCATGCTAGTCCCCTGTAACTGTCCTGGGGATTTCCATTTTATGGTTGTTAAAATCTCATTGTCCATAAGAGCTGCATTAGCATATGAGAACTAGGGCTGGGCAGACTGTTCCACCCAAAATCCAGACCCCTGGATCGAACTCTGAATCCACGGACCAGAGTAAATATGGACTTCGCCGCATAAGACCAGCTCTAAGTCTGTGGAATATGCAGATCATGTTTTCTACTTATAGTGTTGACTGTTGCTATGGGGATGCCTTCGGGCATGCTTGCATTACATCGAAGCAACTAGCAGCATTAAATCAGGCAACAGTCACCTGATGCCAGCAGGGGAGAGTCTCATGATGCACTTATTCACTTACTCACAGTATATAACCATGGTGAGTGTGCAATGTGGCCCAGACACTCAGAAAAGGAGGGGGGAGACTGGAGCAGAGATATAGCAGGCCACAGCGTGCTATTGTGTGCACTCATTGCACTATTGTACTGTTGAGCCAGAGGGGAAGAGAAAAAAAACTTTAAAAAGTCACTGGGGTTGGGAGAGGGAGTGGAACTGGAGGGAAATAGAAGAGACAAGTTCTGGCTGGCTGTGTGATGTACAGGACAAGCTGGGAAAATAAATCCTTGACTTGTTCCATACAGAGGAGAAAGAGGCAGCTACTGGGGGCCAAAGAGAAATTTTACAGTCTCAGAAATCAGCAATAACATTCATCTCTTGGCCTTAATGTGGCTGTGTAATGTAGCAGGCAGTGTGCAGGCAGGCAGGCTGGCAATAAATCTCTGACTTTACTGTATCCAGAGGAGAAAGAGATGAGACAGAGAGAGTGACTACTGGAAGGGGGCAAATAATAAAGTCCCAGACATCATAAACAAATACAGTACAGCTCTTGGTGCCAGTGTGGCAGGCTGAGTACAGGGCAGGCTGACAAAATAAATCTTTGACTTGTTCCATCCAGAAGAGAAAGAGACAGCTACCGGGGGCCAGAGATAAATTTTGCAGTCACAGAAATCAGCAATAACATTCATCTTGGCCTCAGTGTACATAAATATTTGACTTTATTCCATCCAGAGGAGAAAGAGAAGAGACAGAGAGAGACTACTGGGAGGGGGCGCAAATAATACAGTTGCAGACATCACAACTAAAGAAATACAGTACATCTCTTGGTGTCAGTGTGTCAGACTGTGTACAGAACAGGCTGGGAAAGAGAAGTGATAGTGAGAGTCTATGGGTGACTGTGTGATGTACAGGGCAGGCTGGCAAAATAAATATTTGACTTGTGCCATCCAGAGGAGAAAAAGAGAGAGAGACTACTGGGGCCAAAGAGAAATTTTACAGTCACAGAAATAAAGAAATTAATCTTGGCTTCAGTGTGGCTGTGCAGAGTGTGTATACTGTAAAGAGCAGGCAAAGTAAATCATTGACTTCATTCTTGTGTAACCCATCCCCACTGGATTTTTGGCTACGGACTGCCAGACAGACAAAACACTAGCCACAACCTGAGCAAATGTCTCTTGTTTTCTCTCACATTCCAAACACATCCTTGGTGGTGTCTCCATTTTGTAACACCCCCACTGGCCTCCCTTGTTCAATTAGCAGGGCTGCTCCTCTTTCACATGGCGTCAATGAGAGGGATTGGGGTTGTCACTACAACAGTTCAGTTTACCAATACATCTACTTCAGAGCCTGCCATCCTCAGACAGGCAAACCAAGTGTGGCAACTACCTGGCTCACACCTGGGGGGAACATTTACCATGGCCATCAATCTGGGTCCCTGGGAGAAAATGTTTGCTCACAATTATGCTAGGTTTGAACTTCTGGTCAGAGGCACCCAGGTAAATCCAGACACAGTGAAAGCAACAACAGTACTGTCCAAACCATGTCGGGACTCTAGAGTGTGGCTTTTATTCACATACACAGAGAATAATCACAAAGTGAAGATGGACCCCCACAGGGCTACTCCTACTGGTAATGCAGATCACTGAGGTACAAAGTGCGCGTGTGCGGCTGCCTTTACACCTAACACACACACACACAGTGAGCCTCAGGTTCCGAAATGGAAACAGCAAACACTCTCTGGTTCTGAATGGACATTGGCACACATGTCCAGATATGGTACACTTCCCCTGACTAGGCACCCTCGGCCAGTACTAGGAGACTTTCCCATATTTCATGAGGAATTGCTGGTGGCACCCTCGACCACCAAAGAGCACATACAGGCTCACAGAAAATCCAAACCCACAACTAAAAATTCTGTACTTGGCAAGTCTCTTTCTGGACCCCATAGTAGGCAGACACTTTTAAACAGAAAATCAGTCTAGGTGACAGAGTCCCTTTATCACAGAAAAACTCACCACAGGAATGCAGGTGCCCCAAGGCTTTTCCACACAAAAGTCTCGGGTACTCACAGAGCAGATGAATCTCAGGCAACTTCTGTACAGTCCAGAATGGATCAGGGGACTGCCTCTGAATCCTGGAACCCCCCCCATCCCTCCAGGGATGAGGCACTGGAAAACCCTTTTGGAATGGTTTCCACCACTTCACTCTCTCTCTTCTATGTTCTTCTTCTAGGGTGAGAACAAACTACCCAAGCTACAGAGGTAGCTCTCTGTCAGAGCTAAAAACTGAGGAGCTGCCTAACTGCAGCCTCCTCCTGCCACTCCACTCTACAGACTACTGACTCTAACTCAACATTCTACAGCTAACTCCCCAGTTAGCATTCCAATGTGGCTTATGCTGCTGCAAAAATTCTAAAGTGACATCATCACTCCAGCTCAGCTGAGACTGAAAACAGAGTATGACAGTGTGAAATCCATTTAACTGGCATTGCGCAAGCTGCCTCTCCCTGCCTGCCACTGATTCAAAGTGGGATTCTAGTAACCCCTGGGAACAAAGGGGTACACTTGTTTCATCCAGAGGAATCGCGAGAGAGAGGGTACTGTGGGACAAATACAATTATAGTCACAGAAATCACAAAAAATATATATATATACACATCTGCATATTTTTGTTGTTCCATTAGTAAAGATACTTGGGGGGGCATAGATTAACACAAAATACATCTGTTTTCATGTTGTTCCATTCACTTCAACGAGAGAAGTCACTCATGTCATAACTCTGAGAGAGAGAAAAAGAGAGAGAGAGACAAAAAGAGAGAGATACTTGTTGGGGGCCATACAAAAATATTATTCTGAGCCAAAGGCAGACCCTGTTGCAGGGCAGTCACACTGCCGCTGGCTTGGGTGGCTCTGTGGAGGACAGAATGGTACTGCTGGGTGTCGGAGAGACTGGGCAGTGTCTGCTGCTCATTTTGATAATTTCTTCGGCCTGGTTTGCTCTGACTGGAACATCCATCAAAATAATACCCACATCCACACAGCAGCATTAATAAAAAAAATTGTCTTAGCTGCCTGCAGTGCTTGGTATTGCTCTATGATACAACAGTACTTGCATCTGTCTGTCTCTCTCTGTCCTTCTCCCAGCACACTCTCATCATGGGCCTGAGCAGCATATGCCACCAGTAAAGCCCAGCCATGAAGCAGCCGTTTGGTGTTATTGCTTTTATTTAGCAGTTTTACCGCAATTTGTATACAAATAATGCATTAAATACTTCATTTGGGCCTGTGTGTTAAATATGATCAACTTTGGCCACTTTTATGCATTGTATCGCATTTTTTCAAATATTTATAAATAATCAGAACTAATCCGAACAAATCAGAACTCCACCGTGTTCCAGTTCTTATTTAATAAGAATCAGAACTTCAGCGAGTTCTCCCACTCCTAATGAGAACATGATGTCACAGCACACCATTTATCCCAATACTTTCTATGCTGAAAGTACAAATATATTGGAAAAACTCTGCAAACACACATATTAAATGCAATTTATAGGGAAAAACCCTGCACTACAACTCAGTTTGCAAACCCAACTGAAGGTAAATGTGGTATTTTACACTTTACTGCAACTTTGTTTGTTAAACTCTAAGGCCCAGATATTCAGACTGCGTCTGGGTGCAGCGCAACTGGGATGCGCCGGGTCCAGGACCAGGTGATATTCAACAGTGATGCGCCATGGTGCAGCGCTGTTGAATATGGCACGGACAGTGCAGTACGCATGGTGCAGTGGCACTGTGCTGGCGTAAGCCACAGATAGGGAGCACGGGGATGTGCCAGTGCAAACGCAGTTGCGCTGGGCGCATCACCGGTGGTATTCAGCAGAGGGCATGCAAATGAGGCCATAATATATGCAAGGCACAAATGGGTCCATTTGCATGTCATTATGGCCCTATTTGCATGCCTTGTGCAGGGCATTCCGGCGAATTGCACCTGGCACCCTGCACAGACTGACATGAGCAGAGGGGTCGCTGGGCATCCCCTGCCCTGTAGCTGTGATCGCCGTTGACTGTCATACATAAATCCCTGGCAGTCTAGAGGTACACCACTCCTCCCATTTCCCCAATCACCAGTTAGAAGCCCAGATATATCCTTGGTGGACTAGTGGTACCCCCCTGCCCAGTGCCGTGATTGTGGTTATCGTGCATCGGGTGAGTTTTTTTGTGATCTCTTGCCTCTACCTCTCCCACACAAAGAACCCTGTTCACTCCCCATTTATATGGTGTAACTCAGCTCCAAGATAGTCATCTGCGCACCACACGACAGGTACAGTATATTGGTAGGCATATTGTATCAGGACAGTCCCCAAACATGGAATGACTTCATGCACATATCTGGAACAGTCTAGTACAGTATGCCCTGTAAGCCCATACTGTACCTGTCATTCGGTGGGTGGCTGGGTGGTATGCGGGCAGGTTGCAGCTGCCCACCAATGACGGGGGTGTATGTGGGGTGGGAAAGGGGTTCTGTGTGGGTGTGAGAGGTGGGGGGTGCCACTGGATCACCAGGGAATATGCCGACACCGATGTACTGTGATTGCGGCACTGGGCGGAGAGGGGGTACCACTAGTCCACCAGGATATTTCAGGGCTTTTAACCTGTGATCATGGAATCAGGAGGGAGGGGGGGTTCCACTAGTCCACCAGGGATATTTATGGGCTTCTAACCAGTGATTGGGGTAACAGGAGGAAGGGGGTACCACTAGACTGCCAGGGCATTAAATGTCCTATGAATACCGGTGATCGGGGACACAGGAGGGAGGGGGTGCCACTAGACTACCAGGGATATGTTGGTGCTTGTGGATGGCGTTCTGGGTGAGCAGGTGGCCACCTATGGCTGGCAGCTGCTGTGTTGCACCCTGCAATACAGCAGCCCGCCTGTGGGTGGCCAGGAGTTCCACCAATTCACGAGCTCAACTTTGAGCCCCCCTATGTGGCACAATGCAGGGTTGTGCCAGCATATGTGCTGCATATGCATGGGCACACCCTCTGCATCTGCACAGCACGCATTTACATTGAGCCCCAGTGCATTGGGATTTGTGCTGCACCTGTCAGCAGTTTCAATATCCCACTGGGGGCGAAGTGCGGAATTGCGCCAGCGCAACTCTGTTGCGCCAAGTGCAACCACTTTGAATATCTGGGCTGTAGTAGACAGGCATGCTGTGGCATCTAAAGGGTGCTGACACATCATGTTCTCACATGCTAATGTGGCTGTCATGGACAATGATATTTCAACAACCAGAAAATGGAGCCCCCCCCAGGATAGTTACAGGGACAAGTATGAACACTGAAGATAAACTTAAGCAATCACATCTATCTCTAACAGCTACACAAAAAGAGTTGGAAACAAAATTTACAAGATATAAGGGTGTAGTTTTCCTTTAAGCTGTGTTTACATGGTTGATGCACTGTGACTCCTGCAGTGCCTTAACTTATGTTGAACACCACAGACAATAAAATCTTTTGTCCACATGACCCCTCACAGTGCTGAAGCCAGTCACGCTGGAGAGGGCAATAAGTCTGTGGGCTAGTTTGTGATGTCAGCGGTAATGCAGCTGATGACACGTAATCAACTGACTCCACATCACCTGGTTCCCATGACTTCACCCTGATGCCACCCCGTCAAGCTGTGTGTCTGCCCCCTCAGTACCCTTGATCCCAACTCACACTAACTCCTTACTCTGGTGCCCTTTTCTCCATTGACAAGTTGTCTCCTGGAGAAGGAGCCAACTCTTCATGATGCCTCACTTCCTTGTTCAGAGGAATCATGGGAGGCAGTGGAGCATCTTGGGAGGCAAATGAACTATGTTATGTCACAGCAAGTGGCTCAGCCAGCCCACACGGCCTCTTAAGCTGCTCACCCCAATCAGCATTCCCAACTTTGGAGAAGATTCCAGAGTGCCATTGTGATCGACTTATCATGATCTGGTAAGTATCTACACTGCAGCCTTTGTACCAGAGCAACACAAGAGCTGGTGTTGCTATGGTGCAAATGCGACCATGTAAACAAGGCTTTTGTAAAAGCAATCTGAATCACACATAGCAATCATTCCTTGGGGAGGTGATTCCAGAGGAAAGGATGAGAGGAGAAAGATCTTCCACCAGAGATGAAGGTGATGGTTGGGAGAACAGCTACTGTGGGGGTTTATACAGGGAACAAGGAGAATATCAAGGAACAACCAGAACTACTGGGTAGGAAGAGGTGATATTTTTAAGGATTGACGGTAAGGTGAGCGACTGCAGATATGAACAGTACTGGATCTCTTGGGAAACTGGCCAGGGAAGACCCTCAGAAAGTGACTGGCATGGCAGCATTTGTACCTCATGGCCAGGTGATTTTCACTTGGGCCCAACAAGCTGATGTATTACCATGGGAAACCATAACCATCATTAGCATCCACTGAAGTTCATGTAGCCATTTTATCCTACCCAGTCTGCACATCAAAAAGCTGGCACAGGCTTATACTGTACTTGTCAGCTGGTGTCTCAGTTTGAGAGTGAGAGGGAGAGAGAGATAGAGGGAGAGAGGGAAAGTGTGAGTGAATGTGTGTGTCCCACTCCTTGTTCAACAAATCAGATGGCTCAGTAACAGCAGCAGTTTAACTGCAACATGATGATGCCATGTGTCTCAGCCTCATGCAAAAAGGATGGCAGGTTACATATCACCAAACTGCATTTAAACAACATATTATTCTCCTAATTAGTGCAAACTGCTACAAGCACTGTCAGAAAAAAGCCTGCCAATGTACCACACTTATTCTGCAGTCTTCATCATCACAAAAAACAGCAGTATACCTTATTTATTTGAGTAACAGTGGGGTAGTGCTCATTACAAGTAACACATTACCGTAATCTAATTAAAAATTTTATGTAACTAGTAACAGTAACTGAAAACTTGTAAAAATGTAATACCGTATTGGACAGTTTCAGTATTACATTTTGTTTGTAAAATGATCAGTTACTGTAAACTTTTTCCTGTTTCTTCCTCCAGAACCCCACCCAAATCTGCCACAAGATAATGTGTCCACAAATATGCACCCTAAGTGTCCTAAATGAATGACAACTTTGGAGCATGTAAACATATATTAAGACTAAATGGCATTGTACTGACTGGACTCTCAGGTGAGCACTGCATCTGCATGAGAGTTCCAGTGAGTTCCCACCAACATTATTGACCGTCCACATCCACACACGCCCTAGTAAAATTGATCAGTGCATGCTGCATGCATATGTGATAACTCACGCTATACTTACTGAACTTATGAGCCACTGTAGCCCACCAGAACCTTTTCTTTGTATGACTGATTAAATAAGTATTGCCAAGCAATCTGAATTGGTGGTCAGCAGATTCAGCCATAAGCAGCAGTACTGCTGAATACTGGTATCTCATTAGTGGTCTCTAGTTATCTCAGTAGGGGTTTGACGATCACTCAACGCACTTCTGGAATGCCATAATGGCAATTTGGACCAGCAGTAAGACAGAAGGATAAGAACCTTTGCCTTGCATTGGACTTTTGAAATAATTAGTTTTAAATGTACGATATTGTGTGTGCTAAAAGAGGGGTGTTTGTCCTGGGTGGAAGGATGGTGGAGCTCAACTGAGAAGGTAGTAGGTTTTATTATATCTAGTTTGAAAGCCTTTATTGTTTAATCTTTTTAGTAGTGTTTCTCAATATCCAACAATGCCAATAATACATTAGGACAACAAACTTGGACAAAATACAAAGACAATATGACAATTCATTCCATAGTACCAACATCACAATCAGCTGCATTTTGAATATCTGCTATCATTAAATTCTGCAGTATCTGGGAGATGAGCAGGCAGTGCTCCACAGCTGGTCCCAGGCCAGCATATTCCCAGTTGGTCCATTCCTGGCTGAACCCCATTCTTTGACAGTCTCAGAGAAGGCCACTGTGTAGTGGGGCAGCATCAGTTGATGGCACAGAGTCGAAGTACTTGTCCCAACTCTTGAGGAATAACTCCTCTCTCCATCTCAGAGAGTAGGTCAGTTTTTCCAGGGACAGAGCCTGGAGACATAATGTCTTCCACTGAGCCAGTGTGTGCTGCACAAGAAACCCAGGTGTTCTAGATGCAATGGCAGGCTAGGGTGAGTAACGTTCAAACCTGTTGTGGATAGGGCTCCCAGTCCTCCTCTATCATATCTTCCATGACCATCAGCAGTGAGAGAGCTATGCACAGCACTGTGCATCTCAACAGGTCAGTCAAGTCTTTAGCAACATCTGCCAGAAGGGTTGTACAGTTAAGCACTCCCAAAAATAATGCCCATATATACCCATAGCATTCTTGCACCTCCCACAATTTGGTGATATACTAGGATTGAAGCAGTGTACCACTGTAGAAGGACAATACAATCTATGTAGGAATATATATTGGGACTTATATTTTTTACACAGCAGGAAGTCCATGTGTGTTTTCAATATAGTAGCCCAATCTTCCTATGTAATAGCCATGCCCAAGTCCTATGCCCACTGGTTACAAACATTCTGAGAGAGGTCCAGGAGGTATTGTTTGTCCTACTTAGCAGGCTTGGAGATCCCCCCCACTCCTTTCACAGATACCCTTGTCCAATATGTGGCCTGTTCTAAAGAAGTCAATGGAAAGCCCTCCACCTAGTGTCTCCCTTGCCCCCTTCCAAATGCCCTGACTTGCAAGTACCTAAAGTGGTGGGAAGTCCGCATCTGCAGCTTCTTCTGTAATGCCTCAAATGACTGCATGCCATTTCCTGTATACAAGTCTCCTAAGCATCAAATGCCCCTCTCCCCCAACCCCACATCTTCCAGACCCATAGAAACTCAGGATTTCCAGCAACTGGCATGAACAGAGTTTTATTCTCTTGGCCCCTCTCTGCATCCGAGCCATCTCCCAGGTTGTCAGGGTAGACACCACCAGTGGGTTGGGAACTTCCTGTGTGACTATAGTTCCATAGGTGTGGCCTGATGAAAGAGATATCCTCAAAGAAGATCTCTATCTACCCCAAGGACAAATACACTGACAGCCTACTTGTGCTACCCATCTCCTCTAAATCAAGCCAGCTTCTGGCCTCCCCTCTGTTCACCCAATCCTGAATATACCTATGTTTGCCACTATCTGGTAACCCTGTATATCAGGAAAAGCAAGCTCCCCAACTCCACCCTACCTCTGAGACGCTGATGGCTCATATTGGATCTTTTCCCATGCCATATGAATCTGGCAAACCCCCTTTCTAATTTCTTCATGTCACTCTTAGTGGGCCCTGTAGGAATCATCTGTAGCAAATACAGCAGCCTGGGAACTGTGTTCACATTAAGAAGATTTATGTGGCCCAGCCAAGATACGGGCAGTGCCCTTCATCTTTTTAATTTTGTGAGCACCTTATTAAACAGGGTTTATAATTAAGGATGTAAAGACTATGCAGATCTCTGCCTACCTACACACTGATACATACTGGATTTTCTGGCCACCATCAGCCCCCAACTATCCCTTGTCCAATCCTCTTGAGGCTTCCCAATGGCCATTATCTCCAATGTGTGCAGGTTTACTTTACAACCTGAAAAGTTGGAAAATTGAGAGATGACCTGCAGTGAGGTTGGCATTGTTCTTAAAGGTTCCCTCACATTAAGGAGCAGATCATCTGCATATAACGTGATTTTATGTTGTCTACCTGATTTACCAATCACTCCCTTTATGTCCTCCAACTCTCTCATTTTAATGGCTAATGGCTCTATAGCCAATTCAAACAGCATGGGGGACAGGGGACACCACTGACTAGTGCCTCTAAAAAGCTGAAATTCCTTGGAAAGATCACCACTTTCCAGTATCTGAGCCAGGTGACGAACACAGAGTAGCCTCCCCAGACCCACAAAGTCATCTTCCAAAGTGAACCTCCCTAGGGCCTCGAACTGGTACTCTTATTCTGTTCCATCAAAGGCCTTCTCAGCATCCATCAACAACACAAGTGCTGCACCCAGACACCAAAACCCCCCATGCACCATGTTCAACAATCTATGCATGTTATTATAAGACAAATGTCCCTGCACAAATCCCATTTGGTCTGGGTGCACTAACTGCAGAAGTACCCACTCAAGGCACCATGCTAACACTTGGCCAAGATTTTGAGGTCACAGTTCAGGAGAGAGATGGGTCTGTAGAAGCACACTCCAAGAGATCCTTCGCCAGCTTAGGTGACACACAGATGGCAGCCAGCCTCATAGCATGAGGCTGGCAAACCCCACTCCTCCCTAGGCTCTTCAAACATATCTGTCAATGGGCCTACCATATCTCCCCCTAATGTCCTTGTTTCAACGATCCCACTGCTAGGACCACCTCCACCTTCAGTACTGGAGCTCCAATAGTCTCTCTCTCTCTCTCTGGTCCTCTGTATGGCTGAGGATGGATACACCATTGAGGAAGGCTTTGGCTGCTCCCCTGAAGCCCCACACTCCGCCCTATATAGGAGCTCATAAAAAGCTTTGAAGGCTCCTCTGATTATTGGGGACTGTGTCTCCAACCCTTTCCCCCACTAGTTGTGAATACTCACCTTCCAGGCAGGAGCTCATCTACCCTGCACCAGTTGAACTATTAACGAACTCAGCTTTTTCCCCATTCAAAAATCTGCTGGTGGAGAAAAGAACAATCCCATCTTAGCCTCTGTAGTCAGTAGTGTACTGTGGACCTCACTTGTGACAGTAATGTCCCATAGACAGACCCATCCCCAGTCATTGCCTGTCTTTCTAGCTCCATCAGTTTTCCCTCCAGCTTCTGTTGCTTCTCCCTGTGCTGTTTTTTGTGGGAAACTACAAACCCAATGATTGTACCTCTCATGTATGCTTTCCTCTCCTTCCACAGTACCATCTCTGCAGGGGCAGTAGCCAGGTTAGTGGATAAATACAAAGCCCATTGCTCCTTTAAGGACAGACTAAACTCCTTTGTCAGTAAGTATCATAGGTATTTAACAAGCTTAAAGACTTTTGTCCATGATGCTTGCTGATCCCAAGATATTTAGAACCTTAAAGTTCTTTCCCTACAAAAGGAGTCCAAACTAGCCTTAAAATTATCCATAGTTTTACAATCCACTACTGAAGAAGGAAGGCTGTTCCAGGAGGATATTACCCTTTGCATAAACCAAAATCTCCTCAAATTAGAATGCCATTTGGGCAATAAAAGTTGCTTATTATCTCTCCTCTCACTAGTCCAGCTGGTAAGTATAATTCCTAATTCTTCCCACAGCTTAGTGTCTCCCATGATTTGATAAAGCATACACAAATCACCCCTGTGCCTTCTATATTGTAAGGAACATAGATTTAAACTCTCCAATCTATCTGAATAGGGAATACCTTTAAAGATCATGTGCAACAGTTTTTACATATTTTTAATAAAAGATTTAAAAGTTGCAGTTCAAGTCCTTGTGTCATGGTTAGTGTTTCCTGAAAATTTCATGCTGTTTGGTTTTGTGGTTTTCTTTAAATCAGCATTTGTTAACCTGCTCTGTAGTGGCTGAAAACAGTGGAGTTATTTCTGTCCTCTCAGGCAAGCTTAGAGTGTGGTGACATCATTTTGGAGTAGCTTGTTTCAGATTCCCAATCAGAGCAGCACTCCGTAGAGTTTTTGATTTGCTGAGCACTCCAGGTTTCTTACAAACCCAGTCTCTGGTTTGTGTTTAGATAGATCAGCTTAAAATATATTATTCTCTTCCTTTAAAAAGCTGATAATTTCAATTTCAATGCTGAATTGAAGTAGAGGAAATCTTTTTCTGTGAGAAATCAGCTTGTCTATATCACAGCTCTGTTCTTGCTAATCAAACCTCAGTTTTTTTCTAACAATATAACACAGAGCTGTTTAATGAATATAAAATAAATCTAAATTTTGTTCATTCGCAGAACGTTTGTTTTTGATGTAGCCTTCATAAATACAATCATGTAAGAACATTTTTTTTCATGTCAGATTAATAAATAGGTGCTTGTCACACTCTGCTACAGCATTTCAAGCACACATACTGTCAGAACTAACACATTTTAGTTCTTTGGTGGTTTCTGTGTGAAAATACATCATGTATGTGTATAACTAAAACACTAGGTGGCATCCCGATGCACCATGTCGCTGCTCCACAGTTGAGGCAGCTGCAGCCTACTGCCACTAGTCCCCTGCCCCACAAGCCCCCTGCCTTCTACTCCACATTCGAGGCTGCTGCACACTGTCTTCTCCCTCACAGTCAGGGATTGTGCACCCTGCTGCCTACATCCCCTGCCTAAAGAATCAGGACTACTGCACCCTGCTGCCCCCTACCCAAACAATTGGGGTTGCTGCACCTTGCTGCCCCCCCCACCCTCACAGTTAGGGATGCTGCACCTGTTGCCCCATTTCTGTCTCCACAGTCAAGGCTGTTGTGCTGTGCTAAGCCCTAGAGTGCCAGGTTCCCTGCCTCCACAGCTGGGGCTGCTGCACCATGCTGCCCTAGCACCAGAGGTGGAGCTTTTGTTGCACCCTGCTACCCACTTCCATTGCCCCAAATGGTCAAGGCTGCTGTACCACATGTACACCATCTCACAGTCAGGGCTGCTGTACCCTGATGCTCCATGTTTCCTGCCCCACAGTTGATGCTTCTGCATCATGCTGTCTTCTATCCCCTGTCAGCCCTTCTCCAGTCCTCTGGAACCACTCCTGTTTCTAGTGAATTGTTGAACATGGTGGTCAATGGGGCAGCCAGTACCTCCCTAAGCTCTTTTAGTACCCTGGGGTGAATCCCATTGGGTCATAAATGTCTTATTCACCTTCCGGGCTGCCGGTCCTTTCAACGCTCTTTCCTCTGAAAATGGACCTGTGTCCACCCCCATCCCTGCCTCCTGGTAGTCTGTCCCCCTCCACCCTCCACTGTGAAAACTAAGCAGAAGTACATGTTTAAGATATCAGACTTTTCTTGGTCTCCTTCTGCTCAGTCCCCCTTTTCCACCCTTCAGATTCTTACAGTCCCTACCCTTGTTTTCCTCTGCTTTCTACGCACCTGAAAAACTCTTATCTCCTATTAATGACCCCTTTGACAATTTTCCCTCTGCCTGCATCTTTGCTCCCCTTATTGCTTTGACTGCTTCCTTCTGCCTTGTTAGGTATACCTCCCTGTCCTACTTCCTCTGCATTTCCTTATACCTCTTGAATGTAACCATTTTTTCTTTTACCACTCTTGCCACTTCCTTTGATAACCATAATGGCCTCCTTTTCCTTCTGCATTTGCAAACTTCCTTCACAAATAGGTTGGTTGCTTTAGTTATGCCCTCCCTTATTCTCTACTGTGCCTCTACACTTCCTTGGCACTTCTCCACCCCCTTAATCAGTTCCTGAGGCAGTTACCCATTTCTTTAATATCTACCATCTTAAAGTCCAGAAACCTCATCCACATGTGGTTTGCCTGTGCTCCTGTCTTTAAATTGAACCACACTGTACAGTAAACACTGATACCAAGAGGACTGCCCACTGTGACATTTTCAATGCTGTCCCTGATTGTAGGCACCAGGTTCAACATCATCCCATCCCTAGTTGGTTCTCTGACTAACTGCATGAGAGAAGTCCCTTGTAGGGAGTCAAGGATGGCCCTTCTCCTTGCCAAACCCCGAGATGGAAGGCTGCACTCCACATCTGGCAGGCTGAGGCTGCCAGCTAGCAGCAACTAACCCTTACTTGCCATTCTGATAATGGCTTCCCCAAGTGCCTTATCCATCTCCGTGCCCTGTGCTGGAAGTCTGTACACTACTCCAGTATAGAGAGTGGACTCAGAGCCTACCTCCTGTTTCTCCTATCAGAATTCCAGCCCCTCATTTTCCTCTTTGTGCCCCTGTACCTCCAGAGCCTTGATACACTTCCTCACATAGAACTCCTCCTTCTTTCATCCCCACTCTGTCACTCCTGAACAGAGTAAAGCCCAGTATGTTCATTTCTTAGTTGTGGTGCTCAGTACACCACAGCTCCGTTATAGCCACAAAATCCAGATTAGCCTCTGCCATGATGACTTCCAGGTCTGCAGCTTTGTTACAAAGGCTCCTTGCAGTCGTGCACATAGCTTTTCTTGTCTTTCCTCTTGGTCTGCTACCCTGCTTCTTCCTCCCAGTCCTGCCTGTTTTATTCACTGACTTACCCCTTGCCTCACCCATTTCCTTTTTATGTTCACCATATTTAGTCCTCTTTAATCTATTGTAACCCCCCCTCACAGGGTGGGCTTAATATTCCAGTCTTTTTTCTTCTCCCCCCATTAGGTGTTCACTTCGGGCATTTCCTGAGTCCTGCCCTTAGGTGGTGGTGTTCTTGCATGCTATATAAGTAGGGGGCAGCAGAGAGAAGAGGGGGAGAGAGACAGTGGGTTTGGCAGGGTAGTGTGGCCTATAACCCCCCTGGCCTGGAAGGTACTGGCCTGAACAGTGGCAATGCACCGGGTGGCATCTCAGTGGGGGAGGGTGGCAGGAGTTGGTGACTGATGGGGTCAGGGGAGCTGTTGTAGTTTTGTCAGATGGTAGGAAATTGGAAGTGGAAGCAAGCTTGGGTCATCAGGATGCTGGAGTCTGCCCGTACCTCAAAAATCTGAAACCAAATGGCAGTGAGGCTGCCGTGGTGGTGACAGGGCCCCTTGGAGTTGGCAGTTTTAAGGATATTATTTCCCATGTGGCATACTGCTGGAGGTAAGCATGGAGGGTCTTCACTTTATTGGGCCTGCCGTGCCAGTGTCTGGGGCAGGACCCTTGTCAGACTCATAAAGGAGTGCAGGGGGAATGATGTAACAAAAGGGGGGAGCTGTTGTCCAGCTTGATAGTTATAAGCCACTGTGCAACCCTAAACGGAGGTGGGAACAGTGTTTGGTTTTGGTTCTGGGAAAGGGAAAACGGAGCAGCCATGGTATGGTATTAGGCTGTATTAGGCCCTGGTTCTAGAAGGTCCAGAGGTGGAAGAGAGTTAGGCACTCCTCCTGGGAAAGGGTAGTATTGGAAAATGCAGTTGGCAGGAGTGAGCCTTGATTGTAGCTTGCAGTTCTATGCATGAAGCCTCCTTTCAGGTCTACTTTTCTAGGCCTTGGTGATTCAGCGGTTCTGTTTTTTTCCAGTACCTGTGTGCATGCCAAATTTTTGCCTTATGCTCTCAGTCCTATGGAGCTGCTCCTTATATTTATTGTTGTAAATCATTAATAACTTCAAATTAAATGTTATATTTCCTTTGACATGGTGGTGCTGGGTTATTTAATGAACTAACCTAAATGATCCCTCTGAAGAAGGTTTTCCCATCTCCTTGTCCCTCCTGAAGCCCCAAAGATGGGTGCAGTGGCTTGAGGGTCAGCATCGGCCTGGTGAGGTGAGACCATATAGTGCTTGAAGTTCCACCGGCCAGATAAGGCCTGGAATTTTGTTATTTTTAAAGCTGTGTGCTGCTTTCTGGAGTACTCAGGCTCCGGCTCCCCCCCCCTCATTTTTTCCACTGGGTCCCCTAGACAAGTTGATGGAGGAGGGGGTCATATTATGTCCTCCCCTACCTGCATTATATTCTCCATTTTCTTCTTTACTGTCCCTGTTGTTTTGTAAATCTGCTTTAGGAGAGTTTTCTCCACTACAGTCTTCCCTCCCTAACACTGTGGGAGGCAACTGTTACCTCTTTTGTTTCACTGCATCTTCCCATCTAGCTTAAATGCTCACGCATGTAGCATTTAAACCTTCTATTGAGGACTACAGCCCACTTTCTAGAAGGATCCAGGCCATCTTTCCATAAAGGCCCATAGGTTGTCTCCAACTGGACTTCAACAGCGTCCAGCAATGGTTCAGGTCTAGTCAGTATCACTTAATGCCCGGAAAACTGTTTCCATGATCTGTGGAACCAGACAGAAGCTCATAAAGCTTATTGCCCTCCCCTCCTTCCACACGTTAGATGGGGCCACAGTTGATGATGTTCCCTCATTTAAGTATTTCGAGGTCTGGCTTGACTGCCACCTTGACTTTTTGGGGCATGTGGATGCCAGCCACAAAAAACGTCACCTTAAACTCAGTGAGTTATACAGGAATAGAGGTTGCATTCCTCTTCTTGCTCACCAAGCTATTGTCCAGAAATTGATTCTCCCCATCTTCAACTTTGGTGACATTGTCTACAGTGCTGTTCCTAAGACTACTCTAGCCAGACTGGACTCCCTCTTTCACTCCATCTGCTGCTTTGCTTTGGACAGTCTGCCCACACCCACCATTGCTCCCTCTATTCTTCCCTCTCCCTTCCCACCCTTGAAGACAGATGCCAAGCTCACTGTACCTCCTTTATCTTTAAATACTGATGGAGTTCCCTCCCCTTCTACCTTACCTCGCTCCTCTCCTCCCCCTCCCTCCTCGTACATCCTTCATAACTCTGGCTATTACTTCCTTGTACTTCCTTCAAGAAAACCATAAGCTGGCCAGGCTGCTTTCACTTACTGTTTCCCTAAACTATGAAATTCTCTCCCCTATACATCCACTCTGCCTCTCCCCAGCACTCACTCTCGTCTCTACTCCATGTCTTCTCTTCTCACACCTGCAATTGCACCTGACAGGTGTCCCTGTTCCCATACTTTCTACCTGCTACCCCCATCTTCTCCTGATATTCTCTTGACCACCCCTTCAGCTATTCCCCACTACCCCTGCACTTTGAATCCTGTTCTTCACTGAAACCCAATGGGTAGCTTTCTCTGCCTCTTCCTTCTTAGTGCACTCTGTACTTTATTTGTACCTCCTTGACAACCTCTGGGTTGCAATCTCCTCCACAACCATGCATAAATGGCACAAATATTGTATACAGTAAATTGCTTATATGATTGTAGCTTAGTGTTTGCTGCTTAGTTCTTCTACCTGCCATGTTATTATTGCTTATGATTGCTGTACATTACCCTCCACTTCCCCCTTCACCCCAGGACACATCTGGAAATGAGCTGTTATCAGCTCAGTATGTCTTTTCTGGTGAAACTTTTGAAATAAATAAATGAATATTCTCAGAGTTTGTTTCCCAGTCCCCCCCACCCAAAGACCTTCCTCCATGCACCATGCCTACAACAGTTCACTAAATGCCTGGTATAGATCTTCCTTGCCTCTATCCAGCCACACACAGGTAGCACCTCAGACAATGCTGCCACGCCTGCTACTTCATTGTTCTTATAGATACATAGATACATAGACAATGTCGGCAGATAAGGGCCTATGGCCCACCCAGTCTGCCCATTTGAGCTTGTAAGTTCAGTTTGTTTTCCTAGAAGTCTGTTTCCCCTTACCCCTGACCTCTAGAATTCCTTTATGTCTATCCCATGCATTCTTAAATCCCGTGATTGTTTCTGCCCCCACCACTTCCTCTGGCAGGGTGTTCCACTTGTCCACCACCCGTTCTGTGAAGAAATTCTTTCTCATGTTTCCTCTGAATCGTCCCTCCTCCAACTTCATCCCATGCCCTCTAGTCCTGGAACATCTTTTCGCTTAAAATAGTGTTTTCCTGCACCCTGTTCCTCCCTGTAAGATACTTGTATGTCTCTATCATATCCTCTCCCTCCTCTCCTCCAGGGAGTACATGTTCAGTTCCTTCAACCTGTCTTCATAGGACTTGTGATGCAATCCATGCACCATCTTTGTTGCCCTCCTCTGAACCTTCTCTACCCTATGTCCTTACGTAGGTATGGTCTCCAGAATTGTACACTGAACTCCAGGTGGGGCCTCACTAGTGTCTTGTATATGGAATTATGACCTCCCTTTTCCTGCTGGTGATGCCTCTGCCCATACATCCCAGCATCCTATTAGCTTTACCTGCTGCCTTGTCACACTGTTTCCCACCTTGAGGTCATCAGAGATGACAACCCCAAGATCCCTTCCTGCTTGGTGCATGCTATATCCTCACCGCCTAACTGATATATTGTGCCAGGGTTTTGTGCCCCATATGCATTATCTTGCACTTCTTTGCATTGAATTTCAACTGCCAAACCCCTGACCATTCTTCAAGTTTCTGCAGGTCGCTTCTCATTCTGTCTACACCCTCTGGTGTGTCTACTCTGTTACAGAGCTTTGTGTCATCAGCGAACAGTGAAATTCTGCCTCTAGATCCCATGCGCAATGTCACTGATGAAGATGTTGAATAGGGCCGGTCCCAGCACTGATCCCTGTGGTACCCCACTGGTCACTCTTCCCTCTGTGGAGTGACAGCCTTTACCACCACCCTCTGTGTCCTGCCACCCAGCCAGTTACCTACCCACCACACTACTGTCCTGCCCACACCCATATTCCCCAGTTTGTGTAATAGTCTTCTATGTGGCACAGTGTCAAAGGCCTTGCTGAAGTCCAGATAGACCATGTCCACTGCCTCCCTGATCCACCTCCCTAGTCACCCAGTCAAAAATTCAAGAGGTTGGTCCGACATGACCTCCCCTGGTGAAACCATGCTGCCTTGGGTCCTGTAGTCCATTGGCGACCAGATGTTCCACCAATCTCTCCTTCAGTAGTGCTTCCATGATCTTCCCCACTACCGAGGTGAGGCTGACTGGTCTGTAGTTCCCTGCTTCCTCTTTGTTCCCACTTTTGTATAAGGGGACTACATCTGCTGTCCTCCAGTCTTTGGGTACCTCCTGTTTCCAGTGATCGGCTAAACAGGATAGCACAGAGGTTCACGCCACCTCTTAGTTCTTGAGGACCCTGGGCACCCTGTCTGGTCCTCTACTGTTTATCAACTCTATTACTTCTCCAGTTCCTTCAGGACCCTTTCTCGTGTAAAGGGACTTGTGTCCATTTCTGCACCATTCTCACCCCTTGTACTCTCTTCAGACCCATTACCCCCCTCTTCCTCAGTAAAGACTGAGCAGAAATACCTGTTCAATATGTCAGCTTTACTGTCGTCATCCTCCATGCGGCTCCCATCCTCCCCCTTCAGTCTCACTATCCCTCCCTTTGTCTTTCTTTTTTCACTTATGTACCTGTAAAAGGTTTTGTCCCCTTTACCCTTATTTGTCATTTTGTTTGAAAATGTTATGACTGATCCCATGCTTTGCTCTAAGAAAGTTATGACTAATCCTTTAGGACCAATGTTAAGCTGCTAACTTGTATGGAAATACTCTGGACATGAAACTTGAAGCAACAGTCCTGTAGCTTGGCCTTGGGTCAAAAGTCCTGGGGCTGAGGGAGGGTGGAGGGCATTAGGGTTGAAAAATCCCTTAGGCAACACTTCCCTTCTTCTTTTCTTTTTTTTATTTTGTGGCTTTGGAACCCTAATGACGCATGAAAAATTTTTTTTTTTTTTTGCAATGCATATATGTTTATTTATATACAGAGTAACTGTAATTCTGAACTGTGGATTAGTGCCTGTGTACTCAAAACAAATCCCTCTTTTAACTCAGTGGCCTAGTACAGTGCTGGAAGGTAGCACACTGGTGGGCAGCTGCACCAAGGCAGTTTTGTATTAGACTGGAGAGACCAACTACTGTATCTCCCCAGGGTGAGGATAAGCCAAGCTTCTTTCAAGCTCATTCAATCCAGGACCTCTTTGAATAAAAACAGCATGACAATCCTGTCAAATCAAACAAATGTCTTTGCTTTTTGGGGCCCCTCTGACATGGTCTACTGTTGACTGGGAACTGAACTAAGATCACAAAACTCATTTCTTGTGTGACTGGAGACAGCATTCAACCCTGTTCTCCAAAAGTGATCAAACTAGTTCATTGCCAACTAAGTTAAGCCCCACAGAATGCATTTTCAAAAAAAAAAAAAAAGTTTGCCAGTACATTAAAAAATACGTATATTCTGCCATTAACAGTGCTACAGATGTAGTACTTATCATTTATAGAGCTAGACTCTTCTGTGCAACAGTATCCAAGCCAACCAAATTCTTCTTCTTTCCTGGCTATTCATATTTGTTATGTAATTTTATGGCTGGTTGAATAATCTGCATTTGGTTTGCAATGCTGGAATTTCTGAGTTTATAGAAACACAGAATTTGTCAGCAGATAAGGACCGCTTGGCCCACCAAGGGCACATGTACTGTCACTGTGAACAGGTCATTGCTCTGGAGAAGCATGTTTCCAGTCAAGAATGGTAAAATGGCTACAGCATGGGGGCACTGGAAGGAGTAATGGCAGGGGTTAAGTGGGCAGATGTGTGTCTGGGACACCTGGAGGGAAGTACTCTTTATGCACTAGCAGTGCTGTGATATATCTAGCATTCTGCCTATGGAGGGTGGGGGGATTATAATGGCAGCCACTGCAGGGTGGACAACATTCTCTGGAGGTACACTGCTTGGTCTGAGTGGCAGACCCTAACACGGCACAGAAACCAATAGCAAACAGTAGCTAATTATATTTTTGTGGCAAAATCATTAAAAACAAAAAGCCCAATAACTTGGTTGCTAATATGTTATGCCCAGACTGCCCTGAGGTCAGGGAACAAATCTGGACTTCCAGTGTCCTGGTCATCAGTCCTATTGATGGGTTGCTGCTTCACAGTTCTTGGTTTCAAACAGCCATCTAACTGATGGATGCACATATAATATTTCAGTTTTAAAGAGGGTCTCTGGTCATGGGCAAAAAACACAATACCGATGGAATCAGCAAAAGTGAAATGACTGTATTTAGGGCCATCTTTTTCCTTATTGTCAAACAGCAGCTGACACTTGTGTCAAAACCTGGGAAAACATAAACCCGGCACAACCAGTTTCTATTTCATATATTTTTTCTGTATTTCTCACTCACGTGTTTTGTATAATAAAGGCTATTTGCATAGTAAAATTATTTTATCTTTTAGGTTTCACAAGTCCTTCAGGTACATAAGTGAGAATAGAAACACAGGGGAGGGATTGTGAGTATAAGGAGGGTGGCAGGGGTAGACTGTGCAGAAAAGGATCAAGAAAAAGCAGACATCTTGAGCAGGTACCTGTCCTCAGTCTTCACTAGTGTGAAGGGAGTGTGGGTGGACTACCTGGGAGCACCAGGAATGGGGGAGTAGAATATAAGTCAATTTTCAGAGGATAGAGTCTTGTGGGGACTTGCAGTTATGAAGGTGGACAAGGATTTGTGAATGGATGGTAGACATCTAAAGGTACTAAAGGAACTCAGAGAGGTGCTAGCTACTCCACTGATGGCTTTATTCAATAGCTCACTGGAAAAAGTGTGGTTCTGGAGAACTGGAGGACAGCAGACATGGTCCCTCAACGTAAGAGTGGCAGCAGGGGGGTGCTAGCTACTACAGGCCAGTCAATTTCACTTCAGTGGTGGGGAACATAATGGAATCCCTGCAAAAGGAAAGAATGGTAGAGTAGTTTGAGTCCAGAAGGCTGTAAGATCACAGGCAGCATGGATTCACAGGAGGGAGGTCATACCAGATGAATCTGATGTGCTTCTTTGACTGATGACCAGTGAAATAGATCAGGGGAGGGCAGTGGATGTGGCCTATCTGGCCTTTAACAAGGCCTTCGATACTGTGCCACACAGGAGACTGATAAAGAAATGAGCAGCCTAGGGGTGGGATCCAAAGTGATGAACCAAGTTAGAAACAGGTTAACGGATAGGCATCAGAGGGTGGTGGTTAATGACATTCACTCTAATGGAAACACAGAAACAGAATTTGCTAGCAGATGAGGACCACTTGGCCCACCTAGTCTGATAATTTTTCCCTGCCTATAGTATCACCGTAGATCTTACTTGATCTCTGGCCCATTCACCCCCATGATTCCATTATACCTATCCCATAGATTATTAAACCCCACCACTGTTTTTGCTACCAACCTCCCCTGGAAGACTGTTCCAGAATCCACCACTCTTTCTGTGAAGAAGTACCTATTTACATCTCTCCTGAATCTACCTCCTCCAGCTTCTTATTGTGCCCTACTGTCCTTGGCCACTTTTTTTTTTTAAATACTTCCCTCTTGTACTTTGTAAACCTCCATATGGTATTTAAAGGTCTCCATCATAACCCCCTCTCTCTTTTCTAGGGTGTACATAGTTAGGTCCTTTAATCACTCCTTATAAGGCTTCTGACACAAACCCTGCACCATTTTAGTTGCCCTTCTCTGGAAGGCTTCCACTCTATGTCCTTTCTGAGATGTAGTTTCCAGAACTGGACACAGTACACTAGGTGGGGTCTTAACCAGTAACCTATACAGAGGCAACTCCACCTTCCTCTTTCTGCTGGTGATACTCTGCCCTGTGCACCCCAGCCTTCCACTCACTTTCCCAACTGTCTTGTCACACTGCTTGGCCACCTTTAGGTCATCTGATATGATCAGCCTCCCACGGTCCTTTTTCCTGCTTGGTGGTCATCAGTATCACCCCCCCATTTTGTACTCTGCCCCTGGGTTTCTGTGCCCCAAGTGCCTTATTTTGCACTTTTTTGCACTGAAAACCAGCTGCCATACCCTTGACCACTCCTTGAGTTTTCTCAGGTTGCTGCTTATCCTTTCCACCCCTCTAAGCATCCACCCTATCACAGAGTTTAGTGTAATCTGCAAAGAAGCAGACCTTCCATTCCAGCTCCTCTGCAATGTCACTTATAAAGACAATAAAGATGACTGGTGCAGCCGGCCCAGTGGCGCTGAGGGTTGAGGTGCTGGACGCCACACCTCGGGTCATGCCGGCGACCCGGGTTCTGGAGTGAGCTCGGGTACTGGGGGTCAGCAGAGGAGGGATAGGATGGAGTGCCCACTGGGCTGCTGTCCTGTCTTGTCCTGGGGGGAGGGTGGAGGATGGCTCGGAGCTCTGGCGACCCCCAGTGGAGATGGGGGGCATTGTAGAATGCAGAGCAGCACATACATCAGCGTGTCCTGACGTGCGCAAAGTTGTCATGCGCCATTGTTGGAAGCATGCACCATGCATGGGAGGAAGGGGACTAAGGGGCGTAAAGGGGAAAATCCCTCCCTGGCCGGATAGGTGACAGTTTCCTCCAGTGCAACCACCACACGTCCAACATCGGTCTCCCATCACTGCCCCCCCCAAGCTCTCAGGGGTGTTAGCCCCCCCCACGGCCCCGGAGAGGTCACAGCTACCTTGAAGATGACGGGAGGGATGGTGGACGGTAGAGTGGTTAGGCCAGTGGGGATAGCCCAAGAGAGTTCTGGATCAGGGAGTGACAAAGAGAAGTTGAAAAGAAAAAAAAAAAGATGACTGGTGCCAGCACTGATCCCCAAGTCACCCCGCTGGTCACCACCCTCCCTTTCTTGGAGTGAACTCCATTTATCATCACCCTCTGCCACCCATCTCTTAACCAATTTCTTACCCAGTTTACCACCTTTGGACTCACTTGTAAGCTACCCAGTTTAATTACTAGTCTCCTATATGGAACAGTGTTGAACTCCTTACCAAAATCTAGGGAGGCCATGTCCACCCCTCCACTCTGAGCTAATTCCTTGGTCATCCAGTCAAAGAACTCTATCACATTCATTTGATATGACCCCCCCCCCCCAGTGCTGGATTAAGGCACAGACAACATAGGCCCAGGTATAGGGCTCCTGCCTGCCTGGAGGCCCCCAGCAACCCCAATATATATTTATTACATACCCTTTTCTTTCTGCCTGAGCTACTTTTTTTTTTATAAAGGACTCAGCCACTGAGTAATCTGAGCAAGGCAGGGGCTGTGCTGTAATGTGATTCTCATCTCACTGATTTGGTGTTAACTATGGCTGATAGTTTCAAGGGGCCCTGACCAGGCTGACCTTGGAGGTGTAAATAGGCACATTTCCTTTGCTTTGTCTTCCACCCTCTGGTATCCAACATGGGGAGAAGTTGCTAGACAGATCCTTGCCCCCACCCTGAACTGGTGTTTCTCATGGGGGGAGAGAGACTGGTGCAAATCTTAAATGGTGGCCCTGTGCGGTAGCTTGTCCACTAGTTGCCTCATCTTATGCATTTTAGAGGGCCCCTATCATTCGTATTAGAGGGCTTGGAAAGCCAGCAGAACTTGCTTATTGCAGAGCCTGTTGTTATATGACTTATCCTTCCTGGGTCACATAGTATGCAGGTAGAGGCTGTGGTTCAGAAATGCAAGTGTTCAGAGTCTGCGTGCTTTCCACATTCTCATCTTGGGGCTCTAACCACTAGGCTATACTGCCTAATGTACTAAAGTGCACCCTCTATTATCCACCAACTTGTTACACTGGTTAAATATGGGAACATTAGCACAGGTCTACAGTTAGGTATTAACTATTCAGTTTTTTTATTTGTGTACAGTTTGGTAACAAAAATTCTTAAAAACCACAGTATGACTATTTAAACCTTGTTCAGATCATTTATCATTTATCATCGATCAGTTTTAAAGTAATGAGTGATGCACATCTGATTGGCTTTATTTGCCATGAATAATTTCAGTTTAACATCCAAGTCCTCCTCGCTCATTGGCCTACAGTGCTGTCCAGGGAAAGTAGAGAGCTGGGAGACTGGTAAGGGAGAGGGAGTGATGGTGGGTAAGCTGGGATAAAACCCACCACCTGCATGGCAGACACTATATATTGCTTAGCATCTTGTCACCAAAATGTTGATCAATGATACTCAAAATGTAACAAAATGAGGAACACTGGCCATACTAATGTTGGTCAGATCAACACACATGTGGAGACACAAACTCAGAGCACTGGCAGCTAAAGACTTCCACCCCTGAACACAGCTTTGACACTATTTGGAAACCGTAACAATGGGGTATCAACAACTCACGTTGAGTCTTTTGCGGGGTCCCCACCATGCACTGCTAGGTGCCAGGTAACTGTAGCTCTGAAAGAGATGTTAATCATTCCTGGCTATCTGAAACAATGAGGGAGATTAGCAGGAGGACTACAGCCTGCTAAAGTTGGGACTTTTTAACTTCACTGACAGTTATGGAAGCTCTGCACTAGTCAAGATGGACAAGTTAAGGGTTAGATGCACTAGTTAAGGTTGCAGACAAGCAGAACAATGTTAAAATCCACCCTTGCTTCTAATATGAAATCTTATTTTCTAGCCCTGACAATTTCTATAATCTCTTCACAAGTAATATTATTAAAAACCTCATAGCCATTCTCAAAGGTAATATAGTCATCTGCAGTGCACTGTAAAAAATGTCTTATTAAGACATTTACAGCAACCAAAAAACTGGGACAGAACCACAATGTACTGCATCATGCCCGCGATCTGGCAAATGATAGAGGTAGAATAACATGAGAAAGATACAGCCTTGGACACCAGAAAGTGCTGGCGGCTGGTGGATAGTGAGGATGGTGGATAATAGAGGGAATTTCCATAGAGAAAGAACCATACAGGAGGTCAGGCCAGCAGATAAGGAGGGTGCCAGATAACAGAGGGTGCACTGTACCTAATTAATGCTGACACTCCTTGACTGGAAATGGATTATCATTGTTACCTGCAGCTCTAATCTCAGAAAAAATTAGTAGGGGGTTCCTGGTTGAGTTTGGGTCAAGGTGATGAGTGTCACTAAAATGATCATCAAAGTTATAAATAAAAAAAGGGGTGAATTTTCTAAGTCCCTCTACAATCATATATTGCAATTCTCAAGCAGTATTGCTAAGCCCAATATTTAACACCATCCACAAAACCAAATTTTAATGCCACAAAATAGCAGAGGCTATAGTGTTATACATAAGCTTGCAATGCTACCAAGGGCAGCAGTGGCCTTTATATCACCCCTATAGTTAGGTGGCTGGTGAGTTCTATGTTAAACTTAATTTTCTTTTGTTGCTTACAGAAAGATGGTTTTTCAGATTTTCAGGAACCCTTCATGCTTTGTTGTCCATGGCAGAATCTACAATCCATGAACAGCTCATGTAAATCAGTTCAATATTTTTAGAGATATTAAAGCATGGAAAAAATATATAATTTTCCCATTGATTTCAATGCTGTTTTTTTTCTCAATTTTTGCTCGTCTTGATAAAAACCTATAAATCTTTAAACTGTGAAATGTATAGTTGTGTAGGTTGGTGGGGAATAATTTCCTTGGGAGGGTTGATGTTTGGGAGTTTTGTATCTTTTTGAGATATTTACATTTGAAAAATCATGTTTTTAGTGTTAAGAAGTCTGCTCTGAGAATCAGACTAGAGTTGACGTACTGCATACACAGAATGGTTTCAGTGCACTTGAATGTAGATTGTATAGGTGTCAGTATTTTGAAGGCTATAAATGTTTGCTCTCATTTAGAGAAAAAATATAAAAGGTTACATTTTGAAAGTTGGTGTAGATACGTGGATTGGTGTGATATGATTTCCTAAGAGGGTTAACGTTGGTATCTTGTTTATACTTTTATGGCTATTTAAGCTTAAAAATGAGTTTAAAGAGTGCAAGTAAAAGTAAAAGAGAAGACTGTGGCTCACCTTCCACTTTCACTTGTGCTCTTCAGTGATCAGCATCCAGCCACCGACAACCTGTTGTGCTTTAACATGCATGGAAAAATTGTAATAATAAAAAAAAAAAAAACAAGGTTGAAGGTATGATTTTTATTTCAAGTAAACAATTGCCGTATAAGAAATGGGATTTTGTTTCAGTAATGTATGGGCCAGTTCTTGTTTTATTTTGGGGACCAACAATATAAGTTCTGGAGAGTGGAACGAGCAGTGGCTTCAGTGTTTCATAAGGGGTGACACTTTCCTTGATCAGATTTTGGTATGGTTATAAGAAATGCAGAACATTCTTTCCCTCCTATATATTTCACTGGGAGCTCGTGTTCATCAAAAGTTTGTGATTTCTCCGCATCACGTTCCAAGCTCAGTTAGTTGCAGATTTTGAGTTTTCCAGTGGTACTATGTCTCTGTCTCAAGTATGTGGAAAGTATATCTGGTCAGATCATTTCCCATCCTATGATTAATGCAAGCTGATGTGCAAAACATCGTATTCTTGCATACAGGAAGACATACGAGAGCTATGGGTTACAAATCCGATAGCAACGACTGTCCCAAATCAATTTTGTAACCATTTACAGGGTGTATGTATTCTTTTAAACTAAGCAGTAAGCTCTAAATAGACAGGGTCTCTACATAGTAACAAAATTGATTTGGGGCAATTGGTTGCTATCAGATTTGGAACCTGACCACTCTCATACTGTATGTCTCCTTTATGCAATAATACGATATCTTACAGAGACATTACACAGTGATGGCATGCAGACCCATCAGGGACCATTTGCTAATATATGCCTATTATTTGGGCTTGGTTGCCATCTCACACTTAGTATATAGGGCCTGCCCTGTCCAGTTGCATGTAGATTGATAAGCACATGGACAAGTGTGAGAGCGGCCAGGCAGGGTTTGATTCTTGACTTTTTGGGCACAACTTTTGGAGAGATTAGATTCTTTGTTGGGTTTATCTGGGGAAGTGAAGGATTCTGTACCTTCCTTTGGGAAAAAAAAAGATATTGATTTCATATTTGTTGGAGCAGTGAAGGACAGAGAGAGAGCCCCCCCCCAAATAAGAATGGAGACTGTGAACCACTTCCACCCCCACCTGGGGCTGAAGTAGACCCTGAAGCAGTTAAGCTCCATGAATTCACTGGGGGAGTCCAGTGCAGTTGGTGCAGGGCATGTTATACAAGATGGAGGAGGTGGTGGTGGTGGGCAAGGAGCTGGTCATGGAACTTCCTATATTAACCAGGGTCCCACTGCAGCCCCCGCTGCCCCTGGTGCTCCCCAGCTGCCCCCTGTTCATTCCCTACAATTTCTCCACAGAGCAGTGCAAGACTGTGCTAGAGAGTGAGACCATATTCTTCTTCACCATGGGTGGCGAAAAGGGCCTCTGCCTGCCACAGATCCTCAACTCAGTGCTGCGTGACTTCTCACTGCAACAGATCAATAGCATGCATGATGAATTGCATGTCTACTGCTCCTGGTGCATGGCCAAGCAGCTCAAGATTCTAAAGGTGATGGGCATCCTGCCCTTCTCGGTGCCCTCCTACCATTTCCAACCCCACCCTCCTCAAGCAGCAAAAGGAAAAATGGTAGAGTTTTGGGTCTCTGGAGTCTTGGCAAATCAGTGTTGGTGTCTTTCTTGGGGATGTCAACCCTAATGCGCACCTCATTCTTTAAATAAACAATGTCAGATGTGATGTCCTTTCTTCATGTGAGGAAGACCCCACCACTAATTCGCCAAGACTTCGGAGACCCAGAACCCCAATGTTTTTTTCCCTTTTACTGCTTGGAGTGGGTGGGGAGTCAGGGTTGGAAACCCTAATGCTGCATTTCCTTACTTATGGTTATACATATATAACTACAATAGTATTTCCCCATTATGTACAATTCCGTGCAAAGGAAACAAATAGTATGCGAAGGCTGCCATTAACCCAGACCATTTTAAGCCCATCTATAGCACTGCAGTCCCTTTACTATATGGTTCTGGGGGTGGGGCTGTATCAGAAAGTAAGACGCAGTTGCATAAGTAAAGTGAAATAAGAAAGGTGGCAATCATGTATGCGGAGAATAGCCTTGCCACATACAGTGATCCCTTGATTATCCGCCAAATGTGGTTTGTACAAAATGTTAGCTATCCTATTGCTCCTTATTATCCCTGCACTCTTGATTATCAGCCCAGTGCTGCTTGTACAAAAATGGGGGATAACTGAGGGTACACTGTAGGTTATCAAACTGAAATCAAACAGTATGTAACACTTAGGGGAAGGGAGACAGGTGGATGGTATTGCACTGTTGCTAATATGATTTTGAGAAGGGAACTGTATACTGTTGCTTGTAGCTGTTTACAAACAAACTGTATCCTAACTAGGGATACAGTCTGTATGTAAATGGATTCTCAAGGTGCCTTACAGTCTGTAAGAGGGTCCCTTTGTGGCAAAGGGGCATGGTTGTGATGAGGGTGGCCCCAGATTTCTCTTGGGCCTAGGCCCCCAAGTTGCCGTAATCTGGCTCTGCCCCCCAAAAAAAAACATTTCACCTTTGGTCTTTTCTTTCAGCAGTGATTCTATTAACTATCCTACCACCAAAATCAGCCTGACTGGTCTATAATTGCCAGTCTCTACCTTGCTACCACTTTTGTGAAGTGGGACTACATCTGCCCTCCAGAACCACTCCTGTTTCCAGTGACCTGTTACCTAGGACCATTAGAGGTGCAGCCAGTATCTATCTTGCTCCCTCCATACCCTTGGGTGGACCCTGATGGGCCCCATTGCATTGTTCACTTTCAGATTTGCAAGTCCCTTCAGGACTCTCTCCTCCAAAAATGGACCAGTGTCCACTTTCCTCACTCCAGTGCTTCTGTTACATTTTTGTGGCCCCTCCCGGTCTTTTTCCTCTGTGAACGCTGAGCAAAAGTACTGTATTTGTTCAGGATGTCTGCCTTTTCTTGTTACCTCTCTGCACAGTCCTCCTCTTCTGTTCTTAGCCTTACAATCCCCCCGCCCCATCTTCATTTTTTCGCTTACATACCTAAAAAATGCCTTGTCCCCTTTTGATACTGTCTGAGCTATTCTCTCTTCTGTTTGCACCTTTGCCTTCCTTACTGCTCTTCCTGCTTCCTTCTGTTTCCCCTGAAATGTCTACCTATCCTCCTCCCTCTGTATCTACTTGTACCTTCTGAATACTACCCTCTTAGCTTTAACCTTTCCTCTTTCTTTTGATCTCTTGCTTGATCTGAAGGTTTGTTGCCTTCATGTGGCCCTTTTTAGTTTCCCCCACTGTTCCTCCACCTGACCCAAGCTCATCTCCTCTGCCATGTCATCCCTGATGCATTCATCCATTTTTTTAAAAGGACATTGTCAGCTTTTTAGCTAATTTTTAAGTCATATTTTAAAGCAACATCTGAACATATCTAACATGTTCCACATCAAGTACTTAGAGTTTGTCTAACAGAAAGCATACATTCAGTGCTGTTTTTCTTTTTAATAATTTTGATATTTTACTTGTCCTGACTTTATCTTGGGTGGACTGTATCTTTGATGCATGCACTGCTAAAATGGTGCAGAAACACTGAAAACTCATGCATGAATGAGCCTGGGGTTTTTCATTTCATTTTTATTTTATACTGAAAAGACATGGGCAAAAATGCCCATTTTCACAAGTGTCCAGTTTTAGGGTTTTTACATTAGTGGATATATACACTTTATATAGACACATGGTTCAAAAAATACAAAGACAAAATCGTATACAGGAATTTCATTTGCATACAAAATTACTTCTGTACAGCAGCTACAGTATTAACAGCAAGTCTAAACAAAATGTACAAATACATGGGAGAAGGCAGGAAATACTCTGAAAGAGCTTAGAAGGGAAAAGGAGGCATGGAAGCAGTGAGGTGGACAAGAAAGAAGGGTTAAGAGAAAAGACAGGTAAAAACTCTAACCAAGCAAGTGACCTAGGGATTGCTCTGGTCAGTGGTATAAAAATTAAGATATGCTACTTATGGCAGCTGCAAGTTGGTTTATTGAGTAGGTGCTCCTTTAGTTTGACCATAAAGGTGCAACAGGAGGGGTTGCTAACAAGGTTAAGGGGGAGAGTGTTAAAAAGATTGGTACCTCTATAGGTAAGCAATCTCTGCGCCTAAGATGTGTTGCAGTAAGGGACCCAAAAAGGGGATGAGGCAGTGTTCCTAGTAAGATGGTTGGGGCAAGCATTCTTGAACAGAGAGGAGACACTATGGGGAAGAAGACTACTGTTGAGGATTTTGTAGATGAACATGGAAGCCTTCCATATGAACCTGTCCTCTAGTGAGAACCAGTGTACTTTCTCATAGAGGGCACAGCTGTGGATACGACAGGGAAGCCCAGTCACAAATCTGATAATGGTATTGTATGTCATTTTGAGCTTACTGAATATGACAGAATTGCTCTGAAGGAAGTAGATGATAGAACCGTAGTCAAGGAGAGGTAGCAGTAAGCTGGAAGTCAGCCTGCTTCTTGATTCTGGGGTGTGGAATTGCCTGATCCTGTAGAGGAGTCTAAGTCTCTGGTGGATTTTATTAATTAATTGGGTTATGAGTTGGAAGAAAGAGAGGTGCTCATCAAGAGTAAGGCCAAGGTATTTAAATTCACTGACCCGCTCAATGACCATGCCATCATTATCTAGAAGGTTGAAATTGAAATTAGAAGGTTTACGCGTGCCAGAGAAAACCATACATTTATTTTTTTTTTGAGTTTAGGACCATACCCTGAGTGGATAACCAAGAGTGGAGACTGTGAAAATCCATTTGAAGTTTGGAGAGAAGGGTGGAGGCGTCTGCATCTTTATAGTATAAAGCGGCATCATCCGTATACAGGATAATGTTGGTATGGGAACAGATGGAAGGTATGTTATTTATGAACAGAGAAAAAAGGAGGGACCCAAGTATAGATCCCTGAGAACTCCATACTTAATAAGGCATTTGGACGAAAGATGTCCCTCAATGACTGTTTTGCGGAACCTGTGTTTGAGATAGTTACCAAACCAGTTAACAATGTCTGTAGAGAAATTCAGAAGGCAAGTGTAGATTTTATTTATTTTATTTAGTTTTTGTTGACCGGGTACGTGCACTAGACAAATTCTGCCTATTTTCAGGCATGACCCGGGGGGAGGGGAATACAGATGAATGCCAACTGACCTTGAGCCAGATTAAGCTCTTGGCAGTATTTTTGTGAGTGGGGGGAAATTTGGCCAGGGCACCAGGGAAATTCCTTTACTCTTTTCGAGAAGTGCCATGAGATCTTTAACTTCCACCTGAACTACCACCACAACAGGCAGATGGGACCTTGGTTTAACATTTCATCCAAAGGACGGCACCTCAGGAGTGCAGCACCCCCCTCTTGCTGCACTACAGTGTCAGTACTGGGATATTAACCCAAGTGCCTGGTGTGGGAACAGAACCCACAGCCTTCAGATCTCCTGCCTCAGAGGTAAGCGTGCTACCTGCTGAGCCACTGACACTGACAAGCAGAACTGAGATAGGAGAACGCTGTGGTGAACCAAGTCAAAAGCCTTGTTAAGTTCCACAAAAACCACGCTCTTGTGAAAACCATCATCCACGGCCTTGTAAATGTCCTGTATGAATCTAACAAGAGCAGTTTCTGTGTTGTGTTTAGCCCTAAAACTGTGTTGAGCCTCAGTAAGGATGTCATACTTGTTTAGGTGCTCAGTGATTTGTGAATTAACTATTTTTTTACATGATTTTGGATAAGGGGGAGAAGTGAGATGGGCCTGTAACTGCTTACTTCCCATTTAGAGCCAGCTTTATGCAAAAGCCTGATGGATGCAGTTTTCCAAGCTGCGGGGAGGGTACCAGAACAGAAGGAGAAATTAAGGATATTGGTGAGAGGAGCGGTAAAGTCATTAATTATGAGTTTAAGAATGCAAAAATCTAGTCCATCCGGACTGGTGGAGGGTCTAGGGTTGTTTTTCCTATAAATAAATTTTATGGTATCAGTGGGTGAGAATGCTTTGAAGTAGAAGGTGGGGTACGAAGCTTTAAGGGAAGGGGTAGGATTTTGGGCTGCTTGGAGGTGTCTGAGGACAGGAGGGTCTTGTACTTGTCAGGCTTGTTTTTGCTAAGTGGTGTCAGCCACAAAAGATTTTCTACCAGACAACGGTCTCCAAGAGCTCAATAAAGAGTACTATTGAGCTGGGTATGTCAATGCTTGAGAAAGGTAAGCTTAAAATGACTGTGAGAATCAGAACATCTGACCGGGGAGGTCCAGAACCCAGGAGCAGATGGAAAAGGCAACCAGTCCCATCTTAGTAGTTCCCTTAGTCCCAAGAAAAAGCTATGTGTCACAGGAGTGAAGGTTGTAAGGTAAGCCAGGAGGTAAGCCCAGTAAAAAGCTATGACTAGAGGTAGGGCACAGACAACCCAATGATTTCTTGAAACAATGGTAGCTATCTGTTTTATTGAACTGTGACTCTAACTCCATTGTCCCTGACAGACCTCTTACAAATCCTTTATTAAAGAATATATAGACCCTCCCTTTAAAAATTAGGGGCATGCCTACTGTGCCCCTTAACAGCAGCAGAGGGACTGGCAGGCTACCAAAGAAGAACTCCATGACTGAAGTAAAGGGCACTGTGGATGTTCAAGGCAACTGCTGCCCCAACATATATAAACCTGTAGCCAATAGCCTCAGCATTGGATTGAGGTGGCCAAGATTTGGATATAGTGCAATATTGGGCATGGGGTCTTATAGTGCTCCACAACCTCAGGGCAGACAGTGGGTCAGGAGAGGAGCAAACATAAACTTGAAGGCATTGGCAGTACTCCCTAACCTCAGGAGAGGTGGAAGGTTCAGACACGAAGATGAAATCGGTGGCATAGATGGGACCTAGACCTGCTGCCACGCAGTGTAGGAGCACCTGTTTTGTCAATACAGGCATGCACACTGTAGCTAGGCTAGCAACATGTTTTGAACTATTACCCATAGCTACTGTACAAACTGATGGCCATTGATAAAGATAGGCAAGGCTGAAGCACCAGCTACAGTGGCACCAGGATGCAATGCAGTAATGCTGCAGTATATTACAAAATGCCACAGTATGTTGCAGGGAACTGTGTAATTCAGTGGCAGTTAAGCCCTTCTCTACTGTTGTGACATATCATTTACTGCAAATTCCTGCACTGCATCGTGGCTGGCTACACTGTGTTTATGATCAAGTTACAACCAATCAGGAAGCAGTACTACAATCCATGGTTTAATAACAACTGACGCTCATTTGCTCAGATTAGTTGGTGATATGCTGTTCACACACCTTATCGGTGCCCACAACTACATCTGTCATTTAAAACCAGCTGAAATGCAGGGGATCCTACACATCAGCTACCATCTCTCCACTTCACTAATTCAGTTCTGCAGATGATGCAATCGTTTGGGGACCATGGGCTGCAATTCCCATTGGCTTCTAACGTTTTAATCTTGAGGGGCACATCAGACGAAATATGGCAATTAAAACGTTGATTCTTTCATTGCATTTCATGTCAGCTGATTTACTTAGAACTTTAATGAAATGATTGCATAACAGCTCACTTACAGTACCATGTGACTACCACTGCTAAGCTGCCCATTAGAAACTAACCAGAGATCACCACACACCATTGTTGTGCTTCTTAGTGGGGACTTGAAGCCACAATTCTGTCTATGAAAGGCTAGTTAACTGTCTTTACACTATATCTGTTAAAGGAAATTAGAACTTTAGTCGCACTTTTTCCAATATAAGAGAAATAAACAGAGTATATGTCTCTCTGCATCGCTGCCACTTTCTAATGCATTGCACTGACTCAAACATTTGGGGATTTATAAGTCATTAGGTACCTGATATTCAGAAGTTTGTGCAGGCACTAACCGGTGTTTGCCCATGCAAGCTGGGCTTTGTGCTGGAGCACAATATTGCAGGGGCTTTGTTGCGCGGGCATACAGGGATAGCGCTTGCGCAAACCAAATGGGGGATATGCAAATAGTGGGGTGGGAAGAGGACTACTGGTGCAAGCCAATATTCAGCAGATTTGCATGGTGCAAAAGGGTTTGCGCACTCCTTTTACGGCATGCAAATACCACCAATGAAAACCTCCTCTTAATACAGGCAACCCTAGTGGCTGCTAGAGGTAATGCAGCCAACCAGCCGGTCGGCCTCAAAGACAGCATACCCACTCCTGTGGTCTGCTGCACTTCTTCCAAATCCCCAGCCCCAATATTAAAATAAAATTTCTAGTCCAGTGCCCCCCTCAAATCCCCAGCCCTGTATTAATAATAAGTTTCCTGGCAAGTGGTCCCTTCCTTCGATTCCAGTACCATAATAATAAATAAAACCCCTTGTGCTGGTAGTCACCCTCCCTCCTTCCAATCCCAGCCCTGTAATAATAAATAAAATCCCTGGTGCTAGTGGTCTCACCCTCAGTCTGATCCCAGCCCCATAATAAAAAGTAAAATCCCTGGTGCTAGTGGTCTCCCCCCCCCACCCAACCACGTGCCAGCCCCAAAGATAAAGCTACAATCCCTGGTGCTAGTGGTCCTCTCCTTCCCTCCAATCCCAGCCCCGTAATAAGAAGTAAAATCCCTGGTGCTAGTGGTCTCCCCTCCCATCGATCCCAGCCCCATAATAAGAAGAAATCCCTGGTGCTAGTGGTCTTCCCCCATCAAAGCCCCCATAATAATAAATAAAATCCCTGGTGCTAGTGGTCCCCCCCTCCTCTACTCCAGCCCCATAATAATAAATAAAATCCCTGGTGCTAGTGCCCCCGCTCCCAGCCCCATAATAATAAATAAAATCTCTGGTGCTAGTGGTCCCCCCTCCCACTGATCCCAGTACCATAAGGTGAAGTAAAATCCCTGGTGCTAGTGGTCCCCCATCCCTCCAATCACCAGTCCTGAAGACAAATCTACACTCCTTGGTGCTAGTGATCCTCTCACTCCCTCTGATCCCAGCCCTGTAATCCCTGGTCCCATTACCAGCCCAGAAGTAAAAACAACCCCTCCCTGGTGTTCAGTATCCACCCCCCCACACCATCGGGCACCCCTGCACTGACCTGATCAGTATCTGTGGTGCTGCAGGTGCATACAGCAACTGGCACAGCCCTCCACATACCTCCTTGGCTAGCTGCCATATGTCCAGGCAGGGAGCATACCTCTTATTTATAGGATACAACATTTCACCCTGTCATATAAATAAGAGGCATGTTCCCTGCCTGGATATATGGTGGACAGCCGAGGAGGTGTGAGGAGGGCTGTGCCAGTTGCTGTATGCACCCAGGATACCAGCAGGCACTGCATCTGGTCAGTGTGTGTGTGTGTGTGTGTGTGTGTGTGTGTAGTATGTATGTATGTATGGGGAGAGGGCACTGGATGCCAGGGAGGGTTTGTTTTACTTCTGACCTGGTGTTCGGGGGGGGGGGGGCACTACCACCAGGGATAAAAATGTTTACATCGGGGCTGGGATGGGATCTCTAGCACCAGGGATTTTATTTATTATTATGGGGCTGGGATCAGAGTGAGGGAGGGGACCAGTACCACCAGGGATTTAATTTATTATTACAGGACTGGGATCACAGTGAGGGAGGGGACCAATAGCACCAGGGAATTTATTTATTATTACGGGGCTGGGATCAGAGTGAGGGAGGGGACCACTAGCACTAGGGATGTTATTTATTATTATAGGGCTGCAATTGGAAGGAGGGAATGACCACTAGCACCAGGGATTTTATTTATTGTTATGGGGCTGGGGTCAGAGAGAGGGAAGAAGGGGACCATTAGCACCAGGGATACCTAAAGCTGTCATGGGCAGTGGGAGAGGGCAGTGCCATGCTACCTACTTTTGCTACCCATGCAAATGGGCCCATAAGGGGCATGCAAATTGCCCCTTAGTGCCTTGCATGCCCAATGGGCTGATTTGCATGGGTACCTTTGAAAACTGTTAACGTTCTGGCGATATCAACTTCTGATGCTAACTTTGGGACCCATGTCAGGGTGGTGCTACCTGATTCAGTGCTGTGCCAACGTGCCCTAAGTTCAGTTGGGTAGTGCCCAACTGAATATAACATCCTGGAGCCCCTGGGCAATTGCAAAGTGCAGCACAAACATTTGCGCTACACTTTGTGCCTTTCTGAATAGTGTCCTTAGATGTGTTTAACGTCCAGATCTCAGTAGCTTCAGGGAAGGAGTTCTTTGAGGACAGCAGCTTCTCCAAGAGTAGGAGGATGAAACATGCGCTGGCTGCTTGTCAGCATCAAATTCAGTATTTAAAAGGCTGGGGAATTTGGACTGAAATGCCAGAACTCCACTCGTACCTTGCTTGTTGCTTACTTCATTGATAAGGAAGATAGTAGCTACTGTACTCACATTATGGCGGATATAAAATTCAGCATATTCATTTTACAAACTAAAACTTGAGAAAACTGAACCAGCTAGGTTCAATCTAGTGATTACAAAGCTATCTCTCTGGCTAGCAGTACACTGCAGTAACAATTAGGAAACTCTGTTGGGCAAACAGAAGACTAATGAATCTAGCCCCCTAATAGGTTCAAAAACAAGTCCCTTGACTCACCGTCAACCTATTGTTAGCATCTACCTCGATCATTCCTCGTAAGAGATTCTGACAGTCTGGCGGAATGAAATGTGGCATATGGAACACCCCACGTTTTACCTTCTCCAGTAACTGTCGTAAATTGTCATCATCAAACGGTAAAGCACCCTGCAGGCAAAGAGAGAAGGAGGGATGGGAGAGAAAAGTGGAAGTTTTATTAGACTAACAACAACTATTATATTAAAAACAGAATATTGGCTTTTAGTCTCCCATTAAAATACAAGCAGATCTTCACTGACCCCATTTAATACAACTTGGTGCATGCTGTAGGTTTCTGGAGCAAGGGAAATCCTGATCGTGTGACTGCTGCATTGAGTATTTTAAAACAGATACAAGTTTGGACTTTAGGAACTGAACAGTGAACTTCCAGATTTTAACAAATGTATCACTGTAGCTAACTTGGTAGCACTGTCCCCTCTAGGCCAGAGGGAGATGACTCAGTCATCCCAGGACAAACCTACACATTAATGTGGAAGTTGGTGGCTCAGAAATATATCTCATACTTTTGGACCTATAGATCTTGGAAGCATTTTTCCTGTAACCAGGAAACCCTTTTAAAATATTATACTCTAACACAATTCAACCTGAATTTGTTACTTTTCTGTATTTTATGCCCCCTCATTCTCCTACTATAAAAGTTCAAATTCTCGGTTTGTGACTTGTGACATCACAACCTGCGCTATGGAAATGATTGTGAGCTCACAAACCGAGTATCATGACTTCGGCAGAGGGCAGGGGGAGAAAGAGTATAAGATGAAGTCTGGGACACTAAGATCCTGTTTCCATGCAAATGTCAGTACGGAAGAATGAGGGAATATAAATACTGACTATTAACAAAGTAGAAGTTGAACAGTGTCTAAATGTTATATTTTAAAAGATTCCCTGGATACTGGAAAAACAGTTTAGAATCCTACTTGATAATTCCTGAACTTAACCTACCACTCCACTCCAGAATGGTGTACAATACATCTGAGCTGTTGGGAGTTACCATCCCATCTGTTTGTCTAATGTTTTCAATAATGAATAACTACTCATAATAGTACCAGCTGATATTCTTACAGTTAGAACACTAAATCTTTTTTCCTCAACCAGATTCGACTGTCATACAAATTCTACCTTCAGAATCTCTAACAATTTTCTAATCCATAATTTAAGTACCCCATACTGCTCTGACAAATCATCGACCACTGTTCTAATATTTATTTATAGTACGCAAATGCTATTATTTGGTTCCGGCTTTTGTTTCAGATGAATATTTCATTACACACGACATTGACAATTCTTTTTAGAAAATTAAAGTGAATCCACTGGGAAATTTAGCTGTGCACTGTAGCTCCCCGGTGCTATTTTCAGCATACTAATCATAGAACAATTGGAACCGAGGTAAATATAGCATTAGCTTGTGGTGTCTCTGCATACTGGTGTGGTAATAAATAACACATGTCAGCTTTGAAACTTTATAGGTACTAAATTCATCTGCTGGAAGCTTCTCACATCAGTGGTAGTGGGATTCTCTAGGTAGCAAGGAAGCACACAACAGAAGCCTGCCAAAGAAACTGGGCTGACAATGAGACCGTTTATTCAAGCAAAAAACTGTAGTCAATGTCTTAAGTCAGCCTTCAAAACACATTTCCTTTGTCAGTGATCTGGTGTACTTTTCCCACAATATCGAACTGAGCGAAAGCAGATATCTTACTGAAAATCGTGTTAGTTTTTTTTGTTTTATCAAGGCATCTTCACTGAGACAGGAAAATAAGTAAATGGGTGTGTGCTAATTGGGGGAAATCAGTCAGGGAGACCTAACCCTCTCCCTCCAAAAAAGAAATAAAAAAAACAGAAACAAAAACAAATCATTGCATATCGGGCTAACGTTTCATCTCACAGAAGCTGACTCTTGACGCCTTACTTTACTGAGCTTAAGGAGAGACTGCCAATCATAAGCCAACAGAATGCTGTACAAACAGAACTCTGTCTAGTCAGTGGGTATTTATTTTCAGGACACAGAAAACATTTAGCAATAAAAACAAACAAACATTTGCTTTTAGATAATCTTGTTGACAGTTCACACTTACAATAGCGACCTACAAACAGGTCCTGATCTTTTACAGAGCAGGTTATGGCCACATGGACCAAGGGTCTGAGGGGGAAAACCCCTCAAGCCATCATTAACTGTCAGTGAAAGACCAGAACAAACTTTATGTCATTTCTGCTTAAATATGATGATGAGTCAGCTGCAACTGCCTATACTCATTCATTTCTTAGAGTATTCAGTTTTGGCCTGCTTGTTAATTGGCTTAAGTAGCCTGTCATCTGCAGTAAAGACACTTACCATGCATTTCAGCAGAATGCTTAAAGCATAATTCAACTTCATTTTCCTAATCCCATTAACTTGGATTCTGTGATGTACAACGGCATTATGCTATTTTGTGAAATTAAGGCAGGTGGAACCACTACACTCAAAGCTAAGCCGAATGTCCTGATGAACGTATTTTTTTAATTTAAACATTGTGTTTTCGCTGGTCTGGATGAACAAAAATACCTCCTGTTGGGAAGTGCATAGGTCCACAATAAAACAAGCTCAATGAGGGAGGAGATGCATGGGCAGACTTTGGAACAAAGTATAATAAAAGAGATATTGACCAATTGGTTTGGATATAGTATACAGATATTTATTTGTTTAGTTAGTTTTTGTTTACCAGGTTTTGTTTAGACAATCCAATGCCTATTTTCAAGCATGACCAAGGTAAAATACAAAAAGATTATGTGCACAGTTTTGCAGACATAAACAGTGTAAGCAAAACAATTCAGTAGTGCAAAATGGCTAAGCACACATTATAACTGAAGTGTGACAGATAGGCAAATTATAGTAACAATACAGTTTACCAGCATAGAGGGATTTAGTGGGAAAATGTTGTCCCCAAGAGGGATCAAACTATTTCCTGTATATACAGTACCTAAATAACTTTGGTAAATATCTTGTTTAAAAGAAAAAAAAAATACTGGATTTATGTCGATCCACCTTACCCAAAGGTTCTGCAGTTGACCTCTGCTCTTTGGTACTTGTGGTTTCTTCCTTGTTTTTTCTAATTCAACCAGTAGTAGCCCACCCCCTTACAATTAAAAAAAAAAAAAATATATATATATATATATATACTGTATATGCATTGCAAAAAACTCCGTTAATGCATCAGTTAGGGTTGTCTTTACAGTGACAAAAGTTTGGAAATTCGATTTTAGGATTACCAACCCTACCACCCCACCCCCACCCTCTACACACTAACATGAGTTGGGGTGTGCCTTGGGGTCGTCAGTCCTAACTCTCACCCCATTCCATGTGTAAGGAAGCTGAGATGGTACAGTATAGAGAATGGGGTGAGAGTTAGTCTGATGACCCCAAGGCACACCCTAATGCCTCTTGGTGTGTGGAGGGTGGGGTGGGATAGGGTTGGTAACCCTAAAATCGAATTTCCAGAGTTTTGTTGCTGTAATGACAACCCTAACTGATGCAATAATGGAGGTTTTTTTTTTTGCAATGAATGTCCCTTCTTTTTGAGAAAATGTAATGTTACTTGTATTCTATGCTCCCAGTTTTGCGTAATGGGATCCACAGGTAGGAGCATGGGCAGTCTGGGCCCTGCACGTGCACCCTACACCCACCCACTGATAAGTGTAGAGACATGGTGCAGTAGGGCCCTGTGCTCCCAGATTTGCAAAATGGTATCCATAGGTGGGAGTACGGGCCCTCGGCGCCCTGCACACCCACCCAACCATAAGTATAGGGACATAGTGCAGAAGGGTCCCATGCTACCAGTTTTGCAAAATGGTATTCATAGGTGGGAGCACAGGGCCCCCACCCACCCATAAGTATAGAGACATAGCACAAGAAGTCCCTGTGCTCCCAGTTTTGCATAATTGGATCCATAAGTGGGAGCATGGGCCCTCTGGGCCCTGCACTCCCTCCCACCCATAAGTGTAGAGGCATAGCACAGGAGGGCCCTGTGCTTCCAGTTTAGCAAAATGGTATGCATAGGTGGGAGCCACCTACCCATAAGTACAGACACAAAGCGCAGTCCTAGAGACATTCCAAGTAACCCTTGTAGTGCAAATGTAGCACTATCTCAGTAACCATAGCCGCTTGGAAAAAATTCCACTGCAGTTGTATTGAAGACCTGCTTAGTACACCTGAATATGTACAAAGTTGTGCTTAGCAAAAAATCCATCTCTCTGACCATTTTCGAGATATTGCCGCTGAAAGGCATCATGACCGCTGTAATGTTATCCTATGGGAAATTTCTAAAATTCAGAATGTTATAACTATGGAACCAATGTACATTTTATCACCAAACCAGCAAAAGTCCCATCTTTGGGGCAAGCCCTTTCTACGCTGAAAATTTCAGCCTGAATTTCCAAACAGTTTCTTAGCAGTGACCTTTTAAAATCCCTTTTCACAAGGTGCCAAAATCCCTTTTTGCATGCCAATCTCTTTTCATGAGGTAGGGTCATGTGATCCTCCCCTCAGGAAAAGAGATTTTGACAGCTTGTGAAAAGTGATTGGCTCACGAAAAAGGGATTTTACCACCTTGCGAAAATGGATTAGAAGTGAGTCGCAAATAGGGATTTTTAAACTTTAAAAGTACCATTTTTGAAGAAAACTAGACTAAACCAAAGGCATGGGGTTGTAGAGGACATCCTCCTGAGAAAAACCCATACCTGGATGTCTACAGAAGACATACCTGGGACAAGTTATAACATTTTGTTTGTGCCAAAAAAATGAAAAACAAGATGGCGGCTCACGAAAAGGGATTTTTTTTCTCATGAAGAGGGATTTCAAAATACCTTTTTGCAATCCTTTTCATGCTCCAAAATCTCTTTTTGCCACTGTGCAACTATCCAGAAAACTGAACTTGAGCATGCTCAGAACCTGAAATTTCAAAATTGAATAACTTTGGAACGGATTAATATTTTTTCACGAAACTATGCTGGCTTATTCTGTGGGGAAAGCTCTTTCTACCCTGAAAATGTCAGACCAAAATTCCAAACAGTGTGGAAGTGAGGGAGCAGCAAGTGAGAAATTTAGTGTGTTGGTGACGTTTAGTGGTCAAACAGTATAACCTGCAGGTAGGAAAGTGAGGTGTTAAAAATGGTGATTTACACATTTCGGGACACTGCATCGCCATGCCCTCACATGCAACTGAAACAAAACTTACAACTTCATGAGATGTCTGCTTCATGATGGGGCATGGAAAATTTCATACATATCACCTGAACTTTTTCAAAGTTACTAAAGCACAGACTATTAAGCTTAACATAAAAGTGAAGAAAGAATGTGACAACAAATCTCAAGATGTGCACTCCCAATCAGAATGAAACTTGATATATCAAGAGACCATTAGTCTATGAGGGTACATACCAAATTTCATGTAAAGTGCAAGAATAGCTGCAAGGTTATTAATGCACAAAGTGAAACAATCAAAGAAAGAATTTGACAAAAAATGGGGATGCACATATTTAGGGGCTGCATATCTCCAGACGTGCACTCCCAATCAATATCAAACTTGGTATATCAAAAGACCATCAGTCTTTGGGGGCACATTCCACATTTGATGTAAATTGCAAGAACAGAAGCGAAGTTAATAATGCACAAAGTGAAATAATCAAAGAATCTGACAATAAAATGGGGATGTACACATTTTGGGACTGTATATTTCCAGAGGTGCACTGCCAATAAAAGTGAAACTTGGCATATCAAGAGACATTTGTCTTTGAGGGAACATTCCAAATTTGATGTAAATTGCAAGAACAGCTGCAAAGTTATTAATGCATAAAGTGAAACAATCGAAGAAAGAATTTGACAAAAATTGGGGATGCACACATTTAGGGGCTGCATATCTCCAGATGTGCACTCCCAATCAATATCAAACTTGGTATATCAAAAGACCATTGGTCTTTGAGGGCACATTCCACATTTGATGTAAATTGCAAGAACAGAAGCAAAGTTAATAATGCACAAAGTGAAATAATCAAAGAATCTGACAATAAAATGGGGATGTACACATTTTGGGACTGTATATTTCCAGAGGTGCACTCCTAATAAAAGTGAAACTTAGAATATCAAGAGACCATTTGTCTTTGAAGAAATGCTCCAAATTTGATGTAAATTGCAAGAACAGCTGCAAAGTTATTAATGCACAAAGTGCCGCCATAATGATATCCAACAGGAAATTTCTAAATTTTGGAATGTTATAACTATGGAACTGATGTAATTTTTTCCACCAAACCAACATAAGTCACAGTTGTGGGGCAACCCCTTTGTACCCTGCAAATTTTACACCGAAAGTCATAAGTGTTTCTTTGCAGTGAAGTGGGAAATAAACAGAAAACTTAAAAAATCCCTTTTCGTGAGCTGTCAAAATTTCCCTTCTTTTTCAGAAAGTGCAATGTTACTCATATCCATATTGTATGTGGGAACACAGGCTCTGTGGGCCCTACGCTCCCATCTACCCATAAGCATAGAGACATATTGCAGGAGGGCCCTGTGCTACCAGTTTTGCAGAATACTATCCATAGGTGGGAGCGTGGGCCCTCTGGGCCCTGCGCTCCCACCCATTCATAAGTGTAGAGGCATAATGCAGGTGTGCCCTGTGCTCCCAGTTTAGCAAAAATGGTATGCAAAGGTGGAAGAGCAGGTCCTCTGTGCCCTGCGCATCCACCTACCCATAAATAGAGACATATAGCGCAGGCCTAGAAACATTCCAAGTAACCCTTGTACTGCAAATGTGGCAATATCTCAGTAACTTTAGCAGCTTTGGAAAAAATTCCTTTGCAGTTGCATTCATGATCTGGCCACCTTCACGCTAAGCGAAAAATCCGTATCTCAAACCATTTTCGAGATATAGCCGCCAAAAGGCACCATGACCGCCACAATGTTATCATATGGGAAAATTCACAACTTTGGAGTGCTGTAACTATGGAATTGGTGTCCATTTCTTCACCAAACCAGCAAAGGGCACATCTGTGTGGCAAGGGCTTGCCACTCTGCAAATTTCAGCCCACAAGTCCTAACAGTTTTTTTGTTATGAAGCGGCAAAGAAACTGGTTTTTGGGGCTGTTATACGTGCTTTCACTTTCAGATCACATGTATTTTTTTCCTATCAGCTATAATGCGAAAATTAAAAGTTTAACAACTTTTAAACGGATTAATATTTTTTCACCAAACCTTCAAAAGGCACATCTGTGAGGAAAGCCATTTCTTCGATCCAGGTGGACAAAGAAATGTAAAAAAAGAAAAAAAACAGAATTATTTTGTTTTTTCAACACTCTAGATCTCACAAACCACACAATGGATTTCCATGAAGAGACTACTCCTAGACATTATGCATGCCACATTTTATACAAATCTGTTGAATGGTTCTCCAAAGTTATTAACATTCAAAAATTTGGCTTTAACATAGAAGCTACCTTTCACCCTAAGTATACTGCTACAACCGTGCCAGTATAATATATATATTTTCCCTGATAGTCCAGTGGCCCACACCCTCCCATCCTGGTGATCACACCCCCACTCCCCCTGTCCAACCCAAAGCCAGCAGCTGGTATTCACCCTCTGCTCATCTTCAGGGCCAGCCACCAAGTGAAGCAAGTATGTTCACTTATATTGCAGTACCTTTATCAATATTGTAATTACGCAGGTACACTATCTATACAGTTATTTGAATACAGCAAGTGAGTATGCTTGCTTGAGACAGCAAACAGTGGCAGAAGTGAGTGGAGGTTAAATACCACCTGCTGTCTTTGGTTGGATGGCCGGGGTAGCAGGGAAGAGATCATCGAAACTGGAAGGAGGAGTGGCCACTGGGCTATCAGACAAAATATACATATACTGTATAGTTTTTCAACTGAGAGCAGGAAGGGGGCACAAATGGCACCAGGGAGTACTTGGTGTCAGAGACTGGTGTCATGTTTTTTCTAAATAACGGATGGTGTGCATGTACAAGTCTAGCAGGCAATAGTTTTTGAGACTTCTGTTAATTACTAGGTCTTTTGTCTATTATTATGGGGTTTAAGGGGCAACAGTGCATATTTCTGGTCATGTGACCAGGTTTTGGCAAATCATAGGCCAGAATTTGCTTCCAAGGACTAGACAAAAGCATCTACTGTAAAAACCTGCTGTTCAATGCTGCTGGTGACCCTAAAAATGTTGGGCCCACATAGAAAGTTTTGTGGGGTCTGGAAAATCCCAGTCTCCCAACGACATGGTAATTAATGGTCAATACAGCAATAATCCAACTACAATTTCCAACTACAAATGCCAACTCCTTTAACCAACACTTCTCTGACCTAGCTAAGTAGACCAGATCCCTCTTGTCCCCCAGTGCTCCTGGTCCTAACCGCACATGTCCCCCCTTCAACATCTCCCACTGTTTCCACTTTTGTGTAGTAACCAATAAGGAGGTTAGTGATCTTCTTGGCACTATCTCGGACAATAGTAGCACTAGAGCCAATAGCCTTGAGCCCTGCCTAGTCAAGCTGGCTGCTCCTCCTCTTGCTACACTGCTGGCTAGAATATTTAACTTATCGCTCTGCTTGGGAGTTGTTCCCCATATCTGGAAGATCGCCAAAACTGTCTCTGTTCTTAAAAAAGGTGACCTGAAGTCCACATCCAATTATAGACCAATTGCTATTCTCCCACTCTTAAGCAAAATCCTTGAAAAATTTGTCTCCCTGCAAACAATTGACATCCTCCATAAATTTACCCCACTCTAGGACTCTCAGCATGGATTTAGGAAAGGCCATAGCACTTCCACTGCTCTCCTCAAGTTCATGAATAATGCCAAAACTGTCATGGACTATGGCCTTCTGACTGGTGTGGTCTTTACTGAACTGACAAAGGCCTTTGACCTTGTTGATCACACCTTACTACTGACCAAAATGTTCTCCCTGGGCTTCTCTCAGAGGTTACTGCCTGGCATAACAGTCACCTCTCGGACAGGCAACAATATGTCAAGTACTGCTCTGCAAATTCTGCATTCTCTATCATCAACGTCAGTGTACCCCAAGACTCTATCCTTGGCCCTCTTCTCTTTTCTATTTTTATCAATGACATCTCCCACCATGCCCCCCACTCCTTATACCTTCTCTACGCAGAAGACCTTGTCCTCTACCACAGTTCCAAGGACACTGTCACCCTAAACTCTACCCTCTCCTCTGACTTTTGCCATATTCAAAACTGAATCTCATGGAACAAACTTGTACTCAATGCCAGTAAAATCGAAGCTATGCTATTTGGGTCTGCCCCCAGGCTAAGGAAATATTTTGGCCAGCTAGCTGTCTCCTGCCCTGATGGCTCCCCTCTTGAAAATGTCCTCTCCTTCAAATATCTGGATATTACCCTAGAACCTTCTCTAGACTTTGACCTCCATATATCCACTACCTGTAAAGCAGTCAACTTCAAGATTAGACTGGCCAATAGAGCTAGACATTCACTCACTCCCTCTGCCCGAATTGCCATAGCCCAGGGCATCCTCCTCCCAGCTCTTACCTACGGCTCTGTCACCTATACTGGTGCCACAGAGATTAGTTTACACAATTGGGTAACTTTTATAACAATATTTGTCACTTGACTCTTGCTTCACATAGGTGTACCCATCACTGCCACCTTTACAGAAGCCTAAACTGGCTCTTCCCTATGGATCACTGCCTTTATGCCATTGGCTCACTGACAGATAGTATCTTGCGCACTTGCGTCCCCCCCACACTAGCTCAGCTGCTAACATACTAAAATGCCAGCAGAATAGGCCTAATGGTCTTTCGTGTCTGCTCGTTTGGTCAGCCCGCACCCTGGGTGCTGACCTTGCTGTCCTCCTCGCCTTCTCTGGCTTCTCCCTTCCCAGTTCCAGATATTCTTGCTGATTCCTCAATGTCCTTCCTATGCTGTCTGCTCTGGAGATCAGCAGCTCCTTACTTTACCCAGATGTAAAACAGTTATGAGTGCTCAGGCCTTCTCACACATAGCCCCAGCTCTCTGAAACATCCCTACCTACGATTATCCGACTTGCTCCTACCCACACCAGCTTTAATCGTCAACTAAAAAGTCACCTTCTCCAATCTGACTCCTGCTCCTGCTTCATTCCTCTCTGAACTCCCCTCCATTCCCTGAAGCAATAACTTCTCTCTTTTATTTTATTTATTTAGCTTTTGTTAACCAGGTAAGCATGCTAGACAGTCAAGTTCCTATTTTCAGGTGTGACCTGGGAGAATTACAAGGTACAAGCAATAACAATTCAGAGACAAGGTACAGCAATCAACAAGGTACAGTCAGGTGCAGGCAGTATCAAACAGAATGGCAAGTGCAGAGTTAAGGCATGGTAACAGCAGGAGGCAGTCTAGGAAGGAGACATATATCAGCGAGACGGGTAAAAGGTATACACTATATACATGCAGCAGCATGCAAGGTTGTTGGGACACAGGCTCACCCTATAGGGTAGGGCAGCTAGGAGCAGAGGCAGGTGGAACTTTGTTTTAAGTAGCCCCAGAGGGAGGACCTGAAGAGTGCGAGGGGGCAGCCCTGACATGAGAAGGTAGAAGATTCCAGGCTCTGGAAGCAAGGGATGACAAGGTGCGATCCCTTGCGAGGGAGCGAGGTTTGGGGACCATGAGAGACTGGGAGTCACTGGACCTCAGTCGGTAGCCGGGGGGGCAGGCTTGAGCAGTATGGCAAGTGCCAGAGGGGTGGCTATTCTGATGATGTTGTCTATGAAGTTGCCCATAACGAATGATCGGTGGTTACTGGGAGAGAGCCACCCTAGCTTGCAGTAGAGTTGACAGTGATGGGTGAGGTGGGGGGCTGACAGAGTGAAGCGATATATGTTATTGTACGCTGTGTCCCATTTCATGAGCGAGGCTTTTGGAGCGTTCACAAAGGAGGTGAGTCCATAGCTGAGCATGGGAAGAAGAACCCCTTTTGCAAGGGCAAGCCAGGCTGCTGGGGTAAGGCAACTTTTGGCCCTGTACGCCAGACCCAATTTATAGTTTGCGGCCTTTCAGGAATTTCGTATGTGCAGGAAAAAGTCCAGCTGGGGATCAAGGGTCACCCCCAGGTACTTGAAAGAGTCAACCACCTGTACAGGGGCGCCATCAGCTTCAGCGACTTTGAGAGAGGCCGAACATGCTCTTACCTTGGCGAGGGAGCCGAATAACATGGCCTGCATTGTCTGAAGGTTGATGACAAGCTTCTTGGCCTTAAGCCAGGATTGAATGCAGTCGAAATCAGACTTTAGACTGGTGTTGATGTCTCTGATGTCCCGTGAACTAGCAAGAAACACAAGTTCATCAGCATATAGGGTAACATGCCCGGAGACAGGGACAGAGGGCTGCTGACTGATAAAGAGGCAGAACAGTGTGGGGCCAAGGACAGACCCCTTCGGCACCCCACATGTAACCAATGTGAGCCCGGAGAGGGCTCTCTGGAACTCTGTGTACTGTTGTCTGCCCGAGAGGTAGTTGGAAAACCAGGCTAGGAAAGGAGGGGAAAGACTTGGAGACCGAAGGGCAGTGCCCAGGAGTGTGTGATCCACCAGATCAAAGGCCTTAGACAGGTCTATGAAGATGGGACCCATGAGTTTGCCTTGGTCAGTTGCCATTCTGATTTCAGAGGTGACCTGTGCAAGGGCAGTGGAGGTGCTGTGCTCTTTGTGGAACCCATGTTGTGCTGGGGAGAGGAGGCCACGGGTTTGGAGGAAGAGAGCAAGCTGGGAGACCACTATCTTTTCAAGCAACTTGTTTACAGCAGATAAGATCGCTCCGGGGCAATAGTTTTCAAGAAATTTGGGTCATCACGTTTGAGGACTGGGACCACATGAGCCACCTTCCATATATCTGGGATAGTCCCAGATATGAGAGAGGAGTTGAGAATGTGGGAGATAGGCCGAGCCAGGTAGGGGGCCCCCAGGCAGAGTAGTTTGGCATTGAGGTTATCATGCCCAGCTCTAGTGTGAGGGGAGAGTCCAGCTAGGAGCTTTCATATCTCACTGCAGGAGACAGACTTAAAGTAGAAGAGGGGGTGAGAGGACACAGCGCTACCAGTAGGGCCCAGTTCACTGGATATAGAAGATGTGGGGGTATAGTCAGACAGGTCAGAGAACTGGACATTAAAAGCATTGGCTATAGTCAGGGCACTGTTACATCTGACACAGCCGATTTGCATGTTGGAGACCTGGGGGCAGCCAGGACCACTTACAGTGTGTTTGATGGTAAGCCAGAAACTCCTGGGGTTCTTGGCAGATGCTTCAAGGGAGGATTTGCAGAATTCACTCTCTACCGAGCGAATCACCCACTTACAGGAGTTCCTGAGCTACCTGTATTCCTCGAGGTCTGACGTGTCCCCGGTGTCCTTGAAATTCTGCCAGCTTTTGTCCCTGAGCTTCATCAGGGCAAACAGACCGCCTTGCAGCCATTTAGTGACAGTGCTCCTCACCCTTCTTTTTATGAGTGGGTCATGTCTTTCTTGTAGGGGGGCGAATATGGACAGGAAGCTGTCAAGAGCAGCAGAGGGGTTGCTGACAGCATAGACCGGGGACCAGTCAGTCTGGTAGAGGTTGGCAAGGAAGTTGTTGTGGTTAAATGTTGAGTAGTCCCTCATCTGAATGTCTTTAGGAGGGGTACCATAGGGGTGAGGACCTTCCAGACACAGTAGGTAGGGGAATGGTCTGAGATGGAATCAGAAGAGGCCAGAGGCAGTGATACGGTCCAGCCTATTACTCAGCATCCAGTCAAGAAGGGTACCTTTTGCCCCATATCCATATAGTCATATCCTTTCCACCATATCCATATGGTCATATCCTTTCCACCAGCACTTACTGCTTACTATCATAGCCTATATCTTGCTCCACCCTACTTCTTCACCTCTCTCCCCCACCTCTCTGCTTACCTCTCCCACCCACTATTTCCTAACCTACTCCTCCTTCTGTCCCCTCTTGGGGTGTTATCTAACTACAGATTAGCACTTCTGTATTTTATAAGCTCCCTCCATTGTAGTTTGTTATCTTGTAGTGAGTCACAAAAATAAAACCCAAGGTACAGGGCATTGCAATAGTCAAGGTGGGAGGTCACAAAGGCATGGACCAAAGTTGGAAGGTCAATAAGTGGAATCAAGTGTTTAATCCAGGCGATATTCCTCAGATGATAAAAAGAGGTCTTGACAACAGCTGACACCTGAGCCTTAAGTGTCAAACCACTGTCAAATAAAATGCCCAGATTCTGCACCTGGTCTGAGGTCAGCAGCTGGCTTCCACCAAGACAAAGCCTGGATGGCTGTCCGGCCGAAAACCATAAACCCTGCTGACCTGGATCCACTACCAACACCTCAGTTTTATCAGGGTTCAACCTCAGCCATTTGGCACTCATCCAGTCTTGGATCTCAGGAAGGCAGCTATTAAAGAGCGAAACAGCCTCAATTTGTTCGGGCACAAAGGACATGTAGAGCTGAGTGTCATCTGCATAACAGTGGAAACTCAGCCCATACCACCTAATAACATCTCCCAACGGCAGCATATACACCGCGAACAACATAGGTGACAAAATGGATCCCTGAGGAACCCCACAGGACAAGACAGGAGCAGAGGAATAAATCCCTGACACCACTCTATAAGTCCTGCCAGTGAGGAAAGATCTAAACCACCTGAGGACTGTACCCAACAAACCGCAGGCGCTCTAGTAAAACTCCATGGTCCACAATGTCAAATGCTGCAGAGAGGTCTAAAGGTATCAAGATCAAATGACTACTTCGATCCTTCGCTATCAGAGGATCATTAAGTACCGAAACCAGTGCCATCTCAGTACTATGCCTTTTCTGAAATCTGGACTGGAGAGGGTCATAGATATCATGAATGGTAAGATGATCTTCCAGCTGCAACGCAACCACCTTCTCAATAACCTTGCCCACAAAGGGCAGGTTAGAGACAGGTCTGTAGTTAGCTAAGCAATCAGGTCAAGGGAGGGTTTCTTGAGGAGAGGTATCACAACCGCCTCCTTAAGGGGGTTTGGAAACACCCCAGTCTCCAATCAACATCAGACTATCTCAGCAAGAACTGAGTCAATCATCTCAATACACCCTACAATGAGACGTGTGGGGCCCAGGTCCAGACTACAGTAGATTGGTCGCATACCTCCCTGGATGATCCTCATGATATCAGTGACTGCCAGATGATAAATGTCAGACCATCCAAACTGGGCACTTGCACCCTCTTGTTGATTTCTACTACATCCACTAGGGGGTGCTGAATTAATTCAGGACCTAGGTATCACTAGATAGAAAGGAGCAGAAAAGACCAAAGCCCATGAGACAGCGAGTAAAGCTTATGTTTCCATTTGAGGCTATGTATTTGTCTAGAGTAGTTTTAAAATTTTCTTTGCTGGTGTTAGATATTAATAGTAAAAGGAAGTTTGTTACAGAGATTTGCTGCTTTCATAGTATAAAAGTATTTACTATTATTTGTTTTATATCTATCAATTTGAAAAATGGGTGACCCCTAGTGTCGATCTGGTTATTTTTCTATTCAATATTTAAATAGGTCATTAAGATTGGGTCACTTAGGATATTAAAGTAAAGCAGCATGTCTCCCCTGTGCCTTCTAACTTCTAGGCTATGGAGTCCTAACTTATTTAGTCTCCCTCCATATGTAAGGTGTTTTAGTGATGTTACAGACTTTGTGTAGCTGCATTGTACCCTTTCTAGTTTGTTAATTTCAGTTTTTAAATAGGGACTCCACATCTGACTAGCATAATCCAATATGGGTCTAACATACGATAACTATAATGGTAGTAAAACCTTGGCATCTCTGCTTTTAATACTTCTTTTATTTGCTACTGTAATTCTATTAGCTTTAGCAATGGCAGAACTACATTGTTCTTTAAACATTAATTTGTCATCAATTATACCCATATCTTTTTCACAGGTTTTTAAGAGTACACCATTTAATGTACAAGAGTGTCTCTGATTTCATCTGCCCATGTGTATGACAACACTTTTCGCTATTTAATTCCATCCCCCATTTATTTGTCCATGTAGTTATGGAATTGATGTCATTTTGTAATGGTGCTATTTGTTCATCAGTGTTACATGGGCTGGATATTTTAGTGTCGTCAGCATATTTCATGATGGTATTTCTTACATTTTCTTCAAGATCAGCAATGAATATCTGGAAAATTAATGGTTCTATTACTGATCCTTGTGGGACCCTACTAGCAACAGGTCCTTCTGCAGAAAGGTGACCGTGAATAGATACCATCTGTGATCTATCTTTTAGCCAGTTGTCTACCCACCTGATTATTTGTATGTCGATACTATATTTATTTAGTATCTGATTAATTGCTTAATGTGCGACTCTATCAAATGCTTTACTGAAGTCAAACAGAAATACATTCACTGAGATTCCATTATCTAACACCTGATGGTGACAACCTTATATGCGAAGAACTGAGCAAACTCATCACACTTACTTTGTGAAAACACTCTCTGAAAATGAAGGCAGGTTGGATTGCAGTCTGTCAACAGTCCGGAAGAGTTGGGCCAGTCAGTTCTGTGCAGCAGTAATCTCCCTGGAAATGAATTCTGCCTTCTTACTGGAGACTGCCAATTTATAGTACTTATAATGGACCATCAATCTAAATCTGTCCTCAGCTAGGCCCGATTTCCGCTAGTGCCTCTCCAACCTTCGACCCTCTCATCTCATCTACTTCAAAGTCTCATCGAACCAAGGGGACTTAGGGCAAAGAGAAAGTGGGAAAACACGAACAGGAGCTAGGACAGCCAGAGCCCCTGTCACTGCCTTGTTACAGGCAAGTAAGAGGTCCCCTGGGTCTCTGCTTACATTCATCATACTTGATAGGTACAGCACCGACATAAGACTAACTAGGGTTAAACCCCTTAAGGGACAGTATCGGACCATCTCCATAGGAGCAAGTCTATTGAAGGGAGCCTCAAAACTGAACCTAACAGTATAATGGTCTGACTATCCAACCGGTTCCACCACCAGGTCAGAGATCTCCATCCCCAGCAGGAAAACCAGGTCCAATGAGTGACCACGACTGTGGGTCGCAGAGGTGATTACCTGTGTAAGACCCAATGAAGACATAAGTTGGAGGACGTCCTGACCAAATTGTGAGAGTTCATCATCAACCTGGGCATTGAAATCCACCAGAATTAACCATCTAGGGAACTCCAACACCACATCAATGATGAAGTCCGTGACTTCCTGCAGGAATTCCTTCCCATCTCTGGGTGGATGATAGATGAGAAGTATCCTGCAATCTACACATGCACCCATGATATACTCAAAAGATATGGTTGCCTCTACTGGTAAATCAACCAGGCCCAGTTCCAACTTAAAACAAACAGCAACACCCCTGCCCCTGCGATCCAACCTCAGGCAGTGTATTACCAAGTACCCAGTCGGAACTGCCGATTCCAAAACTGGACCAGCATTATCATCTAGCTAGGTCAACTGTATCCACAAGATCAGCAATCACAGCTGTCTTTTTGTCTTACAGACCTAGCATTGTACAGCACCACCCAACTCAGATGAGCAGATGAGGAAGACCACATTACTTGTCTGCCAAAAGCAGAACCCTTGAGTAAGGGAACCAAGCAGGAAGGACCTCTTTCTTAGACCCATTTCGGCCCAAGGTGTCTGCTTGATCCTGCCACCCCAATCCGCCCATTCCATGTCGTACACCCACCAGGCCCAGTTCTCTCCCCCTTCCTCCTCCTCCTCACTATCCTGAGTGCACGGCAGCACCTATACATATCAGCAGGTAATACTGGATAGTTAAAAGGACAGAGGTGTCTAAACCTGGTGGGGGAGTAATGTCTAACTGTCTGTGACTTCTGCCAACACATGATTGGCAGATAGCAACTAGACAGTAAAAAGTAAAAAACACAATAATCAACAAAGGCACAACTCACTCACTCACTCACACACACACACACACACACACACACACACACACACACACACACACACACACACTGCACAATCCACCAATACCCTCCACCCCCTTTACTGAAAACAATAACAATAAACCCAATCCCTGCACTGACTAAAAGGCTTATCAGATTATTATTTTGATTTATTATTATCTCATGATGTACTATTCATGTATTTTATTATACTGCTTTCTCTGTACTGACTGTACCTGTTTTGCACTCTCCTGGGTCGTGCCTGAAAATAGGCATTTACTATGTCTAGCAAACCTACCCTGTTATAATAAACAAATACATAAATAATGAGAAAATATTGACCCCTTGGGATATATTATGGACTTCTGATAGTTTGTCAGTCAATAGTTCATCCCTCGGGGTCAACAGTTTTCCACTATATTCCTCAACTCCAGTATATAATTGCTAATTAAAAAGCGTATCTTTTTCTGCCATACTTCAATTTGGGTTGTACATGGAGCAGAATCTTGACCATCTCATTCTGAGGGCCAAATGTCACAGGTATTCAGGTACTACATATCTGTTCTTAAATTCTCAGTAAAACTCCCACCCTATCCAAAAGGGGCTTCAATTTTAAGGCACCCTGCTTGGTAGCTCTTAATTTTGTCAGTGCCCCCCAACTTTGGGTGTTTATTTAAATGCTTCCACTTGGATAGTTCTTGAGTGTAGTCCTTCTATCTTATGGTTCTTACCTCACTGCACCTGCTTGGAGGTTCTTATTTAATTGCCTCACTGAGGCAATGCTTCCTGTGAGGCATTCTAACATTTTTAATGCCCCTTGTGTGACTCTAGCCTGATGTGGCTAGGCAATCTGACTACCAGCTCCCCAGCCAGTTGCTGATCCCCATGCAAAGAAACTACAGCCATTTGGATAACATGACGTCCAATCCGACCGGACTACGTCCTATAGGCAGGAAATCTAAAATCCAACTAGAAATCCAAACTGATACTGGATCAGATTTCAGATCACAGATATTTGGATCCAATCCAACTGATCTGGCCAAGTCTGGTCAACTGGTCCTTCCAAATTTTAAAAACAAATTCCCTTGTGTCCAGTGACACCCCCTCCCTCACCCTTCTCCTTGAAGAGTACTAAATAAAACCAAAAAAATACTACTGAATGCCTCCTGAGTCAAGACTCCCTGGTATTCAGTGGCACCCCACTCACCCCATCTGTAGCAAGCATCCATATACCAAGTAACTTAGGCAGCAAACCAGTCCCTTGCCCGATCACCCCCTTTCCTTGACAACCGGCATAACCCTTCTTTCACCTCTCATGCCACAGTGCTTCTCATTCATCCAGTTGAATGATTATGCAACTAAATGAATGATAAGCAGCACTACAGCAGCAGTAATCACCCCATTTGTTATACAGGTTTGACAGTGACTGGCTGAAGAGGCAAGTAAAAGGCTGTAACTGTTGCTGTGTGGAGGGGATGGGACATTGGAAAGGGTACAGGACGGGGTGCTGCATTTAAGTTAGTTAGATAGATGATTCAAAGGGAAAGGGTGAGAGAAAGGGTACCACTGGACACCTGTGAGTTAGGACACAGACAGTTTTTTTTTTTTTTTTATGTACTATTATTTTCAAGGGATGGGCCAGGGAAGGGGTACCAGTGGATACCAGTTTTGTTTTTGTTATGCAGAATAAAATAAGGCCAGATTTTAGATCAGTTCACTCAGGTTTTGTGCAATCTGATCCGAGAGCTGACCTTGAATCAGACATCAGATTGGAAAGTATAAAATCTGACTGATCGAAACCCATGTAAATGCTACGATTTAGAGAGATCTGACTTTTTTGGATCATACTGTATCTAAGCAACACTAAAAGAAACCCTCAGCTGCATTTTTTGTGTAATCCTCACAATTTAAGAGGCTGTTGCTGTAAATGATTAGTATGGAGGCACCTGGACCATCTTAGACTTTCATTCCATCCCCCAGCTGCCAACCACAAAGCCATGTAGGACAGAAGGAGCTGCCAGTCAATGAACATGAGTCAGCTGGGTTTCGTACTGAAGTTGGACTTACACTGGGGTTTTAAATCCCCTCAACCTCAGCAGCCCTCCAGCTCAGCACCAGAGAACTATTTTGAGAGGCTGTTGTCACCTTAGGGATGATGGGTGGATCCAGAGCCAGAATCATACAAGGCTCATTCCATACTGTCCCCAGCCGTGAGCCATGTGGCTATCTCAGGCAGTATAAACTGCCAGTCAATGGACTGAACCCACTTGAGCCTCACACAGAGCTGGAGGGAAGACATTTGGCCTCTTCTTACTCCCCTGCAGGCAAGTTATCTATAGCAGTAGTATGTCATACATGGGTGTCAGTGTGGATTGTAAACTCACATTAGTATTGCCTATGTTACCTGGTTTACCAGTATGCTGTGTAACTTGGTACTTCTTGCATTTACCTGTCTGTACAAGTGCTACTAACTTGATTGATTGTAATACATTGACTCAAGTCAAGTCTATGCAGATGATAATCAGCTTTACCTATCCTTTGTGCCCAATCAGGTGGGAGCTATCTCGAGCTTTAACAACTGCCTTTCCAAGATTGAGGACTGGATGAGTGCCAACTAGCTAAGGTTGAACCTGAAAAAGACAGAGGTTCTGGTAGTGGACCCAGGTCATCAGGTAGAGGGATCTTCAGCAGGACTGGCATCCAGGCTTTGGCTTGGTAGCCACCAGCTGATGACCTCTGAAAGGGTGTGAGGTCTGGGCATGATTTTTGATGAAGGCCTGAGGCTTAAAGTTCAGGTGTCGTCCATTGTCAAGCCTGCCTTTTTACCATCTAAAGAAAATTGTTTGGATCAAACACCTAGTTCCACCAAACGACCTTCCAACTTTGGTCCATGCCTTTGTGACCTCTCGCCTTGATTACTGTAACTCCCTATACCTAGGGTTAATGGGGGTTGACATCTGCCACTTGAAGCTTGTGCAGAATGCAGCAGCTAGGCTGTTGACTGGCATACCACAAGGCTGTCATGTCACGCTGGTGCTGCGCTATCTGCCTATTCAGTGGTGGGTCACCTTCAAGATCAGCTTGCTGACCTGTAAGGCCCTACACGTACAGGGTCTGAGCTACCTGCACTAATTTCTGTGCCCCTACTGCCCCTCCTGGCCTCTCTGCTCTGCCAACAAGGAATTGCTAGAGATTCCCAGGGCTCATTTAAGGTCATCTGGGACTCGAGCATTTGAATTCGTAGCCCCTTCCCTGTGGAATTCTCTACCTCGTCGGATAAGACAGTGCTTGACGGTGGAAAGCTTTAAATCTGCATTGAAGACACATCTGTTTTATCTTGCTTTCCCTGATATTATTTAACATTTGTAATGAAAGTCTGTTATGGTTATGGAGTTTTTAGCTGGGATTTTATTATTATTGTACTAGCACTATGATCCTTTGGGTAGTAACGCTATTTTATACATAAAGTTGATTTGAAGTAACCATAATTCCTCTGCACTGTGGTACTAGTTACTGCCTCTGTCTTGACATTATTGCACCTTAGATTACTGTTTAGGTTTAAATTGTCTGGCTGTTCTGAATTTTTTAAGGTTCTGCTGAACTTCAGTTATTTCCTCCCAAAGTTCCCTTTCTTCCTTATTGCTCCAATAGTTTCTCCTCCTATTATCTTTACCTCTTTCTCCTCCTCCCCCCTTCCTACACCACACTGTGCCTCCCCACTGACTAGATGTAATCTGTGACCCTCTAGTCCCCCCTCACCCCTCCTTTACACATATTCCATCCCTCATCCCTTCTTCCCTTTTCCTTTCCAAATCCCTCCTGTTCTGAGCTCTCTCTAGATTATCTACCACCTTAACTTCCCCCAGGTCCCGCGATTGCTATGTTGCTACTCCACCTTCTTCTAATCTCCATTCACTTACCCCCTTTCCTCTCCCTCTCCTTCCCTTCCCCAACCCACCTCTTCATTTCTACTTGTCCTCTAACTGCCCATAAGCAGAAGCCTACTGTGTAATCCCTGTCTCCATCTGTTTTTTAACCAACTTTATGTTGTCAAAATATGCAATAAAAAACAATAACACTGCAGTAAACAACAAAAAGAAAAACAATAACAATGTAAAATATCTTAAGAGCCAAAAATAATGCCTTGAGACCCAGTCGACATTCATCTGAGAGGTACTACAATGCACAACATAGTAAGGAATAGAAACAATATGCAAGAAAGATGAACTGGAACACTCAGTCATTATGACTGAAATCCAAATATAAACACTCTAGAATGGCTATTTTAGAAATGAATTGTAAAACCAGAAAGAGCTTCTAACAGTATAATATAAATCTATAATGTATGGTAAGTGCCTATTAACCACCATAATCAGCAGTTACACAGCTTTGTTATGCACTGTTTAGAATGTTAAAAGTTGTTAACCACACTTCGGAAATTCCAAACAGTGGCATAACAAAAAAGAATGTACCAGAGTTCCATAATTCTCACACATAGAATGCAAACAGTGTTTTTTTGACCATACACTATAAAAGATGATGGCTGGGGATTGGGTGACAACCACCTTGAAAACACCTCTCGTGGTTGCCAGGGTTACAGTAAACCTCTCGAGCTGCACTCTTGAGGTTTACCATGTTGCCCTAGCAACCACTCGAGGTGATTACAGTGTGGTTATCACCCGATCCCCAGCCATTATCCTCTATGTAAAGAGCAGGTGGGTTACAAATGATCTAATAAACATGAGGTATGTCATGGAAGTGAAAGAATGGTGTGCCACTTTTCCCATCTCTGCTGATAACCTTTTTAAGCAGTGACTAAGGCTGGCTATGGATTTCTCCACACACAGAATGGAAAGCATTTTCTCATGCCACTCCCTGAAAGAAGGGGATTTTACATCTATCCAGTGGAGTAAGATGATCAACTTAGCTACAGCTGTAATGCGGGGATATATGGTAATGTTGAGGAACTAATAAGGTGTCTATTTTCACACCAAAGAGACAGAGTTCCAGTATGAAAGCATCCTCTAGTTCAAGTAGGTGGTTCAGGTGTGCTTTGTTCTGCTGCCAAGTGACCGAGAGATAAGACAGTCTCATAGGATATGTCTTAATGAGCCCAACTGGGTATTACATTTCATGCATGTAGGACTGGTAAGCTTGCACAACTTATGCAGTTTTTGTGGAGAAATGTATAAATTATTGACTTTTTTTATACTGCATAAGATGCAACTTATTTAGTTTAATATATCAACGGACATAGTTCCAAGGGGAGGAGGTTTTGGGAAAAAAAAATTAAGTGGGGAACTCTTTCTCCCAATAAGGGCATCTAATCCTAAGCTTTTTGCCAAGATGGTACCTCAAGGCTTTGTAGAGTGCCGAGATGGTATGTTCTCCAGTTACAAGGCCAGCCAAGTTGTGATAATCAGTGCCATCGGCAAATGCTAGGGTTGGGAGCCTAAAGCAGTTTGTAGCATGTAGGTAAGTTGCAAAGAAGAAAAAATACTGGTCTGGGCAAGACTGTTATCCCATTGAAACTTAACAAAAGGAATAAAATGATCATTCTGGAGCAGACTAGCCACTTGATCTGAAATGGCTTGGGGTACGAAGGATTCTGGAATTGTTTCATGGCCAAGTGTAGAATTAGGGTTAAGGCGAAGTGGTTGGGAAGGATCATTCTGTAGTGGGAGTATGTTTAAGTTTGGAGGGATGTTTAGACCAAGATCAATGGCAGATGCTTGATAAATAAAATGTTATCCATTGTTACTTAAACATGTACAAGAACATAGTTATTCCCCATTGAGCTACACGCCCATTTTCAATGGGTACCATTTACGTGCAGCACCTGGTTACAATAAGATGATAATGTATAAATTAAAAAAGATAAATGAGGGAGAGATTGACTACTAATGCCATTAACTTTACAAAGATGTAATTCAATGTCTTCCCAATGTGGGTAACACAAATTAGAAGAGATACTCATTTCTTGCACACTCTAAGCCAAAAATTTACTAGCCTGAACAACGAGGTAGTACCAGCAAAAAGTTTGGAAGTTGAAGGCCACCATGATGTTTTGCCAGAGTAAGCTAGGAGTATGATATACAAGATTTTTTGCCCTTCCACAAAAACTCGGAGAGGATCTTTTGGAGTTTAATGAACCATGTTTGCGGGAGAGGGACACCACTCATACTAAGAGGGTATAGTGCGCCCTAGGTAGAAGGTTCATCTGGATTACTGACAGTCTACCCCACAAGGAGATCAGTAACAACTGCCAATGTTGTAAATCGACTTGTAATGTTTGAAGTAAACAGAAGAAATTCTGACTTATAAAAGGGGGACACTAGTAGTAAGGTGGATTCCCAAATAAGTAAGACAGTTAGGGGACCAGTGTCACGCCACTACAGGAAGAAGATCCTGCTTGAGAGTTTTATGGTTAAGGGGCATTATCACGGTTTTGGTAAAATTTTATTTATAGCCTGATAAAGACCCATACTAGGCTAGCACCTCAAGTGCAGCCAGCAGGGACCAGGCAGGGTGGGTCAAGTATCTTAAGGTAGCCATCTAAATTATTTTTACAATTAAAAGACTGTCTTATAAGAAATAAATAACATCTTGGGAGCATGTGCTTTTGTTCTTCTGGTTTATTACTGATGCTGAGGTAGATAGGGTGCACAGAATGACCACGTTGGTGGTAAAATGCATGAAATAAAATAATTCAATCACAAAAAATTAATAGAAACTACAATAATGTGATTAATAGAAATGCTGCATTTATTTGCATACAGTAAGAAATTAAATATTATTTTAACACTTTCTCTGTTACAGTGATGTGGCAAAATGTATATGTATTACCCAAAGAAAGGGTTTGAGTTTTTTTTAACAAGTACCTTAAAGTGAGTAGCAAGCTTGTTTCAAGAATGAGATTAATTGTACCAAAGTGAAACTTTAAATAGACAACTTTATTTATGTATGTATATATGTTTTCAGACAGGCATAAAGGCCAGTCTCCTGATGAAGCCTGAATTTCAGGTGAAACGTTGAGAATTGGAGCCAACTGAAAGTAGTAAAATGAATTGAGATTTTACAGCAACAAGAGTACTGTTCATTTCTATTGGTTTGCACCCCAACCCCCTTCTCCAGGAAAGACTTGGTGATTTTGGAACATACAGGGGAGGCAGCATTAAGAAAATCTGCATTCATTTCTTGTGGACCTTCTGAGGATTTTCCCCAGGACTTTTGCTTTCTTGGGTCAAGTGAAGCAAAATGTCATCTACATACGTAGAAATTTTGAAGGAAAGGGATCCAACAGAAATTCCACTTATCTGTGGGTGTTGCAAAATGTGTTTGGTAAAGGGGTTCAAGATACAAATTAAAAAGCTAGGGAGACAGAGGGCAACCTTGGTGCATACCATTTTGTAATGGGAAGGGTTCTTATTAAACGCCTCTACAGACAATATGGGCTGAGGGGTTGAAGTATAAGAATCAAACCCAATTGGTAAATTCATTAGGAACCCAAAGGCAGAAAGGTTATGAAAAAGAAAAGGCCAAGAAACCCTATCAAATGCTTTCTCGCTGTCCAGGGATACCGGCACTGCAGGCACATTTGAGTCCCTGGACGCTGAGATCAGCTGTAAAATTTTAGGCATGTGACCTGAAGCAAGATGGCCTTGCATAAAGCCTACCTATTCATGACCTATTAGTGGTTGCGATATGTTGCTAATGTGGCAAGCTAAAACTTTAGCCAAGATTTTAACATCAATGTTTAAGGGTGAAATAGGTCTGTAGTTGCCTATGTCAGAATGAGCCTTCCCAGGTTTGAGGATAAGGGTGATAAAAGCCTACAAAAGTGAAGGAGAAAGATTATTTGAGTGAGAACATTGATTACATAAATCAGCAAGATGTGGGACCAGTTCAGACTTAAGGAAAATATAAAAATTAGGTGAGAAGCCATCCTGTCCTAGGGCATTATCTGGGGGTAAGGAAGCAGATGGCAGACTCAACCTCAGTCATAGAGATGGGAGCTTTAAGGGACTTCACCAGTTGATAATTTCATTGGGAAGGTTGGGCCTGGGAAAGATAATCTGTTATTGAGGACTATATATCTGAGGGAGAATAATTGGCTGCGTAAAGACTTTCATACAAAGCTTTAAATTCCTCAGCAATATCTCTAGGGGAGGTTAAGAGGATGCTGTCTTTTGAAGATCTGATCACCTTGATCAGGTGTACAGTTTCCTGTTCTTTAAGATGCATGGGCAAGAAGCTGGCCTGCCTTTTCATCATGCATTTCATAAGTGAGTTTGGCTTTAAAAAGAGCATGCTCTACCTGCTCCCTGTTAAGTTTGGAATAGTTGGCCCTGTGACAGACATATGACCAGACTGATCTATTAATTTCTTTTGTTAATGTAATTATGTTTCTGTTATAAGTTATGTTATTTGGAAGTGGAATTAAACATGGCTCCAGGTCACATGTCTAGACAGGTCTCATGGGAAATACTGGCTCAGTGTAAAGTTCCCACAAGCTCATCTCAGCTACTGATCCTGGCAGATATGAGGGTGCAATTTTGAACACCTCAGACATTCTGCAAAACAAGGTTGTAAAGCTGGACAAAGGATGTTGTAGGTGTGAAGTAGGCCAGTTGTCTCAGATGATTTCACACACACACACACACGTGGGATAGGAGACAGTGGGGAACTGTCACTTAAAGGGGTGAGGCATCTCCCCACAGCCAATAAGCATATAATTTGGGGTGCTGAAAGCCAGCATTCTCTCTCTCCGGATCACTCGACATCTGACGAAAGGGGAGCCCTGCTGCAGGTAGAAATATGGCTTAGGGAAAGTGTCTTCCATAGCTAGCAGTAGGTAAATAGGTTTTAGGTGAGGAAAGTTTAGATTTTCTACACATTAACTGTCTGTGTAACTTGCTTTATTTTCTATTTCTTATTGAACTGGTAATCCTTTTGTCTGACTGTAAATATAACCTGTTTTTAAATACTTGTAGTTCTTCTAGTAAAGAATTCACTTTTGCTAGAACCAGTGACTACTTGTTTATTTAAAAAGGTAATTTTACTATTTCTGCTGGACTCTGTTTGTAGCCTGTCTCCAAAGGGCACCTTACCAACAGTTATTGTGCTGACCTTGAGCAAAGGGAGCAAAAAGGTGGTTTCCTGGTTCCAGGTAAAAATCAGGTGGTGGCAAAGGATTCGACATCCCTGACCGAGAACTGCCCTGTAAGTGAAGGGCCAAAGGAGCGGTTTTTGTCACTGCTGGTAACAGTGGTGTGGGATCTCTGTCACAACTGGAGGCAGTGTGGATTAGTGCATAGATTTAAAGCTAGAATTTGTGCACAGTGTGCTTTCCTGCGAGGCAGAAACTCTGGGAGAGAGGTAAAAGCCTTACATAGCATATGGGTTGACAGGGTGCCAGCAGAAATATACATTAACAGTCACAAAACCGGATATACAAAAGGTTACATTGTTTACTACTGTTTTTATTCTTTCTAGACAGCTTAGTGCAGCATAGTTAGAAAAGATGAGTTCCTCAGCCTATGTCAAAGTTAATGTACAGCAGCTTTGTGAGCTATGCGCAGACAGAGGGATTGTCTATGAAGGCCTGACAAAGAAAGGACTCATGGAAGCCCTGTCAGTGCATGACCAAATACAAGGGGGCAGATGGTTTCAGAGAGGCATGATGAAACACTTGTGCAGCAGGGGGCCGCTGAGGAAGGTGACCAAGGTAGCGAGACTGAGGTCATAGTTGCTGGGTCAGAGGGTCACCTCGAGCCATGAGCTGGTGAAGCAGTATAGCCCACACCTGAGTTGAGAGCTGGTGCAACCAGGGTTCAAGTTCAGCTTGGGATCCTGAGGCTGAAGCTTGCAATGAAGGAGGCTGAAAGGAAGAGAGTAAGGATGGAGACTGAGGAAAGAGAGAAGACATGCCAGCATGAAATATGGATGCAGGAGGAGAGAGCAAGGCTGGAGGCAGGTGAAAGAGAAAAACTCACCAGCATGAAATCCTGATGCGGGAAGAAAGAGAGAAAGAGCGACAGCACGAGATCCAGAGGCAAGAGCATGAGAAAGAGATGATGAAAATGAGCCAGCAAGGGGGTGCTTTTGAGCACATCTATGGAGCAGGCATGTTATCCTCAGCTCTGCATGCTGAGAGTGCAGACTTTATAATATTTACTTATTAAAGGCATTGAATCAATTGGAGGGCGGCAGCAATCAAAAGATTACTTTTCGTGGAGCAGACTGTTATAACTGTTTTTTTTCCCAATTGTTTAACCAGGTGAGACGCACTAAGCTGAAAGCTTGTTTACAGGTGCAACCTGGGAGCACAGGAAAGTTAAGTTACTTGCTCAGGGTCACACAGTATGCAAATGGGGGTTGTGGGATTTAAAACCAGGTCTCCAGATTTGCAGATCAGAGCCTTAAACCACTGCACTATACTGCTTCCCAACTTATATATATAACTTATAAAGTATATAACTTGTGGCAATGGGTCATTCAAACAAAGGTGGATCTGGCAGTGTTAAGTCTCAGCCACCAATGGAGCTAAAGGCAATGGCACCCATGCCTGAATCTGTTGGAGCAGAGCCTCCATGGAAGGTCCTTCAACTTTCCATGCAGGACATTGATGTCAAGGTGCAGAGTGTTTTGAAGAGGATCAGGGGAGCAAGATGAAAAGATTGAGGTGGCTAATAAGACTGCAGCCATGGCAGGAATCGCAAGCTACACAAGCTCTGTCAGCTAAACTAATTCAGGACAATGCTCATCTGGTATACATTTAAAGGCATTAGAAAATGCTCAGCGTGCCTCCAATATATGCATTGCTGGTCTGCCAGAAGGACAGGAAGCTCAAGATCATCTTGCTTTCTTGAAGGATTGGCTACCAAGGGCTTTAAATTTACCATCGAACTGGGCAGATCACTTTACCCAGGCCTCCCACATCTCTCCTTGTTCCGCAAAGGCTCAGTGGGACTTACCTTATACTATTACGGATGGAGTCACCATGAGCGACCACTTGCTACAAGTGGCCTGTAACACTGGCCAGCTTAATTACAACAGGCAGACCATGCATCTCTTTTTTGATTTATCATATGCTACAAGGACCTGCCAAAAGAAGTTTGATGGTGTCTGGGCAAACTTATACAACCTTGGGGTGGTCCACTCCCTATTGATGCCAGCCCATTTGCGCATTTACTATGGCAGTTGCACATTCCAATTTACTGACCCGGTTGAGACCGGGAAACAGGTCAAACAGATTCAGCAGGAATTTGAAGCAACTCATGGGAGCACTCCAGATGCTCAGAGTTTAGAGGTAGAAGACACCTGAAGCAGAAAGAACTTTAACTGAATTGGATTGTTTGGGACTCTGTTCCTTTTTCTCGCAGTGGGATTACTGTAGTTCACCTAATTCTGAATTTTTTTTCCTTGGATTGTTATTTGATGCCCTTGTTATGCAATTTGCCCTAAACTGTTTCTAACTCTGGGGAGGGGTATTCTCTTCCTCAGGGCATTTCATGTATGCAGAATACAGTCTGGTTTGCTATGTTTTCCAGTTTAAATGTTTGCCATAGAATTGATATTGTTCTCTTGATAATGCATTGGTTTTGAGCACTAAATATTTTTGAGTATTCTCATGTTTGGGATGGGGTCATATCAACAGTATATGCTGAGGACATGTCATGTATGGATTACTTTTTATGTTTGGACTAACCACCTTATTCCTGTATGGTGCACCTATTCATTAAATTATGCAGATTACCTATTTCTTTATCCCCCTTATCCATGATCATAAATGCCTAGACTACTTATGACTGTTCCATTTGATGGATCCTGAACAAGTGTGGGATGTCTTACATTTGTGTAACCCACCCTACAAATGGGGGTTCTCAAAAGTCTTCCTTGGGCTTGCCTAAATGCCCACTGTCGGGCTGGTGTTCTGTGTCCTAGCGATTTAAAAGTGTTTGCATGTGAGTGCCCTGTTAGACTCCATGCCTGTCTCTTTAAGAGATGCTTATTTTGTGGTGTAAAATTAATCTGGGTAGGGGCCGAGTGGTTTCAGGCTTCAGTCCCACCCAGGCTGCAGTGTTATCGCTTCATTCTGCAATCGCTATTTGTGCAGAGGAAGCCATGCTAGGAACTGTGACTGTTTATTGTTTATCTGTTTTAATAATAATAATAATATTGTAGTTTGTCTAACCTGCCTTCCTTTGCAGCATGGACTTTTCTGCCAAGCACCACCATCTTGGTTCTGGACTGCCTGTTGGGACCAAACAGTACCTTTGGGGACCCTAAAATGGTGTCTGTCCCCAGGGGTCTTGTGGGAGTGAATTTCTGTAGGAATTGTAGTTTTTATACTTTGGCGCCTAAATGGACCTGGAGGGGGAGCTCTAGTTGTGACAGACAGATGGACCAGTCAACCGAACCTTTTGGATTTCTAAGGAAGTCCCAGTGCTGCCTGCAGCAGAAGTCAGTCTAGAGTTAGAGTTTGGAGATTGAACAGCTCAAGTGACTCGAGCAGCTGCCCCTGCATAGTAGCCCGGGAAACTGGTGGGAAGGCTGTGTCTGGCCTGCCTGCCTCATCTTCTCTTGTGACGGAATATTTCTGAGCCAAAGAGAAATCGGACTTTATCCGAAGTTGCTGTGTTGTGACCAGAATCCTGAATTGTGAGGAACTGAATCTTCCTGAAGGGGACTGAAGATTTGCCTTGGTGCGATCGGCCTGTCAGGACTTGAGACTACCGTGAAGTATCGGTTTGTACAGAGACACTGTATATTGCAACCGGACTGCCATCCAAACTGTGGTACTGTTTTTTATCTTTACTATAAGTGTGCTGAATGCTGTTAGTGGGTCGTAATTTGGTTCCCCACTGTTTAATCGTGCCAGCCTTCTTGTACTGATATGCAAACTGTTTTATCCAGCCTGGGCCTTGCCACACTGGCCCAGCCAGCTATTTCAGGCACAGAGAATACCATGAACAAGAGACTCACCCATGGATCAGCCCCCTGCTCAACATCTCAAACAGGAACGACACCTCGGTGATTCATGTGGGCCCTGCTTCTCCTGGCATACCAGTTGTCAACCTGCGGTCTCCATTTCGTCCCTACTGTGTCTTGTATTGGGTAGCGTGAGTAACAATCAGGGTAGCTCCCTGCAACATCGGCTAAATCACAAGTGTTATCATCTGATTGCATTGTTTTCCTTTCACGAACTGAGCCTCCTGGCTCTGGATTATAAATTGTGTGTGGTTATGCGTGCCTTTTCCTTTCATCACAGGGCCCTGACCAGCTGCAACGCCGGCACCCCAGGCAACATTCCAGGCTAGCCCATCTTACTTCCAACAGGATACCCAGAGCGTGTGACTGTGCAGGGACTAAAAGTGCATGCATAAATGCCTGACTAGATCAGTTTCAGAATCAATCAACCTGATTACATCCCTGCCTTGTTCAATTCCTCTGAATAAATCAGATCCAACTCTTTTTTGCATTTATTCTGACTGTTGTTCCAGTTTGTACCAAAAGCACTGTACTGTTGTTATTTGTTGTGCCTAATCTTGTTTTGCAGAGGGTCTCCAGGGTCAAAATGGTGGAACCAGCCCTAGTGGTAAATGCAAACAGTGTGGATTTGTATGCTGAATAGGGGCTACTGTAAAGTGTTTGTTGCATATTGTCTAGGCCACTAGAGGGAAAAGAGGGGGGTTACAGTGTCCCAGAGGGCTGTACCCAAGTTAGCCTTGCTACTAACAACCCTGTGCTCTGGGTGGAAGTACCTGTTTTAGTACCCAGGCCCCTTAACCTGCAACTAGCCAAGCAGGCAGGGGTAGTAGCCTTTGGGATAGCGCCACCTAGGGGTTACATTTATTTGTAAGTTTATATTGTATTTTTACTTGAAATGCAATAAAGTATAAAAGAAAAATGCACCAGCAAACACCGCAGCAAACTGTAAGAAATGGCATACGAGGCCCAACCCACGAAGCCACAATTAATTCAAAAATGTTTCTGTAATACCATGAGGGAAGATGATCATGATTTGTTTTTTAAAATCATTTAACAGGGCATGTGTGCAGTTTAAATTGGATAGGGCTCCGTGAATGACTCACCCCACACCACTGCTTACTGGCCATGCTTTGCATGCATTTGCTAGAATGGACAATAATGTCTGCATAGACTATGATAAAGTAAAAATGGTGTTATTGAAACATTTTGAACCGACTCCTGAGGCTTACAGGCAAAAATTCAGAGAATTAAGAATGGGCCCAGGAGACAACTACAGTATGTAGAACTGCATGCCCTAATGTGTGCATATCTAGACTGCTTAGTGGATGGAGCTAAAGCTAGGACTGTAGAGCAAATTAAAGATTTGATTTTAAGGGAACAATTTCTTAAAACCGTACCTTACAACCTGTGCATATGGCTGCTGGACTAGGCATGCAACTCCATGAAGGAGGCAGTAGAAAATGCTGATTTGCATGTGGCCAGCAGATCACACACACAGCACAGAAACAATCGGGGTGGGACAGCACATGGCTTTAAGAGGACCCAAGTAGGGCAGCCAAAAGGAAACCAGCCTGCAGGTTAGTTCAAAATAGAACCCACCAGTTCTAAAGGCAACAAGGAGCTGGAGGCAAAGGCATGCTGGATTTGCTAGAAAGTGGGGCATCTATCCCTATGACTGCCCTAAAAACAGGACCAAAAGGGCAAAAGCCTGGAGGAGGAGGTGACCAAGACAGTACTTAGCAGTTGGTAGACTGTAGTGCCACCAAAATCCACCAAGCATATGCACCCTATTCTAGTCAATGGGGCAGTAACACAGGGATTGAGGGACACTGGCATTGCCCACCTCCATGGTGAGGCAGGATCTGATCCAAGTAGAGCAGATTCTGCTGGGGCAGTTTTCCAATCAGTTTGGGTATAGACCACTACATGGCATGACTTCTGCTTTGTTGAAAGTTACCAGTGACATTCAGGAAATGGACAGGGGGATATCAGTGGGGGCTATTTTCATGGACCTATCTAAAGCCTTCGATACACTCAACCACAGCATCCTTCTGAGCAGACTCAAACTTAATGGAATGTCAAATGAGGTGGACAGCTGGTTTAGATCTTATTTGACAGAGAGACAACAAATAATGTCTTTAAATGACTTTAATTCTAATTTAGCTAGAATAGTTTACGGAGTGCCTCAAGGATCTATTTTGGGTCCAATTTTGTTCAATATTTATTTGAACAATTTGGCATTGATGGATTCCTCTGTGAGTTATCATTTATATGCTGATGATACCATCATATATGTAGGAGGTCAATCAATAACATCTATAGAAGCTATACTACAATCTGCTTTTGATTATCTACAGAGGCATTTTATCCAGTCAAGTCTTGTTCTCAATGTCAATAGTCACAAGTTATGATGTTTGCTAATGGTAAAAAGATACATCAGATGTTGAATATTATAACTATGGATTATACAACTTTGGAACATGTACATAGCTGTAGATATCTTGGGATATGTTTGGATGACAAATTGAAATGGGATGCACACATTGATTACTCAAGTGAAAAGACTGGAATGTGGTTGGGTGCATTATATAGATTTAGGCATAGTATGACATAGAACATAGGACCCACATAATAAATACACTTGTGCTACCATTGCTAGACTATGGTGACCTGATATTTGTCAGTGCATCTGAACAGGAATTATCAAGGTTAGAGATAATATATAACAGATTAGCTAGGTACATATTGAATGTCCCTCGACAGACGCATAAATGCTTAACGTACAAAGCCTTAAACTAGTCACATATTAAAGATAGAAGATCATGTTTTGGCCTATATGTTTAAATGTTATAAGACCAAGGTTCCAGAGTATATACAGGATAACTTGCACAAAAGGTGCATAAAAGAAGGACTTAGATCTGCGGGTAGTCTAGAATACATTCAGCCAAACTGCAGATTAGGAATTGGTAGATCACATTTTTTACCTAGGACCCCCATATGGAATTCCATGCCTATTGCGCTTAGATCACGAAACTTGAACATCCTTTTAGGTGCAATAGAGCAATGGCTTGTAACAAAAACACAAATGAATTTAAAGTGTTGTCCCAAATTCAATATTACATAAATTATCCTTGTCTATTGATCTGAATCTGTAAATGGATATCCAACATGTATAGACAAGAGAAGGTTAGTTTCTGTACAAAGTCTGAGATGTGCCCCCCTAAACCATTAATGTCTTTGGTGTGTGAGTCAAATCTCAGAACCATTAGGTAGTGCATAAAATGTTATTATTATTTTTTTTCTTCTGTATTAGAAAGTGGAAGTCTATGTATGTCTAGTTTTATGATGAGTGCAATATGTCATTGTTTAAATGATGTTTGGTAACTTACTGTAGAAAATTGTACCTGGACCTCACTGAAAATCAGCCTCGGCTCCAGTGGTCCAAGTGCCAATGGCTCAGATCTTTATGAGCTGGGAGGGCAGCCATGAGGTAAGGGTGGTGGGAGCTGTACATGATCTCCCTTTGGATGTGATCATGGGGAATGATTTTGACCACAGGGAAAACCTAATATGTGCTACTACCCATAGCCAGGCAAAATAATAAGCTTCTGAGGGCAAGGAGGGGGCAACACAGCCTGTGCAGACCACTCCCTCAGCAACTGAGGAAGCAGCTGGTGTGGGTGAGGGGCTAGCTAGGAGTAGCAGCCCTGAGCCCCAACTGTAAACCAAGGAGGTATCAGCAGAGGCAGAGCAGATTTTCTCCTTAAGGGGAGTTGGGGATAGGTTAGATAGGTGGATCTGGGCAGGGCTCAGAGGGATGATCCTACCCTCCAGAAACAGAGAGTTAGCAGATAATACTGAGGACCTCAGGAGAAAAAAATCAGTTTACTGGGAGAATGGGCTGTTGTACAGGGAGTGTACACCACCGAGTGGACTAGAGGGAGAGGTACTCCAGCAGCTGGTAGTCCCCGAGACTACCACAAGCAGCTTTTGACTCTGGCCCATGACATCCTGTTTTCAGGCCACCTGGGTATTAATCACACAAAAAGGCAGCTCGCCAACAAGTTTTTTTGGCCAAGCATGTACAAAGATGTGGCAAATTACTGTAGGACTTGTGCACAATGCCAGAGGGTGGGTAAGGTATGGCACAAGGCTAAGGTGACTTTGGCACCCCTGTCTATTATTGACAAAGCCCTTTAAGAGGGTAGCTGTGGATATATTGGTGCCCCTGAGCACCCCAAGTCATACGGGCAAAAGATACGTACTGGTAGTCATGGACTACACAACCAGGTACCCCGAGGCAGTAGCCATGTCCTCCATTGAGGACATGGCCACTATCCTTTACTACTTAAGAAAAGGATAGTGGGACATCTAGAAGCCATCAGTGCCCAGGACCCTAGGCAACATGGGTTCACAGTGGGTAGGTCATGTCAGACAAATCTCATAGACTTCTTCAAATGGGTGATGAAGGAAGTAAATCAGGGGGCATGGTGGACATAGCCTATCTTGATTTCAGCAAAGTCTTTGACACCGTCCCACATAGGAGGCTGGTTAACAAGATGGGTAGTGTAGGCATGGGAGACAAGGCGGTAAACTGGGTTAGGAACTGGCTAATGGACAGGAGACAGAGGGTGGTGATAAATGAAGTACAATCTGGAGAGAGGAGGGTGACCAGTGGAGTACCTCAGGGATCAGTCCTTGGACCAGTTCTGTTCAATGTCTTCATCAGTGACATTACAGAAGGACTGGAAGGAAAGGTCTGCCTGTTTGCACGTGACACAAAGATATGTAGGGTGGATACTCCTAAAGGGATGGAAAAAATGAAGAGGGATCTGGGGAAGCTTGAGAAATGGTCGGCAGAGTGGCAACTGAGGTTTAATTAAAAAAAGTGCAAAATGATGCAACTGAGACACAATAACCCTGCGGAGAGCTACAGGATTGTGGGGGAGTTGCTGACAGTCATCAAAGAGGAAAGAGACCTGGGAGTTACTATTTCAGATTACCTGAAAATGTCAAAGCAGAGCACAAAGGCAGCAGGGAGGGCCAGTGGTATGCTGGGGTGCATAGCAAGGGGTATCACCAACAGAAGGTGTGAGGTAGTGATGCTGTTGTACAAAACCCTGGTCAGACCTCACATGGAGTACTATGTGCAGTTCTGGAGGCCGCACCTTCGAAAGAACATTAACAGGGTGGAGGTGGTCCAGAGAAGGGTGACTAAGATGGTACAGGGCTTGCACCACAAGATTTATGGAAAGATTAAGAGACCTCAATATGTACTCGCTGGAGGAGAGGAGGGAGAGAGGGGACATGATAAAAACATTCAAGTACCTAAGGGGCATAAATGAGAGGGGGAGGATCTTCCAGTACAGGAGAAGTACAAGAACTAGGGGGCATGACATGAAATTGGCAGGTGAAAAGGGAATGTGAGGAAGTTTTTCTTCATGGAGAGGGTGGTGGATGCATGGAATGGTCTGCCATTATGGGCAGACTGGATGGGCCTAGCGGTCTGTATTCAACAACAATTTCTATGTTTCTACATTTCTACTGAGGCGGAGAAAGTGACTGATGAGCTCCTGGGAAGCTTCAGCTGAGCAGGAATTCCCCAGGAGATTTTGCCAGACCAGGGGTCAAATTTCACACCGCCCTTAATGACTAGTTTGTGGGAGAAGTGTGGGGTGAAACAGCTCCATGCTTTGCCCTATCACCCCAAGACAAATGCTCTGGTCGAGTGGTTCAATGGGACCCTCAAAACTATGCTCAGGATGTTTGCTGACCAGCACAAATGGGATTGGGACAAATATTTGCCCCACCTCCTGTTTTTGTATAGGGAAGTCCCACAGGAGTCTACAGGGTTCTCACTCTTTGAGCTTCTATTTGGTCACAGGGTGAGGGGGGCCCCTAGATTTGGTCAGGGATGAATGGGAAGATGACCTTACCTCACAAAAGAAATCTGCTGTGGAGTATATCCTGAATTTCAGGAACCAGCTAAAGGAGCTCATGGAGTTCACCCAGGAGCACTTAGCCACTGCATAACAGTGGCAGAAAACCTGGTATGACCGTGGGACCAGAGCCCAGGAGTACGAAGTCAGACAGCAAGCGATGGCACTTGTCCCAGTTGTATGTAATAAACTGCAGGCAACATGGGAGGGCCCATTCTCCATAATCAGGAAAGTGAGTGAGGTTAACTATGTAGTAGGGCTGCCTAATAGAAGGTGCAGGCAGAGGGTATATCATGTGAACATGACAAAGCCCTACTATAATAGAGAGAAAATGGTCCTTCTTGTGTATAGCATGCCAGAAGAGGGAAATGAGGCGGATCCCCTTGTGGACCTCCTTGGGGAGGTGCAGGAGGGATCCTCAGTAGATAACCTCTCCCTCACAGGGCAGCTGACATCAGCCCAGACAGAGGAGATGAAGGGGGTGCTGCAAGAATTTGGTGACATGTTCACAGGGAAACCGGAATGGTGCATAGAATGCCTATGTGGATGGCCTGTTGAGGAAGGTTAAGTGTGTGGCATGGTCCTTTACGTGCTCCCCGTTCCTACATGAATAGCAGCGTCTCTTTAGGGTTGCCCAAAAGAGAGACACTATCATTTTCTTGGGGGGGGGAGAGAGAGAGAGATGATGGACATATGACCAGATTGATCTATTAATTTATTTTGTAGTCATGTTTCTGTTATAAGTTATGTTATTTGGAAGTGGAATCAAACATGGCTCCCAGGTCACATGTCCAAGCAGGTCTTATGGGAAATACTGTCTCAGTATGAAGTTCCCACAAGCTCATCTAAGCTGCAGATCCTGGCAGATATGCGGGTACAATTTCAAACACCTCAAATATCCTGCAATATAAGGTTGTAAAGCTGGACAAAGAATGTTCTAGGTGTGAAGTAGGACAGTTGTCTTGGATGATGTCGCACACACACACTCATTCATGTGGGGGTACGGGACAGTGGGGAACTGTCACTCAAAGTGGTGAGGCCACTCTCCACAGCCAAAAAGGGTATAAATTGGGATGCTGAAAGCCAGCACTTTTTCTCTCTAGAACACTCAACATCTGACTGCTGCAGGTAGAAGTACAGCTTAGGGAAAGTGTCTTCTACAGCTCAGTATGTAAATAGGTTTTAGGTGAGGAAAGTTCAGATGTTTTCTATACATGAACTGTGTAACTTGCTTTATGTTCTATTTCTTTGTAAACTGGTAATCCTTTTATCTGAATGTACATATATCCTGTTTGTAAGTACTTGTAGTTCTTGTAGTAAAGAATCAATTTTTTTGATAGAACCAAAGACTGCTTGTTTATTTAAAAATGCAATTTTACTATTTCCACTGTACTCTGTTTGCATCCTGTCTCCGAAGGGCAGTCTACCAACAGTTATTGTGTTGATCTTCCTGACCTTGAGCAAAGGGGTTAAAAGGGTAGTTTCCTGGTTCCAGGTAAAAATCAGGTGGTGGCAAAGGATTTGAGGTCCCCAATACAGAACTGCCCTGTAAGCAAGGGACCCAAGGGACAGTTTTTGTCACAAACTGGTAACAGTGGTGTGGGATCTCTGTCACTGGCCTTTTCCTGGTTAAGCCTAACCCAGTCATGTTCAGAAGATGAGGAGTCAATATTTTTCCCAGGATCTGGATGGAAGCTAAATGGTCCTGTATTTGTCTCTCCCTTCAATACTTTCAGACAGTAGCCATTCAAAAAAACTCCAGATGAATGGTGTATTTATATGCATTCTACCAGGTCTCTGCTGACTGGGTAGTGGGTTTATTTTCTTTTTTTTTTCTTTCTGATTTAAGCTCTTTGTTGCTGCAGCCCCAACATCAGGAGGGAGCCCCAGGCCCATCCCCTGGCATCCACCAGCCGGCGATGACCTTTACCCCCCAGGGTTTACCCCCCTGGTGGTGCCAGTGGGTTCCCCAACCCCCACTGGAGACTGGATCCAGTGTGGCCAGCATCACGGATTGCTGGGAGTGGGGCTTGTGAGGCGCCCTCCATCATAAGCAGTGGCAACTTGTTTTCAGCTCCAGTTTTCTCCCCTTGCAGAGATGAGGCATGCAATGATGCCTGTGGAGGGAGTCCACACATGCTCCTCTAGGCATCTGCCCCATCTCTGCCCCCTTCTGCAGCATCGATGCACTGACTCCCAGCCTTAGCTAGGGGCCAGTCACATGCCGACCACTGATGACCCCCCCTCCATGGAGAAGGAGAACAGTCCCTCGGACGCTCGATCATTCTCCTCCCTTGCCAAACATGGGTCAGCAGTGTAGCGCGAGGTAAGGCATCCAGCGCCTCAGCCCTCAGCGCCACTGGGTCGGTGAGGGTAGTGGGTTTATTAATGCTAAAAAATTCAATTGTCATTTGTTGTAATTTAGAGAGGCACCATTCATCTTTTGAAAGGTGGTTATTAAGTTTCCAATGTTTACCCACCTCCGTTGATGAAGAGAAAGAGGTACTGGGGTATGGTCAGATATGACCTTACTCTGAATTTTGCCATACCCAACTGCCAGTATAAGGGAAGAGCTAATCGGGGCATAGTCCAATCTGGATTGAGTACCATGTGTGGGAGAGTGAAATGTATAGTCCCTTTCAATAGGATGAAGGACCCTCCAAATGTTAACCAGATCACAGTTATCCAGAAGATCCCCAAGGGCCCTTTGTGCAGGAGAGAGACCTTTATGGAGCTTACTAGATCTAGCTAACATATCATCTGGGGTGAGGTTCGAGTCACTCATTACAGTTTTAGGTAAAGGGAAAGTATATCTGAAAGGCAAGTAAAGGATGGGGCATTGAAATTGGGGCCGTAAATACACCTAAGTAACATTTCCTGTGGTCCCACCAAAGCTTGGATTATGATGAAGTGACCATCAACATCAGTGTGTTCCTGTAGAATCTAAAAGGGGAGAGTTCTTGTAACTAATACAGTAATGCCAGCTCTGCAAGTATTGTTACTAGCCACAAATATATGGTCAACCCATAACCAATGGAATAAATGTACTTCTGCAGTTAAAGTATAGGCTTCCTTAAGCATGTTCAGGTTCACTTTTAAAGTATGAAGACATTTAAAGACTTGTAGCCTTTTCTCATTTGAATGGCACCCCCTTAATGTTCCAGATGATACTGTACATATTTGATGTGTTAAAGTAATTTATCTTGGTAGGTGGAAGTTTAATGATTGCCCTGGGTATTAAATAAAAAATGCATGGGGAAGCCTGCACCCTTCTATAATTAATAGTAAAGAAAGAGAAAGAAGGTCCCAATCCAAAATACAATATTCAGACACATTAACAGGTGACAACCAACTTAAGAACAAACCACAAAAGAGAAAGCAACAAACCATAACCAACAACATTAAAAACTATCAACAATACAATAAACAGGAAACAATACAATATGAAAAACTCCTGGTTTCCCCATCCTGCTATGGAGGGGAGGGGAGCGGCAGAACCCCAGGAGGTGGCTCAAGGCCACCATTTGCTTAAAGAAACCATGGTGTCGCAGTGGACTTGCATTCTCCCAGGCGAGCACAACCTGGCTGGACTGGCATTGGGCAGCACTAACAATCAAGAAAAGAAAAAGCAGCATGGGAGGACAGAGAGCCCAAGTAATACTAAAAAGGACAATAAAGGGAAACCAACAGGGCCGGGGAAGAGTATTTACCCACTGTGAAATAAGTGTCAGAAAAGGACTACTGGGTGTAAAATAGGAAACTATAAAAAGGGCTGGCTATACAAAACTGGCAATAGAGAAGCTAGAACAGCAGGGCAAGGTCCAGGGAAAAAAGGGGGAAGGTGATTTGTAATGACAGGGGGAAGGAAAACATTAATACAAATCCCATGAATTCTAAAGTAAATAAATATCCAATAATATCCTGGGTATTAAAAAAAGTATCTATTCATCAGACCTACAGCATGAAGAAAAAAAGCACAGCTCCTGTAGTTCCCATTTAACAAGGATACATCCTAGAGAAGGGAAGAAAACAAAAGCCCAAACACCAAAGAAGGGGGGGGGGTTAAGAGGGAAAACAAGGAGGAAGATAAAAGAAAAGGAAGAGATTAAATTGCCCTGTACCCTGGTGGGTCATTTCTGTGATCCCACATCGTCCGTTGTACTTAATGGTAACACTGATAAGCCAAGTTTAGGTGAGGATACTGCTGTATCCATGGAAACCATGACAACTGGTACGTCAAGTGAGGCTGAGGAAAAAGTCTGGCCAGAAACTGCAACTATTTGGAACAATGTAGAAAGCAAAGGAGAAAGTGATAGATGGTAGGACTGGGAAATGGTGCTCCAGAATACTATATGGTGCAAATCAGCAGGATTGCCAATATGAAGGATTAGTTCCATATGCTGTCACCAGTGCCATGTCCACCAAAAGAGCCCAGAAGTGAGTACTGGTGAGCCCGGAACAGTCAAGGAGTGTCACATGAAGAAGTAAATGAGAGCACAAGATGTTAAATAGAGAAGTGCACCTTAGGTGTGTTCAATCAATCAATAATTCAATAATTTTATTTGATCAACCATAATAGGCAAATACTATGTTTTTTTCAAAATTAAACACAAGAAGAAAATAAAAAAAGAGGTACAGAAAAACAATTTTTGAAATAAGTACAAAAATGACAATTATACACAGAATTATTTAAAAGCAAAACAATATTAGTAGCAACTTGCAAAGAACTTACCAGGCAATAGTTCAACAAGCGTACAATAAGTTATTCTAGCAAAATGGCTGTGATTGAAAAGAATTTCACGGGGATCCTATCACATTAAGTTTTAAGTTCTTATTCTTTAGAATACAGCAGTTTTTCTTTTTGAGTTTAATAACTGAGGCAAGAAAATCTGATATTAGTTCAGCATCTTTTTTGGTCTGAGGATGTAATAAAATAAAAACTAATTAAAAGTTTAGATCTGTGTAAATTTTCAAGTGATCCAGCAGAAATTGATTCCTTATTTTTTCATATAGTGGACATATCATAATTAAATGACAAAGAACCTCTGTGCGTAAACACTGAGGCAAGGGTTACCCCAAAGGGCATTTGGCTGCTTAAAGTTGGACCAGCATAACATTCTGTGGTGATTTGCATATGTAGCCCATGTGCTTTGCATTGTGGGAGCATGTGTGATTTTGTATATCATAATTATATGCTTGATAGATTCAGCAAAACCCTCTGTTACAAGGGCATTGAGATTGCTCATTTTTATCAGTTTCATTTTTATGTTTAAGACTGAAATACATATATTTTAAATTCAAAATTTCAAATCTTGCCCAAGTAATCAATTTCCTTTGTTCTCGTTTTATAGGGAGACTCAGGTAACTTTCAAATGAATGGTCTATTTTATTAGTCTTGAACCATTGCACACATCTCTACACCTTTATGGAATCCATATCAGCACTTTTTCATAAGTGATATAACTTACTTCTGATTCTATCTCTGTATGAATTTAAAACCAAATTCCCCTTTTCAAAATCGGACCATAGATGGCCCATCTCTATTTTATTTAGATTTCTTATCAAAAAGTAAATCCAGGGTGATTGAAGACCATTACGTTACCATTTCATTTTCTCATTAAGGCATCTCCTTGGGGAGATATCGTTATATGAATTTATTATTTTAAGCCAATAGGATATGAGCGTAAGGGTTTTAAAGTAATCAATAGGAATCCTCCCCATTTCAGCTCTAGACATAGCATTAGATGTTGAGTTTGGAACTTTTAAGAGAGTTTCATAAAAAAATGACAATGGTTTCTCTAAATCTTTATTGTTCACATAACCCTAGACTTCAGCCCCATAAAGAAGAAGAGGGTTTAATTAAGCAATAAGCCACAAGGGGGTGTGGGTTATCAGGGGATTTACCATGGCTGGAGTGGTTTACCCATGAGGCTCAGCTCAGTTGGTAACTCCTCGCCAGCCGTGGTAAATCCCCCAATAACCCACATCCTCAGAGTGGCTTATTGTGATTATACCAAGGTTCATTGTTTACAATAATAAAATATAAATATTAAAGAGGTTGCTTTGTGTTTTTATTTTTATTGTGTTTATTTCTGGGCTGCAGGTGATTAGGATGTAGATGACCATTATTGGCTTCATTAGTTGCTCCTCAATCAGTGATTATCAGAGGATTTACACCAGTGGTAAACTACCAGTGTAACCATTTCATTGGCTGTTCACTTATGTCCATGGTATAATTTGGTTTCACCTGCTTTTAGGTTGGGTAAACTGAATTACCACCATATTGATAGTTAAATCTTAATAAAGCCTTAGTAACCATTTTTTGCCTTGATTAACTGTTCTTTAATATGATTTGTCCAAACTGTGGAGAATGCAAATATTACCCCTAGATAGCAATATTCAGTAATTTCTTCCATATTTCTAGTACCAATGATAAATCTAAGTTTATTATAATTTCCTACGTTTTTTCTGAAAATCGCTATTTTTTTTTATATTTACCTTTAACTCCAAGTTAGTGCATGTTTGGAAAAATATATCAATCTTTTTTTGTAGGCCATTCTTTGTTACTGTAAACATTCCAAGGTCATCAGCATAAGCCAGAGAATGGAGGGGGGGTCATGTCAATTTTAATGGAATCATAAGTATCCTTATCAGGGTATCCTAGCAGGTCATTAATATAAAAATTTAATAATGCAGGGGCCAAGAGACAACCCTTCTTTACCCCCCATTGTGTTTCACAATATTCAGTTAATGTTCACTTATCAAATCTAATTGCGATGGTAGTATTGGAATACAACACTTTAAATAATTTAAGTAATGCAGGATCAATGCCACGAACCAACAATATTTGCCATAACATATCTCTGTTGATAGAATCGAAAGCTGAAGAGCAATCTACAAAGAGTGCAAAAAGTTTAGATTCTCTAAGATAAACATATTTTTCGATAAGGTGAGAAAGACAGAATATGTTATCAACCGCTGAAAAACTTTCCCTAAAACTGGCTTGGTATTATGAAATTTGATTAGTAGATTCAGACCATTAAATTAGCCTGTTTGGCAGTAGTCTGGCAAAGAACTTTGAGCTTATGTCTAGTAAGCTGATGGGGCGAAAATTATTAGGGTCATAAACAGACCCCTTCTTGTAGATAGGGACTCTTACCTGTACATTCTGGGTCCAGGAACTTGGGATATAATTTTCAGATGAACCCAAGTTAGAAAACTTTGTTGGAACTGGGACCCAAAAATCCATATGATTTTTATATACTTCAGTGGGAATAAAGTCAGTATCTGGAGCTTTATTATTTTTTAATTTAAGGATTGCTGACTCAACTTCTTTTATAGTAAAAACTATATGTTTTCCCTGCACTATCCCTCTAGACACCCGAGTACTCATATCCAGGGAAAGAGGAGGAACTTTGAAAAAAATATCACTAAAATGTTTTACCCAAGATTCTGTGGGAGCATAAACTGCCAAGGACAGTTGATACTGATTTGTCCCTTTGGCTACCATTTTACAGAAGGCCTCAGTATCTTTAAAAAAATTGATTTGATACATTTCATCCCATAGTAGTTGCTGATTATTTAATTTTTTTTATTTGTAAAAACCTTCAATAGTGTTTTCGGGCTTTATTTAAGATATTATGATTTATCTAGTTCGATAATTTTTAGTCCACCTTATTAATCTCCCCAGATTCTTTTTCTCTTTTTTGCATTCAAGGTCAAACCAGGTTTTGGCCACAGATTGCAAATTGCTGTTACAAGAAGTATATTTTTCTTATTTTATTTCTTGATTTATTTGTGAGAGTCTTTTATCAAATTGTTGAGCGGCTGCCAGATAATTTTCTTCCCATAAGATGGGGGTACCCTTTTGTGTGAAGAGTGCCTTTCTCGGCTCTGTACCTTTAATTAAGTTATGTTTTAACTGCTGTTTTCCCTCAGTAGTTAAACGAGACAAGGGATTTATAATTTCCACCACTGATTCCACACTGTCTATTTTTGTTTTAATTTGTAAATTCAACGAAGCATGATCACTTTCTGTTCTCATCTGAACTTTAAGTACAACAAACATTTCAAAATGTTCTGGATTAATAGAAGCATAGTCAATTGTACTTTGTCCCTCATAGTCTTCAGGTGAAGCTACCTCTGGCTGCAAGCTGCAACACTGGACTTAAGATTTGCAAGAAAGTGAGTAGTGCTCACAACAGAGGGAGGGGAACCTTACAATTTACAATTGTCTTTGGTTTGAAGCAGATTCCTTAGGAAAGCTAATATTCTTCAGGTGGAGGATACTTCTAACTGAAGGGTGAAATAACAACTTAGAATTATCAGAAAAAGCAGTCTTTCAATCAACAGAGGGAGGTGGAGTTTGCTTTACTTGTGTTACAAGTGTTAAGGTTTTCAGTGCAGGAAGAGTTTAAACCCACATAGGCTAAATACTGTTTTCTGTGTCTGCCCTTCTGCACAGCTGATGTGTTTTGGGGCTGACTGTTTTCAGAGCACAAGTCACCAGGCTCTTTCAGGGCTGGGGAGGTTTACCTGTGTCTGACTTGAATGTTTGGATTTTTCTCTGTTTGATTAGCAGGGTATTTTCTCTGTCAAATTGGTTTGAAGCAGTATTACAAATTGTCATGTATGGCATCTTGCTGACAGGAAGGCACTCATCGCATCGGTAGGTCAGAGCGTTTAGCTGATTGTTTTGTGAGGGCACAGTTTAGACCCAACCCCTTCCCACCCCTGGAAATAGTTCATTTATACCTGGGGTTCTGACATCATTTCCTCAAGAGGGCAAGGTACACATCACTGTCATATCCTGTCTAGCACACTGCACTGACAATATAAGCATACACATTATATAAATACATATATTTCTATATAACGCACCAATCACACACACACAAAAAAAATTAAAAATAAACAAGGTAGACAGTTATGTGGGGAGTAGTACAATGTAATGGCTGTGGAGCAGCAGTCTTCCGGGAGTCTTTCTGGAGGCTGAGATGCTGCCCTGTTTGCAGACAACTATCTGCCCTGAGGGAGGAAGTTGCCCATCTTCAGGCCATACTGGACAGTGGCAAGGGAACCTCCCCCATCCAGGGAGCACCACAGCCACCACCACTACCTCAGAGGTTGCGAAGAAAGCACAGCAGTTGGACCACGGTGGGCTCAGGGAGGGTAAGGGTGGTGGAACAGAGGCACACCCAGTCAGCTGTTACACTCCACAATCCATACACCATTCTGGGGGAGCATAGTTCCCCTATGGATGCACCCACAGAGGAGACTGAGGAGGGTGCAGACAACTGTCACAAGGGAGGCCCTCAGGAAGGAGGCAGAGGGCACCACAGGGAAAGAAAGCAGCTCCTGGTGGGTGACTCAATTATTAGGGGGATAGAACTGGGGGGAGCAGGGAAAACTGAAGTAAGGTGCCTGCCTGGTGCCATGGCTTGGAGGTACAAGAAGCGCATCCTTAGGATCACGAGAACAGCTGCACAGGAGTCTGAGCTGGACATCATTGTCCACCTAGGGACAAATGACTTGGCTCATCATGAGATTAGAGCAGTGCAAAAGGACTTTGTAGAGTTGGGGAGGGGCTTAAGACAAGTAGCACACAGTATCCTTCTCAGAGGTGCTGCCTGTCAGTGGCATGAGTGAGGCGAGGGGTAATTTGCACCATGCAGTTTAACAAATGGTTGAAAAAATGGTGTGGAGCACAGGGTTTGGCTTCATTGGGGACTGGAGGTTCCACCTGGAGGACACCAGCCTATACTGGCATGATGGTCTGCATCTGTCCAGGAAGGGAACAAGTCTTTTGAGCAATCGGTTTAAATGCTTCATTAGCAAGCCTTTAAACTAGTCAAGGGGGGGGCACTGATAAGCAGAAGGAAAATCCCAGCCTCCCCCTACAAAACAGGGTACTAAATGAGAAAAAGACAGAGGTAGAAAGGTCAGTGGGGGTTGCTGCTACAGAAGGTAAAGCCATCAAAAAATGGAGAGCAATGAGTACCATTGCCCGTAGTCTGGGTAACAAGCTTCCTGAATTAGTGGCCTTGATGGAGGAGGAACATCTGGATATTGTGGCAGTCACAGAAACATGGTACACACAGAACCATGACTGGGACGTAAACATACCAGGATACACTATCTACAGGAGGGACAGGGAGGGTAAAGAGAGGAGGAGTAGCTCTCTACATAAGAGAAAAAATCAAAGCAACAGAACAAAAGGGTAAATAGGAGGAGAAGAAGCACTGTGGGTCAATTTGGAGGCAGGCAATGGCACCACAATCCTGTACAGGGTTGTATACAGACCCCCCTCTCAGGGGAGGAAATGGACAAGGAAATGATAGAAAGTATACTTAGAATGGCAGATAAAGGGGAGATATTGCTGATGGGTGATCTGAATATGCCAGATGTTAACTGGAGTGCAGTTGTAACAGCCACTTCTAAGAGTGGGGTTATTCTAGATGCCCTACAGGGGGCATGCCTTAGACAACTAGTATTGGAGCCCACTCGAGAGGGAGCAATCTTAGACCTGGTTCTCTCAAATGGAGCTGAAGAGAGGATCACAGATGTAGAAGTGGGTAGCCATCTGGGAACTAGTGACCATCGAACAGTATGGTTCACAATAAACACAGCAATAGAGTCAAGCCATACAAAGACAAAGGTACTGGATTTTAGGAGGCTGACTTTACCAAAATGGGTGAGTGCCTAAGGAATGCACTAGCAAATGGGCATGAAGGAGGGGTGGAAGAACAATGGGGAATAATAAAAACTGCCATCACAGAGGTAACAAGCCTTTGTGTAAAGCAAATAAACAAAACAAGCAGGTAAGAAACCACTATGGTTCTCAAAGGAAGTGGCAGTGAAGGTTCAAGAAAAAAGAAAGCATTCAGGAAGTACAAGGAATCACAGAAGGAGCAGGACAGAGAACTGTATCAGTTAAAGCAAATGGAAGCTGGGAAGGCAGTCAGAACAGCAAAGGCCCAAACCGAGGAAAAGATAGCCAACTCAGTTAAGAACAGGGATAAAACCTCTTATAGGTACATCAGGGAGCGAAGGAAGACCAAGGGAGGATTAGTGAGGCTTAATAAAGAGGAAGGAGGGTGGGCAGAGGGTGACTGTGAAAAGGCAGAGATACTAAACAAATATTTTTGCTCAGTATTTACAAAGGAAGTGGGGGAGGTACCTAAAACAAACAGTAGAAACACTCTAGATACAGTAGTTGATACCAGCCCATTTACAGAAGAAAAGAGTTCTGAAAGAGCTCTTAAAACTGAAGGTGGACAAAGCAATGGGGCGGATGGGATTCATCCCAGAATTCTAAAAGAACTAAGGATAGAACTAGTGACACCACTGACTACCCTCTTTAACAAATCATGGGAGGATGGGTGGTACCTGAGGACTGGAGGAGGGCAGATGTGATTCCCTTCACAAAAGTGGGAGCAAGGCAGAAGCAGGAAACTACAGACCTGTTAGTTAACCTCAGTGGTGGGAAAATGATGGAATCACTTCTGAAGGAAAGAATCGTTACGTATCTAGAGGCCAGAGGGGCACAGGACCCAAGGCAGCATGGATTCACAGTGGGAAGGTCATGCCAGACAAATCCGATAGATTTCTTTGACTGGGTGACCAAAATAGTTGATCAGGGAGGGGCTGTGGACATGGCCTACCTAGACTTTAACAAGGCATTTGACACAGTCTCACACAAAAGATTAATATACAAGTTAGCCAGCCTGGGAGTGGGTCCCAAGATGACAGCCTGGGAAAGAATTGGCTGGAGAATAGGACACAGAGGTAATAGTAAATGGAGTCCTCTGAAAAAGGGGGTTAGCAGTGGGGTACCACAGGGTTCAGTATTAGGACCGGTCCTCTTCAATGTCTTTATAAGCGACATTGCAGAGGGACTGGAAGGAAAAGTATGTCTCTTTGCAGATGACACAAAGATCTGCAACAGAGTTGATGCAGAAGGTGGGGTGGAAAGGATGAGAAGGGACTTGGCAAGGTTAGAGGAATGGTCAAATGTATGGCAGCTTAGATTCAATGCTAAGAAGTGCAAGGTAATGCACCTGGGAAACAAAAACCCAGGGGAAGAGTACACAATGGGGGGTGAGATCTAACAACAACAAAAATGGAAAGGGACCTGGGGGTAGTCATATCAGATGACCTAAAGGTGGGCAAGCAATGTGAGAGGGCAGCAAGGAGGGCTGGGGGGATACTGGGATGCATAGGGAGAGGCATCACCAGTAGAAAACAGGAAGTTATTATCCTCTGTACAGACAGCTGGTGAGACCACATCTGGAGTACTGTGTGCAGTTCTGGAGACCCAATCTCCGCAAAGACATAGACAGGATGGAAGCTGTCAGAGGAGGGCAACTAAAATGGTGTAGGGTCTGCACGGAAGACATATGAAGAGACTTAAGGAGCTTAATATGTATAGCCTCGAGGAAAGGAGGAGAGGGGGACATGATAGAAACTTTCAAGTACCTCAAGGGAATCAACAAAGTCCAAGAGGGTAGCATCTTTCAAAAAAAGGGTATGCAAGAACAAGGGGCACAATTTGAAGATAGAAGGGGCGGCTCAGAGAGGTAATTTAGAAGTATTTTTCACAGAGAAGGTTGTGGATGTATGGAACAGCCTTCCAGAGGAGGTTAATGGAGTCAAAAACAGTGGTGGAATTCAAGCATGCATGGGACAGTCATAAGGCAATTCTAGGGGTGGGGGTAGGAAGAAGTAGGCTGCTGGTTAACTAGGATCTGCAGCTTATCCATCAGGTAGGGAAATGGGCAGACTGGGTGGGCCAAGCGGCCCTTATCTGCCATCAGATTCTATGTTTCTATGTTTCTATGTCCCACCACAGAAAAAAGTGGTTTCTCCATCTTCATCCCCTCTAACCTCCCATTCAAAATCAACAATGCATTCTCTTCAATATGTTTTTTCAGCTCCTTTCCTTGCTCATTAAACCCTTTGTCTTCTCTTTTCCTGGGTTTACAATTTTTGAGACCAATTTGTGTCTCCAAAATAGATAAATTGTCAGACGTTGCAATAGGGGCATTAAAATCACCAGCTATCAGAAAAATGCCTGTAGGGTATTTCTGGAAGGCAAAGTCAATGCCTGCATTCAGTGAATCCCAAACTGATCTACTGTTTTGAATATAACTTTTTGGAGGGATGTACACATTAACAAGTACAAAAAGGGATTGGTCCCATAAAACGACCAAACTTATGTAATAAGGCAATTTTTTTTAAAACCTCAATTTGCAAAATAGCCTGTCCAATCTTAGTATAAATAGCCAGGCCTCCTATTGGTCTGCCCCCACTTTTTTAATTTACATGCAGAATTTGACAATACCTGATACCCATTTATGTTTATGACTTCAATAGACCATGTTTTTTGTAAAAAAAAAAAATCAAATCATGTGATATAATAAATGTCATACATTCTAGATCAGCCACTTTACTAGCCTGTCATGCAAGATTCCAAGACAAAAAGTTATGACCAATGGGGGACTGTTCACTAGAGGGCATGCTTCTCATGCTTTCTATAGTATTACTGGAATCTGGAGCCAGTCATTGTCTTACTGAAGTGTCTAGATTTCTATCCCCTTGTTGGAGAGCTATATTAACAATTAAGATAGCCTCACTATCAAATTCATCTATTCTATTTTTCAATTGATTGTATGTGTGAGGGTTTGAGCATACAAAACTTATCTGGGTCCCAGCGTTATCCTTAAATACCCTTTCAGCTGAACTGATGTATTGTCTCTGAGGCTCTAGTTTTAATTTTGACATAATAAGGGAGTTAACATATGCAATCAGAACAACATCATTCTCTCCTGGAATTCTATCAACTCCAAATAGGGAGAAAATCTGTTGGTCATCATCCCCTTTGTGAGTTACTTGTGTCTTAAAGTCCCATTTCAGGGTAAGAAGAGTATTTGTAAAAATACTTTGATCTAATTTCAGATGTGTACTTTTACCCTTATGGGACTGTGCAGAAATTGTTTTCCAAGTAACTGGGACCCATAACTCTAGACCCAGTACTTCCAATCTGGGTGATTTTGTCCAGATTTATTTTGCTAAATTCATGTCAGGAAGTAGGGCATACACTGGTTTGGATTGGCTACTAGGGTCTCTGCAGGTCATAATGGTCTGTCCTTTAGCTTGAGCAATGTCCAATTCTGCTGTTACTAAATATTCAAATCAGGTCCCTTAAAGTTTCATGTGAGTCATAGTCTTTTTTAAATATGCCATCAATCCTTAAGCACACCTCACTACCTGTGAGAGCCCAACATGTTTTGTCTCCTTTATATTGTTCAGGGAGTAAACTGCTATTCTTCTTTCCTTTCTGGAGAAGGGCTTCATTTGAATTAGCCTCTTGTATATCTTTAATGTCAGACTCTTCCCTGGGCTGCACTTTCTGTTTCTGATGGCTATTAATCTGGGAATCACATTCAAGGGGTTCAGCATATCCTTTTTTTATTTTTTCCACTGCTTCATGATTTTGGGGCCCTAGATGGGGATTTGGGGATTTATTCTTTTGTTTCCCACTATTTGTCTTTCGTTTTTGGGGCTGGTAAGCCTATTTTTTCCCAGATTGCTTTTTAGGAGTCTCAGGGATGTAGACTGAGGAGAAGGATAGTTTATTTATGCTAGCTTGTTCTTTGGAGGGTTCTATTTTGTTATCTAACATCTGAATTTTAAGAAACATAGAATTTATAAAACCCTCCATGCTAGTTTTTAAATCTCTCACAGCCTCAAGTAAAATGACATGAGCCATAACTGGATGGGCCAGTGCTTTGATTGTATATTTGGACATTGTGTCAGGACACTGAGCATAAAATTTATCAGCTAATTCTATTTGTTCTACTTCCTTATCTAATCTGGGAAAGACAGAATTAGGTGACCCTGCTAAAACTGAACAGGTGTCTTTACCCTCTTTTCCCTCTCTTTCCAACACTGAATCTTATTTGATTAGATCTGAGAGACGTGAAGATAATTCTAATGGGCTAAACATTTCTAATTTGGTGGTCTGAGAGTGATTAAGAGGAGACTGTGGGAGGTTTTGGAACCTTTCCTGAGTGGGAGAGTTATGCAATATATTACTCTTTATTTGTTTTGGGGCGAAAAATGATGTAATACTTTTTTGAATAAATGTTAAAGGTTCCATGTGATCCTGTTTTTTACTTTTATCCTTCTTTTTTATTTTGTTTGTAGATGTTCCTGGAGGAAGTTTATCAGGATCTTCAGTCTTATATTTTGCCTCTATATCATCATGCTGATCCCTAATCTATGCCCCCCCAGGCTGTTGTCTTTTTTGTGCTCCTTGTTCACCTTAACCTTTTCCTTTTTCTTCTCCTGAGATACATTTATTTTTTGATCCTGCTTCACCAATTCAGCATAGGAAAATATAGTCTTATTCCCCATTTTAGCATTGGTGGGGGTAGAAGTAGTTATAAGGAGTGTCTCATTAAGAACACACCTATTAGTTTTTTTCCTTTTGATAACATCTTCCCACTTCTAGTATACATCAGTCACACTGTGCTATACACTATATTTTAATATGATGTTATGTAGAAATAGTCTGAAGTGAGACTAGAATTAATATTTTTAGAAACAATCAGTATAGGTTGTTTCTGTACTCGAACTCAGGAGCTGCAAGTTTGTGGGAATAGGGAATTAAGTAAGCCTGGAGATCAGACAGCTTTACGCTTATAATTGGCAGTTTGCCAGTTAATACATGCTAGAATATTCAAATTTAGTGTCACTCTCCAATCCTTTCATATCACCTGGTATCACCTACTATTGTGCAAAAAAAAGCAGTAGTAAAATATTAATACATTAAAAGTTCAGCAATAAATTTAGTAATAGTAAATGTTTAAGAATATAGTGGGCAATAGAAGAAAAGTATAATCGTACAAGTACAAAAAACTCAAAGAACAAAGTTCTAAAGTCCCAGCTAAAACAATAGTCAGTGCTTTATAATGAGCAAAACTCAAGTCCTAGAAAGTCCGCTATTCTGTTTAATGCCAAAATGTCAAATGGACGGTCTCTTGAAATTAGAACTTAGAAAAAGACAAGTAATGCTTGTAGTCAATAAACTTTCCTTAGGCGAAGAAAAGTGGCAGTCTATTGTTTGTCTGCCATCCCATTCTGTTGCAGTCTTCCTTTTGAAAAGTTAATATAGGAGGGCCAAAATTTATCCTAGTGTTTGTTCCTTTGCTCCCTTTACTTCTACCATCATTCGCCTCTCAACTCAAGCTGCCATGGGACTTCAAGGTGCAAATATCCTAATAGACAACTATCATGGGGTAATCCATTTTCATGTTCATCTCAAGCTGACTCTGAGAATATTTATGTGCTAGGACAGGCGCTTCAAGCGGATATCAGATCGAGTCACTAGTAATCAAAAAAACCTGAGAGCCGTTGCTCTTACTACAACAGTTTAAGGGAATTTTTAAAGGAGTTTTAGAGTTTAATTTTAAATTTAGGAGCAATGACGGCCTCCGAGTACCCGCGATCTAGTTTATAAAATGAACAAGGCTATGGCCAGTAAGAAGCCCAGAGCATATCCCTTAGGTGTGTGGGATAAATGAGCAGTTACCCAGACCAGTTGGTGTCACAAAGGAAGTCTTATGTAAAATAGATATAAAGAGGAGAACAACTCAGGAAAACACTAGTAGAACACTCCTGAAAGGGCAACGTACGAAATGGAGACTGTGGAAAACCATTACTGTCCACACATTAATGAAGACTAGTTGAAGAAAATGTTTGGGAAATGCTTAGGAAGCTCCAAGTAGGCCTGCTCTGCTAAGGTAAATTCAAAAGAGCTAGCTGCAGTTGAAACAATTAAGTGGGCTGGGTACATCATACAGCATTGTATGCCAGCTTTCTGCAATTCCTGCTTAACTGATTTGTAAGCAAGCTGCTTTTCGTGGACATGGGGTGTAACATCATCAAAAATGTGATATCTATGGCCATTCCTGTAAAGATTCTGTTTTTCACGAACCCTCTTTTGAATTAACACTTTATCCTGGAAATTCAGACAGCACAGTATAATGACCTGAAGTTTGATGTTGGGAGGAGGCTGAGGTCGAATGGAGCAATGGGCACACTTGATGAAATACGTGGATCCATGAAGGGGGGGCCCCACTACCTCTTACAGAAGTCCATCCCCCTTCTTCATCTTGAGACTCTCTGACAGTCACCAGTATCTCCCACTCCTCTCCTCTCCCTCTTCCATTCCTCCCCCCCACTCCCCCTTCTCCCCACCTGAGAAAATTCCACTCTCTTAGGCTCATCCTCATCCTACAGCTACTAAAGTTGAGAGATGTTAAGATTAATACCGCCCTTCTCTAAGGGTCTCAGTGCCATCCCTACTGATGCTCAGAGCCTAGTCCCCTAGCTTGGATCATCATCAGCTGTGGGTCCTGCAATTTCAGCCTGACATCTTTGCCATCTCTGAGTCCTGGCTGTTTTGCATGCTTTGTGATGTGGATATCTGTATCTCTGGCTATTGTATGCAGTACACAAACAGTACAATGGTAAGCACTCTGTATGTCAGTCTCACCCTCAGATGTGATATCATACTTCCATACTCTGCTCTATCATCACAAAACACTCCTTAGCTTTCTTTCTCTTCCTTTCTCTCAGTACTCAATGGTGATGTCTAGTGAAACCCTGGTACTAAACTTCATACTGTTTTTACCTTGTTTCTTCTCTTTCTTGCCTTCACTTTTCTGGCGACTGCCTGATCCTTGGTGACTGAAATGTTAATTGACTTGCCCCTCTACCAACAAACTTGCCCCAAAGATTAAATCCCACAATCTCACACTACTTATTTCCGAGTCCACCCACCTCAACCCCAACTTCTCAGATCTGTCACTGACTGACTGGGTTCTCTTGTCTCATTCCCAGAATGGTCTACCATGTTCATAAGATTTGTAGTCTCAAGACTTTCTGGTGCAGATTGTTCAACTCTCTCAACTGGACCTCCCTGCTTAGGGACCTTATCCTCACCAAGCGGTCCTCATCTCTATGTCCAGTGACATAGATGTTGCCCCCTCTTCGACTCTAAGTTCATGTCTATCCATGACAATCCCCCCTCCCTTATCTGGAGGTAATACATATGATGCTGCTACTTTTCCTGGATCTCTGCAGACTCATAGACAGTGGCAGTGGTACTCATTTTCAGAATGTGTTGGGGAAGTGCAATTTTGGATTTTAGTGGGGACACACATTTTTACAATGTGACAATAACAGGCAATTTTGGAAAGTGGAAGTCTACACACAATTTTGGAATGTGGCAGGAAGGTACAACTTTAGAATGTGGTGGAGACTTGCAATTTTAGAATGTGGCAGTGACACACAATTTCAGAATTTTGTGATTATGCACAATTTTGTAATGTGGTGGTGATGCACAATTCCAAATGTGGCAGTGATGCACAGTTTCAGAATGTGGCAGCAATGCACAGTTTCAGGATATGGCAGTGACACACAGTTTTGGAATGTGACAGTGATGCACAATTTTGGAATATGGTGGTGATGCACAATTTCAGAATGTGGCAGAGATGTACAGTTTCAGAATGTGGCGGTGATGCACAATTTCAGAAAGCAGCAGTTATACACAAGTTCAGCATGCGGCAGTGAAACAGTGTCAGAATGTGGAGGGTGATACAGAGTTTTGGAATGTGGTGGTGATGCACAGTGGCACACACATTTTTGGAATGTAACAGTGATGCACAGTTTTGGAATGTGGTGGTGACACACAGTTTCACAATGTGCTGGTGATGCACAGTTTTGGAATGTGCCTCACTGCCATATTTTGAAAGTGTATATCACCGCCACATTCCAAGATTGTGCTCAATGTTACATTCCAAAATTGTACATCACTGCCACATTCCAAAATTGTGCGTTACTGTCGCATTCTGAAATTGTGCGTCACTGCCACATTCCAAAATTGAGCATCACCACCACATTCTGAAACTGTTCATCACTGCCACATTCCAAAGTTATGTGTCACTGCCACATTCCCAAATTGTGTGTCATGGCCACATTCTGAAACTGTGTGTCAATGCTATATTCTAAAATTTTGCATCATCGCCACATCATGAAATGGTGCTCCACCGCCACATTCCGAAACTGTACCTTCCTGTCATTCCAAAATTGTGTGTAAACCTCCACATTCAAAAATTGCCTGTCGTCACATTATGAAAATGTGCCATACCAACTATGTTCCAAAATTACACGTCCCCACTGTATTCTGAAAATGAGCGTCTCTGCCACATTCTAAAATTATGCATCCCTGCCTCATTCTGAAATTGCATGTGACTACCACATTCTAAAACTGTGTCACAGCCACATTCTGAGATTCTGTGCCCATGCCCTATTATGAAATTGCTTGTTGCCACCACAATCTGAAATGAAACACCCAGCCACACTTTGAAATTGTGCATCACCACCACAAGCCAAATTCATGCATCCATGCCACATTATGAAATTATATATCCTTGCCACCTTCAGCAACAATATGCCGTCCACATTTCAAAACTGTGCATCTCTGCCACATTCTAAAAATAAATGACACTGCCACTTTAACAATTTTAGTGTCCTTGCCACATTCCAAAACTGTGTGTCCCAGCTACTTTCTGAGACTGTGTCATTGCTGCATTCTAGAGTGACAACCCGGTGGCATTTCGAAATCTCACACCTGCAGTATTCTAACAAGCATTTGTCAATGCCGAATGTTTGCTTGCTGGCATTGGCATTGGTAGTGTAGAAGTTAGAGAGATGCATAATAGGAATAACAGTGAGTACGATGGTGCATGGAAACTGCGCAATGCACGCTCATAACACAGTCATTTTATGGACTTTTGTCACCAAATTTTCAACATAGCCATTTAAAGACCTGTGTTCATGAACAGTGTCACTGTGATTTTCTTAATCTGTCTTGAACATTGATTTTGCACACCGACAGTGCCATTGTGCGCTACATGCATGAAAACATATTTTGGGCAAGATGTGAAAAATTACAGCTGTACTGCTCATAAGGAGGTGTGATAAAATGGCAATGTTGAAAATCTGGAGTGAAAATAGTGAAAATTTGCAATGTTACGAGCATGCGTAGGAACTGCGCAACGCACGCTCGTAAAACAGTCATTTTTGGGAATTTTTTCACCAACTTTTCAACATAGGGTTTTGGGAGGCCTACCTCATGAACATTAACACTGTTGTTTTGTTACTCAGTCCTGAAAGGTGGTTCTGCACAGTGACCGAATAACAAAATGACAGTGACTGAGTTCATGAGGTGGGGCCCCAAAACCCCCATGGTGAAAAAATTCCCCAAAATGGCCAAGATATGCACCAAAGTCGAAAAAAAAAAACATTTATGCCATTATACAGCTTACCAGCATTTCTTCAGTTGCAGTTAGCTTTGAAGGTGCAGATGTGTTCCTGGTCCACTGAAGATTGTTGTGCTGGCCTCTGGAGGTAAGTATAGAATTCGGCGGTGTGGGGAGGTAGGTGTCCCGAGGGTGGGTGCAGGTTGGGGAGGGGTGAGACAGTCAACGAGAACCTTTTTTTTTCAGGTGTTTTTTAGACTACGTGGAACTTTTGCCACGCTGGGGTGGGCTCCCAGTGTGGTAACTGGAAGTTTATTTTTTGGGGGGGCAGTGGAGCCAATGGGGGATTGGGCACCGCCGGCCATACCAACCTGTGCCATGCTGGGGTGGGCTCCCAGTGTGGCACCTACAAGTCTGTTTTCTTTGGGGGGGTACAGTGCAGCCGATGGAGGATTAGGCACCCCCGTCGGCCATATGGACTTTTGCCACACAGGGGTGGGCTACCAGCATGGCACCTGGAAGTCTGTTTGGAGAGGTTCCAGTGGAGCCGATGGGGGGATTGGGCAACCCCGTCAGTCATACAGTGTGCGGGGTGGAGGGGAGTCGATGAGTACACTGGGGTGGACTCCTAGCTTGCTACGTAGGTGTTTGTGGGGGAGGGAGGGACGAACTGTCTATGACAGTTCAGATGCAGTGCTGACATGGCAATTTGCATACTGCCAACAGCAGTATACAAATTGCCTACACGTTACCACCACTGATTGTGGTGGTGTTTTTCTTAGGACTGTATGCCACTGCATCTGAACAGCTGTCATAGACAGCTTGGACATTCATTGGCGCAGTGCAGCCATGCCTGCAAAAGGGAGCAGGGCATTGGAAGTGAGGGAGTCACTCCTACAAAAACTTGTATGGTAGCACTATGTTTCTTGCATATGCGTGCAAACAATCATAAAAATTGCACACAACTCTGTCATTCTAAAGTATGTTTGCTGCTGCATTCCAACCCCCTCCCCCATCACTCATTATGGAAATGCATGCACTGACTCACCCAGTGCCAGCTTTCCCTTTTTAGATGTTTACTACAACTGCAGTTGTACGTATTGTGGGAGAAATATATCTTGTAAGGTAGTCTGCATGGGGAGCTAGGCAGCGAGTTCTGGTTGTGACATCATCAGTAGTTCTTCACAAACTGCCTTTTTTGAACAGGCAGTGAATTTAGAGTACAAAATGACTTGTAACTTTAAAACAAAGTAACTTAGATATCTCATGTTTGGTATTAGGCTGATTGGGGATATGCTAATCCAAATTCTGAATTTACTGATGCCAGACATTTTGGCCAGACTCTCTCTTTAAGCTTGTGGACAGGGAGGACTAGGTTGTGAGTTCTGGTTATGACATTATTGATGGCTCTTCACTGAAACTGGCTTTTCCGAATAGAGAGTGAAAGTAAGGTTACAAAATAGCTCATAACATTAAAATGAGGTAACTCAGAAATCTAATTTTTGATATGAAATTTATTGTGGGTATGCTGATTCTAATTCTGCAATGTAGCACTTTTGGCCAGTCTCCCTCTTTAAAAGCTCTCTTTCTTCTGTATCTTTAGAAAGTGTTTGAAAACCCCTGTCAAAGTCAAAGCTTGTTTATTGTTCGGCAATATGCCATTACAAATACATACCACACATAACAAAGAAACCCCTGTCAGAAATGTCAATGTGGTAGTGACAGTGTAGTTGAGGTACATGTGGGGGGCCTGACTCGCTCACTTCTCTCATTTACCAAGAGAAAAAAAATGGTGGATTTTAAGTTTTAAATTTAAGTGGGAACAGGGATATCACATGGTTATGGGGTCCTTGACACTTGTTATTTCCCAGTCTCTGCTGCCTCAAACATACCCACCTTGGTAATGGGCTCATCCAATCAGACCATGAAATTTCGTGCCCATTTTCTAATCACAGATACTGTATATTGCCATCACACATCAGGTATAACAATACCTGCTTGCAAGATTCAACCAATCCTGATGAGGTGACATTCCTAAGTACTTTCTGTATCCAGAAGATGAAAGCGTTCTTCACATTACAAAATGTTACAGTATATCTGCATCCAGGCCATCTGCTCTTGGATGGATTCCACAAGGTAAATCAATCAGTCAATCAATATGCAGGTCTGTCTATCGATAGCTATTATATATAGTACTGTACAATGAATACAAAATGGATTGCACTCCAGATCATGGGTGTCACAGGCATACTCAGTGTACTGTGCTGATTACAGTAAAATCTGGAAAACCCAGGGGCAACATGAGCCTCAGGCCAGGGCAACAAACACAAATAGAGCCTGAAGTACATGAAGAACTGTTTTCCCCCTCATGGCATGCTCTAGTGTGAATTTGTGAATGATCTCTGGAAGATGTGTGGGTGCTAAATGTAGAGGCTATGGTTGTATGGTGACCTGACCGAGTATGAGGACGAGGGGAATCTTGGGGGGTGACAGGTAGAGGAGGAAATGGGCAGACTTGACGGACCAGGAAGGCCCTTTCCTGCTGTCACTTGTCTATGAATCTATGAGTGCTGGTATGAATGGAGTTCTGTAAGGCTGAATACCTTGATGTGGTACTGAGGCTTATCACAATGTATCTTAAATACTGTAAATAAAAGCCAGCCAACTTCTGTCTGATTGGTAGAGTGAGAGAGAGTGTGCGTGTGTGTGTGTGTGTTAGATAATATAAAATGTAAATCTATAAGGATCATTGGCTTACTACATACTGTTGACGGAACTGGGGGTGGAGCAGTGCTTGTGTAGCAGGGCAGCACATCTTTTGGTTTGTGTTTACTGGGGTGGGGGCAACTCTCAAGCACAAGTTTCCTGGCTACACCCATTGCAGAACATGCATACATAGAGATACCACATCATGTATGCTAGCCAGTTATGCAATCATGAGTTATTTTTCTGCAACTATAATTTTTCACCTCAGTGCATGTACATCTAGTGTTCCTTTTCTTTACTGTAACAGTTATCCAGTTGCTTTGTTTTGTCAGTTTCAAATGAGAATTTGTTTTCAGATTTTCTCTATACATATCTGGTCATTTGCAGAGACTGCTGTAAAGAAGGATATGGATTTGACCAAAGATGTTTTCAGAGACTGCTTTAGTATGACCAGTTCACAACTGCAGCCTACATACTCCTCTTCTTTATCCTTATACTATATATATATATACACACACACACACACACACACACACACACACACACTTTATCTACCTTTCTAGGTTAAGCAGGCAGTTGTGTAAGCCTATCCCAAGCAGCCAACATAGCATCCTCCAGGGATGAATGTATTGGACAATCACTGCAGGAGAGGCTGAGACTTCCAAGAATTCATAAAGATTTCTTTTGGAAGAATCCTCTTCTTCAGCCTGGAACCCCAATCTGGCCTGTACCATTTGAAGTACGGCTTGAAATTAGGCATCTTCAAGGGGAGAGCTAGGTGTATTCACTATACTCCCTTTAGAGCAAGAGGACAGAGTGGAGTTTGATCCAACCACATCTATAAACTCTTCTTCTTTCAGTGCTTCCTCCTCTTCTTCTATGTATTCTGGATTATGCTCCAGGTCACAGTCAATGTCCAGTGTTAGGGACATGCAGTCAACAACAGGAGGAGGAACAGACTGAGGCACCAACAACGGAAGACCCGTCGATGACTGATCGTCTGAACCTGGCCAAGAAGCAGGGACAGAATATGGAAGCATCAACAGAGCAATTGACAATGGACCAGCTGGAGGCATCAACAATGTCACCGACAATAGCAACATGATGCGCTGAAACAGAAACATAGACATTGATGGCAGAAGAAGACCGCTAGGTCCATCTAGTCTGCCTATTTGTTTTAGACATATTTTGATACTCTAGTTGCCCTTTGTAGTCTGGGCTCCCTTGTGTCTATCCCATGCATTCTTGAATTACCCCCACAGTGTTGACCCCCACAATGTCTTGGGGCAGACTGTTCCAGGTGTCCACCACTCTTTCTGTGAAGAAAAACGTCCTGGTGTTGGTAGAGAACCTCTCTCCTTTCAGCCTGAGGTCATGTTCCCTGGTCCTGGAGCCCTTCTTGAAGTGAAAAAGTTCCTGTGCCTGCACCTTGTAAATGCCTTTTATGTATTTGAATGTTTCAGTAGGCGGACATTGGTAAAATGCCTGCATATCGATGGAGCCAGGAGGATATGTTGATGGCTCAGATGTCAACCAGACAGTGCCCAATGGCAAAATGGGCTGCGAATCCGAGACAGAGGAGGAACAGCCAATGTTGGACCTTGACATTGGTGTCTATTGGACAGTTGGTGAGGGTGGCAGGACCCATGGCTATAGCCTGGGCCCCATCTTTTTCAAGTGACTTACCCTGTCTAACTGGTAAATGGGAATGGGCAAGAGAAAGTTCTTTTTACTTTTGGCACTTCTCTTTGTCAGCATGGTGTTGTTTATCAGCTGGCTTTGATGATTTTTTTTCTTTATCTTTTCTCTTGTATAAGTCCGAACCAGTCACTTTTGACTGGAAGATGGATGGGCCAGTGGTGAACTGGGAATGGGAGCAGATGGTGACAGTGAAGCTGCCTTTGCTGCAACCTGTTAGTCCATTTCTTGCTCAAGTAGAAAGTGTTCTAAAGCTTTCCTGTTACATCTCTTGGTTGCCTGGTTAAAGCCTAGGCTGATTTTGCAGGCTTAACATTATAGTCTGTGCCAAGGCAACAGATGTAAATGGAGTAGTTGTCATCTTTATCAATCTTAACAGAGCTGCAATGGCAGTAGCAGAACAATAGTTCACTGTCCATTCATGGCAAAAAATATAGTTAAGAATAACAACCAGAAGTAAGTATAGTTTGACAGTATTCTTCAGTAGTGGTGGACTGATGAGGGGTTGTTGGTGGGAGAAAGAACTGAGGCATTCTGAGGACGCTGACATTATATAGGCACCGATGCAGCATGCTGACATGTGTGACTCCAGCTGGCAAAAAGTTTCCAGGTGGTCCTGATGTTGAGGGCTTACAGTTCTATGATGTGACTCAATGGAGGGAGATATCCTTGAAGAAGAGCAACTGTACTGCTGCAAACAAAGGACTGTGTCTTCACTTCATGTCCAAGCAAGTGGGATTTTTTAAGCCATGCGCCTGCCCTGTGCTTGGATGAATTTTCAGATGGGCCAAATTGACCCTAATGTGTCTGGGAGCAACTCCATTGGAGGCTCAGGGGGTGGAGCTCAGAACAAGTGTGCATGTCCATACTGTATCTAAAAACAAAGCGCTGGGACTAAGTCACGTTTCACTGGTTTTGATGGTCTAGCCTCACTTAATATCAGACTGGCAGATGTATTCACATTTAAACACATGCTGCTTTAACCCATGTCCAATTGTCAGGATTGGACATGGTTTAGAAAACATTACCCATCGCATCAAGCCTGGCAACCAATGCAGTGGGTGTAGCTGGGGACTGGTGCAACTGGTACATGCACCTGCTCATAGGCTTTCGAAAATCTGGCGTACAATCTCACTAGATACAACAGGAAATTCATTTATTAAACAGAAGGTTAAAAACATTTGTTTTAAGACTTATCCTTGTTTATTAATTTATGGAAGACTGTGCCTTGTGTTACATGTTTGCCAGTAAACAATGTTGCTTTGAAGTACAGAAAGTACAGTAAAACATTTTGCTTCTTTATGTAGTCCTTCAAAAATGCAATTCATTCCCCAAAACCAAATCTTATCAGTGGCTCTGTGAACTCTTTTTGGCAGGGTGTCCCTGATTTTGATTAATTGTTTCTGACGTTCTCTCTCTTTGTTGCCCATAATTTTTCACTCAGATGTTTGAGAGGTATGATTGTAATTCATGGAATTTAAAATGCATTTAGGTCAGTGTTGCTGACTGAATCTGCAACACCCTATCAGTTATTCTCCTGTTACAATTGACAGGCATAAAAGCAAGCAGTTCATATTATAGCAATTTTGTTTATAAAACACTCTGTACCATTTTGATTGCCCCCTTTTCTCTTGTTTGTAAAGTTACCTTTTTTTTCATTTTGAGCTCTGTTAAATATGCCTTCCCCCAAATTATCATCAACATTCTCCTCTGTATTTGAACACCCACTGTTTAACACCACTTTCTACTAAGAAATACTGGCATCAAGTATTGGTTCCTGACCTTATGGGACACTTGGGCTATCAGGACTAACTCCATGTCACAAAATGCAGTCTCTAACATAGTGATAATTAATGTGATTTGACACCATATAAATGTTATTCTAACACAAAAATGAATACCAAAGATCAACAGCAGGGTTTGAAATGAAGTGCACAATGAAGACATGAAGTGCTGCTTTAAACACAATCTGAAATGAATACAGAAAGAAATGAAAAACTCAGCACTTTGATTCATTCTGGACAGAAAGGGATTTTGTTTTTTGACAATATGGCAGAAAAGGGGGAGGTGCTACTGGTGGGGGACTTCAATCTGTTGGAGAGAGAGTGGAACCTCCCTGTTGTGGCTCCAGCTAGAAGCAGAGACATACTGGACTTCCAGCAGGGGATGTTCAGGAATAGGGCAGTACTGGACCTGGTACTCACAAACATGGACAGTATTGCAGACATCAAGGTAAGAAGGCCACCAGTGTTCACCATACAATGTGGTTCAATAGAAGGGCAGCTGTGGAACTGAACCACATAAGAGTGAAGGTCCTGGACCTCAGGATGGCAGATTTCAAAAAGATGGGTGAATCCCTCAGGGGTGATGTGTGTGTGTGTGTGTGTGTGGGGGGGTTGGAGGAACAGAGGGTGAAGCTAAACAGCCCTGGGAAAGAAAAAAAACTCTTCATCAAGCATGTGAGCAAAAGCAAGATGAAAATGAGACTGCTATGGTTCTCAAAAGAGATGGTGGAAAAGGTAAAGTTTGAAGGGGTAGCATTCAGAAGCTTTAAGGAGATGCAGAGGGAGGTATATAAGGGGAAACAGAGGGAAGCAGGGAGAGCAGTAAGGAACTTAAAAAGGCACAAATGGAAGAAAGAATAGCCCAGGTGACAACAAGGGAGGACAAGACAATTTTTAGGTATGTAAGCGAAAGGAGGAAGAACAGAGGTGGGATTGAAAGGTTGAAAAGAAAACAATGGGGGAGGGGTTGTGCAGAGGGGAACCAGGAAAAGGCAGACATCCTGAATAAAACTTTTGTTCAGTGCTTACAGAGGAAGAGTAGGGGAGGAGCCACAAAAATGTAATAGAAGCATTGGAGGGAGGGAGATGGATTCTAGTCCATTTTCAGAGGAGTGTGTCCTGAAGAGACTCGCTAATCTGAAAGGGAACAAAGCAGTAGGGCCAGACAAGGTGCACCCAAAGGAATTGAGGGAGCTCATGGATGCAGTGGCTGCACCTCTTGCAGTCCTATTTAACAGATCAATGGAAACTAGAGTGGTTCCAGAGGACTGGAGGAGGGCAGATGTAGTTCCACATCACAAAAGTGGAATCAGGGAAAAGGCTGGTAATGACAAGCCAGTCAGCCTGACAGTGATACAATAGTAGGAAAGTTAATGGGGTCACTACTAAAGGAAAGGATTCCAGAATATTTTGAATCCAGTGGGTCACAAGACCCAAGACAGCACAGATTCATGGGGGGAAGTAATTTCAAATTAATATGATAGATTTCTTCAACTGGGTGACAAAGGAAACTGATCAGGGTGGAATGGTGGACGTGGCCTTCCTAGATTTTAATAAAGTGTTTGATACTGTTCCACACAGGAGGCTAGTAAGCAAGCTGGGTAGCTCAGGAGTGGGCACAAAGGTGGCAAACTAGGTAAGGAATTGGTTAGAGAAAAGGTGGCAGAGGGTGGTGGTAAACAAAGCTCACTCTAATGAAGGGAGGGTGACCAGCAGGGTGACTCAGGGATCAGCATTGGGACCAATCTTGTTTAATGCCTTTGTAAGTGACATTGCAGAGAAGCTGGAAGGGAAGATCTGTTTCTTTGCAGTTGACACCAAAATCTGCAATAGAGTGGACACTCCAAGGGGTCTGGAAAGGATGAGCAGAGAACTGAGAAAACTTGAGGCGTGGTCAAGGGTATGGCAGGTGGGTTTCAACGCGAAAAAGTGCAAAGTAATACACTTGGGGCATGGAAACGAAGGGGCAAAGTACAAAATGGGAGGAGTGATACTGATGACCACCACATAGGAAAGAGACCTGGCCGTAATCATATCGGATGACCTAATGGTGGCCAGGCAGTGTGATAGCTGAAAAGGCCAGTGGGATACTAGGGTGCATAGGGAGGGGTATCACCAGCAGAAAGAGGGAGGTGGTATTGCCTCTGTATAGATAGCTAGTAAGACCCCACCTAAAGTACCATGTCCAGTTCTGGAGACCATGGGCTCAGTTCTTTAAGAGCAGTGCAAGCTGCCCCAACAACAGCATGCACTGATTGCTAGTGCTCCAGGGACCCTGTGCCTGATTTTCTATTGGGTAGGGTCCTGGGGGCAAAATCATGCAGCTTGTGGCAACTGTGGCTATGTGCCAAAAGGATGGCACACCTGAGGGGTGTGCTGCAATTTACAGGGTGGTTGGGTGGCAGCTGCGCCCATAGACAATGACCAGCACAAGATAATAACGAGGTATGAAGCACCAATGAATCAACATGACTATCGGGAAGCTGTAGACAATACACCCCCATCAATACATACACCACACAGACCACAGCACAAAATCCAATAGCATACACAGGAAACAATGGTAAAATATATTGTAAGCAAATGTCCATGCTGCCCTGGTGTCCAGTGGTTCCCCCCCCAGCCCTGATCAAATACAGACGATATTGCAATACTCCCCTGGTGTCCAGTGGTTCCCTACCTCCCCAGCCACAATCCCATACAGATGATATTGCAATACTGCCCTGGTGCCCAGAAGTTCCCCTTCCCCAGCCACAATCCCATACAGATGATATTGCAATACTGCCCTGGTGCCCAGTGGTTCTTCCCCCTCCCAGCCATGATCCCATATAGGCGATATTGCAATACTGCCCTGGTGTCCAGTGGCCCCCCCAACCGAGCCCATTCATCTATCTCAACAGTCCCATGTGTCTGGGGGACCCCACTCTGGTAAGATAGTGCCCTACCACCACTCCCCCATCCCATCCCAGTGCCAGCGACCAGCACAGTCCCCCATGCTCTAATATACCTGGCCATCGACTAAGTTGTCAAGGAGTACATACTGTACAATCAGCTGTTATAGTATGTGCTCCTTGACAGTTCAGTTGGTGGCCAGCCATGGTGGAGAGCTGTGCTTGTTGCCAACTCTGGGATGGGAGGGGGGAAGTGGGGTGCTGGGGCACTACTCTAGGGCGGGGGGTCCTCTAGACATTAGAGGTTGCTGGGTATTGATATATGGGGCACTTAGGGCTGGGGGGAGAATCACCTGACACTAGGGCAGTACTGCAACATCGACTATATGGGATCAGGGATGGGGATGGGGGACCACTGGACACCAAGGCAGTACTGCAATATCATCCATATAGGATCAGGGATGGGGAGGGGGACCACTGGACACAGGGCAGTATTGTAATATTGTCTATATGGGACTGTAAATGGGGAGGGGGACCCACTGGACACCAGGACAGTACTGCAGTATCATCTACATGGGATCAGGAAAGGGGGGACCACTGGACCCCAGGGCAGTATTGCAATGTCATCTATATGGAATCAGAGATGGGGTGAGGGGACCATAGCACATGGAGGGCTGTGGGGGTGGCGCAAGTGCTCTAAACTTCCAGAGGACACACTTCTAAGTACCATTAGACCAGCCCTGGCTGGTCTAAGGGTACTTAGACATGTGCCCTCTGGGAGGGTTTAGAGAATCCTGAATTAGGGGATATGGCAGCTTGCAGCTGCCACAAGTCCCTTAGTGCCTTGCCATTGCCCATTTTGTGTTGCAAGGATAGTGCAAGCCCCCTTTTGCACACACAGTCTGCGTTTGAAGCAGGCTGTGTTTGAGAATTGCTCTCTGCACATCCTTTGGTGCAAGCTGCACCTTGCACCATTCCTTGTGGCACAGTCCCCTTGTGCCATTCAGAGAGGCTTTGAGAATTGTGCCCCATGTCTCCAGGACATAGACAGAGTGGAGGCAGTCCAGAAGATGGCAACTAAACTGGTGCAGAGTCTGCATCAGAAGCCCTACAAGAGGAAACTAAAGGACCTCAATATGTACACCTTGGAAGAGAGGAGACGAGAAGAGATATGATAGAGACCTTTAAATACCTCATGGGGGGTAAACAAATTATAGGCAGGAAAATATTTTTCAAGAAAAATGGTGCTCAAGGACAAGGTGTCATGATAAGAAGCCGGAACGGGGTAGATTCAGGAGAGATGTGAGGAAGTACTTCTTCAGAGAAAGAGTGGTGGATTCCTGAACAATATTCCAGCAGAGGTGGTGGGGGTGAAAACAGTGGAGGGTTCAAGAATGCATGGGATAGGCATAAGAGAATCTTAAGGAAAGATAAGGGGTGGGTGAATGGGCTGGAGAGCAAGTAGGATATGTGGTGATACTATAGGCAGGGAAATATTGCAGACTAGGTGGCCCATGTGGTCATTATCTGCCGGCAAAGTCTACATTTTGATGTTTCGATGTTTCCTGCAACTCTATCATGTATGTTTAAGGAGCTCTCCAAAAAGCAGTGTGTGTCAGGAGACACTGATATAATTAATAAGCTATCACCGAAAATAGGTGGAAAATGTTTCTAAGTTTTAAAAGAAGCTAGCTGCTGCTTTTTATTTCTTAAGTACTTTTCCATTTGTGCATCCGAAGGATTTATGGTGGTGTTGGGTGTAATGGGAGGCACAATAAGTTATACAGAGACAAACATTCCTAATTCTGTTCCTCTTCATGCCTGATCAGCACTGTGCCCTCATTGACTGTGACATCATAAGTGACCAATTATGGTGGTTGGCCCTTCTTGTTCAGTTGTGACATGACTGTCAGTGAGGTCACAGGTCGTAGAATCCCTGTCTCTTATATTAAAGACACTAACCATGCTCTCCAGTTATTTAACAGGTTCATATTCAGTGGCTCCCTTCAGCTCATCTTTACCATGGATGTCCCGACAGCTCTGCAGCATTTTTTTGAATAAGATGGAAGTCCAGCAACCACCATACACACACAAAAACCTGGCTGGCTGATATTGTTCTTAAACTTAATGCTTTTTCTTACAATTACAGTTTTTTCAGCAGGTCAATGGAGTTGCCATGGGTACCAGGATGGGTCCCAGCTTTGCCAGTCTGTTTGTTGGTTGGGTGAGGAACAATTCTTTCTCTGTTTCACAGGGACTGTGCCTGACCTCTACAAATGCTACTTAGATTATAGTGTGAGGACCACCTCCTGCTCCTGGGAAACCAAACCTCCTTGCACAAGTTTATCACAATCCATCCTTTGCTTCAGTATACTGTCAAAGTATTCTTCTCCACACTGCCTCTTCTAGATATCAGATTGTCCATGCTTTTTCCTCTACAGCTCCTTCCATTCCAGACATGTTAAGAATGATTTGCCATATTCACAGTTTCTTAAGACTTTGCAAGTTATGCATGAAAACAATGGCCCCGATATTCACAGCCAGCCAATAGTGCAGTGCAGCTAGTAGCACTCCAACAAAAATAGGACATGGCTGGCTCTGCTATATTCAGCCAGTTAGTGTGACCTAATGGAGTGCACTAACTGACTAAACATCACACTATGCCAGTGCAGCACTAAGTGGATATGGGCTGCACTGACACAGCCCAAGGCTGCATATGGCCCACTGGATATAATGTGCCCAAACAGGGATAGTGCCAGGGATTCTGTGGGCCATATTCAGCCCTGGCATGCAAAGGAGCTCATTCACAGTACTAAGGGGCCATTTGCATGCCCATTATGGGCCCATTTGCATGGGTGCAGCAGTTTTCTAGTATGGATACAAGATGGGAGCAGTAAAAATAGCCTGATGGTCTAGTGGACTCCCTTTCCCCCTGATCGCCCAGGGTCCTATGTATGTAAGGTCCCTGGTGGGTTAGTGCACCACCCTACATCGAGCACCACCAACTTCCCCAGTCTGAGAGACAACCCACACCCACCCACCGAGCACCTCCCACCACTCCCTCTCACCATGGTTGCCTGGGCCTGCGGTCAACAATAACTGGCACAGCCATCTGCTGTCTGACCTGCATAGCGTGTGATCATGAGCAATGCAGGAAGAACCAGGGGTGACTGTGGAGGAAGTGCGCAAGATAGAGGAGCAGTTGGCTGCAGTTCAGCCACTTTGTCTTCATGGCTGGGGGTGCAGCCCTTGCACTGCGTTATGGCCAGGTTTCACCATGCTGAGGGCTGTTTAGTGCCACTGAAACCTTTTGAATATACCGCTACACTTCTATGCCTGAAGGAACCCTCATTTGACTAGGTGCAGTGGTATTGTTAGTGAGTTCCCATTACTGAGTTACTGTGGTGCTCTGGGAGCCTAGAATATAACCCCACCCAGAGCACTGTCACTAATCCAGGATAGCAGTGCACTAACATGGCTAGTGCCATATCAGCCTTTTGAATATTAGGCCCACAAATTTTGCTGAACAGGCTCAAGTACTGCAGCATTTTGTTTTGTTTAGTAACAGAGGTTACACAGAAAGCATAGTGAACAGAGCACACTCCCAAGTCAGTAATATGTCTCGTAACCTTGACCATCACAGGAGGGACACTCTCACGAAGCAACAACAACTTATTCCACTGGTATGTCCCTTCCATTCTACGACCCCTTTTCTTCACTGGGCCATCACTAGGAAGTTCCCTATTCTGCAAACTGACCCTAATATTGAAGTTTCCTTTATAGAGCCACCAATTGCCTTCTACTACAGACCTCCCAACCTTCAGAATCTCCTGGTATAAAGCAGCCTCAGTATTCTTAACAATTACTTTCTACCAGGTACCAAAGCTTGTAACAGAACCCACTGTTATACCTGCAAATCTGTTGTTAGTGTCACTGAAATTCAAGGTCCCACAGGTGTTTTTCACATCACCAAGGAGTTGTCATGCTTTTCCAGCAATGTGACATATTATTTTCTTTGCAGGAAGTGAGCACAGAAACACAGAATCTGACGGCAGATAAGGGCCACTTTGCTCACCCAGTCTGCCTATTTTTCCCTACCTACAGTCTCACCACAGACCCTACCTAATCTACAGCTCTTTCTCCCTCCCCACCTTGATTTCCATTACAATTCCCTTGTGCTTATCCCATGCATTCTTGAAAACCATCACTGTTTTTGCCCCCACCACTTCCACCGTGAGGCTATTTCAGGAATCCACCACCTTTTCTGTGAATAAATACTTCCTCACCTCTCTTCTGGATCTACCCCTTCCAGCTTCATACCGTGTCCTCTTGTTCATGAGCACCTTTTTATTCTGAAAAATACCTCCTTCCTGTACCTTATTTACCCATGGGTGGTACTTAAAAGTCTTTATCAGATCCCACCTCCCCCTCCTCTCTTCCAGAGGTTCTTTAGTCTCTCCTCATAGGGCTTCTGATGCAGATCCAGCACCATTTTAGTTGCCCTCCTCTGGACCGCATCCGCAGCAGAAAAACTGGCAGATGCCTGACTGACCGATTGGGAACATTACAGGGCAGTCAGGAATGGAGGCACTTATAAAACCCATTGTATTCTATTTTACCTTCAGGTATTCTAATGTCAATGAACTTTCTGTTTGTGTCCTACAGCAGGGTTTCTGTAATGCTGATCAAAGAAAATACACACAAACCAAGCTTATCATCCGCTTAGGCTCCCAGCAGCCCTTTGGTTTAAATGACAGACTTATTTTCTACTAACATCTTTTCAACCACCTTATGGTTTACCACCGTAGTCTGTCCTTTTTACCTCCTAATTCGTCATATCTTTGTTTTCATGCATGTATAGTACGTTTGCATGTGTGTGCTTGTGTGTGTGACAGCATATTTACATGGGCATTCCAGCTATGTATGCATATCCATTTTATTTTCACAAGATGTCTCCTGTCTCCTATCCCCCACCCTTGTCACCTTTCAGTCTTCTCACAATACTCTGTTAATCAGTCCTTACTTGAGGGCTCAACTCCTTCACTCTTACTATGCCTCTCCATTCCCATCATCACCTTCTGTTCTTACCTTGCTTACTGTCACATTTTCTCCTAGATTCTCCCCAGTTTTCTTTACTCAGACATATATCCCTTATTTTCCCTTACCTCTCCACTAACTTTGCTTTTTTATTATTTAAATAGTTCTGGAGGAATATCTATGGTTGAAACACTGACTCTAACTCTATTTTCAGCATGAACTTCATATGACCTTTTTGTTTAGTTTCCAGCCCGCACACAGATGCAGCACCTTGGGGTATTTTTTGTTGTTTTCACAGGTCTGATAATGTATGAGGACACTAATCGTAACTCACCCTCAAAATTCTGGCATGTGATCCACTCCCTTCTTGACTCTCCATCCCAATCCACCCTCACCCTTGTTGTGGATGGTTCTCCTGTGTCTGGCTCCTCCTCTGTCGCAAAGATCTTCAAAAAATTATTTACCACCTGTGCTTTCCCAGATTACACCCTGCCCGCCTCCTCTGACTCCCCCCACTGTCTTCTGGAGGCTACTGTCACCCCCCCCCGCTTCCCCTCGGGAGGTTTATCAAGCACTAATATCCTTAAACCCTTCCAAATCCAGTCCTGACAGACTCCATCCATTGCTTCTCGGTATCTCTGCCCTTGCAACAGTCACTCCCTTCACCCACCTCGTAAACCTCTCATTCCAATCCTGCACCATCCCAATGGCTTGGAAGGTAACTAAGGTGTTGCCCCTCCTCAAAGGTGTAGACCCATCCCTCCCTGGCAACTTCTGGCCCATATCTCCACTTCCTTCCCTCACCAAACTAGAAGAATTCATTGTCTACTCTATACTTGATGAGTACCTGTCCAATGCTGATGCTCTCTCCCACTTCCAAGCAAGTTTCAGAAGGAATCATTCTACCATCTTCTCCCTACTGCAGGTCACAGATTCCATACTCTTGGAGATGGACCAGGGTCATAGCACCGCAGCCATCTTTACAGACTTGGCTAGGCTTTTGACTCTGTGTCCCACTCTATCCTCCTAAACAAGCTAGTCTCTGCTGGCTTGTCAGGCTCAACAGTAAACAGGTTCCTTTCCTACCTCTCAGACCGGCAACAGTCAGTTCAGATAGGTAATGAACTCTCACCCCCAATTCCCATCATTGCTGGAGTTTCCCCAAGGGTCCATACTCGGCCCTATCCTATTTTCCCTCTTCATAAATGATCTCCCCTTTGTCTCTATCAACACTCACATCCACATGTATGTGGATGATACTGTACTCTATGCCTCTGGTCCATCACTTGTAGACATGCAAGCCCCCCACAAACATGATGTTAAAGTCCTGTGTTGGTTTCAAGCCTACCAGCTCAAAGTTAACACTTAAAAAAATGTATTCATGGTTTTCAGTGTCAGGTAAAAGTTGGCTAGGCTTCTGACTCCCTCTGTATACTCCACCCCTGATGGCCTCCCTCTTGAGGTAGAACCTGCGTTTAAATACCTAGAGGTCTGGCTGGATAGCCACCTTGACAATGCCACTCACACTGACAACATCTGCTTTAAGCTCTGCCCTAAGCTCAGGATCCTATATTGGAAGAACGACTGCCTGTCCCTTCTGATACGCCATGAACTAATCACCAGAATGAAACTACCAGTAACTGACTATGCTGATATAGTCTACAGCACTGTCCTTGCTGTGTCCCTTACCAGGCTTGACATTGTCAGCTTATTCTGTTACTTTGCTACAAACTCCCCCTTCCGCACTCACCACTGCTCTCTCTACTCCTCCCTCTTTACCACTCTTCTTCCCTACCAATGTCTGACCCACTGTCTGGCCTTCACTGCCAAATACTGGTTTAGGACCATGCCCTTCTATCCCCATATCCCCTGCACTCCACAGACTCCCACTCTTTCTCACTCCCTCATCCCCTCACTACATCTGGACTGTCAACCTTTTCATACCATTTCTCTTTCCACTGGAATCATTTCTCCTTTCACATTACATACTAACATACTAAAATGCCAGCAGAATAGGCCTAACAGTCTTTCGCGTCTGCTCGTTTGGTCAGCCCCCACCCTGGGAGCTGACCTTGCTGCCCCCCTCGCCTTCTCTGGCTTCTCCCTTCCCAGTTCCAGATATTCTTGCTGCATTGGATTTTGCTTCCAGAACCCTTCCCCTGTACCTGTCCCACCCCCTCTTGAACCCCTCCACCGTCTCTGCCTTCACCAGCCCCCTAGGCAGCACCCTTCCCATTCCCTGCCTGCTACAGTTCACTCCTGCACCACTTTGCTCTTGCCCTTCTAACTCTCTAATCCCCCCACCTCAACCTTCCTAACTCCAGCTTGACTCTATGGCTCACCCAATTGACACATTTCAGCTCTCTGACATTGTGTATTCCACCACTGTAACCTAGCGCCAACTTATTACTTTAAGCACTATGGGCCTGATTCCAAGACGACTTACGCATGGCACAAGGCGGTTTACGCCAGACCCTATGGCGTAAATCACACCTTGAGCAATGCGTTCCGCAAGTTGGGATTCCAAGTTGTGGCTTGCGCCAAAGGTGGGCTATGCCACCCACAACACTCACAACCCACTGCGGCATGGTGCAAGGATGGGTTATGGCAGCAACTGTGCTCTATTCCTGAAAGGCAGCTGCCATAACCCACTAATGCCATTCAAAGACCCGCATTTGGTGCTGCGGACTTAGACCAGCATGGAAGTGGTCTAATGGGCATATATCCTTGCAAACTGATGGATGCCCACTCCGCAGTGCTGCAGGAAGCCCATAGCCCTGCTCTACATCCCCCCAGCAAGGTCATGCCCCATACCCCCCAAATGTCGGAGACCCCCCCGGGGTCTGTTTCCTGCACTGCCCCCACAAACACCTGTGCCACCCAACCAGCTCCCCCAATGCCCCCAGGTGGTTGCGGGTGCATTTTGGGGCAGGGGGCTCTGGGGGGGCAGTAAATCATGGGCTGTGACTTGCGGCACCCAGGTGCATTGCACCATTCCTATGGTGCTACCCTGCAGCTGCCGCAAGTTATAGGTGCCAGGAACCCTGTCTGGCTTGGAATATGGTGCAGGGTCACCGGCATAGCGCCGCATGGTGCAACTTGCATACGCCCCTGAGTTGCGCCATGCGACTTGCAATCAGGCCCTATGCCTCCCATAGTAGGTAGTGTTACTGATTTTTTCTGCCTTTTGTTTATAATTTCCCTATTGTTATTAACATCTGGATTGTTGTCTCTGCCCTTTGTTTGTGTCTGTAACTTCCTTCTCTCCAGGTCACACCTGGAAACGAGCCTCGGCTTAGTGTGCCTTTCCTGTTTACCAACTTTTAAATAAATAAATAAAAAGAAGGAATATAACTAGATCTTCCAGCCTCCAGGTAGAGTACTGTTCCACACATTACATCAAATATAGTCAGTAGAAAATCTAATCAGCAGAAAAAAAGGAAACAATTACTTCACTACTTTACTACTTTAAGAAGTAACAATTAATTGCTTTTAAAAGACACTGTTAATGTTAGGCAGTATACTAGCTCTTTAAGAACTAAGCTGGGCTTCTGCTATAGTTTGGGAGGACTCTGACAGGCAGAAAAACAGATTGTTTCATTCTCTCTGAATTACTTAATTACTTGTTCTGTTTCTGTGTGTCATTCCTACTCACTAAGGGACTGTAACACCATTACTGGTACTTAACCCCACCCTTTTCAAAATGGCAGGAAAATAACCACCCCAAAAGGAGCACCAGTTGATTCTAGCAAACACTGGGCCAAGGGTATTCTGGCAGTTAACTACCAATCAGTTGACTTTCTATCCAGGATACAGCAAATGGGTCACAGGCTAGCAACAGACTGGGACTCCTGTTCACAGCACCACCTCCACGAGGCATGACCTTCCTACCTGAGGAAATCCAAGTCTGAAAGGTCATTAACAGCCTGTGGAAGAAGAAACTGACAAACTCATTGTGCCCTCTATGCTATAGTCTCGCTGAATCAGAGGCAGTCAGGATTTAATAACCTGTCTACAGTGTGCAAGAGCATGACTGGTCTTTTCCACCCTGCTACAATCATCCCTGACATGAACTTTGCTTTTGTTTGGACGATTGTCTTGTGCTTACTGTAACTGAGTCATAAGAGCCAGCCTAGTGGCTAATGAGAGGGACCTCCTGGGATATGATCCAAACTTTGCCCAGTGCCTTCTACTACTTCACTTCACTTCCATGGCAGGCTCTAGTGGGAGAACATTTAGGGGGCTATGGAATGGAAGAAAAGTGCTAACTGCAGATGCGAGAGACACATTATAATGCTGCACTGTTTGCTTGACACCTCAAATGGCAGTGGCCTCCATGCCCAAAATGTCAGGTTGATTCCTTGAGCTTATATAGCTCAAGATTTCATCTAGGCTGACAATGGATCAATTCCATAGGGGTTGAATATGTGGGTGGGTCCCGAACTACAAACACACCATATGATGACCTGACCAAGCTATTAGATCAACCCTGACATTAGAGATATCCAGCCTGATGTGAAGACCAGTTCCAAGGTGCAGCCCAGTTCAACAGTCATAGAGGTTATCACCAGTAAGAGGCTCAGAGGTGCCCGCAACTGGAGTAGTTATGTAGCAAAGCATGCACTTTACAGAGTTTTTGTGAAGTGGGCATATCAGGGCACTTTGCAGTAAAAATATTTTGAATAGTGTGGATTTTTGCAAAATTCTACACTTTCAATTCATAGACTTGTCTTCTACAAAGTACAACTTCACAAAGCAAACAACGCTACAAAATGTGTAACATAGCATGGAAAAGTCAGCTTCATCCAACCCACTACAAGTTGTTGAGAATAATGCAAGGATTCATGATTAGCCCAGGTATTGAAATCACCAAGACCAGCACCCTTAGTGAATTCAATCCTTCACCAGTGTCGAGTTATGTAACCTCCTGCAGAAATTTCCCCTTGAAATTAGATGGATGAAAAACCATGAGGATCCTGCATCTTGCAACTGCAAGACCCCTGACAGCCACACATTCAAACAGCCTGGTCTCCAGAACAAAAGGGTCTGCATTTAATGAAGTACATAAAATGGATGGCTGTCCCACACATCCTTGTAGTACAGTCTTGAGCAATGCACCATGAGAAACCATCCAGGACTGCCGACTGCAGTATAAGTCCAGAGTTGTCATCTAGCCAGGTTACTCTGATACACCACCAGATTCACTAAGGATTCAGCAATGAAATGTGCAATCACTGCAATTATATGACGCAAACACAGACAATATATGAAATATAAGCTGAAATGTGTCTACAACTTAATATTTTTTCCAACATTCCCCTTGAGATGTCAGGGGCTTTTTAAGAACTTAATGTGTTTCTGAGGAGAAGGGCTAAATGGATATGTTCTAAAGGATGGAGGTTGGACTAAATTCAACCTAAACTTGATAGGCCTGCTTGGACCAACTGGTCTTTTGACATTTATAGCATTCTTTTCTTCTTAAAAGAACATGGGAAACTTAGAATTGAAACATTCTCCCCTGAAGAAGACCAGTGGAGGCAGAACATTGGGCACAGTACTGACAGTCTCATTTAATACTAATAAATTCTGAAGTTAATGGAAGAGGTTTGTGCAACTTGGACTTGAATCCAACTATAATCTTCCATCTACTAGTCCACCATAAGGACTGTGTATATTTGTATGGTTACTCATCACTATTTAAGAGGAAATAGCCCCCTATTCATATATTAACTAGTGTGTGTATGTCAGGGGGTTGTCTAAACATGGGACATACAGACTTCCTGGGAATTATCTGGGATGTTGGGGGATGTCTGATCTACAGGTGCCTAGATCTGCTGCTGGGGGGTGGGACATGGCAGCTTAGACAGGAGTTAGCAGCACTAGCTGAAAGGGTAAACCTCAATGGGGTGTGGGTGGAGCATGAAAAGTTGGCTGGTGGGGGGAGGCAAAGGAAGAGCCCTGAATGGGCAGAGATTATGGTGGAGGAAGGAATGAAGTTGGGGCTATGGCAAGCTTCCTGGTTCCCTATTCCCCTGAGGGAAAGGAGGCCTAAGGGAGAGTGATGGACATTATTTAGAGGAACAGGGATGGCAAATAAAGAAGGAAGGCCAGTGGGAGCTTCCCCAGAGGTGCTGATGTGGAATAGATTCCTCTCACTGACTAGGGAAGAGATGGATAAAAATGATGAGGGGGGAGGGAGAAGCAGCAACAGCAGAGAAATATGAACACTAGGGGAGGTGTACATAGTGCTGTGGACAAGAGGATGGGTGGGGGAGTGAGTAGAGATGGAATGGCATAGGGATGGAAGCAAGCAGGGAAAGGCAGAATGGGAAAGCAGGGAGGGGGGCTGATGCAAGTGGAGTGCAGGTGGTCAGAGCAGGGGACAGATGGGAGGAAGGGAAAAGGGTCAGCAAAAGAAAGACAAGTAGGTTCAGAGCAGGGAGGGAACTCAGGTGACAGGTGGGGAAGGCAGGGTTATGATCCTAGGAGACTCCACAGTTAAGGAAGTGAGATGTGGGAAAACAAGTGCTAAAATGAATCGCAGAAGAGTGCGCTGTATGCTGGGAATGACCGTAGGGAGGGTGGGGCCAAGAATAGCTGAGACAATGGGCCAAGATGGGGGTAGCCACACCTCATCATTCACATAGGTTTGAATGATCTGGCTTATAGTGAGGTGGGGGTGGTCCAAGACAGGTTCAAAGAAGTGTGAGGATCTGCAGGAAGGTGATCTACCTGGTAGCCTTCTCTGAAGTGCTACTAGTACCAACGGCCAGTACTGCAAAGAATACTAAGCTAGAGGAATTTAGTGTCTGGCTGGGGGGGGGTCTAAAGAAGAGGGATATAGACTAACTGGTGGCTGGGGGAACAAAGACCTCTATGCACCAGACTGGCTGCATTTTAACAAAGAGGGCTCAAGAGTGCTAAAAAATCAGATTCGATGAGTATATTAGCAAGGAACTAAATTTAAACTGAGGAGAGGGGAAGCACGAGTCAAAATACTCTTTGTTACCTGGAGGAGGAGGCCATTAGGCCTTCCCCCACTCAGGGCAAGTGGATGAAGGGACAGGTGGGAGGCAAGATATAAAGAGCAGGGGGTGGGATCTGGAATGGGAGGGAGTGGCAGGTATTCCATGGGAAGAGGGGAACTCCAGTCAAGGTGGAAGGTGGTGTCTCTGAATTCAAGGAGCTTGGGGAACAAAATGACTGAGCTGCATTCACTGATAGGGGAGGTAGACATGACTGCCATCACAGAGATGAGCCATGCCTAGTCATCACTGGGATTTCTCTGTCCTGGGGTACAAGCTGATTATGAGGGAGAGGGGGTGTAGGTAGAGGGGGAGTGGCTTTGTACATAAGGAAAAAAAATCACCTGTACCAAGGAAAAGGAGACAGTAGGAAGGACAGAGTTGTTGTGGGTACAAGTGCAGTCATAGAAAAGTAAGAAGCCAAAGACTGAAGCAGTGTACAGGGTGCAGAATCAGGAGGAGGATCTGAACCGGAAGCTGTGTTCCAAAATAGTGGAGATGGCCAGCAGGGGGGAGGTAGTGATCCTGGAGGACCTCAATCTACCTAGGGTAGAAACATAGACTTTGATGGCAGATAAGGACCACTTGGCCCACCCAATCTGCACATTTCCCTACCTATTGGATAAGCTGCAGATTCTAGTTAACCAGCAGTCTACTTCCTGCAACCCCCCACTATAATTTCCTTATGTCTGTCCCATGCATATTTGAATTCCTCCACTCTTTTAGACCCCAAAACCTCTCCAGGAAGGCAGTTCCATGCATCCACTCTCTCCGTGAAAAATAATTTGCTCACATTACCCCTGAGCCATCCTCCCTCTAACGTTAAATTATGCCCCCTTGTTCTTACACATCTCTTTTTCTGAAAGATGCTACCCTCCTGGACTTTGTTGATTCCCTTGAGGTACTTAAAAGTTTCTATCATGTCCCCCCTGTCCCTTCTTTCATCAAGGGTATATATATTAAGCTCTCTCAGTCTCTCTTCATATGGTTTCTGATGTAGACCCTGCACCATTTTAGTTGCCCTCCTCTGGACTGCTTCCATCCTGTCTATGTCCTTGCGTAGATGAGGTCTCCAAAACTGCAAGCAGTACTCCAGACGGGATCTTACCAACTGTCTGTACAGAGGGATAACCACTTCTCTTTTTCTACTTGTGATGCCCCTCCCTATGCATCCCAGTATTACCCTGGCTCTCCTTACTGACTTCTCACATTGCTTACCCACCTTTAGGTCATCTGATATGACTTCACCCAGATCCCTTTCCATTATTGTTGTTGTTAGTACCTCCCCTGCTACTGTGTACTCTTCTCCTGGATTTTTATTTCCCAGGTGCATTACTTTGCACTTCTTTGCATTAAATCTAAGTTGCCATATGTCTGACCATTCCTCCAACCTTGCCAAGTCCCTTCTCATCCTTTCTAACCCCTTGTGTATCAACTCTGTTATAGATCTTTGTGTCATCTGCAAAGAGGCATACTTTTCCTTCCAGATCCTCTGCAATGTCACCTATAAAGACGTTAAAGAGGACTGGACCCAGTATTGAGCCCTGAGGTACTCCACTAGTAACCCCCGTTTCTTCAGAATGTGTTCCATTCACTATTACCTTCTGTGTCCTGTTGTGCAGCCAGTTTGCTACCCAGGCTACCACCCTGGGACCCACTCCCAATAGCTAACTTAATTATTAATTTTTTGTACGGAACTGTGTCAAATGCCTTGCTAAAGTCTAGGTAGACCATATCCACAGCCCCTCCTTGGTCTATTACTTTGGTCACCCAGTCAAAGAAATTGATTAGATTAGTCTAACATGACCTTCCTGCTGTGAATCCATGCTACTTTGGGTCCTGTCCCACGCTGGCCTCTAGGTACTGAACAATTCTTTCTTTCAGAAGTGATTCCATCATTTTCCCCACCACTGAGGTCAAACTAAGAGGTCTGTAGTTTCCTGCTTCTGCCTTGCTCCCACTTTTGTGAAGGGGAATCACATCTGCCCTCCTCCAGTCCTCAGGTACCACCCCATCCTCCCATGATTTGTTAAAAAGTGTGGTCAGTGGTGTCACTAGGTCCTCCCTTAGATCCTTTAGGATTCTAGGGTGAATCCCGTCAGGCTCCATTGCTTTGTCCACCTTGAGTTTTAGGAGTTCTGTCAGGACTCTTTCTTCTGTAACTGGACTGGCATCAACCCCACTACCCACAGTGCTTCTATTGTTTGGTTTAGGTAACTCCTCCTCTTCTTCTTTTGTTAATACTGAGCAAAAGTATTCATTCAGTATCTCTGCCTTTTCACTGTCTCCCTCTGCCCACCTCCCCTCTCCTTTATTACTCTTCACTATCCCTCCCTTAACCTTTCTATGCTTCCTAATGTACCTATAAAAGATTTTATCCCCTTTCCTAACTGAGTTGGCTATCTTTTCCTCGGTTTGGGCCTTTGCTTTTCTGACTGCCTTCCCCACTTCTTTCTGCTTTAATTGATACAGTTCCCTGTCATGCTCCTTCTGTGATTCCTTACACTTTATGAATGCAGCCTTTTTCTCCTTAACCTTCCCTGACACCTCTTTTGAGAACCATAGTGTTTTTTTTATTCTGCTTTGTTTTCTTTATTTGTTTCACACAAAGGCTTGTTGCCGCCATGATGGCAGTTTTGATTTTTCTCCATTGTTCTTCCACCCCTCATTTCTGGCCATTTGCTAATGCATTCCTCAGGTATTCACCCATTATGCCAAAGTCAGCCCTTCTAAAGTCCAATATCTTTGTCATTGTATGGCTTGTCTCCATGGTTGTGTTTATTGTGAAGCATGCTGTACAGAGGTCGCTTGTTCCCAGATGTCTACTGATTTCTAAATTTGTGATCCTCTCTCCATTTGAGAGTACCAGGTCTAATACTGCTCTCTCCCGAGTGGGTTCCACCACTAGCTGTCTAAGGCATGCCCCATGTAGGGCATCAAGAATGACCCTGCTCTTGGATGTGGCTGCAGTCCATGTCGTCCAGTTAACATATGGCATATTCAGGTCCCCCATCAACATCCCTTTTTCATCCATTTTGAGAATGCCCTCTATCATTTTATTGTCCATTTCCTCCCCTTAAGATGGGCAGATTGGAGGTTCCCTGCTACCACCTGCACAAGGACTCAGGTGTTGCTTGAGGCACTGAATGTGTCCTAGAACCCACCAGAGAAAGAAATACTGGACCAAGTTCTGATTAATGGTAAACATGTCCAGGAGGTGACGGTGAAAGCACCACTGGCAGGAATTGACCACAACACTGTGTGGTTTCACCTGGATGTGAGCAAGGAGAGGCCTGGAATTAAGACAAGGGTGTTGGATTTTAGACGGGCAGACTATGGAAAGATGGGGGGAATTCTGAAGGGGCACCTCACTGGACTCATGGAGGAAATGTGAGTGGACCAGAAATGGGCCATCATTAAGGAAGGGCTGTTGGTATCCACTAATGAGTATGCCGGAATGAAAAGCAACAAATCCAGGGTCAAGAAGTCCAGCTGGTTTGACAGGGAGGTAGCCCAGGAGGTAAAGCGCAAAAGGGTAGCCTTCATAAAGTATAAAAGCACCCAGAAGGATGAGGACAGGGAGGAGTACAGCAATAAAACAAAGTAGGTGAGCAAGGCAGTATGATCAGCCAAAGCCAAGAAGGAGCTGCAGCTTGCAGAGGAGGTGGAAATGGGTGAGAAGGCCTTCTTCTAGTACATCAGAGAGAAGAGGGATATCAAGAATGGGATAGTCAGGCTGAAAAAGGAAGAGTAGTAGGTGAAGGCAGAAGTACTAGAACACAGGAGCTGTGCATATGCTAACTATTAGGTGGGTACAAAAAAAAATTTAAATCACAAAAAAAAAAAGCCATACAGTTTGCACTCAAGGTATGGATGCTGAAAATAGCACTGAGGCCCAAAATATGCAGTAATACCAGTAACACCAGTGACTGCATAAAATAGTTGCAGAAGTTTATTCATTGACAAAACTACAGCATACAAAGAAGAACACGGTGGAACTGAACACCAGCACTTCATGTCCTTATGTGTGATGCTTCATCAGGGGGCAGAGTCAAGGGCTCAAGAGCATTGTTAAATATTGCATTCTTAAACAAAATTACTGGTTTTGAGTCTCTCTTGAAAGAGCCTGGCTGATTATATCAGCTCAGACAACAGAAAGTACTACCAATTTATTAAAAAAAAAAAAAATGCCCACAGTGAAACAGTGATTTAAAACATACAGCACTGTATGAAGCCTGTCTTGAAACAAATCCATGTACCTTGAAAATACAAAGAAAATAAAAGATGAAGTCCTAATGGAACGGAAGGAGATCTGAGAGGGGGGTTAGTAGGAAAGAAGGTTGTGGATGTGTCAAACACTGGAAAGTAGACATTGCACCAAATGATGTTTAAAGTACACTATAGAAAGATAACCCATGTATAATATATGCAAACAGATTACAACATGTGTGTGAATGAGTGAGGGGTAGAGTAAGGGAAGAGGGATTAAAGAACAAGTATAATGCAGTCATAAGTGCTAGGCACATAATAATAAAATAACTTGTGAATACCCATATTTCATGAACCTAAAGCGATGGAATGAGTGGGAAGAAAAAGAAAAGTAAATGGAAAAGTATACAATACAGCCAGAAATATTGTGTTTGTGTGTATGTGTCAAAGAAGAACAGAAATAGAGAAGAGCAAGTGGACACATCCTGAGATGGTGGGCTAAAAAAATAACCCACATGATGCCAGCAGAATGTTTGTATTTAAAGGATTGATAAGTGCAGGTAGAAGTTCTGATGAATATGAATGCAAAAACAAACCATACTGCTAAAGTGGTGGTGGAGAGGGGAGTAAAATACAGTGGCAAACTAGTTGCAAAAAGTAGTTGAAAAGGATGCTTCGGAATGCCCAAATACAAATCTTTTCAGCAGAGAAAAGGGATGGATAGGAAGGCAAACAAAGGAAAGGAAGAGGTTAAGTACCAGAAGGAGTGGGAGTTTAACGTCCAGTGGATCTGTAAATTGAAAACAAGGAAAAAGAAAAAAACATTAGTACATAAAAGGATAAAGCTGCAATAATACATCAAAATATTACATATGACAGCTGAAAATCAGAAATAATGTAAATTACAAAAAGGGTATCAGGTCTAGAATGCCATTAAGTCCATGGAGTATAAGAGCTTGGAGAATGTATATCCATCTCACCTCTTGCTGGAAGAGTATTTTTGTTTGGTTGCCTTTTCTGGAAGTCAGTGGTACATGATCTATGCCCATAAATGTGAGCCCTGTTGTTGTACCATTATGGTGTAGTGTAAAATGTGACCCAAGTGGGGTATCTGGTAGGGTTCTAATGATCCTCATGGCACAGAGTGCCGATTCTCCCCATTTAAAACTTGGCACCCCATTTAGTCAGTTTCAACAAATTCATCAAAACTGCTCCACGACCAAAATGCATGACATGACACTCATCTGCAAAACTTAAAGCAAGATTCTCTGAAAGAGGTTAATCTAAGCCCTCTTGGATGAAGCTTACAGCCGTGCCAGAAACTTGGATCATACATTTTTACTTACACCAAAAGCAGCAAAACATTAATAATCAATACTAAAATATCCGTTTGGTACTGGACTGTAACTGACTGGAATAAAAAAACTGTCAACATCATGAATAACAACTGGCACTTGTTGCAAGCTGACAACGATTGAAACACTGCCCCAGTGAACCCCAACAGTAGCATAAAAAAGAGGCAAAAACATACGGGACTTGGCCACTAACAGTTTTTATAAAAACATTCACCATACACCGATTGGTTACCACTGCCATCCATGGGGTGCCACAAGTGTTGTAGAGGTAATGGCTGCTAGCATAGTATTACTAGTAACCTTTTTAGACATCCAGCAATTGACAAGACTGTATAAGTGAGACACTTCATCAATTGCAATACAACCTTTGTAGCATAGGCAATTACATGCCCATACCCCAAGGTGTATGCTGGACATATGATATGTCCACTAAAACCCCGCATCCTAGAACACAGACATTCAACCATCAGAGCTCTACCAGATACTCCTCTTGGGTCACATTTTGCAGTACACTATAATGGTACAATAACAGGGCTCAAATTCATGGGCACAGATCATGTCCCACCATCACCCAGAAAAGGTAATCAAACAAAAATACTCCTCCAACATGAGGGGAGGTAGATATACAGTCTCTGAGATCTTATCCCACATGGAATCAATGACATCATACACCTGGTACCCTTTTTGTGATTTACAGTATTTTCGATTTTCAGCTGTCAGCTGAGATATTTTGATGACTTGTTACTGTATTTAAGCTTTTGCCCTTTTTTATATTGGCTCGTGCACATGTACAAGAAACATCTTGTGGTGGTAGCACAAATGCAGAGGTGTGTCAGTGTTGGCCAATGCAGGGGGCGCTTTAGTGGGTGTGTTCCTCAGCCCCCCAATAAGTGAGCATGCTGCCAATGACAGCAGTTTCAAAGAGAGACACAGAGATGAAACAAATCTGCCACTGCAATCAAAGACAAGCTCATCATTGCAGCGGCAGATTGCACACCTCTGTTACGTCCCTTTCTTGGTGAAACATTTCAGTAAAAATGGTGGCTCCTGCCATCCACCATACAATCTGCAGAATGCTGACAGCGGGGTGCCCAATCCCCAAGTTGGTATGTTCGCAACTCCTACCACCTGCCACACTGCAACCTCTCACTGCTGCTGCCCTCCCCTCTCCCTCTGTTCCCCATCCACTGACAAACAATAAAACCCTCCCGCAACCTCCCACTGCTGTTGCCCTCACCTCTCCCTCCATTCCCTATCTCTCAACAAAAAAAAAAACTCCCATAACCTCCCACTGCTGCTGTCCTCCCCGTTCCCTCCATTCCCCGTCCCCCGACAGACAAAAAACTTCCGCGACCTCCCACCTGCTGCCTCCCGCTCCTCCACCCCCCTGAATTATAGCACACTGGGACCCCACCCCAGTGTGCCCATTTGTTTTGTTTCTTAACTTGTAAATGAAGAAAATCTCATGTTTTTTCAAAACATTTTCCCTGCAAACAAGAAAATGGTCCACCGATGTTTCACATCCCCACTCTCTACCCACCTCCCACCCACCTCACCCATACTAACCCTAGGAGGTTGGGAGCTGATCTTCTCTGAGCAATGATGCGTCTGCACTCTTCAAAGCTAAACTGCGATGTGAAGAAATGACAGTAAGCTTTATAATGGGAGGCAATGGGGGGTTTCAACTTAGGTTGATATCTCAGCCATGTTTTGGAATTTTGGCCCCAAATTTTCAACATGGTTTCTTGGGACTCCACCTCATGAACATGTCACTGTCATTTCGTTTCTCTGTCCGAAAGGTGATTTCATGGTCACAGTGTGGAATCACCTTTCGGGACTGATTAATGAAACAGCACTGCCACGGTTCATGAGGTGGGGTCCAAAAAAGCCCATGTTGCAAATCTGGTGGAAAAATTAAAAAAAAAAAAAAGGACTGCATTACAAGCGTGCGTTGCACAGTTTATATGCACACTTGTAACTTCACCAATTCTTAATATTTTCACCCACATTTTCAACATTGCATTTTTTCACACCTCCTTATGAACAGTACAGCTGTCATTTTTCACATCCTGTCCAATATGTGTTTTTGCACCTGTGGTGCACAATGAGCACGGTCGCTGTGTGAAATCAATTTTCGGGACAGTTTAACAAAATCACAGTGACACTGTTCATGAGGAGAGGTCCCAAAATGCCCATGTTGAAAATTTGGTGAACAAATTCCAAAAAAATACCATGTTACTGGTGTGCGTTGCACAGTTTCTATGCACACTTGTAAGTTTGTGGATTTTCCATATTTTCTCGCCAGATTTTCAACATTGCCATTTTTTGACATTTCCTCATGAACAGTACAGCTGTCATTTTTTGCATCCTGCCTGAAATGTGTTTCTGCACCTGTGGCTCCAAATGGTGCAGTTGCTGTGCGAAATCACCTTTCAGGATTGAGTAATGAAATGATAGTGCCACTGTTCATGAAGTGTGGTCCCAAAAAGCCCAAGTTGAAAATCTGGTGTGAAAATACCAACAAACGCCTGGGGCATGAAAGTTTACAACCATACACCCACCCTGTAAAGACTGGCAGGTGTCTGGGTAGTAACTTGAGTTCATAGGCTGTAATGTTCGCAGCATTCTACCCCCACCCTACAGCCACTGACAGGCATCGAGGTGTGCCTTGGGGTCTGTTGTGCTAACATTCACTCCATTCTCCTATACTGCACCCATCTCAGCTTATTTCCTTATGGAATGGGGGAAGCATAAGGGTTGAAGACCCCAAAGCACACCACAACACCTGTCGGTGTCTTCAAGTTGGGGTGAGGTGGAATGGTGTAAGTGTTATGGCCGAAGACCCAAAGCCACACTCCCAACGCCTTTCAGTCTCTGCCGGGGGGGTGGGGGGTGTTGGCATTAGTTCAATACTTCACTGCCATTCCTATTATGCATCTATCTAACTCCTGCACTACCAATGCCAATGCCAGTAGGCCAACATTCGGCATTGACAAATACTTGTTCTTTTCCATGTTTTCTATTTACATAGCCAATGGACATTCAACTTCCACTCCTTCTGGTACTCAGTCTCCTCCTTCCATTTGTTTCCCTTCCAATCCCACCCATTTTTCTTTCCCCTGCTGCAACTGATTGGCATTTGGGCATTCCAATCATACTTTTCAACTACCTTTTTGCAACTAATTTGCCATTATAGTTCACCTTCCTCCCCACTTTAGCAATGTGGCTTGTTTGTGCATTCATATCCATTGGAAATTCCACCTGCACTTACCTGTTCTTTAGATTTCACATGCCGTCTGCAGAGTGTCATGTGGTGTTATTTTTTAATCCATCATCTCAGGATTTGTCCACTTGCTCTTCCCTGTTTCTTTTCTTCTTTGACACATACACACACAAACATATTATTTATGGCTGTATTCCACACTTTTCCAGTTACTTTTCTTCTTCTCCCCGCCCATTCCTTTCCTTTACGTTCATGAAATACGGGTATTCTCAAGTCATTTTATTATTATGTGCCTAGCACTTATGACTGCATTATACTTGTCTTTTAATCCCTCTTTCCCTACTCTACCTCTCACCCATTCACAAACTTGTTGTAATCCGTTTGCATATATTATACAGTGGTTATCTTTCTATGGTGTACTTTAAATGTCATTAGGTGCAATGTTTACTTTCCAGTGTTTGACACATTCGCAACCTTCTTTCCTACTACCCCCCCCCCCCATTTCCTTTTTCCTTTGGTTCCATTAGGACTTAATCTTTCATTTTCTTTCCATTTTCAAGGTACGTGGATTTGTTGTACGGGTTTCATACAGTGCTATATGTTTTAAATCACTATTTCACTGTGGGCATTCTCTGCATAAACTAGTAGCACTTTCTGTTGCCCAAGCTGACATAATCAGCCATGATCTTTCAAGAGCCTCAAAATTACTGTGCTACTTCTAAGAATGGAATATTTAAGAAAGCTCTTGATACCTTGGCTCTGCCCCCTGATGAAGACTCATCTTTGTATGCTGCAGTTTGGTCAATTAAGTAACTTTTGCAACTGTTTTTGCAGTCACTCGTGTTACCTCATGTTCTGGATCTTGGTGCAATTTTAGCATCCCTAACTTGAGTGCAAACTGTGTGTGTTATTCATACTTAACAAGTACTTCAGTTCAGTCTTCATGAAGGAGGGCAGTTCAGTCCCCCAGGGAAGAACTGGGGGGGGGGATCATGGGGGGGATTAGTCACAGATGGGAAGATAGAAACTGATAGGGTGAGGAAGGGTTTAAAGGCCCTGAAGGTGGCTAAGTCCCTGGGACCAAATGGTATACTCCTGAGGGCTCTGAGGGAATTAGTGGATGTGCTGGCAAGCCCCATAGTGGACCTGTTTAACACCTCTCTAGAAACTGGAGTGCTACCCCTAGACCAGAGAACAGCACATGTAGTGCTGCTACACAGGAGTGGACTGTGAAATGACCCTGTTAAGTATCAGCTGCTGTCTAAACTCGACAGTGGGGAAGCTCATGTAAAAACTTCTGAAGAAAAAACTGGCTAACTTTCTGGATGACAATGGACTCTATGATGATAAGCACCATGGGTTCATGTTAGCATGATCCTGCCAGACCAATCTAATTGATTTGTTTGATTGGGTAGCAGGAACAGTGGACAAAGGCCAAACAGTGGACATACTGAGCCTGATTCTCAAAGCTTCCCTCAATAATGCTAGGGGCTTTGTGCCACAAGGAATGGCACAAGGTGAGGCTTGCACCACATGTTGCACAGAGAGCTATTCTCAAATGCAGCCTGTGTTGGACACAGGCTGCTTGCACCAAGGGGGGTCTTGCACTGTCCTTGCTGCACAAAATGGGGTGCAGATTGGTGAAAAGAGCCGTGTGCCAGGGCAAGGCTGCCACATACCCTTTTCTGGAATTCATGAAAGTGTAGGGAGCCAACAGAAACAAACACCCATTAGACCAGCCAGGGCTGGACCAATTGTCCATGTGCCACCTTCCAAACCCTCCCTGGCTACATTTGGGAATGGAATAGATGTAGAGAAAGTAGGAGTGGAATAGCAGTTTAATAAGTTTACATTGTGTTTGGTCAATGATTTTAGTAGTGTCCACATTAGCCTGAGTACAGATGTATGTTTTGTACCTGCTGGAGAGCTGGCCCAGTGGCACTGAGGGCTGAGGCATCCACCTTACATCACACCATGCGGGTGACCTGGGTTTGGGAGCGAGCCTGAGGAGCTTGGGGTTGGCCAGGAGGAGAGGATTGAGCATCCAGTGGACAGCTCTTCTCTCCTGGGAGGGAAGGGGGTTCCTGTCACCTGATGCTAGTGACACCCAGTGGAGACTGGGCACACTGCTGTTGGGGACCGATAAGCAGGGCAAATGTCGGGCAACCGTCCAGCAGGTGTGTGTGGCAGCGCTCATGTCACGTGCTGGATGACATTGCATGTCCTACATTGGGGCAGGCACAGAAAACTTAGAAAAGCTCTGGCTCCTGGTAGGCAAAGGAGGGTCCAGAGGCTGGCCCCCATGCCCAACACCAGGCCTTCCATCCTGCTCCAGTTCTCCCTCTCAGCCCTGGCTGCGCCACAAGATTCTAGATAATGTGCCAGGCAGAAGTCAGCGGTCCCACCCTGGGGGGCTCAGAACTTGGGGGGGTTGGATGGTCAGGTGCAGTGGAGTGGAGATGGGCCCATACCGGGCAGGACTAGAAGCTTCAGGCAGGGTGGGAGTATGGCTGGACTGAGCAACCACTCTGGAGAGAGTCCAGGAGCCGGGGGGGGGCATAAAGAAAGTTAAAAAAATGTAGTTGCTGGATCTAGTAGTAGAATTGTATTGTAAAACGAACCCCCCCCTCACCATTTACAGGTGCTTCACAGTAAGCAATCAAGTAATGTGGGCTTGTTAAACATCCTGTAATGTAGGCTCAGCAGTACAGTTATCATACACCTAATATGAGCATGAAATTAGTAGATAATTTCCTATCCTTTACCTCTTTTAATTATCTTTTAAGTATCGGTGCAGTTACAGGTGCGCAAGAACTATTAGTTCATGGTTCAAGAGTACAGATGTCAATTGTTCCGACCATAGGTGATACAATATTAATAAATAACAGGGTAGAATGCCCAACATGGGATTCATCACCAGGGACACTAGGCAATGATATGACATCCAAATATTTGGTTAATAAATAGAATAAAATATAGGTCGGGTGTGTAATGAAAAGTTTACACACACCCGAGGGGTTAGATGCCACATAAACCCTGAGAGAGAAGCAACCCTTCAATCGATTTGCATGACATTTGGCATACATAATCTCTGGTGGTAGGTCTCCTGATGTGCCAAATTTTGTGTGAATCAGATTTGTGGTTTTTGAGAGACAGAGTGTCAAAAACTCCTACATTTACCAGTTTGTTTTTTACATTTCTTTGTCCACCTCTGTCTCAGAAATGGCTATAGGTAATGGTCTGAAATTTTTTAGGGTAGACAGCTTTTGCTTCACAAATTTGCCTTTTGAAGGTTTGGTGCAAACATATTAATCTATTCAAAAGTTATGAAGCTTTTAATTTCCCATAATTTCCTATGGGAAAATTTATATATCAGGCATTGAAAGTTGCAATTTGAGCAAGTTACATAACTTGCACAAGATACTGTTAAGCACGAAAGTTGTAATTTACGCAAGTTACATAACTTGCATAAGATACTGTTGTAGTTTGTGCAAATTATATAATTTGCATAAAATACAACAGTATCATGTGCAAGTTATGTAATTTGTACAAAATACATGTTAAATCCGAATTCTTGAACCTTAATAACTTTGGAACTGTTTAATGGAGTTGCACAAAATTTGACAATCTTTAGGGGAAGGTCTCCTGATGTGCCAAATTTCGTACAAATCGGTTTTGTGGTCCTTGAGATACGGAGGATCAAAAAATTCTAAATTTACCAGTTTTTTTAAATTTCTTTGTTCACCTGTATCTCAGAAATGGCTTTAGGTAGTTCCTGAAATTTTCAGAGTAGAAAGCCTTTGCCTCACAGATTTGCCTTTTGAAGGTTTGGTGAAAAAATATTAATCCTTTTCAAAAGTTATTAAACTTTTAATTTTCCATTATTTCCTATGGGAAAATTTATATGTCAGGCAGGAAAGTTGTAATTTGTGCAAGATACTGTCAGGCACAAAAGTTGTAATTTCCACAAGTTACATAACTTTCACTAGATAATGTTGTATTTTGCACAAATTATGTAATTTGTGCAAAATACAACAGTATCTTGCACAAGTTATGCCTTGGGGTTGCAAGCCCTAATTCTCACTCCATTTCAATAGTTAATAACCCAACATGGGTATAGAATAAAACAATGGGGTGCACATTAGGGTTCGCAACCCCAAGGCACACCCCTCACACTTGTTCCTGCATGCAGGGTGGAAGTGGGCCTTAGGGTTGGAAGCCGAGGGTGAGGGTGGGGTGTTCAGGTTGAAAGCCAAGGGTGGGGGCAGGGTCTTATGCTTGGGAACCCTAAGATCGCATTTCTCTACTTTTTACACGTCATCCCTAATGGTGCATTAACAAAGTTTTTTGCAATGAAAATATATATAGAGATATATATATATCTAAATATATATATATATATATATATATTTAGATATATATACCTACAGTGGTTCTACCTCAAGTAGTGCTGCCTGACTGTCCCACAGCTTGTGGCAAACCACTCAGGTGTGCAGTCTTTGTGGCGCATGGCCACGTTTTTTGCAAGCTGGGGGACTCTGCCGCTGAGACCCTACCCAACAGAAAATCAGGTGTAGGGTCCCTGGTGTACTGGCAATCAGAGTAAGCTGTCAGTGGCTCAGTTTGCACCACCCTTTGAGAATCACTATATCTAGATTTCAGCAAGGCCTTTGGCTCAGTTTCCCTCAAAGATTCATTAGTAAGCTGAAGAACTTGGGGATGGGGCAAAACTAGCTAGGTGGGTAGAACACTGGCTACAAGACAGAAACCAGAAGGTGGTGTTTGGGAGGGGGGAATTCTTTGGTGCTAGACCAGTCACTAGCAGGGTCTCACAGGGCTTGATGCTTAGCCCAGTGTTATCCAACGTCTTCATCAGTGACATTGCAGATGGGGTAAAAGACACAATATGCCTCTCTGTGGATGACACAAAGCTCTGTAGGAGAATGGGCACGGAAGAATGGAGACAGGACATTAGAGAGGATGTGGCTAAACTAGAGAGATTACCAGGCATTTGGCAGCTAGGATTCAGCACCAAAAAGTGTAAGGTAATGCACATAGGGGTGAAGAACCCAGAGAACACATACTGGCTGGGGGGTCACCAAGTCAGTAAAAGACTTGGGTGTGATCATTATGAGTGACCTGAAGAACTCGGTACACTGCAAAAAAGCAGCGGCCAAAGCAATCTGTTGCTGGGATATACAGATAGGGGTATATCCAGTAGGAAGGTGAAGGACATCCTGTCACATTACAGGTCACTGATTAGACTGTATCTGGAGTATAGTGTGCAGTACTGTAACCTTTACCTAAAGAAAGACATCGACTTTCTGGAGCCAGTAAAGAGAAGGGTGACAAGATGATCCAGGGGAAAGAAGACAAGCCTTACGAGGACAGACTCAGAGATCACAACATGTTCTTCCTGGAGGATAGAAGGGAGAGAGGTGACATGATCAAGACCTTTAAATTCCTTAAGGGTTTCACCAAAGTGAACTCTGAGGGTCTCTTCAGCCTTAGTGGCAACAGGACCACTAGGGGGAACTGTTTCAAACTGGTCATGGGACACTTCAAGAGGGAAATGAAGAGACATATTTTTGCACTGAGAGGGTGGTGGCAAAGTGGAATAAGTTGCCAGAGAAAGCTGCCTCCCTGAAGACTGTAGACAGCTTCAAGAGAGGCTGGAACAGGGTGAAAGGGAAAACTGCATGGAGAGAGGGAGGACGTCGAAGGGGAGAAAAAAAAGTGGATGATGAGGAGGGGGCGTATCCCGAAGAAGATACTAGGGTTGGGTCTGCAAGCTCGAGCAGACTAGATAGACTGTAAGGCATTTTTCTGCTAGCTATTTTCATATGTTCATATGGTTCTGATTCAACAAAACTGCTCTTTAACATACAGTACATATTTCTCAGTATTCTTTTTTAAAAATAGTTTATTTTGGGCACGGTATCTACAAGTATGCAACCTTTGAATTTTACCCTCATCTTGTTAATATGTCTTCATTCCAGAAGTGAGAAATCCATAGAGAGGGTGAACTAGGACTAAATCAAAGGAGTTACCAGACAAGAGAGAATGAGCACCTAAAACTTTGTTACACCTGAAATACACTAGAACTATACAACAGCATGCCATTTCTCTTTCTAGGATATAGTACACAGAGATACTTTCTTCTGTTTATTAAATTAAACAAAATTCTTAGTCAATTACACATGTTTTAAAGAGGATTGGCTTAGCCATTTTGAAGCGGGAACGGAGGAGACCTCTAATACAACAGCATTGATGGGGTATTCCATAGACAACCACCCCTCCAATTGGATTGTTTGATTAATGCAATTCCTAACTTATTTTCAAAGGTGGATCCACTGCAGTTCGAACCTGGGGAGTAAAGAGAAGTCACAGCCATCTGCATATAAAACCAACTCTTATAGCACTGAGCTGAAAGAGAATATCCCCCAGCTATAGCTACAGATTGAGCTTTGAATTTGTCCAAGATCCAAGTTCCAGAACCTTAGGAACTATTTCTGTTCCACTTCCTTACAGTTACTGTACATAAAGTTTTGCAAAAGCAACATCTTCTCAAAATTCCCACTGCAAAATGCAATTGTCTGTGAACACAAAGTCTTGCAAACTCCCTTGGAAGATGACAGGCACATCACATCACAAAACATTTTGCTGGTCTTGCCAAGAACTTTCCCTTAAAGCCCAGCTAAATAAAATCAGATCCAAGACGCTGCAGGCTGATCTTCCATGGCTCAGTCTAGGTTTTAGCACTGGTTTAGCTCTGCCTTTTCTCTTGACTTAAAATGGGTTTGGCTTGCCCAGCTGCAGAGATGAGCTCAACAAAGTGGCATAAAATATGTTTTCGTTTTCCTTCCAGGAGATTATCTTAGAAGTTACGTAAATAGACTTTGAAGCCACCAGTGGAAACCCTAACTCTTCAAAGTATTTACAACATAAAACATTGGCTGGCTCAGTGGCATGGTGGCTGTGCCCTGTATTGTCACCTGGGACACTGGGGTTTATGTTTAGACTGATGTTTCCCTCCCTGGGACAGGAAGACAAATGTCTCATGGTGGGGGTTGGAGTGGGTGGAGGCCGAAGGTGGACTGTATGGTAGAAGAGTATGAGCACCTCCTGCTGGCTGACCTTTTGTAGTACATTTGATATTGGTTGCCAAGGAAACCATTTGTTTTGCCCTGCAGGATGGAGGAAAAGGTGCTGTAGTACCCTTCTCAAATGGGAGGGGACAGGCATGGGGAATGCAGTGCATTAGCTCTGAACCCCTTACCTTCACCAACAGGTTAAAACAGCAGGAGTTACAAGGTGCAGGCAGGACAGCTGACAAACAGATTTAACTTCTTGTGAAAATATTGTTATTTTATGGGGAAGGGGGATTTATTCTAGTAACGTGATGAATCAGGCTCAGTTAAGAGGAAGCTGCAGAACAAACTATCCCTTCTCCTGGCTAGAAAGGCTTTATCTGGAGATACTCAAGCAAGAAGAGAGGAAGAAAATGAAACCCTTAGAATGTTTTCCAGTAGGGTGGACATTTTTCTGTAAAAGGTAGGTTGCAATATCTATGGCTACAGTAGAGAATCAGCTTTGTGAGTGTTGTGAAAATGGTGTACCTCTTTTTTGTCCCCAGAAATGGCCTGCCAACCAGACTGTATGACTTCAGTGAAGTGTGAATAAAGACATTTGATTAAATTACTTTTTTTTGTTTTGTTACTGTGGCCTAATGAGAAAATTAAAAAAATAAATAAAAAGAAGCAACACTTACCACTAACAATGCAAATAATATGACTCCGCAGCTCCAGACATCTGCTTTTCTTCCATCATATTTTTTCACCCTGTATTAAATTTACATTTTAGTTAAGAGAGTGCTACATCACACAACTGAAACTTGAAATAAAAGAGATTTTAAACTGGTTTGGAAAAATGTTTTTTTTCTTTTTTACTCAGAGAGCAGTACATACGTATATGGACTAGACTGCCAGGAAGAGGGTTTTTTTTTTTGAGACAGAGGAATTATTCAAGAAACAATTAAATGCACTCTGAAGATAACAGTGTATTCGAAAAGATGAGACTAAAAGGCAATGCTGCATTTCCTAATTCTTATATTACTATGAATAGAAAGCTACAAAGCCTCCTGCTACCATGCTTTTAAGTGGTTCACTATGAAATGCAAGACAGAGACAGAATGACAAAATGAAGTAATTAAAGTATAATCAATAAAAACATATTTGAAATGCATGAAAACACCTCATTTCAGTGTATGCTCATTATATTTAAACAATCCCTTAAAATGCCTGGGGGGCAGTTATAGTTGTGGTTTTGACTTTTACACCCTAGGTTTTGGGGGGAGGGGTCCTGAGCAATTGAACGGCAGTGCAGAACATAAGATATACAGTTTATCTGCAAAATCTTTACTATAATCTAGAGAATGATATTTAAAACATGAAGTTCAGACTTTTCTGAGGTTTCACATCATCCTAATTCAACCTCAGTGGGCTTCATCACACAGCAGATTCCCTCAGAAATCTATTTCTGTTTATACTGGTGAATCAGGGAAAAGAGATACTTTTAACACATTCTTCCACTTGTGCCTTTAAATTAATTGAAATAGATGAATGGTTCATAAAAACACTAGAACACTCATGGTCGAGTCACATGACCTCATTATTCATTCTAATGTTTTCTGCTAAGCTAAAGTGGGGAAAAAAAAAATATATATATATATATATATATATATATATATATATATATATATCACAGGCAATTCCACCCCTTTACTATCAGAAAAAATATATCAGTGGAGAGGTCAAAAGGACATGTTTAATTAGCAAAAGGTGTCAGTGTGGCTCAGTTGGTAGCACATCCGCCTCTGAACCAGAAGGTCGTGGGTTCCTGTCCCACACCGGGATTGGATTTGCACCTAAAACACTGGCATCTGAGTGCAGTATTAGGGGGGTGCTGTACTGCTGGGGTGTGCCATCCGTCAGATGAGACGTTAAACCAAGGTCCCTTTTACCCATCCTGGTGCATGTCCAGGTGGAAGTAAAAGAACCCAGGGCACCCTTTGCAAAGAGTAGGGGCCATTCCCAGTGTCCTGGCCAACATTACCCTTCCCATAAACCAGTTCACGCAATTGTCCAGGCTGTGTGTGGGTGTTGATGTGCAATATGGCCACCACCACACATTCAGTCACTTCACTACCAGCCTAGCACTGCTTGTAAATCACTTTGGGATGCAATGTGTAAGAAAAGCGTTATATAAATGCTGATTCTTCTTCTCTTCTTCAAAGATATTTTTACACTTTATTTTGTGTACTTTTATGCATTTTAGGATTCAATTTTCCACAGCATTAGTCTCTCCCCAAGTTTGTTTTGAAACAGTCAGACTTTGACTTTCACTCCTTGAACTGAGTTCCTGTACCCCCTCCTTATTTCTAAAACTGCCTTTAAGCACCATTTGACTGAGCACACTTAATTTGGTTAAGGGCAACTGCATAATAGCAGAACCTTCCTGTTCTGGTTAAATAATACTCATGAGGATGTCATTTCTGTGCACACCAATGTGCTGAAAATCCCTTGAGTCTCTCCTGATTAGTCCAGAAAGAATGCTGTGTTGGCTATAGGACATACACTATGGCACATATCAATGTAGCCTGGATAGTCTAGTGAAATGGCAGCAGTGTTTTGTGTCACTCTGTGGGAGACCTGTTGGTTTGTATCTTTGTTCTTAAACATCCACCCCAGGTTCACAGAGACAGAACAGCATTGTGGCTGTGATATACTCAAACTCTTGGAGAGGGCTACAATGATCTCAGTACATGTACCTACAGTATGGTACATGCAAGTATTGGGACTTCACCAATAGACTATCAAACAAGGCAGTCATCCATATGGGAGACAGGAAAAACTGACCTCTTTGGCTGAGATGGTTCTAGGATAGGGAGAAAAAGGTTTCTAGTTTGGAAGTCCAGGAGAGGATAACAGCAAAAAATAACAAAGTAAATGGACCAGGTATGTTATACACATACTGTAAACACAGAAACAAAACTATTCACTAACTGAGCATAAGTGGGACAGAGGGCTTGAATTCCTGTGACAGGCAGAATTCAGTACCATGCAGCTTCTATGTTGTACCATAAGTTCTCAGTTAGCCTTAATCACAGAATAATGTTCAGATTTTGTTTTGTTTCAATAATTTGACATTTAAATATTCTTTCCTGAAAAATATTGCCTTTGGTCACTTTTGTGGTTTTCACAAGAAGTGAACTCAATTACAGTATTCCGTTATATTGCTCATACCCATGGCACAAGCATACAAACAATGGTGGGTCTCTAGGGTTATAAAAAAAAATAATTATTTTTTTAAACTAATCACTGACTTTATTTTAGTAAGAATGGCCATACTGGGTCTGATACATATTATTATGAGCTAAGAATAGAGGGGGGGAAGATTTAGGAGGGAAATGAAGAGACATTATTTCATAGAGAGGGTGGTATCAAAATGGAATGCACTACCAGAATGGGTGGTATCATGTAAATCTGTGAACAGCTTTAAAAGGGCATGGGACAGGGAACAGGGGAGAGTGAGGGTAGGGGAGGTGCGCTGGCAGTGGGATGACAAAGGGGTGGTGGGGTAGCTGCAAACTAGGGGTGCTAGCTGCACACTTGAGCAGACTTAGATAGACCAGGTGGTATGTTTCTGCTGGCACATTTGTATGTTCGTATGGGCCCTCGGAACTGAAATCAGAAAAAATATTTTGTTCTGCAAGATAAGTTGTATAAAACAAGATAAAGAAACTGTGTAACTGAGCAGTCCAGAACTTCTGTCTGTCTTGAATTAATCTACCTACTTCATGGCCGTTTAGCAGAACCAGCTGTTGTACATTTTTGTACAACTAATTTGCTTCCTGCAGTTGCTTCAACTACCTCCAGGACCCACTTGAAAACTATGCACCCATGTGTGAATATCCTGGAATGCAAAAATCCTAGTTAAATAAAGAAACCATAATGAATTGTGCATTTTCTTGAAACTTTTTTTTTTTTAATTTGTTTCCATTTTGTTTAAGGTCCATTTTATGTAGGTAAGGAAATGTAGGTAGGCAAACACCTTTTAATAAGGTTTTGACTAGTAGGGCAATATCCTGTTTGCAAATTCAACCTGATATATAAAACTAGATAATTTTACAGTATCACAACACTGCAATTAAAAACATAGTACTGCACATATAAAATACATAAAAAACTATCTTATAAAGATTACTACACATGCTAAAAACAAAGAGGTAAATACAGGCATGCAGGATTATATTTCATAACATTAAAATTATACATCGGCATTGATTTTCTAGTTCCTGTCTAACTGCCATGGAAAAAGTCTTAGATGCTAAAGATATTCTAGACTGCATGGACAGAGATCTCCCTGATTTTGAGACACTACACTGTGCAGATAATGAACCAGATTTGGTCTTAATTCTAGGTACCTGCCATCCACATGATCACACCACTCTTACAGTATGTACATGATTTTGTGTGATCAATTTGTACAATAAGTGAGCAAGTTTTTTTTTTATAAAACTATACATGCAGCCAATCCACTGATTTTCTTCAACTTCCATGGAGTCCCAAGTTAATTACCTGAACATATTACAAGGATGCTTATTATAGGAGTGCACCAGAACAAATCTGGTCATTTTATTGTAAGTTATATTTAACATTTGTAGCAATTTTTTTGATCTGCATGTCTAAAGAGTTCCATAGCCAACTGGTAAAATCATTTGGTTTGCTAAGGTTGATCTTGCATGATCTATAAAGTGCACTTATCTGAGCATTTACCATTTTCTGCTAAATTTGTTATGTATTTAGAAAAAATTAGGGTACTGTCAATTATTGCCCCCAGGTATTTTTAATCACCAGTTGGTTTCTTTTTTACTTAGTGGGTAGAGCACAATCCGTTCGTATTGGTGATGCAAATTCTCCTCCCCTTCCTATCAACACTGGTTTTCCCCAAGGCTCTGTGCTGGGCCTTCTACTTTTTTTTATCTTCCTAAATGGCCTTCTCACTGCCTGCTCTCTCACCTCCATCCGCATGTATGCTGAAGATACTGTCCTGTTTGCATCTGGCACTTCCCCTTCTGTTGTAGCTTCAAAGCTTCAGCATGATTTCGATAAAGTACAGTTCTGGTTTTGATCTAACCAGTTATTTTTAAATGCCAAAGAAGACAGTCTCCATAACCTTTGGCACTAGGCACAGACTCTCTAGGCTAAACTCCTCCCTTCTAACCACGCCTTAGATGGGATGCTACTTGAAGCTAACTCCTCCTTCAGATACCTTGGGGTATGGCTTGATCAGCACCTCACCTTTTCCGAACATATTGATGCCATTCACAAAAAGCTGCACCCTAAACTGAGTGCTTTATATAGAAATTGTGGTTGTATTCTGCTGCTGGTATGCCACGCCCTTGTCCAGAAAATGATCTTACCTATTTTTGACTATGGTAATGTTGTCTACAGTGCTGCTCCCAAATCTTCCCTACTTAGATTGGACTCTCTTTTTCACTCTTTCTGCCGTTTTGCTCTTGACTGTCCTCCCCGTACCCATTGCTACACCCTCTACTAATCTCTCTCTCTTCTTTCAGTACAGCATAGTGGTTAACAGCACTGTTAACTGAGCTGCAAACCTGGAGACCTGGGTTTGAATCCCATCAGCCCTACTTGTATACTGTGTGACCCTGAGCAATCACTTAATGTCTTTGTGCTCCCAGGTCGCACCTGGAAACAAGCTCCAGCTTAGTGTGCCTTTCCTGGTTAAACAATGTCCTCTTTCCCTTCCTTCCTTAGCCTACAGGCGCTTTATCAACTGTGCTAACTTTCTTGCCAAGTTCTGGTTTAACTCACTCCCTAGCTCTCCTCCTCGATTTCCCTCAAACAGTCTTCTTCTCACTCACTCAGAAATCAAGATCACCGCACTTTAACCACCCTGCCCAGATCTACCTCGGTTGGTCAAGTTGCTTTCTCACACCATTTCCCAAAAATCTGGAATGCCCTCCCATCTCCCATCCATCATGCTGCCTCTGTGCATATCCTCAACTCCCTCCTCAAGGCCCACCCCCCCTTCCTGTAGTTGTATTTAATTGTTTAATTTTTCCTCACCATATTTTGCTTCTGCACTAATTTGCAGATTAATATCTACCCTATATCAAATATGTAATTTTATTGTGTTGTTTTCTTAGTTTCCTAGCATCTTTCATGTTACTATTGTACTTTATTAATGTATGTATTATTACCTATTTTTGTCCTTACTATTGTATATTTATTTTATATTTCATTATTCACTGTATTTGACTTTTGCTGTTGGACTTGCTGTGTATCATATTCCCCTCTCCCCCAGGATGCATCTAGAAATGAGTATGTCTGCTCAGTATATCTTTCCTGGAGAAACATTTAAATAAATAAATTTGTCACAAGCAATCCATGTTTTGTTTTTATGTTTAACTCATATTATTATTTGCTAAAGAGGAGTAGAAGAAGGCCATTATCATTTGCTAAAGGGGTGGAAGAAGGCCATAGTCTGTGCCTTGTTAATATTCATCCACAGTTTGCTTTCCTCAAACCATGTTGCATAGCCAAAATGTCATGATGCAGCTATGTGGTACTTACCCGGATAACTTCTGGACAGGCGTAATCCGGTGACCTAGAAATCCAGCAAAAAACACAAACAAATCAAAACTGATGACACAGAGATAAGATCACACAGTAAGAACACAATTGTTTTTAAGCAGCAACTCTGAGTAAGACCTTTGCAAAGTAACCTTCTCTCTATTTCTCTCATTCCCTTATGCAAAATGGTTGGAAGGAAAGTTGTGTTCATTATCAATTACAAATCCCTTCTGCATTTATAATTTATATTCGCCATTCCACATATCATATCACTCCATCTTCCAACTTCAACTATTCAGTGTAATTTATGTGTCACAAAATTCACCAGAAATGGTGGCAGAGAGGGAATAGCCCTTCTAGCCTCTTTCTGTGTTTTGTATAGTATATCTATTTATTTGATACCACTCCATCCAGGTCCTTTAGGCAGTGGCTCCCATGCACAGTGTTGTAGTAAGCAAACACAACCCATGGAACCAGTTTGGCTCTCAGAAAAATTTATCTTGATTCTACAACACCTGAACACATATAAAAAGCTCCAAACTGGTTGGAAAACTGTTTCTGGAGTCATATCCTATACATATTAATTTATTGAAATGTATTTCAGGCACATAAGCAGAGCTATATTATAAAATAACATTTTCCACTGCAACCTGGATTAGTGGAAGTTACATATAAAGCAGGTGCATGAAACAGCAATACTGCAGTGAATAACATTACCAGTAAACAATACTAATTATGCTGAATAAGCAGAATAATACTGTAACAAAAACATATACTTTATGAAATACTACATGCTATAACTTTGCTACTGATGTTAACAACTGCTGGGTAGAAATCACAGGTCATGTTTTAGTTGGAATACTAGAGATGGCTGCAGTACTGGTTTCCTGTCTGGATAAGATAAGGTCGGAGTACAGTCTATGAGGACGGACTAGACAGATATGGACAAAAGTGAACACATTCAGCTTCTGATGTGCTAGGTATACTATCATTCTTAGGTTCATTTGCACACTTTAAGAGTGACAAGGACTATTGCCTATAGAACCACACTACAGAGATGTCAACAGATTGACAACAATGGATAGCTGTGGGACCACACTGCAGTGACACAAACATGTTGTGTGAACCTATTGAAGTGACACAAAAGGTTGAATCTGGGAACTCATTACAGTGGCCACCTCTTTATGACTCTCTTAGTGCTTACATAGCTATTCATTTAGTCCTCTACTCCTTCTTAACCTACCTCCATGGGATAGACATTTGTTGCCTTATGGTGGTGACTCGGCTCATATATGTTGCTTAATGTACTGCTCCAGACCTCTGTATTGTTACAGTTCTTTGAAGTATAATTTGAATTTGTTGCCCATTGGAATCAAATATGTATATCTGATGTGTATTTTGTAACTGCTTGTATTAATTATTAATTTATGTATGTGCACTTCTGTAAACAACTGCCATCTCTACTCATTCATTTGGCTGTAATGATGGTACCTGTCTCCTGGTATCCATATATGCTTGTTACCGTTTATAAAAGTTGCCAGCATTTGCATAGTATGTATCACGACTTCTTGCAAGTTTGTCTGTATATGCTATATGCTTTGTACTCTCCCAGGTTGTGCCTGAAAATAGGCCTTTCTAATGTCTATTGCACTTACCCAGTTATCAAACACATATAAAATAAATAAATGGGTATCTGTGGGACCGTACTACAGTAACAGAAATAGTTGGCTGTACACTAGGGTCACATTACAGTAATACCTTAGATGGCTGTGGGATCATGCTACACTGACTTCAATGGATGACTGTGGGACCATGCAGCAGTGAAGCCAACTGGGGGCTAAAGGACTTTATGAAATGGGCACCATAAATCAGTAGTTCCGATTGGCTGCTAGGGATGTGATCGTTGTTCTTATGTACTGTAAAAAGCACCAACAGTGCCATGTGGGCATCAATTCTAGTAATAATGCCAATTAGAATGCTGGCAAATTGAAAAGCAGCCATCTTGTTTATCACCAACAGCGAGTGACAGCTTTTCAATTTGACAGCATGGCATCATTACCAGAAACAAGCTTTGAAATCAGCCTGACAGAAGAAGACCTAGAAAACTTAATGAGCACAGAAAATGACCCAGCAGATGAGGTCTCCACAGCCTCTGAACCAAGTACCTCTGCCCAGGAAACAAGCAACAGCAAAATGAGCAGCAAACCCATGCATGCCACAGTGCCCAACCATTTCTGCAGCTACAGTACCAACCAACTCGATGTACTAGATCAACAAAAAAATGAAGTAAACACTGCAAGATCGACCGCATGGGCACTTAGAATGCTCAATGATTGGGCCATGAGTACAAAAACAGAGATAGACTGGCACACCATCTCTAAGCAGGAGCTAAATGCCACACTCCAAAAGTTTTATGCGGAGGCTCGCACAACCGCAGGGCTCAAGTACGCTATCTCGAGCTTCTGCAGTCTGCGAGCTGCCCTTAACCGCTACCTGGGGTCGCCGAGCATCAGAAGGGTCTTCAACCTGATAACAGACCCTGAATTTCACTCAAGTAATGATGTTTTCAAAACGAAGCTCAAAATGTACCGAAGAGCCCAAAAAGATAAATCGACCCACCACGAAGCACTAACACACCCCGTTTTAACCAGACTGAGAAACTCACCAACTTGTTCTCCGCAGACTGCACCTGGCTTAGTCAGGAAAGTCTGGCTAGATATTCAACTGTATATGGCCAGGCGTGGCCGTGAAGGTTAGCAACAGTTAAAACTGCAACATTTCGCTATTAAAAAAGATGAAAATGGAGCAGAATTTGTCATACTCAACTTTAACGAAGACACAAAGAATCATACAAACCCCCCTGAGACAGGAAAATTAGGACACCGGGGATTTATGTATTCTCAGCCGGGCAATCCTCTTTGCCCTGTTGAAAGTTTTAAACTGTATCTCAGTAAGCTGCCTCTGGAGCCAAAAGCGCTATACTTGCACCCCCGAAAACTTCCTCAAATGCAGCGAGATTACCTACCAGTATGGTATACATCAGAGCCAATGGGTGTCAATTACTTGTCCACCATGATGTCCCACTTAAATGAGGAAGCTGGCCTCTCGCAGCGCTATACGAATCACTGTCTGCGAGCAACCACGGTGCAACTGTTGTCCGACGTCGGCTTGCAAAGCCACGAAATAATGTCTGTGATGGGGCACAGAAATGAATCCAGCCTGCAGAGTTACTGGCGTGCCAAGCCAGATGACCAAAAGAAATGGAGCAGTATCTTGGCCCCAAAACCAGAAAACATCACACTGCAGAAACGAGCAAGTTCCATGAACCAATCCCCATGTGAAAACCAGAAGTTAATGTGCACGGCACTGACACTCCAAGGCAATACATCAGAGAACTTCACAACTGGACAACTAACAAATGAAATTAAGAAAAACCTGACCCAAAGTCCACAATTTGTAGGTGTAAGCATGCATAACAGCAATATGACTTTCAATGGTACAGTGTATTTTGGAAAATAAATTAAAGCTATACTCAATGAAACAGTGTTATCCACCCAAAAATGAAACAGTAAAAAAGGCAATAGTTATTCATTAAAGTTACACTAAATAGTTATTAATTAAAGTTACACTGCTTGTGTTTTGAAGTAAAAAAAAAAAAAAAGTTTTTTATCTTGAAGTACAGTTACAAAATGCCCATCTATATGGGACTATTTTATATGGTGTAATGTTATGACATTAAATAAACTGAGAAATCTTAACTTTTAAAAGTTCTGGTGTCGCTATTTATTTCTCTAATTTCTCTAATTTTTATACACATTTCATAAGCGCAATAAACCACTCCAGGGTGTGTGTTAGACATTTTAACACACAGCTAGGAGGCTGAAGACACTCGGCCGATGGCCTCATGCCTCACAACGCCTTCTAGCCGTGTGTTAAAATGTCTAACGCAACCCTGTCGTGGCTTATTGCTTACATACTGTACATTACATATAGAATAATGTAAGCCCAACTATGCGCAACAAGGCTGTGTTTCAACTGAGGGGTTCTGAAGACACTATTGACCTCAACAGTAAAGCTTGAGAGGTCTCAAGGGTACTAAGAATCCTGAGCTAGAAACACATGCCGAGTTAGGCTTAGTACTGTATATGGTTGTAGAATTTCAAGAAATATACAGACACCTAAATGATGATTGGATAGACTTTCACTTAAACCAAAGCACAGTTTTACATTCACAACTGAATTTGAGAAAGCAGCAATGACTAAAGATACCGTTCTCTCTACATAGTTTTGTTGACCTGCACTACAAAATCCCAAATATTTTGACTTTTGAACTGTGCTTCAACAATAGAACAAGAAAACTGTGTCAACTGATTTCCATGTATAAGATCAAACCATGTAGTGTAGTAGAATTTGCCCCATGGTGATATGTAGACCAGTAGGCAAGAATTCTTGATTGCTAGTTTAGCTTAGCAGTAGTCTGAGTCAGCTGCTATTGCCTCTGCCTAATGGAGGGTAAGAGGAACTGCTCTGAGAGGTGTTCCTTTCCACATTTGGCATGGAGATATGGATTCCAGTCACTGCATTACTCTGAATTATAATCCTGAGTTTACTTGTTGTAAATGCAATAATATATAAAATTTGAATAACTGTAGTCTTTGGTAACCGGGTAAGGTCCACTAGGCAGAAGTGCCTGTTTTCAGGGGTGACCCGAGAGCCCTGAGGAGGTTAGTTGACTTGCTCAGAGTCACACAATATGAAAGTGGAGGCTGTGGGACTCAAACCCAGGTCTGCTGGATGTACCAAGTGCATTCACAGCTCGTTCTTCTAACCTCTAGGCTATAGTGCCAACCCCAAGCTTTAGATCATCTTTGCACCCAACATTACTGAAAACAGCATGGTTTATTCTCTTTCACCATTAGTGCATTAAAGAGAGGTTCACTTCCACACCAAGAACCCTTCTATTAATTGACAGTACCAGAAAATGGTCAATAGCAACATTTGATGGGGTTCTCCTGTTCATGTCATTCAATGTTATGTAAACATTCAGTGTAATTGGATGCACTACTGTAGTATGCCATTTTGTTTAATTTATAAACATAGCACACATAACAGTAAAATTGTATCTATTTATTTAAAAGTTGTTGTCGGGGAAAGGCACCATGAGCAGAAGCTCGTTTCCAGGTGTGACCCAGGGGAGGGGTGTACAAAAAGACAAAATACAGCACTGCAATAACATAGTTGAAACAAAATACAGAGATTATACATGAGAATTGCAAAGAACACTATTTACGATAGAGGAGAGACTAATAAAAAAACTGAAAAAGCAATTATATACAAAGCAGTATTTACAAGACTATGTACAAGCAATATATACAAGGAATATGTACAATGAGATGCAACTGGAGGGCAGAAGAGAAGATGGAGCTGAGAGGGTTCTAGGAAAGACAGCAGGTACAAGAAGAAGTGAGGACTGGCTTGAGGAGGCGTTTGAGGGTAGGGAAGGTGGGAGAGAGATGTATTTGCAGGGGGAAAAACAGTATTCCAGAGGAAGGGAAGCCAATAAGAGAAGAAAAGTTTGCCAGCTGAGGTATGCACATGTGGGAGGGAGAAAGTATGGGCACAGGCTGACTGCGAGTTGTTGGGTGAGGGTGTGGCCGAATATAGGAGAGAGACAAGGTAGTAATAGTAGTAAAAATGTTATTTTTATACAGGAAAACATGTCATATTAGGTCATAAGACCCAGTTTGTAAGACAGTCCAGTGATTTATGAGTTACCTTTACATATACACATAAGTGCCAGCTAGACAAACAGTGACAATACAATCCTACAGACAAGAATACAAACAACAGTTAATAAGTTCTCAGTACAATACTAGCAATCAATACAAAAAAGTGCAGGAAACTAACGACATAGACAGTTATATTGATTAAGGCCCATTATCTCCTCAATAAATATAGCATATGATACTGAGGTATGAATGGTATATGGTAAAATGTGCCAATGTCTGCTTGCCTGGTAACACAATGTTCTTTCCCCATGTTTGTTCCTTTGTGAATGGTAATTGGAATTTTCTCACATGTACTGTTCCTCTGGAATCTTCAGAGATCTGTTGTTCCTTGGGAAACAATGTTTTAGTAATGTAATGATTTGGGTAGAAAGCATAATATGTGTATATTATTTTCTGCCATGATCTGGTATAGTTGATCTCTAAGGACTGCCACTGTAATGAAGTTAGTAAAGTACAATGGTGAGTTTTAGGATTGCATTGTAATACATACCTTGTTAATGTATAGTGTGTCTTACCTAGTCTGTTCGGTAATTGTCTATCTGCAGACTGATAAATAAGTTCACAATATGTTAATACAGGTAGGATTATTTGCTGTGCCAATTTTTTCTTACCTAAACATTTTGTTGTTCGGTGTAAGGCACCTATTCTTTTGTTTACCCTTCCTAACAAGTTGACCACATGTTCCTTAAAGGACATGTGGTCGTCAAAGGTAACTCCTACTGTAAATAACAATTAAGGTTCATCTGTTCCAAGCCTTCGTTGTTATTTATTTTTATTTGGTCAGTTTGCTTTCATTTGAATGCAAAGTGCATCAACTTTATCTTTTTTGTGTTCATAATGAGTACTGATCTGGTGAACCACTCCCTCAGATTATCAAAGCAGCCTGCATCTTCCCCTGTAGTTCTTGGATATTTGCACCAGTTGTAACAAGGGTGGTGTCATCTGCATACAGCCTCACCTGGAAGTGATGCACTGCTGTTGGCAACCTGTTGTTAATCATAAAGAATAATAGGGGTCCTAAAATGGACCTGTGGGGTACCCATCTCCCAATACATCTACTAAATGTGATATACCCAAAGACAGAGACCCATTTCATGCACCCACCCAGGTAGGACTGCAGCCAATGCCAGGGTCCATCTATCAATCCCATAGATTTGGCAGTCTGCAAAAGGAGGGAGTGTCTCACCAGGTCAAAGGCCTTCAATAGATAAATAAATTACTGCAGTCTCCAGACCAGAGTGCAATGATGAGTTGATCAAATTATTAAATTCCAATAATGCTGATGTAGTCCAGTGTGCTTTACAGAATCCTGATTGGTATGGTGCTATTAAAGAGGGATTATGGTCACAAATTACTGGCATCAATAAATTCAGAATATGGATCAACAGAGCCCCAATCATCCTCATGCCAAAATTGAGATCCCTAAGTTACTTTGTTTAAAAGTTACAGATCATTTTACAACCCTAAATTCTCTGCCTATTCAAAAAAAAAAGAATATTTTCAGTGAAGAGGTGCTGATGATGTCATCTCCTGAAATCACAGTCTAGCCCTCCCTGTCAGCAGGCTTATAGGATCTGCTTCTCCAAAGTTTAAAAACTATGTGCAAATGGTTTTCTCCAGTAAAACAGGCAGCACCATTCAATAAATATTGCTTTAAAACCTATGTGTGTTTCAGGTTTTGTAACAAAGTTGACCAATTCATATTTTTGTTTTTGGTGCTTTTTTGTGGTGGTCCTTTTCTCCTTGGTTGATGGATGCTAAGTCACAGCACACTAATATATTTGCAGACTGGATATTTCTGATGTGGTAAAAGGCTGTGGGCATTCACACTTGCCATTCATTTGGGAGGCAGTATAGCCAGTGGTCTAAGGATCTGAGCTGCAAATCTGGAGACCTGGGTTTGAGTCCCACAGCTCCTACCTGCACACTGTGTGACCCTGAGCAAGCAAGTCACTTACCTTCCCTGTGCTCCCGGGTCGCACCTGTAAATAAACTTTGAGCTTAGTGTGCCACTCTGGGTTAAACAATTTAAAAAAAAAAATTGAGGTGATTTCTCAGGATGGCACTTTAAATCAATTATTCTATCACCCTATAAGTGGGAGAGGTAGTGCTGTTTTGAAACCTTACTTAGGGTTTCTGTGCAGTAGCCAGCTCAATGCTTAATCATTAAATCGATCAATCAATCTTTTATTCATCATCAAAGTATGAATGAATGGGATATTCAGTTGAGCAGAGCTCATTTTCTGTTTTCTCATTGACAGGCTGTTACTTGAGCTATATCCAGGCTTATCTGCGTTGTACTCCATATCACAATGATTGTTTTTATCAGGGCTAACACTTCCACCCCTAGCAGGAATTAACACATACACTGTACAGTAAGGCCCCCACTAAAACTTAATGTAAAGCAGACACTGACAAACAGCAATGCAGTTACCAACATTGCAACATAGCTTCTAAACAGGCACTGCAGAGTAACCTTCACATGGTATCAGCAGCCTGGAGGCACGCTGACTCAGCATCATGCAAGTCTGGAGAAATGAACCACACCAAAAAGGCATTACAGTACAAATTTGTCAACTTTGTTACAAAACCTGAAACACATAGATTCTATAGCACTGTTTTTAGAATGGTGCTGTCTGTTTTACTTGTGAAAACTACTGCAGAATGATCTTTTAACTTTGGAGAAACAGGTCCTATAAGCTTACTGACAGAGAGGGCTAGGCTGTGAGTTCAGGAGATGACATCTTCAGCACCTCTCCACTGAAACTGGCTTTTCTGAACAGGTAGTGAAATCAGGGTTACAAAATAGCCCATAACTTTAAAATGAAGTAATACAGAAACCTAATGTTTGGTATGAGATTTATTGGGGGTATGCTTATTCTAATTCTGCAATGTAGCACTTTTGACAGAGTCCCTCTTTAAGTTATATTTGTCCAAATATTCCATTAGATGAGTATGGACATGTGTTTCCAGACATTTAGATAATAGTGACAGAAGTGCTATTGGTCTATAATTATTTACATCAGATGCTACTCCCCCTTTAAAAATTGGGATGATTATACTTTCTTTCCATGTCTGAGGAAAGTGACCCTCCTGTAAGCTCTAATTAAAGATGTGGGTAACAACAGGAAGAATGTAATATGTGGTTAATCTCAGGAATTTTCCTTCAAGGCCATCTAGTCCTGCAGATCTGTGCACATTGATGTTCTTCAGCCCCTGGCATATTTTAGATGTTCACAGTTTTTTTATATCTGAAGGGTGGATGGGCCTCAAACCAGAATTTAGCAATGAAGGTGGAGCAATGTGAGGAGCATCTCTGTGAGAGGAATTGGAAGGAAAGAGCAGAGTATAAGTCACAGTGGTGAGTTAAAGAGGGGGAGTTAGAGGCAAATATGCACCTAGGGAATAAACATATAACCAGTGGGGAGCATATTAAACACACTGCCTTTTCACCAGAAGTATGTTATTAGTTTGTAATGCTTTTCTGAAATGCAAAATATTCTTAGCTGATGAAAGCAGATTAATTTCTATTCTAATTATGCTAAAGTATTACAGTGAACTAATGAAGGGTCAATTCTGGACATGATTGGCTAAGACTGGAACCAGATTCCTTCTCTAGAACAAAACTGCATTTTTTTTATTTACGGATTATTTAAATATTTTAAAATGGCACAATGCTATCTCTGTGGGGTACCACAATAACTGAGTATGCTCCATTGATAAAGTGGGACTCTCTACTACTGTATATTAAAAAGCTTAAAACCACTTGATTTACATCAATTATGTTTTAACTTTAGTGTTTTCTATTTTTTTAATTTCTTCCTTGTTGTTGGCCTACTAAATATTGCAGATGATGTATTGTGCTGAGTCTTTTAAGATGTATCTGACTGTGCCCTGCTGACCTCACACCATTTGTGACATCACAGTCCATTGCCATGGTGAATACTAGGATGTCATAAACAAAAGCTCTGTGAGACTAACTGGGGGTACATTTTATACAGACCATTTGAATACACTACCAAGAACTGCTATAAACCTTGGAAAGGAACACTGAAAATGAAGACCAAAATGTACTGTGTAGTAAATTGTTATAGTTGAAAAGAATAGTTAGTTACTGCAACAGTAACAGTAGATCTTCCAGAGAATGTTCTACATTGAGCAACAACATGGATCTATAAGCCATCTGTGTCAGGATCACAGAAAAATGTTTGCTAGATAAGGCTGCCCATGTTGACATATATTGTTGCCACCTTGGACCGATCGTACCCAAGTTCTCCACTGGAGACAAGCTTGGAGGATCATCAGACTAGCAGGGATCAAAGCAACCTGGACCACAACAGAAACAGAACCACTGCCACTCAAAAAAGGGGGAAGAAGGAAGGAAGAGTTGTGGTTCAATGATAGAGAGTCTCTCAAAAATCTACTGTTACAGCAGTAACTATTCTATCTTCTTCAAGAATCTCTCCTGCCATTGAGCCATATCAAGGACTGTGGGAAGAAGGAAGGATCTAAATACCCAGAACAAGGATGCAGTGCAGGAAAGTAAGGCCAAATCTGGCAGGTCTATGAGAGAAGATGTCCAGACTGTAATGTTTAGTGAATGTATGAACAGTACTCCAAGTAGTAGTAGCCCAATATGTTAGCAGCGGACACATTTGAAAAACAATTCACAGAAGTTGCCACTCGATGGGTAGAGTGAGCACAGACAGAACCAGAAAGCTACTTACCGCATTTCTGGTAACATAAATTAATGCAGCAGGCCAGCCATTTGGAAATGCCCTGCTTAGAAATAGGGGAGCCCAACATTGCGGGGGTGAAAGCCACAAATACGAGAGGATGTTCTTCAATCCTTAGTACAGTCAAGATACCAACACACTGTCCGACAGACATTAGGCATGTGCAGATGACATCACCACTATCTGTGGGAAATGAACAGTAAACTGGAAGCTTAATAGTCTGATTTAATGTTCGTTCAGAAATTATCTTCTGTAGAAAATGAGGATTGGTACACACGGTAACCTAATCCCTGCTGAAAACAAGATAAAGGAAGCTCTGCAAATAGAGCTTGCTATTCAGAAAATATGCACAGCATATAGCATAGCCACGAGGGACAATGTCTCCAAGAGAGGAACTGCAGCTCACAAGTTGCAGCAGGCTCTAAGGGTAGTGCAGTAAGGGTCTACAGAACTAAATTAAAGTCCCATAATGGAATCAAATCATGGACCAGGAGGTGCAGAATGAGAATACCTCAGAGGAACCTGTGACAAACCTCAAGCTGGGCCACCATCTTGCCATTGGTGAGGGCACGAAAAGCAGATACCACAGCCAAGTGAATCTTTAATGAGGAATACCCAAGGATAGCTTCAGACATAAGGTAGTCCATAACATAGAATTTTATGGCAGATAAGGACAGATTGGCCCATCCAGTCCACCCATTCCTCCCCACCTACACCATTACTTCAGACTGTACCCAATCTACAGCTCTTTCTCGCTCCCCCTTCCTTTCCAATATGATTCCCTTGCACTTATCCCAAGCAGTCTTAACCCCCCACACACCGTTTCTGCCCCCACTACCTCTGCTGGAAGTCTGTTCCAGTAATCCACCATTCCTTCTGTGAAGAAACACTTACTCATAAATCTTCTGAATCTACCACCCTCCAGCTTCATAGCATGTGCCCTTATTCTTGAGCTCCTTTCCTTCTGAAAAAAATACTTCCCTCCTGTACCTTATTTACCCATGTGAGGTATTTAAAGGTAGGATAGGGACTTTATTTATATAGCACTCCTCCCCGAAGGCTCAGAGTGCTTAACAATAATAAAAACATACATATTTAAAAATAACATATGAGGTGGAGACTAATATTAATACAATTCTACCTATCACACACTCAACATTAAACAATATTTCAATAAAACAGATTAATACAATAAAAACCACAATTCCAAATACAATATAGTAGTCAGTGATTCAATAAATCAGATCAGATTGAATGGCCACTCAAAGAGCAGTGTTTTTAGACTCCTTTTAAAGGCTTCTGCTGAGGGGTGCCTCCCACAGATGTCGAGGTAGGGAGTTCCATGAGGTAGGCATGGCAACTGAGAATGCCCTATTCCCAGATTGCTGCAGCCAAGCCCTGGGAACCATCAGGAGGCAACCCTTGGAGGAATGGAGAGCCTGAGATGAGTGGAGAGGAATCAGAAAGTCTTGCTGGTAGGCTGCCTCCCCCCCATGCAGGGCTTTGTAGGTCAGCAACCCGACCTTGAAGGCAATCCTCCACCTCACTGGTAGCCAGTGCAGTTCACAGAGGACAGGTGTGACACTGTCAAACTTTGAAATGCCAGTCAACAACCTTGCTGCGGCATTCTGCAGTAGCTGCAGCTGGCAAAAGTTGCCTCCAGATAGCACCAGGTACAGAGCATTGCAGTAATCCAGTCTGGACGTGATGAAGGCATGCACCGGAGTGGGCAGGTCATCAGATGGTATCAAGGCTCGGATCCGGGCAATGCTTCTCAAGTGGTAAAAAATGCTCTTAACAACGACCAACACCTGAGCCTCAAGTGTCAGGCCATTGTCAAGGATCACATCCAGATTCTTCGCCCAATTGGAGGGAACAAGAGGAACAACCCCTAGGACTAGCCCAGGGGGATCCCCAAGTCCTCTTCCATCACAACGATAACCTGGCTCCACCACTAGTACCTCCGTGTTGTCCGAGTTGAGTCATAGCCAGTTGTGTATCATCCAGTTCTGGATCTCCTCCAGGCAGTTGTTAATCACTGAGTTCGCCATCTGGTTTCCAGGTGCACAGGATAGGTATAGCTGGGAATCATCAATATAGCAATGAAAACCCAGCCCATAACACCTGATGATGTCTCCCAATGGAAGCATGTACACCGTGAACAACAAGGGTGCAGGACTGACCCTCGTGGACCACCACAGAACAGTGGCATTGGGCTAGATGAGGCTGTCCCCATTGTCACATTTTACACCCTGTCCGTGAGGACAGATTTAAACCAGCTAATGACTGTTCCAGTTAGTTCAACCTAGTTCCACAGGTAATCCAGCAATACCTCGTAATCAATGGCGTCAAATGCCACTGACAGATTGAGAAGGACTAAGATGCTATGCTCTCCCCTATCCCTCACCATTAGAAGATCATTTAGCACCCTCACCAGCACGGTCTTGGTTCTATGTCAGGACCTAAATTCAGACTGTAAACACTCATAAGTGGTGGAGGAGACCCCAATCATGAGTAAACTCCGGGCTATTCCAGCAACCACAAGCCCTATCAGGTCCACACATCTGACCAAAAGACAGCTTGGACCTGGATAAAGGTCACAATAAGTTGGCTGCAACATCAAGAGTATGTCAGCCACCTCCTCCACTCCAACCAGATCACTTCCCTGAGGGTGCATAATCTGAGCATGATCCTGGACAACAGATTGACCTTTGAATATCAGGTGTCATCTATGGTCAAAAGTGTTTTTTTACCACTTGTGGAACATCGCCAGGATTAAGCCCCTCTTTCCTCCCGAGGACCTGCTGACACTGGCACACACCTTTGTTACCTCTAGGCTCAAGTACTGTAACTCTCTGTACTTTGGGGTCATGGGAGGAACCCTCCGCAGACTGCAGCTGGTGCAGAATGCAGTGGCCTGGTTGCTGACGGGCCTTTCTAGGTCCAGTCATGTAAACCCAGTCCTGCATGCTCTGAACCTGCTGTTGGGCAGATGGAGGGTCCTTTCCAAGGTGGGTTTGCTCACCTATAAGGCTCCATATGGATGGGGTCCTAGTTACCTGTCAGAGATCCTAATACTGGTGACCTCTGCTCGCTCCCCCCGCTCCTCTTCAAAAGGCCTCCTAGACATTCCCAGGGTTCAGCTCAGGACATCAACTTTTAGTGTCTCTGGGCCGACCCTGTAGAAATCATTTCCATCTGCAGTCCAGGAGGCTCCCTCAGCCAAGGTGTTAAGCAGAGGCTGAACACCTACCTCTTTAACCTGGCCTTCACAGATGGCTGAGTCTATTTCCGAAGTCCAGTCCATGTATTCGGCAAACCTGATGCTTTCTTTTAGAATGCTGGTTTATAAACTCTATTATTTTATTTTTGGATATTTTATTGCATTTAATTGTTTGTTCTATTTTATTGATATTTGTTAGGCACCCAGAGCCCCTGGGAATGGGTGCCCTATAAATAAAAATTGCCTTGCCAAACTCAGATCAGACACAAGCGAGGTGCCCCGATGCAGCTCAGGACAAACCCCACAATCCCTTAACGGTACTGTAAGAGATGTCAGCTCTGACAGAGAACACTTTGTTGGCAAAGAACAGAGCAAACTCAATGCACTTTGTGCTTGAACCTGCTCCTCCGATATGGAGACGGGCCGGATGTAATAGCCTATCTACCATGTGGAAGAGCTGAGCTGGTCTGTTCCCTGCCACAGCAATCTCCCTTGGCAGAAAATCTGCCTTCTTTCGGTAACTTGCCCCATGAGAGACAGCATAACATGCCCTCAGGGACAATTTGTCCTCTATCAGGCTAGAACTCCTCAAGCACCGTTCTAACCTCCGAATTTTAGTCTTTAACTCGCTAAGCTTCCCATCAAACCAGGGGGCCCCTTCAGTGAGTAGACAAAGGTTGGATTCAGACAGGAGCAAGTAAGTTGAAGGCTGCCCCGACAGCCCCATTATAAGCCACCACAGCTTCCTTCAGCCCAATCGCACATGCAGTCTCCAAACTCGATAGGTCCAGCATCACCTGTAGTCCTACTGATGTCAATCCCCTTAAAGGATGATACCAAACCATCTCCACAGGGGCTGAACCTTCTGGGGGGGGTGCCCCCAAACTGTGAACCCCACAGTGCTATGATCCGACCAAACAACCGTGACCCCAAGACCCAGAGTAAACACCAGGTCCAGAGTGTGGCCATGTGAGTGGATCACTGAGGTGACAATTAGTGACAGGCCCAGGGCCTTCATAATCTTCAGAAGATCACAGTCAAATGGCGAGAGCCTGTCACCAAACCAGGTATTGAAATCCCCCAGGATTAACCATCTGGGGGATTCCAACACCTGGGCAGTGACAAAATCTCCAAACTCCCACAGAACCCCCCAAGGAATGGTGATAAATGAGGAGGATCCTCTAGCCCATGCAGCAACACACTCAAATGACCCAGTAGAAGCCACTGGTAGCAAAATGAGGCCCAGGCTTGCTCTAAAATAAATGGCCACACCCCCGCCTCTGCGATCCTTCCTTAGGCTGTGCATCACAGGGTAATTGGCTGGCACTGCTGCCTCCAAAATGGGTACAGCATTTTCATCTAGCCAAGTCTCTGTGTTGCAAGCCAGGTCTACCGAGGAAATCAAGTCCACTTGTACTGCGGTCTTATTCCTGATCAACCTGGCATTGCATAACACAGCCTGAGTAGAATGAGAGAAGACTGTTGGAGCAGCCTCCTGCCCACCCTCAGAGGTGGAGCCCTTGGGTATGGAAATGAGACAGGGAGGACCTCTTTCTAATTCCCATTTCACCCCCAGGCACCCCCTGAACCTCACCGCCTAAATCAAAGACTCCCCGGCACCCACTTGTGTAGCCCTCGTCTTGATACCTTCCTCCCAGCTAGTCCTGCATGTACCATAAGCTTCTGCAGGCAATGGAGGAAGCTCAAAGGGATGGCTGTGCAGCTGGGCACCCAAGTAGATGCACCTTCCCGCCCCATAGCCTCAGCACATACTGACTACCTAGCCCAGTAACCACCAATTGACTCCCAATAAAACAAAAAATAATGGACCTCCCACCAAATAATAATCAAAACGGTCTAAAAGCAGGGAAGTTAACACATCTACCTCTACCCATTAAACATGTATAACATCATTCATATATATCAATTCCCCTTAAAAATCCACCCCCTATAAATCCCAATACAATAATACCACACAACTCAAGCTTTACAGAAACAAAGAGAAATCCGCTGTGCACTATTGATCCATGACTAATTTGTTTTCATTTAATGTCATAGGGCTTTTACTCCCTAATATACAAATTGCCCAATGTCCAGGCAATCTCACTTCCCAGTTTTACTGATGAGTAAACAGTTTCTCTGACCAGTAATATGGCTCTCTCACAGCCCAACTATTGTAATAGTAGACAGTATCTAACTTATTGTCCAAATATACTTCTTAACTGCACCAGGAGACACAGTACTCATGGTTCACGCTGTTCAAGAAATGCAGGCTCCCCCACCAGTTGTGACAAAAATCAAATGGGTACTTCCAATGATGCCAATCAGATAATTGCGGGGATATAGCAGTATGGCTGCAGGGACAACACGAAGTCCACACAGCACCAAATGTAGCCTCAGTTCTCCAATAATGACCTTTAGTTCCACACCGGCCGGCAGACTGCCCAGGCCTCTCACAACATCGGCCCACCAATCACCGACAGGCCAAGCAGCAGCAGTATCCCACAGTAAAACTGCTGCAGAATCACACAGTAACAGCGGTTGGCCCGGAAACTGAATGGATAGCAACACAAACTGCCCGTCGGTTAAGGCAATAGTCGACCAGATAATCCCAATGACGCCAATCCTACAATTTTGGAGAACAGCATAACAGGCCACAGGAATCACACAGGTCCACATGAGGAAGCATGCCACTTCAGCTCTAACAGAGTCCATACAAGACAATGTGCTGCTTTAACTCTTACAACGCCTCCAATCTGAACAGGAAACCCAATCAATTCCCCACTCGGCAAATGTACTCCAAAAAAAGGGGGGTCTGCTTCTTGGCCAGAGTCTTGTAGCTCACAGTAGAAGTTAGTCTTCTCATGCTTGAAACTAGTTACTATTCTCTGGGAGGTCCACAGCTCCTTGTATGCAGTTAAATTTCATTAATTGAACTAAGTGCACAGCGCAAAAAAGTAAAAACAAACTGCATAAACCGAAATGCTAACAAAAACTCTGAAAATAAGCTCTGAAACACTTAAAAATGACTTTAGTTTCAAAGTCTCTTCTTTACAGCTACAGATGGCAGCCCAGCCTGGCCGCCGTCTTGATAGAAGGTCTCTGTCATACTCCAACTCTCTCTCCTCTGTTCCCGGGTGCACATACTGTATTGAGATCCTTAAATCTCTCCTTGTAGGGCTTTTGATGCAGACCTTGCACCATTTCAGTTGCCCTTTTGTGGACCATTGCAACTCAATCTATGTCTTACCAGAGATGTGGTCACCAGAACTGGAAAAAGTACTCTAGGTGGGGTCTTACCAGCGATATATACAGAGGCAACACCACCTCCCTGTTTTGCTGGTGACACTCCTCCCTATGCACCCTAGCATCCCACTAGCCCTCCCAACTGTCTTGTCACATTGCCTGGCCACCTTTAGGTCATCTGATATGATTACCCCAGGTCTCTTTCCTGCCTGGTGGTCCTCAATACCACTCCACCCATTTTGTACTCCACCCCTGGGCTTCTGTGCCCAAAGTGCATTACTCTGTGCTTTTTCACATTGAAACCCAGCTGCCATGTCCTTGGCCACTCCTCTATTTTTCTCACGTCTCTGTTCATCCTCCCCTCCCCCCTCAAGTGTCTACCCTATTGCATATGTTGGTGTCATCTGCAAAGAAATCATCATGAGTGACTGGACATGTGAAGGGTTTCAGATGATGGGCAGTACACCAAATTGTAAAATGTATCCATTTTATGCGAGCAGATGTATCTAGTAGATGGTTTCTGAACTGCCACAAGAACAGTCGCAACTGCTGGTAAAACTGAAAAGCAGAAAAGCTCTCCATCCTCAGGAGTCAGGTGTGGAGGTGCAGGGAGTAAAGAGCCAGGTGCACCACAGAGCCCTGTTTCTGTGACAGAAGTTCTGCTCATAGGAGGAGCAAGACAGGGAGCTCCACTGCCTATTGCTGAACAAAGGGACCCAGATTTGTCTGGGCTGGTACAGGGCCACCAGAATCAGGGTGGCTGACTTCGCCCACAACTTGACCAGAACTCTGTATCAGAGTGCATGGAGGAAAAGCATAAATCAACTTCCCCTTTTCATGAGAGGAACAACGCATCTCACAAAAAAACAAAACAAAAATAAAAACCCTCCTGACCCTGGAACAAGTGAGTGAAGTGGCAGTTCTACGTTGTATGGAGACGCAAAGAGGTCGACTTCTGGACAACCCTACTTTATGGACAAGTCATGTGCGATAGATTCCTACAACTCCCATTTGTGGCAGAGCACCTGGAACCAACTGACATGATCCACTAGGACATTGAGGGTTCCAGGCAGAAAGATGGCCAATAGGAACATGTTGTGTTCCACAGCCCAGTGCCAGACTCCCATTGCCTCTCTGCAGAGAGGACATCAGTGGACTCCACCTTAGCTGTTGATGTCATACATCACTGAAATGTTCTCCATATGGATCAACATGTGGTGACCATGAGGGAAGGTAGCGAAAGCCTGTAGGCCCAGCAGAACAGCCCTCATCTCCAGAGCGTTGCTGTGCAGAACTGTATCTAAGGGGGGCTATTAGCCCAGAGTCTGGAAGAAGCTCAAATGGGCACCTCATCTTGAACCTGAGGTGTTCATCGTCATCACCAGAAGAGGAGACAAATGGAGAAATGGGGATCTCATCTACAGGTTGGAGCAGTCCAACTACCAGTGCAGGGAGCAGTGAAGTGAAGGAGTCACTTCTATGAGCGACTTCAGTTCATCCAAATGCTGAGCCCACAAGTCACAGAGGACCTATTGTGGAATCCTCATATGGAGATATGCCAGTGGGACAGTGATAATAGTAGTAGCTATGAGGCCTATCAATCTCAGGAGTCAGCTGGCTGAAAAATAATCACTGGAAGAACCAGCTACACCTGGGCAACTAACGCAGTAGCACAGTCTGAGGGAAGAAAAGCCTAACCCAATCCTGTGTCCAGAACCACTCCTATGTATTGGAGATGCTGGCACAGTGTGAGCGCTGACTCTGGCTGACTCAGCAGAATGCACAACAGTTTGAAGAGCTGTCTGGTGCAAAACAATGTGTATATTATTGCCTCCTGTGACTGGGTTTTGAGAGGCCAATCAGCAAGATATGGAAAACATAAAAGACTTCCTTCTGAGGGTGGCTACAACTAGAGTTACCACCTTTTCAGAAGCCCAAAGTGGCACATTTCTTACCAAAACATGATTTTTCACAGGACAGTACCTAACATCGACCAATGCAACAGACTTGTTTTCTCTATATATCAGAATTTAGGCTAAGTATTATAGTTTCCTAGTTGCTTCAATTGTTTATTGTCATTTTAAAGAATTTTAGTTAAGGTATTGTAGTTTTCTGCAATATTTAGTGGAAAGTTAGAAAATGTTTTTTCTACTATGAAATCAGGACATGCAGTATTTTTCATGTTTTTTGCAGGACACAGCTGCCCAAATCAGGACTGTCCTGTGAAAACCAGGACAGGTGGTAACCCTAGCTACAACCACTTCAAAGCATTTGGCAAAGACACATGGTGCAGAGGACAAATCAAAGGGCAACACACTAAACTGATAGTGAGAGCCCTTGAGCATAAACCATGCATACTATATGTGGGACTTGTGGATCCTGATATAGAGGTAAGTGTCATTCATATCTAGGGCACATAGCCAATCACCTTACAGGAAGAGTAGGTAGTGTAGAGCGACCAGGTGGAACCTTTTGTATTCTGTGAATAGGTGAGGTCCCAAAGGTTCAGGACATTACATACATCTCTTGTCTGTTTTGGTACAAGAAAGTACCAGAAATAGTAGCCCAGATTCATTTCTGGAATTGGGACATGCTCTATGCCCCTCTTGTGGATGAGGGGTTGAATTTCCTGAAACAGAAGGCTCAGATGTCACAGAGGGTCACAGTTTGGCAAGGGAGGATGTATAGGAGGGACAGAGAGGATTTCTAGGGCACGCTGAACCACCTCTAGTACCCAAGCATCTGTCATGATCTTCCTTCACTTTGGAAAGAGGAGGGAGATGCAGCATCCCACAAAGATGCCCTGATATGCAAGAATTGGGGAGGTGGAAAGGAGTCAGAAGGCTCTGGGGCAGGTAGGCCATTAAGATCCACACCCTTGGTGACCCTGGCATGGGTACCAGGAGGCAAAAGGGTCTAAGGGGAGGCCTGGGTCCACTGGGAGTCACAATTGGGTCCCCTGGAATGGCCTCTATCAGGACAGGCAGAAGGCCCATGAAAGGAACCCCAGTTCCAAACATGAGGCTTGGATTAAGGATATGTATTAATCTCAGTGTCATTTTAGATGACTAGAGTCCCTCAAAATAAATCCAAGAGCAGAACCAGAAAGCTGCTTACCTGTAATGGAAGCATTAAGGAACAACTGCAGGAGATTCTTTTTTTTTTTTTTTAATCTTTTTTGAAAAGCAATAAAAATGATATCCTGCAGAGATACCACATGTATCTTGCTAATCAGGGGCCCCCTTAGATGGATTCTGCAATTAATTTTTGGAAAAATGACCCAGAAAATGTGTTAACAGATTTTAAAATCTTTTTGTGACCCAAATTTCTATATGAAAAAAATTTCATTCATACAATAAACATTTGGACGTAACTTTTTTCCAGATTCTTTTTTCATGTGAATGACAACCTCTAGCCAGCTACATGGACTCATGAGTGGTGGCACAGGCAAATGCCAGAAGGAGACGAATAAGGAACAGCATCAGAGGCATCATAAGTTGACCTTAATAGGTGCTTACCAGTCTCAAGACTATGGACATTTGTTTTTAAGAACATAAGAAAAGCGTTGGCAGATGGGGACCATGTGATCCATCTAGTCTGTCCTAGAAACTAGCCCCCCCCCCCGCCTATGCAGCCTTCGTCTTAACATGTCCTTTATGTCTGTCCCATGCGAGTTGTACTTCAGTTTTATCTGGTTCATTAGGCAGCTTGTCAATAATGGCAGCCACAAACTTCCACAGGCAGTTCTGCTATTTAATCATATCAATGTGATAGCTGCCAATCAGATGCAGACAAGCAGGGCCATCCAGGCCCTGAGCCATGAGAACAGTTAAATCCAGGCAAGAGCTTCCATATCGCTATGGATGCAGACCCACAGGGCCGAAAGAGAGGAATTCTCTTCACTACGTAGTTACTTGTTTTTTCCCACTAACATATTTTTCAGTAATAATATTACTAAATTCACTTTAAAATGTTTTCACTAACAAACATTTTCACTTTTGTAAGATTACTTTTGTTAAAATCGCTTTCATGGTGATGTAGTGAAACAAATGAAAGTGAAAAATTCGGCAGTGAAAAATTTGAAAATGAAAATACTGTTATTGAAAAGTACCTATGTGGAAAAAAATAAGTAATCATATCATGATGAGGATTTTTCTATTTGCACCGGGCCCTGTGCATCTGCATCCAAAGCAGCATGAAAGCAGAGGGCTCAGAGGGCCCTGCAGTTCTGCATCCAGATTGCCCTGCTTGTCTGCATGTGTAATTGCACCACACGGACAGCCCCATGGTTTCTTGTCTTGGGGGTCTGCAGCTCTGCATCCATAGCTGCACTAGAGCCAGACGGACTCTTCCCTTGATGCAGGGTCATGCGACACCACCTGCAGCCTGAAAGTGAGCGAGGTGCAGTGTTGGCTGCACAGGCAACAAGTAACCATATAGTGAAGAGAACTTTTCTCTTGTCATACTGCCCAGAGGGCACTGTACCTCTGTACCTGTAGCTGCATGGAAGTGCAGGGCCCATAGGGCACTGCACTTATGCAGCCAGATGGACTTTGGACCCTGCACATGTGCATCTACACCCACATGGAAGCACAGTCCCTCAAACTACGTTACAGATTCTTTCCCCTGAGCAAAAAAACATGATCAGGCCCTCTGTGAAGAAAGCTATGATTGATTCTGTTGGTCACATGTAGCAGGATATATTTCTCTGCCTCCAAAGAGTATATGCCTGTAACAGACTGGCTTGGAGCTGTACCTTGTGCTTTGGACAGGACGCTATGAGCTGGCAGATAGGGTGGGAATTAGGGTTGACAATACCAAGGAACACCATGCCACTGGTTCATAAAGACTTCCAAGACTCCAAACCCTAATATTTTTTATGTCCTTACTTTGTCTGGTTTGCTCTTTTCAACCCTTATAATGTCTGTAAAACACTGTTTTTTTGCAATGATGTGTGTATACAAATTATAGTGGCAAGGTAGCACCACTATAGTTAGGGTTGAGTAGGCTGTTTTAAGTTACACCCCAGACTTTGCACTTCAATAGCATCGGCACCATTCAATGGATCTGCATGAATGTTTGTACAGTCTCAGGGCCAAGGTATCTTGGCTTGCCAAGTTTAGTTCTGATCAGATACACAGATTCAGAAACCTGGATAACAAAATAAATGAAAAAATCTATTTTATTTTTTTTGTCACTGTCTAGCACCCAGACATTTTGAAATTTTGAGGGTATAAAGGACATGAGTCACAGTAGTACCTTTCACTGGTTTGGTGAAACATAGAAATTTGTCAGCAGAAAAGGACCCCATGGCCCATCCAGTCTGCCTGAATTCCCCCTTCTAGAAAGACTTTCTGTTCCAGAGTTATAAGGATTTGAAATTTTGGTTCTGAGCATGCTCAGTACGATCTTTTGGACAGCTGTTTCATATGAAAAAGGAATTTGGCCCATATGAAAAAAATATTCTGTTTTGTATGTGGGATCTTTTTTAAGGAGGAAAAAATATTTTTTATAGCCGCCATCTTTTTTTTTTAATTTTTTTTGAAAGGCAATAAAAATGATATCCTGCAAAGATACCACATGTATCTTGCTAATCAGGGGCCCCCTTAGATGGATTCTGCAGTTAGTTTTTGGAAAAATGACCCAGAAAATGTGTTTTTAACAGATTTTAAAATCTTTTTGTGACCCAAATTTCTATGTGAAAAAAATTCCATTCATACAATAAACATTTGGACGTAACTTCTTTTCAGATTCTTTTTTCATGTGAATGACAACCTCCATTCATATGAAAAAAGTATTAGTACTTTTCTCCCCATTTCAACTTCAACAAGCCATAACTCTATCAATATATGCAGTTATGTGGCAATCTGTATACCAAAGTAAAGGTCTTAATGAGTATTACAACACTGACACACAATACCCCACACAAAACATTTAGGGACAATATTAAAACATTTTCTTTAATTACAATTCCCATAGGATAACACTGCAACTTTAACAAAACAGAACTCTGTCAACCTTCGGAGTTAATGGACAATGTATATATCACTAGAAGGGTCTTAATGACTAGTACGATGCTAAGCCCCCTAAGAAATAAGAACTAAAAATGGTCCAGCCCTAAAAAAAAAAAATTTACAAGGAACACAAACACATTTTTTTTCTGGAGGAATGGACCCCATTCTTATATAGTCTGCACATCTGAGCTTATTTGCTAATGAGGGGAGTGTTAGGGCTAATAACCTCAAGTATGACCCCAGGCCTAATTTGCAAAGACTCAGCATAGCCAAAACCATAACACTGTTTTCCTTCTGCTGCTTGCAGGGTGGGGTGGGGTGTTAGGGTTGGAAACCCTAACACCACACCACATTGGTTTAACCCTAACTGGTGCATTAACAAAGTGCATTAATAACATTTTTTGCAATATCTATATCTATATATTTATCTTTATCTATATCTATAAACCCTCTTTCCCACTGAAAATGTCATGACTATTTTTACATATAAGATGGTACCTAATTATGATATATGAAAAGTAACTGGTGCCCAATCATCATATATTATGATAGGTACTGTAGGTAAAATCAATATACATCTTAATACAACTTGTAATAAGCACACACACACCCTTACTACAGCTTGTAATACACAATGACAATCACTTTTTACAACTTGTAATGAACACATCAATTTCACCTAAATACAATACTAACATCGTATGCAAGCTATACTACATCCTACTTCTCAACCTTTTGTCACTGAAATGAGGGACATGGACATTTATGGATACTCAACATGAGGGAAACAGACCCTCAGAATGAGGAACACATTCTCTTTTTTATACTTAAGGTTTACTGAAGTTTTCACATACAGAGAAAAGTTAATACAGCAACAAAAGAACAGTAAAACTACAGACAGACAGCATTGTCATATGCAAACAATAACACACGAGGAGGTGTGGGTTATGTTCTGATAAGAGCACATCTAGGTGTGTTATAAAGCACGAGGTACTTGTGCTGAGTGCCTTTTACACCTGGGCATGCTCTTATCAGGACATAACCCACACCTCATAGTGTGTTATTGTACTTATAATATGGGCCCCCAAATAAAGATGGAAAATTAAAAAAAAAAAAGCTGTTAAAATGGAAAAATTGAAAGAAAAGCAGTTTTTTTAGCTAGAGAAATTAAGCAGTTCCACTATGTAATGTGCTGTGCAGTAAAGTGTACTTGGCTTGGTTGGCAGTACAGCCCCCTCCAACCCCAGATAGTAGTCAGGGTAGTCCCCCTCCCTCCACTGCATGTATTTTGTTTTTTGTTACAACTTGCCATTTTGCATTTTGTAAACTGAGTCGATGGTACTGTGGGGAGTGAGTGTCTCTCTCTTTCAGCCACCATAGTTGTGCACGTTTTTCTTTCAGAGCTTGTGTGGTGAAATGACTGCATCTTTACAGGGGACATTTTTTTAGTGAGCATGTGTTTCTTTCTGCTTTGGCTTGAGTCTTACTTCTGGTGATGGTCAGTGGGTGGGGAGGTGATGGTGGCTCTCTCATTACTGTGGTAGGAACTTGAAAGAAGCAGATGAATGGAGCGGTACTTCCTGAATCTCGTGTGCAACTTCAGCCGTTAATGGAATGCATTTTTTTATTTTACTAAGTACAGAAAATAGTATCCATGGAAGATCAAGAGTGGATTTTTTTGTAAAAATTTGTCTCATTCGTTGAATCATACGGGTGACTGCATGTGGAGTGGGTTTGAAAAACTGCAGCACGCTCTTCACTGACTGAATTGGCTATACTGAATAAAGCACAGGTGACAGTTATAACTGCAAAATGTGTAGGGTTGTGCAGGAAGAGGGACCCCCATATTTACTGTTATATTTTTCTACTGTGTTGGTGCCACTGTTCTCCCGGTTCCCGTCATCCATCAGATACTACTTGAGGAACTGTAGCGGGAGAGCAGTGGCACACACTGATTTTATTGTGTGCTACTTTCAGGTTGCCACAAGTAATGCCAGTTGAAACATTATGTGCTGGTAAGGACACGGCTGGAAAGGGCATTAAGCCAATCAGCATTCAAGATTGTTTTTGACCATTTTACAAGGTGTATTAGTAGCTGCATCAGATAGGCTTAGACAGTTTGTACAGAGTGCAGTAGAAGGGGGTCAGCCTCATAGCCTTCCCCACTCACCCTTTCCAGGAACAAATGTCTTCAGGGTAAAAACAATGGTCTTTATTCATCATGTACAGAAGCCTTCTGTTTCACCTATTATAAACTTTCTCTCTCTGCTGCCTCACTATATAGTTTAAGATTTCTATTCTGTAAGAGGTGTTTACCAGTGAAATCCACTTTTCTATCATTGTAGTCCCTGCTATAAGCCATCTTTTGGTGATACATTTCTTGGCTACAATAAGGAGGATACTTAAAATGTATCTTTTAGTAGGGTCCCAAAGACACTGTGGGTACAACGAAAAAAGGAACAACTGTTATGAGAGGAAGAGGTGTTGGGAGAAAATTTATTTCAGTGCCTCCTACTCAGCAGAGAAGAAAGGAGGCAGCCATGAGCTGGCCCAGAAAACATGAAAATGCTCTGCCTGCCTCTCTTCACACTGCTTCCAGCAGTGACTGGTTTGTGCTGGTTTCTATGGACCTGTTGGACTGGTGTCACAAAATACTGGATCAGACACTTCCAACCAAATTCTCTCCAGGCTACAAAGGAGGACATTCTGTGGGTACTGGTGCAGGAAACTTTTCATTGCTTCAGTGTCAATGGCCTGCCCAGAAATTGGTTCCATCTATCAAACACTGGGAGAGGTATAAATTGTTTCAGACTGAGAAGTACAGCCCATAACTTAGAAATGAGGTAGGGCTTATTATCCCCCAACACTGCACAGATTGTTCAGCATATCAGAGGGCTGCTGCTGTCCAAGGCCAGGCCTCAACGGATCCAGCGCAGGACATACTGTAGATCTTTAATTGAAAGTATCAAAACATACTGGTCTGTAGAAGGCCAAAACTGTTCTTCAAAGCTTGAAATGTCTTCATCTCTTGACTCTGCAAGAGCAGGAAGGGGTACCTGAGACCATGGTGATACCCGTACTTGTAGCCAGAATTTAATCTGGCTGGAACAAAAATCACCATGGAGGTGAAGTGGTAGCAGCCATAATAGTTGCTCCCTCAGGTGTACCCAGGAAGTCCACGTTTTCCATGTCCTAAGGAGAATGATGACTGTGATGCAAAATCCCACACCAGGGATTTCAAGTTCACTGCCACCACCATGGTTTTTACCAACAGGAACCACGGAAAACATGTTTCTTACCTTCTCCTTTGCACAAGGTCAACACAATAACTGTGGGTAGAGTACCCTTTTAGAGTTGGACTGCAAACAAGAGTCCATCAGAAATAGTAAAATTAGCTTTTTAAATAAAACAAGCAGTCACTGATTCTATAAAAATAGAAGCTTTACTAAAAGACTACAAGTATTTACAACAGGATTTATGTACAGTCAGACAAAATGATTAGAGTTTACTAAAAATTAAAATAAATGGAAGTTATACAAGATAGTTTGCAGACAGAAGATTTTGAGATATTCTCACTTTAAAAACCTATTCATTTACCTGCTGCTGTCTGAAGAAAACACTATTCCCTAAGCCATCTTTCTTACTAGACCTCTAGCTGATGGGCTCTGGCATTTCAGATGTTCCAAGTCCAAGAGGAAAAGCTTTCCAACAGCCCCTCAATTTATTCCTCATTCACTGTGAGGAGGGGTCTCACTCATTTTGAGTGACAGTTCCATGTTGTCCTATCCCTCTTTGAGTGTGTGAGTGTGTGTGTTTGTGTGCATCTCCCCACCCTTCAGCACCTCCTTGCTAACATTATGACATGTACCTGGGTCCCTTGTCCAACATGGTAACATCTCCAGGAAGGACTCCCCTCTGGGATTATTGCTTTATTGCCTCCTTCCTAGCCGTCGAGTTAACTTTCCCACAAGAACATCAGTCCCTCCACCCTGGCTGACATAAGCCGTCATATACTACTTGATCATGTGATCTGGTAGCCATCTTGTACCCGAAGCAAATGCATATTCAGAAAAGAATATATGAATCAAAAAAAATACATGGTTCTGGTCCCCTTCCCCATCATAGTGACAAAGGGGGATATGCTGTCCATATGGAAGGAAAAGAAGATGCGAGTCCAGTATTCCCCTCTCTGGCAGAGATGTAGGGAGTGCTGCTTTCCAGTTGTGCCCAATGCTGCAGAGGGGAATTTCTGAGCCAATGAAGAACGTGTTGCAGTTGTACAGCCTCATAAACAGAGAAATCAGGAAGAGCCAGATCACCCTGATCCTTTGATCTGCAAAGGGTGGCACAACTTACTCTGTGGGGCCGCCTTGCTACAGAAATCTAGCAAACATTTTCCACCACATCATCCAGTGTTTGGAATCTATCTGGATAGCCACTGATTGGAACACATAAAGAAATTTAAGTAGGACCAACATTTTCATGGTTTCTCCTCTTTTCTCTAAGGTGAGTGGCAGCAGCAACAAGGGATATATCCTCAAACATGGAGATACAAACAGAGCACTGTGGAAACCATTATGTTTACAAAGTTTATTTTTTATTTAGCATCTTAGAATATAAATATTTTCTGCTTTAAAGTCTGAATTTACAGCATATTCTACGTGTGAGCAGCACCTTTTTCATGAGGGATGAATGAGGGACAGGGCAGTTTTAAGGGGTAAAACGAAGGACTTCCATTATAGCCAGTGACATTTGGAAGGTATTTATAATGCCCATATTAATAACACATTTAAAAATTACCTAAAACATCTCACATCAACCACACTTAAAAAAGTCATGTCTCTCATTGCTCCAGCAATTACTGCACCTCCAAGTCCTCCACGCTGCTCCCACATGTATACTGTTGCTGTTCCTGGTGCTCCCTTGCTCAATGAAAACCACATCTTCTGACCCAAACCCCTGAAACCACTTTTCCCAACTGTTGGCCCCAGCACCAATGTTTCCCACAGCAATCCAAGTACTGTCACCACTTCTGAGGGCACCAGCAAATGCCACTGCTCTGACTGCAAATGCCACAGCACTCACTAGCACCATTCTGGACAACAGGCCATGCCACTCTCTAACATGCACACAGGAGGAAGCACAGACACCATGCCTCCTTTTGTAGGAGGCTACTACATTATGGCAAAACACTAGGGACATACATTCTTCAACTCCACAAATGCCACTACACTACAGAAACAACAGCAGGACAAAAATAAAAGGCAAAACCAGAAAATGATCACAAGAAGTTATTGTAGGTTAAAAAGTAACCGTGCGATAGGGAACCTACCATTGATGGGGCTAATTAGCTCAATAAACCCACTGGACCTTTGGACTCATGGGGTATTGGTTAATTAGCTTCCCTCGATGGTACATCTCCCTATACACCACACTTACCTATCATTTATTCTCTGCATTAATACATGGGGGGGAGAGAGAATATCTGATGGCAAAGTGTCATATACAAGAAAATATTTCCATTCAAGGGAGGCTAATCATCTCAATAATTTATGAGCCCAGACAGCCAGCAGTATTATGAGGTGGTAATAAGTCTCCTGGGAAGGTAATATTTTATAAGTAAATGGGCCTTTGTCATCAGATAGCTTGTTTTACATTAGTTTGATTGTTTTAAAGTGTCAGCCATAATTTCATGGTTTTCTGGTGTCAGTTTATTGTTTTGCCATACTGTTGTGGCATTCTGAGCTTGCTTTTTCATAGTGTAGTGGCATTTGTTCCACAGTACAGTGTTATTCTCAGGACTTTTACTGTTTAGACCCTCTATGTTTTCTGTAGTTTAACGGCCTCTTATAAAAGGAAATATAGCCACAACGTTCTTTCTTTTGGTTTACTCGGAATGGGAGTTGGTGTGGTGTGGTGGGTGATTTGGAGTGGCATGCAGAGCGTGTTTGGGAGCAACAGTTCAGAGCGGTGTGTGTTGTGTGCAGCAAGGAGCTTGATTCAGAGCAGTGGTCAGGAGGGAATGGTGTTGCTATTTGGAAGCACAGTGGGAGTCAGTGGCAACAATATCCAGTCGGCAGCAGCAGCAACAGCATGGAAGGCATGACTGTGGAGAAGAGAGTGTGTTTGAGTATGAAGGGACTTGTCTGATGTGTAAGTGGGGGGGGGGATTATTGTGTGAGAGATATGATTGTATGTTAGGGCAGTTTTACATGTGTAGTTTATTTGTAGTCTGTTGGTCTTCAGAGGTTGTAGTAGTGAGAGCTTTTGAGGGTTTTAGGGTGATTGCTGCATCAATTAAGGTGGCTGTTAAATGAGTTATTCAGTTGGTTATTACGTGTATTATTAACAAGGCTACTGGATTTTGTTTTTTACTAGAAAACCTGTTATAATTCTGGAATTTGGAATGTCTGAACACTAGTTAAACAAAGAATTTCCCACAATTTGGCATTTTATACCACATCAGTAAATCAACATAATGTGTGCTTTTCGTATAATTGCTTCCTGTACTATTTTTGTTAGCTTCATTTAATGTTCTGTATATTGAGTCTTATTTTAGTCTGATTATTTATACACATACTAAAAGAATAATAGTAGAATCCATGTAAACTACAGAAATTAGACTAACAAGCACTGGTGCAATTCCCGAAATCTCAAGTCTTGAACACCGAATTTCAGTTTTTATAATCACCGTAAATCAGTGGCTTTTTATGTGTTATAAAGATTGCAATAAGGTGGTTCATAGTGTGTTTGTACCCTACCCCTGAGGGTTGGGCATACTAATTTGTCCCCTGTTCAGGCTTTGCTCTAATTAATTAATATTTATGGATTCTGCCACTGGTGGGGTCTCCGCAGGTTGGAGGCTGCTCTGGTACTGCGGCCATAAATAAGGAGTTTTAGTGTGTTTTGGGGTGTTGACTGCCACACTGTGGATGTGTGCAGCAGTGGGGTTGAAGAAGCAGGGGTGACTGCCTGCTTCTGCATCTTCTTTTGGCTAGTTGGGTGGTCCAAAGGATAGCAGTGGCGAGCTGACATGGCTTCAGCCATGGATAAGTTCGAACGGCTCCATGGGGTAGGGGGATTTGAACCTGCAGCCCTGAGGTAAGGACTGGTCAGAGAGGGAACAAGTGCAGATATGGTGGCTAGCATTTATCAATTAAAAGGTGGAAGCCACCATGCCAGCCCTACATCTGTGTGGACCTTAAGTTATTTGAATGTTTGATTGCTCTAATGCGATAACCTGGAAGTTCCCTTGCAGCCCATGTAAGTAGGTACTGGTCTGGGATTGAAGCAAATGATCCAGATTCAAAGTCGCAAAATGGGTAGTAAAACTAGAAGCTGGCAGTCCCAGTCAGGCTGCCATCTTGGAGGTGTCCACCAGTGAGGATGTCTGCCCCAATGTTTTAGGGGGAAGAGTCAGACACCAGTGCTAGAAGAGAAATGGAGAATCAAGGAGGAGGGAGAGAGAGGGATGGAACCCGATTTGTGAGGGTTTCTCTAGCCTGCCATCTTGCCCATTCATGAGGGAAAAGGAGTCTGCCTTCAAAAGTCATATGACAGCTGGTAAGAGACAGTAAAGGGAGAGATGCTGCTGCCTAGTATTTAGGGGGTCAGCTGGCCCCTCAGAAACTGTGCTGCTGCCCAAAATTCCATTTTGGCCACCCGGCCCAAGGAACAGTAAAAATGGTGGAGGGTCACCCTGACCACAAAGTACCACCACAAGCAACTCCATTGTGGACTCACAGGGCCGGAGGATCAAATTCTGTACATAGTTATAAACTGGTCAGTTATAGATGGGATCCCATACTCCAGCCCTATATCTGTGTGTACCTTCAGTTATTTGAATGTTTGATTACGCTAATGTGCTAACCTGGAAGTTAACTTGCAGTCCAGCACATGGAATGGCACCCTGCTGGCATCAGAAGGACCCTGGCAATGCATCCAGCTCATGGTAAGAATTGTTTAAATGGCCTGAATGTGTTTTCTGCTGTTGTGAGCCCCCATCCCTGATTTTACCACCTGGCATACACCTAGACATGGGGATGGGAGTTTTACATGTTCATTACGTACTAATGTGTTAAGGGGTTTGTAACACATAACTGAACAAACACGAGTGGAAAATGGGTAGTAGTACAGAATAGGAAGCCAGCAACATTTCAGAAGATAATTTATGGATGTTTGTCAAAATCAATAAGGAATATCTAATTATAGTTGCAGGCAGACCTAGTGTGACACTGTAAGAGGGCTTTAAGGGTGAAAGGTGGAGGAGGAAATATGGACAGAGGAGAGGAGTCTAGACCACAGACAGGAAATGCGGAAGCAAAGGCAAACTGACCTATGGAAGATTAAGCAGAAGTGGGAAGTAAGGTTAGAAGAAAAATAAGATAGGAGGGCAGGAAGCCAGACCAGAATTTAGCTTAAAAGATGCACAGTGGGCTTGGTCGAGGGTATAGGCATCTATACTCACTGTAAATGTGTACAGCTTTTTTTTTAGCACCTGTCCGAAACCATAAACCTTTTTGTTACCAATGTAATTCTTATCTGGAGTATCTGAGTTAGTGTAGACCACTGAGTATTTTCTGTACCTGTTTAAATCGCTACTGTTTAGGACACAGATACATTTATAATCTGTTCAGAGATTAAATGAGACATATGATAATAATCTGTTTAGTTATGTTTTGGGGCAGCAGCTGGAGAGGGTGTGTAAATTTTTTATGTTTGCTTGTACGCATGTGCAAGAAACATAGTGCCACCATACGAGTTTTCATAGGTGTGCCACCCCCGCTTCCAATGCCCTGCTCCTTTTTGCAGTCATGGCCGCACCACACCAATAAATGTCAGAGCTGTCTATGACAGCAGTTCAGATGCAGTGGTATACAGTTCAAAGTAAAAGACTGCAACAATTAGCGGTGGTAACGAGTAGGCAATTCGCACACTGCCATCGGCAGGCCATTTGCATACTGCCATTAGCAGTATGCAAACTGCCTACACGTCAGCACTGCATCTGAACTACTGTCATAGACAGCTCCATTTTTTTCTTGCAATCGCCAGTGGCTCCAGTACCCCCCCAACAAACGCCCAAGTAGAACGCTGGGAGCCCACCCAGTGTGCTCGCGCTCCCCCACCCCAGACACTGAATGGCTGATGGGGTGCCCATTCCCAATTGGCTCCACTGCCCCCAACAGACTTTCCAGGTGCTGCGCTGAGAGCCCACCCAGCATGGCAAAGTCCGTATGGCCAACAGGGTGCCCAATCCCCTAGTGACTCCACTACCCAAACAGATTTACTGGTGCCACGCTGGGTGCCCACCCCAGCGTGGCAAAAGTCTGTATGGCTGATGGGGGTAACCAATCCCCCATTGGCTCCACTGCCCCACCCCAAACAGACTTCCAGGTGCCATGCTGGGAGTCCACCCCAGCGTGGCAAAAGTCCTGCATCGTCTTTGTAAAAAAAAAAAAAAACCCTATAAGAAAAATCGGTCCCTCGTTGACTCTCTTGCCCCCCCACCCTCTGCGTACCCCACCTCCCCACACCCCTGTCTTACCCCATACTAACCTCTGGAGGCTGGCGCAATGATCTTCGTTGGACCAGGAACACGTCTGCACTTTTCAAATCCAACCACGAACTGAAGAAATGCCGGTAAGCTGTATAATGGCATAAATGTTTTTTTTTCAACTTTGTTGCATATCTCGGCCATTTTGAAGAATTTTTTTTCACCAAATTTTCAACATGGGGTTCTTGGGACCCCACCTCATGAACTCAGTCACCGTCATTTTGATATTCAGTCCCAAAAGGTGATTTTGCGGTCACTGCGCAGAACCACCTTTTGGGACCAAGTAATGAAACAACAGTGTAATAGTTCATGAAGTAGGCCACCAAAAACCCTATGTTGAAACTTTGGTGAAAAAATTCCTAAAAATGACTGTTTTACGAGCGTGCGTTGCACAGTTCCTATGCACCCTTGTAATTTTGTGAATTTTTAATATTTTCACTCCAGATTTTCAACATTGCCATGTTACCACATCTGCTTATGAACAGTACAGCTGTCATTTTTCACATCTTGCCCAAAATGTGTTTTCGCACATGTAGCGCACAATAGCACAATCAATGTGCAAAATTAATTTTTGGGACAGATTAAGACAATCGCAGTGACATTGTTCATGAGCTGAGGTGCTAAAATGGCTATGTTGAAAATTTGGTGACAAAAGTTCATAAAATGACTGCGTTATGAGCGTGCATTGAGCAATTTCCACGCTGACCTCACTGTCCTTAATCGCATCAATCTTGCCCTCAATAAAGCCTGCCGACTGGTCACAGAAAGTGATAGACTAACCCACACCTGCAACCTCTACAAACGAGCAGACTGGCTGACCTTCAAAGAGAGGCTAAAATACCACACTTGTGTCCAAGCCAAAAAGATACTCATGAAGTTTGCACCCACTGGCCTACACTCCCTCATCCAATCAAACCCTCACAGGAGCACCCCTAGGTACCAGGCAAGCACACCCCTCTTAGTCCCCCACTGCAGGACCGCACTAGGACAAAGGTCTTTTAGCTATCGGGCTCCCATCTGGCTTAATGAACTCCCATCTCCCTGGCCCCTAATCTAGGCCAATTTAAAAACGGAATCAAGAGACATCTCATTGACTCCGAGACGTGTGGCTGCTACTAACTCACTCCACCTCGACGATCCAGGGTCTATAAACAACCCTAGAGAGACAAACCAAGCATAGTAAATGTTTTATTGTAATCATGTAAAGTCCTAATGTATTATTCTACTAAATGATGTTTGTTCAATCTGTCTTAAAGAAATATGCCTGTTTGTACTGATGCGGAGTCTTTGCAAGAGAGTCTTTGACTCAAAGGATTGTAATTCCGAAACTTTAATAAATAAATAAATAAATTTCAATGCACCCTCGTAAGTTCACGAATTTGTAATATTTTCAGTCCAGATTTTCAACATTGACATTTTTCCACACCTTCTTATGAACAGTACAGTTGTCATTTTTCACACCCTGGCCAAAATGTGCTTTCGCACTTCTGGTGCAGAATAGTGCGGTCACTGTGGGAAATCAGTGTTTGGGACAGATTAAGAAAATCACTTTGACACTGTTCATGAACGGAGGTCCCAAAATGCCTGTGTTGAAAATCGGCTATAAAAATTCCCCAAACTAATTACATTACAGGTGTATATTGCACAGTTTCTATGCATGCTCGTGACTTCACCAGTTTTTTTATATTTTCACTCCTGATTTTCAACAATGCCATCTTTTTACACCTCCTCGTGAACAGTACAGCTGCCATTTTTCACATCCTGTTCAAAATGCATTTTCGCACCTGTGGCGCCAAATGGTACAGTCGCTGTGCAAAATTACCTTTCACTAGTGGACTGATAGTGTCACTGTTCATGCGGTGGGGTCACAAAAAGCCCATGTTGAAAACTTGGAGTAAAAATACCAAGAAACATTCAGAACATTAGGGGTTTTGACCATAACACCCTACCCTGTAGGGACTGACAGGTGTCAGGGGTGTGACTTGGGATTGTAGACAGTAATGCTTGTGGCATTCCACCCCACCCCCACCCTGCAGCCAGTGACAGGCATAGAGGTGCGCCTTGGACCCTTTGGCCCCAAAGTTCACCCAACTCTCCTATACTGCACCCATTTCAGCATATTTCCTGATGGAATTAGATGAATGTAAAGCCCAAACACTTCAAGGCACATCTCGACACTTGTCAATATCTGAAGGGTAGGGTGAGGTGAAATGTGGTGACCGTCATGGGCAATGACCCAAAGGCACACTCCAATGCCTGTGCATCTATGCAGGGTGAGGATGGAGTTGGTGTCAGTTCAATACTTCAATGCCATTCCTATACTGCATCTGTCTAACTCCTGCACTTCCTCTGCTAATGCCAGCAAGCAAACATTCAGCATTGACAAATGCTTGTATTAAATTGGAGCAGCAGTTGGAAGGAGTGTGTACAAAATGTCAATTTCAGGCCATACCACTGGGCTTTGTGTCTCCCTTCAAGGGAGGAGAGGGGAGGAATAGTGAAGAGTAGAGGGAGCAGTGGTGGGTGTCCGGAGGACAACAACGGGCAAACCTACAGAAGGAGTGAAAAGAAGGTCTAGTCTAGCTAGAGTAGTTTCAGAGGCAGCACTGTATGCAACATTCCTATAATTAAAAACTGGGATGATTATCTTCTCAATGATCTTGCGGCAGTCAGGAAAAGGAATACAGGATTTGTTCTTATATAGTGCCCCAAGTTTAGGGTTACGTTTTTTGTGTAAAGCATCCATGTGAGTGGAGAAGTCAAGATGCCTATCCAACCATACTCCAAGATATCTGAAAGATGATTTCTTCACGAAAAAAGCCTTCCAGGGTCTGAAAGGCAGGAGCATGGGGGTATCTGGATGCCCTCCCAACCTAAAGATGCAGGTTTTTAGTGCCCCAGCAACTCAAGCCTCCAAAGACAGACAGTTTCAGGGCCACACAACTACTACCCTTGGTGGATTAGTGAGCAGGCCATCACTAGACATTTAGCACTATAAGGTTTCATAGGTTATTACGAGCAAAGTCAGACAATTGTCCTTTGACTGCTTGATAATCCTTAAAAGTTATGCCCCAAAATTGCACTGTCCCTACAATATGCATCTAGTTTTGTTTTTCATTCATTCATGGACCTAGAGCCCACTTTCTCTAGTGGTTAACTGTTCCATACAGATACAACCCTTTCTGAAAACCATGCTGCTTTCCTCTTCAAACGGTTCAAATTTCCTTTTAGCTGCAGTTGGTGTGACCTGGTGCTATACCATAGTTGTCTTATTTCAAGGCCTATTATGTCCCATAAATCAGGTTTTCAAAAGCATTAAAGACCAAACAAAGGTCCCCTTTCAGCCTTCGATATTCCAATGTATGTAAGTTCAGAATACTCACTCTATCCTTATGTTCCAAATTTCTTATTTTAGGTATCATTCTGGTTGCCCTGCATTGCACCTTCTCTAATGATGTGATCTCTGTCTTATTGCAAGGCACCCGAAACTGGGCATGATAATCCAAATGAGGCCTGACCAATAAACCACTAGGTGGCAAAATCACTTGTCTGTCTCTGCTGTTAATATGTTTTGCTATACATCTTAATATCCCATAAGAGGATGGTAAGTTTACAAAGTCAGGGCTAGAAAATACTAGTGAAGCAACTGCACAGCAAAACATGTAATATCACCAGCTACTAGTAATTGGGTTTTCAGGCAATGTATATGCAGTTTAATGTAGAGGAAAAGCTTGTATTGCTCTAGATATTGGGTAAACTACATAAAATACAGAAAACAACTAAGGCTGGAAATAAATAATAGCTTAACACAGTACTGCAGCTGGTCTGTTTGCTAAAGAGTGTGTCTACAGTGTTTCATATAACTGTAATGGGAAGATGTCAGTTCAGAAAACTGAGAACTTTTTTATCCTTATTTTCACTATGACCAGATCAATCCCTACTATAAGCAAAACAATCTGTGACACAGCAATGCAAGCCTATATGATCAAGCAGGTACAACTTTAAAACTTGAGTTCAGGTGGAGCTTGTTATGCAATGAATGAACTGAGTTTATAATACCCTGTTATAGTAACAGACTATACATATGGTGTCTTTTTCCAACAGGAACGGTAATCGAGCACCCATAGATGGTGATCAATACTAGCTAGCTGACTTTATAGTAAGTGTTTGTGTAAGACAAGTGAAGCACTCATTTTATGTATACAAGTATAAGCACACAATAGCTGGCGAAGCATGCAACAATATGAATAAGTACTCTACGGCTGTATATGAAGGCATGTAATGAGAACAGCATAACATATGTTTTAAGTTCATGATTTATGATCTTATAAACAAACTACTTTTCTCACGTTACTGCAGGACCTGAGAAACTGACATGTAGGCCACAAAATATTGACCTAGTATATCCAAAAGTGGCTTTATGCTGTTCATGCAATTAGTAAAACATTAACTACGTAAGGTGTTTGAGTCCGCTTCACATGAATCTGAAAGGCAGGAGGCCTCAGGACTGTAGCAAGGTGTTGACAAGTGCCAGAGGTCATACAGGCTGTTTTTTTAAAGTGCCAGGTGGTTACAGCAAACCCACAGCTGCATATTGATAAGATCCTGATGAAGCTGTCCAGCAAGGTCAGAGGGTAAGGAGCCAGACGCAAATAGCACGATATCATGTGCCTGCATATGGATATGGGATGAGATGCAAGCTATGGGCAGGTCATTTAGAAAAATAACAGAAAGGATGGGACCAAGGACTGAGCCTTGATGCACACAAGAGCTAATTGAGAGTGTAGGGAAGTGGGAGTCACCTATACGAACTGCTTCAGATCTACCGTCAAGGTAGAATTCAAATCATTTCACTGCCTGGCCTGAAAGCCCAGCAGCAGAAAGTTTGCCCAGAAGTACGGGATGAGCAATGGTTTCAAAGACTTTGGTCAGATCAACAAATATGACACAGGTGAATAGGCACAGATCCCTCCCTTGCAGTATACAATTGCAATCAGTAAGCCTAAGGAAAGAGGAGACTATGGAGTGGAACTTCCCGAAACCAGACTGGTAAGGGGTGAAAAAGACTGAGGAGTCAAGGAAAGGGGAGAACGGAGACAGAACTAATGTGTTCTTGCATTTTAGCCAGAGCAGGAAGGAGGGAGATAGGATGATACAGTAGTTACCAGTAGAAGAGGGGTCACCCACTTTGGGAAGAGGAATAACTGTGGTCTTTTTCTAGGCTCTACGATGATGAGTTGACAACTAACTTGTCGACCAGCATCACAGCACCAGGCTCCTAGTTGACTGCGAGTTGCAGTTAACGAGGGCTACACAACGAGGGACTATTTTTTCTCTTGGTATGCTCCACACACCCCCACCATACTAAAGGATTCTAACTCCAGGTCAGAGTTAGTTTAGGAAGGGGGTGCAGGTCAGGGGAGAGTGTTTCTGGGTCCCAAGCACACCCCATACAGCAACTTGGCACTGTTATCAGCAGTGACGTATGTCGCTGTAGGGTTGTCATTGCGGAAAGTGTATATCCTTTTTCTATACGTCAGGCATGGAATACAAGTAGAAGGAAATATTTAGAAGTTCAGCGATAGGGGAGGCTATAGGAGAGCAGACAGATATAGTAGCTTGGAGTCAAGCCCATCAGGTCTAAATTCCTTATTAGGGTTAAGGGCCAAGAGAGCCTTGAGGGAGGCAGAAAGATTAATGAAGGTGAAGAAGAAGCAGGAGGAGAAGAGATAAGTGGAGAAGCAGGGAGAGGGGGGGAGCGAGGTAGGGAGTAAAGACAGAGCACAAAATGTGAAGAACTTGTTGAAGTAAGAGGTGACTTCAGAGTGATTACTGACAGTAGAACCCCCAGTTTTGAGGACAGGAGCTGAGAATTGTTAGGGGCGTCCAACAAGGAGTGGATGACTTTCCAGAACTTGGAAGGATGGTTTAACACTGCTCTAGAGAGTGGTGGTGAAGTACTTGGCCTTAGCAAACCTGGTGCTGTAGTGCTGGTACTATACAGGTACTTGTAACTGACTAAATCAGTTGGCAGGCCTGTGGCATTTTGAGTGTGCTAGGCTGAGGCAAGCATGAAGCTTGTGTATAGTGTCTTGTATAAATAATATAGCTAAGGAAATAAATCTATAGGAAGGATAGGGTACATTTTTGAGATTTCTCAAGGTTGTTCTGTATGCTAGAAACTTACACAATGGATGACAATGTGTCACTACTAAAAGTTCATAATTTTTCAGGTACCTTGATGTTGGAACAGCTTTATCTGGCCTTTCTGACCTAAAACAACCTCTGATATTATTTTTCACTGCTGTCCATAGGCTCCAGAAATGGGATTTTGTGACATTTTAGACAAACTGTGATGTCTGCATTTTTTGTGAGATAATCAAGTTCCCCACTGCACCATAACATATTGTTTCTGAAAGCCAAGATGACACCACATCAAAAGGAGAAACTCTTACGGTTTAAAGATGTATTATGGCTGAGAAAATTAGTTTTTTGGGAGGCTAGGGCACATTTTTGAGATTCTCAATATTGTCATGTATGCCAGAAACCGACAAAAAACTTAAAATGTGCCACAAACTCAATAATGTAAGTTCATCTGTCATGTGCTTCGATGCTGGGACAGTGTTACCGACCTACGGCAGCCTCTGATAACAATTCACTGCTGTCAATGGGCACCAACTGTATTTTTGTGCCGTTTTTACAAAACTGTGATTTTTTTGTGACATTTTTGTGGTACAATGGGGTTCCCAGCCATGCTGTAACATATTGTTTATGAAAGCTTAGGTGACGCAGCATCCAGACCAGAAGACCGTATGTCTTTGCAACCTACTATGGCTGAGAACATGAGCTTTCAGTAAAAGATAAACATCTTTGATTACGCTGTTATGAAAAATTCCAATGGGACTGGGTACAAGTACATTTTTATTAACAAAAATCAGTATTAAACTCCCCAAAACAGCACAAAATTTGATCTAGCATACTAGGGAATATGTTTTGTTTTAAACTGCGGGTAAGTCTAATGGACTTGCCAAACTGCTAATTTGCAGTTAATGTTTCAATTAGGTGTTTAAAGGAGAACCCCAAACGTAGAGTATAGGTGTTAAAGGGTTACTTGGGTACATATCTGCTAACTGGTACCATTAGGCATGAGGAAATATCTCATGGCAGTTTATATGGAGATGAGGGCTCAAAAATGTAATATATACAGGATATGCAATGACTAGCCTCAAAATAGGCTTATTATCATTAAGCTTCTAAGGAAGGACTGGGTTGGTCCGAAAGCTAAAGCACTTTGTTCTTTTTGTTACATCTATGTTGGTCCAATAAAAGGTATCAAATCATTTGCTTCTGGACCAGCCTCAAAATCTACATTTTATCTTAATGTGTGAGACAGCAGGATCATACCTCATGAGTGAGTTATTAAAGTCCTGTCCCTTCACATGATAATAAATGTTTACATGCTTATATATGTGTTATTAAGGTTACAATAAATTGGTTCAGTGTGTGTTTGTTAGGTATCAATGGATTATTAACCCTTACTGTGCCACAGACTGATGTATCAGGCCAGAATTCCTATACTTTCTAATTCTGTCGGCAGTCTAAGGGCTAAGATGTTAGTAACACATTAATACAGTGGTCATCATTAATTAGTTGTGTAACTGCTAATGAGGTGCCATTAGATATGGAGACACATCTGCTGGAGATTTCTGTTAGGATGCAGAACCAACCATGTAATACGTAGAGTATATGCAATGACCTGCTTCAAAATATGCATTTTATCTTAAAGTGTGAGACAGCAGGATCATAACTCATGTGTGACAGAGCCAACAGTTAGTTATGGAAGTCTGGCACCATCACAAGTGATGATAAACTGCATGTTTTAAGTCAGGCTACTATATCTAAATTTATAAAACATTAGTTTACTAGTACTAGTGGCCTACCTAGACTTTAGCAAGGCATTTGACACAGTGCTACACAAATGATTAACAAACAAGTTAGCCAGCCTGGGAGCGGATCCCAGGGTGGTAGCCTAGGTAAAAAATTTGCCTGGACAATAGGACACAGAGGGTAATAGTCAATGGAGTCCACTCCGAAGAAAGGGGGGGTTATTAGCTGGGTACCATAGGGTTCAGTACTGGGACCGGTCCTTTTTAATGTCTTTATAAGTGACATTGTGGAGGGACTGGAAGGAAATGTATGCCTCTTTGCAGACGACACAAAGATCTGCAACAAGGTTGATACACGGGGGGGTGGAAAGGATGAGAAGGGACTTGGCAAGGTCAGAGGAATGGTGAAAACTATGGCAGCTTAGATGCAATGCAAAGAAGTACAAAGTAATGCACCTGTGAAACAAAAACCCAGGGGAAGAGTACACTGTGGGGGGGGGGGGGTACCAACAGCAACAAAAATGGAAAGGGAACTGGGGGTAGTCATATCAGATGACCTAATGGTAGGCAAGCAATGTGAGAAGGCAGTAAGGATGGCTGGAGGTATACTGGGATGCATAGGGAGCGGCATCACCAGTAGAAAACAGAAGCTGTTATCCTTCTGTACAGACAATTGGTGAGACCCCAGCTGGAGTACTGCATGCAGTTCTGGAGACCCCATCTCTGCAAGAAGGTTCTATGTCAAAGTCATGAAAATAAAACAGCGATTTCAATAATAGCGCTGATACAATAACGAAACTAAAAATAGTGATCGAAAGTATAGCAAGTGTCAAAATAGCTCCATTACAATTACAGCACTCTTCAACTCCGTGATTCCGCTCTTAAACTAGGGTTGCTAACACAAAAATGCAGCACACTTCCACTGGGCCATCACACAGCGCCTAGAAGAGCTGCTTTTAAAAGCCACTTTCCCAGTCTGACATGTCATGTAGTGAATAGAGTTAAAATACAATTCCAAGTACAGTGAAATAAAAATTCAGAGCAGCAGAAGACAATGTTCCGATTAAATAAATGCTCCGGTTACTTGCTGTCAGCTCCATGCAGTCCCCTTGTTGACTAGAAGTGCTGCCTTTTAAAAATAAAGCTTGCCCTGTATCACCATGGGCGTGTGGTACTCCTGATCACCCTCTCTTCAAACAGAAACTCGGCATTCACGCTTGGCAGAGTGAATGAGTATGGTATGATCCAAAAGCTCAATCCCAACATTTTCAAACAGGTATGCACCCAAGCTATCTAGGTGTAATACACAGATCTGCATATGCGTGTGTCTGACAGAGATGGGTGCCCAACATATTTCTCCTGTCAGCATTTTCTCCGGAGTTAAGCAGAAGTGTGACAGTTCACTCAGTTCACCCAGAAATAGAGCTGCTCTTTCCATTTGTGTTGACTGCTACAACTTAAGAGAAATGCTTGCATAGTTCTCATTTTTGGATTATTATATTTATTTGTTTAGTTTTTATGATTGTCATTCTTGTGGTATGATGCCAATAAAAATAAGAAAGGTTTGGTGGCAGTGAGATATTAGAGAGGTTACTACTGTACCAGGCTGAGGGGAAATCGCTGTATCCTAACGTAGTAGAGGCTGCATGACTGCATAACTCGTACAGCGGGTGTAAAATAAAAAAAAAAAGCCCTACCTGTCATAAGAATGTCTTTCAAACTTGTGGTTATCTGGGCTGCTAGAAGAAATTTAGTGTGCTATTTCTAGCTTCCTGTGATCATTCTAGGGTGTTAGTCTAGTATTTTAACCGGAGCATTTATTTCATCGGAGCATTGAATTTTTATTTCATTGTACTTCCTTATGAAATATAATCATCCTGCTGTGTGGGACGACCAGATATAAGGTGGTGGGATACTGCGGACTTCTATTATTACACTTCTGCCTTAACTGCTAGATGCTGCTATCTATCTTCACATGGCACTATTTTGACGTGGTAAAACTCGCCATTAGTTAGTTTAGTGATTCTTTATTCGCTATTTTTTCATTGCTATTTTTTACTCATGATTTTCACAGGATACCCTGCAAGAACATAGACAGGATGGAGGCAGTCCAGAGTCCAGCCACACCCACTCTCTCTCTGCCCCCCAGAAATCACTAGGCAGGCCTCAGGTACCCCCTCCCTCTGTTCCTTCTCATGACTTGCCTCAGCAATCAGTTTGCATCATGCTCCTTCAGCACCCATCACCCCACCTTCCCCCCTTCCCCCCAACTCCCAGTCCCATGAGTTTCTCTGTCACTACTAATACAGGCTGCCTGATCATGCCCCCTCACACCCCACCATTTACTCTAGCAAGTCCTCTCCACTCAGCCTCCCTCACCCCCCATTTCTCCCTATACCTTATCGCCCTTCTTCCCCCACACTTCACCTCCACAGCAATACCTACCTCTCTCTCGTACCTCCTTTCTTCACCCCATTGCCAGCTATCCCGGTCCCCCTGAACTACTGACAAGCCACTTTGCGGCTGCTTATTCCCCCTCACCCTCATAAAGTGTTTTTCTTGTTATTTTAACTTGTACCTGTGTTTTGAGTTATTCTGTTACGTTCTGAATGCAAGCTGTATCTTTCATTGTGATGTACCTCTGCTTTCTCCTACTGTACTTTGTTTTGCAATCTATGATGTGGAACCTTAGTAAAAGAGCTTGTGCTCAAAGGTCTTTTCCGAGTCACTAAATAAATAAATAAATAAACTAAAATGGTGCAGTGTTTGCACCGGAAGCTATATGAATAACACTAATTTCCTCAGTAAGAGCAAAGGCGCAAAGAGGAAAGAAAGGGGTCTTTATAAGTGACATTGCAGAGATAAGAGCCAGTAGTTATGTAAACTGAATTGGTTTGAATACTATGCATATGTATATTAATTAATAGTATGTTATGCTATTAAATACATATAATTACTGGTGACCCCCTTTAATACACGGACTAGAGCCGTGTCTCAAACGCTGTAATAATCCGTAGAGTGGGTTGTTACGGCATTTGCTGTCACTCATTTAAAGCACATCACCTCATTGGCCCTACATCTATTTCTGGGTGGGCCAAATATCTGAAAAAAAAGTGGCTCAGTTTTTCTGTTACGGAGCCCCCCCACCATACTCTTCTGCTCGCCGCCTTGGCAGATATCTTTTAAATATATTTATTAGTTTATTTGGTTAATCCTACCTCTCCTGACTGGAAAATTTATCTGGTTGATCCTGCACTTCCTATTGTTGAAGCGGGGCTTAACGGCAGCTGCATTGCGAACGGAGCATGATGTGGATGGAGGTACACTTCACAGCAATTATAAAAATTAAAAGTTATGCACTTGTGTATTATTGGAATTTTTTTTTTACACATCCTCAGGGTGTGATGCCATCATAAACCTCTCGAGCTTCGAGCTTTGCCTCGAGGTTTATGGGTCATCACACCACCCGGGTGTGTAAAAAAATTCCATAACACACAAGTGCATAACCATTATTCTCTATTTATACAACAGGAGTGGTGGAAAAATCAGAAGATTAATGTGTGTCTTGGCTGACGACAGCAGTAACAGCAAGATATCAATAACATGTTGCTGTTACTGTTGTCACAATGGATATTTTAAAGGTTAGTATCATCACAGTTGTATACAGAACCAATCAGACAGCTGCTTTCACAATGTTGATGACATCACTATTGCCTAGTGAAACACTGACACCAGCAGAAATTAAAGTGAAGTAGTTAAGTTTTCAAATATAGCAGATTTAAAAGTTAAACTACATAGAAACATAGACTTTGACGGCAGAAAAGGACCGCTTTGCCCATCCAGACTGCCCATTTCCCTACCTATTTGATAAGCTGTAGATCCTAGTTAACCAACAGCCTACTTCTTCCTACCCCCACAAGAATTACCTTATGTCTGTCCCATGCATTCTTGTATTCCCCCACTGTTTCTGACTCCACGACCTCCTCAAGAAGACTGTTCCATGCATCTACAACCCTCTCCATGAAGAAATACTTCCTCACATTATCTCTCAGACGTCCCCCCTCCACCTTCAAATTGTGCCCCCTTGTTCTTGCACATCTCTTTTTCTGAAAGATGCTACCCTCTTGGACTTTGTTGATTCCCTTGAGGTACTTGGAAGTTTCTATCATGTCCCCCCTCTCCCTCCTTTCCTTGAGGCTATACATATTAAGCTCCTTTAGTCATTCTTCATATGTCTTCTGGTGCAGACCCTGCACCATTTTGGTTGCCCTCTTCTGAGCAGTCTCCACCCTGTCTATGTCTTTGTGGAGATGGGGTCTCCAGAACTGCACGCAGTACTCCAGATGTGGTCTCACCAACTGTCTGTACAGAGGGATAACAACTTTTTGTTTTCTACTGGTGATGCCTCACCCTATGCATCCCAGTATACCCCCAGCCCTCGTTACTGCCTTCTCACATTGCTTGCCCACCTTTATGTCATCTACTATAACTAACCCCAGGTCCCTTTCCATTTTTGTTGTTGTCAGTATCTCACCCCTCATTGTGTACTCTTCCCTTGGGGTTTTCTTTCCCAGGTGCATTATTTTGCACCCCTTTGCATTGAATCTAAGCTGCCATACATTTGACCATTCCTCCAACCTTGTCAAGTCCCTTCTCATTCTTTCCACCCCACCTCGTGTATCAACCCTGTTGCAGATCTTTGTGTTGTCTGCAAAGAGACATACTTTTCCTTCCAGTCCCTCTGCAATGTCATTTATAAAGACCCCTTTCTTTCCTGTTTGTGCCTTTGCTCCTCTCCTGCTTCCTTTTGCTTTTCTAGGTATACCTTCCTGTCCTCCTCCCTTGGTGTTTCCTTACACCTCATGAGTGCCACACTTTTTTCTTCTATCACCCTTGCCGCTTCCTTGAAATACTGTAATAGTCTCTTTTTCCCACTGCTTCTGCTTAATTTCTTTACACACAGGTTGGTTACTTTAGTTATGCCCTCCCTTATTCCTCCTTACTTTGCCTCTATGCCTCCCTGAAGCAGTCACCCATTTGTTTAAAATCTGCCCCCAAAACTACAGAACCCTCATTCTTGTGCAGTTTGCTTGTATCCTGCCTATGTTGAACCACACTGTATGGTGATCACTGGTACCAATGGGACTACCCACTGTGATGTCTTCAATGCTGCCCCTGTTTGTAAGCATCAGGTCTGGCACTGCCCGGTCCCTAGTGGGTTCTTTGACTACTTGCCTGAAACAGACCCTTGCAGGGTGTTAACGATGGCCCTACTCCTTGCTGATCCATGACTGGAAGACTCCACTCCATTACTGCCATACTGAAGTGACCAGTTAGTTACTTCTTACCCTTTACTTACCATTCTGTTGATGGCTTCATTAAAAGCCCTATCCTACTCCTTGCCCTGTGCTGAAGGTCTGGACATACTCCAGTGCATATAGCAGACCCACAGCATGCCTCCAGATTGACCCATAGTAATTCTAACTCCTCATTTGCTTCTCTGTTCCCCTGTACCTCAGTGGCCTTGATACCCTCTGAGAGACAGGAGGTGAAGCAGGAGAGAGAAGTGACAGAGGGACCAGAAGTAGCAAGTTTAGCCAGAAGGAGGGTGTGATCCACTATATCAAATGCTTTAGTCAAGTTGAAAACTATGACACAGGTAGGCAGGCTGTTATCCATGTTGGTAAAGATTATGTCAGTGAAACTGTGGAGGGAGGGGGATGTCATGTGGGATGTTCAAAAACCAGACCAGTAGTCAGAAAAGTAACTGTAAAAGAAACATAGTTTAAAGCTTGCTAGCGACCAATCTCTCATTGGTTTTGGAGAGAATAGGGAATAGCGAGATGAGTTGATGGTTTGCAATGGAATTGAGGGGACCACTTTTGTGTAATAGAATCACTATGGCATGTTAAACCCTGGTGCCAAGAGAACAGTTCAAAACATGGGCCAGAAGGGCAGCAATAACAGGAGTATCCAGCTTCTTGAATCTGGGGGGCGTGGGGGTGGATACAACTGAACCCACGATATGAAGTTGGCTTTAAGCATATAAGGTCACGGAGGATCTGGAAAGAAGCAACATGGGAGAAGTTTTATGTAGGTGCTCCGGAATTGGGGTTCAAATATGGGGGCCCAGAACTATTGCTAGTAATTGATGGGTGAACTACCACCAGTGGGCCATCCAGAAAGTGATAATTTAAAAACAAAACCTTTCTTGGAATTTTTTATATCTACAAAGCAGAAACATGGGGCTCCCTTATCTCGTTGGAAGCATCCCCCCAATGTTTGCCAATTTTTTCAAGTTGCTCCCAAAGGATAGAAAATGACTGTAATTTGTCCCTGAGGGGCTTGTGGCATAACCCTTTCCACTTCCTGACTCTCTGATCCACCCCTGTGCTGCAATGTTAGATGACATATGAACATACACAAGTTGCCAGCAGATAAAGGCCTAGAGATCTATCAAGTCTGCTTGAATGTGCAGCTAGCACCCCTGACATTTTTACAGGGAGAGTGGGGAGGGGCGTGCTCCATTCACTTGAATGGAGTGTATTTATCAAAGGTGATTTCCCCATTTTAAATCAGGTTTTGGTATCAACTGATGCCAGGGTTCAACTTACAAGATCCTTGTTGGTTGAACCTTGGCGTTAATCTGTTCCATATCCCGATTTAAAATAGAAAAATCGCCTTTGAATAAGATGCTCCATTCATGTGAATGCAGCATGCACCCACACTCTCCCTCTAAAAACATCACATAACGCTGGAGTGCAGGGTAGATAACAGAGTCAAAAAAAGATTGTGTCACCAGCTCCTCAGGGACAAATTGCAATCTCTTCTATTCCTTTGGGGGCTACTGAAAACACTGGTAAACATCATGGAGAAGCTCAGGTAAAGGATCTCATTGATAATGCTTTTCAGCACCAAAGAGAGGTGCTCTTTAACACATTTGCAGTCACACATGGGTCAGAGACTTTGCCAGAGATACACTTGTGGTTAGGGATGCTAGAGGCAGTGTGAGAGGGCTCTAGTAGGTTCCTTATGGTACCCCAGGATTTGGAAGGAGATAGGGAGTCAGTGATGAATTTGGCATTAAAATAAGCTGCCTTGACTTTCCTAACTGACTTGGTGCAAAGGTATCTCACTTCCCTTTTTTAATTCTTTCCATGACAGTCTAAGGACCCCAGGTAGTAAACTATTCTAGAGGGGTTGAGGACAGAAACATACAGTATGCTAGAGCTGGCTTCAGCCTTTGTTAGAACCATGGATAGTAAGACTGCAGTTCATTAGAGTACATTTATTGTAATCATTATGATAATGATTACTTATAAAATGAACCACATATTTAATTATTTAAGTCATACATAATTCAGTATTCATAATGAAACCTATACCTCACAAGGTTGGTCTTTCAGCTGACACAAGCTTATTCTTGTACATGTATGTGTGTGTGGGGGGTGGAAGGTTTGTTTAAAGAACTTGCATTTCATGGCTAGTACCCTAGGTTCCAGTCTTTACTCAGGCCACAACACAAATGAAACAGGTTTGGGTAATTAAGCTACATTTCTACTGGAAGATAACCAGTATCACCAAACCACTACATTGGATTCTGCATAACATGATACAACTTTCTATCTTTGCTCAAACAAGCAGAAAGACCAAGGTCACTATTTTCAAATATGTCTGGTAGTACTGCACAAAGGATACAGCAGTGAGCTAATTAACACACTGCCATCGCAGAGGTCTATGCATACACATGCGCTGCCCTTGTGTAGCAAGTGCTGCATGTATGAATATAGCATAGGTATCGGCAGGCATACTCAGTGTATTTTGCTGAGTACAGTACAATCTGAAAAATCCAGGGGAACATGAGCCTCACACCAGGGCAATAAACACAAACAGGGCCTTATGAAGATGAATAACTGTTTTTCCCATCCTTGGATGCTTCACTGTGAATCTGTGAATAATCTTTGGAATATGTGTGGGTACTAAACTCAGAGGCCATGATTGTATGAGTGACCGATCAGAGTATGTATGGTTGAGTGCTGGTGTGAACAGACTTCTGTAAAGCTGCTACCTTGATGTGGTACAGAAGCTTATCACAATGTATCCTAAACACTGTAACTAAAAGCCTGCCAAATTCTGTCTGATTGGTAGTGTGTGTGGGTCAGATAAAATAAAATGTTGTGAATCTATTAGGGGTTGGGGCTATGTTTGTGTGGTGGGGCAGCAGAGGCCATGCTAACAAGTTTTTGGCCATGCTATGTCCACTTAGTGTGGAACCACTCCTGTTAGCACCACACTTAGCATTTGAATATGGCAACCCAAATAATTCTCTCACACTGAGTGCAGGTAATCTCCAAGTAAGCCCTGATGTGAACTGACACGGAATTATGTGCGTAGAGAAGGCGTGGTAGAAGTCAGCCTCATCCGCAGTTGTCAGATTATGTAGTAGCTTTAACTGTGGACCCTGCAACATGAGCAGACTAGATGCATCAAATGGCCTTATTCTGCTGGCTTCTTTGTATGTACGTATTTAAATCTGGACTGAAAAAATTTCAGTTCTTCAAATCCAGACCACAAATTTTGAGTCAAGAAAGCACTAATGACCACACAACTAAAAATCTGAATATTTTGCAATAAATCATCAATGTCCCAATTTTTTACTGTACTATAATCTAATTGCAATATAGTACTTAGGCCAGATAAACAAAGGTAGCCCAGATATGGGAAGAGGAGTTCCACACTAAAGCTATGCAGATACCTTTCCCTCAATATTTTGTATTCGGAAGCCAAATATTTGGATATTCTGTAGTCGAATACTTGATATTAATTAATATGGGGGGGTACAGATAACAGTCTCAGAGGAGGAAAAAGATCTGGGGTTAGTGATCACTGGTAACATGAATCACTCAGGACAATACAGGAAAGCAGTGGCTAAGGCAAACAGAATGCTGGGATGCTTTGCTAGGGGGATCACTTCGAGAAGGGAGGAGGTAATTCTGCCACTGTACAAATTCTTGTGAGGCCACACTTGGAGTAAGTACTGTGTACAGTTCTGGTGCCCTTACTTAAAGAAGAACCTTATGCTCCTGGAGAGGGTCCAGAGGAGGGCATCTAAGAGGATCCTTGAAATGGGGGATAAGCCCTATGAGGAGAGACTTAAGGAGTTAAACAAGTACTCCTTGGAAGACAGAAGGGGCAGAGAGGACATGATTGAGACCTTCACATATTTGAAGGGTATTAATAGAGTAAACTCAGAGGGGATTTTCAGACTAAAGGGGGAAGGGACCACGAGGAGTCATAGCCTGAAACTGGTTGGTGGGAAGTACAGAAGAGACTTGAGAAAGCATTACTTCATGGAAAGGGTGGAGATGCCTTGGACTGCACTACCTGAGGAGTTGATATCAAGAGAATCAGTGGTAGGTTTTAAGAAAGGATGGGATAGATACATGGGCAAGGTAGAGTAGACTCCATGGGAAATCAGAATGGAAATCAGGGGAAGGGGGGAGAGGGGCAGCAGCAGTTATCAAGCTGTGAGCTGATCTCGAGCAGACTCAACAGACCTCATGACCTAATCTGCTGGCATTTTCGTATGTTTGTAATGTTTCTCTGCTTAACAAAAAAAAAAAAAAAAACTACAAGAACACACTTCCCCCACCCTTGCTTTGCTCAGTGTCCTACCAAGCCATTAAACATTTACCCCATCCCCTCACATGTTGTCTGTACCTAATCTTACCCTCCTCCCCCTAACACCTACACAATATGCTAAATGTTGTTTTCTGTCAGGATGGATGTCCGGCACAACCCACCCACCTCCAAAGCGGCTGCCATGTTGTTCAACAAAAACTGCTAGTTTGCACTATACAGACCAAGTATTCCCCCATCCCTCAACCCTGACAATATCCTTATACCACCCTCCTCCCCATCACCCAGGTAGTGGCATTCCAGAAAGGCAACTGGCACAATCTGCCTACACCTTCTAATGAATGATCAGCTGGATTTCTATAGAGACAGAGCAAGCTCGACCATTCATTAGAAGGCAGCTGGCCATGGAGGAGGGATGGTTGTGCCAGTTGCCATTTAGGAGCACTGTGCTGGGGGGGGGTGGAATAAGGATACCGTCAGAGCTGGGAGATGGGGGAATGCTTAGTCTGTATAGCACAAACAAGCATTTTTTGTTGAACAGCATGGCGGCTGCCCATGTAGGTGGATGGGTTGTGCCGGTCATCGAGGGTGGGATCAGGTGCAGACAACGGGTGGGGAGATTGGGGGTAATGACTGAGAGAGAGGCAAGGGTGGGGGAAGTTCCTGTGACTGTTTCAAGTACATGACATTACCTTAGCAGTACTGACACATCCTTGTGTACCTACTTCTCCCCTTTTCTCTTCGAATGACTACTTTCACCTTAATGGCTCTGCCTTATTTCCTGCCTTCTTCCCCAATCCTTCTTTCACCTCACCCCTTTCACCCTCCACCTTCTTTCCACTGTTTATCTTCACTAACCTGAACTTTTGTTCACCCAAATCTAACTATACCTACTTGACAAAGCACCTTGGGCTGCCTCCTTTTATTAGGTTATTTTTGATTTCCTACCAATTCATCGTTGTAATTTTAGTTGCAATATTAATGTCATATTGTCATTTTAAATACTTTCTTGCCAATATTTTAAGTAATACCATCCGTTGTATGTCTGTCACCCTTCCCACTGACGTGGAACCTTTGTAAAAGAGCTGGTATGTGCTCAAAGGTATTGTAATCAGAGAATGAATGAATAAATAAATAAAATAAATAAGAGTGTTTTTTTCCCTGAATACAAACAGCACCCTATTTGGGAGCCCTCCTATTCATGTTATTCAGGAAATACTATTCCGTTCCCTGCACAGTCCTCTTCCCCACCCATGGATTGCTGCACATGTGGTGGCATTCCCAACTCTCTGCACCCCCACCATGTGTGCAGAAAGGTGCATAGAGTGGCTGGGGGTGTGTTAAGTGGCAGAGTGGTGCCAGACAGCAGGAATCCAATTAGATGCTTGGCTGGTACTAAATTGGAACCTCTGCTCTGTGCAGAGCATGGGATAATGGGACCATGGCAGTCCTCCAAGGCCTGCTGCATCACTTAAAAGGAAAATAATGTTTAAAAATAGAAACAAAGTTCATAAAATAGACCCCAGGCCTCTCTGCCATCTCAGAGATCTGGGTGAGCCTTGCCCAAGGAAGCACGAAACCTGGGAAATTTTGGGAAGTGCCAGTGGTTTCTCATGCACAAGGTGGATGATCATTTCTGGAGGGTCCCTGTCTCATAACACAGCTACCTTGTGCACCCTGACCTTGTTGCAAAATGTTCATAGGAATTGCTCAGAGCACATTCACAACCACACCCACTTGCCCCTGCCTCACTTATACACCCGCATAAATGCGGTGGGCTGATCAGAATAGGATGCAAAATGGGTATGGCAAACACATGCATAGTTCCCTCAGCGTGCCCCAAATGTGTGTAAAGGGCACCTTGGGGTCACATAAGACCTTCTACACCTGTGGAGAGATGAATGCGGTTTTGTGGATCACACACTTAAGCATCAAGACATGATATCCGACTGGGTCAGTATAAGTGATAGTATAACACTTCTGTGCTTTTTATAGTTTTTATAAGTGGAATATTATCCACTCCAGGTGTACATCACAGTCATAATAAGCACTTTTCCTAAGAGGTCAAATGCCCTCGGATGCACTCAATAACAGCCCATTTTGGGAATGGAGTTACTACTCAATCAATGCACATCTTGCCATGGGTTATTTCTTACTTAATGCCCTCTAGGGGTGTAATGAGGTATGAGGTGAAGCACAGTGCCTTTTGTTCTTAGGGGATGAATAATTCATGTTAAAACTCATGTTAAACCAACACTTAGTGCCTTAACACACTCAATTCTGATGGCTATTTTGGCTTCAGGTTGTATTAGAATTGTGTGCTTTGTCTGAAATAGTGTACTTTTAATATTTGTAAACAGTTTTATTAAAAACATTTTTTAACAGTTTTATTAAAATAAAAAAAACATTTTTTTATGGTTGTGATATCATAGATGAGACCTTCTGTGTTATTAATATAATCATTTAGAATTGTAACCAGTCAGCTTGATTTACTTTGCATCCTTAATTCTGTATAATACTACATAGTGCAGAAAAGCTGGTTCTTCATGTCATATCTAGATGATGTCATCAGGGACCAATCAGCCAGATGGTAATTCCTTTGCCTGTAAATGCAATTACAGAGTTAAAATCCTCCAGTTGATTACAAAAATCACTGGCACGGACTAGGTCTCCCAATCACAAATTTATTGCTTCCACTTACACCATTACGGAAATCAAGTGCAGTGCATAAATTGTGTATATCTGATTCAACCAGTGATGAGTTACTGAGCCTGAACTACAACTGGAATGCATTAGCACTAGCATTACATGCTAATGTGACAGAGTAGAGAACAAGTAAAGATTAAAATCTGCTTGGGACCGTTCCTTATCTATACTGCCAACTCCTGGTTATCAGTCGTGCTTCATAAGGGTATTTATCATGTTCCAGCAGTACACTGCATTAAGACAAGACTAAATACTTAGGTTTTTGCCCTGGCCTTCCCAGACTGAAAACAGTACTCTGAATGGTGCATTTCTAAGCAATAATTCACAACACAGAGGGCAGTAACACCACTCTTACTGCATTCCCCAGGTGGGTTGTGCATTGCTAAGCACTGTCGAGCACTTTCAACCACTTGGGAAGTATGATAATATCTGTCTTATCACACAACCTGGAGTAGGTTACTGCATTTATAAAATGACTCATTTAAGCAGAAATATGTGTGAAAGGGACACTTTAAATTTAACCGACAGAAAGCCTTACATTAAGACAAATCTTACTGTATGATCAGATGATATGGTTTCACCAAGCACATTCTTCCTTTTCCTACTGCTTTTTAATAACTATATATCCTGATGTATTAGGCAATGATTTTTGTTATAGCTTGAGAATTAATTTTTATTGTGTTTGTTGTTCTTAGATTCATTATGCATAAAGGCCTGTTTCCATAGATTTTTTTTGAGGGGGGTCTCAGGCACCTGAGACACTCCTACCTCACAACGCCACCAGATCTAGAAGCTACCCCTGCCTTAAGGATGTAGCATGCAAAATAAAGTCTGGTTAAATCTTTCTTACTGTGGATCACTTTAGAGGTGATACAGGGTCAAATAAGAGTTGTATATTAGCTAGAAGGAAAACAGTTAATTCACTAATTAGCTTTTCAAATCTCCATTTTGATCTGAGTCGATCCCCTTGGGTGCTCTGTAGTGCACAATAAATTGTTCATTCATTTTTTTGTGACTGTAGTGGCCTTTTGCTCCATAGTTGGATATGCCTAGGCATGTCTTAAAAAATGTTTTGTGATCACAATAATGTTAGCAATATTCCCTGAGTCAGGTTCTAGACTGAGGAAATAAATGCATACCAGCTTCATGGGTGAGCTAGTAGTGATATTCACAAGAGGGGTGCTCTACGGTGGCCCTGAAGTGCAAAACACAAACAAACAAAAAAAGTAAATGTAATTAAATAAGTTAAGCAACAACCAACAAATGGAATACAAAAAAATACAAAGCAACAAAAGCAAATATAAAGTGCAATGCTACAAACATAAAGTAACAAAACAAAAAAAAACAAAAAAAAAAACAAAGTGCAACCATAAGAAAAGAACAAATACAAATTTCAGTGCAAATCAAAATAGTAAAGTGCATCTAAAAATGATTAATTTAACAAAATATATTGGCATGGAATAACTAAAAAGCGAATGCAAACAAAAAAGTGAATACCAACAAAAAGGACAACACAACAAAACAGTGAATGTCAACAAAAAGCACAGTCCAACAAAAAAATGAATGCCAACATAAAAGCAAAGCACAACAAAAAAGTTAATGCCAAACAAAAGTACAACACAACAAAAAAGTGAATGCAAACAAAAAAAAACTACATAGATACATAGACAGTGTTGGCAGATAAGGGCCTATGGCCCACCCAGTCTGCCCATTTGAGCTTGTAAGTTCAGTTTATGTTTTCCTAGTAGTCTGTTGCCCCATACCCCTGACCTCCAGAATTCCTTTATGTCTATCCCATGCATTCTTAAATCCCGTGATTGTTTCAGCCCCCACCACTTCCTCTGGCAGTGTGTTCCACTTGTCCGCCACCCGTTCTGTGAAGAAATTCTTCCTCATGTTTCCTCTGAATCGTTCTCCCTCAAACTTCATCCCATGCCCTCTAGTCCTAGAACATCTTTTTCGCTTAAAGATAGTGTATTCCTACATCCTGTTCCTCCCTGTAAGATACTTGTATGTCTCTATCATATCCCCTCTCTCCCTTCTCTCCTCCAGGGAGTACATGTTCAGTTCCTTCAACCTGTCTTCATAGGACTTGTGATGCAATCTATGCACCATCTTTGTTGCCCTCCTCTGAACCTTCTCTACCCTGTCTATGTCCTTATGTAGGTATGGTCTCCAGAACTGTACACTGTACTCCAGGTGGGGCCTCACTAGTGTCTTGTATAGCGAAATTATGACCTCCCTTTTCCTGTTGGTGATGCCCCTGCCTATACATCCTAGCATCCTATTTGCTTTACCTGCTGCCTTGTCACACTGTTTCCCTACCTTGAGGTCATCAGAGATGATAACCCCAAGATCCATTTCCTGCTTGGTGCATGCTATGTCCTCACCCCCCAACTGATATATTGTGCCAGGGTTTTTGTGCCCCATATGCATTATCTTGCACTTCTTTGCATTGAATTTCAACTGCCAAACCCCTGACCATTCTTCAAGTTTTTGCAGGTCCCTTCTCATTCTGTCTACACCCTCTGGTGTGTTTGCTCTGTTACAGAGCTTTGTGTCATAAGCGAACAGTGAAATTCTGCCTTCTAGGTCCTGCGCAATGACACTGATGAAGATGTTGAATAGGACCGGTCCCAGCACTGATCCCTGTGGTACCCCACTGGTCACTCTTCCCTCTGTGGAGTGACAGCCATTTACCACCACCCTCTGTGTCCTGCCACCCAGCCAGTTACCTACCCACCACACTACTGTCCTGCCCACACCCATATTCCCCAGTTTGTGTAATAGTCTTCTATGTGGTACAGTGTCAAAGGCCTTGCTGAAGTCCAGATAGGCCATGTCCACTGCCCTCCCCGATCCACCTCCCTAGTCACCCAGTCAAAAAATTCAACGAGGTTGGTCTGACATGACCTCCCCCTGGTGAAACCATGCTGCCTTGGATCCTGTAGTCCACTGACAACCAGGTGTTCCACCAATCTCTCCTTCAGTAACGGAAGTTAGTTCCACAACGGAAATGAAGGGGAAGGAGAGGAGCAGGACAGACCTTTTCTTTTTCAAGTTTTTTTTCCCTCTGCTGAAATCTTTTCTTTATTAAGGTAAAGACAACCTCCTGTTCTACATACATCTGTGTAAAATACTATGATTTTGGGGTAAGCAACCCATCAAAAGGGTTTTAACATTTTTTAACATATTGGAGTCTTTGTATGGCAACTTTTCAGATTGCCTGCCTGTTGTTGGCTCTGACCTTAGCCTGTGTGGTTTTAATTGATGACACGCACCCTTGTACCTGCTTCACCCCCCCCCCCCAAACCTGTATCTAAAGCCATTTAACTAGAAACTGCAGTGTGGCTCAACTGCTGAGTGCACATTCCGCTCCTCACTGAGAGCTTTCAAAGCAGCAGTATTGATAAAATTACATTTCCAATATGGTTTCTGTTTATCACAAATCGCTTTTGTTTTCAAAGTTCTGTTAAGTCTTTTTTCATTTTAGTGTTTTTTACATTGCTGTTTAACAGCGCAGTATATGGTAGTGGTTAAGGGCACTAAGTTACAAATCTGGAGACCTGGGTTTGAATCCCGTCAACCCCCTCTTGCACGCTGTGTGACCCTAAGCAAGTCACTTAACTTCTTTATGCTCTCAGGCTGCACCTGGAAACAAGCTTCAGCTTAGTGTGCCTTTCCATACAGCCTTGCCCTGTCTACCTTTATGCTTTGATGATCACAGGGCCGTTATTAACTTTGGGCATCACACATGATTGACTACAATGACATTTTGTTATTCGATCCTGTGTGTGCCCGTTTGGGATCCTGGATTCCTAAGCAATTAGTAACCATGGAGACTGACAGCTGTTCGCCTACTGTAACTACCCCAAGTGCCTGGTGTTTTATAAAGCACAATGATCTTTCATAACCTACTATTATTGCATGGTTGATTTTAGATCCTTTGACCCCCCCCACACACACACACACACACGACGGTTAATGTTGGAAACTCAAAGTCTTCTGTTTTGCCCTCTTAGTAATTTAATTTTTACATAGTAATATAAGATTTAAGAGGCCTTTTTTCACGCCTCTAAAATGACAACAGGTTGCAGTTAGGAATACTGTATGTTTTAAATTACAATCACTAATTATTGCTTTTTTCTGTTAATTCTGGAGCTAGTTTACTCAAAAGTCCACTGATGTTGTAAGCTGCAGACCCAGTGTGGCACATACACGCAGACTTCACTCAGACAAAATAGGGAGTTTCAAACAAAAGTCTGATTACGTGTGGCACAGAGGAGACTTCATTCATTAAGTCAGATAAGACTGCATGGTCTGTAATTTTGTGAGCTAGTTTACACAAAAGTCCGAGGATGTCAGAGACCCAGAGACAGTGACTCAGAATGTAGGGGGCTTCTTCCAAAAAAAGTAAGATTATGTGTGGCCCAGACTTCAGTCAGATAAAATAGGGAGCTATTAAGCAGCACGGGGATCTGAAGTTTTATTTAAAATAATCATGTGTCTCAAACTGGTATAGCAGCTGAATTAGGAACAGTTGAGAACTATTTGACAATTGAATTACTGTACTATGACTCAGAATCACCGACGATACCTGGGGAACAGCTCATTAAGCTTCACACTGAGTCAGCCATACATCAGAAGTGTCTTGGGGGAAATGAAATTGCCGATTAATAAAGTGATCAAGCAGACAGCACCTTGTCAGAAGCAAACTGCTGTGACGGCCAAACATCGTGGGGTGGGGAGACGCGAAAATGATTTCAGGCAAGAAAAGTGTGTGCAAATGACCCATCCCCTCACAAGCTACATAAACAGCTTGGTGAGCAACATGTTGCTAGCGAGTCAGGGGTTGGACAGCCCCCTGTAGTGTCTTCCAGGTGCTGATGATTTTTGTATCACCCCTTTCTCTCATTCATGTCTGCTGACTATTACAGGAACAGGCTTTGGTGCTTGGCATACGATAAAGGAGTGCATTGGTTGGTTGCCGGTCACCGTAATTCTATTACCCTAAATTGAACACAAAGCTTCCTGAAGTGGGTTTCAGCTCTGTACCACAGAAAGGAATAGAAACATATGCAGTCTCTAATTATGCTAATAAAGTGCAGCAGTTATTTTATTAATTTCTAGTCAAACAGTTAATTTTCATCAGCAAACATGACCAAGAACAACAACCGAGTAAATTCAGTTACCGTCTTCTTAGCTCAGCAACTTATTTATGCCAGCAATAACTTCATAGTTAAGTTGGTACATAGCATTCCATTGTATGTTTTAGCCAATGAGCCAGAAACCAGACCCCCCCCCAAAAAAAAAAAAAAACACAACAGTAACACCATGCACTCCTCGGTCCAGGTGGTTAAACAGGCATATTGATAAGTTCATCATCCTCACAGCATTTTCTTTTGATGGTTTCTATCTCCTAGGTTAAAATATATAATGGATTGCTATATGCTGGTACCAGCTTAAATATATTATTATTTCTGGCATAAAGAATTGCTGAGCTAAGAATACGGCAGCTGAATTTGTTCCCGAGTTGTTATATTTGTTGATGTGAATGAGCTGTTTAGATATAAAATAAAATAACTGCTGCACTTTATTAGTTCAATTGGAAGCTACGGTGCATTTTTCCCCTCTTTAAGTGGTGTGTTCATGTTAGCATTTTACACTTCTGGGTATGTGCAGGCTAATTGACTGATGTTATAATAAAGCTTGAGCCCTATTCTTGTGCTTCTTTTTCTATGTGCCTTGTACCATTCTTCATGTTTCCAGCACTGTTTCTGAAACCTGTAAAGTATACCTGGTAACCCCCCTGCCAAATGGGGGCCTACCTGCCACCATGTAGCTCTGTCTTCCTGCTCTCTTCCCAGGCATCTCCAGAGTCTGCCTGCATATTTGTTTTGTGTCCCCAGGTCCTTTTCTGCCCCTGGTGCCCAAGCACTAGCCAGCCAAGCCTCAGTCCAGCCCTGCAGGGCTCAAAAAACTCAACTACGATCACCCACTATGTAGTCTGCCCTCGGGGCAGCGGGGATCATGCAGGTGCAACTGGTGCCTTTTATCTTTGACCGCCCTGGATTGCGGTCAAACCGCGGAGTGTTCCATTGGTTTCAGGATCCCCATCGCCTAAGTGGGACCCGGTGACCATGGACAGGCCACTGAGAGGCCACTCCCTTGAAAACTAAAGGAGATCCACAAGGTAGTCTAGATTGGGGCTCATTAATATTTATGAGCAGGATCCCCGATCTGTTGAATATTCATAAGGGCCTGTCTACCCTCGGGGCAGTGTGTTCTCAGCTGCAGCTGAAAAGAAAAAGAAATGATTTTGTTTTTAAATTAATATAGCAACTACTATATGTTAGGGAAAGTGTATCACAGGGGGAATAGTGTTTAAATAAATAAATGCTTTGCTCCCGGTTACACCAGATAAAAAATGGGACTCAAGAGTAACAGCCTGTCTGCTGCTGCATGTCAGGGAGCTTAAATATCGGCAGCAGCAACAGGAAAACAGACTGAGAAAATTCCTCAATCTGTGCAGCAACAGCAAGTACTCAACCTGGGCTAAAGAACTGTGGGGCATTGGGGCTAATAATTATTTTATCCTGGCTGCACCAGAGCTTTAATTTAGGACTGTGCCTAATCTGCTAACAGGACAGTGGGTTAAGCAGCCACAGCCAATTGGAAAGCCAGGAAAACAAAGCCAGGACTTGTGGGACATTCACCAAAGCTCATGGGTAAATGCTAAGTGCTCATGGGGACTTAGAGTGATCTAATTCTAGGCACCAGAACAGCAGACCAACAGTGCATTGAGTGAGGTTCATGCATTATTCATTTCTGTGACGGACAGGTCCTCCAGCCAATCGGAGTCCTTGCAGCCAAATCTTACAGCCAATCAGAAGTCTTGGCAAAGCCCTATAAGAGACAATGTTTTCCAGTCTCTTGCCAGATTCGAGAGGGAGGAGAAGAAGATTCGAGTGGGAGCTCCCCCCATGGGGGGGGCTCAGGCCCCTGCCATCCTACTGGGCCTGGTCATTCCAGCTAAGCCCCTCTATCCAGGAGGGGGTGTTTTTTTTTATTTAAGTTAAAGTAATTCAGTTAAGTTTGAAACTGCTAGTCTGGAGGTTGGCAGATTGTCCTCCAGGTGCTAGCCCTCCTCTCCACGTCGGGGAAAGATGTGGACCGAAACCAGATGACATCAAGCAGTGGTGAGAGCACTGACTGAGAGCCTCAGTCATGGGAGGACTAAAGAAGCTAGGAGCCTTCTATAGCGGGGATCGACTGTGGAGGACCTACGTGAGTACCTTTGTACCCCCCAGTGCAAGGGAGAGATACAACAAGCTAAACTTATGGGCCTTCCTACCCTTGTAATTGTTCTATGCTAAGGAATATAAAATAAGTAACTATGGGCTGACGTGCCTTCTATCTACTTTTTTTTTCCAATTCTTTTTTGCGCTTTGGTCCCAGACTATGTCCAGAGTAGACATTTGACTGCATCTCCATCCCACCTTGCTGTAGACTCAGTCATGCCATCCGGCTTCCATAGCTCCTCAACCACTTGCCCGGTACCTGGTCCCCCACAATTAAGCCCCCCGGGGTGGGACCATCCTTCTCCCTGGATGCAGGGTTTTATTTAACTCCAAAAATCGATTAGCGTTTTGCTCATAAAAGTGCTAAAACATTGCAAAAATGCATAGCACTTGCCTCATTGTGTTTAGCAAACATAAACCTTCTAGCAAACCTATATAAACACTTTCTGTACAGTTAGCATTGTCCCAAGAAAAAAAAATGCTAATCAATTATTTAAAACCCTAGGATGACCTTTCTATAAATCTGGTCAGGCAATCCAGGGGCAGAGGAAGCACCGGAGGCAGCCGCCACACTTGGCGTTGGGCATGGGGGATGGTCCCTGGCCCCACCTTCACCTACCAGAGCCAAAGGTGTTTTCAGTAGTAGTTTTCCTCAGAGCTCAAATGAGCAATGATGTCCTGCATGATATGTGCACACACCTGCACACACTCGTTGGTTGTCCGCCACAGCTCTTCCCTCTGTACTGCAGCTACTTTTGCTGTGAAACCTCCAGCTGCCACTAGAGCAGTGGCTTGTGTGAACCCCCTTCCTGGGAAAGGAGAGTAGTCCCTGGGATGGTCGATCCTTTCCCATCCCTACTGACCCCTGATGACCCGTGCTCATTTCCGAACATGGGTTGCCAGCGTGGTGTCCAGCGCCTCAACCCTCAGCGCCACTGGGCTGGCTTCCCTCTATCTACTTAATTGAGAGAAAGCCAAAGTAACTATTCTGGGCCACCTTGCCCAAAGTGACTGTTTAAATCTAGTAGTTCTTCAGCTCGTACCTTGCCTGCTGCCCTAACAGGCCCAGCGCAGGTATATCTTTGGGACTGTGCTATGCAGACTGCAGCTGTTACTGGGGGTACCCAAGAGAGCCCAGACAGTGTGCAATCAGAAAATCATATAAATGTGCTGATATTCATCAGTACCCATTAGTCGGTCAAGATTGTCATGTGGAGCCGCCAGCCATAGCCGCCTTGCTATGTCAAGGGACATGAGATCCTAGAGTCAACTGAGATTGTGTTTTAAGCCTGGAAATGACAGTTTTCCACCTGGTTAAATTAGGTATAAGAATATAGACGCGTTAGAGAAGTATTGGTATATGAATGTACTGGATGTGACTACAATATATATGTGCTAAATATTCAGGATTTGCGAATCCAAGATTTGGCGAAGGTAACCCAGACCAGTTGACTTTTCTGAATTGTTCAGTTCTGCGACATGCACAGCAATCCCTGCTCTTCTGTGACAAGCAGGGCAACCCTTGCTATCCTGTCAAAAGCAGGGCAACCCCTGCACCTCTGATAAGGATTGACAGTTATTGTGGTTAATTTGCCTTCCAAGTTCGCCGCTTCCTCTTAAATCAAAGCCGGCCAACTCGTCCAGCTGCAACATCCACCAGGCCTGCAACAATCCAGGACTTTGGTATCTGGGTTTGCAGGTTATAGTGTGAGACTGCAGGATTTTATACAAATCTGGGACTGGTACCAGGTGGTGGGCAATGGTATATGTAACATCTGATTAGTCAGCAGCTTAGATAGCCAGGGCTCTGGGTATCATTGTCTGGCTGGTGAACTGTGATTGCATTTTCTGTTGATTTAATAGCCACCCAGCTGGAGGGTGCATCAGCACAAGCAAACCTGTGTACATTTGTAAATAGTAATCAGCAAAACCTCTATTCCTCCTGTTTCCCTTTCCTAACTCCTATGTCCCCCAAATAAATATTTTTATTTCTGTTTTTGCATATCCTGGGGTGTGAGCATATTATTAGAGAAAGTCATTAATTTATAAAATGTTTAAATGTGGGGAAATGCAAATGGGTCATTTTGGGGGTGGCAAGTGGTATTTGTGCATGGTATAACATCTCAGGGGGTTATACCAGGTAACAGCTAGCCCATGTTAAGGTAAACTCTGAGTGGAGGTACTGCACAATTGTTTAACCCAAATGTAAATTTACGAACCCAAACCCCTCAGCCTATGTCCAGAGTAGTAGGCAGTGGTTTAACACTAGAAGTAGTGCTGCCAAGGGGTTACATACCAATAAAAACAGCATTTTGTAAGAAAAAAACAGTATCGTTTTTTTACATTGGGAGCATTAATGCAGTGTGACTGCAGCAATTTAGCAAGGATGTGAATGAAGAAAACTTTGCATAGAAGTCACTTCTGCATCCATCTCTCATCTCCATAAAAATGCACGTGGAAAGAAGCTGCTACCTCACCTGAGATTGATGCGGAAGTGGCTTCTGTGCAAAGTGTTCTACATTTGCATGGTGTCTAAAATGCTGCAACCACACAGCATAAATGCCCCCTTCCACCATGTAAATAATGTTCTTATTAAGCAATGGTCAGATCTTTTAAATTAAGAAAAAAAAGTGTGTATCAAGCAGTTCATGCTTCCACGTTTATTGTGAATGAATAATGGAGTTTAAAGTCAGTGGAAATATCATAAGAAGCTGAATTATCAGCATAAAACTTCAGACTTGGCGTTTTAATATCAAATATCTCCCAAAAGACTTGTTTGCATGGCGGACACCTTGCAGCAGAAGTGGCATGGCAGAGGAGAGTCTCGTGCTGCTCGAGAGTACTGCTTGGGACTACTCATGTGCCACTCAGATTGCCACCTACTGTAGGAAACTATAAAGCTGAGAGGTGGAACCTGTCTCGGCAGCTCTGCTCATTTAGCTAATGATTAGGGTAGTGGACTGCATGGGAGGTAGGATGAGAGCAGTGATAGGGGTTCTATTCTGACAGCCTGCGATTTATGCAAATAATGGATGGATGACTTAAAACTGTAAAAACTCCTATAGGTTGTACACTAAATGACTGTTTCCGTATTTTTTTCTTCAATATTATGTGATCTTGGAGTTGATTATATTTATTTACGGGATGTGTGGGAGGCATAGCCCCCCCCAAATAAAAATTGTCTGAATTGTTTGTAAACTTTACTGACTGACAGACATACAGTTATGGCACTGATGTTCACTTCTGCGACGGTATTCCCATCGGCCATACTGTTTCTTGTCCACCCTGACACCTGCAGCATAAACTGCAACCATTCCCACCTGCGACTGTGTAAACTATAGGCTTGTTAATCAAACAAGCATCATCGGGAATGTACATATACTAATTGTGGGTATCTGATGTCATGGCATAGACTCGGCACCTATTTCAAAACTGGGAGGCATCCATCTTTATTGACACGTGTTAAATTAAAAAGTTAAAATATATTAATTAGAAACAGGTCAACACAAATGGACATCAAAAACATAAACTGGAATGTTAAGAGGCCTAAATAAGGTCAGGACAGTATGCAGTGTTTAACAATTAACAGTAATGAATAATGCTGCTTTAACAGCCGCGAGTACAGCTTGCTACCTGGCAACCTTCCAAGGTCTGTCCTGCTCCCAAGCCCCTCAGGGCAACTACATTTGCAGTTGCAATGACTGCTTGGGTAGATGGAGGGAGGTGCTCTTACACTAGCCTCCTTTACCTCCTGACAAGCTCCTGTCTCCACATCTCCTGTCCACATGGAGCAGGCCGCAGCCTGAGCTCTATAGGGGCTTGGAGTAGAAAGCACCCCATGGCACTTTTACTTTTAGCGTGGTCACTTGTGCTACCTGCAGTAGCAGCCCCAGCTCATCCTCTTACACTTCTGGCTAACACTCCACCTCCTAGCTGCCTGCCAAAATTATATTGGGCCCAGTGACCCACCACCACATCCCAGGGAACAGATTCTTAACTTGTTTAAACACATTGGCCTCTGGCCACCAGGGAAACTAGCTCACCATGGGTATTATAGAAATCCCTGACTTCCCTGTGACAACTCTGCCCCCCCCCCCACCACTAATGCTAAATTATTTTAATAATGCCTGGCCACTAGCCCAAAAGAGTTCCCAGAAGCCCACTGGGTTACAGTTTATTATTTCTTAGATATATTTCTTTCCCGCTGGTAGCTCATCAGTGCAGGCATATACCCTGGTCAGGTTAAACCTGGTCATTATTCAGATGGCTACCGTGTTTTTTCTTCTCTTTTTATTTCCTCCTTCCACCCATTTTGGGAATGAGTGTCTGTTTATGGCTGTGCACAGCTGCAGTGTCCCCCATGCAGCAGGAGCAAGCTCCCTGGACCAGTCTCAGAGGTCGCTGTGGTGGCGGAGTGAGACGCCAATCTTCCCCAACTGAGACGCACTGCCAAGCAGCAGCTGTCTCAGTTACGGCCTTCTGACAAGACTTCCTGGGCTTACTTCTGAATCCATGTCATCAACACAGCAGCTGAGCTACTACTTTACTGGCCACAAGGCCATTGGGGGGGGGTGAAAAGTGTTTTTTCCGAATCCCCCCAACACTTTCTCTTCTCTTTTGTTGTCTGTTTATTAATTCAATTTCTTTCTCCATAGTTCTATCTCATTCTCTATATCTGTAGCTTCCTTTTTTGCTCTAACTGTAACTTTTTATCTACAGCTCCCTTTTATTTTTAACTCCTATGCTGCCCTATATCCTTTTTCTGCTCTCTGTCTCTGGTCTTGCTTTTGAATTTTCTCCATATAAACCTATTTTGCTCTTCAACAAGTGTGACAGGATGCTGACTCCCTCCTCATCAGATTGTATTGCTCTATGTCTAACTTGTCCTATCCTTTCTATTTACTCCCTAAGAACTACAGATCCTTTGTGATCCCGTTCCTATATTTTATTTTACAGATCTGACAGACATCATCCCTTCAAGACTCCTCCATCAGGAAACTTAGTACCCAGATAAGACACCATTTACATATTTTCTACACTTGTTGGGTTTCTTAACGGTGCAACTGCACCTGTTACTGTGTGTGTGTGTGTGTGTGTGTGTGTGTGTGTGTGTGTGTATTAGGGTGACACATGCTGCAGCTTTTTTTTTTTATAAAGCTGTTTATCTTGGGGCTCGATGCAGGTGGGTAATCAGCTTTGTTCCCACCTCCTCTGGAGCCACCAAACCCGAAGTCGCCCACAGATTGCACCCCATGACAGAGCCGGAATGGGAACGGTTGTCCTTCCCAACTCCCAGTGACTCGCAGCCAGAATCAGGCTTGTGGTCCATGTGGTGGTGGGGAATAAATGTAGGTGAGCAGTGCTTCATGATGCTTGGATCAACCATGGTTCCATTTTCTCCAGTTAGATCCATTGCATAACTGTGCATGCGTGGTGGTACCCACATACCACAGAACAGTGGCCACTCCATTCAAGGTTGCTCAGACTTCCTGTGATATCCCCAGGCCTCCACCTGGGGGCAGCAAAGGGCAGAGTCATCATGCCTCTCCATGCCACCTTCTTTACCACCGCTCTCTGATGTTTTGTGATGTCATAGTTTGGAGAGCACAGAGGTTCCTCATAGAAAAGATGGTGATAGTGTAGAATATTGGGTACACCAAGGAAGCTCTCTTAAGACAGCACTGCTCTGGTCATGTACCATACTTGGTTGTCAGCTTATTTAAGTTGGGGGTCTTTGCCCCATACACACCCCCTGTTTTGTTTTTTTACAGGGTGGTGTGGTGGCTAACCGCAACCCAAATAAACTAATAAAAAGTAAAGGAATTGGTGATTGCACCAAAGAGCATAACTTGAGCCCTACGCCAATAGCGTAGGTCCTACACATACCTAGTGTTCTACATTATCACTGGAAATGCTAGGTGTATCTTTTAAATATGTATTTTTGGTACCATGTGATAAGAGCTACTCTTTTTCATCAACGTGTGAAAAGGGCAAGTACATTTGGGCGAGTGTAGATACAGAGATTCCTGTAGCTTCAGGGGGCTTCATCCTCACACAGCCTGATGTGGGGGGCTTTGCGTCCCCCCACACCTCCCTCTCAAAAATACTAACCCCATGGGGATATAACTCGGGGAGGGGGAACTCCAGTCTCCATTAGTGCACTCACCTAAATTTATTGTCCTTTATTGCCGTCGCAATTTTATGGTCGCTGTAATCATGGGTCACAGGTATGTTTAATAGTTCAGTAGCTAATTTCAGGCAAATCAAAGTCATGGTTTAACTAACAAGGTCTTTGCTTTGCTTGCTGGTATGCAATTGAGTATGCGTGCTACAGTCGAGATCCATCCACCAGTGTTTTTTTGGACAGGAAAGAAAAAGTGGGAAAAGCCTGGTCTACAGGATGGCACCCAACACACTTGCCCCACATAGCCTCCCGTTGCCTCTACTTGCCTGTGCTCTGAAAGGAACCCTTCACCTTCAAACCCCACCAGGAGAAGGAGGGAGGGGGCAAGCTTTGGAGATGGAAGGGGTGCTTCAGGTAACAGGTGGTAGCCAGGGGGCAGAGTTATAAAGCCAATAAGGTAGTGGGGATCAAAACTGGCACAAATCCACCAGCCATATGCTGGTATATTTGTTTACTGGGCTAGTAATACATGCAATCTGGCAAAGGGGCCAATAAGGAAGCCCAAGCAGTTGGCAAATCAAGCAGTGAGGGACCTGGGGCTAGGAAGAGGACTTTTACTGGACTGGAGGTTGTGCCTAGGATATGGGAAGTTGGGGAGTAATGGGATAACTGTGAAGATCACAGGACCACCAGAAAAATTATTGAAACAACAGCCAAGAAGCAATTCTCAGAAGAGCTGGTGGCTGAGAACTTCAGTGACACTGCCAGTCCATGAGAAGTTTTTGTATGGCATAATTTCATGCAACTATATAATGTCATAATATATTTTGCTGAATAGATGCTTTTTTGTTATTATTTTTCCTTCTTCACCTTGCAGCGAGTGCTTCTCTCATGCCAGATTTGTATGGGTCCATACACTTGCCCACCGGGCTCACTGTAGACGCTGATGCATGCCACCTGGCTCCCAGTGTTATCCTTGGTCAGGGTATATAGCTACCTGGGGGCCCCCAACCCCTCTGTGGCACCAAAGATACACAAAATGCATCTGTGAGACCAGGGTTGCTGAGCATGTGCATTGCCAAGCAGGTTCTGGTAGCTTGGGTAAGCAGAGACAGTCATCCAGAAAAGCTGAGCCAGACATTTTCCCACTTTATTGTGACACTGCTTTGCTCCCCAAGACACATCTACCACGGCACCCTTGGGAGGGAGTGTGCTCAAAGTGTGGTGACTCACAGCATGCATACTACCTCATGCAACCAGCAGGAGCCACACAAGAGCGGATAGCACTGTGACCCTCCCCTGGAAGGAGAACGTCTGCATAGATGCTCTGTCACCCTCCCTGCTGGCATCTGGCTTGGACGTTCTGGGTTTGGGTGCAAACTAGACACTACAGACTGCTTGGCTCAGGGTGGGGTGAAGAAAGATGGCATTGGGAACTACAGAAAATTTAGCAAGGTGTAGGGTGAGCAAATGCAGTGTCTCTGGACACCACAGACTGTTTGGCTCAGGATGGGATTACAGAGGCAGCACCCATCAGTAGACGCCAAGGTGTGCTTGTCATACAACAAGCTCAGAAGGAGTCCTAGGACCCAAGGGCATACTTGACAGAGAATAGGAAGAGGGAGGTGGTGTTACTGAACACCAAGGACTGAAAGACACAGGATTGAGATGTGGTAGGAGTATGCCACTGGGCATCAGAAATTGCTTGGTATAGAGTTGGGGTGATTAAAGGGGAGTGCCACTGGACACCAGGGAATGATTGGCATGGGACAGGAAAAGATTGCCTTTGGATACTACAGAATTATTGGTTTTAAGGAGTCCTTGGCAAGGGATTAGGTAAGGAAGGAGGGTACCAGTGGACACCAGTGAATGTTTGGTGCTGGATGCATTCATCTGCAATTACCCTTTCGGACGAACTATTTATGGAACCAGCCAATTCTTGGATTTTAAGTTCTTCACTCTTTTGTTTGCATTCTCATTTTTGTTGTGTTGTGCTTCTTTTGTATGTAGTTACTTTTTGATGTGCTATGCTTTTGTGCTTGCATTCACTGTTTTGTTGTACTGTGTGTTTTTGTTTGTATTCACTTTTTTATTGTGCTATGCTTTTTTGTATGCATTCACTTTTTTGTTGTGCTATGCTTTTTGTATGCATTCACTTTTTATGTTGGTGTGCTTGCGCAGTCAACATCTTGTGGTAGTGCAGATTTGGAGGCGCGGTCACTGTTAGGCGAATGCAGGGCAGGCATCAGTAGGTGCGTCCCTCATAACCCAATCAGCCTGCATGCCGGCGCCACACCATGCACACATAATGTGGCAAGCAAATCTAAGGAAAGGTCCTGCAATCGAGCAAAGCTCATCAGGTGCAAGCGGACCTCCCAACATCTTCGACCACACTGTAAACATAGGTGACCACAACTGCCGACATTGGGGTGCCAATTCCCTGCCGAGATACTGTGGCCCCAATGTATAATGCCGATAGGGAGCCCACTCCCTGCTGCTATAAAGCACTCCCCATTTGTTATATGTCGAGGGGTGCCCAATCCCCTCAGCTCTTGCCCCCACTTTCCTTGTGTGCCAACAGGGATGCCCAATCCCTGTCAGCATAAATTACCCCCCTTTGTTAGGTGCCAATGGGGTGCCCAATCCCCATCGGCTGTAGCACCCCAGTTAGGTGGCACGCTGGGAGCCCACCCCAGTGTGCCAAACCCTGAGGAAAAAACCCTGTAACACAAAAATGGTCCCCCATAGTCTCCCTCCCATGACTGCACCCACCCTCTGTGCACCCCTGCCTCCCCACAACCCCCTCACCCCATACTTACCTGCAGAGTCTGGCGCGACGATCTTTGGTGGACCAGGAACACGTCTGCACTCTTTAAAGCCGACCGCGAACTGAGGAAATGCCGGTAAGCTGTATAATGGAATAAATAGGGTTTTTTCAACTTTGATGCATATCTCAGGCATTTTTTGGCATTTTGGCACCAAATTTTTAACATGGGGTTTTTAGGACCCCTCCTCATGAATTCTTGAACTGTCATGGCGTTATTTGGTCCTGAGAGGTGATTTCACAGTCACTGCACAGAATCACCTTTTGGGAGTGAGGAATGAAACGACAGTGCCAGTGTTCATGAGGGGGGCTCACAAAAAGCCTATATTGTAAATTTGGTGGGAAAAATCCCAACAATGACAGTTTTACGAGCGTACGTTGTGCAGTTGCTACACATGCTCATAATTTAGCAAATTTGCAATATTTTCATGCCACATGTTCAGCACTGGCATTTTCCCACACCTTCTTGTGAATTGTACAGCTGTCATTTTTCACATCCTGCCTGAAATGTGTTTTCGCACTTCCAGCGCAGAATGGCACAGTCGATGTGGGAAATCAGTGTTCGGGACAAATTACAAAAATGACAGTTACACTGTTCATGAGCAGAAGTCCTAAAATGCCTATGCTTAAAATTTGGTGACCATACTCCATAACATGACTGTGTTACGAGTGTGCATTGCACAGTTTGCACACATGCTCGTAAGTTCGCGAATTTATAATATTTTCACTCCAGATTTTCAACATTGCCATTGTTCTGCACCTCCTTATGAATGGTAAGGCTATCCTTTTTCACATCCTTACCAAAATGATTTTCGCAGTTCCCGCGCAGAATAGCGTGGTCACTGTGGAAAGTCCATGTTCGAGACACATTATGAAAATGACAGTGACAATCTTCATTAGCAGAGGTCTTAAAATGCCTATGTTGAAAATTTGGGGCTGAAAGTCCATAAAATTAGTGTTTTATGAGCACATGTTGCACAGTTTGCACGCACTCTCGTGACTTCGTGCATTTGTAATATTTTCACTCCAGATGTTCAAAACTGGAATTTTTCCACACCTCCTTATGAACAGTACAGCTGTCATTTTACATATCCTGGCTGAAATGTGTTTTCGCACATCTGTCACAGAATTGCATGGCTGCTGTGTGAAATCAGTTTTCGGGACAGTTTTCGGAAATGACGATGACACTGTTCATGAGCAGAGGCCCTAAAATGCCTATGTTGAAAATTTGGTGCCGAAAGTCCATAAAATGACTGTGCTGCAAGCGTGCGTTGCACAGTTTCCATGCAGCCTTGTAACTTTGTAAATTTGCAATATTTTCATGCCAGATTTTCACCATTGGCATTTGTGCACATCTCCTTATCAGCAGTACAGCTGCCATTTTTCACAGCCTGCCCAAAATGCGTTTCCGCAACTGTGGCACACAATGGCATGCTCACTGTGGGAAATCACCTTTTGGGACACATTGACAAAATCACAACACCACTGTTCATGAGGGGAGGTTCCAAAATACCTATGTTGAAAATGTGCCTAAGAAACTCCCACAAGTAATTGGGTTGCGGACGTCTATTGCAAAGTTTATATGCATGTTCATTGCTTCACCAATATTTCATATTGCCACTTCAGATTTTCAACGTTGCCATTTTTTATGCCTCCTCATGAACAATACAGTTGTCATTCTCCACATCCTGCCCAAAACTGTGTTTTTGTCCCTCTGTTGCTAAATGGCACAGCCACTGTGCAAAACCATGTTTCAGCTAACAAAGTGATTGTGCCGCTTTCATGAGGTGGCCTGACAAGCAGCCCATGTTGATAATGTGGAGTGAAACTACCACTACACGCCTATGGTGTTAGGGTTTCCAACTGTAGCACCCCACTCGCTACGGACTGACAGGTGTCAGGGCTGTGACTTGTGATCATCGGAGGTAATGCTCACGCCATTCCACCCCTCATGCCCACACTGCAGTTACTGACAGGCATCGTGGTGTGTCTTGCACTGTTCGGCCACAAACTTCACCCCACGCTCCTATATTGCACCCACATCAGCGTATTTCCTTATAGAATGAGGTAAGTATAATGCCAAAAGACCCCAAAGCACACCACGACACTTGTCAGTGTCTAAAGGGTAGGGTGAGGTACAATTGAATGAGCATTACAGCTGACGACCCAAAGGCACACCCCAATGTCTGTCGCTCTCTACAGGGTGGGGTTGGGGGTGGCGTCACTTCAATACTTCACTGCCATTCCTCTTATGCATCTCTAGCTCCAACACTGCCAATACCAGTGTGACAACATTCAGCATTGACAAATGCTTGTTTATTGTGTTATACTTTTTTGTATGCATTCACTTTTTTGTTGTGCTAAGTTTTTTTGTATGCATTCACTTTTATTGTGCTATGCGTTTTTTATGCATTCACTTTTTTGTTGTGCTATGTGTTTTGTATGCATTCACTTTTTTGTTGTGCTAAGCTTTTTGTATGCATTCACTTTTTTATTGTGCTATGCGTTTTGTATGCATTCACTTTTTTGCTGTGCTATACGTTTGTATGCATTCACTTTTTTATTGTGCTATGCGTTTTGTATGCATTCACTTTTTTGTTGTGCTATGCGTTTTGTATGTATTCACTTTTTTATTGTGCTGAGCTTTTTTGCTTGCATTCCCTTTTTTGTTGTACTGTGCTTTTTTGTTTGCATTCACTTTCTGTTGTGTTGTGGTTCTTTTACTTGCATTGAATTTTTAGTTGTGCTGGCCTTTTGCTTGCATTCACTCTTGAGTTCTTAATATTTCTTTTTGTTTCGTTACTTTATTTTTTTATGGTATGACACTTTAGGTTTTGTTTTGTTGCTTTAGTTTTTGTTTGCATTTAATTATTTTGGGGTTGTTGCTCTACTTACTTGATTGCATTTCAGATTGTTTGGTGTGTGTTTTGCACTTCAGGGCCACTGTAGTGCTCCTCATCAGTAGAGTTGTGATTTGCACATCTACTTCACCATTCATTGTAGTGCTCCATGACACTTCCCATACATGGTCAACCAAAAAAATGAGCTCAGGTAAGGTCAGCATCCTCTCACTTCCTAAGTGTACCATTTTATTATGTAAAGCACGTAGTACGATCCTACAGAATTACTTGGCAGCAAAAGTTGCAGTCTGAGAATTCTATGCTCTTCTTGGATTTCTTGGTAAATTGACTTTCAATTTTAACTTGGGACACTCTCTTAACAACAACTATGCCTCATCATTCCAGTGCACACGTTTTGAATTTCTTCCACTTTTTGAGTGCCATTATGATATCCTATTAACCGAGGAACAGTCTTCATTCACATGTTAAGTTGTGCTGCTTAGCTGTGGAAGTCCAGTTCAATCTAGAGTAGTAAAACTACAGTATTCAGGTGGCAAAGACTCAGAAGAAGCTTCTGTACAAGCTAATAAAACCCTAGCGGGTAGATGAAGGCAAATTTCTCTTTGTTTCCACAGGCTTCAGGGAACTGGGAATGTCTGCTCCTCAAATCAGTACAGTGAACCAGTGACTTTTATTTAGACAGCCCAAGGTGGCTTGTATCCTTGGCATTGTGAACTGATCTGGTATTGTCTTCTTGCCTAGTGTCCTATAGTCCAGAGAATCAAACAACTACACACACACACACACCAACACAGGGCACAGTGAGAGAACTGGATACTCAAAGTGCTAATAAAGTGCAGATTTACTATTCACAGCAGCACACAGGAGCACAGGTAAAATTACTGGCTCTGCCTCAACCAGTAGTGTTACATGCACTCCTGTGTGTTGCTCTGAATGTAAAGCCTGCACTTTATCAGCACTGTGAGTATCCAGCTCACTCAATGTTTGGTTCCCAATCAGTTCTGTTAACCAGCAGCACTGCCTACTTCTTGAGTGACTGCTTTTGTTTGCCTCTGTCCTGTAGTCCACACATACGTGCCATCTAATTCTTGCAGATGACAATTAGAAGTGAAGCACAAGGGCTTCTGGATTCTTAGATCATTCTCGTAGCTAATAACTCTTGCAGGTGTGTTTTCGCATCACTGATGTTAGCTGGCATCAGATGTCAAAACCTCTCTCAGAAAGGGCTATGATAATGCAGGCATTCTGACTGCTGACTTTCCAATGGTCCTGTCCTTTGTATTTCAGTAGCTCCACCCATTTTCTGGTTTAATTTAGCTCCTGGGTGTCCAGTGGACCCCTACATTATTCCAATTTTTTGCCATAAACTCATTCCCCCAGTTGAAGAAAGGTTATAGTTGCTCAGATTTGTAACTTGCTCACCACTCACCTCTTACAAATCTTGCAGATTGTGGGGAGGGGGTTGCTAGCTGTTACTGCCAACTGTAGGCCATTTGAATGGTGACCCCATGCCCTCTGTCCTGCACCTTCACAAATTACTTTCTGAATGCACTGGAAAGGATTGAGATTCACTTTTGTCATAGCTTCTTGGGATTGTAAGCCACAGAAAGGCACAAAATGGTCACAGTGACCACTGTGTGCCTCCATTTTTGACTGATACTGGAGCCCAAGAATTTTAATAAGCAGAAAAGAAAAGAAATCCTTTTGTGGCACAGTTATGTCAACTGATCTTAAAACTTCTGAATTTGGGAACTGTAAATGCAAGAAACCTTCTTGTGGTTATAAGAGTACATGGAATTTGGGAAATAAACTTTTATTGGCTTAACATTATGCCCCAATTTAAAATATTTCATGAAAGGAGCACTCTAGAGGCTTTAAACAGATTAGAGGCATGCTCCAGTACTGTGTGGCTAAATATTGGTAACTGATTATAAGACTATATTTTTGTACAGTTTAAAGTGTTTTTCCTGGCTATTTTACATTTGTTTATTTTGGAATATTCCAAAGCATAATTATACTGTATATATGCCTATTTGCCTACTTGAAAAAAGTCACAACTTTGAAAGTTGTTCTTTTGAACTGTTTTGCACAATAAACCTTGAACAGGGTCCTCTAGGTGTACCAACCAAGGAGTACTGTTGCAGGGCCCTCTAGGTGCAGATTTGTGCAGGTTTAGCTAACTTTTTCCTGCGATGTCATGAGAGTGAGTTGATCTGCAACACAACAGCAGACAAAGGTTAAAACTCAGTCTGATGTGTCTTATTAGATTTCTGTTTTACGTTATTTTATGAGGTATGTGAAATGCATATTTAGAATATTTTTCTAATAGTACTGCCATCCTAATAGCATCACCTTAATTGTATGCATGTCCCACTCATTAATTTACATATGTTTTGAGAACCACTTTTTCCAAGCTTATACAGAAATAGAGATGCTGATGGCAGCAAAAGACTCAGTGACCCATCTAGTCTGCCCAGCTCTACCCAAGACTGGATGTGATGGCCTTGTGGTCACTCGCTGCTTCATCCTCCCTTCCCCCTCCCTCTCTACCCTTACACACCCAATATATTTGTCCCACCCACGTCTGAACCCTTGTACTAATTTAGCAGAGTAGACCTTCCTTAGCAGCATGTTGTACCAGTCGCTTACTCTCTACATGGAAAGGTATTCCCGGGCATCCCTTTTGAATTCCCTCACCAGCTTCACTGAGCTCCTTCTATTGCCTGTGTTGCCACTCAGTGTTAACAACTCCCTGCAGTCTATCTTATTTATTCCATGGAGGAATCTGCATGTCTCTGTCATGTTCTCCCTCACCCTTCGTGCTTTTCTTCCAGCTTCTCCATGTAGGATTTCCATTCAACCTGGATCTTTCTGGTTACCCTCTTCTGTATTGCTTTCAGTCTGTCCCTAACCTTCCTGAAGTGTGAGCTCCATAACTGCACACAGTGCTCCAGGTGAGGTCCAACACGGAATCTGTACAGGGGCAGTATCACCCCCCCTCCTCCAACTACTAATTTCTTTCCCTTGCATCCCAGGACACTATTTGCCCTCTCACTGCCCTGTTACTCTTGACTGACAATTCACAGGGTTTACCAATTCAGAGGTGATAGCACATTTTGTACTGTTTTTGAAGTTCTCCTGCTAACTTTGTCAGTCCTGTGTAAAAAACATGATACTGTTTTATATGTTGTTTTTTTTTGCTTTGGGTGCAATAAAAGTACACAGAAAGTAATAGGGCACCAGACTGGAGCATTTTTTTTCTTCCCCAGGTTTACGTACCTGAGAAGTTTTTGGTGTCTTATCGGGCTTGCACAAAGCCTATGTAAGATACTGTGTTTTTTTTAATGCATCCAGGTACTTGTGAAGGTAGAGTGAAAGGTATCAGGGAAAGGATCTCAGATCTCCAGGTAGAATGTCACCTGAGGGCCAGTGACCATCACATGGTATGGTTCAATTTGGCCACTACAACTAAATCATCCTATTCCAAGGCAAACATATGGGACTTCAGAGGAGCTGACTTTGATAAGATGGCCAAAAGAGTTAAGCTAGCCCTGGCAAAAAGAAATACAGGTGAGGGGTACAGGCAAATGGGCAAGTATTAAGGATGCAATACTTGAAGCAACATCCCATTGTGTTAGAGAGAAAAGGAAGTGCAAAAAGAAGAGGGAAACCACTTTGGTTCTCAAAAACAGTAGCAGAAAAGGTCAGAGCCAAAAGGCTGGCCTTCAGGAAATATAAGGGAATGCAGCAGGATGAAGATAGGGAGGCATACCAAACTTCCCTAAGGGAAGCAGGGAAGGCAGTAAGGCAGGCAAAGGTCCAAACTGAGGAAACACTAGCACAGACAGTAAAAGAAGGTGACAAGACTTTCTATACATACATTAGTGAAAGGAGAAAGTACAGAAGGGGTATTGCTAAGATCAAAGGAGATAAGGGGGCATGTGAGAAGGAGGACTTTGTAAAAGCATCTATCCTAAATAGATACTTCTGCTCAGTATTTACTGAAGAAAAGGTAGAGCAGGGCCCACAGCTCAGCACCATGGACACTGGGGGGGGGGAGGGAGGTGAGCACTAGTCCCTTCACAAAAGAAAGGGTCCTACAAGAGCTCGATAAGCTCAGGGTGGACAAGGCAATGGGACCTGATGGCATACATCCCAGGGTACTAAAGGAGCTAAGGGTGGAACTAGCAGAGCCATTATCAGAACTGTTCAGTGAGTTTTTAAGCACAGGAGAGGTCCCAGAAGACTGGAGAAGGGTTCATGTGATCCCGCTCCACAAGAGTGGTAGCAGGGAGGAGGCAGGGAACTACAGACCAGTCAGTCTTACCTCAGTAGTGGGCAAGATTATGGAGGCACTCCTTAAGGAAAGGATAGTGCAACACCTGGAATCCATAGGAGCACAGGATCCAAGACAGCATGGGTTTACAAAAAGGAAGGTCCTGTCAAATTAATCTCATAGATTTCTTTGACTGGGTAACCAGAGTGGTGGACCATGGGGGAGCAGTTGATGTCACCTACCTTGACTTCAGCAAAGCTTTCGATACTGTCCCACATAGAAGATTGATTAATAAGCTGGGTAGACTCGGGTCAGACATTGGTCAACTGGGAGGCAAACTGGCTGGCGGGCAGAAAACAGAGTGTGGTGGTAAACGGTATACAGTCAGAAGAGATGTAAGTCACAAGTGGGGTACCTCAGGGATCAGTCCTGGGGCCAGTCCTCTTCAATATCTTCATCAGTGACATTGCAGATGGACTGGAGGGTAAGGTTTGTCTGTTTGCGGAATACACCAAGATCTGCAACAGAGTAGATGATCCAGATGGGGTGGGCAAAATGAGAAGAGATCTGGATAAACTAGCAAAATGGTTAGAAGAGTGCCAACTGGGGTTTAATGCAAAGAAGTGCAAGATCATGCACATAGAAAAGAGAAACCCTGAAGCTACCTATAGTCTGGGAGGGGAGTTGCTCTCAGTCACAAGGGAAGAAAGAGTCTTGGGCATCATCATCACCGATGACCTGAAATCATCCAAGCAGACCACTAAAGCAGTAGGTAAGGCTAGGGGGATGTTAGGGTGTATTTGTAGGGGTATCACAAGTTGGAAGAGGGAGGTAATAATCCCTCTTTACAAGACACTGGTTAGGCCCCATCTGGAGTACTGCATGCAGTACTGGAGGCCACACCTTCACAAGGACATTAACCAAATTGAGGCAGTCCAGAGAAGGACAACCAAAATGGTGCAGGGACTGCATCAGAAAACATATGAGGACAGATTAACAGAGCTCAATATGTATACGCTAGAGCGAAGGAGGGAGAGAGGTGATATGATCGAAACATTCAAACACCTTAAGGGATTAACAAGGTGAAAGAGTCTAACATGTTTCAATATAAGAAAAATAGCAGGACAAGACGACACAGCATGAGATCAGAGGGAGGCCGATTAAGGGGTAATGTGAGGAAGTTCTTTTTCACAGAAAGGGTGGTGGATGCATGGAACAGCCTACCTCAGGAAATGGTGGATATGAAAACAGTGCAGGGCTTCAAACAGGCATGGGATAGGCATTTACACGCAGTTCATCTTTTGTTGCCATCTCCCTCCCAATGTATACTGTCACAGAAACAACAAACGGGATATGTCTGTGGTAAAAAAAAAGAGTAGTGTGCCGAAATGACAGACACAGCATGAATACATGCCAGGTTACAATGCCACAGAAGCCCACGAACCATGAAAAACAGGGAACTCATTTTAAGCGAGTGCTCACTATGTTGTGGCATGGATTGACTGTACATGCAGAGACAGGTAACGTTACACTGTGTCTGTATCAGTAATTCCGATACAGACCACTGTATGTTAAAGGGCCTTAAGACCTGAGGCTTTCAGCTTCAGATTTGTGCAGCTTTACACATGTGATTTTCTCACGTTCAGTATGCAGGAATTCTACTTCACACTTCTCTCTCTCATGCAGGTGCCCAGTTTGTCTCTTTCAGCAATTTCGGTCAGGTCGATCTCAACTTTGCAGTCAGGTTTCTACCCTGTAGTTGAATTTTCTCTGGTTTTCCATTAGAGTTCTCCAAAGCTGCACAAACCTGCACTCAGCCTCTTGTCTTTGGTTGTGCAAACCCAGGATGGGCCCAGACATAGTGGATCCAGGCAGCAACTCTGCTTGAGCTGTTCTCCTGGCCAGGGCCTACCTTGGTGCTGCAACAGCCCTTGCTGTTCACTGAGGGGAATTTAGGTCTTTGTTTGTCCATGGAGCTGTCAATTAAAATGGACAGTGCTAGAATTCTGTTGCTTAACTGATGATTGATTGCAAACTCACAACAGAATTCCTTATAGTTCTACAGTGTCCAGGAAGTACCCTGTGACTCCCCTTCAGGCTCTGCAGGTTGAGCAGCTGATGGTGCAACTGCTGATCCCTGTTGCTATGGAGATGTTGTCAGGGTGCATTACGGTGGCAGTGGCCTGTAGTGACTGAGAGATCATGCCCCAACAGTCTGTATTTTGACAGGGCTCCTGCCCTGGAGACAGGTCCTGGTTCCCTGGTGTTGTTTGCGTAGGATCTCATTATTACCCAGTCCAGTCAGGACAATGATCAGGGAATTCCCTGGTCTGTCATGAGTGCTGGTCATGCAGCTGATCAGGGGCAGGTGTCCACCTTTGATATGCAGCAGGAGTCACTTTTAAATGGTTCTGGAGCACTGCAAATGTCCACCCCTCTTTCTCTTCTACTTCCTGTTGCAAAGCCCCTTGGATGACTGGAGAACTTTACTACCAACCCAACATCAGGCAAGGCGGGGTCCAGGTAAGCTCCCCTACTTGAGGGTGGGTACACTGAAATTCCTCACAAGCCTAAACCCAAGCTTGTAATCAGGATTATTAACTGGGAATACAAGGCCACTGAGATAGGGAAGAGTACCATGCCAAACTGTGTGCCCAAGTACTGAGGTGTGGCAAATTTGTGTATGTTCTAGGGAGGCCCAGCCCATTTGATCATACATGGAAAAGTGGCGGGTATGAGGAGGGAAGCAGAGGATGAATTGCAAAGTTTAGTTGTATAAAGTGTCCAATCTGCCTAACTGAATGTTATTAGCTGCACTACAGACTACATGATGATATTCAGTTGCAGAAAGAATTATCTGCTACCCAAGGAGTCTTGCATTCAGTGATGGACAACTCATTACACTGTACAGTGAGTCCAGTTAAGGGAAATAGAGGATGTAAGGTATTCTGTCTTGTTGGAACAATCAAGTTGTGTATCCAGAGTCATCCCAGTGGGAGGGTAGGGTGCCTTGAAGACAGAGCAGGCAGGAAAGTTTTTTTTTTTTTTTTTAAATGTCCAGTAGTGAAGTGTGCTTAACTCAGTAAGGACTTGAAAACACTGGTCAAAATAATAGATTCCAAAGTAACATCGACTGGAATGTCTGAACTGCTTTCAATACTTGACTAGTCAAGATGATCTCGGACTATTGGTGAAAAGTTGGATAAGTGGGCTGTCTACTCCCACTCAGTCAATCAGGTGTTACTACTTAGGAGGACATAATCATTTATTCATTCAGCTGATAGTGCAGAGACGAGCTGACTGCTCCAACAAGGGAGCACATTTCCAACTACTGTGCTGTATTCTTTAACTGTCTGGGTTCTTGGTGGGCAAGTGCGATGCTGCTGGGGGTAGGAGTATTGGTTTGTTGAATTACAGGGGTTGGGTGTATAGATGGGGTGGGGAGGGATTGATTACATATTTGGAGTAGGTGGGGATTACAGTATGACAGTGGCTGTCAGTGCCTATTAATACATTACCTGGCCATTACTGGGGGGTGCCAAAGGGGCTGGGTGGGGGACAGGTATTAATACTATTTAGGAGGATGGAGGCAAAGGTGTGCACAGCGGGTGGTGGGCAGGTTTGCCCTGTTAAAAAAAAAAAAAAAATTTGGTGAGTGAAGCTGGCAAAAGTTGTCAATTTCGCTATGCATTATGTGAAGCTACAGACTTTGCACCAACTTCACCGGCCAAGTTTTAATCCACAATATCTCCAGTTGCATAGTAATATACACTGTAACTGTGTATATGTGTGTGTGTGTGTGTATATGTGTGTGTGTGTGTGTGTGTGTGTGTGTGTGTGTGTGTGTGTGCGCTGCGGGGGGGGGTGCAGAAACAACATATACTTCAGAAAAAGAAATGCAAAAGAGTCTCACCTGGTTGATAAAGCTAGTGAAGAAAAGACAGAATGACAGAATGTTCAGCAAAAAAAACAAAGGCTACAGCCAAATGACAAGGAAAGGAAAACAAATGTTGATACACTATAAGCCCTATATGCTATATTTTATATGCTATAAGCCCATTCGTGCACTGACTCTTTTGGAACTCATTGTGATGCTTTTGTTTTACTTCATACCTTAGTGGTGGCCTTGTTATGGCATTACTGTTGTCACTTATGATCCCCAGGATCTTGCTTTTTCTGCTTAAAAATAAAACAGTGGGGAGCTCTCACCCTACCACAATCTTCAGAAATTTCAAATGGGATACTCTGTCAAGGGCGTGTCTCTCAAGAGTACAAATGTCAAGGGGAGTGGATTACTCAACAACGCCTTGGAATCAATAAGCATTGTCCAGTTTTCTTTGGAGTCATAATTTATTTGCAAGGAACCTTTTTGAACTAAAATCAACTGTGTCAGAAAGGGAGGCTCAGGAATGAAAAAGAACAGTATAATCAGCATGCATTTGTACTGTATGCTGTTGTGACTAGCCTATCAGTGTATTTGTACGTACATGTATCTGTCTGAGTTGTACTTTTATTTACTCAGGAAATCTAGCCGAGTTAGAGTACATTTTCAATAAGATCCTGTTTCCGCCCAATATGATAAGGACTGACTCAAGTCATGACTTGTTTAAACAGCAGTTATCTAAGGCACCGCTGGATGTACACTACGTGCTCTCCTTTGGATGAGATGCCAAACTGAGGCACCCTCTGCTAAACTTGATGTCATATTCCTCAGTACCGAAATCTGGGGACAGGGTCTCTTTTAATTGAGCAGGCCTGCTCCTTGTATAAATATCTTCAGTGGGTAATTATAAATATAATTATAACTTTGTCTGTAACATGACAATCAATTCATTCTGTAAAATACTGACTCATCATTTTTCAAAAGCTCTCAACAGCATGCTGCAGGAGTAGGCTGTCCCTGCTATAATTAGAAATCCGCTGGCAAATGAAAATTCACTGAAGGCTAAGTCTCTTCTACCTATACGACTGCTGTCCCTGAAAAAGTTTAAGAATTTTCAGTGTCCTTGGAAGAAGTTTCTTAACCTTGGTGAACAACTTTCCTCTATGCAGTGTACAGACCTTTATTGCTGTTAACACGAAGTAGCAAGTACAAGATTAACCTGAACCTGCTGAGTACCCTTATTCTCACATTCATATTAGTGCAGTATCACATAATACTTCTAGTGAACAACGTTAATGCAGCGGTACTCTAGGTATAAAATATTCATGACATTATCGATTGGCAATCAGAAGTCTAAAGTAGTATTCATTTCACAAAACCTGATAACCAGATTACACTGTTAGTGTTTATTAAAAGGTGGTAGGCCAAAAAGTGAAAATGTAATAAGTGATAAGATTGGTGAGCAAAATCATCGCTGGGGTCCAAGGGCTCAGCAGAGGTCAGAATGGCCCGTCCAACTGAATGCAGCATTCCAGAGTTGTCAGAAAACAGGACCAATGCTCTGATCCATACGGGAATTGTTTTCTTAAAATACCAGTAGATTATGTTGTTTTGTATACCTTCCTATTAACTTTTTTATTAGTTAACAATGCTGCTAATTTCATTTAATTGGAGGGGTCATCACCAGCTACTTGACTGCATGCTCCTGGTGTGCATCCTTGCTTTGCTCAGAATAAATAATTACTTGGTAAGTATTCCCTTCTTGTTAGGAGTTGTGGCTTAAATTAACTACATGATTCCCCTACATTTATTAACCCCTTTCAATGTAGATAAAGAGTGTGGTTCCCCATGACAGAGTACTATTAGTATCATCTGCAAATTAAATAAAAAAAAAAAACAGGGTTTTAAATAACTGCAAAATTGATTAGCACTGTCACGAGTAAAACTGCTAATCAGTTGTGATAATGCATAGCACATATCTCAATCTTATTAACCAATGTACATTGCTAGAAAATGCATATACATACTTTTTCACAATTGATTACAATGAAAGTGCTACTCAATTTTGCAGTTATTTAAAACCCTGAAAAATATACAAAACAAGGCATGAACCAGACATTTAGGCATCTTAAATGTTGTTCCACTTAGCGGGCTTGGTCCCATGGACCATGGAAAAACCTGCTGAGAAGACCTTGCTCTATAAGCTATTTCTTGATTCCAGCTACTTAAGGAATTGTCACTTTCCCCATTTTGGCAAAGGATGATGAAATGATTGAAGCTGTATAGCTACAGGATCAATTCCATAAGCACAAGTCTTATCACTATGGTTTACATGAATCAGTATGGTATATTTCACTTTAGAAAATGGGTAAAGGCAGTCCTGAAATCTGATTCGCTGCAGCAGCATTCCAGGTAAAAAACAAAAGTCCCACTACATAGGAAATCTGTGTGATCACTGAGTTAAAAAAGGTTTGGCAGCCATTTTATTTATTGAATTCTTGGATTAAACCTTTGAGAACAAGCTCATTACAAAGGTTCCACATCAGAGGAAAACAAGCACAAGACAGAAAACAACACAAAGTTACAGTTAATGTATACAACTGGAGAACAGTAAAATCAGGGCAATATACAACTAGTTTCAGGGCAGTAACACTGAGTTACATTAGGAAGAAGTACTTCAGCCAAATAATTGGCATCGCCAGTGGAGGTGTGGGTACATAGAGAGTGCTAAGTGGTGGGGAGAAAGACCTAACCAAGTAGCAGGTAACATGAGAGGTGTGAACTGTAAAGGGAGAAGGGTGAATAGGGGAGGAGGGGGAGGCAGAGAGTGTAAACAAATACAGGATGGGAGGGGAACTGGGAGAAGGGGGAAGAGAAGGAGGGAGGAGAAGAAATAGATGGAGGATACAAAGGGTAGAATGACTATAGGAAGTGGGCAGAAGGCACTAGAGGAAGCAGTCACAGCTGGCACTGGCAATCAGATGTTATCTGAGCTCACATTTAAAGGGGCCTAACATTGGTATAGAAGAGATGCTAGGAGGAAGACTGTCCATTTAGGCACCCGGTGCACGAAGGCTCTTTGCCCAAGAGAGGTGCGACATCTAGGGGTTGTGAAGACCATATGCTCAGATCATCTAGTGGGATGAGTGCTTTTGTAGGGGGTGATGAGCTTCTGCACACCTGAGGGCAGCAAACCCAGACTCACCATTTTAGCCAGTAAACAGGTCTGGAACTTGAGTCAGCCCTCAAACTGAAGCCAGCTGGCCCTGGTGTAGAGGTCACAAGTTTGCACAAGTCACTTGGAACCTGTGGTAAGTTAGCAGGCTTTGTTTAAGGTGACTTTAATGCGATGGAGGGCTATGTTTGTTGCAGCACCACAGACCACAATGCCATACTCAACCAGAGAGATAACAGAGCTATGGATGGCCAGGTTGAGAGCTTCAGGGGTAAAACTGTGTTTATGTCTGTGTAAAAGGCTGATGCATATATTGAGAGCTTTTACAATGTCACTATGGTAGACAAATGACATGGAGCTTTGACTGTTTATTTATTTATCAAGTCTAGGATTACAAATGCTTTTGAGCCTTGGCTCTTTTATAAAGGTTCCACGTCAGAGAAATACAAATTATGCGGAATATCAAGACAGACATTACAACAATGTGGACGTTGCAAACACAGTATAGATTAATATAATTCAAGGGTAGCATTGTAACAAGGCAGCCAGCGGCATTTGTCAGAGAAAATAGACAACAGATAAGAAGTGCCAGAGTCATAGGGGGAGGGAAGAGAGGAGGGGAGGAGGGGGAGAAGGAATGTAGGAAGGGTGGGGAGAGGGTGAAAAGTGCAGCACTGGGTATACCAAGATGTGAGGGTAGAATCCAGTGAGGAGAGGAGGGGGGGACTGTAACTCCCAGGTATTGAAATTGTTGGACTAGAATCAGGGGAGTGCCAGCTACATTCGTTGTGATGACGGGGGTGACATCGGTGCTTGTTCTGGGGGCTGGAGAACAACATAACCTTTGTTTTTTTTTTATAATTCATGACAAGCTTATGGTCCCCGAACCATTTTTCAACTTCAGTGAAGCTACCCTGAAGTGTGCATTCCAGTGCAAATGGATTGGTGCCACTAGCATAAAGCACTGCATCATCTGCATAAAGCAGAATGTTGCTGCAATAGGCAAGCAGGAGTTGGTTTAAGAATATGCTGAACATTAGAAGGCCCATGATGGAACCCTGTGGGACGCCAGAGTGAACTGGTCTGCTGCCAGATGGGATATTATGAATACTGACTTGTTGAGATCGGTTCGTGGGGTTGCTCTTAAACTATCTGACTGTGTCCCTAGAGAGGCCAATAGCTGTAAGTTGTGCAGTTAGGAGGTTGGTTATATTTCACCCCCATTTCTCTCATTCGCCTACCCCTCTGAACAGTCACTGAAGCTGACTGTGTAAATGAAACCGATCTCTCAGTCAAACAGGGCACATATTTTAAGCAGATCACACTTTTAGATTTTGTTAAAAGTTAGCAGTTAGTTAAGTGAATAGTACTCTCACAGTCCCTTACAGCCCACCAAGATCACTTCAAGCGCGCTCACTTTATCTCCCTTCTGGTTTGTACAATGGACAGGCAACTAATAAAATTATTTAAAAAAAAACATTATTTCACTCTGTCACCTTTTAGACTTTTTTTCAGCCCACAGCAGTCTCGGTCACTCCCCATCCCATTCCTGCACTCTTGCTAGGTTGGTCACCATGGCAAAAGCAGTAGTCATGGCAGCAGCAGCACTCAAAGTAAAATAACTTGGCAAAACCCCTAGCGATAACTCTCAAGTGAGGGACTGTTTCATGCAAAATGATCAATGTTTTGAATGTTTTACAATTTTATAAATGGTTTCAATATTTCTCAACATATATCTATTTTATAAGCACAATAACACACTCCAGGGTGTTGGTTATGCTCTAATAAATGCATTTCCAGGGGCATTACGGCACTCTGCCTGCAGACCCCCTATATCACTGCACCCTTAGACACGTGTTTATAATGCCCAGGTGGCACTAAGGGTTAAGGCGCTGGATGTCACACCTCACACCACACCGCTGATCCATGTTTGGGAATGAGCAAGGGTTGCCACGGATTGGCTGGGGAGGGAGAGGATCGAACATCCAAAGGACTGCTCTCCTCTCCTAGGGAGGGAGGACTGCCAGCTCCACTGAATGACTGCTACCCGAGGCCCCGGTGGCTGTGTGGCATGAGGAGCAGCAGAAAGAGGGTGATACTGTGGGTCTCCGCTGCATGCATGTACCTGCACACATTCATGTTCATGAGTGCACCCCAGTGTGGAAATGGGGCTAAAACTGGTGGAAAATGGAGGCAGGTAGGCTAGAATGACACCCTGCCTGCCTATCCCACCTCACTGACAGGACTCAGGAGCCGTACTGAATATGAGTAACTCCGGGGGCTGTAGGACAGCTCTCCCTCTCCAGACCCCACCACAGGGGATGAAATCCATGGGGTAACAGGTGACTGGTAAGATTTGTGTAGTTGGGGACAGTAAGGGTTGGCAGGGCAGAGCTGAAGGGGATCAAAAGCCTGCCCGGCCACACTGCAGAATAAAAACCTTTATAAAAAAATTAAAAATAGACATACATTTATCAGAGCAAAACCAACACCCTGTTGTGTGTTATTGCTTACTGTACACACAGTACATTAAAGAACAACTCTATTATAATAAAAAGCTTAAAAACACTGGATTTACAGTAATTATGTTCCAACATTGTTGCTTTTATTTTTTGTTCTTACCCTGCTATTGGTCTACTAAATATTCCAAGTAATGCAGCAATTATTTCAGTGAGTCTTTTCACAATATACTGTTTCTGATTAACCACACAATTGTTGTTTGTGACATTACAGTATGTTGTCATGGTAAGCACTATGATGTCATAAACAAAGGCAGTGTGAGGTTAATAGGGGAGAGGCAAATGATTACACATGTTTTCTACAGAGATTTTTTATGTTTGCTTGCACGCATGTACAAGAAACATAGTGCCATCATCCGAGATTTCAGAGGTGTGTCACCCCCTCTTCCAGTTCAGTCAGTGTGGTGGCAGGCGCGGCCCCTGTCCGCCAATGCATGCTGGAGCTGCCTATGACAAGCTCCAAAATGCAGTGGCATACAGTTGAAAGGGGGCCCTACGCTTCAGTGAGCAGCGATGAATATCGCCTGTCACGCAGCTCCCCTACACACACACCCACCATGGGCGTGTGCCCCTCTTGCACTGTACTTGGCCGGCGGGGCGCCCAATCCCCGTCGGCTGTGCTGCCACTCCCCTGCCCCCCAAAGCCTTCCAAATGCCATGCTGGGTGCCCACCCTAGCGTGGCAACTCATGATATAGCCGGCGGGGATGCCCAATCCCCGTCAGCTCCACTGTCCTCACCCCCCGAGTACTGGGTGCCATGGGGAGCCCACTCCAGCATGGCAATAGATCTTTGGCTGGCAGGGGTGCCCAATCCTCAAATCGGCTGAACGCCCCTCCCCAACCGTCCTTGTGCCATGCTGGAGCCCACCCCAGCATGGCAAACGTCCAGGCTCGTCATTGGGAAAAAAAAGAAAACCTGAAGAAAAACGCGGTCCCACGTAGTCTCCCTGGCCCCCTCCACAACCCGCACCCACCCACTGCGCACCTGCCTCCCCACCCCCCACCCCATACTTACCTCCGGACTCTGGCGCAACGATCTTCGCTGGACCGGGAACACGTCTGCACTCTTCAAAGCCGACCGCGAACTGAGGAAATGCCGGTAAATTGTATAATGGGCTAGATAGGGTTTTTTCAACTTTGTTGCATATCTCAGGCATTTTTTGGAATTTTTGCACCAAATTTTCAACATGGGGTTTTTGGGATCCCTTCTCATGAATGATGTCACTGTCATGGCATTATTCGGGCCCAAAGGGTGATTTCGCAGTCATTGCATGGTCACTGCGCGAAATCACCTTTCGGGACCGATTAACGAAACGACACTTCCAATGTTCATAAGGTGGGCTCTCAAGAAGCCTATTTTGAAAATTTGGTGGAAAAATTCCAAAACGATTATTTTACTAGCGGTGTTATGTGAATAATCCCTACGCACGTCAGATGTTCGCTGAATTTTCAATATTTTCACCCAGATTTTCATCATTGCCATTTTACCACACCTTCTTATGGTAGTACAGCTGTCATTTTTCACCCAAAACATGTTTCCGCCCATGTAGCGCACAGTGACGCAGTCCGTGTGCGAAATCAATGTACAGGACAGATTAAGAAAATCACAGTGACACTGTTCATGAGCAAAGGTCGTAAAATGGCTATGTTGAAAATTTGGTGAAAAAATTCCAAAAAATGACTGTTTTTCGAATGTGCGTTGTGCAGTTCCTACGCACGCTCGTAAGTTCGCGAATTTTCAATATTTTCACTCCATATTTTCAACATTGCCATTTTACCACACCTCCTTATGAGCAGTACAGCTGTCATTTTTCACATCTTGCCCAAAATGTGTTTCCGCCCATGTAGCGCACAATGGCGCAGTCAATGTGCGAAATCAATGTATGGGACACATTAAGAAAATCACAGTGACACTGTTCATGAGCAGAGGTCTTAAAATGGCTATGTTGAAAATTTGGTGAAAAAATTCCTAAAAATGACTGTTTTACGAGCGTGCGTTGCGCAGTTCCTATGCATGCTCATAAGTTTGCAAATTTAATATTTTCACTCCAGATTTTGAACATTGCCATTTTATTACACTTCCTTATGAACAGTACAGCTGCCATTTTTCATATGCCGCCCAAAATGTGTTTTCGTACATGTAGTGCACAATGGTGGTGTTGGTGTGCGAAAGAAGTGTTTGGACAGATTAAGAAAATCACAGTTACACTGTTCATGAGCAGAGGTCTTAAAATGGCTATGTTGAAAATTTGGTGACAAAAGTCCATAAAATGACTGTGTTACGAGTGAGCATTGTGCAGTTTCCACGCACCCTCGTAAGTTCATGACTTTGTAATATTTTAAGTCCAGATTTTCACCAGTGGCATTTTTCCACACTGCTTTATTTATAGTACAGCTGTCATTTTTCACAACATGGCCGAAGTGTGTTTTCACACTTTCAGCGAGGGATGCGTGGTTGCTGTGGGAAATCATTGTTCGGGACAGATAAAGAAAATCACAGTGACACTGTTCATGATCGGAGGCACCAAAATGCGTGAGTTGACAATCTGATGTAAAAAAATCCCCAACCTAATTATATTATGGGTGTGCGTTGCACAGTTTCTATGTAGGCTTGTGACTTCATCATTTTTTTAAATATTTTTACTGCAGATTTGCAACATTGCCATTTTTTACACCTCCCCATGAACAGTACAGCTGTCATTTTTTACATCCTGTTTGGAATGTTTTTGCACCTGTGGTGCTAAATGCCATAGTCGCTGTGCATAAGCAGCTTTCGGTTAAGAAACTGATATTCCCCCTGTTCATGAGGTGGGGTCACAAAAAAAACATGTTGAACATTTGGAGTGAAAATACCAACGAATGCCTGAGGTATTAGGGTTTCAACCATAACGCCCAACCCTGTAGAGAATGACAGGCATCAGGGTGTGACTTGGGATTCTTGCCTGTAATGCTCATACCATTCCACACCCTGCAGCCAGTGAGAGGCATCGAGAGGTATGCCTTATTCCCTTCGGCCCCAAAGTTCACCCTATTCTCCTATACTGCACCCATCTCACTGTATTTCCTAATGGAATGGGGTGCGCATAAGAGCCAAAGACCCCAAGGAACACCGTGACACTTGCCAGTGTCTGCAGGGTGGGGTGTACTGAAATGGCATGGCCGTTATGCCTGATGACCCAAAGGCACACCCCAATGCCTGTCACTCTCTGCAGGGTGGCGGTGGGATTGGCTTCAGTTCAATACTTCACTGCCATTCCTATTACGCAGCTCTGTAACTTCTACACTACTACTGCCAATGCCAGCAAGCAAACATTCGGCATTGACAAATGCTTGTTTAGATGGTCTACCAAGTTGTGCTGTAAGTTTTAGAAAGGGACACTGAAAGTGAAAAGAAAATGCATTCTCTGGTACATTTTAACTGCTGGAACATTACATGCATTTTAATGCATCTGTAAGAGTATTTGAAATTCCAAAGTTATGGTTAAAATTATATAGCTGTATGTTGACACATATTTAAGTGATTCATGGAGCTGTATAGCACAAAACCTTATGATTTGACCAATTATCTATGGACAATGGTAAATCTAGAAGCATTAGGACTAGCAACAATTTTTTTTAATTAAAAGTAGCATCAAATGCAAGCAGAAAATGTTGTTAATTTTGAAAAGTAGCCAATTGCTACCTTCTACTTCTAATGTATTTATATTTTTCCATTTGCCCATTAGGTTTTTTTTTATCTCACTATATGAGGAACAGAACTTTACCTCAGACTAACCAATCTAGTTCTTTTCCTCCTCATACCTCATCAGCACTGTGATCTCACTATTTGTGACATCACAAGTGCCTGATCAGGACATCATAGGTGATTAGCTCTTCTTGGTCAGTCATGATGTCACAGACAGAGAGGTCACAATACTGTAGCGGTATGGAAAGGAATAGAGCTAGATATATCAGCCTCAAACTAGAGCACTGTACCATACATCACACCAAGAACTGTCTCCTACAAAATCTTCTAATTAGCAAAGGAGAAAGGAAAAGAAAACCATACCTATGATATAAAAAGTAATAGTAAACTGCTTTTAAAAGTTAATATTAATTTCAGGCAGCATACTAGCTCTTTAAAGCTCAGTCAGGTCAACAATATGTTACTTCCTGTTGATACAGTTTCCAAGCTTAAAAAAATGTTTAAAACCATATTGCTATTTTAACAAATAGATAAATGAAAACTGTATTACAGAACTTACCTTTGTCAACCTGACTCCAAACTTTTATTTACAAAAAGTGTGTCAATATGTTTAAAAACGTACTAATACATTTTAACAACAATGTGGTTTGAAGGTACATAAGTAATTTTTGCTTGAACTTTATAACCTAACACACATCCCAATAATGCACAGCATCAAGGGAAGTATATGCAAATTACCATGAAATAATTTAGGGTGATTCTGCTTAGAGAACCAGCCAAAATTATTTAATAGTGATCTGCATATACTTCCCATGATGCTTTGCAACATGGGATATATGTAATTTTGTATTTCTTTGAAACTTTGACTTTACTGCCAATGTCCTATCAGGATAACCATTGATTTGCTGCTTTTATGCAAATGTTATTTTTCTTTTAGACCAATTTACTGTTTTGGGCTAACCATGACCCTAACCAGAATAGCATCACAGGAATGCATTCTCCTTTCTCTGTACTGAGATGCAGGTGTAACACACTATTAAGTCCTAACAAGGATGACACCTGTGGGTGCATTTGTGTCTCCCCGTTTGGTACCATACCATCCTGCTTAAAGTAGAACCACCCTAAATTCTTTCATGGTGACTTTATTTAGATTCTGATAACTTGGGGAGTCCACTGGGATAAACCTCATTTACAGGAGCAAGCCAGACACAGCACAAGGCAATACAATAGAGATGTTTTGTATATACTTTGCATTGTTAGGGCATGTTTAATTTTATATAATGAAACTTGGCTTTACTACCAATCCTCTTTCAGGTTAACCCTTGGTTCACTGTATTTTGTACCGAGTTTCTCTATCATTTAGATATATTTTCTGCCTGCCATGTTAAAAAAAACAAACATTAAAACATACTTTAAACATTTTCAGATTTTTGGTTCACATACAGACAAAAAAACAGTTTATTTCTCACAATCATAATCCATTTGCAAAGTACCAGAACTGCACAATAAAAATTGCAACAATCTTATTTCACGTAGACTGATCACAAAATTGCCCTTGATTTTGCAGGATTAAGCTTGCAAAAGCTGCAGAACATAATTTATGGTCATCCTCACCAACCCTGCTGCAGACGTCTGTGTTCCATACCTGCAGAACCTGTATTGTCAGGCAGAATGGGGTACAAGAACTCCAATCAGAATTAGCCAAGGCAGCAGTAGACACAGTTACAGGAAAGGCCTCTCTGAAAATGGGCACAGCTGCAGTATAGCAACAGACAAGAAGATATAACTGGGCATCAAAGACAGCTTTGGCTGGTGGGTGCAGGTGTGGAATGACCAAATCACCAAGAAATGGGTCATCAGATTGAGATAATTTCAGAACAACATGCCCAGAAATAGGTCAAATGTTAAGAGGGAAGTGGGTGGGGTGGTGGTCACTGGGTGGTCCCCCAGCCACAAAGCTTACAACAGGCCCTCGATCATATAAGTCAGTAAGCTCATTTCAACAGATGCACACCCCATTTGCACTCACTAGTAGATGGCTAACTCATTAGCACTGTGACTTATTTAAAGAAGAACTTAAATTTTGTATTCTGTATTTTTCTTTACTGCCATTTGTGAAGCATTCTGTGATTCTTCTGTGTGAAAGGCATAAAATGCTACACAACACTGTATTTTGTTAAATTTTGGCTACAGATTCTGGCCTGTGACTAGCAAAAAGCTGGTCACAGGACCAGAAATAACTGGCACTATTGTCCTGTCTTACCTTGGCGATAGGCAATAGTTCACAAACAACCTTGAAGTTTTTGAGGGCACCAGCATTACAGCACCAAGGCACCACAGTGCTGGTATTTAGATTTGCTGCTCCCTCCCTGAGGTCTGTCCCCCCCGGAGTTGGAATAATTAGAAAGGGGGGGGATGTGGGAGGTGCAGCAATCCATAAGGGGGGCACAGCCCAGCAAATACAGGGGTCAGTGAAATCACAGCTTGGCACTGTGCTGACCCAATGCACTACTGCCGGCACCCTGCCATGGCGGAATTCACAAACTACTGCAGACTAAACTCGAACTCGCACATGTCTATCATCAGTTGTTTTTTTTTTTAGACATAGGTGCTGAATAACTCTACTGCAGTAGTAAATAAACTGTATTTTACAGCATGTCTGGGTATAAATGATGTGATTTTTAAAAAAAGTGTGTTGTGGATTTGTTGGCTGGGGAGTTAGGAAGGTGAGTATGGAATTGTGAGGTAATGACAGGAGGACTATGCTGAAATAGGAGCTTTTGTATGTGGCTGTAAGCAGTCAATTGGGCAACTCTTGTTAGTACTACTCCTGCAAGGTGAACCAAGTGGCCCCAGAGCATGTCGACCCCCGGAGTGTGAGGCCCACAGCACAGGACGGGGGGGGGTCTGCAGGGGTGGGCATCCATAGGGAGTCCACATGAAACTCTGCCTGGTTTAGTCAACCAATGGTAAGCAGGTTCTAGGTCAGCTACTGAGGGTATTTACGTCATGTTTACCTTATACACTCGCATGTAAGCCAACCTCGTATATAAGTCAACCCCCCTTTACCTTGTCAATTTTTGGAAAATTTATAAACATTATTTTGTTGCCCAAATTGGATAGAAAGCTCTGTTTGTGACCAACATCAGGTTCAAAATAGGTCTTTGCGGCCAAAATTGGACACAAAATCAGGTTACACAGCTGCAAAAATAGTTTACCACTGTAAACCCCGCAGATAGGGCGATCTCACAGATAAGTCAAGTACCTCCTTTTTTGGGGCCTATGTTTGGGATCAAAACTAGATTTATATGTGAATATATACAGTAAGACACACAGGAGTCTGTAGTAGGGTCACACCAATGCTGCACTGTTGACCACTGTCCCAGGTCTGTTAGTAGGGACAGGGAGTAGTGTTATTAAGTCACTACAAAAGGGAAAAAGCCTATGAGAAGTGAGCTGTAACCAGGGTCTGTACAATCTAAAGTAGCTATGACATCAGGCGTGATCCGGTATGTCTGTATGACATAGCTAAAGGACACCTAGCATGGAGTATGGACCAATCCCTATTTGGGGTAAAGTTATAGGGCAGCACAACAACTTCCTATCTGGGGTACAGCCACAGGGAAGATGCAGGGGGACACTTATGGAAGGAATGGGCAGTATGTGGGGGTATGGGGCAACTGCGGCTTGGAGAAGGCTCTGGGACCAAGTTACAGCCTTAATTGTAGGAAGCTTCACACCATCACTGTCAATACACCAGCTGTAAGAGCTGAGCCACACAACTTGAAAGCAAGGGCCAACTGGGCTGTAGGATTGGAGGTGCCAGTTCCCTAAGGACACAAGAGGAGGTAGGACTGTAGTGAGGGGAGCAGCAGGGTCATGGGGGGGGGTGGACAAAAGTAGAGCCAGTGTTACCAACCATGAGCCAATTTCTACCATTGAAAAAGAAGGTCAACCTGAGCCCTATACTAAGCAGTCCATGGGGGTACACCTAAGAGGGGTCATAAGCACTGGTAGGTGAGTTAGGTCTGAGGGCAAGCCATGGGGGAGGGCAGCAGAAGAAGATTTGTAATAGTGGTGGGAGACCGTATAGTGAAGGGTATGGAGTAGATCATATGTTCCACTCCATACCCACTGACATGAAAACTAGACCATGGCACCCGGCCTCAAATCAGAGGTGGAGCCCATCAAGGAGGAGATAGGGAGGCCAGACATGGTGTTGCAGGTAGGCACAAATGGCTTGGACAAGACAAGTGTGGAAAGGGTTCACAAGAGTTTCCATACTTTAGGTAGATCTGAGAAGGAAAGGGAAACTTTGGTAACCTTCTCAGAGGTTCTACTGAGACTACATGAAGAAGAGAAATAGAAGTTTAGGATTTCTTAATTTAATACTTGGCTAAAAGGATGGCACCAGGAGGAATAGGTTCATTACCTGGGGGACTGAGGACATGAATGGATAGAGGTATTTCAAGATGTATGGGTTATACCCTAATGAGAAGGGCACCAGGATGCTAGGTCAGGGGTTTGAGAACCATATCAACTCTCATTTTAAATAGCTTAGGGGAGGCAGTTCAGATGAGGCTAGGCACACGTACGCTAGTGGAGGGTGGGTCGGCAAATGGGACCCCAGACATGGACAAGAGTCAAGCAAGGTATGGCTAAACTCTGAAAAATAGGCACCACTAAGAGAAAAAATGGTGAGGTGGGGGGTAAACAGAGGAGTAGAGAAAGATACTAGCACCTCAAGAGCAGCAGCAAGAGAAGAACTGGTGCAGGCATCCAAAAAAAGAGAGCAGTGTAACCTTTCTGAATGACAAATGACAGGTAGTACTGAAGATGAGAGAGGGCAGGAAAGGTGGACCAACAGACAATCTGAAAAAAGAAAGTGCATGTAAGAGCCAGAAGCATGGTGGGCAACAAGATATGTGCTCTGAAGGCACTGGTGGTGCAAACCAGTTAGACCTGGTAGCCATGACAGAAACCTGGGCAAGGAAACACCATGACTGTGACCCAGAAATGCCTGGCGACACCCTTTTACAGGCAGGACAGGATAGAGGTGGGAGTGTGGGGTACAGTGGTAGCACTGGATTCAGCAACTTATCTCCCCAGGTTCTCTGGAGATACCAGGAGAAACAAATCTCTAGGACTTCCTGTGCTGCAGAAAATCTCAAAAACTCCTTAAAGAGCTCCAGAGAGTTTGGAAAAAAAAAAACAACTTGCCAAATCAACTGCAACTACTGTAGCTCTGTACATTGGGGAAGGCATAAAAGCCACAAAGGACAGTAACCTAAAGAGAACATAGCAATACAGATATTGTGGGTACAGATAAATGCAGGAAAACAGAGGCTCATTAGGCTGGGTGTTTACAGGCCACTAAGACAAATACAGGTGGAGGACGAGGTGCTATAAAAGGAGATTAGAAGAGCTGCATTCTCAATTCAGATGGTCCTGGTGGAAAACATCAGCATGCCAGACACTGACTGAACATCACAGTGGTATCAAGCAGCAGGAGCCAGGGATTGATAGAGGCATTTCAATATGGCTTCCTGATGCAATACTTTGGTGAACCAAAAAGATCTTATTTATTTAGTTTTTGTTTACCAGGTCAGTGCACTAGACACAGAAGTGACTATTTTCAGGCATGACCCATGAGGTTACAGGATAAAAGTCAGATGGAAAACAGCAAGTAACATTACAAAGCAATCAGATAAGGTACATAGAGTATAAGGTAACAGGTACATAAGCACATAGCATCAATCAAATAAGGTATAAAATAGAGTACAGGCAAAAATCACTTAGGTTACACAATTCAAGCATAAAATACAATTGAATTATAAAAAAAGGCTATGCTGGGGCTCCTTATAAATATAGCAGACGGTGGAAGTTTAGGTAAGGAGAGTTGTCAGACAGAAGCTTCAAGGAAGTGAGAAAAAAACGGTAGGCAAGTAGAGGGATGGGAAAGCAAACAGGTTAGTAAAGCTCTGAGGGGCAGGAAGTCTAAGGTGGGTTAAAACAAGTGCATATGGCAAGGTCAGCAAGTAGGGTGCAATGCCTTTTTTTAAAGGCACGGTGACTAGGTGCCTCGTGAACATCAAGTGGTAAGGAATTCCAGTATTTAGGAGCAGCATGGGAAAAGGCACAAGTGCCTTTAACAGATTTGCATCTAGAGACATGCAGCAGAGATAGGTTCGAGGAGTGTAGACCATAGGGGGAGGACAGGGGGATGAGTAGGGAGGCAAATGCCCAAGGCGCATTAAATCTAATGATACCATCCAATAGGGATCCCAGGGCAAGCAGTCGATGGGTGTAGGGAGAGGGCCATTTAAGGTCTGTATATAGCTGGCAATGGTGTTTGAGTCGGGGAGACGCAGAAGCATAGTGACAGATATTATTGTAGGCAACATCCCACTTACAAAGAGTGGCGTTAGAAGCACTCGTATAGATGATAGCACCATAGGATAGAGATGGAAGAAGAATGCCACGGGCAATCACAAGTCAGGCTGAGGGCATGAGAGCATAGCAGGTTTTATAGGCCACCCCTAATTTGCAGTTTACAGATTTGCAAATGGTCTGGACATGAAGGTCAAAGCTTTGAGTGCCATTAAGAAGAGCACCCAGATATATGAAGGAGGTCACGGACAAGAGTGTAGAGCCATTTGCACAGGTTACAGTAAATTGCTTGTGGCAGTCTTTCAGTTTGGTAGCCGATCCAAATAGAATAACCTGTGTTTTGGTCATGTTAAGAACTACTGTAATTTATGTCTAGTGAGCCAGAATTGGATTTCATGAAAGGCAGTGGAGAGGTTATGGTTAATATCAGTCACGCTTCTGGTGCTAGAGTACAGGACTAGATTGTCTGAGAAGAGGGTAGAGGTGCATGGGTGGCTGCAGAGGGATATGCGGTTAATGAAGATAGTGAAGAGGAGGGGACCCAATATAGAGCCCTGAGGGACATAAGTATTTATATAGGTTTGCTCAGACAGAGCATTGTCGAATTTCACTACTTGTAATCCGTTTAATGGATAGTTTTGGAACCATGCCACAGATTGGGTTGAGAAACCAAGGGATAGAAGATTTTTCAGGAGAAGACGGTGAGCAACAAGATCGAAAGCTTTTGTCAAGCCTAAAGACAGCACCTGTAAGAATGCTATCATCCATGGCGCATAGGATGTCATTTGTTAGTTGAACCAGGGCAGTGGAAATGCTGTGGCCCTTTCAGAAGCCATGTAGGTTAGGTGATAAGAGATTTTTCTTGGAGAGGAAGTCAGTCACTTGGAAAGATACCAGTTTCTCTGCACTCTTGCTCAGGACAGATACTATTGCAATGGGCTGGTAGTTTGCAATGTCCTTTTTATCCCCTTTTTAAAGACTGGCATAATCCTAGCAATCTTCCACATGTTAGGAACATGACCTTGGCACAGAGATAATGTGAAAATTCTGGCTAGGGGGTAAGCAATGAAGGGTGCAGCCAGCTTTAGAAGCCTGGGTTCCAGGTGGTCTGAGCCCACACTGGTGCTATCCGATATTTGTCCAAGTAGCTTTAGGACTTCTTTTCTGATTACAGCTTTGAAGTAATAAGGGGGATGATCAGACTGAGTGTATTGTGGTTCTGGAAGAGACTGATCAGCCCAGTCACCAGGAAAGGATGCTGTGTATTTAGACAGGTCAGAGAAATGCCTGTTGAAGGAGTTGGCAATGATGTTAGGGCCATTGCAGTGAATGTCATCAAGTACCATATATCATTTGTAGTGTGGGACTGAGAGGCTCCCAGAAATGTTTTACTATGTGATCAGAATTCTTTGGAGTCACCAGCTGCATCCGAGAGCACCCCTTTGCAATAGGAGCTCTTTGCCAGCCTGATTTGCCTTTTACAGTGGTTGCGCTGTGCTCTGTAATTATTGCAATCTGATGGGAAGCCAGACTTCCTGAATGGTCTCCAACTTTTATCCCGAGTGCAGAGATGACCATGCAGGTCTTTATGTAGTCATCTAGTTTACTTGCCATGTACCCTTCTGGTGTAGAATGGTGTATGGGCATCCTGGAGGGAAATGAATCTAGACAAGAAAAGGTGCAGTGCAGTTTGTACATCTTTAACTTGATAGAGAGGGGACCAGTCGATTGAGGAAACATCTTGTAGGAATTTAGTAGGGTCTAGCTTGGCATAGTTCTGAAACATGATATACTGAGGTGGAGGAGAGATGATAGTGGAGGGACTCCAAATGCAAAAAACAGGGTTGTGGTCACTAACTGCATCGGGTAAGGTCCCTGCTGCCACAATCCTATGAACTTGGTTTGTCAGGATCCAGTCGAGTAGAATGCTAGAAGTTAAAGAAGACATAGTCCTAGTGGGGTCAGCTATTAATTGGTGTAAATTATGACTCTGGACTAGGGTGAGAAGGGTATTGTGGGTGTGTCCCAGCCAGTTCTGGTTCATATCACCCAGAATCAGTAATTCATTATGACCAGCTTTGGTGACAGACATTTTAAGAAGCTCTTCAAGCCCTGCGTAGCCAGATTTTGGTGGATTATAGCCACATATATAATATGTAACTTTCTGGAGCGCAGTAGCAATAGGGCATGTAGTAATTCACAGGTAGACACATTGGTGTTTGGTATAATTGATAGATTGAGATGGACTTTGTGGTAGATAGCAACCCCTGACCCTTCTTTGATGATAATCTGTCCTGTCTGAGCAAGTTGTAGTTTGGTAGAGAGTAGGTGGAATCAGGGGTAGAGAGCCTCAGCCAGGTCTCCGTTAGGCAAAGAATATCTGCCTGATGCACATGTACCCATGCCTCTAGTTCAGCTAAGTTATGCTACAGCTTCTAATGTTAAGATGCATAAAGCATATGCCCTTTGACCTGAGCCAAGCAGTGTTGACCTGGGTGGCATATGATAGGGGACCAGGGTTCAGCTCAATGTCACCCGATAGCATAAGCACAAGGAGAAACAGGTAAAAGAGCTTACACTTGGCAAAAGGTGAGTGCATGGATAAGTAGTCATGAATATGGCTTGCAGCCGTAATGGCGGCACAATAAAAGGTAGATCTGGGAAGTAGCAGAGGTGTATAGTCACCTAGGGCAGAGGGCCCCATGATCATACTGGAGAAGGAGAAATCAGTTAAGTTAGATGAGGTGTCAGCCTTCATGTGAGGTCTTGGGCCGCTGTAAGCATGGCAAGTAAGAGCAGGCTCAGGGAATAACCCAAGATACTGAGGAGTTGTGAAGCCATCTTAAGATGAAGATGCAAGGGAAAGAGAAAAGATGCTCATAAAATATTTAGAAAAGTGATAGAGAGCAGAGGAGAAAGCAAAACAGCCGACAAACTTGCTAACAGAGTCAGGTAAGAAATGCCCCTTGTGGGCAGATTGTATAAGGAGCTGATTGGAAAGTGGACTGTTAGTTAAAATCACATGGCAATCCGTAACTATATAAGTGAGAGTCCAGATGGGGAGGTGGGTGGGGAGCTGGCGCGGAGCGCTGGTGTGGAAGCACTAGAGCAACCAGAGGTAAAGTAAACTAAATAAATTAAACTAGGTACAGTTCAGTAGAGCCCAGTAGATCGTTTTTGCATAAAAGTTACTTTTAGCAGGACGGTCTTTACAAAAAGGGAGCCTTGTCAGGGAGATTACTGTAAAACAACCACTTGGGAACAGTGATCACAGGTTAGAATGGTTCAGTATCAACTGCAAGCCAATAATACTAACTCTAAGACCAGAGTATAGTACTGAACTTCAGAAAGGCAGATTTTGGAAGAATGAGGGAAATACTCAGAGATAGGTTAGACTGGGTAAAATTAGTTAATTTGGATGACAGGAAGTGCAGTATAATACAAAAAAGGTAGGTAGAGGTCACTAACCTCTGCATAAGGAATGTGGGAAAGAAATGGAAGAGAAGATAGTCTATTTGGAAAACAAGAGGGGGGTGTGAGACAGTGAGGGAGAAGCAAGGGGCCATCAAATGATATAAAGCCAGCCTATCAGATGAGGACAGGGCGGTCTCAAATAAATTAAAGGTAGCCAACACTATGGTAAGACGGGTGAAGGCAGATGTTAATCTTAAAATTGTAGAGGGGGTTCAAGATGGGGACTAAACTTTCTTCTACAATATGAGGGAGAAATGCAAGACCAAAAACAGGACTATTAGGTTGAAAAGGGGGAAGGAGTGGAGAGTTTGTGATAAGGGCAAAGCTGACATACTGAATTAATATTTTTTGTTCAGTCTTTATGACAGTAGACAGGGCCACCCTCACAGTATGAGATAAAGCTGAAGCAAGAAGACATTTAAGTTGGAGGTGTGGGGGGGTGGAGCCCCCTGCAAAAACAAAGATTTCTTTATGTGTGCCACCAGTGTGCGCTTTTGTTTTGCGTTTTCAGCTATCCTTATTTTGTCTCAAGCTGTAATGCCTGCGGCATTGTTGTATTGTGCAGTTTCATCTGTGACATGATGACCCCGTGCCCCCTCCAGTGAGTATGTGTTCAGGTCCTGTAGTCTTTCTTCATAAGACCTCCTCTGCAGCCCCATGAATTATCTTGGTGGCCTTTCTCTGCATCAACTCCACCCTGTCTTTTTCTTTATATAGGTGTAGATTCAAGAACTGTATGCAATAATTTAGGTGCAGCTAGTGAACTGTACAGGGTCAGTATCACCTTTTTACACTCACTGTTTATTCCCCTGCCATTGCTTCCCAACATTTTCTACCCCCCGCACCCCCAACTTAAATAACCAACTCCAAGGGGAGTGTGGACTGAGGGGAAAAGGAGAAACTCCTAGCAAGGGACTTTGTTTTTTTTTTTGGGTGGGGGTGGTAAAAAAAACATGTTGGGAGATGGGGATTCAAACCCCGATTCCCGGGCCTTCATGGCACCAGGTGCATGTGCCTTAGCCACTCCACCACAGGAGCAGCTCAACCAGGCACAGCACCTGTGGCATCTTCAGTCCTTCCTCCACTTCAGAGTGTGCGACAGGAGTAGTGGTAGTGTGCTACCACTATTATACCCCTATCAGCGTATTTCATTATGCACTTTAGACCACGCGGTTCTCCTTTTGTGGTTCTGCCCGTGACATATTAACCTGGTACCCTGGAGGCTAGGAGGGAGCAGGGGGCATGACAAAGACATTTAAGTTTCTGCGTTGGATAAGCAAAGTTAACACCAGTGGACTGTTCACCTCCTGTGCAAATATGATCAGTAGGGGTAATGCAAGGAAAAGGACAGTTTCTCACCAGTAACAGTAAATCTTTGAGAGCATCTCCTCCAGTGAGCCACACCTATGGAACATAGACACCATTGATATTGGACCTATCCAGAAATGCTTATCCAGTGGGGTGCCCACAATGAGGCACATCATTGGTGCCAGTATAAAGGGACGGACCCAAACCTCCTCAGTTCTGCCATGAAATGATGTTGTGCAAGACCAACGAATGGCAAAGACAAGCACGTTGAAGCCCCAAAAGGGAGTGATGACAACCAGCAAAGAAGTACAGGGTGAAACAGAGACTCCCAAAACCCACACTGTGCTAAATCAAACCAAGGGGGTGGCAGGAGGGTGTGCTGGGGCTTAGTGGAGGAGATTCCCATGAAGATCTAATGTTACTGGCAACTGCCCTATCTTCTTTGGGGATATCTCCCTCCAGTAAGCCACACCTATGGCGTGGAATGATTTCCAAGCAGTACCCATGATAATTGGGGGGCAGCAGGAAGGCATGTGACTCAACCAACATGCAGGCCTGTATCCCACAAATCAAGTAGATGGGAGTCACAATAGGCAAACACAACAGAGCACAGAGAGCACAGGTAGTAAGACACCCGGAAGCCCCAACCAATGAAGCAAAAAAAAAACAGTTGATGGCAGACACACACTATGGCCACTGTATAGACACAGGGACTGGGTAGAAACAAGGGAAGTCTATGGGGCCAGGTTGCGCAAACAAACCACAATATTTATGGGAAGCCTTACGACAAAGAATGCTACAGAGGTGAAGCTGGTCAGTGACCAAACATGATACTCTCAGCAAGGCAAAACCAAGCGACAGTGCCCAAGAGAGCCTTAGGCCTCATGATTACAGGGGGACCAGCCTGAGGTCAGAGATCAAGTGCAATGGCAGAAGGATGTGTGGAACGGACAAAAACCACAGCCAATGGGAAGGCTGACAATGGCATCATATAAGAAACAGAGGTGCCATCGATGAAGCAAAGCCAGATGATGACCAGCAAGAAGAGGGACTCTGAAAAATGGTGACTTCATCCCATATAGCTAAAAAAAATGTTGATAAGGTAAAGCCAGTTGATACAGTCTAAGGGAGTCACAAGCCCCACAGGGCCAGGCATAATGATGCCAGGAACGGACTGACCCATGCCAAAGAATAGCTAGACCAGCAGCAGAAAGGCAAGGTTACAGCAAAGCTGATGGCAGCAACAGGCAAATAGCCCTGCACAAAGTAGAGGACCAGATGCATAGTGAGCACACTGACAAGGCATAGCCAGTGAAGGCCAGTCAAAAAAGGAGATGCTGTAAATTGCAATACCCACCCAGTCAGCAAACTTGTTGATAGAACAAGTCCAGGAGATGAGGCTGAAGGGAACCACCAGCCCTGTAGAAATGAAGGCCACGGAACAAGGCTAGGAACTGAATGCAGTGTACTAGAGGATGGCTGGACTGGCCACATGGCCAGGTCAAAGCAAAGCCGACACCACAGAAACATGAAAACAGCCATGCACAAAGCAGGGTACTGTGCACGTAGTGAATAGGACACTGAGGCAAAGCCAGGTGTTGATCAGCAGAAAGGGAGAGTTACAAACAACAGCAAACCCCAACCCAGTGAGGAGACTGCTGATGGGGCAAGGACAAGCATCGATGGGGGCTGATGGGAGCCACGGAACTCACAGAACAAGTGGGTCAGGCAGAAAGCCAGGAACCAATCAAGACACCTCAGAGAATGGCTGGACAAAGCAGGAGGCCAAGCTGAAGTTAGCACCAATGACAAAAATGTGAACACAGCCATGCACAAGACAGGAGACTGTACACACAGTGGGAATGTCAGTGAGGCAGAGCCAGGCAATGACCAGCACAAAGGGGAAGGCTGAAAAAACTGTGACCCATCCCAAACAGCAAAGCCGGCACTGATGCAAAGCCAAGGGACGGAGCTGAAGAGAGCCATAAGCTGCATGGTAATGGAGGGCTGGACTATCGAGCCAGAAACTGGCCTTGGATTTTGAACATGTTCAGAAGGACTCTAAAGGCCACAGATATTACCAGCATGCACTAAGTCAATGGAGTAATGCAGTCACCAGTGGAGACACATACCAGAAAGGGCGGGATGACAAGTCAGAGACCGGAACCCAGACAACAGCCGGAGACCAGCAGGGATCCGTGAAAGAGGAGTCCATCAACAGCTGACATCCAGCAATGATAAGGCAGCAAGCAGCATTGGCATCACAGGAAACAAGGCCCATGTGGGATGCACAAGACCAGGCCAACATCGTCAAAATACAGGAGATGAAGTCTGGCAAGCACACAGCAACGAAGTCCAAGGGGGCGGGAGTTCTTCATTCCAACGTGAAGTTGAGGGTGGAAAAGGAAATATCTGAAGAGTTTGGGGGCCACCCATGTTACACAGGCACTGATAATGGTGTCACTGCAGGCAGCCCGCTTGGCACAGATAGGTCTGATGCTAATGGCATCTATGGTAGTTCCATAGGTGTGGCCCACTGAAGGTAGAGATCTCCAAAAAAGATAAGGTTGGGGAGGTTCTAAAGTACATAAAGAAGTACTTTTTCAGAGTGGTGGAAAAGTAAAACAGACTGCCCAGTGCGTTAGTCTGTGAAAAAAATGATGGTTGGATTCAAGCAGACATGCGATAGACACATAAGTTTAGTAGGGAGTACAGGGGAAAAGGACAAAGAAGGGAGTCAAGTGACTATTAGGGGCTCAGTCTCAGTGGTTAAGCAGGGCAAAGGGTAGACTGGCTAGACCATCTGGCCTTCTTCTGCCAACAATTGTCTAACTTTTATGTTTCCAGGAGGCTGCTTGAGTTCACTGATTGTACTAAGCTGGCCAGGCTCTTGAACTCCCTTGAAGATGAGGACAAACTTTAGTGTGACCTGAACTATCTGGGTAAATGGTCAAATTTCTGGAGTCCCAGATTCAATATAGCAAATGTCTTGTGCTACATTTCAGGGGGAAAAAACATGTAGGTGGGATCTATACACTATATGGGCTCCTTTGCTGCAGGGGAGAAGGAAAATGACTGGGAAGTGATGATACACTGGAGTCTGAAGCATGACAAGCAGTAAATGTCACAATTCAGAGGGCAAGCAGAATGATACAGTACATTAAAAGGGAGTGACAAGCAAGTCATGATAAGTAATCTTATCACTTTAGAAGACTCTGATCAGATGCAACTGGAGTGCTGTTTGCAGCTTGGGCTCCTCAATTAGAACAGAACATTGATGTGGTTAACATAGATTTTGTCAGCAGAAAATGTCCTTTAAGCCCATCCAGTCAGTCCCTTGTCCCTGCCTATTCTGTCACAACTAACCCTAGGTGTCACTCCTAACATGCCCCTGTGCCTATCCCATGCAAGCTTGAAGCTCCCCACAGTCTTTGCCTCCACTACCTCCTCTGGCATGCTGTTCCAGTCATCCACCATCCTTTCTGTGTTACCTTCACACATCTCTCCTAAACTTCCCTCTTAGCTTCATTGCAGACTCCTTTGTTTTAGTGCCTTCCCTTCTCTGAAATAGACCCTCCACTTTCAACTTGTTCACTCCTGTGAGGTACTTGTAGACTTCAATCATGTCCCCTCTTGCTCTCCTCTCTTCTGGGGAGTACCTGTTGAGTTCCTGCAGCCTATCCTTTTATGGCTTCTCATGCAACCCCTCACCATTTTGGTTGCTCTCCTCTGTACTTTACTCAGATCCCTCTGCATTCTCTCCACCCCTTCCTGAGTATCAACCCTGTTGCAGATTTTTGTATCATTCACAAAGAGACACACCTTACCCTCAAGTTCCTCTGCAATGTCACTTATGGAGACATTGAAGAGGACCATTCCCTGCATCAACCATGTGGCATTCCACTAGTCACTCTCATCACGAGTGGATACCATTTACCACCACCCTTTGCCTTTTATCCCTTAACTAGTTTGATATGCAGCTCATCACTTTCTCCCCCACCCCCAGGCTGCCTAGCTTTTTAACTGACCTCCTGTGCAGCACAATGTTGAAAGCCTTACTGAAGTCCATACAGGCCATGTACACTGCTCTCTCTTGATCCACCTCCCTGGTACCCAGCCAAAGAAATCTATGAGATTAGTTTGACATGACCTTCCCCCTGTGAAACTATGTTGCTGGTGGTACTGAAGCCCTTCTGCTTCCAGGTACTGCACAAGCCTCTCCTGCAGTAGTGTCTTCATCAACTTCCCCACCACTGATGTAAGACTGACTGGCCAGTAGTTGCTAACGTCCTTCCTACTGCCACTTTTATGCAGAGGGACCACATTGGCCCTCCTCCAGTCCTATGGAACTTCCCCCATCTCCACTGAGGTGCTAAAAAGGGCTGCCAGAGTGGTGGCCACCACCATGCTCAGTTCCTTTAGTACTCTTGGATGAATCCCATCTGGGCCCATTGCTTTATTCTCCTTTAAGGCTTCTAATCCATTCCAGACCCTCTCCATGGAGAATGGACTTATGTCAACTCCCCCCCTCTCCCTGTTGCTTACTGCAGCATGCTGGTCCATCCCTACTACCCTCTACTATGAAGACTGAGTAGAAATAATCATGTAGTATTTCTGCTTTCTCTTGATCTTCCTCAGTGCAGTCCTCCCACCCGCCTGATTCTCACTCTCTCTCCTCATGACTTCCTCCTTCCCCCACATACCGGAAGAACATCTTGTCCCATTTTTGGCCTCCTTAGCTATCCTCTCTTCTGTAAGTGCTTTAGCGGCCCTCATCCTCCCTCCTGCCTCCCTTTGTTTTGCCAGATATATCTCCTGGTCATACTCCTTCTGGGTCTCCGTGTACTTTTCTAAATGCTGTTTTCTTCACCTTCCCTGCCTTTGCCACCTCCTTATAGATCCATAGCAGCCTGTTCCTCCTATTTCCCTTGCTCAGTTCCCTCCAACAGCATGCTGTTAACTGGGCTATACCCTCTATAATTTTTCTCTTTTGATCCTTCACTCCCCCTCTGCCCTCCCCCCTCGAGGCATTCTCTAGGACAGTTTCCTATTTCTTTAAAATCTGCCCTCCTGAAGTCCAGGACTCTCATCTTAGTGTATTTCTTTCCTGTCCTATCCATATGCCAAACCACACAGTATGGTGATCACTTGTACCTAGGGGACTACTCACTGTGATATCAGCAGTGCTGTCTCTGTTTGTAAGTACCAGGTCCAGCACTGTGCCATCCCTAGTGGTTTCCAAAACCAGCTGACTGAGAAATGCATTTGTATGGAGTCACAGATGGCCCTGCCTATTGATGTAGCTGTGGTGAGGGTGCCTATCTACATCCGGCAGATTAAATTCCCCCATTATCAAAATGTCCCCATTTCTGGCCATTCTGCTAATGGATTCCCCCAGGGTCTGTCTAAATCCTCCATCAGTGTTGGAGGCCTGTACACCACCCCTGTGTGGTTAACACCTCCCGACTGTATCTCTGGGCTGACCCACAGTACCTCCAGCTCGTCACTGTCCCCCTGTTGCCCCTTTGTCTCAGTGGCCCTTATACCCTCCACATATAAAACAACCCCTCTGCCTTTCCTCCCTCACCTGTCCTTCTAGAACATGGTGCAGCTTGGGATGGCCACTTCCCAGCTGTTGTTGTCCATGCACACTGATTCCATTATGGCCACCAGATCCAGGTCTGCCTCCACTATGAATGCCTCAAGGTCAAGAATTTTGTCTCTCAGACTCCTTGTGTCAGCACACATGGCTCTCCATTCTCTTTCTCTCTCTCTCTCTCTCCCCCTCTAACCTGTATTCCCTTCTTGTTCCCCCCTCTTTCCTCTTCTGTTACCCTGGCCCTGTCCTCCTCTGTTAAGTTGTCTTCCTGCCTTCCCTTCTTCTCCTCTCTTCCAACTGGATTTCCTCCGCCAGACTTGCCTGCCCAGCCCTTCTGTTTGCTTCTAGCAACATCCTGGGAATTTCTTCTCCCTGGGTTAACCTTACTTGTTGCACAAGTCTCAGGGGGAGGGGGGACAATCTCTGCCTCACTCAGTCTTTCTGCGTCCCCCATGGCTAGTTTAAATGCTTGTCAAAGTAGCATTTAAACCTTCTACCAAGGTCTGCCATTTCCCTCCTGGATGGATGGATGGAAGCCATCTCCCCAGTACGGGCCTCTATCCCCACAGCTGTGACCCCAGTCCTTGGTATAGCCAAAGCCCTCCTCTCTGCACCATGCCTTCAACAACACAATGAAGGACCTGGTGTCGAGTTACCTAGCCTTCCTCTGACCATGCATGGGTAGGACCTCAGTGAAGGCTATTGGAGGAGCTACCTGCTTCAGGCCCCCTCCCAGCTCCTCAAGCCTATCCTGCACTATCTCCACAGTTTCCCTTGCCTGATCCTTTGTCCTCAGGTGGACAGCAACATCCAGCTTCCTCCCTGCCCCCTCCTGTCTGGCAATCTCCAAGATATGCTCTCTCTGGTTCCAAGGGTGCAATACAGAGCCACCAAAATGCTTAGAGGCTTGGCGGACAGAGCTATGAGGAGATACATGTGACCTTAAACTGTTCACTGTGGAGAAAGGAGGCTGGCAGAGGATATGATCTCAGTCTTCTGTATACTCAACAGTATTGAAAGATTGAACAGATGGAGATGTTTGATCTGACATGCTCTAGCAGGGTTCAGGAACATGTCTTGAAGCTCAGAGGTGATAACTTCATAAGCAATGTTAGGAGGCACATCTTCTCCCAGAAGGTGGTAAACCATTATTACATCCTACCTGTAGAGACAGTGGATATGGAAACAGTAGAAGCCTTCAAGATAAGCCTTGACAAATGTTTGCTTACCAAGGGAATCACACGGTATCCTAGGTAGCAGAGTAGGTGGGGAAATCCCTGTAAATGAGTACATCTTTGCAAAGTTTATTTGTTAATCTTAAAAAGCAAGGGACAGACATAACTGATCTAGAGTCATATCTATCCTTAAAGGGACACATTCATGTACAGTGGCAGACGTAGTTTGAAGGCCCAAGAAAAACTCTTTTAATTGAGGTATTGGGCATGCCTGTAGCTGGATGTAGTCCACAGATATAGAGTGGTGAGTCTATTCAATATAAATCCTACATTAGAGCCATTCTTAGAACCTTGTGATGTCAGTGACGATCAAGCAGTGCTTAACTCAATGCAATTAGGCACTGCTTGATCATCACTGACATAACAAGGTTCTATGAGTGGCTCTAATGTAGTATTTATATTGTACAGACTCAGTCATCTATATCTCCGGACTGCTTCCAGCTACAGGCATGCCCAATACTGCAATTAAAAGAACATTTCATGGGCTTTCAGACTATGTCTGCCACTGTACATGAATGTGTCCCTTTAAATTACTGTGTTACTATGTAAAATATTATCCTAGTTAGCCTTGGCAGGGTCTGCTGTGAAGAACTCACAGCATTATCATAGCTGCACTAATAAAGCCTATGGACCCATGCATGCTAGGGACAGAAAGCTACTGAAGTGGGAGTGACGCAAGACATAACAACTGGGAACGATAGAAAACATGAGAATGTTCAAATCTGTTGTAGAGTTAAGGTAATAAGTCTTTTGTCAGTAAATCTTTCTATTCCTTTTCTAAATACACATTTGCCATGTATTCACCCTCTCCATGACTGTCTCATCTGTTGAAATTCATTAAACTTGTAAAGGTTCATCAAGTATCTAGTCATCAACTTGATAAAATAATAATGCCTAAATGTTTTTTTTTATATTTGTAAATAAATTAAACATGTGTGCTTCTGTGTTCCCAATGCAACACTTATCATTAAATGTAATGTCTCCTCTCTCCCTGGGTAGTTCTTTTAATGTTTTTATTTTTATATAATAATCATCAATGGGATACATTTTAGCAGATGCTGTGTTAGGATGGAACCCAGGATTATGATGATAAAATGATCACATATTTTTGTGATACACTGTAGTAGCAATTATTTTGTTTTTTCATCTAGCACATGAAACTTCAAAATCAAGAAGAGAACTGGTTGTCACCTGGTTCTGAGATATACCCTAATGTTTACCAAAAAATCTCCAACTTCAATGGATTAAATTTGAGCTGGGCAAGGAAAAAAATTCAAATTGTTTTAAAACATCTGTTACAAGAAGAGGAAATGACTCGCTACAACATTTTTTTTTTGTTAAACAGGGATTGGGCTTGAGGACACCGATGTTCTGAAATGGGTTGGGATTGAAAATAGGATATGAAGATCTGGTTTTTCTTATTTTGGTTTGGGGGAGTGTAGGCCATGGATCCAGACTGGAACCAGTTAGTTCATTTCAATTCAAAATAGGCCATTCTACTGTGTGTTATGCCATCTCTGGTGCCCTTGTCATATATAGAGAAGCCTGGATGCATAGCACTGATTTTGCAATGCGAGATACACACTGACAAACTGATTCCCCCAGTAGTGGCAGGTAAAAGGCATCATCTGGTGGTGTCTCCTGCTGTGAAATCTGAAATTATGTATGCCATCTGCTTGCTGCCACATGGACTGGTGTGAGGGGGAAAATGAAGGATCAAGTCATTGCCTGACTACGCAGTTCTGCAGATGGAAATTTGGCAATGACTTGTTCTTGGTGCTTGCAAGCGGGCCTTCATTCTGAATGCTTTGGATTATTGGTTATTTTATTTTTACTGGTATTAAGCACTAGCAAAAAACCAAAAAAAATCAGTTCATCAGACTTTGCATGGGGTTGTCATAATAAGCTTATTTCCGTTTCTGTTCCTTTCCCTTTCTCTCAGGCTCGCAATATTTTGATGATGTCATTTTAGCTTATATTTTTACACCTAGCCATTTATGAAAAGGTTTTTCTTGAAAAAATAATAAGATACAGATTTATAGTGACAGGATCTATTTTATAAATCCAGGTGTTCAATTTGTCTGTTTTTAGCAGGAGGAGATCTGCATGGACCAAAATGACAAAATGGTGTTTCTCAATGAATGTTGTGGCTCTGAGAATTTAGGGAAGAGACAACGGTGGCAAAACAGATGATAACACTATCTGATTGAGATTAACAGGACAGTATTTTCTGAGTTCTTTCTATGATGTCCAAAACTGGAGAGATTATGATATCAGTCAAAGAATGAAGACCACTACTGTAGCTGTTTATCACGATCGGGTAGTGATTGTTATTTATAATGCGTTGTTTCGGGGGAAGCAAATCAGGTCAGTGCTGCCCACCCTAGTGCCACTGCGAAGACAGAAGCACAACCATTTTGTGTTTTTTCCAGAAGTGGGTGCACCCAGGGATGTCCACAAGAGAGCAGAATTATAGGATACTGTGCTCTGGTAAGCAGAATAACCTGGTGACACATTCAGGAATAATATCAAGTCTAACCGCCATTTGCATTCTAAATAAACAATTACACAATTTAGTGTCAAACTTCAACCTTTTTTAAAATAAAGAATCATTTGTTGTAAAAACACAGCTGAGAAAATAACACAAAGCAATCTTTATATTTCAACTGATTTTTAAAAACAGCATCATTCTTTCTGTGAGGCACTGAGCTGCCTAATTTTATAGCTAAACTGAATAGAATGCCATGTGAGATTGCATAGTAAATAGATGGCTCTGGTGTAATGGGATCTCTTGTTTCAGTTTTTAACTCTCTAACTACTGAACTGCACTGTGTCAAGTAGAATACAGACCATTAGTATGCAGAATCCAATCCTGTGAGTGGCATTGAAAACCCAAATGGTTTTCAAATTCATCACTTTAAACACTTTAGTGTGAGTACAGATGGCAAACCACCCCATTATATGGGTGATACTTGTTGCTTCTGCAAATATGTCAGACCAGACAGGGTTTTGTAACAACAGAGGATGCAGAGTTTAACATATTCAGATATGTGAACGGTGCATAATTTTTGTGAATATTTCTCTGAAGTGATGGTCATCTCCTCATCTCTCCCCTCTTAGCTCACTTTACCCCAATATGTGCTTGTCACTAGTTTCTCTTGTGCCTAACTCCTCCTTCTCCCCTACTGTCCCCTTGTATATATTTTGGTAGTTCTAGCTATCTCCTAATTCCCTCACATCCTTTCTTGCCCCTCCCCTGCTACACCCTGGTTTGTAGTGGTATGCCAATGGAAGAGCAAAATCCCAATGGCGAAATCCCCCAATGACAATTTCGATAAATTTCCAAATTGTCGCTGTGTGGGACTCCATGATGAAATCTCACCCTTTCACCAAGTTTCACCCGAGTTAACTCCAACTCAGAGTTAACAATCTATGGGGGATGCGCGGGAGGCACAGCCCCCCCCCGATAGAAAGACACACCTATGTCTGTCAGGTGACATTTTCCCTGTCGACATTGAGGACGTTGTTATGCCAAATCTAGACAACATTGTTGTCATGTCGGCATAGGTAAACCGTTTGTAGTTCTTGGGTTCCATGTTGGGCCATGCTACATTCATATTTCTCTGGGAGTACTGTGTATTTTGCAGATAATTGTTTTTTTTTTTTTCACAGAAACATAGACAATGACAACAGAAAAACACCAAAGGTCCATCTAGTCTGCCTGGAGTTACCTATCTGCCTCATGACCTCTTGTTCATATGGAGTTTTATCCTCCTGTTCCACCACACTGCCCTCCTCCCTACGGCTACCAACCTGAGCAACTACCAGACCTTTCACTCTTTCCTAGCCAGGCCTGAAACCATTTATGTTCTTGGCACCAACCTCCTCTGCTGGCAGACTGTTCCATGGCTCAACCACCCTATCCATACGACAGAACTTCCTCATATTCCCCCTTAAACCTTCCACCCCCCAGTTTCCACTCATGATGTCCAGTTCTTGACTCTGTACTCCTGCTAAATAGTTCCACACAGTTCACCTTGTTTATTCCCTTGAGGAATCTGAAGGTCTCTATCATATACCCCATCTTTCGCTTGGTCTCCAGCGAGTAGATGTTCAGTGCTTTGAGACAATCTTTGTAAGATCTGCCCTGTTAGCATAGAATCATTTTGGTCACCTTGCATTGCATCGTTCTTGCTCTTGCTCCCCTCTTTCAGGTTGCCCCTAGGATAAGCCTTGGCTCAGTGCACCGTCCCTAGCACAACATTAAAAAAAAAAATGGCAAAATATGGACTCTACTTGAACGAAACTTTATTGTAGAGTGACAGTTTATGCAGCTGCATGAAGATAATGCAAATCATTTTTAAGGAATTAAGAAATGAGGAGTCTAACTGTAACTACTTGGACAATTGGGGCTGTTTTATCCTTTGGAAACCTACTGTATCTGGTTCTCCCAATCAATAACATTGATTTTCCTGTAAAATATAATAATCTGAACTACTAAAGAAAACACAATCAGGTTGAGTTGGATATCTTTATTTAGTATTTTTCACTTGAATATTTAGTTTTTTCAAACACTTTTTCATGTTCCAATTGGAGCTTGTGACTACTATACTGTATACCACATATTTTGTCATGAGGAAGTTGGAGAGGTGGTCCCATCTACACACTACCAATGATACCCCTGGGTCCTGTGCTGACCAGCCACAGTGGTGAGTATTTCTTACATGAAGACCTCCCTCCAACCTTGGCACAAGCAAGGCTGCAGGCTTTTGCCTCTTCCTCCTGGGATCTCCCCTTATCTGAGAGGTCTTTGTGTCCAATAGCAAAGTAATAATACGGCACATGTGAACCCTAGGGCTATGATAATTACACTAAATAAGGCCCCAATTATCTACAGTGCATTTTTTTGCAACCTGAAGTATCCTTGGTATGGCATACCATTAGATGAGTGATTCATTAGGGCACCACAACCAGTTTGCCTGTCATGCTGGTGAACTGGATTTCACTACGCTTGGCAGGGATGGTGCTGTAGGGGTGTTGCACCCCTTGCCCCATACACCTCCGACATAGAAGTGATTATAATAAAGTATGGGGGTGCAGGGGGCAAAGCCAGGATGTGCCCCAGGGCATTCATTATGATGGGGGTTGGCTGGCATAATGGCCGGGCATGATGTTCGACGTCAGCATTGTGCTGGTGCCCTAATGACGGTCACCATTTTTCTTGTTGCCGTGACATGGATGAACCCCTAGATACACACTAGAACAATTTTATCTGCTTTTTTAAAAGTTACCACATTAAAAACTAGCTTGGGTCAAAGATCACTGCTGCTTCAACTTCCAAGTTTGTACAGTTCACTTCCACAACATCTTACTGATTTGTTATTGGGCTTAACTGCATTTAAAATAAAGCTGATGAAGTTTTTAGCAATTTCTGGCAACTGTAATTGCTTATAAATATTGCTTTTACCTTTTTAATAATAGAGATACTAAACAAATATTTTTGCTCAGTATTTACAAATGAAGAAGGGGAGGTACCTAAAACAAACAATAGAAACACTCTGGATACAGAAGTTGATACCAGCCCATTTACAGAAGAAAGGGTTCTGAAAGAACTCTTGAAATTGAAGGTAGATAAAGCAATGGGGCCTGATGGGATTCATCCCAGAATTCTAAAAGAACTAAGGGAAGAACTAGTGACACCACCGACTACCCTCTTTAACAAATCATGGGAGGATGGGGTGGTACCTGAGGACTGGAGGAGGGTAGATGTGATTCCCCTTCACAAAAGTGGGAGCAGGGCAGAAGCAGGAAACTACAGACCTGCTAGTTTAACCTCAGTGATAGGGAAAATGATGGAATCACTTCTGAAGGAAAGAATTGTCAAGTATCTAGAGGCCAGAGGAGCACAGGACCCAAGGCAGCATGGATTCACAGCAGGAATGTCATGCCAGATGAGTCTAATAGATTTCTTTGACTGGGTGACCAAAGTAGTAGATCAGGGAGGGGCTGTGGACATGGCCGACCTAGAATTTAGCAAGGCATTTGACTCAGTCCCACACAAAAGATTAATATACAAGTTAGCCAGCCTGGGAGTGGGTCCCAAGATGATAGCCTGGGTAAAGAACTGGCTGGAGAATAGGACACAGAGGGTAATAGTAAATGGAGTCCACTCTGAAGAAAGGGGGGTTACTAGTGGGGTGCCGCAGGGTTCAGTATTAGGACTGGTCCTCTTCAATGTCTTTATAAGTGACATTGCAGAGGGACTGGAAGGAAAAGTATGTCTCTTTGCAGATGACACAAAGATCTGCAACAGACTTGATGCACAAGGTGGGGTGGAAAGGATGAGAAGGGACTTGGCAAGGTTAGAGGAATGGACAAATGTATGGCAGCTTAGATTTAATGCTAAGAAGTGCAAGGTAATGCACCTGGGAAACAAAAACCCAGGGGAAGAGTACACAATGGGGGTGAGATACTAACAACAACAAAAATGGAAAGAGACCTGGGGTAGTCATATCAGATGACTTAAAGGTGAGCAATGTGGAGAGGGCAGTAAGGAGGGCTGGGGGGATACTGGGATGCATAGGGAGAGGCATCACCAGTAGAAACCAGGAAGTTGTTATCCCTCTGTACAGACAGCTGGTGAGACCCCATCTGGAGTACTGTGTGCAGTTCTGGAGACCCAATCTCCGCAAGGACATAGACAAGATGGAAGCTGTCTAGAGGGCAACTAAAATGGTGCAGGGACTGCACCAGAAGACATATGAAGAGAGACTAAAGGAGCTTAATATGTATAACCTCGAGGAAAGGAGGGAGGGGGGGACATGATAGAAACTTTCAAGTACCTCAAGGCAATCAACAAAGTCCAAGAGGGTAGCATCTTTCAAAAAAAGAGGTGTGCAAGAACAAGGGGGCACAATTTGAAGATGGGGGTGGCTCAGAGGTATTGTAAGGAAGTATTTTTTCACAGAGAGGGTTGTGGATGATTGGAACAGCCTTGCGGAACAGGTTGTGGAGTCAAAAACAGTGGTTGAATTCAAGCATGCATGGGACAGCCATAAGGAAATTCTAGGGGTTGGGGGTAGAAAGAAGTAGGTTGCTGGTTAACTAGGATCTGCAGCTTATCCATTAGGTAGGGAAATGGGCAGACTGGGTGGGCCAAGCGATCCTTATGTGCCGTCAAATTCTATGTTTCTATGTTCAATCAGTCAATCCTTTATTTGATATAGCGCACTTCTCCATTGTGACTCAGTATACTTCACAGTTTAAAATTCTTAAAAAACAAGTTTAAACAGCGCAGTACAGTACAAAAGGCATATACATTATGGCTATATATCTGTAGGAATATTCTAACTTCCCATAAAAGCAAATTGAAACAGGAAGGTTTTGAGCACCTGTTAAAGAATGTCCATTGTTGGACTCGCACGCATGCAGCATGGAAGGGAGTTCCACAGTACTGGGGCTGCATAAGAAAAAGAGCGGGCACCAGATGTTTTAAAATAAATCCTAGGAACTTCCAATAATCCCATGTCAATGGAACACAGGGAGTGGATGGGTCGGTAGGGAGTCCAGTGATCTTTCAGGTATTCAGGCCCCTGATCATGTAGGGCCTTGTAGGTCAGCAAACTGATCTTAAAGGAGATTGTCCACCTAACCAGCAGCCAGTGCAGAGAGTGCAGCACAGGTGTGACATGGCACATCCGAGGCAAGCCAGTCAACAACCTGGCTACCACATTTTGCACCAGCTGAAGGTAGCGTATATCTCCCCGTGTTAGCCCTAGGTACAGGGCATTGCAGTAATCCAGACATGAAGTCACAAAAGCATGCACCAGTGCCAGCAGATCAGTCGGGGTCATCAGGTGTTTCACCCTGGCAATGTTCCTCAGATGGCAAAAAGAAGTTTTGACCATGGCAGACACCCGCGTTCTAAGCATCAGGCCACAGTCCAACACAATGCCAAGGTTCCTCACTTGATCCAAGGTAAGCAACTGGGAGTCTTCAAGCCTAAGCCCCATGGCTCAACCAGTTTTCATCCTCACCCCCCTGAAGACCAGGTTCTAGCACTAGTACCTCTGTCTTGTCTGGATTCAACCTCAACCAGTTCGCCCTCATCCAATCTTGAATCTCAGACAGGCAGTTGTTAATTACTGAGACCATCTCCTGCTGCTTGGGCACAAAGGACATGTAGAGCTGAGTGTCATCTGCATATCAGTGGAAACTCAGCCCATAATACCTTATAATGTCCCCTAACGAAAGCATGTACACTGTGAACAACATGGGGAACAACATGGAGCCCTGTGGGACCCCACATGGCAGGGACATGGGCACTGAAGAAAAGACTCCAGACACCACAAGTTGCAACCTGCTGGTGAGGTAAGATCTAAACCAGTTGAAGACTGTACCAGACAGTCCACAGCAGACACACAGGTGCTCTCATCAGTACCCCTTAGTCCATGGTGTCAAACGCTGCTGAGAGATCAAGGAGGACAAGGATAGAATGACTCCCTCCGATCCCTTGCCACCAGATCATTTAACATCTGAACCAGGGCAGTCTTGGTACTAACCAGACTGGAGAGGCTCATAGATGTCATGGGCTGTTAAAAAGGCCTCCTGTTGCCTGGCCATCACCTTCTCAATAACCTTGCTCACAAAGAGAAGGTTAGAGATGGGTCTGTAGTTAGCTAGACAGTTGGCGTCCAGTGAAAGTTTTTTAAGGAGGGGTCCTACAACCACCTCCTTTAGGGGCTCTGGAACCCCCCCCGACTCCAAAGAACATCAGACTATCTTTGCCAGGACTGGGCTAATGACATCAATGCACCTCACAAGTGTTGGTCCTGGGTCCAAACTACAGTACGTTGGTCGAAGCTCCTGGGTGACCCTCATGACATCTACTACTGCTACCTGGTCGATGTCAGACCAGACAGACTGAGTGCCTGCAACCTCACGCCCTTCACCACAATGACCCATAGAGGGCGCTGCCTGGATTTCTGATCTAATAGAGGCAATGTTATGTGCAAAGAATAGAGTGAACTCATCACATCTTGACGATGAAAAAGATCCTTCAGATTGCCGACAGGCTGGATTACACAGCCTGTCCACAGTGCACAAGAGCTAAGCCAGTGTATTGATTGCTGTAGCAATCTCCTTGGACAAGAACTCTGCCTTCTAACAAGAAATTGCTGACTGATAGACTCTGTAATGGACCATCAATTTAAGTTTGTCCTCCCCCAGACCAGATCTCCACCAGCGCCTCTCCAACCTTCGACACCTCTACTTCTACTCCCAGAGAGTCCCATCAAACCAAGGTGACCTCTGGTGTGAGGTGAGGGGTTGAACACGAACAGGTGCAATAGAGTCAAGAGCCTTTGCAATGACCTTTCTATTGGTCAAAACCAGTTCCTCTGGCCCATTGCACACACTCATCAGACCTGATAGATCCAGCACTGCCATCAGACCCTGTGAGGTCAAACCCCTTAAGGGGCTATACTGGACCATCTCCGTTGGGGAGGGTCTATTTGGGGGGCCTCAAATGAGAACCTCACAGTAAGGTGGTCCGACCATACAACCGGGCTCCACCATCAGGTCAAATACCTCCATTCCCAGCAGGAAGATGAGATCCAACAAATGGCAGTGAATATGGGTTGCAGAGATAACAACCTGTGTCAGGCCCAATGAACACATTAGCTAGAGGAAGTCTTGATCAAACTGCGAGAGTTCATTATTGATCCAGGCATTGAAGTCACCCAGAACAAGCCATCTAGGCAACTCCAATACCATCTTGACGATGAAGTCCGCGACTTCCTGCAGGAATTCCTTCCCATCCCCAGAGGCCGGAAGACGAGAAGGATCCTGCAACCTATACCTACATACCTTTGAACGGCAGTACATTCGAAGGATCTCATTTCTCCCACTGGGAAGGCTGCAAAGCTTTGGTCCAATTTAAAACATATTGTCACACTCGTGGTCCTTTCTCGGGCAGTGTACCAATGGGTACCCGGCCAGAATAGCCAATTCCAAAACTGGGGCGGCATTTTCATCCAGCCATGTCTCGGTCATGCAAGCCAGATCAGATGATGCAACAAGACTGGCAATTATTGCTGTCTTGTTTTTAAATGTTCTATTACGTGACTGTGAATTTTGTTGTTGGATGTATGTTCTTTTGTGTATATCTGATCACCCATTTGAAAGAAGAGATCTAACTTATGCAACTGCAACACATTGTGCCTTCTCGGATGAGAGTGAGGAACACACTTTTTCATCTATGGCAATAGTTAAGGTGAACAGGAAACCAAGGGGCAATGATTTTAAAAATCTGATATTGGAGAGAGAGCATTTCTGGATATTAACTTTGAAAGCTAATATCAAACCTGGCTTGAACTAGCAACTTGATGTACATCCATATTTAAGGAAAAAGAAATGAACTAGTATTGCATCTAAATTTAAGGGCAGTTTTTTTTTTTGTCAAATACCCATGCATGTAGCTATTTGGGATGAAATTAAGAATGTCTAATTTCTGGATTGAGATAATAAGCCAGATTTATACAACACTGAAGCTTTTAACATTTGTTCCTCTATCGTTTCAACACCCCGTAGCTTGGATACTTTTTTCCCTCTTTGTCTTCTACGTCATTTTATTTCTTAGTCCTTTTTCCTTAGCCCAACTACCCTGTTTCCTTACCACTGTTCTCAACCTCCCCTTGTTCTTATATACAAGAACACGGTGATGTTTTTAACATCAATTATTTACACAAGTTTAGCACATGATTGCAAGCACTTTAAAGTCACAGTGTTTTTATTTTTTTCTACTTTCCTTTTTTCCCCTCCTGCCCCCGGGGCCCACTCCTTCCTTCCTCTCCCCCTCCTGTACCACCTTCGGTGGGATCTGCCCCTAGAGTGCCTCCTTCCTCCTTCTGCACATTGGGGTCTGTCCCTCTCTGGTGGCCCAGATGGTACCTGAGAGGCTATCATCTAGGGCCTCCGGGGGGGGGGATTTTCTCATTTTCTTCCCTGGTCCCTGCCCTCTGGGACGTCCGGCGCTAGGACGTACATCCCGAGAGGAGGCATGCTGATGCACTCCAGGTCTCTCATGTACCACCGACATCCCCCCTCCCCGGCTCCGAACGGAGCCGCCTCCATCCCCTTCAGTTGTCGGTGCTCCCACTTGCTTCGAAGGGGATGCAGAATGCAGATGCGTTCTTGGTTCCCACCCCTGAGAGAGGAAAGCATCCATTGGGATGCTCGATTCTCTCTCTCCTCTGCCGACCCCCCGCCACCCGAGTTCGCTCTCGAACCCGGTCGCCGCGAAGCGAGATGTGGCGCCCAGCTTTAACCTCAGCGCCACTGGGCCGGGTCATTCTGTTTTTTTACTGTAAATTATGAATGACTTCTGGAATATAAGAATGTAATTTGGAGTATGGCTAGTGCAACATTTTAAAACACAATCAGCAGAGGGTGTGCTTCTGATGTCATAGTATCACTGTTTTTTTGTTAGAGTATTTAAGAGGTGTGTTTGTAAGAGTCTTTGATAAAAGAATTGTATTTCTGAAAAATGTCAGGCGAGACTCACGTCTGTGTGATCAATAAAGTAATCGATCAAGGTGTGGGCGTCCCTCTTTCAAGGTTGTGTGTGCTCAGAACATCAGGGTAAACTCCTCTGTTGGTTTGTTCTTTGAAGCACCACTTACCTAGTGCGCACTCTGGTATGCTTAGATGAGAGCACTACTGTATAGCACAAAAGACTGTTCAAAACTGGAATGTTTGCTTGACTGAGCTGATGTGAGTAAAAGATATCTCTACACCTGGGCTACATTTATTGACTGTATTGCTGTTTTTGTTAAGTTTGAAACCACAATACACTAGTAAATTCCTTGAATTCACAAATCTAGTGTGGACCTTACCGTTTTATGAGAATGCTGACCAGCTGCCTGGATTCCCAGGTGACTATGTCAACATTTCATCAGCCCTGCATTCAGTGCAAATAGAATTTTATAGGCACAGGTTAGTCATATATATAACACACACCATTCCAGTAAATTCAATTACAGAAAGCTCCTTATCACTAGCATACACACTGTCTAAGCCAATAATTCCACCTCTTGGGCATGTTCAAGTGTTTTAATGTACTTCAATAATTAGTATGCTGATAGATAACTTTGGAAACTATCAAAGAGAGAACACAATGGCAATGAAAAATCATAGCAAAGGGCCAGAATGTGCAGCACTTTCTTATTTTAAACAATAATATGTCTACAAATCATGGACCCATATAGTTAGTGAGAAGGAATGTTTCTATGAAGTTAGTTCAGTGATTTAATAATTTGTGTGTCCAGAAATAGCTCTAACATTATTAAGAACATCAATAAACCTATGTGGAGTAAGAGGTAATATGAGTGTGAAAATCATAGCGCTATGCGAAATTCACAGTGGTTGAGAGGTATGATGACAATCCGGCACTCTCAAATACAACAGGACAGCTAGTATTCTTTTCTCAAGTTATAGCCTTTAACACAGTCATAGTAAAGCTCTGGCTATACTTAGAGACACTGAATTTTTGTTGTTGCTTAATTTCACTATATTTAATAGTAGGGCTGCACAAACCTCTAAAAGTTCTACCTCACAAACTGAGTAGAACCCAAAAAAGTTCTACCAGGTTTTACCTGGTTATACCAGGTAGAACCCAGCAGAACCAGGTTCTACCAGCTATGATCAAGTTATACCAGGTAGAATTGGGTTCTACCAACTATAACCACGTTCTACCACGTAAAATCAGGTTCTACTAAGTAAAACCAAGTTCTACATTGTATAATCAGGTTCTACAATATATAACCACATTTTACCTGCTTCTACTTAATTAAGAAAGCCACAGTAGTATTGTTTTTGCATGTCTGGGAAAGTACATGTAGTACTAAGTATGGTATGTATTGCAAAGCTGTGGTGCATAGGATTCTGTTTAAGTGCTGCAAAGCTTTGCAAAACTCACCATTCTTGAAGTCAGAATACTAGTACTACATGTACATTCCCAAACATGCAAAATAAAACGTGGATTTTTTTTATACCCAGGTAGAACTTGATTATATATTGTAGAACCTGGTTATACCCAGCAGATGCGGTGGCTAAAAAGATTTAGCAAGTGATAAAAGTCAGGGATTATGACTCATATATTCCACCCCCCTCCTTTCTCTTTGACAATGCTCACTGAGCGGCCCCCCCCCCCCTTCCTTTCCCTACTAATTCCTCCTCCCCTATCTCCCTCCCTTCTACTCCCACCAGCTCTCCCCCGACCATAAGTTTTGCACCTTTTGTTATCTTTTGCTTCGTTGGAGATTGTATTCTATTGAAACAAAATTGTAATTGAACTGTAACTTTTTTGTTTGTAAGTACTGTGTCCCTTGTACTACTGTTCTGATGTCCTCTTTGTGACGAGGTACCTTTGTAAATGAGCCTCTGGCTCAAAAGTTTCTAAACTGATGTTTAACTAAATAGATAAATATATAAATAAATATATCATCCCTGACAACTTTTGCTTTTAAATCTGGTTGCAGCCTAAAGAGTTAACCCCTGAGCTTCACCCTGTTACAATAATGTAATTCTTCCCCCACTGTTGGATCCAAGTACTAATAGAGCCCAATGGTTGTGGCCATGGGCCATAAAGAAATGTAGGGGTATGGCTGGCATCCAGTACAGTTTTGGGTTTTTTATTATTCTGAATAAATGTCAATATTACCCACCCTCATTCTCTCCTGTCCTGCTCCCCATACCTTCCATAGTTATCTATGTCAATAATACCCCATTGTCCCACCCTCCCCAACACCCCTTCCTCACCTCTCTCTCTAACAGCAGAACTTCTTAGCTTATACCATATATGGTAGTAGTGACAACCAGCAAGTACTACTTCCATTTATGAGAGAGAGAGAGATAGACAGAAGAAGCTGTTTCATTCTGATAGACTAGTCAGGTTCACATGCAACCAAGAAAGGCAGGAGAGTGTCCAATTAAGTGGAAGGAGGAATTCAATGGATGGATGGAGAAGGAAAAAGGGAGTCAATTAATTTTTCACTTTTTTTTGGTAGTATTCATTGAATAGTGAAGAAGGGTTCTAGACATTTCCTAAAAGCACAGTGTCTGGAAAAATAATTAGCTATGTGATATTGCTAAGGAGAAGGGTGTGAGAGGGATGTGTGTAAGAGTAGGTGGAGGGGGAGGTATTGGCATACTTGGATATCAGGTTGATGGAGGATAAGAGTCAGGAGAGTCAGAGTGTGCTTGTTGGAAATGTGAAAAGGTTGATCCTGAATATAGTCATCATCTTTACTCAGAATAATGAAAAAAAAAACATAACAGTCGACCATCCGCAAATTTTCTTTATGATGCCAGGTGTGCGGTTGAGGATCTAACAATGGAGGGTGTATTATATTTGTAAGAGGGAGTTGCCCACAAGATCTGGACTTGGATTTGGTGGTGGTGGGGGGGGGTGGAGTAAGATCAGAGATTTATTATTTTTTGTATTCTCATGATGGTCAGTCAGTACGTGGAAACACCATTTTTTTTTATTCTAGTCTTATTTTCATTTTCCAGGTTAGGATGAAAACAGTTTGCATCTGGAGGATGGCTCATTTCAGATCAAAGCCTTCGCTGGGTCCTTGAGTGTGGCACTGAAATAGAGAAGGGACAGTAGATATTTTGCAGCAAATCCCCATCTGGACATGAAGAAGATCATTTATTTATTATTTATCTTATATATGTTTTTTTTAACAACCTAATAAATATTGAATCTGTAGTTAACAAAACATGGCAATAAAGCCAAATGGATGAAGAACGGTGTGACACTAATGTTTAGTCATTTATGGTTGTTTTAGCTGAACATTTTGTAGTGGCTCTTCAACTTTTGGTGCTAGGTGGGGCCTCAGTGGCATATGAGAACCAGCAGTAGACATTTGTTTGAAAAATGAATGGAACTTAAGAAACAGGAGGAGACAGGAGGACCCACCAGTAGAGGAAAGACAGGTGGAAAGGCTAGTGGCTACTAATGGCAACAGAATCCCTCACCATTATCATCATCATCAGCATAACATGCCATCTGGGTGTTGTCAGCCTGCATACATTTTGGACAGTATATGTTTTTGAATTGTGGCAGGTTTATTTTTATGTTGATTGCACGCATGCACAAGAAACATGTTGCATCAGCTTTCTCCACAAGCAGGTTGTGGAGTCATGACACTGTTGTGCCCAATGCCCCCACAGCCTGCAAAGACTTGTCCCCCATCCCCCAATGCTGTGGCACGCTGCTGCTGACTCTAGTTCAGCCAGCGTGCCACAACCTTCTAAAAAAGTAGCCGCTGCAATCAGGGGCCACCTCGTCATTGCAGCATCAGCCATCCGCTGCAATGAGGAGGCGACCCGTCATTGCAGGCGGAATGAAACCCCTGATATTGTTTGTGAACATGGCGGCTTTGCCCATGTTCACAAACAATATAACCCCCTCCCCCACCATGTTTATTTGCCGACGGGGCCCTAACCTCATTGGCTGTGGTGCCCCTGTTTCTGTTGTTGCCGACGGGAAGCCTTACTCCCTGTCGGTATTCTGTAACCCCAGTTTTGTTCCTGCCGATGGGGTGCCCAATTCTCCGCCAGCATAATGAACCCCCCAGGTTTTGTTCCTGCTAACAGGGTGCCCAATCCCCTGCCGGTATAATGACCCCCGGTTTTGTTCCTGCGGACGGTGCCCAATCCCCATAGGCTACTGCTGTTCCCCAAAACCAAAGCCTCTGCTAGCACGCTGGGAGCCCACCCCAGCATGCCAGATGCCCCTGCGATGGGAAAAACGGTCCCGCTGACGTCTTTTGTTTTTTTTTTTTCTCCTGAAAAATGGAAACTGTCCTCGGCGCCGCCCTGCCCCCCACCCACAACCCACACCCACCCAATGCGCACCCTGCCTCCCCGCACCCCCTTCACCCCATACTTACCTCCAGAGCTCGGCACGACGATCTTCGGTGGACTGGGAAAACGTCTGCACTCTTCAAAGCTGACCGTGAACTGAGGAAATGCTGTTAAGCTGTATAATGTAATAAATAGGGTTTTTTTCAACTGTAGTGCATATCTCGGGCACTTTTGGGAATTTTTTCATCAAATTTTTAACATGGGGTTTTTGGGACCCTTCCTCATGAATTCTTGAACTGTTATGGCATTAATTGGCCCCGAAAGGTGGTTTTGCAGTCACTGTGCAGAATCACCCTTCTGGGCCGATTAACAAAACGACAGTGCCAGTATTCATGAGGTGGGATCTCAAAAAGCCTATGTTGCAAATTTGCTGGAAAAAATCCAACACGACTGTTTTATTGAGCGCATGCTATGCAGCTGCTGCGTGTACACTCGTAATTTCACAAATTTACAATATTTTCTTGCCAGATTTTCAACACTGACATTTTGTCACACCTCCTTGTGAGCAGTACAGTTGTCATTGTTCACATCCTGGCCGAAATGTTTTTTTACACTTCTGGTGCAGAATAGCACGGTCACTGTGGGAAATTAGTGTTCAGGACAGATTAAGAAGATGACAGTTACACTGTTCATGAGTAGAGGTCCTAAAATGCCTATGTTGAAAATTTGGTAACGATACTCCATAAAATGACTGTGTTATGAGCGTGCATTGCACAGTTGGCACGCACGCTCGTAACTTTGTGAATTTATAATATTTTCACTCCAGATTTTCAACATTGCCATTTTCCCAGACCAACTTATGAACAGTACAGCTGTAATTTTTCCCACCCTGGCTGAAACGTGTTTTTGCACTTCTGACGCAGAATAGAGCAGTCGCTGTGGGATATCACTGTTCGGTACAGATTAAGAAAATGACAATGATACTGTTCATGAGCAGAGGTCCTAAAATGCATATGTTGAAAATTTGGTGATGATAGCCCATCAGTTGACTGTGCTACAAGTGTGTGTTGCGCACTTTCCACGCAACCTTGTAACTTAACAGATTTCTAATATTGTCGCACCAGATTTTCAACAGTGCCATTTTTTCACACCTCCTTATAAGCAGTACAGCTGTCATTTTTCACATCCTGACCAAAATGTGTTTTCACAGTTCTGGCACAGAATAACATGGTCACTGTGGGAAATTAGTGTTTGGGACAGATTAAGAAAATGACAGTGGCACTGTTCATGAGCAGAGGTCCTAAAATCCCTATGTTGAATATTTGGTGACGAAACTCCATAACATGACTGTGTTACAAGCGTGCATTGAACTGTTTCCACGCACCCTTGTAACTTCACAAATGTGTAACACTGTCACACCACATTTTCAACAGTGGCATTTTTTCACAACTCCTTATGAACACTACAGCTGTCATTTTTCACATCCTGGCCAAAATATGTTTTTGCACTCCTGCTGGACAACAGCATGGTCACTCTGGGAAATCAGTGTTTGGGACAGATTAAGATTGACCGAGTGAAGGGGGGAGTGACCAAGCTCAACTGAGTTCTGTCGGGACTGCTGCAGATTTGTTTGTGTTCAGACAAAGGACCCAACACAAGAGCCCAGTACAAAAGGACAGCCTGCAGCACTGGGAGAAACAGAACGAGGCAGCGAGTGAGGGAGGGGGAGTGAGCAAACTCACCGAAGTGCTGTCAGGACTGCTGCAGATGTCTTTGTAGGCAGAAAAAGGCGTCAGTACAGGCAGGGGCCCAGTAGAAAAGGCCAGCCTGCAGTGGTGGGAGAAACAGTACAAGCGAGTGAGACAAGGGGACTTAGTGAGCTCAACGGAGCTCTATCAGGACTGCTGGGATTTCTTTGTGAGCAGAAAAAGGTGCCAACGCAGCCAGGAGCACCCATACAAAAGCACAGTCTGCGGCACCAAGAGAAACGGAACGAGCGAGTGACAGAGCAGTAGTGAGCGAGCTCAACAGAGCTCTAGTGTGACCGCTGCAGATTTCTTTGTGGGCAGAAATTGTGGCAACGCAGGCAGGAGCCCAGTACAAAAGGCCAGCTTGCAGCACTGGCACAAACGGAATGCAAGAGTGATAGAGGGGGAGTGAGCGAGCTCAGTCGAGTTGTGTCGGGACTGCTTCAGATTTCATTCTGGCCAGAAAAAGCCGCCAAAGCAGGTAGGAGCCCAGTACAAAAGGGCAGCATGCAGCACCAGGAGAAACAGAATAAGTGAGTGAGACAGGAGGAGTGAGTGACCTCAATGGAGCTCTGTCGGGACAGCTGTGGATTTCTTTTTGGGTAGAAAAAGCCATCACACAGGCAGGAGCCCAGTACAAAAGAGCAGCTTGCAGCACCAGGAGAAACAGAATCAGCGAGTGAGAGAGGGGGAGTGATCCACCTCAATGGAGCTCTGTCGAGACAGCTGCGGATTTCTTCCTCAGCAGAACATGGTCCCAACGCAGGCAGCAGCCCAGTACAAAAGAGCAGCCTGCAGCACCGGGACAAACAGACTGAGCCAGTGACAGACGGCCACTGAGCGAGCTCAACAGACCAACGCAATCAACATTCGGCATTGACAAATGCTTGTTTGAACAGTGAGCCTCTTCACATTTTTTGTGGAAAGACATGTTCTTTTGTCATTTCCTATTGCCCCAGCAGCACTGAAAATTCTCTCTGAATATGTGTTGGCAAGTGGGTAACTGAGGTATTCAACTGCAATCTCAGTTAATGAAGGCCACATTAATTTTTTCTTTTGCCAATACAGCAATGGTTCGTCACCTGCCATGAGATGTACAGTCTCCTCTATATAAAATGTTTCACCATTTTTGCAGCAGGGACTTCTGGTACCACAATAGCCGGCTGAGCCTTTCCAGGTGTCTTTATCAGACCAAACTCTGATAGCATGTCCCACAGTGGTTTGTCTTGTGGTGTAGCAGCAGTTCAGGTTGGTATTTGACAGTCAAAAACATCAGTAGTGGTGGTTCCAGCAGCAACGTCAGATTGTGCTCCCTCCCACTTCACCAGATTTTGATCAGAATTTAAATGTTGCCAAAAGGGCACTGATAATGTACTACTTTTCTCAATTATACATGCTGACTCTTTCTCAATTAAGAGTTTACAATAATATTCCAGGTCTTTAAAGTCATGCGGTTTGAAGAATGTTTCAATTGTATCCTTAAACCGAGGTCCAGAAGTGTGGGCAAAATGTAATGTTCTGCTTTGCACATATTGATAATGCGCTCATCACCGAGGAAGGTTTGTAACATTTTTCCCCACAAGTGATGCAGCATTGATGCATCATTGTCAAGGAAATTTGACTCAAGATGCTCCACTTTCAGCCTGACGAGTAAAATTAAGGGTAGTATCTGGCTTAGCTTGACAACATCAGAGCTCACCACTGAGGTAGCCTCCTGAAAGGGTTTAAGGACACGACAAAGATTCTCCATCAGACGCCACTGATTGGGGTTGATATTCATATCTCCTTTACCAATGCCATGTTGGACTGCATATTGATGGATGGCTTTCTGTTGTTCAAGCATTCTCTGCATCATATAGAAAGTGGAACTCCACCGGGTTGGAACTTCCTGTATCATCTGGTGGAGAGGGAGGCTATTTTCAGTCTGCATCTGCCGCAACAACTTTTGGGCTTTAACAGAATGACTAAAGTGGGTGCACACAGTGCGGGCAGCTGCAGTCAAGTTCTAAACATTTCTGTCTTGGTTAATAGTCTTTTACCAAGTTTATAGTGTGTGCAAAGTATAATACATATGTACAGTTACCAAGCCTTACTGTTGTCATGATATCTGAAGTGGTGTCAGACAATATAAACCCAGGTTGCAAGGACTATGGAGTCAGCCGCTCAGCAAACTTTTCTTCAAGGCCCTCTAGAAGCTGTTCCACCTTGTGGTCTTTTTCAAAACCTTAACTACATAATGCTGCCTGCCTTCAAACAGTGAAAGTCCCTTGCATCTTGCTGCTACTGACACTGCCACTACATGATGCTGATGAAGAGGAGGAAGGAAAGTTTACCCAATGGCCAGTCACAGCCATATAGTCAGTCATCTGGCCACTGGTCCACATCTCTGTCATGACATGAACCTTTTTGCCAAATGAACCTTTCAGATCATCAGACATGCTTTTCCGAACAGCATCATACAAGTGTGGGATGGCAGCAGGTGAGATCAGGTGCAACTGGGGACCTGGTGCTTTGGCACTGTGATTTCCATTACTGCTTTAAAACCTGGATTAGCCACAAAGGAGAACGGGAGCAAGTCAGTGGCAATAATCTCCCCAATTACCTTTGGTAATCTCCTTGAATCAGGCCTGATGGCCTTACATTTCTGTGACTGCTCAAAAGAATATTTCAAAGAAATTTGATGGGTGCTACACCTGCTGATATCCCCTGATTTTCTGGGCTGCTTCCCTTGACCTTTACTACCATGAGGGGTGGATGTTGTGGTCATGGATGGTATACAACTCCTGTTGGGTACGATGGTGGACTCAGAGTGGATAAAGAGATGAGAAATTGAAAATGTGGTGCTTTGACTGGAAGGCAGACTTTCATCATCCTTCCCCTCCGCATTAATTACTTCCTCACCTTGGGTAACATCCATATCCTCATCCTCCTCATCTGAGTGCAGCAGTGCAACAGCTTGTGTGTGCTCCTTTTGTGCTTTTTGATACTGATAAATGTGGAAATTGCTTGTATGTCTTACTGTTGATGTTCCCATCCGAGTACCCACTTTATCGTGACTTAATTTTGTTTTGCATAATTTGCAAACTGCATGGTTGTCAGATGATTTATCTTTTGTGGAAAAATTCCACACAACAGATTTCACAGATTTTGTTGCACTGCCACTGCTGCATATGGAGAGGATATGTTCACCAACACCACAGCCACTACTACTTCCAGTATCTCTTTCCATGTCCATCTGCATGTCTTTTTGATGCACAGCCTCTCTTACTGGCTGAACGGTTTTTATTTCTTCATTTCTGGAAGCCAGTCCAACTTCTGTCCTCTTGTTCCTCTGCATGTGTGGGTGTCTCCTTATGCCCCACAATCATTAATGTTTTTTTTACCACCAATACCACCACCATCCTTCCTAGAAGACTTTTTGGTTCTTTTTCTGGCCCTGTATTCCTCCTCTTCATCACACTCCCCAGAGCTACTGCTACTTGAAAGACTGATGGCTACCTTATCTAATACAAACTCAGGATCTGTTCCACTGATTTCCCCCTCACTCTCATCTGTCTTCTCCTCCTCATCATCATGCATCACACTGCTTACTAAGACTGGCTGCCACACTATGATGGCTGCACACTATGATGGCCCTCCCTTGTGCTCATCCTTGGAGTACTACAATGGGTTACCCCTGCAATGTCCTGAATTCTCTGTACTGTTGCCACTGTTGCCTGGATTGCCTGAGATGTGCTGCTACTGTTTTTTTTTTTTTTACCACTCTTGGTTTTCCTTAATTGGTCCGACAACAGTGCTTCCTGTCTTTCTATAATGGAAACTATAGTTGCTTCTAATCAGTCTTATTGTAAATGCTGACTGGGCCAATAACAGGGGGACTTTATCCCAAACAGGTCAGTACAGCACTGCTGGCAGCATTAAGCAGCTGAGCCAATAACAGGGAGATTTTATCCCAAACAAGCTAGTACAGCACTGCTAGGTGCGTCAAGTAGCTGTGCCAATAACAGGGAGATTTTTATCCCAAACAGGTCAGTACAGCACTGCTAACTGTGAAACGTAGCTAGGCCAATAACAGGGAGATTTTTATCCTAAAGAGGACACTATAGCACTGCTGGCTGCATCAAGTAGCTGCGCCCAAAACCGGGAAATTCACTCCCTAAAAAGTCAGTACGGCACTGCTGGCTGTGTCAAGTAGCTGCACCAATAACACGGAGACTTTATCCCAAACAAGTCAGTTCAACACTGCTAGGTGTGTCAAGTAGCTGGGCCAATAACAGGGAGATATTTATCCCAAACAAGTCAGTACAGCACTGCTGGCTGCATCCAGTAGCTGCGCCAGTACCAGGGAAATTTACTCCCTAACAGGTCAGTACAGCACTGCTGGCTGCATCAAGTAGCTGTGCTCAAAACCGGGACATTTACTCCCTGACAGGTCAGTACAGCAATACTGGCTGTGTCAAGCAGCTTGGCTAATAACAGGGAGATTTTTATCCCAAACAGGTCAGTACAGCACTGCTGGCTGCGTCAAGCAGCTGAGCCAATAACAGGGAGATTTTATCCCAAACAAGTTAGTACACCACTGCTGGCTGTGTCAAGTAGCTGCACCAATAACAGGGGGACTTTATCCCAAACAGGTCAGCTCAGCACTGCTAGGTGTGTCAAGTAGCTGGGCCAATAACAGGGAGATATTTATCCCAAACAAGTCAGTAGAGCACTGCTGGCTGCATCTAGTAGCTGCACCAGTACCAGGGAAATTTACTCCCTAACAGGTCAGTACAGCACTGCTGGCTGCTTCAAGTAGCTAGCCCAAAACTGGAAAATTTGCTCCCTATCAGGTCAGTACAGCATTGCTGGCTGCATCAAGTAGCTGCACCAATAACAGGGAGACTTTATCCCAAACAGGTCAGTACAGCGCTGCTGGCTGTATCCAGTAGCTGTAAAAATAACAGGGAGACTTTATCCCAAACAGGTCAGTACAGCGCTGCTAGCTGCGACAAGTAGATGGGCCAACAACAGGGAGATTTTTATCCTAAACAGGTCACTATAGCACTGCTGGCTGCATCCAGTAGCTGCACCTAAAAATTGGAAATTTACTCCCTAAAAGGTCAGAACAGCACTGCTAGCTGGATCAAGTAGCTGCAACAATAACAGGGAGACTTTATCCCAAACAGGTCAACAGCACTGCTGGCTGTGTCCAGTAGCTGCACCAATAACAGGGATATTTTTATCCCAAACAGGTCAGTACAGCACTGCTGGCTGCATCCAGTAGCTGTGCCCAGAACTGGGAAATTTACTTCCTAACAGGTCAGTACAGCACTGCTAGCTGCGTCAAGTAGCTGGGCTAATAACAGGGAGAAATTTACCCTAAACAAGTCAGTACAGCTTTGCTGGCTGAGTCAAGTGTACCAATGACGGGGAGATGTTATTTCAAACAAGTCAGTACAGCACTGCTGGCTGCATCCAGTAGCTACGCCCCCAACTGGGAAATTTACTCCCCAACAGGTCAGTACAGCACTGCTGGCTGCATCTAGGAACAGGGAGATTTTATCCCCAACAGGTCAGTACAGCACTACCAGCTGCGTCAAGTAGCTGGGCCAATGACAGAGAGGGAAAAAAATCACTCTACTAGCCCAGATTAGTGATAAACTGAACTGAACTGATTCCACAGACTCTCAGAGCAGCACAGCAAATTGAGTTGAGTCACTCAGATCCTCCCATCCCTTCTGTTCTCTTTCTCTAGTAGTGGCACTGGTGTTAAAGGTAATTTAATTTTTAAACTATACTTTTTTTTTGCCAGTGCCTTACAAGTTACTGGACTAGTCTATGAGTCAGGAGGAGGACCAGAAGGATCCACTATTTAATTATTAACCTCCTAAATTATCCAGCTCACACCACAGTTACAAAAAAAAATGAGACAACACAAATTGTCAGATTCAATACACTGTACTAGTCACTACTGTTTTCTTTTTCTGCCCTGATGTTGTGAATATGTAGGTAATATAGGTATAGGTAGACAGGACCATAGGAAAATGGAATGGATTAGATCGATGATTTTCTCACTGAACAATACACACACAGTAAATGAGAGAGACTATGTGTAGATTAGAACTACCTATTACAATATAAATACTTTTTAACTTTTTTCTTGCTTTTATCTATTTTTTTGCCACAACATGAATTGAAAAATAACTGTCCCTAATCTGACCAGTCCCCCTCTGTTTATCCTTATCTTCTTCCTGCTTACCCGCCACCACCTATCTCACAACAAGGGTCTCCTGTCCTGCCTATCATTCTTTTCTTGTTGCACCTTACTCTAAGCCTTAGTGGCACCTTCCATTGCTTGCAGCAAATGCCTTCTTAAGCAATAAGGCATGCCCAGGGGTTAGATTTACGGTCTGGTTAATCACCCCCTAGGGGTGTAATGTGGCTCAAGGCCCAGCCGAGTGCCATATTGCCCCTATGGGGTGATTAACTGACTGTTGATCTAACTCCTCGGAGTGCATATTGCTATTATAAAAAGTTATTCCAAAAGAAAAGTGTTAAAAGTATACTTTTTGAATGTTTTCTTCATTTAGAGGAAGATTTTTAATAAAACAGTTCTTCCACAAACAGTTTAAGAATGCTGGTTCAAAATCAGAATGCAGCATTCCAGTCATTCAGCAGTGCTTTAGGATGGAATGCTGACAGAAAAAATTCATGTTCCATGGTGATCAGGCTGTACATGACAGTATAACATGGATTAATATAAGGCCGTTGAAATCCTAGCAGCCAATCAGATTGCAGCATTTCTGAGACCCTTTTTATAATACTTAATAACCTACCTGATATCTTTATTGACTGTTTTTTTTGTACATCATATGTTTGGAAATTATGTTCCCTACTTAATGTTTGTTCCCTACTTAAAGTATATTGTAAATCTTTGTACTACTCTGACTCAGAGCCTTTGTAAAGGAGTCTCTGACTCAAAGGATTGTAATTCTGATACTGTTTAAATAAATAAAATAAAAATAAATAAAACTGTAAAACAGCAATGTTATCTCCGTGATGACGAATCCAATAGAAGCAGCTCAATTTCAAAGTCTGAACTATTAAGCAAGCACTCCACTGTCTACTGCTCGTGCCACCTTGTCTCTCACACACTGAATGTCAGCTCGTGGTAAAGCAAGTCTAACATCCCCTTCCCCACCCACGTGTTTTATGACCTGCTCCACCAATGGTCATGGCTGTTGTTCCTAGTTGCTCCTAGTTTGAGAGGACGAGGCGAAGAGATCTCACAATCAACAAATTATGCCAGTCCTTATTGGCTGACTGACATGCTGGGAGCTGGTCTCCTGACTCTTCAATTCCTGCACCACCTGATTCACTGAGAAAGGAAAAACAGATGCATGTGCAAGTACTTGAGAGTGACTAGAGGTTGGAAATAAACAGGGCGAACTGGGGTGACCAAAGTTTGCATTTTTTAAGAAAATGTTTGCGATGACTGGACAAGCGCGAACAAAGGAGGTTCGACTGTTTTAACTTATGAGGCGAACCGAACTTGCAGCCCTATTTAATAGTAAATATTTGTTTAACCAATGTCCTCAGAAGGTTAAATATCTTTATTAAATTAGGAAGACTTAAAAGGTCCTTATAAAGTTGCTGAAACAAAAAATATTGTACTTTATTAGCTCGATTCTATGACTGCAAAAACGTTAAAGTTCTTGTGCAATGACATTTTCAGAAATTAAACTGCCAGCACATTCATTTAATTTTTTTATAAAATGGTGTCTACCTGGTGTTTTGTATAAAAGAAAAAACAACCATTTCATACCATTTTAATGCATCAAGTGACTCACTGATCCCTCTAGTAGTCAACATGTCTCCAACCTGGTGATGTCATTTGTGGTGCTATTCTCTCATCCATGAAGAAGTCAGGGAGACTGTCACATGCACTTCCCAGGGGTGTAAGGACACTTGGCCTTTGGCCTTATGCCTTATGACACCCCTGGGGTGTGCATTAAAATCCTATAATGCACACAATGTCATGGATTATTACTTACATGTACTTACCACAGGAAGTACTCCGATAGCCATAACTATTGTAATTCAGGCCTGTTAGTACTGTAGTCTTATTGTGCAGTTCCTGTTATGCTCAGTGGGGCACTGGGAGGGGTAGTGCATTGAGTCTGAGAATAAAGATGGCTGCAAGCAAGTTCCTCTGTGTCTGAGTCCATCTGTCTGCCCCAGATTACCATAGTGTTAAAATAAAAGGAGGGATTTTCTGAGAGAGGACTGGACTGTGCTGCTCTGGTGAGTGTCACTGCCATTTTGGGGAATCTGGGAGGAGTAAAAAAGGAGATGCAAAGCCAAAGCAATGTATCTTGGCAATGAAAGTCATAAACCACAGTCAGCCGTGGTATATGATTTTAATGACTGTGGTATATGGCTTTAATTGGTGTGATACTGTACAGTAGGTTATATTCGCATTCCATTTATTTTCGCTATAATAGCGATCAGCATAACTAAGCAAAATTAAATGAAACCCGAATATTACTGACAACAGACCACAGATGACTGCAACAGAGTGATTAATGGCAACAGACCACAGTAGAGTATTTAGTAGATACAGTAATGCTTTATTCACTGTACCCCAGCATGTTAAAATCAAAACCAAAAAATTTAATTCAAAAATATATTAATATCACAGCACAGCTTCAAGTTATCACTGTTCTGTCTTGATTCTCATATACAGTAGTGTGGACAGGGTGGCAACCAGAGCTTCAGCCCTTGTGAATTAGCTGGGGGGAGCATATCTTCAGCAAGGGTGCAGGCAAGAACCACTGAGATTTGTCTCTTATCACTGAGGCCTAGTATTAAAACCTGCTTAGTCCCCATGACAGCCATGGTCCATTCCGATACAGGGAACATGTTCTCCCCAGTCTCATCCATGTTTTTTATCAGTTCAGACAGAATCAATTCCTGGGCACTCACCTTTGTTATGCAGAATAAAAAGAAGCTTTTCAAACATTCAAAATCAGTGGGGTCTTACGCCCCACTTTTGTCCCTTTTCTTTTGCTGTATTCCATTGAACTGAGAAACCCCCATGCCCATTTACTGTTCAGATGCAGATGGCCACCATTCTCTGAAAATGATTGGTGTGAGTTTGGCTTTACAATCTCCAGTGCCACTGTCTGTATAACCCCTGCAGTTACCACGGCTCCTTCTTTCCTCAGTGACCGGACGATTTTGCGAAGTTGCTCCTCAAGATTCTCTTCCAGGTGCACTGGTCTACCCCTTGGCTTTTTTGTTAAGAGTAGGGACATTGTGGTCGGGTCTGGGCTTTATAGGGACTGGGCGATATAGTCAGACTTAAATTTATGGACTGTACTTCCATTTATTACCTGTCTGTTTGTTGTTAGGTGGAATCTCACTGCAGCCATCACATTGTGCTTGACTGCATATTTGCCCAGCTGGAAACGGATCTTGGCACTGTAATTTACATATGTTGATGGCCATCCTTTTTTTAGAAGGTGGTGGTGTTGCAACAGAAAGCTCCTTCGCTTCTGATGCAGCAACCTGAATATCAACACTGGAGCTCTCACTTAAAGCAGAGCATGACAGATTGCTGGGCTCTACAGGTTACTTGCATTTAATTTGGGACACATAAATCCAATTTAGTACTGACATTCTCCTTCCTTCCTTCCTTCTGTAGTAAGAGGAGGGTGTGCTACCTGAACATACTGGTACTTAAAGCATCACAACTGGGGATTCAGTAAGCCGCTACCAACCTGCTACCAATTATGCCATTGCTGGGTTTGGGAGATCAGTGCAATCAATGTGTTCAGCGCTAGCAGCATTTACAGGCAAGCTGCAAGTGCTAATTCTATCTGACGCGAATATTCATAGCAGGTTGAGAGCCGCAAAAACTATCAGTTGTGAATTCAACCTGCTATACAGTATATAGGAAAATAGATGATGGGCTTTTGAATGGGACACAAGTTCCATGCATATATATACATTTGCAAAAACTGCATTAGTGCACCAGCTCGGGTAACATAATGCCACAAAAGTAGGGAAAAGTGGCATTAGGGATTCCTACCATAATGCCCACATCCCGCCAAGCAGCAAAATGGAAAAAAAAAAAAACACATTATGGTTTTGGGTCTCCAGAGACTTGATGAATCAGTGGTGAGGTCTTCCTTGGGGATTGTCAACCCTAATGCCCACCAGAGTCCATGAGCAAACAACATCACACATGATTCCTTTCTTCATGCAGGGCCCACATGGGGGAAGGGGAGCATTAGGGTTGACAACCTCCAAGGAAGACTCCCACCACTGATTCCCCAAGACTCCAGAGACCTAAAACCCTAATGTATTTTCCTTTTGCTGTTTGGGTGTGGGGTTGAGGGCATTTAGGGTGACAAACCCTAACTCCACATTTCCCTACTTTTGTGGTGTTACTTTACCCTAACTGGTACATTAATGCAGTTTTTTGCAAATTATTTCCTTACTTTTTCAGACAGTACAATCAAATTCTCATTTGTTCATGTAAGCACAGGGCCCTCTGGGCCCTATGCTGCCATCCCTCCATAGATGCGTACATGTATGTTGCTGAGATCTCCGTGACGTGCACTGACAGTACTGAGATAAAAATAGTTATAAAGCAGTTTCTGGTGCTCTTTTTTATAGCTGACACCATGACAGGGGTTCATATAGCTATTCTTTACTAGGACAAACATAAATTTACTATTGTTTACTTTTTTTTGCAAATCCGTTCCATTAGTTGACATAGTCTACAAGCCAGATGCATAGACGTGCACACTCATGGCTGTGTGTGCTGTGACTGGTGGACAACAGAAGCAGGGATCTGAAGAAACTGCTATTTAAAGTCATGGAGAGAGAAGTTTTGTACAATCATTTGATAAGAGGGCTACCAGAAGACATGGGGCACTTGTGCTAGGGTATGTACACTGTTACTGGGAACTACTGAAGTGCATTTCTGCCCACTGAAATGTATTGGAATGGACACATAGACGTCCATGCTCTCACTAGGTAGTGAGGCATGAACGCAATCATGGGAGCCAGATTTGCTGGAGAGAAGGGCTGACCACAGGGAAAATGGCACTGTGTTTCAGGGGGTGTAACTGGTTAAAAGAAAAACGATATTTAGGGGCACTGGCACCACCAGTCTTCTCCATGTGATAATGGATCATCTTGCAAGGCTCACATATTTACAATGTGAGCCTGCATGGTTTGGATTCCCTTTAAGTGATGATCTTTTGTAAGAACATACAGTATGTGCTACAATAATTTTGTCTAAGGCGACAGGACCTTAATGCAACAGTGTTACACTTTGTAGTATCTGAAAGCAATGCATTCTTCCTGGAATATAAATATTTCAGTTTCATGAGAAATGTCTAGACATACTGATCTACAGACCCATATTTTAACAGTAATGTCCACACATGAGGACCCTGTGGAAAGTTTTAATATTTGACAACAGTCTTTTACACTTGACTCTTATGTTTTACGTATGATCAGTCAACTGTTAGATCTTCTCCCTCTAAAAGGAGACGACCTCTAGGAAAATTACAGTAAATATGAAGGCTGGAGAAATTCTGCGACCTGTGAAGGAGTACAGTACCACAGCAAAAACTACAATTACAGGCACATAAATAACCCCTAACCATATACAGTAACGAGTATATATGGTCGATATAGTATGCATTTGGATAGTATACCTATAATTCATTTTTAGCAGTGGTTAAAAACAGGTTATTGGTTGTCAGCTGTCAGGCAAGCCGAGGTGTGAGAAGTTTTCAGGGAGAATGTGGCATCAGTATCTTTTCAGTCTAATGTCATTTCAAATGGCTCATTCTAAGAAGACAACGAAGGAAAGGCAGACTTACATGGCATTTCATTATATGACTGGATATAATTGCCCATCAGAATGGTAATTAAGGCTATTTACTATTTAGCAGGAGTTATTCAAAAATCTAAAATCATACACATGGGAAGTTTACAACAGCTGGGTCCACTTCATCCAAGGAACTATAATACTTTCCAGTATTCTTTTTTTCCTCCAGGAGCTAGGAGGGGATCATCCAGAATGGTATAATGTTTGTATAGAAGGCCCAACATTTTGGTACTTAGTTGGGGGGTGGTCACCAAAAGGGACTGGTCAAAAACTAATCAAGAAGAAGCATCCCTCTATATTTTTATTCATATAGGAAGGACTATTTCCAAGATCTCTGGTCTCATATAAGGTCTTCTGTAACTACTTCAACAATAAAGCAAACAAGTTTTGATAGAAATTCATTTTGCAAGTCAGGTTTCTGTTTACAAGATTTGGACTCCAGATACAGCGAGCTTGCATTATGCAACCAATTTAGGTGTGCAATATACTGTTTACTGTGAGGCCAAGAAAAAAACATGCCAAGCTTTGCTAAAAGGTGTGCACTTCAGGGTTACAGTAAGCGGCACTGAACTGCCATGCATTTGGGGTTTCTGAGATTCCACTCCGCAAATCAACAAACCACACCACACATCATCTTAAATCTGCATGGACCCATTTGCAGCACCAAACTATGGGAGACTACAAACAGCACCTGTGTTGAGAAAGCTGATACACTGTTTTTTTAGGATAGAAGGCCAGCATCAATAAGAGATGACCTGCAGAGGAAGTAATGGAAGCAATTCTGCCACTTTGCAAGGCCTGGTCTGGTCATATCTGGAGTATTGCAGGCAGTTCTGGTCCCTCAACTACACAATGGATGCTGAGGCAGTCAAGTGGGTGCAATGCAGGGTCACCAAAATGATCAACAGCGTGGGTAAAAAAGGCTATGAAGAGAGGTTGGTGGCCCCAAAAACTACTATCTGATCAGGAGTATTCATTATATAAGAGCTGGGAAAAGCTAAACAGTATTGCTGGGATAGACAGCACAGATATGCTTCAACAAGACATGCTTATTATTAGGACACATTTGAAATAAAAAATAAAAAAAAAAAGAGTACATGATGAAAATCAAGGCATAGCCATATTAAAAGGAGTGCTCCTTTTATTATTCCATATATAAAAAAAACAGTGCTGAAACTTTCTTGAAATGGGGGCAAAATGGCACCTTACAAGGCAGAAGAAAAAGGGCAATCTAAAACACAAATAAAAAGATGTAGGTCTACATTGTTGCTGTAGGATGCACTGCTGATTTAATTATTCTGACATAACCTGGCAAGGTTAACCTGCTATAAGCAGAACAGGGCAGACATTCTTTGATGGGGAAGGACTTTCACAGGATTCCACCATGCCGTGGTGACACGGAATTCGCTGACCATCAGTACAGCAACGGCACAACACTGCCAATTGGTGTTGTGCCGTCACAGGAAAAAAGTGTGTTTTCTGATGGGAGCTTCACCTCCCCACACCCCCCATGCAGGGGACTCTTCCCCCCGCACTTAGGATTTCCAACTCCGAGTTAGAGTTGGTTCAGGGAAGGGGCAAATACCCTGGAGGCAGCAGCATCAGGAACATAGCAGACCATCATGGCAAACTGCTGAAAATGTCGCTGTCATGGTGTTCACTGTATTCTCATCACTTGTGACATGATACCCTTTCACAGAATGTGAAAGAGGGTACCAGGGGGAAGGAATATTCTAGCTCAGGAAGCATAAGTGTTAAATTGTGTTAAACCTGGAGATAAACAGTTACCTGTGAACTATCCATCACAATACTTATAAATTTGAGATTTGAAGAGCTGGGGAAAAGAAAGAGATGAACACAAAACTGAATAACTTCATCTAGATGAGAGATCGAATCAAGAGGGAGAGGTGAAGCTTGCCATGGAGAGGGATGTGTGGCTTTTCTATTTCTGACGGGCTGGGCCAGGTTGGGCAAATCAATGATCAAACATGTAATATACAGGGCAAAGAAATATTGCACGGTATGTAAAACAAGAATACAGTTACAAAGCAGCTCTGGGGCTACTTCATTCACAAGGCCACTGTGACCAAGTGGCTTCATTTTTTACCCCTTCTGTACTACCCAGATCCAACACAACTTATTTGTAAGTCACCTAGGAGGGGGGATTCTATGACCACATCACCCTGTAGATCTCAAATAATCCTAGAACCTCCACCCAACCACTTAAATTCTCTGCAGTGCTTAAACAGTTACAACCACTTCCAACTGCCTCTAGTCATACTGCTACATGTAGGCTAGCCACTTTGATACAAAATGAAGGAGCACAAAAAGGCAAATAAGTAATTATGATTTTAAAATTTATTTAAAAAGGCAACTCTCTGACTGCATGCAAAGTTCCCCCAGTGTTTTGTACCCCAATCACTGACCCATCTCAGGAAGGGCTAAAGCACTGGTGATTTTGGCATGCTTTCTGGAGCCTTGGCTTGCTAAATAAATGTTTAAACTGTCCTACCTTTTTTCATAACCTCCTCCCTTCATCCCCTTTTTTAAAGACACCACACCACTGCCCCATACTCATCTTTTTCTCCTGCCTCTTACCTGTTTGATGTCTTCAGGGACAGTACCAACCAAGAGAAACCCATACACACACACTACCCCAATACAGGATATATACAGAAACACAGACTTTGTCAACAGATAAGGACCACTTGGCTCACCCAGTCTGTTCATTTTGTCCCTGCCTATGCTGTCACCACAGACCCTATCTGATCTCCGGCTACCTCCCCCACCCCAGATTTTCTATCATGATTCCTTGGTGCTTATCCCATGCAGGCTTGAAGTCCACCACTGTTTTCACCCCCATCACCTCCACTGGAAGACTGTTTCACGTGTCCATCACTCCTTCCTTGAAGAAGTATGTCCTCATATCCCTCCTAAATTTCCCCCTTCCAGCTATATTGCATGCCCCCTTGTTCTTGTGCATCTTCTCTTCTGAAAAAACATTCCACTCTTGCACCTTATTCACCACCTGTGAGGTACTTATAGGTGTCTATCATGTCTCCCACCGGGTGCACATATTGAGATCCCCCAGTCTCTCCTTGTAGAGCATATGATGCAGCCTCTGCACCATTTCAGCTGCCATCCTCTGGACATCCTCTGCCTGTCTATGTCCATCATAAGATGTGGTCTTCTGAAATGGACATAGTACTCCAGCTCGGGTTTCACCAATGATCAATACAGTGGCAACACCACCTCTCTCCTTCTGCTGGTAATCTCCCTCCCTATGCACCCCAGGAACCTGCTGGCCCTGCCTACTGCCTTCCTGCACTGCCTAGCCACCTTGAGGTCATCTGATATGATGACTCCAAGTTCTGTTCCTGTCTAGTGACCATCAATATCTCTTCCCCCATTTTATATACTGCCTCTGGGTTTCTGTGCCCTTGGTGCATAATTTTGCATTTTTCCTCATTGAAACTCAGCTGCCATACCCTTGACCTTACTGAGGCTGAGGGTCCTGGACTTCAGGAGGGCAGATTTTATAATGATAGATGAATACCCCAGGGATGACCTGGCAGTGGGGGATGGCCTAGGTGGGGTGGAGGAACAGATGGCAGAGCTAAAAGAGAGCATAGTAAAGGCAACAAACCTCTCCGTCAAACAAGTGAATAAAAGCAAGAGGAAAAAGTGACAGCTATTTTTCTCAAAAGAGGTGACTGAAAAGGTAAATGCTAAAAGAGTAGCATTCAGAAGGAGTAAGAAGATGCAGAGGGAGGAGGATAGGGAGGTGTATCAAGGGACACAGAGAGAAGCAGGAAAAGCAGTACAGAGCATAAAGGGGCAAACTGAAGAGAGAATAACCCAGGAGGTAATGAAAGGGGCTGAGACATTTTTAGGTATGTAAATGAAAAGAGGAAGATGGGGTTGGATTGTAAGGTTGGGGGGGGGGACTGTGCTGAGGGAAACCAGGAAAAGGCAGACATCCTGAACAAATACTTTGATTTTGTGTTCAAAGAGGAAGGAGAAGGGGAGGCAGGGCCAGATCCAATAGTGATGTAGGTGGCTGGGGGGGTAACAATCTATAAAGAGATCGAAAATGCAAACTATAGGTGGGGAGGTCTGGGGGGTGCCTAAGCCCCCATAACATTTTTAAAATTTGGTGTATTCTGCTACATTTTGGGGGACATTTGAAACAGAATTTGCTACCCTGATACTCCTTCCCAATGCCCAGTAAGTTGCACCCAAGCTCCCCTCTCTAGAATCCTCAGCCCTCCCCCACCGCATCATCTGTAGCCTCAGTGCCTGCTCTCCTTTTTATTGCCGGTGCCATTCCAAGGTAACCTCTGCTTCAGCATTTTTCTGGGGTCATTGCTTAGTGCACACTGTTTCCAGTAACCTCTAGGTTTGGAGTCTTATTAAAAAAAAAAATATATATATATTTATATATAATATTAGAGGCAAAAAACTCCGTTTAATGCATTAGTTATGGTTGTTCCACACTGACAAAAGGAAGGAAATTCGGTGTTGGGTTGAAAGCCCCCTTGGCCCCCCTCTTACACCCCCAACCAGCATTGGGGTGCTCATTGAGGCTGTCGGCCTGCTCTCACCCCATCACATGTAGTGAAGCAGAGGTGTGGGAGAATAGGGTGAGGAGTTGGGACCGACAGCCCTAATCTGCGCACCCTGATGCCGGTTGGGGTGGGCGGGGTCCAAGGGGCTTTCAACCCTAACACCGAATTCTCGCTTGTCGGTGTGAATAACTCTAACTAATGCATTAAACATAGTCTTTCGCCTAATTTCCCTTCTTTTTGAGAATGATAATGAGAAATAGTGAATGTAATGCGGTGGCTGAAACCACGTGATGTCTTGTCACATAGTAACATTGTGCCCGCAAATGCAAATGGTAATGTGCATGGTGACGCAAAGAAAAACAGAAAGAGAAACAGTAGTGTAGGCAGAAATGTTAAAAACAACGCAAAAGCAAGCACAAATGAAAACGCAAAAGGTAAGGCACGTGGTGGTGCAGACATGAATGTTAAGTGAAATGATAACGGAACCGCAAGCAGAAACGGTAACAGTAATGTAAGGGTTGAGAAGCCATTTACATGTTAAACCCCAAATTTTGCACCTTAATAACTTTGCAACCATTCAATGGTTTAATGCATTAGTTAGGGTTGTTCCACACTGACAAAAGTGAGGAAATTCGGTGTTAGGGTTGAAAGCCCCTCCTTGGACCCCCCCACACCCCCAACCGGCATTGGGGTGCGCATTAGGGTTGTCAGCCCTAACTCTCACCCATTCTCTACCTCTGCTTCTTTACACATGTGATGGGGTGAGAGTTATGGCTGACAACCTAATGCACACCCGATGGCGGTTGGGGTGTGGGGGGTCCAAGGAGGACTTTCAACCCTAACACTGAATTTCCTCACTTTTGTCGGTGTGGAACAACCCTAACTAATGCATTAAACGGAGTTTTTTGCCTATATATATATATATATATATATATATATGTATGTACATACACACACACACGCACACACACACAGACGCACACTAGAGTAACCACAAATTCATTTGCATAGCTGTATTCCATTCAGAGTCCAGCAGGTTAGTTTCCCTTTGGACCACTCCCTCCTACTTCCTGCAGGCCATGACTCTGCAAGTAGCACAGGTCCCTAAAGTGTTCTGATGCCAGACTGAGCCTACGTGGTATTTTAGTCACAGGTTGGTATGACGAGCCAAAATGCTGTCTGATGCAATAATGAATCCTTCAACAAAATGCAACTGCACAGTATGCAGCCTCAGTTATGTCAGGTACAAACAGTTCACAGAATCATAGTCTCACTTTTCTGCTCCTGTTCCTGCTGCCATATTTCATTCATAGTTTCAGCATGGGCAGCAATGAGCCTACAGAAACATTACTGAGGTATAAAAGATAAATGAATTTTGCATAAAGGCTTTAACCTCTCCAGCTTTCTGATGCAGTCTCTCTGCCCATCCCAAGGGTAAACCTCTCAATCCAAATCCATGTAGAACAAGCCACTTATACAGTCCCTGTATGCCTCTACATTGACAGAAAAAACTGCAAGCAAATACCCATGCAAACATTCTCCCTTGTTTTGCAGTACTGGCAGTCAGAACATCACTCAAACTATGGAACCCTGTTGAAACCACAGATTACTCAGTATTATAAAATGGGTAAAGGTGCTGCATCCTGATTGGACAGTATCCATGTCATTATAGAACAACAACCCTGCGACTGACACTTTTAATGCCAAACAGGACACAGCGCAGCCCCCCCCTCCACATCAGTGATGCCTGCCACAACCAGTTTCCACCACCAACTGCACATATCTTCCACAGCAGTGATCTGAAAGCCACTGTTTGCCTCATCCTCCTTTGAAAACTGCAGTTTCTTCAGTCATCATTCCCCGCGGTCTCCGCAGTACTCATTCTTTCCCTCCCTCAACAGTACTCCACAGTGCCATACTGCCACCATTTAAAATAAAAATTTAGAGTGAGTGGGATGAAATAAGTAACAAAGTATCAGCTTGCCAACCAGCTCACTCACACTGCAGCACTATCAGTTAAACTGCACAGTACAACACATTCACTACAGCAGCTGCAGAGGGACACGTTCACTCCCAGCATGCTTCTGTAGTACTATACAGTTCTGCATTAAAAAAACAATAAAATGATAAATAAAAATAACCAGCCAGCACAGGTGTCAGCCACAAGCTGATGGGGAGCAACAGCCCTCTTAGTTCCCCCCTGGTAAATCTGCACCTGGGAGGGGGCCACAAAAAAGTAACAAAAGCTTTGGAGGGAGGGTAGTGGATACTGGTCCTTTTTTGGAGGAGAAAGTCTTGAAGGGACTTGCTAATCTGAAAGTGGACATAGCAATGGGGCCAAATTGGGTGCATTCAAGGGTATCGAGGGAGCTCGGGGAAATACTGGCTGCACCTCTGACAGTTCTATTTAACAGCTCACTGGAAACAGGAGTGGTTCTGGAGGATTGGAGGAGGGTGAAGGTAATCCCACTACACAGAAGTGGTAGCAGGGGGGATCACGTGATGCCACTGACGGGTTAGCAGTTCGGAGGACCGGCTCCCACCTCATAGAAACATAGAATTTAACGGCAGATAAGGACCGCTTGGCCCACCCAGTCTGCCCATTTCCCTACCTGATGGATAAGCTGCAGATCCTAGTTAACCAGCAGCCTACTTCTTCCTACCCCTACCCCCACCCTCTAGAATTGCTTTATGACTGTCCCATGCATGCTTGAATTCCACCACTGTTTTTGACTCCACAACCTCCTCTGGAAGGCTGTTCCATACATCCACAACCCTCTCTGTGAAAAAATACTTCCTTAAATTACCTCTGAGCCGCCCCCTTCTATCTTCAAATTGTGCCCCATTGTTCTTGCACACCTCTTTTTGAAAGATGCTACCCTCTTGGACTTTGATGATTCCTTGAGGTACTTGAAAGTTTCTATCATGTCCCCCTCCCTCCTTTCCTCAAGGCTATACATATTAAGCTCCTTAAGTCTCTCTTCATATGTCTTCCGTGCAGACCCTGCACCATTTTAGTTGCCCTCCTCTGGACAGCTTCCATCTTGTCTATGTCTTTGCAGAGATTGGGTCTCCAGAACTGCACGCAGTACTCCAGATGTGGTCTCACCAGCTGTCTGTACAGAGGGATAATAACTTCTTGTTTTCTACTGGTGATGCCTCTCCCTATGCATCCCAGTATCCCCCAGCCCTCCTTGCTGCCCTCTCACAATGCTTGCCCACCTTTAGGTCATCTGACATGACTACCCCCAGGTCCCTTTCCATTTTTGTTGTTGTTAGTATCTCACCCCCCATTGTGTATTCTTCCCCTGGGTTTTTGTTTCCCAGGTGCATTACCTTGCACTTCTTAGCATTGAATCTAAGCTGCCATACATTTGACCATTCCTCTAACCTTGCAAGTCCTTCTCATCCTTTCCACCCCACTTGTGCATCAACTCTGTTGCAGATCTTTGTGTCATCTGCAAAGAGACATACTTTCTCTTCCAGTCCCTCTGCAATGTCGCTTATAAAGACATTGAAGAGGACCGGTCCTAATACTGAACCCTGTGGTACCCCACTGCTAACCCCCCTTTTTTCAGAGTGGACTCCATTTACTATTACTCTCTGTGTCCTATTCTCCAGCCAATTCTTTACCCAGGCTGTCATCTTGGGACCCACTCCCAGGCTGGCTAACTTGTATATTAATCTTTTGTGTGGGACTGTGTCAAATGCCTTGCTAAAGTCTAGGTAGGCCATGTCCACAGCCCCTCCCTGATCAACTACTTTGGTCACCCAGTCAAAGAAATCTATCAGATTTGTCTGGCATGACCTTCCTGCTGTGAATCCATGCTGCCTTGGGTCCTGTGCCCCTCTGGCCTCTAGATATGCAACAATTCTTTCCTTCAGAAGTGATTCCATCATTTTCCCTACCACTGAGGTTAAACTAACAGGTCTGTAGTTTCCTGCTTCTGCCTTGCTCCCACTTTTGTGAAGGGGAATCACATCTGCCCTCCTCCAGTCCTCAGGTACCACCCCATCCTCCCATGATTTGTTAAAGAGGGTAGTCAGTGGTGTCACTAGTTCTATCCTTAGTTCTTTTAGAATTCTGGGATGAATCCCATCCGGCCCCATTGCTTTGTCCACCTTCAGTTTTAAGAGCTCTTTCAGAACTCTTTCTTCTGTAAATGGGCTGGTATCAACTTCTGTATCCAGAGTGTTTCTACTGTTTGTTTTAGGTACCTCCTCCTCTTCCTTCGTAAATACTGAGCAAAAATATTTGTTTAGTATCTCTGCCTTTTCACAGTCACCCTCTGCCCACCCTCCCTCCCTTTATTAAGCCTCACTATCCCTCCCTTGGTCTTCCTTCGCTCCCTGATGTACCTATAAAGGTTTTATCCCCTTCTTAACTGAGTTGGCTATCTTTTCCTCGGTTTGGGCCTTTGCTGTTCTGACTGCCTTTCCAGCTTCCTTTGCTTTAACTGATACAGTTCTCTGTCCTGTTCCTTCTGTGATTCCTTGTACTTCCTGAATGCTTCTTTTTCTCTTGAACCTTCACTGCCACTTCCTTTGAGAACCATAGTGGTTTCTTACCTTGTTTCATTTTGTTCATTTGCTTTACACAAAGGCTTGTTACCTCTGTGATGGCAGTTTTTATTATTCCCCATTGTTCTTCCACCCCTCCTTCCTGCCCATTTGCTAGTGCATTCCTTAGGCACTCACCCATTTTGGCAAAGTCAGCCCTCTAAAAATCCAGTACCTTTGTCTTTGTATGGCTTGACTCTATTGCTGTGTTTATTGTGAACCATACTGTTCAATGGTCGCTAGTTCCCAGATGGCTACCCACTTCTACATCTGTGATCCTCTCTTCAGCTCCATTTGAGAGAACCAGGTCTAAGATTGCTCCCTCTTGAGTGGGCTCCAATACTAGTTGTCTAAGGCATGCCCCCTGTAGGGCATCTAGAATAACCCCACTCTTAGAAGTGGCTGCTGCAACTGCACTCCAGTTAACATCTGGCACATTCAGATCACCCATCAGCAATATCTCCCCTTTATCTGCCATTCTAAGTATACTTTCTATCATTTCCTTGTCCATTTCCTCCCCCTGAGAGGGGGGTCTGTATACAACTCCTGTGCGGATAGTGGTGCCATTGCCTGCCTCCAAATTGACCCACAGTGCTTCTTCTCCCTGTTTACCCTTTTGTTCTGTTGCTTTGATTTCTTCTCTTATGTAGAGAGCTACTCCTCCTCCTCTTTTACCCTCCCTGTCCCTCCTGTAGATAGTGTATCCTGGTATGTTTACGTCCCAGTCATGGTTCTGTGTGTACCATGTTTCTGTGACTGCCACAATATCCAGATCTTCCTCCTCCATCAAGGCCACTAATTCAGGAAGCTTGTTACCCAGACTACGGGCATTGGTACTCATTGCTCTCCATTTTTTGATGGCTTTACCTTCTGTAACGGCAACCCCCACTGACCTTTCTACCTTGGTCTTTTTCTCATTTAGTACCCTGTTTTGTAGGGGGAGTGTACGTGAGTGGTGCCTGGCGCATTTCCACTTTCATACTGCCAAGTAGGCCTCGAGGAATGAACTGACCATTCTACGTAAGAGATGCCTTAAGTCTACCCAACTTCACCACCTCAGCTTTCATTTTATAATATAATTCTATGGTCTACCTTTACTAATTGTATGTGCCTTCTCAACAGTCAACTTCTAATAGTCTACTATATCATCCGAGGTGAAGTTGGGTAGACTTAAGGCATCTCTTACGTAGAATGGTCAGTTCATTCCTCGAGGCCTACTTGGCAGTATGAAAGTGGAAATGCACCAGTCACCACTCACCACTCACGTACACTCCACCACAGATGCCTGAAAAAAAAAAATGCTCCAGAGGCCAGCCTGGCAATGCTTCTAAAGCAGCCGCATCCTCAATAACTCCACAAGCTCTGGCTCCTCTTAACGAACAAACATTTATGGAGGAATTACAGCCATTCTGAACAGTTCTTCAAGATCTTACCTCAAAGCCCAAATCGATGTGAGGGGATCTCACCGATGCCACCCGAGCGATCAAAGATGTGGCGGCCAGGACATCACCGCTGGAAGGCTGGAAGCCACAATCAAACCTGAGCTCCCTGCACTGAGACAAAAGCTGCACCACATGAAAGCCAGGCTGGAAGATCTGGAAGACTGAAGTCGCCGCAACAACATTCTCATCTTCGGCATTCCAGAGGATACTGAAGGAGCTGCACTGATTACATTGCTACTGAAGATGCTCACCAAAATACCTCAACAATACTACATATGTTATAGAGAGGGCCCACCACTCACTTAGACCCAAACCAGCTGCAGGGAAACCACCAAGACCCCTGATGCTGAATGTCCTCTCTGTGACGAGGTACCTTTGTAAACGAGCCCCTGGCTCAAAGGTTGTAAATCCGATTGTACAATAAATAAAATAAAAAATGATACTCCAATTCCTCAACTACCTGGACAAAGTATATGTCTTGGGGCAAGTCAGGAAACTCCAGGAAATTTTATGGGAAGGCCAACAGTTACGGTTCACCCAGGATCTTCCAGCAGCCATTCGACAGCAGAGAGCAGCATATCACCCGCTGGTCACAAAACTGATTGCTGCCAGCATTAAATATAAAGTACAGTATCCATCGAGGCTCTCTGTTTACTACAAAAATACCTGGCATAATTTTGACACTGCTGAACAAGCCCTTCCTGAACTGCAAGCCTTGATTCCCGATTTGTTCAGTGCACATTGAGGTCCAGTGCTGGGTTTCAGTTAACTGGGTAACTAGCACGAACGTGCGAAGAAGTTCCTTGAGTGTATGTCTTCCACAATTTTTCTATCACCACATGAGGGCAGCAGAGCATCACGATTGAGCACTGGTGCCTGCTTCTGGCTCACAGACTAATATACAGCCTTTTTCTTTTCTCCATAGCCGCTCGTGGCATCAGACCGCCAGCTCTAAAATGCTGTGACATTGTACCAGGGCTCCAGCCCTGATCTGATATTTAACTACCCCCTTACCTCACTTGGGTATTACCCCCACAGTCAGGTTAACAAAGTACTGGACTTGGGGTATAAATAAGAGGGGGACATATAGAGCATTCCCTTTTTCTTTTTTTATTCTGTTGTTAAGGGCTGGATAATGGTCTCAAATTTCTGGAGACGTGGTTTGAACCACTGTTCAAAGAGGAGTCTTGTTACTCAATGTTATTACAACACAACTGTGTTTCACTGTTAGTTGCAAGTTGAGGCAATTACAATGCCACTGTTCTGAAGTTATCATGAGAGTTGGAGTGAGGGGCAGTCCAAATTCTGCAGCCTTAGCAGGGTGTTACAAATTAGAGTAAGGGAAGGGGGCTGCTCACAGCTCTCTACTGTGCACTCTTTTGGACAGCCTCTTTGCTTATTTGTTTACCTCATGGGCTGCAGCCAGGAAACTCAAGCCATAGGACAACCCTTAATGGGATTGTTTAGAATTGCTGTGAGTGTAGGGATTTGGGGGATAGGGTGGGGGGACGGGAGGAAGAAGGGGTAAACAAGGGAAGGGTGAGGGTTGGTAAGGGTCAGGTACACAGTGTGACAGGGCTTTTTTTTATTCTGGGAAATTTCGATATGTTTGCTCTCAGTGTTTTGCAGGGTTACAGGCTATAACCTGGCAAATAGTGTTAACATGACGGTCAACTACAAATGTGCCCACGGAATGTGAAAGGTGCCCAGTCTCCAGCTAAGCATGGCAAGATATTGCTACACCTCCGCAAGTTAGACACAGATGTAGCTTTTCTTCAAGAAACCCACCTGCCCCTCTCCCAGGTTCTTCAGTTTAGAAGGTCCTTGGTGGGCCAAGCACTGGGGCCTGGGACTGACACTCGTAAAGGAGGTGTAGCAATCCTTATAGCACGACGGGCGCCCTTCTGACTGCTGGATACTATTAAGATTCCCAGAATAGATATATTTCGATCAGGGCCTTACTAGGCCATTCTGAAGTGATACTTGGCTCTATATATGGCCCAAATACAGAGGAACCCCAATTTTTTACCTCCCTCATGAATAATTTGATCCCATGGTCCTCCCTCCCCATTGTACTAGGGGGCGATTGGAACCTGGTCTACTGCAACATTATGGTCAGTTCGAGATGTTATCTCTTGTCTCTCTCTCCCCATGCACAACTGGCCATCAGAGAAATGATGGACTCAGTGGATCTAACAGACCCCTGGAGGGCTCTTTTTCCCCTTCAGAGAGAATATTCTGTTCATTCTAGTCCCCATAATTCATTTTCCCGAACTGACTATTTTCTTCTGGACACCTCTCATCAGTATCATCTTACAACTACCTTCCCAAGGTGGAGTCCTGGGCCACCTCTTTCCATGGATAAAGTATGGAGATTCAACAGCCAACTATTTAGGTCAGATCACCTGGTATCTTAACTTGCAGACTTTATTACTATCTTTCTCAGTACTAACACCCCCACTATGCCCAAGCTAGATATTCTATGGGGAGCTCTCAAATGTTCGCTGTGGAGGGAAATTATCTGTATGGCCACAATCACGAAAACATAGAAACATAGAATTTGATGGCAGAGAAGGACCGCTTGGCCCACCCAGTCTGCCCATTTCCCTACCTAACAGATAAGCTGCAGATCCTAGTTAACCATCAGCCTACTTCCTCTTACCCCCCCCCCAGAATTGCCTTGTATGTCCCATGCATTCTTGAATTCCACCACTGTTTTAGACTCTACAACCTCCTCAGGAAGGCCATTCCATGCATCTACAACCCTCTCTGTGAAGAAATACTTCCTCACATTACCTCTAAGGCGTCCACCCTATATCTTCAAATTGTGCCCCCTTGTTCTTGCACATCTCTTTTTCTGAAAGATGATACCCTCCTGGACTTTGTTCTTTTCCTTGTGGTATTTGAAATTTTCTATCATGCCCCCTTTTCCTCGAGGCTATACATCTTAAGCTCCTTTAGTCTTTCTTCATATGTCTTCTGGTGCAGACCCTGCACAATTTTGGTTGCCCTCCTCTGGACAGCCTCCACCCTGTCTATGTCTTTGAGGTGATGGGGTCTCCAGAACTGTACATAGTACTCCAGATGTGGTCTTACCAACTGTCTGTACAGAGGGCCAACAACTTCCTGTTTTCTACTGCTGATGCCTCTCCCTATGCATCCCAGTATCCCCCCAACCCTCCTTACTACCTTCTCACATTGGTGGCCCACCTTTAGGTCATCTGATATGACTACCCCCAGGTCCCTTTCCATTTTTGTTGATGTCAGTATCTCACCCCCGATTGTGTACTCTTCCCTTGGGTTTCTGTTTCCCAGGTGCATTACTTTGCACTTTTTTGCATTGAATTTAAGCTGCCATACATTTGACCATTCCTCCAACGTTGCCAAGTCCCTTTTCATCCTTTCTACCCCACCTTGCATATCAACTCTGTTGCAGATCTTTGTGTCATCTGCAAAGAGATATACTTTCCCTTCTAGTCCCTTTGCAATGTCACTTATATAAAGACATTAAAAAGGACTGACCCCAGTACTGAACCCTGCGGTACCCCACTAGTAACCCCCCTTTTTTCACTGTGGACTCCATTTACTATTACCCACTGTGTCTTGTTGTCCAGCCAGTGTTTTACCCAGTTTATCACCCTGGGACCCACTCCAAGGCTGGCTTATCTTTTGTGCAGTACTGTGTCAAATGCCTTGCTAAAGTCTAGGTAGGCCATGTCCACAGCCCCTCCCTGGTCTACTACTTTGGTCACCCAGTCAAAGAAATCAATTAGATTTGTCTGACATGACCTTCCTGCTGTGAATCTGGGCTGCCTTGGGTCCTGTGCCCCACTGGCCTCTAGGTACTCAACAGTTCTTTCCTTCAGAAGTGATTCCATCATTTCCCTACCACTGAGGTCAAACTGACAGGTCTGTAGTTTTCTTTTTGCTCCCATTTTTGTGGAGGGGAATCACATCCACCCTCCTCCAGTCCTCAGTCCTCTGGTACCACACCATCCTCCAATGATTTATTAAAAAGGGTAGTCAGTGGTGTTACTAGTTCTTCCCTTAGCTCTTTTAGAATTCTGGGGTGAATCCCATCAGGCCCCATTGCTTTATCCACCTTCAGTTTTAAGAGTTCTTTTAGAACCCTTTCTTCTGTGAAGGACTAATATCAACCCCCTATCTAGAGTGCTTCTACTGACTGGATTAGGTATCTCCCCCTGCTTTTCCATTGTGAATACTGAGCAGAAGTATTCATTCAGTACCCCTGCCTTTTTACTGTCGCTCTCTGCCCAACCACCTTCCTCTTTATTCAGCCTCAGTATCCCTGCCTTAGTCTTTTTTTGCTCCCTAATGTACCTATAAAATATTTTATCCCACTTCTTAACCGAGTTGGCTATCTTTTTCTTGGTTTGGGCCTTTGCTATTCTGACTGCCTTCCCCGCTTCCTTCCGCTTTAACCAGTACAGTTCTCTGTCCTGCTCCTTCTGTGTTTGCTTATACTTCCTGAATGCTATCTTTTTCTTCCTTACTGTTCCCACCACTTCTTTTGAGAACCATAGTGGTTTTTATGTTGGCTCGCGCATGCACAGCCAACATATTGAGGTAGTAGCAGATTTGGAGGTGCGGTCACTGTTGGGTGAACGCAGGGCACACATCAGTAGGTGTGTCCCCCATTCCCCAATAAGCCTGCACACTGGCGCCACACCATGCATACATAATGTGGCGAGCACATCTAAGGAAAGGTCCGCTGCAATGCGAGCAAAACTAGTCATATGCAGCAGACCTCCCAACGTGCTTTCCCTGGTGAGAAAAAAAATGTAACATGGCGGCACACTGCCTGCCATAATGACAAGTTTGGGTGTGCCAAATCCCCCTGTCAGCATGCCCTGCCATGATGTATGTGCTGACGGGGGAGCCCACTCCCCGTTGGCATAATGCACCCCCCATTTGTTATGTGCCGTGGGGGAGTGCCCAATCCCCCTCTGCTCTTGCCCCCGCCACTTTCATTGTTTCCCAATAGGGGTGCCCAATCCCCCATCAGTTACAGCATTCCACTCAAAAACACTTAGGTGGCATGATGGGAGCCCACCCCAGCATGCCAAATCTCCTGAAAATTTAAAACCGTCCCGTGATATTTTCTTCTTTTTTTTTTTTTGTAACCTGTAAAACAGAAACGGTCCCTTGCAGTCTCTCTGCCCCTCCCACAACCCGCACCCACCCTCTGAGCACCCTGCCTCCCCACACCTCCCCACCCACCCCTTGCCCCTCGAGTCCCGATGCGGCGATCTTCGTGGACCGGAACACATCTGCATTCTTCAAAGCCAACCACGAACTGAAGAAATGCCGTTAAGCTGTATAATTACATAAATAGGGTTTTTTCAACTTTGGTGCATATCTTGGGCATTTTTTGGAATTTTTGCACAAACATTTTCAATATGGGGTTATTGGGACCCCTCCTCATGAATTCAGTCACTGTAATGACGTTATTCAGTTCCAAAAGGTGATTTTGCGATTACTGCACGGAATCACACAGTGCCACTGTTCATGAGGGGGGCTCTCAAAAAGCCTGTGTTGCAAATTTGGTGAAAGAAATCCCCAAAATGGCTGTTTTATGAGCATGCGTTGTGCTGTTTCCAAGCACGCTCGTAACTTCATGAATTTGTAATATTTTCACTCCAGATTTGCAAAATTGGAATTTTTCCACACCTCCTGATGAACAGTACAGCTGTCATTTTATATAGCCTGGCCGAAATGTGTTTTTGCACGTCTGGCGCAGAGTAGCTTGGTCGCTGTGCAAAACAGTTTTCGGGACAGTTTGAGGAAGTGACAGTAACACTGCTCATGAGCAGAGGTTCAAAAATGCCTATGTTGAAAATTTGGTGCCGAAAGTCCATAAAATGACTGTGTTACAAGCATGCATTACGCAGTTTCCATGCACCCTTGTAGCTTCGCAAATTTGCAATATTTCCATGCCAGATTTTCAACACTGGCATTTTTTCACACCTCCTTATGAACAGTACAGCTGTCATTTTTCACATCCTGCCTAAAATGTGTTTCTGCACCTGTGGCGCACAATGGTGTGGTCACTATCGGAAATCAACTTTTGGGACAGATGAACAAAATCACAGCACCACTGTTCGTGAGGGGAGATCCCAAAATGGCTATGTTAAAAATGTGGCTAACAAACTCCCAAAAATAATTGCGTTATGGACGTGTGTTGTGCAGTTTCTATGCATGCTCATTACTTCACCAATTTTCCAGATTTTCACTCCAGATTTTCAATGTTGCCATTTTTTTATGCCTCCTCATGAACAATACAGTTGTCATTTTCCACATCCTGCCCAAAATGTGTTTTCATCCCTGTGTCACCAAATGGCATAGCTGCTGTGCAAAACCACCTTTCAGCTAACAAACTGATTGTGCCGCCAGGTCAGCATGCAGACGAACAACCTCCTCCCTCAGACCAGAGAGGTGCCTGCAAATAGGGCAGCAATGCAGTCTCCAGAATGTCTCCCGGAAGACTGCTGCTCCACAGGCAGTACACTGCACCACTCCCCACATGTCTGCGTCCCTTCTTGTAACAGATGCTTTTCCTTTTTTTTTTTGTTCTTGTTTAAGTGTGTGCAAGCTTGTGAGTGTCTCTGCCCCTATTCAGTGTGCTGTGCCTTTAAGAATATGAACAGGTGTACGATGTTAGTAGTTTTAGGGAAGTGATGTCAGAACCCCTGCTATAAAGGAAGTTATGTGCTTGGGGCGGGTGGCTGGGAGGAACCTATGCCCTCCAGAAACAATCAACTACAACTCTGACCCTCCACCTTGGGGAGTGCCTTCCTTCCTTTCAGGCACCTGTTTCACAGAGGTTAAGTAACAGATCTAGTCACAAATGACTGCAAATACCTCCCAGCTACAGTTCCTTCCTGGCAAATTAACGTTAAACTAAGAAAAGTCAACCCCAAAAACAGAATTAATACAAGTTACTTACACAGGTCCAAAAAGTAATAATTCAGTTCAGTGTAGTCTAGAAAATAACCTCCTTGATTTAAGGAAGCTTTGGCTGCTTTCTCTCTCTTCTCTCTCTGTCTCAGCAGACAGAGACCACAAACAACTCCTGTCTTAAATCCACAGTTCAACTAGGCCCCTTTCAGCTGCTCCCCTTAACAGACACCTATTTCACAGAGGTTAAGTAACAGGTCTCTAGTCACAAATGACTGCAAATATCCCCCAGCTACAGTTCTTCCCAGGCAAATTAAAGTTAAACTAAGAAAAGTCAACCCCAAAAACAGAATCAATAATAGTTACTTACACAGGTCCAAAAAGTAATAATTCAATTCAGTGTAGTCCAGAAAATAACCTCCTTGATTTAAGGAAGCATTGGCTGCTTTCTCTCTCTCTCTCTCTGTCTGAGCAGACAGAGAGAGAGAGAGAGAGGAGAAAAGATCACCTCCCAGGTAACCTCTGCCCTCCTTCAAGAAATCAAGAGACCGGAGTTATCACTTTCCACCAGTCCCACTCCAGAACAGCTTAACACTTTAGAAATCCTCAGAGCCCGATAAAATTCAATCCTAACCGAAAAGGCTGAACATCTCCTTATATGCTCCAAAATTCATTATTTTGATCAGGGGGACAAGGCAGGAAAACTTTTGGCTCTGCGTCTCAAGGCACAAGCTTCCGACAGAATAATCCCATGTATCCAAAACTCCAGAGGACAAATTGTTTCTTCCCCTAGAGAAATAGTGCACTGCTTCCAGGAGTACTATAAAACCTTATATTCTCACCCATCCACTTACTTTAACTAATCATCAGTCGATAATTTTTTTACAGATAATCCAACTTCCTCAACTAGATGCTAGTCAAGGAGCCTTGCTTAAGGTGCCTATCTCATCTGGGGAAATAAGATCGGCCACTGACTCCCTTCTGTCAGACAAGGCCCCAGGACCAGATGGGTATACCACAGAATTCTATAAAATTTTCAAAGTACAATTGGTACCAGTCCTCCTAGATACTTATAATTATATGTACAACCATGGTATCTCAGGCCACCCTCTGTTGGAAGCCACAATCGTTATTCTCACTAAACCAGATAGAGACCTACTCCAAGTTACTAAATACCACCCTATTTCTCTAATTAACGTTGAAATGAAGATACTTACTAAGATCCTGGCCACAAGGTTGACCAAGGTCTGGCAAGGTCACAAAAGCAGGGAACAAGTTGGTTTTGTGGTGGTAGGGTGTCCTCCGACCACATGTGTAAACTGGCCTATTTGATCTCTGCATCCAGGGACTCCCGAATCCCATCTGCCTTGGTCTCCCTGGATGCAGAGAAAGCGTTCTATAGAGCCTCTTGGGACTATCTATTCCATTTACTTCCCTGCTTTAACATACCATCACAATACATCAAGTGGATAAAGATTCTATATACACAACCCTCTGTATGGGTACTCTGTAATGGCCAGCTATCGCAACCCTTTACCCTGCAGCAAGGCACCAGACAAGGTTGTCCGCTTTCCCCCTTTCTGTTTGAGCTCTATCTGGAACCACTTATCAGATGCATCAACATCTCTCCCATGATTTCTGGCATATCTATTGGTCCCCACCAATATAAACTCTCAGTGTATGCCGATGATATATTGCTGCATGTCTCACATCCTTCTACATCAGTCACCGCCACACTTGAACTTATTACAGACTTCAGCAAATTCTCTAATTATAAGCTTAATATATCCAAGATGGAAATAATGCCTCTGAACACTTATACATTTTCAGCAGACGTCTCTCACCTAGGACTCCACTGGGCTAAGGAGAAATTAAAATACTTCGGGATATATCTTTCCTGTTCCAATATCACGATGAAACAATACAATCTAGACAAAATTATCTCTCAAATCAAAATAGATCTGTCTTGCTGGGCCTTGCTCCTACTTTCTCTTTGGGGAAGAATAAATGTAGTGAAAATGAATGTTCTCCCCCAGATATTGTATCCCTAACAGATGACGACTCTCTTTTTACCAAAAAATTGGTTTACACAAGTCCAAAGACTCATATCTAACTTTATGTGGGGTGGCAAGACACCTTGGAGGGCCCTCTTTAAACTACAGAGGAGTAGAAAGAAGGGAGCTACCGGATGTCCTTTTTTATCATTTCTCTATTACTTGTTCAGTCATCACACACTGGTTGATGGCCATGACATACGCCAATCAGGCACAATACTACCCCTTGTGGCTTCAAATAGAAAGGTCCCTCGGCTCCCCACATGGTATAGCTCTCAATACTCTCATATATACTCCCTTTAATAATTTACCCAAAAGTCTCCATGATTTACCTATCGGGACAACACTTTGAGTGCACGCTCAACTCTGTGCCACCTTCCAGCTATCCATAGCAAGAGATGTTTCTCAACCCATCTTTTACAACGCCAGCTTCAAGATTGGGGGTTCTCCTCTCCCTTATCATTTTTGGCCAGGGAATACTCATCTTAGGGTCACAGATCTGCTACAAGAACACAAACTGATGTCATTCCAAACAGCACGTACACAATTTAATCTCCCCACATCTTTCTACAAATACATCCAACTACAATACATGTTACTACAATATTTTGGGTCAGGGCTATGGGAACAGAACTTAGCAGGCCCACTTCTCCCAGCCATTTCTAACCTACCCTCATCCCATTTCATTTCATTCTTCTACCGCCTCCTAAGGGATGGCATAGAGGAATTGCGAGGAACTCCAAACTACTTCTGGGATCAGGTGCTGCCCCCAGACTCTTCAACAACTCAATCATGGTCCAAAATCTGGTCACAGTTCTAGCAAGATGTGAAATGGGTCAGATACCACATCCTACAATTCTATGTGTGCCCCGACATGTACTACACCCCGGACAGGCTCCCCAAAATGGAGAAATACTATAGTGGATCAGAGAATAGTTTTTTCAACCTCTTACAGTCATCTAAATCATAAGATTAAATCAATTATCAATAACTGCCAACTGATACAGTTAGGTACATATCAGAACAGGAGATTTATACAGAAACCTATTTTTTCAACATGGAGGAATCCTATTCTCAAACATAGACTGGTGCATACACAGCATTTTAAAGCACCACAAAGAGAAACACAGTTGCTTTTGGAACCACTGGCACCAGGAAATGTACCATGTGGACACTGTTTCCAATGTGAGAACACTAGTAAAAAAAATTTTTTTGATGATCCCTATACAAATTGGAAATTCTGGGTCAAACAACATATTACGTGTAAAAGCCACCATGTTGTCTACTTGCTACAAAGCCCATGTGATAAACTTTATGTTGGGAAGACCATCCAGGAATTAAGAAATTGAATAAGTTAACACAAGAATGATATGCAGCTTAAAGTGGAAATAGCATCAGTGGCCAGACATTACTCTGAAGCGTGACATGCAGCAGCATCCTTGCATTTTTGGGGTCTGGAACTTGTAAATGAACCAAGTAATGGTGTGCAATTTTGGGACTTGAAATTAAGGAAACGAGAAGTTTTTTAGATCCATACTCTTAATAGCACCAACCCTGCTGTTGGACTCAATGATGAATGTGAATGGAGTCTTTATTTCTGAAGAAAACAGTTTACTATTTTTGAGACCCCCCCCCCAACCTTGTTGTCCTTCTATTTGGTTCCTCTCTAGTTCACTTTACACAGTACCTAATTTGAGATGTTTATCTTTTTTGATGAGACTCAGTAACCATCATTGATGTAGAACATAATTACGTCTTTGGGGAATGACTGCTGTTTATAATGATGGTAATATAATTAACACCTTCGTTTTCAATATTAAAAAATAACAAGAGGAGTTACAATAAATACAGATTTAAGATTTTGATTTTGGAGTGGTGGGACTTGAACCAGCTACATTTAAGAAAAGTGGTTAGAATTAATGAATTTGAAATAAAGAAAACTTTTTAGATTTTGAAGTGGAGGGATTTGAACCCACCACACTCAATTGAGTTATCTATAATAAAACTAAAATTTCTAGTAAACATGGGTCCAGTATGTATAATATTTTGGTTTTCCATCTATGATGTGGTATACATACATTTTTTGATACTCTGTTATAGCTGATTGAATATTTCACGAGGAAGATAACAGGCGTTGATAGTCTTTTCACAAATTTCTCCAGTATTGAGCGTGCTTGGTTACTTGAAAATAAAATGAAAGATTGAAGAGAGATTTTTACACTCTCCCTGGTGGGGGGCAAACCCCTGGCCTCCTGAGCAGTGGACTTGGTGTCCAGTTAATTCACCAGTAGACCAAGCCCCTACTACTGCAGGAAATGTTGATCTAAACCAGAGGCTTCTCGGTGACTGGAACCGATTTGCTGACATCATTTATAATGTCATTGTCTTCCCCCCACCACCCGCAAGATTTAAACGCAGAAAAGAAAGGCAACTTTGTAAAAAACGGAGCAAGGCTTTATGAGCACACCATAAGATGCTGTTGCAGTGAGTACAAACAAATCTTCTCTTTCTAAATCATGGCTTTAATACTTCTTGTAACGAGTTGTTAAGTAGTGGGATGTTTTTGATTTTTTAGAGCGCTGAGATGCTGGAAAAGTGAGAGAATCAAGTAACCCATTCAAGGAAAGAATACTCGATAAATGCTTAGAGCACTACATATTTAAAGTAAGCATTATACCATGTATACATGAATTATAGTATTTCCTCTTATTATACTGATGAAGCAGAATTTTTATTAATTTATCCTTATACTGCAGAAATGCTGAAAATAATGTAACCTCATTTGGGAAGGCCACTTTGTGAAAGCCAGCTTGTTTATATACTTTAAAGTAAGCTTATTACTTGTTTGAATGGTTGTTAAAACATGAAGTGACTAGCATTATTTTATGGATTGCAGTTTGAACTATCTGTGGATTTTAACTTTATAATGAAAACATTGACGCGGTATGCTAAATTAAGTTTTCTGTTCCCTTCACAGGGCTTTAGCTTTTACCTTGTCAATCAAAGAATTGGAGTTTTTCTGAATTTTTGAATAGTTTCAATACTGAACACCACACAAGTGAGTGAGACATTAGTAAAGTAGTATTTTAGGTGAAACACCAATTTTAAATATTTAATGAAAGTTTTCTGTCCTCATTACAGGAATGCATTTTTCACTGCCATGGGTGTGAGAGTATGAGTTGTTTTCTGAGCCAAAAATAATAAGATTTGAAAGGTAACTGTCTATGATTTATTGATTGAATATATATATAAATTTTTTCTACATTCTTTTTTTCCCCTCCTGCCCCCGGGGCCCTCTCTTTCCTTCCTCTCCACCTCCCATACCACCTTCGGTGGGATCTGCCCCTAGAGTGCCTCCTTCCTCCTCCTGCACATTGGGGTCTGTCCCTCTCTGGTGGCCCGGATGGTACCCGAGAGGCTATCATCTAGGGCTGCCGGGGGGGATTTTCTCGTTTTCTTCCCTGGTCCCTGCCCTCTGGGACGTCTGGTGCTAGGACGACGCCCCGGAGAGGGAGGTGGTGCTGACGTGACGCCAGATCTCCTTCATGCACCACCGACGTCTCTCCCCGGCTCTGATGAACAGAGCCGCCTCCATCCCCTTCAGTTGTCGGTGCTCCCACTGGCTGCGAAAGGGGATGCAGAACGCAGATGCGTTCTTGGTTCCCACCCCTGAGAGGAGAGCATCCGTTGGGATGCTCGATCCTCTCTCCCCCCTGCCGACCCCCGGCCACCCGAGTTCGTTCCCAAACCCGGGTCGCCGCCGTAGCGCGAGGTGTGGCGTCCAGCGCCTCAACCCTCAGCGCCACCGGGCCGCGATTGAATATATAATTATGCAGTATTCAATTAGGAGAAAAATGTGTGCAGACTTTAAAACGTATAATGATTTTGTGATTTTTAACTTAATGATTGTTTGAATAGATGTTTATATATCTAGTATGAAAAATAATGATACTGTGGGGTGTATTGGGTTTCAGTGTGTGGGTTACCTACTAGGAAATTGGTCATTGACACCAGTGATACTGAAATTTGTTTTATTTATATGTTTTCAGAATGAACAACACAGTATGGGCCTGATAAAGTGGAGTTACCATGAAACTGTTGCCCGATTTTTGTGAGAAGAAAAATAAAAAAAGAAAAACATTAAAAAAAAAAGTGGTGTTCATCCATTTCTTTGTTTTGTTTGTGGGACTTTCCTCCAACCTCTGTTCAAGGTATAGGGAACACCCTGGTACACTACTACATATTCTCTGGGATTGTAGTAAAGCTACACCCTTATGGGCCACCATTAAATCCAAATAGGATCCTCTTCTAGACCTCTCAGAAGCTTTTAACCCATATATTTGCATAATAGGGGACTATGAGGAACTCCTGATCAGTAACCAATGCAAACACATGGCACTGATATCTTTATGTGCCAAGAAAGTAATTATGCGACATTGGTTGGAACAGAGCAATCCCACTTACACAGAGTGGTTAACAGAGGTACTCTTCACCTTAATGGCGGAAAATACCATTGCCCACAAGGCCAAAAGACCACATTACTATCAAAGAGTATGGGCACCTTTATATACATTACTAACCATCTACTGAATAGAGCTCAGATCACACTAACCTTTAGGCAGCTACTACACTAAAAGCCGATACTACCCTCTGACTTTTCCCAGTAATCACACCCAGGGCTAGTAAGCCCTAGAGTTACTCCAACTGCGTACCTGGTGGGGGTGACGGTATGAGTGGCAGAGTCAATGGAGGGAAGGGGGGAATAGGAAGATAGATGAGCACAAGAGAATCACAGTGGAAAGGAAGGGGTGGAGGGAGAAAAAGCTGTAACTCGGGAACAGTTTGCAGTAATAGTATAGGTAGAGAGAAATCAGCAGACTGGATTGGGCAAGCTGTCCTTATCTGCTGTCAAATTCCATGCTTCTGTGTTTCTATGACCACTCATTGAGTTTTTTCAGGTCTCTACACATGATCACCATCTCTGAAGTAACGACCCTATTGTAGATTTTGGCATCATCTGCAAAAAGGCATACCTTCCCTTCCAATTCATCTGCAATGCCACATATAATGACGTTGAAGAGGACTGTTCCCAGTACTGAGCCCTGACTTACCCCACAGTCACTCTCCCCTCACTAGAGTGAGTCTTGTTTACTACCACCCTTTGTCTCCAATCCATCAACCAGTTCTGTACCCAGTTTACCACCTTGGATCCCACCCCCAAACTGCCCAGTTTCCTTATGAGCCTCCTATGTGGTACAGTGTCAAAGGCCTTGCCAAAGTCTAAGTAGGCCATGTCTACTACTCCACCCTGTTCTTTCCCTGGTCACCCAGTCAAAGAAATCGATCAGGTCTGCCTGACATGACCCCCACCCTGTGAATCCATGCTGCCATGGGTCTTGTAACCTGCTGGATTCACAATACTCCACTTTCCTTTCTTTAAAAGTGCCTCCATTAACTTCTTCACCACTGATGTTAGACTTTCCAGCCCCTTCCCTGCTGCTGCTTTTACGAAAGGGGAACTACATCTGCCCTCCTCAAGTTCTCTGGAACCACTCCAGTTTCCGGTGAGTTCTTAAATAGGGCTACAAGACGTTAAATAGGGCTTTAAGACATGCAGCCAGTACCTCCCTGAGCTCCCTCAGCACCCTTAGGTGTACTCTGTCTGGCCCCATACCAGATTCACAAGTTCTCTGAGGACTTTTTCCTCTGTGAATGGACTTGTGTCTACCCCCACACCCTGGTGCTCCTGCTGATTCTATATGGTCCATCTCCCTCTCCCTCCAGTTTGAAGACTGAGCAGAAGTATCTGTACAGGATATCTGCTTTTCCCTGATTTTCCTCTGCAACCTATCCTCCTGCCATTCTTAGTTTTACAATTCATCCCCTTGTCTTCTACTTTTCATTTTTGTATCTGAATAAAAGGCCCTTAATCCTCTAAGGTTATCGCTTTGGCCATCCTTTCCTCTGTTTGCGCATTTGCACCCCTAACCAACTTTCCTGCTTCTGTTTGCTTCTCCTGGTACATCACCCAATCCTTTTCACTCTGTGTCTCCTTGTACCTCCTGAATGCCACCCTCTTAGCATTTACCTTAGCAGCCACTTCCCTCGAGAACCATAGTGGTCTCTTTTTCCTCCTGTTTTTGCTTACTTCTTTCGAGCACAGCTTTGTTTCCTTTACTATGCCATCCCTTAATCTGGCCCACCGTTCCTCCACCCCACCCAGGCAATCCCCTCTACTAAGTTGTCTCTGATACATTCGCCCATTTTTTTTTTTTTAATCTGACCTCCTGAAATCCCGGACCCTTGTCCTTGTGTGGTTTGTTTCTGCCATGGTCCTAATATTTAACCACAATGTGCAGTGATCGTTGGCCCCCAGGTGGCATCCTACCTTGACATCTAAAATACTGTCTGTATAATACACAGATTGTGTGTGTCTGACTACACTTGCTATATGTCTGTACATTTAAAGCAGCATAATAAAAAACTATTTTTGCACATTTCATCTGGTATTAAATGGTATGGGTGTAGTGCATATGCTAGTTTCTGTTGGTTAGTACAATGCTCTGTATTTAACCTAAGCACTGCCTAGTCAGGGTGGACCCCTCTCCTTCCTCTTTGGAGATACCTGTTGGCTACTGTCTTTAGGGACACAGCATTGTGTGCCCCCATCCTTTCACTCTGTGCCTGTGGTGGTTGAGGGACTGCAGCAAGTGTCTTATCAAGCCTGACAGTCCCTTGATTTTCAGGGTGCACAGCTACATGTGCCCCCCCCATACTAAATCTGCTACACAAGAAAGATGGTCACTGAGGTGTAAAAGGGGCTAATGCCCCCCATGCTCCATTATGTGGGGGAGAAGCAAAAATAATAGCCATGTGACTGACTGACCAGACCTCTGCATCCCTCCATTTTTAAAATACAAATTTCCTACAGAGGGCATAGCTGCATGTACCCCCTTATCCAACCCCCCCAAGTCTGTTTCCTGGTCCACATGCTCCCCCGACCCATTATGTGGACAGGGGCAGCAGAATATCAGCCATCTGGCTGGTTGGGCACAAAGAAAAGACAAGAAAGCTTGAAGCAATGAGGTGCTTTGCAAAAGCATTCTGTGGTGCATCTTGGGAAGGGGGGAGGGAGCTTGTGTAAAAGCATCTTTTGTAAATGGATGCTTTTATATGAGTCCATCTCCAAAGGTAATGTATTACACACATTCCAGCAGCAGATTGCTAATTCTCAGATTTTTTTGGTTGTGAACCTCGACTTCAGAAGGAGCAAAGTGTCAAACTGCTAGTCCTAAAGCAAGCCCTGGAAACATTTTCCCCACATAGAGAATGTGGTGTCTCACATTACTAATTTAAACTTTAAAGCAGAAATTCATCTACTCTTCTAAGCTTTGCTCAAAGATGCTACAGTTCCCATAGTATTCTTAATATTCTGAATTTGGGACTCCATGACTGATGATGTGCTAAACATTCTCCATTCAACCTATAACCGTCCAGATAAAAGTGATCCTTATAAACTCTGCTTGCCCACATGATATAAAAATGCCCACCTCCTCATCTGGCTTATGCCCACTCTCAGATGCTCTTTGCCCCTTGGTTGTCTTACTGGTAATCTGCCTTCAATCCAAAATCATGTGAATCTCCAGCTATCCCAAATAGTCAGCTGATTTTCTGAATTCAGCCCATCCACCTGGACCCCCCCCCAATCTCACTGAGGGCTAAAACTATTAGCACGTGCCAAGAAAGAGAGGCACAACACATCCTGCTACTCAATGTACTACATGTGTACAAGGCTATAGTAATGTACTACACACCTGCCTCCCTTTGTGTTTGGCAGCCTGAGACAAATCCACTCGACTGCTGCACCTCACCTCTTCCCTGTGCTGGCCAGGTACATATTCTGCAGATCCCCGGACATAATGGGGAATCCAAGGAGAAGCTAATTAACTTAAGGGGCTTGGAGTTTGAAGATTTTTGTTTTCTTTTGGGTATTAGGAGGTGAGTGTTATAAAAAGGGAATGCTGCCTGTTTAAAAAAAAAAAAATTAGGACACGAATCAAGTCAAACTGACACCAACCTGATTCTGGCCCAAAAGTTTGGCCTGGCAAATACCTGACAGGCTCAAATCTTTGACTGGACCCACTGCACAGCTCTAGTAGTGGGAGGGATAAACACAATTTAAAACTGTTTGAGAGGGTGATTAAAGAGCCTCAGACATCAATGGAACAACTCTGAAAAACATGCTTGCTTGCCTAACTATCTGCCTATCTGTCCACCTGTCTATCACAAACTTATTTATTTACCTATTGTAAATAAAGTTGTTTTGGTCTGAGCTATTAAATATATCTTTTGCAAAAAACTGCATAAATGCTCTAGTTAGGATTACAGATACAAAAGTAGGGAAATGAGGTGTTAGAGTTTCCAAACCTAAAACCCAACCCCCCACGCTGCACACACCAACAAGCCCCGGGGGTGTGCCTTGGGGTTGTCAGCCTTATCATTCACCCCATTCTTCTATACTGTACCTATCTTAGCTTATTTACTTATGGAATGGGGTGAGTGTTAGGGCTGACTACCCTAAGGCACACCCCCAACACCACTGGTGTGTGCAGCATGGGGGTGGTGCGTTAGGTTTCAAAACCCAAATGCCACATTCCCCTACATTTGTGGCTATAACCTTAACTAGAGCATTAACAGTTTTTTGCTATTTAGTTCCTTACTTTTTGAGATAGTATAATCATAACCTTATTTGCCTGTGGGAGTGCAAGGCCCTCTGGGTCCCGGGCTCCCATCCCTCCGTAGATGCAAATATATATATAGCTTCCATTTATAGGACAAGTGACCAAATTGTCAGCACATCCATCATATTACCCCACCTCATGTACCCAATACAGAAAATGTTCAAATTCCTGCTAAATGCTATTATGTGCAACAGCAACACCATTCTATGCCACAGATGCAAAAACACATTTTGGGCAGGATTAGAAAAATGACAGCTGTGACATACATGAGGTGGGGTAATAAGAAGGGTATGTTGGAAATCTGGGCTCAAAATATTTAACATATCCTAAGTTATGAGTGGGTGTAGTGAAATTGCAATGAATGGTCATAACTTTTTTTCATATTTTGACCCCACATTTTTAATACAGTCTTCTTATGACCTCACCTCATAAACCCCATAGCTGAAAATTTTCTTATTTGTGCCAAAATGCCCTTCTGTGCCACAGGTGCAAAAACACATTTTGGACAGGATGTGAAAAGTGACAGCTGTACTGTTAATGAGGTGGTCTGAAAAAATGGCTATGTTGAAAATCTGAAGTCAAAATATTGAAAATTATCAAAATTATGCACGTGCATAGAAAAATTTAAATGAACGCTCATAACTCAGCCATCTTTAGGAATTTTTTAACCAAAGTTTCAACATGGCCTTTTTGGGACCCCAAGAACACTGGCGATGAAATTTCATTATTCGGTCCCAAAAGGTGATTTCATGCAGTGACCGCGAAATCACCTTCTGAGCCATACTAATGAAACAACAGTGCCAGTGTTCATGAGGAGGGGTCCCAAAAGGGCCATGTTGAAAATCTGTTGAAAAAATTCCTAAAAAGATATGAACATAAAAAGTTCAAACCACCACTGAAATACATTATATGGCACTTACATTGTTTCCTCAGTTCACAGTTCGATTTTGAAGAGTGCAGACGTGTCTCAGTCCACAGAAGATGCCAGTGTTCAGCCTCTGGTGGTAAGTATAGGGTAAGGGGGATGTCAGGTGGTGGGCACTCAGTGGGAGGGTTGGGATGGGAAGGGATGGTGAGGAAGATGAGGGGTGGTTTCTTTTTTCAAGGTTTAAAAAAAACAAAAGACGTTGGGGGAACTGTTTTCTTTTTACAGGATAAGAGTAAATAAATATTTTGGACACTGGGGGTGGGCTCCCCAGTGTTCCACACTGTGGAGGGGGCTTGTAATGCCAACATGGGATTGGGTCCCCAATGTTGGCACAAACTATACAACAGTAGGCAATAATACAGGAGGGCATCCAACACTGGGGGTGGGCATACTGGTGTTGATTATATAATTAGAATGAATACAGTAGAATCCCAATTATCTGTACCTCATTTATCCAAAAATCCCTATCTAATGAATGTTGCCCTTGTCGCCCATTTTTCATTTGAAGTAAACGAGGTAGGCTAATTGGGGGTTCTACAGTACTATTACCATGTCTACTGCTGTTTTCCATCACTGACACAGGTTTTAAATCCTCATCTAGTTAAGTATGCAATCAGCAGTTCACGCTAAGGTGCCAAAACCATGAGTCCCAGAGGGACAGAGTGGTGCCATGGAATTCTAAATTATGTTGTTTGGTTACCAGGTTTGGCAGATGAGGGGGTGCAGTGATTTTCACACATACACAGGAACAGCAGAAAAGAGACTGCCGAGGTACAGTATCAGTCCCTTTTTTAATCATAAGCTCTAGCACTTTTCTGCACTGGTCTATGCCAAGTCTGTATTCACTTTTATTCATCAGTTCAGTGCCAGAGTTTCCCAGTCACATAACTGGATGCGGGGTCCTAAGGTCTTAACTAACTTAACATTTTTTTGTTTTGGTTACTGTGTTTACAAGACTTGAACAAGAACATTTGAGCACCGGGGGAGAGAGAAAGAGAGAAAGAGATTGCAGTAATAAAGTAAAAATCACTTTATAATTACTGGTGACCCCCTTTAATGACTGTCTCAAGTTCCTGTTTCAAATGCCGTAACAACTGGGCAGCCAGATTATTACGGCATTCGGTTGACATTCTGTGCCTGTTCTGAATTCTTACTGACACTCAGCTGTCTATAGACCATTCAACAGCGAGTGTCACTATCTTCAGACTCGACAGCAGCTTCCATTTGTTCTCCTTGTGTTTTTTTTTTCTTTCCTCACTGATTAGCACCGGAACCAGCACCTCCATGACCCAGACAAGACGGGACCTCTTGGAAGAAAATGGAAATACCGTCCCAGTATGTCTCTTGTTTTCTCTTCTGCTTATATCTAAACTCCTTGAACCATCAAATTATAAAAAATACTGGCTATGTCGAGTGTGCGTTATGTTTTTTTTAAACACCCTCCTTTTGCCTTGTGTGATGACGGGTAAACCTCTCGAGCCGCTGTCGAGGTTACAGGCTCATCACACAACTTGGGTGTGTAAAAAAAACATAACGCACACTCGCATAGCCATTATTCTCTATTTAATCTCCAGTTTGAGCATTTTTTCTGTCTCACGCGGTTCAGCCTGTCCTGTTCAACACCGAGTTGGGAAGTGGATGCTGAGTCCCCAAGGTGAAGTTTATTAACAGTCTAAGTGAAGGAGAGATGGGGAATACCTAACATTAAGGACTGGGAACAGAGGGTGGTGGTGGAAAGCACACAGAGGGAGAGAACGGGAGGGTTTAATTAATGACTGGGTACCAGAACTGAGGATGGGGGTAGACATCGCATGGAGGGAGGGAGCGAGAGGGAGGTTGTGGATAGGGGGAGCCACTAGACATCAGGGAATGGGGAAAGGCGATTGGTGGGTGTGGGGGTGCCAGTGCACACCAGGAGAAAGGCTGCTGTGAATAGTATTGTTTTATAAATCAATTGTTTTAGTCTATTTGTATTGGATTGATCGATCTGTTTTTTATTAATCGATTTGTTTGGTTTTCCAACCACATTTTATCATTATCACAAAAAAAAATTGAATTCAAAAATTATCCAATATTGATTAACCAAACCATCCAAAGGCACACCCTTGACATAGACCCCATCATCCCTGAAACAAATCTTGGAAAAAATCCATACCGTCCAGGTTGTATGTAAGAGCAAAAATCCCCATGTTAAGTGCAGAGGAAAAAAAAGGTATTTTATTTTCACTTTTTTGACTCTCCATATCTTGAAAACCATACAGGATGACCTCATGAAACTTTATACACCATGAGACTATGACATCCTGACCATGCTTGCCAAATTTTGTGCTAATTCTTTAAATGATGGCAAAGTTATTAAGGTGCAAAAAAGTGAGTTTAACATTAAAGAGCCTGCTCAACCCTAACTATAGTGGTGCTACTGTGCCACTATATATATATATATATATATATATATATATATATATATATATATATATATATATGTGTGTGTGTGTGTGTGTATACATACACACACACACACATATATATATATATATATATTTCAGCAGTATTAATAAAGCAATGTAATCCTTTTCCATTGTTCATCTTCCATTTTTTTCATTATTGTATGATGCTGGAAATGGTTCACTATACAGTACTGTACACTCATTGATTTATTATGTTAGTTATATTACTATTATTTCTATTTGCATTAGTGATTTATATAATTCATCTATAGACATTTGTAATAATTATATTTAAAAGATACTTGACATTATCTTTCCCAAAGCTGTATATAACTGATCTTTTTTAATGCATTGAGCCTGACTTGACTGCATTCCCTCTGGAACTGCTTATTGTACTTGTAACATTTTTTGTATTATGTATTTGACTGGAACCTTTGTAAATGAGAACCTGTGCTCAAAGGTATTTTTCAAAGTTTTCAATAAATAAATACATGTAAACCCCCAGCCCTAATTGGGGCTTACCTTGAGCGGGGCTATGGCATGGTGTCCTCAGGCCAGTGGCTTGGGAGGGATTCAGACCCAGTTTCAGGTTCTATCTTTGTGGCCATTGCCACCCATCTTGACTGCTCTCAGCCCCATCCAGAAACAGTGAAAAGATGCTTCTGCACCTCTGGGCACTAGGGGGGAAAAGCTAAACTGTCCAGGGAACTGAGAAAAAATGGACCGCAGATTGTAAATAATAAAGATGGCCAAGATGCACCTCCTGTGCATGTGTGGCCACTGGAATTAAAGAAGCCATGGCTCCAATGTATGCTTTGGCCAGCAGCCACTATTTAATAATATTCCCGGCTCCAGGGCAGACAGGAGAGCTGGGGATTAGCAGCAAAACACCTCCAGGTATGGGGGAAATGGTTTTCTGCCTTAGTAAGGACATATAATAAACTATGAAGGGACTGCATTACTGGGACTGAATGTAAACTAATATGGCAGTCCCCACCGGTTCTGGGAGGCAGGAAGGCCACTAGGTAATCTCAGAGGGCAGCCTGTGAGCCCGGGAATGATGAAGCCAATCACAGTGGTGGGTTCAAAAAGTGCTAAAAAACACTGTTTGCCCACCAAAGAGAGATTCATGGTGAAGATTCCCAAGAAAGCAGAGCAGGAGAGACTGCTGTGGGCTTCCTAACCCAAAACAGTGTTTTAAATAATTGATTAGCAGTTTTTTTCTTGGGACAATACTAACTGTTCAGAAAGTGTTTATATGGGTTTTCTAGAAGTGTTATGTTTGTTAAACACAGTGAGGCAGGTGCTATGCATTTTTTACAATGTTTTAGCACTTTTATGAGCAAAATGCTAATCAATTTTTAGAGTTAAATAAAACCCTGCAAAAGACCTACTTGTTGCCCAACAGCCTTATTGGCCCCAGAAGTGCAGAGAAGAGGCAAACTGGCAGAGAAAATATTGTGATCGCAGAGAAGAAAGGCAAGCCAAGGACTGTTTCCTGGAGCAAGATTTGAACCTGCAGTTGTGATTTGATATTTGCAGCCTGCAGAAGAGAGAGATTTGCAGTCTGAGACTAGAGACTATTAATTTCAGCCTGAAGCTATACCAAGAGATTTTGCAGCAGAGAGAAACAGAACTTTTCAGTGGAGAGAAAAAGGTTTTGCTGCAGAGAGTAAAGAGATTTCACAGCAGAAGATAGAGAGACTGAGGCACTTTTACACAGGGCTTAGCAGTACCGCTGGCTCCATGATTGCTCTGCTTGGTCTGCTGCACTTTTTAGGCACTTGTACATACAGTGATCTGTATCAGAATGAGTGGTATATATCAACTGCAATGTTACCAAGTGTGTGGCATCTACATGCGATCCGCTCTGCAACAGCCAAGAAAGCACAGGATTTCATTTTTTCATGGGACAGAAATGAGTGGAAGGGTGCTAGCACACAGCTGGGAAAATGTTATAAGAATCAATGAGCCCAGCCAAGCAGAGAATGCGTAATCGGCTAACGCTCACATAGGTTGTGAAGCGGATCGCCTATTCACACCAATACAGGTAATGTTGCAGTGTGTCTGTAATGGTCATTCCAATACAGAACACTGTGTGCAAAGGTGCCCTGAGTCACTGTGTTTCCCCTCGGAGGGACTAGTCTGAACCTGCTTGACTGCTGCTAGCCAGAGATGTTGTGATTGCTGGGGCTAGGGACTGGGGGCAGAGGCCTGCTACAAGTGTGCATTCTAACCTGTGAGCCAAGCAGAAAGTCTAAGTGACTCCTAGCCTGCACAGTCCCCTAAACCACTGAAGAGATTATCACAGAGGAAGACATCAGGAGGCCTATTAGGTGAACACTGTATGCAAAGGCCTTTGATGCAAAGTTTGGCAACGTCTGAGAGGTGAAGTCTAACGTTCTTCACCCCTTCAGCCAGCTGCTGCTGCTCTCCTGCAACACTTGCTACGGTGCACCACCAACAGCCCCTGATACCAGTATGGTACCATTGGAACAAGTTTCTGCTACCTTCCCTTTTCAATCTCCAAACTGTACGTCCCTCTGAACTGTGGCTCTGAGGATCTTCTGTTGCATTTAGCTAGATAACTAGTTAGGAAAAGGGGGTTAAGTCCTGGGTGGGACTGTGCTGAACTTCAAGCTGTGCTCAAGCAGAACAGTTAAAATTGTTTGTGTTTAGAAGTTATTGAGCCCTAATGAAAGCACTGTATTTCATGTTCAAAGACTGTTATCCTTGCAGCTTCCCAGCATCTCAGCACACCCAGTGTTGTACCCACTGAACAGACTTTGTTTTACAGCTGTTTGGGGGGAAAGCTGGGTGCACCCACAGGTGGGAGGAGTGGGACTGTGGAGGGCAATATTATGTGTTGCCCTTTCCCCCTCCCTCCAGTAAATAAGAAGTTAGTTCATATTACAATTTGGTATTGCTGCTCATTGTGTTGGGGGTACTATTACTGGGTGGGAAGGCCTGTGGGGGGGGGGTTATTGTATTTTCCTGGGTGGTGGTAACTTGAAATTTATTTGACAGGTATCCCACATCTCTACCCCAGGTGGAGACACCATGCTATTCTACTCCTGTATAGATTCTTCATTTGTGAAACCAGGCCAACCCCTCTGGAGGCATGTCCAGGTGAGACATGAGGGCCCTGGAAACAGCCAAGGTGAGTCAAGGGCTCTTGCATACATACATACAAACATGCATCTTGGTTTAGGGAAGGGAGAACTAAATAGGACCTGGGATTGTATTGTGACTGTATTTGTGCATAACTGTATACTTTCGTATATATGTATATTTAAAATGTGCTTGTAACTGAACTGTACGACTGTGTTTTTGATGTAATAACAACTGAAGTATGACTGTGTCCTGGTTGTAATAACAACTGAAGTAACCATTGTGAAATCAGGACTTCACTGAAAATGAGCTCGTCTCAGCTGAGCTATCAATTCATTTACTGAATAAAAGCTTTTACTACTACCACATACATAAATAAATAATTTTTCATTGGTGTGTAAACTTCATTTTTCTTCTAGTCTACAGCCTGCTTTAAGTGAAACAGTGTCTTTAAAGAAAATTTTCATTTTTACATAAAGTAAAGCATGTTTCAATACAAACTGCATGCTTGATAATACAGGAGCATTTAAGTACTCCAACAATCTTTTCTGTTATAGATACAAGCATTACAGTGATATAGCTTTCTGTTTAAAATGATTTATTATGACAAGTGAATATTTATATTCAGAAAGTGAGAAATGATGCTTCCACAACAGTCCCCACCCTTCAGACAATAATAGCTCCATATTTTTTCCTGGGTAGATTACATTTGTGTGTTGTCGGTTTTATATAAAGACTACGTGCACAGTCTGGCATATATATGAGTTACTGTAGCCAAACAGAATCAAGCAAAGAATATTGGTTAATATTTTAACAGTCTTAATGCCTGGAGAGGGTGTTTAGAATTCTAATGAAGATCTGTGTCATTTGGAAATGGATGATGTGGTGTCTCCAGTATGTGCAGAAAGATCCTTTACCCAACATGCTGTGACACATACTGACAAAACGAATGAAACCTTTTTCTACTATTCACATGCATGCTGAGGTTCTGCGTGTGGTTTAAAATGTATAAATAATGCAACTGGTTTGAACATCAGGAACATAGGAACCTAGGCGTTTAAGATTAAAGCAGACTTAGAAGCCCTAGTCCATCCGGACAGTCTCCTACTACCAATCAGTTTGACCTCTTTATGACTCTGTCTCTTAAATTATATCTCTGTTCAGATCTGCCCTAAAGGCATTTAGTGTCTCTGCTTCAACTGCTATTTCTGGGACTGCATTTCTCTTCCTAGATGGGTCTGGATGCATCCGGTACTGAAGTATAAAACAAACAGACTCTAATAAGGGAGTAGTCTGTTTCTGTGATTATCATAAATATACCCTATCCAGCACAGGAAAAAAAAAAAAAATCAGCCACTCACCATGTGTTTAAAGTTTAGCCACTACTTTATTTTAGACATGTATCAGATCACTCACTGTGGAATCACCAATGATTCGAAGATGCAAAGGCCTCCTTCCTCATGGTGAAAACCAATATATCTGATATACAGTAGTTACACTATTTCCCCCATCTGTATTCTGGTTTATATTATCCATGTGCCTGTTTTCTCTCGTGTCCAGTTCTAAAGGTTTCTATTTTTTTTTTTAGCTTTGTTGGGGCTGCTTTGCCTTTTGGGGTTCTGCCACCTGGCTCATAGGTTTCTCTTGTCATCAGGGAAATAAGGAGGCCTTTGCACCTCTGAAATGTTGGTGATTCCTGTGGTAGAGCTGTGCTCTACCAAGGAAATTGATATAGCAGTTAGGGGCATTTTTCTATCTTCTTCCCTTCCTTCTGTACAATCTGTTGCAACAGTACCTCTAGAAAACTATCCTGTTCTTTTTCTAACACTACAGTAGGTTGGTTACCTACTACAAAAATTACAAAATAGTTTTGCTTCATCGTGGAATAAATTGCCTAAATACCTACAAAATATAGTCAGCTTGTCTAGTTTTAAAGGTAAATTATTTGAATATTTGCAGAGTGAATGTGTATGTTATGGATAATGTTATTTATTTTTATGTTTGTAATGTATGTTTATTGAATGTTTATTTGTGAAACTATTTCGCAGGACCTGATAGTAAACAGTGTTTTTGGCACTAATCAAATGTTCCTGTATAAAAATAAAGTTTTAAACAAACCTACAGCAGTCTTTTTGTATCCTCCTTCAATTTCTTTTCTACCTTTCTTTGTTTCTTATTCACCATTCCGTCCCTCACCAGAAGCCATATGCCTTTCTAAGGAAATAACAGATATGGCTATGAGCAAATACAGTAGCTGACTGTATATAGGAAGAAGGCTGGAACCTGAATAAATATGAATACTTTCATAAAATGTCAAGTTTGCTTGCTGGCTGTTTAATAAAGAACTACATGTGCTTTATATGAAGAAAGATTAAGTGCCAGCCTAAAATTCCATGGTGATTTGCATATACATCCCATGATGCTTTGAATTATGGGGGTATGTGTGATGATGTGTTTCTTCGAAACTTGGCTTTATTGCCAGTGCCCTTTGGGGTAACCCTTGCTTCAGTGCTTCTGCACTGAGGTTCTTTGTCTTTAGTTTGTTTACGGGTTTTTTATTTGGGCTCCCCATCACCCAAACACACAACACCAACATAGGGGATAGTTCATTTCCATGGGAAAGATAGATCAGTGGGTTAGTAGGTGCTGACTAAGTGCAGAGTTGGGACATGCATAGACTGTTGCTGCAAACTGATGTATTGAAGAAGGGATATGCCATTGCTTAAGGTTATTCCCCTGTGTTTTAAATAAACATCACTCAGAGATTGTGTGTTGAACCTGAAGTTCTGTGTCTGGTCCATCTGTTACCCGACTACCCCCCCCCCCCAATTCCACAATCAGTGATCTGATATTTATAAAATAAATTAGTGGCTAAACCTTAAACTAAACACATGGCAGGTGGCTGATATTTTCCTGTGCTGGACAGAGTGCATTTCACTTCCCCACCACCTTCTGTGGAAAGATAATGCTCCATCACCCACTTGAACAGCCACCCACAATCTGCTTACTGTAACCTCTCTAGCTTTATATCATTCTCTCTGATACTGATCTGCACCCTATCCTTTACATTCATGTTCTGCTTTAACTTGCAGACCTGGTCTGTCTGTGTTCTATGTTAAACAAATTAAGCGCATTAAGACTTTCTGCATAGGTTTTCTCCCTTACTCCCACATCCATCTGGCAATCACCCTTTGGACACTCTCTAGAGCTTTGATATCCTTCCTGCAGTGTGGTGAACAAAACTGGTAACAGTACTTCAGAAGTTCAGATCAGGCCTCACCAGACATCTGTAAAATGCCATTAAATAATGATTCTTGGTCAGTCCACTAAATTACATTGTATGCAACCTGTTCTTTGGGTTTCCTTCTTTGCTACCTGCTGACACTGTGTTTTCTGTTTCACATCTAGATTCCTTTCTCTTTCTGTTTTAGCACAGTCCTCTTACAAAAGTAACTGAATTTGTTTTTCTTTGCCAACTGCATCACCACGCACCTCTCTGTGTTAAACATCATCTTGTTCCTCTAAAAGCAGTCTACTAGACTCTCCAGCTCCCCTTGTAGCATATCTGCCTTCTCTTCTGCAAGTACCATACCCTCTAATTTAGAATCATCTGCAGACCAGGTCATCCATCCTTCTATCCCATCATCCATATTATTGACATACAGTGCGGACTGGCCATGGTACTGATCCCTGTGGCATCCTGCTCATCTTTCTATCCCACTCTGTGTTGTACCTATTTTTTCTTACCCCTGTCATCTAGCTACTAATAAGTTTTTGATATAAACAAGACTAGTACAGGATAATATTTTCATAATTTTACACTTGGAAAGGAATACTTACCTAAAGCTAGTTTGCTGGTGTGACCCAGGAGAGAATTAAGCACATGGAGGTTAAATGAAGTGCTCTGGATCACACAGTATGCAAGTGGTGGTTATGGGATTCAAACCCAAGTAAAGTGGATGTCCAGGTTTGCAGATTTGTACTCTGCCAGCTTACGATGTCTTCCACTTATAAGGTTTCCTGCCATTTCTCTAGGAGTTACATGCAGGTAGCCATGCCAAAAGCATTATTGAAATCCACGTACAGTGGTTAAATTAGAAATGTTTAGGTGGTGGAACTCTTATACCTAGATTTCACAGTGTTGTAACTGTCATTTCTATGTGGTGGAACTCTCCTATAGAAGTTAATGGAGGATTACAGAGGTGGTGGAACTGTCATACAGTTTTTAAAGAGGTGGTGGAACCAAGTTCCTGTCGGCTCCTGTCCAGTTTAACCCCCAAAACATATAATGAGGTACCATTAATCCACGTTCTGTCTTTACAATTCAAAGTATAAATGGTTAGTAAGACATGAATAGAATAACAGAATCATAGATGATTAAGGACAGAGGAACTATATCCATCCAGTCTGCCCTGTGACATGCTTAACAGTTCTATCCATTTTTCTAACATTTTTGCATTCTTTTCTTTCTTAGTCTAACTCATTCATCAGTCTTTTCTGCTAAGACCTACCCAGTTATCCTTTTATCATCCTTATCACATGACTCTGGATTTTTTTCTATTATTTCTATATATTATTTTAAGTGAGGATGCTCCCTTGTGAACTCATGCTGGCTCTGGTCAATTACATTTTCTCTTTTACTCATCTAGTTCCTCCCTAAATAATCCTTCCATAATCATTCCCCAAACAGACATTGGACTTTAGCAGCTCATTTTTGCTCTGCTATCTCTCTTGTATACTGACACAATGATTGCATCTTTCCAGTCCTCTGGCACCAGTCCATCATTTAATATGAGCTAACGGTGATACCACTTTTCCAGTTCCTTCCATACCCTTGGGTGCAGTCCATCCAGACTTGCTGCTGCAGAAACATCTGGTTAGTAGTTTGTTTATCCATTTCATAACATGGTCTGACAGCATCTCACTAGGTGGCCAGTTTAGTTCCTGTGCTTTACCCACTCCCACCATTTACTTGGATTACAGTATATCATTATTGAATACTGAGCACAAATACTCATTTATAACTTGTGCTGTCTCCTGCAGATAACTCTCCTCATGAACAGCAAAGGTCTAACCATCTTATCTGTTTTTCATTTCCCATTTACAAAAATAACTTTTCATTGTACACTCCTAGACTCTAGTGCTATCCCTTTGCAATATTTAATATCCCTAATAATACTTTTGTGGCAATTTTTCAACTTATGCCTATATATCTTGCTTGCCTCCTCACTGTTTAACCTCCATAAGGTATCATCCATTTCCTCTTACACCTATGTTCCTGCTTTACTTCATTTGTGAGACCTTCCTATTATACAGGTCTTCTCTTTTGGGACACATGGTATGCAACCAACTTCTCTTTTAATACATTCCATGACTTTCCAGCACCGTTATCACTCATCTCCTTCATCCCCTCCCATTCTTATAAATCTAATCTGAACTTTCCTAAGAACATTCTAAATAGTCCAACAAATGTTTTAATACTATATAATGTAATGCTGGTCAGTTTGTAACCTCTTTTCTGCCATCATGCCAGCAGACACTTGGAAATGAGCTTACTTCTAACCACAACATGTCTTCCTGGTAAATTAATGAATAAATTAAATATATTTACTGGTTATGGATGTTTATCAACTGCTGGCAGTGGCTGGCAAACTCCATTATTCACACATGTGAATAACGAACCATGAATAATGGAGTTTGTCTAACCACCTTTCTGCTAACGCATCCCATGCCAGGTGAGCAGCTGCAGGGCTGCCTTCCCTCATGCTGCCAAGTCGCTCATGCCACACCTGGAATCTGCAGGTGCACAAACTGCTTCCTAGTCAAGCACCACAGATAAAACAATTTAACACTATACAGAGCAGGAGCCTATCACCGAGTGCAGGTCCTGCAGCTCTGTTGAGGAGGAGAAAGATTATTATACGTAAGGCTTGCTTTCACATTTTATTTATTACTTTTTTTTCTCTTTGTTACGGTGATGAAGGCTTGTGTATGGTGACTGGTGAAGTGAGCATGGCAATGTGGTGACATGCATAACAACGGTCACTCACAGTAGTGTGGTCGCTGGGCTTCACTATTTAAAAAAAAAAAGACATATTTTGTGTTTTGGGGGTCAATGTGATTGCAGTTAAAAAAAGGGCAGGTTTTGTGTTTTGGGTGAAGTGCTATGTGTTGGGTGGGAGACTGTACATTCTTTGCGGGGGGGCTATAGTCATTTACAGCCATGAAGTGGCAGTAACCTGTGCAGCTGAGGATGACTTCAAGAACCAGTAAATATAACAAATAAAACAAGGGGAAGTGTTTAAATGATGATTTTATATACACACTCAGTGTGCAATGCCCTCATGGGGCATCACACACCTTGGGTGTGCATAAAATCCTCATTATAAACAGCTCCCCATGCATTATTCTATATTTAAAAATAGTTAAAGCATATTGTGATTCCTGTTTCATTTACACATCCCTCTATGTCATGAATTCTACCCTATTGTGATTGATGTCTCCCAGTGATTCTCTTACTGATTAGATATTTACTGCTTCTCCTATGTTCCCTGGTACTAGATACCTAGTTGCTCAATTCTTGGTTCTCTCTAGATTTTACAGTGTTAAAAACAGTCATTTAGGGTGCTCAGAATATTTCTTCCTGCTTCAGTACCAGTCTTTCAGCTCTCCCAGTTGATCTCTCTGAAATTCAGTTCCCCATTAATATCACGTCATCATTGACTGCAACCTTTTGCTATTCAAATGGCAGTTCCTGGCAACTTATTGCAGCCTTGTCTGGAGGGCTGCAGCATACTCCCATTATAAGTAATTTACAATAACTCACCCTCTCTTCTTTTACCCAGACAGATTCTACAGTGCTGTCTAGCTTTTTGATGTTGTCACTTCCAGAAATGTTATATCTTTTTTTAATTCACAGAGCAAAATCCTCCTCTCCTACCCTGTCTATCTCTTTTAGATCATCTGAGTGAAGCCCACAAGTATGAAGTTCAGTGTCACAGTTTTCTGCATGACAAAAGGATTAAATCCCATTGAAACTGCCTTAACAGCAGTAACTCTGCTGCAGAATGCTGCATAACTGGGTTTCATCCTGATGGGCTTCACTACATAGTCCTCTATTTCATTGCCCTAACCGTTCTTCACTACTCATCAAGAATTTGATATCTCCACAACATTTGTCTTACTTTTACACAATTGCCTCTAATTCTTTCCTTTTTTTTTTTTTTTTTAGAGTTCCTTGCATTTGTCAATGGGCATTTTCAGTTTTGATTTATACCATATCTCCTTTTCTCGCCCTTTCTTATGCCCACACTACTTTTCTAATGTCATCTTCATGCTTAGTTTCATTGGTTATCCCATTTGTTAACTCTTTTTGTTTTACCCAAACCAAACAAACTCCATCAATCAGTTTAAAGAGCAGTTTCCTAGCTGCCGACTTGCTGCTCTCTCCACGCATATTCAATAACTCACCTGGCCTTGAGTTGAATTCCATAAAGAATACCATTTATTTCTTACATTGTGAAAAGTTATATCCTCTGAAAATTTCCCCCAGTCCAAAATGGAGCCATTTCCTCACACTGTTGACATGCCCCCACAAGGGCTCATGCAGCCCTGTTTAGTGATGTCACAAAACAAAGATCGCGTGGACACGCCCTATTGACTTCTATAGGGATGATTTATTTAAACATGTTTTTAGCAGTCAGAGTTGCGATTTGAATAAATCAGAGCAGCCACTCAACTAACAGGGTCTCTGTTAGTCGAGTGGTTGCTTTGATTTATTCAAATCACAACTCTAACTGCTAAAAAATGTGTTTAAATAAATCATCCCTATAGAAGTATCTTTGTTTTGTGACATCACAAAATAGGGCTGTGTGAGTGAGCCTGCATGGGGGTGTGTTGACAATGTGAGGAAGTGACTCTGTTATTATCCCTCTGAGGATTTATAATTCTACCTCTTTTGTATCCATCTCAGTTGTTTGCCAGTTGTTTTCTGACTCCTGTCTCTCTGGTCCCCACTTTCACTTAACTAACCCTCTCCCCTTTTCAGCAATCACTGTGTCCTCCTCCTCTGCCAACACTTCCTCCTGAACATACTTTCCTCTGGATGATTGCTAGTGTCCTTTCAACAAAGCTCTCTAGTTCCCTATGTACTGCATTTGTCTCAGCCTGGCCTCAAACTCCCTGTTTTACACTCCAGATAGTGTCCTAGTATACAGCATGCATACTAACAGGACACCTTTCCCCTCTCTCCTTCAACAGTGCATACATCTGACACAGCCTGCACTGTAAAGTATTCCTACCACTGAAACCTATATGTTACTACAGTAATGTGTTAAAGACAAAGCTATATACACATCCATACCCACAAACTGTGGTGTACTCTACCTTGGTAAGGTAAAGTACATTTTATTTTTATAGCATCCCATCTCCTTAGGGTTCAAGGCACTTTACCTAAAAGCCATAAAAAAAAAACATAAACAGGCAATAAAGGAACATGTACAATATTCAGAAATAAAAAAAATATATAATCAGGTCCCTAAAAGTCATTAAAAGCCAAGGAAAACAAATGGGTTTTAAGAGTTTTCTTAAAAACATCTACGTAAGGTAGGTATGGTATAAACAATGTACAAGAAGGAAGTATTTTTCAGAAAAAAAGATGCTTAAGAACAAGGAGGCATGCTATGAAACTGGAGGCAGGTAGACTCAGGGGAAACTTAAGGAAGTACTTCTCCATAGAAGGAGTGGTGGATGTCTGGAACAGCCTTCCGGCAGAGGTTGGGGGGGTGGCCAAAAACTGTAGCGGGATTCAAGAATGCATGGAATAGACACAAGGGAACCTTAGTCATTAGGGAAGGGAGGGCTAAGCTGGAGATCAAGTAGGGTCTATGGTGTTACAGTAGGTAGGGAAAATGGGCAGTCTAGGTTCATGTTTCTTAGGAAATATTCAGGATATGAGGAGATAAGAAGTTACAGAGTCTGAGCACTGCCATTGTGAAAGCCATGTTCCTAAGGGATTTAAAGTAGGCTCAGGGAACTTCAAGCACATTCTCCCTGGCAGAGCTTAGGGGTCAACATGGACTGTATGGGTGCAGGAGGTATTTTATGTAGCCAGGGCCCAGATCATACAGGGTCCTGAAAACCAACACACAAATCTTGAAGATGGTATGTCATCTGACTGGCAGCCAGTAGAGATCCTGCAGCACAGACATGATATGATGAAATGGGCTTGTATCAGATACCAGCCTGGCCACATCATTTTGCATGAGGTAGAGATGATGCATCAAACCTCCAAAAAGCCCGAGATAAAGAGCTTTAACGTAATCAAGTTGGGATGGCATAAAGGCATGCACCACAGTTACAATGTCTTCAGAACAAAGATTGGGCATCAGCCAGGCAATATTTCTGATATGGAAAAGTCCACAGTGGATAACAGCTGCTACCTGAGCATCAAGTGTCAATGTGCTGTCCACTATGCCAACCAGATTTTAGCCCTATCCATAGCACTGAGGAAATGCCTCCCAGTGAGGGCATGATGATGTCATCCCTCTCTTGCCATTTTCTGGGATTCAGATTCTATGAGCAACAGATCCATTTTACCAGGATTAAGGCTTAGTCAGCTGGCAGACACCCAGTGGCTTAGCTCAGATAGGCAGTGATTATCACAGTCACTGAATTAGCCTGCTTGGAGCAAAGGTGAGGTACAGCAGAGTATCATCTGCATAGCAGTGAAAACCCAGATATACACCCTCTGAAGAAAACCTATGGGATGAAGTGCCACAGTTCTGTTCATGCATCTTCCTCTCTTTTTATTATTTTGTAATCTCATTATGTAGTATTAAACACAACTTTTTTGCACCACCACCAACACTCTGCTGCATCTGTATCTTCAAGTGCACTTACCTGGTTCCAAAACCCAGATAGTACCATCTTATAATCTCCTTTAAGAGCAGCATGTATACCACAGATAATATTGGGGACAAAACCGGGCCTTCAGGAATGCTGAAGGGAACAGCAGCCACCTTCGCAGAAAATTATCCAGGTGCTTCACACTGCACCTTACCAGCAAGAGAGGACTCAATCCACCACAAAAAAGTACTAGAGAGTCCCCCGTAGGTCCTCAGATGACCATTTAGCACCCAATGATGTATGGTGACAAATGTGGATGAGAGATCAAGAAGAATGGCCATAAGAGTATTCCTCCTGATCTATCTCCAGGAAGATACAACTTATCAGTTTCACAAAGGCAGTCTTAGTGCTCACACTCACTAAATACTCAGCATTCACCACGTGAAATAAAGATTTCCAGCTCAGTCCTGAGTAGCAGTGAAGCAGGTTTATTCTGTGAAACACAATTAGTACAAACTACACCCATATTCAGCAGACTAGCAGCTAATAACTGCATTTGATTAGGTTCCCTGGGTCATGTTTAGTACCATGTGGAATGTTGCAATATTTTTTCCGAGTCATTAAAGAGTGTTTTTTATTATAGGGTCATGCCCCTATAGTTAGGGTTGAGTAGACTGTTTAAAGTTAAATCTCAAATTTTGCATTTTAATAACTTCGCAACTGTTCAACAGATTTGCACAAAATGTGGTATGCACTGCCTCGTGGGGTAGATCTCTTGATGTGGCAAGTTTCGTTCTGGTTGGATGTGTGGATTCTGAGATCAGAATAGTGTGAAAAAGTGAAAAGTCACCACTTTTTGCCATTTTTTCCTCATCATCTTGCGTCCAGATGGTGTAGAATTTTGGCGTGAATTTTTATGGTAGAAAGAATGTGGGTAACAGAACTGCCAGTGTTAATTTGGTGCAAAAATATTAATCTGTTGCAAAGTTATTCCCATTTTTAAGTGCCTATTATTTCATATGGGAAGTTCATTTTTCAGGATAGAGGTAAAAAGTTCTACAAAGGAATTGATCTTGCAAACAAGGATTTAGTCTTGCGAGACCCATTCCTTTTTCGCAAGAATAAAATCCTTTTACGTGAGCCACAATCTTGTTTTCCATTAAAATAAAAATTCAAAAGCCACAAAAATGACATCCTAGAGAGAGACCACTACACCTAGCTGGTTGATCGGGACCCCTTTGGGTGCAATCTGCACCTCAATGTTAGAGATAAAGCCCAGCTATGTGTTTTATTTCCTGCTAGGAATCCATTTTTATGACCACTTGATATGAAAAAAAGAATCCTTTTTGTATCATGAGTTACAAAAAAGGATTCTTGATCATGAATTCTGTGCCCTTCCCCATGCTGTACTGTATTTCCCTGTTGTCTAGTGGCAAACCCCCTTACCTCCCTGTTTTAAAAAAATTAAATTCCTGCAGTCTGAAACCGTATGCTCACCTCCGGTGGCAGATCCCCCCTACACAGCCTGTTGTTTTTGGTTTTTTTTTAACCTTAGCCATCATCAGGGTGCCCAGCCCCCGTGTTGGCATTTTGAACCCCCCTACCCGGCACTTTGGGACACTGGAGAGACCACCTCTAGCGTCCCAAAATAATTTACGTGTACCTGTGAAAAAGAAAACCACTGTCCCATACTGTCCTGAATGTGTTATCTTCCCTTAGTACCGGCTGTGTTATTACCTCACAGCACTAAACAGATAAACAGGAATGATACAGTGAACATGAACGCCAAGACAGAGTACCTGATGAAGTTCAAGGACTCCAAATGAAAGATTTTTGTCAAGTGTTACCAGGTGTTACTGTTGTGGCATTGTCTGGGCCGCCAAGTTTCGTAACAATTCTACAGACTCTGATTTTTGGAAGGGCTGGGACAATTGCTCCAATGCTAGCAGCAGCAGTGGTGGCCACTCCTCCTTTGAATTTTTGTTATAAAAGCCCATTGATTACATATCATACGTCCCTGAATTCACTATTCTGGGCATTTTCACTGTGTTTGAACTTCACCGAAGGCAGAGTTTTATAAAACTTAAATGATACTGTTCAAAACTGTATGTGGGACACTGGAAAGCCCACCTCTTTCCCTGGCATCTAGTAGCACTCCCCTTACCTCCCAGTTGAAAACTAAATTAAATTTCTATAATCCGACACCGGGATGCCCACCTCTGGTGTCAGATGCTTCTCCCCACAGCCCACTGAGTTTTCTTACATTACCGACATCAGGGTGCTCAATCCCCATGTTAGTATTTTGACCCCCCCACCCAGCACTTTGGGACACTGGAGAGCCCACCTTGAGTGTCCCTAAATAATTTACGTGTACCTGTAAAAAAGAAAAAGTCCCTCAACGCCTTTTTTTTTTAAGCATGAAAAAAAGAAAACGGTCCCTCATCATCCCCCTCACTAATCCTGACCCTCCCACTAAGCACCCACTTCCCCACACCCCACCTTACCCTATACTTACCACTGGATGTTGAGGGCTGTCATCTGTGGAACGGGACACATCTACACTCTTCAAAGCTGAACTGCAAACTGAGGAATAAAGGTCTAAGTGCCGTATAATGTATTTCAGTGGTGTTTTGAAATGATGTGCATAACTTCGGCATTTTTAGTATTTTTACACCAAATTTTCAACATGGCTGCTTTCAGACCCCACCTCATGAACACTGCACTGCACTGCACTGTTTCATTAATAGGGCCCAGAAGGTGATTTCATGGTTGCTGTGTGAAATCACCTTTCAGGCTCAATTAATAAAATGACAGTGCCAGTGTTCATGAGGTGGGGTCCCAAAAAGGCCATTTAGAAAATTTAGTGAACAACTCCTAAAAATGGCTGAGTTATGAGCGTTTGTTGAAATTTTTCTATGCACATGCATAACTTTGGTAATTTTCAATATTTTGAATCCAAATTTTCAACATAGCCATTTTTTCACACCACCCCATGAACAGTACAGCTGCATTTTTCACATCCTGCCCAAAAAGTGTTTTTGCACTAGTGGCACGGAATGGCATTTTGGCACAGATCTGAAAAATTTCACCTATGGGATTTATGAGGTGTGGTCATAAAAAGATTATGTTGAAAATTTGGGGTCAAAATATGAAAAGATGCCAGAGTTATGACCATTCATTGCAATTTCACTATGCCCGGTCGTAAATTTAGAAATGTTAAATATTTTGACCCCAGAATTTCAACAATGTCTTCTTATTACCCCACCTCATGCATATCACAGCTGTCATTTATTTTGAAGATAGAGGAGGGAACGGCTCAGAGGTAATGTGAGGAAGTATTTTTTCACAGAGAGGGTTGTGGATGCATGGAACAGCCTCCCTGAGGAGGTAGTGGAGTCAAGAACAGTGGGGGAATTCAAGAATGCATGGGACAGACATAAGGCAGTCCTAGTGGGGGGTAGGAGGAATTAAGCTGTTGGTTAACTAGGATCTGCAGCTTATCTGTTAGGTAGAAAAATGGGCAGACTAGGTGGGCCAAGCGGTCCTTATCTGCCATCAAATTCTATGTTTCTATGTCATTTTTCAAATCCTGCCCAATATGTATTTTAGCACCTGTGGCATGGAATGGCATTGCAATTGTGCAGAATTATGTTTTGGCAAAGATTTAAAAATTTTCTGTACCGGGTACATCAGGAGGGGTAATAAGGTGGCTATACTCATAATTTGGTCACTGTTGTCCTATAAATGGAAGTGCAGGGGAAAGAGGGCCCTGTGCTTCCATACCTACATACTGTACATCTATGGAAGGATTACAGTAAAATAAAGATACCATTATGCTATCTCAAAAAGTAAGGAATAAGTTGCAACACATTTTGTTAATGCTCCAGTTAGGGTCAAAGCAACAAAAGTTAGGAAATGAGGCATTAGGGTTCCTGAACATCCCACTTTACTTTGACCCTAACTGTAGCATCAACAAAGTTTATATTATATATATTCATTGCAAAAAACTATGTTAATGCATCAGTTAGGGTTTTTATTAAAGCGTCAAAAGATGAGAAATTGGACGTAAGGATTACCAACCTTACCACCCCACCCCCACCCTCCACACACCAACAGGCATCAGGGTGTGCCTTGAGGTCGTTGGGCCTAACTCTCACCCCAATGCCTGTTAGTGTATAGGGGGATGGCAGTGGGGTGGTAGGGTTGGTAACCCTAATGTTGAATTTCCCAGCTGTTGATGCTTTAATAAAAACCCTAACTGATGCATTAACGTAGTTTTTGTACTGAATTTCCCTTTTTTTTTTTGAGAGAGAGTAAAATAGTACTATGTGCATAGAATAAATTCAATGAGCGTACATAACTTGGGCATTTTCACAAAATTTTCGACATGGCCTTTTGGGGACCCCACATAATGAACACTGGCACTGTCATTTTGTTAATCTGTCCCGAACATTGATTTCACAAAGCGGCCGTGCCATTCTGTGCAACAGGTGCAAAAACATGCTTCTGTCAAGATGTGAAAAATGACTGCTGCATACTGTTCATGAGGAGATGTGAAAAATAGCAATGTTGAAAATCTGGAGTAAAAATATGAGAAACTGGTGAAGTTACGTGCGTGCGTAGAACCTGCGCATTGCATGCTCGTAACGGGTGTCATTTTTTGGAATTATTTCACCACATTTTCAACATGGACTTTTTGAGACTTCCCCTCATGAACAGTGGCACTGTGATTTTGTCAATTTGCCTCGAAAGTTGATTTTGCACTGCGACCATGCCATTCTGTGCCACAGGTGCAAAAACACATTTTGGGTAGGATGTGAAAAATGACAGTTGTATTGTTCATGAGGAGAGGTGAAAACATTTCAATGTTGAAAATCTGGAGTGAAAATATTGAAAATTGGTGAAGTTACGAGTGTGCGTAGAAACAGCACAATGGATGCTTGTAACGCAGTCATTTTTGAGCCTTTTTGCACCAAATTTTCAACATGGAGTTCTCGGGACCCCACCTCATGAACACTGGCACTCTCATTTCGTCTATCATCCCGAAAGGTGATTCCACACAGTGACCACGAAATCACCTTTGGGGACCAAGTAACGCGATGACAGTGACAATATTCATGAAGTGGGGTCTCAAGACCCCATGTTGAAAATTTGGGGTCAGATTTCTTAAAAATGGCTGAGATATCAACATAAGTTGAAAACTCCTTTAACAGCCATATTACGGCTTACCTTGATTCCTTCAGTTCGCGGTTCACCTTTGAAGGATGCAGACATGTCCAGAGAAGATCACAGCCGCCCACCTCTGGAGGTAAGTATGGGGTAAGGGGTGGTAAGGGGAGGTGGGTGTGCAGAGGGAGAGTGGGATGGGGAGGGGGACATTGGGAGATGAGGGACCATCTTCTTTTTGCAGGTTTAATAAAAAAAAAAAAAGATGTCAGGGGACCATTTTTTTTAATTTAAAAAGGGACATTAAACATTTCAGGACACTGGGACTGGGCTACCCAGTGTCCCAAACTGTCAGAGGGAGGGGGCTACTCTGCTAATGTGGGGATGGGGCACCCCACTGTCGGGAAACATAACGGGGTCGGAGACAGCAGCAACACTGCTGAGGGGACATACTAGGAACACTGGAAGTGGGCTCCCCAGTGTTCCATAATAAAATTGGCAAACCACACAACTGGGGACACTGGGGGTGGGCTACCCAGTGTCTCACACTGTCGGGGGTAGGAGGGCTACTGCCGACACTGGGATTGGGCAACCCACTGTTGGCAGACACCGACATAATTACTAAGGATATTCCTCTGCCCCTTCCCCTTAGGGAATGTAAAAGGGGAAAATCAGAGTAATTGTTAGGTAAACACTTGCGGGGGTTGAGGAGTTCAATTCTGGGGTCTGTTTGCCCCAAAAATGAGCAGGGGCTGTTGCCTGGAAATCCCCCCCCCCAATACTGTTATGCGGGCAAAGTAGTGTCATGATTCTGCTGCAATTTGCAGCACACACTGTCACCCGAAAAACATATTTCGGGATTCCTTGCCCCAAAAATAATGTCAGAAGCATGTTCCTTGGCCCCCGGTTAGCTAAACACAAATGTTACTGTTTACGTGCGTCGCACACTAGGCATCTGGCCTGCCTCACCCACCTTGGGGAGCAACAGTGTGTCATTCCCCAGCCTTTGCTAGGGGACAGGCAAGTACCAGTTACTGATCTCCCCTCCCTGGAGAAGGAGAGCTGTCATTGGGATGCTCGATCCTCCTCCTCCCCAGCTGACCCCAGGCAAATCGCTCACACTGTGAACATGGGTCGCCGGCATGGCAGGAGGTAATGCATGATGCCTCAGCCCTCCACACCACCAGGCCGACCTAAACAGGACCCTTTAGCTATATTCTGGTGCTTATTTCTTGACTACTGCCCTGGAAATAATGTTTCTGGGGACCCAAAAATTCTGGATGCCCAGCTCAGCAAGAGAAGCCATTCACCCATGTTTTCTGTATGAGAACAGTGGGGCTCCCTTGAATTCTAAAGCTGCAGCTGGAGTTGTTCTGGTGGCCTCAGTTGAATCAGTGAGCCGGTGATTATCTGCTCTCTCTGTGTCCATCTGTCTGTGTATCTATATCTCTCTCTATCCATTTAAATACCTAGTGGGCCTGATGCTCACCCTAGTACTGCTTCCTTCTCTCCCTTGTCTCCATGTCACCCCCCCATGTTTAACTTATAATATTTTATAAGCAGACCAGGGTGCCCATCCCTGGTACTGCTTCTCTTCACCCCTCCCCTCCAGGTTGCCCAACCTTTTCCCATTATATGCATGGCAGCATTGGGGTGCAAACCACTGGTGCAACTCAACACTTACACAACACTGGGGTGCCCACTCCCTTGGGTTGGAACATCCCCTACAATAAAGAAAACTGTCCCTTGTTGTTGTTTTTTTAACCTGAGAAAAAGAAAACAGTCCCTCGCTGTTCTTACCCCTCATGCCCCCGCCCTGACCTCCCACTCAGCACCCACCCCACACACCCTAACTCACCTGAACATATCCCACAATGCATTTCTGGACTCCCAAAAATCATGGGTGCCTAGGTTAGCAAGAGGAGCCATTCACCTGCATTCTCAGTATGAGAACAGCAGGACTTTCTTGAATTCCATGTTGCAGATTGTACAGTAAAATATACTGGCAGGATGGTCTGCATCTGTCCAGGAAGGGAACAAGTCTTTTGAGCAATCGGTTTAAATGCTTCATTGGCAAGCTTTTAAACTAGTCAATGGGGGAGGCACTGACAAGCAGCAGAAAAATCCCAGCCTCTCCCTACAAAACAGGGTACTAAATGAGAAAAAGACCAAGGTAGAATCGGTCAGTGGGGATGCTGCAACAGAAGGTAAGGCCATCAAAAATGGAGAGCAATGAGTACCAATTGCCCGTAGTCTAGGTAACAAGCTTCCTGAATTAGTGGCCTTGATGGAGGAGGAACATCTGGATATCGTGGCAGTCACAGAAACATAGTACACACAAAACCATGACTGGGACGTAAACATACCAGGATACACTATCTACAGGAGGGACAGGGAGGGTAAAGAGGGAGGAGTAGTTCTTTACATAAGGGAAGGAATAAAGCAACAGAACAAAGGGTAAACAGGAGGAGAAGAAGCACTGGTGGGCTAAATTTGGAGACGACAATGGCACCACTGATCAGCACAGGGTTGTATCAGAACCCTCAGGGGAAATGGACAAGGAAATGATAGAAAGTATACTTAGAATGGCAGAAAAAAGGGAGATATTGCTGATGGGTGATCTGAATATGCCAGATGTTAACTGGAGCGCAGTTGCAGCTGCCACTTCTAAGAGTGCAGTTATTCTAGATGCCCTACAGGGGCATGCCTTAGACAACTAGTACTGAGCCCACCTGAGAGGAGCAATATTAGACTTGATACTCTCAAATGGAGATGGAGAGAGGATCACAGATATAAGTGGGTAGCCATCTGGGAACTAGCGACCATCGAACAGTATGGTTCCTAATAAACACAGCAATGAGTCAAGCCATACAAAGACAAAAAGTACTGGACTTTAGGAGGGCTGCATTTGCCAAAATGGGTGAGTGCCTAAGGAATGCACTAGCAAATGGGTGGGAAGGAGGGTGGAAGAACAATGGGAATAATAAAACTGCCATCACAGAGGTAACTGAGCCTTTGTGTGAAGCAAATAAACAAAACAAAGGCGATGTAGAAACCATATGGTTCTCAAAGGAAGTGGCAGTGAAGGTTCAAGAGAAAGAAAGCATTCAGGAAGTACAAGGAATCGCAGCAGGAGCAGGACAGAGAACTGTATCAGTTAAAGCAAAAGGAGGCTGGGAAGGCAGTCAGAACAGCAAAGGCCCAAACTGAGGAAAAGATAGCCAACTCAGTTAAGAAGGAATAAAACCTTTATAGGTACATCAGGAGCAAAGGAAGACCAAGGGAGGGATAGTGAGGCTTAATAAAGGGAGGAGGGTGGGCAGAGGAGAATGTGAAAAGGCAGAGATACTAAACAAATATTTTGCTCAGTATTTACAAAGGAAGAGGGGAGGTACATAAAACAAACAGTAGTAACACTCTGGATACAGAAGTTGATACCAGCCCATTTACAGAAGAAAGGGTTCTGAAAGAACTCTTAAAACTGAAGGTGGACAAAGCAATGGGGCCTGATGGGATTCATCCCAGAATTCTAAAAGAACTAAGGTAGAACTAGTGACACCACTGACTACCCTCTTTAACAAATCATGGGAGGATGGGGTGGTACCTGAGGACTGGAGGAGGGCAGATGTGATTCCCTTCACAAAAGTGGGAGCAAGGCAGAAGCAGAAAACTATAGACCTGTTAGTTTAACCTCAGTGATAGGGAAAATGATGGAATCACTTCTAAAGGAAAGAATTGTCGAGTATCTAGAGGCTAGAGGGCACAAGACCCTAGGCAGCATGGATTCACAGTGGGAAGGTCATGCCAGACGAATCTGATAGATTTCTTTGACTGGGTGACCAAAGTAGTAGATCAGGAGGGCTGTGACACATGGCCTACCTAGACTTTAGCAAGGCATTTGACACAGTCCCACAAAAGATTAATATATAAGTTAGCCAGCCTGGGAGTGGGTCCCAAGATGACAGCCTGGGTAAAGAATTGGCTGGAGAATAGGACACAGAGAGTAATAGTAAATGGAGTCCACTCAGAAGAAAGGAGGGTTACTAGCGGGCACCGCAGGGTTCAGATAGGACCAGTCCTCTCAATGTCTTTATAAGCAACATTGCAGAAGGACTGGAAGGAAAAGTATGTCTCTTTGCAGATGACACTAAGATCTGCAATAGAGTTGATGCACAGGGTGGGGTGGAAAGGATGAGAAGGGACTTGGCAAGGTTAGAGGAATGGTCAAATGTATGGCAGCTTAGATTCAATGCTAAGAAGTGCAAGGTAATGCACCTGGGAAACAAAACCCAGGGAAGAGTACACAATGGGGGTGAGATACTAACAACAACAAAAATGGAAAGGGACCTGGGGGTAGTCATATCAGATGACCTAAAGGTGGGCAAGCAATGTGAGAAGGCAGCAAGGAGGGTTGGGGGATACTGGGATGCATAGGGAGAGGCATCACCAGTAGAAAACAGGAAGTTATTATCCTCTGTACAGACAGCTGGTGAGACCCCATCTGAGTACTGTGTGCAGTTCTGGAGACCCAATCTCCGCAAAGACATAGACAGGATGGAAGCTGTCCAGAGGAGGGCAACTAAAATGGTGCAGGGTCTGCACCGGAGGACATATGAAGAGAGACTTAAGGAGCTTAATATGTATAGCCTCGAGGAAAGGAGGAGAGGGGACATGATAGAAACTTTCAAGTACCTCAAGGAATCAACAAAGTCCAAGAGGGTAGCATCTTTCAAAAAGAGGTGTGCAAGAACAAGAGGGCACAATTTGAAGATAGAGGGGGTGGCTCAGAGGTAATTTAAGGAAGTATTTTTCTAGAGAGGTTGTGGATGCATGGAAATGGCCTTCCGGAGGAGGTTGTGGAGTCAAATCAGTGGTGGAATTCAAGCATGCATGGATACTCATAAGGCAATTCTGGGGGTTGGGGGTAGAAAGAAGTAGGCTGCTGGTTAACTAGGATCTGCAGCTTATCCAGTAGATAGGGAAATGGGCAGACTGGGTGGGCCAAGCGGTCCTTATCTGCCGTCAAATTCTATGTTTCTATGTTTAAACATTTCCCAGTGCCCCCCCCCCCGGCACCTTGTAATGGTCCCTCCTGTAGCCAATGTTGGTGTCATTTACATTGTTATTTGGGATACTTTATTCTTTCATCAGTTAAACCGATGTCAGAGGTTATGTGGGAATGCAAATTGCCCTAAAAGGTCAGAGTGAGTGACAACTGGGACTGCTCATCAGACGCCAGACACCACCAGATTCTAGCAGTCATTTCAGGAATTGAACCCACATTCCCTCAAACAGAAAGCAAATGAATGAATACCATCATTAAATGAATTAACTGTTATTGCTTCTGGGTTTTGCTTACTGTGTCATTGTCTCAATCCCACATAAATTTATTTCTATGGGAATCCCTTCTGTTCTGTTCCAGCTACAGTACAAACTGCCTTTAAATTTTCTGTTGCAGTCTTTGTCCATAAACGTCCTGGGTTGAGGAAAATAAATTATTTCAAAATTAACCATCACCTGTCCCCACCCAATATATCAGCATACACTGCAGAGCAGGAAACTGCAGCACAGGAGCTAGCACATCAAAACTCACCCAAAACAGGAAGCAAAACAAAAAAAGCATAAAGGAAATCCAAAAAACTTCTGATCATAGGAGACTCCATGATTCGGGGAGTTGCTACCTATCTCCAGCCAGGGATGTCTCCCAGGTACATCTGTGCGGAGAGACACTGACCGCATTGCTAAGATTGTACAGGAAGCAGGAGAAAACATTGATGTCCTGGTACACATAGGGACTAACGATCTCGCCAGCCGGTCAGTTGAGGAGACCAAGGAACACCTGACCAGGCTGGGTGACAAACTATCATCCTTTTCATCTGGCATCTCCTTCTCTGAGATCCTGCCAGTCTGGGAGATGGGGGCAGATGGATGGAAGGTCAGAGAAGGGGAGATAGACATGTGGCTCAAGGGCTGGTGCCAGGAAAAAGGACACAAATTTGTAGGTAACTGGCAACAGTTTTGGGAGCAAAAGTTCTTTAAATTCAATGGACTGCATCTAACTAAGGAGGGAGTCAGTGCATTGGGGCAGAAGTTTGACGTCTTTGCAAAAAATTTAAACTAGCAAATGGGGAGAGGGGTGCAGCATCCGATACATCGAATGGGAAGAACACCCCTCTCCCTCAGCTAGTGGTCAAACAGAAGTTCAGCATGATTGTAGTTCATTTGCATCACCAGGCAAGGAAAAAGGTCTGGCTCCCCCACAAGACGCACAGGGGAAATGCCAGACCTAGCCCAGCAACTAACACACCTAAATCTGGCCAATGGATAATCATGTACACAAATGCTTGCAGTCTGGGAAACAAGATCCCAGACCTGCAGACAATAATGACAGAAGCTAAACTGGACATAGTAGCCATTAGCAAGACATGGTTTACCAGTAACCACTCTTGTGAGACTTCAGCACCTGGCTATGTACTGTTCAGAAGAGACCGAGGTGCAAAAATGGGGGTGGAGTGGCCCTTTATACCAATGAAAATATCAAAGCTACAGACATCCAGAATGCACATAAGGAGCCAGAAGAACTGTGGGTCACCCTGGAAACAGGAAATGGGGCAGCTATATGAACTGGGGTTCTTTATAGGTCTCCAGACCAGGGGGAGGACATAGACACATTACTGTTAGAAGATATACAAAACATGACAGCTAAAGGGGAGGTTCTGCTAATGGGAGGCTTCAACATGCCAGATACAGATTGGCATACCTCTCAACTGTGCCACATTACGAGGAATGTTCCTCATTTTACTTCAAAAAAGCTCCCTGTTCCACATTGTGAGTACTTGTTCCACATTCAAAGTCAACATTTTAAAGCAAAAATCCATAGTAAATGATATAAAAAATAAATTATTCAATTAATAACAGACTTTCTGGATATAAGTGCAACATTTTAACAGTGTTTTGAGCTTCTTAGGTAAAGATTTGATTAAGTGTTCCACATTTTGCCCATTTGTTCCACATTTTGACAAGCAATGTTCCACATTTGGGGGATAAAAGGTTGAGAGGTATGCAGATTGGTCAATACCAGCAGGAACATCTGCCAGAACTAGACACATAGTAGATTCCCTGCAGGAGGAGGGCCTCAAACAACTGGTACAACAACCCACAAAAGATAGGGATATCCTAGATTTAGTACTGACTAATGGGGAAAGGATCACAGATCTCCAGGTAGAAGGTCACCTGGGGGCCAGTGACCATCACATGATATGGTTCAATTTGCCACTAGAACTAAATCATCCTATTCCAAAGCAAAAATATGGGACTTCAGAGGAGCTGACTTTGATAAGATGGCCAACAGAGTTAAGCTAGCCCTGGCAAAAAGAAATACAGGTGAGGGGGTACAGGCAAAGTGGGCAAGCATTAAGGATGCAATACTTGAAGCAACATCACATTGTGTTAGAGAGAAAAGGATGTGCAAAAGAAGAGGGAAACCACTTTGGTTCTCAAAAACCATAGCAGAAAATATCAAAGCCAAAAGGCTGGCCTTCAGGAAATATAAGGGAACGCAGCAGGATGGAGATAGGGAGGCATACCAAACTTCTCTGAGGGAAGCAGGGAAGGCAGTAAGGCAGGCAAAGACCGAAACTGAGGAAACACTAGCATGAACAGTAAAAGAAGGTGAAAAGACTTTCTATAGATACATTAGTAAAAGGAGAAAGTCCAGAGGGGTATTGCAAAGATCAAAGGGATAAGGTGTGTGTGAGGAGGAGGAGGAGGACCTCAGTATTTACTGAGGAGAAAAATAGGGCAGGGCCCACAACCCAGCACCATGGACATGGGGAGGGAGGTGCACTAATCCCTTTACAAAAGAAAGGGTCCTGCAAGAGCACGATAAGCTCAGAGTAGACAGGGTAATGGGACCTGATGGCATACATCCCAGGATACTAAAGGAGCTAAGGGTGGAACTAGCAGAGCCATTATCAGAACTGTTTAGTGAGTCTCTGAGCACAGGAGAGGTCCCAGAAGACTGGAGAAGGGCTCATGTGACCCCACTCCACAAGAGTGGTAGCAGGGAGGAGGCAGGGAACTACAGACCAGTCAGTCTTACCTCAGTAGTGGGAAAGATTATGGAGGCACTCCATAAGGAAAGGATAGTGCAACACCTGGAATCTGTAAGAGCACAGGATCCAAAACAGCATGAGTTTACAACAGGAAGGTCCTGTCAAACTAATCTCATAGATTTCTTTGACCAGGTAACCAGAGTGGTGGACCAAGGGGGAGCAGTTGATGTCGCCTACCTTGACTTCTGCAAGGCTTTCGATACTGTTCCACATACAAGATTGATTAATAAGCTGGGTAGGCTTGGGGTAGGTCAGAAGTTGGTCAACTGGGTGGAAAACTGGTTGACGTGCAGAAAACAGAGAGTGGTGGTAAACGGTATACAATCAGAAGAGATGCAAGTCACAAGTGGGGTACCTCAGGGATCAGTCCTGGGGCCATTCCTCTTCAATATCTTCATCAGTGACATTGCAGATGGACTGGGGGGTAAGGTTTGTCTGTTTGCAGATGACACCAAGATCTACAACAGAGTAGATGATTCAGATGGGGTGGGCAGAATGAGAAAATATCTGGATAACCTGGTAAAATGGTCAGAAGAGTGGCAACTGGAGTTTAATGCAAAGAAGTGCAAGATCATGCACATAGGGAAGAGAAATCCTGAAGCCACCTATAGGCTGGAAGGGGAGTTGCTGGCAGTCACAAGGGAAGAAAGAGACTTGGGCATCGTCATCACAGATGACCTGAAATTATCCAAGCAGATCAGTAAAGCAGTAGGTAAGGCTAGGGGGATGCTGTGGTATATTAGTAGGGGTATCACAAGTCATAAGAGGGAGGTAATTATCCCTCTTTAAAAATTACTGTTTAGGCCCCATCTGGAGTATTGCGTGCAGTACTGGAGACCACACCTTCACAAGGACAGTAACCAAAATTGAGGCAGTCCAGAGAAGGGCAACCAAAATGGTGCAGGGACTGCATCAGAAAATGTATGAAGACAGATTAACAGAGCTCAATATGTATACCCTACAGCAAAGGAGGGAGAGAGGTGATATGATCGAAACATTCAAACACCTTAAGGGCATTAACAAGGTGAAAGAGTCAAACATGTTTCAATATAAGAAAAATAGCAGGACAAGAGGACACAGTATGAGATTAGAGGGAGGCCGATTAAGGGGTAATGTGAGGAAGTTCTTTTTCACAGAAAGGGTGGTGGATGCATGGAACGGCCTACCTCAGGAGCTGGTGGATATGAATACAGTGCAGGGCTTCAAACAGGCATGGGATAGGCATAAGGGAGCAGTACAGAGGCGTATGAATAGACAGGCCATTGACAAATCAAAGGCCGATAGTACATTCATAAGGCAGAAAAAGACATGGGCAGACTGGATGGGCCTTGCAGTCCTTATCTGCCGTCAACTTCTATGTTTCCATGTAACATCAGAAAAAAAACATTTCCTAAATATGACATTCTTCAATCAAACATTCACGTTGAACTTAACAATCCTACCATTTGTCACTATTTCCCAGCTGCATGTTAAATTTTGAGAGGAACCTGCCAAATTACTCTTCATCCTGTCACGTCATAAACTTTATGTTTGGGTTCAACTTCTGTAGTTCCAGCTATTGACCTTTAAAGTTACAGGTCAAGTCTGCTAACTTGTGTGAGACAATTTCATACACAGACCAGTTATTTGTAATATAAATATCATACAGGTAACCAGAAGCAGGGGCAGAGCGTCACACTCTCAAGTCACATTTCAATGTGGAAAAGAATACCTTTTGCCAGTTTGGGGGGGGGGGTTGCAGTAACAGTCCAAAACCAAGATACCACAAAGCAGTACAAAATCATGCAGGTGCAGTGGATAGTAGGTTCACAATGCTGCAATTACTCTGTGGCACATTAAAATGCGTCTGATTTGATGACATGATTCGCGCGTGCTCACACACACACATACACACACACACACACACACACACACACACACACACTCACTCACTCTACAAGTAATGCGTAGCAAATTGAAAACTTCAGTAATACAACCAAATCTTTTTAACAAACTGAAATTATACAGTGCTGCACCTCAACAATCAACAACAAAAATTTCAAGAATTACTGAAAATATTACTGTGTACAGTCACGCAGTCATACAAGAAAAATATAACCAAAACAGAAAGACTGCCTTTTTCTCCCTGTTTTAACCTACCTCCACCATAGATATGCCCCTTCCCCAAAGCACACTTCAAGTGTCTGTCAGTACACAGATTGAATGTTCTAAATTTGCATTCAAAATGCACACACAAACAATAAACACTCAATGATATGAGCACAGAAGGGTTTCCTACAATCGATGTACTAAGTTTTGAGCAAAAAAAGTGGCTCAAAAAGGCTTTTTTAACAGCTTTTAGAGGATCTGAATTGCAGAGCTCTGAGAGGAAACTGTCTCCATCTACCACTACACACACACACACAGAACTGAGGCTATGCAGAACAATCTAGAGCCCATATGACCTGCAATCAATGAATCACTGCAAAATTTGCCATGGAGCTCAGTAACAAGGCGAAGTGATCCGAAGTACATTGATTTCTATGTACTTTGCATTAAAATTGGTGCACAAGTGGTTGGGGGAAGGCGGAGTAATGCAAAGTCATAGTTATCAAGGGACTTTGTGTTTCTCATCATGACGCAAAGTGCTCCGCTTCGCGTTGCAGATTGCTTCGCAGAGTGAATTTTGGTCACTTTTCCCACCTCTACCCCCGATTACAGACCCTTTCATATATTCTATTTAGTGGTATCCAATGGTTGCATTTGTTAATCTGGGTGGATGGAAATAAGAAAATTCAGAGTTTTGCCTTTAAGCATATTGTATTTCAGATTAACAATAATTAATGCCAGTATTGCATTCAAATGACCACCATTCACACTCCATTGTCATACAGCAAACCACAGTACAGTAATATGCTACACTAAGAGAAATGCATATCACTGACATATGAGAACTGCCAATAAGAACACATGACTTTTAAATGTGAAACTGCATATTGATGGAGTATAAGAAACATAATTATGTGGTTTTACTGTTAAGAAATTTGTACGTCGATCAGGAAAAAAATAAATCCAGGTTCAGATCCCACCAGAGCTACTTACTCATTTTGGCAAAGTAGAGCAATTTAAGGGGTATCCTACTGCTTCATTCACCCCAGTCATGCAAATGAAAAGAGGTATGATTTCACTACAAAGGTGAATTTATTAACCACTTAATTAAATTAATGTGATTCACAAAATTCGTTTGCCAGTACTTATAGAGTGGAATGCTTGGTATGACTGCAATGTAGAGTCTCAGCTTCCTGCTTTCTGCTCCCTCTCTCCCCATTCCATCAAAACACACACACACACACAACGTACGTATGCACACTTCATCATCATCATCATCATCATCAACTGCGTATAGTTCAGTTTAAAATAAATGACAAATATATAGGGACATGTTGTGATTCAGTTTCCTGCATTCATAAAAAATTGAACTTTAGATATAGGAACTCTGCACTTGATATCAGACCTTGCAAATCTGTAATGAAGGCAAATATTTCCAGACATAAGCCCCTTGCATTCAGAAACCATATGATTTCAAATATCACCCACTACTAATAGCAGACTATACTGTAACGCCGGTTAGAAAGTGACAAGATTCCAAATCATATACTTATTTCATTTTATCAGAGTGAATACAAATTAGGAGCATGGTATACTACAAATGTTAGGAACTAACTACTTTTAAACCAGTCACATTCAATGTAATAAAGAGAAAGTGGCAGTTGCTGTTCTTTATACCTAAATGAATGATTTTATGTACACTACATGATATATAAATGAATGAAAAAGATTTATTGTGCATGCATGCGAGTTGAAAACTACAAAAGAGGTAGTGGAAAGCTTACTTCCCATCAGGTTGAAGTAACATTGCAGCTAGTCATATTTTTAAATCAATTTTCACTGACTTTGGGGACAGTGGCTGATAGTGTGACATTACACTTATGGACAGAATGTCTATTCAATGTCTGCACTGAGACTACGATGAGTCAAGCGGAACATAAGGGGTTATGCGTGTGTGTGTTTGTGTGTAAGGGGGGAGTGGAATCGAGTTAATGCCACTGGCAGCAATGGATGGTAACAGTTCAAAATAACAAGGGTCTGCAACTGGGAAAACAGATGAAGCATATAATGTAATGGCATACGCTGTTGGGGTCTATTTAAAGGGATTGTTTTACTGTTTGATCAGGTTCCACCAACCACCCATATCTAAAATAGATCATGGAGAAAGGCTGGCCCATTCAGAACTAATGAGCTGCCTCCACTAAACATCCCCTTAAAGACACGCAGAGTTTGAATTTCCCTTATTAGATGCACTGAAGCAGTGATCACTGGGGACATCAGCCTTACTGAGTGGATTCTAAAACCAGCAATTGACGAGATTAAATCAGCAAAACTATACTTAATACAAACTGGAATTTTATTCTTGTTGGCACATTTCCCATAACTTTAACAATGAGTAGCACTTTATCTTATTTTTTTCAATACATTGCTACTTTTTTTTTTAATACTGGTTTCTCTGCACTGGAAATAAGACATTGCAAGTCCAAAATGATGGCAATTAACTCCAGAAGTAAGCTTCTTGAATTAAAAAAATAAAATAACACGTAAAATTCCCCTATTACTACTTACAGTAATTGAAAAGACAGTGAGAAAATTACTTCAAATAATGGATCTATTCGCTAACTATGCATGAAACATGCAAAAATCTTTCACGCCGCTCTTCACCCATGTGCAAGCCTGCATTCACAAAAACTCCGACCGGGACTGAGCTCCACCCCCAGTGCGCAGCCATGCAGTGGTGGAATGTGACAGCATGGGGGCACAGCACAGAACACTGGTGGGCATTCAATGGGATGCCCATCCTGGGTCCAGTAGTGGATCCCCTCTGTACCCATGTAGGGGACTCTGAGATGGAGCTCACACTGCCAGGTTACAACAGTGGGTGTTTGCCCAACTGGACACCTCCAGCCCTCCCAGGAAGTACAGTGTGCTGTGCAGCTGTGTGCAGGGGGGATCCTGGTGCCACTGTGCCCACAGGTAACCTGCAAGGAGGTGTAAATATTTACGACAGAGTCCTCCATGGTGCAGCCCAGGCCAGTATACCACACTTTAATGTTTAGCATGCAGCACGAGGCATGCCCACGGCACGCCCCTGGAGTGGCACCGAGTGGCTGTCCAGAGGATCAAGCACACCCACGGTGAATGCTGCCAGGGGTGTGCAAAACATGGCTGTGTGGCATTTGGGCATAGGAATGCCTACGCGCTGCCTTTACAGGGCATGCAGGCATTCTTGCATAGGGCCCACTATGCTTACTTTATTTTAGCTGAATAAATAGAAATTAGCAGTGTGGTCTGCTATAAATGCCATACCTAAATACTTTTAAAAGAGTCACTAAATGTCAGACAACAAAATCAGCTCTGCAGCCACTTCAGGCATAAAGCTGAATAATTGACAGCTTTGTGAGAAGGATGTACTGCACGCTTAGCACACACGCAGGAGGTGTGCCAAAAGCTCAAATGGAGACATCACAGCATAACAGGCTTGCTCACTTTTCTGATATGAAAACTGACAAGTAATTTAAATCGGACCCTACAGCTGCCATATTGTGAAATTCAATATAGTGAAAAAATAAATAAGCGCACTGATTTTTTAAAATTCATAACAACAAACATCTATCTGTCTGTCTATCTCTCTATCTATCCATCTCTCTCTCTCTCTCTCATTCCCTCTCCCTCCATCTATCCCTACCTATTTGTAAACTGACCGGGATGCCCACCCTGGTATCAGTTTATTATACTCTCCCCACCACCAGAGCGCATGCCCCTAATATATATGTGGTAGCACCAGGGTGCCCAGTCCTAGTGGTGCTGAAGAGTATCCGGACACTGAGGTGCCCAATACCCAGTGTCAGCTAGAGTCAACCTGTAAAAAAGAGAAAATAATCCCTCACTGATCATTTAAAACATTTTTTTAAAGAAATCTGCAAAGAAGAAAATGGCCCCTCACTGATCTCACCCTCGACACTCCCTCATCCACCCCAGCCAAACCAACCAATAAGCACCCACTACCACACACCCTCACATACATGAACATGTCCTACGATGTAGATCACCCTTTGATACAAAAGTTATCTTGCTGCTGGAACTGTGTGTCATGTGACACCACTCCCTAGGCTGGGAAGGGAGGGTTCAGGATTCCCCACACAGGTCCAAAAACCGTGTAGTGAAGAGAAATCTTCTCTTGTCATAGGACCGTGCACCTGTGGGTGCCAGAGGGCCCTGTGCTTTGGCTGACAGACTCTTCGTCCTGTGTGTCTTTATATTGTATGTGGTCACATGGAAGCACAGGGTCCAGAGTGCTTCTATAGCCTGTTAGGCAGCCCCATGAATTCTTGACATTCATTGCCATACAGAGGTACAGGGCCAGGAGGGCCCTGCACTTTTGCAGACAGATGGACTCTTCCTTTTGCACAAGGCCCAGAGGGTCCTGCTTGTCTGCATTTGTTCACGCAGGTCCCTAAGGGATCTGTGAAAATGAGGATACAATTTCACTATCTCAAAAAGGAAAGAAATTCTTTGCAAAAAAATGCATTAATGCACCATTTAGGGTTCGACTTAAAGCTACAAAAGTAGGAAATGTGGCATTAGAGTTTCCCACCATAACTCCCCACTCCCACCAAGCAGCAAAAGGACAAGACCACACAATTGACCACAGACAGACATTATCAAGTAACACAAACATCATACAACTGTTTCCACATAACACAAATGCAGTAGCACTGATGTACTACCATTGTGGATTTGCATCTATGGCTGCAGAAGCACAGGCCCAAGAGGGGCCTGTGCTTTTGCAGCCACGCCTGTGTATGTTATACAGCATGTATGTGTACCTGTGGCTGCAGCACTGCATACAGAAGTACTGTTGCAATGTGGGTATCATGGTTTCGCCAGTGGATCTAGAAATTTTTCAGTGAGGAAGCAGTTTTGTCTAGGGGTAGCACTTCCTACCAAAAAGTTAAATGTTATCTTTTAAAGCTCAGTTTCCACCCCTAACTCCCCAGTCCCACCTCCCAAGCAGCAAAAGGAAAAAATATTTAGAGTTTTAGGTTTCCAGAGTCTTGGTGAATCAGTGGTGGGGGTCTTCCTTGAAGTTCTCGACCCTAATGCCTACCCTGCTTTTTCCGATTCAAACAGAAGTGATCTCCTTTCTTCACGCAGGGCCTACTGGAAACCCTAATGTCACTACTTTAGTGGCATTAACTTGAACCCTGTTACATTAATGCAGTTTTCTGCAAAGTATATATGAGCGTGTGTGTGTGTGTGTCAGTATGTATGTGTGTATATATATATATATATATATATATATATATATACAAAATCACACATACCCCCGTAATGCAAAACATCACAGTCTGTATATTCAAATCACCACAAAATATTATGCTGGTTCAACTTTAAGCAGAACTGCATGGTGCCAAAAGGCCTCTCACACAGTATGCAAAGGGTGCCAACAGAAGACGTAGACACGTGTTTCGTCCTACCAGGACTCATTAGTGTGCCTCGTCAGTATGACATCCTAGTGGAATTACCCAGCTACCCTAAGATGGTCTATCTGGGTTGGGTTGTGGTGAGCCCTATAAAAACAAAAAAACAAGCTAAAAGACAAAGAACCTTCGTGCACAAGCACTGAGGCAAGGGTCACCCCAAAGGGCATTGGCCGGGAAGCCAAGTTTCAAAGAAATACAAAATCATACATACCCCTATTATATATTACATAGATGGGACCTTTCCTCATAGGAGCCCATTATTGTGCATTTCCCTGTATATCTCACCAATTAAACCTGCATTCCAAACACCAAAAATTCTATACCTTCCAATTAAAGCTGTATACTACATAATTAAAGCTTTATACCGTCACACCAAAAGCTGTATACGTGGGAAAAAAACACCGATAGACCAACATTATGACCACCAAAACAAACAACTTAATGACCTATTAACCAATAAACACATCAATTAACACACCAGCCAAACCAATTAAGAATAACTCCCATGATAATTACTATACCTACTAAGCCCCATAACAAAAAAAGAAACTTTACTACAAAAAACATAGTACCTAAACCCCATTAACAAAACCCAACCTCTCAGAAATCAACAAACTGCCCCACTCTCACCAAACAGCAATGCCCCTTGACACTCCACAGCACACACTAGATGCCATGCCCTCCACGATGCAACAGCCAGTCCCTCCTTCTCTTCTCACATGATGTCCATAATACAATCCTCACAGTCCCCCTCTGGAAAGCCGACTCCAGCACACTATGCCAGATGCTGCGCCCGACCAAAGACACCATTCACAACCACACACGTGAGCTGCATGCCACAGGAACTAAAGGGAGGAGCGACCGGGACATGTTCCCTTATATAGGGGCACCCTGCACTACAGAAACACAACAGGGCCAAACAGCAAAGCCCTGAAATCAACCCTATACTACAGAAACCCATAGGGCCATGGCCAAACAAGAAATTAACCTGGAACTAATTGGCCAACAAGGACGATGGGACTAGCAGGTACAAATAACGACACCATCCCAATGTATTACATAAAACAAATGCTAGGTAACTGTGGAATGCAAGGCTACATACAATACCCATTGAGGGGCTAATTAGGGCAATAATGCCACTCACCCTTTGGGCTCATGGCTAATAATCCTAATTAACCCCTTCAAGGGGTATATATCCTTGTATACCACAGTTACCTAACATTAATTCTATATACAGTATAGATAGATAGATATGCATGGTCAGATGCTAGATCTCCTTCTACGGCAAAAAACTCTCTTTACCAAATAAAATAAATTTTATAAGTGGGACTAACCCATTCTAGGGTGTTAGTTTATAGCAGTTTCAAGGTACTTCAGTTGGGTAACATGACACTCAGACACTGGCCTCGGGATTCATACCCATAGGGAAACATCCCAGATGCTACACACATACACACACGCACACACTCTCTTTCTTTCTCTCGTGGTTCATTCTTTCCATTAATGTGTTCATGCATTGTTTTTTGTTTCTGTTTTCCCCTCATTTTCTATATTTGAATGTACTACACATCTCTCTGAACTCTGAGATCTGGTAGGGCACTATACAAAAATAAAACTATTACTAGATATGTAAAATATTTAACTTTTATGATGCCAGTAGATTAAGAACAGATAGGACTTAAAGACATGTATAGAAGTTCACCGCACAGCAAAGATTACATTTTCAGAATGGATGCTTCTGAACACTTTAAAATGCTACTTTTGTGACAGAAAAATGTTGGCATAAACATTGTAGGCATATGAAAAGACTTTTACAACTACTATACATTTTGGTGATGTCCCTAGAAAATCGGGGCAAGTAGTTTTATGTCCAAGAATTTGCTTTAACATTAAATTAAATATGTAGATTTTTTTACATATCTAGCCCATGTTTTTTGCAGGCCAATACAGGGGTGATATGGTGAAGCCGCATAAGGAAATCTCCACTGTGCCTACCAAAACTACATGTGGCTTAATGACAGACAGGGTCTTTATTTGCCATTATACCATAAACCTTGGACACCAACCAATGAGAACAGCAGGTTGGCACCTTACCTCCATTGTAAATCCTCTGATAATCACTGCAAAAGGTGCCAGCCAGTTGCATCTTTAAAGAAAAAAAAACCCTGACGCCGAAATCACAGAACTGCGACCAGTCATCTTGTTTCCCCGCTAAGTGAAGACCATAAAACAGCAGCTCCGTACATCAGGGAAACAAAACAAAATAAAAACACTGCTATAATACTTAGTGGCTTATGGAGCATTATACCAAGTACTGCTTTTTTTAAATAATAAAAAAAGCAGTACTTGGTAGCCTATAATCATGCCACTGGGATCTCGTTATCGGGATTACACACGTGCTGGCATGGATTTCACCCACCGGCCGCACCTCGCGGCAAACCACCCAGCTGTGGCAAATCCTCCAATAACCCACACCCTCTCGTGGCTTATTGCTTAAATATCAATACTTCACATTTCAGAAGCAGTGAATTCATTACTCATTTAAAGGAACAAAGGGAAAACAGCAGGATGTCCCATTGTTACAGTCTTTCTGCTCTTCCACTCCCAGGTGGGGGTGGGCCAGTTACTATTCTTGTACACTATGTTCAAGAAAAATGTTTTTTACTTTGTTGAAAAGAGAGGTGGCTTCTCAGTAATATGAAGCATACAGCCAAGTCTTCTCAACATGGTTGAAACTTTATAACAACTGTCCATCAATTTTTTCTATGGGAGAAGTCAGTTATTATTTGTCATAATAATCATCCAGATATTACAGCTAACATGCACTCCCTCTATGCTGTCCTGAAGCGCAAGACACTTTCTCTCAAATGCGTGGTTCCTTTCATTTTCAAAAGGTTGCGCCGATGCTGAGAAAGGGTGCCTTCACTAGAACAATCCGCTCTTGCCTCTAAAAACTGCCATAATTCTAAAATTATAGAAATGCCTTGCCACAAACTGCTTTACTAACAGTTTGGCTCGGCCGTCCATTTAATGAAAGCAACATGAAGAAAAAAAATGGCAAGCTGTTTCACCCTCTTGGCTTTACCAATACTTAACCACAGCTTTACCAATTATATGATCACTTCACTTCTATGTAGCAAGTAAGCTTTTTCTTAATCAAATAAATCTTTTTTATTCACAGTTCTTTATTAAACTGATTATAAAACTTATTTTACTTGCTACTTTTATTATGGCTTTTCTTCTAACCACAGAACAGTTACAATTAATAACCCAGTGCAGAAAAAATTGTCAGTTATTATATAAAATAAGGCATGGGGTGGTGTTGTTACTCAAATTTAATGTACACCCTCGGTGTAGGATGCTTTTTAAGGTTTATGTAGCATCCCACACCTCGGGTGTACATTACATTCTCATAACACTCCATTGAACCACTGCTGTACCATCTAGGCCTTGAAAACAATCATTTGATGGAGACTTAGTGGGCTAATAAAATGTTACATGTCTGTCTCTTTAAAGTTTGAGGAAGACTTCCAGCATGTTTTTAACTCATGGTGTGGCAACAGTCAACCAAGCACCAAAACCATGGCATTTGCAGCATACTGTACATTATTGCATAGTTACAATCCACTAATAATTCAACCTGGGTTCAGCAAAAAGGCATTTTTATAGTCCTTTTTATGTCTTGAGGGACAGACATGTTTGCACTATGATAAAGTAGAGTACAATCTTTAAAAATAGTAATCTGAGCAAAATTATTTTTGGTTGGAGTAACAATAATCTATAAAGAAAATGAGCTAGATTTTTAGATCACTAAAATCAGCGACATGAGCAAATTACTGCAAAGATTTGCCAAAATGAAGTGAGGCTTTATGCCTTTTGCTTCTTGAGGTATTTGTAAGTGATAACACAACCTGGTATGAGGTCATTGGGATTTATCCACACCCCAGGTGTGTTGTGAGGCACAAGGCCATAGGTTGAGTGCCCTTACAGCACTCAGGGTGTGGATTAAATCCCAATAATCCCATACCCTGTCATGGGTTATTGCACTTATAACATGCGTTATGTTAAAACAAAATATACAAAGGTGTTTTTTTTCCCTGTTTCCATAGGAAAAAGTGACTGTATGCTGCTGACTTGAAAAGCAGTCCACAGAACTAATATATATGTCAGGTATTTTATGAACATACAAATGCCAGAAATAGAGTTCTGAAATGCTTTCTGACATTTGTTGTCCATAAAATAGTTGTTAAGGTGTCTTTCCTGATGACTTTTGCAGCAGCTCGCTGTCTCTCTCTCTCTCTCCCCATGAGTCAGTCTCTCTCTCTCTCTCTCTCTCAGCCGGTACCTTAGCCTCCTGAACTGAAGCAGCTCTCTAATATATTGGACATTCCCTTCAGGATTGGTGGCAGTACAGGTTGATGCCATGAAGTCAGCAAGGGTGGTTAGCTTTGGCATGAGTGGCATTACAAACTGTTTGACCCACAGCGGGGGGGGGGGTGAGGGTGTCTCTTCTCTTGCTCAAGTCTCGCTCCCTTGAACTGACACAAAGCAGCGTTACAAACTGTTTGTTGTGGGACAGTGGTATCACATTGGGGAACAATGAGGCATTATAACATGGGTTGGCAAAACATCACCTTGCTGTCTCCCAGTTTTAATGACTGCATTTCAGCTTTGCTTTCTTCACTAACCAACGAGTCCCGATGGCACTTTCCTTTAGTCACTCTGCAAAACAATGGATTCAATAGTGGATTTAATCCAGGGTCACACACTGCTACTGGACCAATTGGGAGATGCGTCTTTGCCATCCCATGTTATAATAAAAGTTATTTCATGCCTGAGGGATGTTTTGTCCGCCACATGTGTAAAGTAGTGGCCACTTACCTTAGTACCATTGGAAGGACCATTTATCAAAAGGATTCTCAGTACCTGTAAATATATTTTTTTCATTTTCCTTCTAACTGTGTACTGTTTTGAGACCAGGTAAAACACCTTTACTACAAACTAGTACTAAAACCAAAATTGCTGCAAGTGTTGGACTAAGAACTGTAGATCATATATGTGGCTCAACCATGTCTAACACCTACAGTCCTATAAAAAAATGACAAGATCTAGTTCCTTCAAAGTATAAGTAAGAATAACAAAACTGATTAAAAAATGAAACAAAGAAAGTAGTTTGCCAGTTTTAAACCCATGCAACACTGTTATGCCTGTAAGTAGTCACAACTATAGCAGGAAAAGAGCCACATGCAGTTTTTCTTCAAAAACTGCTCAGAGGCAACACTTACATCTCTCCTTGTCCTGGACCATGCAGTGCTTAGAATACAATATGTTGTAGAATATTTTACAGTCCAGCACTATATATGTACTCCAAGCATATTTGAGATCTGATATAAAATAATGTGAATGCAATTGTAATACCGTACATGGCAGAGTTGCTTAGCTTTCACACTGTAGTTTAGTAAGGTAACATTCATACACAATACAAGTAAGCACTAATGTCTGACAAAGGAGGCTTCTACTGGGGAACTAATGCATGGTTGAGAGGGGTTGTGGCACAAGGCCTTGGCCGAGTGCCTACTAGGGTTGTCAGAACTAGTTCGGTAAAGATTCGAACCTCTCCCGAACCCTGGTGACGAGTTCTAACTAGAACTCGAGACACTAAACAGTTCGCAAAAGGGTTTGAATCACCACGAGACGTTGTCTGTTTGCACTTGCGTAGCTACGTATGGGTCAGGTGGGGGTCGAGTAAGCTGTGCGAGCCGCGGGATCTGTGGGGGTATTTAGGGAGATGTGCCGCGAGGAGGAGCGCCATTTGCAGAGGATCGGAGCGGAGGTAGCAGCAGCCTAGTTAAACTGTAGCGTTAGCGGTTAGCGTACTGCTACTCTTGTCCAGTGGCCACTTCCATCATCCATTTTCCTGTGAGACCGAGAACAAGAGAAAGGCTGAAAAGCTCAAAATCGGGTGGGAGTGGGACTAGGGGAGGTTCAGGACAGGTGGAGGGATTAATCAAGAATTGGGAGGGACTGGGGAATAGGGAGGGATCGAGACTGAGATCAATCAATATCAGGACTGGAGGAGGACTCAGGAGGACTCGGAGAGAATAAAAAAAAAGAAGAAGTGAAGAACCTTTGTGAAATGTGATTATTTGAAACTGCAGCACTGCTCAGTCAGTGGTGCACACTGCACACCTCAGCAGCTCCAGCAACAAGCATACAAGGGGCAAAAAGGCAAATAAATCTGAACCCTTCCCAGTGTAGTGTGTGTGTGTCACAGAGAGAAGCCCAGTGTGCCCCTTTGACTGCACTGTACCCTACCCAGTGTGTGTTACAGAGAGAAGCCCAGTGGCCAGTTGTGTGATGGCATTAACCTTACATGACAGAAATGTAGAAATATAATTCTCATTCTCTGGGTTGTGTATGTGACTCCATCTCCTGTGGTCAGCCCATCACCCTGCTGCTGTGTGCCCCTTGACTGCACTGTACCCTACCCAGTGTGTGTGTTACAGAGAGAAGCCCAGTGGCTAGTTGTGTGGTGGCATTAACCTTATATGACAGAAACATAGAAATATAATTCTCATTCCCTGAGTTGTTGGCTATGTATGTGACTCAGTCTCCTGTGGTCAGCCCATCACCCTGCTGCTGTGTGCCCTTTGACTGCACTGTACCCTACCCAGTGTGTGTTACAGAGAGAAGCCCAGTGGCCAGTTGTGTGGTGGCATTAACCTTACACGACAGAAACGTAGAAATAAAATTCTCATTCCCTGGGTTGCGTATGTGACTCCGTCTCCTGTGGTCAGCCCATCACCCTGCTGCTGTGTGCCCCTTGACTGCACTGTACCCTACCCAGTGTGTGTTACAGAGAGAAGCCCAGTGGCCAGTTGTGTGGTGGCATTAACCTTACATGACAGAAACATAGAAATATAATTCTCATTCCCTGGGTTGCGTGTGACTCCGTCTCCTGTGGTCAGCCCATCACCCTGCTGCTGTGTGCCCCTTGACTGCACTGTACCCTACCCAGTGTGTGTTACAGAGAGAAGCCCAGTGGCCAGTTGTGTGGTGGCATTAACCTTACATGACAGAAATGTAGAAATATAATTCTCATTCCCTGGGTTGCGTATGTGACTCCATCTCCTGTGGTCAGCCCATCACCCTGCTGCTGTGCACCCCTTGATTGCTATGTGTATGCCTATGCCCAGCAGCCCAATCATTCTGTAAGCCTTGAACCTAGGATCCTTTAGTTGCAAACTGTCATATTCTTCAATTACTTTCAGTCCACGGTATCACAGTGTCACACAACCAAAATAAAATTTTGGAGTTGTAGCCAGCGATCACAGATCACATTGCTTTGTTACACAGGAACTGTTTGGGTGTGGGTGTGTTCGCCGCAGTATACTGGTAGTACTGGTACTTACTGTCTGTTATGGCTGACAGCAACATAGATGAAGCATCTAGTGCTGGTGTTGGAGCAGGTGTTGGTGGTAGTGGTAATCCTGGTGCTAACAGAAATAACCAAAATGTTTCACGTGATTAAAATTCGACAAACAGCAAAAGAGCAACAGTGAAGTGTGGTAAAGGGGGACCTTTTAAGAAAACCCGTACAGCTGCTGGGGTCACACGGAGAGGCACCATAAGGTATGCCATTCATGCTGTTAAGATCCTGTGACTAGCAGCAATAATGCAAGTGACAGTGAGTCCCTCTCTGACTCAGACAGTAGCTCTTTGTCTCAGTCCGACACTGTTGTGTCTCGCGACAAATCATTACTTCCTCAACAAAGTGAAATGAGCAAGTCTGCTGACAATGAATCAGGTAGTGCACTTGCAAATACATCCAGCACTGTTGGCAATGAAAAGGACATATCCATTGAATCCACCAGTTCTGTGTTGGCCAGCAATGAAAATCCATCAGAGTCTTCTGCCCACTCTTCTAGCACCAAGGAGCATGTCCCAGGTTCTGTTAGGACAGGTGAAAAGACACAAACAGTCTTTAGCTATCTTTCTAGCACTCGAACAAAATCTGTCACATCTGAGGTGTGGAATTATTTCTCTGTCAGTAAAACTGATCCATGCAGAGCAATTTGTTCCTGTGTAAACAGAGTGTAGCCGTGATAAAGTTGTGTCATGCCTTGGCACTACAGCTCTTAAACGCCATCTGAAAAGCATTCGGTTTTGCTTGATCATCCAAACCCATGTCCTCCATCTTCCAGACCGCACGTGAGAAGGGTCAGGAATCTGAAATGGATACTGAATTGTCTGAACTTGATGCGGCAGAACCACTGCCAGCCCTAGGATCACTGTTACCACCAATGCCAGCACCATTAGTACCAGTTGCACATCCAGTGATGGCACTGAATGTATAAGTCCTAGTCCACCATCTCGTCCATCTGCCCATCGAAGCACGGTATATAATAAACCAGCAGGGACATGTTGCAAACAGCTAACACTGTCTCAGGCATTTGAAAGGAAGAATACCTTTACTAGAAATCATCCAAAGACCCTTCATCTTAATCACCGAATTGGTGAACTGTTAGTGGAGCCTTCTCCCATACTCTTGGTAGATCATGAGGATTTTAGGGAGCTCATGACATTAGCAGAGCCTTGTTACAATGTTCCTCATCGAAGGTACTTTTCCTATGTTGAAATACCAAACATTTATCAGGCTTTAAAAGCGACAGTGATGCTTGCACTTAAAACTGCAGAGGGTGGGGTTATTCGTGTCACAACAGATATGTGGACCAGCACTCAAAACATAAATTACATGTCCCTTACCGCTCATTGGGTCACGTTTTCTTGTGCTTCTTCAAAAACAGACACCCAAAAGATGGCGCTGCTGCATATAAAGAAGTTTGGGCAAAGTCATACTGCTGCAAACATCTTGCAGGAACTAAATGACCTCCTTGACGAATGGGTTTATTCTCAAGGTCTAAAATGTGATTCATAGTAAGTGACATGGAGCCAACATCTTAAAAGCAGTACAGGATGGAGGATTTCTGCATGCTTCTTGCTTTGCACATTGCTTACACTTAATTGTCATGGGATTTTCAGCAACGAAACACAAGTGGATGGTATGATTGTTGTTTGCAAAAATTGTGACTCACTTTTCACATTCAACTCAGGCTATACGGACATTGTCCAACTGCAAAACCACAAGCTGCCCCAGCAAAAGCTGATTCAAAATGTTTCCACTCGTTGAACTCAACGCTTATATGCTGCAGTGCCTCTTGGAGCAAAAGCAAGCTGTACATGAGTACTGCTCCAGTTACATTATTGGAGATGGCATTATGCTGTCTGTGCTGCAGTGGAAATTAATGGAGACAGTGTGCTGTATCCTAGCTCTTTGAGACAGCTACAAGGGACATGTCTTCTGAAGGTGCATCTGTGAGTCAGGTTATCCCACTCATAATGCTCATTTCACATCATCTTAGTGTTCTAAATCTACAAATAGAAAAAGACAGATCTGAGGCGCAGGCAACATGTACGCCTGTATCATGGGAATCTCGTAAAGAGAATGCTGCAGCGCTTCAAAACCAATGACAAATTAGTTGCAATGACGAAATCAAGACACTACATCCTTGCAACTCTCTTAGATCCCAGGTTCAAGGCTATACATCTTCCAAAAACAGATGATATACAGCAGTACAAATGTATGTTGCTAGATGAGCTGCAGCACTCACAGGAGTCAAACACAGACACGCACAGTACCCTCAGGTTGTCATCACCACAACATGCAGATTCATCTTCACAAAGGGATACAGAACTGGAAAAGTCACCAAACATTAACAGTAGTTGTTCCACAACTGCCACTTCTTCAACCCTTAGTAGCAAGCTAAATCTGTGTGAAAACCTTTCCCAAATTGCTGCCATACCAGCTGCTTCTGCTGATTCCTCTTCTGGCGGTCTCTGTCCGCTCATGGTAGACAGTTACCTGCAAGAACTGCCTATTCCTATTGATGCATGCCCTTTGAATACTGGAGATCAAAAGTCAATTTGGACAGAGCTGTATGATGAAGCCTGTAAATATCTTGGTTGTCCTGCAACAAGTGTCTCTTCAGAACGCATGTTTAGTACAGCTGGCAATATTGTGACAGACACCAGAAATAGGTTGCTGCCAGAAAATGTACACACGTTAACTTTTATTAAAGTTAATAAGTCAAGATTTTCGTATCCCTACAAGAGTATACAAACTGATCCTGAAGTGATTGATGTTGTGGATGTTGATGGTGATGACAACTCAGATGGCGGTGGCTGGTAATACTGTGTGGGATGAGTCTCTCACCACAAAGGAACTTTTACAGACTGTGATGACTTTGGTTGTCGCTCTCCTTTCTCGATCTACTACCTTGACTATATACCTCCAAAACTTTCACCATTTCATGGCAAACTGCTTTGTAGCTAGGGTCTAAACTAAAGTCAACAAGTTTTATATACAGGGCAATTTTAACATCAGTGGAACAGGCCCAAATTTGGCATAAAGGGACACTGTCACATCAATCCTTTCTGTATCACATTATTTATAGTTAAAGTGAAAACACATATTTTGGATTTACCTTGTGACTTTGTGGTGCATCAGTATGGGCTGGACAGGTATGGTCTATTTTTCAATTTTAAAGAGGACAAAACAATGAGTTCTAATTAGTAGCTGTTTATTATTTTTCAATTACAGAAATGTTAGCCATAAACGAAAAATGGATGCTAGTACATGGGTGAGGGTTGTGGGTTGGTTTTAACTATGGATGTGGTAGGGACATGGTGCTACTGCACAGATAAGGGTGGTGGAAGAAAAGTGGAATGGGTGATGGGGTGAAAGGTGGGTGTTGTTTTAGTTCTTTCATTTACAGATTAGTGATCAGCTGGGAATGGTGAGGAAAAATGATGACAGACCGAACCTACTGTACACATAATATATATTCTTATTAAATACATTGCAAACTGCTGCCACCTAGCACAGTTGTCCTGTCCCCTTAAAAAAGAATAAAGGAATCAGAAATAAAAGAAAATCTGCATCAGCAGTTTTCACAGAATGTGACGTATCATAAAGTGTTTTTGCTTTACAAGTAGTGATAATTTGATACATAATGGGGTTGACAGACGCTGCCCCTTAAACGTCACATGCCAACTGCTGCAGCTACATTAAATGTTCCTTAGTATGTGGTGAGGAAACCACCTTTTTTATTTATGTGGCTGAAATACAGATTTTATTGAAGTTATCAGCTGCAAAAATGCATCATCTTAGAAAGTTGTAAGTATTACTTCAATTTGCCAACAAAAATGTTGGTATATGTATGCATTACCTTAGAAAATTGCATGCATTTTTGCCAGCAACAATGACTGGCATATTTTTTTTATTCAAATGTCTTGACTGACTACGTTATGACATAATATGTTTTGCAACAGTTCCACATGCTGCTGCTGTAGTACTTGGCTTAACTTTGTTATAAAAGCTATCTTTTAAACATAGCAACTTTTGATTTACTCATTTAAAACAGAAAGCAGCAAATAGCTGAAATTAGGTAATATCAGTTATTTTTTCTCATAATTCATGACGATGAGTATATATATAGCTGAGTACATAAATGGCTAATGTGCCTCTTTCTTTCACTAAGGAACTATGATGCAGCTGCAGCAGGAAAACTTTTAACATATGGGGGGTGGGTGGGCCTGTTACGTATTAAGTTGCTGGCTTTAGCAAACAGAAGAAACCATAGATAAACCTAGTTGTATTCCTATCAATGTCACACAAGATAATTCTCTCCCTTATATTGAACAGTTTTCCTTTACATGTATTTATTACTATCTTCGTTACTGGCAGCACAATAAAAATAGGGTTTGAGTTCTAAAAAGTTCTAAAAAAGATTAGAACCCTAGAACTTTTCCAAAAGTTCTAGACTAGAACTAGAACCCAGAACTTCAGAGGGTTCTGACAACACTAGTGCCTACAACCACTCAACCATGCATTAATTCCCCAGTAGAAGCAGACTCCAGAGGGCATTAATGCGTTTGTAACACAAGAATACTTGCGTTGTTGTTTTCGATTTTGCAGTTCTGTTCGGCTTTGTGTTGGCGCATTGAGATCCTCTGTATTCGCCGCCATGTGTGTTCTGTTTCCTGCTGTGACACCTAGTGGTGCTAGAGCTTGACCCGGTGACCCCATGAACAATAGTTGGAGCAGTCCTTACTGAGGAATTAATCACCACTCCTACTTGCGTCATGTGTTGTATTTGGTCCAATAAGATTTCTCTATTTGCCGCTTCTGTTTGATGCTGTGTTACAATGTGTAATAATGAAGTGCTGGTAGCCTGCGCACACACATTTTGTTATAATGAATAAGGCCTTTAGTCTATATCTAGCAACACTGCACTCTCACTTTATTTCTCAATTAAATCAATGGCAGAAAAGGTGTGTAAATTTTGGTGCATTGTGCTGTTAGCGTTTATACTGCTAAGTACAGAAACCACCCTCAAATCCCAAATCATGCCTCCCTTTAGTGTTGCATCAACTGACCTGGTATAGCAGGACAAGTGCTACAGGAAAAAAACCAAAAATTCAAGTCTTCCAAGGGACAACTCATATTTGATGCATATTGTCAATGCTACAGCTAATATTTTGTGGCAAAAAATAAACCACCTGGACTGCCTGGATGGAAGTCTATGTAACTGTTCCATATGCAGTGAATTCTGTGAGCAGAGGTTTCACTCAGATCTGCAGCCAAAATCAGAGGATTTTTTTTGTAAATGAGACTGCCCTGTTAAATAAAAAAATCCCAGAAGGCAGACATCTTCAGGTTTGCCCAGCTCTAGAGTATGTCCTTGCCACTACCTACACATTAGTTTTATTATGGTTCAACATGAAGCCTTTGGGCCTGGAGCTGCACATTAATAACCCAAACACTAAATGTTAGATACAATGAAACTGAAGAACTCAGCAGATAGAGGACACTTCCATCCAACCACCTTAAAATGAGAAAGTATGTCATATTTAGAGGGCAGACAGATTTTCTTTTTTTTTCTTTTCTCTGAAAGACACTCTGCTTTTACTCCATTTCTGGTATATAAGTGAGGGGAGGTAACGGATGGTTTACAGAGGAATAAGGATGAGCCCTGGTTCCCTGGTTAACTATATCCTACCTCAGTAGCTTTGTTTCCCTACCTGGCAGCACAGATGCTGACCTCTCTGTAAAACTAATAAACATGCTCAAAGAGCTATGTTTGCAAACATATTGAAGCGCAACAGAAAACAAGATTTCATTCAGTGCTTACCCACAGCTGGTTTCTAATAAACTGTCTCCAACCTGAAGAGAAGCCATCCCAAAATCTGCTATCCTGATGTTATTCTTTTCATCGAGTAACAGGTTCTCTGGTTTCAAGTCTCTGTGGCTGTGGAGAGAAACATACAAAACACTACTTTAGAATACTGTAGATGTCCAGGGTAAATTAATCAGGTTCTAAAGAAAATGTGTTTCATGGTTGTACACGTGGCCATGGTACATCATCAGAAAGCACAAATAACACACTATAGATATAAAAATCATTAACAGAACTCCGTCAATAGTCAAGAGCCACCAACGTGTTAAAAGCCTTTTTTTTAACAAACACATTGTTTTGAATTATTCATTATATAGCTGAAGCTCCTCTGTTTTTATCTGCTCTAAAAACATTATTTTTTATACAAAGATTTACACAAAGAATGCAGCAATGTATCACATTTGTGACTATGACACAACTTCAGAGCTAGCATTCAAACAATGCTGGACCTTTTTTATGTAAAATTGTGGGATGGGAAGGGGAAATTGTTTAACCAGGAAAGGCACTCTAAGCCGTAGGTTTATTTCCAGGTGCAACCTGGGAGAAAGTTAAGTGACTTACTCATCATCACATAGTATGCAAGTGGGGGCTGATGGGATTCAAACCCAGGTCTTCAGGTTTGCAGCTCAGTGCCCTTAACTACTGCCCTGTACTGCCTCCAATTAATAGACAGTATATTCATGTGACAGGGTAATAGACCCTTACAGAATGGGGTCAGACCAATTTTGCCTCTTAATTGGTGAAGTGAATGTCACATGGGGTTGCTTTAACATGTAGATATCAGCCTAATGAGCAGTATAATGCATGCCCTGTTGGTGCACATTAAGGCAGGAGTGCAATTTTCTGTATACAGTAATAGCAACTGTAACCCCTAGATGGCGCTATCCCAGGGGCTACTACCCCTGCCTGATTTGCCACTAACAGGTTGAGGGGCCTGGATCCAATGGCGGGTGCCTCCACCCAGAGGTCAGGGTTTGCAATAGTTAAACTAACTTGGTCACAGCCCTCTGGGACACTGCAACCCCTTTCTTCCCACTAGTGGCCCACACAATATATCAGAATTACCTTCACAGTATACACTTACCCCAGGTCTGGTTCCAGCACTGGGACCTCCTGTGAAATGAGATACAGTGCAACAATCACAGTACAGTACTTTAACATAGACAAATACCTCAGGCAGTATAACTTTGCTGAAACAAGCAGCTCTGATTTATTTAGGGGATATAACTAACGGACAGGGAAATCAGGTTAATTAGCTTATCACTCTAATAATCTACCTATGGCTCTGTGCACAGGCCTATCCCTATCAGTTACTGTCCCTGGGTACCCAAGCCCTAGTGGCTAGTCCAAACCGTGGCAGCTGGTAGGGCCCTTTCACACAGAGAAAAGGAGAATTAAACAGTCAACAGTACAGTAATTCCATTTTGGATTTAATGTGGCAATTCAACAGGGAGCGACCCTGAATTAGTACTCACGACCTCCAAATAAGATAGGGTCCTTCAATGTCAGCAGGGCTCACTTGAGGTACACAAACCTCTTCACACATCCATATAAAAGAAAGCACTATACCAGGCAGGCTGCATCTGTATCCCGATCGCATTACTGCACAATACCCGGAGAACACACAGCAGATTCAGTTCTGACAGACAGAGTAATTTTCAGAATTCCTCCAGTCTTCTACAGGTTGAGCCTGGTTTCTACTCTTCAGAGATCCTTTGATTCTTTTCACAGGACGGATTCGGTCCTAACAAGCTGTTACACTGAGCTGCAGACGAACTCTGGGCCTTACACACGTTTTGACTAAAACTGCACACTGAAAAGCACAGGGCTCCTTCCTTCTTCACTGCCAAAGCTCAACTCATACCCCAACCCGACAAAAACCGGGCACTTCCTTTGAGTTCCTCCCAGTCCTTGACTGGATTGGCTGTCACTCACAATAGACTGCTGCTGTTGGTCCAAAAGGCACTGAAGTCTAAACTACATCTCCCAGAGTCACTGCCCATACAATCCTCTTGTGGCTGGCTCAGATTATGAGTCAAGTTCTGATTCGTCCAAGGCACCATTTTAGAGCTAGCTTACCACACTGATTGGTCCAGTTCAGCAGTTCAAAACTAGAATGGGGAACTAGCAGACACAGTTCTGACTGCAAAGAAAGCAGGTTAGACAAACTGTAATTTCATTATTACTCTAAATAATTTCTGGCAAACAGTTACATCTTTCAGATAGGTTCCCTTTGCACTCTAGTGACTGCAAAATGAAGTGAATTGGCAGCAGCTCGAGTGGTACTCAGAGAAGCACACAGTCCCCCATACAAACTAATTATGTCTGCAAGCAGACAGCTCTTAAAGAGACAGTACCAGAGGCTCTAAAAACACTCACTGATAAATGGCTTAAATGCCAAACACCATTCAGGCTTGGAGCATTCAAGCAAGCTCCTGGAAGTCTTTTGGGAACCCCCATTTGCAGGGGGGTTACACAACTGTTTAAGGTCAACATGCAAACAAAACCAAATGGTAATTCCCATGGAGCAACAAAAGAAAAAAAAAAAGCCAGCTACAATTCTGCCCTACTTCCAAGACCCAAACATATAAACTTATTAAAATAAAACACACCTACTTGCCCAGGCCCTATGTGATGAAGTACAACTGCCAAACATTTTCATATGTACTCCCAATACTGGTGACCCAAACTCTGGAGTGCACTCAGGAGATGGGTGGGCTGCCGTGTGTTAGTGCTCCCAACTGGGAAGGGGAGGGCACCAGATTTCTCTGCACTAGTGGCTCCTTCAGTGGGCAAAGAGCTTGCCTCCTCCACAGGGGTATGCTTTGTGTGGGTATGGCCTGGAGAGGGAGTTGCCCAGTGCTTGATGGGTAATGGTCAGGGAAGGGAAGAAACCAGAGAAAATCCTATGTGCACTAACCAACATACATGATGGTGCTGGTACCCTCTGATCCCAACCCATGTGGATTCCCACTGGCAAGACAGTGGGAGGGAGTGCAGATAGGACTGGGAGGCTGGAAGAATTCCTAATGAAGGAATGAGGAGGCAGCTGGTTTGGGGGGGGGTGGGTAAAAGGCGAATGAAAAAATTTCATATATCCAAACTGACATGAAAAATACAACTTTAAAGTAAAATACACAGAACCCCTACATCCCAGGTTTGCGAATCAACAAAAAGTAAGAAAAACCCCAATACTACATAGATACATAGACAGTGTCGGCAGATAAGGGCCTATGGCCCATCTAGTCTGCTTATTTGAGTTTGTACTTCAGTTTATGTTTTCCTAGAACTCTGTTGCCCCTTACCCCTGACCTCCAGAATTCCTTTATGTCTATCCCATGCATTCTTAAATCCTGTGATTGTTTCAGCCCCCACCACTTCCTCAGGCAGGGTGTTCTACTTGTCCACCACCCTTTCTGTGAAGACATTCTTCTTCACATTTCCTCTGAATCGTCCTCCCTCCAACTTCATCCCATGCCCTCTAGTCCTGGAACATCTTTTTCGCTTAAAAATAGTGTATTCTTGCACCATGTTCCTCCCTGTAAGTTACTTGTATGTATCTATCATGTCCCCTCTCTCCCTCCTCTCCTCCAGGGAGTACATATTCAGTTCCTTCAACCTGTCCTCATAGGTCTTGTGATGCAATAGTGTAAATGTAACTGATGTGTTTACACTTGTGATTCAAACTGCTGCAAACAGCAAACTTTTCATAAGGGAGGCTGATGATGTCATCTATGATGCCATCTGATCACACAACTTATAATTAGGTCACAGACCATGAACAGATATGCGACAATTGTTAAAGACACGTAGCACTCCTATTCAAATCAGACAAATGACTAGAAATAACCTTTAAAATCACTCTTTAAATGGAATAACACATTCCAGACCTGGACTTCTGCTTTACAGTAACATACCTACTGGTAACTGAGATTCTGGACCTGCACTGCCAGATGAGATGCTACTACAGACTCAGTTGATTTGGTTAAATCATACTGGGGATTATTATCTCTAACACTCCTGGGGATCACATGTCAATGCTATTTGTGCTAAGGCTAACACAAGAATTAATGTTTAAGGGATCCGAAAAGACCAGATCTATCTTGAATTGAACCTCTATTCATTTATAAATATTTTCCAGTTTTCCAGTGTGTCTCACAGGTTAACTACAATTAAATCTGATCTGATTATGTTAAATGAACTCTGGTACATTCATAGGTTAGAAAATTTAAACCTGTACATTTTGAGTGCTAGAAAAGAAAATTTGTTGAGGAAATGTTTCCAATCTGTTTTTAGTCACTAACTGTATTCCAAGATAGGGCCAAACCTGCAACTAAATTATGCTACTAAAGAAAAGAAGTGGGTAACCAACCACACATGGTAAAATGAAATTTGTTTTTATTAAAGACGTTTTCTGGTGTTTCAAATGCCCATTTTTCTAATGCTCCTGAAAATGTTTTCAGGGCTGTTTTCTGGCACAAGTACATTCTTAAATATATGGAAGCATTATTAGAATAATGATTTATCCTATTATGTCATGTCCAGCTAAGAATATATACAGGATGGCAGCAAGGAAATTAGCCCCCACAACTGCAGCAGTTTGTATCATTCAAGGCACTTTACCTAAATATCTGTCTGTCTTTGGTTACGCTGTTTATTTTATTTTAAAGTCCTTGCCATTCTGCATGTACTTTTGAATTGTTTGAATAGCATTCTTGCAAGTTTTATTTTTATTGGGATGTTTCAGTTATTTTTGTCCTGAACTGACCACCTCTGAAACTGCAACTTTGAAAGCCGATATAACCAAAAGAAGCATGGCAACCTCTACATTTTTTTACGTTTCTATATTCATAACCATATTCTACATCTATAACCATATTCTACATCTATCAAAAAAGCTTTATGAATATGACGTGTTTTAAATGGTTTTATGTATAAAGACATACAAATATTTCCCCCCATTTTGGGGGAATATCAGTTTAAGAGGGTGTCATAGTATTGGCAATTTACTCTTTATTTATTTTTGCATTTGTGGAAAAAATGTCACAAGCATCTTGACAAACAATGTGTCCTTGTTTCACATTTTCTTTCAAACTCATGTTGACATCTAAAATATTGATGTTATAACCACATAAAACAATCTGACCCCTTCTGGATTTTTTCCATAAAGAGAGAGAGATTAAGCCTCACCAATGTAACTTAAAAACCAGCATGGCAACCCATGTTTCTTGTTGTGCATTTTAAATGTTTAGATGATCAATTAATCTATCAATCACTTTATTTAACCAGGCATAAACACCATTGAGCAAGCTCATTTTCAAGGTGGTCCTGGGCACTAATACAATACAGTACACTTCATAAGATTACAATTACGGTGGACAGCGGTGCAAAAAAACAAAAACAAAAAAACATTGTGAAGGTGCCGGTCAATGTGGGCCTCAACATAATTAACATACAAAGGTACATAATGATAAGCTTTACTGGAATGAGAAGAGACAACAATCCCATATAGTCTCTGCTAAGTAAGAGCTCATACCTAAATGATAAAAAATAAGGAGGTATTAAGGAATAGGGTAGACATTGGGGTGAAAGAGTAGGCAGCCAAGAAGAAGGCCAGAATAGGTAAAAGGTACAGAATAGGCAGGGCCATCTTGGATTAAGGGAACTAGGCATGTAGGTCCTAGGTTTCTGTTGTTAGGAATGTGGGGTGGATGAGATACTTGTGGATGATCATGTACTGGGCAACAAAATTCTGACTTTGACATGGAGGTTGCTGAAACACCAGGGAACATCCTTAAGTTTCATTTCCTGGCCAGTAAACAGGTGTCAGCGTGGCTCAGTTGGCAGCACATCCGCCTCTGGACCAGAAGGTCGTGGGTTCTCGTCCTACACCGGTATTGGACTTTTACCTAAAAATCGCTGGCATCCAAGTGCAGTACTGGGGGGTGCTGTTCTGCTGGGGGGTGCCGTCCTTCGGATGAGACGTTAAACCGAGGTCCCTTCTGCCCATCCTGGTGTTGTCCTGGTGGGTGTCCAGGTGGAAGTAAAAGAACCCAGGGCACTCTTCACAAAGAGCAGGGAGCATTCCCAGTGCCCTGGCCAACATTCCCCTTCCCATAAACTGGCTCATGCAATTATCCAGGCTGTGTGTGGGTGATGATGTGCGATATGGCCGCCACCACACATTCAGTCACTTCACTACCAGTCTAGCATTGCTTGTAAAGCGCTTTGGGATACTGTGTATGAAAAGCGCTATATAAATGCTGATTCTTCTTCTTCTTCTTCTTCAGTATTGGTTAAACAAAGTAATAAGTGCTGAAAGCTCAGTTTCCTCTGTCAAATGTCTTTGAGCCCCTATCCTTAGTTCCTCATGACTGCCATTCCCTGTTTCCATAGTAAAATTGTTGGTTCCAATACACTTATAATGTTTTTACATAACAGTGGGTTGCTACTTGTGTTCTTATGTTCTTCCTTGGTATTATGTAAGCAATAAGGCATGATGGGGTGTGCATGGAACATTTTACCGCACGGCCAGGGGCGTAATAAGGCACAAGGCCGAAGGCCGAGTGACTTTAGCCACTAGCCGTGCAGTAAAATGTGTTCCACGCACATCCCAGAGTGCCTTATTGCGCTTATAAAATTGGCTCCTTTTTTTAAACGTTTTACAGTTGGGAAAAGCATGTTTATATGTAGAAACAATAGATTTACTTGTGTACATTTATGATAAAATAGTCCTTCCACCCACTACAAATAATGTCATTGATGATGATGTCATTGTATTATTGCCTACTTTCTTCTTCCCATTTTTTTCACATTCAAGATATGGAATGTTTATCATAGAATGTTTACTATGGAATACATGGATTCAAAATTCTGCTCAGTTCCATCGGGAGAATGTTTTTCTGCTAACACTCTGTACGCATAGACAACAAAGGCCTTTGTTACAGCCAGAGCCTCAGTTATCTCTCTGTCAGGACAAGAAGAAGAGAGTTCCCTGATGAGCAGGTAAAGATAGAAGGGAGATTTTTCACTGTAAGCAAAGAAACAGTTGTAGTGAAAACTATAAACAATACTTATTGTTTCTAATTTGTTCATGTGTGTAAGGAGAGTGTGATAATCAAGGAAACTACAGTTAATTAATTTGTTTTATTTTTTATTTAAGGTAGTTTTATTTTTAGGGTCCAGATGAAGTTTTTTTTTTTTTACAGTGTAAAGGTAGCAGCCATGTTTGTGGTGGAAGATCAGTTCTGGCTGTATGGGGCTAACTGAAATGCCTGTGTTCCAAATGCCCATTGATCTGGTTTCCAGACTCTTCACAGTCCTTTTTTTTAGCCATGTGTAAACCATATTTTACACATAAATAACAGCCAATCAGATTCCTTGATTTTACCCTGCCATTTTGTAAATTTAGTATGTGCAGTTCCCAAGTTAAATTTGTTTCTTGTGTGTAGGCAGTTGCTTACAGGCTGAAGATCTTTCATCTTTCATGCTGCTATATATAGTATTCAGTAAGTACTGCTTGGTACAATATCAATAATAATGTTTAAACAGAGGTGCTAGTAAGTCAATGGTGTAATGTGTGGATTTAGGATGCATGTTTAGAACTACAATATACTGTAAAAAGGGAAATGTTATCTGTAAATTTATTTTCGCTTTAGTTGCAAACAGAGTGCAGAGTGCGAATATAAATTTACAGCTTGTATTTGTGTGCCAGTTAGTGTAAATGCTCAGTATGTTGTAAGCAATACTAAGCAGCATACCAGCTGAATACAAGCAGATACAAGTAAGTATGAATTGTGACATACTACTTATTACTGGCAATAACTCTCTCAAGTCACTCAGTCCACTCTGGTACTCCATTTGACTGTAAAAGCAGGAGTTAATTTAATAATCTTAAACTAAAATTTATAAAGGTTTTAGACACACAACATGCTGACCACATTTGGAGGCCATTTTGTTTGTTTATACCATGTGGTGTCATGGTCTGCCACAGTGTTACTAGCATCCTCCAAGGCTGACCAATTAGAAGTTAATATCAGGCTCTTTTAAAGTAATGAGATGACACAGAGTTACATGCCCCGAAAAATGTTATTGTGTACAGCGATAAAAAAATTAGTGATTTAACAGTGGGTTTGGCTGTCCTCTGTCTCCGTGGCTCAGTGTGAGGTGAGTCTCACATCATCCCATCTAACTCAAATTCAGACATACAGTCCTCCATTCTCTGGCAAAACTGGTTAAATGCAGCAAGAAGCTACTGTAAGTACTTGATTTTGATTGCTGATAGAGGATGACCTGGATTTCGCTTGCTGGTGTGCTTTTCTGTAGCTGTTCTGCAATTAATCCTGCATACCATGGTATAAAAAGTCTTCATCTCATCCTTTACTTTGTTGATGGTTAGATTGAGATGCTGCAGGAGGTCAGTGCAGGAGGGTGGCTGACCTTTGTATAAGGCTCCTCAATCTAGTGGACCCTAGCTAAAACACCTACCATTTTATCAAAAGTGGTTGGGCTGATATTGCTAACTGGACTTTATTTATTTATTTAGCTTTTGTTAACCAGATAAGTGCACTAGACAAGAAATTTGCCTATTTTCAGGTACGACCTGGGAGATTACAGGAAATTACATACTTATCTGTTACACTGCAGCCCAAGCATTTAGTGTATTAATTAACTGCATACAGTCCACATTAATGCAAGACGTAGGGGTAGAAATGTAAAACAGAAAAAGTATGAATATATAATGTTAGTGTGAAATGTCCTCAAAGACTTGATGAGTCTGTGATGCATTGTTCCCTGAAGTTTTAAAGTTTGCACAAGACAGCACTTGACATTGCCTGAACTTTGACATTCTCTCTCCAAGCACTGATGTCTGAATGTTGTTTTTCTTCCTGGAATGACAGTGCCAGAGTAAGTGTAGTCCCAATGCTACCACAGTAAATTGTTCAAACCTTGGGGAACACCATGCCACAGATTCACCATGACTCAGGGGACTTTCACCCATATAATGCATTTCTCTACTTTTGTTACTCTGAGTTTCTTCTCCAACTCTTAGATTAATGATTTTATTTAATTTAATTACCTTTTAGAAAGATCTATAACACATGCTATAGATGAAAAACAATGAAGATCCTTCTGCGTTACTTTAGAAAAATGTGTGGACATTGGTGTTAATGCTTGGGTCCAATTATTGGTGAGCCTTAGATCTCTGCACCAATAGGCCCCATAAATTTACACTTTATTGAGCCCTAACTGGCCCCCTCTCAGTGGGGAGGGCATCATAGTACCAGGTGTCCATTGAGATTATTAAGCAGAATGACCACCTCAAGTAAAACTACAGTACAATTTGTACTAAACTATTATGCCAAAGAACTGATTCTGCATCATTTTCTGCTGTTTGCAATGTATAGGCAACTCACATTGTGTTGCTTTTCAACACCAAGCCAGATCCAGAGCAACTTACATGAAGTGTTTTTGCAACTCAACTAGAATGCATCATTAGTTATGCACAATGCAATGAAAACATTACACTGTAACTCTTGAGCAACAGTTTTTGTAAGGTTTGTCTGGGATCCAGCAACATTTATGCAACTCTTCAAGAAACGCAAAAGCAACTAACCATTACTGTGACAGCTTAATGTGAATTGTACTGTATGCTACCACTCTGAATTCCATGGTAGCTTTAAATATAGCAGTTTTTAAGCACCGCATTGCATAATTTCATGTAGGATTATGCAAGGATACTGCAAACCATCAAGTTGCTTGAAGCACTTAACCCCTTTCCCAAGTAGCAGCACTAATAATATGTTTTAAACTAAATGTTTCAAATGCAAAATACTGCTATTATTTGTGTGCACGTTTTTACTGGTACACTGGATAAAAAATAGCCATTTATTTGCTACTCAAAGCTTCTGCAAATGTTTTACTTACTGACTGACATACAAGTACCAGAACAATTGTAGCTTGATCAACTACAGCTGAGAGGTTTGCAACCAAGTACAGGTAGGTCTTCTCTGATTAAAGGTATAGCACTTTAGAAAAGAGAGAGCAGATTACAGTCCTGCTATTAAGACAATATTTCACAAAGAAGCTACACAGTAAGCAACACTTAAGCGCACCATGGATGCAAGTATACCCAGTTTAAATGCACACTTTCTCAGTTTCCTGATTTTTCCACGTACATGCTCCTGCTTAAAAAAAATGACAAGTACACATGGTTTAAGATCACATCCCATTTTGGTGTACAGCAGGAGCTACAAGAAGATGATCAGTTCCTCTTTAAGTGCACATTAAAGGAGAACCGTCATCAATATGATTTCTTAATGTCTGAAAGCCCATAAAAAGCTAATTTGATTGAGCCATTGTGTTTATCTGTGAGTCTTTGCAGTCCAGAGATATTCATATATAAATATGTAAGTGTTACATAACAGCAGGCTGGCAATCAGGGGCGGCGGGCACGCACCACAGTAACTCAGCCAACCACTAGGGTTGTGCAGGATAAGAAAAGGTCTCAGTTGGCAGTATTTACTCTGTGCAAGGGGACTGCACAACAGTCCCTTGGACTGAACAAAATGGTTTGTGAATCAGACAGCACCAATATTCAAGTCCCTTCCCTCTAATTTGCACTGCAGCCCCCTCCACACTTTGCCCAAGTGCAAAGTGAGCTTTTGTGAATGGCAATTTAGTGCAAAACCCAGTTTAGTTATGCAAAACTGGGTTTGCACCAGGGCTATGTTTTGTGAATTCTGGCCCTGATGTTTTAAACTTCCCTCACAATTCTCCTTGAACCCTAAACTCCGTAGCTCATTTGCATATCACCATGACAACAATCAACAGTACCTGAACACAATCTTGAGAATATGGATGAAATATACATCTCAGTGATTTTTTGATACTTATTTTTCTGATGTTTGATCATCTAGCATGATTTAACTGTGTTATGCAGCTTTCACTAACTGTCGCTTGCAGTGAACGAATGATGCGATTTTAAAAGACTGTAAGTTAAACAACCTGTTATTTGCCCAGTTCATAAAGTTGCAGAATCAGTGAAATACACAGTTTTCAAAAGTATATCACAGTTTGAGTTTCATAAGTTGCTGTAACTGAAATATGTTCTAAATAAATAAAATACAGACACAAGAGTTTAGTGAAAAGCTCTATTTCCTTAAATCTGGTTGATGAAAAAATGTCCCCAACAATTACATACAACATGTGGGTGGAAGTGCATAACTTGAATTTAAGGCACACCCTCAAAGTGGGATGATTTAATAAAACCCTCAGGCTTCACATTCAGGGTTTATGAAGCATCCCACACATCAGGTGTACATTAAATTCTTGTTATGCACTCCCTCACCTATTATTTGATATTTAATGCACACTCCTGTGTACAATGAGAATCAGCAACACCTCCTGTCTTCCTAGTCCCAAGAAGTGTGCCTTCAATCTCAGGATCATGAATTATGTTAGGAATAAGACATGATGGGGGGGGGGGGAGGTTATGTAAAGTTTAGGTACTGATTGGTGTCTTGGAGTCTGGAACCTGAAGAGTGAAAGACTTTAAACATAGGAGGTCCATTGACAAGCAGAATTCTCCCTCTGGAGATGCCTTATTCCACTTATAAAAAAACTGTTTAGTAATATTTAACAGTTTAGCAGAGTTTTAATTTGGTGCTGTATCATTAAACGTTAATTAGCATACATTATATATGCAGCAGAGGTTAGGTTGTAGTTAGATCATCTGACTTAGTTGGCTGTGGTTTCACTGCATTGAGTTTAAGGCTGCATGGTATTTTATTTAACTAAGTATGTGGACAATACTATTTTGGGAGGTCCATGCAAACACCTGGTTAACATAATGGACCTACAATGGGATCTCGACTATGTATCCTCTTGGGCTGACACATGGGAAATTTAATTTAACATGGAGTAATGCAGAGTTATATATCTTGGGGGAAAACAATCCACTTTACACATATACATTGTGTGGAGCACCCCTTGTGTCTACCTGCAACAAAAAAGATCTGGGAATTCAAATGTCAAATGACATGGGCTCATCACATCAAACAAGTGTCGTCTTAGCCAAAGCAAATAGTTACATGGACTATAAAGAAAAAACAAAACATTCAGTCCAGAGATAGAAATGTCCTGACCCCACTTTATAGATCCTATATCTATCCCCACATAGAGTTTGCTTCCCAACACTGGTACCCCTACAAAAGAAGAGAGAGAGAGAGGTAGGCTGGAGAAGATACAGAGAAGGTACAGCTGCTGTTTAATTAATTTGAATTGAAATTTAAATTGAAATTTTCGCTGTTTTTCCAGTTACCCAAGTATAAAACTGAGCTGAAAATGTGCCTTTTACAATTTCTATTTCACTCCTACTGATTTGTTCTGTTTGCTTCTCACTTGCTGCTAAGTTCTAATTCCCTCCCCGTCCCCCGTATTAACTCCTTTGTGCATATTCACTGTTTGACCCAGCCCTGATTTTCAATGTATTTAAGCCCTTGTATGTTTTCTCTTTTCCCCAGGGTCGAGAGGGCTACGGTTGTTGAAAAGCCCTCCCCAGCTCCCCTTGGTTCCCCGAAGCTACAAGGCTGGCAGCAGGAAGGTACGCGATCTCAAGACTGTGCTCGGTTTTAAACCTTGGCGCCTTTTTTCTGCTCAGCTCCCTGGCGCTGTAGTACTCGCTGCTGCAGCCACTTTAATCCCAAGGAAATTAATGTATTTTGACTCACAAGACTGTGCCTAAGACTGTGCCTACGATACACTCTAGCCTGCCTACCTTGATTTAATTAACTTTTGCTGATTCTGGTACACTGCAGCTGCTGTTTTAATTAATTTTAGCATATCCTCTAACACAGCAGCTGCTTGCAGGCTTGAAATTTTCACCCCCCCCTCCTCTACCATTAATTAAATACACTGGTAATCCCGCCCACTTTTGTTCCAACCTATAAACTTACTTGGAGGGCAGTCCTACCCCTCCCCCTTGCTGCATCAGTCCGAATTCAAACCAGCTAGGCAGTCCTTTTTTTTTTTTTTTCCCTCCACTCACTCTTGCCTATTCTCTATGTTTGCCTCTGTTCTACACTTATTTTGTATGGAAAAGTAACTCAGACTGAGGGTATCCCAGTTTTATCTTTTCCCCTCACCTTTTCAAATTCCCCCTGCTCCTGTCCATTCCTCATAAACTGCACTCTGTTGGAATACCTGCCTCTTGTGAATAACTTGTATAATTGACTGCCAACCTCTGGCCACTAAGGGTCTCACTCAAACTGCCTTCACTATAGGTGTCACCCTGCCCTTAAGTCACCATTTCTGTCACTTATATTCTTCTCTTATAGGGACAATCTACTTGATTTACAGAGGTTTCATACAAGGCATACATAATGTTCTCTCTTGCATGCCCAAGGTCATTTCTGGTGGTATCAGGATTACTACCCACCATAATCATCCTCTCCTATCTCTCATGTAACATACCAGCCGGATACCCTGGGTCCCACTGCCATGAAGAATTCTCCTTTGTATTCTCCAACCTTATACCAACTAGAACATTGCTCCTTTCTCCTAACCTGTACCTCCATATAACTCATCCTTCCAAATTGGGGCATTTCCTTCTCTATCACCCCCCTAGCACGCCCAAATACCTCAAGCGCAATTACAGATTCTACAAAGAAGTTTGGTGATGCTTCTGCGCTTATGCTTGTCAGGAGACATAGAATCTAACCCTGGCCCCCATTGGAATGCCAGGTCCACAGATGACTCCTCTTGGTTTTCCACTAAGGGCATGAAAATTGCCCACATGAATATCAGAAGTTTACCAGCAAACTTTCCTGAACTTGAAGCCTGGATAGCCCTGTACTGTCCGGACATACTTGGACTAACTGAAACATGGCTCAGGCCAGAGATGCCTGATTCCATGTACAAAATACCTGGCTACAGCTTGTCCAGATTCGATCGCCCCACCAAACAAAAGGGTGGAGGAGTTGCCCTTTATTATAAAGAGAATCTCAATGTCTCTGTACTCCAGTCTTGGATAACAAATCACTGTGAAGCTCTGCATACAGTTCTACAACTAGGTGGTGATAAAATGCTAAATCTGATCTGTGCCTACAATCCTTCAAAGGGGGCTCTCCCTGGCTTAAATGGGCTCTTGGATTATCTGGCCACTCTAAATGGTAGATCTGAAGTTATACTAATGGGAGACTTCAACCTAGACCTATCAGGGAGTCACGCCGGTACATATACTGAAGCTGTCGCCCGACTTAACCTCGCTCAACTTATCTCTAGCCCTACATTCATCTCTTCCAACTCGGGGCGCCAATCTCTCCTGTACTGGATGGCTACAAATAGAGCAAATAAAATAATTGCTGCAGGGACCTTTGCAGATTCTATTAGTGATCACCTGCCTACATTCTGTATCTGGAATGGCCACTGCCTTAAACCCCCCCCAAGAATCATTCAATTTCGGGATTTTGCCAAACTAAACCGAACTGCACTTCTCGAGGATATTAATAATATAGACTGGTCTCCCATCTATCACACTGATGATGTAAACACAGCACTTGAATACCTGATGTCTCAGTTTCTGGCCCTTCAGGATCTGCACATACCTCTGAAAAAAAGGCGTCTTAGGGGCTCACCTAATGAATGGCTTAAAAAAGACCTCCTTCGAGCCATGATAAAAAGAGACAAGGCCTGGACTTTGGCAAAGAAGTCCCAACAATCAGAAGACTGGGTTAACTATAAACAACTGAGAAATGCCTGCAAAAAAGATATTCGGAAGGCTAAAAGGAGCTACTGCCTTAAGCTTCTCCAATCTTCAGCGGGTGATACCAGGGGTTTTTGGAACCACATCAAAATTTAATTGGGCAAAGGCCCAAGACGGCTAATACCGACATGACACTGAATGACGAAACTGTAACAAGTTACCTACTATTGCTAATGCTCTTAATGCACAATTCTCGGATCTCTCCGAATACACTGAGAAATTCAACTAACCTCTTTCACCTCCTCCTGAGGTGCAACTTTCATGATGAAACCCTTTTCGCCTCATTAGTCTCCTCCACTGAAGTGCTGCATCTCCTCAAATCAGTATCCACCTATGGATCTGCTGGCCCGGATGGGCTACTGCTAGCTTCTTGAAGCAGGCAGCCCCTGCCTTGCTGTTCCTATTGCAAGAATCTTTAATCTTTCCATAATAACCCAAAACGGTACCAACATTGTGGAAAACCGCCACGCTGTCCTGATCACAAAAAGGGGATACCAAAAATATGTCAAACTATAGACCAATTGCCATTCTCTCTACCCTAAATAAACTTCTCGAGAAGGCCATCGCTACTCGGGTCACAAATTATCTGCACCTTAACAACCTTATATCCCCTACCCAGCACAGATTCCGAACAGGACACAGCACCACCACTGCTCTACTTCAGCTGACAAATGCAGTCCTTACAGCGATGGATAAGAGCCTGCTCACTGGAGCTATATTTATCGATTTCACAAAGGCATTTGACCTTGTGAATCACTCTCTGCTACTTTCCAAACTGTCCCGCCTTGGCTTTGACCTGTCGTCCATCTCCTGGTTTGATAGCTACCTCTCAGGGAGGTTGCAATTTGTCCAAATTGAATCCGCCGTCTCAAATCTTTTCCCTACCTCTGTTGGAGTCCCCAAGGATCTATTCTTGGCCCACTACTTTTCTCCTTTTCATTAACAACTTGCCCTCCCTTCCCTTCTCCTCCTCGTTAATCCTTTATGCCGATGACATGGTGCTTCTCTCCAGTGGTAAAGATCCCTTATCAGTAAGAGCACATCTTCAAGCAGACTTCAACTGCTTGCAGGAGTGGTTACTACAGAACAGGCTCCTAATGAATGCTAATAAAACTGTAACTATGTGTTTTGGCCCCCCGTCAAGAATCAGATCTCTTACTCCAGACTTATTGATACATTCTCTAGATGACTCCCTTCTTGAATTCGTTACCTCCTTCAGGTATCTAGGAGTCACTCTAGACCCATCTCTTGACTTTAACCTCCACATTGCGGCTACATGTAAGACAGTTTACTCAAAACTTGGTCTTGCCTTAAAAATTAGGTCCTCCTCAATGATGCTGCCCGCTTGTTATTGCACAAGGATTTCTCCTCCCTGCTCTAACATATTGCTCTCAGGTTTACCTTAAAGCTAGCAAAGGAGCACTCAGAAATGGAGCACCTGCTATAACAGTATATGCAGATTTGCTCTCCGACCACAGACTTACCCATCATTGCCTGCTCTACTCAAAACTAAATTGCTCTCCCAGACTCGCTCAGACACTATTCTGCAGGCTGTACAATTGATAATATGATCAGAACGGGGTCCCCAAATACCTTGGTTAACTATTAACTCAGCCCTCCCAAGCATACCTCCTCAGGGCATCTGCTCAAACCCAACTTGAAATTCCCTGATATCTCACACAAAAAGGAGAACGATCCTTTGCCATATCTGCCCCTGCTTGAACTCCATTCCCTCCCACATCAAACTCTCCAAATCCCACAAGGTCTTAAACTGAGTCTTCGGCACACCTATTAGAACTGACTGCTGCTCTTGTGCTGTAACTTGAGCTTCTCCTAGCATTTTCTTCTTCCCTATGGCACTTACTGATTTTGTACTGGTCTCCAAAATCTGAAAGTTCCCACATCCAGCAGAAATCCTATTGTTATAATGCTACTTCATTTAAGTTTGTTTGCTGTTTGTCGTTTAATTTAGTCATTGATGTATCATCAGATGAAAATAATTAATGTAATGTTATCTGTTTCTCTTGTCGTTACTGATAATGACTGTACCTGGCTGTATACTGTTCAAATGTTTGTTCTTACCTTATGCTGCATCATGAAATACTCTTTAATGTTGACTCTGGTCTCCCCTGTCTGTACTCTCCCGGGTCGTGCCTGAATAAAGGCAACATTGTTGTCTAGTGTACTTACCCGGTAAACAAAAACCAAATAAATAAATATGAAGATGGTAACAGGTTTATATGGAAAAGACTACCCTAAATGGTTAAAGTGTTAAACTTAATGTTGTTGGAAATGAGACGTAAGCGTGGCAATCTACTGTTCCTGTACAATGTGATGCAAGATCTGTATCTTATAACTGAACTCGGGATTTCTTTTAAACCCGACAACAAAGAGACTAGGGGCCACCCATTGCAAACTGAGGGAAACAAATTTAGGCACAATAATAGAAACTATTTTTAGACAAACAGGGTGACTAATCCCTGGAATTCTCTTCTGAAGGGAACTGTCATAAGTAAAACTAGACTTCAGTTTAAAAACTCCCTTGAGAAATACATTCTATCTGAAAACAACATAAATTATTATCAGAAGTTAGTCACATGGAGCAGTCATGGGCATCCTGCCTCCTTGCTCCCTACAATCCTAGTATTTATTTAAGTTTTGGTTAACCATATATAGACCTATTTTTTGAGCATGACCCTGATACATGACAATACAAAACAAAGCAATCAAATAAGCAAATATTATATACACATTTACAATATTAAAACAGCAAGCAGAAATAACTGCAAACAGAAGTAGCAACAACATGGTGTTTGACATTAATTATAAAACTAGCAAAACAAAGAAGCAGTTCTAACATCAAATGGAAGACAGTTGCAGAAATGAGAAGCAGTAGCCATAAATGAGTTGTGCATCACCATACTGGTAACGATATCTACAGTTCAGCGTGATTTACTGTTCAATATAACAATTCTAGTGACTGTAACTACAGTAGTAGCCACAGACATTGCCAGCTATTTCCCGAAATTTCTGTGATATTTCTAGAGAAATCTGCTTTCTGCATTTCCACAGTAGGGTAGCAGAGAGACACTCTTTAGAAATGTCACAACATATCTGGAAATAGCTGGCAATGTTTGTGTCTATTGCTGTACTTTGAGAAGCTCAAATAAATGCTTGGGTGATTCATTATGGAACACATTGCCTATTAACTGCATTACTATTTCTAAGCAAGAAATATTAAAAAAAAAAAACTGTTCTGTTAATTGTGATCTTTTGCTGTGTGTTACTCTTTTTTAGTTATATTAATCTTGTACGATTCTCTATATTGTATATTTGTTAGTAATGCAATGTATTTTGTATACATGTTAGTACTATTTGTATGTCATCTAAGCTTCTCTTTGAATGAAGCTCTGGGTCAATCCTGAAAAAGGGCCTTGGCCCAGTGAACTTACCCGGTAAATAAAGTGAATTGAATTGAATTACATAACACCTTAAAAAAATCAAACTAGGTAATTGGAATGCCTATCAAAAAGGAAAAAAAAACAGTTAACATCTGCATACAACTGGCAGTGGTGTTTAGACTTGGAGGATAGAGAGATAACAACAGATATTTTACATAAGATTCCATTTATTGACATCTGTGGCTACAGCATTGTAATAAACCAAAGAACAATAAGTAAGTTTTGATAGGTGAATATCTTGGGAATTGCCAGCTTGGTCATTTGAGTTAAATGTCAGACAATGCAAAAAAAAAAAATCACAGTCTTCAGTTTATAGTGAATCTTTCTAGCATTTTCTATCTGCTATAAAGCAAAACAAATGGAGCTCCCTTACCACAACTGGAGCTTCACCATGATGTCTAAAAAATGTTTTACTAGCCCCCAAAGGAAAGGAAGGGATCCTAATTTTCTCCCAAGGGGCTGGCAGCATGATTCCTTACCACTTCCTAACTCTGATCTGCCCCCGTGCTCACATGGTTTGTGATATTTCTATAGGCAGAACGGGCAGCAGGGTGTGCTCTCCATTTATTTTAATGGAGTGTCTTTTTCAAAGCTGATTTCCCAAGTTCAAATCAGGTTTTGGTACCAATTGATGCTAGGGTTCAACTAACAAGAACAAGATTAGAAACAGTGGCCAGTATGAGCCTCTGTCCCATTTTCCAGAAATGTTATCTCCACCTTTAATTGCCACCCTCTATTATCCACCACCCTGTTTTATCCACTAAAATTTAGGAGGTACGGAGGGTGGTGGATAACAGAGGGGGCAATGTAATTTAAGCTGACAGTAAATATTTGTTTTCACAAGATTAATTGTAGTTTGGTGTGAGCATATCATTGATGTAAAGACAAACTTGAACAGAAATGTGCACATTGCAAATATAATCAAACTCTGGTCAAAGCCAGTACGGCTGCTAATGCATTAACTTGATAAGGATGTTTCATGGGCTTAAATGTAAAGATGAATTGCTGTAGTCAGCTTTGTGTGCAAATTTCATTTTTGGTAAAGTTAGATCATTTATCTGGTTGATCCTGTGTTTCCCATGTGTTTAAAATGTGAGAGGTGAGTGCATCTTGCACTATGTGGGGGAAGAAGAGGGAGTTCCGCACCAAGGCCTTCAGGTTATGGTATCACGTTATGGTAGAAGAAATGGTGCAGAGAGAAGAGGTGTGGCTACAATGGGGACAAAGGGCCAACCTGGAAGGATAAGAACCAATACTGAGGTGATGGCCAGCTTCCATTAAGGAGGGAACCGCAGTCCTCAGAACACGGTTTAAATGTTACTTCAATAGACATTTAAAGAAGCTGAGGGGGATGATGAAAGAAATGGGGAGGCAGAAAGTGGGCCACCACAGGCTGAGATAGAGAGTAGGGAGATCCCAAGCAGGGGGTTAGCAAAGGAGGAAGGGAGGGAGGAGAGGAAGGAGCAGTCAAAGAAGAAAAGTGAGGAAAGAGGAACAAATGGACAAGGAGAAAGTGACAAGAAAAAAGCTGAGGGATGTTAAAATGGTGCAAGGTCTGTATTAGAAGCCCTATGACAGGTAACTGAAAGAGTTCACTATGTACACCCTGGAGCAGAGGAGGGAGAGTTGGGAAATGATGGAGCCCTTCAAATACCTCACAGGGTTAATAAGGTACAGAAGAGAGGTACAGTATGTTTCATAGAAAAAGGTGCTGTAGACAAGGGGTCATGATATGAAGCTGGAAGGAGGTTGATTCAGGAGAGATGAGAAAGTACTTCTTTACAGAAAGGGTGGTGGATTCCTGGAACAGCTTTCCATGGGAGGCAGTGAGGGTGAAACCAGGGGTGGGTTTCAAAAATGGATTGCATAGGCACAAAGGAACCCTTGGACGAAGGAAGGGGATGGAAGAGAAAGTGCTGTAGATCAAGTTGGGTCTACAGTAAAACTGATCATAATTAAAAATGGGCAGACTAGATGGGCCCTGTGGTCATAATCTGTCAGTTTCTATGTATGACTGGTTATTCAATTCAAATGGATACAGTGTAAAATTATTATGCACAATGTCAATACTGTAAATTGTCTGGTCCAAATAATTCAGGTTGTACTATGCTACACATACATGATAATCAAATCAGTAATAATATATGCATTGAGCAAGGGAGAAAAAAAATCAAGGGGAACATGTGTGAAGGAATATACTACTCAAGAGTCATGACACCATGATAGGTACGTACTGTATGAATGTACTCTGTTATGATGGTACCCAACTGTACACCAATGCTGAGTAAGCTAAAATATGGGATTTTATTTATATTTGTTTTATTTTTAATAATTCAGGCATTGTCTACACAGTAATGACAGATAGCCAAGGATGTTCTTTACAATTTGTGACCTTGTTTTTCTTTTTTTTTTTTATTAATTCATTTTTGGAAAATCACTTGTAATTTGACTGCAATTCTGTTCAACCAATTAACTTCTGGTTTGGAGGACGGAAGGAGGTGGAAGAGTCAGTGCAGTAGATCAAGTGGGGTCTACAGCAAAAGTGAACATAATTAAATATGGGAAGACTAGGTGGGCCTAGCCATCATTATCTGCCATCAGTTTCTACACTTCTATGTATGACAGGTCATGTGATTTAAGTGCCTACAGTGTAAAATTACAAATATGCACAATGTCGATACTGTAAACTGTATGGCACACAGAATTCATGTGATACTATGCTACATAGACAAGATAATCAAATGGGTGATAGAGGAGTTGAGACAGCTAGGTGTTGCAAGCTCAGTGACAGCTGGTCACATGTATTTTCCTGTGGACAGAGTCCAGAGGGATGCCTGGATACCTGCCAGCCACGTACAGTCTGATGTCATGCCTCTATACTACACTGTACTGTAGGTATAAAAAAACAGTCAGAGCTTATTGTTTTCCTATTTTCAAAGCTGTTTTCTCTAATACTTGGGAATTATAACTAGGAATTCTGAGACAGCAGGAGACGTTGTACATCCATATATACTGTAGTTGTCTCATAATCATGTAAAATGGTCATTTAAGTTGTTCCCCCTGCATATATGTGTCTAGTTTTTCTAGGTTCCTTATTCCCATGAAGGGCTGTGATAAGGAGTAAGGACTAATAGAAATTGATATTGTCCAACTCCAAAGTGTACAAGAATATGATGTGGGGAAGGGTACAAAATACTTCCCTTACACATCCAGCAAATGGTCCAGTGCTGCTTCATGCCAGCTGAGTAAATGCTAGGGTCTAAACATTAGCCACTGGTTAAAATGCACCAAGTGTTTTAGCCACTTGTGAACTGAATTAGACACTCTACAAACACGGTCTGGTGCTGCTTTCCTGTCTTTGTAGACCTGGTACTCTCAAATGGGGATGGAGAGAGGATCTCTGATCTTGAAGTGGGTAGTCATCTGGGAACAAGCGACCAGCAAACAGTGTGGTTCATGATTAACTTAGCTGTAGAGTTAAGCCATACAAAAGTGAAGGTACTGGACTTCAGGAGGGCTAATTTTGTCAAAATGGGAGCGTGCCTCAGAAAAGCACTAGCAAACAGGCAAGAAGGTGGGGTGGAGCAACAATGGGGTAACATCAAAACTGCCATCACAGAGGCAACAAGCCAGCCTTTGTGTGAAGCAAATTAGCAAATCAAAAGAAAAAAGAAAAAAACACTATGGTTCTCAAAAGAAGTGATGGGAAGTAAGGGAGAAAAAGATAGCATTCAGGAAGTATAAGGAAACACAGAAGGAGCAGGACAGAGAACTGTACCAGTTCAAGCAGAAGGAAGTGGGGAAGGCAGTCAGAATAGCAAAGGGCAAAACTGAGGAAAAGATAGCCAACTTGGTTTAGAAGGAGGATAAAACATTGTATAGGTACGTTAGGGAGCAAAGGAGGACTAAGGCAGGGATACTGAGGCTGAATAAAGAGGAAGGTGGTTGGGCAGAGAGCGACAGTGAAAAAGCAGGGATACTAAATGAATACGTCTGCTCAGTATTCACAATGGAAAAGCAGGGTGCGATACCTAATCCAGTCAATAGAAGCACTCTGGATAGGGGGGTTGATATTAGTCCTTTCACAGAAGAAAGGGTTCTGAAAGAACTCTTAAAACTGAAGGTGGATAAAGCAATGGGCCTGATGGGTTTCACCCCAGAATTCTAAAAGAACTAAGGGATGAACTAGTAACACCACAGACTACCCTTTTTAATAAATCATTGGAGGATGTGTGGTACCAGAGAACTGGAGGAGGGCGGATGTGATTCCCCTTCACAAAAGTGGGAGCAAAACAGAGGCAGGAAACTACAGACCTGTTAGTTTGACCTCAGTGGTAGGAAAAATGATGGAAGCACTTCTGAAGGAAAGAATTGTTGAGTACCTAGAGGCTAGTGGGCCACAGGACCAAAGGCAGCATGGATTCACAGCAGGAAGGTCATGTCAGACAAATCTAATTGATTTCTTTGACTGGGTGACCAAAGTAGTAGACCAGGGAGGGGCTGTGGACATGGCTGACCTAGACTTTAGCAAGGCATTTGACACAGTCCCGCACAAAAGATTAATAAACAAATTAGCCAGCCTGGGAGTGGGTCCCAGGGTGGTAGCCTGGATAAAACACTGGCTGGACAACAGGACACAGCGGGTAATAGTAAATGGAGTCCACAGTGAAGAAAGGGGGGCTACTAGTGGGGTACCGCAGGGTTCAGTAATGGGGCCGGTCCTTTTTAATGTCTTTATAAGTGACATTGCAGAGGGACTGGAAGGGAAAGTATGTCTCTTTGCAGATGACACAAGGTCTCTACAGGGTTGATATGCAAGGTGGGGTGGAAAGGATGAAAAGGACTTGGCAAGGTTGGAGGAATGGTCAAATGTATAGCAGCTTAGATTCAACGCAAAGAAGTGCAAAGTAATGCACCTGGGAAATAAAAACCCAGGGGAAGAGTACACGGGGGGGGGGGTGAGAAACTGACAACAATAAAAATGGAAAGGAACCTGGGGGTAGTCATATCAGAAGACCTAAAGGTGGGGAGCCAGCAATGTGAGAAGACAGTAAGGAGGGCTGGGGGGATACTGGGATGCATAGGGAGAGGCATCACCGGTAGAAAACAGGAAGTTGTTGGCCCTCTGTACAGACAGTTGGTAAGACCACATCTGGAGTACTGTGTACAGTTCTGGAGACCCCCATCTCCGCAAAGACATAGACAGGGTGGAGGCTGTCCAGAGGAGGGCAACCAAAATGGTGCAGGGTCTGCAGCAGAAGACATATGAAGAAAGACTAAAGGAGCTTAAGATGTATAGCCTCAAGGAAAGGAGAGAAGGGGGACATGATAGAAACTTTCAAATACCTCAAGGGAATCAACAAAGTCCAAAAGGGTAGTATCTTTCAGAAAAAGAGATGTGCACGGACAAGGGGGCACAATTTTAAGATAGAGGGGGGGACATCTCAGAGGTTATGTGAGTAAGTATTTCTTCAGAGAGGGAGTTGTAGATGCATGGAACGGCCTTTCTTCGGAGGTAATAGAGTCAAAAACAGTTGGGGAATTCAAGAATGCATGGAACAGACATAAGGCAATTCTAGTGGGGCGGTAGGAGGAAGTAGGCTGTTGGTTAACTAGGATCTGCAGCTTATCCGTTAGGTAGGGAAATGGGCATACTAGGTGGGCCAAGCCATCCTTATCTACCATCAAATTCTATGTTTCTATGTTTGTGATCCAAACATCCTGGGGTTCTCCACTGTTTAGTGCTGGAACTGGACTGACAGATATCATGTTCTCAAGAGGCAGTGAGCAGGCTTTGCTCATGATTTTTGTAAAGACAAAAAAAAAAAGAAAATTGCTCTGCTGCATGGCACCAATTGGCCAAACATACTGATGGATGTGACCATGATGGCTTGCTGTGGTGTGGTGCAACAGCCAGCCACACTCAGTTACTTTCATCAAAATGTCAGCCACAGTGGTGAAAGGGAGTCTAGAAATGTTAACCACATTGATTTTACAGTAGCCATAGGTGATGACGGCGATCCTTCATGCAAACCCAGTGTCAGAAAGAAGAAACACTGACCCCCTAATAATGACAGAGAAGGATAAGGAAAGTACAGTTACGTAAGAACTTACCATAACAGATCTTTGAGAGGAGCTCTTACAACAGGCAACTCTGTTAGGACTAAGCCGCCAGAACTTCCGGTGACGTCATGCTCCTGAACAAAGTCTAGTTTAGGATGCTTCCACTGAGACCAGCTACAAACTTCCATAAACACTCCCAAAATCAACAATTCTCAGCAAAATCAGCATAGGAGGAAACATTATGCCACGGAGAAGAGATCAGACTAATTCCAAGCCAACTGAAGCTCAGGATAAGGAAAGATTTTCAGATGGTGACTCCGACAGCAAGGGCTCCCAGGCCTCGGCATTCTCAAGGCACAACTGCGCCAGCCAGGACCAGATACCCTTCACAACACTACAATGGCAGATGGCACAAATGTTAACAGAGCTGTGAAATTTTCAGAAAGAAATGCAATCTACAACTACTGCCCTAAGAACAGATATTGGAAAGCTAGAGAAGAGGGAAGATGCTGCTGAAGCCCAGGCAACTGAAACAGACAAACAGGTAGACTGTGCAGAGCGGGCCATAGTCCAACTACACCAAAGCATTAAGACCCTACAGGACAGGGATGAGGATGCAGAGAGCTGAAACAGACGCAACAACATACGGACCTCAGGAATCCCAGAGGGGGCTGAAGGCCCCAACATGGTGAACTTCATCAAGCAAATGCTCCTCGAGGTGTTAGTCCTTTCGGAGCACCTCACCCTTGAGCTGGAGTGCACCCACTGTACCCTTAGCCCAAAGCCGGACCCAACTGCTCGACCATGAACTGTACTCGTACGCTTCTTCCGGTTCCATGAAAGAGAGAACATACTGTATGCAGCTTGGAAGAAAGGGGTTGTACTCCTACAAAACCAACAGCTCTACCTTGAAAACGACTATGTCCCTGAAATAATGAGCAGTCGCAAGTCCTACATTCCTATCACAAGGGCCCTTAAAGCAGCGGGACTTCGTTTCAGGACCCCTTATCCAGCAAAGTTAACTGTTCTTTAAAGAGGGTCCTCTCACCTTCAAAATTGCAGCAGCGGCTACTGAAGAGCTGAAAACTAGGAAGCTAGTGATACCCCAACAAAGTGTTTCTTCTGGCACCTCTCTGGTCTCCAAGCTCTCAAAGCACATTTGGAGCAACAGCCAGCATGAGTTGAGGCATCGCCAGGGAGCGGAAGCCATTCAGCACATCATTGATGCCCTGAGAGGCCAACGTTCATCCTCCCCAGCTGACTGAAGGAATCCAGACATGCCAAGCTGACTACATCACGTTGCATGAAATTAACTGATGTTTCACTGGCCTTGGACCTGACAAGAGTTTCCCGCTTCCTCCTCCTTTTTCCTGGAGCTCCAGACAAGTAGTGGAACAACACTGCAGCTTTCAGATCCATGGATGTTCCATCAAGCATAGACTAAAAGAGGCACAGAGAAGATTTCCCTACTCAGACAAAAAACCCACAGGAGAATACAAAAAAAAAGTATGCTTCTCTCTAAACTGCTGTACCTCTGCCCTTACTCTCTCCTTCCCCCTTTGGCTTATCCTTACCTACTCCCTGGATTCTTTCTTGGGATTTGTAAAAATTTAAGATAAAACCCTTCTAACACTCTCTCTCCCTACCTCTGTTTGAGAGGGCTCTCCTTTTCTGTTTCAGAGCCCATGGATTGTAAAGGTGGTTGCCGACAGAACCCCACATCCAGAGCAATCCAGGAAGGTTCCCTCTTCTTTTTCTTTTCTTTGGCTAAGCTACATGACCTCGCTAATCTACACAGGCTGTGTGGGGTTGGGGGGTTGTGGGGGTGTGGGGGAATGCTTACACTGTGTCGATGCGGGACAGCTTGTGGACCCTACTTGAAGCATACTGCTTCTGCATCGCCATGAGACTTGGCCCAAGCGTGTTTGACTAGGCACATGCCTTGGGGGGGAACCTGGACTATCTTACAGGGCTCCGACAACTCCCCTACTCAGTGTTCTCTTTCCTCCTCTGGCCCCCTGGTCCCACTGATTTGGGACTTTAGGACTGGTAATGACGGGGCCCGGGACCAGGTGCTGGGGCGTTTGGGGAGGGGGTTGGGGGAGCCTGCGATCGAGACCCCTGAACAGCCTGCCTGTGCATCTGCGATGGTGTTGCTGAACATCATGCTGGTGGTACTGCGCACATGGGGATTTCCCCTTGCGTGCATAGCTGTTACTGCCTGATGACATGGGAGACCACTGGCACTTAAAGGGTGACTGCCTAGCAGATCTAGGTAACAGCTGAAGGGGTGGTGGCTCATTGGGGGGGCCTGGGGGGTGTTGTGGAGAGGGTTGTGTAGATTGCTCCCAGGAAGTCATCCGTAGAGCAGCCCATGCCTGCCCCTGCACTGGTCGGTCTGAATACAGTTACACTGCGGACCTGCAGGTGGACAGATAGAATAATTATGCAGAAGCACTACTGTGAAGGGCAGTGCCAAAAAAAGGTGCTCAGTGAAGTCATGTAACTGGTACCATGACCTTTCCCCTGTCAATGATATGGCAATGAAAATGGGCCTGTAGTGTCTCTCTTCCTCTCTCTCCCCTGACATACTAAACATACTAAAATGCCAGCAGAAATAGGCCTAACGGTCTTTCGTGTCTGCTCGTTTGGTCAGCCCCCACCCTGGGTGCTGACCTTGCTGCCCCCCTCGCCTTCTCTGGCTTCTCCCTTCCCAGTTCCGGATATTCTTGCTGCATTGGATTTTGCTTCCAGAACCCTTCCCCTGTACCTGTCCCACCCTCTTGAACCCTCCACTGTCTCTGCCTCCACCAGCCCCTAGGCAGCGCATTCCACGGCTCCACCACCCTCTCAGTGAAGTAGCACCTCCTCCTTTCTCCCCTGAATCTTCCCCTCCTGCTTCCACCCATGCCTCTCAGTGGCCCCTCCTCCTTCCTTCGAAGCACCTGACTGTTCCTCCTCTATTTACCCTCTTCATGTACCTGAAGACTTACTGTCCCCCAGTCCTTCTCTCTTCCAATGTACATATTTAGCTCTTCAAGCCTCCCTCATAGGTCCTGTCCCCAAGCCCCAAATCATTTTGGTTGCCTCTCTGGACCCTCTCCAGGAGGTTAATGTCCCTCTTTAAGTGTGGCTCCAAAACTGCACGCAGTACTCAAGGTGCGGCCTCACCAAGCAGTTATACAGAGGGAGTATCACTTCCCTCCTTCTGGAGGTGATCCCCCTAGCGATGCATCCCAGCATCCTGTTGGCCTTGGCTGCTGCCCTCCTACAAGTCTCAGAGTTGTTCATCTTGACATCCACCACCACCCCCAGGTCCCTCTCGGCCATCGAGACTTGTAGCATTTCCCCCCCAGGGTGTACACTTGGCCCATACCTCTAACCTATTGCTATGATGACCCTGGACAGGGCGAGGGAAGACGGGCAAGGTCATGCATTGGACTGGGCAACTGGTGGTATGAGGCATAAGATAACAAATGCTGCTGCCGGGGGAGGGGGTGGTGGCTGGGAGGGAGAAAGGCTGACATGATTACTTCAATGGTGGTCCGGCATACAATTACCATCTCATATTACTGATGTTGGTCCCCTCTGGTAATGGAAACATTATGATTTCTTTCAATACACCCCTATGAATCATGTGGGGAGGGAGGGAATGCGCTGCCTACCTTGCCTGACAGTCCCCCCAATTTGACCTTGCAGGAGATGCTGAAACATAGAGCATGCCCAGGGCATCTGGCGGGGCAGTGGGAAAGGAAGTCCCCTACCTTTACAATGGGGGTTCTCCTCCGGGCCCTCCACCGCTGGTCCTCCCACCCTTCCTGACTTCTCCTGGGGGGGTGTTGGGGGGGAATCGGGCTTGCTGTTCCTCCCTGCTCCCCTCCCCACACCTAGAGCACCATTGTGACTCGCAGCCACAGAGCCCATACCTGAAGCACACTGGGGCAGCTGCCCACACCCTACCATCACAGCAACAGAGCTATACTCACCTATAGGAACACACAGTTCATTCTCTCTTAATACATAGACCTATCTTTGGTTTGGACTCGGTGAAGAATCTGACGTTCCATACCCAATTTTCCTTTTCCCCTAAAGGCACTATAGGTGCCTGGAGGACTGTCAAATGAGACGATACTTCCAAGTAAGGAATAATCCTTACTTCAGACCACTGAGATGTTCCTGACTAATGGAAGCACTAGTTCACAGTTCTATGCCATGTTAGCCCAATTAGCTTCCCAGCAGGTTGGCGTTAATGTTCTGTTTGTTTATGATGCTGATATCAACAAATGTTTGTATTTGTCTGTGAATAAAGGTCAACAGGTGACAAAGAGAAAGGCTTGGGGCACCCACAGTGGGAACAACTCTGGGGATCTGGGTTGGGGGATGGGCGGGAGCCCACCAGCAGTGCCACTCACCAATTGACATGTCAGACCCACATTTTAAATTAATGTCCCTAAACATAAACGGCCTGACATCCCCTATGACGAGATCCCGAGTTATGTCTTATCTTAAGAAAAGCAACTCAGATCTCATCCATCTACAAGAGACCCATCTAAGTGATGCTGAACATTGCAAACTAGCAACACTCTATAAAGGGGGGGTATACTTCTCATCGGGGGTGGGTGGGAGAAAGAGAGGAGTGGCAAATCTGATCCCTGTGCATTCCCCATTTCAACCAGGCACTAAATGGGCAGACCCTGATGGTAGAGTAGTAATAGTGTAGGGCACAATAAACTCAAAAGAGGTCACTCTCACCAATGCCTATTTCCCTCCTGGCCTAGATGTTACCTAACTGAGAACCCTACTTGATAAGATAGTGCAAATGACTAAGGGCATACTCCTATTAGCAGGGGATTTCAACCTTCTCCCTGACCCCGCACCTGATTCCTCCAACCCTAGGCCCCCAAAGAGGACCCCCTCCCAGAGACTCTTTAAAAATCTCATAGGAGAGGTGGGCTGGAGTGACACCTGGTGACACCTCCACCCACGCTCCAGAAATTATTCCACTGTTCCTCTGTACACCACACATACTCCCGTATAGATCAAACCTACATGCAAATTGAAAATGTATAACTCCTGGAAGACTCTCGTATTGGTGACATCATACACTCTGACCACGCCCCCCTGATCACCACATGGAACTCTGGCCTACAACGTAAGAAAACATGTTGGAGACTCAACCCCTACCACCTCACATCCCAACAGTTCAGGGAATTTGTAGCGGATAAGATCACTGAAATTCTTAGGGATAACCCCTCAACTGACTCCATCCCAGCCATACTTTGGGACACTGTCAAATCAGTACTCTGAGGGTACATAATCCAATACACAGTGACCCAGAACAGACAGCACAAGGAGGAAAGGACCAGGCTGGAGGACACTCTCCACTTCCTCTAGATGACCCATAAACAGGGAGATAATTCTGTTCTGCCACAACTCCAATGCGCCAAAATGGAACTGGACCGCTTAATCCTCCAGCAGACAGAAATTGCCCTGATCGTTCTCAGACAACGATATTATGAAGTCAGCCTGCAAGCCACAAGGCTACTGGCTTAACAAATCCAGGGACAAGAAAAGACCTCAACCATTACCACAGTCAGTTATCCGCCTGACAGGTGACCACTTACCAAGCTCCACGATATAGTGAAAGCCTTTGCCTTCTACTATGCTACTCTTTACACTCCGGAACACCCCCCCCCCTCAACTCAGCAAATAGCAGAATACTTACAAAGAATCTCCTTACCAAGACTCACAGAGGCCCAGGGAGAAATGCTAACAGCCCCAATAACAGCATTAGAACTCTCAGCAGCTATAGCTGGGGCAAAAATGCTCAAATCCCCAGGCCCAGATGGCTACCGGAAAGAGTTCTATAAAACAACTAAATCTCAGATCCTCCCCAGAATCCTCTCAAGGTTTAACTCGATCATAGAAGGAGAACCCCCTCCACCATCCTGATCATATTCCACCATATTAGTCATCCACAAGCCAGGGAAAAACTCACAACTCTGCAGCTTGTACAGGCCAATTTCGATCCCTAATGCTGATTACAGGCTCTTCATGAGCACTGTTGCCCACCGCATAACTATCTAACCCTGTTTATAGGAAATGACCAAACTGGGTTTGTGAGAGCTTGCTCCAGCACATATAACATCAAACACACCCTACATATCATCCACGAGATGCAGACTGTTAACACCCCCTAGGCCATAATTGGCCTCAATGCAGAAAAAGCATTCGATAGGGTGACATGGCCCTTCCTGTACCAGGTTCTGGGGAAGAGGGGGATACCGCAGGCCTCAATATGGGTCATACAAAATATATATACACAACTCCCAGGGCATAAATGAAGGTGGGTGGCCACCACTCGACATATTTCCCAGTCCTAAGGGTACCGGACAGGGATGCCCCTTATTATTTGCAGCCTTTATTGAACCACTAGCACAGCATAATAGAGAGGCAGAGAGTTTCCAGGGAGTTGCGATGCACGGTATAGTGCACCACATTGCTCTGTACACGGACGATGTTCTGTTGTACCCGCAGGACTCAGAGAAGACACTACCAAAGGTTAAGTGGATATTGGAGGACTTTGGCCGGGTCTCGGGATACAAGCTGAACATACCCAAAACAGAAATACTCGCCTTAAATTATTCTCCCTCTCCAGATATACAAGCAGTCTTCCCCTGTAACTGGAGCCTCACAAAATTAAAATACCTGGTGGTCTACTTGTCCCAATCCCCTGCCACGGCCTTCAAAATCAACTACGCCCCCTTTACTGCACAACTAAAACTGGATCTTGCCTCCTGAACACATGACCCCCAAGTCTCATCAGAAGAGTAGACCTCATCAGAAAGGTCATCCTGCCCAGGGCTCTCTATCTCTTCCAGAATGTACCGATATCCATTACCCAGAAGTCATTCCGGGACAGGAATCAGGCCATTTCAAAGTTTATTTGGGCAGGACAGAGACCCAGAGTATGCTTAAAAGTACTGTCCCTTCCAAGCTCAATGGGGGGGCGTATCATTGCCGGACCTACAAACATACCACAGGGAGGTCCTTCTGACACACCTAATGGCAGACAAATCTCAGCCACTTCCACACATTGGCTCAGAATAGAACAAACCCTCTTAGATAGTAATGAATACCTAAGGATGCCATATCAGCTGGTGATAGAGCTGCCCCTGACGCACCGTACCAATCCCTGGCTAAAACATTTCCTATTTGGAATGCCATAAGGAAATCCTGTCACCTTACTCCCTACTTAGCCTTCCTATGCCTAATCTCTAACCTCAGCCACTTCCCACCAAACAGACTATATCATGGCTTCTAGGTTTGGGAAAGATATAGCCTCAAATTCCTAATGCAGATTATGACCCAGTATGGATTATGGGCATTTGAGGACATACGAACAAAGTCTGGGCTACCACATAGGCATTTTTACCACTATTTACAGCTCCAACACTACTACAAAAGTTTACCAATAGGAGCCAGAAAACCTGAGCGGTGCCCACCCCGATCTCTAAACTGATACAGCTAAACACCAGTAGAAACCAGGGCCATCTGATCTCCACATTTTATCAAACACTCATCATGCAACAACAAAACCCCACACTGGCAAGAGGAACTAGGTCAGACTATCTCCCCAGAGGAGAGGCATTCAGCCTGCCAGAATGCGTCAAGGGTCACCTGCTCTCACCAATGGTGAGAGTATGCCTGGAAAAACATAATCAGGTACTTCAAAACCCTAACCATCACCAAGAACCACTCACACACAGGCAAAGCCAATTGCTGGAGCCAGTGTGGGGAGAATAAGGCAAACCACACACACACACACCATGTGGTCCTGCCCCAAGCTCAGCCCCTGCCTACTAGTAATCCAGGCTCAACTGCAGGACTTATTCAGGACACAACTCCAGCTCACAGAAAACACTGACCTCTACCTACTTCTCTCAAGAGGGTTGAAAGACCCTAACACTAAATACCTCCTTAATCTTCTAATTACAGCTGCTAAGAAAGCTATAACAAAAGCATGGTTTACCCCAATAATTCCTATGATCTAAGACTGGTGGCAGACCATCAATCAAATATATCATATGGAAAAAAATCACCCATAAACTTAACGACTGAGAAGAGCAAGGTAACTCGAGATGGACGTGTTTGGTAATATATTATTTGCTACAGGAGGAAACTTTCATCCCCTAGAACTCCCTAAATTGCCTTATTCAGACCCCTTATCCTGGCTTAGACCCTGCTCCCCTGGACTCCCTCCTCCCCCTCTACCTTTGGCTCCCCTCCATCACTTCTTAATATTATATCTCCTCCCTGGGAGGCCAACTAGAATGACTGGGGCAAGCAGTGGCACTGGTGGGGTCCCGGATCAGTCTCTCACCCCTAGGGCTATGCCCATAGCTTTATACCTCGCTCGATGGGGGGGACTTAGGGACTGGCAGAAAGACCTAGGCCCCAAGATATCTGGCTCACCTATACACTCCCTTCCAGCCTCCAAAGGGGATGGGGAAGGAAACTATGCCCTTTCTGTTCCATGGAAAGGGCTCTGAGGTACTTATTCAAGAGGAAAGAATGGGTACCTGGCAACCACAAACTAGAGAAGTGTCCCAACAAAAGAGAACATTATCAACCATCTGAGTCCTCCACCTGTTTGGATAGAGAGTAAGGTAATCCCTCCTTAATGTCTCCGTTAGGATCCTGGGTGGGGGAGGGACTTCATGCTAGAAGTCAAGGAGTGGTGGAGGGTGCAGGACACACTATCGCTTTGACCCTACAAGCCTTAGAGGCAGTGGCATCAGAAGCCAAAGAGGACAGACACTGGCTCTTAGACCGGGAAATCAGGTGGGGGTGGGCGATACGCTACACTGGCCAGTGAAGGATGGACAAGTGTGCCTGGTTCTGGTGGGTGTGAAAGAAGGGGTGCCCAAAGCGCAGGGCCCTGCCCGAGTCCTGTAAGGAGGTAAGCATATCTTGGACCTCGTCTCCAAAAAAGACAGCCCTGAAATGGTGCATCCAAAATTCGGGACTGAACACCTGGAGTAAAGTCCAACAGGTGAAGCTGGGCATGGCAGTGAAGACAAACTGCCAAAGATGTGCTCCTCACTGAAGCATCCACTATTTTGTAGGTGGCACTGAGGATGTGGAAGCTCACTTTGGAGGTAGAGTGGAGGAGCTTCTCCAGTTAAGCCTTAGAGGAGGAATCTAGTAGAGCATCCAGAATACCCGTGGCTTGGTCCAACAGGGATTGCTGATGGATCACCATGTGCGCCAGATTATTTTGGGTACACAGGGCCAGAGTGGCAGAGTGGAGGAGGCATAGATCCTCCTACTGAAGTGATCAAACTATTTAGATTCCTTGTCTGGAAGAAAGTCACTTAAGTGTTGAAGTTTAATTGAGCCAAAGTGGGTTGCTGCCAGTACAGCAGGGTCAGCCTTAGGGTTTGTCCCATAATGGGGCCAACCCTCCGGGGAGTGGTACAGTCTGTCTGCCTTTTTAGGTAATGAAGGGACTGATGTCGGCTGTTGCCATATGGTGGTAGTAACATCTTCGTGAGGTGCCACTAGGGGTAGGATAACCCAGGGTAGGATAACCACTGAATTAAGCTCTGGGAGGAAGAGATGCTCCACTAAACGGCAACATTATGAGTCATGTTCTACAGCTTGCCACCCCTGTGACGTTTAAATGAGCCACATCACCTCCAGCAAGGAAGGGTCCTCTGGGGGGCATATGGGTGTCTCCCTAACCCACGTCTCCTCAGGAGTGAGAGTGGGAGTCAGGCAGCTCAAGAGAATCAGACTCTGAAATCTCCAAAAAGTCAGGGTGCATCGTCAGGTGCTGTGCTGGGCCTGTGACAGCACCGGCTCTCACTCTAGCACCAGAGTGTGTATTGGGCACAGAAGAAGAAGCCTTAAGGGCAGCCTGCCCTCAATCCTACGTAAGTGTGGGGGCTGATACAGGCACTGATGAAGCCAGCATCAGGTGTTGGACATATGTTCACCAGGAGCTAAACAACTCATTAAAACCTGCTGATGATGGCTGAGAAGCTGTCAGTGGAAATGGCTATGGGAGGGATCTGACAGCGGTTCCATGGGGCTGGGTAATGGCCTGGAGGGCATTGGCAGCCACCCCAAAGTTGTCTCAGAGGGTGGCAGAGGGTTGGGCTGTGGACCCAATGGATGGCCAGTGGCCATGCCTGATAGTGGTTGGAAGTCAGGTGCAGGACCAGTGGGCACCAACAGTGATGCCTGAAACCCTAAGGGGGGGTCCAGTCTTAGGCGGGCTGGAGGCACTGGGTCCAGAAGAGGAGGACTGGGAGATCCTTGCATCAGGCTGCCTGGTGCCTGGTCTTGTGGTAAAGGACCAGTGGGCATCGGCCCTGCTAGCACCAGGTGGGAACATTCTAGAGTGGGGACCACTGGTGGCTGAGAGTCAGAAGGTGCCTGAGGTGGGGACCCCCAGGGCGAAGGCTGCCACTGCATGGGGGAGGGCAACAGCTGGAGTTGGTCCAAAGGACCATTGTCGGACCTCAGAAAAGGATCCAGCAAAGGTGAAGTACATCACTGAAAGTGCTGACATCCTGAGAACCAGCTGAGCTCCCTAGATGAGAACCCTGAGGGGTAAAGGGCGTGAGTGACAGGGGCGGTGGGACGAAGGAAGAATCCACCCGACATTGTGATTAGAGTGGTCATTGGGATCCAGTGGCAGCGATGGCTGATGTGGCTGGAGGGGCCAATCTCCCCCAAGGGGGAAGACCCAGTGTCGGCCGTGGCCCCCCCGGGGACAACCGCAGCCTGGAGGTGGACTGGTCCCAGTCCTGATGCTTGTCCTGCTTGTGCTTCTTCTTAGAAGGAGCAGAGGTCTTAAATAAGGCCCCTGGGAGGGAAGATGTACTACTGGCTTGCAGCTCCTTTTCCATGGTGGACAGCTTCTGTTGGAGGAGATAGGCTTCCAGAACCCGGTAGCGTCATCTCCGTGTGGCCTGGTTGAACTTCAGGCAGGGCTGGCAGACTTCTGTGTCATGATCTGGGCCTAGACAAATAACACAGGAGGAATGACCGTCTTTATTGGGAATTTGTTTGCCGCAGGCACACTTGGATTTGCGGGACTCAGCAGAAGAGACTGGCGAAGATATCCAGCCGACAGTAAACCAATAACGAAAACCATCAAAAGATAAAGTAAAATAAGAAGAAAAGAAAAGCAATTGACTGAAGCAACATTCTGTAAGGTCTGATGTGCACAGGTAGATGGAAGCAAAAGAACTGAGGTGTGGCTGGGGGACCACCTCTTTTATACCATGGGGGGAGTTGATGTGCCAATGTCAGGGGCAGTCCCTTATTGTAGACTGCTAGCTTTAAGTTTTCAGAGTGATCCTAGTGCCTGGCAGCTTAGTCCTAATAGTGTTGCCTACTGCAAGAGCCCCCTTAAAGTAAGATCGGGACCTCTGTCTTTTTTTCCCTTAATTTTTAGTTTAAAGGGGTCACTGTCAGCCCTTTTTGCATCATATTATTTCTAGTTGAAAACTCATATTTTCTACTTACCTTTTCCAAAATTTATTAATGTTGCTGGTTGTTTTATCTACTCCTTTCATAGTATAACTGAAATGCATGCTAATGGTGTTACTATACCCAGAGTGGTTTTGTTTCAAATCCTTGACCTACTCTTACAGTATACTCCCTAAACTTTAGGAATACCCCCAAACAATGCAGCAACTCTCAATGCCATAGTCTCCACCCCTCCCACTGTGTAATAATGTTTCATTTGGGAGGGGGTCTCAAGTCCAGGAAAGATGCAGTGGGAGTTAATCAAGGACTGTATATAAACATGTTTTGAAAAACAAGAACCTGAGGTCATGAGTTGAAACTGGAGGGGTGAAGGTTTTAGAGGGATGTGAGGAAATTCTATTTTACTGAAAGGGTGGTGAAGCTGTAGAACAGTCTGCCAGCAGAGGTGGTGGGCACCAAGACCATAAATGGTTTCAGGCATGGCTGGGATAGAGTAAAGGGCTTGGTGGCTGCTTAGATCAGCAGTATTAAGGAGGGGAGCAGGGGGTGCTCTGTATGGACAATAGGTTCCAAGGCAGATAGGGAAGTCTAGGCAGACAAGACAGACCTTTGGTCTTTTTCTGCTGTCATTGTCTATGTAATAATAGATGCATTGAGCGAGGGAGAAAAAATCAAGGGCAACATGTGTGAAGCAATATACTACTCACAGAGTGGTGACACCATGATAGGCACATATTGTAAGAAGTTCCTGTATTATGATACTATCCAGCTGTATAGCAATGTTGAATAAGCTATAATATGAAATGTTATATATTTTTGTTTTATTTTTAATAACCCAGACATTGTCTACATAGTAATAACATACAGTCAATGATGCTGCTTGTAATTTGAGGCCTTGGGTTTTTTTAACCACTTTATTCATTTTTGAGAAATCACTTGTAACATGGCTGCAAGTCTGTTCAGCCAGTTAACTTTTGGTTTACCCATGCATGCCTGTTATAAGGGAGTACCTTTAGGACAGGTTGTGGAGTGCATTTGAATAGATGTAAAAATTGTGACACTGCACTGTATGTCAAATAAGAATGGTATCTCTGATTGTGAGCATTTGTCCCCGATTTTACTGAGCTGTGTCCCTCATTTTGGTCCTGGCAGGGTGAGAGGTATGCATTCTGGGGTAGCCAGATGTTGCAGTTGGCACCACTATGATTTCTTTGCAATCCCCTATGATTCCCCTTAAAACCCCTGGAAACCCTTAAACATTAGTTGCCTAGCATTCACCCATCCTACAAATACAAAACCATGATAGTTCCAATTCCAATAACAGTTAGTTAGATCCTGAAAGGGTTAACATAAACCAGCCCTTCAGAGAAGATAAATAATTGCTCCCACACACATATTTGGGAGTGATAAAGTAATTTGAAACTCCTCTGGAATTTCCTCTAAAGGCTTGCTGTGTCCTCTGTTACAAATTATGTCAGTAAATCATTTAGGTTCCAAAGCCTAGCAAATCATGTTTCAATAATAAATAAAATTAACAAGCCAGCAAGTGAACATATAAAGACTTCTGATGTTTTCTTTTTTACAAATGCCTGGTACATCTGTGGCTACAAACTGGACACATAACTTGCCTTTGTGCCTACACCAAGACACTAGCTTTTAGGTCACTTAAAGCAAGCATGATGAGAATGGCTAACAAGATGAAACTAGTAACCATGTTATCACACAGGTCCTGCCATGCACAAATTAAGACTGAAATACATGTACTTATTGTGACATTTATTTCCCATCAAAAATTATGAACACTGTCAGAGCGAAATAAAAAAAGACAGCCTAGTTTTTATCTCTTGTAGATCTCCTGCAGTGATAACAACACTTCCTTCTGTGTTGATCTGAATGAAATGTGAACCTCATTTCTCACTGGGAAACACTGACTAACAGAGAAAAAATAGTGCCATAAACTGACTGCTGAGTGGAGGAATTGCTATAAAACTCTAATTTTATGAAGTCTGTTAGCAATCTGCTGAGGTCCATTTTTCTATGTGATAGTAAAATGTCTGCAGAGCTCTGCCCTGCAGCCATAAAAAAGAAATGGACTTCACTTCAAACACTAAATATATTGTGTAGCTCTTGAAATGAAATTCTTTTTTCATTTTAAATTTCTTGAAAAATTAAAACTCTTTCAAAACACTGCATGAACTAGAAGAATCAGCATGTATATAGCATTTTTTCATACACATTGAACTAAAAGAGCTAATATGGAAAGAACATCCATTCTCTTTCCCTACATTGCCTACAGCTCACTTGATACATGATGTGCACAAAGAACCAAACACCAACAAGGCACTATATTATAGATAAGCTGAGGTACATCATGGTATTCATGACCACTGGCAAAATACCCATGAAGCACTCCAACTAAAGATGGCAATTCTAGTGAGGGCCCATACTGATCAGGTAGTTACTCATTAAAAAAAATGAAAACACAGCAGCATAGCAATTTATTATTCATTGCTGCTGACAGTATTAAATATCAATTTCAAAATATAAGTTACTTTCATTGCTGCTTTAAAAAGATAAGAAAGTACAATGTTTCTAAATTATCAGATCGTTAATGTACAGCAATGGACTACAGAATGAAGTAGCAAGTGGTAGACCATTGATTAATAGGGAGAAAATCAGTGGACCTAATATTGAACCTGAGGGACTCTGTCAGATGTAATACACATCACAGATATAACAGCATCCAGCAAGGAATTCCCTGTCCTAACATATTGCATCCTGTCATGCACATAATTATAAAACCAATGAAGTGTTGTGTCAAAAACACTAATCTTGGAAAATCTTTCAAGGGGCAATCTATAGGCAATCATTTCAAAGGCCTACGGTCAGCTCCACACATATAGCCCCAGAAGACACGCCCCATGCAAAGCAGTCTCTCAAGATGGCCACCAGGCTGGGCATGCTGTTTGTCCTCGCAGAGATATAAATTCCACAAATTACACATCTGTAAATCAGTTTTAGAGAATTCCTGAGTTTCTAAATAAGAAACTTGGTCATAGTGTTTGCTGTAGGTATATTGTATCCTGCCTCAGCACGCTATTTTAATATAGTGATAGGTTAGCAGTATGGGCAAAAGTCATATCAGGGTTTTTAGTCAGGTAGAATGAGCAGAGGTACATTTTATTTTTTAGATAGTTCAGAGTCTCTCCTTCCCTATGCAGTTCACTTTCAGTTTAATCTCATGGGTGCGGTGTGCATATTTATGGAGCACATACAAACAAGGGAGAGAAAGAAATAAGTGCCTCAGCTGGGATGTGAACACAGGTTCTGGTCATGACAACCAGCTGCACCTCCAAGGCAACTGGAATCTGGGCTGTCCCGAAGCACACATTACTCCTTCTCAAATGCACAACCTGGTGCTGCACAAATAATTACTTCATTTTCAATCTCATGGGTGCAGTGTGCATATTTATTAAACACATACAAAGAAGAGAAAGAAGTAAGTGCCTCAGCTAGGACTTGAACCCAGGCCACCCAGAATACCATTCTGGTCACGTTAACTAGCTGCACCACCAAGGCAACTGGAACCTTGACTGTCCCGGAGCACACATTACTCTTTCTCCAATTTACAACCTACTGCTGCACAAATAATTACTTAATTTTCAATCTCATGGGTGCGGTGTGCATAAGTATAGAACACATACAATTAAAGGAGAGAGAGAAATAGGTGCCTCAGCTGGGACTTGAACCCAGGCCACCTGGAATACTGCTCTGGTGTGCTAACCAGCTGTGCTACCAAGGCAACTGGAACCTGGGCTGTCCCGGAGCACACATTACTCTTTCTCTAATGTACAACCTAGTGCTGTACAAATAATTACTTCATTTTCAATCTCATTGGTACAGTGTGCATATTTATGGAACACATGCAAACAGAGGAGAGAAAGAAGTAAGTGCAGCACCAGGTTGTACATTGGACAAAGAGTAATGTGTGCTCTGGGACAGCCCAGTTCCAGTTGCCTTGGTGGCGCAGCTGGTTAGCACGACCAGAACAATATTCTGGGCAGCCTGTATGACTTTCAGTTTACTTTGATGTTTTTTTCTGTAAAAGGCACTTTGAAGCCATGGTCATTCACGATACAAGTGACTGACAAAAGGAGTCAATGGCTCTCTGTCTTTCTTATGGCTGCTAGTCTGGATTGGGATTGAAACTGCCACACATATTGTATGGAACACAACCTGTGTTTGGACCACTTCTGGTTGGAGGTGAATGAGGCTGGATCTACTCGGTGACCTGGAGCTGCCTCCTGGGTCCACCCATTCACTGTTGAGTGAAGACATGAGGAAGTGTGGTCAGAATTGCATGGAGGAAGGAGCGACTATCTGTCCACTCATTTCACTAGGAGAGGCCCTTAGCTTTCGACTTGGGGTGAAGTACAGTGATGACCCTTGAAATCAGGCAAACTGTCTCTGGGAAGTGACTTGTGACTTATTTTCATGGTTGTCATCTTTCAATCCCTAAAGGGATTTATTTTATCTTCTCTCCTGTAGATTTACTGAACTTGCTGGCCTGAGGATTTGATGCAGCTGTCACTGATTCAGCAGTGGTGAGAGAACCCCCCGCCAAGTTCAACTTTTGTTAATTTATTTTTCATCTTGGTCATTACTGGGAAACACTGGGAGTGTTTCCAAATATTTTTCTGAAGTTTTTCCTGTTTAAATTTCATGTACTCTCTGGTGAGACCAGAAACAAATAAACTATGTGGACTTTTGTTCACTGAAGCATCTGTTCTTAGATTATTACAGACTATTACTGGACATTGCAAACTGCATATGTAGAAAATGGTTCTCCTGTCTAAAACTCAATTTTCTTCTGTTTGTTGTGTTTGAATATTTAAGTGTTTAAGAGGGTGTGAGTAGGGTTGTGTGCTTGGGTAGAGTTGAATGTGGAGTGCATGTGAAAGAGATTGTACTGTATTAAGTATGGGTGCATTGATAGTGCAAGTGTTTAGGTGAACTGAGGTGGTTAGTTGTGTGTCTGAGGATAAATCATGGGTGGTAAGGTTGTGGCTTTTAGTTGTGGGTGGGGTGGCTGTGTGAAGTCTGGGGGTTTGTATTAAGTATAGCAGCTGCAGGTACGTGTGTCAGGTAAGCCACTGTACCCCCAAGGTTTAGCAACTCCTCATATTGCTGCATGATCTAACCCCTTTTACCCCCCCCACCTAGAGCTGCTTTCTGCTGCTGTAGGGAAGTGGGTATCGAGAGGAAGCAATGTGGTCAGTGGCTGGATATGAGAGGCGCTAATGACAGAGCATTATTAGGATGGTAAGGACTAGGAGCCATCCTGGGGCAAAATGGGACCCATGAAAAAATGAGACGTGTTTGGTTTCCATACCGAGGGAGCCCACCAGACCGAGTGGGCAGATAGCCATTGGGCCAGCTGCCTCATACCATCCCCTAAGGCCAGTTTCTTGCAATATGAGATTGATGAGGAACAAGACTGCTATTGTCACAGATTTTTACTTTGGGTTCCTTGGTCAATTTGGCTTGCACCATGGAGACCTGGCTAAGTGATAAATCGGCCCAGTTCTGGAAGCGGCTGTCCCAGCTGGATTCTTCATGGTACACTGCCAGTGTAGGAATCATGGGGGGGAGGGGTGGCAATCTGTTTTCGATCCGAGCTGAACATCACTGTGAACCCAGTGAGGGACACCGCGTTGTCTGAATGTGTGTCTATGCATGGGGGCTGGTTGCAGGATCCTCCTGGTGTACTGGCCTCCAAGTTGTGAGGAGGATTTTCTGTAGGAAATCATGAATTTCATTGCCGATAGGATCTTTGGGTCATCCAGACAGATTGTTGTGGGCAATTTCAATGCCTAGGTCAATGACAAATTATTTCACTTTGGAAGGAATTTCCTCCAGTTGATGGAATCACTGGGCATGCACAAGTCATTACTTCTGTGACTCACCAACATGGAGACACCTTGGACTTGGTTTTCTCCCTGCAGCTGGGGGTTGGGAACCTTGAGATTGACCTGGTCAGTTGGTAGGATCATTGCACAGTGAAGTTCTCCTTTGGGGCTCCCCATGAATTCCTCCACTTTAGGGATGGTCCAGTACCACCCTTTAAGAGGACTTAGACCAGAAGGACTGCAGGTGGTACTAGATATCTCAGAGATGGTGGCAGCTTGGTAGATGGGATCAGAGACTGCAGTGATGACCGACAACAGGGTAATTACTGAGGCATTTGACTCCATAGCACCTACTTGTGTACAACTCTGGGTCTCATGCTTAGGTTCCCTATTGTTTGATGGTGAGCTTAGGGAGCTGAAAACCAGGGATCAGAGAATAGAGCACTGTTGGAGGAGGACTGGGGCCCATGAGAACAAATTAACTGTGATGATTCATTAAGATGACCACAGACAATTGCAATATCCTGTAAGAAGACAGTATTTCTGTCCAAAGAGATTGTGGCTAGGAGGAATTGACCAGCTCAGCTCTTCAGTACTCTGACAGGATGTTATAGTAAATCCAACCTGTCTACAGCCAGTAAGAGTGGGTTTATCAGCCAAGTGCGAAGAGTTTGCTTGATTCTTCTCTGACAGAGTGTCCTCTGTTCAGGCCACGATCTCTCTAAGTGGGCTGTCACAACCTGGTGGGGTTCAGCCTGCACCTCATGAATGCACTCAGCTGTCCTGGGGAGAGTTTTGTCCAATTATACAAACATATGAACATATGAAATTTGCCAACAGATGAAGGCCTAGAGGTCTATCAAGTCTGCTCGAATGTGCAGCTAGCAGCCCTTATTCTGCAGCTGCCCTTCCCTTCCACCCTTCCCCTTCATTAACCACCCCCCTTGTCCTGTTCCATCCCCTTTTGAAGCAGTTCACTGTTCTATTGGATACCACTTCTGCAGGTAACGCATTCCACCCAGCCACCACCCTCTCTGTAAAAAAGTGTCTCCCTCCTGAACTTTCCTCCCTCCAGTCTCATATCATGGCCCTCTGTGTCCCTCCCCTCCATTACTTTGAACAGCCCCTCTGTACCTGTCTTGTTTATTCCTTTCATGTACTTAAAGGTTTCAATCATGTCCCCCCGTCCCTCTTCTCCTCCAGTGAGTACACGTTCAACTACCTCAGCCTCCTCTTGTATGATAAGTCCCCCAGCCCCTTGTTCATCTTTGTCGCCCTGCGCTGCACCCCCTCCAGTAACTTAATGTCCCTCTTCAGATACAGGTGCCAGCACTGCATGCAGTACTCCAGGTGTGGTCTAACTAATGACCCATACAGTGGCAGAATCACCCTCTCCCTCCTAATTATGATAGAAGAGGTCTGCAAGGTGATTTCAGAACTGCAGCTCACTTTCTGTAAACTAGGCCCAGGCCTCTTACATCTACTGGTGAACTGTGTGGGGTTTTTGGAGTTGGTGTTTGTTGGAATAGTTTGGTGCTCCCTTTCGGAGCAAGCCTTTCCGGTGGCACTGAAAACTACATTAGTTCGTCTTCTTCTGAATAAACCATCTTTGGACCCAGATGGTCTATATGCTTATTTAGAAGGCTACAGTGCTGCAGCTTGAGGCAGCACACCTTATAGCTCACAACATCTATGAGCCCCTGCAATCTGGTTTTAGATCTAGGCATAGCAATAAGACGGTGTTGGTCAGGGTGCATAATGATCTCCTAAGGGAGCGAGATGGGGCAAACAGTTATCCATGTCCCTCTCAATTTCTCTGCAGCATTTGAAGCTGTGGACCAACTGAGGGAGTACAGAGGGCTCACTTGCTCTGTCATCTGCTGGTTCAAGTCCCACACCAGGGACAGGACACAGAGGGTGGTAATGGGAACTTTCTCATCACCCCCAATGCTCCTGCTTGGCGGCATACCCCAAGGTTCGGTCCTCTTCATCCATGTTTTTTGCAGTCTACATGCCACCTCTGGGGAGGATGGTTCAACAATACAATTTGGGTTTCCACTGCTATGTGGACAATACCCAGTTATATTTGTCTTTTGCATCTGGGATGCCCAATGATGTCAAGGTGTTGAATTTGTGCCTGTCTGAAATTCAAAAGTGGATGGAATCTAGTGGCTGAGACTTAACCTGGACAAGACTGAGGTTCTGGTGATTGTGCTGGGTCTGGGGGAGCAGATGTAGTCACGGGAGAGACGGGGCTTTGGCTTGGGTTATCCAGGCTGTTGGCTTCTACAAAGGTGAAAAATCAGGGAGTCATTTTTGATAGCTGGCTGACACCAGAGACTCAAGCGTCTGCTGCAGTCAGGAGTGACTTTTACCATCTTAGGAACACCAGCTGGATTAAGTCCCTTATCCCTCCTGAAGAACCGCCAACATTAGTACATGCATTAGTGACATCAAAGCTGGACTACTGTACTGTGCTCTACCATGGGGTAAATGGAGGTACCCTAGGATGCTTGCAGCTGCTGCAGAATGCAGTGGCCAGGTTGATAACTGGCCTCTTGAGGTTCAGTCATGTGACCTCAATCTTGCATAACCTGCACTGGCTACCTGTTAAGTGGTGTGTTATCTTCAAGGTTGGTTTACTGACCTATAAAGCCCTACATGGTTTGGGTTCAGACTACCTGTTACAGCATCTGCACCCTCTCCAGTTTTCATGCCCCCTTCACTCCACTGAGGAGGGTCTCCTCTTAGTCCTGAAGACATGAATGAAATCCTCAGGGGATCACACATTTGAGGTGACCATCCCAGTGCTGTGGTATACTTTGCCCAGGGCACTGAGGGAGGCCCCTTGTTGGTGGCCTTTAAAAGGGGTTAAAGGCATATATTTTTAGACAGGCCAGATATCAATTGTGAAGCAGCTACTGTATTAACTGTAATGACTGTAACTTATTTATTTTATTATTGATGTTCTTTTTAGTATCTGTTTATTCCTAGTACTGCTTGTCTACACTTGTACGGTGCCCTGGGCCTCCGGGAAAGGGTGCCTTATAAATAAATGTACTGTTACTACTACTACTACTTCAAGGTTTATTTACATTTTAACAGGATAAGGCCCTAGGCAAAGCCTGTTTTCAGGACTGTTCTGTATACATTGCACACACATGGTGTAACATAAATGACAATTCACATTACAGTCACAATAAATAATATAGCAAAATAGCAATTACATACGAAAGATGGAATTGTGTGAGTGCAATGTTAAAACATTTGTTATGTAGGCATATTATGTACAGTAGTTCTGGTGGGAGGGCATTTCATTTCAATTATTTGTCACAATGTAGCTAAAGCACATTCGTCCATATCTAGATTTTATTTTGGGGACTTTCAGTACCCTACCCTTGATATCCCACAGTGAATAACCTGTCTTATTTGATGTTATTCTATTTGTCAAATAATGTGGTATCAAACCAGCTCATGCATTTGTATAGAAAGTTACATAACAATCTCTCTCTTCTAAGTTCCAAAGTTGTCCAATTTACTTGGATAAGAATATTACAATGATGGTGTAAAATGTTGGACTCGAAAACCTAAAATAAATCTCGATAATCTATACTGTAGTCTGTCAAGCTTCTGTAACGTATACTTGTCTGCAGAGCAATAGATAATACTTGTGTAATCTATTAAAGGAATTATTACTGTGTTCACCAATTTCTGCTTGGTTACTCATGTCATACAATATTTATGTCTATGGAGGACCCCTAATTTTTGTGAAACCTTGGTACAAATATAGTCCATTTGGGTGTCAAAACTCAATTCTGAGTTGACCCACATTGCTAGGTACTTATAGGAGGAAACCTTTTCAAGAACTGTACCCCCAACAGATTTAACCATTATATCAATAGGATACAGTGCCATCTCCTCCTACTTTAGTTTTAAATAACATCAAGTTAGTTTTCTTTATGTTTCATCACCAATTTATTCTTTGCCAGCCAGTTTTCCAAATTGTTGGAGCACTGTCACTATAATTTTACAGTTTTTCTCAGGATAGAGAAGGACCATGTTGTCTGCATATAATTTAACTGTGCATTCTGTGAGGACTCTAGGCTACTCGTCAATGAATATAATGAACAGGAACGGCCCCAATATAGACCCTTGGGGGCACACCTCTATTCACTTTTTTTACATCAGACATTATTCCATGGGTAGTTACTACTTGATTATGTCTGTACAGATATGATTTAAACCAGTGTATCACCTCTGTACTAACCCCTTTAGCACCAATTTGTTTAACATTAATGGATAGTTCACTATATAAAACACCTTAGCTAGATTCACTAACACCACCCCCATTTGCTGTTTATTATCCAGCACACAGGAGACGGTGTCCATGAAATCCACCAAGGCAGTGTGAGTTGAGTGCAAAGGCCTGAATTCAGACTGTTGTGGGGCAAGAAGGTGGTTATTAGCCAAACAGGTATAAATCTGTTTATGGATTTCTTTTTCAAAAATTTTAGATCCTATAGATAGCAAAGCAATAGGTCAATAGTTGTCTGGCTGGTGTGAGTCTCCTCCCCTTGACACAGGAACTATTTTTGCTCTCTTCCAGAGCTCAGGGAAGAGACCACAGCAGAGACTTGTATTAAAAGGTTTTGTCAAAGGTGTGGCTATGACATCAGGACCCTCCTTCAACAGCCTGGCTTCAAGGTCATGCAACCCCCCGATTTAGATGTATTCAGGGATTTTAACTGTTTCCATATTTCCCTTGAGTCTAAGACCCTAAAGCTAAATACAGGGCTCATTATTTTCCGTGTCTCATTCACTGTGTCATTCTCTTTCACATTCTCTAAATGGTGTAGCCCATCATCATGTAATGAGGGAAAGTTTATGAAACATTTATTTACATACTTATTAGATCTTTGTCCGTGGCCACACTGATGCCTTTCATGAACCTTATCAATGCTGTCATTGTCCAATGCCCCATGTGAAATCCATGTTGGTCTAGTGTAAGCAACCTAAATTTATCAATAAATTCAGAACATTGATTGTGAACTAATCTTTCTAATTCTCCGTCAAATATAGATGGAATAGAAATAGGATGATGATTTGTAATCTGTCATGAAATTCCCCCTGTAGATACCAGAACAACCAGTTATGGTGGGTCCCGTTTCTTTAACTGAACACTGTCAGTGTTTCTATAGCCTTCCTAAGTGCACTATTTAAGTGGTCCTTATGGCACTAGTGGTATTATAAAATGCATACCTGCCACCTGATTTGTAGAAAATTTTATTTTATAATTTTTTTGGCAAAAGTAAAAATGACAGCAGTCTGTCTTGATGCCATCAGCTCATGCTATCGCACATCCCCAAAAGGTAATGTCACACCGTGCTGTGGCTAAACTGGTTCTTGTATGAGTTTATAAACATTTGTAGCTTCTGAATAAAATAATGTGCACTGTACTACTTGCTTTCCAGATTTCAAAAAAGTGCCTCTCTTCCTAAAATGAGAACTATAACCAGCTAAATTTACATTTTGAAAAATGAAGCTAATATTCTCATGAAAAAATATTCCTTCATATGGAAAAATTATTTGGACTTTGTCCCCCGCATTTCAACTCTAACAAGCCATAACTCTGTCAGTATTTGTATTTAAAGGACACTCTATATATCAAAGAAAAGGTCTTAATGAGTACTAAAAGAGAAACATGTAACACCCCCCCACCAAAAAAAAATGTAGGGGCCATATAAAAATTAAAAATGAAAATTCTCATAGGATGACACTGCAACTTTAAAAAGCCATAACTCCATCCATAACTGGAGTAAAGGGACAATGTATATATCAAAAAAAGGTGTCAATGAGTACTGTAGTACATCACTAACACATAATGCCCCCCAAACATTTATGGGGTAGCACTGCACCCCATAATTACCTCTAATCTTCACTACTGTGCCAAATCCACAAGGAAGTCTAATCATCATCAAAAATGCACCAAAGGTTTATCTAGTCTTCCAGTACAACCAGAGCAAATTTTAGAGTAAACTGACAAAAATATAAGACTTAAGGGTAAAAGAAATCCCCAAAACACATGTTTGCCTATATACAATGAAGCGCCGGCAGTTAAGAGGGGCACTTAATACTGTATGTTTCCCTTTGATGTGAGCCCCACAAAAAAACAATTACAATAAAGCACATAAACTGCTTTTCTGGAGGCATGGAAGCCCAGGACCCAAAGGTCCCTGCACTCCCTAGGCAGAAGGATGTATTCATGCAGGTCCCTTGAGGATACAATTATACTATCTGAAAAAGTAAGGAAATTATTTGCAAAAAACTGTGTTAATCCAACAGTTAGGGTTTAGATTAAACTGACAAAAATATAAAAATGTGGTGCTAGGGTTTCCAACCATAACACCCCACACCCACCCTCCAAGCAGTAAAAGGAAAAGACATTACGGTTTTGCCTGTCCTGAGTCTTGGCAAATCAGGGGTGGGTCTTTTTTGGGGTTATCAACCCTAATGCTCACTCCATTTTCATGTAGTCTGCACATCTCACTGTACTAAATTCATCTCTAAATTCTGGTTTCACTGTCTTCCCTCCTACCTTTCCTTCCTTCCTTATCATACCTCCACCCTCTCATCACTCACTCAGAGCAATTGATGCTCACACCTTTGCTGTCCCTCACACTCTACTAATGTTGGTCAGTCTGTCTTTTCACACCATCTTCCTAAACTCTGGAACTCACTACCACCACAAATTTGCCACTCTTCCTCCCCTTCATCCATCTCTTCATCCTTACTAAATTTCTTCACCTCTAACTGTACCTGCACATAAGCAAAATTCCCAGTACTCCAATACCACCATTCTCTGCTTATCCTATCCTTTACGGCCACTAAAAGCACTTCCCTGTGCTTATGATGTTTTGTCAATCTATCTAATGTTCAGTCTGTCTTGTCCCTTGCTTTTATAAGATGCACTTATCTATACTGTTTATCTAAACAAATGTATCATGATTTTTGTAGCCAACATAGCCAATTGTATATGTATAGCTTGTTCCCACTGTACCCCTTGCTCTAGGATGCACTGGGAGATGAGCAATCCTGATTGTTCAGTGTGCTTTTATGGTGAGACATTTCAATACATAAATAAATACCATCCAAGCTCATTTGCTAATGAAATGGGGGGAGCATTAGGGTTGATAACCCCAAGGAAGACCCCAGAACTGATTTGCCAAGGCTCAGGACAGGCAAAACCATAATGTTTTCTTCCTTTTGCTGCTTGGAGTGTGGGGTGGGGTGTTGGGGTTGGAAACCTTAACATCACATTTTCCTACTTTTGCCACATTAATCTGAACCCTAACTGGTGCATTAATGCAGTTTTTTGCAAAGAATATATATCTCTATATATGCAATGGGTCTACTGGAAATATCACTGATATTTCCCCCAAGTGCAGTTTGACCTTATGACCTCACAGGTGGCTGAGTCACGAGTGAGGTTACAAAGTCAAACTGCACAAGGGGAAATATCAGTGATATTTCCAGTAGACCCACTGCATATTTGATTTATGTAATAGTATTTCTGTGTATTGTTTTTCTTTTAATTTTTTTAATATTTATTTTTAGTTCTTTTTCCCCCCTGCTGTTCTATTGCAGTGCACTGCTAAGTAGGTAGGGATGCTAGCGTGGTAGCCAGGGTCCCTATGTGCTGTTTTTTCCTAGCATGTAATTTTATTGGCCAGCAGACTTCTGTGGGTGGGCTGAGTAGTTTTAAGATGGTGATGGCAGCTCCCACTTAGTGAGGGAGTGAGGTTTCGGTCGTTTTATTTTTTCTTTATTTTGATGCGTAATGTACTGTATAATATCTGGTTGATCCTGCTTTGTGTCATCGTGGGACCTGGAAACAGTACAGGAGGTTGCGGGCTGGCGGAAGAAGTGTTAATAGATAAGGACGTTGCCGACTGGCTGGCAGAAGCAGTCTTTAGTGGGAGAGGTATGGAGTGGCAGCCATGGGTGGGACTGCATAGAGTAATTGTTTCAGTAATTTTGGGCATGGCATTACAGTATGTGAGGCAAGGGAAGGGTGGGGTATGGGGTTGGGGAGATAAACCATTTGGGTGTAGCAGTTGCAGGAGGCACAGCAGATGAGGTATTAACGCAGGCTGAGCTAAAAGGCACCCAGGGTTGCTTTGCTGGTAACTTCTGCTGGCAGGGTGTTAAGCCAGGAAGAGGCTCTGAAAAAGAAGGATCATTGGCTTTGGGTAGTCCTGTATAGGGGAACAGTGAAGGAGAGGTTGTTTGAATTCCTGGTTTGTCATGGGCTGCTATATGGTCTCAGCAGTGCCTGTGATCCAGGAGGTAGTAGGTCCAATGTTTGCCTTTTTGCTAGGATGCAGGTTTGATATTTAATTCTGCCAGATAGTTGGAGCCAGTTTGTGTGTTTGTAGATCTCGCAGGTGTGTGTAAAGCGGTTTGCAGATGTTTGGAGACGACATGCCTTGTTTAGTGCTGTGGCGATGTGTTGGAGAGATGTGTAAGTGGCAGACCCATAGATCTCAAGTCCATAGTCTATTATAGAGATTACTGAACTGTGAATAGCAGTGCTTAGGGCTTCATCTGTGTGGCAGTTCTTATGTCTATAGAACAGGCCTATGTGGGTATTCACAGTGTTTGCTACGTAGTTGATATGTTCAGAGTATCCAAGTGTTCGGTCAAGAATCACCTCAAGATATTTAAAAAGATGTACTTGTTCATAGGTGGCTCCTTTGCTGTTTGAGAGAGAGAGGTCTCTGTTTTTATGTTTTCTGTGGGTACCATGGAACAGCATTGATTTGGTTTTGCTGTAGTTAAGAATAAGCTTGTGGGATTTAAACCATGCCTCTACATCAGTGAAGCTTTCTTGTAATAGCAACTGAAGAAAGGAGGGGGTCAGAGTAGGAGGTGAAGATGACAGCATCGTCAGCATAGAGTAGGATTTTTTTTTGAGCAAGATGAAGGGAGGCTGTTTAGGAAAATGCTGAAAAGCACAGGACCCAGGATGGATCCCTGTGGAACTCCTGATTAGACCAAGAGGGGTACTGAAGGGGATTCGCCAGTTTTTACCTGCTGTGTTCAGTCACTGAGGTAGCTTTGAAACCAAAGAGTTGTGTCCAGAGATAGACCTATTAGAGATAGTTGTTGAAGCAGTAGTGATTGGTTGACAGTGTCAAACACCTTAGTTAGGTCAATGGAGGTGGCACCTACGAGATCCCCTTGGTCCAGGGCATTGTGGATGTAGGAGGTAAGGTCTAGGAGTGCCGTGGTTGTGCTGTGGCCCTTGCAAAATCCGTGTTGTTCTTGAAATAGAAGGTTATACTTGGTAAGGTATTCTATCAGTTGGTAGGCAGCTATTCTCTCCAGCACTCTTGAGAGAGGGGGGAGAATGGAGATTGGTCTATAGTTGCTTGTAACAGATTTATCGCCACTTTTGTGGATAGTTGTCACCATCGCTGATTTCCATTTTTGGGGTAACGGTGAGAGCCTGAGAGATTTGTTAAGGATTTTGGTGAGGGGGTCAGGACTTCATCAAGGTCGAGGGAGTCACTGCTTGATCTAGACTTTCCAAGTACTCTGATGAGGTACTTTTTTGTGATGTCCTTGGAGATGGCTTTGAAGTAGAACGGCGGATTTCCCTCCAAATTTCTGACTTTGACTGAGTAAATGGTATCTTGAGGGGGATCACAGAAAGTTGGTGGTAGAACATGGCTAAGGTTGGTAAATGCTGCATTAAAGGCATTTGTCATGGTGACTTGATCTGTGATGATGTGGCCATTTAGGTGGACCACAGCGGGTGGTCCTTTTTTTTTTTTCCAGTTAGTTCAGTTAGGTTGGCCCAAAACTTATTTCCATCTTTCCAAGAGTTCGTAGGCACTCTTTTGTAGCAGTAGGCCTTTTCATTTCGAATCACGCAGGTGCAGGCATTTCTTGCAGCTTTGAAGGCTTGAGTGTCTGCCCTGTTTCTGGTCAACTTAGCACATTGCCAGAGGTGATCCTGGGCCTTCATTTGCTCAAGGAGACCAAGGTTGATCTAAGAGTTGTTAACACCTTTAATGTTGCATTTTATGAAGGGTACATGTGCATCACTGGCTGTGCTGAAGCTTTGGATAAAGTAGTCAAGTGCAATGTCCACGTCTGGGGCTGCATCTATAGGTGACCAGTCGTGATCTTATAGGCATGCTTTTAGTGGCCACAGGTGGCCAGGCAGTAGTTTTCTACTGTTGAGGATTTTAGGGGGGATCTTAATGAATTTGTTGGACCATTAGAGTAGCACTGGTGAGTGGTTGCTTATACAGTTGGGGAGAACTACTGTATTAGTAATGTGTTCAGGGCAGTTTGTAAGAACCCAGTCCAGAAGAGCTGCATTACCTGTTCTGTAGTTTACTCGGCTGGGTGTTTAAACCATTTGAGAGCAACTGGCAGCTGTCAAGGCATCTTTATACTTATGTGCACTGGGGGGAAGACCAATTTACATCAAAGTCCCCAAGAAGGATAGTTTCAGATTTCTGATCTAGGGAGTGAATGACGTCCAGTACAGAGTTCAATCCTTGTTTGGTGAGTTTGGGTGTATGTAGACTGATGCCACCGTCAGTGTTTTATGGTGGGTCCCCAGATGTATTTTTGTGACAAGAACCTGGATGTCTCTCGCAGGGTGAGGTACAGGTAGGGTGTGCCCGATTAGAGTGTTCTTTAGGTACAGGGCACAGCCTCCTCCCTTCTTGAAGCATCTGTCTTGCCTGAAAATGGTATAACCCAGAATTTTTTATTGCAGTGTTGAGGGTCTTTGGTGACAGCCAGGTCTCCATTACTGATATTATATCTGGGTTGTGGAGTGTGACCCAGGCAGTGAGAAGATCCAGCTTTTTGAGGAGGCTGCAGATATTGATGGTAGCCAGGTGGAGACCCCCAGACCTGTCAGCACCACAGGGGCTAGGCTGTTAGGGGCCAGGGTTTGGGTAGCCATTACCTGAGATGAGGATCAGCATCAGAATTAGGAACTTTAAGAGAGTTTTGATATACTTCTTTTGTCCCCATACTATTAATGTATTAGGAGCCTCTTTAAAGGGACAGTGATTTGAGTGAGAGAAACCTGTTAATAGGAGAGAGATGCTGAGGAGCATGGGAACATGTGTTCTTGATGGGAGAGCCATCCATAGGTGAAGCGGTCTGGGTGGTGTGTTTTGGGTAAGAGTTAGGGAGTAGTTGTGCGTGATCGTCCTTGGGGTAGATAATGGAAATTCAATGGAGAGGTCGGTGGTATTTTGGAGTCGCAGTATAGCAGCCCTTCCAGAGTAGATGATTAGATTGAGAATAATAAACAGGCTCATTTTTGGGAAAGTGGTTCCCATACTTAAGCGTACAGAGAGGTCAAAAATGTTGTTCTCTGGGGCAGAAGGTATAGGCTTTTTAGGAAGAGGTGGGATAAGTCTACTGATAGACAATTAACAGCAGAGTAGATGAGAACTGGGCGGTACTCTTGAGGAATTTAATAGAGGTCGGGGACATGGTGGGTGGGTGTGGCTGGCAGTAGCCTGTAGGAGTGAGCTAGAAAGCCGGGGCAGGGTTTAAGTGTATTTAAACAGGACTGGGTGGGTGGGCTGAAACATCAGGCAGCTAGGGCTCCCTTCCTGGAGGTAATCAGTCCCTGAGGGCAAGTCCGTACCTGAGCTTCTGTGAGGGGCTGGTAGCTTCAGATCTGGACTGCGGATGGCAGTCTGGCAGGTCAGGATTATCAGAGAAAACACGTCTGTGGCTCTCAGACGACCTGAAAAGAGAAGCACAGAGGGAATTAAATAAGAGAGGTGGGGCTGCTTATGGAGCTAAAAAGAAATGCAAATGGCTTAAACGGGAGGGTGTTGCAGACCAAAATGTTAGGCAAGGTGCCACAAGGTCTTAGAGTCATATTTTGCAGATTGGAGGTGTGAGGAACCCATATGTGCAAAGATGTTCATGTTGTTGTAACATCCTCAAGATAGTACAACAACTATTTGATGTCGCATCAATGGTGCAGCAGCACTAGGAACCAACAGAGTTCAGGTAACAATAACCCTCTCCCATACATTGTACTGTACCCTTGTTTATCTGTTATTATTTTTTTGTAATTATGCTACGACTTATATTTTTATTTTATGTGTTTTTGTAATGTTGAAAAATGTTGGCAGAAGATTGTTATCATGATGCACAAATCTGACTTCTTTTTGTCTTGTATACATTGTATGAATATTATGAAATATCATGTTCAATTTTGTATGAGCTGGTCCAGAGTAATTACCAAATGAAACAAAATACAGACACAGAATGAGTACTGAAAATAATTCAGAAGGTTGCTCCTGACATGTAAGACTTGAGCTGTTTTCACTATTCCATTTTTACTATTTCTGATATGGTCATTGGCATCGTTTTTATTTATTTATTTGTCATCTTGGAGTTACACCTTTAAGCGAGGAGCTCATTTACATAGGTTCCACATCAAAGATATGGTTGGTCAATTTTTAATCGGCCAGTCAGGCTTTTCCCATCGCTACCCTAAAATCTGGACCCCCCCCCCAAATATGACATTCCTCCTCCCCCCATTCCCTAGCCTCTGCCATTCATAACTTTCTTTCTGTCAAATGCTCCTGCTTTAACCCTCCCTAATCAAGTTCCCTCAACTAAATACCCCTTCTTGCCTATTCTGCTAATCACTCACTTTGTCTACCCCTTTCTTTCTACTGCTACCCCCCCCCCACATCCTTCTACCTCTAAGCCTTCCTAGTTTCAGCCCCTGGCAGTGTTCTCTACATTCTGAAGGGGCTAGCTCTAGGCCACCCCCCACACTTCCCAATTTTCCCTCTGACTCCTTACTTCTCAGCACTTAACTAGGTATCAGTTAACTTATACCTGAACAACTTGCACTTTTTAGCCCTGTCTGGGCAGGGCATATCACTGTATGCATAAATTCTCAGCCATGTTTAAACAATTTAATTCTGTAAACCTCTCCTCAAATTTATAAATATGTGCCATTTTAACTGCTAATGTTTGTACTTTTACACATTGCTGTCAAATGCTGCTGTATGACATTATTTTCACATCCTATTGAACCCCCACCACCCCGGGTCACACCGGGAGACAAGCAACTTATAGTTCAGTGAGCCTTCCTGGTGAAACAGTTCAATAAATAAAAAGAATAGATTTTACCTAGATAATTGAAGCTGTGCTGAGACGCAAGACATGAGAAGGGGAATAATTGGGTATGGAGGTAAGGAACAGAGGGCAGACAGAGGTTATTTTTGTAATGGTGTTATGAAGGGGAAGAAAGAAGTGGATAGGGAGGTAGGGAAATGGGTGGGGGTAGGTGGTATAGTGGTTGAGCAGAGAGGAGGGGTATGGGGCAGTAATGGGAGGGGTGAGGAAATGGGACAGAAGATAGTATGTGTTGGAGATAGTGGGATTAAGAAGGGAGATTGGGACAATCAAGCGAACTGGGGCAGATGGGATGGGAAAGAGGGGGTAATGGGATTAGGACATGTAGTCACAGGTACTCAGAGTAGTCAGGTGTTGTAGGAGTGCTTTCTTAAAGGTTCTGAGCTTTGGCACATGAACAATGTCAGAAGGGAGTTCAATCAGCCATAGCGGTGCCTAATAAGCAAAGGACCCCTGGGCTAGGGCAGTGTGACAAAAGAGGATATATGTAGGGCATTTCTTGTTTCACCTCTTGTCTGGTGTGTGTTAGTTGTGGGTTTAAGATGGTTTTGAATAACTGGCGGTATTAAACCAAGAATGTTTTTTCCCCCAAAGCATGCAGACCTGGTACTTAATGCAGTGGTTATCTTCCTTAACCCACCTGCTGTTAGTTGTTTTCCATTATTTGTTCTTGTTCATTATTGTTTGATGTGGAATCAATGTAAAAGAGATTTTGCTCAAAGGCGTAATCCAAATTATAATAAGTAAAAAAAAAAATAATTAATCCTCCCTTCAAGATTTAGCCACTTTGTGCGTATAAGTTAAATGTGTGCATGAGCCTGTGCACACCTAGGACCAGTCTACAGGAGTTGTTTAAGGCTGTTCTGACCTTTTTATGTTTGTTTGCACGCATGTGCAAGAAACATTGTGCCACCATACGAGTTTTCGTAGGTGTGCCACCTCGCTTCCAATGCCCTGCTCCTTCTTGCAGGCATGGCCTCACCACACCAATACATGTCCGAGCTGTCTATGACAGCAGTTCAGATGCAGTGGTGTACAGTTCACAGCAAAACACTGCTACAATCAGCGGTGGTAATGTGTAGACAATTTGCATACTGCTGTCGGCAGTATGCAAAGTGCCTACACGTCAGCACTGCATCTGAAAAGCTGTCATAGACAGCTCCATTCCTCCCTCCCAACAGACACCTCAAGTAACATGCTGGAAGCCCACCCCAGCATGCTCATGCACCTTCCCCACTGTACGGCCGACTGGGGTGCCCAATCCCCCATCAGCTCCACTGCCCCCCCACAAACAGACTTCCAGGTGCCACGCTGGGTGCCCATCCCAGTGTGGCAACAGTCCGTGTGCCCAATCCCCCATCGGATCCACTGCCTCCCGCAACAACCTCCATCTGCTATGCTGGGAGCCCACCCTAGCATGGCAAAAGTCCTGCATCATTTTCCTAAAAAAAAAAAAAAAAAAAAAAAAGAAAAACAACACAACCTGTAAAAAAAAAAAAAAAGTCCCTCGTTGACGGTCTCACCACCTCCCCCAACCCTCACCCACCATCTGTGCACCCACCTCCCCACAGCCCCCACCACATACTTACCTCCAGAGGCTGGCAGGACGATCTTCGGTGGACCAGGAACACGTCTACATTCTTCAAAGCTGACCGCGAACTGAAGAAATGCTGGTAAGCTGTATAATGGCATAAATGTTGTTTTTTTCAACTTTGGTGCATATCTCAGTTATTTTTGGGATTTTTTTTCACCAAATTTTCAACATGGAGTTCTTGGGACCCCACCTCATGCACTCAGTCACTGCCATTTTGTTATTCAGTCCCGAAAGGTGCTGTCGCAGTCACTGCTTGGAACCACCTTTCAGGACTGACTTACGAAATGGCAGTGTCACAGTTCATGAGGTAGGCAACCAAAAACCCTATGTTGAAAATTTGGTAAACAAATTCCCAAAAATGACTGTTTTATGAGTGTGCATTGCACAGTTCCTACGCACGCTCATAACTTTGAGAATTTTTAATATTTTCACTCCAGATTTTCCACATTGCCATTTTACCATACCTCTTTATGATCAGTACAGCTGTCATTTTTCACATCTCGATCAAAATGTGTTTTCACACATGGAGCTTACATTTGCTCAGTCGGTTTGCAAACTCAATGTTTGGGACACATTAAGAAAATCGTAGTGACACTGTTCATGAGCAGAGGTATTAAAATGGGCATGTTGAAAATTTGGTGACAAAAGTCCATAAAATGACTGTATTATGTGTGTGCACTGCGCAATTTCCACCACCCTCGTAAGTTCATGAATTTGTAATATTTTCAGTCCAGATTTTCAACATTGACATTTTTCCACACCTCCTTATGAACAGTACGGCTGTCATTTTTCACACCCTGGCCTAAATGTGTTTTTGCACTTCCAGTGCAGAATAGCGTGGTCACTGTGGGAAATTAGTGTTCAGGACATATTAAAGAAAATCACAGTGACGCTGTTCATGAGTGGAGGTTCCAAAATGCCTATGTTGAAAATCTGCTGTAAAAAAATCCTCAAACTAATTACATTACGGATGTACATTGCACAGTTTCTACTCACCTTCATGACTTCACCAGTTTTTTTATATTTTCACTCAAAATTTTCAACAATGCCATTTTTTACACCTTCTCATGAAAAGTACACCTGTCACTTTTCACATCCTGTTCGAAATGTGTTTTCGCACCTGTGGCACCAAATGGCGCAGTTGCTGTGCAAAATCACCTTTCGCCTTACAAACTGATAGTGTCACTGTTCATGCGGTAGGGTCACAAAAAGCCCATGTGAAAAACTTGGAGTAAAAATACCAAGAAATATCCAGGCCATTAGGGTTTTTGACCATTACGCCCTACCCAGTAGGGACTGACAGGTGTCAGGGGTGTGACTTAGGAATGTTGACAGTAATGCTCATGCCATTCCACCCCCATCCCCACCCTCCAGCCAGTAAGAGGCATCGAGGTGCTCCTTGGACCCTCTGCCCCCAGAGTTCACCCCATTCTCCTATACTGTGCCCATTTCAGTGTATTTCCTAATGGAATGAGGTGAATGCAAAGCCCAAACACCCTAAGGCACATTTCGACACTTGACAGTGTCTGAAGGGTAGGGTGAGGTGAAATGTCGTGACCGGCATGGGCGATGACCCAAAGGCACACCCCAATGCCTGTCCATCTCTGCAAGTTGAGGGTGGAGTTGGTGTCAGTTCAATACTTCAATGCCATTCCTATACTGCATCTGTCTAACTCCTGCACTTCCACTGCTAATGCTGGCGAGTAAACATTCGGCATTGACAAATGCTTGTTAAGAGCAGTATCCATAGCAATGCAATACACTACCACCCTATAATCAATTACCTAGAGCACTGAGCTATTGACTGCCATAGACAAGGCTGTGCCGGTGCCTATACAGCTGATTCTGGTGTTGACTATCTTTACTACATGATCTATATAATGAACATAGGAGAGGGAGCTATCAAGTGTGCATGCCTAGGTTCTTAAAGGTGTTAACCTGGTCAAGGGGTTCATGCTTGTTGTTATGAATAGACAGCTGGCTGGATTTATATTTGCCTTGAGGGTTTGCAAACATCATTACTTTTTTTTTTTTGTAGTTCAGAAGAAGTTTGTTATGATTAAACCACTCCTAAATTATGGAGAAACTTTCTTGAAGCTTATTTTCTAGCAGGTGTGGGTGTGGACTATGGAGAAAATGGCTGCATCATCTGCATAAAGTAGGATTTTTTTTCCTGGGCAAGCCCTAGGGAGGGAATTGAGGAAAAGGCTGAATAAGACAGGCCCAGAATGGAACCTTGCAGGATGCCAGTGGTCACCTGTCTGCTGTAGGAGAAGGTATAATTTATTTTTACTTGCTGTGTTCTGTGAGGAAGAAAGCTTTTAAACCACCCAACAGTTTTCAGAAATAGACCAACAGCAAGTAGTTTGCGGAGTAGAATACTGTGATTGACAGTGTCAAATGCTTTAGTGAGGTCAATATATATTGACCCCACTATTTGGCTGCTATCAAGTGCCTCATGGGTAAGGTCAGAGTATTCAAATAGCACTGTGGTGGTGATGTGGGCCTTCTGAAAGCCACGTTGCTGGGGACATTGGATATTGTACCTAGTAAGGTAGTCCACTAGTTGGTCAGAGACAATGTGTTCAAGGGCCTTAGAGAGAGGGGGTAAGATGGAGATGGGCCTGTAGTTAGCATGGAGGGCTCGATCTCCACTTTCTTGTACTGGTGAAACCACAGTGGATTTCTACCTTTTGGGGAATTGTGCAAATCTGAGAGATAAGTTTACTGTTTTAGTGAGTGGCAGTACTATTTCATCAAGGGACAGAGCAATTAGTTTTAGGTTGAAGGAGATGCTACTATATCTGGTTTTATCAAGGGTGCACTGGAGGTATTTTTTGGCTTTAGAGTGGGAGATTTCCTTGAAGTAAAATGAAGGGATTCCAATAGGATGTGTGTTAGGGACAGACGGGGTATCTTCTAAGTTGTTCTCATCACCATCTAGGAAGACAGGAGGGAGAACGTGACTAAGGCTGGAGAAGGTGATGTTGAAAGTGTCCACTGTTGCTTTAGGGTCCTGAGTGATTGTCCCTTTTACTAGGAGCATAGAGGAAGAGGTTTTGTTGTGAGATCTTTTCAATTGCTCCAGAATTGTTTACCATCCCCCCATGTTTTACTGAGGCTGCCTTGGAAGTGTTTTGCTTTGGCTAACCTGACCTCATGGGTACAGGCATTTCTTGCTGCCCTATACCACTGGAGATCAACTAGTTTGCCAGTGGCTTTAGCTCAGTGCCAGAGATGGTCCCTAGTTCCCATAAGATCTAGTAGAGTTTTGGTGATCCGGGTATCATTGATACCTTTAATTTATGTTTTTTTTATTGGTGCATAGATTTCACAGACTGCATTAAAGGTGGTGATGAAGTAATCTAGCACCTGGTCAACATCCTGAAGGGTATAGAGGGGAGACCAGTTAAGCCATTTGAGATGAGACTTAGCTGACCTTTTTTGAGAACCCAACTTGTGACTAATTTAGGGTAGGGTTTGAGGTTGTGTTGGTCCAGAGACAGGTAACTGGGGAGTGGTCACTAAGTGAGTCAGCATGGACTGAGATGTCAGAGATTCTCTCATGATGGTTCATGAGGAACCAGTCAAGCAGGGTTTTTGTACCAGTCCAGTAATTAATCCTAGTCAGGGCAACCACCACTTGAGATACACATATACTGGATAGGGTATCCCTGAAGAGGAATGCCTAATGAGACATCCAATTAATATTAAAATCTCCTAGGACTGCAACTTCCCAGTTATAGGGAAGGTCTTTTATACAGTCAATTAACTTGCTGAATCCACATTTTTTCTCTGGGGGGGTATGTAGACCGATATTACAGTTAGAGATTTGTTGTGGTTGCCAAGCAGTATCCTAATCACCAGGATCTGGATCTCATTACCCAAGTCTTTTTGGGGTAGAACATGTCCTTGGAGAGTGTCTCTTAGGTAGATGAGGCAGCCACCACCTTTTTTGCCAATTCTATCAAACCTGAAGAGGGTGTACCCATTAAGAGAGAAGGCCAAGTCTGGTATTTTTGGGGTAAGCCATGTTTCCATGATAGAAAGCAAGTCCGGATTATGCTGGCAGATCCATACTTGGAGCTGGTCTATCTTTGGTGAGAGACTACAGATATTTATGGTGGATAGTTTTAGCACTCCATTGTTGTTCACCCTGACCTGCGTCAGCCCAGTAGGGCCACGATTGGGATGTATGTTTCCAGAGAGTAAGAGAAACAACAGGGTACAATGCAGGAGATCAGTTTTTATGGTTTTGAGTTTTGCAGTGTGTGAACGCCTGATTATTTTGCTGTCTTTTAGTGGTATCATTGTAAGAATGAGATGGGGCATATAGAGTGCTGACGGATTTACTTTAGGATTGGGAAAACAGAGGGGTTAATGGACATGGATTTGGTAGCTGGAGGGATGCTATTTGTAGCTGATCCATAGGTATTGTGAGGCAGTGTTAGTATGATGGGTAGGTGGATGATGTTCATCTGTGTGTGTTTAATTGCGACCTTTAGTGTGGTAGTAATGAGAAGTAGAATTATTATAAGTCCATTGATAATGATAGATATTTTGTATGCGTGCAACTAGGGTATGCTACAGCTTGGGGTAACCTGAAGGTAGAGGAAGGTATCTGTCAGTAGGCTGCAGTAACTCACAACAGGTGTACAATTTAGGAGGTTGGAAACTAGGGGTAATGCAGTCGGTAAAGGAGGGTAACTATCAGTGAGCAGCAGTAACTCACTATCCAGCAGTAATTCACTAAAATACCACCAACAGCTTAATCAGGTACTGTAAGTCAGTTTACATATGTACAAATATTCCCCTTCCCTTGCCCCTGGGTTGTACCTGGAAATGAGCCATGGCTCAGTGTGCTTCTCTCGGTCACAAACTTTCAAATAAAAATACATAAATGATAAAAAAACTCACAGCTGGTGTGGGATTTAGGTAGTTTGAAGTGGTAAGGCATCACTATGGTCTGTGGGGGTAGATAGGGAGAGACCATGGTGGAAGACGTAATGGGGTGGAGAAGTGGACTGATAGTGAGGAGGGAGAAACCACAGAGAAGAAATTTTATGGTGGAAAATAACAGACTGATTGTTTCCAGAGGGCGTAGTATAAATGTCGACCACCTTTTGGTGGTGTGGGGGGGGGGGGAAGAGTGTTAGTTGACATGGTACAGGAGCAGGTAGGCTTTTTCAGCAGTGAAGAGTTTCAACTCCTGGTAGTGTAGCTGCAGGCATGGGGAGGGGTTCCTTGTCCCACTCGTCCTCACGGTTTTGAAGAGGAGGATCCAGCAGCACAGCAGTGGATCAGGGGCTGGGGAACCACTGGGAGAGGAGAAATGGCAGAGGGTTAAGAGGCTGGAAGGAGAGGGGTGAGTAGCTGAAACTTGAGAGCTGGGGAAGGGGGCAGAGAGAAGAGAGGAGAGGATACAATTTAAGGGTAGTGAAGAGAAGGGAGGAGGAAAGGAATGTCAGAGAACAGACATTCAGGGTGAAAGAAACAAACAAATGCATTCTGAGAAATCACGGTGCAGTAATCCATTATGTTTAAAATCAGCAGGCATGTAAATGCTACAATGGACTTGCTTAGTTGGGACAGCATTTCAGTGCGAGTATTTCAGTGTAGGCATGTGTTTTTCTTTTCTACTAATTCTCAATTACATATATTTTGGACATTTTCTTTAGTAGACCAGTTTATAAATGCCAGTTATGTGATACTTTTGTAGATTGAATAAATTTGGAGTCAGTGTTGCCAGTTGGAGACATCATTTCTGCACAAGATCAGTTTGGTCTGCATTATGTTGCCCTTGATAAAGCCTTTCATGTGCAAAATGGCATTGGGTCCATGAAGGCTGGTGGTGGTGGTGGTGGTGGTGGGGGGGGCTCATTACTGTAGACTCTACTCCTTTTTATCGTTTGTGAGACACGAGTAAAATACAATCTTTTAAACTTTATTTTGTGGTCTTGTCTTTTCTGAGCAGAGTGGTGAGTATTCTACTATCTTTTTTGCACATCTTGATAACTAGCACTTTGATCCACCCTAGGCAACCATCTCTGATTGGATCCTCCCCAAAATATAATCAACATACCTTTGTACAGTGGGTAATTATTCAGTGAACTATGGGGGGGACAAAATGAAAATGTTTTCTTTTTTTCTCCTTAAAGCTGTATGTGAAGCTGTACTGTATATAATGAAACATACAGTATTTGTATTGGTATACATAGTAGTATTTCACATAATATACAAAAAACATCAAACCTCAGCCTGAGGTATTACACAACAAAGGAGCACAAAGTAAAGCCACTTACTCACCCACTCACAAATTGTAAACCTTATAATAAGCAATCACTGACCACAGAGAAAAGCACCATCAGTGTTTCATGGTTAATGACCACTCCTTCAGGATGTATGGTCCTTCAGTTACCACCTGTATCTCTATTCCAATCACTTCCCTAGAACAGACAGGTTACCAGTATTCTTGGCCTCTGGGTCCCTGTGTATATGCATCAGTGCCTCTCTTACTCAGTGTCATTTCCTTAATAAGAGTTTCATGAAGCACAAATGTTCTTTACAGCAGTTTGCAGTAGGCAGCTGAGAGACTTGAATCAAAAAACCACTTGTCAGTTAAAGGCTAACCTACCTTCAAGAAGTGATGTTTGCCCATAGAACATTTGTAGTGTTTATGTGGTCAGTGATGGCTTAAAGGAGAAGACTCCTGTATATTTATGATTTGGATATGTCTGATGTATTTGTTATACATTACATCAAGTACTGTACATATGTCAATAAGAGATCAGCCATTTCTTCTGTTGCAACACATATCTAGAGTTTGAGACTCTGACACAAGGTAGTAAAGTGTCAAGCAAGCCTCCATTTACATGCAAATGAGTCACTTGTAATACAGCCCCTCCCATTCCTGGATGTCACTGCAGCAACAGTGCAGAACAAAACATAAGGGTATCAATGCTGTCTAGCCTGATTTTAGTTTAAGTTTGCAACGGCTTAAGGTAGTTCTGTCACGCAACTCACATAGGGGGTAGTACTTGCAGCTTTAATACTGTATGTATAGAGCTAATAATACATCTAATAGTATTTCATTCACAGGAAACAAAATCTGTTTGCTTTGTACTGCTCATTTCTCTTTGTGAGACAGTTGTAACATGTTGTGGAAAGCAGTAGACTGAATCAGTCAATCAACCAATTAATCAATTCAGCAGTCAAACAGTCACTCTGTATTGAACCAGATGAACACCCTTGAGAAGATTCATTACAAGGTGGGCCTGAGCAGTTCACCAAAGGATCACACAAGACTGAATTATACACATCCCCTTTCAGCAGCCTGAAAGTGGAGAGCTAGATCATTTACTTTATAAAGTGTATTGTTTTACATTTCAAATGCTCCTTAAATCTGAGTTTCTGACTGGAAATACCAAGACAAAGAATGCATATGGCATGGGAGGAGTGAGCTAAGCAAATACCTACAAGAGCTGAGGTGTAGCATCTGATTTGTGAGGGACATCCTACTTCAAATGCTGGCATTACAAAGTGGGGGTGGGGCTGCCACAGCTGATTCTTAGTACCTTGAAAGTGAAGTGCTGTAGTTCACACATCACTGCTAATGATTTATAATGGGAATTGGGGCACTTTTAAAGTCATGGACCTGAGGGGCCATCACAGTTTCCAAGGAGGTTAGGGGAACTTCTTAAGGGTTAGAGAGTAAGGGGCTCTAGTAGAATTTGAACCAGAGTCCCCCAGTGCTTATGCCTGTGCTTTAACTGCTAATTTATCCTTCTTCCATATGCAGCAGCTGATGCTTTCCTGGTAACCTAATCCTTGTTATAGCTGAATTCTTTATTGCCTTACTGCAGCCATCCAATCACTGACTGCCTAGTTACAAAGCGAAAGGGGCATATTTGCAAGATTGTTTCTCATTGCTGGTGTCAATCAAATCAGAGAATGCTAACACACACAACATAATACAACAACTGTATAATGCCACTTAAAACTCTTGTACCCAGAGTCATTTATTGGGTAAACTGTGTTTGCTAACAGAAACAGTAACAGTAACACAACACATACAAGCACTTCCCTATAAGAATAATGTATATACCTCAAATCAGTGCTGCATCACACTCACATGGTCCTAGTCCTTATTAGACTTGCATTTCAGGATGTGCACAACACTTAAAGGGTTCCTCCATTACTCAAGTGGGGAACCAAAGATTGTAGGTTTAGTTTACTGGTGGAACTGCATTTAGTGCAGCACCATTATCTGTTGCTCTAATGACATCATCCTCCAGCAACATTGATGGTAAAATGGAGGACAAACACATTGATAACTTTTGGTAACTGTATATTGTATTTATAATCTAGATTTGGACAGCAATAGGACTGCTGGCAACTGGAGGAGGCATACAACAGTTACACATAAGGAGTTGGGAAAACATTGGTGTAAAACTATGGTAGACTTCCCGTTTAATAACATTTTTAAAATGTCTGAGTAAGAATCTCTACTTTTTGTTTGTTTTACTTTTTGTTGTTCAGACAGCTGGCCCCTTACCATATTTACTCAATTTCTCATAGGAAAACTGTTCTTCCCTGGAATACACTCATTATATATTATAGTATGTTCAGAAAACATAGTTCCATTTAAATACCTACATACTGTGAATGTGCTAGTAAATCTAACACTAACACTGTATATTAGTAGAGAACCCAGTGAGGGCTATTACTCACTCAGATACTATACAAACTTAACAAACATAAAACATAGTGGTCATATCAGTTGCAATGCACATATAATAACCCCAGAACAGTATGACATGGTAAGCGGAAACTAAGTTCTTGTCACCCAGTAGCATATATGTCAACATCCTGAAAGCCTCAAAATTAATGTGTGACACGCAGAAATCCAAAAAACTCGGTTCCCCCACCCAAGTAACATCAGTTACAGTACTGAGACTTTAAATAAGATGGCTATTGTTCTGTCATTTCTGACAGATTATGTGCCCAAATCACATCAGCCTTCTTTCACATGAAAAACAGTTATACATTGAAATGTTAAGGCAACTTGTGCAATTGTTTTGATGACAGAACAGTAATAAGAGATTGTAGACCTAAAAACACTGCAATTTAAAAGTAGGTGGATCAAATATACCAAAGACTCCGTTTTAAGCATCAGGCCATCATGATGTTGCAGTGGGACTCCGTTACTGCCCGTCTTCCCATTCATGTGCAAGTCCTACATGGGCAGGCTGCTTAGATTTTAATATGCTTTTTGTATATGTTTTTTGACTTTATGTATCTCTTGTCATACAGATTCTTCATGATGAGCAGTTTTTGATTTCTACCTTGGATTGATGGAAATGGGAAACACTTTTATTCACTTGTTTTATTTATTTTATTAATTAAAAATTTCAGAGAATACCTTTGAGTGCAAATGCTGTTTTACAAAAGTTCCACATCAATAACAGAGATTACGAGTCGTCATAACAATTATAATGAGCGACTTCAGGGGCATGAAGTGAAACAAGTACAATATAGTTGAACAAGTACAAATAAATAGGCTAGATCAATTGCCTACAATTTTACAGTGAGACAGGTAAACAGAAACAGTGTAAAACAAGCATAGTAATGGTACATGACCACACGGCCAGAGTTTAACACAGTTCACAGTGTATACCAGGAGGGACTTAAGATGATTAGCAGTTACTGTTGCACTGAACTGTTACAGCTGCCTGTAGTGCTCTTTTAAACTGGTCAAACGTAGGCAGATTAAGCAAGGTATCAGGCAGCTCATTCAACCAGCCAGTGGCCCTAACAGTGAAGGAACTCAAGTGCATACTGAGCTATGTACCTGGTGTTGTAGAGTTTGGCAACAGGGCGGAAGCAGTGAGTTAGGCCCATTAGCACCTTCTTGGCTAGCAGGCATGTCTGGAACCTAATTCTGCTAGGCAGGAGTAATCAATTTGTTTGGGTGTAGAGGGTGCATCTGTAGGTGTGCTTGTTAGCCGTGAGCACAAAGCAAAAGCTTTATTACAGATAACATTTATTTTGCGAAGAACTGAGTCACAGGCAGTTGTGTAGATAGGGAGGCCATAATCAACTAGTGACAGTATTGTGCTTGCCACTATGATGCATCAAGCATCAGCAGTAAGGTTGACCAGGTTACAGAATGAGGCTCCCAATCTTTTGTTTACCATGGACACAAGGTGGTCAATGTGGGGAGAAAAAGATAAGGTACTGTTCAGTATCACCTAGAGGTATTTAAACATTTCTACCCGTTCCAGTATATGTCACAGGTCACTGTGGATAAAAGGGGGTGGGGTACCTTTTTCTTCATTCGTGGGCTTGTGGAGAGCATTGTCTTAGTTTTTTTTTTTTTTTTTTTGTAATTTAGAAACAGTTTGTTTTGGGATAACCATTTTTCAAGTGTCTCAAACTTACCCTGGAGGATAGGCTGCCAAGGTCAGGGTTCTTGGAATAGATAACAGAATAATTTGCATACAGAAGTATATTTGCAGACTGACAGGCATCTGACAGATGGTTTATGAATAAGCCAAATAATAGGGGGCCCAGAATGGAGCACTTGGGAACATCAGTAGACACATTCCTAATGTCTGACAAGGAGTCATCTATCTTAATGCGTTGAGTGCAGTTAGTGAGATAATTCCAGCACAAGGTGACAGTGTCTAGTGACAAGCCCAGGCCATGGAGTTTGTAGAGAAAGAGCTTATGACTGACCAAGTCAAAGGCATTTGTCAAATCAATACAGATGGCACCAGCCTTGACAACACTAGCAAGGGCCTCATGGACAAAACTGGGATATTGAATTAGTGCTATATTGGTGCTATGTTTTTTGTGAAGACCATGCTGTTGGGGACACTGTATTTCATATTGTTCATGACATGAGACAAACTAATTGTACACTATTCTCTCAAGGGCTTTGGATAGAGAGAGCATGGAAATTGACCTGTAACTGGAAAGGTTAGAAAAGTTGTTACTTTTAAAAGCTGGTATATCCAGTATGGATTTCCACTTTTCAGGGAATTGGAGAGTAGCATAGAGAGAAGCTAAACATTTTGGAAATTGGGTAGGAAAGTTGTTCCTCAACAACTAGTCCACATAGCCTCATATCAACTGAATCACCCCCAATTATGGCTTTACCAAGCATATTTCTTATATAATTAGAGGTTTCCTTTATTAAGACAAGTTTAAAATAGAATTTAGGATATTCTGGTCCAGTGGCTGTGTGTCAACAGGACCAGGACCTCAGCAGGAGGGAAGGGTAGGCTCAGCAGGGATGACAGAGCTAAGGTCTGTGGATGCAACTCTGAATTTGTTGTCAGTTTTTGTGGGAACAAGTACCTCATGTCATTAACCACAAGCCTTTTTGGTGAGGTTTTGCCATCCTTACCAAGGAATTCTGAGACATTCTCCCAGGATCTTTTCCCATTGCTCCAATTCTGTATTTGGTGGGTCTTGTTGTAGCTGGATTTGGCCAGTAGAATCCAAGTAGTGTTTTTATATGTATTTTGATATGCTCTGTGTTTGTTGTACTATTTTGGTGACACCCATGTTTCCAATAGGTACTGCTTGTAGTTTATGAATTGTATTTAAACAGGCAGGGTGTTACCTGTGAAGAAGCTATTGCAAAATGTAGGTCAGATGCTGTGGTGCTTGCAGCCATGCTTGTTAGCAGTCTTAAATAGTTTGTATCACCACTCATTTTGCACATAATAAAGACGCACCTCTGAAACTTTGAGTGGGTGAGTACATCCTTTTCTACCACATTTGAAGGCTGAGTACTGCCTCTTTGTGTAGTTTTGTAAAATGTACTGTAATTGGAGACATGGCAACTGGGCAGAAGGAGCGGTACTTCAGTTTGCATTAACATCTGCCTCTGCTTAACTGGATCTTTTAGTATGGCCAATTAATTTGTTGTGTTCAAGTTATTTAAACCTTTTCATGAGCATATTAGCTGCCCCATGGTCCCACCAAATTTATCAGCGCTCTTGCCAGACCCTTCCTTGGTGGTGGGCCCCATTGTACCAGACTGCCGAGGTTTACTATACTTGTTATACATCTGAATTTGCAGCTGGTACACAAACAGTACCGAGGATAGAAACTATTCATTTTGTAGCTGAACCACTGGAAGTCTATTACAGTACTTCTTTCTGTGGGATGCTTAATTAATAATCTACGTGCTACTCAAGAGAGAAAGTAACTGCTTGGTAGAGCCCTAAATACAATTTCCACACTTCCTTGAAGTAACCCTGCCCCTTAACCTCCTGAGATTGACAACTAACTATTGTGCTTCTTGATAAAATTGGTGTCACAGCATGAAATCTTGAAAGCATAACAATCACATTACTCAGATTCCAGACTCTCGACAAAATGAATATGTAAAAACCACTCAAAATGACAGCAAATAGATATGAATCTATAGGAAATGAGTCGGCATCATGTTGGACTTGAAAAGACTCCATTCATGCTCTGCCTTGCTGGCAACATGCCAGTTCATCAGAGAGAGGATAATGGCACGAATCAATGGTTTAAAGTAATTTGCTTGCAAAACTGAATATGCAGACAATGTTAATATGACCTGTGACCTTGATTACTTAGTTCAAAAGTCAATGTCATGCTAAGTCAGATGCTGGCATGAGAATTGTTTTTCTCTCTGCCTTTTTAATACAGAAAACCATTCTTGCAGTCATTGCATGTCTTATTCACAAATTCATAAAAATACTTGTTCTGACATAACACAAAAGTCAGAGAAGAGAGCAAAGAACACATTAAAAGGACCCTTTGGATTCGAAGGAATGCTTTTGAATATTTCAGAATTAGTTTGCTGAGCTCATTACTTTTGGAAAGTAAAGAACTAATGACTGCGGGTAACAGAATGTGACATTTTGATACTGAACCCTACATATGTCCTAAGAGTACAGTCCTGAACTAAAAAAGAAATTGTTTACTCTGAGTAGTTCAGTTTTTTATTTTGTGGGGGGGGGATGCCACATTATAATATATGAAAAAGTTGACACTGTTTCTACAGTACTCACAACTGCACTGACAATCAGTTGGCAGCTGACTAAGGAGATGAGCACAGTGCTATGCCAGTCACACTGTCTTCTGTTACCGACCAGAGTCTGGGGTGTTGGGTGTGAGTGTATGTGCAGGGAAGAGGTTCCACAGCAGGCAGGTCAGGAGGGAGTTTTGGCTACCATGCGGAGTCAACTAGACACCAAGAAATACATCTACTGGAAGCAGCATGGGTGAATGGAGGAGGTCCACTATACATCAGAGAATACAGTGGCTTGAATCAGCATGGGCAACTGGGGAGGGAGGTGTCCATTAGTCACCTGGGATATAGTGACTTCAAACAGCATGGGCGATCAGAGGTTGGGAGACCACTAGATGCCAGGAAATCTGTTTAAAAGCTACATGACTTAAAACCTTGGCTTGTAACAGCATGGGCGATTGGGGTCCACTAAACAAGAGGGAATACAGTTCTGTGTCATGGCATGTATGTGCGAGGGGTTCAGGGTCCACTAGATGCCAGGAAATACATTTTCTTGTCACAACATGGGCATTCAGGGGTTGGGAGACCACTACATGTCAGTAAATCTGTTTAGAAGCTACAGGATGTGAAAATGTGGCTTGAAACAGCATGGATGACTGTATGGTGGAGGGTCCACTAGACAACAGGGAATACATTTTTGTGTCACAACATGGGTGCATAAGGGGTAGAGGGGTCCACTATACACTAGGGAATATGTCTCCTTGTTAGAGCATTGGTGATCAGAGGATGTGAGACCACTAGATGCCATTAAATCTGTTTTGAAGCTACAGGACATGCACTGCTCAGCATGTTAATGAGCCCACAATGGATATGCTAATGACCCGTTAGTGCTCTGCATAGCCAATGGACTCATCAGCATGGTAAGGCTGGGTATGGCCCACAGGAACCCTTGTGTTAACCCGATTGGGCAGCACTATTTCCAATGGGCTTCCCTGAGGACCATATTCAGCCATGGTCTATATCAGCACATCACATAGTCACTATGTGCTGCAATGGCTGCATCGGAAAGTGCTACCTGTCTAAATATTACACGGGGCCAGCCTGTCACTATTTGACGCACTGTGCTACTGTCTGCAGAGCACAAATGTCTGGCTTAGAATACGGAAGCCAAAGCCCATATCCTTATTTAAACTAAAACTACAGTCAATATAAATAAAATGATACCACCAATGTCCCAGTAGGTACACAAATCTCTGTATTTACTCACATACTAAACTTCATACACCAAAACATCTAAACCATGCATTTACAAATGGAGCATTCTGCTGTTAAGGAGAAAATAAAGTTCCATTTGCACTTATTGGTCTAAAATTCAATAGTACAGTGAAGTAAGTACCTATATCAAGTTATAGTAAACAGATTCTGTACCGAGTACACTTAAGAGCATGCAACACCTTTGTGTAAGTACAGACAGAAAGAATGTATCATGCCAGATTTTGTTAAATAATTTTTAATTACTGGTCATCTTTTTTTTTATATGCAGATAAGAGTTTTATCCTGCATAACTGCCCAGTTGATATGTTTGGTTATAACTGGGCAGTTATAATCAGTACCTGTCACACAAGCTAAATTAAGTTACCTCTAAAACAAGTTACTGTTTAAAAAACATGAAAAATACAGTACATTTTCTTCACTTGAAACAAAGAAAAAGTTTTACTTTCATGTTAAGCTTTACTGAAATAAAAACACTTTACAGCAATTTAACACTCTCACTGTTTGATTTTTTAAGGAAAATGATAAAAAAAAATGATGACCAGTAATTAAATAAAATAATGTATGGATGGGTGTGTTGCAACCAGAATTTTACAGACACCCGAGGTGTGGGATGCTTTTATAACACCCCCCAAGGCTTTTCCCTCTGGGTTTATGTCGCATCCCACACCTCAGGTGTGTGTAAAATTCCAGTTACACACACACACTTATACATTATTCTATATAAATTAACTAAATACCACCAACAGCTTAATCTGGTTTAAGGTCAATTAGAATTCATCTGTATCCCCCTCCCCCAGGTTGTGCCTGAAAATAGGCAGGATTTGTCTAGTGCACTTACCCGGTCAACAAAAACTAAATGAAAATAAAAAAATAAATGTATTCCACTCTCAGAGGAGCAATAAAAGATCAAAAAGAGGATATCTCACTTTCAGTAAAAAGGGAAGTCCATGAATGAAAGTACTATATATATGATGGCATATTTACTGTTTAAATGTTTTTATGTTTGCTTGCACGCATGTTCAAGAAACATAGTGCCACCATACGAATTTTTGTAGCTGTGCCACCCCCGCTTCTAATGCTCTGCTCCTTTTTGCAGGCACTGCTGTACTGTACCAACGAATGTCTGAGCTGTATATGACAGCAGTTCAGATGTAGTGGCATACAGTTGAAGGTAAATGACTGCTACAATCAGCGGTGGTAACGTGTAGGCAATTTGCATACTGCCCTCGGCAGTATGCTAACTGCCTACACGTCAGCACTGCATCTGAACTGCTGTCATAGACAGCTCATTTGTACACTCTCTCATTTTAATTAAAGCTACTGTATACTGGAGGGCAGGCAGCATTCTAAGCTCAGTAACTCATCACAGGTCACAATCACCCACAGATGCAGCAAGGGAATCTTAACCAACAAGGTTTTCAAAAAGCCAGCCCCCAAAATCCAAGTGCTACAAACACTTCAATCATGCTCGGAGGCGCAAAAAGGCAGAGATATCAACACTAGTACACAGTAGCAACAGCAAAAGTGGACAGATGTGCGAGCAGGAGTAGGTAGAAATTTCTTTGATGTTTCCAGAAATATCTCCTGCTTTCTGCATTACCACAGTAGGGGCAGCAGAGAGAAACTCTTCAGAAATTTCGCGAAATATCTGGAAATAGCTGCCAATGTCTCTGGCTACTACTGTCACGTGCATCCAGGGTGCCTAATTTAAAATTTAATAGAACCTTAGTCCCTTGTTTATACTTAAGTAGAGAAGTAATATTCAGAAAAAAATGATGATTCAGTCAAACACAACATCTGTGAGGGACAAACAGCAGAGCACACTCATTCAGACCCCACAGTCAAGCCGACCATATCAATGCCAATAAACATACAAACATCAATCACAGGGAGATAGTAAAAGAAATACTCAAACAACAAAAAAGAAACAAGAGCGGCAGTGACACCAAAAAAAATCTACAGAATCATACAACTCATGTGGATGAGCTGGCTTCTTATTATTGTCTCCTCTACCTACTGTTTCTTCTGAGACTGAGACTCTTGGAGTTGTATGTAAACAAGAAAACCTCCTTCCCGCGATGGTATAACATATTTTTTAAGCCTGTAAACTAGAAAATGGTCCCTTGTTGAGCCCCCCCAACCCGCACCCACCCACTGCACACCCCTTCACCCCATACTTAACTCCAGAATCCTGCGTGATGATCTTCAGTGGACCAGAAACATGTCTGCACTCTGCTAAGCTGACCGCGAACTGAAGAAAGCTGTATAATGGCATGAAAGTTTTTTTTCAACTTATGTGGATATCTCGGGCATTTTTGGTACTTTTGGCACCAAATTCTCAATATGGGGTTATTGGGACCCCTCCTCATGAACTCAGTCATTGTCGTGGCGTTATTCAGTCCCAAAAGGTGATTTCGCAGTCACTGCATGGAATCACCTTTCTGAACCAATTAACAAAACAACAGTGCCACTGTTCATGAGTGGGCTCTCAAAAAACCTGTGTTGCAAATTTGGTGAAAAAAATCCCCAAAATGACTTTTACGAGCGTGTGTGGTGCAGTTTCCACGCACACTCGTAACTTTGCAAATTTGTAATATTTTCACTCCAGATTTTCAACATTGGCATTTTTCCACACCTCCTTATGAACAGTGCAGCTGTCATTTTACACATCCTGGCTGAAATGTGTTTTTGCACTTCCTGGCACTGAATAGCATGGTCGCTGTGGGAAATTAGTGTTTGGGACAAGTTAAGAAAATCACAGTGACACTGTTCATGAGTAGAGGTCCTAAAATGCCTATGTTGAAAATTTGGTGACGAAAGGCAATAAAAAGACTGTGTTACAAGCGTGCATTGCACAGTTTCTATGCACCCTTGTAACTTCGAAAATTTGTAATATTTTTATGCCAGATTTTCCACATTCACATTTTTCCACACCTCCTTAAGAACAGTACAGCTGTCATTTTTCACATCCTGGCCAAAAAGTGTTTTCACACTTCTGGCACAGAATTGCATGATCGCTGTGGGAAATCAGTGTTTGGGACAGATGAAGAAAATCATCATGACAGTGTTCATGGGCAGCGGTCATAAAATGCCTATGTTGAAAATTTGGTGAAATAATTCCACTAAATGACTGTGTTACATGCATGCATTGTGCAGTTTCCACGTACGCCCAGAAGTTTGAGCATTTTTAATATTTTCACTACAGATTTTCAACATTGCCATCTCTTCACATCCTGGCCAATATGTGTTTTTGTACATCTGGTGCAGAATGGCATGGTCATGGTGGGAACTCAAAGTTCGGGACACATTAACAAAATCACAGTGCCACTGCTCATGAGAAGAGGTCCCAAAGGATTTCATGATGTGGGGGTCACAAAAAGGCCATGTTGAAAATTTGTAGTGCAAATACCAACAAAAGCCTGGGCCGTTAGGGTTTCTAACCATAACGTTCCACGTTGTACAAACTGACAGGCATCGGAGTGTGCCTTTGGATTGCCGACTGTAATGATCATGCCATTCCACCCCTACCCCCGCAGCCAGTGATGGGCATCAAAATGTTTCTTGGACTGTTCGGCCCCCAGAGTTCACCCCATTCTACTATACTGCACCCATTTCAGAGTTTGTCCTTATGGAATGGGGTGACCATAAAGGCGAACACTCCAAGGCACACCTCAACACTTATTGGTGTCTGCAGGTTAGGGTGAGGTGAAATGGCATGAATGCTATGGGTGTTGCCCCAAATGCATACCCAATGCATGTTTGTCTCTGCAGGGTGGAGGTGGGGTTGGCGTGAAGTTCAGTACTTCACTGCCATTCCTATTCTGCATCTGTCTAACTCCTGCATTTCCAATGTTAATACCAGAAAGCAAACATTCGGCATTGACTAATGCTTGTTTTAACCTGAGAACCAGGTCGTAATTCTCTGTGATACATGAGTGGTTAACATAACAATGAACAGGTGCAGTTCATAATAAAAAAAAATCTCCTGTACCATGGTGCTGTTCCAGTTTCACTGACCAGTAAGAAGAGCAATGTGGTACAACTCAACTACCATCCACTTCTAAAACCAACAAATTATTTAAAAATATAAATAAAAAACATAGGGTATATTTTTTGACCCACTCTTGGTGTATGCTGCCTGGTTAAACCATTTGAGCAAGCATCACTCTCCTGATTTAAATAGCATCGCACACCTCCAACATGTAAACATACCTCATCGCACACTGATTCGACTGTATTATTCTATATAGTATGCCAGCAAAATATTTAATTCTGACTAGATAGTAATGCAGCATTAGAGAAAGTGGCTGAAACAAAGTAATTTGTCTCACAAAGTTTATTACTTTGCTGCCCAAGTTTCACACAGCATAACAATTACAGTTGCACATCTAATTGGAGGGTTTACAAAACCAGGCTGTTGAATACTGAACACATTCTCCAACAGATAAGCAGATTGCCATTAGAAACTGCTAGGAAACAACAAACTGTTTTAGTTTTCAGGAGGGATTCGGAGCATACCCTTTTGAAAGAACCTGTAAACCGTCAAACAGTGGGAATTTGGATTAGGAGAACAGTATTTATTTATTGAATTTTGATGACCGGGTAGGTCCACTGGGCCCCGGAGGTCCCTTTTTCAGGGGTGACCCAGGAGTTACAGGAAAATACATTGTAAACAGTTATACAGATACAGGTTGTTTGGCAGGCAACAGTAAACAGTCATACAGATACAGGTTATTTGGCGTGCAACAGTCTACATGGATATATAGCAGTAAAACGTTTTACATAGCAGGATGCAATTAAATTATTCATGTGCACAATATAAGTGAGCCATAGGTTTAACTGTGTCTCTAGTTCCCTCCTTGGAATTCAAGGGGGGAGAGACCACTGAAGTGTTAGTACTGCCAGTTCAGGGTCTAGTGATGTGAGTGATATAAGTGCACAGGGAGGCGGGTAATGAGTGAGTATCAGGTACCATACCATTGACATCTACTTGTGTCAAGCATATGAGCCTTGAGTCTTGTACGGAAATGCATTAAAGATGTAGCTTCCCGAACCTCCAAAGGAAGGTTGTTCCAAAGGGACGGGGCAGCATGAAAGAAGGACATAGACCCTGCCTTAGTCTTCACCTTCGGAACCTCTAGGAGAGTTTGGCCTGAAGTCCGTAGGTTCCGCGGATTTCACTTAGCCGTTAGGAGTCCTGCAAGACTGGGGGGAGGTGTGGAGCTCATTAGCTTGTATGCCAGGCAGAGTGTTGGGTATCTAAGGCGAGCTTCCAATGATGGCCAGCTGAGTCATGATAATGAATCACAGTGGTGGCTCCTAGAGTGGGACAGTGTGGCAAAATGGACCACCTTATTGTACAAGATCTGTAGCTTGCTGAGCTCCAGTTTGGCCACTCTCTGAAGTACTGGGGCCACGTAGGTGAGAATTGGGAGTAGGACACTCGAAGAAATGGCAGTCCTGGCTTCTGGGATGAACTGATCCTTTAGCCTATAGAGTGTTCCTAGTTTTCCACGGATGATTTTTGTAACTTGTTCAACATGTTGCTTTAAGGTAAAGCCTTGGTCCACGGTAAGGCCAAGGTATTTTGTGGAGGCAACCACTTCAAGTTTGTTACCCACCCTGGATGTGAGTTGAAGGAATTGCGACCTGTCTTGGCCAAAGGATCTGGGTCCGAACAGCATAGCCTTTGTTTTTTTGGTATTAAGGACCATTTTGTTCTTAGTGAGCCAATCCTCCATAATGTGGATGTCCACTTGGAGGGCTGTCCCAAGGTCGTCCAAGTTATCGGAGGCTCTGTATATCACCGGGTCATCCGCATACTGAATGACATTACTGCTCCCACAATGGTTGTGCAGCTCATTTGTAAACAGTGAGAACAGTAGGGGACCTTGTATAGAACCTTGTGGTACCCCCTCCTTAAGTGGTAATGGATCAGAGATTTTGTCCTTCCACTTGACCCTCTGTGTGCGTCCTGTGAGGTAGCTTTCAAACCAACTGAGAGCATGAGTGTTTAGGCCTAAATGGCACAGTTTTTGGAGTAAGAGCCTGTGGTCTACCAAGTCGAACGCCTTGGAAAGGTTGATGAATACCGCACCTGTATTGGACCCTGAGTCGATTTCTCTAAGTACCTCTGCTGAGAACTTAGTTAGGGTGATGTTGGTCCCATGTTTGGCTCTGAAACCATGTTGAGTCGGGGAAAGAAGCAGATGTGCTTCTAAGTAATCCTGGAGTTGGGTGTACACTAGTTTCTCCTGAATTTTTGCAAGGGTACACAGCAAGGAGATCGGCCTGTAGTTCTCAATTGGTTCCGCAGGCCCGCCCTTATGAAGAGAGACCATGTGGGCCTGCTTCCACAGCTCAGGGACAGACCCTTCAAGAAGGGACCTGTTTAAGAGCCAGGTAAGAGGCCTTGAGAGAGCTGGGGCACCGTCCTTGAGTAATCTAGTTTGGATGCAATCGGGCCCCGCGATCCTCTTGTTTGCAAGGATTTTAGAATGGATAGGACTTCATTCACCTTAGCCAGTCTCAGAAGAAACTGTGGGCGGTCAAGGTTAGGAGGTTCCAGTCTGCGAGACTCATTGTTGGTCACTGGGGGCACGTCCTTGTACTCATCAAGGTTCGTAAAGTGGCTATTTAGGGCCTCAGCGATGAGTGACTCATCGTTCAGTAACTGTCCATTGGCCACAATGGGCCAAGAGCTGCCTTTTTGCTTCCCTTTATCAGCTCATTGATATGGGACCAGAATAACTTCGAGTTGCCTAGGTTAGTTTTCTGGAGATGAGTGATGTAAGCCTTTTTTGCTAGCTTCACAGCATGCTTGCATTGGTTTCTAAGGGCTCTGTAGTTTACAAGGTCGGCTAGAAGTGTAAAGTTCTTAGACTTTTTCCAGGCTTTGTCACAGCTGATCATCAAGACCTTTAAGGAGGGAGTGATCCACTTATAGCAGCTTCTTTTTACTCGATGGGTTTTCATCGGAGCAAAGAGATCAGCTGCCTTCAAGAGGGATTTCTGAAAAAAGGTAACTGCCCCTTCCAGAGTAGGGAGGCATCTTAGTGGACTCCAGTCAATGTCACCAAGGAAGACATTACATTGCTCCGGTGAGAATTTGGAGTAGTCCCTGGATGTGATTACTCTAGACTGAACCTTGCCCGCCCTATTCTTCCAGACACAAAAGATGGGCGAGTGGTCGCACAGAGCATTGGCCATAGTGCCTGCTACTTGAATATTCTTAGGGATTGACACCAGGACCCAGTCGATGGTTGAGTGCCTTCCCAATTTATAATTCATTCTGGTAGGTTGAGTGATAATCTGGGCAAGATTTGCCTCATGTAACAGGCCATTTATAGAGGACTTAGCCTCTTGGGCCCAGTTAAGATTAAAATCCCCCAGTATGATGAGTTCAGACGCAGCCTCTATGGTTAAGTCTTTCGCGAGTGCCTTCAGGGATTGGAAAGCATTTGTAGAGGGGCTATACGTGCACCCTATGGTAAAGTGTTTGACACCGCCTAGTGTGAGTCGTATGAAAATTGACTCTATTTCAGGAGACGTGCTATGCAGCTTGCTGACATGGGAGGAGATCAGGGCGTCCTTCACATAGATGAGTACACCGCCTCCCCTTTTCCATATTCTGTCCTTTCTGTAGCAGACATATCCTGAGGCAGCAACTTCGTGATCAGGGACATGGGGTTTTAACCAGGTCTCCGAAACTGCTAACACATCGGGTTCATACAGAGCTAGCCATGCTTGAACTTCGTGTATCTTAGGCTTCAGACTACATACATTCATATGAGCTAGCCTCAAACCCTTTGCTGATAGCCAGGTCTGGTCTTGGGAGGAAGAAATTGGGAAGTTAGCAATACCAGGGCCCGGGTTCCACTGACTGCCCCCTGCAAGTAGCAGCAGAGCTGTGAGCAGGAGACAGAGAATAAGGGTAAGAGATGGGAGTACCTCATGGGAGTATTGGTACCTCAGTGGAATCAACAAAGTCCAAGAGGGTGGCATCTTTCAAAAAAAGAGATGTGCAAGAACAAGGGGACACAATTTGAAGACAGAGGGGGGACAGCTCAGAGGCAATGTGAGGAAGTATTTTTTCACAGAGTGGGTGGTGGACGCATGGAACAGCCTTCTTGAGGAGATTGTGGGGTCTAAAACTGTGGGAGAATTCAAGAATGCATGAGACAGACATAAGGTAATTTTTGTGGGGGGTAGGAAGAAATAGGCTGTTGGTTAAATAGGATCTGCAGCTTATCCTCTAGGTAGGGAAATGGGCAGTCTAGGTGGGCCAAGCAGTCCTTATCTGCCGTCAAAGTCTATGTTTCCATGTTTCTATGGGAGCATCGCTTTGCCGGGCATACTTCTAGTAAGGAGAAGGGACCTGTAGCAGACCCCCTTTCTAGTGAATTCATGGGCAACTAGGAGGGAGATAGTGCATGCTGTGGATGTGTAGTAGTAGTGACTGGCCTGGTGTGCGGCAGGTCCTTGTGGGGCACAGGTGGAAGGGCCAAGTTTGGAAGCTAGCCAGTCCACCCATAGCACAGATATAATATATAAGATAGCGAGGAGGGGACCTCTGTTTGGTCTGCAGGAACTCATCTTGCCAACCAATGTAGACCCCTGGTTGGCAACCTTTCTTCAGTGTGAGTGCACCGAGTTTTAATGCCTTGTCTATAAGTAGCAGGGTTGGTCTTATGCAGTGTCAGGACAGACAATGTGCAATTTGAAGGGCTGAGCACAGTTGTGTAAAATATTGTTACAGCACACGGGTAAAGATAGGTGAACACAGAATTAACTTTTACCTAATTTTGTTCCATGCACTATTGGATCAGCATTCGGGTAACAGTAGTATTACACAGGAATAACATCCAGTCTATAGTTGTTCAAGACATTAGTGTCCAGCACAGGCAGTCCCACTGTGCCTGTATTAGTACTTGTAGTATACACATTCAGGGATAAATTGCTGTATAGGTTTTGTTTGAACAGGCTAGCATCAGATCGACAAAGACAGTACAAGGCTAAACTGCAGCATTCATTTAGTAAGACTAGTGTCACTTCATAGTAAGTTAATAATAATTCTGTCAGGCTAGCTACAGATCAATAAGACACTACTGGGCTAAACTGCTGCATTCATTTAGTATGACTTGCATCAGTACATTTTAAAAAGCTAACAATAATTCAGACATATGTCGCCTGAAAATTAAGACTCGCACGGGCTAGCTCACAGCAAGGGGTTGGGGGCTGTTCCCTAGCAAGCTGAGAGGTGCCAACACCTGTGCTACTTGACTGGAGAAGAAGTGTCAGTAGGGGGAGCAGGTTTTAGGTGAATGAATAGGGAAAGCACCGCCTAAGAGTGATAGCTCAGCCTACACTACTTGGTTGTTTGGGAGCGGTGGGTGGGGCAACTGAGCCAATAGGCGCTGGTGCCTTTTTCAAATTTGAGGCACCAAGATTAACAAAGCAACATGGTGGAGCTTGCGAGCCCTTTGCTTCTGGAGTCAAGCGGTCATTTTTGCTTCAGGGGAGGTCTGCCAGGCAAGAAGATCTGGCCAGCGCTTCGACCCCGAGGTACAATTAAACTTTTGTCGAGCAGTCGAGGGGGGGGGGCCCAATTCAGCAGGTCTCCCTCACCGCCCCTATCAGATGTGAGTTCAGTGTCTGAGTCAAGAGGGGATTCAGCCTACATCAGCAGGGCTGCTCTCCGTCACTGCTCCTCTGAGCCAATAGGTGCTGGTGCCTTTTTCAAATTTGAGGCACCAGGATTAACAAAGCAACATGGTGGAGCTTGCGAGCCCTTTGCTTCTGGAGTCAAGTGGTCATTTCTGATTCGGGTGAGGTCCGCCAGGCAGGAAGATCTGGCCGGCGCCTCGACCCCGAGGTACAATTAAACTTTCGTCGAGCAGTGGGGGCCCAATTCAGCAGGTCTCCCTCACTGCCCCTATCGGATGCGAGTTCAGTGTTTGCTGGCTTAAACACATTTATTCTTCAACAACTCCATGCATCTAATGTTAGTTGCAAATGCAGTGGGATAATGTAACGCACATATACATTTGCAAGTTGCTTCATGCTGTTATAGTCAACAGTTTTTAGAATGTGATAAAAATACTTTTGTAATAGTGCATTATACATTCGCTAGAAAAACACTACTCCACAATTAGAATACATTACTAAAACAAAAAAAAAGTTTATTTTAGATTCAGAGATACCACCATCTGGTGATCCAAATCAGAACAATCTGATTTTTGAACTTATGGTCTGATTTGCCCATTCTACATTTTCATTCCATCAGACAACAACATTTTCATTCGTGTTCTTTGCAAACACCATTTAAGCATCAGTTAGGTTTGAACCAGAAAGCCTCAAAAGTTGATAAATGTGATGTTAAGGTGAAAAAAAAATACCCTGGTTCTTGGAAAATATGTGGTGGGGTGTTCTGAATGGTCTGAGTGATTGCTCAACACATCATCGGATGCTGCCGTAACTTCAACACAGTCTTTCAAAGCATGTATGTTTACTTACTGTATACATCACTGCTTTGAGAGCAAGCTGCTGAAGTTGGGACAATGTCAGTGCTGCATTCAGCAATCATTCAGACCCAAAGGAACACCACTCCACACGTCCATCAAGATCCAGGGTACTTTCTTACCCCAAGATCATTTTTTCCAACACTGAGCCTTTGTTCTTCAACCCTAATTGATGCCGAAATGTAGACTATTTTTACAATGAACTTCTTTCCTTTCACACTACTTTGTGATTCAGTTTTGACCTTAATGGTATTCAGTGTCACTGCTACATTGTTACTCCTTGTCTCACCCCGCCCTTCTGGCAAGTAGTCCACAGCACCTCACCCTGCCCTAGTCCAGTCAATTCCTGGAATCCACTGAAACTGCCTCCCACATCCTGCCTCAACCCAGTCTGTCTCTGCCAACCTTCCCACCCTGCTTTAATCTAATTAGTCTTTGGTATCCAGTGGCACCCCCTCCCACACCCTGCCCAAGCCATGTATCTCCAGTGCAATTATAATTCCCAGATGGCTGCCATCTGGGAGTGTGTATGTTCTTTAGCAGCAGAAGCAATAGAACCCGATGTCATCAAGGGTTGAGGAGTGAAGGGTGCTTGAGGTATAACTGTGCTGTCAGGGATGGGCTCCTGGTGGCAGTTTTGTTTTTACATGTTTGCAGACTGAGGCTTGCTCTTCTTCTATTAAGAATCTGGTGCTGAAGTGCACTTTCCCAACAAACTACTGCACTCACTTTTTTTTATCTTTTATTTGCCCTTTTCCCACCAATTTCTCCTGAAGACATTGTGCATAACAATGGGAATCTTGTTTGGTTTATTCTGATGGACAAATGTGGCAGCCATGTTAGTCCAGTCTGTGATGTAGAAGAAAAATATGAATATATTGCCAGAGTTACCATTTATTGGATTAACAAAACTATGTCCAATAAAAGGTATCACAAATGTAACGTACTGTATGTGTTCTTTTTTTCATGTATTGTGATGCAGAGCAGTATCCTGATGTGTATTATGGTCTTGGATAGGTACAGTTCCTTGAGGATAGAGGTCACAGTTCTAACTGACCAAAGTTAGTTGTAAGTGGTAGTTTTCCTTGGGGATCATATAGGCAGCAGAGGAAACAAGAGCTCATATTTCAGTTTACACTACTACTCTTTTACATACCTGTGTACCTTGGAATCATAAGAATAAATTACTGACTGTCTGTCTCATTCTTTCTCAGTACAGTACATACTACGGATGTAAAAAAAAAAATTGTATGTGCTGGGTCAGATGTACATTAGTTGATGATAAAATTGTTCTTCATTTACTGAAACTTGCTCCTGCTGTGTTAAGTATTGTGTGTACTCAGCAGCATTCTTTCAGCTGCAGAGGTGGCACAGAAAACAGAAAAAAGTGGCACAACCACAGATTCATGAATAAAGTAGATCTAGATGGAGTAAGGTGGGGATGGCGGCACAGACACAGAAGAGAAGGGATCTCATGCATACAAATGAGGCGATGAAACTCCACTGTGGAAATAGAAGGCAATATACATCAGTTCCTGATCCTGTCTGCTCTACTCTCTCTCCTCTTGTTAGCAATATGCTGCATAGCTATTGTTATGCAGTCACAAAAACTAAGGCATTCACAAACTACCCAAAGGCAACAACAACAATCAACCTTTGTTGCCAATGCCACCTAGTGGCCAAATAGGAAAATAAATGCCTTTAGAGGTAATTTTTAAATGAATTGTTATAGTTACACCCTACATTGGGTTTCTGTTTAAATGTAACTGTTATTTATTTCTATTTTGGTTTGTTTTGACATAAAACTATTCTATAGTATAAGCACAATAACACATTCCAGGATGCAGTTTGTTTTGTTTTGGTATAAAGCTGTTCTATAGTATAATCGCAATTACACATTCAAGGATGTGTAGTCACTGGTGGAATATACACAGTTCTCTAGGTGTTTATGTATCTGAAATTTCTCCAAGGATAATTCTATGAAATGCAGCATCTTATTTTCTTTGGTGTCTGAGGGATGACAACAGCAGGCATCAGTGTAACTCAGTATGGCAGAAAAACAGTTACAGACAATTTACAAATAAAAGTCAACAATGCAATTTAAAAGTAAATAAGGTACAAACAGAACATAATTCAAGGCATTTAACTTTACCTTACTCCTAGCAACTTACAGGGGTGTGTACAGTCTTCTAAGACTGCACCCCTTTATGTGTTACTGCTTAATTACACACTAGTAGTAAATACCACGTTTGAACTTTATGATAACGTTCATGTTGTTGTCAACCACAGAATTTTACAGCAGAACACCGATGCATTATGAGTACAATTTAGAGCAGACCAAGGACACAGAGAACATTAGGGTTAGAAAGATGGCCCTTAGCAGCAGTTTGTAAATAAAAAAAAAAGTTGAAACTGAATTTGCTAAAATGCTTGTATAGCTGGAACATCATCAGAATTTGACCCAATTTTTGAAAAAGCTTCTAAAAACAATAAAACCTTGCAGGTTAAAAGTTGCTCTCCTGTAACAATATTAGCATTTTATAAATGTGTCTGAGAAATAATACCATTATAATAACCGGTCAGCAATTTTTTCCATTGTCTGACACAGTTATAATTTGCCATTATAACCCACGGGTTATAATGACAAACACACGCCACATCAGTCGAACAAGAGCTGCATCCTGATTGGCTGTTTACTCATCCTGGTCGGGCTTACTAGTTTTGAAAACATGGCGACTCCTCAGTCTTGCTTAGCAAGGAGCCGCCACACTGAGAACACTGAGCGTGTGTATTTAACTTTTAAACATCTTTTCCTCCCATGATTATATCTGCCTAATCCTGACATTTTAATCCTACTCCGTGCACTTCAACCCTTCACTGGAGAAAAACTGTTGCTGCCGAGGAATACTTCAGACACGCTTCCTGGGTAAGTGCCAATTGAAGGGGGACAAACCACAATCAAAATAAATTACAAAAGCGCATCTAACTACTAAAATCCTTGGGCAAAAATTGCTGAACAGCAATTATAAAATAGAGATGGGGTGGTAAAACTCGATTTTACACATTACTGCTAGGATGCCATAAACCCTCGGACTTCATCCTCGGGTTTATGTAGCATCCCACAACTCGGGTGTGTGTAAAATCTCATTATACTCACCACCCCATCCATTATTGTATATGTTATGTAATTTGTTTACATAGTAATTGTCTTGTAAACAATGACTTAGATGTTTCTTCTTTGCAGACTGTTTCCTATCAATCAATCACTCAATCACTCACTCAATTAAGCAATCAATCAAATCATTATGGTGCTTTCTTATGCATGACTCATAAATGTAACTGTTGAATTGATTTGGTTTATATGACTGTGTAACACTGTGTGTCTAAACTTCTGCCACTTGTCCATTAACCAGAACGTACCTTGAAATGAGTATATGACTCAATGTAATCTCCTAGGTATACCTTTTAAAATAAGAAATAGCAAGAAGAAGTAATAAGTTACATATAGAAGAAATAATGGGTAAGGGTGGTACACAAGGATGTATACTCATTGAGAGGGCTAATTTGGGCTATAAGGCCACGAGCCTAAAGGTCGAGTAGCTTTATTGCCTTCATTAGCCCCCAAGATGGGTATACTTCCAAGTGTTCCACCCTTACCCATTATTTGTTGAATATATTAAGATGGTTACTGTGATGGAGACCACATATGTAATCAGGTTACAGCACCTAAAGGTCTCTTGCAGCAAGGAGGGAATGGTGTGTAATGAGTGCAGGTAGGAGTCTGGTCAATTTCTGGGTGTGGGAGGGTTTTGTGTGTCTTTTCTCCAGGTCCTTTTGCAGCTTAATTGGTCTGGATAGCTTTCTAATGATGTGTTAATTGTGTCACCAGTACTGTCCCATTAATTGCTTGATTAGTGTAGGTGCAGTATATAGCTTTAATTTAGTGTTGGTATATAGCTGTACTTGTTCGATTAGTGCAATCATCTCTACTTCTGGTAATTTCAAAACGTTTTGAAAAATTTATAGGGAGACAGTTACAGGCATTCATGGAGAACAATGATTTATGTAATCCATATCAATCAGGTTTTCTTTCCAACTATAGTACACTGACAGCTTTAACAAAGGTGACCTCTGACATATAAATTTCAATGGACAGGGGCCTCCTGGTTGGGGCCATATTCATAGATCTGTCCAAAGCATTTGATTCTCCGAACCATTCAGTTTTATTAGATATGCTGAAGGACACTGGCCTCAACCAGGTGGCCCTAAACTGGAACAGAGAATACTTAATTGGTAGGACACAATTACTTGCCCTAGGCTCTTTTACATCACAGCTTGAGTGTATCTGGTCCGGTCAAGGATCAGTATTAGGACCGATATTGTTTAATCTGTATACGAATAGTGCTGGTCCCTTTATTAAAGGGCGAGTCACCATTTGTATGTAGATTATGTGATTTTGTGTGCAGAAGGTACATCTACTTCTGTAATTCAGAAAACACTTCAAAGAGACTTTGATGCCTTGCAGGAATATTTCAGATCACGTATCTGAATATTAAATAATAAGAAAGCATAAGTCATGCTTTTTGGGAATAAACAGGCTGTAACTTTGCATACACTTTAAATTAAAACATATACACATCAAGTATTAGCACAAGTGAACTCCTATAAGTGTTTAGGCATATGGTTAGATGCTCAGTTGAGATGGGATATACGTCTATACAGTTGGATTAAAAAACAATATTCTATACTGGGGCCTTGTATAGATTGAGACATTGTGTACCACTCAAGGCTAGAACACATATAATTAATACCATGATAATTCCACTATTTGATTACGGAGATGTGGTTTATGCAGAGGTATCCAGGGCAGAACTAGACTGGCTGGATGTAGCCTTGAATAGGTTTGTTAGGTTTGCCCTGGAATGCCCCCTGGCTGACACATCACTGTACAATGTACAGGTCTTTAAACTGGATTAATTTAATGGCACATAGACATTTACACACAATGTATTTGATTTATTAGTACTTGAAGAAAAAGACACCACTCTACCTAGACAATATGTTCGGTATACGCACTTCTAGGGCAGATCTGCAAACAGCACAAAATTTAGTACTTGCGATTCCTAAAATGAGAACAACAAGGGGAAATTCCACTGTAGTTGCTCGTGGACCAAGAATTTGGAATGGGTTTTCAGATTATTTGAGACCAAAGGCAGTTGTCCCATGGAACAGGATTAAAAGTTAGCTGTTTCAAGAGTTTGCACAACCAAAAAATTGCTGTTACCTTTTTTATTCTTATGGATTTAACCATTTTTATGATTGTATGTGAATGCATATGTCTTTCTTGTCTGTTTATGTAATCTGTGTATTTTTATGCCATGCATTTATTGACTTTATTTTTTTATATTCTTGTTATGTATGAATGTGGACCCCATTGTAAATGAATTAACTCTCAATTGGGCTATCCTTTTCCTTGGAATGTTCTCAGGAATAAACTTTTACATACAAAAGAACAAACAAACATATACTTTTAATTGATAGATCCAAGTAGCTTTATGATGGTAGGGGATGGCGGGGCTGCCAGTATAGACTGGAGGTTACAGTAACAAGCTGTAAATGAGCTTGGTAAATCCAGCAGACCTGGGTTTGATTCCCACAACCTCCACTTGCATAATTTGTGACTCTGAGCAAGTCACTTAACACCCCAGTGCTACCGGGTCATCCTTGAAAACAGGCACTTGTGCCTAGTGGGTCTTACCCTGTTACCAAAAAGAATAAAGTAAAGATTAGTCATAGGTATACTGGGAAATAAATGATGGCCTTTTCTATGGCGAAACGTTCTCATCCACTTATATAAATATAAAAACCTTGAATGCAGATCAACTGGTGCAGTATCCTTGAAGTAGTAAAGCCGTGACACCAAACTTGTGCATCAGCATCAACACTGATGCACATGCTCAGAGTCACAGCTTTACATTTGAAAGCCTGATTTAACATGCTTACACTGCTCAGATTCATTCTACAGCAACTTTGCCAAGCACAGGAAAGAATATACTTCCAGAAATAACATTAAAATAGTACCACTTGGAAAATGACCATCTACTTAATGAACAAGTTTACTGGCATCTCAGCAGTGTACCATACTAAAATATAATTGTGCATCCATGGCTGGCATGGGCAGGTCATTCAAAATGGCATTTTTAACAAATTATACATATGTACTATTACCACATGTTCAGTCAATACACGCACAGTTGATAATAGGCACAAAATATAACACTTGCATAAAAAAAAACACCAAACGCTGATAGTGTCCATTTAAAATATCCTTGACCCATCTAACATGATACAGTGTGTATCCACTAAAACAGCACACATCTAGCATTGCAGTCTCATGCACTTCCTGCATGGAACACAATTATCTTTGTGGGAGGTAAAGCTCCTTGGATCTTTAAACAGAATCCAGGAATTTAGAAAATCAGAGAGGCATGCAGAATTAGTTAACAGGAAGAGTTTAATGAAGGGATGGTGAGTAGTTTCCTTAGCTTAGCAGTGAAATTTGTGTTTTGAGTGTGTGTGTGTGCGCGGATTATACAAACAGAGCTCCCTGATCTTTGGTCTGCTTAAAGTGCTCCCCAAACAAATGTGTCCCACAAGCAGGAGGCAGGAGCACTCAAACATAGAAGCATAAAACCTGTCGGCAGATAAGGACTGCTAGGCCCATCCAGTCTGCCCATAATCCCAAACTTGTTAGTGGCCTGTGACCCCATCTGGTCAGTGGCTTTTCATCACTCCTCCCTCACCTCAAGGTTCCCTTATGCCTCTCCCAGGCATGTTTAAATCCATCCACTGTGCTCGCTCCCACCACCTCCCATGCATCCACCACCCTTTCTGTGAAGAAAAGTTTTCTCACATTTCCCCTCAATCTACGGCCCTCCAATTTCATATCATGGCTCCTTCGTTCTTGTACTCCATCTACTTTGGAAGAGGTCTCCCTCCCCCGTGCACTTTTCATGCCTTTGAGGTACATGAAAGTTCCTTTCATGTCCCCCTGCTCTCTCCTTTCCTCCATTGAGTACATATTTCAGTCTTTAAGTGTCTCTTCATATGTTTTATGGCGCAAGTCATGTACCATCTTCATCTCCCTCCTCTGGACTGCCTTCATGCTGCCAATGTTCTTGCTCAGGTGTGGCCTCCAGAACTGCACACAGTACTCTAGGTGAGGCCTTACCAGTGTTTTATACAATGGCACCACCACCTCCCACCTTCTACTAGTGATCCCTCTGCCTCTGCACCCCAGCATGCCACTGGCCCTCCCTGCTGCCTTTGTGTTCTGCTTTGACACCTTAAAGTCATCAGAAATTATAACCCAAAGGTCGCTTTCCTCTTTGGTAACTGTAAGCACCCCCTCCTTCCTGTAGCTCTCCCCAGGGTTACCCTCTTCCCAGGTGCATTATCTTGCATTTCTTAGCACTGAACCTCAGTTGCCACACCTCCGAACATTTTTGAGTTTCCCCAGGTCCCTTTTCATTTTCTCCACCCCTTCTGGAGTATCCACCCTGCTGCAGAGCTTGGTGTCATCTGCAAACAGGCAGACCTTTCCTTCCAGCCCTTCTGCAATGTCACTAATGAACTCATTGAACAGGACTGATCCCTGAGGCACCCCGCTGGTCACCTTCCTCTCCCCTGATTGGATTCCATTTACCACCACCCTCTGCCTCCTGTCTGTCAGCCAATTACTAACCCAGTGTATCACCTTGTGCCCCATGCCCAGTATACCCGGTCTTGTTAGTTAGCCTTCTGTGTGGGACGGTGTCAAAGACTTTGCTAAAATGGACATAGGCAATGTCCACTGCCCCTCCCTGATTTACCTCCTTTTGTCACCCAAGCAAAAAAATCTAAGACTCACTTGACATGACTTTCCTTCTGTGAATCTGTGTTGCCTTGGATCCTGAATACTGCTGGATTCCAGGTGTGCCACTATTCTTTCCTTTAGCAGTGTCTCCATGATCTTCCCCACCACAGAGGTGAGGCTGACTAGCCTGTAGCCCCCCCCCCAGCCTCCCTACTGCCGCTTTTGTGCAAAGGGACTACATGTGCCCTCCTCTAGTCCTCTGGAACTACTTCTGTGTTGAGTGACTCAGTGAAAATGGTTGCCAGAGGTGCCGCTAGAGCCCTTCACAGCTCCCTCAGTATCCTTGGGTGTATACCATCTGGCACCATGGCTTTGTTCACCTTCACCTTTGTGAGTTGTTCCAGTACTCTCTCCACTGTTACTGTTTTTATTTATTTATTTATTTATTTAAGAGATTTACCAGGAAGGCATGCTGAGCAGAGTACCACTCGATTCCAGATGCACCCTGGGGTTTTGGGGTTACAGTGGGAACATGATACAATCTGAACAAAACATACAGTGGAACATGATATAGTCAGAAACAACATACATAATGAGTAATAGAACAGCAGTGGGTAACATACATAATGTGAATGGAACAATTGAGGGTAGGCAGATTATTGTACAGTATACAGTGTTTTACAATGAAGCAGGTCAAAACAGTGGAGAGACCAGACTTGATTCTTACGTTGGGTGGGTACAGGAGTGAGGGGAGTGTTAGGGGGGGTTACAGGAGCAGGTGGTAGAGAAGTGCGTATTGAGAAGGGCATTTAGTTGGGGAGTGCTTGTGGAGTGTCTACTATCGGCTGCCAGGGAATTCCATAATTTGGGTAACCTAAAGCTGAAGGCAGCCTGGCCAGACCGGGTGGATCTATATGGGATATGCAGGAGCCTAGCGCCTGTTACGGAGCACGTAGGATGGTGGGGGTAGGGCAGTTAGGGAGGCTGACAGGTAGGATGGGAGTGATTGTGACCAGACCTTTGCCGAGGTTCTAGCGCAGTGAAGTGATCTTCTGTTGTGTAAAGAGGTGAGGTTCAAGGATTGGTAGAGGACACAGTGGTAGGTGCTGGGAGGGCGGTCCAGCGAGAATCGGCAGAAGGAGTTAAATAGGGGGTCTAGCCTTGCTAGGGAGGTTTGAGGGGCCGCACAGAAGACAATATCACCATAATCAAATATAGGGAGGATCATTTTTTGGACTATTTCTTGCCTGGTTGGCAGGGGTATGCAATTTTTATTCTGGTAGAAGGCTCCCAACATGGGGTTCAATTTTTTTTTGTATAGCATCAATGTGTGCAGAGAAGTTAAGGTGTTGATCTAGCCAGACACCTAGATAATGATAGGAGGTGCAGGCCTCCAGTGGGGAGCTGTCCAGAGTGTAGAACGTAGGTGGCGCAGTAAGCCATGTGAGTTTGGGCCTCTGTTGTCTCTCTTGTGAGTCTCTTGGTGCTATATCATTGGAATTAGGCTGACATGTTGTGAAAATAGTGTTAATTGAGTTACAAAATGGACAGAGATAGCACTGGCACAAGAATCCCTGGCACTTGCAGGACAAACGTCTTCATCATGGGGATCTGATAATTGGGTGGAATCACACCTCTAACCTTTAAGAAATAGTACATCAAAGATTCAACTGAAACATTTCCTAGTGATAGTCATAGTTCAACTCAAGCCCATAAGCCATTTGAGGGGTTAAACAAATGATCCAACAGAGACATCCTCTGGTGAAAGAAGAGATATGCATAACATCTATAAATTACATGGATAGAGAACATGAATGGATTTATTATATTTTGTTATTCTACTTAGGTCCCCTCCTCCTAATCATGGAGAAATTTTACCTTATGTCATCAGGGAGGCAGTTTGATCTGATGGTTAGAGCACAGAGCTGTGAAGGAGGCAGTATAGCGCAGTGGTTTAAGGCTCTGAGCCGCAAACCTGGAGACGTGGGTTTGAATTCCACAGCTCCCACTTTCAAACTGTGTGACCCTGAGCAAGTCACTTAACTTCCTTGTGCTCCCAGGTCACACCTGTAAACAAGTTTCAGCTTAGTCTCTCTCTCCTGGTTAAAAAAATAAATCTGAAGACCTGGGTTTGAATGCCATAACCGCAGATCCTCCCTGTATGACTGTGAGCAAGTCATTTAACCTCCCTGAGGTGAAACTCCTTGCACTCTCTCTCTCTCTCTGTTCTTTCAATCCCCCCAGTACACTAAAAATGGCAGCAGCATTCCTCCACTCCTGTTCCTGGATTTTTAAGTGCTTCAGGGTACAGTTTGCATGAAAGCATAGAAACATGGTACATTACTGGCAGAAAAAAGTGACACCATCGTGTTTGCTCTGGGTTTACTTAAATGACTCTAGACTGACATTGTATGGCTCTATATAGAAGCACAATATAAAACCAAAGCCCTTCCTCTTAAAAAAATACTACATACTGAAGCTTACCTCATATTCAACTCAGAATTATTAAATATTATTAAAAGTGTATGTCAAATGGAGAAATGTGATTGGCTAATAACATTCCATCAGCCCTATGTAAATATTTCATTAATATGCTTGTAGGGCCTGATTATTGGTGTACTGTTTTAGCTGGGCCTACATTCAGTAAGAGTTCTACTGACAGAACTCAGAGTCACCATTAAAACTAATTATAGTCCTACCACCAATGTAAATTAACCTACACAACTAAAAAATAATCTAGATGGTCACCAGTGGTCTAGCACCCTTACTCCACTGAACCCTTACTCCACTGAAACCTCAAATCCTAGCCTGTCTTATTAACTCAGGAACTGCATAATTTACAATAGAAAAATACAGTACATGGCCACGCTCACTCAGTGTGGACTAGCAAGGCTCAGAGAGTCATAGAGGTTCTCTACAAGCTGCCTGGACTGCTGATGTATTATATCAAAGTGCAGTCCAGTGCTAATAGTTGCAACTTCAATACTGCTGAGAGAGAGCAAGAGAGATTTTGCCACATGCTGAAATGCAGAGAGAGAGTGCGAATTTCTTGCATGCTGCCTGCACAGCGGATGATACAATATTCACTGGAAACTGCTATGGCAAATCAGGGTGGGTTAAGTGAGGGTTTTGTACGTGTGTGGCTAAAATTAGCACTCCCTGAAGTATTACAAAACTATCCACGATAACAGAACAGCAGCTTCATCAGGATGAAAAGCACGCCACCAATGCACCCCAATTGAATGGCTGCTATTTTCTTACCATGCTGATATTGTCTCCATGGCAAGAAACTTGACAACACTTTTAACTTGTGTCATCTCATGCATTCTCAGCATTTTTCAGAGCTGTGAAGGTACAGAAGATCCAGGCATAAATTTTTTTCAGCTCCCCCCCAAAAGGGGTGGAAACAAAAAACACAGAAATCTTACTATTTGTTTCCTATGAGTGTACTACAAATGTCACATTCGAGAGTGTGTACATAGCAATTGGGCACTTGAGTTCAGGAAAAATTGCGGAGGAACTATACTAAAATGTAAGTAATAAATCAAATAAACTTTTGTAAAACAGAAATGTACAGATTTTGTAACTGGACCCAGTTTGAATAATAGCAATAATGTATTCCCAGGGGTTATGTTAATGTTCTTGTTAATCACCCCCTAGGGGCAATATGGCACTCGGCTGCACCTCGTGCCACATCACATCCCCAAGGGGTGATTAACTAGAACATTATTTATTTATTTAAAAGTTCATAACAGGGAAAAGCACCATGAGCCGAAACTCATTTTCAGGTGCAACCCAACATTAACATAACCCCTGGTCATACCTTATTGCTTAATTATGGCTGGAAAACCTTTTTACAAGAAAATTAAGCAAATCAGACATGACAGCTCTGTTTGACAGGAAAGGCACAAAACTTTGGCTCTGAACAGGATTTGGTTCTACTTATTCTGGAGGAGAAGAAAATGGAACTGCCACTTTTGAGACAGAAGGATGATCCCACCCAGTTTTGATCAGCAATTTCAGCAGGGTTTTTGCATCCACATTTTTGCCTAGGGCAGGCATGAATCCCTCAGAACAAGCCATGGTTCTGAGGTAGTTGCATCAATTGTCACATTGGCCAACCCACCCTATCTTACTAAAGCCAACCAGCCACAATGGAAGCAGCTTTCCTGATTCTTTGGGCAACTGCCCAGATGCTACTGCCTTCGTACCTTGGCCACGCTAAGATGGGGGAGGGGGGATTAGAACCAAGAGTCTAATTCAGGGATAGTGGTCCAGAAGTCATGTAACTTGAAAATGCCTAATTTTGCAACATAACAGAATTTGTCCAGGTGACCAATGAACTATGCAAGACTGAGTGAACAGTGTCACAGCATGTGTTTGGACAAGACCACCTGTTATTCTCTACAATGGGTCAGAATACTGGTGGTCAGAACCTAAACTGTACCTTTTTAACACTGACATTGAGACAATTTTTTCAAATCATATATGGTATGACATTCAGTGATAGACTTGAGAGGAGCTGGACTGTAAATGTGATTCTGGCCCTCATCCTGAGATTGTGAAAACTATATGACCTTACTAAATGTTTGTCGTCTCTTTATGATGATGTGCACATTACCATAAAGGTACTATCTTTTTTTCTTCACTCAAGAATTTTATCCCCTTTGGATGCTCATCAGGACCCCTTCTCTGGTCAGGCACAACCACTCATCCCCATCTGCCACTAACCTTTCCAATGCCACAATCTCACAGCTTGCTCCTGATGGGGAATCCTAGGGGAAGGGCTATTCTTTTTCCCCCAGCATCGAGGATTCATTTTTGGTTGGAGGGCTCCATTGTGTAGAGTCCAAGTGTGCTGGCTGTCATGGAGATAACAACCAGCTTTTCCCCTGCTCCCTCTTTCCTCCACATGACATCAGTCAGCCTCCATCAGCCTCGCAGACCACCGCACAATATGTGCATGTTCAGTCCATGGTGAGGAAGAAAGCTCACTGGCCCATCACAAGGGACCCTGCACCTGCAGTGTGCAGACATCTCCCTCCCCTTGCTGGCTTGCACTGCAGACAGCAACATTCCCCAGCCCAGACTGCAAATGATTCCAGCTCTCAGGTGTGCTCCCAAACCTGGGTTGCCAGCATGGAACTTAGGTACTCTGCCACTGGGCAGATTCTTTCAATGTACCATCTAATGCTGGCTGGTCTGTGTGAGGGAAATGTGGGCCAAATAAAGCCTGAAACTGCAACTGTGTTTTCACAGCAGAGTAGGGAAGACACATCCAGGGCAGACCATGCCATGGTCCTAAACACAAACTATACAAGGGCTGGCACAAGTCAGACCAACAGTAACACTGCCAGGTCAGCAATAAAAAAGGAATAAGGCATGAATATGGCATAACAGAGCTAGGATTATGTTATGTTATTGTATGAAGTGGTAGGCTGGAGTCCCGAGCCAAAAGGGTGAGGGACTTCAACCACTGTGAGATACACTGACATAGAATAATCCCACCAATGGAATTGCCTTATTCCACTTATAAAATGTCTAGTAATGTTAGTTTTTTAGCAATGTAAAAGTGGTGTAATATGGTGCTGTAGCCTTAAATGGTTGGCTTTAGGACATTAGCACAAATTGGATATGTGGCAGGGATTAGGTTGCAGCTGGGTTAGTTTTGCATGGTTATTTATTTATTTCAAGAGTTTCACCAGGAAAGGCATGATGAGCTGAAAAAGCTTGTTTCCAGATGCCTCGGGGGGAGAGGAGTTCAGTATGATTAAATTACAGAGTACAGTAAATATTGATAAACAAAATACAAGAATATACAGGTACTATACAGGTAATACACAGGACATGTGTACACAACATGTACCCATAAGTACACTAAATCGGCAATTCAAGTAAAAGGAGGTAATACACATATATACACTGGAGTGGGAAACAGGTAATCAAGTGTGCATGGAAGGGGAGGCAAAGATTATAATATAAGAGTGATAGAAATGGGTAAGTAGTGAGAGGGAGAGGAGAAGAGGTAGGAAAAGGAGTGGTACTGGATGAGGGGAGAAGGGGAGTGGATGGAGAAGTTCAGAATAGGGCTCATGAATTGTGGGTTATCCAGGCTGAGTCAGTGCATGCAGACAAATAAGGATGTCAGTAGCAGTTACAAGTAGGAGTGGTGTGTTCGGAGAGCAGTGGGGCAAGAGAGAAAGAGGATGAAGTGGATCGGATGCGTAATGGGAGGGTATTCTAGACTCTGAGGAAGCAGTTGGAGAATGCAGCTTGGCCAGCCACAGAGGATCTGGGTGGGAGAGCAAGGGAGCGGAATGAGGAGCTGTGAAGGACATAGGAGGAAGGGAGGGGACAGGGAGATGACAGAGGAAAGGTTGGAAGGGAGACAGCCCAGTCAGTATTTGGCTATGAAAGAAGAGCCAGGCGTCTGCCATCAAATAAAGGGGAAAAAAAGGGAGGTATAAAGGGAGCAGTGGTGAGTTTGAGGTGGAGGGTCCAGTGCAAAATGGCAGAAGGATAGGAAGAGTTGCTCCAATCTGGACAAGCTGGATTTTGGAGCAGCACTATAGACAATGTCCCCATAGTCAAATAGAGGCAGAATCATTTTCTGAACAACGGCTCTGCTGGCCTGCAAAGAGATGCAGCCACAGTTGTAGTAAAGCGCACCAAGTTTGGGATGGAGTTTTTTGCAAATGGCAACCGCATGTTCAGAAAATTCAAGGTGACTGTCTAGTCAGACCACAAGGTATTTGAAAGAAGGGGCAACTTCAATATCAGACCCATCCAGGGTACGGAAGGCAGGGGGAGTAGCAATCCTGGCTAGTTTTTGCTTAGAGCCAAAGGTCACGGAGACGATTTTCTTGGCATTTAGAGCCAGCTAATTTGCCTGGAACTAGTGCTGAATGTTATCAAAGTTCAGCTGTAGACTGGGCAGCAAATCAGAGGGCGAGGGGCCAGAGGGAAACAGGACTGTATTGTCAGTGTACATATGAATGGATGCTGAGGTGCAGGGATCAGGGAGGTCATTTAAGAAAATTGAAAAGAGTATTGGACCAAGGAAGGAGCCTTGGGGGACACCAGTACTGATTGGATGGGGGGAGGAATGGAATTACCAATTCCAAATGATTGAGTTCTGCCTTCGAGGTAGGAGTGGAACCAGTTAGTGCTGGGGATTGAGAGCCCTGCTGCAGCAAGCTTGGTGAGGAGGTGGTGGTGGTGGACAACAGTGTCAAAGGCCTTGGCCAGGTTGACAAAGATGGCTGTGGTAATATGGCCCTGTTCCATACCAGAAAGAATGGAGTCAGTAAGCTGCAGGAGGGAGGTGGAGGTGGAGTGGGATTTATGTAACTCAGACTGGTAAGGAGTGAAGAAAGAAGTGGAGGCAAGGAAGGTAGAGAGCTGAGATAAAACCAGGTGCTCCTGGAGTTTAGCCAGAGTGGGAAGGAGGCATATGGGGGATAACTGCTTGGGTTAGAAGAGTCACCACCTTTAAGAAGGGGTATTATGGTAGTATGTTTCCAAGCTGCAGGAACAAAGCCAAGGGAGAAGGAGAGAGAAAGGAGTTAGGAGATAGAGACAACAATTGCTGGGGCAGAGAGATAGAGGAGTTTAGGGTCGAGGCCATGAGGACTTTTGACATTGTGGGGGTTAAAGACTAGGAGAGTCTTGAAGGCAACAGCAGGTGAGATAGAAAATAAGAATAAAGGAGGAACAGAAAATGGGGGGTTGGGGTAGAAGATAGTGGAGATGCTGGAGGAGGAGGAGAGAAGAGTGGAGGCACAGGAGGTGAAATTCATTGGCCACTGAAAGCAGGTCTGAGATAGAGACATCATTCGCTTTGAGGATGAGGACCATGGACTGGACCTTAGGTAAGAATAAAGTGCGAACAACCTTCCAGAACTTGGGGGGATGGTTAATGTTGTTCTGGAAGTTGGTGGAAAAGTGCTCTGCTTTGGCTAGTCTGATGGCTCTGGTGCAGGTGTTACACAGTGTGCAGTATTTGAGCCAGTCGTGGGGGGAGCCTGAAGGCTTGTGAGCCCTTCCAGGCTGAGTCCCTTGCATATAGACATCTAGTTGGTCCTGTTGCTTTAAACAGGTATTTTGGACTTTTAACTTTCTGCACTTCCATGTAATCTGTGAAGCTAAGTTGAAAGGCTGTGTTGTGCTTTCTGTCCTTTCCATGTGTACTGAGTCAGACCTGCAAACCTGGGCAGTTGATTGGATGGCATGTGTCCTCACTCAGGTGCACTGTATTTCAGTTAATTACATTCAAGCAGTGAGTGTGAGTTGTCCTGTGTTTCTTTCTGAGGGCTAGGTAGGTAAGTAGATATTTTATTAGATGTTTTACTTGATGGTTTAGTGATGTATGTATACATTTTTCTGTAGTTGTGTAGAATCATAGTTTTGAAATATATTTTGAGTCTTATTATGTGTTTAAAATGTTTTTCTTTTGTGAGCAGCACTGAGACTTTCTGGATTTTTTGAGTAGGAAGTATGTTTTTTCTAAGCTGCCGGATAGATTTCCCTTACAGTTTGTGATTCTTGAGCAATGCTGCTGCTGCTGGTGTGTGTGTGTGTGTGTGGGGGGGGTATGTATTTTTAATCTTTTTTGATGTTACTGGGTTGCTTGATTTGTATTATGATCTATTTCACCCTGATGATATGTAATTAGCATACTGACCTTTCTGACACCGACTGTGCTCTCGATTAATGCACTCTATCATGTCTTCTGAGCAGGGGTATATGCTAGGTTAATGTAGTACCATGTGATGGGGTCCTAACTAGCCAGGGGCCAGAACTGATCAGATCCCATTCGAGAAAATAAAACAGGATTTGCCTGAAATAATTGCCAATGCTTTATGTGTGCAAACCAGCAAACGCTGACAGGCAGTCCGTAGAGAACAGGAGTTCACAGAAGCCACACAGGCACACTTGTTCCTCTCTTCCATATAGGTGCCCTGATGCATTTCATACAGTAGCAGTACTTTGACAAAAGATAGTCCCCCATGGCATGAACAAGCTTTGCAGCACTCATTTAAAGAAACATTGCACATGTACTGGCATAAAAAGGGCAAATCCCCAGTATAAACATAAATAAAACCCCAAAGCGCATGTGCAAATCCAAGTACAATGCAACAATAGCAACATATTAAAATAACAGTCTGGCTCCCTAGCTAATTAATTTATACTTTGTTTATAAAAAGGGCAGGAAGTATCCTGCATTCTGATTGGTTAATAACTGTGCATCAGATGTGTTCAATGCATGGGTAAAATCAAGGACCCAAAATAAGGACACAGTACAAAAAAAAGTTAAAGTGCCATTTAGAAAACTCAACTTGAAAACGCTGCCTTTTTTTCTGTTAGTGAGGAAAAACAACCAAAATTAAGCAGTCAGCCAAAATGTAGTAAAAACACTTTAACAAGAAGGAAACCTAACTCGGGTAACTATACTGTATTTTCTCTCCATTTAACCTCTTTTACTAATAAATCTCCATTCGCAGCCCCACTTCTCGCCCTGGTACTGGTAAAATAAAAGACAACTGGATCACAGTTACACCAAAAAGAAAAGCTTCAACAGTCTGTGTGTGTTAGATCGCGGTTCATCAGTGTTGCCATATGTCTAATGATGCTGTTGGCCCCACATGCACCTCATTGTCTCTCCTGTCAATGGCAAAAAAAACCAAAAAACATTTGTTAGATCACAATCGCAGTAAAAAGAAAAGGTCCATAAATCTATCTTACTTCGTGGTCCAACTCAAACCACAAAAGAGAAACACAAACAGACTTTTGCCCCTCTACCTACTACTAATGCAGTATGTGTGTGTGTATGGGGGGGGGGCAGTCACTCTGTCACGTTTTCACAAAAACTACAAGTATGGATGCCAAAAACAACTAGTATGGATGTCATAAAATGACAAATGTCCTCAAGCAAAAAAAAAAAAGATAATTTTGTAGTAGGCAGAAAGATTATTTTACAGTTAACTCTGGTAGTTCTACCTGTTTTTACATATGTAAACATATTTATTTCATGTTGCAAATATATTTAAAAGAGATACCATTTTATAAGTTCAATAATACACTCCAGGGTGAGCATTTAACAGAACTGACCACACTTCCAGGGGCTGAAGGCACTTGGCCTGTGGTCTCATGCCTGACTATGCTCCTGGGCATGCGATCAGATCTGTTCAATGCACACCCCATGGTGTCTTATTGCTTACTTATATCATGCAGTTATTCAAACCTTTCAATACTTGTCAGTAATCATATTAAAGTATGGGAGCATGACGTCCCTTTGAGAAAGAATTCGTCATCAGTACAGGCACACAGGAGCTAATTCTGGGGTGTGCATATACTGATCAGAGTTCTTGTAGCTTCATAATCTGTTAAATAACTTCAGGGAAGGCACATTGGTGCAGCAAAATGCAAAGATACATTGCTCTGCAAAATGCATAAAGAAATTAAACCATTTCATTAGCTTCTTATAGTGCTTTATATAAAAATATTTAAGGCACCAAGTCATTACCATAGCAATCATTCATGTGTCCCATGCAGACCACCAGTTTCAAATGGGAGCTACTTTCCCAACGTGTATATACTGACTGGTTCCTCCATATTGGTATTTGAAATCTGTTTTATAGCTTCAAAGAAGGCATTCCTGTTCAGCTAATTACAAAATTGCCCCACTCCTTTGAAAATAAATACACAGAAACATAGACTTTGACAGCAGATAAGGACCGCTTGGCCCACCCAATCTGCCCATTTCCCTACCTATTGAATAAGCTGCAGATCCTAGTTAACCAACAGCCTACTTCCTCCTACCCACCACTATAATTGCCTTATGTCTGTCCCATGCATTCTTGAATTCTCCCACTGTTTTTGACCCCACAACCTCCTCAGGGAGGCCATTCCATGCGTACACCATCCTCTCTGTGAAAAAATACTTCCTCACATTGTCCTTGAGCCATCCCTACTCTATCTTCAAATTATGCCCCCTTGTTCTTGCACATCTCTTTTTCTGAAAGATGCTACACTCTTGGATTTTGTTGATTCCCTTGAGGTACTTGAAAGTTTCTATCATGTCCCCCCTTTCTCCGAGGGTATACATATTAAGCTTTTTTAGTCTCTCTTTGGATGGTTTCTGGTGCAGAACCTCCACCATTTTAGCTGCCCTCCTCTGGACTGCCTCCATCCTGTCTATGTCCTTGTGGAGATGGGGTCTCCAGAACTACATGCAGTACTCTAGATGGTGTCTCACCCACTGTCTGTAGAGAGGGATGGCAACATGTTTGGACTAAGCCATTTCATTATGATTTGCATTGTGTCTTCATGAGGAGAGGCTCTGTTGTTCTTTGAAGGTAGGGGCTGACACCTTGCTTACTCTGAGGACAGCAGGGCTACAGACAAGCTGCAAAAATTAAAGCAGCAGTATTTGATAGTCGGCCAAAGATTTCACTATATCATTTTTTGTTTAGCAAAAATGTATTTCTAACATCCATAGATTCATCTGCAGGGTATTATTAATTTTCTCATATATTTTTAAACCAGCTTTTACAGTTAATTTTGTAATTAATGACTTGTCATTAAAGATGGCCACCACTCTCAATTTTTATTATACAAAGGGTCTCAGAAATGCTGCAATGTGATTGGCTGTTAGCATTCCAACAACATTACATTAATCCCTGTTACACTGTCATGTATAGCCTGATCACCATGCACATTAATTTTTCATGTCAGCATTCCATTCTCTAGTACTCCTGAATGACTGGAATGATGCATTCTGATTCTGAACCAGAATTCTTAAACTGTTGGTGGAAGAACTATTTTCTTTAAAAAAAAATATCGCTCTCAATTAGGAAAATGTTAAAAAGTACACTTTTAACATTTTTCTTTTGGAACAATTTTTATAATGGCAATAAGGCTCTCCCATGAGTGAGATTAACAGTCAATCACCCCCTAGGGGCAACATGGGGTGATTAATAGACTGTTAATCTTACCTCTGGTCATGATTTATTACTTAAAAAATCTCTTCTGTTGATGTTACCTGTTGAATGTGCATGATAGTTTCACACTGTGGGTGTATTAGAATGGTGTTTTCACATGTTTCTGATGGTAAGCAGCACAGCACTGTACTAAGATATTGAATTTGTTCATGGTGGGCATGGCACAGATGTGGGAACTTTTAAAAACATCAAGATCCTGTATATTGGTTTAGGAATGAATGAAAATATTAAAAAGCGTATCTGGATATTATTGCCAGAAAATCCTTATTGCTAAAAATTGATTAACAAAATTGTATGGCTGCTAACAAATATTACTGCTTTAAGTATATGCTTGTGCACCCAAAGGGTCCAATGGCACACAGAGTGGTCATATTTAAATGCAGTTTTCATTTATTGATGATTTAAAATATTAATAGTTTCACAAAATGTAAAATGCATGATATTTTAATAAGCAATACATGAAAACTGTAGCAATATACAGCAACATACGTGTGGTGTGCTGACTCTCAGCTTTCATTAAAAAAAATCACTGCTAACCCTAATGGTTCAAAAGTTACCCTTTTTCTAAAGATAATATCTTAGAAACCATCAAGCCTATGAACTTAAGGAGATTTTCCAGTTTGCAGCACATAATTTGCAGCTGACATCATCAAAACTCAGTAATGCAAAATTCTGCCAAAAAAAATCCAATTTTAGGGTCCATCTAAGTTCTATGACTTAAGACAATTTCATTATGTCATCTTTTTCACTTTGATTTCATCTGTTAGTATGGTTTATTCCTACATATCATGGAAAGGATTCTGAGGCCACAAGCAGAATATTAGGGTTTCAGGGCAGGAAAATAGCAGGAAAAGTATAAAGGGCTAGAGACTTGGTTTCAGTCAAATGTACTTAGAACTAAATAATGGACTGTCTTGAAATTACATTTGTTTTGAATGTTATGAGATTTGAGTCCTGCTGATGACAACATAATTTAATTGCAGAAAAATGTCAAATCACATTACTTTTTTTTAAATGAAAGATTGGAGTCATGTTGAAATGATTGTGTCCTTCTGATCAGTTCATTTCGATACTGATATATTTTATAGTGATACTTGTTTAAAAGTGTGTGTGTGTATATATATATGTATATATGAATATGTGTGTGTGTATATATATATATCTATATATATATATATATCACCAGCCTATTGGTGTAGCAGTAGAACTATTGCTCGATGATTCTAGTGACCCAGTTCAGGAACAAGCCTAGGACACTGGAGAGTCTGCCAGGGAGAGCAGGACTAAGTATCCTACAGGATGCTTGCCTCCTCTGGGGGGACCTCTCCACTGCCCAACCACCAGCTGCATGACCACTGCTGGCAGTGTAGGCTGGAGTGAGTTCAGCTGGGGGTGGGACGCCAACTGGCTGGGATAGGCATTGACGTACAAATGCTCACACCTGCTGCCCAGTGGAGGAGAGAACAAAGGAAGCATCTAGCCCAATGCCGCATGAGAGCTTTGCACAGCCCACAGACACTGCATCCACCATCCTGGGCACTCTCCTGGCCAGTATGAGCCCTTATCCTACCAAAAATCCTCAGGAAATGGCTACTTCCATTTATCAAACAGTCTTGCTATGCTGCCAACCCCTGGCTATACATCATATGTTTTGGAGCAAATGAGGGCGGGGGGCACACAACCTGCCAGATCCAGAGGGAGCTGGCCCAGCCAGAAGGCCTCCATCCTGGGGAATGGATATCACAACTGAAAGGCCAGGAGACATGGCAAGTCTTGAGAGAAGGCAGGGTGATGGGGTTGGGACAGTGCAGGATTCTGAGGTGGGGCAAAGGGCTGGTCGGAGAACAGACAGCATAAACATAATGTTAAGAAAGAAATGTGTATGTACATGTATTATCTGTATACAATGCCTGTGAAAATGAACTTCACCAAATAACCCAGATATTTCTACTTGTTGTAGACCTACCATAAGAATATCATGATACTCTCACTCTAGGTTGATGATAAAGCAAATATTCTTACTGTAGATCTGTCAGAAGAGAAGCCTGGCATCATTTCATTCCAGGACTTGACTGTTCTTATAAAGTCCTACTTGTAGAACCTTATCTGAAACTTCCTAGAGACAGTAGTACATCCAAGTATTTTACCACACAAACACATGCCATTGCATGAGTTAAATATAGCATGCATCCAATGAAACTTTGCCTGATATTTTACTTGTATATATGTACTGATATAAAACTGTATAGAAAGGGCAGTGCCTGGTTGACATGACTCCTTTCTTGCCCAAACAGTTCCATAATTAACCCTTTCTAAAGATAATTTATTTGAAAAGGGAAGCTTTGAAACCATTAGGAGTAAGACCTTGAAGTCCATTATACTGACAAATATATATACACACACACACACACACACATACATGTGTGTGTGTATATATATATATTATATATAATCTATATTTATTTCAGTTTCGGATTAATACCTCTGAGCTGGGGAGCTCATTTACAAAGCTTCCAAGTCATAGATAACATAAGACCAGACAGTGGGTACAAGCAAACTCACAGCAGAGTAAAATACAATGAACACAATTTGCGTTGCTAATTACATAAGTGCTTGTCTATTGCAATGACCACAGGTAGAGAGGCAAGGGTGACATGGAGGAGGGTAGTGAACATAGGCATCAGAGTGAATAATATGTGATAACAGATATAAAGGTAAGATGATTAAGAAAAAAACATTGTGGTTGCAGAAGTGCAGAATGATAGTATGGTAGCAGCCTGAAGTGGCTTTGTCAGGGAGGTGGGGAGTTATGGGTTGGTGTTACAGAGTAGGATGGAGGGATTTGATAAGAAAACACCTGATGGTTGGTCATGGGCTGGTGTGTGTCTAAGAGGGGCAGACATAGTGATTGACCCATGCAGTGTGTGTGTATATATTATATATATATGTAGACATACATTTATTAAACGGTGGACTTACATTGTGGACTGGTTGGCTAAAATTCTGGTCACATGACCAGAAATAACAGGCATTATTACCTCCTAGTGTTCTAGCAACAGGCAATAGTCTTACCAGAAGCAAAACGTCAAGCAACTATTGCCCACTACACTGGCATATGTGCTGATTATCATTTTAAAATAAATAACATGCCACAAACTCCAAAACTGAGCATTCCCTACTGTTTTTTTCATTTTATTTGTCTAGTAGTTAGTGGTACACCGCCTCCTGATTAATCACCCCCTTCTCCCCCACTACCTAAAGATGGCAGTTATTTGTAACCTCCACTCACCACTGTTACAGACCATAGTTTTATGCCAGTTCAATGACCTGCATTATCCAATTGACTATGTCAGTATTTACATAGATACTTAGATAATGCAAGTGACTACAGCTGTGTGAGATAGTGGCCAGTTGTGAATGTGAGCAGAGGGTAAATACTGGTCACATTTCAACCTCAGAGGAGAGAGGGGGACGTGATCACCATGCTTAAGAGGGAGTGGGTCACCAGACTACTGGGAAAAACATACTTTTTGAAAGGAAAAACAAAGGACTACCACCAGCACCTAGGAATTATTGTTTATTTTTTTTTAATCTGTGTTGTGTTTGTGTTTGGGGGTCCCACTAGCACTACACATTTTTATATTTTTAACACATTATCTTGCAGCTGGTTACTATTCCAAGTGCCCCCCCTCCAAAAAAAAGCAAATCAAAACTTACATTTAGATGGTGGTGGACAACGTAACTTGGGCAAGATTTAATTAAAAAGATGTTGGCTATGCCGGCCCGATGGCGCAGAGGGCTGAGGCACTGGCACCTTACCTCGAACCATGCCAGTGACCCGGGTTTGGGAATGGACATGGGACGCCAGGGGCTGGCAGGGGAAGGAGAGGATTGAGCATCCTTGGGACTGCTCTCCTCTCCTGGGGTGGTTTGCGGGATGGCATTGCTAGGCAGCGGCCTCTGGTGGAGACCAGGAGCAGTGCACTGCGGCGCAGTGAGGGAGAACACAGCAAGAAAAAAACCCGGAAATGCTCCACCCTCAGCCAGATGATGGCTGCCCAGCTCTCTGATGCCACCAATGCCCATAACTAGCCATGTCCACCTCAGCAGCACCCCAGGGCCAAGTGTTGTGCTGGTCTGCCTCCCTGGCGCCTTCCCCCTCAGAGAAGGGTGACCCATTGGGTGAAGGGTCACACTGGGTTACCTTGGGGATGGCTGCTATGTGAGACTGGAGGCTCAGCAGGGGGACAGGTGGGTTGAAGGGGGCCTTGGCAGCCTAAAGGAGTTGCAGGACGTGGTAGCATGTAGGAGGGGTTAAAAAAAAAAAAGATGTTGGCTGGAGTTGTTTCAGGATACTGTGGGAAAATATCAACCTCTCAGTATGAACAACTGACTTCCAATAGTCTCATTGCCTTCTACTTTGGGCAATATAAATACTGTCAGTCAATAGCAGATTCCTCCAGGTCAGGATTTTCTCACTGTACTCCTCTCCTCAGGTCAGTATTTGTATAATACTGAGACACGTTTTTCCATTATATTTTTAAATCAAATGTTTTATTTGTTGTTCACATTTCTAATCTGCAGTTCTTCAACCAGTTTAATGATAACCTAGAATATATCCATGTATTTTCATTCACATCTAATGCCACTTAGAGCATCCCACTACTTCATCTCATGATCCCTACTCTTCCAGCAAAAGCATAAATAAACTAGAAAAAGGATATGGTTCTCCCTAATGGAATACCAGTAGCATCTTCTGCACATTTTAACCTATCTCTTTATGGTATCATAAATTTCCCATTTTTTGTCAAATTTATGACCTGTTAGAGGAGGCAAAGATACAGCAACAACTGCAGAAGGATTAGCCCCATCAATACAGCTTACAGGAAACAATTTACACCAACCTACATCAATACTCTTGTATGCATGTTATTGTTAAAAGTATATTGGTGTACAGTTTAACAACATGTATTAAAGTACTGCATACTGATACACAGAAAATGTGCATTAAACCAGGGGTGCAATCAGGAATTGTCAACTTGTACTCAAGAGTTGGCAAAACTGTTACCACATCCTCTGTAAACACAAACCAAGATGTGCTGCCCTCCACCCCATTTTAGACAACAACATGTAGTAAGTCAATGATCCTAATAGATTCACATTTTGTTTTATCTAACACACACACTACCAATCGGACAGAAATTGTCTGGCTTTTAATTAGTTAGTTGCAATTTTTAGGATACATTGTGATAAGCCTCTGTACCACATCAAGGTGGCCAGCCTTACAGAAGTACATTTACACCAGCACTCATGCATACATACAGTACTTGATCAGGTCACTCAGTCATGGCTTCTAAGTTTAATACCCATACGTCTTTCAAAGATCATTCACAAGCTCACACTAAAGCACCCAAGGAGAGGAAAAACAGTTCTTTGGGTACATCAGGCCCTGGTTGTGTTTGTTGTCATGGCTTCAGACTCATATTGCCCCTGAATTTTTCAGATTTTACTGTACTCAGCAAAGTACATCAAGTATACCTGCTGACAGCCATGGCATCAACAGGACAAACCATATCAACATGTCACCAGGCTTTCATTTAGAATAAAATAAAGTTCCTAGCCCTAATAGTTCTTTCAGCAAGTTAATATGTGTCTTTGTGTGTGTATGTGTAATCTCTTTATTTTTCTCCCTCAACCACAGTATGACACACCTGGCTTTCAACGGGATAAATCCTACTGGCTACCTCACTCACCACTGTTGTACTATGTCAGCAGATTCCCTAAGGTCCTCCACCTCTTGCACAAAGTCAAGCCTAAGCCCAATGACCTGCTTTTCCCACTTTTCTCCAGCCTATCTTCTAAGTGTGTGCATGGTACCGTGCCCAGGAGGTGGCCCAGCAATGTGTGGTCACCCTCATTGCTTAGGGCAGCATTGCCAACCCTGTTACCAGGAGTCATTACGCACCAATTTACTCTGCCTTGGATTTGCACTAGTTTAGCTACAGCCCCATGTGACTGAGAATTGGGACCCAATTTTTTTTTCCCTTTAGTAAAATGAGAGGGTCTCTAGTTAAAGTAGACAAAGCTCAACATACTGTAGCTGTCCAGAACTGAGAGAGACAGAAAAACACATCTAGATTGTAGCATTATTTTGCAACTGGTTGTTGATGTTATGAGAAACAAATAATACCTATTTTTAATAAATAAGCTGTAGTGAGTGAGTCTTATTCTCCAATCTGATGTTGTGTATATAGAAAGACATGTCTCCCAGAATAAAAATATGTGAAAAATACCCATTCACCTTTATTAAGCTGGAACAGCAGATTCTGTCTAAACATGTCCCAGGAATGGATGTAATTTTCCCATGAGCTAGATGGCACAATTCAATAGTACTTTAGAGTCCCTGATGCTATTGGAAAAACTTTGAAAAATTAATATTTAGACCCAATGTTGTTTTCATTTTATATTTTGTTCTATAGTTTGCACCCCATTTCTTTATTATAAAGAAAACTTGCATTAAAACAGAATCTCTTTCCTATCTACTCTGGCTGCTTGTCTGCAACTGACATCATGATTCTGTTTCTGCCAACACAATCTCTTGTTGTAGAAATAATTGGGAGTAGACAACCAGCCTGAGAGGATGAGGTATAGGGGCAGTGATTTTATTTTCATGCAGCTGTCCACAGAAATAAAGAAAAAGGGTGACAGATTAACTGAAAATGTATGAAGTTAGCTGAATTTTGTCTGAACATTCCATTTTTTGTCCTTCCCATGGTGTCAGGGGCTCCTAAACTTTCAAATATAAAATATAGCTCTTAAAGGAATGTTTTGCCATAAAGATTAATCATGGTTACTATTTTCTACTTTAAGCTAATTCTTCCCCAAAACTGAGTAAATACCTACTTGTAAATTAAGCTTTATCTTTGATCCCTGGTCCACCCCTCCCAATGGCCCCTAGTCCTGCCACCTACCTTCTTCGTGAACATACCCACTGCTCACCTAAAAATAACTTGTGGTGGGTGGAGAGCTATGTCAGGAGTGCTTGGGCCTGTGTGCGCATGTATGTGGTACCTCAGTGTATCAGTGCTTTTTACCTCCAGTGTCTCCCAAGGGGCACCAGTCACGTAATGATGCATACATGGACATGTGACCATGCTGTTGTATGGTGGCATTCTTCCCCTGCTGGTGGCCCTGACTGTGGTCCAGATGGTAATCATAATGCAGGGCACATATCCCCCCACAAATGAAAGAGAAGCACTGTCCCTGGGGTGCTCAATCTTCTTTCCCCTGCTGGTGGCCCTGACTGTGATCCAGATGGTAATCATAATGCAGGACACACATTCCTCCCACAAATGAAAGAGAAGCACTGTCCATGGGATGCTCAATCTTCCTTCCCCTGCTGGTGGCCCTGACTGTGATCCAGATGGTAATCATAATGCAGGACACACATTCCTCCCACAAATGAAAGAGAAGCACTGTCCCTGGGGTGCTCATTCCCCCCACAAATGAAAGAGAAGCACTGTCCCTGGGGTGCTCATTCCCCCCACTAATGAAAGAGAAGCTCGGTCCCTGGGGTGCTCAATCATCCTTCCCTTGGCCGGCTCCTGATGACTCACATTTGCTCACACACCCAGCTGTCAGTGTCACAAGCAGTAGTGCTACCACAGCGCTGATGGGCCTGCTGTAAATACTTACTTTTTTGTGCTTCAAACACCTCTATTGTATTTGCATCTTGGCACTAAATAACATCAGAGTTTTTGAACAGGAAACACTGTATTTTCACCTGAACATCTTTAAACAGTCCCTCATTCCTGTTTTTAAAGTCCATTTAAAAATCAGAATACCACAAACATTCTCCACACAAAGCAGACTGACCTTCTATTTGCCAGGAACACTTTCTAGTTTTAGACTTCAGTCATTAGTATTTGGCATCATCTCCTCTGCCCTTTTCCATAGTGCTCGAACTGAATCTTCTAATGTGTCAGTGCATCTGTTAACTACAGATCTAATCCACAGCTCCACCAGCAACTGTTTTACACAGAAACATAGACACAAGAAGACTTTAAAGTATATTGAGTCTTCCCTGAGGCATCAGCTTACACTAATTCCTAGTACCAATTATTCAGAACTGAACCACACCAAGGCAAGGATCCTGGACTTCAGGAGGGCTGATTTTAAAAGATAGGGAATGCTTCAAGGATGCCCTAGCTGGGGCGTGTGGCTTGGGTGGGAGTGGAGGACAGTGGGCAAAACTAAAAGAGGGGACAGTGAAGGCAACAAACCTCTGTGTCAGGCAAGTAAGCAAAAGCAAGAGGAAAAAGAGACCAGTATGGTTTTCAAAAGAGGTGGCCAGTAAGGTAAGGGCAAAAAAGTTAGTATTCAGGAGGTATAAGGAGACACAGAGGCAGGAGGATAGGTAGGTGTATCAGGAGAAACAGAGTGAAGTAGGGAAGGCAATTAGGAGTGCAAAGGCACAAACAGAAGAAAAAATAGCCCAGGCAGTAAAGAAAGGGGACAAGAAATGTTTCAGGTATGTAAACGAAAAGAGAAAGACCAGGGCAGGAATAGTAAGGTTAAGAGGCAAGGGGGGAGGGGAGTGTGCAGAGGGGGATGAGGAAAATGCAGACATCCTGAACAAATACTTTTTGTTCAGTGTTCCAAGGGGAAGGCAAGGGGCCACAGTAAATGACAGAAGCACTGAAAGAAGGGAGGTAGACGGCTTCATGTGATTTCAACGAGTCAATTACAGGGCACGCAATTTCAGCTAAATAACAACAACAGCGACTCAAAATACAGTGATCGGCAATATCAGTGATGCACATTTCAGCACATGTATCATGACTGAAGGCCAGAATTGGATGCCAAACTGCTTAACTATTCCTGGTGGGTAGGCTCACAGGAGCAACCCGCTCTGACTGACAGATCCTTTGTACCGTCTGCCTCATCACCCAAATGTCCAGCAGTGCACCAGCCACAGCATCTGGGGCACCAGCAATGCTGTCCAGTACCATCTGATATGTGCTATCCAAACTCTTCTGAGCACGGCCTCTCAGAGTATCCATTACTCGCCGGGCCCCCACCTCAGCAGCGTTAGGCACAGGACATGCTGCCATGTGCACTCTTGCAGGGCACTGATATTGATAACAGCTGGCAGCAATCAAACAATTAAGGTAGGACTGCTCCCCCCAACCCCCCCTCTATTATATTCTAACTCCAAGTCACACTCTGACTCAGAACATCACTGAAAACATAGTCACTCCTATTAGTGGTCGCTGTAAAGACACGGTTGCTGAAATCACAGTCACCATATTCAAGTCACCCAAATTGATTTGCTGAATAGACTTCACTACTTTGTCATGCTACTGTACCAAGGTAGACACTAAACCATTTATAGAAGAGAGAGTCCTGTAGGAACTCACAAATCTGAATGTGGACAAGGCAATTGGGCCAGATGGGGTGCATCCAAGAATACTGAAGGAACTCAGAGGGGTGCTGGTTGCACCTCTGACAGCCCTGATCAACCACTCACTGGGGATGGGAGTGGTTCCGAAGGGCTGGAGCAGGTATAGTCCTACTTCACAAAAGTGGTAGCATGGAGAAGGCTGGCAATTACAGGCCAGTTAGCCTGACTTTAGTGGTGAGGAAATTAATGGAATCACTACTGAAGGAAGGAACTGTGCAATATCTTCAATCCAGTGGTTTACAAGATCTAAGGCAGCATGGATTCGGGGGGGGGGGGGTAATGTCACACAAATCTGACAGAATTCCTTGACTGGGTGACCAGGGAATTAGATCAGGGTGGAGCGGTGGATGTCGCCTACATAGATTTCAGTAAGGCCTTAGACACTGTTCTATATAAGAGACTCCTAAACAAGCTGGGCAGCCTAGGAGTGGGTCAAAATGTAGTAAGCTGGGTAAGGAATTGGTTAGAAGACAGAAGGCAGAGAGTGGTGGTAAACTGAGTTCACTCTGAGGAAAGGAGGGTGATCAACAGGATGCCACAGGGATCAGTACTGGGACCAGTCCTCATCAATGTCTTTATTAGCAACACTGCAGAGGGGCTAGATGGGAAAGCATGTCTTTTTGCTGATGACACTAGGGTAGGCACTCCGGGGATGTGTGGAAAAATGGTTAGAGATTAAAGAAAGCAAGAGGTATGGTCAATGTGAAGAAATGCAAAATCATGCACTTGGGGCACAGAATCCCAGGGTCAGAATACCAAATGGGGGTGTAGTATTAGGGAACATTGTTTAACCAGGAATAGCACACTAAGACAAAGCTTGTTTGCAGATGCTACCTGGGAGCACAAGGAAGTTAAGTGACTTACTCAGGACCACACAGTATGCACCAAGGTGGCTGTGGGATTCAAACCCAGGTCTCCAGATCTGCAGCTCGGAGCCTTAACCCACTGCACTATACTGCCTCCTATTAACTACCAAACAGGAAAGAGACCTGGGAGTAATCATATCTGATGACCTAAAGGTGGTCAGACAGTGTGACAAAGCAGTGGGGAGAGCTAGTGGGATGCTAGGATGCATAGGAAGGGGTTTCTCCAATAGAAAGAGTGAGGTGATGTTACCACTGTACAGATCACTGGTGAGACCTCACCTAGATTACTGTGTCCAATTCTGGAAACAACATCTCTAGAACAACATAGACAGAGAAGAGGTGATCCAGAAGAGGGCAACTAAAATGGTGCAGTGCCTGCATCAAAACCCTATGAGAAGAGACTAAAGAACCTCAATATTTACACCTTGGAGGAAAGGAGAGAGAGGGGGATATGATAGAGACTTTCAAATACCTCATGGGTATAAATAAGGTTCAAGATGGAAGCATTTTTCAGAAATAAAGATGCTCATGAACAAGGGGATGTGCTATGAAGCTGGAGGGGGGTAGACTCCGGGGAGATGTGAGGAAGTACTTCTTCACACAAAGAGTGGTAGATGCCTGGAACAGCCTCCCTGTGGAAGCGGTGGGGGCAAACATGATAACGGGATTCAAGAATTCATGGGATAGGCATAAGGGAACCTTAGTGGTATGGAAAAGGGGGGTAAAGCTGGAGATCAAGTAGGGTCTGCAGTGTTACAGTAGGAAGGGAAAACAAGCAGACTAAGTGGGCCAAGTGGTCCTTATCTGCCATCAAATTCTATGTTTCTATGTTTATACTCTTCCACTAGTGATTATCCTCCCCCTTCTGATGCTCCCCTTAAATCTTTCCCACTGTGTTTCAAAACCATTCATGGTCATTGCATTAACCACATTGCTGGGCAAGCTGTTCCATTTGTCCACAGCTCGCTCTGTGAAAAAATACTTCCTGATGTCTTTCCTAAACTTCCCACCCTACCAGCCTGAGACTGTGATTCTTAGTGGCTGAACTGCTGAACTGTTCTGCATCCAAACAATTCTGTAGTGGCACCCTATTGCACTCTGAATGTACTTATGTATCTCTATTATATATCCCCCTCTCCCTTGTCTCCAGTGAGTATGTGTGGAGGTCCTCCAGTCTCTCCTTATAGGTCTTGTCCAGTTGGCTGTGTATTATTTTTTATTGTCCTTCTTTGGATTGTTTCCAAGTTTCAAACTTTATTGGATTTCAAATTGAGATTAAATTATCTATTTTGCAATTGAATCCACATTTAACATAACATCACATAAACAAACATACATACATAATTTCAGTTTCAATATAATATTGATTAATTTTAGTTATACACAAACCCAAATAGCAATAATTTATCCATAACAATTACAGTGTTTGCTATATAAAGTCATTAAAAAAGTTGTCTCCCAAGTCCCTTTCCTACCTGGAGTGTTCTACCTTAACCTCACTGATCGAATACTTCACCTGTATATTCCTGTGCCCAATGTGCCTCACTTTTCATTTTTGGCCCCTGAACTTTAATTACCAAACAGCAGACCATTTTTCTGGTCTCTCCATGCCCTTCTGCATCCAGCTGATTGCTGCCTTCCTCACTGCCCATCTGTCTGCTGAGCTTCATGTCATCTGTAAAGAAACCCACTTTTCCCTGCAAACCTACCCCCAATGTCACCGGTGACCATTCTGAAGAAGACTGGCCCTTAAACAGACACATGGGGTATGCCACTGGGATTTTAGTAAAACAATACCATGTAATGGCACACGGTGTCAGAAATAAACCATTCTAACAAATTGACTCACTCTAGAAAACTTGTTTACAGGAAGGGGCAGGAGGGTGCAAATCTTAGCACCTGCTGTTCTGTTTGTGTGTGTGTGTGTGTGTATGATAGTATTATCTATCTGTCTCTAACTCCCAAATAGTAAAAGGGAAAAAAACAAAAACCACCCCCTAAGTACTCTTTCTCTGCTGTAGAAAACAGAGTACTAGTGGGGCACAGGGACCAGTGCTGCCATGTAATAAGATAGCTCTGTTTGTGCAACAAAGCAAATAATTACTTCTCTGGCAGCAAGTACAGCTCTTTTTGCTGACAGACTATTAAATACACCTTTTTCATACTTTAAAATACGAGTTTAGCAGTCCACCGAACCAGAAGTCAGTCACTCACTTCTAGTCCACCACCCTTAAAAAACCATGCCTTATGAGCAGCAGCAAGAGCAGAGTGGAGGCACTGCATAGGCAGAAGCAAGAGTGCCTGCCTTCCTCCGCCGAGGTAGCTGAACAGCCAACAAACCACTCTCTTTAGAAAAGTTCATTTTGGGTAAACTTACCTTTGACAATCTCTTTATTTTATTTATATAACAACAATGGACCCTGCCATGGATTTTCTGAAGATACTTTGCAAAGAAGGCTCAATTATTATGTGTGCAAAATGTAATATGTACACTCCAACCACTAACTACAATATACTAGATGCTTATACTTGCGATAAATGTCTAGCACTGCCTGCCTTGCCATTAGAATTAAAAAGTGTGCAAAAGGAGCTGAATAAAATTGAAACCTTAGTAAAAACACTTGCAACAGAAAATCCTCTGAGGCAGCACACACTCTAGACAGGAAAAAGAGAACCAGGGAGTATGACATGGAAAGTAGTCTCTCCTCTGGGGAAAGAAATCCAAAAAGGGGCAGTGAGGAAACTGAAGATGCTGAATGAGTTATGGAATGGTACATGGTCCCGTCATACAACAACAAAACAAAAAAAATAGATGAAGGGCTAGTCCTCAGTTACACACACAGATACCAACTGAAAACCATTTTGGTGTGCTAGGCACATCTGAACATACAACTCCACAAAATATCACTATAAAAGACAAACTGAAACAAAAAGTAACAGTAGACTATTTTTCGTTTCACTGACTCCACTATCTGTTAAACCTTCACAGAACATAACATGGTAAGATGCCTAGTGGGAGCCAAAATAAGAGGTGTAGAAACCAGAATAAACAAACAACTTAAACACACTGGAACTAAATCAACAACAACATTACATACTGAAGTAAATGATGCTGGCTACTTGCATGAAAAAGATATATGGCACGACTTAAAATAATTTGGTAGAGTCATACAGGAGCAGGGGGGCGGTATATTTAGCATGCTGTCAGTACCTAGCGCATCTACAGAAAAAAAAAAACATTCTAAAAAAATAAACGTTAGATTGCATAACTGGTGTAAAAAAGCAAACATAACCTTCATAAATAATAACAAACAGTTCAGGGACAAGCACCACCTATTTTTAAAGGACAGGCTACACCTGAATAAATGGGGAGCTCCAAAGCTAGGAAAAAAAAACATTGAAGCTACACTTAATAATATACATTTAAACTAAGTAATGGGGAACTGACAATTTTATCCCCTCCCAAAAAAAACTCAGCAAAGCAACAAGTATACGCATAACAAAAGGTGCAACAATAATAAAAGATCAAAGAATAACTGGTTAGTGGTACTCATTTATGCACAAAGCAATCCATCCATAATAACTATGACAAAACATGGGGTCCAATAAAAATTTCTGGGGAAAATCTGTTCAAGGTTGTATGTTATATCATAAAGACAGAGATAAAAGTGGAGGAATTGCCATCTATATCCTGGAAGGACTGCCATCTACAGACATCTCAAATAAAAGCAAGCCACCACATCATAACACTGAAACAATATGGGTTAAGATCACCAGAGACATTGTTAAAAATCTCATAACTGGAAACTGTTACAGGCCCCCAGATTCAGAAAGAACAACCACTGAACATATCAGCACCAAATCAGAAAAAGCATCTGAAATGGGGGATATAATATTTTTAGGAGACCTTACTATGGGGGATATAAACTGGGTAAAGTTGACATCATCATCATCAGCAGGCAGACTTTTTATCAACATCACTGGATAACTAAATTTAACACAGCATGTTAATGTATCAACCAGAGGCGACAAGATACTCTACCTTGTAATGCCCTCCCATAATGTTCAAATAAACAACATTCAAATTGAGGCACCATTAGGCAACAGTGACCATAATACTGTTCTTGCAGAAATCAATATAACACAAGCCTCAAAAAATGGAATAATGAAGATTTTTCAGTACAATAACGCAGAGCAGATAAGAAAAAAATCAAGGATGAAATAAAGAAAATAAATGTTGGTGCATTACTAATAAATAAGTCTGTGGAAGAGATGTGGCAGACCTTCAGATAAACTATACTCAAAGTAAGTATTTAATAAAAAATGCAATAATAAAGGTCCTAAACCAAGACGTTTAACCAAACATATCAAACAAAATTATAAAAGTGAAAAATAAATCATAAAAGTCATATCTAAAAAAAAACCTATCAAAATCTAGAAAATAATCAAACAAAATTGCAAAAAAAAAAAAAAAAACAAGCCATCAAAAAAAGCAAAAACCCAGATGGAATTTCATTTGGTAAGGACCTCAAAACAGGGAAACAGCAAAACATTTTATGGTTATATCAATTTGCTGAAAAAGTCAACTTCTAAAACTGGACTAATAACAATTAACCATAATACTGATAGCTCCCTGCTTGAGATGGCAGAAAACTTTAATGAATATTTCACATCAGTATATGCCTCAATAAATAAACATCCTGTGACAGTTCAGCAGATTACAGCACCAGACATTGATATTAAAATAAGTGAGGAAACAATTACTGATAAAATCAAGAGCTCTAAATTGGACCCATCCCCAGGACCAGATTTTATTATACAACAAATGCTAAAATTAAAGATAAATAACATTGTACTTGCCTTAAAATTTAAGAAATCCTTAATTAAACAGGGAATTACTCCAATGGACTAGAAAATTGTGCTGGTAGTATCCATACATAAAAAAAGGTGACAAACATGTGAAGTAGTTACTGGCCTATTAGCATGACATCTATTACTGGAAAGTATTATCACAAGTAAACGATCTATAAGTAATCTGGATAAGACTCAGCATGGTTTTAGGGAAGGATGATCATGTACCACAAATTTACTTTTTTAGGAACAAATAAGCAATGCTTTGGACACACAGACCCATTGTTGTGTGATTTTCTTGGATTTTAGCAAGGCATTTGATCTGGTCCCACACTGGATAAGTATCCAAAAAAAAAAATCAAAATATAGATTCTAGGTTACTAATCTAGACAAAATCATGGTTAGTCAACAGAACACAAAGAATAACAGTAAATGGCTACTCATCGAAACCTGCTAAAGTAACCAGTAGAGTTCCGCAAGGGTCGGTCCTAGGTCCCATACTCCTTCAGATATTCACAGCTGATAGAGTTAAAATCTAATGTACCATTCTGCAACATAAGCAGATGATACAAAACTTGGGGACCCTGTGAAAGCGAGAAACAAAAGTCAACCATACAAAATGATCTAGATAAAACAAAAAGAAGGGAAGCAAATGGGAAATGCACTTCAACGTAGATAAGTGCAAATTAATACATTTTGGTAAAACAAAATATACATACAGACTGTGCAACACTATACTAGAAGAAGCACATGTAGAAAATGATCATGGGGTAGTGGTAAGTAGTAATTCAGCTTCATCTGGTTCAAGGTCAGTTGGCATTTATCTGTATCCCCTTCCCCTGGGTCGTGCCTGAAAATAGGCAGAATTTGTCTAGTGCACTTACCGGTCAACAAAAACTAAATAAATAAATAAAAAATACATTTGATGCCTAAAAACAATGCAACACAATAACTGCCAAAGCAAACAACACAATGCTGGCAATTAAACAGGAATATCAAATCAAGAGACAGAGGTTATTTTGCCACTGTACAGTGGCATATTGACTATGTGTCAACGTTTTGGTCCCCACACAAGACGGGGGACATAAATCAAGTAGAAAGGGTGTAAAGAAGGGCAACCAAAACCATCAAAGACAGTTTTTAGATTTAATGTCATTGGCAACTAGAAGAAAACAAAGTGACCCATTATGAATGTTTGACACTGCACAGAATGTGTAATTAATGTGTGAATTAAATTTAAATTTCAAATCCACTGAACTACGTACAAGAGGCCATGTGCTGCAATTATCAGGCAAGAAGGCAAATACCACAAAGAGATCATTTTTTTATATAGCTCATCATAAATCAATGGAATTCTTTACCTGCTGAGTTATAATTAAAAAAAAATTAAGAACAATTTAAGACAAGACAGGATCATTTCTGTTTGAACAAAAGACAAACAGAAAATGTGTATACTTAACTACAGGAGCTAAATATGGGCTCACGCCATGGGAATATTCAAGGAGGGGAAATGATCTTGCATCAATTGAGAAATCCTATAACCACTGGATTCCATGGCAATGATTTGCTATGAGAAAGCTTATGTCAAGGTGACAATGCCACTGATCACCAACAACCATCAGCATATACTTGTGTGGACAAAGAGAGAAACAACAGGAAATTGAGCTAATATGTGGTTAAATATAGGTCAGAGCTGCCCCAAAATGCATTTCACAAGCCTGATAAAAAGGGGGAGAGGGGGGTGCTCTCTGAAAAAACTCTCATCGGTTTTCCAATGTCTGCAAATTCCTTTATTTAATAATAGGTGGCCCTAATGTTTCACCGTATTTAATGGGTTCTTCAGGGGAATACCCTGTAGATTTATTAAAGCCTTCAATGGTACTCTACAAATCCCACCCTATGTAACTCCACAATGTAAGGCATTCTGTGTATTCTATTTATCTGTAACTAATCCCGGGTCGCCCCTGAAAAAGGGAACTGTATTGGTCTCAGTGGGACTATCCAATCAACAAACTTAAATAAATAAATAAAATAAATTATAACAAGTAACATTATTTTTCAAATAAATGCTTTTTGAAAATTCTTCTGATTATACATAACTATAAAGGAATCATACTGTGTAATGCAAAAATACCTCCTTTCACTTAGCTCAAAGAGCTGCAATAAGTTTTCATTTCTTTTTGTTCATTAACTCTTGCCTAGAATATGTAAACTTACTGTTTAATATAAATGTTTTGCTATGTCATAGGCCCTGTACACCCTGGTGATTCACTTTTAAAACTCTTATTAAAAATGTCTTTAAACTCACCACAGAAATACGCCCACACTGTCCTGTACCGTGTTTGAACATGATAACACTGTATTCACACCAAAGTCAGTAATGTTTTCAAGCATGGTTCTGTAGCTTGCTCTCTAGCATGGATCCGCTGTTGCAACAGGAGTGACATAGAGCAATCTCCCAACCACACCACTAGGTAAAGCACATTAGGTTTGGAACTGTGTTTAAAACCATTTTTAATACTAGGTCCTTAGCAGGGTTTGAACATGTTTTTAAACAGGGTTTCAAAACCATGTTCAATGTGGTTGCGGACCATGTTTGGGCTGGTTAAAACATTTTAAGAGCTTTAAAATGTTTTAACAAGCCATGTGTGTACAGGGCCATACTCTTACCTCTTTTAAGTCTGTGAATTTTTGTATAAAAAAAAAAACCTTCATGAAATCCCAAAGTACTCAGAGTTAACTTGACTTAGACTCATTAGTCTTTTACTACCCATAATGGGAAGCTGATGTTGTTACCTGTCTATAACTTTATTTTGAAACCAAGCTGGTTTTCAGTTTAATCAGAAGCTCATTCTAAAATAAGGGTTTATAAAGTTTTTTAAGACCAAAGACTGTGTCTGCTGTTTAAAATTTCTATTGCTCACATAGTTTTAAATGTAAAGTGCTTAAGTTAGCTTACCAAAGATCTGTGGCCCCATAATCAGCTGTGCAGACAAGGAACGCCAAACAATTCCAATGTTCTCTTGAGTCTGAAATGCATGCCAAAGCCGACCGAAGTGTGACATCAGATGGTATGCATGCATGCCAACACATACTGGGTTGCTAGGCAACCCACTCACAAGCTGAAATTAGGCTGCACACTGGCACTGCAGACTCTGTGTGCATTTTGGCATGAATGTATTACAATTTCCAAGTAGCATGCTTCTACGCATAAAGTTACATTTTTATTTCTTACTGAAACATGGAGAAATGAGTTCCTCATACATATATACATAATATATATATATATGTATGTATATTTTGCTAAATGCAAGAAGTCACAATAACATTTAAAAAGCACCTCATACCAACCATAGTACATCAGCCTCCCACTTTTTCGGAAAATTCAGGAAACATCTAGACATGTCAATGACTGCAGCTGTGCACATCACACAAAACTGAGTACATGATGTTTTAAAATGTGTACACTTTTTGATGAGAAAAGAGAAGATGTGGATATGAGAATACAAGTTACAGAACTATGAATGGTGCAGACAAGAAACCTTTAATGGCACTGAAGTAAAACTAGATATTGTGTGAAATTTAGGGACTGTTGGCAAGTTTTTCAGGATCAACTGAGACCAGTGGGTGTGAGGGATGAGTAGTTGGGAGATGAGCAAGGAGGAAATAAATATTGAAAATACTATGGAATGCATTTTGCCACTTAAATTTTTAATTGCCTAATATGACAGCAGAGTTTGTTAGTCTGCAACAAAATTCATCATATAGATTTTAGCAATAATGTGCTATTGGCGAAACATCACTATACACATTTGTATTTTAACTGTATTTCATTACTGATTGGAGATATGTGGTTCAGAACTTTTTATGTGGGTACTGTGTTGATATGTCCATCAAGAAAAGATTAAACCTCTTGGTGTGGTGTTGCTGTGCTGTTTACAGTCAGAGACATATGCTATTACCATCATGATACTGTACATTCACATTATGAATCTAGTACAAACAGTCAAAACAAAAGCTCAGCTGAAGATGTTTAAAAAAGAATGTTAGTGACAGCTATATTTATTGACTTCAGTTATCATTACCCATGTACTCAAGAAGCAGACATGTGACTGGGGTTTTCCTTAACGTTATCTCCCTCTCTGTCTCTAGGTTGGCCAGAGGCCAGGTCACTGCTCGTTACATCCCTGTCCATCTCACTCCAACTGTTCTGATGTTCTCAAGTTCATGTACAAACACCTCGCCATTCATAAAACCTGTCTCCCAATATGGCAGTCTTAGACAACTCACCTCGCTTGTTTTTAACAGGCATCTATCAGAAAACAGATGCAGTCTCAGACACTGTGATTTCATGGACAAGTATCAAAAATAGCTGAAGTCAAGCCCCAAGCTGATAGGCAGCAACAAAAGTCAGTTAGAGCCCTGCATACAGTTGGAATGGAAATGCAGAAAGCTAAAGAGACGTTTTGAAAACTATTAAACTACCGAAAGTGTATAGTAAGAGAATCAGTTTACTGTAGAGAACTAGTTAAGGGGGCAGGGCAGCTGGGGGTGTCCAAACAAAACTGAACAAAATTTTAAAACGACTGATGTATGTTAATATGGCCGATAAGACCACTCTTATGGTTGCAAGAGTGATATCATGAGCATTCTTAGGGTATAAGAACCGTAAGCCTAAGGGGAACGTTTCTGATATCCTAAGAATGTTAAGTGAGACCACTTTTATCACCATAAAAGTGGTCTTGTTAGCCATATTAATATATTATTTATCAAGCTCAATCAATTATAGATTTAGTATTTAAAAATACTCTATCTGAACATGCCCATTTCCAGGAAAGCTGTGTGTGATACTCTCTTGACAGAATAAATGTGTCTCACTTACAGAGGAAAGGAACGCTCCAATTGGTTGGGAGTGCTCCCTCAATCTATAATGTATGATAAAATCTTTCACTATTTTAGGAATCTGGAAATAACACCATTAAGGCACAAAAACCCTGTTTGCAGGTACCTCTCTGGTCTGAGGGAGGTTGCCCATCTCCAGGGCGACCTGGCTAAGATTCATGAAACCTATTCCCCCACCCAGGGACCACCAGGGCCACCGCCGCTGCCTCAGAGGTCACCAAGAAAGAGAAGCAGTTGGACCAAGGTGGGCTCAGGGAGGTTGAGGGTGGTGGAACAGAGGTGTATCCCTTCAGCTGTACCTCTCCACAATTCATATGCCATTCTAGTGGAGAGTGGTTCCATTATGGAGGCACCTGCAGTGGAGACCAAAGAGGATTTGTTTGTTTATTTTAGTTCTTGGATAAGACCATTTGAGCTCAGAGCTCTTTACATAGGTTCCATGTCAAAAACATTTCAGACATCTGGTATACAAGGAAACATGGTACAACAGTGTAAGAAGAAACATTTTAGTACAATGAGAGTTATACAAGGATTCAAAAATACAGTGTACAAAACAGGAAACGTTACAACCACAGTCCAGCACACAATAGAAACAGGCAATTTATTGAGCCCAACAGTGAACCTTTTAGTTGTCAAAGCAATAGGGTGCTAGAGCATTACTAAGTGCTAATGAAAAGGGGTGGGAGGTGTGCACCCAAGTGCAGAGTGCAAATGAGTTAGTAGTATAAGTTCAGTAGTAGGGATAAAGGAAGAAGGTGAAGAAGGATGCCGGGAACCTCCACAAAAGAGACCCACAGGAGGATGGAATGGGACACCATGGGGGAAGGAAACAGCTCCTGGTGGGGGACTCAATCATTGGGGGTAGAACTGGGGGAGGGAGGGGAGAGGGAGGTAAGGTGCATGCCTGGCTCCACGGCTTGGAGGGGCAGGGAGCGAATCCTCAGGATCGTGGGAGCAGCTGCATGGGGGAGGGAGCTGGATGTCATTGTCCACTTAAGGACAAATGACCTGGCTGGGAATGGGATCAGATCAGTGCAAAAGGAGTTTGTGGAGTTGGGGAGGGGCCTTAGATAAGTAGCACATACGGTAACCTGCTGGTAACCTTCTCGGAGGTACTGCCTGTCTATGGCAAGGGTGAGGTTAGGATACTCTGCACCATGGGATTCAATGGATGGTTGAAAAACTGGTGCAGAGCTCAGGGTTTTGACTTTACTGGGGACTGGGGGTCCACCTGGAGGTATACAGGCCTATACTGGTGCGATGGTCTGCATCTGTCTGGGAGGGGAATCAGGATCCTAGATGATAGGTTTAAATGCTTCATTGGCAAATATTTAAACTAGCCAAGGGGGAGGAACTGCAAAGGAGCAGGGAAATCCCAGCCTCACCCCACAAAACAGGGTAGTTAGCATGGTAAACACCAAGGCAGAGAAGTCAATAGTGAGCGGGACTGGGGTAAATGGAGAAAAGGGTAAAGGCAGTAAGGACAGGAATGGGGCTAAAAGGGGTAAAGCCATCAAAAATTGGAGGGTGATGAGTACCAATGCCCATATTCTGGGTAACAAGCTCCCTGAACTAGTGGCCTTGATGGAAGAGGGATGCTTGGATATCATGGCAGTCACCGAAACAAGGTACACAGGAAACCATGACTGGGATATCAGCATACCAGGGTATGCAATCTGCAGGAGGGACAGGGAGGGAAAAAGAGGAGGAGAAGTAGCTGTCTATGTAAGGGAATGAATCAAAGCAATAGAACTAAAGGATGAACGGGGAGGCGAGGAGGCACTGTGTGTCACCCTGGAGACAGGAAATGGCACCACAATCCGCATGGGGGTTGTATACAGACCCCCATCTCAGGGGGAGGCAACAGACAAGGAAATGATAGAAGGCATCCTTAGAATGGTAGAAAAAAGGGAGATATTGTTAATGGGGGACCTGAATATGCCAGATGTTAACTGGAGCACCTTTGCTGCAACCACATCCAAAAGCAGGGTCATTCTCAATGCCCTACAGGGGCATGCCTCAGACAGCTAGTGTTGGAACCCACTCAGGAAGGAGCAATCTTAGACCTGATACTCTCAAACGGGGATGGACAGAGGATCTCATATTTAGAAGTGGGCTGGGAACCAGCGACCACCAAACAATGTGGTTCACGATGAACATAGCCATAGAGTCAAGCCATACAAAAGCAAGAGTATTGGACTTTAGGTGGGTTGACTTTGGGAAAATGGGAGACTGCCTCAGAAAAGCACTAGCAAATGGGCAAGGAGGAGGAGTGGAGGAACAATGGGGAAAAATCAAAACGGCCATCACAGAGGCAACAAGCCTTTGTGTGAAGCAAATCAACAAAATAAAGGAAAAAAAAAACCACTATGGTTCTCAAAAGAGGTGGCAGGAAAGGTTAGGGAGAAAAAGGCAGCATTCAGGAAGTATAAGGAAACACAGAATGAGTAGGATAGAGAACTGTACCAGTTAAAGCAGAAGGATGCAGGGAAGGCAGTCAGAATTGCAAAGGCCCAAACTGAGGAAAAGATAGTCAAGTCAGTTAAGAAGGGGGATAAAACCTTTTATAGGTACATTAGGGAGAGAAGAAAGATCAAGGGAGGAATAGTGAGGCTTAATAAAGGGAAGGGGGCGGAGGGTGACAGTGAAAAAACTGGGATACTGAACGAATACTTCTGCTCAGTATTCACAAAAGAAGAGATGGGGGGGTACCTAAACCAAAGAATAGAAGCAATCTGGATGGGGGTCGATACAAGTCCATTCACAGAGGAAAGGGTCCTGAAAGAACTCCTAAAACTGAAGGTAGACAAAGCAATGGGGCCTGATGGGATTCACCCTAGAATTCTAAAATAACTAATGGGATAACTTGTGACACTACTGACTACCTTTTTTAACAAATCATGGGATGACGATGTGATCCCCCTTCACAAAAGTGGGAGCAAGACAGAGGCAGGAAACTACAGACCAGTTAGTTTGATCTCAGTGGTAGGAAAAATGATGGAATCACTTCTGAAGGAAAGAACTGTTGAGTACCTAGAGGTCAGTGGGGCACAGGACCAAAGGCAGCATGGATTCAATGGATTCACAGTGGGAAGGTCATGTCAGATGAATCTAATTGATTTCTTTGACTGGGTGACCAAAGCAGTAGACCAGGGAGGGTCTGTGGAGATTGCCTGCCTAGATTTTAGCAAGGCATTTGACACAGTTCCACACAAAAGATTAACAAACAGGTTAGCCAGCCTGGGAGTGGGTCCCAGGGTTGTAGCCTGGGTAAAACATTGGCTGGACAACAGGACACAGAGTGTAATAGTAAATGGAGTCCACTCCAAAGAAAGGGTGGTTACTAGTGGTGTACTGTAGGGTTCAGTACTGGGACTGGTCCTCTAATGTCTTTATGGGTGTAATTGCAGAGGGACTGGAAGTCAAAGTATGCCTCTTTGCAGACGACACAAAGATCTGCAACAGGGTTGATACACAAGGGGGTGTGGAGAGGATGAGAAGGGATTTGGCAAGGTTGGAGGAATGGGTAAAGGTATAGCAGCTAAGATTCAATGCAAAGAAGTGCAAAGTAATGCACCTGGGAAACAAAAACCCAGGGGAAGAGTACACAATGTGGGGGGAAGTACTAACAACAACAAAAATGGAAAGGGACCTGAGGGTAGTCATATCAGATGATGTAAAGGTAGGCAAGCAATGTGAGAAGGCAGTAAGAAGGGGTGGTAGGATACTGTGATGCATAGGGAGAGGCATCACCTGTAGAAAACAGAAAGTTGTTTTTCCATCTGTACAGGCAGTTGGTGAGATCCCATCGAGAAAACTGCGTGCAGTTGTGGAGACCCCATCTCCACAAGGAAATAGATAGGCTGGAGGCAGTCCAGAGGAGCACAACTAAAATGGTGTTGGGTCCGCACCAGAAGCCATACGAAGAGAGAGACTAAAGGAGCTTAATATATATACCCTCGAAAAAAGGAGGGGGGGGGACATGATAGAAATGTTTAAGCACCTCAAGGAAATCAACAAAGTCCAGAGGGTAGCATCTCTCAGAAAAAGAGATGTGCAAGAACAAGAGGACACAATTTGAAGATAGAAGGGTGATGGCTCAGGGGCAATGTGAGGAAGTATTTTTTCACGGAGAGGGTGATGGATGCATGGAATGGGCTTCCTGAGGAGGTACTGGGGTCAAAAACAGTGGGGAAATTCAAGAATGCATGGGACAAACATAAAGCAATTCTAGTGGGTGGTAGGAGAAAGTAGGCCGTTGGTTAACTAGGATCTGCAGCTTACCAATAGATAGGGAAATGGGCAGACTGGGTGGGCCAAGCAGTCCTTGTCAGCCATCAAAGTCTATGTTTCTATGCCTTATTTCCAAGGTGGTCCTGCATATTTATCAAAAGGCTACAAAACATTTGACTACACAAGAGAGATACCAAATTACACACATTTAAGACAACCATATTTTATGTAACAATAAATATTATAAATATGCTAAAGATAGGTTTGTATGTTGCAAAACGTAACCATTTCATTTAAAACAGTCACATCTTTTGTCTAGCTCTTGCCTCATGGCCGTGTTTAGTACAGCTGCATCAACGGAGGTGGTTCTAAATTTTTGTGAAATATTGTTTCAGGTAACAGCTGCCCTACACTCAAATGTCATATTTCCATAAGCAGTTTTGATTTTTGGTAAATAATATTCTGTGTCAATTTGGGATCTGATGTTGTCAACTTTTCTACCAGATGGGATGGTTTGTTTTGTTTCACTCCACATATCATTGCTGTCCAATTTCGTTGTAGCCTTATATCATAAGGCAGCCATCCCAATTCTTCATACATTTTACAATGGTGCATTCTGAAGTCACACTGAAGGGTGAATCGTGCTAATCTATTATACGTAACGCTTACTTTATTCAAGTTTTATTCTTCAGACCATACATGTGACTCCTGTAGTCCAGCACAGGTTAAAGAAGCTGCTTCACTATACTCAATCACATGGCTTTTGGTACTTAGAAGGCTGTTCACCTAAGAGCCCCAAGGTGAGAATGTACCTTTCTCGATAACAAATCCACATGTGCATTAAATTTCATGTGTTGGTCAACCCAGACACCTAGATATTTGTACTCAGATACCTGATTTAGTTCTTCTTGAGTTGTTAAGATTTCAGTTTATAATTTTTTAAATAAAGGTTTTTATCCTCCTCGCCTGGGACCAGGCAAGCAATCACCCCTGTCCACAGGTGGCAATGATTGGCCTCTTACCCCCTTTCCTCCTTCTCCTGCAGGTGTTCCAGCAGGGTGGGTCACACAGCCTTGGGCAGGACTTCACTGAAGTCCAATTCCCTGTCCATTTTTCCACCTATTTTCTCCCCTCCAGGGACATGCATGCCAGAACTGCCAGCCCTGTTCCACCCACCTGACATAACAGCAGCCCTCCAGAGCATCGGCACTATCACCAATCCTCCACCCGGTGGCAGTCAAGAGCCAGGATGGCCTGCCTTCTAGATCCAGGACAGAAGAGCTGCCAGATGGCCACTCATGTCTTCTCCCATCCCTTCCCCCTACTCAAACCGAAGCTTGTTCCCAAACTCAGTTTGCCAGCATGGGAGAGGTAATGTAGTCTGCAGTGCCTCAGCTCTCTATGCCACTGGGCTGGCAAGATTTTAGGTTTTGAACAAACTGTTCTTGTTGTCTATGCCAGAGGAAAAAACATCATGAACTGAGTCTTTTTGCACTTTATTACAAGCTTAGACTCCCGGAGCAATTACTGCATTTCTGAGAAGTCCACTTAAAACTTTCTCTCAGTTTCACAGATGTCAACTCCCAAGACCACCAGAACGGTGTTGTCAGCCTATAACCTAACATCTGACAACATAATCTGTTTTTGGCAGTAGGTTCACATATACCAAAAACAGGAGTGATCCCAGTATTGACACCTGTGGCACCTCCAAGTCACACCATCTGCTCAGTTAGAGTGCCAACTATGGCCACCGTCTTCCTGTCAGGTAATATCTATACCACTTGCCAACATCCTCTGAGATGCCAACTCCATGCAATCTTTCCAAAAGAATGTCATGGTCCACCAGATCAAATGCTTTAGAAAGGTCCATGAACACTCTGCTCATCATCCACCCTTGACCACTGGGGAGGGGACCAGAGCTACTAAGTCTGTGAGCATGATGTTCATATAAAATCCTTTTCTAAAGCCTGACTGGAACTTAGTGAGGAGTGAGCATTTCTCAAGGTACTCACAAATTTGACAATGGACCAGTCTTTCCAGTAATTTTGCTAGGACAGACAACAATGCAATAGGCCTATAATTTTTAGGAGCCATGTTTAAGCACCTTTAAAAATAGGGATAACTTTAGCAAGTTTCCATGATGATGTAAAGCTAGGCACCAACTGAGTAATTTGGTTAGAATAAGTGTTATTTTAAATGTGTCTTTTTAAAAATATGATTTCTACCTGTCAACCCTAAAAGCCTTATTTGAATTTAAGCCCCTTTTTACTTTAAAAATGTTATTTTCCTTGAAGCAGCAGTAGTTGTTAGTAACGATACACATTTTTCAGTAATAAGGTTTGTCTGGCAAAATTATCATGGTACACATTCGTCTTTCGTTTTCTTTCATTCATGAACTAAGATGTGGGGTCTTGAAGTTTATAAAAGTTCCCACTCCCATGCTATGTCCACCATGAAAACAAACTTAATATTTTGTGCTGTTTACTATCAGAAACATGTAATAGAACCATCCTAATACCAGTACAGCATGAATCTAGCATGCACAATAAACAAGTAACACCAGGGAAAGAGATTTTTAAAAAAGAGTGAATGGCGGCGATCTTTACCAATGTGAGTCATTAATTACAAAGTCAGCTATAAAGAAAAGTCTTCACATCCGCAAAAACAAAAAATATACTGAGTATGAATCTTAGGTTACAGAAATATATTTTTGATAAAAAAACTATATGATTAGTTTTTTTGCCGACTAACAAATACTGCTGCTTTAAGGACTTTAAATCTAAATTTAGGTACACCACTTCTATCAGTAACACTGTTGTCCACCCCCTCCCACACAAGACCCTTGCCTTCCTGCTTCTTAAATCAGGTTTGGCACCTTAATATCTGTCACGTTTGTAAAATACTTATTAAACAAACCAACTGATTTCTGAATATTCTGTAGTAAGCCACCTTTTATTTGAACTGTTACAGAGGGTTTTTTTTTTTTTTTGTTTTTTTACAGGTTGTTCACATGATTTAGCTAACGCCCAATTTTTACTATCTTGTTTTTATAGTATTCACATTTTCCTTTCCCTAGCTGCTGTTTTAGATACTTTTTAGATCTTTTATATCATTCACAGTCTTCTACATTTAGTGTTTTGTTTGCTTTCTTCCAGATTCTGTCTTTAATCTGATTTTTTTTTTCATTTTCTATGACCCAGGAGACATGTAAAGATCTCTGTTTTTGTTTTTTAAATATGGCTATTTTATTGCACTCAGCCAAAAAGAGTTTTGTAAATTCCTCTGATGCTAGCTGTAATTCTGGAATCTGATATTTGAAGCCATGCTACCTTTATAAGATTTGTTTCAAAAACTGTCATCTTATATTTTTCGAGACGTTTCCTAATTACAATTTTTACATTTGGATTCTGAAGTTACTTTGCTCCTAGAATTAAGGTGCAACTCAAAATATTATGATCCCCAAGAATTTGGGGATTGAACTGCTACCTGGGAGCTATTAATCTTAGCAAATAGAAATGGCAGATCTAGAATAGTCCCATGGCTGTTTAATCTACCCTTTCTAGTTGGAATGGTAAATTGCTTGCTTAACAACATCCAAAGACTAAAAAATATTCCCGAGTTTTCAGGCCCCTTCGGCACCCCCACATGGCATTAAAATAGCCCACCAATATCAGCTCCTTGTTAATGGTAAATTTCCGTCTGAGCCAGATCTTCAAAGTTTGCTGTCTTAACTTCTTGTAGGGATTAAACAGTACTAATAACATCTAGATTTTTTGAGGTACACTAACAGGCACTCTGTATTTTCTATCACACCTGAATATATATTCTTAGTTGCCCTAGATTTAATCTGGTGTACAAAATGACCCATCCCCATGTGTTTTCTGATCAAAGTGATGACATGCATAGTCCTCTAGTTGAATTTCTTTATCAGATATTTATTACTTAGCCACGTTTCTGTCAAAGCAACTATATCAGCAGACACAGTGTCAGCACGTGTTCTGAATAAGTTTAGTTTCTTTAGGAGGCTGCTATTGTAATCATGAATCAGTTTCAAATTAGTATACTCATTTACAGGGCCAGGGGTTGAGTTGAACATCTCCACTTAAGGCAAATGTTAAAAGCAACACACAATTCTGAGAATTAGGAGGAATTTTCAGTCTAATTTGTGTTCTTTCATCATCCTTCATAGATTCCCTAATTGCTGAAAAAGTATTTTTTCTTTTTATAAATTTGGCCTCAATAGAGATATCAAAACCCACTTGGGAGATTTTAAGGCCTGGAGAGTCTCTGTATTTGTTCTAGACCATACCTGTGAAAGCTTCTGTAAAACACCAATTCCTCCAACTACCACAATTGATAAGCAAGGAAACTATTTATCTAGGGTCATTGTTTTAGACGTTTTGTCTCATAGAAGGCAATTCACTCTCTTTTCAGGTTTACTTTACAGATTAAAAGTCATAAAAACAACTGAATTAGCTATAAATTAAAATGTTTGAAACATTTAGGACATAATAGAAGCAATAGCATTATCTAAAATAACTATTAATAAATGCATGGACCGCAGTGTATGTCAGACTTATCTAGTACCTGAATTCTAACAGTGCAGTTATTTACATACTAACATACTAATTGCCAGCAGATTAGGCTTTACGGTCTATCGAGTCTGCTCGAACCTCAGATCCCTGGTTGGGTGCCGAGACCCCCCCCTTGTGTTCCAGAAACCCCTATCATCCATCCCTACCCCCCTGGGCCAGGCCATCTGGTACACCTGCTTTCTGTGTCTGTCCCACCCTCTCTTGAAGCTCTCAACTGTGGATCTCTGAACCAGCTCGCTAGGCAGCACATTCCAAGGGTCCACCACCCTCTCAGTGAAAAACCTCCTCCTCTTTTCCCCCCTTACCTTTCCACCTTCAAACCATGCCCTCTGGTGATACCTCCCTGCTTTAGTCTAAAGATCCCCTCCATGTTTACCCTATTTATTCCCTTGAGGTACTTGAAGACCTCAATCATGTCCCCCTGTCTCCTCCTCCAATGAAAACAGGCAGAGCTCCTCAAGTCTGTCCTCATATGTCAAATCCCTAGTCCTCATATCATCTTATTTGCCCTCCTCTGTACCCTCTCCGGAGCTGTATGTCCCTCTTCAAGTGTGGTTCCAGTACTGTACACAGTACTCAAGGTGTGGTCTAACCAGTCCATTGTACAGTGGCAGAATCACTTCCCTGCTCCTAGAGGTGATCCCTCACGGTGCATCCCAACATCCTGTTTGCCTGCTAGCTGCCTCCTGCATTGCTCAGAGTTATTCATACATGCATCCACCATGACCCCTAGGTCTTTTCCTGTTGAGGCCTCCAGCGCCTCCCCCAGGGTGTACCTGTGTTTAGGGTTTCTCTGCCCAAGATGTAACACCTTGCACTTGTGATATTGAAATTTAATTTCCATGTGTGAGCTCAGCTTTCCAGGGTGTCCAGGTCCCCTTGCAGGGCTAACCTCCCCTCTTCCCCCTCAACTACTGCTCCCATCTTGGAGTCATCAGCGAAGAGACTCATTTCACACCCTATACCCTCCCTGATGTCAGATATGTATGCATTAAACAGGATCGGACCCTGGACCGAGCCCTGTGGTACCCCACTACCGACCTCTCTAATCACTAATTCACTAATCATGAAACAGAAACTCCGCAAACAAGGATAATGTAAAATAAAAGAAAGAATCCAGGGCAGACTCCCACTGGTTGACTTATGCTACTCCAGCATGTGCCACTCATGCATCGAGCCACTAAGGCTTTGAACCCTGCTGCCCTGCTTCCATTGACTCCAGTCAGGCTTCCTCCAAACCAAATGCTGGACTAAGTGCTCTGGGGAAGGAGGCTAGGAGTAACAGTGGCAGTAAACCACATACTGGAGCAGGTTTAAACAACACATTTCAGGCCAAAGTGGTTTGTAGCAGCCTCATGCCAGGGCAGAGTTCTGTCAGCAGAAAATGTTGATGTGGCTCAGGCTTTGACCCCTGCCACCCCCCACCTCCACTGATGGAAGCACTGTGCCCCCCACTGGCTCTGGTCTGTCCCCATACAAATTGTATTCTGGACAAAGTGCTCCGATAAATGAAGCCGAGAGTGAGAGTAACAGCAAACAGAGTACTAGAGCAGGTTTAAACAACAAGGTTCTGGCCAAAGTGGTTCATGGTAGCCTCATGCTGGTGTAGAGTTTTTTTGGCTGGAAATGCTGCTGCAGCTCAGGCTTTGAACCCTGTCACCCCATCTTCACTGATATCAATACTCTGCCTCCTTGAGCTCCAGTCTTGCCCCTTGCAAACTGGATGACAGACAAGTGTTCTGAAGAGGGAATCGGGGAGGGAGTGTGGCAGCAAAGTAAGTACTGGAGAATGTTTAAACAACATAGTTCTAGCCGAGGTGGTTCATGGTAGCCTCATACTGATGCAGAGTACTGTTAGCTGGAAATGCTGATGTGACTCGTACTTTGAACCCTGCCACCCCACTTCCACTGATGGTAGTGCTCCATCTCAACAGGCTCCAGTCTGGTCCCTTGAAAACCAGAAGCAGGACAAAGTGCTCTTGGGAGGGAAGCTGGGACAGAGAATGGCAGCAAACAGAGTACAGAAGCAGGTTTAAACAACTAAACTTTGGCCAAGATGGTTTGTGGCAGCCTCTCACTGGTGCAGACTTTAGAGTGTTGTCTTAGATTACAAAATATCTGTGATAGTGCTTTGGACACAACTGAATAGATTGTGAGAGCTAAAATTAAAGACTTCCTGTCTACTGGTCTGTGGAACAGGTGAGAATTAAGGACAGAGGGGGTTTCTGATGAGTATTCTTCCTACTGTGCGACAGGTGAAAGGGATGAACAGAGGGGTAAGAAGAGACAGGTAATTGAGTGACCTTCACAATACATGACTATTAGGAAGTTTACTCCTGCCAGCCTGCATCATTGCCTCCCCCCCCCTCACCTGGACATTGTGTGCCTTTGTGGCATGCTGGACTGTTGCCCGATTTCAGGGTTTCTGCGCCCTGGTTATGCTCCAGTCAATCCTAATACCTTGGACTGCCCTGAAACTGGGAAGGCTTTTTTCATACCACCACAAGTTCATTTCCTGCCAGTTCCACCTTCACTGTTGACTTCATCATCTAAGTAGTATAAGCAGCGCCCCAGCAGGAACTAAAGTTTGATCATTAGAACACTGGTATCAGAATAGCACTTACTGTAGATTTCTGTTATAAAAAAAAATAATAATGCATGGAAGGTAGTGTGTAATGAGGTTTGTTTTATATATCCAAGGTGTAGGAGGCCTCAAAAAACACAAGAGTGAAACTAGAGTAGTTTATATAGACATCACATACTTAGGATGTCTAAAAAATGTGTTACAGCAGTGCTTCCCATGATTTATGTTTTATAATTTCTGGTTTGCAAATAATGTGTTTGTGAAGCCACATGCCCTCCTGTCAGGAGAATGCAAAAAGTTTTTTTGTCTGCTGAAAGCATGGTCTCTCTGTTATACACACTTTGTTATATATGGGTATGTATAACGGAGAATTCTAGTATTAGATTTTGGGCTGTAATCAATCCTTACCAGTTACAATTAATCAATACAGTCAGGCTTTCTTTAGGCTGGGCATTTAAAATAAAAAAACAATCAACTGATAATAACAGTTCAGAAGGACACAAACAAGTGTACTAATTTGGAGTTGCCCACTTTTAATTCTTCAGAAGTCTTTACATACTGTAATGTAAAGATTGAGAACTACTACAATATCTTTTCATGGTTCATCAAAAATAGGCATGTTGTCCAGCTGTTCTGAATAGCACATATCCCATTGTAATGATGCTGTTTATATTATAACACTGGTAGTTGTGTGTGGGATTGGTGAGTAGTAGAAGCTGATTTAGCAAGTTATTTTCCAGAATCTCTGGAGATCTTTAAGGAGAGTTTTCACAAGATTTACTGCAGCACAGGCAGTCCGTGGGATTTTGTTCTTAAGGTATCTCCAGAAAATCCTGAGAGATAACTTGATGAATTGACTTCTCCACTGTAATTATGTTCAGTTTCCTCAGTAATTCCATCTAAGTAAAATGATTACACATGTTTTAGGAATGGTGTTCTCATCCACATTAATTTCAACTCAGCATTTTGCTTGTGTGATATTGGTGGGAGGAAGGAATTTGAGGGGCCAATGGTCTTTTTCTCTTCCTCTCTAAATACTAGGGAGCAACTAGACCTGTCAGTTAACACCTGCTATATGAAATTATGGTCCCTGCCATATTCTTAAATTTAACTTTTTAATGTTTAACTGTTGGCCTGATCTGGAATCTTGGAACACAACATGAAAATAGGAGAAGCATGTCAATAGATTTTACTTGGCTTATAGGTCGCAGAAAAAAGAGAAAGGATGGGAGAAGCATTTTAGTACTATTGACCTGACTTAGGGAGAGACCACATTTGTTGGACACTGCAGTGTAGAACTCATAATATCATGGGTGTTGGCAGGCATACTCAGTGTACTTTGCTGGGTAAAGTAAAATCTGGAAAATCCAGGGGCAACATGAGCCTCCGGCCAGGACAGCAAACACAAACAGAGCCTGATGTACCTGAAGAACTGTTTTCCCCTCCATTGGATGCTTTAGTGTGAACTTGTGAATGAACTTTGAAAGATGTGAGGGTGCTAAACTTAGAGGCCATGACTGTATGAGTGATCTGATTGAGTATGCATGCATGAGTGCTGGCGTGAATTTACTTCTGTAAGGCTGGCTACCTTGATGCAGTACAGAGGCTTAGTACAATGTCTCTTAAACATCATAACTATTCATTTTTTTAAATTATTTGTTTATTAATGTCTGGCAGGACTAAGAGCAAAAATTGCCCATTTTCATACACGACCAGACAATTGTAAGAAACATAGGTTGAAATACAAGTAGTATATAGCAAAATGACAGTAAAGTGCAATTACAGTGAGTACGTATGGCAAGTTACAAGCATTCATATGTATATGAGTCAAGTAGCCAGTTACTCTAATTTGATTTGAAGGCAAAGAAAGACAGAGTCTGGTCAGCAACATGTTTAGGAAGAGAGTTATTGAAACTGGGGAGTTGGAACAGTAAGGTAAAAGCCAGCCAACTTCTGTATGATTGGTAGTGTATGTTAGATAAAATAAAATGTGACTGTATTAGGATCATTGGCTTACTACATACTGATGATGAAAATGGAGGGGGGGGGCAGCAAATCTTTTGTTTTGTGTTTACGAGGGGGCAACAATTCCATCAACTCACAAGTATAAGTTTAAAATTCCTGGCTATACCCCTGCATAACAGTATTGTATACCTGCTACTTTTGGTAGTGTGTTCCACTGTCAGTTAAAGAGCACTAGATACCTTGGGGTATTTGCTGTGAAAGGAGAAGTGGTTAAGGGTTTAAAGTACAAACAGGTGGCTGAAGGCAGGATAATAATATGGTCTGACTCTTGCCTGCCTCCTCCAAATGTGTGTTTGTTTTTAGAACACTCATCAAGTAATTATCACTCCTGACACCATAGGAATAATATTAGAAAACAGTATTACTTTGGGGCAGATTTTAATATAATTGTTTGCTGGTAATAAAGAATATTGCTCAGTCTGTACTTCCCTGGTCTTAGAGCCCCCACAGATACCCTAAGGAGAGCGGGAAAGTAATGGGTAGTCTCTTCACTGAGCTGAGGCATCAGTGCTGTATTCCATTAATATTCCAGGAAAGCTCTCTTGCACCAAAATTTAAAACATGTGATAATTACTTTGCATTTACTGGAACATCACAACATAAATTAACTCAATTTGGACTTTTTTTTAAATTAAATAAACTTTATTCATTTTATAGCATATCAACACTCTATAACAGGCATACATCTTTCCAACAGTACTTACATTGGTACAATGGCATGAGTCCTTAACAAGGTATGTAACAGTACACATACAATCTTTCAACAGTTCTGCCATACGTTGAATACATGGAAAAAAAAATAACATACTCATGCCTTCCAGTCGACAGTTAAAATACTCCCCCCATACTTCCCCCCACCCAACCCCCCAGAGCCATATTCACCTTCCCCAATGGTGCCATTTTCATTTACTAGGTGAGACCCTAACCCCTTATATCTGTAATATATGAAATAAAGAAGTCATCTGTGTGAGTCTGTCCGAGAGAGGGCCTCCTATGGTTCCTTATGGGGTAACCCTATAGGGTATTATTATTCCCTTATCTATTCTTCTCTTCTAATTTGGTTTCCTAAGAAACAGGAGGGAGGGACCAAAATATAAAAAGCTTCTCCCACCTGGATTTATACAGGGGGAGTTTACCCCTTAGGCACGCAATTGCCTTTTCCATTCTTAAGTTGTATAGGAGTTCCTTTACCTACTCAAGGTAGGAGATCACATGCTGATCTTTCCAATAGCGAAGGACAAGCCTTTTAACTGACAAAGAGATTATGGCCATATGGTACCTCTTCCCCTTAAAAGGGACAGTGGTATAGTCCCCCACTATACAAACCTGTGGTGAGAAATGTTCCTGCAACCCCAGTAGTGGATCAGCCCTTTCCCGAATGGCTCTCCAGAGGCAGGCTACCTTGGGCAGTCCCATAATATATGGAGTAGCATCCCAGGTTCCTGTTCACACCTAAAGCACACTGAATTCTGTATCTTCCCCATTCCATACAATTTAGTTGAAGTATAATAGATATTGTGCAATATATAAAACTGTGTTAGTCTTAAGTGGTCATTGGTAACGTACAAGTGGACTCCCTCCCAGATTTTATCCCATGAAAAATTATCCTGTGGGAAATTACGGTCCCAGTAACTAGAGTGACCTGATGCCTCCGGATTAAATTTCCCATGTAACAATGAAACCAACTTGGATACCGCGTGAGGTTGCTTGACACATTCAAGAAGCTCTTGAAAAGGAGGCACCTGTTGCATACTCCATATTCCTGAACTGAACCACTTTATCAGCATGAGCCTAATTTGGAGCACAAAAAAGGAGTATTTATTGGGAAGCTGAAGGAAACTTAATATTTCCGATGTTCCCCCTAGTTTACCATCAACTACCAAATCACAAACTTTGATTTGGGGATCAAGGCATTCTTTGGGAGCAGCAATTGTCTTGTCTCCTACTTTAAAATTGGGATTATTAAACACTGGTTGTGAAAGGTCCATTTGGTTATTGTATTTCATTGACCTGCAGAACTGTGAATGGACCTTTGGTGAGACATATAGTGTAACGAGACTCACAGAGTACTGGGTAATTTGCCCGGGGCTATGAACAAGAGGCTCTCCAGGGATAACCCAGCTAATAAATGCTGTTCCAGCTGTAACCTAATGGGAAATTTGGCAGCATTGTCTATATCCGAAAAGGTAGCCCTCCAACACATATATTTAGACATGTGACTAGCTAAGTAATAGTGGTATAAATTAAGGAGTTTTAAACCTCCAAATTGTGTTGGAGTGCTTAAACGATTATATGCTCTATGGGGGCTTGCCTCTCCATATGAATTGGGAGATTATGCTATGGAGTCTATGGAACCAATTCATGGGAAGATAAACATTCAACATATTAAGTGGATAATATACCCTTGGTAAAACATTCATTTTAATCACACTAACCCTTGCTTGGAGGGATACGTGCATAGAGTTACACCTATTTAAATCCAATTGGATTTCTTTAACTAGTTTATCTAAGTTCAACTTTTTCATCAGGGACCCTGATGTAGATAAAATTATTCCTAAGTATTTAAGACGAGTAGTCCATGCCATGGCTAATGGGGTAATGTCTTCCCTGGAAAGCAAGGGGTTCAAGGGCATCACTTCTGATTTACTGATGTTAAGTTTATAGTTCGAAACCTTGCTGAACCTGTAGATTATCTGAAGGGCGGCTTGGATAGATTCGCAAGGATTAGTGACATGCAGAGGAATATCATCTGCATAAACCGATAATTTCAAATGAAACGTCCCTATCCTAATACCTTGCAACACTGGTGAATCCTTTAACTGTCGTATCAACAGTTTCAAGTATAGGTTAAATAATAATGGGGAAAGTGGGCAGCCCTGCCTTGTACCTGATTTTAAAGGGAAAGCCGAGGAAAAAACTCCATTGCAGTAGACTTTCACTCTAGGTTCTGAATATAATGCTTTGACCCAAGAAATAAAAGAGGCTGGAAAACCCATTACAGCCAAGGCATCAAACAAATATATCCAATTGACCCTGTCAAATGCCTTCTCCGCATCCAGAGAAACCAAAGCCATTGGTTTATCTGCATCTCTGGACGTGGAGAAGACATGCTCCAATTTACGGATATGGTCTGATGAGACTCTGCCCTGCATGAACCCATTTTGTTCAGGACTCATAAGCCCTATCCAAACTTTGGACACCCTTGCTGCCAATATTTTGGCTAAAATTTTTATATCATAGATCATTAATGATATGGGACGAAAATTCGTAACCCTATTCTTCTCCTTAACTGGTTTCGGCAGTATCACAATATCGGCCTCCAAAAGTGTTGTGTCTGTAATCCCCTTCTCACATATAAAATTAAACAGGCGAAGAAGAATATGGCATAAATCCACCTCAAAAGCCTTATAAAAATTGGATGGAAATCCATCCGGGTCCGGGGCTTTATCTCTGGTTAGAGACCTAATAGCCTCCCTAATTTCTTGCTGAGAAATAGGACGTGCCAAAAATTCCTGCTGGGATACCTCCAATGAGGGCAGTGATGAGGCTAGCAGGTACTCCCGGATTTCATTAGGTGGAGGGTTGGGTTCATAAGGGCTATACAGTTGCATATAATATTGTTCAAACTCTTTGGCAATTTGCCTGGGGTTGGTTAGGATAGTGTTATTCGATAGGGAAAACACAAAAGGAACCAAGCGGGACTCCTCTTGTTTTCTAAGCTTCATTGCCAAAAGATGGCTGGTTTTATCCCCTTGTTCAATGTATTTAGCTTGGGTTTTAAAGAGAGCGCACTCCGCTCTTTCCCTCAAAATTTCCGCATAATCATTCCATAACACTACTAAACGTAACATTTCTTCATCTAGTGGAGGGTTTGATAATGACATTCCTAAGGCCTTAATTTCCTCTAAGAGAGCCTTGGCTTTTGCATCTAGCTTTCACTTCTTGGTAGCCGAAATTCTAATAAACTCCCCCCATAGAGGACATTTTAAAGCACACCATATTTTGTCAAAATCAGGGATAGATCCTTCATTTTGACCCATAAATTCCTTTATAAGATCTTTAATCTGATTGACTACGTCCTCTTGATTAAGAAGCTGAGAGTTTAATTTCCATATAGTGTCTTTTTGGCTACTTGGAGCTAAATTGGCTTCCAACCAGATTGGGGAATGGTCAGATAACACCCTGGGGGTAATCCCACTTCCCCACAGGCCTGCAATTACTCTCTGATTAACCAGAAAGAAGTCGATCCGGGAAAGGGATTTATGCACAGGGGAATAAAAGGTGTAAGCCTTCGCACCCGGGTTCAAAGCACACCAGGGATCCATTAAGCCATAGACTTCCATAAGGTCTCGCAGAGATCTTTGGGCTGGGGAAAGAGTAGATCCTGTTGAAGAGGATCTGTCCAGGGCAGAGTCTATAACTATATTCCAGTCTCCCTCAAGAATTATAGGTAGGCCACTAAAAGGAGCAAGGGTTAGTGATAAGTTTGCAAAGAATTCTGGGGAATCTTTATTCGGCCCGTAAATTGTTCCTATAAGGACTTCCTTGTTCTCTAAAATTCCCCTCAGGAAGATAAACCTGCCTTAGGGGTCAGCCACTTTTTCTAGTTCGAGAAACTGAGTGCCACACCATGCTGGGTTGTGGATATCCCTGCCATATACACCGTCCCAATATTACCCCTTCTTAGTAGATTATTCTCTGTTTCCAACATATGTGTCTCCTGCAAAAAAGCAATGTGACAGTTCAGTACCACTAGATGCTTGATTATCTGAAGCCGCTTTACCCTAGACCTAGTACCTTTGACATTCCACGATATAATTTTCATACTAAGGTGAATAATTTGGGGGATCCATTAGGGTAGTAGCTTATGCTATTAGCACCTGTAAAAGTTGTAATAAAATTGGCTCTGGTCCCCCCCCCCTTCCTTCCTCCCCCACCACACCCACCTCCTATCTTCCCCCAATCTCTTCCCACCAATATTCGTTCACAACCTCATCACCTTCCTCCAGCCTTTTATCCCAACCCCCTTCATAGTCTACCCTATCAACTAATTCACCTCTTTTGTTCCCAGTTCAAGTGACTGCCTCCTACCACCTTATATGGCATGATGACGACCAAGCCACCGAAGAGTTCTTTCAGTACTAATGCCCATCCCCCACCCCAAATCCCATCGTTGTTTCCTCAATATGCTTTCCCAGGACACTTATTATCATGCCAGGAAAAATAATTGCATTACATAAGGATCCTTACTTCTACTGTCCAGAAGCTACTAAGGAACTCCCCCAGCAGCTTATCAACTTTGAAAGTTAACGGCCCAGACTCTAAAATTACAAGTCTCAAACAGGGTTTTAAACTCTTTCCAATCCTAACAAAACTATTGAATAAAGCCAAGATATTCTTTTAGCCAATTGGCTATGTAAAAAACAAAAAGAGAACCCCCCCCGAAATCCATATAACAAACCTCCTAATACTAGGGGGTTCCAACCCATTAACCCTTTGGGTTAAATAGGAGGTATTTCCCTTCTCTTTTTTATGTTTCTGTGTAGCCCATTTACACTCCCTCATATTTGGGGATCACAGGCCTTTTCCACTAATTATTTACCCTTTAAGTAAGTTTGGTTAACACAAATTGACCTTTTGTTTTATGAAAACTAAAATCTGTAAAGCACAGATCTCAAATTATACATTTCTAGTTACACCCAGTAGCCACTAGATGTCACTGCAGTCTCATTTAAACAAGGCAGGAAACTTGTGCTTGCAGAACTCAGATGCCTTCTTCAAGGTTTCAAACGATTGCCAGGTGCCCTCGTGGAATATCTGTAGAGCTGCTGGGTATCGGACTCTGAATTTAATACTCACAGAGATGAGCTTGGTGACCACAGGATGCAGGGCAGACCTCTTCTGTCGCACCGAATATGGTAGGTCCTGTGCCACTCCTATCTTTTTGCCCTCCCATTTGATTTCTTGTAGCTCCTTTAATTTAGCAATGATATGCTGCTTATCTAAAAAATTGAGCAATTTGAACAAAAAGGGACTGGGAGGACAGCCTGCAGGTGGCGTGGGCCTTAAAGAGTGATGTGCCCGCTCGTCTACATAAGTAGGACCATTGGGGGAGGGTACCACTAATTTTTCACAAAGCTTCTGGGCAAACACCACGGGTACTGGACCCTCTTCCCCCTCAGGCAGTCCCAACACCACCAAGCTGTTTCTTCGCGATCTCCCTTCAAGGTCCTCCATTTTCTCTTCGGCTTTCTTGAGCCTTTGCCGCATAAGCTCCAATTCTGGCTCCAGGCGCTGCCGCCAGTCATCCAGTGAGGATACACAGGCCTCATTATCCGAGGTCCGTGTAGCGAGCTGATCCAATGCTGCCCTTACACCTCTCAATTCGGAGGCTAACACAAATAACGTATCTTTCATAGGTGTTAGCTCTTCGAGAAATCTTTTCTCGATAAGTGTTTCAGGTTGCTGGCTATATGGGGTCGGGTTTTCTTTCTGTGCTTTAGGTCACTTAGGGAGCTTCTCCTTGCTTGGGGTAGATGGAGGAGTGTGCTTTAAGGCAGCCTTTTTCATTTCCACATCCATCTCCCTTAGGTTTTCGACTTTTCTCTCACAATGCGATGCGGTTAAGGTATTCCTTTCTTCCCGATCTATTTTTAGCTGCTGGAGACGTTGAAAGCTGCTAAAAAAAATGGATTTGAGCGGGGTTGGTGCCGGAGCTAATCGCGAGGGAACTTATTCAGGCAGCCATCGCGCCGGAAGTCAATTTGGACTCTTTCCAATTGATCTTTCTGCTTCCTTGTATTACATGCCTTTAGAAAATAGTCTTGAAAAATCCCAGGCTCTAATTGGCTGCTAGCCCTGGCAAGGTGGGCATCTAACAGACAACAGAGCCCATGTATTAAAAGTGCCAGCCCCAAACAACCTGATAACATTCGAAATAGCTGAGCCAACAGAACGTTGACTTTTAAAACAGACACCATTTTTTTTTCCCGCTTAGCGAGAGATACTAACCCCTAATGCTATACAGTTCACTACCAGCTGTGCTCACTTGTCATATTACTGTACCCTTCTGTGCAACTCTCTGTGACTCTGGATACCGCAACAGTCTGAGGGCTGACTGCACTCTCCCTCCAGACTGCCACTCGCTCACCACAGAAAATGAAAATGCTTCTAATTTGCTCCAGATGCCAAGCATCTACAACTCTGTAGGCAAATCACCCCCCTCCCCCCAATCCCATTTCATTTTGGTTATTTTCTACCTTCACAGAAATAAATATTGTTCCAAATTGGCTCACAGTTTCCTTCATTGAGTTCTCTCGCTGGACCTTAACTCCATCACTGTCACACACGTTCCCGATGCTGCTCAACAACAAACACGGAATCACACTACCGGCAAAACAGCTGTATGAGGGAGTAGACAACAGCAGATGGAACAGCATATAAACAGGGGGACTATTTTTCCAATAAAAAGGTGATTTTTGTACTCTATATTTATTTAAAACTCATTTCCTCTCTTATTTTAATACTAATTCAAAATGTACAGAGATGTCCATTTTCTAAGCGCAATAATATCCTCCAGGGTGGGCGGTATTGGGCAATACTGGACCTTCCAGAGACGTCGGGCCTCATTACGCCCCTGGGCAGTGCAGTATTGCCCAATACCACCCACCCTGTTGGGTATTATTGCTTACACAGCACACTGAAAGGTCAAATACTGCTTTACAGATGCCATACACTAAAAGACTGATCATCCTTTCTTAGTTAAATATGTAATATTTATTTATTTAGTTTTTGTTTACCGGGTAAGTACACTAGACAAATATTATGCCTATTTTCAGGAACGACCCGGGAGAGTACAAAAGGGTACAACAGGTACAACAATACAGCAATTGGTTCAGACGAATACATTAGATACAGAAACAGGAGAAAAGACAATTTTACAGTTTTACAATTACGTAGAAAGTACACCCAGATACAATGCGGGGCAAGGTATAGATTGGAGATAAATACAAATGACCAACAGGGCTAGTGGGGATTTATGAGCATAGGAACACCATAGAGTCAGTCAACAAGGAGGGATTTGGGCGAGGTCATAGCGCAAAGGTGGTGATGCCAGAGTAGGAGAAGAGAAGCCGGCACCAGTGGGCACCGGGTGACTAAGGGGCTTAGGGCATTCACAGCGAGAGGCCAACAAAAATGATCCCACAGGAGGTCGGAAAAGCTTGTGAGAGGGCAGTACGGACACTTTCAGGAAAGGAGTTCCAGAGCCTGGGACCATGGACAGCAAAGCTCCGGTCCCCATGATGAGTGCGGGTGGTAGGCACATTTAGTAGTCCGGGGCCTTGGGATCGCAGCAGGTAGGGGAGAGGTCAGCAGGGGCAAGAAACCGGGCCAGTTCCAGAGGGGTGCCAGAGCTAAGTACTTTACTCGCGAGGCACCCAGTGCTAAAGTTAAGGTAATTGAGCGGGGATAGCCAGCCAAGCTTCTCGTAGAGCTCACAGTGATGGGTGGCCAGGGCAAACTGACAGATGTTGTTGTACGTTGTGCTCCACTTGCTTAGGAGGGTCTTAGAAGTATGAGCAAATATGAGGGAGCCGTAGTGGAGGGAGAAGTAGTACTCCCTGGCCAGAGCTATCTGAGCCACTGGAGTGAGTTGCACCGAGCCCTGTAGGCCATCCCAGCTTACGGTTTACCCTGCAGGCATTATGGATATGACTGACAAGGTCCAGTTGGGGATCAGCGTCCTCCCAAGATATTTGAGGAGTCCGGTTGGGAGAGGAGCCATCTTCGTAGTTGATATGAAGGGAGTTGAAGAGGCCTGTATTTGGCAGCTGAACCGAGAAGACTAGCCTGGGTTTTGTTTTGATTGAGGACCAATTTATGGTTGGAAGCCAGCCTGGATGTTCAGGGTCTTCAGATAAAGTGTCGGTTTAGTGTGGCTGTATCACAGGAGTGGGCCAGGAGAACCAGGTCATCCGCATACATGGTGACACGGCAGCTGGAGACCACATCAGGAGATTGTTGATGAACAGGGAAAAGAGTAGGGGACCCAGCACAGAGCCCTGAGGGACACCAGAGGTAACAGGCCGGGGGCCAGAGAGGACTTTATTGAATTTAGTTAGTTGTTTTCTGCCATATAGGTAGTCAGAGACCCAGTTTAGGGCAGAGGGGGACAGACCAAGGGACCTCATCTGCAAAGGCAAGCAGGTCGTGGTCAGCGAGGTTGACGCCTTGGATAAGTCAATAGATACCACACATGAGAGTTTTCCCTGATCCATAACTGCTCTGATACTGGAAGAGACAGAGATGAGAGCCGTGGTAGTGCTGTGCCCTCTACGAAAGCCGTGTTGGGCCGGGGTCAGCAGACCATGGGAGTGGATATACTCCGAGATTTGTTTGGCGACCACCTTTTCTAGGAGCTTGCTGACAGCAGAGAGAATAGCTATGGGACAGTAGTTGCCCAGGATTTTGGGGTCGCCCTGCTTAGGGACAGGGATGACCTTGGCAACCTTCCAGATATCAGGGATCAGTCCCTGGGTAAGGGATAGGTTGAAAATATGGGCCACCGGGGAGGTTATAAGGGGGGCTCCTAGTTTGAGAAGCTTGGGCTCCAGGTCATCAGGGCCGGGGCTAGCATTCTGGGAGAGACCAAGAAGGAGAGACCGCACCTCGCTTTCCGATACCGCCCTTAGGCAAAAAGGAGGGCGGGGCAGACCAGACTCCCGCTGTGACGTGGAGGCAGAGCCGCTTGAGTTCTGGGCTGAGGACCCGAGCAGGAGAGCAGAAGGGAGGTCAGTGAAATGAGAGTTTAGTGCATTAGCAATCACGTGAGGATTGTTGCAGGAAACTCCTTCGATGAGCATGTCAGTGACCCCGGAGTAGGAGCTACCGCCGACCAGTGATTGAATAGTTCTCAGAACCGCCTGGGGTCTTTGGCAGAGCTGAGAAGGGCGGCCTTGCAGAAGTTGCTTTTGGCCCCCCTGATCATTTTCTTGCACTCATTTCTGAGTTTTCTGTATTGCTGTAGTGAGGCAGTATCGTGTGAGCGTTTTAACTGATGCCAGCATTTGTCTCTCGCTCGCATGCGGGAGAGGAGGCCCCCATGCAGCCACTGGGTGGCTGTCCCACGAACCCTACGCCTAGTGATAGGGACATGCCTATCTTGTAGATCCACAAAGATGTTGTGGAACACGGCGGTGGCAGATGAGGGATCCAGTGCTCTATAGACTGTTGACCAGTCCATAAACCTGAGTTCCTCCAGGAACAGGTCCGGGTTTAATCTGGCAAAGTTTGAACCTGGATGATTTTGTGGGAACCTTAGGGAGGGATATTCCACATGCACGAACCGGAGGTGGTCCGATATGGCGTCGGGTGACCCTTACTGAGGAGATCCTCTGGGACGGTTTGACATAATCCAGTCCAAGAGGAGCAGGAAGTGCCGTTTGCCTTGCGGTGGTGGACTCCTTACAAGTTGTGTAGGGATTTGGTGGCAAGCAGGGCCTCAAGCTGTGACGTTATCCCCATCCCAGTTCAGGTTAATGTCCCCCAAGATAAGGAGTTCGTTTACCCCTGCACTGGGACAGACAGTATCCAGAAGATGGGAGAGGCCCTGCAGCCCGCCCTTTGGTGGGTTGTAGGAGCATACCACGTGCAATTTCTTGGTGTTGCCAAGCAGCAGCAGCACGGTGTGGAGGAGCTCACAGGTTGACGGCAGCACAGAGGAATGGTTTATAAGGGATACATTGAGGTGGGCCCTGTAGTAAATCAGGATACCACCTCCCCTTTTGCTCCCTGTTCTGTCCTGCCGTTTGAGCTCATAGCCAGGAAGCCTGCAGACCGAGTCGGGAATCTGGGGTTTGAGCCAGGTCTCGGTTATCCCCAGGATGTCAGGCTTGTAGAGAGTGACCCATGCAGTGAGCTCATCAAGGTTGGGAAGTAGACTCAGAATGTTGATGTGAGCAACTTTCAGGCCCTTTTCCATCCACCATTCCTGAGGAGAGTCAAGGGTGGTGGGGCCAGGATTAACCTCTATGTCGCCAGATAGGGCAAGGGACAGTAGGATGAGCCACAGGAGGGGTCCTCTCGGGGGGGGGGGGCCTTTTGATTTCTGGCCTCCAAACCCGACGTCGTTTTATCTGGATTTGGGGCAGGACTAGTCTAGGCAGCAATCCGCTAGGGGGATGGCAGGGACCAACGGTATTAGCCATAAGGTTAGAGAACGTAAAATCGGTCGCGGAGTATTGGTGGATGGACCTGCCACAGCCACTGTCCTGGCCAGGGGCAATGTCCGAGAGGACGTGGATGAGTCCCAAGATAAGGGTAGCCAGGAGAACAAAGTGGGGAGGGGGGGAGAAACGGATTTCATTAGCAGAGATCATGCCAAGAGGCCAATCCTGGATTGAACAGGGGGTATACTGTAGAGGACCTGGGAGCATTGAGGTGACAGAGAGCAGTGTCAGGCAGGAGCGCCGAGCAAACACCAGGGAGTGTGACTACTGACCTTGTGTGATAACGAACACCAGGGGTGTGGCTAACTGACCTGATGTGATGATAACGAGCTCTAACTGAGGTCCAAAGACACTTTAGCAATGACAGTAAAATTTTGGATTTAAAAACAGTTTCAGGATACAAGTGACTGCCTGAAAAGGTCAAGGAATTAACACAATTTGGAATTAAGCAGTAAAACACTTTTAGTAAATAAGCAGCAGTCACAGGATGCAGCAGGTTACTGGGTGAGTTTGGATGGAACTGGGTTTGCAGGTTAGTGAGCACAGAAAGGCAGGGCATAGGAGAGAAACCTGGGAGGAGTAAGTTCGGCTCCACCCTATCAAGCCAATAGACAAGTTAGCTGGCAGTGGGCGGAGTGAAAGCGAATGGATTTAAAAGTCACCTCCGAACCAGGGCGAGTGGGTGGGCTATTAAAAGCCGTCGCTTCACCATGGATGGCAGCTGGGCTTGCCGACAAAGCAGTTCTCCTGCAACCAGCAGGAGCAATTGTAAGCCTTTGAAATTTTCATATTCCTTCTGCCTTCTGACTGGGTCCTGAGAGGCCGCCGGTGCTTGCCAGAACCAAGCCAGCACCTCCACTTCAGACGTTTACTTGGAGCCGAGGCACTGATGCGAGGCGAGAGGGACCCTCCAGGTCAAGTCTCCCTCTCTCCCCTCCGATGAAAAACAAAGTAGTATCTTTAGCAGGGGAGCACCGTTTTAAAGCGGGAGGGCTTAGGAGGAGGGACATCAGCCAATCCCAGGCAAGGTAGGCAAGAGAGTTTTTCGGCACCAAAGTTAAAGTTGATGGACAAAGGGCAGGATTTCGTCCGCATGCCGTCGCTTCACCATGGATCGCCGCTGGGCTTGCCGACAAGCAGTTCTCCTGCAACCAGCAGGGACACGATTGTAAGCCTTTGAAATTTTCCTTATTCCTTCTGCCTTCTGACTGGGTCCCGAGGAGGCCCGCCGGTGCTTGCCAGAACAAGCCGGCACCTCCACTCTGGAGCGTTTTACTTGGAGCCCGAGATACTGATGCGAGGGCGAGGGGAGGGGCCCTCCAGGTCAAGGTCTCCCTTTCTCCCCTCCGATGAAAAACGAAGATGAAATATCTGCAGAGTTCTTTTGAAAAGCCTATCTCAGCTGGTGGGAATAGCAAGTCTGGGAGACAGATCAGAGTACTCACGTATTTGTAAATTATAATATAGTGTTTTCCTGCCAAACATTTGAGATTTTATTCTCAGTTTAGGTTACATAACTGAAAGATTAATGGGTATGGTGGTGTTAGTTCAGTTCCTAAAGGGCAGTTGTTCAGATCAGAGTGTTACCACATACAATTGGGCACAAACATCACCAATGCTGCATTGAACCCTGCTGTACCATGGGACCCCCATAAAATGACACTGTATCTCATGGAGCCTTCCCACTGTCTTTTTAATGCAAACATTAATTCAATCGCTATATAAATCCAACAATAAAGTGGATTTTATTTTCAGCCATAAGGCATACTCAAAAAGCAATATTAAAAGACTGTAGGGCTATGCAAGTAAAGTCCAGAATACCTTTTCTATTTCAAATTTTAAGTGATGGATTTAACCTTCAAGGAACAAAATGAGGCAACTATTACAACTGGAATCTGAAGCCCTCTTTTAGGAATCTTCAAGCGGTACATGATTATTTTCTTGAATACTGTACATGGTAAGTGTAAACGGCACTCCAGTTACTTGAGTATTTGTTATTTGGTATCATCATATCATCACAGGTAATATAGCCAGAAAAAAAGAGATAAGTACCTATCAAGATTGTCAGACACTTCTCAACTGGGATGTCCATTTATACCAATTTTTATCATAAAGGCATCAAGGATCCTTTTGAATGAGTCCAAATCACTACTCTGAACTATGTTTCCTGGTAGACTATTTCATAGGAGGACCACTCTCTGGGAGAACCATGCCCGTCTCCTCTTTGTTTTGAACAACTCCCCTTTTAGCTGCCTTAGATTTATGGAACACATACAGAAAGAAAATGCTGTAGCCCTCCCCAACTGGTCAAGGTGAGTCCTGTGGCCATCTCTCCACCACCATCATCTCCAACCCTCCACCCCCTCCTCCATTAGCCACAAACACTGATTCTTAAAGATGGGTTGCCTCCTGTCAAAAGGCAACTTGTAGCAAATGGGCCCCCAGACTGTCCCAAGAGCCATGATTTGGTGGGGCCAATATCAGTCAAACTCCAGCTAGTCAGTTGGTCCCTCAGAACTAACCCACAGCAAACCTTTTGTTTATGGTCAAATGACAGCCCAAGCTGTGTGCACAGTCAGGAGAAGGGCAGGGGGAGAGGTCTTAAGTCATTAATGTGATGCTACTTGGCAGACTAACCTACCAGTCTGCCTGCTGTTAAAGATGTTGTAAGGCTGATCTTCCACTTTCCTCCTTCCTGTACACACTGTTTAGACAGTTAAATGGAAGTGAAAGAAAGGTATGTTGCAAGTTGGGGGGGGGGGCATCATATTTGACTACTATCGACCATCAGATCATGATTTGGGGATCAGGAAGGGGCCTAAAGTACATGCTACTAATGGCCCTTTGCATTGGGGAGGAGGGGGTTGGGCCAGGGAGGAGAGATGTATTGAAATCATGCTATTGACTGATACGGGATTTAGTTGCAAAAATCAATGTTTGGGAGAATAGGAGAGGGAGTGGCCATGGAGGAAGAGCTATAGTTTTGCTTTTTTGTGTGCTTTTTTTAATTTTATTACAAAATAACCAAATATCTGTGATACCAAATACAAATACTCACTGACCAAATGTGCTGACATACGCCTAGAAGAGTGTTGAAAAGAAAGCCAGTTTTAATGGCTGCCTTATTTTTTTTCTTTGAGGACTAAATGTGTTTTAAATTTTGAAAACAAAAAAGGAAAATGCCAACACAGAATAAGTATGCTTGTTATTGCAGAGTTGTCTGGAATGACTATTTTTGGAACCACGACTGGTTAGATCATACTGTTAAAAATATAAAGAATACCAGGGCCGGGATATTCAAAGGGGTTGCACCTGGCGTAACAGAGTTGTGCTGGCGCAACCTCGCTCTGTGTCCCGGAGGGATATTGAGAAGGCTGCCTGGCAGAGCACAAATCCTGATGCATCAGGGCACAATGTAACTGTATGCAGCGTAGATGCAGGGGGTATGCCCATGCATATGCATCCATCCAGATATTCAGCCTAAATGGCACATATGCCAGTGCACTCCTGCACTATGCGCTGCAAAGTCAAAGTTGAAACCCGTGAAACAGTGGAACAATTCCTGGCCACCCATAGGCAGGCTGCTGTATTGCAGGGTGCAACACAGCAGCCACCAGCCGTGGGTGGCTGCCCGGCCACCTAGAACACCGTCAAGAAGCACCCACATAACCCTGGTAGTTTAGTGGCACCCCTCTTCCTCCCATGTCCCCGATTGGCAGTAAAAGTAGAGATAATGAAGCCCTGGTAGTCTAGTGGTACCCCCTTCCCTCCTGTGTCCCTGACTGGTGGTAAAAGTAGAGATAATGAAGCCCTGGTAGTCTAATGGTAACCCCCCCTCCCGTTGCCATGATCGCAGTATGGCTCCATAGAACACTTTCCTGGTGATCCAGTGGCACCCCCTTCCCACCCACACAGAACCCCATGCCCACCCTGCTCTTCCACACAATCATTGGTGGGCGGCTGCAACCCACCCACATACTGCCTGGCCACCCACTGAATGACAGGTACAGTATGGACTGTATGCCCATTTGTCCACAGTGTGGACCAATGGGCTTGCAGGGCACACTGTACTAAACAGACCCAAATATGTGAATGACTTCATTCACATATATCTAGTACAGTATGCCCTGCAAGCCAATTGGTCACTTACAGTCCATACAGTACCTGTCATTCGACGGGCGGCTGAGCGGTATGCGGGTGGGTTGTAGCACACCGCCGATGATGGGAGGGGGAGCAGGGTGGGCATGGGGTTCTGTTTGGGTGGGGGGTGCCACTGGATCACCAGGGAAGTGTTCTGCAGAGCCGTACTGCGATCATGGCAATGGGAGGGATGGGGGTACCACTAGACTACCAGGGCTTCATTACCTCTACATTTACTACTGATCAGGAACATGTGAGGGAGGGGGTACCACTAGACTACCAGGGTTTAAATAAATGTACATTTACCGCCGATCAGAACATGGGAGGGGGGTCCACTAGACTACCAGGGAATTGCTGTACTGCGGTTTTACCACAGTTGCAGCTGGGGGATGCCCCAGGACCCCCACTGTGCACACATCATTCTGTGCAGGGTGCAGGCACACTTTGCCAGGCGCCTGGTGCAGAGCATGCAAATGGGGCCATAATGACATGCAAATGGCCTCAGTTGCACCTTGCATAGATTATGGCCTCATTTGCATGCCCTCTGCTGAATATCGCAGGTGATGCACCCAGCGCAACTGCGTTTGTGCTGGGGCATCCCCATGTTCCCCATCTGTGGCTTGCACAGGCGCAGTGCCAATGTGCCATGCACAGTATGTGCGCTGACCTTGCCATATTCAACAGTGCTGCAGCATGGCACATCACTGTTGAATATTGCCTGGTCCTGACCCCAGCGCACCCCAGTTGCGCTGCACCCTGGCTTGCACTACTGCCTGGCGCAGTCCGAATATCTGGGTCTGGATGGGCAACTATGCAGAATCAGTGTGTTCTGCCACAGAGGGGATCTGATTCCCTCCGACCTTGAGAGTGAAGCTTGAGAGGTCCATGGGAATAAGAACCCCAAGGTGGCAAAACACACTGGTTGTGCATAGAGTTGCGCATCCTGTATTTTTTATAATGTATAGTACTGTGTGAAATATGTGTTTTTGAGTTATTTTGCTTTCAAAATCAAACTGACTCATGCAGTCTCTAGAGGTTCTAGAATGATGTTCTACCACAGTAGGGTAGAATCACATTCCATGACCTTGGAACTGTGGTAGAACAGCATTTTGAAAGGGATGGAATTCTATACAGAACAACACTCCACTATACACTATATAGAGGATAAGGTGTGGTCTTTGGTTAATAACCATGCTATAATGTATGGTAAGTGCCTATTAACCACCATATCAGCAGTCACACAGCTTTGTTATGCACTGTTTAGAATTTTAAAAGTTGTTAACCACACTTCGGAACTTCCAAACAGTGGCATAGCAAAAAAGAATGCATCAGAGTTCCATAATTCTCACACATAAAATGCAAACAGTGGTTTTTGACCACACACTATAAAAGATGATGGCTTGGGATCGGGTGACAACCACACTGAAATCACCTCTCGTGGTTGCTAGGGCTACAGTAAACCTCTCGAGCTGCACTCTTGAGGTTTACCATGTTGCCCTTGCAACCACTCGAGGTGATTACAGCGTGGTTATCACCTGATCCCCAGCCATTATCCTCTATGTAAACCCTTCAGGAGGTTGCCATGACATCATTGTAAATGTTTTCAGATGTCATGGCAACCTCAAGAAGTGTTTTCAGTGTGGTTACTTACCAAAGACCATACATTATATTTTATAGTGTATGGGCTATCAAGGTTTTATAATCGCAGATTGAATTACTTTGCTTTACTTTACTGAATCACTTTACAGAACACTGATTTTTGTCAGCACTGTGTTTTGTTAGAACATTGATTGTTGTAAGCTTTCCATTTTGTTAGAACACTGATTGCTGTGAGCATTCCGTTTTGTTATACCATTGATGTGACATACTCAAGAAGGGTTAACAACAGAGTGATGTCATAACGATGGCATAACAAGGTTGTAATCTGCTTGATTTCAGTTAATAATAAGGGCTCCCCTTACATTATAATGTGATAGCCATCACAGCCAGAGGCCTTTTCAACCTGTAAAGAATTTTACACTGTATCTTATGGATTTCAGTGTAGGCAGTGATGGCCACTGCCACTTTTTATTCATGGTGTAAAACAGCACAGTGAAATTTCTCCTCCTATGTATATGTATGTCTCCACTGTTTGCACCGAGCATTGTAATTCACTCTGTGCAGAAGAGCTTTGTAAATAGCTGAAATACATTTGGAGTTTTTTTTTTTTTTTAATAATTGCTGTTTTTTAAAAAACATGAGAGAATGTAGCCAGATTTTAATTTTAGATTTATTGGAAATTAAGTGCTTAACTTGCACGTAGTGAAATAATTACTGCAGACGCACTGCCAAGCAGTCTATTAAGTCAAAGGATATTACAGTGCCTCTGTGAAGGAGATCCAAGAGGTATAAATAAGGAGATTGGGTTTTAGGATCTCTATCTGTGATTTGCATGCCCATGTGCTGTCTTTAATTGCTGCAAATTTTATCTTGGCTTGTCTGACTGCCCTGTAGTTGGGTGAAGGGTGTTAATTGTCTGGCCTCTGACCTCAGCTACATGACAACTGGAGGTGGGGCTTAGTCAGAGTTAAAGTAGCAAGCAGATTTTATTTTCTCAGAAGAAGCCAGAAGGGGAAGGAAGTAAACATATTCAATTCAGTGCTTTAGAGTAACTGGTAATTGCTATTTTTCTTTTAAACTTAGATTGTGGGCTTTTAGTGACACTATACTTTCTTTGTTGTCTTTACTTATAATTGTTTTTGGGCTGTTGAGAATTTAAAACATAGTGGTGCTGTAATTCTGTGCTGTCTTTAATTGCTGCAAATTTTCGCCCCCCCCTCCTTTCCCCCAACTCTTAATTATATGCCCTGTTAAATCTGATTGACAGGAGCTAAACACAGGGTATAGTAAGGGGTGTAAAGTAGGAGGGGCATAAGTAGGAAGAAGCCCACCCTCAGCACGACAAGTGTTTTGACTCATTTATTTATTTATTGGTTTCTTTTTCTTTAAAAAAAAAATATATATTATCTGAGGATCAGTGGCAGGATTTTTAGTACAGTAAATTAATAAAAAGGGAACTAGGAGAGCTTCAGTAGCAGACAAGTAGTAGAATTGCAGTATAATGTGGGGAGTGGTGCAATGCAGTGGCTGTGGGGCAGCCATATTCAGGCAGACCTTCTGGACACTGAGGTGCTGCCCTATCTGCATGCATCTCTCTGGACTGTGGGATGAGGTAGCCAGACTCAGAGCAGAAGTAAACTGGGTCAGAGTACCATCACCCCTATCCAGGGACCACCCAGTCCAATGCAACTGCCTCAAAGGATGCCGAGAATGAGGAGCACTTGGATGACAGTGGGCTCAGGAGGGTTAGAGCAGTCAGGCAGAGGCACATCCCAGATCCTATTCCACTCAAGAACTCATATGCCACACTGGCAAATGAGGACAACCAAATAAGTACCCAATGAAGTGGAAGGAAAGGATGTGGAGGTTAGCCAGGAGGTGACCTCAGTGGGGAAAGCAGTGGACCCCAGAGGAGGAGGCGAATCCTGGTGGGGGACTCCATCATAAAAGGGATCCAGCTAGGAACACAGGAGGGGGAGGACAGGGAGGTGAGGTGCCTACTAGGTGCCACGGCATGGAGAGATGGAAGGAAGATCCTGGGGCTCACTGGGAAGGCAAGACGGCAGGGTGAGCTGGATGTCATTATCCACCTAGGTACTAATGACCTGGCAAATGGGGAGCCAAAGGAAGTTCAGGAAGAGTTTAGGAAACTGGGGAGGGGTCTCAAGCAAGTAGCTACTTCTGTCACTTTCTCAAGTACTACCTGTGAGGAGCAAGGGAAACATAAGTGCATGCACCAGGAACTTTAACTCATGGTTGAAGAACTGGTGCTGTGAGGAAAGGTTTGATTCATTGGTGACTGGGGACCCACCTGGAGGGATGGAGGTTTGTTCAAGCCTGGCGGCCTGCATCCATCCTGGAGAATCGAGCACTCAATGATAAGTTTAAATGCTACATTGACAAGCATTTAAACTAGCAAAGGGGTGGCAGGCCAGCAAGGAGGTACCCCTTGCTCACCCCCACAGCTAGCAGTGGAACCAGTGAACTAGAGGGTGGCTATCTCTGCAAAGCAGTGTGCAGAAGATGGAGATTAGTGCCCAAGAGGTGGATAAGCAGAAAGCGGGCAAAATTCAGCAGAAGGGCAGACAGCAAGGAGAACCAGGGATAAATGACAACCAAGGAAGGGGCTGGAGTAAAACAGTGAAACAGTCTAGGGAGGTCAAATCATGGAAAGCCATGTGTGCAAATGCCAGGAGCCTTAGCAACAAGATGGAAGATCTGGAGCCTGTCATGGTACAGTCGGACCTGGACATTGTGGCCATCACTGAAACCTGGTGTAATGATAACCACGACTGGGAGATGGCCATGCCATGCTACAACATATTCAGAAGAGACAGAGCAGGCAGGAAGGGAGGAGGAGTGGCACTGTATGTGAAAAATGACATAAGGGCCACAGAGATCCAGGAGGAACAAAATGGAGGAGAGATACTGTGGGTTAAGCTGGAAAGGAAAATGGGGACAGTCACCCGCACAGGTGTGGTCTATAGACCACCAGCCCAGGAGGAAGAAACAGATAGGGAGCTGATGCTAGCCATCCAAAGGATGGCAGACAAGGGTGAGGTTGTACTGGTTGGAGACTTCAATATTCCAGACGTGGACTGGAGCATCCCAGCAGCAGCATCAACTAGGAGCAGATTTATCCTGGACTCCCTTCAGGGTGCTTTCCTCAAGCAACTGGTCATGGAACCAACTCGGCAGAAGGCAATACTGGACCTTGTGCTCACAAACAGGGACAGTGTGATGGGGGTAACAGTGGGGGAGCACCTGGGAAACGGTGACCACCAGTCATTGTGGTTTGAAATCACAGAAGGAGCAGAACCAAACCACACAAAAACACGTATCCTGGATTTTAGGGAAGACTTTGGGAAAATGGGAGATACTTGAAAGAGGCATTAAGGGGAATGGGACAGGAATCAGGGGTTGAGGAACAGTGGGCAGTATTTAAAATGGGGATTATAAGAACAACAGAATTATGCATTAAGCAGGTTAGCAAGAGGAAAAGGAAGAGGAGACCATTATGGTTTTCCAAAGAGGTAGCAAAGAAAGTGAAAGCCAAAAAGATTGCATTCATGCAATACAAAAGAACAGGCAGAAGGGATAGGAGAAGTACCAGGAGAAGCAAAGGAGGCAGGGAGGTCAGTAAGGGAAGCCAAAGCTCAGACAGAAGAACACATTGCAAAATCAGTGGGTGGGGACAAAACCTTTACAGGTACATAAGTGAAAAAAGAAAGACAAGGGAGGGATAGTGAGACTGAAGGGGAGGATGGGGGCTGCGTGGAGGATGACAGTAAAGCTGACATATTGAACAGGTATTTCTGCTCAGTCTTTACTGAAGAGGAGGAGGGTAATGGGTCTGAAGGAGTACAAGGGGTGAGAATGGTACAGAAATGGACACAAGTCCTTTACAGAAAGGGTCCTGAAGGAACTGGAAGTAATAAGAGTTGATAAAGCAATGGGGCCAGATGGGTGCACCCCAGGGTCCTTAAAGAACTAAGAGAGGTGGTGGCTGAACCTCTGGCTATCCTGTTTAGCCGATCACTGGAAACAGGGGAGGTACCCAAAGACTGGAGGACAGCAGATGTAGTCCCCTTATACAAAAGTGGGAACAAAGAGGAAGCAGGGAACTACAGACCAGTCAGCCTCACCTCGGTAGTGGTGAAGATCATGGAAGCACTACTGAAGGAGAGATTGGTGGAACATCTGGTTGTCAATGGACTACAGGACCCAAGGCAGCATGGTTTCACCAGGGGGAGGTCATGTCAGACCAACCTCGTTGAATTTTTTGACTGGGTGACTAGGGAGGTGGATCAGGGGAGGGCAGTGGACATGGCCTATCTGGACTTCAGCAAGGCCTTTGACACTGTGCCACAAGAAGACTATTACAAACTGGGGAATATGGGTGTGGGCAGGACAGTAGTGTGGTGGGTAGGTAACTGGCTGGGTGGCAGGACACAGAGGGTGGTGGTAAATCCTGTCACTCCACAGAGGAAGAGTGACCAGTGGGGTACCACAGGGATCAGTGCTGGGACGGTCCTATTCAACATCTTCATCAGTGACATTCGCATGGGACCTAGAAGGCAGAATTTCACTGTTCGTTGATGACACAAAGCTCTGTAACAGAGTAGACACACAGAGGGTGTAGACAGAATGAAGCGACCTGCAGAAACTTGAAGAATGGTCAGGGTTTGGCAGTTGAAATTCAATGCAAAGAAGTCAAGATAATGCATATAGGGGCACAAAATCCTGGCACAATATATCAGTTGGGGGGTGAGGATATGGCATGCACCAAGCAGGAAAGGGATCTTGGGGTTATCATCTCTGATGACCTCAAGGTAGGAAACATGTGACAAGGCAGCAGGTAAAGCAAATAGGATGCTGGGATGTATAGGCAAAGGCATCACCAGCAGGAAAAGGGAGGTCATAATTCCGCTATACAAGACACTAGTGAGGCCCCACCTGAGTACAGTGTACAGTTCTGGAGACCATACCTACATAAGGACATAGACAGGGTAGAGAAGGTTCAGAGGAGGCAACAAAGATGGTGCATGGATTGCATCACAAGTCCTATGAAGACAGGTTGAAGGAACTGAACATGTACTCCCTGGAGGAGAGGGATATGATAGAGACATACAAGTATCTTACAGGGAGGAACAGGGTGCAGGAAAACACTATTTTTAAGCGAAAAGATGTTCCAGGACTAGAGGGCATGGGATGAAGTTGGAGGGAGGACGATTCAGAGGAAACATGAGAAAGAATTTCTTCACAGAATGGGTGGTGGACAAGTTGAACACCCTGCCAGAGGAAGTGGTGGGGGCTGAAACAATCACGGGATTTAAGAATGCATGGGATAGACATAAAGGAATTCTGGATATCAGGGGTAAGGGGCAACAGACTTCTAGGAAAACAAACTGAACTAACAAGCTCAAATGGGCAGACTGGGTGGGCCATAGGCCCTTATCTGCCGACACTGTCTATGTATTTGCATGCCCAGAATTAAATCCATTTTGCAGGACTGGCTTGTGATTATTGGAATACCTGATGGATTGGAATCGGATATCTTTTAGAGCACTAACTGTTAGGTTTATCAGAGAGTTATAAAAGTAGAGTCAGATTTCTGGTCATAGAGATGTACAAAGAGTATATTAGAGGAGAGTCCCCCATGGGGCATCTCTCTCCCTCTCTTCCAGGGAAAACCCAAAGCATTATGAGGTAGCAAACAAAAAATCATGGATGTACTGTAGTGTTCACCTGACAAGACAGGGAGTAAAGCCATAAGTCTTAGACTTCCAGTTCCTCCCCATGTAGAGACAAGCTTAGTTTTAAAAAGGGTATTCTCGGGGTCTTCATGGCTTAAAAATCTGTTTGAAGTCCTTTCCCCAATCTGCAACCATCCTTCCTTCTCAATAAACATGGTAACATTTGCAAAGAGCATAGCAGTTTTGGAAGAGGGTTTATTCTGAAATGACTTAAGATGCCCAAGTAATGATACAGGTATACTTCAACTGCAATCAGAAGTTGGAGGTTGGAGTGCAAGGGGTGGGGTGGGGGGGGGGGCAGCTGCAGTTTAATAAACAGTGTGCTGCACAGTCAAGCAGACTAGATAGACTGAAGGGCCTGTATCTGCTGGCAATTTTGTATGTTCGTATGCCCAGCTCTCTGATAATCTGGGTTATGTCTAGAGTAATATTTTGCACCTGTGTAAGTCCTCCAGTCTGAATCAAATCTTTATAACCAGATAGGTTAGATGAGAGGATACCACTAGCATAGTGAAACTGCATGAAGTCTATTTTATCAGATGTGGGGCTATAGAACTGCAGTACGTTTGACCTTGTATCCTGAAAACTGGGAGAATGCAGAAATCGTGTGAATGAGATTTGGAACACCAATGAGCAGGTTGGACATAAACAGGATGATATCTGCTCTCCTACACATTATAGATTAATGTTGCATGCCATGAGTGTTGATCTTGCATCTGCTCTTTTCTGCAAGAGACTCAATGGTCAGCACAAAAAGGTTAGTTAATAGTTAGCATCCCCATTGGTTTCCACACTGCAAAATGAACACTGTCCATTTAGTGTAATATAATATACTGTAATATAATAAAAAAATAATAATATAAACAAAGAAAGGTCAACGCAGAAAGATGGACAGAGAGAAACGGACAGCAAGCAAAAAAATAAAAATAAAAATAGCTACAACACTGATCAGTAAGCTGCAGCACCATCTACATGGCAACACTGCTCCACAGTCTTTTCCACATAAATTATACAGGCAAGAAAACAATACCCTGTGATTATATAAAACAATGCCTCAGTATGAGTACAAAAAACCACATGTTTTATACATATCCTTGATGCAGGATGCTTTTATACACCCTCCTGAGCTCAGCTCTCGCAGTTTATGTAGCATCCCACACCTTGGGTGTATATGAAGTTCACATCATGCATTCCTACCCATGTATTATTGTATATATAATTACAAGATAGCATTTGTAATAGCTAAATAACCCTGTTGTAATTTCTGGTTACAACTGGTCATGTATAACCATGAGCTGTCACTTAAACTTGCATTACTGACCATCCCAGTGGTGTGGAAAGCTAAGGAATTGAATGCCTTACCTCCTGCCATGCCAGAAACCCATGTTTGGGAATGAGCATGGGTTGCTGGGGGTCAGTGACATGGGAGAAGATTATGCATCCCAGGGACTGCTCTCCCCTCCCTCGGAAGGGGTGGCCAGCCATTTTGGCTTCTGATTGCCACTGGGAGAAGGCCAAATGGTGGTCTAAGTTAGCAAGTGGATTGAAGGGTGGGGCAGAATGTCTGAAGGATGTGTGCATCTCCACATACACATGATGTGTCACTGCAGCAGGGCTCTCTCATGGCCTGCACTGCCGCTCCACCAGTGGTGCAGTCTGGATAATTAACTGGGAGGAGAACTACCCTCCCAGTCCCACCATGAGGAGAATCAATGGGGACCTGGCCGCTGGTGTGATTGAGGTAGGCATACGTTGGTCACGGGTGGTGGGGACAGGGCTGAGAGCCACCCACCTTCCCCAGAAGGAAACAAAACGCAATGCGGAAAAAAATTTGCACTGCTGAAGCTACACACCCCAGCAGTACAACTGCTTCTCATATCAAACCATTAGTGTCTCTAACAGAAAAGAAGCTGAATTTGTACAGTTTAGAAAAAAAATCTTAACATTTAAATAACTGAACTGTGAGTTCCACAATGAGTTTATATAAGTGAACTGTGTCTCTTTAAACCCTTCCCTTATTAAAAATGCTGGATAGTAATTGGAAGAAAGCAAAATATGAGTAGGTGTGCGTAATGCACAAGTTTATGTACACCCTCAATGAGGGATGCTTTTATAAATCCCTTGAGCTTTACTACTTGGGTTGGCTCTACGATGCCAGTTCAATAACACTTTTGTCGACCGGCATCACAGTGACAGGATGCGGTCGACATAAATCCCGCTTGTCTCCCAGTCTGTTTTTCTATTGGGGGGCTCTGCCCCCCTCACCAAATATAATCACCTCTGAGTTGGAGTTGATTCGGGGAGGGGATGCAGGAGCGGGAGACAGTGTGCCCATCTCAGGTGCACCAACACAGCAACCTGTCGGTGAACTGTCGATTTTTTCAACAGCAATGTAGGTTACTGTGCTGGTGTCGCTGTCGGGGGTATACCATTTGGGTTAATGTAGCAACTCATACCTCAGATGTGTACAGTTCTGATTACATACACCTACCCATGTATTATTCTCTATATTACAGTTGATGAATAACAGTAAATGCTTTACAACCAATACACAATTTAACCCTGAATAGTCACTAAAATTCAAACACCACTAGGGTAGACAGCACCAGACAATCTGCTCGGGCACACTAGTGACCAGTTGTTCATTCTTAGTGCCGAGACATGGATGGACTGCTAATGCACCAGCTTACTCTGCCGGTATCCAGACATGGATGGACTGCTAATGCACCAGCTTACCCTGATGGTATCTTACTAAATAGGGAAATGTTGTCTGGACACCAGTAGAAACTCCCACACTAGCTTTGGAAGCATTACGGTGTCCCTAATGTCCACATCAGCAATCATCAGAACAGGCAAATGAGACCTTAGTTCAACATCTCATCTGAGAGCCATTTAAAAGAAGGTTAGGAAAATGTTGATAGAATTTAGATCTGTAGCAGGAAATGAGGTTTAAGGAATATACAAAGTAGAAATGATTAACAACATACCACATCTAACAATACAAACTCATCCAAGTCCCAACATTCTAAAACATCAGTTCCAAACATTCTAAAACAGTCATATCAAAATATCAAAACATTCAGATCCCCTCTACAAAACATTCAAATCCAAGAATCTAAACTATTCAAATTTCCCTTCCCAAAACATCCACATTCAAACATCCAAAACATCATAATCCCACCCAAAACATCTAAATCCAAACATCAAAAATATCCAAATCCCTATTGTCCAAACATTCAAAGACCATCAAAAACATTCATATCAAAACATCTAAAAACATCCAAAGCCAAATACTAAAAAATACAAATCCCCAACCCAAAACATCCCAATCCAAGCACTTAAACATTCAAATCCCTTCTCTCCAAAACATCCCAAATCCAGCCATCAAAAACATTAAAATCAAAACATCCACAGCTAAACTTCTAAAACATGCACAACACATTAAAACAATGTTAGTTTTAACAAATACACAGAAAATTGCCTCATGGAAGACATGATTTCCCCAAACTGTTTAACAAAGTCTATGGCACAGTAATCGGGGTCTGCATGCTTTCCAGCATCCAGTGAAGCAATCCCTGTATCTATTTTCAGCAATCTGATTGTAGTTCTTATGGTGTCCCTCATACCTTCCAGTATTTTCCTATGGGCCGAATCCAGGAAGAAGCATTCAGAGCCTCTATCTAAAAATCACGATCAAGAGTTGAACGATGTTGAATAAACATCTTGAACTTTTCATGACTAATTGCTTTGAAGAGTAAACTACTCTGACTTTGTCTTTAATTATGGTTATGAATGTCCTGCTCTGTTACCATGCAGTTAGGCATGTCAGGCAATATCCAGCTTTGTTTGAATGGTCACAAATTTTTTTAAGGATTGTTTACTCTCCTGCATGCCAGCCTGCCTCCATCAGCCAGCCCCCTGCTCCATTGCCTGCCTTACTTGAGACATATCCTAGTTTCTTCAAGCCCCCATAATTTTCCCCTATGGCAAGGTCCTCAGGGTGCCCTCAAGCCCATCCCAAGGACCAAATCCAGCACAGGTAGGAGTCACTGTTGATGGTGTGGGGACTGCAGGCACTTAGCTTCAGCCCGCAGTGGCCGGTATTCTTTTTTCTTTAGTCTTCTCTTGCCCTGAGACAACATCCAGGTGGCTCTAGCACAGCAGAACTGAACTGCCTTTGTCTCTGGTGGAGGCAAATGTTCTGTGGGATGCTCAAATCAGCCTCTTCCTATCCAGCCTCTCTGGACTCGCATCATGAGCACTGTCACATGTCATTAAATTTATCCCTAACAGCAATTTTTCTATCTCTGTCATAATGGAGGTCATTGTATGAGACTCTTGCTGCAATTAGTTGCTGTGCTGTTCTCCATGCATGAAATTAAAAAGATTTTATCCAAGACTCTGCTTTTGGATTAGGGTAGACCTATTCTCTATCATTACTGCTGCAAATGCCCTGACCATACCTCTTTTTTCCACAAGCTACAGCAGCCATGTCTTGACCTTGACTTCCTGTGTATTATTCACTACAAGAATGGTTTACCATTTTGTCAGCACATAAGCAGTAAATCCAGTATACTGTAAGTGTTGAGATAAGTCGGCTGCCTCCAGTTCTAATCCTCAACCTTGATGCTGCAATGCGGTCCAATATACTTGATTGTATAGCCTAATACCTTCACATAATCATAATTTGATTCAAACAGGCTTTCATGTGGACCTAGCAAATGAAGTTTTGGTGTTGGAATCTGTCCATTTTAGCATTAAACGCACATTTATTAGCCCCAACCGCTAGTATTGCTTCACAACCATCTAGGCAACCTATCTCCAATCTAATGGTGTTGTGAAGGAATACTTTAAATAATCTGGGGATATAGAGACAGATAAAATAAGTACAATATATCTTATCCCTGAAGTGAGCCTCACACTTCCAAAAACCTGCCTTCCTTATCCACAGTACAAAGGGTATATATATATATATATATATATATATATATATACACACACACACACACAGCATAATTTTGTGAATCAGAATCTCAGCATCCCTGCTATTGGATTTATATGAGAAGCTATATACCTTCATGAGCAAGTCTCTTTTAAGTTTATTATGTGACTGCAGAAATAGGTGAGTTTCCTGAAGCATTACAATGTGAACTTTTCTTTTTCAAGACAGTACAGTACTTTATGCCACTTTATTGGACTATTGAATCATTTCATATTTCCATGTACAGCATTAAATTATGGAATTTTCAGCCAAGGGGGATGAGATGCAGTACACATGGTCCTGACACTGTTAAAGTGATTTCCTAGTTTTTGAAACAAACAAACAAACAAACAAAAAAAAAACATTTGTAGACATCAGCAGGACTCGCATCTGAATTTCAGGGCACAGTCTTTATTATTAAGGTTATCTGCAAAAGAACAGGTTTTTCGACTATTAGAGTTCATGTGCTCCTGCTGTGTTTCCAACCCTAAAATCATAATCCTCTGCATGTAACATGAGAATAATTTCTGTGGAAAAGGCTAGGATGCCATGAGCAGAGATATTTGATATAATGGAAGATATAAGCAACATGTGCAGAAGCAAGTCTTAGAGAAATAGTGAAATTCAAATGTTTGAGGAATCTTATGTATGTGGGTTCTGCTAATGCTATCAGTCAATATTTTGCTGGAAACTGAAAAAAAAAAACTCTTAAGAAATTTAAACTATCCATGGTAGCGCAAAGAGACACTATGAAACAGGTAAACACTTATTTGGCCTGGTATCCCTTTCTACCGCCATCCTCCAGACCCCCCAAACTCTCACACACACTAGCAAACCAACATCTAAGGCTAGAAAAATGAACAATACAAACATTGGTTTAGGGTTATTATTCATATCAGGTTCCCATCTACTGTAGTACTCACAGTGCCTTTACACCACATAAGAATACATCATAACAACATAATTCAGTCAATCCATCCTTATTTTAATAATGTATTTCCTAAAAACATGACAGCAAATAATATTTTGCATTAAATCTATAACTTCCCACAGATGGGGCCAGCCTAACATGGAGAGGCAGTGTATTTCAGAACCTCAGTGCAATAACTGAAATTATTTTGAGGCATCTGGATGCAGGCAGCCCCATCAATGAACCATTAGTAGCAGAGTTAAGATTTGTGGTTGGCACAAAGGGCATCAGAAGGTCATTATGGTACGGTGGCCCCTGCCTGTCTAGGGTCATGTGTATCAGAAGAAGCACCTTGAGCTCGGTTCATAAAAAAGTTGGCTGCCAGTTCAAATAGTAAAGGATTGATGCATCTTGTTCAAATTGACTACTCCCAAGTTAGCAAACATGTAAGTGCATTCTAAACAAGTTGCAGCCTTTGAATCATCCCACATGGGAAATCCACATATAGTGCATTACAACAGTCAAGTCCAGACTCAGGGGCCACCAAGATATGCTCTAGAATCTCCATAGCTAAAAGGGGAAGGGGAAGGAAAGGCTGCAGTCTCATTATATCATGGAGATGTAAAGAGGAACTCTTACAATTTTCTGAAATCTGAGGTATTAAATGCAGGCTTCCATTAGTAAAGACCCTCAAACAGCAGGTGACGACAGACCTCTGCCAGGACACACCATCTAAACATGGAATTCCTACAGAGTGACTGAGTTTCTGTACACTCCTCTATGAGCATACCAGTATAATTTTAGATTTGTCCTGCTTCAATCTCAGACCAGCAACTTGAGATCAATCACCCAGTCTCAACAAGACAACTGGACAGGATTTTGACTGCGCTGTCAGAGTCTACTGAAAAAGACCGATATAGCTGGGTGTCATCAGAATAGCTGTGATAATCCTACCATATTTTCTAATGATAGTTCCCAAAAGCTACATATAGACACCAGAAGGATCAAGAGCCAACACCAAGGAGAGTGATACGCCACAGGTGGAAGAACTTGTGTAGATATAAAATGACCAAGGTTAACATACTGTGTTCTATCAAACATGTACAATCAAAAACTTCACCCCCGTCCCATCCCCCCCACTATGTGATAGATAGATAGACTTACAGACAGATTAATACATACATACATAGACAGACAGGCAGATTGTATGACACCTTTCCAAAGGTCAAGGTGCTGAAACATATAAAAATATACAAACCCAAAAGAACACATAACAACTAAAAAAATAACACATTACAATCAATAAATTCTCAGAATTTAAATATGGTACAAGTGTCGAAATATCTCACTGCAAAATGTGCAATCTCTCCCTCCCCACCTCACGTGTAGTACACTGCACATCAGTATAAACCTGTTTTGAACACGGACAGCTACCAGCCAAGGTTTAGAAAAAGTCAAAATAGGAAACTAGGCTGAGGCCACTAAGTTTGTGGAACTGCAGGAAGGGAAAAGAATTCAGGAAATAAGAGACAAATCTACGAACTTACAGTAACATCCGGATCAGCCAGCACGGTAATATCCAGCAGCTGTTTGAGCGTCAGAGGTTCTCTCATAATCTCTCATCCTAAGCATGATTCAGGAAAGTACTAAGCTGCTGCCTAGCACCATATCTAACTGTGTGGTATAACACATGTGAACTGCAATTCACATGGCATCACTGTCCCACCTAAACCTATACCGTTTGTCACCTGCAAATGGTCTCTGATATATGTGCTTCTGGACAACTGATCCTATGCTTAAGGTTGCCCAGAGAAGGATATCTTTACAGCAAGCCATATTTCTAAAGCAGAAGTCCTGGAGTATTTCACATACACATTCGACACAGAAGTCAAGGCATGAATGGGGACCTTGGTCACAAACACTCGGAAGAAGTTCCTTTATGTACTGGAGGCTGGGAGCCCTAATTAATATGGCTATGTCATACTTCAGTGGGCTGCTAAGCCCCAACCCCCACCCTTATGCCCAACCAACTGAAACAGAAAAGTGTCTGAAAGAGAGCCAAAAGGAAACATTGGTAACAAAACTGTCACAGTTGCCAGATCATGTAGTGAGTTCTTTTTTTGCTCCTTTCCATGCCCACTGGTGTCTCCCTCTTACAGCTCCCTCAACTGCCCCTCTCTGCCTACCATACTCAAACTCTGCTGCTGTCATACTCCTCCAGAATCTCAGAGATTCTCTATCAACCCCTCAGTTCCAGCTTAATCCTCCTGGGGCACCGACCTGCTGCCACCAGGGAGGAAGTGCCTTAGACATCAGAGGTGATAGACTGGAGGAAGGGGGGGCGATGAGTGGTCGATTAGCTTGGGAGGTGTCACAAAAGACCATCATCCTGTACACCAGATAAGGCAATTTTGCTATGTTCTCCAATCCTTCCACCCACCTCCCAACATCATGGCTGAAAGTCATTATGTCCTGGGGGGTACAGGGCAGCATATGGTCACCAACACCAAGAGCACATCAGCTGGGCTAACACCTGTAACTACTTCAGGAGTGGTGCTTGCCATTTGCTCCCTCCCAGGGAGAAAAGCATCTATGCAAATGTTCTTGGCCCTCCCAGCCTGTCTCAACTCGTCATCCCGGGTGCAGGTGGTGAACCCAGGTTGCGAATGTGCCAAGCAGGCACCTCACTGCTCAGTGCCACAGAGTTGGCTATCTAGTTTTTTTGTATTTATTTAAGTGTTTCACCAGGAAGACTTGCTGAGCAATATAGCTTGTTTCCAGATGCATCCTGTGGGGAAGGGGAAGTGGAGTAGTGCAAGTACATAGAATACAAGAATATAAGTGAACGATGGTTATAAACAACATATATACAGTCTCATTCATTACATACAGCCTGATAGTTAACAATATTTACAACATTTACAACATAAATACAAGGGCACTATGAATTCATAGCAGCCACGTACATTACAGCAATTGCAACCTGATATTGAACAAAATTAGCAGCATAATACAAGGATACATTGAATACATAGTACTTCATTAATACTCAAGGTAAGTTGGATAGGTATCTAAGTTGACAAAAGGACAAACAGTTCTAGAGGCTAACATTGGGGCAGCCCAGTGGGAATTTGTTGTCCCCCCCAAGTTTGTTCTGAGCAGTCATCAACACCACATTGCATGTTAACAGTTCTTCATACATGCTACATTCTCTGGCTCATTCACAGGATTCACACTTGCTAACAGTCTCTTCCATAACATACCTCCCTGGCAGGTGCATAAAACTAAAACGCTCTTTTGGGAGAGCCCAACATTGCCATATTAGAGCTAAATGGCCAGTTCAGATCACCTGTAAGTCGATCCAATAAGCACTGTTGTATAAACTGTTTAGCAGTAACATCCATGAATGTTTTCATAACTGCTTCTACCTTAATTACTAACTTTGTGGGAAGACAGAGCAGGGCTACATTCTAGGTCCTGGACGAGTGAGTTGCATCTCATATCCAGTGCTTACAGCATTGGCCCAATCACAATGAGACAGTCCCACTCCCCACAGTTTTTTTTTTTCTGGTTTCATTATTTAAAAGAAACAGAATGTGAGAGGACTCAAAGTCTCACTAATTTTGTATCTGGTGGGTGCTCGCATTCAGAGACAATGAAGCAAGTGGGGTAGGACTACTGGAATTCTAGTATGTCCGAAAGTATGTGACACACTGTAGCAAACACCACAACTGACCCCTGAGGAAGACCATGCCTTGGTCGAAGTGCTGGGTTAACTGGTTTGGAGAGTTACTTCATGTTTGAACCTTTAAGGAAAACCTGTCAAGAATTTTCTACCAAATTAAAGTTTTGGACTTTGAACTTGGCAAGCAGTGTTTGTCCTTTTCCAACTGGGAGTGCAGTGAGTTTACTGGATGCTTGTTACAATTGTTAGAGACTTGCAATCTCTTCACTGTACCTGACTCCATTGGTGAGCACACAGTAATTTTGTGGTTTCTTTAAATAAGTGTAGAGCAAATAAATATCTTGATGCTAAAGTGCAAGCGCAGTTCTATTACTGTATGGCTAAGATCAAACAAATAAATAAACAACCGCTGACAGCAACTTGTGTTCCCGAGCAGACTAGGTGGCCTGCAGACAGCATGCATACCTGATGGGTCATGCACAGCGTGCTGACATTTTGGCTAGTTGCCTTCCTCAGAGCTCTCTGCAGGCTGCCTAGTCCACTCGAGAACACCAGCTGGTGTCGGCGGTTGTTTATTTATTTGTTTGATCTTTAGCTACAGTGTATTGGAACTGCAACTGCACTTTAGCATTGGGATATTTATTTGCACTACACCCATTCCAGTTGTCCTACCCCCTTGCTTCTTTATTTAAAATACCATGCTGCCCCCTTCACTTTGATTGTCCAATGCACCAAACAAAAAACCAAGATCCTGTCCTGAATCTATGTGATGCCATTAATGGCATTAGATATGGGGGATATTAGAGATAAGGAGGGGCAAACAAGCTTGGAATTATAGGAAACTCATGTTTTAAAAAAGAAAATCAAAACCAAATGGGGAGTTCTTTAGCACCATTTCAGTTCTGTGGCTAATTCTTCAGTTGCAGAATTCCAAGGGTCTTTAGTACAGCGTAATAATTGCTGACCTTTTTCTTTCCCTCTCAGTGGCCGGCCATATGTAAAACCAGCCATCTTGCTGCTTAGTTCTGCTTTTTGCAGGCTACTGGACCCGTTTTTGTGGAAATGGGATGCAAAAGTATTTGTACTAGGGGACATACTCAACTGTGAATACTGTTTAGCAAGGTAACATGATGGCAGAGAGGGACTTTGGGTCCATCTTGCCCAGGAGTCTACCTTAACTTTTTTTGCACTAGCTAGCTGGGCTACTGAAACAGAGCTGGCACTAGCCTGAAGAAGTCTGCACTAGCCCGCAGTCAGTATGGTTCACAGTGATTTGTTAAACAAAAGCCAAATAAAATCGAAATGTATCAAGCATGTGTCTTTATTTGAAACCTAAATTACAAATGAACTTTGTGAAATAAAATACTTCATATACATAACACTCAGTGAAGTCAGTGTCTTAATGTCATTGTCTTAAAGTTCTGAATATAAAAGTCAAACCATCCTTAAATGTTGCTTGATTGCGTGGTGTCAGGGGAGTGTGGCTCACTCTCAAACATACTTGTATCACTATCACAGTCACTCTCAGCTCAGACAGACCACAGGGGCAAGGCTGAAAAGAACAGCGGCGGTCAGCATGCTGGTTTAATCTCCCTGTGTTCCTGGGCTGTAGCCCATTAATCTCTTGTTTGATTAGCACCATGATCTCTCACTGTTCTGATCGCACCCTGGTGTGAATGCTGGTGAATCTAGCGATGTTGTTTTACTTTGGGGAGGAGCGGACTCGGAGGACTATCTTTGTGCCTCTACTGCCTGTGGAGATAGAGACCAGCCGTTACAGTGAGGACGGAGGAGCCCGTTTTCTCACTAGTGCATATTTGCTGCAGCTGCTGCTTCAGAGTTTTGGAAGCAGCTTCTCAGAATGATGGTGACCATAGGGTGGCAGGGTTGGGACAAGGCATCTTACTGTTCTGACCATGCCATGTCCTGACTCCTGAATGCTGCATGGTGTTGATTGTTCAGTTTTGGGGGGGGGGGGGAGATGCTCCGGTCGCATTTTTCCTTTGAAGAGCCCATTTTCTCACTTGTGCATATTATCTGCTGCCACTGCTGCTTCACAGCTTCTCAGTCAGTGACCACAACATAGGGTAACAGGGACAAGACTAAAACAAATGGAACAGCGGAGATGAGGCCGGAGTGAATTACTAGCCAAACTAACTTTATTTCAGCTTCAGCAGTCTGTCTTGATTTAGTTCTGACCCAACATTACAGCACACATGCTGCCATACCACTAGTCTTGACTTAAATACTGAGCTGCTTCTCTTTAATTATGTACAGTTTATGGTCTAACTTTTCCAACCATGCAGTGGCCTGAATGCTGCTGCTGGGCTGTTGTTCAGTTTCACTTGGGGGGGGGGGGGGTCCTTTGTTTTCTCAGTCAGTTGTCCGATCCCATTTTGCTTTACTTCTTTGTGATCTCACTGCTTTGACGGCACTTCATGCTGGTGTTTTTTTTTTCTTTGCGACCACATAACCGCTACACAGCACAACACGCAGAGAATGGAACTGCAGTTTTCCACTTGAGGAACTGCACTAGCCCAACCAGGCAAGTGACAGAGATCCTGCACTAGCTCGCGACAATCTGCACTCTAGTACCTGGGCAAGTAAATAAATGTTAAGATCGACCCCTGATCTTGCCCACACCCTCTGCTGCACAGTGGATTGGGTAGTTTGTCATTATTTTATAACTCTAATGTTGTCCTAATATTGTTCAAGCACAAAAGTACTTTCTGCAGTATAATTATTGTTCCTAATTTCTGAATAATCATGTTAATTCTGCAAAGCACTTTGTGAAACAGAATGCTACACAAAAATAATTGTTTGTACTGAATATCCTTCCTCTTGCAGGCACTGTGAAACAGTGCTTTCCATTCTGTGATGTTAACATGCAAACATTCAGATGGCCTGATCGTGTGATGAGATAACGCAAGTGTGAGAAAACGTTCTGCCTGTTGATTAAACAGTTTGCTGGATGGATTCAATTTTTTTACTGGTGGTCTTAATCTGAGTACAAGTTATTAATATGCCCAATTACCATGTTAAAATCAGAGTGGACTCTGGCATTATGCAGCAAATAGCGTGTGAAATCAAGATCTACTATACTAAGCACACCCTCTGTGACTCCCGCAATGCTCTGCCCCATTTGTCTGAAACCTTGGGGTTCTTACTGCCCCAGTACTCAGTTTTAGTTCCCATATCTTTATTGTCTATAAATTGGAATGCTGTCATCACTGCAATACTGCTTTGATACATCACTTCCTTAACCTAGCCCCATCTGAAACCTTTATTCATGCTGTTATCTCCTACTGTTTCATATTGCAACCCCCTCCTTTATTAGCTTCTCAAGCCACTCTCTCTACACTTCAAGCTACAAAGAATGCTGCTTCCAATCAACATAGTTGCTCACAAAATGTGCCCATATTACCCCATCCTTAGACATCTCAGCTGGCCAACATCTTGATTTCACACCTCACTTTTAACTTCTCCCATACACTCTTCTCAAACTCCAGACTTCTATTTGTCCCCATTTTTTCTTGTCTACTGTTTAGGGTTGTCCATCATCTTTGTTCCTATCACTTGAATAGCCCTCTCACTCTGTCTCACAGAGTACCCTTCTTTCTTCAAATCAAACCACATAGCCTGCCTCCGAGTCCTCTTCCTACAGTATTGTACTGGTAACGATGTTTACTGCCCCATGCTATGCAGTTCCATCTTACTGACATTTATGTCCATGAACTGCTTTTGATTTTACTTAGTTCCTGTGTAATTACCCATACCACAAATGTGCTGCAATGATAGTTCTGTCATGTGTTTATTGATTTTTCCCTTGTTCCCGCATTCATTATATAGTCCTCTGATACGTTTATAAATATGCTGCCTAACGACTAATATAGCTTTCCTCTGTACAACATTTTGGAATGCCATTTTATAAAATAAACTGCAGCATATAAAACTGAATTTGCTTAGACTGTTCAATTACTGCCAATGGAGATGAGGCTTATAGGTGATACTAATGCAAGTGTTACTTTTATGCTGAAGTACTTTAATCTTTGTAGGAATTCACATTTTTGTAACTACTAAAACACTTACCACAATAAGTTTAAAAAAATTTAAACTAACAGAAAGTCTCCTACTTTGGTTTTACCACAAACACAACTGCTTTCCCTAAAGAAGGGATGGTTAGTGCTACTGTGATTACACAGTCACCATGTTATTTATATTCTCAAGCAAGAGAAATTTTTTTTTTTTTTTTTAACATGAGCTCTGCAGTTATTTACTGGCAAAACATATGAAGATCCTGAGGACAGATGCATTTTATATTTGAACAATTAAGTAGTGACAGAAATAGTAATACATTAAGAAAAAAATTAAAGTTTCAAAGGTACCGAAAAGCACCAAACTGAATTTTGTAAAGTATTAGTTGATAACATGAATGGAAAAGATGCTATTTACCCAGCAGCTGGTCAGTCACACAACAATATCACTCCAGCAGTACACTGCCTTCACCACAGCACTGACCCTCACTCCACCACAGCACTTCCTCCCCATCAAGGTCAGATAAAGATTCTGCAATTCAAACGTATATAAATGAATGATGATTCCTATACACCTGGATGCAATGGAGTTTGGCTGCCCACACATACCAAATCCCTACATTCATTTCTCAGCAATGATGTATAATTAGTAATACAAAGGTAATTTTCTTTCCTGGTGTAGAGGTTTAGTTGCACAGTTGGGAAAACAGTGGAGTAAAGCGTGGGCAGCAAAACTCCATTTATTATCCTATATCCAGTTGTATGGCAGTCACTTTCCATTAATACACTTTTGCAATGAAGTACTGATGTCTGACCGTGGTGGGGAGCAAGTGCTGTGGTGGGGTTGAGAAACAGTGCTGTGGTAGGGTAGGGGAAACTGCCGTGGTGAGGGTTGTACACTGGTAGGAGGGGCACAGTGCTGTATGGTTAACTAATTACAGTATGTGACTCAAGGCAAAGCAATGTTATTTCTTTGGCACCCTCTCCCTGGGGCACAGGTTGCCATACAAAACCAAACATATTAAAAAACAAAACAAAATACAATAAAGAAAAATAAAGCAAAACAATTTACATAATAAATAAAACATTCCAGGGAAATAAATCCTCCCCCATTACTGACTTCACTAATAGTTGACAAAATTCAGTTTGGTGCCTTTTATAAAATACATCTTTACATATTTTGGTCTGCTGTGATTTAACAGGATAGGAGTGCTGGACATCAACCGACTGGGTTATTTGTACGCAAAACAGAGTGTACTGCAGGACTCTTGGTGGGCTTTGTAATTTGCCCTGAAAAAGTTAACTATGCATTGGGTAACAGCATCAAAGTTGCTTCTGGAGGGAATGACAGGTGAGCCACCAACCACAGGGTGATGAGATTCAGTTACATATCTATCTCTGCCAAAGATGCAGGCAGCAGTGAAAGCCCCCAGTTAGATGGACAGTATATCAATCACAAGAGAAAAATAAGTCAGCACAGAAAAGTCAGGTTAGAGGCACATGCAAAAATATGCATGGAATATGTTCTGTCTTAAAAGAAGATATCAGAAATAACTTCATGAGTTGTACTTGACCTCTGACATCACAAGTGGCAAACCCATCAGGTCAACAGGGGTTAGTTACAACAAATGAATACAACACTGTATTGTATTTAATTTACAGTCAAAGCCCAAGCAGCATTTCAACATTTTTGGCATTTCCATTTTAGCATTTTTGGCAACAGGACATACCACTGAAAATGTTCAGTTAAGTATAATGTATTTACAATGAAAATATAACAATATCACTACTTTGGCAGGTAGTGGTAGTAGTGCTGTATTTCACTAAGTGCCAAAACCTCCTGGTGTCCTATACTGATCTGCCTTTCATACAGTATCTGTATATAAAGAAAAGAGACTGCTCTATATTTCACACTTCATTATTCTCCCCCCACAACTGATCGAGATGCTGGTCCCTGAAAGCCAAGACTGTAGTGCCGAGAAACTTATCAAATCGCTCCCTACCCCATTAGCAGAAGCTGCTTCTCAACTATCATCTGGTGGAGGCCAGGTGGCAACATAGTGGGAGCACACTGAATGGGGAGAAAGGCAGGTGCCAGGCATGCATGTGTGGCTTTGCATGTATTAATGCACATCATTTCACGCTGGTTCCCTCAGAGAGAAAACCAGGAGCCAAAGGAAAAAGTCTTGATCCACCACTGTGCGGCCCCCCTCTACAGACCCACTCATGACTGACATGTTAGGCTGCCCATCACTGCTGTGGTCTTGGGCAAGTGGCAGATAACCATCAAGTCCATGAAAAGGTCAGTGACAGTGCTAGGGGGTGCAGTCAGCCGAGCCAGGGGATGAGAAAAGAACTCTGTTAAAAAAGAATACAATCCAAAAAAGGGATCAACTGCTTGTGAACCAAGTATTCAAACATTTTTGACACTTTCAAGAACAGGGAGGTTGGATCATTAAGCAATGATGCATGACACGGTGTGCATTATTGTGGGATAACTGCACACCTCAGGAAGTGAAGCCTGAGGTGAAGCCGAGGGCTTTATACACCTAGGAAGTGCTGTTATCCCTCAACAACACATACCCTGGAATGACTTATTGCAATTATAAAATGGTTTCCTGATTTTTTTATTTTAGGACTAAGCAGTGTGCTTCAGAAAGTTAAGTATTTCTGACCTGTGCTGTTGTGCTGGGATAATAGCAAGGTCATGTGACTGGAGTCCACCAATTACAGTACAGTATTTCTCTTGCCCATTTTATAATAGATATTGAGATTGTCCTGCGGACCAGTCTTATGGATTAGAATAACCCAGGCCTGCTTCCAACTGAAGGAAAAAAATTCCCACGGGATAATGATACTTCACACAAATATGATAATGGAGTAATAATCTGAAAAATAACATACGAACATACAAAACTGCCAGCAGATACAGGCCATTCAGTCTATCTAGTCTGCTCGAGTGTGCAGCACTTCAGTCCATTAGACTGCAGCTGCCCCCCATATGCCCTCCCCCAACTCGCTGCCCCCCCATATGCCCTCCCCCCAACTCACACCCTCTCCCTTTTCGTACCCTCCTTTGAATCTGTACCACCCTCCTTGAAGCCCCCAACACTCTGCGGCGATATGACTTCCTCTGGCAGAGCGTTCCATCCTGCCACCACCCTTTCTGTGAAATAATGCCTCCTCCATTCCTTCTTGAACCTGCCCCCTTCCAACTTCATAGAGTGTCCCCTGGTTTCCCTTCTGCCCTTCAGACTGAAGATATACCTGGTGTCTACTCTGTTGAAACCCTTCAGGTACTTGAAGGTCTCATTCATTTTTCCTCTCTCCCTTCTTTCCTCCAGGGTATACATATTGAGCTCTCTCTCAGTCTCTCCTCATATGGTCTGTCCCCCAACCCCAGGATCATTTTTGTTGCCCTGCACTATACTCCCCCTCCCTCCAGTAGTTTGATGTCCCTTTTCAAGTGAGGGTGCCAGAACTGCATGTAGTACTCTAGGTGCGGTCTCACCAGGGACCTGTACAGGGGCAAGATGACCTCCCCATTCCTGGAAATAATCCTCCTTGCTATGCAACCTAGCATCCTGTTTGCCTTCACTGCTGCCTTCCTGCACTGAGCAGAGTGGTTCATTTCCCCGGTTACCAGCATTCCCAGATCCTTCTCCTCCTCCTTGGATTTTGTTAATGGGACATCCTCCAGCCAGTAATTGTGTCCTTGGTTCTTGCCTCCTAAATGCATCACTTTGTACTTCTTGGCATTGAAACCAAGCTGCCAAGTGATAGACCATTCCTCCAGTTTTGTCAAATTCTCCTGAAGTATTTTTGCTTCCCTCCCTCATCTACCTCAGCACAGATCTTTGTGTCAACTGCGGAGAGACTGATCTTGCTCTTAATCCCTACTGCAATGGCGGCTATGAAAATGTTAAACAGAACCAGTCCCAGCACTGAGCCCTGTGGTACACCACTTGTTACTGCCCTGGGTTCAGATGCCTCCCCCCTCACTACTACCTTCTGCTGTCTACCCTGCAGCCAGTTCTCAACCCATCTGGCCAGTTTCTTCCCTGCTCCCAGACTCTTCAACTTGCAGATCAGCCTACCATGTGGCACAGAGTCAAAGACCTTACTGAAATCCAGGTAGAAGACATCCACCGCATGTCCCCTGTCCAGTGCCCTAGTAACCCAATCACAAAAATCAAACAAGTTCATCTGGCAGGATCTGTCTGAGACAAACCCATGCTGCCTGCTGTCCTGGAGGTTGTTGTACGTAAGAAATTGCACCAGCCTTTCCTTGAGGATTGTCTCTATCAGTTTTCCCACAATTGCAGTAAGGCTCACCAGTCTGTAGTTCCCTGGTTCATCCTTGTGCCCACTCTTATGGAGAGGTGCCACATGTGCTTCCCTCCAGTCCCTGGGCATGCACCTAGAGTTCAGAGAGGTATTGAATAGGTCTGCCAGTGGCCCTGCCAGTACCTCTGCCAATTCTCTCAGTACCCTGGGGTGGCTCCATCTGGGCTAGGTGCCTTGTCCACCTTCAGGGACTTGAGGCCCTTCTTCACCCTTTCCAGCATGATTTCCCCATCCATGGTTGCTTCTCCCCCCACCCTCTCCCACCTTACCCTTCCTCTCAGGTATGGGCCCATCCCTCTCCTTGGTGAAGACTGAACAGAAGTAATCATTAAGTATTCTGCCTGCTCAATCCCCTTTTCTACCCACCCACTTCCCCTCCTGATTCTAACAATTTGATCCTTGCTCTTCCTCTTCTCTTTGATATATCTGAAGAAATCCTTGTCCCCCTCCTTTGATCCCCTGCACTAACCTCTGTTCCCTCTCCGCCTTTGCTGCCCCTACCACTCTGCTCACTTCTCTAGATTTCTTCACATATTCTTCTTTGTCTTTTGCCCTGTTTGCTCACTTGTATATCCAAAATGCATTCCTCTTTTCCCTCACCTTCTCCACTACCTCTCTACTCATCCAACTGGGTTTCTTGGTCCTAGCTTTCTTGCTCTGGCTCTTGATACAAGTTTTAGTGGCTTTAGCCAGTCCTGTATTGATGACTGCCCATTTTTGTTCCATGTCCATTTCTGGGCTGATGCTTGTCATATGACTTTCCAGAATGTATCCCATCCTGCCAAAGTCTCCCCTTTTGAAGTCCAGGACCCTAGTTTTTGTAGTGGCTGCTTCTCTACCCAGGTTGATTGAGAACCACACTGTGTGGTGGTCACTGCTTACGAGAGATTCCTCCACCCTTACATCCCTGAACTGTTCCCCATTTTCCAGTACCAAGTCTAGTATATTCCCTTCCCTCATTGGCTCCATTACCCTCTGGTTAAGGAAGCAATCCTGGAATGCTTCCAGGAGGGTCTGCTCCCTGGCACAATTGGTTGCTGGGGTGCTCCAATCCACCCCTGGTAGAATAAAGTCCCCAACCACCGTGCCTACTTTGCTACTATGCCTCTATACCTGCTCCCCCAGTTCCCTGTCAATGTCCTCCTTCTGTGCCGGAGGTCTATAAACAACCCCCAGACAGATCTTGGTCCCTTTCTGGCTGTATAGTTGCAGCCAGATTACTTCCAACCTGCCCTCCTCCCCTTCCTCCCTATTACATCTGATCCATTCCCTTATGTAAATTGCAATCCCCACCACACCCTCCTTTATCTCTATCCTCCGGAAAAGTTTGTACCCTGGGATGGTTAGGTCCCAGTCATGATACTTGTTTGCCCACATCTCAGTAATGGCAGCTATGTCCACCTCTCCCTCTGCCATCAATGCCTGCAACTCTGCCAACTTGTTCCCCAGTCTCCTAGCATTTAATGAATTCATTCTCCACACTGCACCTATCCTTCCTGCTTCCTTGCCCTTCACTCCAACCTCTATTTTACCTAAGGTCAAACCCATCCTTGTGGCAGGTGGAGGACCACAGGACCCCCTCTCCTGGTGATTTCCAGCTCCAGTGCCTCCCCCCCACCTAGTTACATAGAAACATAGAATTTGACGGCAGATAAGGACCGCTTGGCCCACCTAGTCTGCCCATTTCCCTATGTTATGGATAAGCTGCAGATCCTAGTTAACCAACAGCCTACTTCCTCCTACCCCCCACTAGAATTGCCTTATGTCTGTCCCATGCATTCTGGAATTCCCCCACTGTTTGTGACTCCACAACCTCCTCAGGAAGGCTGTTCCATACACCTACAACCCTCTCCATGAAAAAATACTTCCTCACATTGCCACTGAGCTGTCCCCCTATCTTCAAATTCTGCCCCCTTGTTCTTGCACATCTTGTTTTCTAAAAAATGCTACTCTTTTGGACTTTGTTCATTCCTTTGAGGTACTTGAAAGTTTCTATCATGTCCCCCCTCTCCCTCCTTTCCTTGAGGCTATACATGTTAAGCTCCTTTACTCTTTCGTCATATGTCTTCTGGTGCAGGCACCGCACCATTTTGGTTGCCCTCCTCTGGACCATCTCCACCCTGTCTATGTCTTTGCGGCAATGGGATCTCCAGAACTGCATGCAGTACTCCAGATGTGGTCTCACCAACTGTCTGTACAGAGGGATAACAACTTTCTGTTTTCTACAGTGATGCCTCTCCCTCTGCATAGTTTACATGATACCTCTCATTGATGAAATCCACCACATATTTCAACATTCTCTGTGGTCCACCCTTGGATTTTGTTTTATAGCAAATACATCTGAGTGAATGACTAGAACAAAACTAAAATGAGGGAAGTTAGGTAAACTGGGGATAGAAAACAATGCAGGGATATCAGGTAAAGGGAGGGTAGAAAAACAATGTATGGATATCAGAGTCCTGTAAAAGAATGGGAGACCTAGATCCCCTTCCCCAACTCGGACAAAAAGACAACTTAATAAATTGAAATGCTGACTAAGCTTATCTGCCTCAAACTGTTGCTGGTACTCCCAGATGAAAAATGAGGGTTAGGTAATTTAGGGGGCATCAATTTTTTTTAGCATTGCCCAGAATGACCTGGAATCGTGGGCCAATTTTTTTTCTTATTCTTTGGTAACCAAGTAAGTCCCACTAGGAACAAGTATCTGTTTTCAGCGGTGACCCGGAAGAACTGGGGAGGTTAAGTGACTTGATCAGAGTCACACAGCATGCAAGTGGAGGTTGTGGGAATCGAACCCAGGTCTGCTGGATGTACCAAGCTAATTCACAGCTTTTTACTGTAACTGCTGGGCTATACTGCCAAGCCACATATTAAGAAATAAATCATGATAATAGAATTTTTAGCCACCATAATAACAGAAATATAACTCAATTTAAGCTTATACTCCTGCCATACAGATGGAAAATTTGGGGCCCAGGTTAGTAGCCAGAAACTATCTCTACAGTCGTTTTGGCTTCAAGGATGACAGGCCAACACGATGGCACAGCAATGGCTTTGCTTTGTTGAGATTTAAAAGGCAAGGAAAGGTTACGAACTAAAGGGAATTCTGATGCAAAGTAGTCCCAAGCAACATTGATGCGCGAGATTATCTGGTGTCTGTCCCATTTAATGAGACTCAAGTAATTAATGAAGTAAGGTGGAATAAGACATGACATAAGGGGACTATTGATTGATTGAATGATAAAAATTGTATTTTTATACAGGGTGATTTGTTGGGGAAAAAAAAAACATTTACAGCAAATTCATGTGGAGTTTTTAAAAAGTTACAACTTGTATGACAACAGGACAATACAATATCAAAAAAATAAATAAAATAGAAAGAAAATAAAAATGCATGATTATTACATACAACAAAAATTCAACAAAATCTGAAGTACAAAACAGATTATCTAAAACATTGACATCGTACCTTCAAGAAATTGTGCAACTTGAGTTTGAATTGGTGCAAATCAACAATCTCAATTATTTCCAGAGGTAATTTGTTCCAGTTTTTAGCCAAGCTATTCTGGAGTGTCCTATTCGTAATTCTATCCATAGGTACCTTTACAGATGATTTCCTTAATTTAGATGTATATAATGGATCTATTTCCAATTGTACTAAATATACCAATGGATACAAGTTATTGTTTGGTTGGATTAGTCCATGACAAGCCACATACCACAAATACTCCCTCTGTGCCGCTGGATGCAGCCTATCAAGTTCCTGAAAAATTAAGCAGTGATGTGCCCCATATCCTTTTGCTAATATAGAATTCCCCATCCTACAGTACAGTTGGTCCATTCTGACCAAATACTTTTGATCTGAATGCATATAAAATGAAGATCCATATTCAAGTATAGGCAGTAATAACTGCTTTACCAATCTAGTTCTAATATCTCTAGACAAACACCCAGATAACCTTTGGAGGGCTCCCAACCTTTGACTGACTTTCTTAGTTTGTGACAAGATATGTTCTGAAAAGGTCAACCGGGAGTCAACAAGGACTCCTATGTATTTACAGGTATTCACATTCTGAACCTTTGTCCCATCAGAAAATCTTATTTGTAAGTCTAAAATATTCTTATTTAGTTGAGTGCCAACAGAAAATGTCATACACTGTGTCATTTTTATGCTTATTAATAGGCCCGAATCCCTCATCAATGTCTCCATATGGGAGAAATCTGTCTGGCGTGCTGTCTCAGGTCCTCGGGACTATTAGTGGATGCCACAAGAACTGTGTCATCCACGTAAAGCCTGACCTCAGAGCTTATCAGCTGGGTTACAAGATTATTTACACAGATGTTAAACAACACAGAGCCCAAAATAGAGCCTTGTGGTACACCTCTTTCTATATCCATCAGACCTGAGACAGCAGCCCCACACAGTACACGTTGCTTACATTCTGATAAGTAGGACCCAAACCACATCAGGGTTTCTTGCTGTACCCCTATATCAAACAGCCTCTGTAGCAAGATCTTATGCTGCACGAAATCAAAGGCCTTGCTAGGGTCCATGAACACTGCCCCAGTGCTTCTACCCTGGTTTAAAGATGTTGCCACTGGACTGTTGAAGTCAATTGGAGGGTGTTCATAGACCTCCCCTCCCTAAACCCATAGTGGAACTTTGTTATAACCCCCTCTTGTTCAAGGTACTGGCCAAGATGGTAATTAACCAGCTTCTCCAGTGCCTTCGAAAGAACAGGGAGTAAAGTTATTGGTCTATAATTGAAGGGGGATGAAGTGTCTACACCATTATGTATGGGAATAATTTCCCCCATTTTCCAAATTTCAGGCACCAAAGAAGAATTTAAACTCTAGTTATAAAAGTATGTAATCATCGGGGCAATTATATCAGCACTAATCTTTAAAAACCTAGCTTTAATACCATCCTTTCCACCACTTTTAGAAACTTTCAAGCTTTTTAATTCTTTAACTGTTTCTTTCACTTCAACTATCCTAAATTTAAATCCTCTGGTATTGGTCATGAGGCAGCCAAATTCTGTTGTTTAAAACAAATTGCTTTATGGTTCAGTTTAGGTATATTCAGATCAGGTAGATCCTTAAAATAATGATTCAATAAATTAGCAACCTCTAATGGATCATCAACCAACTTATCCCCATTTAATAAATTAATTTAATTTTTGGGTTTTACCGGGTTTCTCAAATCAGAAATATTCTTCCAGAACTTATTTGGGTCCTGCATCTTATTAAAAGTATTTTGATAATACCTTTTTTTTAGCTAAGACGGTCTCCCTCTTACATTTGTTTCACCAGTGTTTAAACACAGTCCAGTCCTCCACTGATTTAGTTCTTTTTTTTAATTTCTATTTGTTCCACCTTCCCAGCCTGCCATCCCTGACCCATCAGGAGCCCCTAGGCAGACATTCCCCTGCCTTCCACCCTACCCGAATGACCCCTGGATCCCCATGGAGCTACGGATTACCCCCCTGAGCGGGGATGGGGCAGAGCTCTGATACCCAATTACCTACATTTCATCGGTCCGGGGCCATCGGGCGGGCAAAGGCACAGTGAGGGCACATCTCCGGAGCTTCATCTTCCTGGTGATGGCAGGCTATTTTCCTCTTTCTCCCTCCCTTACAGCGTGAGGCCCCCTGATGTCAAAGCACTGAGCACTGACTTCACGCTGTATAGCTGCCTCCTGTCCCTTACCATTAGGGGCTTGCAATACTTCAAGCCTCCCCTCAGAGTCAGGCAAGTATGCGGGCTTGGCCTCAACCCTCCCCAGAGTAGGCAAGCTGTCATGGGACACTCAAGCCTATCTCCCCCCGGCTGACCCACCAGCGACCCGAGTCTGCTCCCGAACCCAGGTCGCCGGCGTGGAGCGAGGTGTGGCGTCCAGTGCCTCAAACCTCAGCACCACCAGGCCAGCTGATTTAGTTCTTTTAGCTTCCTTCCATACCCTAATCCTTATACGTAACCGAGTTTTTACATACTCCTTTAACCAGGGTACATCTTTTTTAGTATTACTCTTTTTTACCTTGGGGGTGTGCTGTTGCACAATATCCCAAAAAAAAAAAAATCAGTGAATTCCTGAATGGCTAAGTTTAAATCAGGGATCAAATACACTCTAGTCCAATCAAAGTTACTAAGGCTGTTCCTAAATGATTTTTCACTAAATCTCTTCAGGTCTCACACCTAATAATCCTGTTTGTTACCTCCCCGAACTCCCTGCATGATTAGAGTACATTGAATAGGATTATGATCCCCAAATTCAGTGGAAGGATTTTACAACCCTCCACTCTCATATCCTGTGAAGCAAAAAACAAATCCAAAACAGATCCTGATGTTCTATTATTTAAACTTGTCGTGGGTTGATAAATTATTTGTCATAAACCCAGAACTTCCAAACTAGTTTTTAACTTTTTCCCTCTGTCTTGCTCCCAATTTGCATTAAAATCTCCCATTAGTAACACACACTGATCTCCTACTTTCTCCAATAATATATCAGCCAGGACATCAAATGTGCTTGTTTTAGTCTTGGGAGGGGCATAAAAGACACCAACTAATAATTTTAGTTTTAACAGCTCTATTAATAAGCAATCAACACCTTCCACATTTTTAGCTAATAACAGCTGTTAAGAACCTGAAGTGTCTTTAAAGTATAATAGTACCCCCTTTCCCTATCCTGCCTCTGTAAACTGTACTCCACAAGTTCTAACTCATTATTATAAATACCCGAATGAAGCCAGGTCTCAGAAATTGCTAAAATATCCTGGGCCGATTCAGCAGCCCACACCCTATATTGATCAATCTTGTGTATAAGGTTTCTAACATTCTCATGGGCAATGGTAATCCCCTCAGTTACCTTAGGCCCTGGATTATTTTCCATGTCACTGCATTAGGTTAGCAAAACAAAACAAAGCAAACCTTTTGCCCTACAATTTACCACCCCAAATGCACTGCTCTTGATGACCTGGGGCCTGAGGAATACTTTCCTCATATTTGTAAAACAATTACGTCTCTTAACATACACAAACTGATGGGTTTGAATTTGTCCCTTCATGGCCATGCCTTTACAGACACTATTACTATTGGCCTCTGGTATCTGTAAGTTAACCAACCACATACCCATCAATACCCACCTTCCAGTAAAACAGAACAATGCATTTTTAACCAAACTAAGTTCCGTCACTGAGTGGCGCTCGTGCCACTCACGTTGCTCATGCCACGGCATTCATGCCCATGAGCAGTGCAGGCTTTTCAAGTTAACTGGAGTCCTGCCCCAATGTGATGTAACCTGCTACCATTGGTCCGCTGCTGGACCCCCTCCAATATACAGGTAGTAGTCCAGAAATAAGCTGTGCAGTAACATAAAACACAGAGTCACAGGCTGAAATACCCTCTACTGATTCAGGCTGAAGCAAAACGTCCGTGGGAAAAAAGTTCGGCCTTTTCAAAGCAGGTCTCACCTGCTGCCAATTGCTGGAACTTCCCGGTCACTTTAGATGGAACAGCTGAATGTTTATTTCGGTCATGGTGGCACAGGCTTTTCAAGTGAGCTGGAGCCCTGCCCTGATGTGATGTAGCCCCCTATCGTTGGTCCGCCGCCAGTATATCGAGAGGTGGGTTGGAGTCCTGAGCCTAAAGAGCGAGTAACTTTAACAATGCCAAGGTACAATTAACTAGCATAATCTCCCCAAAGAAACTGCTTATTCCACTTATAAAATAGGTTCACAGGTGGTCTCCATCTCTGTGTACTGTGGTATTGTGCAGTGCACAGTGTACAGATTAGGGGAAGGGCATAGAAACATAGATTTATTTTCAGCAGAAAAAGACCTTCAGTCCAGTCTGCCCTGTCCCTGCCTATTCCATCACCACTGACCCTAGCTGGCCATAGGTGTCTCTTCCTCCACTGTTCCACTACCTAATATGCCCCTGTGCCTATCCCATGCATGCTTGAAGCTCCCCGCAGTCTTTGCCCCCACTACCACCTCTAGCATGCTGTTCCAGCCATCCACCACACTTTCTGTGAAGAAGTATTTCCGTACATCTCTCTTAAATGTCCCCCTCTTAGCTTCATTTTATGCCCCCTTGTTCTAGGGCCTTCCTTTCTATGAATCAGACCCTCCACTTGCAACTTGTTCACTCCTGTGAGGTACAGTACTTGTAGGTTTCAATCATGTCCCCCACTTGCTCTCCTCTCTTCTAGGGAGTACATGTTGAGCTCCTTGAATGGCTTCTCTTGCAATTCCCTCACTATTCTGGTTACCCTCCTCTGTACTGCCTCCACTCTTTCAATGTCTTTCCAGAGGTGTGGCCTCCAGAACTGGACACAGAAATCCAGGTGGGGCTCAACAATGAGTGATACAATGGTAGCACCACCTCCCTCCTACTGCTAGAAATCTTTCTCCCAATGCACCCCATCATCCTGCTAGCCTTTCTCACTGTTTTGTCACACTGCCCAGCTACCTTGAGGTCATCAGATGGGAGATCTACAAAACCCTGACCATGTGTCTGCCTGACACACAATTTCAAGACTCCATTTGCCCAACTGTTATTTGCCTGACATTAGAAGTTTGCATGCTGCGGAGGTGATTATATTTAAGTGTGGGAGGGGCGGCAAAGACCCTGCAACATAAAATCACCTCTGCGGCACTCACACTTGGATTGTCAGGCAAGTGACTGTCAGGCAAATGGAGGCAGGATATTGTGTGTCAGACAGACACATGTTAGGATTTTGTAGTAGATCCCATCAGATATGACGACCCCAGGTCTCTTCCCTGCTTGGTGACTGTAAGCTCCACTCTCCCATCTTATAGAAAGCTCCGGAATTCCACAGCTCTAAGTGCATAACTCTGCACTTTTTGGCATTGAAACCCAGCTGCCAACCCCTAGACCATTCTTCTAGTTTCCTCAGATTCCTTTGCATTCTCTCATCCCTTTCTGAGTGTCAACCCTGTTGCAGTTTTTTGTATCATCTGCAAAAAGACACACCTTACCCTCAAGCTCCTCCACAATGTGGCTTATACAGACACTGATGAAGACTGCTCCTAGCACTGAATACTGTAGCTCCCACTAGTCACTCTCCCTATCGCCCGAGTGGCTACCATTTACCACCACCCTTTACCTCCTTATCCTTTAACCAATCAAGACTCCCAGCTTTTCACTTTCTCCTCCATCCACAGGCTGCTTACTTTTTTTTTACTGGCTTTCTGTGCAGCACAGTGACAAAAGCCTTACTGACATCCAGATAGGCCCCATCTACTGCTCTCTCTTGATCTACCTCCCCGGTAACCCAGTCAAAGAAATCTATGAGATTAGTTTGAAATGACCTCCTCCCCATGAAACCATGCTGACCCTCTCCACTGAGAATGGACTTGTGTCCACTCTGCCCTCTCCCTCCTGCTTACAACAGCATGCTGGTCTATCTCCTCCTACCCTTTACCATCAAGACCGAGCAGAGGTAATTGTTTAGTATTTGCACTTTCTCTTGATCTTCCTCTGTGTAGCACCCCCCCTCCTGATTCTCACAATCCCTCCCCTTGTTTTCCTCTTTTCCCCACATACCTGAAGAAGGTCTTGTCCCATTTTTGACCTCAACTATCCTCTTTTCTTTAACTGCTTTAGCTGCCCTCACCCTCCTTCTTGTCTCCCTTTGTTTTGCCAGATATACCTCCCTCTCGTCAGCCTTATGGGTCCCCTGTATTTTCTGAATGCTGTTTTCTTCTTCTTCTTCCCTGCCTTTGCCACATCCTTACAGTACCATAGCAGCCTCTACCTCCTCTTTCCCCTTGCTCATTTCCTTCAAACAGCATGCTGTTGTCTGGGTTATACCCTCCACATTTTCTCCATGAGTCTCCACTTCCTCTCTCGCTTTGAGGCATTCTCTGAACAAGTTGCACATTTCTTTACAATCTGCCCTTCTGAGTTCAGGACTCTGTTAGCTTTTTCTTCCTAGTCATATGTCAAACCACACGGTATAACGATCATTTGTACCCAGGGGACTACTCACTGTAACATCAGCAATGTTGTCTCTGTGAATACCAGGTCCAGCACTGCCCCATCCCTAGTGGGTTCCAAAACCAGCTGCCTAAGAAATGTCCCTTGTATGAAGTTGAGGATGGCCCTGCCTCTTGATGTAGTTGCAGAGAGCATGCCCAATCTACATCTGGCAGATTAAATTCCAAAAACTTCCCCCTTTCTGGCCATTCTGCTAATGGCTTCCCCCTGGGCTCTGTGTAAATCCTACATTTGTGTCGGAGGTCTGTACAGCAACCTCATGTCGATAATGGTCCCCAACTCTGTCTCTGTCTCAGGGCTGACCAATAGTACCTTCATCCCTTTACTGTCCCCCTGTTGCCCCTGTATTTCAGTGGTGCTTATACTGTCCTTCACATATAAAACACCCTCGCCTTTCCTCCCAGAACTGTCTTTCTGTAACATTGTGTAGCCTGGGATGGCCACTTACCAGCTGTGGTTGTCCATGTAACATGATTCCATTATGGCCACCAGATCCCAGGTCTGCCTCCACAATGATGGCCTCAAAGTCAGGAATTTTGTTTCCCAGACTCCTTGCATTGACACACATGGCTCTCTGTTCTCTTTGTCCCTCGTTCCCTCTAACCTGTCTCCACTTCCTTTCTCCCCCCCTTGCCCTTTCTGTTACCCCAGTCCTGCCCTCCTCTGTTATATTGGCTTCTTGCCTTTCCTCCTTCTCATCTCTTCCAACTGAAGTTCCTCATCCAGACTTGCCTGTCCTGCCGTTCCCTTCTTTTTGCTTCCATCAACCTCCAGGGAATTTCTTCTCCCTGGGTTAACCTTCACTATTGCATTAGTCTCTGGCTGGCGGGGGAGGGGGCACTTGATGTCCCTGAAGGTACAGTACGTAGAGAGCTGTGTGGTAGCAGGTAAGGAGGGCTATCTGTAATACAAGTTTCTGTTGCTCTATATGCACAGTTTTGTTGGTAGACAGTCATGCTGGCAGGTGGTACAGTAGTGCTGTTGGGCACTCTGGATCAATTGATTGCAGGTGCTGGTTACTGTCCAGGTTGGTTACCCCATGTAGATCTGTACCATGCCTCCATGCACAGTAATGTTCAGGTGCTGCAGTGGGCTTGATCTGGCTGCATGACTATGATGTGCTGCTAACATGCTGGACAGTGTGAGCTACCACTGTCTAGTAGGGCTGGTGCATCATAATGGGGCAATGGGTTTGGGTGTAGCTGAGCACTAGTCGGGTGCAGCTGCAGGCACTGTAAGCATGGCCTGAAGAAGGCTTGAGGTGACAATTCCATTGGGAGCAGATAATCTTCTTGACCCTGTCAGGTTGTGTTCTGAGGTAATGCACCCTTGTGATGTTCTCCAACAAGGGTATATGGTATTTTAATGTAGTCCCTTCTGGTGGCTTCTGACCAATAAGAAGCCAGAATTAAGCAATACCCACTTTATAAATCTAGGCAATCACCTCTGTCAAGAGACTGAAACCTAACAAATTTGGGGACACCCCAAGGTTCCTGAAAAGTGAATTCTTAAAGTGCAATAGGTGACAAAGAGATCACTACAGAGGTTGGATATAATCCTTGAATTCTGGACAAAGTCTTCATTATTTACAAAAATCCAACAATGTGAAAGATGAAAGCTGTCTCAGGTTCACATGAGTGGGCTGATCAATTAACATATCTAGGTCAATGGTCACATGTCATAACCATTTTGCGTTGTCTTCAGAGAGCCTTTTTATTAAAATTGCTAAATGCTGGGAAACCTTCAATGTTCACAGACCAGACAGGAACTTAGCTATAGGTCTGACCAAAATGTTGGCACCTTCCATACCACCGTGCCTTCAGTGAGGATGCTTTGATATTTCCCAAGGCTAAATCTGATTATAAAAGTGTCATCCAAAGAGGCAAGGATGCCACCTACTGAGCCACTGGCACCTTTTATTAGCATTAGAGAGAGAGAGAGAGAGAGATACTAATGTGACAGCAAAGTATAAACGTATCCAGTGCCTGTCTCGCTATACCTTTCTGGCGACTGTACACAGATGGTGCCACAGGCAAGTCAAAACATCATGAACACTAGAAGCTTGATCTTCAATCATAACAAATTTCACAAGGGTAAAAATAAACCTTTATCCCATTAGATATGCAGAACAGAGACAAAGCAGACAAAATGCACAACTGTGGATGAAAACAAAGTGAACTAATGCAGCATCTGAAAGTCACACATCAATATTCAGATTAACCCTGGTGTGTGTGTGTGTGTGTGTGTCTGTGTGTTTAGGCACACAGCAATTACCAGCAGGAATTTAGATCTGCCACTCAATGTCACCAATGGCCTCTGTGGTAATTGATATCATGTGTTATTATTAATGTTAAATAAACATTTGCCACAAGGCTTTTCCGTGAGTATTTTATTCATTTGTCAGTACACAAGTTATTCAATTCAATTTACTTTTGTATGTCATCTGTAATAGAAATGCATCTCAAAGTGCTTCAATATCGATCTAGGAAAAGAAAAAAAAATGATACAACTGTGGAAGATATTTACAAAAGCACACTAATATGATGGTAAAAAACACATCTCATCAGAGTACATGAAACTGACGTTAAAATAAGATAATAATGAAAACATTAGCCCAATAAATATTAAAACAGAAATATGAAACTGGTACAGGCAATAGATAAGAGAAATAGCAGTTCTAAGAGCAATTTGTATCTAACTATTATGTTTTAAAAACAAGAGACAAAGATAAGTTTTGAGATGAGATTTAGGTAAAGAAAGAGATACAATGTATATGTTAGAGATGTGCAGCAGATTGGGTCCTAGATATGGGCCAGTTAGTTATTGGCTGGTCTGCTCTTTTGGGCCAGAATTGGGTTGGATCCTGTCTGGTCAGATTTTACCTGATTTCCTATAACACTTTCCCACCCTCCTACTGTGATGTGCTGTAGCTAGCTAGCAGAAAGGTGTCCTTCTTACTAACTGCTGCAGCCTACTTCCTTTGCCTATCATTTCCACGCATGCTCACATGCCACTGTTCTTCCTCTGAAATCCCACCCTAACCCATCCTCCCAATGGTCACAGTAGGACGGTAACATGACATGCATGAGGGGGAGTCTAAAAATGGCAGTCTGGTGCCTAAAGTGCCATTTTGTTAGAGATGTGTGTGGTACAGTTGTGAGTTGGGTGCCTGCCTGTGGTGGAAGTGATCTTCGTCCCGTATCCTGCACTGCTGGTATGTTCAGTTGGTTGTGGTTGGATTCAGCTATCGATAGGGACTGCAAAATAAAAAGATCACCCGGGGAGGTATAGAAGCAGAGATTGAGTCATCAATAGTGTGACTGACCATCCCGTTGGGTTCTCATTGGCTGTGCCCCACTGTCCACTGATGGTTCAGACTCCAGGAGAACTGGGGTAAGTGACAGCAAGTAAGGTAAGATATTAAAGTTAAATCTGGCAACAAAAAAAATGTGTGTGTGTGTGTGTGTGAGTTGGGGGCAGGACTGGAGGTTCATAGGTTCTTTATAAACTTACGCAATTTGTCCATATGCTCACCATTAACTTAAAGATTAGAGCTCTTAATTGCATACTTACTGCAATATATATCAAGTTTTGTTTTAAATTCCTCACTTGTCCTACTACCCATAATTTCCAGTGGCAGGTTATTCCATACCAACACCACACTTTGAGAAAACCACGTTGCTCTTTTCTTGGAGTGATTCAAATCACCCTTAAGCAGGAGTTTATGTGATCTAGTGCTGTACTGTGTTTCCCTAGTTTCCAGGCCAATGCTATCCCATAAGTCAGGGTTATTAAAGGCTCGAAAAACTAAGCAGGAGGCTGTGGCCAGAGGGGGTTTAAGTTTTAAACAGAGGCCTAAGAGGTCAGACAGGAGGGAATGATACTGTCCCCCTGATCTGTCTTTATTGGGCTAGGGCTGTGGTGGGTAGGCATGGGCCATGGAGGGGGGGGGGGAAAGTCGGGGGGGTTAAAATCTGGCAGCATATAACAGCCTTCTACCCAAACAAAATAAATAAATAAATACTTATTTCAGAGGCACCCTCAAATCTCTCCTTATGTCCTCCTAATTCAACTGGCTGCTTCTCTGAATCCCCATTATGTGGGGGGAGCAGCAGGAAGAAGATATGAGGTGCTTTCTAAGCAAAAGCATTCAATGAGGTGCCTTGAGGTAGGTGGGTGTTAGTCATGTAAGCGCATCCAAACCCCAAATACAAAAAACACTCTTACACGAGTCTCCCTCCCTCCCCCCAAACTCAGGTGTGCTGCTGGATGCTTTTTGCTGAGCATGCACCTTGCTACTTAAAGCTTGCTCAGCTTCTCATGCCTAGCCAGCTACACGGCTGTCATTCTGTTGCTTACCCAGGTAACCAGGTATAGGGGTTTACCAATGGACTTGGGAGGGGTTGAGAATGGAGGGCACATGTAACTGTGCCCTCTGAAGATAATTTCTGTTTTAAAAATGGAGATGGGGGGTGCAGAGGCTATATGTTCTCCTGGGCTACCAGCCACATGGCTGTTATTTCTGCTGCTACCCCACATAATGGTGTTTTAGAGAGACTATCCCATATGGACCTCAGTGGTCAGTGGCAGTCTTCTTGGGTGGCAAATTTAGGATGGAGGGCAAATAGAGCTGTGACCCCTGAAGATTGAGGGCATATTAGTTACAGTCTGGCCTGCCAAAACACTTGCTGCTATCCCTCAACCAACTGGATGGACTCACATAATGTTGGATCTTTGAAGACACCAAAAAGGTAAGGGGGCAGAGGAAAAAAAAACAGTTTCGGGTGGTGGTCAGGTGGCTTTAAAAAAGGAGAAGGAGGGAGGTTATTAAAAAAAAAAGGGCAAAACAAGCAAAGAAGTTAGGGGAAACTGAAACATGTATTTAACAAGGCAAGGCTTCGAATAGCATGCAAGATCCCCCAGTGCTTAGGGCACCCCGATGAGCCAGTGTAGTGAGTGTGGCATAAAGCACTGGGTGACCCTGGCATGCTGTCTGAGCTTTGCATTGTTAAATAAATGTTTAAATTGCCCTTACTTTTTGCCTTTTGTGTTCTTTATTTTTGTATCAAGGTATGTAGCAGCACAGCTAGAAGCAATTGGAAATGGCAGATCCATTGTTTAAGCACCTCAGAGGATTTGAATGGTGGGAAAGAGGTAATAGGTTATTTAAGGACTATGGGTGAGGAGGTCATAGATACCCCCTCCTGGGTGACTTCAAAAAGATTGTGTGGTATCATGGTAGCACAGAAGGAGTAGAAAATAAAGTCAGAAGGTCACATTGGCCCTTTACGTGAAGCAGTCCCAGAGTGGTTATGTAACTTTATTCTATATTTTACATAGAGTGCATCATTTCTTTCCCTAGATATTAAATGTTTGGCTCTGGTTTTGGTTCTGGTTCTGATTTGTCTAACATGACCCAATTTGACCTGTCGGAACTGGAAAAGTCAACCCGCACACCCCAAGTATGTGTGTTAAAATGAAAAAATAGACAGGTTATGCTTGTTTGTGACTTTTCCAAGATGACAATTAACATGCTTATTTCCATTTTGGATAAGTCAGACACAATTATTTGCGCACTGGATAGGTCCCAATGGAACACTTAACAAATGAGTGTGTGGGTTTGTAAATAGATGGTTGGGATCTTGTTCCCATAGAAAAAGCCATTGTACATTTCCCCATTTACAGTATGATGTAGTCAATTAGCAGATACAAAAAATTAACACCTTAATACCTAACCAACACTATGAACTATCCTTTTATAGTATATAGTTAGGGCTTATTGTGGATGAAACTCAGGGGCTTGCAAAATCTTGTTGTAGGACAGTTCAAAGGTCAAAAATGTTGTTGTACTATTGTTCTGACATCACATCAATAGTACAATAACTTTTCAGCCTTGCCTGCTACCTGATTGGCTCACTTGACTAGCTCAAAGTGGAAGAATCACAGAACTCAAAGGAAAAAGTATTTCTTTCGAGTTCTTTGGAAAAAATGATCAGAAATGTGGCGGCATGATTTTGTGAGTGCCAATCGGTAGACTCTCCTTGTTTTGACATGAAGAGCCTCACATGGCTCCGTGTCACGAAAGTGATTTTTGTTATTTTATTTTAAAAATTTAAACTGCTGAAAACTGAATATGAAGCAAGTGGGATCACCAGAGCAGTGGAGAACTCAGAGCACGTGGGAGTGGGGAGACATCGGAGTGAGTGTGAGCGGGGAGGAGTAGGAGCCAGAGGCAGTGGGAACAGCACCAGGGTTCTGTGTCACAAAAGAGATTTTTTTAATTTTATTGTAAAAATAAAGACTGCTGAAAACTGAAGCTGGAGCGAGCGGGAGCGGGAAGAACGCAGAGTGAGCAGGAGCTGGGAGACATTGGAGTGAGTGTGAATGGGCAGAAGTAGGAGCCAGCAGGAGCAGCACCAAGGCAGAAGGTAACCTGCAAATAAAAAAAAAATATATATGGAACAAAAAGAAATAAACCCTAACCATATATTATATAAAACAGTGGATGGGTGGCCATCCACAACTAAGGCTGTGCTTAATCTCGGGAGTTGATGACATCGGTGAGACCTCTCGAGCTTCGCTCTTGAGGTCTCTATGATGTCATCAACTCCCTCAAAGGAAACACAACCTTGTTGTGGATTGTCATCCATCCACTAATCTATATATATCTGCACTACCACATATAACAAACACCTTAATAACACACCTAACAACCACCTTATTAACACATGGGACTGCTACTTTATTATTATATAGAAGAGCCACCACAAAACCCTCCATTCCCCACACAACTGCTGCCTCTCACACAGAACACCCAACAAAAATATACACTCAAAGAAAACTGCCCTAACCTGCACTCCATTCACACACCCAACACCTCCTTTCATCCTCACTCACCAAATAACCATGTCCCTCAACACTGCAGGTCTTACTCACAAGACTATCCATGTTACTGTTCCTTTCTTCATGCTGCTTCTGACTGCCACAATGCTTCTTACTGCAAACAGAATGCCTCTGTTGCTCTAGACTACACTACGAACCACACTCTACTCAGAACATCTGCTCCTGCAGGTGCTATATATGCCGTTCTCGACAGCACACAACTCTTCTGACCATACGCCATGTCACTGCCTATCCTGAAGGCACCAAAGGGAAGACCATCTCAGTCATGTTTCCTATGATAGAAAGCCCCTGCACTGCAGAAACACTGCAAGAACAAAACCATAACAGTCCCGCACATGCTACAACAAAAGCATAGCAGTCCTGCACACACTACAACAAAACCATAACAGTCCCGCACACGCTACAACAAAACCATAACAGTCCTGCACACGCTACATCAAAACCATAACAGTCTCGCACACCCTACAACAAAACCATAACAGTCCTGCACACGCTACTACAACAAAACCATAACAGTCCTACACATTCTATTACAACAAAACCATAACAGTCCTGCACACGCTACTACAGCAAAACCATAACAGTCCTGCACATGCTGCTACAACAAAACCACAAGAGTCTCACACACACACTACTACAACAAAACCATAAAAGTCCCACACATGCTACAACAAAACCATAACAGCCCCGAACATGCTACTACAACAAAACCATAACAGTCCCACTCATGCCACTACACTTCTCAAATAAATACACTGTGCAAGAACACTACCACACATGCCATTTATGCTAAGAGAAATGCTCTACACAATGGAAAAAAACACCATCACACACAGCAAAAACTGTAGAGCCCAGAAAACAGTGTAACACCTAATGTAGTATGTAAAATTATTGATGGTTAAGTCTGTTATACTCATAAAATAATACCATCCAGTGGTTGAACAAGCTCATAAAGAACATGCACTGGGAACCATACACTTCCTGAACTAGCTGGTGCAAGCTAATTAACAACAGTCTCAAAAACACTGGGCAGCTGAAGCATGGGAGGCAGAAAAATATCCAGGTTGGTGCAAAATAAACAAATTCTGGAGCCAGGAAAGTAATGCAGACTGCAGTTTTTAATGCAGAGCCAGACTGACAGCATCAGCACTATACTGCAGTGCTTCAATTCTGAAACAAGTCTTCATTAGGGGGGTGGGGCTCCTTACACAGGATCCAGAATTTATTTTACACCAACCTGGATATTATTCTGCCTCCTAGAGTGTGGGTACCCGGTGCTTTTGAGACAAGCTCTTTAAGGTCTCTAGCTCTTCAGGCTCATGACTCTGTGGCTTGTTCATTCTTTTGATGGTATTATTTCCTTGTACACTACACTTTGCCAACATTTATTCTCACTCTCTCTCTAGGTCTTTCTCAAGGATTCTCGTTTAAGAAAAAGAGCAAAACCAATAAATGTGCAATTTTCTCTTTACAAGCAGTTCCTAAAGAAGACCCATGGTGGGAACATCAATGCCTAGAGTATTTTTTTTATTTTTCAGTGTGCAGTTAATGTTACCATTTTGTTTTGTTTTAACCCCCCCCCCATTGTAAGTGCTATGCAAGTTGGACTATCTCACCACAAAACGTACTGTGCCCTCACTATCAAAACTAACTTACTTCCTTCCTCCCAAATATAGATTCATGCCTTAGAAGATTGTTCTCAGTTTTTTAGATTGCAGTTATAATTGTGACAAACAAACAGTAGATTTTTTTTCAGTATAGAAAGAGTGTTTGTAAACTGTGGCTGTCTGAATTACGAGGATAACATGGGGAAGTAAAATAATGATACTGGGGGACGATAAAGTGAACTGAAATTCTGTGCAAGACTACACATTAGAATTTTTTTTTTTATTTAGTTTCGACTGCGGAAAACAAGAGGTAAAAAAGAGGGCAGTGGAACCAGGGTTTTCGTTTTAGAAGCTGACTGCTACTGGTTGTTAACTGTTATATAGAATCATTGAGAAATTAGTTTAAATGGCATATCAATGCTATGCCAATCAAAAAGTTGACTGTCATGTTTCTATATGGATCATGTAGACAAGTGAAAAAATATGTTTATTGTTGTGTTCCTGACCATTTTTCATGTTTCTCAGCCTTAAACATGTTTTGTGTAGGATTTTAGAAAAGTTTTCACAATGATTTTGATGCTTTTTGTTTGTGCTGGATGTAGAACATATTTTCTAATGTTTTGTTATGCTTTAAATATTTTGTTCATGTTGGACCTAAAAACATTATTTATTTTTTACAATTTGTGCTACAAAGTGTGTGTTTTACACTACATGTTATGTGCATGTACTGAGTCTGTTAAAGCAAAACATTTTACCTTACTATGTTTTTCCTGTAAGAAATTCCAGCCATCTTCCAGATTTATTTGGTTGTAAATATTTTCTAGTTCCACCAACAACTGAATATTTTTTAATGTTTTAATTTAGTTTTTCTCAAGAAAAAAAGTCTGCCACATTTGACTAAGAAATATAATTGCAGACCTGGAGATGTTTAGGATCAGGAAAAAAAAATGTCATGGTGTGCAGCATAGGAGGTACTTAGAAGTAGATTCGACAGGTATGCAAACATTTTTAGTAATGGGACACAGTTAACCCCCTCAGGCCTCAAACTGTCCCTAGAACAAATAACACATTATGGTTATTCACATTCTGTAGAGGCTGCTAATGGAGCTGGCAGTTTGATTCCGATTCTTTTTAAAAGCAAAAAAAAAAATGGACTGCCATTGCCAACCATACATACAACCCTAGCCATGGGTGCCAAGAAACTTCATATTATTTGCACCTACAACCTCTCTTCCGGGGGCACTGCTGGAGTGCAGGAGTTACTCGATCAAACCTCTCTACTCTCAAACAGAACAAGGTCATAATATTAGGTGACTAAAACCTAAACTGGCTAGGGGCAGCTCAAAGCTCGCTGCTCTCCCTGACGCAAGGTTATAATTTCTACCAGGTGTTAACTGAGCCTATAAGAATTACTCCATCACTACAATCCTCAACTCTCACTGACTGGGTACTGGTCAACTGTCTTGATCATATATCTGCAGCAGGTACCTTGGCAGATGCACTTACTGATTATTCCCCAGTCTTCTATGTTTGGAGCCCTGTGACTCCTCCCTCCCCTCCACTGTGCTATGTCACCTTTACCAACTTTGCCAATCTGGATGTTGAAATGTTTCTGTTTGATGTCTCTAGAATAAATTGGTCTGGCATCTATATATCTACTGTATCTCTCATGTGACGTAGAGTCTGCACTAAGTATCTTCCTGAATGAATTACTGGTTGTTCAGTGCAAGCATGTCCCCAAGGTAACTCGGAGGGTTAAGGGTAAACAAACAAGATGGCTACACAAAGAACTGCTAGCTAACCTGCACACTAGGGACAAATATTGGAAGAAATACAAATCATCCAGGCTCTCAGCAGACTATAATACTTACAGAGCCCTTTGACACTCTTGTAAAAAGCAGGTTAGAACTGCAAAGAGCACCTACTGTAAGAACCTACTACTAAGCTCTGCTGGTGATCCCAGGAAATTTTGGGCCCACGTCTAGACCTTTCTTGGTGTTACTCAGTGAACTACCCCAGGGGTAGGATATTAAATGGTGTACACTGCAATGATACCATAGCAAACTCTTTCAATCAGATGTTCTCGGATCTGACCCAGTATACCTTCCCCTTCCTATTATCACAGACAGAGTCTTATGCCTACCCTTCTCCTCAGCTGACTACTCCCTGTTCTCCCACCTGTGCACAGCCCAATACCCCTCCATTCCTCTTCAAAGCTATTTCTAGGCTTGAAGTCCTTAAGTTACTTCAGACTATCTCTGATAATACCAGTCCTAGCTCAGACACCCTGGAGCCTTGGCTCCTGAAACTTGCAACACCTTTTATTGCCTCCCTGTTGGCCAAAATTTTCCCCTTATCTTTCTCTTTCAGCAAAGTTCCCGACATCTGGAAAGTTGCCAATGTTACGTCTAAAGAGATCACCAACTATAGGCCTACAGCCATCCTTTCGGTCTTCAGCAAAATTCTTGAAAAACTTGTCGTAATTCAAACTATAGACTTTCTAATGAAATACAGACTCCTCTCAGACACTCAGCATGGTTTCCAGAAAGGTCATAGCACCTCCACAGCTCTTCTCAAATTCACTACTGATGTGCTTTCCAACATGGATGCAGGTCAACTAACAGGGGCCATATTTGTAGACCTCACCAAGGTCTTTGATCTCATTGATCACCACCTGCTTTTCTCCACTCTTCAGAATCTAAGCTTCTCACACCCTGTAGTTGACTGGTTCAGGAGCTACCTATCTAACAGGACTCAGATCGTGAAATTTCACTCCTCCCTATCTGATAGAGCCAATATTAACATCAGGATCCTCCAGGGCTTCATCCTAGGACCCCTTTTTTCTCACTCTTTATCAATAACATAGCTGATGATCTTCATTCGTGCTCGTCTATCCTCTATGCGGATGATCTTGTCCTTTACTGTAGCTCTGAGAATGTCACCAACATAAATGCATCACTTTCCTCTGATTTCAAGAATGTTCAAAACTGGTTCTCTACCCATAAGCTTGTGATTAATGCCAAGAAACCTCAAACAATGCTATTTTGCTCTGCCCCTAAGCTTAGGTGTTGTAAAACTTCCCTTCTGGTTTGTGATTCAGTTGGCACTCAAATTGAATGTGTTGCCTCATTCAAGTACCTGAGAGTACTCTTGGATCAATCTCTAGATTTCAATCTGCATGTACAGTCTGCATGCAAAGCAGTGAATGCAAAACTGGGAGTCACGTATAAAACTAGCTTTATGCTTACTCCCTCAGCTAAGCTGGCTATAGCCAGAAGTATCCTTCTCCCTGCCCTCACCTATGGTGCGCTCACCTTTGCATTTGTGCATAAAACTACCCTACATAAGTGGGACATAACATATAATAATATATGTCGGTATGCCTCCTCATCACATCTTAAGCACCAGTGCCAGCTTTATAGTGACCTGGGCTGGCTCTCTCCCTCTGCATGTCAACAATACTCTTTAGGCTCCTTGATTGACTCGATAATCAGAGATCAAATGCCCTCTTCACTTGCTATGTTGCTTATACCTCAAACTTCCATGTATAGATTATGCTCAGTGGATAAGTCACAACTTAACGTGCCCAGGTGTCACACGGTGAAGGGCTCTACAGCTTTCTATCACACTGCCCCTAAGCTCTGGAAATCCTTTCCTCTTGCTCTTAGGCAGGCTAAATCCCATACCTGTTTTAAATATGAGCTTCACTGCCATCTATCTCTCACAGACTCTTGCACTTGTTTCGACCCCACCTAACTCCCATCAACCTGCAACTACTGCCTGCTTTTTCAATCCACCTCCTTACTTACCCTTTTTATTTCAGTCACTTTGACTCCTTGTGGGTCAACTTTACTTTCCCTCTTATTACCTCTTGGGTGTTTCATTCCTGAAGCCAATTTTAACCAAGACATCACTGATACAATGCTAGTTTCTCCGCATCATGGCTCTGTTACCTGGCCAAATGTATCAACTTACCTACCCTCTCCACCTACCCTATTTCTGATTACTATGTAATTATTACATCATGCAATGTCAGATTGATTGTTACTTGACTGTTCTGATTCCTGTTTTATATGTAATCATGCTGTGCTCAGGCAATGTGTCTATCTTTTGTACTCTAATTTTTATATCATGCAATGTCATATTGGATGTTACTAACTGTTTTGATTTCTGCCTTATTTGTTATTTTCCTGCGCTTATGTAATATATCTGTCAAGTTATCTGTTGTACTCTGTAAGTTTTATATCATGTAATGTCTGACTGGTTGTTCTGTATCTTTTTCCCGGACTGTTCTATTTCTGCCATATATGTAATTTACTGAACTTATGCAATGTATCTGTCAATTTTTGTTGTACTCTCCCGGGTCATGCCTGAAAATAGTCATTTCATGGCTAGTGCACTTACCTGATTAACAAAAGTTAAATAAATAAATACTGTCTCTTACCACACAAAAATGTGTTTGTTTACATTCTTTGATCAACATTCACTGCATCTTCCTTAGACTTGGGAAAGACCCTAACACAATGTAGCCACTCATAATGTTGTTTTGGGAGAGAAAACTATTGCACCATGAGGGGCTGTACTATCTGGCAGTGTTCCTAATATTCAGGATATACGCAATAAAAGTTGATTAAGGATCTGAAGCAAAACAAGGCTAGGTATAATTGCACCATTCCCATGCATTTCAATTCTACTAAGATAGGAAGCAGATCAAACAACCAACAATTTCAATGAATTTTAGAGGGGTAAGCAATCATAAAATGTATTTTTTCAAACAGAAATAAAATGATGGAAAAAGAGCTGACAGTGTCCCTTTAAAGTGTCTTTCCTATATCCTTTGTATTAGTTTATTTTTGAATTAAATGCAAAAAACTATGCTAATGCAATAGTTAGGGTTGATATCATACCTTTCAAAGTATGGAAATGTGGTGTTAGGGTTCCCAACCCTAACACCCCACCCACTCAACCATACCACCCCATCCCACATCTCCACCCTCCACACAGCAACAGGCATCAGAGTGTGCCTTGAGGTCACTGTCCATAATACTCACCCCATTCCATAAGTAAATAAGCTGAGATGGACACAGTATAGGAGAAAGGGTCAAGCGTTAGAGCTGACGACCCCAAGGCATGCACCTTCTCATCCATCGGCCATCCTAGTGATGCTGACAGCATAGAAACATAGACTTTGATGGCAGATAAGGACCACTTGGCCCACCCAGTCTGCCCATTTCCCTTCCTATTGGATAAACTGCAGATTCTAGTTAACCAACAGCCTACTCCCTGCAATCCCCCACTACAATTGCCTTATGTCTATCCCATGCATGTTTGAATTCCCCCACTGTTTTAGACCCAACAGACTCCCCAGGAAGGTGGTTCCATGCATTCACCACTCTCTGTGTGAAAAAACATTTCCTCACATTACCCCTGAGCCGTCCCCCCTCTATCTTTAAATTGTGCCCCCTTGTTCTTACACATCTCTTTTTCTGAAAGATGCTACCCTCCTAGACTTTGTTGATTCCCTTGAGGTACTTGAAAAGTTTCTATCATGTCCCCCCATCCCTCCTTTCATCAAGGGTATACATATTAAGCTCTCTCAGTCTCTCTTCATATGGTTTCTGATGCAGACCCTGCACCATTTTAGTTGCCCTCCTCTAGACTGCTTCCATCCTGTCTATGTCCTTGTGTAGATGGGGTCTCCAAAACTGCACACAGTATTCCAGATGGGGTCTCACCAACTGTCTGTACAGAGGGATAACCACTTCCCTTTTTCTACTTGTGATGCCCTTCCTATGCATCCCAGTATCCCCCTGGCTCTCCTTACTGACTTCTCACATTGCTTACCCACCTTTAAGTCATTTGATATGACTACCCCCAAGTCCCTTTCCATTTTTGTTGTTGTTAGTACCTCCCCTGCTATTGTGTACTCTTCTCCTGGGTTTTTGTTTCCCAGGTGCATTACTTTGCACTTCTTTGCATTGAATCTAAGTTGCCATATGTCTGACCATTCCTCCAACCTTGACAAGTTCCTTCTCATCCTTTCTACCCCGCCTTGTGTATCAACTCTGTTACAGATCTTTGTGTCATCTGCAAAGAGGCATACCTTTCCCTCCAGACCCTCTGCAATGTCACCTATAAAGATGTTAAAGAGGACTGGACCCAGTACTGAGCCCTGAGGTACTCCACAAAGTAACCCTCCGTTCTTCGGAATGTGTTCCATTCACTATTACGTTCTGTGTCCTGTTGTGCAGCCAGTTTGCTACCCAGACTACCACCCTGGAACCCACTCCCAGGCTGGCTAACTTGATTATTAGTCTTTTGTGCGGGGCTGTGTCAAATGCCTTGCTAAAGTCTAGGTAGGCCATATCCATAGCCCTTCCCTGGTGTATTACTTTGGTCACCCAGTCAAAGAAATCAATTAGATTCATCTGACATGATCTTCCTGCTGTAAATCCATGCTGCTTTGGGTCCTGTGCCCCACTGGCCTCTAGCATGCTGCCTATGAATAGCGGTGCACTCCCAGCAACAGCTGGATGGCTGATGGCCGTGGTGGTGTGTGGAGGGCTGTGCCACTGGCTATCCAGGGCAGCAGTACTGACAGGCAGGTATGGAGGAAGGGGTGGTGGTGTCAGTGATGCAGGGGATGGGGGGGTAACACTGCACACTAATGTGGGGTGGGGATGCCTGGATCAGGGGTCAGGTGGCACATGGGGATGCACTCTATGGGGGAGATTGTAATGCCATCACTGGGACAGGGCACAAAAGTGTGTAGGGGGATGATGTACACCTACATGGGGTGGGACACCTGTGTGTATTGGAGGGGTTGCCATTAACCCCAACAGGATGGGGAACAAGTATGTGTATGGTGGTGGTTGTTAGGTACCGCCACAGGGCAGGGTTCTCATGTGGTGGGGGTGCCTTGTGGACCAGTGCTCTGGAGGAGAGGGTGCCACCTGCAGCTGGGATGGGCAGGGGCACAGCTGTATGTGTGTATGTGTGTGTGGGGGGTGCCCAATCAGTTGCTGGCACAGGGCAGGTGGCAGTGAGCACAGGGCTTGGTGTGTAGGGCACTTACGGCAGGGTCCCCCCCTGGCATAACTGGTGCCCTCCTATGCTCCCTGGTGCACAGTACTATGTGCCTTAATGAATGGTGCATGGTGCTGGCACACACCCCTGTCCGCCTCCGGGGCATTGCTGTCTGCACATCCGGAGGATTGGGCACATATCTGCCTAGTGCACGGATAGTGCATGCTGCTTGGGGGTTCTGTGCGCAGATTTCCGCCTTAGGGTTGCCTATGCACCTCTGATACGCGGTGTATAGGCACCCTTTTTTTCATGCATAGGCACCATAGTTATTTGTTTGTGATGCTCCCATCCCTCCATACATATGTATACGTATGTAGCCGTGGTGGGCTCTGTGCTTCTATTCATAGGAGAACAGTGACCAAATTGTCAGCATAGCCATGTTATCACCCCACCAAATTGTGAATGTAGCCTTCTAGTGACCCCACCTCATGGGTGAAAATTTTAAAATACGTGCCGAAACACCATTCTGCATCACAGGTGCAAAAACATGTTTAATGCAGGATGTGAAAAAGAACAGCTGTACTGTTCACGAGGTGGTGTGAGAAAATGGCTGTGTTGAAACAGACTTACCCCCAGTGCTTTTACATCCCAAATTTCATACAAATCCATTAAACCATTACTAAGTTATTAAGCTGCAAAAAATTGCCCTGTGTGTGAAAAGGGATTCTTGTCTGCGAAAAAGGAGTCTCTGCTAAGACATAGAATCCATTTTCATGCTGGCTCCTGTAACACAGAATCTTTTTTGAAACACAGAATTCTTTTGCAAAACATAATCCATTTTCATGTCTGACATCTATTTTATCCCATAGAAAATAATGGGAAATTCAACATTTTATAACTTTCAAATGGATTACTATTTTACACCAAACCGTCAAAAGGCACACCTGTGAGTCCAAGGCTTTCTACCCTGAAAATTTCAGTCCACAAGCTAAAGCCATTTCTGAGATACAGGTTTCAAGCTGGCTCCTGCCACACAGAATCCTTTTCCAACACAGCATCCTTTTGTGACACAGAATCCTTTTGTGATTCAGCATCCTTTTGCGACACAGACTCCCTTTCCATGCAGGGCATCTATTTTTTCCCATAGGAAATAATGGGAAATTCTAAATATAATAACTTTTGAACAGCTTAATATTTTTTTCACCAAACCTTCAAAAGGTACATCTGTGAGACAAAGACTTTATATTCTGAAATTTTCAAACCACAACACAAAACCATTTCTGAGATATAGGTGGACAAAAAAACTGTCAAAAAGCCACAGACCTTCTGTATTCCCAACACACTGCATCTCTGAAACCACAAAAGGTACTGAGACAAACTTTGCCTCATACAGAGACCCATCCCAGGCACTTATGCATGCCAAGGTTCATGCAAATCAGTTGAACCATTACAAAGTTATTAAAGCAAAACACTCCGGCTCTGTGGTGCCAAGTGAAGGGGTTCACTCAGCATGCTGGCGACCCAGGTTTGCACCCTGTGCCCGGGTACCAGGAGCAGAGGCTGGCAGGGATGGATTTGCAAGCATCCATTGGACAGTTCCCCACCCCAGGGGGGCTGTGTCTATGTCCCTCTGGGCAGATTGGGTGCATGCTTGGAGACATGTGGCCTCGACACACCCCCTGCACATCCCTGCTCAAGGTCGGCCGCCACCGTAGGCCAAGAACATGGTGGAGGGGTGGAGAAAAAATGGAAAAGGTGCACCAGCCGCTTAGATGATGGCCACCTGGATCTTTGCCGCTGGAGTCCCCTGATGGCTGTCCCAGCAGCACCCAAGGGCCAGGCTAATTCCTTCCACAAGGAGGGGACCCACCCAATAAAGGGATACATCTGGTTACCTTTGGGTAGGCTGTGATGTGGGACAGTGGGGATGGGGTTCACCCGGGCTGAGTCCAGTCCGTGGCGACCCGAAGGAGAGAGAAGCCGGTGCAGGCAGGCGGAGCATAAACAAATAAATAACACATACACAAAAAAAAAGAAAACACTGGAAAAGATACAACTTTCCTCAGACACTACAGAAACTCTCAATTAGTGCTGTCAGACAGTAACAACTTTTTTATATTTGCTGGTTAGTGGTTATAAACCACTGCCAGCGAGTGCCCAACAGCTCTGTAAACCACAGGCACACAAAAACAAAAGCAGCACCTTAGAAATCTGATGGACAAGTTGTCCTTGCACCACATGTCCAGTAGCGCTAGTTTTTTTCATATAGTTTGTGCAAGGCACAAGCTTCTTGACAGCTCCACAGTACCTCATGAAGCAATTTTTTAAACTTATATCAGAACCAGGAAATATAACAAATAAAACATGGATAAGTGTGTTTTAATGGGGATTTTGTGCACACCTGAGGTGTGTGATGCCCATATAAACCCCTCGGGGTTTATAGGGTATCACACACTTCAGGTGTGCATAAAATCCCCATAGACCACACTTACCCATGCATTATTCTATATTTAATTATTTAAAACAGCTACCCATAACTTCCACTTTCTGCTGCTGGCAGCAACCATCTCATGAGCAGCAGGGAGCTTCCTGAGCTCACTTTATGCTAATATGTCTGTTTGACTTCTGCTGTTGGTTGGCAGCACATATTAGCATAAGGTGAGCTCACAAAGCTCACTGTTACTGATGAAATGGTGGCTACCAGCAACAGAAAGTGAAAGTTGAAGGCCACTGTTTACACTGTTGCACTGAGCTGCAAATCTGGAGACCTGGGTTTGAATCCCATAGCCTCAAACTTAGCCATAATAGCAAATAATGAAACATGGGGGAATACGGCCAAAAAGTGGAGAACAGAAATCTCTGGCTTTAAACATTACTTTAAAAACAGAATAGATACAAAAAAACGTGGCGGGGTTAGTCTGCATGTTCGAGATGACATTCCATCTTATGAATCATCAACTATCATACATTCTGAAAGTATTTGGGTCCATATTAGGCCCACTAGTACCCACCAACTTCTCGTAGGTACTTGTTATCATCCCCCTTCATCTGATATTGATCAAACCAAACAACTCTGTAGTGAAATCTCTCAATTAGCCAATAAAGATCCGGTTCTTATTCTGGGGGACTTCAACCTTCCCAATATAAGCCGGGATACTCTTTCTGGAACTAATAAACATGAACAGTTTTTGTCAGTTATAATTAATCTGGGACTAATCCAATATGTAAATCAACCAACCAGGGAGAAAAATATATTAGACTTAGTCATAACTAACCCTGTGACTCACATATCTGACATTCAACTACTTAGCCCCTTAGGGAATAGTGACCACCTATCTCTTTTTTTCTCCGTTCAACTACCTCTCCTACCTAAAACGAACAAACTAAAAATAAAACAATATAACAGGGCAAACTTTATAGCTATTAATCAACAGATAAAATCTCTTGATTGGGAACAAATAATGCAACCAATGAATACTGAAACAGCTTGGATCTATCTAAAAACTAAGATTTTGGAACTAGAAGAAAAATTTGTCCCCGAGAAATTTAAGTATAACAATAAAGGAAAAATCCCCCCCATGGTTTAACAGTAATATTAAAACTCTAATTAAACAGAAAAAGAAATTATTTATAGCCCTAAAAAAATGTTCATTGGACCAGATAACTAGCATTCTTTCAAAATATAAAGAGGTGGTCAGACAATTAAAGAAATCCATTTTGTTAGCTAAACGTAATTCGAATTTAAATGTACACAAAAAGACAGCCATAAGGCATTATATACTTACCTAAATGGTAAAAAAAGTAACAACAACATGATAGGTCCTTTGGTCTGTAATAACTGACTATAACATCTGACATTGAAACAGCTTCTGAGCTGAACAAATACTTCGCATCTGTATTCACGCATGAACTTATTAAAACTACTTTTACTACAGTGGATTTTAAACTAGAAACATATGAAACGTTGTTTCAAGATATCAAGTGGGTCTTTGAAACTCTCAAACATTATACTAGCTCTGGCCCAGATAACATTAGTTCCAGATTTCTTATAGAAACCAAGGATACAATATTTCTCCCTCTGACTGTTATATTCAAGAAATCATTGCATGAATCCTCAGTCCCAAATGACTGGCGTACTGCTACTGTTACACCTATTTTTAAACAAGGCTCTCACTCCAAAATTGAAAATTACAGACCCATCAGTTTAACATCCATACCGTGTAAACTAATGGAAAAAATGATCAAACATCAACTTGAAAAAGAGATGTCTATGTTAAACATTAATGATGAATATCAACATGGCTTTAGATCTGGTTACTCATGTACCACAAACTTGATTAGTTTCTACAATCATATTAGTTCCAATTTAGACTGTAAAATACCTACAGATGTCATTCTCAGATTACAGTAAAGCCTTTGATAAAGTATCACATAGCGTTTTGATTAATAAACTAAATCAACTTGTTTTTTCAGCTCCTATTATATCCTGGATTAATAACTGGTTATGTGATAGAACACAGATGGTTAGAGTGAATGGGGTACTCTCAGACACAGGTATCATGGCAAGTGGTGTCCCACAGGGCACCGTTCTGGGTCCAGTATTATTTAATCTTTTCATCAGTGACATGCATATCTCACCACATAACACAATAGTTAAATTCGTCGATGACACTAAACTCAGAAGAATGGTAAATACCCCTACTAATTGTCATAACTTGATCTTGGATCTCTTACTAATAGAGCAATGGGCCAGTACTAATAAGATGCACTTTAATGTAGCCAAATGTGCTGTACTATATTTTGGGAAAGACAACCCCAAACAAAAATACTATCTGAATAACAGTATAATTAGGGCATCTTCTATAGAAAAAGATTTGGGTATCATGGTGAACGACAAACTATCATCCTCATCTCACTGTTCAAAAATTGCTAATCAAACAAATGCTTTACTGCGTAGAATTAATAAAACATTCATCTCTAAAACAGAGGAATGCTTATTGTCACTGTACAGGTCACACGTAAGGCCATATCTTGATTATGGATCACCATTTTGGAACCCTTACTTAAAGGAAGACATAAATAAAATCGAACAAGTACAACACAGAGCCACCAGATTAATACCACATCTTACCCATCTAGAGTATAACACCAGATTAAAAAAACTGGACTACACTCCTTGGAGCGAAGACGAACCAGAGCTGACCTTTTACAACTGTATAAAATACTTAAATCACCTGAACAAATGAAACTTTGCGGTATTACCTATTCAACAAGAAAAATAGTACCAAGATTGCACGACAGACAAATAGAAATTCAAAAAGTAAACAACAATAAGAGATTAAACTTCTTCACTATTAGAACACCCAGATTATGGAACAAATTACCACAAGACATTGTTAATTCAACAAATATATCAATATTTAAGAATAAATTAGATAATTGGATGAATAACCGGGACCTGGGTGTATGATTCATCAATATGGAGGACAATCTCGATGGGCCACTGGCCTACTTTTGTCCAAAAAACCAAGTAAACCAAGTAAACCTCCACTTGCATACTGTGTAACCCTAAGCAAGTTACTTAACTTCCCTGTGTTCTCCCAGGTTGCATCTGTAAACAAGCTTTCAGCTTAGTGTGTCTCACCTGGTTAAATAATTGGAAGGAAAAAAAATCACTAAAAAAGCAACTAGAGGTAATTAAAAAAAAATGTTACTGTCTGAAAGCACTAATCTAGCAGTTTTAGAGCACCTTGGTAAAGCTGTGCCTTTTCCAATGGTTTTCCTTTAAGCTTCAAACATTTCCCTTTAGCATTAAGCACCCTCATCAACCCTAACTATATGGCACTATCATGCCAGTATAATATTGCAAACACAATGATTTATAAGCCTATTTTCCTACTGAAAAAAAATCACTAATTTTATTATAATGTTATTTTTTCTTTTTCTGGACAACTAGGTGGTGAGAGGACCTTGCGTCCATTTATTTATTTTATTTGTGTTAAGTGCCAAAAATCATCTATCCTCCCTGGTTGCGAGAGGACTGGGGTGGGGGGGATATTCTATTTTGTAAATTTTTTGAGTTTAGTTTGATATGTTACTTTATGATCTATTTTTTAATGTGTAATTGTTAATTTGGCAGTGAGAGTGCCAAATTACTTATTTCTCCTTCTCCCTGGTTGTGAGAGAGCTGGGGGTGGGGTGAAAAAAAATCTCATTCTACATTTATTATATTTATTTTGTTTGGTGAGAGAACCTAAACCATTTCCTTTTTTTTCTGTGCTTTGTTATGTATGCATGAGGGTGGATGATAGTTGTTTTCTGTTTTAAGATTCAGATTTGATTTATCAAATAGGGATTAGGGTGATATTTTAAACTATTTTGTCTAGTTTTGTGAAAATTATTTTTGGGTGTGGTTAGTTGTTATTGTAAATGGGTTCATTTTTTATTGTTTTATTATATGGCTGTGTAGTAATGTGGATGTGGGTGGGGGGTTTGAGTACTGAGTTGTGAACCAGCAGATCTGGGTATGAAGCCCACCACTACTAATTCCCCTGAACTACTCTCTTAACCTCCTTGTATGTAGCATACAAATGCAGACATTGTTGGCTTTGCCAGCTCCCTTTATTACCACTCTCCATCCCAATGAGGGTTTTCCAGTTAAAGAGCAATTGACATAATTGGGGCAACTAAGTTGTATCAAGATACTTTTTGCTTTACGGCCTAAAAAAGTAGTTAAAAAATAATGGAGTAATTCATCAGATTAAAGTCTTTGCAAGGCCATCTTGTATTCAGTAAGCTTTGTATTCTTAGACTGCAGCACCACCCCATAACAGCAATTTGATAATCCTACTGTACATAAGGAACAGTGCTACAGCATTTTCAATGTAAAGTGTAGCTGACGGGGCATTAGAAGAACTCTACGGACCCACTTCCATTAGTTATGCTACTCAGGGCTAGTTGGCATGGCTGTGCATTTTGTTTTATCAATTTATTTGAGTTGGGGGTGTTCACTCCCACACCCATGTATTAAATCCGAAACACACGGATGGTGGGAGGTGGAGCCCCAACTCAAATAAACTGATTAGAAAAAAACTACATGGCAATACCAACTAACCCAGACTAGTATAACTAGAGTAGTGTATCTCTCTGCTACATTATGCTGGTTTTACGTTGGTTCGTAACTACCTGTAACTTAAGTGGGTACAAAGATCTCCACTTATGCCAAGGGACAGTTTATAGTATTTTTACACCATTTAACAGGTTACCTGCTATTTTTAGGGGTAGTCTATTAAATAAGATACCACCAGCAAAAATTAAAGGTGATCTGCTAAATTAATTGAAGAGACACAAAAAGCTCCCCTTCCCCAATAAATTCTACTTTACTTTGCACTAAACAGGTTGCAGCACTGTCCCATCATTAGAACCATCAAAATACTGCTTGGGGGTGAAGTTAAAGCTTGAGACATTTTACTCAGTACAAGTTAGCCCTACAACAAAGATCTGTATCCAATTCATCTCTCTATTATTTTTTTCAAACTGCTTATTTAACTCTGATGCAGGTAGCACCCTCATGGGACAAGTTTGCCCCTGGTTAAAGATCAGGCACCTCATCAGCAGCTCTTTAGGTATAAACTAAGGCTGAATTTCCAAGAAGCCCACCACCATCCATCCCTGAACTGTCCATAACAACAGCCATCTTGAAACAAACCAGTGCTGACCACACATCATTTTGTAGACAGGCTGCCTATTAACAAAAAGAGCAGAAACTGACTTCGTAAGACTAGCTTGTAAGCAGAATGAGTATTCTGTCACAGTCCTGCTACCAGAACCCTGATTATCAGAATATCCCCTTTACATAAACTCCTGTTGTAAGTTCATGTTTTCTATGAGAACATCAGGTGTCCCCTATTAAACACTTATTATTTAACCTATATATGAAGACAAAGACCCCACTTATATATTTATTTATTGCAATCATCAGAAACAACCTTTGAGCAAGCTGCTCTTTTACAAACGTTTCACATCATACAAGCAAGGCAAGTACCAGCATACAGAGACAAATAACAAAAGGTCCTTTGCCCTCAGAGAGAGCTGGGTTACAATATAGTCACTACCGTAATTTTCAAGGAACAACTTAAGGTAAAATGAAAATTAGAGAGCAGCCCAAACATGGGCCTTGTTCATTGAAAAAAAAATGCTCCAGCTGTTAAAAAGCGAGGCGGGGAAAGATGGTGGTGGTGGTGGGGGGTGGCGCAGAGGACAGCAGGTGAGGAGGTGGACAAAATAATGATCTAGTTGTAGCTGTGAGGGCAGTTACAACTAAAGTTGTAGATGTGCGCAGTTGAGGGGGGGCAGACAGTGGGAAAGGAGAAGGCAGACTCAGAGTGTCACATGTAAAAACACATATCAGCTATCAAGGTAATTATATTGATGGCAAAATAATTAGACACCCATTCCCTAAAACAAATGCACTGTACATCAATCAAGCAATAATCTCCAACAGGGTGAGCAGTAAGTAAGTAAGGAATATAGCATAACAGAGGGGATTATGCTATGTATCAGGTGGTGGACTGGAGTCCCGTGCCTCAGGTGTAAGAGACTTCAACTAATACAAGGTACATTAACATATCATAATACCCTTTATGGCATGGTCTTATTCTACTTATAGTATGTTTAGTAATGTTAGCTTTTCAACAGTGTAGTAGTGTTGTAATTTGGTGTTGTATCTTTAAATGGTATGCAGCAAAGGTTAGGTTGCGACTGGTATGTTGCATTAGTTGGGTGCAGTTGCACTGCAAGGGAGTGGGTTATTTTGTTGTTTTAAATAGGTATTCCTAACTTTTATCTTCTGGTACTTTCCTTGTGATTGGAGTAAGATCTGGTAGCCTAGGCTATTGATTAAATGTCATGTAACCTCATTCAAATGCACTGCTGGGCAGTTGAGATTCAAGCAGGCAGAGAGCCTGAGCTGTCCTTTGTTTGTTTGTAGATATACAGATATTTTATTAATGTTTAGAGCAATGCCTGCAGAAGTTTTTTCTGATAATTTAGTGATCTATATATGCATGTTTTTGTTGTTGTGTAGAATCAGTTTTTAAATAGATTTTGTGTTTCTATTAAGAGTTTAAAATGTTTTTCTTGTGTGAGCAGCACTGAAACTTTCTATGTTTGGATTTGTAAGTTGGAAGCACTGTATGTTTTTTCAAAGTTATCAGATGGATTTGGTTTAAAGTTTGTGATTCTAAGCAATGTTGCTGTGTGGGGCACTATTTTATTTTCATGATTTGTTTTTGATGTTGCAGTGAGGTTTGATTTGCATTGTGACCTTTTTGACTCTGAGGATATGCAATAGGCATATTGAACTTTTTGACCCCAACTGGTTGTGCTCTTGATTAACTCACCCCTATCACGTCTTCTGAGCAATAGTATATGCTAGATTAACACAGTACCATGTGACGTGGTCCCAATCCATGAGGAGCGAGAACTGACCAGACACCATTTTATAATACTGTAATCTGTAACATTATACCCCAGTTATAAACTTGATAGATATTGATTGTGATACTGTATTGTCTGGCAAAGCTCCAAAACTTAATAAAGGTGTTAGGAACTGTAACACTTCTTCTCAAGTAAACATATAGCACAAGAACACACTAAGAAAAATATGGCACAATGCAACAGTCCTACAAGGTGCTTGTTAGCTGGTGAACAACACATTAGGAATCTGAGTGTCTCATCAACAAATCATTAGCATGTGAGGCTTTTATTCAGGTGGTAGCACTCAACAGCAAGACTCAGGCAGCTCATGGTTTCAATCCTGATTAAACTCCCTACCCAAACTACTGAAATCCAAAAATGAAAATTGCAGCTTGTGAAATAGCCACTTAGGGGAAACTATATATGTCATTCACCAACAGCTCATATAGCTGCGATACAAGTATTGTGCATTAATACAGCATGTGAGCAATTAATCCCTAAGCAGCGCACTTCAAGCAATAAAACCACACTCAAAATCACAAAGTACAAACATAAAGTCAGTTGGTCCTGTTAAGGTTTTCAGTCTAGGCCTATTTAGATGCCAAGTTGGAGATCCATGGATTTAATAACATGGAGTATAGGTGTCTGCCATTTTCAATTTCACCTCTGGATTAGCATCAGTGCAGTGGCATTTCTTGTAATTCTCCAAGGCATAAACAGAGGTCAGTACTTCAACAGCACATGTGAAATGCTGTGAACCTACTAGAGATTTGTATCCAGGCAGCAACATGTTATCAAGAACACATTTCAAACGGAAGACTTTTATGATATTGTTTATGTGTAAGAAGGTCCTCTACATTATTTGGCCCTACCAGTTTAATACTGTAAATGTCTCAAGCACAGATGCATGTTGTGCAATTAATAGCCCCAAGAGTCCTTCTGGGAATAACTTCAGGGGCACCCTTAATCCAAAGAAAGTGGGCAATATGTATAGTCCACAATAAAATACTAAGCTCATATCAGTGCAGTAATTGGTAGGTGGCAAGCAAAGAGAAATGCCTAAATAAACAGCAATGCTCAATGCAGTGTGGTACTGTAAAATAATCACACTTCTTTGGGCATTACATACCTCAGGGTGTTGTCCACCCCAAGAGATGTCATTATTTTTTAGTTTTTCCATATCCCATTCCAGTCCCACTTCACCATCTTACTGGTTAACATCTCAGATATTATTTTTACAGTGTACTAGCAGTTTAGACATAGCCCACTCATAGAAAATGATAAATGAGATTGCTGAAAGAAAGGAACATGTTTACCATACTGTATGTATCAGTCATTCCCAGTCTTTGTAAATGAATTTGCTGCTGGGGTGTCACATGACTAGGAAGCCCACACTTTCTTTACCACTCAGGTATGTGCAAGGTGGGCACCGCACATTGCTTGCTTCTCACACTATGATGTACCCAATGTCACAGAGGAATAGGTCAAGAAACATAAAGAGACAAGGAGAAGTTATAAAATTCATAAGGAGTGTTTTATTATTATCAATAAAAAAAAGGTTTTAAATTGTGCAGGATAGCTTTTCAAACAGGCAATACAGAAAAAAAATATTACATCTGAGAGTCTCTTTCTATTTAAATCTCAATCTATCTCTTTCTCTAAAACAAAACATTGCTATCTTCTATCTGCTACAAGATGCATTTTCCTGGCAGTTTAAACTCTGCATCCTGACTGTTGTAATTTGTATCTCCTGTTTCTAACAAAATGTACAAGAACAATATCAATTTCTTTCATGAGGACAGCCTGAAGAGCACACATAATCTTTAACAGGAGCAACAAAGTAGAACATTCTGTCCTAGAGCTGGTTTCCAGTTGACAGTTCTGTATACAAGCTTGTGGAAGGCAAAATACATCTCAAGGCAACCCCCTGTGCTCCCGACTGCCATCTCCTCTAATAATACCAAATAGCTTTCTGCAATCATTTCAGCAATGCAATTCTAGAGGTCACATGATGGCTGCCTGAGCAGATGTGCCCTACTGAACTCCTGCATCCCTACTGAAAATAAACTTATTTCCACGAACCTGCAACCCATTTTCAGTAAACTCTATCAGTTCTGAGCACCTACTCTCTGTGGAGCAACTCTTGTTGTGGAACTTTGGTCATTATGGAAGCAGAAATGATAGATTCCTTGCCCAGACACACCCCACCACCAACTCCGATGCTGGACAAGAATGCAAAGCGGGCAAAGGCACAGCCGATTGGCACATCTAGCCACGCGACCACCCAGGCCGCACTTACAGAGGAAAAATTCCTAGAAGGGCTGACTCCTCTTAAGATATGTTAGCTAATTTAGCATCAGACTTTAAAAACATGCAATCTTCACTGGAACAACTTACTCATTGTACTGGAGATGAGGCCAGAATTTCCTCACTGGATGACTGGCGGGCCTGTACTGATGCAGATCTGACTGCACTGTGTCACAGAATGAAAAAATTGGAAGAAAAAAATGGATGGTTTGGATGGCCGTTCCCGTCGGAATAACCTTATCATCATTGGACTGCTGGAGGGTGAAGAGGGCTTGGCAGTGATCCCTTTTGTACAAAAAGTTTGTGAAAAAAATTGCCAACCCCTCCCTAAATGGGCCCATTTACATCATAGAAAGGGCCCACAGGTCACTTCATCCAGTACCTCCTCCAGATGTCCCCCCTTGGCCCGTGATATTTCAGCTACCCAATTTCTTAGATAAGCAGAATATACTGGCTAAACTTAAAGATGTGAAAGAAGTGCAATGGGAAAACAAGAAACTCAGGATCGCACAAGATCTTCCATTTTCTGTCCAACAGAAGAGATCATCAATGCATCCAATTGTTTCCAAACTGATTGCTGCCAGAATTAGATAGAGGGTGAACACCCAGCCATCTTGCAAGTTCACCATGGGGGCCAATGGCATAATTTCGAAGCACTGGAGCAAGCTACGGATACTTTTAAAGCCTGATATCCAGATCTTTCTAAATGAAGACAAATCATGAGGTATGTTTTACTGATCTACAACCCCTTGGCTGTGTCTAATTTAAAATGTGAAACATACTGCTCTAATTTTAGTTTGCTCAGATGGAGCGCTATGGGGAATGCTTATTGAGTTAAACTGCAATCACTTTGTGCTCCACTACGTAGGGATATGTATGGTGATGTGGCCTGCTCATTTACAGATTTAAGTTGCTCTCGTAGTGGGCAAGAATTGGCTCTTTACGTAACACTGCAAGAAATACCCCAAAGTTAAGGACTTAAGTTTTCATTTAGTTGAGAACAGATCTGCTACCTAGTGACTGTTTGTTTATTCCTTCTGGGAGGTTCTCCTCATCTACGACTGGTTCTTCCTTATCCAGTGATGATACCACAAGGACAAGGGTGTGGACTTGCAGAACTTTTGACCCTGCTTCAATCTTTTACATTTTGGAGACTTTAGAAGTTACCTATGGATAATACCCATGGTCCCTTGGAAAATAAGGGTCCTCAACAGCTTTTGTTATTTTTAAGGATGTTCAATTGGTGATTGATAACTATTATGTACACTGGCACCCATGCTGGTGGTAGACGCTTGCTCAGCCTTTGGTATCCAGCGGCCTATAAACTCTAAGTTTTTGGCTCCTCCTAGTGGCATATACACAAGAGTACATAGATTCGCTTATATAAATGCTACTCTATTATATGTGAAATCCTAAAAGATTTATTGTGGGAATTTTACTACTTACTGAATATTTTGATCCACTCTTTTTTTTTACCCTAGGGGGATCCTGAGTATTGAACTCTGTAGCATTTAAACATATTTCTGTAACAATTAGAAGGTTTTAGTTGCCAAACTCTAATAATGTATAGGCTACCGGTAGGGAGACTATGGCATTGAGATAATAATCTAGCTTTAGTTCTAGGGTTGGTGATTACTCACTACTGTGTATCACCTCATTTTTGGGTAGAGGTGTGGGAGGGGTATATGCTTCAGGTGGAATAAAAGCATCATGGGCCAAGAGGGTATGGCGGTTCAGTTGTTAGGACTGGGTTAAATAGTAATATTGATGTGGTTGGTGGGGAGTGGGTGAGGGGAGGGGGTTGATCTTTTGGGGAATTTTGACTTTGCATATCAAAGTTCTGAAACATTTTGAATATGTAGGGGGAGGGTACACACAAGCTCGACCTCCTTTCTGGAAAGGACTAGAATCTGTGCCCCTCACCAGGGCCTTCTGCTCATTAGTAGATTCGGATTGCATTTATATAATCTGCTCCTTTTCCTTCTGGAGGTCAGGGCTGCGTTACTGGGGGACTGTTTTTTTTTGTGAGTTAGGATATCGGAGGTATGTTTTCTTCTCCTTTTTCTGACAGTGTGTCTTGGATACTTCACCTACCTGGGTTATCAGCCCTATACTTCACTAAGTAAATATGAAGTACGTCACATGGAATATAAAAGGGGCACACTCCACGGTGAAACGCTATCAGATTTTAAAGCATCTACAACTGCTAAACTGTCAAATAGATTTTCTTCAGAAGACTCACCCTTCTTTCTGCTGAAGGGTCTCTCTTCTGCAGACAAATGGTTGGGCAGGTATTTGCAGCAGGAAACTCCACAGCCCAGAGCGGAGTAGTGATATTAATCTTTAAGGGTATCAAATTCCAGCTGTTACAGAGTGTAGAAGACCCTAGGGGGCGATACCTGTTACTAAAAGGCATACTAGATCACTCCAAAGTCCTTCTAGGCTACTTATATGGTGCTAACAATGATTCCCCTGATTTCTTTTCTGGAATGTTAACTTTGTTGGCTCCTTATGCCTACATTCCAATAATGTTGGCCAGGGACTGGAATCTAACACTGACATCAGACTTGGATAGGACTGGTTATAGGGATTGGGGGCTCTCCCCCGCTCAAGGATCCCTTCATGATATGATGGGCACAGTAGGCTTGTGTGACCCATGGTGAGCACTACATCACTCTGAATGGGTATACACCTTCTATTCACCATACCATAAGTCTCTCTCTCTCCCCCAGCTGGATTACTTTCTGATTAGCAAAACTATCCTACATGATGTGATGGATGGAGGGGTTACCCCTAGAATACTATCTGACCATTCGCCCACCTGGCTAGAATGTGCCCTCTTGCCCAGCCTCCATCAGGACAAGTTATGGAAACTTAATACTCAACTACTTAAAGAGGACATGGTTTTAACTAAAACTAGGGACCTCATAACCCATTTTATGGAACAAAATGAGGGAATTATTTCTGATATAGATAAACTACTGTGTTCTCTTAAATGTGTTCCGCATGGAGAATTCATTATGATGGCCTCAATGCGGAAAAGGAAATGGGAGGCTGCACTCCATCTCCTCTCAGATTAGGGTGCTAGAGAATACCCCTCACTAGGGAATTCTGCAGAAGAACAGGAGCTTTGGCAACCTTAAGGGCTCAACTCTTTTGTTGTGTGCGGTGCCTCAGGGTTCAGTGCTGTCACCCATGTTATTCGCAGTGTAACATAGAAACATAGACTTTGACGGCAGATAAGGACCGCTTGGCCCATCTAGTCTGCCCATTTCCCTACCTACAGGCTAGGCCATAGATCCTAGTTAACCAACAGCCTATTTCTTCCTACCCCCCACAAGAATTGCCTTATGTCTGTCACATGCATTCTTGAATTTTCCCACTGTTTTAGACCCCACAACCTCCTCAGGATGGCTGTTCCATGCATCCACTACCCTCTCTGTGAAATAATACTTCCTCACATTGCGCCTGAACCGCCCTCCTTCTATCTTTAAATTGTGTCCCCTTGTTCTTGCAAGTCTCTTTTCTGAAAGATGCTACCCTCTTGGACTTTGTTGATTCCACTGAGGTACTTAAAGTTTCTATCTTGTCCCCCTCTCCTTCTTTCCTCAAGGGTATACATATTTAGCTCCTTTAGTCCTCCTCCTCATCGGCTTCTCTTGCAGACCCTACCATTTTAGTTGCCCTCCTCTGGACTACCTCTATCTGTCTAAGTCCTTGGAGATGGGGTCTCCAGAACTGGACACAGTACTCCAGATGGGGTCTCACCAACTGTCTGTACAGAGGATAACAACTTCCTGTTTTCTGCTGCTGATGCCTCTTCCTATACATCCCAGTATCCCCCAAGCCTCCCTACTGCCTTCTCACATTGCTTGCTAACCTTAAGGTCATCCTGATATGATTATCCCCAGGTCCCTTTCCTTTTGTTGTTGTTACTACCTCCCCACCATTATGTATTCTTCCCTAGGTTCTTGTTTCCAGGTGCATTATTGCACTTCTTTGCATTGAATCCTAGCTGCCATACTTCTGACCATTCCTCCAACCTTGCCATGTCCTTTTCATCCTTTCCATGTCTCCTTGTGTATCAACCCTGTTGCAGATCTTTGTGTCATCTGCAAAAGGCATACTTTTCCTTCAGTCCCTCTGCAATGTCACTGATGAGACATTAAAAGGACTGGACCCAATCACTGAACCCTGCGGTGCCCACTAGTAACCTCTTTTTTTTAATTCAGAGTGGACTCCATTTACAATTACCTTCTGTGTCTGTTGTGCAGCAATGTTCTACCAGGCTCCACCCTGGGATCACTCCCAGGCTGGTTAATTTGACTATTAATCTTTTGTGTGGGACTGTGTCAAATGCCTTGCTAAAAGTCTAGGTAGACCATGTCCACAGCCCCTCCCTGGTCTACTACTTTGGTCACCCAGTCAAAAGAAATCTATTAGATTCATGTGACATGACCTTCCCGCTGTGAATCCATGCTGCCTTGGGTCCTGTGCTCCACTGGCCTCTAGGTACTCAACTATTCTTTCCTTCACAAGTGACTCCATCACTTTCCCTACCACAGAGGTCAGACTGACAGGTCTGTAGTTTCCTGCCTCTGTCTTGGTCCCACTTTTGTGAAGGGGAATCACATCCGCCTTCCTCCAGTCCTCGGGTACCATATCATCCTCCCATGATTTATTAAAAGAGTAGCCAGTGGTTTCACTAGTTCCTCCCTTAATTCTTTTTAGAATTCTGGGGTGAATTCCATCAGGACCCATTGCTTTGTCCACCTTCAGTTTTAGGAGTTCTTGCAGAACCCTTTCTTCTGTGAAAGGACTGGGATCGACCCCCTATCAAAGAGTGCTTCTGTTAATTGGATTAGGCACTTCCCCTCCTCTTGTGAATACCAGCAGAAATATTCATTCAGTATCCTGCTTTTCACTGTCCCCTCTGCCCACCCACCGTTCATTCTATTCAGCCTCACTATCCCTCCTTTGTCTTTCTCAGCTCGCTGATGTACCTGTAAGCGGTTTATCCCCTTCTTAACTAGGTGGCTATCTTTTCCCTCAGTTTGGGCCTTTTGCTATTCTGACTTCCCTCCTGCTTCCCTTCTGCCTTAACTGGGTACAGCTCTCTGTCCTGCTCTTCTGTTTCCTTATAGCTTCCGAGATGCTATCTTTTTCTTCCTGACTTTCACAGCCACCTCTTTTTGAGAACCATAGTGGCTTTTCTTTCATTTTGATTTGTTTATTTGCTTCACAAAGGCTTGTTGCCTCTGTGATGTAGCAGTTTGATGGTCCCCATTGTTGCTCCACACCTCCTTCTAGCCTGTTTGCTAGTGCTTTTCTGAGGCACTCTCCCATCTTGCCAAAGTCAGCTCTCCTAAAGTCCAGTACCCTCACCTTTGTATGGCTTGACTCTGTGGCCGGGTTTAACGTGAACCACACTGTTTGATGGTCACTTGTCCCAGATGTACCACTTCTAGATCTGAGATCTCTCTCACTGCCCGTTTGAGTACGAGGTCTAGGATTGCTCCCCTCACAGGTGGGTTCAAACTAGCTGTCTAATGCCTGCCACCTGTAGGGCATCAAGAATGGCCCTGATCTTGGATGTGGTTGCAGCAAATGTGCTCCAGTTAACATCTGGCATATTCAGGTCTCCCCATCAATAGTATCTCCCCTTTCTCTGCCATTCTAAGAATGCCTTCTATCATATCCATGTACATGCTGCCCCTCGGAGACATTATAAGATGGTATGAGCTGAGGTTTCACTGCTATGCAGATGATACCCAGTTATACTTGTCTTTTGCACCTGACCAGGATGGAGCACTCTCAGTGTTTAATAACTGTCTGGAAGAAATCCAAGAGTGGATGGATTCTAGTTGGTTAAAGCTGAACTCAGAGAAGACACAGGTGTTAGTGGTGGACCCGGGTGGTCAGATAGCGAGGTTACATGATGGCACGCCCTCTGGAATTTTTCTTGGTGGTGTGTCACTTTCGACCTCTGAACAGATGCGCAACCTTAGGACTGTTCTAGACAATAGGCTGACCCTTCAATCTCAAGTGTCGGCCATTGTCAGGACTTCCTTTTACCATCTTAGGAATATTGCCAGGGTGCGTCACCTTGTTCTGTCTGACTCCCTACCAACGTTGGTCCACGCTTTTGTGTCCTCACGCTTGGACTACTACAATGCCCTTTACTTTGGGCTTTCTGGGGTTGAAATCTGTCACCTTCAGCTGGTGCAGAACGCTGCAGCCTGGGTTTTGACTGGGACAAGGAGATCCAGTCACATTACCCCAGTGCTGCGCGAACTACACTGGCTTCCTATACGGTGGAGGATCACCTTTAAAGTCATTTTATTGACTTTCAAAGCCCTTCATGATCAGGGTCCGACCTATCTGAAAGAACTTCTGGTGCCTTACTGCCCCGGCCGATCGCTCCACTCGGCCGACGAGGGGTTGTTAGAGATTCCAAGAGTGAATTTAAAATCTTCTGATAGTAGAGCATTTTCTTATGCTGCACCCACTCCTTGGAATTCTCTACCATGCCGGTTAAGGGAGTGCACCTCCGTCGAGGTATTTAAGAAAGATTTAAAAACCTACTTATGGGATTTGGCCTATCTGGATGATTAATGGAAATTATTCGTAAATATTTGCTGATCGTATGGATGATTGCATGGTTTGTTTTAACTAAGTGATGTTTTAATGAATTTATTTTTATATGTTTAAAATTGATATTGTATATTGTGTTTTGATGTAAAGCGCCTTGATACTTCTGAAAGGCACTTTAAAAATAAAGTTATTATTATTATTATATGCAGAGAGCCTAAGGGAGCGGGCTGAAAATGCCCTCCTAAAAACAAATTCGACTTATGTTGATCAAGGAGATAAGGCAGGGCACCTTTTTACTCTCCGATTGAGGAAGCAAGACACCTCCCGCATAGTCCTCTCTATAGCTTCACTGACTGATAAGTCCACTAAAATTTCACCAAAGGAAATCGTAGGTGAATTTGAATCCTGCTACTGTCAACTGCATAGTTCTCCAACTAACTTGCCTTCTGTTCTGAAAATTCAAGATTACCTTTCTCCTATTCAGCTCCCTTATTTAACCCCGGACCAGAAGTGGATCAACCCATTTCCCATCAGGAAATCCTGGATGCCATCCAGTCTCTTCCCTTAGACAAGGCGCTAGGGCCAGATGTTTTTCCCACAAATGTTTATAAAATATTTGCTGCAGACCCAGATTCGCTTCTTTAACAATTATACTCCTACTTTTGCGAAGTTGGTATCTTAGATTCCTCTCTATTAGAAGCCCTGATAATAGTCCTGCCCAAACCCGGAAAGCCCCCAGACAGGGTGATCAACTATCATCCCATCTCGCTCATGAAATACAATGTGAAACGTTTTGCTAAGATATTGGCTAACAGGATTATACAGATATGGGAAGGGTTGATTCGACCAGAACAAGTGGGCTTCATGAAGTGCAGATCCTCCGTAGCTCACCCAAGGAAGTTATCCCATATTTTGTCCGCCTCAAGGGAGGTCAACCAACCTATGGCACTGGTCTCCCTGGATGTGGAAAAAGCATTTCATAGGGTTAATTGGACATTTCTATTCACAGTCATGGATAAATTCGGTTTCCCTCCACCCTTTATAAAATGGATTGCAGTGCTATATTCCCAGCCTAGTGCAAGGATATTCTGTAATGAAGTACTATCACCAAGGTTAGTCTTGCACTCCTGAACTCATCAGGGATGTCTCTTATCTCCTCGACTGTTTAACCATTATTTAGAGCCCCTGCTGTACCTCCTTAAATCCTCATCCCTTATTTAAGGAATTTCTATTGGTCCATTAGATCTTAGGCTCTCTGCATATGCAAATCATATTCTACTGCACATTTCAGATCCTATCACTTCTATTCCTAAGACTTTGCATATCATTCATGGTTTTAGCAGAGTTTCTAACTACAAGCTTAATATAGATAAAACAGTACTAACAGTAGTAATACCTTTAAACTCTAAGTTACTAAAGTTGGATATGGCTTCACTCGGTTTGGCGTAGGCTACCAGACTTAAATATTTAGGTATTATTCTATCACAAAAAACTACTTTAATGTAAAAACTAAATTTGGATGACTTAGTAAACACTATTCAACAGGATCTCCAGAGGTGGGCATCCCTTCCTTTGTCCCTACAAGATAGAATCAGTACTATCAAAATGAATATTCTCCCCATTGCAGATGTTGAATTTCCTGCTTCCCCTTCAATGGTTTAAGAAAGTCCATAGTATTATTTCTGTCCTTCTATGGAAAGGCAAGACCCCACAATGCTAAATATGCTAAATGGACTACTCATGTCAAAATGCAGGGTACCACCTCATACCTGTATGTCCCATTGTGGCTTCAAATTGAAAGAATACAAATTGTAGATGCAGGTCTTTCCCCTGAAAGCCTGTATTCTATGCTTCCTAGACATCTTCCTTTACAACTTCAGGAATCAGTCATCCTCACCTCTCTAAACATGCATGCCCAATTGTGTAGGTCACTGCAATATGACAACCTCACAGATGTCTCTTCTGTTGTGCCATAACCCCAATTTCAAGCTAGGAGGCCAAATGCTGACTCCTGGGAAGTTCCCTCTACTGAGAGAGAAGGTTTTTGACCTTCTTTCTGATAATAGGATTCTTAGTTGCCAAGACCTGCTAAGGTGTCTTAATTTGTCGCCTAAATCTTTTTTTAAATTTACCAGCTTCAGCATTTGCTGATTAGTCAGTCTGGCACAGCTACTTGGACTAACAATTAAGGGGAGTTTCTTCATTTACTCCAAACTCTAGCATGGCAACCCCACACAGTCTCCCAAATTGCATTTGCATTGTTCTCTAAGCTTTTCCCAGAAACTTCAGGCCAATCTAGATATTGGTCTTCCTTATTTCCCACTTTTAACTTCAATTGGGACTGCATCTGGGCTGATCTATACCTTTATTTGACTAATGATAAGTTGTGCCTTACTCAATTTTATATTTTACATAATATATACGTTATCCCTGTTTATCTGGCTAAGATGGGGAAACTGCCCTCTTCGTTATGCTCCAGATGTGGTCAAGTGGAAGGTTCCCTTTTGCATGTGATGTGGGAATGTCCAAAAGTTGCCCCCTCTGGGATAAGATTAGATAACGTGCTGATCACCTACTGACTACTTGGAAGTCCCATTTAAAAAAAGTAGGTACTATCTGGCTATGGTCTCCCTTTCTGTGAAAAGAGTGGTACTTTGCCACTGGAAAGATAATTCCAGAATTACCTACTACGAATCGCTCAATGAGTTGCTACACAATTTACGGCTGGAAAAGATGATAGCCAGTTTCCATAACTGCACAGAGGCGTATAACAGAAAATGGGGTAAACTACATACCTTATTTTCAATCTCCACCTCCTATTGAGTGGATTAACAAAATGCAGAGGAACTTTTGGAATGTGCTTAAGACGTATAGTTCAAGTTCAAGTTTCAAGTTCAAGTTTATTGCATAATTAGTATAATTATTAGACACGGACTTAAGTTGGGGTGATATTGATGGTATCAGTGTTTTATTATCCACCCTTATAACAGGACTGTTAACATTCTAGTCTATAGGGGTATACCTACTATGTTTTATTTAGTAATATTGGTAATGACCTGGGTTCTTGTACTCAAAGCCCATCTCAGATGGTCTGTTTTATTACTATCTTTAATACCTCCGAGTGGTGGGGGGGGGGGGTGGGAAGGGGTTCTGGGAGAGGGTTGTGTTGCTTATTTGCTGTATTGTTATTATTGGTTGTTTATTACCTGAGCTGTAACTCTGAAAACTTAATAAAGCATATTAAATTTAAAAAAAAAAAGTGCAGTTCCATACATTATATACATTTGCAAACAAAGGATCCCAGTTTCACATAAAAATTCACATAATTTCTTTTAGTCACAGACAAGCAAGAGGAGAAAGAAAGAATAGAAACAGCAAGAGAAGTAAGGGTGATAACAGAGGGAAATTGTGGGACCGTCAGAGTGGTCAGTTGTTGGGTGCCACAAGAAAAACTTGATTGTGCAATCAGACAAGCAAGAGAAAGACAAGTGGCAGAAAAAGAAAGTATAGATTAAATCCTTGCTTTTAACTCTCTCTCTGCATAACAAATCGAACAGGGTCTTACCCAACCCTCTTCCACACACTCACACACACCTGTTTAAAAAAAACAGGTTGTGAAAAACCTTCTATTTCCCTTTTAACATTACCTTACAACATTTACAGTTCTTTGCATATGCGGTATCCCTTTTTCACGACACCTTTTACAGCAAACTTTTCAGTTACACAATTTCAGTTAGGCACACACCTTTTTTCAACCTTCTGAATTCTCAATTCCTGATCCATATCTTGACCCAAACAAATTACTTTCTCTTTTCTGAATTTGTGCACCACTTTGCATTTAAATGGCTGTAGTGCCATGTACCACCTTGTGATTCTGGGATTTTTATCCTTCATTTGATTAAGTCAACATAGAGGATTGTGATCTGTTGTAAATACTAAGTTATCTCATTGGACATAAAACTTAAGGGACTCCATTACCCATTTTCACAGCAATGCAAATAGTGGAGCACTTTTTCACTCTGTCATGCAGTTTCCTATATGATATATAGAATGGCATGTTATTTCTTATCAATATTCTGACTCAGGACTGCATGTAGGCCTATCTCTGATGCATCTGTTTATAACAGAAATAGTTTCTCAAAGTTTGAGCTTCCTAAAACAGGGGCTGAACATAATTCAGGCTTGACGGCCCCACAAGCTTCATCACACTCTGGGGACCCCTTTACTTTATTCAGGTACCGTTTTTCATGAATTCAGTAAAGGGGTTAGCTAACTGGACAAAGTTGGAAACAGATCTCTGGTAGTAACCAGTAGTACCTAAAAATTACCTGACATGTTTCTTGGTTTTATGGATGGAATTGTTAGCTACAGCTTACATCTTGGAAATATCTGGATTTAATTCTCCATTTTCCAAAATATAACCCAAATATCTGGTTTCCTACATGCCTAATGCACAGCTGATAGGACTGATGGTCAAACCTGTATTTTTGATAGATTGGACAGCTGCTCGTAGGTGTTCCAGGTGGCTTTTCCAGTCTGGACTATACACCATGACATCATCCAGGTAAGCAGCACAATAATCCATGTGAGGGGCTGGAATTACATCTGTGTACCACTGGAATGTAGTGAGTGTGCCATTTAAATCAAATGGCATGGTGGTAAACTGATAGAACCCAATTTTTTTGTTGTTTATTCTTTGGTAAATGGGCAAGGCTCACTAAGCACAAGTGCCTGTTTTCACGGGTGACCCAGGAGTGTAAAATGCAGTTTTGTCTCTGGATTCTTTAGCTAGGGGAATTTGTCAGTAACCCTTGGTAAGATCAAGGGTACTAATGTACGTGTCACTTCCAAATTTGTCTATCAGATCATCTATCCTGGGCATAGGATAGCTGTCAAATATGGACACTTGATTAAGTTTCCTAAAATCAAAGCAGGTTCTTACACCCCCTTCCTTTTTATTTACAATCTCTATAGGTGATGACCAAGCACGTTTTGAGTCTTCAGTGATACCAGCTGTTTCATTTTTTTGTATTTCCTTAACCATGTCTGCTCTTAATCGCTCTGGTAATCTATATGCCTTTTGTGTGACAGAGCAAGCAATCTCTGTCACTATTACATCTTCAACCCCTTTAGCATGGCATGGCACTGTGGTAAAAGTACTTCTAAATGTTTTTATCAAATTATGAATTTCTATGGTCTGTTCTGTGGATAAGGAAATATTCACCTTCACAGCATCAGAAGTTACAGTTTGTTCTAGACTGTCAAAATCTATATCAATATCTTCTTTAGCTGTTTCTGATAATACTAACAAAGCAACCTTTTGTGTATTTTTCAACCCCTTTCTTCAGGAGGTTAGCATGGTCTATCTTGGCAGGACTTTTCCTATCAGGGGTCTCAGTCTCGCAGTTCACTGTACCAGTACGTCTAACCACTATATAAGGCCCTTGCCACTTTATTAACAGTTTGTTTTCTGTAATGAGTAACAGTAACAAGATCTTTTTACCTGGCACAAAAATGTTTTCTTTTACCCCATAGTCATACTACAACTTCTGCTGTTTTTGTGCTTCATCCTTATTACTGTGGGCATTCTCAACATATTTTGCCAGTTTTGTTCTCAGTGCAAACATATAAGATGTAACAGACTCTTTCTGAGAAGGATTATCATCCCATATTTCTTTTATTACATCTACTGGCCCTCTAGGTTGTCTACCATACAACATTTCAATGGGTGAAAAGTCTGTTGATGCTTGTGGCACTTCTCTGTAAGCAAAAAGCAGGTAAGGTAAGTACTGATCCCACTCTTTCTCATCACCTTTCGCAAATCTTTTTAACATGCTTTTTAGGGTTTGATTAAAATGCTTAACAAGATCATCTGTCTGAGGGCGATAAGGGGAGGTTCTGATGGCAGCGATATCTGGTAGTTGGTACACATCCTTCTGTAATGCAGCATCAAAATTACTACACTGATCATTAATAATCTTTTTAGGTATGCCCACCCTGCTGAAAATGTTGGCAAGCTCTGCTGTCACTTTTGGGACTGTGACAGTATGCATTGGAATTACCTCTGGGTATCGAGTAGCATAGTCACAGACTACCAAAATCCATTACCCAGTTTACTTTTGTCTAAAGGGCCAACCTCAACCATTGCAATTAATTCAAAAGGCGCATCTATCAGCAGCAGGGGCAGCAGTGGCACCTTGTTTCTTTTAGTCACTGGTGCTACTTTCCATCATACTGCAATAGGTAGCAACATCCTCATGAATATCAGGCCAGTAAAATCTTTACAACAATCTGGTTAGGGTGTGATCCCTTCCTGAGTGACCAGCCACAGGACTATCATGTGCTATCTGTAGTAACTCAGTTCTATACTTCTTTGGTATGACCAATTGTTCTGTCTCTTCCCACATCTTAGGATTAACCCAAACTCTGTACAGTAACCCATGCCATTTTTTAAACCTTGGTTCACCCTGTTTTTTTGTTTCACCATCAGCAGCTTAAAATAACCTTGGACAGAAACATTGCTAGTTTGCTCAGAAACAAAATAACAATCAATTATCAGTTTAGTTTCAGCATTTTCATATATCAATCTCTTATACAACTAGCCCATGCACCTGTTTCAATCCACCATAGACCACTCTCTTCTCACCACCCCTTCTTTGAGAAATAATTTTCCTCTTGTATGCTATTTCCCTGCCTTTCTATATAACTTCTCTCTCATGTTCTATCTCTCTCACCACTCACTTGTTTTCCCCTCCCCTCCACTATCTCCTCTCCTCCCTCTCTCATTACATCCACAGATTTTTAGCACTTATTGTACTTTGCTGTGTGTAACCTTTATTTTGCAATACCTATTTTACTTTCTGTTTTGATAAAAGTTTATGTATTTTGATCTAAACGTTATCCCTGTTTGCCTCATACTGGATTTTGTCTCTACCTTTCCAGGATGATTTACTCTCTGAATCAACTGTTTAGTGTTATGTTGTTTTTTCTATACCTATCTCATGTGCTGCGTCACATGTATGTGCATTTTGTATTTTCCATTGTCTCTCTCCCGGGTCGTGCCTGAAAATAGGCATTTCTATGCCTAGTGCACTCACCCGGTTGCCAAAAGCAAATAAATAAATAAATAAATAATGTCCATCAGTCTTTTGTTGCCATTGTTTTTTCAGTCATCTTCTTTCTTTCTTGGACTTCTGGATCTTGAAGCTGGGCTCAAACAAGTTTGAATCAAAATTGCCAAAAGGAAAATAGTCCCCAACTTCTGAGATTATCATTGCCTGTGCTCTTCTTATCACAACTGCTGAAACAGCAGGGTTTACTCCCTCTGCGATTAACTTAGCAAATCCGGTAAAGCAACTTCCAATATTCACAGATGCAGTTAACTTTTGTACTACTACCCTCACTTTCAATTGGTGTAACACCCCCTAAATATTCAGAGTCACTTGGATGGTGGGACAGTATTAAGTTTTCAGGGTTTTAAATAATTGATTAGCAGTTTTTTTTCTTGGGACAATGCTACCTGTACAGAAAGTATTTATAGAAGTTTTCTAGAAGTGCTAATTTTGTTAAACACATTGAGGCAAGTGCTATGCATTTTCACAATGTTTTAGCACTTTTATGAGCAAAACGCTAATCAATTTTTTGGAGTTAAATAAATCCCTGAGTTTTCCCGTGGATGCAGATGGCCCATGTACCTTGTCCATTTGCACAGTCTTTTCCCAGAACTTCTACATGCACTAGGGTCTGTCTGCATCCTGAATCTGTAAGGCTTGTCAGTTTTATCGCCAACCTTGACATCTGTTAAATAATTGCCCCAATTTGCTAAGGTCAGATTTGCTCCAGTGTTACCCTCCTTATTTTTATGGCAGTTTCTTGCAATGTAGCCTGATTTACTACAGTTATAGCAACTAAAGTCTTTGGGTGCAGATTTGTTACCCACATCAGATTTCGTATCTGATTTTGAGTAAAACTGGGAAAAAGAGGATCTTGCATTCCTTGGCTATTACTTCACTGCTACAGCGTCTGTCTAGCCACCTCATTGTCCTCAGCCAAATAAATGGTCTTTTCATCACTTTCTGGTTGGTGTTCTTTTACCCAAAGCTGCACATGTATAGGAAGGATGTTGACAAATTGCTCCATTACAAATATGTCAATGATCTGTGGGACTATTTTGCCCTCTGGTTGGAGCCATTTTATGAGGCATTCTCTGAGTCGGGTGATGGCTTCGCAGGGATTGTTGACTGAGTGGTACTTCAGGGACTGGAATCTCTGCATGTAGGTCTCTCTCTTGAGATGTCATATCTTTTGAGGATTTCTCTTGTCACAAAGTTACAGTTTTCTGACTGTGCAGTGTCCATGTTGCTCTAAGCAAGTTAGGCTTTATCTGTCAGATAAGGTAGCGGTCCAATAGCTCATTACTGTTTTAGTCATTGGCAGGATCCAGCAACCCTTTCAAAAGTTGTCAGGTATGCTTCTATATCATCTGAGGGACACAATGTTTTAAGTGTGATGTCCGTTATGTTGTTTGTGTTTTGTTGATCTGCTGGACCTGTACCAGATCCTCCAGTTTTGATAGCTTGCAAGGCATCCGGCAATCACTGCTCCTGTTGCTGCATCTCTTCTCTTCTCTGTTTCTCTGTCTCTCTTTGTTGTATAACTCACCATTTGAAGTAGGCAGAGATGCTTTCGGGTTCTGTCCCTGCCTGTTGTTCTTCTTTCATTACAAAGTTCCAAAGGCAAAATTCCTGCGCACACACAACAAGAGGAGTTCGCTACTAAGGTTAGAACCTTAAAAACTCCAATATCTCTCGAAAAAACTAGCGCTCATAAACCACAAGAAAACGGCAATTCGAATACAACAAACTGTTGTGCTTTTATTTACACCAAATGTGAGAACCCCTAGTACCTCGGCAGAGTGCCTTCAAGGGGTATGTTGCTGCATCTCATCTCTTCTCTTCTCTTCTTTTCTGTTTCTCTGTCTCTCTTTGTTGTATAACTCACCATTTGAAGGAGGCAGATGTGCTTTCAGGTTCTGTCCCTGCCTGTTCTTCTTCTTTCATCACTGGAGTTGGATGTACATCTCAGTTTGGACTTTTCTTTCTGCTTCTAGTTTGGCTGCCATTCTTCTGGTAATTACTCTTGGGCTTGCTGTTGCAGCACTCATACCTTTCTTCCATGCTTCCCTGGTACCAGGCCTAGTACCAACACACAAACCTCCTGGCATAGAGTATACATGGCATAAATTTCACTGTGTCTGACATCATCTGTCATAGATACATGGGTCAGGAAACATAAGCAGACCGAAAGAAATGATAAAATGTGCAAGTAGCATTTTATTATTATTATTATTACTGATAAAAAAAAAATACAGGTTACTTCTTCATAGAGGCAGTACAAATGAAGAAAATCCTACTTCTGAGTCTCTCTCTCTCTCTCTCTCTCTCTCTCTGTTTAAACCTCAGTGCCTCTGTAAACAAAATATTGTTCTCTTTTTATAAGATGTATTTTCCTAGCAATTTAAACTCTGAATCCTGATTGTTGTAAGTTGCATCTGCTGTTTCTCTCAAAATGTACCAGAACTTTGTCAATGTCTTTCCTGAGGGCAGCCAGAAGAGCACATCTAGTCTTTAACAGGTGCAACAAAATAGAACATTCTGTCCCAGAGCTTTATTTTTTTTCTTTTTATTTTATTTTTTATTAGAATCTAGGATTACAATACCTTTGAGCCAAGGCTCTTTTATAAAGGTTCCACATCATAGAGAACACAAAATTGACAAAATAGAGCAAAGTTAACATCATCTAAATAATGCAAAAAAATATAAAGGTATGAACAACAGCAATGTTTGACCTGGAATTAAGAAATGGGAAGAAGAAGAAGAAGAGGTAGACAGAGGAACTTAAAATAACGGGGGGGAGTGGGTAGAGGGAAGGATAGGGGTGTGAAGGGTGAGAGTGGTGGGGGAAGGTAGAGGGTGGAAGAGATGGAAGGGGGAAAGAAGAGAGGTAGAGCTGCCAGGAGGCATTGTCATAGATAGGTGGGTGAATGTGCAGGTAGAGGGAGGAGCTGGAAAGGAGCAGGAGAGGATGAAGATTCTAGTCTGTACCTTCAGCTACTGTACCAATCAACGTGCTTAGCCACAACAATTGCATGGGTTGGAGCCGATGAGTGATAGCTGGAGCTGAGACTTAAAAGTGCTGAGAGATGGCACAGATACAATGTCGCTAGGTAAAGCGTTGTACCAAAGGGGCTCGGTAAGCAAAAGATCTTTGGCCTTGGGATGTGCGGCAATGGGGGATTTGCAGGAGATGTTGTTTTGATCCCCTGGTAAGGTGGTTGTGGTTTCTCAGTTGTAAGAGAGCGCAGACTCCTGGTGGGGCAAGGCCAAGCATAATTTTCTTAGTAGTAGTGCAAGTTTGGTGTTTTATGTGATTAGCAAGATTCAGCCATCCAGTTAGGGAATAGAGGTCACAGGCATGGGTTTGGCGTTGGGAGCCAGTGACGAGACAACAGGCCGTGTTGAGCACAGTGGATACACGTTTGAGTGCAGTAGTTGAAGCAGATCAGTAAATTATGAGGCCAAAATCAATGACGGAGTTCTGGACCGCAACAGCCAGAGCTTCAGAGGTCAAGTTTTTCCTGTGGCAGAAAAGTAGGCCCAATCGGGAGTTAGCAGCTTTGGAGACATCATCAATATGGGTGGTATAGGAGATGAGAGGGTCCAGGGTGATCCCAAGGTATTTGCAGGTTTGGACCTGCTCCAGGGAGGTACCTCGTCTAGTGATAACTGACAGTTGGTGGTGCTTATGAATATTGTGGGAGCTCCTAAATAGCATGGCCTTGGTTTTTTTTATTAAGAAGCAGTTTGTGCTTTGTGAACCAGCTCTTAACCGAGGTGAAGCCGAGTTTCTGAGGCCGAGCCGAGTGAAGTAGAGCTGAGTTGCTGTTGGCAATTCTGTAAAGAAGCTTGTGGAAATCAAAATACATCTCAAGGTCAACCCCCTGTGCTCCAGACTGCCATATCATCTAATAAACCCAAATAGCTTTCTGCAATCATTTCAACAAATATAATTACATACATTTGCAAGCCAAGGGATCCCAGTTTCACATTAAGAGTCACATATTATTTTTTAACCATAGAGAAGGGGGGGAGAGAGAAAGAAAGAAAGAAAGAAAGAAAGAAAGAAAGAAAGAAAGAAAGAAAGAAAGAGAGAGAGAGAGATTGAGTGAAGGAAAGAAGATAAAAAGGGGGGGATTGTGGGACCATCAGAATGGCCAATTCCTAGATGCCACATGAAAAACTGAATTGCACAATCAGATAGGCAAGAGAAAGATAAGTGGCAGAAAAGGACAGGACAGGACAAAACAGATCCTTGCCTTTAATTCTTTCTGCACAACATATGGGACAGGGTCTTACCCAACTCTGTTACACCTAATGCTTTTAGATAGTCAGAGATTGTTAAGCACAATCAAAAGGTAATTGGACTAGATCAGCAAGTATAGATTTTATAAGGGGACATAGTGCTAAACATACCTCACTGTATTTTGGAAAATGTCACCATGGAACTAGTTGAGGGAAATCCTGCAGCTGTTGTATATTTGGACTTTAGTAAAACATGTGATACTGGGATACACAGGAGACTAGCTCACAAACTGAAAAGTCTAGGTATAACTGGGGAGGGGTAATGAAATGGGTTCAAAACTGGTTGCTGGCTAGAATAGGAGTTATAATGCTAAACAATCAACATGGAAACAAGTGACTCACCAGTCTCATTGTTTTGCTGCAATTAAATGTCTTAAGCAGATGTCTCCAGCACAAGTCTGCTTTTTTTGACTCACAGTGTGCAGTTCTTGTTATCATATCTTTATTCCCTAGAACTTTTTCTTCTTTGGTCAGCATGGGCAGGCTCTCATCCCTGTCTCCGCCTCCTCCCATCCAGTAACTTGTCTCTCCCATGTCTCGAGCCCAGGATCCCAAATGGATTAGCCCCCCAGTGGTGGGGCTGGGAGGGGAAGGCCATCCTCCCCCTACCCAGAGAACCACATCTAGGTTGGGCTGGAGACTGGATGACGGTGCAGGTTGGAGGTTGGCAGGAAGGGCTTCATGTCTCCCATGCCAACCATTTTTCCATTGCCTCCCTTCCCCATTGCTGGGGTGCGTACATCAGTGTGTGCAAGTGGAGGCATGCACATGCTGGATAGTCTCAGAGCACCTTTCCATTTTGGTGCCCCTGAACCTGCACTACCCTCAGGCCTCCACCTGGTGGCAGTCATTCAGTGGGAATGCCAATCCCCCCCCGAAGAGGAGAGCTGCCCTCTGGACACTCAGTATTCTCCCTCCCTAGCTGACCCCCAGCCACTAGTGTTTGTAGGAGGTAAGGGGCCAGTGCCTGACCCCTCTACACCACTGGGCCGGACTTGTTGCCATGTCTGAGGACAGATACTGCCATGATGGAGAAAGTAGAGAGAATGAGAGAGAGTGAGCAAGACTATGAGGACCAACCAGCAGAAATGGAACAGGTCTTCATGGAAAAGAAAAGACATGATTATAGTAAGTATCTTACAGGGATAATACCATCAGACCAAATGCAGCACTCTAGATGTACAAGGATCAGCCCACATCCATGGATCAATGGCAGCACATTGTGCTGCCAAACTTGTGACCCAAGTTTAGGACCAAACTCTGTTCACCATGCCTGGGTCAGGCCTAACCACAGTAGCTGCTGCTCAGCAGTGCTCTGCTGTCTGAGAGGGTTGGTGTTGCATTACAAGTGCCACAGTGACCCTCGTGGTGTGCCAAGAGAGCTTGCTCCCTCCATAGGGATGTCATTGCATGTGGCCAAAGCACATATGGCTACATGCACACCAAGGGGAGGAGGTAGGCTGGAGAGAAAATAAGGAGAAAATACAAGCACCACCTATGTGACAGCCTGGGTTCCTGGCTCCCCTGGTTTCTAATGCCTTCTAGCCCTGGATCCCGGCTTACATGGTGGTCTGTCTTGGGAGCACAGCCTCCTGAAGCCTCTGCCATGGGGGACACTGGCAGGTGTGGGACCTGGGGAGGGCAGACGGGGGGGGGTCAACAGGGCCTGAACAAGGTATATCCTTGGGAGCAGGGTATATCCCTGGTGAAGCATGGCCAGGGAGAAAAATAAAAAAAAAGATGCACAAGGATACAAGGAAAAGGAGACACTCGATATTCAAGAGAGGAAGATTCAATGGTAATATTAGGAAGAGCTACTTCACAGAATGAGTGGTGAACACTTGGAATAGACTGTCAGAGGAAGTGCTATCGGGTGACATTTTAATGACCTTATGTCTCAGAGTCGACAAGTACTGTACTTTGAATCAAAAGAGGGGTAAAAGGGCCCCTCTGAGGGGGTGGGAAGAAAGAAGTTAATGGACTAGTGGCCTCCCTCCCTTAAATTCTGTTTGAATGCACTAGAAACAGAAGCCCCCTGTTTAATGACAAGTCCAGTTGGGGCATTTTACACACACTGATCTGGTGATACAACTTAATACTGGACCACCATGGGTATTTTAGCCCCCAAGCTTACAGAGTTCTTTGCCTCTGGTAATATGATGCTTTTTGTACATCTTGCTGCAGTCTATAGTCCACTGGAAGTGGAAAACTGAGTTGTTACTTATCCGTACATTCATGCTCTCAAAATCTGCCTTGTTTTTGTGGCACCCCTAACAAGGTACCCACCCTGCCTCACCAGCTCTGGTTAGTCAGGCTACATGCTGATAAGTTCCTGACATGCTGAAATTCCTCTCAATATTTCCTCCTAGCCTAGTCATGCTATTTCAATGGGCTGCAGAGAATAAACTCAATGCAATTATCCAGATGATGGGGCTTTCTCAGGTCATTTCCTACTGCAGAGAAGCATTGCAGGAGCAGTGTTATCTAAGCCTACACTGCATCTGCCAACACTAGACTTGGCCAAGAGATAAAGGAAGGATTTCAGTTTTCAGTACCATTAATCCCTTACTTTTATGAGTGCCAACTTCATCACTCAGATTCAGAAAAAGAAAGCTAATCCTACTAATGACTCCCATCGAATGAAAACCAGCTAGCAGAAAACAATTCCTACACAGACCCCTGCTTAGAGGATAACTACACCGGCACATGTTACAAAATGTTATTAGTTTCCTTAAACCAGTTAGCTCAAATTTCCATAGTAGCTGAGGATATTGACTATTGTTTTACCTCTACTGTTAATAGTAGTACCCTGCAACTATCCTGGGGGACTCCATTTTCTCCCTGGCATGGACAATGCTGCTCTCAGCAGCATTAACTCCAATCAAGGCCATCTGATTCCAGCTCCTGTATTTGATCTCATACCTGGCTCATCTGCACAAAATCACAGTGCACATTCCCTGGGCCATCAGGCAGACCCTGTATGTGGCACTTCGGAATTCTCTTAAAAACGCTGAGGAAACACACAAAGCAAAATCAATTTACAAGTAAAAATCCTGTTCTAGCACTCCTAAATAGGGTTTTACGCTAATTATGGGTAAATATGGTATTAGACCTTTGTTGCTACTTGTGTTCGACTCTAAATCAGCAGACATTCACACACTACTATTAATACTGTACTAATGGACATAGTGATATTGTCCAACAAATCATAACATGGAGGCATCAGGTTACAGGGGACTGATACAAATGGAAAAAATAAACTAAAAGCGTATACCCCCAACAGCTACGGTATAGAAATGGAGTTGACTAGAGAGAAGGAAACATAAAATATAAACAAGTGATGGTGTAAGTCTGATCTCCTTTAAGATGAACAGGTACCCGCCATGAGGAAATATATCATAACAGAGTATTTACTTTCCCAGGAAAACTGCTGGCTAATGTATTTCTTTGCTAAGCATGAAAAAACATAGTAGGTACAAAATGCATTTATCAGCGAACACAAATGGGTGTAAATAACTAATTAATATTTGGTTTAATACAACAAATTATATAAGTCTGCCTTCAACTGCATGTTTATCCAGGTGGCTGGAGTCCTTTGGAAGCACTCAAAAGAAGTGTGAGGTTTACTCTAAAGACTTTATGAATAGGGTTACTCCAGTGCTTGTAGTTTGCGCCCCCATGCATTTTGAAAATCACCATACTTCTCACTATGTGAAAAGGGTGGCAGCACTAAACAAGGGGTTTACTATTATGGTGCTGCCACTCATTTGTGCTACAGTTAAATTTGCATCAAACTGCCTCTTTATCAGATTCTTTTAGAATGTTTCAATGAGTTGCTTAAGTGTTGCTAGATCCGGCACAAATCCTTTTAAAAACTGATGCCTAAGAGAGTTGCAACTTAGTTCTGCAATGCATAGTGATAGAACTGTTGATGGATTCCACGAGTTGTAAAAACTTTAACAGTTGCCTTTCTTTTGAGTTTAAGTGTTAAAAAAACACATAATTTAAGTTGCCAACTTTAAAAATCATGTAAAGCCAAAACCTTGGTGTGACAGTTTAATGCAAATCTTAATGTACTCAGATGGGGGTCACAGGAGGAATGAGTCCCTTTGCAACTCTTCTGCAGTGTGAATCAGGGAGAAGTGGCCTGCTTACAACAGTTATCTGTCTCTGTGGACAAAAGAAACAGCAGTTTAGTTTTAAATGTATCTTAAGGCACTTCTAATGTCATGGGAAAACTGTAAAAACATGAAGTCTAGAAAAATTACACTTAAAATTGCATTGATCCAAGGACATTTGCATGTGTAACCCCAAGGTGGAGCTTACCTGTCAAACCCACGGAGGCTTGTGGTTAGTCCACCTATGATGTCTTCATCTTCCATCTGGGAATGGTGCTGGAGGTGAGAAGAACAGTTGCTTTTGTCCTTTTGTTTTTCATTGTACACCACCAATGAAACGGGTGCCCCCACACCCAAAGACAAACTGAAGGGAATGCTGATGTCACAGTAGTGGAGAGGAACTGCATCTCCACTGCATTAAGTGTTGGAAGAAGTTAAAGTAGCAGCCATTAGCAATAAAAACCTCTGTGAAACAGCAATCAGGCAAGGAACTGAGTGTAAATAGGTGGACATTGCTGTCTTGTTGACCCTTGACCCCTGGTATTGACAAACTGGAATGCAAGGGGTCCTGGGAAAAATGCAGACACTTGACAGGAATAGCAATAGAGTGCTTGATGCCCTTTTGCAGCCACTGAGGGAGACAGATTGTGAGTGACAAGCCTGTCAACAAATGAGAGATAAAAAGAGGAGGTGACTAAGGTGAACCCTTCCTCCCAGCCTAGGAGGAGTTCAGGGTAGCCCTTCCTGAGAGTTTGGAGAGAAGAAAGGTGCTGAGGAGGAGAGCTAAAGGCCTTGCCAGACCTCAGAGCCAGAGATCCTGGTGTGAGTAAATCTGTTTGCTGGAACTTCCATCCCAGGTGAGAAGAAGTTATGTTGAGTCCTGAACAGCTGTAAAACATCAAATCTGCTGAAGACGTCTGCAGACTGCTGAGATCAGAGGTGAGAACAAGCTGTTCTACCCTGTGTGGTGTGCCCAAGGGAGGAGGTGGTCAGAAGCTTGTCTCCAGGGTACGTGTAACCCTTGATTGAGTGAGTGCCTACTGGGGTGAGGTGGGGCAGCTCATCGGTATCAGCACTTCTGAACTTACCACACTACCATGTGCTGATTAAGAGGAAAGGTTGTTACAGTGCAGAGATTGGACCTAACCTCAGTTTACAACCACCATCTTCCTTCTGCTTCAATACCGTTCATCCAGAAGCATCTGAAATTGCTTCCAAATTGGTACAGGACATGTGAGTACTGGCTTGCTAGTTAGAAACCACTGCTGCTGTTAAGTTTTCCCTGTTGGATTACAAAAGTTCTGCTATAAAAAAGGTGTTAGACAAAAGTCAGGTGGGTGGAGTTAAAGCAAGATTGCCTTATTTGTATGTGCACCAGCATAAAATCCCAGGCACCATGACATCAGGCCTGCAAAAGCTTATAATTTACTTGGGTACCCAGTAGTTAGAACAGGACTGCAGTTGAAAAAACAAAAGTGATTGCTGTGGTAGTTAATTAAAGCTGTAGGTATTTGCTATAGAGAGTAGCGGGAGGCCCTACAGTATGGTAGGCCTTGACTGGAAATATTGTGTGTAGGTTTTGGAAGGTCTATTACACTAGACTCGCATAGGAAGCAGCACACCAAAGCAAGACTTCGTAAGCCAGAGTACAGTACAAAAAGTGCAAACTGTATTCACTTATTAAGTAAAAATGCAAAAGTTGTAAAAGTGGAGACTTAGAGAAAAATATATGATCTGCCTCAGTGCTTCCAGGATGCATTACTTCTTTGTTCTTCTGATGAAGAGGCACTGCATCCTCATGATGCAATGGGGCAGACCAAATCTTTTAATCCGAGTCTCCACTTTAAGCACGTTTGTATTTTTGCTTAATAAACAAATTTCTCCTCCACTTTTGTACTATAGGCTTACCAAGTCGTGCTTTTGTGTGCTGCTGCTCATGTGTGTCTGTTAGTCACCAGCTCAGCAGCAGCACGATCAGTGAGCACATGGCTTTTGCTGTTCTGGTTCAGGCCTAGTGCACTAGCTCTGTGGACAGACATAGACACCTAAGAGTGCTCTGCTTGAGGTGATGCTCTTGAAATTATTGAAAGTGGTAACCGTGTTGCTATTACAAGAATCACTGTTAAAACAGTCTTGCATAACCCTTATTTTTCATCTGAGGACCTGTGTTACTTACTGACTAATAAAGTCCTTTTAGTTTCTAAAGCTTAGTGTGTGAAAATATTATTAGTGATCCACGCTAACTGGTACAAAAATATTTGAAACTGCAATTAAAGTGTGGGTACTGGTACAGACTGGTTCTTGAGTAGTGTCCAATAGTTAATGGGAAGGAGGGCTGGTACAGCATCCCATGGGGCAGTAGTCCAATTGTGATCAGGCCCACTCTTTCTTTTTCTGGGTGGAGGCACTGTACTATTTCCCTTATTGCCCATCTAGAGCCCCCCCCCCATGAGGAGTTTAACAAGTCTAGGCCCCTCAACCTTGCTTGACCCCTATGGGTGAAAGGCAGTGGTAGTAACTAAGAAAGTTAATACCAGTAACATCTGCACGATGACCTGGTTGAACTTTAGAGGCACCACTGGGAGCTCCTGTTTACCAGTCAGACAAATCTAGGACCCCTGGAAGAATGCCTAGTATTTTGTATAACATTTTGAAAAATTTGGGAAAAATTGATAATTTTGAGAGATTTTGGGAAAATCCCCCAAATTAAAATGACATTTAAGGAAGCTGAAAAATGATGTTTGCATCAAGGTTTGGACCCCAAGACTGTGTTGCTGGTCAGTAGAAATCCCAAGGGAGGGGACACCTCTGAACTGCTGTGTGTATGAGAACGTGAATTGACAGGTCTTGATGAATGAAAATACAGCATGTGGTACGTGTGTCTAAGAAAAAAATTCTGAGTTTATTTGTGGAAACTGGAAAAGATCTTACTGTTATAGAATTGCCTGCATCCTTGCTGTCCAATGAAGATGAGATTTGGCACCTTTATAGCAAAAGAAGCACTGTAGCTAGTTTGCCCAGATCACCCACCTCAGGGAGCTGGGGGGAGTAAAGAAACTTCTAGAGCAAGAAGGCAAATCAAAGCAGGATTGGAAAGATTTGTTGAATATGGTTGAGCAGGAAAATTCTCAAGTAGCTTGTTTTTTAAAGTTGTGGGGAGAATGAAGGAAAATGTATGACCATCAGTACAAGAGCACAAAGAATATTGAAAGTTTGACTGTTTTCTGGTGTGAAACCAACTCCTGTCAGGAAGGATGACTTTGATACATGGATTGAGCAAGCCACCAAGATGGTGGAAGATCTAAAATGTCCTGATGCTGACAAAAGAGTGTGAAAGGAAGAAAGTGTCTGTGGTCCTGCTTTAGATGCAACAGTTGTCCTCAGAGCTAGCAATTTAAATGTAACCACTCAGAGTTATTTAGATACTCTGGAATGGATGGTTGACTGTGTAGACAAACTTGAAACACTCCCAATGATGTTATCATTGATCACACAGAATGAAGGTGAACAGTTTCTGGTGAGGATGGAGAAATGTGTGTAGAAACTTTACAGGAAAAGATGCTTGATGCCCAACACCATGGCTCATGTCTGTGCTACTCAAGTAGTAAATGGAGCAGTGCAATATGATCAAATTCTGCTGAATATCCAGCTGAGAGACTGCATAGACAAGATGCCACCATATGATGAACTTATGGGAATAGTGCAAAAACAGGAAGAGACTGTTCTTGGTAATGAGAGCAATGATCCCCAAATATGCAACTGGGACTGTCCCTGTCCCTACAGGGATGAGCAATGAAGAACTGCTAGAATGTATTGATAAGCTGACACAACTAGTGATCGAGTCACAAGAACCTGAACAAGTAACTGCTGACAGCAGAGTAGCAGGAGTCATGTGACCAGCTGACACGAGCCATCGGAGGAAGTTTCAGCCATGAGATTATCCATGGATGCCAAGGTGGTGCAAAGACATCCGTTACAGATGTGGTGAGAAAAAACATTTGCGGAGAGAGTGTCACAGTCTGAAAGATCTAAGAAGAGTGAACAAGCTGCTGATCAAAAGACTACAGGAGCAGGAAAACTGCAATGGGGCCCAATATGGGAGTGCACTGGAGCCTCAGACACAAGATGTTCACATGTGAGGACAGCTATACCTCAAACAAGTTAAGCTGCAAAAAAAGTATCTGATTGGATGAGGGTTCAACAGTTTTCTCCCAAAGTGAAATTCACAGTTGAAGGGAAGACTTCCTGAGCATTGCTGGACAGCTGCTAGCAAGTAATAACTGTGTTCAAAGATCATTATGACAAGTTCTAAAGTCATGTACCATTGGAGCCTCTCAAAGGACTAGATGACTGGGGCCTGAGTGATGAGATATCCGTACTTGGGAGTTATCCGAGTCTGGATCACATTCCTGAGCATGTATCTTGTGTTGAGGGATACGCTGAAACCTGTGCTTTGGTGTGCCACCAAGTCAAATTGTATGACAGTATACCAGTCATCACTGGTACCAATGAAAACTTGTTTGGATAGCTATGTGAAGAGACAGAGAGAAGCAAAATCCTAAGTGATGTGTTAATTTGCATTGAAAGTTCCACAGACCACATGTCAGACATAAATAGAAACAACGTAACCATGATGATGACCCTGTTGGTATCGTGTGGCGTTGGGACAGTGAAGACTTGATCCTACCTCTGAACTCTGAGTGTGTCATTCGAGGTATGGTCTGAATGAGACAGGTTGCTGAGAAGCAGTTATTCATGACTGGCACCCAAGCAGAAAATGTTTTGCCTGAAGACTCAAAGCCCAGTGTGCTCCACAAGGAAACTTGTTCTTTCACTAACTTCCTTTCAAAGTCTCCGCCTTGATCCAAGTAAATCTTTTGAGGAGTTAGAAAAAAGACAAGGAAAAAAGTATCTTGCATCTCTGAAGTTCAGCCTAGACCATGAACCTTTAACATTCTTCTGTTATAATCTGTTCGGTCCCCACCATGCAAAATTATTGCAAGCAGAGCTGTCCTCTACTGAACTTCACTAAATGACATGGGAACTTAACCAAGACACTTCACCCCATCAGTGGGTTCACTCAAAGCTGTCTTTTAAGTGATAGGAAATGATCATGCCCTCCATGTTCTTTTTCATAAAAGCTATATATTCTGATATGCTCTGACTAGTTTCTTTTTTCAAACATTTTCCTTGTCCCACCCTCCAGCTCATCTGACAGCATATTCCTAGCCCTGTTACTGACCTTCCCATGAATTACTGGCCATCTACTGCCCAGGACCACAATAGTGGGGGTGGGGGCCTGCCATATTGGTCCTGCATGTGCCTGGGGGTTGCTGGTCCCATGGTGGGCCAGTGCTTTCTCCCCCAGGGTGCTGGTGTGCAAATATATACATGCAGGCATACAGAGGCATGCATGCAAGCCTGATGGCTGGTGGCAGCCCCTCTCCCCTTCTGTGTGTGCTTGCAGCACTACCACCTGGCCTCCAGCAGGTGGCAGTCATGTAGTGGGACACAGTGTTCCCCCCTCACCAAGGGTGGAGAGCTGTCCTTGGGTTGCTCAATCCTCCTCCCCCATCTGGCCTCCAACTGATCAGAGTCTGTTGCCAAATCTTGGTTGCCAGCATAGTGAGTAGTAGCACTACCACTACATTATCAGACCAGTTTACGTTGACCAGTGTTTGATGAAATGAATGGCCTAGCTTTTTAGTGCCATTAGATCCATATTATATCCCTTGCCCACGCCTCAGGCGCTACTTGTTTTTCTTCATATTTCCATGACAGCAGTTACACCATTCCATGCTTCCATCTCAATGGCCTGGAATGGTGGAACTACTAATACAGAAGCTATGAAAGGAGACAGCAACAGCTGTAGAGGATAGCGGAATTCAAGCTAGTCATTACAAAGGTGATAAAAAAATGTGATTCTAATTTAACAAAAAACATTTAAGACATGGTTGAATATAAGAATGACATCAAAAGAAAAAACAAGAGGGCATACAGTAGTAGTAGTATTTATTTTATTTAAGTCTCGGAATTACAGTACCTTTGAGACAGAAACTCATTTACAAAGGTTCCACATCAAGAGTGTACAGGGACAAATGGATACTACATCATCATACAATAATTCATAAAACGTCGTATAACAATTTAAGTCAGGTGATAGAGAGTACACCGAGTCACATTTATACATCATCATTATAGAGTTAAGGTATCCAGTGATAATAGTGATGGTATATGGGTGACTGTCAAAACAGTGACCCATAGTACAGCGCTGTTATCATGAGCGACCTGCCAGGGTGGCAAGGACTGCGACTGTGAGGAGAGGGAAGGGTAAGCAGAAAGGGAAAATAGTGAGGGGAAGGGGATGGATAGGGAAGAGGGTTATTACCCTCTAGTGTGCCTGCTCCGCCGAGCCAACTGTGTGATATGGTGGGTAGGGAGGCTGGCTCTGACAGAGCAGGTCCTGAATTCAGGACTGGGAAGATTTTTTTTGTTCCAGCAGCTGTGGGACTTACAATTTTTTTTTAAACTGGGCTGTACCCCCTCCCTGACATGCAACCCCAAGTTGACAATCTATAGTCAAGGGGGGCATGGGGGCCTGATCCCCACAAATACACTTAATTTATTGTGTGTTCCCGGTCACCTGCAAGTGTATATTGCCGAATTGCTTTTCGGCAATATACACTCGCCATAATAGTGATCACCGTAACATGCTCGCTATTAAGACAAAGAACCTAGAGTTAATACTAACAGTTTCCAAGCATGTTACAGAGTCCATTACAACAATGGCTCCTACAGATAAGTTGCAGGAGCATTAAAAGCAGTTGGGTAGGTAGAGGGTGTTGTCAGTAAGGTGACATTGTCAATAGCGTCAAGCTCTCAAAGCATGTGTATCAGACCATGTATGAAGTAGCTAAGGTGATGGGCAGAGCTAGCAACGAGTATTCCAGCGCAGAGAAAGAGCCAAGGCAGACAATAATGTCTTTGTCACATAAATTAGCATTGGGTAAGGGGTACAAAACTGAGTAGTGTTGGGGTAGGCGAAATTAGGAGTAGAAAAGGTCAGGTGGGGAGGTAGGAAGACATATTAGTGGAGAAAAAGGGGAGTAGCAGCGGAAAGAGTGGAGAGGTGGGTGAAGAGAGGAAAGGGTAGAGGCAGGGCGGAAGTGGTGCTGGTGGGCAATTAGGTGAACTGACTCGACAGAGTACTATGAGTTTGAGTTTGAAAGGGCATAACTTGTGTTCAGATAGAATGCGGGTGGGTAGGCCATTTAGCCAGGTAGGTGCCCTGAATATGCACCCCCTCCCCATCCCCCAATTCACAGTCCTACAAGTTTCCCAAACAGTCACTACTAATGCTGGCTGCCTGACCATGCCCCCTCACACCCCACCATTTTACTCTAGCACATCCTCGCCGCTCAGCCTCCCCTCACCCCACCATTTCTCCCTATACCTTATCGTCCCTCTTCCCCCACCCGCTCACCTCCACCACAGTACTTACCTCTCTCTCTCACTCGTACTTCCCTTCTTTACCCTTCTGTCAGCTATCCTTGTCCCTCCGAACTACTCACAAGGCACTTTGTGGCTGCTTATCCCCCCACCCATAAAGTGTTTTTTCTTGTTATTTAACTTGTACCTACTGTATGTTTTGAGTTATTCTGTAAGTTCTGAATCCGAGCTGTATCGTTCATTGTAATGTACCCTTGCTTTCTCCCACTGTACTTTGTTTTGCAATCTATGATGTGGAACCTTTGTAAAAGAGCTTGTGCTCAAAGGTTTTTTCCGAATCACTAAATAAATAAATAAAAAGGAATGCCCATTGCCCTTGACCTGTCTGGCAGAAAGGGACTTGATAGGTAACCTTATCGGTGCTCCTCATGCTCCAAGGGTTTGAGGCATGTATGAGGAGCTTTTGTGCGGAGGGAGGGGAGATACCGAGAGTAATTTTTTTTGCCATCATGCAGGATTGGTACAAGATCCTGCTCCTGGGGTTCAGCCAATTGGTACGATCATGCAGATTGCTGGTGTGGGTATGCCTGTGCACCCCAGCAACCAATCAGCAAGCTTTATTAACAGCTATTTTGAGTCTACTAAGAGTAGTGTACCCATAGATAATGAGTCCATAATCTATTATTGAAAGGGCAGAACTTGTTATAGCCAGATGGAGGGCATCAGGGGTCAGGCAGTACCTGTGTCTGTAAAGGAGTGCAATTCTGGAATAAACTGCCTTACAGATCAGGTTTGTGTGTTCATGTTAGGAGAGGGAGTTGTCAAGTGTTATGCCCAGATATTTACAGTTATTGACCTGTTCAAGTTGTGTACTGTAGCTACTGAGGATGGACAATTGAGCGGATTTGTGTTTGTTATGGAGATTGGAGAATATCATAACCTTGTTTTTTTTGTAGTTGAGAACAAGTTTATGGAGCTCAAACCAGGATTCTACTTCAGTGAAACTACACTGGAGGATGTTTTCAAGTGGAACAGGAGATCAGGATAACTTGCAAAAATAACTGCATCATCTGCATAAAGGAGGAGATTGCCTGTACAGACTTGGGGGAGGGCACTGAGGAAAAGGCTGAAAAGTAGTGGGCCGAGAACTGAGCCTTGAGGGACTCCAGAAAGTACGGGACAGCTGTCAGAATGTGTCACGGATTTTTTACACACTGGGACCTGCCTCCCAGATAACTGGAGAACCAGGATGTGGTTTCATACGAGAGGCCAATGTCAGAGAGTGCAGTGAGTAGGAGGGCGTGGCTGACAGTATTGAAGGCCTTCATTAACTCTATATAAATTGAGCCTGCAAGGCGACCACGATCTAAAGCTTTGTGTGCAAAAGTGGGAGAACTCAAGAAGGGCAGAGGAAGTGCTATGCCCCTTCCTAAAGCCATGCTGCTGATGGCATTGAAATTTGGACAAGTACTCAGTTAGCCAATTTTAGAGGGGACCACTGCATTCAGTACATTTCCCCCCCATTTCTATCATAGTTCATAGAGGTTATTTTCTCCCCAGCCATACACTCATTCAGGGATATATCCTGTTTATGCCTGTGTCCCCCCCAGTCCCAAGTAACTCACCAGTTACCCCCATGGCATCGACTCCATGGCAGGGGCTCTAAGTGAGATGGCCAACCCCTCCCCCCGGACAGTCTACTGTGTGGCATATGATCCTGCCAGTGCAGTCACTAGGACATTGGGGAATCCCAGGCAGTCATATTGTCAGGCATGGGTTTTCCTACTTATTAGGTCCCTCCCAGCTGCCACAACATGCTGCAGCCTTTTGGGTTGTCTGACATGCACACAGCACATCCCTGCTGCAGGAGCAAGCTCTCTGGCCTAACTGCTAACACCTTTCCAGCTTAAGGCATAGTGTTGCACATTAGAGGCCTCAGTCTGGCCTGCCTCCTGACATGATAACTTGCATTTGCTACTGAGCCCAGGTCGTCTGTATGGCAGGGTGGCACACTGCTGTTGGGTGGCCTGCATTTAATACAATGGGCTGGATTTTAAAAGGCTACTGAATGAAGCAAGCCCAGGGTACGCTGAACAAATGGTGAACAGAGCTTGCAGCATTCTCCCAGCCGCCGATCAGAATTTTCCATCCCATGCACCAGTTGCGACAAGTTAGTGCAACTTTTTCTAATCTAGCTTGCGGCAATCCTGGGTACCCTTTTTATTTTTACGGGGCTTGCGCCAAATATTCTGCCCAGTACATTTAACTAAGATTACATAATGACAGCATGTCAATCTTTCATACAAAAGGAAGGGGAAGGGGAAAATGTTTAACCAGGAAAGGCACACTAAGCCAAAGCTGGTTTCCAGGTGTGACCTGGGAGCACTAGGAAGTTAAGTGACTTGCCTCAGGGTCACACAGTATGCCCATGAGGGCTGTGGGATTCAAACCCAGGTCTCCAGGTTTGCAGCTCAGTGACCTAAACCACAGCACTATACTGCCCAAAAGCACATTAGACAAAAAATGATGAATTAAATGAGACTCTCTAATTTTTAGTGACATTCATGCATCACATGCCTTCTATTATGACTGGACAGTACTCAAACATTCTTCACCCAAGCTTACAACTTCCAGAATTACACACTGCACACTGTAGATCTGAGACAAAGGAATCTCAAATACCAAAAATGTCCTAGCAAAAGCATTCAGTCCTACATATACTAGAAACACTGGACATAAACACCAAACCAATCAGCTAGCCTTGTGACAAAGAAAAGTTAGTGCAATAACCACTTAACCCTTTTAAGATATTACTTTTTAATGCTTATGTATTTGTGCATATAAAAGCAATTATTATCCCTGCTTTATGGATTTTCTGGGTATAAAGCTGTGCTGCTTTCTGACCTGACTTAATAAAATGATTCTAAAATATTAATCCTCAAACACAAAATTGAGTCTGGGACATTTGGGATCCCATCAGTTTGCAAGTGTGTGTCTGTGTGTGTGTGTTGGTAGGGGCACTGACTGAAAAAACATGCTTTCAGATGACCTCATTAGTTTTCCCTGATATGGGGCATGGGCTATGTAAATGAAAGGATAAGTAAGGGTCTCATGACTTTAATTCTCTTCTGCTTAAACAACCTAGACTAGAAAGGAGGCACCAAGTGTCGGGGGAGAAAGGATATATTGTGAGTATTGTAAAAGCTGGAATGCAATTGGAGACTGCTCAGTTTTTTTTGGTTTTTTTTTTCACTGATTATTTTTCTGCATCTACTGTCCCCCAACCTCCAGTCATTCAGGCCTCCAAGGAGTGGCACCCTACTGATTTATTTATTTACAAGATTTACCAGGAAGGCATACTGAGCAACATGCTCGATTCCAGATGCGACCTGGGGGCTGGGCCCAGTACATAGCATGTAGCAGAACAATTACAGTACAGTAATTGGAATATAGAACATAGCATAAAATTTGTACATTGTAATACAGATTTTGCATAGAAAGATACAATAGAGTATAAGATATAATGTATACGCCTGACAACCATAATTCAGGAGTTTACAGACAGATATACACATAACAGAAGTACTACTGTACAGTATAACTTTTTTTTTTTTTTTTAGAGAGCTATGACTTAGCAGGAGCAGCTGGAGGAGAAATGTGCCTGCAGTAGTCGGGTACGGTGACAGCTATTTTGTGCGTGTCGGATGGGGGCGGGTAGGGCATTCCAGATCTGCGGGATTCTATATTTAAAAGCTGTCTGGCCTTTGGTAGTGTGCATAAGTGGGACATGTAGTAGTCTGTGGTCTGCGCCTCTTAAGGAGTACACAGGGGAAGGCTGTTGGGATAAAGTAGATTCAAGGTAGGGAGGGAGGGAGAGGGACCAGAATTTTGCAGCGAACCTAGCGTAGTTTATGAGTCTGCGATTATGGAGAGATGGAAGGATTAAGGAGCTGTATAAAGTACAGTGGTGAGTGGATTGTGGGCAGTCAAGGATGAAATGACAGAAAGAGTGGAATAGGGTGTCCAGGCTTGCCAAGGTGGACACAGGTGTGATAGTGTATACTATGTCTCCATAGTCAAGTACAGCGAGTATCATTTTTTGGACTATGGTGTGCCTTGTTTGCATGGGGAGACTGGATTTGTTACGATAAAGTGCCCCCAGTTTTGGGAGCAGCCTCTTATGCAGGGAGTCTATGTGAGAGATGAAATCTAAGTGCTGGTCGAGCCAGATGTCTAGATATCTATAGCTAGTGCATTGCTCAAGGGGTGTCCCTTCCAGGGTTTTGAACGGGGGGCAGGGGGTTTGGCGGAAGAGTCTTTGTTGGGAGCCAAACGTGAGTGACACAGTTTTTTTAGGGTTTAGAAATAACTGGTTTGTCAAGAACCAGTGCAGGATTGCTGAGAAGTCCTCCTGAAGGAGAGATGCAACACTGCTTGTTGAGGGGCCGGATGCGTACAAGACTATCGTCTGCATACATTTGGATGGAAGAATGGGAGCATGCAGAGGGAAGGCCATTTAGAAAAATGGAGAAGAGTATTGGTCCTAGGAAAGATCCTTGGGGGACTCCAGATGTGACTGGAAGGGGGTTTGATGTGTGAGAGGCAAGTCTGACCGCTTGCATCCTACCCACTAGATAGTCTTGGAACCAATCTATAGCTGGGTGTGCTAGCCCTGCATCAGTAAGTTTGGAGATAAGTAGGGAATGAGAGACGGTATCGAAAGTCTTTGCTAGATCTATGAAAATGGCCGTGGTGATGTGTCCTTTGTCGATGCCAGTGAGAATGTCCCCGGTGACACGTAGCAGGGAGTTGATGGTAGAATGGGATTTGTGGAAGCTGGATTGGAAAGGCGTAAAAAAGGAGGAGGCTTCCAAGTACTGAGTCAGTTGGGATAAGACAAGTCGCTCCTGTAGTTTGGCCAGAATAGGGAGTAGGGAGATAGGTCTATAATTGCCTGGGGAGGAGGGGTCACCACCTTTAGGGAGGGGTATGACAGTGGCCATTTTCCATTCTGTTGGTACCTTACCCAGTGAGAAAGAGAGGTTGAGAAGTGAGGCCAGAGGGGTGGCAATGGCAGAGGCTGACAGGAATTGCATCTTGGCATCCAGGGACAACGGGCATTTGCCTTTGTTAGGGTTCAGTGCCCGTAGGGAGTGGAAGACTTCAGCAGGGGAAACTAGTTTGAATACGAAAGGTAGGACTGATCCTCAGAGTCTGCCCCTAGAGTGCCACACTCACTACCATCGGGGCCCTTGATGGCCCAGATTACACACCGGGCAGGGCAAGGAGAGATCCCCCCCTTACCTCCATCTTCTTCCCCTGAGGTGAGCTGCACAGTGGGGTCTGCCCTGTTCAGTCAGTGGGTGGCGAGACTGGCTCCAGAGGATGTCATCTAGGTGGCTGGAGGGATGATTTTCCTCCGAGCTGTATGGATTCCCAAAGTTGGCGTGCAATGAAGAGCAAGACTGCTGGCGTGTGCGGAGATGCACATCGATGCCAGTCCTCTGCCAGCGTCTACCCTTACATCAGGGTGTCCCTCAGCTGCACCGACAACCCTGAGTTCCCTCAACAGGTGGCGGTATCGCAGTGGAAAGCGCAATCCACCCACCCCGGAAAAGGAGAGCAGCCATTGGGTGCTCGATCCTTCTCCCTCCCGGCTGACCCCCGTCGACCCGAATCTGCTCCTGAACCCGGGTCGCCAGTGTGTTACGAGGTGTGGTGTCCAGCACCTCAACCCTCAGCGCCACTGGGCCAGCACAGCCTGCTCAGTTTTGATGGACGTATATAATACACTTTTGAGATGAGCTTTGTCAGTTAAAATGCTCTGCACATGCATGCCAAGTGTCTGAGGCTATAGCAAAACAAGCTGATCACGTGATCAGCTGGTTTTACTATAGCAAGTATGCAAGCATTTTCATTCATGAGAAAGCAGTCGGCTGTAGAGGAGGGTGGGTTGAGCTGGTCACCTTCTCTAGCTCTTATTAAGAACTGGGTGCTGCTGGGCGGGAGGGAGTAGAGTGCTGTGCTGGGGGAGGACATAAAATACATTTCTTAAAGAGCAAACTAGCGCTTTGGATTAAAGATGGCAGCCAGCCATGGAGGCAGGGTGGGGTTGTAGCCGATCACACATCAGTGGATTTAATTACTATTTTAATAAATATTGTAACACATTTTAGTTGCTGGGGGGGGAATGGTGTGATTGGGCTGTTGATAGAGGTTGGGGGTACTGGGTTTACATTTTACCTGTTTTCATTTGGCTGGAGGAGGAGGGTGGGGAGTTGTTTGTTTGTTTTTTTTTTTTTTTTTTTTTTTTTTTTTTACTTATCAGGTGGCTGAATTCCTGAATACAAATAGTTCTCCATGGTGTGGTCTGGATGCCAAGGAAGATGGCAGCTTAGGCTATGCACTCAGTCCTCAGCTATTGCAATCCTTCATCTTAATCCTGCATCCAGGGAATATTTGCAACACTGAGGCGTTATTATCCCTTTCTATCCCCTTCTCATCTGTCTGGTATGGGTCTGACTGTGTTCTGTACTCCGGTTATAGTCTTTTGGTGCCAGCTGTGTCGTGACTCCTCCCAGACCCGAGTAGGCCTCGTAGGCCACAATGCCCTCAAGTAGGCTACAGATTCTTCCTCACTACAGCTGATTTCCCACCAGCATTACGAGCATTGTTCGACCTCCTACCACTGCGTGGCTAATCTCCTTTAACTGCATCCTTCCAGGCATGGCTTCTACCAGCAGCTCTCAACCAGGTCTACCCGATGGCCTCACAGAACCCTCTCCCCGCCTGATGGATGTTAACAACTCTCTGCAATAATGCTCGAGACACTACTTACCAGGGTCGATGGTATCTCGACCACACTGTCGGGAACTATAGCTGAGGTCCGAATACTCCATGACCGCCTGAATGTAGCTGAACAGAAAACAGAAGATTTGGAGTCCAGTCAGGCCAGGATACTACAGCTGCTACAGGATCATGAAGCCAAACTTACAGCACTGTGGCAAAGGACTGAGTACCAAGAGAACAGGGGATGCCGTAATAGCATCATAATTCTTGGCATCCCCGAGGGGTCTGAGGGGCAGAATACAGAGTGCTTCCTGAAAGAGGTGCGCAAGGATTTAAATATGGTTTTAGGAACCTTACCTGCTTATATGTGGCTCGGGATGGCAAGAGCATTGTGGCTGAGACTCCCCAGGAAATCGAAGCGTGGGCTTCCAAATATTGGCCCCATTTCTCATTCCAAACTTCACCCCCCAAGTGGCTATGGGATCCAGCCAGGTATTCACAGAGTAAAGGGAACTATTCTTCTGGTCGTAGCTTCAGGAAAGACTGCAGTTCTGCCTGGACGGTTCTGCAGCCAAGAGATTCCCCCAGGGCTTTGAGCACTCAGGACTTATTGGGGCCTAGAGCCAGGAAGGACAGTAGCCAGTTACCGCCAACAGATGCATCTACTCCCCCCTGCCACAGCGTGGATCGGGACAGGCACCTCGCATAAGGCAGTGCTCCCACGGTGATCGCAATTCCCCTTCTAACAGCCTAGAGGCGGCCCCACCTGCTAAAGTAACCAGGAAGGAGCTCTCTCATATGGAGGAGTCATTGGCTATTTCAGCCCCTAAGGACTTACCCATGGAGATTTCTGGCTCCAGCACCTGGGCAGATTCCCCATCGGACTTGGAAGATTGTGCTGATCCCTCCCCACTGCCCATCAAACCTGGACTATTGACTTTCGCTGAGGCGGTGTCTCTTGGCTCACAGGCACCAGCTGAACCAGTAACACAGCCAGTTACTAAGACAGAACTCTCCACCAAGGACTGAAGGCTTGATTTCTGCTTTATTTCATTTCCCCTTTGTCTTTATTAATACTGCATGATGTTTTGCCTGCTAGAATCTAGTTGTACAAGGCGGACTTGAATGACGATCTGCTAGCCTGTCACAGTATGGGCTGCTTTTGTGGTGGTTTGGGGGGGGGACCAGTACCTCTGGTGGGTTCTCTGTGTAGGGGATGGCCTTACGGGCCTTCGCCCTACTCCCCTTTCCCCCGCTCGCCTTCCCCCCCCTTAATACCTAGAGGGTGCAGTGTACACCACTAGAATAGTCACTCACTCTACTGAAACATAAAGCATGAGGTGGGGTCCTTGCTTGAAGTGCGCTTGGCACTCACTTTTTCTATTCCCCTCCTTAAGGGGAAATACATACCTGTCTTTACCCTAGGGGGATGGATGGGGTTCTCCTCCCCTCACCTAGTGTTTTTTAAGGTGACCTCCCCCAGGCATCATGTGGTGCATCATTAAGGGACAGTAAATGAGAGGTAACCCTTTCCCTTATGGACCCCCTCAGCCCTCACCCCCATTTTCTCCCAGATCATACCTTCCCCCATACCCATACTTCTCCTTCCCTCCCCCCATTTCCCGTATTTTTCCCTGGAATTGATGCTTTTTCTAGTTAGAAGTTAAATAGCTGGGGATGGTGCTCCACCCAGCTAATCTTCCCTTCAAGGTTGCTTGAAAGGACAGAGCAAAGAACCTTACCAGAGCAAGGTAAAGGATTAAGACTTCTTTTGGCTAGGAAGACTTACTGCGTGTTGTTATTTTTATTTTGTACTCACAGGGATTGTTACTGTTTGTTGCTAACATTTTATTGCTTTATTTTTCTCTGATTCAAATTGTTGTTGCTGGGTATACCTTCTGCTGCATTATTACAAGGTTTGCCTACAGGTGTGTGCTAACAGATTACTGCTGTAATCTTCTGATTCAAATTGTCTTTTGCAAGGTATATCTTCTGTTACTGCTTTATTTTTCTCTGTAGCAAAGTGTTTCTTACAGGGTATACCTTCTGTGAAATTATTATAGGTGGTGCTTTACAGGTTTTACAGTTTTATCTATCATTAGGATAAGCTTCCAGGGTTACTGCATTTGTTGCTGAGTGATTGTTTCTGCTCTTGCTCCTTGTTTCTTTCATCTGTGGTTCTCCTTTTTCGGCAAGGGAAGGGCCCAGCCACCCTCCCCCATCCCCAACCACCCCACAATACACTCCTTTTACTAGGTAGCACAGTTATGACATTTCCTGTGGCAAAGCAGGAAGGGGCGGATCAGTGAGGTATCCACACGGTGACCTAATTTACAGGGGCACTAGTAATTTAACTTATCATAACAAGTTATACAAAAACAAACAAAATACAAAATTAAACTTTTGCTTTCATTTTCTTCCTTCTAATTACTCTGACCAGGTTATAAACCCATCAACTTACCTGGAATGGATATCATTAACTGCAGGTACTGCAGAACATTTTTCGGAAGGGCAGTTTTACAGGATTTAGGACACTGTCCTACATGCTGGGCCATTGGAGATCTTAGGGCTCAGCTCCAGGCAGCATGGGCAGAGAGAGAGCACCTCAAATTTCATATTCAAGAGGAAATATATTACAAGAACCACCAGCCATTTCCCCAACATCCAACAGAAGCACCTCTATCGCAGAGGGTAGTTGGTCTGGCAGGTTGGTAGGTGGTTAGGAGGAGCAAATTGGGTTCCCTATCACCTGGTGCTCTCCGACATATTACCTCCACAAACCATATAAAAACTATAAACAGGTATCTGCCTCTATCTCTGAAATGAAACAAAGGGGCAGAGGACACTGCAGCACAGGAGCTAGCACAATAAAACTCGCCCAAAACAGGAACCAAAACAAAAAAAGCAAAAAGGAAATCCAAAAAACTTCTGATCATAGGAGACTCCATGATTTGGGGAGTTGATACCTATCTCCAGCCAGAGGTAATGGTCAGATGTCTCCCAGGTACATCAGTGTGGAGAGACACTGACTGCATGGCTAAAATTGTTCAGGAAGCAAGAGAAAACATTGACGTCCTGGTACACATAGGGACTAATGAACTCACGAGCCTGTCAGTTGTGGAGACCAAGGAACACCTGACCAGGCTGGGTGACAAACTATCATCCATTTCATCCGGCATCTCCTTCTCTGAGATCCTGCCAGTCTGGGAGAGGGGGGCAGATGGACGGAAGGTCAGGGAAGGGGAGACAGGGGAGCTAAACATGTGGCTCAAGGGCTGGTGCCAGGAAAAAGGACACAAATTTGTAGGGAACTGGCAACAGTTTTGAGAGCGAAAGTTCTTTAAATTTGATGGACTGCATCTGAATAAGGAGGGAGTCAGTGCATTGGGGCAGAAGTTTGACATCTTTGCAGAATATTTAAACTAGGAAATGGGGAGAGGGGTGCAGCACCCCATACGTCGAATGGGAAGAACACCCCTTTCCCCTCAGCTAGTGGTCAAACAGGAGTTCAGCATGTTTGCAGTTCATTTGCATCACCAGGTAAGGAAACGGGTCCAGCTCCCCATACGATGCACAGGGGAAACACCAGACCTCACCCAACTAACACACCAAAATCTGGCCAATGGAAAATCATGTACACAAATGCTCACAGTCTGGGAAACAAGATCCGAGACCTGCAGGCAATAATGACAGAGGCTAAACTGGACATAGTAGCAATTAGCAAGACGTGGTTTACCAGTAACCACACTTGGGAGACTTCAGTACATGGCTATGTACTTTTCAGAAGAGACCGAGGTGCAAAAGGGGGTTGAGTGGTCCTGTATGTCAATGAAAATATCAGAGCTACAGAAATTCAGAATACACATAAGAAGCCAGAACTGTGGGTCACCCTGGAAACAGGAAATGGGACAGCCATAAGAACTGGGGTTGTCTACAGGCCCCCAGACCAGGGAAGACATAGACACATTACTGTTAGAAGATGTACAAAACATGACAGTTAAGGGAGCTTCTGATAATGAGAGACTTCAACATACAGATACAGATTGGTCAATACCAGCAGGAACATCTGCCAGAACTAGACACATGGTGGGTTCCCTGCAGGGGGAGGGCCTCAAACAACGTGTACAACACCCCACAAGAGACAGGGCTATCCTAGATCTAGTGCTGACTAACAGGGAATGGATCACAGATCTCCAGGCAGAAGGTCGCCTGGGGGCCAGTGACCATCTCATGGTATAGTTCAATCTGGCCACTAGAACTAAATCATCCCAATCCAAGGCAAAACTATGGGACTTCAGAGGAGCTGACTTTGATACGATGGCCAACAGAGTTAAGCTAGCCCTGGTAAAAAGAAATACAGGTGAGGGGGTACAGGCAAAGTGGGCAAGCATTAAGGATGCAATACTTGAAGCAATATCCCATTGTGTTAGAGAGAAAAGGAAGAGCAAAAGAAGAAGGAAACCACTTTGGTTCTCAAAAGCAGTAGCAGAAAAGGTCAGAGCCAAAAGGCTGGCCTTTAGGAAATATAAGAGAACACAGCAGGATGAAGATTGGAAGGCATACTAAACTTCCCTAAAGGAAGCAGGGAAGGCAGTAAGGCAGGCAAAGGCACAAACTGAGGAAACACTAGCACAAACAGTAAAGAAGGTGACAAGACTTTCTATAGATACATTAGTGAAAGGAGAAAGTCCAGAGGGGGTATTGCTAAGATCGAAACAGATAAGGGGGCGTGTGAGGAGGAGGACCATGTAAAAGCATCTATCGTAACTAAATAGTTCTGCTCAGTATTTACTGAAGAAGGTAGAGCAGGGCCCACAGCTCAACACCATGGACACAGGGGAGGAGGTGATACTAGTCCCTTCACAAAGAAAGGGTTCTACAAGAGCTCGATAAGCTCAGGGTGGACAAGGCAATGGGACCTGATGGCATACATCCCAGGGTACTAAAGGAGCTAAGGGTGGAACTAGCAGAGCCATTATCAGAATTGTTTAGTGAGTCTCTGAGCATAGGAGAGGTCCCAGAAGATTAGAGAAGGGCTCATGTGATCCCGCTCCACAAGAGTGGTAGCAGGGAGGCGGCAGGGAACTACAGACTGGTCAGTCTTACCTCAGTAGTGGGCAAGATTATGGAGGCACTCCTTGAGGAAAGGTAGTGCAACACCTAGAATCCATAGGAGCACAGGATCCAAGACAGCATGGGTTTACAAAGGAAGGTCCTGTCAAACTAATCTCATAGATTTCTTTGACTGGGTAACCAGAGTGGTGGACCAAGGGAAGCAGTTGATGTAAGCCTACCTTGACTTTAGCAAAGCTTTTGATACTGTTCCACATAGAAGACTGATTAATAAGCTGGGTAGGCTTGGGGTGGGTCAGAAGTTGGTCAACTGGGTGGCAAACTGGTTGGTGGGCAGAAAACAGAGAGTGGTGGTAAATGGTATACAGTCAGAAGAGATGCAAGTCACAAGTGAGGTACCTCAGGGATCAGTCCTGGGGCCAGTCCTCTTCAGTGTCTTCATCAGTGACATTGCAGATATACTGGAGGTAAGGTTTGTCTGTTTGCAGATGACACCAAGATCTGCAACAAGTAGATGATCCAGATGGGAGGGCAGAATGAGAAGAGATCTGGATAAGCTAGCAGAATGGTCGGAAGAGTGGCAAATGGGTTTAATGTTAAGAAGTGCAAGATCATGCACATAGGGAGAAACACCCGAAGCCACCTATAGGCTGGGTGAGTTGCTAGCAGTCTAGAAGAAGAAAAGAGACTTGGGCATCTTCATCACGATGACCAGAAATCATCAAGCAAATCACTAAAGCAGTAGGTAAGGCTAGGGGATGTTAGGGTGTATTAGTAGGGTATCACAAGTCAGAAGAGGAGGTAATAATCCCTCTTTACAAGACACTAGTTAGGCCCCATCTGGAGTACTGTGTGCAGTACTGGAGGCCACACCTTCACAAGGACATTAACCAAATTGAGCCAGTCCAGAGAAGGGCAACCAAAATGGTGCAGGGACTGCATCAGAAAACATATGAGGACAGATTAACGGAGCTCAATATGTATACCCTAGATCAAAGGAGGGAGAAAAGTGATATGATCAAAACATTCAAACACCTTAAAGGCATTAACAAGGTGAAAGAGTCTAACATGTTTCAATATAAGAAAAATAGCAGGACAAGAGGACACAGCATGAGATTAGAGGGAGGCTGATTAACGGGCAATGTGAGGAAGTTCTTTTTCAAAGAAAGGGTGGTGGATGCATGGAACGGCCTCCATCAGGAAGTGGTGGATATGAATACAGTGCAGGGCTTCAAACAGGCATGGGACAGGCATAAAGGAGCAATACAGATAAGTATGAATAGATAGGCCATTGACAGAGCAAAGGCCGAAGGCACATTTATAAGGTAGAAAAAGAAATGGGCTGACTGGATGGGCCTTGCAGTCCTTATCTGCCATCAACTTCTATGTTTCTATACCCCGCATAGGTGATTGGTTAGCATGGCTGAGGAATCTCTCCCTTATTTGGCAGGGCATTTCTCTTGTGCATGCACCAAATCACCTTTAGAAGTTGGTTATTAGTATCTGATTGTCTCACAGTTTGGATTGGTTAGTAGTTTCTTGTTTCTCACTAGGGCACTCCCCTTTTGTCTGGCGTGCCTTAAACAATATTGTTACAGACTGTAAGTCTCTATAGTGTTGTATCGCTTGTTAAAGATTGTATCCTTTTTTCTAGGTTAACATTGTTATACATCTCACTGACTGGTAGAAGCTGTCTCCTGCTGGTACTATCTCCATCTTATTCAAGGCAACCTTTTTCTCTCTCGCTATTCTATCCAATTTACCTGCTTTGGCTCCCTGGGGTGAGTACACCTGATTTAAGTAACTCTAGGGGATAGGATGCAGAACTCCAGGTCTGAGGTTAAATGCATCTCTTGGAACGTTAAAGGTCTGAACCAGCCAGTTAAGCACACGAAGGTCCTACAGCATCTACACTTCTTGCAGGCAGACATAGCTGTCATCCAGGAGACTCACCTCTCTGCAAGGACCATACAACGGTTAAAGAAGGCTTGGATGGGCAGGGTTATTGCTAGCTCCACATCGACCAAATCTAGAGGGGTGGCCATCCTGATATAGAAATCCTGCCCCTGGTTAGAAGAGGAGGTGGCCTCAGACAGTCACGGGCGCTGGGTAGTGGCCAGATTTGGTTTTTCTGGGACAGGCTCTGGTGGTCAATGTATATAGTCCCGATATGGATACTCCGGAGTTTTTCCTTGACCTCAACCAGGCCATAGAATCCCTCACCTCTAAACACACCGGCATCCCTCTCTTGATGGGTGGTGATTTTAATCTGACCCCGGACATTGTTCTGGACAAGTCCAGGCCCACCCCCTAGACACACCCTAAGGCCAGAGCAGCTTTACAAGAGCTGATGGAGGAATGGGGGCTGGTGGATGTCTGGAGGCAGGACCACCCCTTAGGGAGAGACTACTCCTTTTTCTCCCCACTTCATACCACATATAGTCAAATCGACCTGTGATTGGCTAACTCCCCAGTGACCCAGGGTATTGTCTCTCCCCAGATTGGCAGTATCCTTATCTCAGATCACGCCCCGTCTCTTGCTCCTACTTGCCAATAGGGCAGGGAGGGTCTGGTACCAGGTGGCAGTGTAATCCTCTACTTCTCCGGGACCTGAACTTTCGCGAAATGGTCCAGAAGGTTGCCAAACAATACTTTAAGGAAAACACTAACTCTGTGACCTCTGCTGATACAGTCTTGGAGGTGTTCAAAGCTGTCCTATGTGGCCATATCATCTCTTACTCGGCCAAGAAAAACAAAGATAGGAAGGCAACCTTGAGGCAACTCCAGGGTGAGTTAGTAACCTTGGAATCTAGATTCAAGGCCTTGGTGGCCCAACACCTGGATCACTTGCTCCTTAGGGAGATAGTGAGCCTAAAGTATTGCATTAATACCATGCTTCAGCAGCAGGCTGAATGGATGCTGATCAAGGCTAAACACATGTACTGGGGGGGAGGAGAAAAATGAGGCAAACTCCTAGCCTTCCAGCTTAGGAAAAAACAGGCCTCCTCCAGAATTCATGCGCTTCAAAGTACAACAGGTGCGGTTGTCACTGATCCTAAGTGGATCAATGACTGCATGCAACAGTTCTATCAGAGACTGTATCAGTCCCGTACCTCCTTTGACCCCACGCAGTTGGCTCATGAACTGAGGGACTTCTGCTCTACCTCTGACACTCCTCAGCTATCGGAGGCTATGAGGGTAACACTAGACTAGCCATTTATGGCTGCGGAGCTTCTGAATGCCATCTCCCAACTAGCCAAGGGCAAGGCGGCAGGGCCAGATGGCATGACCACAGAATTATATCAGCTCCTGAGCCTGGAAATTACCATTCCCTTCCTGTCAGCCCTACATGAGGCGCACGGCACTGATTTACTTCCCCCAACAATGAGAGAGGCTTTTATCACTCTCCTGCCCAAAAAGTCAGATGACCCGTTTGATTGTGCCAACTACTGCCCAATTTCTCTCATTCTGGTGGATACCAAGATTGTGGCCAAAACCCTGGTGAATCGGATGGCTGAGGTAACTCCTTCCTTAATACACCCCTCTCAAGTGGGATTCACCAAGGGCAGGGCTGCAGTGGACAATACCAGATTGATTCTTAACCTTAAATGGTTGGCTATGCGATCCCAAGTCCTCATGGCAGCAATGGCGGATGATTTTTCTAAAGCCTTTGACTCGGTAGAGTGGCCCTACTTACATGACGTCCTGCAGCTTCGGTCCCTACTTCAGGCAGTGGCTACATACCCTCTACAATGCTCCATCAGCCAGGATTCTTACTAACAAGGACATTTCCCCCTCCTTTTCCCTGCAATGGGGTACACGACAGGGCTGTCCCCTTCCCCCCCCCGTTCTTCTTGGTGGCTTTGGATCTGCTCATCTGGAAGCTCATGGCCACTAAGGAAATTACAGGTACATCAGTGGGGAAACACACATACTTAGCCGCCTCCTACGTGGATGATCTGCTACTTACCTTAGCCCATCCTCGGGACTCCCTCTCGAGTGTTCTGGGTACCTTGGGGACTTTTGCTCAGCTGTCCGGTCTGCAAATTAATCAGAAGAAAACAGCTCTTGCACCCCTAAATGCGGCTTGTACGAAAGATTGCCTGCAAGGCGCAGAGCTTAAGTGGGTGCCACAAGGCTTTTCCTATCTCGGCATATACATTCCGTATGACTGGAACCAGCTGGAATCTCATAATTTTTCTCCCGATTTCGAATTCTCAGCTGAAGTGCACCGCTGGCGACGGCTTAACTTATCCCTTCCTGGTAAGGTAGCTGCGATTCGTATACTCCTGCTACCAAGGGTAGCATACCTTTACAATAACCTCCCCGTTAAGCTGTCCACCAAAGTGTTTCGGTCACTAGACAAACTGATCTCGCTTTTCTTATGGGAGGGTAGGAAGCCACGATGGAGCTGCAGCAAGTTACGGGCCCACTGGTCTAAGGGGGGGTTTGGGACTTCCCTGGCTACAAGGCTACTACTGGTCCTATTTATCGGTGCAGGCCACTAAGTGGTTCGTCCCTTTCTCTCTGCCATCTCCCCTATGAGTACAACTGGAAACCCAAATTCTGCAGGGCTGCTCCCCCAGCTTTCTGTTAACAGATGCCTCTTTACCATCTAATACGTTAACTCCGGTGATGGCCGGCACTAGAAAGGCATGGCTCCAACTCATGGTGGCAGTCGGTTCACCAAAGTCGGCTCGGTTTCCCCCCCTTCCGGTACGTCAGCCTTTGTCATAACCAGCATTTGATGGTTGATAGGAAATCTCTTTACTGGCTGTCGTGGGAGAGATGTGGGGTTCATGTGGTTCAGGATCTGTTCATACCTGGCTCCTGTGATCTCATGTCCTTTGACCAATTAAAAGCCCGTTACTCTCTCCTGACGAAGGATTTCTGGAGGTATCTGCAGCTTCGCAGTGCAGTGCAAGCCCTCAAGTCAGTATATACCTCTGACCCCAAGTGGCAATGGCTATCTGCCCTGCACAGCAAACCCTCCTCCCAGGGTTTAGCTGGACAGTTTTACCGCACCTGGCGGGATGCGCAGCCTAATCATATGGAATCCTGTAAGCTTGCCTGGAGTGTTGACTTAGCACACCCTATTGCACCAATGGCATGGTCCTGTAGCCTGAAACTGGCATGCTCTGCCTACAAGGATGCTAAGAGCCAACTGATCTAGCTCAAGATTCTTTTACGGTGGTATCGAACTCCAGCCACCCTTAATTCATGGGGTATACTCCCACATGCAGAATGTTGGAGGTGTCAATATAGTCCGGCCCATATCCTTCATGTCCTATGGCGGTGTCCTAGTCTCACTCCATTCTGGTTTACAGTGGAAAGGGACTGCTCTGGGGTTCTGGGGCAACCTATCGACCTCTCTGATCCTATGCTTCTCCTGGGAGACCACTCTTCTCTGTGCCAGTTGCCACTGGCGCAGAGGGAATGGGTCTTAGTGGCTTTGATGGAAGCCAAAAGGCTCCTTCTAATGAACTGGAAGCAGGGATTACCCCCTTAACATCTTTTCATGGCACTCTGCCCTGGCCAGACTTACTACTATTGAAAGGCTCACTTATATCAATAGAGTGCAGCTCCATATTTATTACAGCAAATGGGAAGCATACTTTAACTCTCCCCTCTGCAGGGTCCCACGCCCCCCCCCATGTAACCCTCCCATCCAGAATGTTTCTCCTTAGGATCATCTTGGGGTACGGTCCTCTATATCTCAGATTGTAGCTCCAGGGATGTAACCCATGGCTTAGATATGCCTACAGACCTTACTCATGAAGTTATTTTCCGTTCTCCTTGGCTACCATGCCTCCCTGTTCCCTCTCTCTCTGGCCAGTTGAGAGGCCCCAGTTTATTGCTTGCCTTCTCTGCACCCTATGTTTCCCCTGTGCTTCTTTATACAGGGGTACCTATACAGCAGGTAACAGGGCTGAGGTTAGGTATGTACAATGAGTGTATTTGTATGTAAGCTTAATATTGACAGATTTGTGTTGGATATTTTGTTAACCTTGAAAGTTGGTTGTCATTTGGATCTTCTGTTATAAGTGTACAATGTTCTGACTGAAAATATGTCTGTTTGTTACGGATGCGTTATCTTTTCCCTTTTGGAAACTAATAAAAACTATTCCATGATAAAAACAAATAGTTCTTTATTAGGGAAGAGCTCCCGAATATTCAGGACCCCTACTATCTGTGGGGTTTGAGAAATACTATTGGGCCCCTGCACAGCCCTAGTTATGAGAGTACCTGGGATATTTAGCAATAAACAGTTCTGATTGGCTAAGAACAATGTCGTGATTTATAACACTTTAGAGGTTTCAATTGTCTATGAAGCACTTCTGCTTTTTTTTTTTTTTTTTTTACTTGACTGCCTTTCTTGGCATGAAACAAAACAGACATGCAGCATTTTAACAAGGCCAATGAGAGTAAAGCTGAGCTAATATAGCAGCTAAATGCAATAGACAATGAAAGCATACAGAAATAGCAAGACCGTGAGCCATATAATCAGAGTTCCTTGGTTTTTCACATTTTATTTATCACACTGATGAGCTCCAAGGGCAGTGAAGAAACACTTCTGTGGCTCCTGTTATAGACTTGGCAGATTACGGTGGCAACCTCATTCAGTTCTGTTTTGAGCATAGCTAGCTTCAGCACTTTCATGGTCATTTACATAGCTGTTACCTTGATGCACTGCCATAAGGTGATGCATGCATTTTTAGGTTTTCTTTAACTCATTCCTTCCTGATGATGCCATATGGCGTCATAAAAAAATACCTCTTTTTCCTGATGACGCCATATGGCGTCCTAAATCATGTGCTGTAGTGCCTGATGATGCCGTTTAGCATCCATGTCTTTCTCTTGGTGCAGCTCGAGCATTTGCTTACATTTGATGAATTGAGTTGTACCAGCTAATAGGGGACATCGTACCCTTACTGATTTTACCTAATATAATATGTGTTCCCATTGGCTATTTTTCAGAAAATGAGCCTTGATACAGAAATAAATAAATTTACTATTTTTGCATGTGCTTTGAAAAATGTTTTATGTTCATTCTGCCATTAGTTTGTCTTGTAACAACAAATCATCTTGTTTTAGTGTAACATGTTAAGCTGATCAGGTTGACACTATAATTAATTTCATAACTTATATTTTTTTTATTTGAGCAATCCGATTGGCCGTCACCGCTTTTGGTGTATTTGTTTTATGTCTTTTGGGGTACTTTTGTACAATAACATGTTGTCGCTGATATCATGATTGTTATAACTATTAGTCCATTTATACCACTAAGTGAGCTGAATATTTCTGTATTTAAAAATCGAGCTCTGTGATTGGTCAGATTTTCTGACATCATCAATTCTGAATTTAATTGGTATAAAGGGATTGTCTTAGATGCAGGCACCATCCCCCTGATGAAGCCTTAGTTGTCGAAGCACCAGGGAACCTGCACGCAGATCTTTTTGTTGCATCTTCCACTATTCTATTCAATGTGTGTGCCTGAAACATTAGACTAAATCCTTATTTAGCATTCAAGCAAGGACTCATATTTTTTTACAACCGCCACTGGAGGGAAAGTGGCTGTCTGGGCTCTGGAGTGTACAGTGATTTTTTTTTTTTTTTATGTTTCAGTTAGTGTCACAGCCCTCACCTGCACCCACCCTAGCTCTGTAGTGCATCACCATTTGGTCATATTGATCCTCACTGTTGCCATGCTTGCTCTATGCTTATTGTACACGTCACTATTTCCGTTAACCAGACAGAGCACACACTGGTGCAGGAAGAGCTTGGTGACTGGAAACTTAGTTTCAAGATGAAGGTGCTGCTCTTATCCTAAAATACTTACTTCATTTTGGTGCCAAAACCTCGATATGTAATCTGTATTTACTTTATTGGTTTTTATTTTTATTTATGATAAAAGTTTTCATAGTTGTCACTTTGTTCATTTTGGGATAATTTCTGGTCATCCTGTGTGATCACATCTTATGGATCGGGCTGGCATTCCTGATGGGAGAGAGTGTTTCTTGTGCATGTACTAGATGAGGTCACATGAATTCAGCACCTTTTGTTACTTTTTAAAGAGTTTATGTTCGGATTATGGCTATGTTAAAATCTATGTGGCATGTTGCTCCCTGCGTTATGGATGATAAGTGGGTTAGGGTCAGTAGCATGTTTGTCTCATGCTCTGCACTTGAGTTTTCTCCCTAATATGCAGTTGCTGATAGTTTAAAATGAAAAAATAATGGTGTTGTCATCAACTTATCTGGCATCAGTCCAGCCCCAATCGCTGATGCACTGCAAATGCCAAATCAGTTTTGAATCCCTCCACAGTCACTGGTGTTGTCCATCGACTCGTATGTCGTCAGTCCAGATTCAACCTCTGATGCAATGTAAAGTATTCTTCAAGTTAAAATCCCTCCACAGCCACTTGAAACATCTAGCTCCTTATCACGCATCAGTCGAGCCCCAAACTGTAGTGAACAGTGAAGTGCATTTCAGGTTCCGATCCCTCCACAGCTGATGATGTTGTCCATCGACTTACCATGCATCAGTCCAGACCAATCCCATAATGCACTGTGAAGTGCATTTGATGTTCAAAACCCTCCACATCCACTGGTGTAGCCCATCAATTCATATGACATCAGTTCAGCCCCACTCTCTGATGTACTGTAAAGTATTCTTCAGGCTCAAATCCTTCCACAGCCACTTGTAAAATCTATCTGCTTATCATGCATCAGTTGAGCCCCAAACTGTAGTGAACAGTGAAGTGCATTTCAGGTTCAGATCCCTCCATAGCCAATGGTGTTGTCCATTGACTAATCTGGTGTAAGTCTAGCCCCAACCTCTACTGCACTGTAAAGTGCTGTTCAGGTTCAAATCCCACCAGAGTCACTGTCCAACCTTTATCTCTGACACACTGTGATGTGCACTGCTGATATGGATCCCTCCTCAGTCACCATGGTGTAATCCATTGTGCACATCAAGATTCATTGCAACGCTACCCTCAGATGCACATCATGCTTCATTTACAGTATGATAAAGCAAACAGCACAAATAAAATACAGTTTCCTATACTTATTATGGGATTTTATTACAAAAATAAAATAAAATAGTTTATTTCAATGAAATTACACATTTTAACTACAGCAAATATGCAATTAATCATACACAGACCTCCCGCACTAAAAAATGTATCCATTTCCTGTGTCAGCTCACTGACCTACACTGGAAGTGTTCTTCCTATTTACATCACTTGACCTCACAAAGCACTTCCTCCCTGCATCACTTCCTGATATGTCCTTCTAAGGTAATGTGTAAATATGTTCTTACTAAACTAGGGGAAAAACAAAAAAATTGATAATCAGATTCATAAACTAAAATGAGTGGGTAAGAAGAATTAAACACTGCAAAAACTCCAACTAGTGAAGTGGAACAAAACACTCAAGCTGTAATAACAAGAGATTCAGATATTCATTTCTGACTAAAAAAATGGTAAAAAACTTGCAAAATTTATATTTAGACAATGACAGATGTTTATTGTATATTTTTAACAATTTTAACCAACAATTTTACAGAAATGTAATATTTTTGCATGACTAAGTAAACAGAGCATAATTATATTTAGATAAAATCATCAGAATTTATTAAAATATGAAAACAACCTTACACAACATTAAATCCAGTTAAATAGACATTACCAAACCTCGCTCATTTTCAAAAACTTTTTGTCCTGAAAAACTTTTCTTTTTACAGTTTTAAAATTGGATGTATGGTTTTTAAGATATGTAGGTTTAAGCACAGTGTGTTTGTATGAATGCTGCAGATCTAAAACCCCTTCAGGAACACAGGTGTTCTAGGTAAGCAATAATACCAGGGTTTTATTTAACTCTAAAAATTGATTAGCGTTTTGCTCATAAAAGTTCTAAAACATTGTGAAAATGCATAGCACTTGCCTCACTGTGTTTAACAAACATAACACTTCTAGAAAACCTATATTAATGCTTTCTGTACCGTTAGTATTGTCCCAAGCAAAAAACTGCTAATCAATTATTTAAAACCCTGCAATACCCAACAGGGTGGGCAGTATTGGGAAATACCGGACCGCCCAGGGGCGTAATGAGGCCCGATACTGCAGGCAGAGGGCCTTATAGCCCCTGGAAGGTCTGGTGATTCCCAATACTGCCCACCCTGGAGGGTATTATTGCACTTAGAAAATGGGCACTGTAAAAAAAAAAAAAAAAAAAAGTTTGATAAAATTGTTCATAAATAATTACATTTGAATAAGTTTTGCAATTAAATAGTTCCTCCTCCTTCTTTTGTCCTACTGCATTTCCCATAGTTACAAAGTCGGTTGTATGCAGTTACCATTGCCCACACAGCAGACTTTTTTATGTGCCCCCCCAACATCGTCATGCAAGAGTTTTATTCATCTGAGGCATGATTTGTTTCATTTCAGATGCTATATGTGTGTGTTTCTGCTTTGCTGCTTTTTTTAAACACTGGGATCAGGAGATGTTGCCGATCGGGAGAAGGAAGCATGTTTGTTTGGGAGCGTGAGCATGGTCGGACTCGGGGGGGGGGGGCAGTGTTCAGCCCTACATTTAAAAAAAAAGTTTCCTGGTCCTACGTGCCTGCGGTGGATGAGTTATTTCTGTTTTGGTTTTAATGAGTTCCCGGTACTCGCTGTATTGCACGAAGACCAGGAGTGTGAAGAAGAGCTACCATTTTCTGCGAGTGAGTCTGTGCTGAGATACCGCACCAGAGGATCAAATCTGCAGCTTGTCAGTGGACCAGAACCCTCAGGTACTGTTGACTAGGGATACTGTACATCAGCAAATGTGCTGAGGGTATATTAGGGGATTGCTATGCTGTAGCAACGGTTTTTCTTTATTTAATAGTTGGGGACAATGGCACAGTACAGTGGTGAAGAACAGTCTATAGCAGGGAGCTGGCACGCCGGGTCATTTGCTCAGTAAGTGATCGTAAAAATAGATTTTTATTTCTGTGTCACTCTACATTCTGACCACAAGATAACTGTAGTGCTTTTTTTAATTTTGTTTTTATTTTAAGAGGCAGCAGAGCGGCTGTAGGTAATGGGGAAGGAGTGTTTGTGTCAGGGGAGATCACAAGCTCTCGCTAAGCGAGAGAAAAACATGGCGGGCATTTTGATTTTTCTCGGGTGCTTGCAGCCAATTACGGAGCAGGCTGGGCACCTCTGTAGACTGGTACACAGTGAAGTGGCATTTGGACTGGCACTTATTTTTAGCTGGGCATCTATTGAAAAATAGATGCCCAGACTGGAATTGATTTTAGCCAATCAGGATACAGAATATATTCCTGCCATTTTCTAACAGCAGGCAGAGGGTACCTGAACATTCTAAGTGACAATGGGATAGAATGAGTTAAAGGGGAAAAGTCAGCACTAAGGACCCCACACTCAAGTGTAGGGCTGGTCTCATTGTGCACTTTGTGGGTAAAAGCATTTTGGTTTATGTATATCAGACTAATTTTGCTTCATTGTAGGCTGACATCTTCTTTTACTACAAATCTCAGAATCCCCCACACTTGTCATCAGAGCAGTACTGCAGCACTGGGAGATTAAACAGACTGCAGTGTATATTACAGCTTTTATAATCTCTGATCTGTCTTCTGGGACTGCTTTTCTCCAGGGGCTAAGTACAGTCCTCTGTGACTATACACAGCCCATGAAGGACACTGGGATCAGTTAAAAAAAAAGATCAGAGCTTATATAAACTCTAATATGCACTGCAGGCTACAACATCTTCTCACTGGTGCCTACTGCTCTGATGTCATCGGCAGAAGATTCTGGAATTTGTAGTAATAGAAGATGTCAGACTACAATTATAGAAAATTAGTCTGATACAACCTACTATACTACAGTAAACAGTAAGTAAACCAAAATTTTCTTGCAGACAAAGTGCACATTGGGACTGGCCCCATGCCTGGGTTTGGTGGTCTTTGGTCATAACCGTTACCGTTTAAGCTGATTCCAGGATATAGCCACCGAGTCGTGGCTCATTGTCAACTGCATCCTCAAAGTGCAAGGTACAACAAGTAACAATATTGATACAAATGCAAGAAATAAAAAATAAAATAAGACTAGGTATTCAACAATACAGCATCCATGACATGATTATTCAATTTACATATTTCTACAGAAGAGTTTCGGAGCATGGACAAGTTCAAACAGCCATTATGTTACAACAGAAAAACAAGTGAGGGGCCTTTACCTGGGCAACCATTTGTGTGCAGAGAGTTCCAGACATCTGGGCCTTCAGGGAAGCCATTTGACCCATTGTTGGCCCATCTTGGTGGAAGCACTGCAGAACTGAGAAATAAGAGGGAGCATTGCCCTGGAAACATTTGCACATTATCTGATGACCAGGGAGACTCAGGTGGAGATGCGGGGGCAGATCCTATTTCTCATTGAATTATCCCAGGTAAAGGTACATGTTTCAGAAGCCAGGGGTTTCTTAATCAGAGTTGTTTCTGTCACTCTGAACTGTCTTGAGAGAGAGCTGGCTAATATAAGCTAAACTCAGTTCTCATATATCTGAATTTCAAGACATTTAATTATTTTTTTTTTAAAGTGATTTTCTCAGATTCTTATGCTAGTGGGCAACTAACATTAAACTGAAGCTTGTGCTGGCGATAGTCTGGCTATATAGATGTTAATAATTTTTCTGCGACCATTATTGCATGGGAAGGGATTATAGTTTGGCCCCGATAAGGTGGTCAGACAATCCCTTCCACTTCTTGATTCATTTCCTTGTTCCCGTACTAAGACGTGCAGCAAGGGAGAGTGGGGGGAGCACCCCATTGAAATGAATGGGAGCAATTTTTATCAGTATTTTGTACATTATGACAGCTAGTTAGAGATTAATGAAGGCTACCACTTGACTAACAAGGGGCTTGTTAGTTGAGAGGTGGCCTTCATTAATCTCTAACTTGCCATCATAATGTAGAAAACACTAGTAAAAAAATTATCGCCATTGATTTCAATGGGCACGCCCCAGTGCTCTCCCTTGGTGCATGTCATAAATTGCCTGAGCATGGGGGAGTGGAAATGAATAGTGAAGTGGAAGGGATTGGCTAGCCACATTGTCGGGGCCAAACTACGATCCCTTCCCATTCAATAATGGCCACAGCCATTTCTGCAGCCAGACTATCATCAGCACAAGCTTCAATTTAATAAAAGTTACCCCCTATTCTGAGAAAATCACTTTAATATTTCATTGTTACGGGTAAGGGCAAAGAATCACCATAACAATAAAGAATACACATTTATAGGTGGATCAATTTTTTCAAGCAGTCAGTACCTTCATCAAATAGTTACAAAAATCTTTAGGCAAAACCGGATGGGGCACACAGATCAAATGTAATCACTATAATTTCCCTTTCAATTAAACTGTTAAATGGGAATCACATTTTACCAAATGCTGTCCTTTAATACAGTGTACTGTACTTTTTCAATCTTATGTACATTGAGTATAAACAATGTACTGTATTTGGGTCTGGAGGAGTGGAGTCCTTCCATTTTAACAGAATTCATTCCTTAGCATTGACTAAAGCAAGGTGTTTTCCTTTAGAGGATTTCTGTACTGGTGTGTACAGGAACAGCCATCACTGGTGGGCAGGGCTGCAAAAACAACTACAGATTTCCTCTCAGGAGTGCTCTGGCATTTTGTGCTATGAACTCTGACATACTAGCAGGCTTTTTGGGTACTATTGTTGTGTTTCCTTCCTTCTATTCCCCACTGCATAGCCAATATTATTCACTCCTATTTGGAGTGCTAAGTCCATAAACCTGCTGCTAGTCACACAAGCTCCATTTCTACATGGTACACACAGCACTACAATTTCAATGAGAAGGATATATGGCTCTGTAGAGTGAGGAAGAGAAACTGTGCAGACACCTCTAGTACTCAAGTTTTTCTGAAACTGTTCAAAAGGAACTGACTACACCCCTAGAGAAATCAGAACATAAGGTGTGCTTACAGAGTATGGTAAACTCATGGAACAGCCTACTAACGAAGCCAGTGGACATGAAGTCAGTAAAGGCCTTTAAGATAAGCCTGTAGAAATAGAACAGTTACGTAAGAACTTACCATAACAGTAGATCTTCAAGGGGATCTCAGTCGTCAGGTTACACCATAGGAACTTCACCGTTGGTGAAGCAGGATCCACATGGAAGATTTCCAGCAGTACAACTGGGGCCGTCGATGTCCGCTGACGTCACCAACCCTGTAAAGGTGTGAGTGGCCCTGCTCCCTCCTCGGTTCTTTCCCCCTGAGATGAAGGGAGCATAGTTCTAGCAATGGGGGACTGAGGAGAAAGGTGCCCAGACCGATATGAAAGGCTGGATATACCAGACAGCCATTTCCTAGACAAGAGCCCCAAGAAGGGGGATGGTGGGAGAGAAAGCAGACCTGATGACTGAGATCCCCTCGAAGACCTACTGTTATGGTAAGTTCTTACATAACTGTTCTGTCTTCTTTGGGGGTATCTCAGTCATCAGGTCACACTGTAGGAATGAGTCCCAAGCAGTTACAAGTGCAAAAAGACAGTCTGGGAAGAGGGATTACCATAAACGTAAGACAGGAGGCCCTGCAGCACAGCTCTGCCAAATCCTGCACAGGCTCTAGAGGTAATGTCCAGACTCTAGTGCTTGGTGAAAGTATGGAGAGTACTCCAGGTGGCAGCTGCACAGATGTCAGTGGTTGAGACGCTCGGAAACAAGTCACAGAGGTAGCCATGCCTGCTGTGGAATGAGCTTTGACTGCTCCAGGCAATCCTTTGCCATACTTATTGTAGCAGGACACAATACAATTTGCCAAACATTTGGATAAACATTGCTTAGAAACTGAAACGCCCTCTCCACTTGGGACGACAGCAACAAACAACTGCTTTGACCTTCTACATTCCTTGGTTCAAAGCAGATAGTACTTCAAAGTTCTGCACACAGCTAATGTATGAAGCATGCTCGGGAACATAAACAGGGAGGAGGATAGACTGGCCGAGTGTAAACTCTGAAAGCACCTTAAGGAGAAACTTAGGATTTGTGTGCAAAGACACCTTGTCTTTGTGAAAAATCAAATAAGGCTCCTTGCACCAGAGGGTCTGAAGCTCTGAAGCTCTGAAATTCTTTGACCAGAAGTAATGGTAATAAAAAATAACACTTACAAGAAAGAAAGCACAGTTTGCAAGTTGCGATTGGTCTAAAAGGAGACAGGGTCAACTTCTCCAAAACAAAATTTAAATCCCAAGCCAAGACAGGAGAACTGATAGGGGGTCTCAGGTGCAGGATGCCCCTTAGAAAGGTGTGAGAGACATCCAGTTGAGTAATAGTGCAGTCACCCATGGGCTTATGAAAGGCAGCACCCATGTGCTCATGAAAGGTGCACCTTGAGGAAGGAGTACTGGAGACCGGAGTCAGAGAGATCAGGTAGTCCAGGATGTGGTACACTGGGCAGGTTAAAGGGTGCAGACCATGTTTGGCAGCCCAGATGGCAAACCGCTTCCACTTCATGGCATATGTGGCTCACGTGGAAGGCTTCTGGGCAGCCACTAGGACATCTGCCACTCTGTTAGAGACCCTGAACCTGGCAATGGCTGTGTCCTAAGGAGCCAAGCATGTTGATGGAGGGACCTGAAGTTGGGATGGACCAGGGCCCCTGATCCTGGGTCAGCAGGTTCCTGCAGAGAGGGAGAGGAACCGGAGGTTCCTCCGCCAGCTGCTGACACAGAGGAAACCATATCTGCTGAGGCCAGAATGGAGCTACCAGAATCAAGCTGGCCCCCTCCATCTATAGCTTTAGTAGCACCCTCTGAATTAGAGGAAATGGCAGGAAGGTGCAAAGGAATTTCCTGCTCCAGGAGAAGGACAACTGGTCTCGACAGAAAACTCCAGGCCCTGGATCTAGCGAACAGAAATTGGGTAGTTTTACATTGACTAGGGATGCAAAAAGGTCCAACTCTGGATGCCCCCATCTGTTGAACAAGTCTTCTGCGATGGATGAGTGAAACTCCCATTCATGCAGGCTGGACTGAGTGCATCTGAGACTGTCTGCCAGAGTGTTTAACATGCCTGTCACGTGGATGGCTGAGAATGTCAGACCATGATCCAGTACCCAGTACCACACTCTCATGGCCTCCCTGCCTCTGGGGTACAAATGAGTCCCCCCTGCTTGTTGATGTATTATAGTACACTCAGATTGTTTACCTGCACCAGAAGCTGACCTGGAGCAAGGTGGTCCTGAAAGGCCTGCATGGCGTAGAGCACAGCCCTCATCTCCAGGACACTGATATGTAGGGAGGTTTCCAACTGGGACCAAGAGCCCTGGGTCTGGAAGGGACCCAGGTGTGCTCCCCAGCCCAGACCTGAGGCATCCATGGTAAGGATCTGCTGTGGGGAGGAGATCTGGAATGGGATGCCTTGAAGCAGATTCAAGTGGTCCATCCATCATTGCAGTACCTTGTGGACTGGAGAAGAGACCAGGACTGCGTAATCTAACTCATCCATGCACTGGTCCCACTGAACCCGGAGGGTCCACTGGAGAATGAACATATTAAGTATGGCAGCTGCCATCAAGCCCAGCAATCTCAGACACACCCTGGCAGGAATGTAGCAGCTTTGATCAACTTCCTGAGCATGGGCTATAAGGAACTCTGCCCTCTTTAGGGGCAGGAAGGCCTTCCCCTGCACAGAGTCCAGAACTGCCCCCTATATACTGCAGCCTTGGGGATGATGTAAGAACCGACTTATCATATTTGAACCATATCACCTCCCTTGCAAAGAAATTATGTCAGAGACTTGGCTTTTTCTATAGAAATAAATCTCTGTTTACTATTGATGCCAGGCTTCAACTGGTCCAGACAACCTTCATGCCCCTTCTTGATTACATGGACATCCTTTATGGTCATTGTTCAAACTCCCTCCTACATCAATTAGACACACTATACCACAGGGTAATATGGTTCACTTCAAATGCTCATCAACACACTCACCACTGAGATATGTATGCCTCCCTGGGCTGGACATCATTAGCTACTAGATGGCTCTCTCATTCCATCACCTGGCTGTATAAATCTCTCTTGTTAAAGCTCCCCCAATATATAAACAATCTCTTCCGGTGTGCAGTCTCCTCATACACACTGTGTAGTACCTCCTTCACTATGCTGGAGGTCCTTAGTAGCCGCACCTGCTTTGGGGGTTTGGCCATAAGCCATGCTTTACCAGCTGCCCAGAATAAAGGTCAGCCTATTCTCAAGCTGCATCAGCTACTCCCCCTGAGCAGTTTCAAAAAACTACTTGCTAGCAAGTTACATGACTCCTGTCAATGCTGCTGACCGCTATGCTCATCCTTGACAGTGTCATCTCCCACTTTCATCTTGGCAGGAGTTACCTCACTGTCCTACAGCTCATTCACCCTATACTAACCTGCTTCAGCCAACCTCCCCCTTCTCCCCATCCCCCCATCTTACCCACAGCATCACCTCCGTGCCTTACTCTCTACGTACCTGACCATAACCCTCCTTCTTACCATATCATTCTTCTCTGTCCATTCTTACCTCAACTGCTCTACCTAGTCTACCTACCCTCTCCACTTCTTCTCCACCACTCATGGCCAATTCCCCCCCTCAATCCCTCTTGACAACCCAGGCTTCCCTTCTCTACTGTTATCCTGATCTGCTTTACCTACCTACCTCTACACCCCTTCCCATTACTGTTGGCTGACTCCTCCCTCTCTCCTCTCTTAGAACCTCATACACCTCAGCTCCAGGTTCTCATAGCTATGTTTGTCAAATCTGCCATTACTGTTATGAGCCATCTGTCTGACTGTATGCTCCAAGTTATCTTGTAATCTCCCCTATTATGGTTGCACCACAGTGTTATACTCTCATAAATTATCTTGCTCCATGTTTATATTTTCCATCTTGGGAAGCTGTATGATAATGTATATATGCCATGTGTATTCCTTGTATATGTTTGTCCTTGTTATTGTACGTGCCTTGCACGTTACTTGTCTCAGGACCTCTTTGTAAACGAGCTTGCTCAGTGGAGTTATTTTCCTGCCAACAAACTTTGACTTGACCAACTTGGGCAGATTGACAGTGATGCCCAGGGAGTGAAAAAGCTGGAGAGTTTGCTCCAGAGTCAGCAAAAGCTGTTCCCTGGATGGAGCATTTAGGAGCCAATCATTCAGATAAGGGAAAACATACAGTCCCTTCCCCTTCTGAAAGCTGCTGCAACCACTGCTAAGCACATTGTAAAGACTCACAGTACAAAGGACAAGCCAAAGGGCAGCACCTTGAACTGATAATGCTTGCCCTGAAAGGTAAAAACAGAGAAATTTCCTGTGAGGAGCAAAGACCAATATGTGCAGATATGTGTCCTGCATGTCCAGTGAGCAGAGCCAATCCCCTGTTTTGAGGAGAAGCATCAGGCCTGGCAAAGTTACCATCTTGAACATTTTGTACTGGACATATAGATTGAGGCATTTTAGGTCTAGAATGGACTCAAATCACCGGTCTTTTTGAGGATCAGGAAAAACCTGGAATAAAACCACTTGTTTCTTTGGTGCCTGGGTACTGGTTCAATAGCCTGCTTGTGCAGAAGGAACTGTACCTCCTCCTGGAGAACAGACAGACGAGCCGAGGATAAATAGAGGGTGGGGGAGGGGTTTCTGGAGGTTGCTCGATGAGCTCCAGGGTGTGCCCCCTCTCTATGATCTGCAGAATCCATGCATCTGAAGCTATGGTACTCCACTGATTGAGATGGAGGGAGAACTGACCTCCGACCACCACCTCCTGGTCCGGGACCAGAAGAGGGGGCCTGGCAAGGAGTCAGACAGAGGCGGATCCAGCTGCAGGGGTTAGTCCCTCACTTCTGGCATGCTTGGCCACAGCTCCAGCATTGGAGAAGGCGGGCAAGACAGCCAGGGCTCTACACTTCCCTTGGGGTCACGAGGCTGCACTGGGCCCCTTGGCCATTTTGTGAAAGGTAGGGCACCCTTTTCCTCTAGGTTGAGTATGGTAGAGGGAGTGTGCAAACTTAAGAGCCCTGCCTGAAGCTTGCAGATCATTGATTATGTCCTGGACATCAGGGTCAAACAGCTTAGTGCCATTAAAAGGGGCATTAAATGGGGGCTAGCCAGCAGCCTGAGCAGATGCGTTTTAGCTTATTCTGTCTTTAGAGCCTGTTTTTGATATCTAATTTTTCCCCTTTTTTTAAATATTCGGTTGAATTCCAACCAGTGTGCCCAGTAAAGATCCTTGGCAATAATGGGACCAAAGAAAGTGGAGAAAAATGCAGCTCCTCATGTGAAAATTGTTGAGGAATATATGTTTCCTAAGTTGGGCCTGGCGGCTGTGGCACAGCCTGCCTCGCAGAAAGATCCGAACATCGACAGGATTTTTACAATACTTCCAAAGAGCGAAGAAAAAGTTAACCAAACTAATACCTCCTTGTCCGCAATGGATCAGAGGGTAAAGAAGTTGGAGAATGGTTTTGAAGAGTTCTAAAGTGGTCAAGAAGCTGGCTTTGTGGCAGGAGCGCTATGCGGGTGTCCAGGTCCGGGATTCTAAATTCCTATCTAACAAAACAGAAACACTTGAAAATCAACTGCCACTGCTAATCTTAGGATTGTTGGACTTCCTGGTACTACTGCGGCTCACAACTTAAAGGATGAAGTAGCAGACTTATTTATGATCTCCCTGGGATTATCGGAGGACATGGTGCATATTAAGAGAGTGTTTCATCTGCCCAGTCGTCAGAGACAACAGGAGGGAGCGATGCAGTTTTCAACAGTTCTTGTCACATTGGACTGCAGAGGAACGACTGTTGATTTTGGCTTCAGCTAGAGACAAGCTAGGTCTGGAATATCAAGGACTGAGGATCTCGATATTCCCTGATGTGGCTGCTTGTACACAGGTGAGGAGGAAGGAGTTGCTCCAGTTAAGGCAACGTCTGAGAAGCATGGTATCTGTCAATCTATTTTTTCCAGTTTGCCTTTGTTTTACACATAAGGGTAAGCCCTATCTCTTTACTGATACTGAGGCAGTTGAAAAATTTTTGGACAGTTTTCCATCTCGAGGAGGATCAAGTTCCTGAAGATGATCAAGCTAATGTTCCTTGAATGGACAAAATAACTGTTTTCAGAACTGTTATGTGCCTAGACTTTATTTTAAAATTGCTAAATGGGTAATACCTAAAAGTGGGTGTATAATTTGGCTAAAGGCATGGGCTCTTAATTATGCTGACAGCTAAATTACTGTGGGCTTTCAGTGTGGAAGGGGGGATCTGGTATAATTGTTTTTGGAGCAGGACTCCACATATCCTGAGAAGAATAGACATCTCTTACTGTTTGTCTTTATCTAATGTGTTAAAGTGAAATAGGAATCTTATTTGCTTACATGGTTTTTCATTACACAGAAGGGCTAAATAGTGTGTTTAGAATTTTTGTTTTCTTTTTTTTTCTGACGACCTCAATGTTTATGGGTCGTTCAGAGTAAAAAATATTTGGAAGCATGTAATATTATATCACATTAACAGCAGTACTTGTTTATTGGGGGATTTTCCCAGCCATTTCCCCAGCTCCTTCAAGGTGGGCATTACCTGCCTAAATATTGGGTTGGAGTTGTAATCTCTAGGTGAGAGCTGTAATCAAAGTGGGTGATATGTTCTTGTACAATTCTCAATTACTGAATTTTGGATCGGTGTATCATTATTGTTTTGAGAATGTGTATATGACTTGTACTGAAATAAAAAAATGTTAATAAAAAAAGGGACATTAAACACCTTTTGCTGGACATCAGCAGCAAAATCAGATTCTCTCAGCCTGGAGTGCCTACATAGGCATATACCTGTCGCAGCAGCCCTGACAAAGGTGTCAGCCATGTCAGAGGGCCCTGAGGAGTTGCTTGCTAACATCCTCAGCGGCCTGAAGGCACTGGAGCAGCTCCTGCTTCTACGTGCCATCTGGAAGGGCCAGGGCAGTGGTGTTGCCCTTTTTCCAGTTAGCATTTTGGTAATTTACCATATGAAACAGGTAGTTTGCAATCCTCAAACCCAGTGCAGAAGAGGCATATACCCTCTTACCCCAGAGGTCAATTCTGTGGGACTTTTAATCCAGGGGAAGGGAGCTAAGGTGCTTAGGTGCCTTAGACCTGTTGTGGGCTGCCTTAATGATCACTGAGTCTGTCTCAGGCTAGGTAGCATAGCAGAGAAACCCCTGAGAGGGCATGATAAAGTCTATCTGCCCTGCGGGGCATGGCTGGCACCATGTCTGGTCTATGCCAGGCTGCCGTGGCAGCATTCCTCAAAGCAGGTAAGACTGGTGGAATGATTTTTGGGGGAGATTCTGGGATCTCCAGGAAGTCCAACAGCTCTTTCCTGGTAGCATCCTCTTCTTCAGTGTGGAAGCCCATGGTTGAGAACAGCTGCTTCATCACACTGAATAATGTGGGGTCCTCAGGAGGAGACCTAGTAGTATTCTTGAATCCTCAGTGACAGAGCAAGCAGTGGATCTGCCAGAGACCAGGATCTCTTCCTTTTCTTCCACCTCATCATCAGGAAGAATGAGATCTGGGTGGTACTCCTCGACATCGACCTCTTCAAAATCTAGATCTGGCATTGGGTGCACAAATGATGGCTTGCAGGGAGCCTCCTGTAGCTGATGAGTAGGCATCAATGATGACGAAGCTGCTGTCAACGGCACTGGCGAGGTGGGCCCATACATGCCCAGCTGTTGCACAATCACCAAAGTGAATTTTGTCAAAATTTAATTAAAGTCGATGATATTCATTGATTGGGGGGGGGGGGGTCGATGGCTCGGGTGTCAATGACCCACCTGCTGGGTCCTGGAAACCTGAAGAACCTGTAGCCCTGGAGAGAGAAGGGGCAGGCCTTGATGGGATTGCCATCGACGACAAGCCTGTCATCGATGAAGAAGGGGCAAATGACCTGGTGTTCGACAGCTGGCTGCCCTGTAAATCAGGCAGATTGACTGTCAGTATGGGTCTGGTGGGCACAGAGACCTGGACAGCGGTTTTGCATGTCGCTGCTTCTGCAGCTGACAAGGATCCCCTTGAAGATGGAGAAGAGGCTGTCGGGGAGTGAGATAGACACCGAGGGGAGTGGTTGCGATCTTGGTCTTTCTCATGATTTTTCCGCAAGGATTTGTCTCAGACTATGGAGGCATGGGAGCTCAATGACCCCATCGACAACTGGGAGACTGGGACATTGGAGGACCCCTTCTCAGAACTGGCTACCTGTTGATTCATCAGGAAATTTTTAAGAGCCTTTCTGCATCACCTCAAGGTTGTTTGGTTAAACTTCTGACAGAGCTCACAGTCGGCAACTTCATGGTCAGGCCCAAGACAGCAGATACAGAGAGAATGTTCATCTGTGGAGGCAATCTTCTTTCCACAGCAATGGAAGAGAGAAGTCGAAGGATTACCTCTCGACATAAACAAGTTAGAGGAATCTCTTTAATAAAAGAGATTCTGGAAAATAACTAAGAAAAGCCGTAGGTGAAAAAAGGGGCGGATACTGCATCACAACTTCTGCAGAGACCCATGCGAGCGAGTCGATGGTGGGAAAGAACTGAGCAGGGAGCTGGGCCACTCTTGCCTTTATAGGATTGGTGACGTTGATGGATGTCGATGGCGTGTGAGGCACCAGCTGTAACACTGAAAATATTTTGTGTGGATCCTGCTTCTTTGGTGAAGTTCCTACTGTGTGACCTGATGACAGATATCCCTGAATAAGATCTTTGTTTATGAAGAGCATGACTGGATACCCTGGGTAGTGGGTTAAGTGAGAAACTCCCTATTAATTCGGGCATGTTTGCCCAGTATACTTGTTGCTCCCTGCTTAGGCAGGAAGTGGCATACTTGATGGACTTAAGAGTCCCTGCCTACCTTAAAGTATGGCAGACTTGATGGACTTCGAGCCCCTTTCTACCTCAAAGCAGAGATTAAAAAAAACATTTGGATCGTTTGCAACAGTTTGTTCCCTGTGCTCTATTAAGCACTTCCCTGGTAATCTTTGCTATACTATCACCCCGTAAATTGCTCCATTTTTCTTTGCTTTTGTTTATATTTCTTCCACCTGCCATGATGAATAGTGATCTTCAGCTGCCAACCGCACATGCGTATGACTCTCAGTACTACACAAGGACAGTGGGAACATGCAGCACAGGGACCCATAGAAGTAAATAAAAGATGTGATATGATGTGAGGGGGAGCTCGGCTGCAAATTAGGCACCAACCATATTTACTGTGGATCCACAACAATGGAAATCAATTTTAAATATCTAAAAAACTAAAGAGCGCTAGAAAAAAATATTTACAGATATGGAAAGTTGACCTATGGCTACATGCTCCCAGTCAAAAAGCTAAATTTTGATAATCACTTCCTGTTTATCCAGTATTGCTGCTTTAAATTACAGTTACCATACTGTACAGTAGCAACAATGCAGGTGCTGTGTATACAGCACAGCACTACCGCCATTGTCAGTGTATTTACACACAGAAGCTGAGCAGTGTAGGGATCAGCTTGGTATCTCCAGACAGAATTATATTTTAGGAAAAGACAGATTTTTTTTTAAATCCTTCCCACTCTCTCCCTGTCTATGCTCTCTCCCAGCCTGACCACAGTGCCATCTTCTTAAAAAAACAAAAAGAAAATGCCTCCCCACAACCAATTCAATCTTGGATGTTATTTTTTGAAAAACTTTTTGAATAAGCCTCCCTCCCTCTCACTCCACCTGCGTGGCCTCTCCCTTAGTTCCTGATCCCACAGGCAGGTGCATCGCAGCGGAAGGTAGACAGGATTCATTCAAGGAATGAAAGTGCCTGCAGCGTTTCCGCTCCCCATCACTGATGTGGCCAAAAATGCCTGCAAGTGATGGACTCTGCACTGGCCTGGTTCAGTCCACTCAGATCGACCGGGAGCAGTACTGCTTGCAACCAAGCGAATGGAAGCATACCTACAGTATGACCCCCTGTTTATTATGTGTTGTGATAGGGAACTCCCATATAATTGCAGGTATGTTTCTATGAACAGAAAGCACTCTTCACATATTGTGTTTTCTAACAACAATAAAGCCAAAGAAAATTATTAGTTGAACACCTTACACCGTACATCACCAGGAGTAATGGCTACAACTCTGCTAACCTTTCACAAGTAGGTCCCATAAAAATGTATATTGTGTATTTATTTATCCAGAGCACTGCTGAATTCCGCTGGTGGCATAAATCATATATGTGATAGAAAGTGATTGAATGCGAATTATATTCAGCTTGCCATTGGGAGGCATAATTCATCTGAGTTGTCCTCGTAAAGCTACATATTCTGTCATTCACTGTCTATACATATTCAAAGGTTTCCCATCATGTGTCCCCTATTTAGTTTAGGGGTCGTTTCTGAGTAATTACAAAACTGTTTTCCAGTGTATTAATCAATGTTAGAGCTACTAAGTAATTAAGTAATTATTGTACAATGAAATTGGACTATAATTTATAACACTACTACAAAGTAATGCTGTGATACTACTGCCAAAGGAAAGAAGCTTTTTCCTCCCAACCAGGCAAGTTACCCTGCTATAACAGCCAGTACAAATAAAAAAATACACCAAATCAGACACCAGTCTAACGGAGTTCAGCTGATTTTCTTTCTGCTAGCTTTTATGGAAGAACTAGTTCTAAACAAAGCAAGAACTAGATTAGCCCAACTGCAGTGCACATTTGTACTGCTTTAACAGCCAGAACTGTTCAGTCTGGGGAGATCACACCTGCCTAAAATGGCTGCCTAATCTCTCTGCTTGGTGCCATCCCCACTAGTAGTCCAGCTCTACTGTTTTCATTTAAGTGGTGTCTCTGTTACTATCCAGTAAAAGAGAAGAGGTATGCTTGCTGAACTGAGTGATTTTGAGCAGCCTAATGCCTCAGAAGAGACAAAAAAAAAAAACTTTACCTCTCCTCCCACACATCAACTGGCTTCCAAGATGGTGTTGATGCAGAGTCTCCATAACCCCCCAAACAACCAGACTGAGTATTTCAGACCAGGATGTTAGAAAATATCAGATCAAGTGTCAAGAACATTTGACAGGCTGTCATGGAAACGCAAGCCAGTACTGAGGTACTGATGGGCCGAGTCACATCAACTGAAATGCAGTTGAATGCTGTCACAGAGACCCAGGCCATACAAGATCAGTGCCTCCAAGCTGAGGAAGCCCAAACTGAGTGGCACACCAACAGACTCAAAGATTTTAAGAGGAGAGGCTGGCAGAAAAATCTACAGATCCTGGTCCTGCAGGAGAGAGTCAAAGACAAGGACACTATCCGGTATCTCTGCACGAACCTTCCCATTTGGTGTGGCTTAGATTCTGCAATCTATGACTTCAAAAAAGACTGGATGCATTGGATCCACTGAGCAAAGGGCAGCTTCACTGCTGCTAAGCCCCAGCCCCTCATATTTGAACTTTCACATTTCCAGGATAAAGCAGTTATCCTGCACACTACAAGGGAACAGAAGGATGTCCCCGTTGTTGGTCAACCCATCTTGTTTTACCTTGACTACCCTTGTGGGGTCTTGGACAAGAGACAAGCCTTCAGTAAAGTTAAGGCCAGACTGAGGAACTGTGGCCTTCAATACCCTCTACTCTACTGGGCTGTGTTTGTGGTGACTTTCCAGGCAATGTTCATAATTTTCAGACACTGGAGGAGGCAGATCAGATTTCCCAAGCAGTGCTCGGCCCTTTTTAATCACCCAGGGCACTGACTGCTACTCAGGCTGCACCTGCTGAACAGATGGACAGGAACATCTCTGCAGCTGCTTCAGCTACGTGTAGCTACAAAAGTCCAGTGATGCAAGAGTACTGTATCGTACAGGGTGGACAAGGGGATACGGGCTCAAGATGGGAGGGAAGACAGTCATTTAAGTAATCATGTCTTTTCTTCAGCGCCTTCCAGCTTTTATTTGCATTGGTTCCAGAGGCTCATGGCACTTACTAGAGCTCCTTGGTGTATGTTCCTACTACATGCCATCTGGCTGGTTGGCATGTAACTATCTGTCCAACACGGACTCGCCAGTTAGCATTAGGCCTAGCAGAATAGTAGTACTAACTGCCACTTGTCCTCACTACCATCTGTTAAACCAGCTGTATATTTCTGACTGTATGGAGGACCCTGCCTCATGTATAGCCCTATGCTTAGAACTTGTACTTTCTGTTCTTATTCCCTGGGTTCGCCTAGGAGACACCAGCATCTATTATCTCCCCCCTCCCAATGGCTCAGCACATAATGCAATGACTGACATGAAAGTGAGGCAGAACAGACTGTAACCTTAGGCCCTGGAAGAATATATTCTGCATAATCTATCTCTGAATTTTACAGTTGCAGCCCTTACTCTGAGAGCCCCATTAATGGGTTCTAGCATAGGGGTCTGTCTTTCTTTGAGCACCCAAAATTCTTTCCTGTAAGACATGGTGTACACTAAATGGAGTGCTTACACATAGGCCAAACATGACAGTTGCAACAGGGAACTACACTTTGGTCCCCATCTCATACTGCAGTGTTTATGTAGTGTTATCTGGCTTCCCAGGTAACAAATGGCCTTACAAGCACCTTGATGGGGGGTTGCTTTATATAACCTCTGCCTGTACTTTCCCAGCATGCTGGGGTGGGCTGTTCCACTCAGTATGGCTAACTCTACTCCTGCAGAAAGTGTTCTGCCTCCCTGGTTGCCAAGAGACTGGTAGCTACTGTTTGGGGAACAACACTGGCAGCTTAAAATGTGATGTTGCGAGATGGCATACTTTTTCCTCACTTGGTCCCCAAATACATAATATCATTACTTGGAAGACACCAAAGCTCTCCTCCTCCACGTCTAGACTACTTTCCAAGCAGGGCTATTGCAACTGCTTATTTTCCCAACTGCCAGTGGAACCTGGGGATGGCAAAGGTGCCCTTTGGTTGCTTCGCTCAGGTTCAATGTAAGTAAAGGCTTAATAGCTATCTTTATTGTCAGATATTGGCAATTATCTGGAGTGCCTCCACCAGTGAGAGCAGCTTAGAGTATGGGAATGTTTTTGGTTTTATTTATTTTCTTGTTCAGGCTTGATGCATATATAATTAGGGCTACACAGCATTTGGACAAATTCTTCCCCCTCTGGGTACCTCAGTTTAGACACAGATGTTGCTCTATAGTTTTGTGATGTTAGGGGATTGTTTCATGTGGAAGTCTGCCTGTTATCTAAATTTTCATGTGTGGTGGTGGATGAGGGGTGTTGGGGGAGAGGCTGTGCCAGTTTGTCTGGGGTTATTTCATTATGAATCATCATGGCTTCATTTTAGAGTTTAAAAGATCATCTTTTGAAATACCAGGAGACTTAACTTCCTGGTGAAGCACAGAAAAGTTCTGATACAATTGAAAAGTACGTAATGCGATGTGGCTCTACTGCAGGAGACCCATTTGTCAGGGCAGGCTACTATCTGTGTTGCTCATGGGTGGGTATCTTCTAACATAATGCTCACTCTAATAAACAAAGGGGTGTTGCTGTCTGCAGCAGTAAGGGTCTCCAACTGGGGATACGATGGGAGATTAAAAACAGTAAGGGCTGAATCCTGCTCCTTGAGGGTACTTATCAGGGGAAGCCTGTGATTTGGGGTAGTATATATGCCCAAAATGCTCCTGATACAACCTTTTTCAACTACATTCTTGGAGAACTCCCTGGCAACACAGTGGGAATCATTATACTGTAGGGGAAGATCTGGGGACACATCAGTTCAGCTCTGGTCTTTCTGCTCTGTGACAACTCTCTTTGAGCTATGAACTCCAGTGTCAATCCCTTCCCTGAACAATTCATTCCCATTTTGCACCACTTAGAGTTGATTTTATTATATTTATGTAGGGGGTGACTTGTCACAGGACAATTTGTACATGGGCACACTTTAAACCAGAGCTTTCAGTTTGGAGTGATGTGTTATGGACTGAATTGACCAGCATGAATTGTCATGTAGCCGAAAGACTTTAACCTAGCTCTCTCCTTCCTAGAGGACTGGACCGGATAACCAGGGGAACTCTCTGAATCCACACATGTCACTTCCACTTACAACAAAGCTGACCTCAGGAACATTTGGAATACCCTCCAGCCTTGATGCCTACAGTAGATTAGATGTGATTTTCATCTCCCAGGATCTAGTGGCCCTGACCAAGGGGATGTGGGAGAAACCATAGGAAACACCTCAATTTCAGATCATGCCCCCATGGTACTGTCCCTGGCCTGGGGTAGAATTTTGAGGTTGCATAACACATGGCACCTTAACACTACACTCCTGCAGCAGGACAGATTGTGATCTTGGCTGGAAAAAGAACTGCCTGAAGATTTCTCCCTTAATGATGCACCGGACACACTATTTATTGATTTAATCATTTATTTATTAAAAACTTCATAGATTACCTTTACGTGTAAGTGCTTATTTACAAAGGTCGTACATCAAATACATAGTCACAAAAAACATTACATGTACAACAAGCAGTTCCAGAGGAAACGCAGTCGAGTCAGGCTAAAAGCACTTAAGGAAGAAAAATTGCATACAGTTTTGGAAAAATTCATATAGTTCATTGTATAAGAAGTCACAGGTTATCTACTGAGAGAAACCTAATAAAACTGTTTAATGGTTACAGTTGCAATGGACTGCAAATCGGACCGCAAAGATGTCAAACTGATTAAACTTGGGGAGATTCAGCAGTGTATCAGGAAATTTGTTTAACCAGTTAGCAGTCCTGACAGCAAATGACCACTTCCCCAGCTGAGTATGCCGGAAAGGAAGCTTAAGGGCATTTCTGGCCATGTTCCTGATATTGTTTTGGTTGGCGACAGTGCAGAAGCAATTTGTTAAAGCAGGGTTGTTAGGCTCAAGAACCTTTTTTTGGCTAGCAAACAGGTCTGGAGCTTTATTCTGCTGGGTAAAGGTAGCCAGCTAGTGAGTGTGTAAAGGGTATAACTACTATCAGTGTGGTTATCTGCACCAAGTACAAAGCAGATGCCTTATTGCAGATCAGCTTTACTCTGTTTTGCACAGTGTCACAGACAGCTGCATAGACAGAGAGCCCATAATCTATCACTTCAGACGCTACTCAGTGGGAGGCCATGAAGACTGTCATTTGGGGAAAATTAATAATGCACACCTCCCAACTTAGGAAAGAGAGAGACCAGCTGACAAACCAAAGAGAGTAGGATCTGAAAAAATTCCAAGCATGGCTAGTACACTCTTCCCCCACCAACTGACACTATCTTCACCCCATATTACAGAGGCAAGGGCAGCACTAGAGGAAAATTCTCTACAGAACTAAATCCATCCTGTTTCCCTTAAACCAAACATATTCAGAGGCAGGGGAACAACCAGGAATCATCTGGCTCACAGGCTGTGGGCCATAGAAACTGAGAAGTATATGCCACTTACCCAGATGGGACAAGGGACTTGGGTCTCCTCCCCACAGCTGATCAACTGAAAATTCCAGAACCATTACCAATCCCTTTATGCCTCCAAGGTAACCCTTTTGGTGGACACATTTGTAGTCTTAACATTACCCTGCCTCAGGTCATGGACTCAGCTAATCAACTCCAAGCTTCACCTGTAACTGTCAAAGAGGTCCTAGATGCCATCTTTAACATGCCTAGGGCAACATCTCCTAGCCTAGATGGTTTTCCTAGTGATTTCTATGCCCCTTCAAGGAGATATTTGCCCCCAGATTGCCCAAAGTATTTAATGAAGTATGGGAGAAAGGCAACTCCCCTTTCATGCAGGCACTGATCACACTGATCCCAATGAAGGGGAAGGACAGCATACTCTGCTCCCAGTTCTGTCCTATTTCCCTAATCAATGTGGCTACCAAGATCTTTGTGAAAGTACTTGCTTGGGGCTACATAACATCATGAGGGTTCTCGTACATCCTGACCAGATGACCTTTGTGCCTGGCTGCTTAGGAGCAGATAGTACCAATAGAATACTAGGCCTGCTATAGGAAACTAGACCTTGCATGGTGCCAAATGCCATCTTTTCCCTAGGTGTTGAAAAAGCTTTTGACAGGGTGGAGTGGACACACCTTTTTGATGTTGTGTCTAGGTTAGGCTTTAATTCACAATTTATCTCACTGGTCAAACTCCTATATACTGTACCTGCCCTGTGTCATCAGTCTTGACTAACTCTGTAGTGTCTCTCCGCTGGGGACGTGCATAAGGCTAGGCTGCTCCCCTGTCCACATTCCTATTCCTGCAGGCGATGGAGCTTCTTGCTCACAAAATCCAGACATTTGCTTCCTTTGCTAGGATCACTGTGGCTGAGACCTCACACAAATTAGTATTATTTGCTGTTGATATTACTGTTCCCCTCAGACATACCTAAGTCCTTGCCAGCACTGGATGCTATCATCCAGGAATACTCCTCCCCATCAATATACAAACTGAATAGGGAAAAAACACAGGTAACGCCATTCAATGCTGCCTGTACACAACAGCTTTTTTGGGATATCCCTACCAATGGTGCCCAGAGGTGTCACTTGTCTTGGTGTGTAGATGTAGCCCATTATACCAGGCACAATAGTAGCCAACATATAAAACATGCTGGACAAACCCGATGCTGTCATCCAAACGTGGAGTAAAATCATTCTGTACATGTGGAGCAGAGTTAATGCCCTCAAAATGATAGCCCTCCCCAAGCTGCAATGCAGCCTCTCCAATCTCCCTCATCAGATCTTTGGCACCTTCTTTCAAACACTGGCATCTAACATAGCCTCTTTTATCTGGGCAGGAAAGGCACACAGGATTAAACTGATGACCTTTTAGCTGCGCTGGAGCTGCAGAGGCTTTGGCTTTCTCAATTTAGAAGTCATGCATGACTATGTGCTACTACATCAGGCAGTGTCCTGGCCACAGCCCAGGACTTGTACCCAACCCTCCATGCTGGCTCTCTGTTGAAACAGTGCAGCGTGGGCTTCCAACACCCTCAATACTTCTTTTCCCTAACTGGGGAACCAAACTAGAACTATCCCCCTGTGCAAAGCACACCAAACAAGTCTGGTCCAAACACTCAGAAATACTGGGCAGGATCTTGGAAACCTCAAGGGCATGTGATAGCTGGCATAATTCACAGCTCACTATTAACAACCATCTGGTTGTCTGAAAACTGTAGCAGTCACAGGGACTGCACATGCTTAGTGACATATCACATAGAAATGGGAGTTCTATATTCATTTGATGACCTCTGTAATACTTATGGCATTCCTAGATCACAGTTTTAGAGATACCTCCAGTTCAGGGATCTCCCATGAAACAAAGTGACCATTGACCATGTCCTGCCCACTCTCACTGTTTTGGATAGGTGGGTTGGAGACCTGCAAATGCCTCATCACCTAGCTGGTAAACTCAAACAGCTGACAGAGTGAGAACTACCACCACCTCTCTCCGGAGGACCTAGAGAAGAGTGGGTGCATGAGACAGATTTGACAATCCAGACAGACAACTGGACAACATCTGGACGCATACTTACTGTATATCACCAATAGGGAGATACAAGCCAAGACCTTACAGTATAACATCCTTCACAGGGCCTACAGGATGTCACAGTGGCTATAAAGGGAAAGGGGAAATTGTTTAACAAGTAATGCCACACTAAGCCGAAGCTTGTTTCCAAGTGCAACCTGACAGCACAAGGAAGCTAAGATACTTGCTCAGGGTCACACAGTATGCAAGTGAGGGCCATGGGATTCAAACCCCAGTCTCCAGGTTTGCAGCTCACAGTCCTAAACCACTGCACTATACTGCCTCCTTAAAGGGCAGGACTACTGTCAACAAGCAACTGTTGGTGGTGTACATCACTTCAGGTGCTACTGTTCCACATTCTGTAATCTGGTCCAGCACTAGAGGTCTACTCTCATACCATCTGGTGTTTCTGTAAAACCCTGGCTTCAAATCCAGTGGCTCAAGACACCTCCCTGGCACTACTAGACTGTCCTTCATATATTTCTATCCTCTCTCACTCACAGTTGCACTGGGTCAATGGATGTCTAGCTGCTGCCAAAACAGTGATTCTCTGCCACTGGAGGGACCCTGAACCCTCACTTGCCTGGAGTGGAAGAACCTCTTGGACCCGACAACCAGATATGAAAGGGTCACTCATGTAGCTGTGACAAAACTGGCAGTATACCTGAAATTTTAGGGTCCATACCTTGAGGTGCATCAATGACCCACACTTGCTCTTTCCCTGGCGAGGTGAAAACTGTCTCAGTTTACACACATACCTTTTCTACTGTGTCAAACTGACTCCTGGTGTTTTTACGTCAGATCACTAAGTCACCCCCCTGTTCTACTGAAACCCATGAAGGGTTCTTCCCTTCCCTCCCCCATATAGTGTTCCACACGCAAACTTGCCTAAAGTTACCCACAGGTAAGGAGGTAACATAAAAACTCTAACAATGCTACCATTTGCATCACACTCCCACTTCTGATAGTGTTCCATCACACATTAACCCCCTGAGACAAGAAGTACAATTGATACTCTGGAATCCTTGGCAAGGCAGCGCAAGGCCTGGGATTAGGTGCAGAAAATTATTACCCAGTGATTCATGCCCCCCTATAGCTACTAGCATAGGCGTCCCCACGCTTTCCCTGGTAGGACGTCACAAGACGTCTGAGCGGGGAGGGGAAGTGGATGGGATCAGCTGGCCAGCAGTTAAGCCAGAGTTACTATCTCTTCCTTCCCTTACAGGACAGCATTGCAATTTATAATTCTGACTTGGAGGGACTATCTCCAAGGCACAGTAATGGGCTATGAAGCCCAAAACTGGTTTTACAAAGCTGACACCCTCACTTTAAATAATACTTGAGATATTATGCAGTGAGGAAACCACTTTTTTATTTATGTGCATGAAATACACATTTTACTTACACAGCAGCTGATGCATTATCTTAGACAGTTGTATGTATTATTTCAATTTGCCAACAAGAATAATTGGTATATTTATGCATCATCTTAGAAAGTTGTATATATATTTCAATTTGAAGACAAGAATGATTGGTATAGTTTTTTTTTAATTAAAATGCCTTTACTGACTGCACTTATGACATCGTATGTGGTGTACCAGTTCCACATGCTGCGGCTGCAGTACTTTGACTTTGTTATACAAAGTTCTTTTAAACATAACTTTCAATTTACTAGTGACAGCAGCAAATAGCAAATAGCTGAGGTTAGCTAATATCAGTTAATGTTCTTTCATACTTCATGATGATGAGGATATAACGGAGTACACGAAAGTACCAGTTATTGGTTTTTCCCCCCCACTCAGGAACTGTAATGCAGCTGTACCAGGAAAACCTTTAATGTATGGGTGGCCCAGTTAACACCTGTAAGTTGCTGGCTTTAACAAACAGAAGAAACCATAGATAAATGTAGCTACAGGGTTTTAAACATAGCAGTTTTTTTCTTGGGACTATACTAACTGTACAGAAAGTATTTATATAGATTTTCAAGAAGTGGTGTGTTTGTTAAACACAGTGAGGCAAGAGCTTTGCATTTTCACAAAGATTTAGCACTTTTATGAGCAAAACGCTAATCAATTTTTAGAGTTAAATAAATCCCTGAGCTATAGTCATATCAAAGTCACACATGATCATTTCTCTCTCCCTTTATATTGAACAAATTTTATTTCATTTTGTCCTCAATTTCATGACATGTATTTCGCTATTATCTTCATTATTGGCATCACGATTAAAAAGACAGAGTCTGAATTCTAACAAGCATTTGTCAATGCTGAACGTTCGCTTGCAGGTATTTGGCATGTATGGTGCTTTACCCTAATGCCCTGTGCAATTGCTGGTATTTGCACAATAAATTTTCAGCATGACCTGTTTGTTATCCCCATTGTACGCTACATAGGCGGAAACACGTTTTGGGCAGGATGTGAAAAATGACAGCTGTACTGCTCATAAGGAAGTGTGGTAAAATGGCAATGTTGAAAATCTGGAGTGGAAATATTGAAAATTCGCAAACCTACGAGCGTGCGTGGGAACTGTGCAACACACGCTCGTAAAACAGTCATTGTTAGGAATTTTTTCACCAAATTTTCAACATTGGCATTTTAAAACCTCTCTAATGAACAGTGTCACTGTGATTGTCTTACTGAGTCCCATACATTGATTTTGCACACTGACTGCGCCATTGTGCACTACATGGGCAGAAACACATTTTGGGCAGGATGTGAAAAATGACAGCTGTACTGCTCATAAGGAGGTGTGGTAAAATGGCAATGTTGAAAATCTGGAGTGAAAATATTGAAAATTCGCAAACTTACGAGCGTGTATAGGAACTGTGCAATGAACACTCGTAAAACAGTCATTTTTAGGAATTTTGTCACCAAATTTTCAACACAGCCATTTTAAGACCTCTGCTCATGAACAGTGTCACTGTGATTTTCTTAACGTGTCCCATACATTGAGTTCGCGCACCGACTGCGCCATTGTGCGCTACATGGGCGGAAACACATTTTGGGCTGGATATGAAAAATGACAGCTGTACTGCTCATAAGGAGGTGTGGTAAAATGGCAATGTTGAAAATCTGGAGTGAAAATATTGAAAAGTTGCAAACTTACGAGCATGCGTAGGAACTGCACAAGCACACTCGTAAAACAGTCATTTTTAGGAATTTTTTCACCAAATTTTCAACACAGCCATTTTAAGACCTCTGCTCATGATCAGTGTCACTGTGATTTTCTTAATGTGTCCCATACATTGATTTTGCACACCGACTGCGCCATTGTGCGCTACATGGGTGGAAACACGTTTTGGGCAGGATGTGAAAAATGACAGCTATACTGCTCATGAGGAGGTGCGGTAAAATGCCAATGTTGAAAATCTGGAGTGGAAATATTGAAAATTCGCAAACCTATGAGCGTGCATGGGAACTGTGCAACGCACGCTCGTAAAACAGTCAGTTTTAGGAATTTTTTCACCAAATTTTCAACATAGCCATTTTAAAACCTCTGCTAATGAACAGTGACACTGTGATTTTCTTAATGTGTCCCATACACTGAGTTCACACACCGACTGTGCCATTGTGCTCTACATGGGAGGAAACACGTTTTGGGCAAGATGTGAAAAATGACAGCTGCACTGCTCATAAGGAGGTGTGGTAAAATGGCAATGTTGAAAATGTGGAGTGAAAATGTTGAAAATTCGCAAACTTATGAGCGTGCATAGGAGATGCGCAATGAACACTCGTAAAACAGCCATTTTTAGGAATTTTTTCACCAAATTTTCAACATAGCCATTTTAAGACCTCTGCTAATGAACAGTGTCACTGTGATTTCCTTAATGCATCCCATACATTGATTTCGCACCCCGACTGTGCCACTGTGCGCTACATGGGCGGAAACACATTTTGGGCAGGATGTGAAAAATGACAGCTGTACTGCTCATAAGGAGGTGTGGTAAAATGGCAATGTTGAAAATCTGGAGTGAAAATATTTAAAATTCACGAACTTACGAGCCTGCATAGGAACTGCACAATGCACGCTCGTAAAACAGTCATTTTTTGGAATTTTTGCACCAAATTTTCAACATGGGGTTTTTGGGACCCCTTCTCATGAATGATGTCACTGTCATGGCATTATTCGGGCTCAAAGGTTGATTTTGCACAGTGACTGCGCACTGACTGTGAAATCTGCTTTGCAATTGCCTCATGACAGTGACTTCATCATGAGGTATCCCAACCCATGTTAAAATGTCTAAAAACCTCTGAAATATGCAATAAGTTGAAAACCCCTATCTAGCCTATTATACAGCTTACCGGCATTTCCTCAGTTCGTGGTCGGCTTTGAAGAGTGCAGACATGTTCCCGGTCCACGAAGATCATCACGCCAAGCTCTGGAGGTAAGTATGGGGTGAGGGGGTGTGGGAGCAAGGTCGCGCAGTGGTGGGTGCTGGTTGTGGGAGGGGCGGAGGACCGTGGGACGGTTTTAATTTACAGGTTTTTTTTTTTACAATTGGACGACGGGGACGCTTGCCACGCTGGGTGGGCTCCCAGCATGGCAGAAGATGGCTGGGGGCCGTGGAGCCGATGGGGGATTGGGCACCCTGGTCGGCTGACAACCACGAGACATTTGCCATGCTGGGGTGGGCTCCCAGCGTGGCAGAAAGAGAAAGAATAATGGGGGCGAGGCCAGCAGGGATTGGGCACCCGTCGGCAAACAACGTGGGGCGTTTGCCATGCTAGGGTGGGCTCCCAGCGTGGCACCAAAGCTTTGGGGGGGCAGCGTGACGTGGGGGGGCGGCGTGACGCGGTGCTCTGTATGACAGCGGTGGTTTTCTTTGAAGCGAAGACCACTGCTGTCATACACAGCTCCTGCACCCATTGGTGCAGGATCGCCACGCCTGCTCAACTGAGCAGTGGATTGCAAGGGAGAGGCACACCTCCAAAGTGTGCTACTCTCCCAAAACGTTCCTTGCGCAAGCAAACGTAAAAATGTTCTAAAAAAGATTAAACCCTAGAACTTTTTCAAAAGTTCTAGACTAGAACTAGAAGCCAGAACTTCAGAGACTTCTGATGACTGTAATAGCTACTTAACAACAGACACTCAAGAGTACATCCCTTCTCCTACTGTACCAAGGGTTGTGTAGAACTCGTAAACCAGCTCACTTGCAACCCCCTAGTGTTGTATACACTTGTTTTACCAGTTGTGAATTTGAAAAATTCTCATGTATGTGATTTACATCAAGAGTGTGACAATGTTTGATTTTGAAATAGCACCATTATTACTGTACTGTTTAGACACCCACAGAGCAGTAGTACATCTTTTGTTCTCACTGAAGTTCTAGCATGTATTGTTCATACCGCAACGTGCAATTTTTCCCCATGTAGGGGACTGGGAATGCACACAGTTCTTTTTATTTTGTTGCCTGTTTTATTAACTGTTAAAACTGTTAAACTGTAATAAAAACTTTTATAGCAAAAAAAATCTCCCAACCTTAGAGTGAGCTCACCCAGGTTCGAGCAGAGTAATAGTGGTATAAAAGTAATTGGTTTACTGTACTTAGGGTTTCTCTGTGTGATGCTTAGCAGGTAAAAATCTCCTTTAACCTTTGGCTAGCTCTGGCAATATTTCAGCATCCTTCAACTACAGTCAGTTTGGGCCCCTGTAATAACTGTAGCCTTATAACCTATTACATGTATTGTTACTTTGTAGCTCAGCTACAACTATGTTCACTTGTTGCTCTTCCTGAAACAATAACACACCTGCCTGTCTATAAGAAAATCTACCATGCAATATTTGATGGCCCTTGTGAAAAGTTTCATAGTTTGTTGTTTTCAAACATGATTATCCACTTAAGTTAATACTAAATAATTTTGTAACATGGGGAAGAGAAAGGGCTGCGCAGGATTCGTCAACTTGCATCAGCTGACCATACATTAATCCTCAATTAACGTATGGTTGTGTCCGCCGACATTGTCTACCCCCTCTCACAAGAACCTCTTACAGATACAGTAGTACCATTCTTGTTTGAGAGCCATCTGTTGGCCGGCCATGAATTGCAGGCTAATGCTGTTAGTATATGGTGGATGAAACGGTCTTAGCCTGCAATTCACGGCCGGCCAACAGATGGCTGTCAAACAAGAATAGATATGCTTAAGTGAAATTTCCGGTAGTTCCATCATAAGTAGCTTGAAAACATCTATATGATTATGTAATGTGTTTTTTTTTTTTAACTTGGTCTACTGGCTCAAAAACACATGCCCTTTCAGTAACTAGAGCAGTCAAAAAGAGCGGCATTGTCAAAAACTAATGCAAGCACACCAGACTGTTTAAAAAGTAACAGCATACTATGGCAGCCTATTTCTAATACATCAAACATAGCAGAAAAATGGAGATGACTTCACAGTTTACAAAACTAAGTCAGCCAAAATGAGCAAAAAGTAACGTGCCGAATGTCATTTGGTTTCTGGAACAAAAGCCTCATCATGGCAGTGGGCTTTTACTAGGTCAAGGAATCTGTGGTTTGGCTGAGCAAAATTCCATCTTTTAACAGTTTGTAAACTATAAGGTGGCAGCTTGTTGGATAGTTATGAGATGTTGGCTATAACTACCTGTGTTTTTTTTTTAATCTAGCTGGTTTCTGTTGCACAGCAGCTGAACAGAGATGGATTATGCTGTTAGCGACACACATGGGTAGCTGTGATTCCAGCAGTATGGAACAGCTCAAATATATCTTTCTATTTTTTCCTACCCCTGAGGGCAACTACTATACTACACAACTGACTAAAAGTGAGTGGCAGTAAGCCAGAAACTCTGCTGCAAGAATTTTGCTATTCTTAGTCTCCATTTTTTTCTGTGTGGTTTCCCCTCTGTTCCCTACCTAGTGCTGTTTAGAACTTTCATATTCCACTGAGACAGAATTTAGTGGAATTTCTGAAAATTCCAACTTATTCCTTGTAATTCTGTCAGAAAAGAATTGGCAGAATTTCAGCAGTGGAATTTGGATTATCATGTGGACTACATAGAGGATTGTGTATGCGCAAGCATACACAACAAGGCAGTTGCGATCGAGAGGTTTCCGTGGTAACCTAAGACCTCGAGAGCGTAGCTCGAGAGGTCCGTTACCACGGAAACCTAAAGATCGCAAAACTGCCTTGTTTGTGTATGGTTGCTCATACACAATCTTTATAATGTATGGGCAACCATAAATACCACTTTCGTGAACACTCGAGAAGCTTACTTCTGTGTCTGCCGCAAAGTGCCGCCTTCCGTGGTTGCCGCGCCATTTATTGGCGCATGCGCCGAATGTGTTCGATCTTGTTGTGCTGCAATCGGTGACGACTGGGTGCAGCACAACAAGATCATGACGACCGAGTGAAGGATAACAACGCTGTTCCAGGCATGGATTTCCATGCGGAACAGCGTTCCACCATACACTATAGAATAATAGTATATAGTAGAGCATTGTTCTATGTAGAAACAACTGCCAGAGGTTTCACAGCCATCTGTTGGTCTGCCCAGGGAGCTGCAGGAATAACTACCAGATGTCAAATCTCCTGTGCACTTAAATGTATGCATTTCCACAGTGCACAGCAGCCAAATCCCAAACAACAAACATAGCAGAAAAACAGAGATAATTCCACAGTTCACAAAAGTAAGTCAGCCAGAATGAGCACATATTCTGAAATGTTGACCACATCTGCATGTAATCAGTAATTCAATGACTGTTCACCACAATGTTAACAAGAAATTAGTATTTTCAGCATTTAGTTTCTCCAGTCAGGTGCAACCCCCTTTCTCTTCCCCATGGTAGGAACCTTAATATCCTCCAGAAACCTTTGTAATTTTGCACTTTAAAATTACTTTACGCAAAAGTAACATGGGGAAGAGAAACATATAAAAAGAGTGCTGAACCCTTTCTCTTCCCCATGTTACAAGTGAATTAACCCATTCCAGTTCGTGGGTCTACTGGGGATTAATGTATGGCTGGGTGGTCGGACCCCCCCCCCCAAAAGCCATACATTAATCCCCAGTAGACCCACGCTCTGTCATGGGTTAATCTTTATGTAATCACTTTTGAACTGCAGGTGTTTAGAAATAATGATTTCCAGTGTGTAAGAAGAATATTTCTCAAGAGCAGGCTGTCTATTAAGCCTTAAACAACTTTCCTGATATTTTGCACTTCAAGCGTGATTAAAGTGTGTTGCACTTTCCTTGAAAATAAAGCTCTGTTTGTTGACCAAATAATCTGGAAATATTAAATGTAATATAAATATAACACAAAAACGTGATCCCAAAAAGGAGCATGCTACTGTATAATACACTGTACCTAGTCACTCGTATTTCAGCTAGCTAGACTACCCTTTGAGAATCCGAGTCAAGGCATGCTGTTCTCAGTTGTTATCAATGTAGTACTCTGGCATTTGAATAGCCAGTCCGGGCAGCAAGGATGAAATGCCTAAATAAAGTAATGGAAATAGCAAACTATAATGCATTTCCCCAGGTGTGACTGGAATAAAGGAAAATGGTAAGCAACTTGATTTCCTCCTCTGCGGAGGTGAACTGAAGCCCACAGATATTGCACAGTACCCAAGCATCATCACAAATAAAGTTTAATGATTTCTTACACGTTGGCCTACTCTTTTGGTGACTTTTTTCACCATGTCAATTGTACCCCTCCCTCCTCTTGTAATCTGCCCCCCCAACACACACACACACACACACACACACACACACACACACACCTGGTTGCACCTTGCCTTAGCTTAGTGTGCCTTTCTTAAAAAAATCAGAATAAATACATGACACAATTCAGTACTTTAGCCAGTCGTTGCTTAAAAAAAGCCCTGAAATAAATATGCATGGAAGCCTTGTCACCTTTTCAACACAGGACAGGGCAATTTCAATATACTATATTCAGAATAATAGAAAATACATAGACCTGTATACAGTGTTCATACCCATGCAACAATCAGTTTGTGGACACAGTGGTCTCTGAATCTCCAAAGATACCAAACTCTCTATATTTCCAAATTTGAGAGACAAAAACTGAAAAAAAAAAAAAAAAAAAAGAAACTGATGCTAATTTGTAGTAGGTTTTTAATTAACGTTTCAAATGTGCTTATCAAAATGAGGAATGACTGTGCTAGAGGATATATATTTTATTTTTTTTCTTTATCTGAGCTAACATTAATCACTTTCAAGGGCAAAAGAACCATGGGATTACCACATTGGGAGGCTCCATTGAGAGGGGAATTTTTTTCAGTAAGTACATAGTCCCAAAATATTGCTAGTGTGGTTTAATCCAGCAAGATCAGAACTAAAATAAAATAAAATATGTTTGGCTTTTTCCCCATTCCAGTGAATATAACATAATATCAGCAATGATAGGGGCATATACTGTGCATCTCCTCTCATGTATTATGAAAAAGTTACCTTCCTTCAATATAACAAAGCACGGCCTGTGTAATAGAATCATTCTGGTGCAATATGTTTTCATTCCCTTAACCTTGTGATTCCCTAAAGGGATAATAACGCACATCACTGAATGGACTGAATGTGAAATGCAGCATTTTTCAAACTGTCTGTAAAACTCAGCAGTACCATCAGGAAACATTTATTCTGATTTTGGTGCAAAAATCTCCATTAGTTTAATCTGTTCTTATGCATCAGCTCACTGGCATATATTTGAAGATCACAAAGCCGCTGCTCTATTTTTTTTGTTTAGTGTCATGTATTGCTATGAGGAAGATACAAATTTCTGTAGCTCTGGATGCATATAGCTCTGGTACTATGTATGTACAGTATATCAATGTAATTCTACAGTGTATTTCACATTTCAAATATCATTTACCTAGACCCATGGAATATAGTGCCCTCCATGCCCCCTACACCGTATGCAAGAATAGCAGCCTTCATGAACACAGCAACTTCTTACACAGAGCAAATGACAAATGTTCTCTGACTTGCTGGATGAGAGAAGGGGATGATGAGACAGGACATCAGACCTATCATCTGCTGTTTGTGGAAAGTGCCTGGATCATATACATCCACCAAGCCAAGCACCATAAATAGGCAGCAGGGATACCCTGTTAACATCTCATCTCCATCACCTAAGTTGCCTTCTGTGTTCTCATAGCTATCCCTCTAGAATACGGTCTATGAGATCCTTGTTTATTTTTCTACCATGACACTGGAGGCCACTGTAAACAGAAAACATATGTCTGAAACATGCTGGCAATCATTTCCACTGGTGGTTGTTAAGTAAGAAACAGCCTGGTGTCTGCTGTAGAATTTTTTAACTGGAACCATACTCTCAGTGGCAAATGATGATACTGTTGCTTGTGGCCTCAGACCACACATTATGAATGTGACCAGATGAGTGACTTTCTTGGTAGTCTATCTCTTGACCGTTTTGCTGTCTTTTACTATCAGTCACCTCCAGGACATGCTTATTCACTGTCTGTCTGCAGTGTGCCCAGACATGCTGAATAATCTGACATTCTGGTACTTGTTGACGGGAGGCTGTGTTAGGGGACAGAACATAAGCTTTAATTCAGTTACTGGGATGTCAGCATTGCCACTGAAAAGAATAAATGTCAGCGTGATGCATCATCATTGTCACAGAAGAGTTTACCCCACTCTTTGAAAAAATCAGAAATACCAGCTCCATAAGGCAGCCTGAAGCGTCAGATTTATTGAAAGCAGGTGAGTGATGAGCACTTTGAAAACACCAAAGTAACATTAATTTGTCTATCATCATAATTCAGTTTTTCAGTGCCTTTCACATGACACACAAATAGAAGGGTCATTCTGTCCTTATTCTCTTTTTAATTCTGTTATCTTGTATGTGAGCCTAGCAGATTTAAGCACAAAGAAGAGCCTTGTTACTTTGATTTCGAGCATCCCCTAGAGTGCGGTCTTATCAAACCAGGGAGACTCATCTTCTGCCAGTTATATGCTGATATCCTTTTTATTTATTTATTTAGTTAGTTAGTTAGTTAAACATCAGTTTAAAAACCTTTGAGCCAGAGGCTTATTTACAAAGGTACCTCGTCACAAAGAGGACATCAGAACAGTAGTACAAGAGACACAGTACTTGCAACAAAAAAGTTACAGTTCAATTACAATTTTGTTTCAATAGAATACAATCTCCAACGAAGCAAAAGATAACAAAAGGTGCAAAACTTATAGTCGGGGAGAGCTGGTGGGAGTAGAAGGAGGAGATGGGGAGGAGGAGTTAGTAGGGAAAGGAAGGGAGCCGCTCAGTGAGCATTGTCAAACAGAGTATATATATATATTTTTTAACACTAGGCTAGCGGCAGTTGCATTTCGAGAGCTAAGCAGGAAGTTTCTGAGCCTGGGCTTAAAACAAGCTAAGGTTAGTGAGTTTGAGACACTGGCAGGAGGAGTTATACCAGTGGGCGCCACGGTGAGGGAATGCCCTCTGACCTTGAGAGGTCCTGGCTCTCGGAATAACTAGGGTAGCTCTTGACAGCTGCTGCAGCGTGATCAGAATGGGGTGCAGTATGGCGAATGGAGTTGGATAGGCCTATGGGGAATAGGCCACGCAGGGCTTTAAAGGTGAGCTGGCATGTCTGATACATGAGTCACTCTTCCAGGTTGAGTAAGGTAGCCACGGTGTACAGCTCACATGTGTGAGTGAGTCTGGGAGCACCAGTGATAAGTCTGCAGGCCTTATTAACTGTGAGGCGAACCTTGTTGAGGGCAGTCTGATCTGCTGAGCCATAGACCCGAGGCCATAGTCAATGAGAGACATGACAGAGGAGGTGACAGCCAGGCGGAGGGCATCAGGAGGGAGGCATTTCTTGTGCGTAAGAATGCCTAACCGTGAGTTGGCGACAAATTTAGGGCAGATATATGTCCATGGAATGAAAGTGCAGGGTCAAAGGTTATACCAAGATATTTATAGGACTGCACCTGGTCAATGGCGAGATTGGGTGTGGAGTGGACAGCTAAGGGAAACTTGCTGTACTTATTTTGGGGGTGGGAGAAAGAGCATCGTTTTGTTTTCTTAAGGTTGATAACAAGTCGGTGCTCAGTGAACCAGGTAGCTGCAGAGTCAAAGACTAGTTGGAGGGAGTTCTGTAGCAGCATGGGGTCATTGTGGGAGGCAACGAGAACAGCATCATCAGCATGGAGAAGCATCTTACCCGTACAACTGCTGGGTAGGGAGTTAAGAAAGAGTGAGAATAGTAGGGGTCCAATAATTGAGCCCTGCAGCACCCCAGAGCAAATGGGGCATGTTTCAGAGAGAGTACCATTGACTTTCACACATTGGGAGCGGGCGGAGAGATAGCTGGTGCACCAGGAAACAAGTCCTGAGGCAAAGCCTATTAGGTCGAGGGTGGAGAGCAAAAGAGGATGTGAAACGGTATCGAATGCTTTAGACAGGTCAATGAATATAGCACCAGCCAGGGCACCAGAGTCCAAGGAGGCATGGAGGAAGTTGGAAAATTCCAGAAGTGCTGTATTGGTACTATGACCTGCTCTGAACCCGTGTTGTTCAGGGCAGAGAACATTGTACTTACAGAGGTAGTCAGAGACTTGGGACGCCACAATTTTCTCTAACGCCTTAGAGAGGGGGGAGAGGATTGAGATGGGTCGGTAGTTACCCGGAAGAGTCCTGTCACCACCTTTATGGACAGGGGTAACTGTGGCAATCTTCCAGGCAGAGAGGAATTGTCCGAGACAGAGTGATTTGTTGAAAATGCACGTAATAGGTAAGAGGACCTGATCCAGGACCTGACGTAAAAGGCAGGGATCAAGTGAGTCATTACCGATGGTGTTACCTTTTAGGGCTTTTAGCAAGTAAGGCCTAGCTTCTTGCATGGTGACACGACGCAGGTGGAAAGAGGGGTGGGCAATGGGTGGTGGTACAGATGGAGGGAGGTGGACTGAAAAGGATGAGGAAGTACTGAGCTAAGGTCGGTAAAGGAGTTATTGAGGGTGGTGGCAATGAGGGCAGGGTCAGAGGAGACGGTACCACTGATGTTGAGAAGAGAAGGAGAGGGGGACTGGGAGTGACCATTCAGTTGCTTGATTGTTGTCCCAGAAGCACCTGGGGTTCCCCAGGAGGAGGTAGAGAGGCTTGGTAGTATTCCGCCTTTGCTGCGCGGATGGCCCAGGGTGCACTGGTTGCGGCGGCAGCATGGGACTGCCTGTCAGCTGAGCGGCCAGTAGCAACAACAAGGTGCCAAAGATTGTCGCGTTGCTTAAGTTGCCACAGTAGGGCAGGGGTGATCCAAGGGCATGTTTCACTTTGGACCTCCTAGCAGTTATGGGAGCAAAGATATCACAGGCAAAGTTGAAAGTGCTTACAAAGAAGGCCAGGGCCAAGTCAATGTTGGTTGCCCTCGTCAGAGGACCAATCAGTGTGGGAAGGAAGCGCTTAAGGCCTATGAGTCCCCAGGCCTAAGCCGCCTTGAGGAGGTGGTTTTGACTGGGGATGAGGGCCAGGGTTTCCCAGTTGAAAAGCACAGGGAGTGGTCACTGAGGCAGTCAGGGAGGATTTGAATGTTGTGGATGGGATTGGCCTGTTGGTGAGGACCACATCCCAGGAGGGTGCTTGTCCCCCTAGGGTTTTTTCTAGTAGGCTGTGTGACCAGTTGAGTTAGGTCAATTGAATCGAAAGCCTCACGGTGGGAGGAGGACGAGGGGCAGAGCCAGTTTATATTCAAGTCGCCCACCAAGATTTGGTCCGACGAGTTGGGTAGGGAGGTGAGGTAGTCAATTAGTGGGCCCAGGGCCTGGGATTGGTTCTTGGGGGGTATGTAGGCTACGGTTAGGAATAATGGGCCTCTAGCTGGGTCAGGGGACAGCTTTAGAGTAAGTGCCTGGGCCTCATGGTCAAGGTCAGGCGGGGGGAGTGGTAGCCCCATGAGAGAATCCTTCAAATAGAAGACACAGCCCCCACCTCTCCTGCCGACACGGTCCAACCGGTGGAGAGTGTAGCCGGGGAGAGAGACATGAGAGTTAGGAGTGGAGGGAGACAGCCAGGTTTCAACCAGGGCAACAACATCAGGTTTATGAAGAGTCACCCAGCAGTGTAGAGAGTCCAGTTTTTTCAGGAGGCTACAGATGTTCATAGAAGCAATGCGCAGCCCAGGAGATTTCAGGGGGAGGACCAGTGCTGCCAGGCCCAGGATTGGGGTGGACATTGCCTGACAGGAGCAGGAGGAGGAGGGCTGATCTGGGGAGTGCACAATGGCGGGATAGCTTTCGACGATCGGAGAGGGGGTGATCACCAAGTGAAAACAGTTACTAGAGAGCAGTAAAATGTGACAAGTGAGGTATTGGGAGCAAATTGTTCAAACTTAATCAGGCTCCCTCTAGTGGCAAAACAATATAAGGAGCTAATGGAGAAGGGTGTTTAAAAAAAAAAAAGATCAAGCACAGGCAAAAGATTAACTTGCTGGGGGCGGGCTGGTAGTGGGTGTGGGGAGAAGAGCAAATGGGCTGTGGGCTATCAGGTACTATTGTGATTCAAAAAAGAAGGTGATTACTAGCAAGGCAAACTGAAATTCTGCACACAGGAAAAGCACTTAGAAGTTAAACAGTCCCCAAATGAGTTTTTCATAGGGGGGTAATTCAGTTACAACTGGAAATGCACTTTACAAATTAACAAACAGTCCCCAGTGAGATTTGCACAGGGGAATTTCAGATAGAACACAGGTCCTGGGCTTGCAGTGACTCTAAGCTTTTAAATACAGTTACAGGCAAATGCAAATAGTTTTAGCTGGTTCGTTTTAAAAGTTTCAAAATCAGGCACAAAAGTAACAGTTCTGCTCCGTTTGAGCCTGGGCAGCAACTCGAGGTGCTACTCTGGCCGGGATTCATGCGCTGAGCAGGGGAGCTTGTGGCCATTTCAGAAAAAGCCAGATGGCCAACGATGGTGGCAGCAGCCTGGATCAAGGTAGAAATTACCTGGTGTGTCTCGGGTTCGGGGCTTCTGCGGGCAGGGAGGGCTTCAGAGCAGGCCCTCGCGACCTCCGGTCTCCTCAGGGGAGGGTGGTCTCTGCAGGAGAATGAAGAGAGAGGGGGATTAAATATGCAGCACAGGCAAAAGATTAACTTGCTGGGGGCGGGCTGGTAGTGGGTGTGGGAAGAAGAGCAAATGGGCTGTAGGCTATCAGGTACTATTGTGATTCAAAAAAGAAGGTGATTACTATTTTTGCATGTGTTGTGTTTTTTTTTTTTTTTGCAGCAGATGTTACAAGTGGTCTAGAAAGTATATGTCAGCTAACAGATCAAACAGGAATCCTCAGCAAGCAAACTTATCACAAATTGGATTAAAACAGAAATCTTCAGCTAGACAAAGTGGTTCCTGCATCTACAGGGTGCCAACGATTTTCATATCTCAGGTTCTTAAATGACAAAAATAATTAATACTTCTAAAACATGCTGATTACTAAACTCCCCTCTCCACACACACAAATGCACGCACGCACATGTACGCACTCACACTACCTTTCCATTGGTGTTTTCCTTTCCAGGAGACAACCCTGATCCTCCCACTGTAGGACTATGATGCAGGAATGCAGCAAAGATCCAGCAACCTGTCATGAAAAGGAGCCATAGCACCAGGTCCTGTTCATTACAAAAGAAAAAAAAAAGATTTCCTTTATCCTTCCCTGGGCCTCAACCAAGGAGAAATCTGTTGTTTTATAGAGGGGAGCCAACTAGACCATCTATTACCATAGTTACAGGAGCCACAGCCCACAATTCTTCAAGCTAAAGAGGGTATCAGAAAACTCTTCCTGCGCAACCACTTCACAGGTGGGCAAACGTACTTTCTCCTACCCAGCTTATTCAAACATTTTCATAGCCTGAAACTAAATGACAGGTTTACTCCCAAAAGTAGAACGCTAGCTGTCACGCCTTCATCAGGCCCATCAGGTATGATTTCTTCTGAGCCTGGGTTCTGCCTTTTTCCACAATTATTCACAATACTACCATCATTTCTAAGCGTCTTGCTTATGGCATACTGTAGCACAAACTAATGACTGGACAATACACTCTGCCTCTACTTCAGCATACTTAATCCTGACCTGCCAAGAGAAACCTTACCTTTTCACAGATACACTGCAGAATTGTTCTTGGTGGCAGCTAACACCATTTTTGTAGCTGTCAATTCTTTACTTGAGGATTTCCTAACTCAGAGACCAACATAAGGCACTAGCTGTGTGGAGATTCAGAGATGGAGCTGCCCACATATCACAATTAAATGTTACAGGTGCTTAGGTAGTGCCTTCTCTAATCCAGACCACTATTCTCAGGTAGCTCTGGTATTTCTTGCTGGGTGAATAATCCTGGATAATGCAAAATGTGTCTAGATAATCTAAATAACTTGACCAGATAATGATCAAGATACCTACAGTTAATTTCTAATCCAGACAATCTGATCTAAATCCCATTTGGCCACTGTCTGGGGTATCCGGGTGAACTTTATGAAAGATCTGAGCAATTCTAATACGTATTGCATAACATTTTTGATATATTGGTTTGTGAATGTGTTTAAGGGGTGTGTCCACTACAGTATCCAGTGAACAAGGTGACGGCGATTGAGCAACTGCAAAAAGGGCGACTCAATCACGACGCCTGTGTTCTGGGCTATCTGGCAGGGTAGCGACAGGATACTGGGGTAGGCGACTGCGGCGACAAGATGCGTGTGTATATACACGCGCAGGGGGGACCACACCACATGATAAGCAGAAGGGGAGGGAGGATATATGGGCTGTAGTGCAGCGGTCGACTGCTGAGCTGGCCATGTGGTGGGTAGGGTGGCAGGCTGGGGTTGGTAGGGTGCTGGGTTTGGTTCTGAGGTGGGCTTCTTTTTTGTCAGGCTGGTTATTTATTTTTTTAAGTTTTACACCCCCCCAAAATGCACCCCTCCACCTGGAGTTGAGAATCTTTAAAAAGGGGGGTGTGAGGGGCGAAGCCCCCAGTGGGGGTGTGGGGAGGGCAGCCCCCCCATATCCTAGAATCCCGTTGCTGGTTTTGTGGTCACCTGCAAGTGTATATCGCCAATTTGCTTTTCAGCGATACACACTCATCATAATAGCGATCGCCATAACGCATTCGCTATTATGACATAGAACTATCGACTACAGACAGAGGTGTGTGGCAGAATCCTGAAAAAAGAGTCTGTCCATGACTATTTAAAGCATGGAAGGTGCTAATAATAAGCATGCTTATTGAATAGGTAAAACATTTCCATAATACAGTATTTTTAATCAGTGCCCTATTTGGTCTCCCAGCACAGTAGCACTCAAGGAAAAATACTAGCATGCTTTTATATCTGATCAATGGGGAGGGTATATCTAATTGCTGCCACTAGAACTAGACACTAGAACTAGCCACTAATTACTTTGTGTATGCTGGCTAAACTAATTCCCTTAATCAAAATGATGCTGCTGTGATTGCAGTAAACAGACAAAATCAAAACAATTTACTAAAACTGTTTAAGTTTTGATCCTAGTAACTTAAGCAGAACGCACTGTGTATATAATCAATAGTATTTTGTTTATGTAGGTAGCTACTGAAGTATTGTTTACTTGTTGAAAAGACTATTACCTTTTGTTGGACCAACACGTGTACTGTACACAGCTGTTATATACAGTAGTGCAGCTCCTCAGGCCACACGTGTATCCAAAATTAATTCATCAATAATCTACTGAGCCGTGAATTTTTTCTCCATTTACTTCTCACTCTTTGGTTATTTTTCAGGATTTCTTTAGGACTTTGTACTGGATGCTGCTTTTTACACATACAAAGGAATGGTCTATCGAACATGAGGAGGTATTTTACATTAAGCACAGCACAATCTGTTTGTCAGTAGAGAGGCCATACATTGAATCTTGAATTAGTGCACAATGCATTTAACATTAAAGAGTTGCCATAAGACTGAAAAGAGGATTTCTGAATAAAAAGAAGAACTCAAGAATCCATGGTACCCTGATGAAGTGACAAAGGCCATGAAACGTTGGACCGATCCTTGAATCTTTCATCATTTTATATGTTAAGTTATATTAAGAAGTAGTTGAGTGAGTGGGTCCGTTACTTCATGTGCATAGTACCTGAGGAGTTGTTTTGGAGTGGACTCTTCCCCGTGCAGGAACAATATGATTTTTGAGGCAAAGTCAGGAATATCATTGAAAATCAGTGATAGATTTAAACCTTTATCTCCAGAATGGATATCAAAGAAATATAAAATTGTAGTGATCAGTTCTGTATGTGTTTTAACTTCTTAACTCTTAAATATTTTTAACGACAAATTGTACTGAAAAAGAAGTAGTGTGACCTATTGGGAACTGAATGCAGGCTTCTGGAATACCATCCCATTGCTCTACCACTGAGTAGACTCAGTAGGTCACATAAAAGGTTTCTCAGTTCAGTTTGTGATTCATTTGCTAAGCGATGGCTAATACTGCATCAAACATCTGGCATAGTGATCATTTCCAGTAGCAGGATATGAAGTGCTAGAGAAAGCCTGTGTGTCCAGGAAAACCATGTCCAACCATGTTGGCCTATTGCTCAGTGTTAGAGCACCAGGATGGTCTTAAGGGGGATCGAGGGGGGTGGGGACCTACGCCACAGTAAATCTTGGTGCTCTCTTTCATTTAATGTATTCTGAGGGCCTGGGTGCAATTCCTAGTAGGTCACATTATTTATTTCTCTCTCTACAATTTGTGATTCAATTGCTAAGCAGTGGCTTATACTGCACTGAACATCTAATTGTCATCTCTATGTATTTTTAACTAGTTTTTATGTTGGTTCACGCTTGCACACAGACCAACATATTGCAGTAGGAGCAGATTTGGAGGTGCAGTCACTGTGGGCGAATGCGGGGCACACATCAGTAGGTGCGTCCCTCATTCCCCAATAAGGCAGCTGCAGGCGCTGACTCCAGCAACACGAAAACTGTCCACCAGATCCGAGAAAAGGTCCACTGCAATGAGAGCCAAGCTCGTCATGCAGCAGCGTGCCTTTCCTGGTGAAGCAGTTCAATTATCATGGCGGCATTGACTGCCGCCGCACAGAGCGCCGACTTCAGGGGTGCCTAATCCCTCTGTCAGTATACCCTGACCCACTTCATTTGCCAATGGGGGGAGCCCACTCCCTGTCAGCATAATGCCCCTTCCCTCCCATTTCACGTGTGTGCCGAGGGGGTGCCCAAGCCCCCTTGGCATCATGCGCCCCCCCAAACAGTCTTTCTTTGCCAACAGGGGCCCAATTCCCATCAGCTTTAGTCTCCATTCCCAATTTAATTTGCTGACAGTGGAGCCCCCTTTCCATCGGCATAATGTCCCCCCATTTGTTTGTGCTGAGGGGGGTGCCCAATCTCCCTCAGCTCTTGTCCCCCCCTTTCACCTTGGTATATGCCAACGGGGATGCCCAATCCTCAGTTGGTTACAGCACCCCCAGAAAACACTCAGGTGGCACGCTAGGAGCCCACCCCAGTGTGCCAAATGCCCCTGTAAAAAAAACTTCCTGTGATTTTTTTTTTTTTAAACTGTAATCAGGAAACGGTCCCTGCAGCCTCGTCCTGCTCCCTCCTCAACCCGCACCCACCCTCTGCGTACACCACCTCCCCACACTCCCCTCACCCCATACTTACCTCCGGAGCCCAGCGCGATGATCTTCAGTGGACCAGGAACATGTCTGCACTCTTCAAAGCCGCCCGTGAACTGAAGAAATGCTGGTAAGCTGTATAATGGCATAGATAGGGTTTTTTTTTCAACTTTGGTGCATATCTCAGCCATTTTGGGGAATTTTGGCACCAAATTTTCAACATGGGGTTATTGGGACCCCTCCTCATGAATTCAGTCACTGTCATGGCGTTATTCAGTCCCAAAAGGTGATTTTGCAGTCACTACGTGGAATCACCTTTTGGGATTGATTAACGAAATGACAGTGCCACTGTTCTTGAGGGGGGCTCTCAAAAAGCCTATGTTGCAAATTTGGTGAAAATAATCCAAACAAATGGCTGTTTTACGAGCATGTGAGGTGCAGTTTCCACGCAGGCTCGTAACTTCATGAATTTTTAATATTTTCACTCCAGATTTTCAACATTACCATTTTCCCACACCTCCTTATGAAGAGTACAGCTGTCATTTTACATATCCTGGCCAAAATGTGTTTTCGTACGTCTGGCACAGAATAGCACGGTCACTGTGCAAAATCAGTTTTTGGGACAGTTTGACAAAATGACAATAACACTGTTCATGAGCAGAGGTCCTAAAATGCCTATGTTGAAAATTTGGTGATGAAAGTCCATAAAATGACTGTGTTACAAGCATGTGTTGCGCAGGTTCCACACACCCTTGTAACTTCACAAATCTGTAATATTTTCATGCCAGATTTTCAACACTGGCATTTTTCAACACCACCTTGTGAACAGTACAGTTGTCATTTTTCACATCCTGCCCAAAAAATGTTTTCGCACCTGTGGCGTACAATGGCGTGATCACTGTGGGAGATCAACTATTGGGACAGATTAAGAAAATCACCGTGCCACTGTCCATGAGGGGAGGTCCCAAAATGCCTAAGTTGAAAATGTGGTTTAAAAAAAAAATAAATAAATAATTGGGTTATGGACATACATTGCGCAGTTTCTATGCATGCTCATGACTTCACCAATTTTTCATATTTTCGCTCCAGATTTTCAACATTGTCATTTTTTTACACCTCCTCATGAACAATACAGTTGTCATTTTTCACATCCTGCCCAAAATGTGTTTACGTACCTGTGACGCCAAATGGCATAGTCGCTGTGCAAAATCACCTTTCAGCTAACAAACTGATACTGCCACTTTTCATGAGGTGGGGTCACAAAAAGTGCATGTTGATAATTTGGAGTGAAAATACCAACACACACCTACGTCGTTAGGGTTTCCCACTGTTACACCCCACCCTGTAGAAACTGACAGGTGTCAGGGGTGTGACTTGGGATCATCAGTTGCAATACTCCCGCCATTCCATCCCCACCCCCACCCTACAGCCACTGACAGGCATCGAGGTGTGTCTTGGAGTGTTCAGCCACAATGTTCACTCCATTCTCCTATACTGCACCCATCTCAGCATATTTCCTTATGGAATGGGGTGAGTATAACACCCAAGCACCCCAAAGCACACCACGGCACTTGTCAGTGTCTACACGGTAGGGTGAGGTAAAATGGCATGAGTGTTATAGCTGACGACCCAGAGGCACACCCCAATGCTTGTCAGTCTCTGCAGGGTGGGTATGGGATTGGCGTCAGTTCAATACTTCACTGCCACTCCTATTATGCATCTCTAACTCCTGCACTACCAATGCCAATGCCAGCAAGACAACATTCGGCATTGACAAATGCTTGTTGTTCTACTTGCAGTCAATCCTATGTTAATTATGCACCTCTTTCAAAGCCATTGCCTATTTTCACGCCTTCGTACTGTATATATCTCTCAATTTTCATTCATGATATATTGTATTATATGTATCTTGTTTTACCAGTCTTACACTGTTTGTTACCTGCAATAGTTAGTGTTTATGTGCACTATCATATGGTCTGTCTTACTTTCTGCTGTCAGTATTTTTCCACTGTGTACCCTTCCTCCAGGTCACAGCTGGAAATGAGTCATGCTCAGTGTGGCTTTCCTAGTTATGTTCAAATAAGTACAGTGTATCCCACTTGTAATGAACAATGATATTCTGGACACCCACTCAAAATGGACAGCAAAGTTGCGTGGAGGGCTGAAGCGCTGGACGCTTTACCTCCTGCCATGCTTGACTTCTGGAATAAGCTCGGGTTTCTGGGGGTTGACCGGGGTGGGAGAGGATGGTACATCTGTAGGACTGCTCTCCTCTCCCAGGGAGGAGAAGGATGCCATCTCAGCCCTTGACTGCCACCTAGTGGAGGCCTGATGGCAATGCAGGCATTAGAGACATGGATAAGGTATGGGGTCACATTCCATAGTATGTGTGTGTCTCCACACACATGCACTTACTTACGTGCCACCACAGCCAGGGGCATGGGACAGAAAAACATGGAGAAAGAGACTGGTGGGCTACATAAAGCCCTTTTACCTCTCCCAACCTGAGACACTGCCCAGGCCTCTGAAGCCTTCTGTATCATAGACTCTGGCTGAGGGGGGAAGATGGCCCTTTCCACTTTGTCCCTGCCACAGGCAGAAAGCCATAGGAGAATCAGCTCTAGGGAGATCCAGAGGAGGTGGCTGCTGGCTGGTGGGAGGTAGGTACAGGACTGATAAGCCAGCCCTCAAGGTAAAAAGCTGAATGATGGATTAAAAAAAAAAAAAAGAACAGCACTGTAAGGCCAAAAGTCATTTCCATAGAAGACAATATTAACTGTCACAGTTACATATGAACATATGAATGTGCCTGCAGGTAAAGGCCTTTATATAATAGGAGTTGACCTATAACACATTCGATAAAAAGTGCCATCAGCACTCCGAGCCAAACCGCTCCTCATGACATGCACACAGGAGAAAAGAAAGCTAGTTATCACCACTCATTACATAGTGGCTGTTATCACCACTGTATACACATCACTGAGTAAAAAGTGCCAAACTGAATTCCCTCCTGCTCCCCGCCTCCAGCCACCCTGTTCCATTCAAAAACAACTTCCAACTACAGCTGATACAAATAAATGATTAAAAAAAGTAAAACTCCTCATGCTAATGTAATTTAAAACCAAAACACTACCCACACACTTAGAAAAGCTACTACAGAACTGGAAACGAATGAAACAGACATCTGACAACTTATCAAATTAAGACACCTGTTTCAGAGGCCGAAATAAACCTTCCGTCGAACATGGCAACCTGTAATTTCCAAAACCCAGAAAAGCACAACCCCGCCCACATCCTGCAATGACCAATTACAACAAAGCACATGAACACAGCAAAGACCAAAAACACACCAGAGCCAAGCCCATTCATAACAATAGCGCAGAAACACAGGGAGTACTGATAAAACCACTATTGTATGCCTGCCCATCACATATCTCCTTATTATGGTCTATCTAGTCTGCTCGAATGTACAGTTTCCAATGCATTTACAGAGGGAACAACCTTCTCCCCATATCCCCCTCAACCCCAGCCAAATACCTTCCCCTGCTCTCCCCCCATTATGTGCAACTTTCCCTCTCATTCTGTCCCAACCTCTCTTGAAGCTGTCCACTGTTTTTATGGATACCACCTCCTCCAGCAATTCATTCCACTTAGTCACCACCCTCTTGGTGAAAATGTGCCTCCTCATCTCCCTTCTGAGCCTCCCCAACCCCCCATCAGCTTTAGGATGTTACCCCTGGTGGTCTTGTTTCCATGAAGACTGAAAATGCCCTCAGCGTTCACCCTGTTTGTACTCTCAAGGTACTTGAAGGTCTCAATCATGTCCCCCCCCTTCTGTCCTCAAGAAATAACATGTTGAGCCCCCTGAGCCTTGCTGGCCCTGAATCATCTCAGTTGCCCTTCTCAATACTGTTTCCAACAAGTTGATATCCTTCGTTAGATAAGGACACCAATAGTGCACACTGTACTCTAGGTGTGGTCTCACTAGAGACTGGTATAGCTGAAAAATAACCTCTGCCTTCGTGCTGGTGATTCCCCTGGCTATGCATCCCAGGATCCAATTTGCTTTGGCTGCAGCCTTCCTGCATTGTGCTGAGTGTTTCAGGTCACCCTTGATAATTACACCCAGGTCCTTTTCCTCCTCTGACCTGGCAACCTGTACACCACCCAACCAGGATTTGGTCTCTGTGCCCCCGAGCATAACTTTACACTTTTAGCATGGAACCCGAGTTGCCAACTGCAAGGCCACTTCTCTAACCTAGCCAGGTCTTTCCATAGTTCTTGTTTCCCTTCCTCCATGTCCACCCTCCCATAAAGCTTGGTGTCATTTGTGAACAGGCATATCTTACCCTGATCTCATCCATGATGTCACTTATGAATATGTTAAACAACACCTGACTAAGCACAGAGCATTGTGGATTCCACTAGACACCAGTCTAGCTTCTGAGAATCTCCATCACCACACCTTTGTGGTTCTGTTCTGTAGTCAACTTCTGATCCACCCAACAACCTTAGTTTGCCCCCCCCCCCCAAGTCTTCAAGCTTCCTGACCAGTCTCCTGTGAGGTACACAGTTGAGGAAGGCCTTGCTGAAGTCCAGATACAGGATATCAACCACTTGGCCCATGTCCACTGTCCCCACTGTCCTGGTGACCCAGTCGAAGAAGTCAATTAAGTTAGTCTGGCAGGACCTCCTGGACACAAACTCATGCTACCTCACATCCTGGAGCTCATTATCCTGTAGAAAGCTCACCAGTCTCTCTTTCAGGAGAGTCTCCATCGGCTTGCTCACTGTTGAATTTAGGCTGACCATTCTGTAGTTCCCTGATTCATCCTTTGGCCCACGTTTGTGGACCAACACCACATGGGCAGTTCTCCAATCTCAGGGCATGATGCCCAAATTCAAAGAGGTGTTAAACAGTTCTGCCGGTGGATCTGACAGAATCTCCTCTACTTCCCTTAGGACCCTTGGATGTACACCATCTGGCCCAGGGATTTATCCACCTTCGGGTTCCTTAGGCCCTTAAGTACCCTGTCAGCATGAATGACTAAATCTGTGACTGCCCCCCCTCCCTGTCCTCACCCCCCCATTTCCTTGTTGCCTTGATCCATTCTTCTAGCTAGTGAAGACTAAACAGAAGTACTTACCAAGTACCTCTGCTTTCTCTACACTACCCTCTACCACACCACTCACCTTTTTAATGTGACTATTTCATCCTTGTGTTCCTTTTTTCCCTTATATATTGGAAAAATGCCTTCTCCCATTTTCACCCCCTGTGCTAGCTGCACTTCCTTTTTAGCCTTTGCCACTGTATCTACTCTGCTCACCTCTCTTGATTTAGCAGAGTAATCTTCCCTCTCCACATCCTTCTGAGTATGTTTGTACTTCCGGAAGGCTGCCCTCTTGTCACCTATAGCTTTTGCCACATCTTTTCCATTCAGCTGTGCTTTTTGGCTTTAGTTTTCTTACTTTTGATTTGGCACACTCATTGGCGGCCTCCATCAGTTAATCCTTTATTATTGCCCATTTCTGTTCCACATCCATTTCCCTTCTGATCCCAGCAGGTGACCTACTAGAATTTCTCCCATCCTACCAAAGTCAGCCCTACTAAAGTCCAAAACCCTTATCTTGGTTCTGACCATCCCCCTGCCAATGTCCAGATGGAACCACACTGCATGGTGGTCACTACCTGCAAGTGGCACTTCCACTTCCACATTTCATTTTTGCAGGAAGAGCGAGGGGGCCTTTGCTGGTTGTTTTGCCAGTTTGGGGTAATCCCACCACCCACCCACCCACCCCCAAGGCTCGTCCTTCCTCCTTATATAGGGTGTGGGTCTGACATCTCCTTTACATGTACTGCACAGCACACACTTCCTGCCTAGTCCAGGTAGGGGGCGGTGTCCCATTAACACAAAATAAAGCCACAGTAGAGAAACAAAAAAAAAAGAAAAAAATATTTTTATAGGGGGTGTTAACTAAATAACTGAGTAGAAGGGGTCAAGCCACAGTAAGGAGGGCAAGGGGAGCAGTACAGACAATAGTAACAACAAATAAATTTAAAAGGGGGACTACTAAATAACTTAGAAAAGGGGTCTAGCTAAAGAAATGCCAGGCAACAAACAAAAGGGACCTAGAAGGATGGCTAGAGAAGCAGACAGCTAGATAAATAACAGATTAAGTGTAGCATTATGTGGGGAGTGGTGCAATGCAGTGCGTGCGGGACAGCCATATTCAGGCAGACCTTCTGGATGCTGAAGTGCTGCTCTATCTGCAGGCACCTCTCTAGACTGAGGGAAGAGGTTACCAGACTCAGACGGGAGGTAAACTGGGTCACGTGTACTTTCAACCCCATCCAGAGACTACCTAGTCCAAAGCCGCTGCCTCAAAGGATGCCAAATAAGAGGAGCACTTTGATGACAGAGGGCTCAGGGAGGGATGGGACTGTTGGGCAGAAACACATCCCAAAACCTATTCCACTACATATCTCATATGCTGCACTGGCAAATGGGGATGGCCAGTCCGAGGCACTCTTAGTTGTGGAAAGGACAGATGTGGAGGTCAACTAGGAAGGTGACCTCAGAGGAGAAAGCAGTGGACCCCAGAGGATTTGGAAATCCTAATGAGGGACTCTACTGTGAAGGGGATCCAGCTAGGAACAGGAGAAGGGGGAGGACAGGGAGGTGAGGTTCCTACCAGGTGCCATGGCATGGATGGATGGATGGGAGGAGGATCCTGGGGCTCACCGGGAAGGCAGGATGGGAGGGAGAGCTGGATGTCATTATCCACCTAGGAACTAATGACCTGGTAAATGGGGAACCAAAAGTGAATGTGGATGGAACCACTACATTAGACCCAGAGATCATTGCAAACACCCTAAATGATACCTTCACGGACCTTAGTGGTGTACTCTCATCTGATTTCTTCACTGATGCTGACCCTCCAATTTCTACTTCTACTACTGCCTCTCCAACCAAACCACCCTTCCATTTCAAACTAGTAAAGGCACATGAAGTCTATAAATATGTAAAGAAGGCCATTTCTAAGTCCAGAGCAAGCAGCGACACTATTGACCTTAAACTTCTGTCCCTCACTCTGGAAGAAGTACTGCTCCCCCTCACAAAATTTTCACTCTCCCTCTGCTACAGCCAATTCCTAGGAAATGGAAGGCTGCAGTTGTCACTCCAGTGCACAAAAATGGTGATAAGTCACTGCCTGGTAACTATCGCCTCGATATCAATACTACCACCTCTCTCTAAGGCCCTTGAACGCTTGGTATGGACCAACTTTCAAATTACCTGAAAAAGCACAACATCCTATGCACTCCAGCAGCATGGATTTAGGAAAGGGCACAGCACATCGACTGCCCTACTTGAATTCTCGGAGCAATCCACAATGCCATGGACAAAGGAAACCTAACTGGAGCAGTCTATATTGACTTAACCAAGGCATTTGATACAGTTCACCATGGCCTCACTTATCAAACAGCTACTATCCCTAGGGCTCTCGAGGATCCTGGTGACTGGGTAAAAATTACCTTGCTCAGCGCTCTCAATCTGTAAAAGTAGCTGGAGTTCTCTCAGACTCAAAACGGTTCGCTCAGGAGTTCCCCAGGGATCCATCCTGGGCCCCTCCTTTTCAGCCTTTCCCAAACTCCCTCCCCAAATCCTGCCCTGAACAAATAATCCTCTATGCCGACGATGCGATTCTGCCACCATAAAGAATCGAACCTCTTATGCCTCACCTTCAGCATGCTTTTTCCAGTTGAGATGTGTTCCTTGAACATAAGCTGGTTCTAAACCACAAAAACTAAATCCATGCTCTTCTCTAACCCGCAAAACAAGAAACGACAAGTCCCACTCACCATTAATACATACCTGGGAAATACCCTTGAACAAGTGCCAATTTTCAAATATCTTGGAATCAACTTTGATCAAGGCCTAACCTTTGCAACTCACATTGATAGTACAGCAAAAACTATTAATCAGCGAATTGGGATTCTGTATCGGAACCGACAGCTTCTTACCCATTCTGCACTGAGGATTGCCATCCAATCCTCTATCATCTCAGTCGTTGACTATGGCTTAGTTATATATGGATCTACCACTACTACAGCACTTAGTCGCATTACAACATCCCTAAATAAGGCCTGTCGGCTGCTCACTGGTGCACATCGACGTACCCACACATGTGAACTCTATGCTGACTCAGGTTGGTTGCAACTCTCAAACCGGATAAAGTACCTTACCTGCCTGATGGCAAAAATCCACTCTGGGCCTCACTCCACCCTGTATCCAAGACCTGTTATGCCCGGCGTAGCACCGTTTTACCAGAAGATCAGAACACCAGCCTCTCCAAGTCCCCGATGCCGGACTTCTCAGGGACAAAGATCATTTGCCTATCGTGCCCCCAGCTGGCTAAATGCCCTCAACACTCATATTACTGCCTCCACCTCTCTAGGTATTTTCAAATCAAGGCTTTTCTCTCACCTTGCCACCTCCAGCTCCTGTGACTGCCCTGATTAAACCTCCTATTTTCTCACTACCCACCCTGTTCCGTTATTTGACAAAAGACATGTTTGGGAAACCTTTTCTCCTGCTATTGTCTGCTCCCCACACCTTTCACTTACCCTCTCTGTTCTGGACTTTTTCCCTATTTGTTTCTCCTAATCTGGCATGACCTCTTTCTTGTAATAATAATGTGATTATTGATATCTCATGTCCTTTTGCACAAGTGATTTGATATGTATTTGTATATGTTTTCTTGCTCTTGACACAACACACATTGTTGTGTTATCTATGTAACCTTTTGTACTGTACCTAATTGACGTGGAACCTTTGTAACAGAGCCTCTGGCTCAAAGGTAGTAATTCCTAGAACAATAAACTAAAAAGTAGTTCAGGAGGAGTTTAGAATACTGGGGAGGGGTCTCAAGCAAGAAGCTACTTCTGTCACTTTTTCAGAAGTGCTACCTGTGAAAGGCATGGGCGAGCGTAGGGGCACCAGCACCAGAAACTTTAACACATGGTTGACGAACTGGTGCAGTGAGGAAGGGTTCAGATTCATTGGTGACTGGGGACCCAACTGGAGGGATGGGAGCTTATTCAAGCCTGACAGCTTGCAGCGATCCTGGAGAGGAACCCAGATCCTCAATGGAAAATTTAAATGCTACATTGGAAAGCATTTAAACTGGCTAAGGGGGGTGGCAGGCCAGCAAGAAGGGAAGTTGATTGCCCACCCCCAGAAGCTAGCAAAGGAACAGGGGACCAGGAGGGGGTGGGGATATCACAGCAATGCAAAGTGCAAAAGATGGGGAAGGGAAGAATAGAAGGGACATAGGTAGCCAAGGAGTGGATAGACAGTCAGAGGGCAGACTACAACAGAAGGGCAGAAGGCAGGGTGGGCCAGGCAAAAACGTCACCTGGGAAAGGGTGGAGTGTAAGACAACAAAACAGGGAAGGGAGGTTACATCATGGAGAGCTATGTGTGCCAATGCCAGGAGCTGTAGCAACAAGACTGAGGACCAGGAGGCAGCTATGGCTCAGTCAGACCTGGACATTGTGGTCATCACGGAGACCTGGTGTACTGATAACTAGGACTGGGAGATGGCCATTCCCGGCTATAACCTATTCAGGAGAGACAGGAAGGGGTGGGGGAGGAGTTGCACTATATGTGAAAGATAACATTAAGGCCATAGAGATCCAAGGGGAACAAAGAGGGGGGAGATACTGTGGGTTAAGCTTGAAAGAAAATTGGGGGCAGCCATATGCACAGCGGTAGTCTATATACCACCACCCCAGGTGGAAGAGACACATAGGGAATTGCTGCTCGCCATCCAAAGAATGGCGGACAAGGGGAAGGCTGTGCTGGTTGGAGACTTCAGCATGCCAGATGTGGACTGGAGCCTCCCAGAAGCAGCATCAGCCAGAAGCAAATTTACCTGGACTCCCTTCAGGGAGCCTTCCTTAAACAATTGGTCATGGAACAAACTCAGCAGGAGGCAATACTGGACCTGGTGCTCACAAACGGGGACAGTGTGATGGGGGTCACAGTGGGGGGGCACTTGGGGAACAGTGACCACCGGATATTGTGGTTTGAAATATCTGAATGGGCAAATCCTTGCCACACTAAAACATGTATCCTAGACTTTAGGAGGGCAGATCTTGGGAGAATGGGAAATGCTTGGAAGAAGCACTAGCTAGAATGGGGAAGGAATTAGGGGTGGAGGAACAATGGGCAATATTTAAAACAGGGATAGCAAAGGCAACACAATTATGCATTAAGCAGGTTAGCAAGGGAAAAATGAGGAGGAAACCCTTATGATATTCCATGAACGCAGAAGAGAACATGAGAGCCAAAAGGATTGCATTCAAGTAATACAAAAAGACACAGGCCAAAGGGGATAGGGAGAGGTACCAGGGGAAGCAAAGGGAAGCAGGGAGGGCAGTAAGGGAAGCCAAAGCTCAGACAGAGGAGTGCATTGCAAAACAATGGTTAGAGCGGACAAAACCTTTTACAGGTACGGAAGTGAAAAAAGGAAGACAAAGGGAGGGATAGTGAGGCTAATGGGTGAGGGCGAGAGTAGTGTTGAGGATGACAACAGTAAAGCAGAAACACTGAAAGAACAGTTATGTAAGAACTTACCATAACAGTAGATCTTTGAGGGCATCTCAGTCATCAGGTACCACTGTACGATCCTCACTGTTGGTAAATGGGAATCCACACAGAAGATTTGTAGCAGTACAACTGGGGATGCCCACACCATCAACATCAGCCATCATCGCCAACCCTATATAGGCACAGGTGGCCCCACTCTCCCCTCAGTTCTTTCCCCTGGAGATGAAGGGAGCAAGGCTTATGCCCTGGGGAACTGGAGAAAGACAAAGGGACCCAGCTCTAAATCAAAGTATGGAGCAACAGATAGCCAGGTCCTGAATAGGAGCCCCAAGAAGGGTGACGGTGTGAGGGAAAGCATACCTGATGACTAAGATGCCCTTGAAGATCTGCTGTTATGCTACGTCCTTACGTAACTGTTCTGTCTTCTTCAGTGTTATCTCAGTCATTAGGTACCACCATAGGACCGAGTACCAAGCAGTGACAGGTAGGATCAGGCAGTCTGGGAGGCTGGAAATCCATAAACTTAAGACAGGAGTTGAAACAACCCACCCAGCCAAGGAACTTCTTAAACCTGAGACGGAAGACCTTGGGGACTGAACCTGACATGGGACTCTATAAGCTTAAGACAAGCGCCCTTACAGGACAGCCCTGCTGAAACCAGTACGGGCTCCAAAGGTAATATCCAGACTGTAATGCTTGGTGAAAGTGTGAACTGTGCTACAGGTGGCAGCCACACAGATATCAATAGCTGAGACCCCTTTGAAACAAGCCACCAAGGTAGCCATGCATCTGGTGGAATGAGCTTTGATAGAACCAGGCAATTCTTTGCCGTACTTCTTGTAGCAGAACACAATGCAATTTGCCAACCATTTGGATAAACATTGCTTAGTAACCGAAACACCCTCTCTACTTGGGGCAAAAGAAACAAACAAGTGCTTTGACTTTCTGGACTCCTTAGACCAGACCAGATAATGCTTCACAGTTTGCACATGTAATGTATGGAGCAGTGCTTCCCCTGGATTGGCATGCTCAGGAAAATAAACAGGAAGGTGGACAGACTGATTGAGTGTAAACTCTGAAACCACCTTTGGTAAGAACTTAGGATTTATGCGCAAAGACACCCTGTCTTTGTGAAAAATCAAATAAAGCTCCTCACACCAGAGGGCTTGAAGCTCTGAAATCCTTCAAGTGAAGTAATAGCAAGTAAAAACAGCACCTTCCAAGAGAGACAGTGCAAATCACAAAGTGATTGGTTCAAAAGGAGACAAGGTCAACTTTTCCAAAATAAAATTTAAGTCCCAAGCAGGGACAAGAGGACAGATTGGGGGTTTGAGATGCAGGATGACCCTCAGAAAAGTATGAGACACATCCAGCTGAGCTATCGTATGGTCACCCATGGGCTCATGAAAAGCAGAAACAGCCAAAAGGCGGACCTTGAGAGAGGAATACTGGAGACCAGAGTTGGACAAAGAAATCATATAATCCAGGACATGCTTCACAGGACATGTGAAAGGTACATGGAATGCTTCGCAGCCCAGATGGCAAACCACTTCCACTTCATGGCATAAGTGGCATAGGTGGAAGGCTTGTGGGCACCCACAAGGATGTCTGCTACCCTGCTAGAGACCCCAAATCTGGCAATGGCTATGTCCTCAGGAGTCACGCATGCAGATGAAGGGATCTGAGGTTGGGATGGATCAGGGTCCCCCTATCCTGGGTCAGCAGATTCCTGCAAAGGGGCAGAAGAACCGGAGGCTCCTCCATCAACTGCTGCAGCAGAGGGAACCAGACCTGGCAAGGCCAGAATGGTGCTACCAGGATCATACTGGTCCCTTCCATTTGCAGCTTGATCAGCACCCTCTGGATTAGTGGAAATGGAGGGAATGTGTACAGAAATCTCCCTCTCCAGGAGAGGGACAATGCGTCTTACCAGAAAACTCCAGGCCCTGGATCTAGCAAGCAGGAATTGGGCAGTTTTACATTGAGTGGGGACACAAAAAGGTCCAACTCTGAATGACCCCATCTATTGAACTGATCTTCTGCTACCAATGAGAGAAGCTCCCATTTGTGCATACTGGACTCAGTCCTGCTGAGACTGTCCGCTAGGGTGTTTAAAATGGCTGGCACATGGACCACCGAGATTGTTAGGCTGCATTCCAGAGCCCAGTACCACACTCGCATGGCCTCCCTGCAAAGGGGATATGAGTGAGTCCCGCCCTGTTTAATGATGCAGTAGACTACACTCAGATTGTCTGACTGCACCAACAACTGACCTGGAACAAGATGCAATTGGAAAGCCTGCATGGCATGGAGCACTGCTCTCATCTCCAGTACATTTGATATACAGGGTGGCTTCCAACTGGGACCAGGAACCCAGAGTCTGAAATGGGCCCAGATGCGCTCCCCAGCCTAGACCTGAAGCATCCGCAGTGAGGATCTGATGCAGGGAAGTGACCTGGAAGGGAACTCCCTGAAGGAGATTTGAGGGGTCCTTCCACCACTGGAGCACCTTGTGGACCAGAGAAGAGACCAATACCTGATGGTCCAACTTGTGTGATTGCTGGTCCCACTTCACCCTGAGGGTCCACTGAAGGGTGTGCATGTGGAGCCTGGCCAGTGGAATGATGAGAATGGCTGCAGCCATTAGACCCAGGAGTCTCAGGAATAGCCTGGCAGGAATGTAGCAACTCTGAGCTACTTTCTGAGCCAGATCTATAGGGCATTCTGCCCTGTCTTGGAGTAAGAAGGCCTTCCCCTGCTTGGAATCCAGAACTACCCCAATGTATTGTAATCTTTCGGACAGTACTAGAACAGACTTGGGCAGGTTAACCATTATGCCCAGGGACTGGAAGAGCTGTAGAGTCCACCCCACGATCAATAACAGCTGTTCTCTGGATGAGGCCTTGAGAAGCCAATTGTCCAGCAGAGTTTTAAATAACTAATTAGCAGTTTTTTTCTTGGGACAATACTAACTGTACAGAAAGCATTTATATGGGCTTTCTAGAAGTGTTATGTTTGTTAAACACAGTGAGGCAAGTGCTATGCATTTTCACAATGTTTTAGAACTTTTATGTGCAAAACGCTAATCAGTTTTTAGAGTTAAATAAAACCCTGTCCAGGTAAGGGAAGATATACAGTCCCTCCCTTCTGAAGGCTGCTGCGACTGCTGCTAAGCACTTAGTAAAGACAAGAAGTGCAGAAATATAATCCAAAGGGTAATACCTTGAACTGGTAATGCTTCCCCTGAAAGGCAAAGCTGAGGAACCTCCTGTGAGGGGGAAAGCCTGCTATGTGCAGGTAAGTGTCCTGCATGTCCAGTGAGCATAGCCAATCCCCTGGCCTAAGGAGGGGGCAAGAGGCCTGGTAAAGTTACCATCTGGAACATTTTGTACTGGACATAGAGATTGAGGACTTTCAAATTGAGAATGGGCATTCAGATCTCTGGTCTTTTTGGGGGACCAGGAAAAACCTGGACTAGAATCCTTAGTTTCTCTGCCACTTTGGCACCAGTTCTATAGCCTGCTTGCGCAGGAGAGACTGCACTTCCTCCCAGAGAACAAGCAAATGAGCCAGGGGGGAAAAAAGAGAGGGTGGTGGGGAGGTGTCTGGAGGCTGTTGGATGAGCTCCAGAGTGTGACCGCAAGCTATGATCTGCAGGATCCAAGCATCTGAAGTTATATTTCTCCATTGTTCTAAGTGAAGGAAGAACTGACCTCTGACCACCAACTCCTAGGTTTGCACCTGAGGAGGGGGGTCCAGCAAGGAGTCAAGCTGAGGTGGGGCCAGCTGAGAAAGATGGTCTCTCAGTTCTGGGATGCTTGACTGCTGCCCTTGAATGGGAGGGGGCAGGCAAGGAAGAATGGGCTCTGCATTTACCCTGGGAATGGGGACCTTAGCCCAGTCTATTGGCCTGGCTATGAAAACTAGAGCATCCCCTACCATGCTGCTGGGTGTGGTAGAGGGAGTGGATGGATTTGATGGCCATGCCTGAGGCCTGCAGATCGTTAATGATGTACTGGACATCTGGCCCGAAAAGCTTGTTGCCATTGAAAGGGGCATTAAGCACTTTCATTTTGCATGTCAGCGGTGAACCCAGAAACACGGAGCCATGAATGCCTATGAAGGCATATGCCAGTGGCAGCCACCCTGGCAACAGTATCAGACAGATCATAAATGGCCCAAAGAAGATGCTTGCCAATGTCCTCAGCCATTTGGAAGCACTGAAGTAACTCCTGCTTCTGGGCACCCTCAGGAAGGGCTTGGGTGGTAGCCTTGCCCTTTCTCCAGTTGGTGTTCTGGTATTTCACCATGTGAGACATGAAGTTGGCAATCCTCAGGCCTAGGGTTGAGGAAGCATATGCTCTTTTTTCCCCCCAGAGGTCAATCCTACAGGACTCCTTGTCTGGGGAAAGGGAGCAAAGGTGCTTGGGCACCTTAAACCTGTTGTGTGCTGCCTTGATAACTACAGAGTCAATTTCCGCCTGAGCATCAAGGTAAGGAAGGCCCTGAGGGGCACTGTAAAACTTATTGGCCCTTCAAGGCATATCTTGCACCATGTCTGGTCTACACCAGGCTGCCGTGGTAGCACTTTTTAATGCCAGAAGTACAGGAGGAATGATCTCAGGGGGAGTTTTTGGGATCTCCAAGTAGTCTGCCAGATCCTTTCTGGTTGCATCCTCCTCCTCTGTCTGAAACTCCATGGTGGAAGACAGCTGCTTCATGATATTGAAGAAGGTGGCATCCTCAGGTGGGGACCTGTGGGTGTGCCTAACAGTGTCTTCACTGACTGAAGAGGCAGTGGACTTGTCTGAGGTAAGGTACTGGTCCTCCTCCTCTTCCGCCATGATCTCCTCTGAAAGGATGAGGTCAGGGTAGTACTCCTCCTCAACATCGACATCCTCTTCTGGTTCTGCCGACTTATGGGCCATCGAGAGCTCTTGGGTAGATTCCCTGGGCCAACAAACAGGTGTCGATGCCACCGCCTGCGTCGAAGAAGTCAGCGACGATGGCCTGGTAAAAGCCGCAAGATGCTGGAAAAGTGGACAAGAACATTGTTCAGGCCAGACACCGACAAAGGAGGAGCAGTCAATGGCACATAGGCCGACGACCCGGCTGACTGACCCAATAGGCCTGGAGCCTTAGCAGAATAAGGAGCAGGCAGTGAAGGGGTAGTCATCGACAGAGGAGAGGCCAATGACCTGGAGGTCGACAGTTGAACACCTTGAGAGTCAGGCAGGGAGATGTTGGTATGGGCCTGAAGCTAACTGAGGCCTGGACAGCTGATCTCTCCATTGTGGCAGCAGCCAACGGTGAGGTGCCCCGATGAAGGCTAAGCCGACGGGGAACAGGATGGCTGCTAGGGGAGCAGTCACGATCCCGGTCTTTTCTGTGACTTTTTCCTGAGGAGTTATCCTTTACCTGCGAGGCCTTAGACCTCTTGGAGATGAAGTGCAACAGGGCAGCTAGTGATCTGGATGACCCCGACCCGGAGATGGCTACCTGTTGTTCCATGAAGGTTTTTAGAGCCTTCCTGCATTGCCGGAGGGTAGTCTGATTAAACTGCTGGCAGAGCTCACAATCAGAGGGGTCATGGTCAGGCCCAGGACAGCAGACAGAGTGCTCGTCATTGGAGGCAATCTTCTTTCTGCAGTGGCAGCGATGGAAGAGAGAGAGATAGACTGTTTAACTCTCGACAAACGTAAAAGAGAAAATAAATCTCTAAAAAAGAGATTTGTTAAGTGTTGTAGAAATCTAGGCCATAGGCTGAAAAAAGGTGTGAACACTGTGATGGCTTCCTCAGCAGAGGCTGTGCTTGCAAGTCAAGGGGCGGAAAAGAACTGAGGGGAGAGTGGGGCTGCCTACACCTATATAGGGTTGGTGACATTGGCTAATGTCGACGGTGTGGGCGGCCCCAGTTGTACTGCTAAAAATCTTCCATATGGATTCCCATTCACTGACAGTGAAGTTCCTATTTTGGTAGCTGATGACTGAGATAACTCAGAAGAAGATCAGATATTTCTACTCAGTCTTTACAGTAGAATGGGTGGGTAGTGGGCCAGAAGGGAGTACAACATGGGGTGGAAGGGCACAGAAATGGATACAAGTCCCTTTTCACAGGAAAGGGTCCTAAAGGAACTGGAAGGAATAAGAGTTGATAAAGCTATGGACCTGGATGGGATGCACCCCAGGGTACTGAGGGAACTCAGAGAAGTGGTGGCTGAACCTTTGGCAACCCTGTTTAGCCGATCACTGGAAACAGGTGAGGTGCCCAAAGACTGGAGAACAGCGGATGGAGTCCCCTTATGCAAAAGCGGGAACAGAGAGGAAGCAGGAAAACTACAGACCAGTCAGCCTCACCTCAGTAGTGGGGAAGATTATGGAAGCACTACTGAAGGAGGGATTAGTGGAACACCTTGTGGCCAATGGTCTACAGAACTCAAGACAGCATGGTTTTTCTCGGGGGGAGATCATGCCAGACTAACCTCACTGAATTTTTCGACTGGATGACAAGGGAGCTGGATTGGGGGGGGCAGTGGACGTGGCCTATCTGGCCTTCAATAAGGCCTTTGACACTGTGCCCCATAGCAGGCTGTTAAACAAGCTGGGCAATATGGGTGTGGGTAAGACAGTAGTGTGGTGGGTGGGGAATTGGCTCGATGATAGGACACAGGGGGTTGTGGTAAATGGCTGTCACTCTGTAGAGGGAAGGATGACCAGTGGAGTGCCACAGGGATCAGTGCTGGGTCCGGTCTTCTTCAACATCTTTATCAGTGACATTATGGATAACACAGAAGGGAGAATGTCCCTGTTTGCTGATGACACAAAACTCTGTAACAGAGTGGACACACCAGAGGGAGTGGATAGAATGAGGAGCGCCCTGCAGAAGCTTGAGGAATGGTCAAGAGTGTGGCAGTTGAGATCTAATGCAAAAAAGTGCAGAATAATGCACACAGGGCACAAAAACCCTCGAACAACATATCAGCTGGGGGGGAGGAATATAGTATGCTCCAAGCAGGAAAGGGACCTTGGGGTTATCATCTTTGATGACCCAAAGGTTGGGAGTAAGCGCAACAAGGTAGCGGGTAAAGCAAATAGGATGATGGGATGTATAGGCAGGGGCATCACCAGCAGGAAAACGGAAGTCATAATTCCACTGTACAAGACATTAGGGAGACCACACCTGGAATACAGTATCCAGTTCTGGAGGTCTTACCTACGTAAAGCTATAGACAGGGTGGAGACAGTTCAGAGGAGGCAACCGAGATGGTACAGGGTTTGCATCACATATCCTACAAGGACAGACTGAAAGACTTAAATATGTACTCCCTGGAGGAGAGGGGGGATATGACAGAGACATACAAGTACCTCATGGGGAGGAACAAGGTACAGGAAAACACTATTTTTCAGAGGAAGAGATGTTCCAGGGCTAGGGGTCATGGGATGAAACTGGAGCGAAGGAGGGAGGTTCAGAGGTAATGTGAGGAAATATTTCTTCACGTAAAGGGTGGTGGACAAGTGGAGCACCCTGCCAGAGGAGGTGGTGGGGGCTGAAATGGTTATGGGATTCAAGAATGCATGGGATAGTCATTGGGAGATCCTAGCAGTTGGGGAAGGCGACAACTCAGTTCAAGAGATACTTGAAGAGGCAAAATTACATGGGCAATTGGTCAGACAAGGTTGGCCAAAGGACCTTATTTGCTGTCAGTATCTATGTATCTTGGAACATGTCAACAGTTGGACAGGACCAGGTTCAGTACAGCTCTCTCCCTAGTAGGTTCCAAGACACCCTGGGCCAGGAAACCACTCTGAAATGCATCCAACAGTACTTGCTCCCTAGTGCAGGAGGTAGCCAGAATTTTGCAATTCACCCCAGGTAGAGTGAAATCCCCCCCTCCATTACTATCTCCTCTTTACTGGTCCTTTTAGTAATTTGAGACCCTAGTACCCTATCCAATTGCTCTTCCTGGGAAGGCAGCCTGTAGACCACCCCATCCTTAGTTTCTTCCACCTAGTGGATAATACTTGTACCCACAGTGCTTCAGTCTTACCCTCTGCATCTTCCTCTCTGGTACAAGTTATCCCTTCACATACAGAGCCACTCCCCCACCTCTTCCCATCACCCTATCCCTCCTATATAGTCTACACTGTAGAACTGTGATGTCCCAGTCATGGTTAAGTATAGTAGATGTCTCTGTAATGACCGCTACATCCATCTCTCCCTCTGCCATTAGTGACTAAGTCTGCCATCTTGTTTCCCAGGCTTTTGGCATTCAGTGACACCGCCCTCCACCATGACTCAGGACCTCCTATCATCTTGATCTGCCCCATCCCCCCCTCCTTCAGTCACTCTCCCACCTCTACCCTTCTCAACTACCTCCCCCACCACTGTCCTATTTGGTGGAGGACAATCGGCCCCCTCCATCAGATGACTAAGAATGATATGCACCCTGTTGCCTCCCACCCTGCCTCACCACATCAGATTAAATTGAGATTGTTCCCTACATATTCCTCCAGTTTGCCCTTCAGGACCCTAGTATCCTGCCTACTCAGATGCAACCTGTCCAGTGCATAGAGGTCCTTGTTATCCCAGATTTCTCCCTAGCCTCAATGAGTCTGTACCCCTCTCTTTCACACCACCCCCTAAGTCATCTGTTAAGTTTCTCTATTCTTGCCTTCCTTAGCGTACTAGTCCTTGAGACTGGAAGTACCTCTGAGAAAGATACTGTCCTCCCTGCCTCACTGCAAATTCTCCCCATTTCCCCTTAACCTCTGTTGCACCTCCCTCATCTTACACCTGCAAGGTCACTCATCCTCAGGTGCACTATAGTGAGGGTCTTCCCTCCCTCCTGACCCATGGACTGCAGTATCAGAAATTCCACACTTCCTGCTGTCATCTCTGGCATACATTCTACCCTCTTACGGCTTGCCCTCAACTCTTTCACTCCTTATTTCACCCCCTTCACAACTGAATCCCCCAAGATTACTACCCTGCCCCCTCCATCCTGGGCTTCCCTCCTCTCTGTCCATTCTGCTGCCCACTACCTTCTATCTTGCCCTTCCCTTCTTGTCCCTCTTATATTCCCCCTCAACTTGCTACCCCAGCTGTCCCCTTCCCTATCCCCTCCCCACCTCTACCCCCGCACTCCCCATTCTTACCTTTTGCTCTCCCCACCTGGCCCTCTACCCTTCCCTTAATCTTCCCTTTTGTCCTGCTTCCTCATTCTCCCTTATTTACCCCTTCCCTTCTCCATCTGTCCTTCCCCTCTTGCCATTACTCACCATCTCTCAGACCCCCTCCCCATTTCCCCTGATGCTTTCCTCCTAGCTCCCTCCCTCCCCCCAATCCACTGTCCCTCCCCATTCTGCCAGTTTTCCCCTACTCCTCCCTGTCCAGTAGGAGAAATCTGTTCCACTTCTACAACTCTGAAGATGCTCTAACTGGCTCCCCCTTCCAGCCTTACCCTTTACCTTCACTGTTATCCCCCCCGCCCAGGCCCTTACTCCCATTAGGGGGAGGTGGGCCTCTGGGGACTGTCCAGGCATCTGTTCTTTCCTACTCCACCTTGGCCTTCCCCCCACTTATGGCCATATCTGCTCCCCATCTCCTTGTTTCTTTTGAACTTGTATCTTTTATTGAAAATCTCATATAGACAATGCATACGTCTTTTGTGAGAACTTATCACAATTGATAAACATCAAAAAACAGCTAAGTTAAGAGAATAATGTAGTACAACTTGTACATGGTATGTTCTTTGTGTCTCTTCTTAGACTACCATATTAAGAGGTACACATTTTTATGTTGCTTGCACGCATGTACAAGAAACATAGTGCCATCATCGGAGATTTCGGAGGTGTGTCACCTCCTCCTCCAATTCAGTCAGTGAGCTGGCAGGCGCGGCCTCTGTAAGCCAATGCATTTTGGAGCTGTCTATGACATGCTCCAAAATGCAGTGGCATACAGTGGAAAGGGGGAGCTACGCTTCAGTGAGCACCGATAAGAAGCGTAGCCCCCACCGCGGAGTGTCGCGCCCCCGCACATACTGTGTAGCGGACGGGTGCCAATCCCGTCGAGCACAGTGCGTCTCCCCAGTTGTAGGTGCCACGCTGAGGCCCACCCCAGCGTGGCAATCAATCACTTGGCGGCCAGGGGTGCCCAATCCCGTCGGCTGGGCGCCCCAACGTCCTTGTGCCATGCAGAGGCCTACCCCAGCGTGGCAAATGGTCCCACGACGCCTTTTTTTACCTGAAAAACTAAAAGCGGTCCGTGCATGCTGCCTCCCACCCTCCCACAACCCAGCACCCACCCACTGCGCAGCACTCAGCTCTCCTCACCACCCCTCACCCTATACTTACCTCCGAGCTCGGCGCGATGATCTTCGTGGACCGGGAACACGTCTGCACTCTTCAAAGCCGACCGCGAACTGAGGAAATGCCGGTAAGCTGTATAATGGGCTAGATAGGGAGGTTTCAACTTTGTTGCATATCTCAGGCATTTTGGGAATTTTGCACCAAATTTTCAACATGGGGTTTTTGGGACCCCTTCTCATGAATGATGTCACTGTCATGGCGTTATTCGGGCCCAAAGGGTGATTTCGCGCAGTGACTGTGCAGTGACTGCGAAATCACCCTTCAGGCCTGAATACCGCCATGACAGTGACATCATTCATGAGAAGGGTCCTAAAACTCCATGTTGAAAATTTGGTGCCAAAATTCCAAAAATGACTGTTTCTTGCGAGCGTACGCAGTTCCTCACGTAGGCTTGTAAGTTCAAATTTCAATATTTTCACTCCAGATTTAACATTGCCATTTTACCACACCTTCTTATGAGTAGTACAGCTGTCATTTTCCACATCTCACCCAAAATGTGTTTCCTACCTATGTAGCGCAGAAATGGCGGAGTCGGTGCTGATAAATCAATGTTCGGGACAAATTAAGAAAATCACAGTGACACTGTTCATGAGCAGTGGTCTTAAATGGCTATGTTGAAAATTTGGTGAACAAATTCCTAAAATGATTGTTTTATGAGTGCAGGCTATGCAGTTCCTATGCAGGCTCGTAAGTTCGCAAATTTTCAATATTTTCACTCCAGAATTTCAACATTGCCATTTTACCCACACCTCCTTATGAGCAGTACAGCTGTCATTTTTCACATCCTGCCCAAACGTGTTTCCACTTATATCAGCACAATGGCGCAGTCGGTGTGCAAACTCAATGTATGGGACACATTAACAAAATCACAGTGACACTGTTCATGAGCAGAGGTCTTAAAATGGCTATGTTGAAAATTTGGTGAAAAGATTCCTAAAAATGACTGTTTTATGAGCGTGCGTTGCGCAGTTCCTACGCACGCTCGTAAGTTCGCAAATTTTCAATATTTGCACTCCAATGTCTTCCAAATACCTAAACAGCACATAGAAGCAAGCAACATTCGGCATTGACAAATGCTTGTTTAGTATGACATACACAGATTCCTGTCTCCTTTTTTTTTTTTTTTTTAAACAGGTTTCAGTTTTTGGTTTCCTGTCCAGGACATCATTGCTGTGGTACCGGCAGATGATAGTGGGCCAGTGATTCCAAGTCTCTGTTTGCTGCCTGCTATAGAAAAGTCATAACTTCTTATACCTTGTACATATTCCATTGTCACTGTCTATTAAACTTTGCTACATATAACTATTTCATACGAATAAAAGATAACCTCAAATAAATATATAAAACATAACACAAAAACAGATTCTGTTTTGTAGACTGTTTGTCATTCTATTTTTAAGTGATAAATACACTATACAGTAATTGTCCTGAACAGTAATAGTATTCATTACAGGGATCCCTTCGGGGAAGAACTCTCCCCATCTGTGCCCTTGTATAATAGGACCACCGAGCCATGACCACCAATCCTGAATTTAGCATGAGAACTGATCAAGTACTGGTATATTTTCTATGTCTTCTATAAAATGGTAGCCATCTGGTGTTAAATTTGAAGTATGAGTTTTGCTGTAATAGCTTTCATATGTTTAATGTGGTGAACATTTTGTAGTTATTGTCTGGTTGTCAATTTATTTGTGTAACCCCCCCCTACAAATGGGGGTTCCCAAAAAGTATTCCTTGAGCTTGCCTAAATGCTCACTGCCAGGCTGGTGTCCTGCGTTTTATAAGTTTAAATGTGATTACCAGAGCCTGTATAGCCTCTGTGTACTGTCTCTTTAAGAGCTGCCTGATTGCAGTCCAAGTAATCTGAGAGGAAGCTCTGTTGAAAGATGTAACTATTTGCTGAAAATCATTTAGAGTGATAATGATAATGTAGTTTGTCTAACCTGTTTTCTTTGTAGCAAGGACTGTTTTGTGTGTCTACACTATCTTGGTTCCGGACTGCGAATTGGACCAAACAGTACTGATGGGACCTAAAATGTAGCCGGACTACAGGAGCTGTCTCAGTTCAAAATCTGTAGGAACTGTAGTTTAAACTTTTTGCACCTTTTTTGCAACTGAAGGGGGAGCTCTTGCTTTGACTGACAGCTAAATCAGTCAACCAAATCTTTTGGATCTTGGGGAAGTCCCGAGCTGCTTACAGTTTTCAGTTAGTTCTGAGCTGGAAGCTCAAGAAGAAGGAGCTGGAGTAATTCTGAGCAGCAATCCTGAGTGGATTCATGTGGGAGAACTGGGAAAAGGCTGAGTATTTGGCTTGTATGTCTGCCTGCTCTTCCTGAGAGGGAGAGAAGAGAATTATTTTGGACTAAATCCAAGTTTGTGTGACTAAAATAAGCTACTGAAGTGGGCCAGGCTCAACCTGAAGACGACCAAAGATTTTGCTGAATGCGATCAGCCTGTCAGGAGTTCTAGCTAACCCTAAGCTCCCGGTGTGTGTGCAGAGACTTTGCGATTGTGACCGGGGAGCGCTTTGCCTCATACAGTACAATTCCCGTAAATGTGCTATGAGCTGCTAGTGGGTTGTGAGTTAGTTCCCCACTGTGTGAACTGTGTTCTGCTTGCTGGAAGCTGTATCCAGACCAAAACAGACTGTACCGGAATTTGTCTCCATGCAGTCTGGGCCTTGCCAGACTGGCCTAGCCAGACTACCCACTGCACAGAGAAGCCATCGACGAGAGACCTGCCTGGGGACCAGCCCCCTGCTCCACGCTTGAACAGAAACGACACCTCTGTGACTCGTGTGGACCCTGCTTCTCCTGGCATTCCAGATCAACCATCTGCAGACTCGGTTTTCGTCCAACCTGTGTCCAGTCTTGGGTATCGTGAGTAAATACCAGGGTAGCTCCCTGCAACAACAGCTTAATCTGAGTGTGTCCTCCGATTGTCTTGTTGTTTCGTTTCCTTTACGAACTGAGCCCTCTGGCTCCGGATTACAAATATTGTGTACTGTGCATGTTGTGTTTTCCATCACAGGGCCCCAACCAGCTGCAACCCCAGGCAACGGTCCTGGCTAGCCCATCACTTCTTCACCTGGGTACCCAGAGGTGGACTGTGTAGGGGGGAATCAAAGCGCATGCATAACTGCTTGATTGATATAATCTTTAAGCTAATTAACCTGATTTTGCCCTTCCCTTGTTCAAGTCCCCTGAGTAAATCAGATCTAACTTTTTCTGCATGTAATCTGACTGTGGTTCCAGTTTGTGCTCAAAGTACTGTACTGTTGCTATTTGTTGTGCATAACCGTGTTTTACAGGGGGTCCCCAGGGTTGAGCCAGAGGAACCAGCCCTGGTGGTAAATGCAACCAGTGTGGGCACTTGTGTGGTGTACCAGGGGTATTGCGAAAGTGATTATTGTACAGTGTTCAGGTCACTAGAGGAGAAAGAGGGGGGTTACAGTGTCCTGGAGGGCTGTGCCCAGGTTAGCTTGACCACTACCAACCCTGATCTCCAAGTGGAGGTACCCATTTCATAACTCAGGCCCCTTAGCCTGCTACTAGCCAAGCAGGCAGGGGTAGTAGCCCTTGGGACAGTGCCACCTAGGGGTTACATTTGTTAGCCAGTTTTGTGTTATCACTTTATTGGCTGCTGCTATTAAAATGAAAAAAAAAGATATCTCTGAGCTGGCCATTGCAGCTCACTGGGCGGTAGCCCCAACACTAGATTTTCAAATCTAGGATTTATGGCGAGTGTCATGAGTCTCACAATTTCTTTTGTGATTTCTGACCAGTAAGGCACCAATGTCAAACATGACCAAAACATATGATAATGTGCCCCCTTCTTGCCTCATTGTCTCCAGCATCTACCCGATGAATGCGTACCAAAATATTTGGAGATTGTGGGAGTTATAAAAAAATCTAGTGCTGATTTTTCATAGAAACTCTCTCCAGGATGATGAATACATAGCTTTACAGTATGTATAGCCACCCAAATCATATCCCAGCAGTGAGGGGGTAATGAATAAATCATTTCCGCCTCCTATTTATCCTGTATAGTGTCCCTAGCCACCTGACCATCTCCTTCTTGTAGGAGTGAATATATTTGTGCTATAAAATTTTTACTATCTGCACAGTTGCTCCTGTTTTTTAACAATATGACCCCTGGTGATGGTACTCGCATGACCTCCTGAATACCTGGATCTGTAAGGACATTTTGCCTACACTGTAAAAATTTATGAACGTCTGAGTTTTGTACAGCAAATTTTTTCTTTAAGGCCTCAAACAATTCAAGGACCCCCCCAAGCGAAGGTCCCATCTCCCTCCCACAAACCTTGGTAAGTACTATAAAGGTATGTATCTCCAAACCGGCATTGGTATCTCCCATCTTCGCCTAACTCATATCCACATGCACAAACTATGTTTAGTCCAAGGGTTGTTGACCTCTGAAAGATCCTGTGATGTTGCCACTCATGGTAGAATCTTAAGTGGTAAATGTGGATGTGCTCCTTCCTCTTTTTCCGGCCACCTTCCAGTATCATAAAGCACTAACATTTTTAATATCAGAAGCAGTTGTGCTGCTTTATAATAGTTTTCCAAATTTGGAAGTCCCCCCCCCCCCGAAGCTTTGATTCTGTTAACAGGTACCATCTAATTCTTGGCCTTATGCCCAAATAAAATGGGAGAGTTTCTTCTTTAAATCGTTCTTTAGTGGGTATAGGAACTGGCAGTGCAGAAAAAAAGAAATAAAAAGCAGGGTAAAACATTCATTTTAACTACATAGAAACACAGAAAGTGACGTCAGAAGGAGACTTTATGGTCCATCTAGTCAGCCAATAGGCCTACCCCCTTCCCTTAACTGCTAGTCAGTGTGGTGGTGCCTTTGTACCTGTCCCAAGAGTTCTTGAAATCTACCACTGTTTTTGCCCCCACCACAACCTGAGGAAGGCTGTTCCATGTATCCACCACCCTCTCGGTAAAGAAAAACCTGCCTGTGTTACCTCTTAATTTGCGCTCCTCCAGCTTCATGTTGTGCCTCCTGAGCCTGCACCTTGCTTATTCCATTTAGGAACTTGTAGGTCTCAATCATGTCTCCCCTCTCCCTCTGCTGCTTCAGGGAGTACATGTTCAGTGTTACAGACACTCTTCATAGTTTTTGTTCTGTAGGCCGTGTATCATTTTTGTAGCTCTCCTTTGCATTCAGGGATTTATTTAACTCTAAAAATTGATTAGCGTTTTGCTAATAAAAGTGCTAAATCTTTGTGAAAATGCATAGCTCTTGTCTCACTGTGTTTGACAAACACAGCACTTCTAGAAAATCTATATGAATACTTTCTGTACAGTTAGTATCATCCCAAGAAAAAAACTGCTAATCAATTATTTAAAATCCTGGCATTGTCTCCAGTCTGTTGATATCCTTTTGAAGGTGTGGTCTCCAGAACTGTACACTGTACTCCAGGTATGGCCTCACCAGAGATCTATAGAGTGTCAGGATGACCTCCTTTTCTCTGCTGGTGATCCCCCTGCCTATGCAGCCCAATATGCCATTTGCCCATAGTGCCACTTTCTCACACTGTTTGGACATCTTTAGGGCATCCATTATAATTATTACCAGATCCCTTTCCTGTTTGGAACATTTCAGTTGTACTCCTCCCAGGTAGTAGTCCTCTCCTGGGTTGGGCCTTCCTTGGTGCATGACCTTGCATTTGTTTGCGTTAAACTTTAGTTGCCGTGTTGCTGACCATTTTTCCAGAGCCTTAAGGTTGGCCTTCATCTTTTCTACCCCACCTGGAGTGTCTACCCTATTGCTTATTTTTGTGTCGTCCGCAAATAAGCTCACCTTCCCTTCTAGTCCCTCTGTTACGTCACTAATAAAAATATTGAATAGGATTGGATCAAGTACTGAACCTTGTGGCACTATCTACTCCTCTTTCTTCTGAAAGTGAGCCATTTACAAGTACCCTCTGTGTCCTTCCAGTGAGTCATTTCCTTACCCATTTCACTACCTGCTGTCCTACTCCCATTCTGTCCAGTTTGTTGAGTAGCCTTCTGTGTGGGACTGAGTCGAAGGCTTTGCTAAAATCCAGTATACTATGTATACTGCTCCTCCCTGGTCTATTATTTCACTCACCCAGCTAAAGAAGTCTGTAAGATTGGTTTGGCATGACCTTCCTGTTGTAAAGCCATGCTGTTTTGTGTCTAATTTGTTTTCTTCTAGGAAGGATATAATTCTCTCTGAGCAGGGTTTCCATTATTTTGCCTACAATTGAGGTTAGGCTTACTGGTCCGTAGTTGTTTGCACTTTCCCTGCTTCTGCTTTTGTGCAGAGGAATAACTGTTGCCTTCTTCCAGTCTTGGGGGACCTCCCCCCGCTTGAATGATAGGTTGAAAAGATCAGCCGGGGCACTGCTAGCTCATCCCTTAGTTCTCTTAGCAATTTAGGGTGATTTTCATCTGGCCTCATGACCTTATTTATATTGAGTTTCTCTAGTTCCTTTAGGACCCTTTCTTATGTAAAGGGACCCGAGTGTTTCCTGACTCTTTCCTTGTTGTGTGTTGCATTGCTGGGTCTGCACCCTTCCTCCTCCTTGGAGAATACAGAGCAGAAGTAACTGTTGAGGATTTCAGCCTTGCCCTTGTCATTTTCTGTGATCTCTCCATCCACTCTTATGAGTCTAATAAAATACCTCCTGATGTCTTTCTCTTCTCACTGACATATCTATAGAATGTCTTATCACCCTTTCTGACCTCCTTGGCTATCGTCTCCTCAGTTTCTGCCTTTGCTGTCCTGATCACTTTGTTTGCTTCCTTCTGTGTTTCCTTGTATTCTTCTTGGTTCTTGTCAGATCTGGTTTGTTTGTATTTCCTGAAAGACATTCTTTTCTCCCCGACCTTAGTGGCTACTTCTTTAGAAAACCACAGTGGTTTTCATTTCTTTTCTTTTCAGCTTTACTCACCCTTCTTATGCAATGGTTTGCAGTATTTAGTATAGCCCTTTTGAGCTGTATCCTGCGTCTATCCTGTTGGAGAAACTCGGAGGGAGTGCCTTCCACCTGTTAAGGTCTGTGTGAATTTGTTGTTTCAAAACTCCAAAGTTATGTACATACAAACGAGACACATTTTCAGGAATCTGGATTCCCACATACCTTACTTTCACCTTTACCCATTTATATGGGATTTGTTCTTGCAGGGATGGAATAATCTGCCCATTAATCATTAGAATTTCTGATTTGTCTCAATTAATTTTAAAGCTTGAAATCTGTCCAAATTGCTGAACGAAGCTATTAAATGGTGGGAAGAACTCCTCTTGATTTGATAGGTAGACCAAGGTATCATCAGCATATAATGATATCTTATTATTATAGCCATTCACTTTTATGCCCTGGATTTCCTCTGCTTGACATACGGCTTCTGCTAATGATTCTATACTGATGGCAAATAATAACGGTGAAAGAAGCCATCCTTGTCAAGTGCCTCTTTCTATTCCAAAAGGGAATGATAAGGTGCCATTAACTCAAACCTGGGCTTTAGGTTAGTGTATAACATATGTATCCAAGTCAACAATCTAGTCCCTACCCCCATATGTTCCATCACTGTATTTAAATAGGTCCCATTAAGGTGATCAAATGACTTTTCAGCATTCAAAAATATGGCAATTTGGGATATTGTGGATCTGCGCTTTTGTGTCATGAAACAGAATTTGATGGCAGATAAGGACCACTTGGCCCACCCAGTCTGCCCATTTCTCTATCTGATGGACAAGCTGCAGATTCTAGTTACTCAACAGCTTACTTCCTCCTACCCCCTACTAGAATTGCCTTATGTCTGTCCCATGCATTCTTGAATTCTCCCATGGCTCCTGACTCCACAACCTCCTCAGGAAGGTTGTTCCATGCATCCACAACCCTCTCTGAAAAAAACATTTCTAACATTTCCTCTGAGCCATCCGTCCTCTATCTTCAAATTGTGCCCCCTTGTTCTTGCACATCTCTTTTTCTGAAAGATACTACCCTTTTGTACTTCGTTAATTCCCTGAGATACTTGAACATTTCTATCATGTCCCCCCTCCCTTTCCTCAAGGGTATGCATATTAAGCTGCTTTAGTCTCTCCTCGTATGTCTTCTGGTGCAGACCCTGCACCATTTAGGTTGCCCTCCTCTGAACAGCCTCCACTCTGTCTATGTCTTTGCAGAGCTGGGATCTCCAGAATTGTACGCAGTACTCTAGATGGGGTCTCACCAACTGTCTGTACAGAGGGATAACAACTTCCTGCTTTCTACTGTTGATGCCTCTCCCTATGCATCCCAGTATCCCCCCAGCCCTCCTTACTGCCTTCTCACATTGCTTGCCCACCTTTAGGTCATCTGATATAATTACCCCAGATCCCTTTCCATTTTTGTTGTTGTTACTATCTCACCCCCCTTTGTGTACTCTTCCCCTGGGTTTTTGTTTCCCAGATGCATTATCTTGCACTTCTTTGCATTGAATCTGAGCTGCCATATATTTGACCATTCCTCCAACCTAGCCAAGTCCCTTTTCATCCTTTCCACCCCACCTTGTGTATCAACCCTGTTGCAGATCTTTGTGTCATCTGCAAAGAGACATACTTTTCCTTCCAGGTGCTCTCCAATGACATTTAGCAGTTGTCAAACATTATCTGTTAGATGGCGCTGGGGTATAAATCTGGTTTGATCTGGATGAATTCATAATGTTATGTGTTTTTGCAATCTTTTTGCCAAAATCTTTGTTAGAAATTTCATATCTTGATTTAAGATGGAAATAGGTCGATATGCTGCACATGTATCCAATTGTTTTCATGGTTTAGGTAAGACTGTCAGGATAGCGTCCTGCCAAATTTATGGACTGGACCCATCCTGCTCCAGTCTCCAAGCCCAGCATCCCCTTTGCTCCTCCCCTCATCACTCTACACATCCCCCCTCCATCAGCGCACCCACTTCCTGCCTCAGCTGCCACACCTCCGAACTCAGCTGACTAAACTTTCTGCAAACCAGGCATCCACCCATTTCCCAGAGTGCTTCAAGAAACACTGCAGCTCCACATCCTCTGCAACCCACAACCCTTCCCACCCTGCTGTTCCCCAACTGCATGCCCCCTTCCTACACGTTAAATTTCTAGGTTATCCTCAGAGTGGACTTAGGTAACCCCATTAGCCTTTTGTATTTTCTACCTTGGACTATTTCTAGGCCTGCTTTAGAGATGCTCTATATACCTTCCTGCTAGATTTACTGCCTGCTAACTCACCTGTAGGCTGATCCTAGATAGGGAGTAACCGAGATATCCAAATCTCGCTGTTATCCCATCAGCTAATTCCCCTGGAGGATGACCCTAGATAGCAAGTATCAGAGATCCCCTAATACCAGTGCTACCACCATCTGCCTACTCCAGAAACTGTTGCTATATCAGGAACCTTGCTACCTTTATTGATCCCTACTTACTCTTCTCTTTCCCTTTCTTACCCTACCTCCCCTCTACTGACCAATGTGGCCTGCAGTCCTCCCTGTGGACATCCTGGTGATGCCCCCAGATGCCAATGAGTCTAAAGCGGTGCTTCTGCTTCATGGCAGTCACATCTCAGGGTTGCTCACATGAGAGGTCCCTTGGAATTATGGGTATTAAGTGTGGACTACAGCCTCCCTATTGGAGCGCTGCAACCACATGGTCCACTGGGCCCACCACTGAGGCTGGCTGGTCCGACTCAGCGCCCATCCTTAACCCTCCCACTGCTGATGTCCTCCCTCCACCCGACCCTCACAGCTCCTGATATTACACTAGCATTGTTTGTGGTTTTTTTTTTAAATTAAGAAACAAGTTCCCTAAACAGAAAAGCACCACCAGATAACCCACCCCCCCATTACCTGGTTGATCCTGCTCGACATCCATCATCACGCTTGGCAGCATATGAAAAAGGGAGTGGACTACACATGTAGGCCTTTTTAAACTGAAAATCAACAGCTTCCCAGTTGGAGGTCTGCAGCCACATGGCCTGCTGGGCCTACCAGCCAGGCCAGCTGGTCTGGCTCAGTATCCACCCTCAACCCTCCCACTGCTGATGACCTCCTTCCACCTGACCCCATAGCTCTTGATATGACACCATCATTGTTTGTGGGTTTCTTTAATTAAGAAATGAGTTCCCTGATTACAAAAGCACCATCACACCGGGGGGAGAGGGGATTGTTTACCAGGAAAGGCACACTAAGCCGAAGCTTGTTTCCAGGTGTGACCTGGAAACACAAGGGAGTTAAGTTACTTGCTCAGGGTCACACAGTATGCAAGATGGGGCTGTAGAATTCAAGCCCAGGTCTCCAGGTTTGCAGCTCATGCCCTAAACCACAGTGCTATACACCGCCCCCCCACTTATCTTGACGATCCTGCTCCACGACCCTCATCATGCTTGGCAGCATCTGAAAGAGGAAACTGACTATACAGGCATGCCTTTTAAACTAGAATACTACATCCTCCCTATTTTTAGGTCTGCAGCCACATGGCCCTCTGGGTCCACCACTCAGGATGGATCCATCTCAGCACCTGCCCTCAACCCTCACACTGCTGACATCCTCCATCCACCCAACCCACACAGCTCCCGATATTACATTAACATTGCATTTTTTAAATTAAGAAATGAGTTCCCTAAACGGATAAGCACCACCACCACATAAAGCTCCACTTATCTGGTTGACCCAGCTCCATGTCCATTGCAATGTCTGAAAGTTATAATGGATTATGCATTCTGTCTATAGTGGGTACCTGGTGCAGTTAAGTAGCACAATAGCTAGCTAACTGTGCTCACTGTAACATCACTAATAGTGCTTTTTACACAGTTCAGAATTGGATGCCAGGTAGAAGACATGACTCACCAGCTGTTGTTTCCTGAAGCCACTGAACTAATTAAAAAGGAGTAGAAGGCAGCAAATAGGCTTGTTAAAAAACAAATGAAATAAATACTCTAACAGTTAAAGATACAGTTTACACTGTAAGCACAAGCGCCCCTCTGTAGTAGCCCCACCGCCCAAAACCTCATACTTTTTTGGTATTTATTTTAATAGAAAATCAGTAAAGTTTTGTTTTATAATGCAGCACAGGCCAAGGTTTCCTACTCAACTCAGATCATACATCTTATACACTTGACAAACATGAATGTATCCTTTATAAGAGGTTCTACTATGATTAAATAAATATAGGGATGTGCAAAAAGATCTATTATTCAGATTTGGCTACCGTACCTAATATTTGATAATATTCATATTTGTATTTTTAGCCCCCCATACCACACCTTCTAGCTCAATTCTGAATTTTGCAATTCCCCTAAACTCATACCTCTCAACCACCCTCATCACAAATCAGGGACAAGGCTTAAAATGATCAGGGAAAAATGACCAAAATCAGGGACACATCTGAAAAAATAGTAATATTAGTTCCAGAAGCTGTGTACAACATGCTGCTTGGTATGAATAGCATTTTCTTGATGAGAATTAGACTGTAACATCAATTGCTTGCATTATTTTGTGATTCAAATCCCTACTCTTAAGTGACAGAAATGCCAAATTTAGGAGGGACAGAAGACATTTCTGAGGCAAAAATCAGGGACAGTTGAGAGGTATGCCCAAACTGCCCAATGGAAACAAGAGAAGCCCATAACGAACCTCGTGTCAAAAATCCTGCTGTCTGCACTCCCCCAACCCAACAGTAACAAAAACAAACAACAACAAAAAAAACACACAATCTGACCCCACGCTAGTATATTGTGATGTAAGAGTATGGGGAGCATGGAGGCTCATCTCCAAACTGGGAAGTGGAAGGAATCTGCGGCTCAGCTTCTCAGAGCCAAAATATGATCCCTTCACTCCCAAAAACTGTGCCAAATAAATATTTTTTCTTTTCATATTGTCAAACTCCTGGGCAAGTAAGGGTCCTTCATGGCCTTCGGGGGGCATTTTGTGACAGAGCAGGGAAGGTGCTCTTTAAAGATCCCACTGCACTTCTCAAAAAGAGTAGGGAAATTTCCTGGTGTCCTCGCCAAATTTCCCCCATTCACTAAAAATACTGCCAACAGCATATTCTGGTTTAGTGTAAGTTGGTTTCCATCTTACTAGTCCTCCTTTCCCAGGAAAAAAAACAACTAAAAACTGCTTTAAATGAGAGAATGAGCAATATCAATTCCAGGACTCTTGAGAATTTTGATTAAACATTTTTCCCTTTCTTTTTTTTAAAGAGCTAGTGTAACCAAAACAGGCGGACAGAAAAATGATAAAATTAGTAATTAGCTGTAACATTTTATTTCTGAACTATTTTTCTTTTTCCTTTTGTTCTTCAGAATGTTTTATATTTAATAAGATTGTCTCACATGTGAGGAATAGTTCTCAGCCTGTCAGCTGACATATCTATCTCTAGATCTCTAGTCCCCCCATTACATCATCAGCATTGTGATCTCACTGACAGTGACATCACAGGTGATTGACCTGGCAGCTACTGAGTGGCTGTTCCTAAGCAGCAGTGATGTCACAGCCTTGAAAGAGGCCTTGGTTAGACCGGTTTTGAAGAAACCCTCTTTGGACCTGGATTGTCTCAGCAATTACAGGCCAGTCTCTAACCTTCCATTTTTAGGGAAAGTTATTGAGAAGGTGGTGGCCATTCAGCTTGAGAGACATCTTGCCTCTCCCTTCACCTATGAGTCATTCCAGTCTGGGTTCCATGCAGGGCATAGTATGGAGACTGTCCTGGTAAGGGTGCTAAATGATCTCCTGATGATGAGAGACAGGAGAAACCGTACCATCATGGTCCACCTGGACTTCTCTGTGGTATCTGACACTGTGGACCATGAGGTGTTACTCGACCGCCTGTGGTTCTAGTGTGGCCTGTCCGGTAATGTCATCAGCTGGTTCAGGTAACACCTAACAGACAGAGTGCAAAGGGTAAAAATGGGATTAGTCTCATGTAACCTGAAGCCTCTGTGCTGTGGGGATCAGCAGGGTTCGGTCTTGTCACCCTTATTGTTCATGGTGTATATGCTGCTGTTGGGGGACATTATCAGGTGGTACGGGCTCTGTTTTCACTGCTGTGCAGATGATACCCAGATGTACCTGTCCTGTGCACCAGATAAGCAGGTGTCGGCCTCTGTATTTAACTACTGCCTCGAGGAAATCCAGACATGGATGACTCAAAACTGGCTTAAGCTCAACCCAGACAAGACTGAGGTGTTAGTTGTGGATCCAGGTCATCGGGCTGTGTGGTGTTACCCCTGGTTTAGTTTTGGGGGATGTTCCTGTTGACCCATCTAGGCAGGTGAAGAATTTGGGCATGATCCTAGATGTTGGTCTGACACTTGACTTTCAGGTGTTGGCCATGGTCAAGAGTGGATTTTATCGTATCAGGAATTTCGCCCAAATCCAAGCCCTGATCCCGCCTGAGGACCTGACCATGCTGGTACACGCTTTTGTCACTTCCAGGTTAGACTACTGTAATGCCCTGTACCTAGGGTTATCTGGAGGCAACCTCTGCAGGCTGCAGCTGGTGCAGAACGTGGTGGGAAGATTGTTGACGGAGGTGAGAAGATGTGAGCATATCACTCCAGTTCTCCACGGACTGCACTAGCTGCCGGTCAGGTGGAAGATTGTCTTCAAGGTAGGGCTTCTGACCTACAAGACCCTGCACGAAAGGGGTCCTGTCTATCTGCAAGATCTCGTTGTCTCCTATCGCCTGTCTTGGGCACTCCATTCTACTGGGGGAGGCCTTCCTGGAGTCCCCAGGGTTAGGCTGCGGCACTCTGGGGACAGGGCATTCTCAGTGGCCGCACCTACCCTGTGGAACTCCTTGCCTGTTTATTTGAGGGAGGCTCCATTGGTAGAAGCCTTTAAAAAGGGCCTGAAAGACGAATTTTTTCCAGCAAGCATTTATCGATTAATTTAGTGGTTTTAATGAGATAGATAAAGTGTACGCTCCCAGCTGGAATTTTTATATATTTTGTGTATGATTTTTAACTACTGTATTGCATTGCATTGCTATTGGCTGTACAGCACCCAGAGTCTCTGGAAATGGTGCTTTTATAAATAAAAATATCTGTCTAAACATCTATCACAGTGCTGATGATGTAAGGGGGGAAACGGAGCTAGATATGTCAGCTGCCAGACAGAGTACTGTTCCACACAGCACAGCTACTAACATCAGGTAAACAATCTTCTAATTAATCAAAGAGAAAAGAAAAAGTACCTCAGATATACAAGGTAATTAATGGTTGACTGCTTTTAAAATCTAATATTCATTGTAGGCAGTACACCAACTCTTTAAATCCCTGATATGTATTTATACATACAGTTTGTGGATTTGTATTCCTGTGATAGACTTTGCATATTGTTTGTGAGAGTTTGTGATCTTCAAATGTTTTTATATATGTCATTTTACTGTAATGGCTATATTAAAAAAATAGAGTAAAAAGTATATTAAAAATATATCTTTTTTACTTGAGTGGATATGAGGTGTAGGGGGTCAGAATTAATAGTTGAGAGATGGGGTGCGCTATATTTTTTTATTTTACTTAGGCAGTTCATGGAGTATACACGAGCTACAATGTTTAGATGAAAGGAGGGAATTTAATTTTTGAACATTACAGTTTAGTGACATTTGAAATTGGATTCAAATCTGATCAACATTGGTACTTAAAACCAGTTTACCAGAATCCTTATCCATTATCAAAGAAGGCTAATTTTCAAGCTATAACATTCATTCTGGAAATCTGCCCAACTAACATTTACAACCCCAAAATGCTGATTTTACCACACACTTCCTAGCAATTTAGTTTGTTACATGTTACTCCAGAAGTGTCACAAACTTCATTGAACTCCTCATTTCTGATTTTTTATTTTCTCTGTATTGCTGCTTATTTTTTTTTGGGGCAGAAGAAAATATGTACAGCATCGTTATTACAGACACATTTTGCTGAACTCTTTTTCCCTCAGTGCCATATTTAAAAAAAAATACCATTTGTGCAGATTTTATTTTTTGTAAAGTAAACAAAACAATTTAAAAATGTATAGTTTTACTTAATGTTCCATTTAAACAGTCTTTTGCAATGTATGACTTGTGTTTTCGTGCACTTGTTAGGACAGTGATACAGTAGTAATAGCATTAAAAGTCTTGTTGTCTACAATAAAGCTGTGCCATCAGCACTTACCATATTGAATGACTATGGCAGAAATCTAATGCAGAAATGATTTGTCGGAAGAATTTCCTGGCCTCTTTTGGTGTTAACCTTCCCTTTTTTACCAGATAGTCGAAGAGCTCCCCACCGGAAACATGTTCTAGTACCAAATACCTACAAACAAAAACAGGACTTCAGCAAAAATAGCAGTGAAAAAAAAAGTTGTGTGTGATAGGAGAGAAACCACAACTCTTGCAGTTCCCTGAAGAATGATTTAGTTGTTTATTCAGTGAATGATTAAAATGCTCAAATAATCCTGCATTTTCAGACATAGAGCAGTTAATTATTACTGATTTTTGGAACACATACATCCAGAGGTCCAAGTTCAACCAAGCCACCTTTTTTTCTTTTTTTTTATAAACTCAGTTTATAACCCCCCTCCTGTGACCCTCTGGCTAGGACCTCCTTCAATCCATTGAGGCCCCCTTACCTGAGCTCACAGGATGCCACAGACCACCCATGTCTCACCACTGCATTGCCCTTCTGGCTTGCCTCCTGAGGCAGGGTCTGCTAACAGTTCCTCTGCAACTCCACCCCCCCATATCCAGCTGCCCGTGGCAGAGGTGAAATTTGGGCACTTCCCTAGGAGTCAGTAAAGGAAGCCTGACTGTAGATGTGAGCCAGGTAGGGCTTCATCTGCCCAGTCAGCACTGATTTTCTCACATTTTCTTCTCTTCCTTGGGACATGGCCATGAGTGATGCACATGGCATGCATCTATACATGCGTAGATCATGCTGGCATCTGCCCCTTCCCAACCCTCCCTTGCTGTAACTACAGTGGAAGCCATTGCCACGTGTAGTTATGGCACGCTACCTGGCACACCACATCTGGGTATTGGTTGGAAAATCTGCAGTCAGATAAATATCACTTTTCTGCTATTTTCCAAAAATCGTTTTTTGTGGTAGCTCATCATGATTCAACATGAAGATGGCAGATGCTGTACTCCTGCCATACTGTCACCCAGCCTTCACTAGATGGCAATTAATTGGCGGAGCTTGCAACCCCACCGAAGGAAGAGAGCAGACTGTCAGATATTCTATCGTTGTTCCCCTGGCCTGCACCCAAAGACTTGAGCTCACTCCCAAACCTCAGTCAGTGGTGCTGCAAGCCACAGTGCTACTGCAGCTACTTGCCTTGTTATAGATGAAGTTTCAACATCTAGCACCCAATAATTTCAATCAACTCATTCCATTCTTCAGATCAGAGAAACCTTAATATATTTTCTAACTGGCATGATTTTACAGCTGCCTCATTAGTCATTAGCTGCAGTCACCTTGATTAGATGTATGTCATAATTCTGCCCCACCCATCCATACAACCTAATTCTTTAGATTTAGTTGGTGCCATAAGTGGTACAAAAATAGACATGGAGTGCCTGTGTTTCATAGAATAATTCTGCATCCTGCAAATCAAAGAAAATGTGTTTGTTTATTTATTGACTACTTTAGGTAATATGGTGTTATTGCCTCTGTCTTAAGACTTTTATAAAGCACAACACTGATCTCAATACTATATAGTTCTTCAATAATACTTACCACAAATGTGTAACTCAGAAACCCACATGGAGTTAACTATTGTAAGGCCAGGTCCCTCCTTGTGTCTAGGGGCATATGGTAGCATTTCTCATCCAAGGAGGGCATGCTTACAACCAAAACACTCTGTACCTCTAACTCACCATACCACCATGGGTCTGGGCAGGCAGGAATCAGGGACAGCTAATAACACACAAGGGTACCAGTAAACATGAGGCCAGTTTAAGAAGACTTTAGAAGTGTGTCTAATTATTTTTTTAATTATCTAAGCAGTGTCAGTAGCTCATTAAATGCCTTTCAAACAGAGTTATCAATTTTACTCCCTATGAAAGTTACTTTCTCTTTCCATTTTTTAACATTCGTAGCTTAGTGGGCAAAATCAAAGGATCTCAAGCAAATTCAGTACAGCAACTAACGTCACTGAGTTTGTGTCTCCAGTCGAAAGATGAGATGGTTTGCCCTGGTCTTCTGTGTACTTGTCTCAAGCTATTCTTTAAAGCTCCATTATGGCCCCCAAAATAACACATAACTTTCACATAAGACAGAAAAGAACAAGCATGTGTAAATGCAGAATAAGAATGACTTCCTTATTCCCAGTTCTCAAACTACAGTAATGCACTTTAACCCCAAAGTAATGAGAGTGTTCTTCTCCATCAATGCTACAGTGTTCCCTTTCAGCAGCCATCACTCTCTTTTCAGAAAATCTATGACAACAACAACAAAAGTCAATGGAAAGTTAATTTAACTTTATGAATGATTTTTCTAGTCACTCGGGGTTTCAGATGCCGAATGAGTTTGTGGGGTCTCTGTGCTTTGTAAACTGTGAAACAGAATTTGGAATGTCCACAAAAATATAGTCATTGAATGTAATCATTTTCTTTCTCATGAGAATTTGTACTTTATTGTAGTGCTTTGCATAAAATAATACAGTATAAGTTAACAAAATTAAAGAAAATGTAAAGTCAGAGAGGGGCATATTGTATAGGAAAGGCAATAATCTAAAAAGTACAATTTTTAAATTAATTTCTAGAATCTAGATCCTGGTTTTCAAGTCACAACCACCATAGCAAACAAAAAATCCTTGCTGGGACTGCAGCTCCAATGACAGCATCCTAACATTAGAGGTGAATCAGTGCCTGTCTTTAATTCACAGTGTGATATAACTGTCTATGCACTATCTATAGCTGGAATACTTCTACTGTGCTTGTTCAACCTCCAGCTGCAAACAAGGACCACCACCGTCCTTGCAAATGCACGCCCCTGTACACACACACACACACACTCACACACACACACACTCTTAAACTTAAAAGAGAACATCACTCTCCAAAATATCACATTTTCAATAGTTTACCAAAGATCAACTTTTTTTATCAAACATTCTGATTTACAATTTGATTTGAAGTGAAAGACAGACATGTCTATGGTTTCATATTCCATGAATATGTTACTATAGTGGAAATGCTTGAACAACCGACTCTGCTACTCATCAAGTTGATAATAGCCATTCCTACTGCTGTGTTTCTGGCTGGCACAAAAATAGCTTGACTTGAAAATGTTTAGGGAAATTATCGCAGTCAGTAAAATTAGCAATTTTCTTAATGCATGTCACAATAGACCATATCCTTCTGACAAAGTTGGATACATTTATGACATAAATTAGCCTTTTACCATACCTCCAACTCTCACAACTACTGTATCGGTATCAGTGCTTCATAGTAGTATAGTTATGTTTAGCCATACTATTGCCATGAATGTCTAACTGAAAGTTTCTAAACAAAAGTCAATGGTTCCTTGTGCCCATGGAAGACTTGCTGGGTACAGGAGGCAGCATGGCAACCTGCAAGATGTTTCCGGGGAGCATGGCATTGTGCAAGATGCTTCTGGGCACAGCATTGGCAATCTATGAGGTACAGTATTTTTCCTGGTGGAAAGCAAGGCAGTCTGTGAGGTTCTTTTGCTGGGTGGGGAGGCAATATGGCAACCGTTGGGATGCTTCTGCCTACCAGTTTTAGCAGAAGACATGGAGAATCCAAGGTTCTGATCATTTATGTTAGTGCTGTAATGGTTCACCACAGAAACAAATCACCCATAATGTAAGGAGGTAAATCCCATATAGCTGGAGGACAGATTCAAAATCATTTATACATGAATGGCTGATTGCTTATGTTTGGGTTAAAGGAGGTCCAAGAGCCACTGAAGTTCAGAACATGGCTGTGTGGCTACTGTCTATTTAATTTCAGCAAGTTTAGATAAAGCAAACTATCTGAAGATCTGGAGCTGATAATGCTGGGTACATCAAAAGGGGATGACCAGCATAGGAGAGGAGGTAATCCTGCCACTTTACAAGTACCAAGTCAGGTTCATCTGGAGTACTGCATACTGTTCTGGTCTCCCCAGCTCAAAAGGGACATTGAGGCAGTTGATGAAATAGAAAGCAGGGCTACCAAAATGATAAGCAGTATTGGGGGCAAAGAGTTATAAACAAAAACTGACGGCCCTTAACATGTTCAGCTGGGAATAAAGCAGGCTAAAAAGGTACATCATCTCCATCTTTCTCAAACTCAAAAATGTTTGACAATATTAAACAGTCAGAGACAATTTTGTAGTCTGGTGTTCTGTTGCAGGACACAGGAACACACACCCTGAAGCTCAGGGGTGTTAAATTTATTTTTATTTATTTTTAGTCTTTGGTAACTGGGTAAGGCCTCATAGGCACACGTGTCTATTTTCAGGGGGACCTGGGAGCATTGGGAGGTTAAGTGACTTGCTTAGAGTCATACAGTATGTGGGAATCAAACCCAGGTCTGTTTGCTGGATGCATCAAGCTCATTCACAGATCATTACTCTAACCTCTAGGCTATACTGCCAGCCCCAGAGGTAACATTAGGAAGTACCTTTTTTCACAGAGGGTATGGAGCAGCCTAGCAGTGGAAATGGTGGACATGAAGACAGTATGTGCCTTTAAGGTAAAGCCTGGCCATATTTTTGCTAATCACTGGATACCCAGGGTGCTAGGGCGTGTAGGGAATCCCTATAAATTGGCACATGTTTGCACAGTGTACTTAATTCACCTCTGCTTATGAAGAAGGGGGTGTATATGATGGAACAAGAGTCATTCTGACTTTAAATTGCTGTTACTCTGCTACCATTTCCAGCAAAACAAGGACTGCTGGCATCAGCAAACCACAGCCTCATAACATTCCCAAACAACTTGTATTTCCAGATATTCCAATGATTATTATCTTCCAATATTTTACAGGCATAGCCTGCAAAAGCTAAGAACTATTTGGGGGGTTACTAAAGAAAAGTTAAGTTTTTATGTAATTAGACCTCCATAGCAATATTTCATCATGCCCAGATTTATGCCATTGCTATTTATTTTTCATGTATAGGACTAATAAATCTGAAAATATTGAAGAAGTATGTTTTAATAAAAAAATATGTTAGGTATTTGAATCAATTCATTGTATTGGTATATTTATTTTTATTTATTTCATTATTTGGAAAATAACCTTTAAGCAAAATGCTCTTTTTCAACGGTTCCTCGTCAAGATTAGGGACAAGATTAATACAGCAGGTACAAAACAATGAATAAGGTTCTCATTCAACACAGTAAAAGGTACAATAGGGACAACACAAAAATTCAGCTACAGATGTGGTACAAAATTTAAGTGCAGGTACAACAATGGCAGGAGGAGATTCTGTTACAACTGAAGCAATGAAGGGTTGAGTTCTACATTAGGGCGCAAAAGGTAAATAAAGAACTTACAGTTCAACAGGCAGAGCCACCTGCATACAGGCATTGTCTAGGATTAGGTGGAAAGAAACAAGGCAGGGTTAGTGCAGGGGAGGGGGGAGGCTAAAAGCGATGAGAGCATGAGTAGGAAATGCAAAAGGCACAGGAGGGACCAGAGAATAAGATAAGTGCAGCGGACAGGAAACTAGGGCTACAGCAGAGAAATGGGTGGAAATGAAGAGATGAAATGGGAGAGAAATGGGTATATAGCACTATAATGTATACATCCATGAAACTTTAGAGATCATTATCTTCATAACAGTAAATGTTAGAGGATAATGCTATAAAGCATTGAAAAGTTGCACTGTCATCGTAAGTATAAAGACAATGCACTGATGTAAAAATTAGTGTACTGTTACATCGGAGAAGGGTGACCAAAATGATAGACAAAACAGGAGAGAGCTACAAGAAAAGACAGGCTAACCTCAATACAGTATGTACTCCCTAGAGGCCAGGAAGGAGATGGGCACAGGATTAAATCCTTTCAAGTATTTGAAGGGAATAAACAGGATGGACTGCCAGCCACTATTCAGGCATAATGAAGGGTCCATTACAAGAGGCCATAACTAAAAACTGGTAGGGGGAAATTTAGGAGGGACACAAGGAAGTACACCTTCACAGAAATGGTGGTGGGGAAGTGGAGCCAGCTATCAGAGGAGTTGGTCAATGTGAAGATAATTACAAGGTCTTTTTTGTGTGATTATTTCTTCCTAGGCCCCCCAGTCGGCTCTCTTAAATCCTCACATCCTATCCTCCGGCCGCTGTCTGACCCACACCGGCCTCCTGCTGAGGTATCACCTTACTGCCCCACGGATTACCCCCCGTGGTGGGGTGGCAGGGGTTATCAACTCCCCTACCAAGACTGGATCCACATGGTGATCCCCTCAGCAGCTGGCACAGGTGCTCACAGACAGCCATCAAGCCACTGTGACTAGGGCACCCATTTTCCACTTTTTTTCTCCCCTTGTGGGAGCGCAGCATGCAATGCCACCAGTGACTGGGTTCGTGCATGCTCCTGTACTCACCCTCCATCAAGTGGCTGTTGCTGCCGCATCCCCACCCCCTGTTGTGCGGCTCCATGCCATTGAGAACCAGCCTCCACTAGGGGTCAGGTGAGCACCAGCCTCTGGAATCCCCCCTCCCCAGAGATGGAGAACAGTCCATTGGACACTCAATCCATCATCTCCCTGCCAAGCCCCGGTGACCCGTGCTCATTCCTGAACACAGGTCGCTGGCGTGGTATGAGGTGTGGCATCCAGCACCTCAACCCTCAGCACCACTGGGCTGGCTGATGATTACTAGTTTTAAGAGGGTGTGCGATAGACACTGGGGCTTAGCAAAAATGGTGGAAGGGAATGGGAAGTACATTTGGTGTAACAAACAGAATAGAACTACTGGGTGGAAACTCAGTATTGGACCTGCTAATGCTAAACTGGTTGGGAGATGGGTATTAACAGAGCAGACAAGATGGACTGCAAGACTCTGTCCATCAATTTCTATGTTTCAAAACTGCAGTTTTGACATGCCACAGCCATGCTGACAAGATAAAGTTGCAAGCTTTCATTTGAAAGAACAAATTAAGTTTTTAGACCTAACAGTTTCAAATTTCACTCACTCTTATGATACTTTATAAAAGAAAAACTTTGGAATCATTGAGGGCTAGGCTATGAAGTTAAATTTTTCAGTGATGGCTTGGAGTGAAGTTAAAGGGACACTGTCAATTCTTTTATTGACTGCTGACTTACTGTATTAAAGATACCCCTGTATCCCCCTGCTGTCTTCAATAGGGAGATAGTATTGTATTGTGGTCCCCGATTTTCTATTCTGATGATTTTTTTTTTTTTTTACCTTTTTGATGATCTCTCCTAATTCAGACAACCCACTCTTAATGTAGCTGCCCAGTGCTCTGGCATGTTCACACAGCAGGGACAAAAGATGCAGCACATCATAAAACACCATGGTGCAGGAACAGGTAGCTAATCCACAATCAATAAAGACACCAAAATCCTGCACTCAGGAACACCAGCTGAAATTAATGCTGAATTATTATTGTAGCAAGTTACAATCCATAGACAATGACCTTGAGGACCTGTGTTCCTCAGTGCTTCGCCAAACAATTAGGCCTTCATTTCGGGGGGGGGGGTCAGCTCACAGGTCCCTCCCTCTAAACATGCTAGCTCTTAAAGATACAGTACCACCTAAATTTGATTGGTAACATCCATATGACAAAAAATATATAAACGTTTCAGCCACTTATTCACTTTTAGACATTTTTGACAATACAAGTAAGAAAATAAATTCCCTAAAAAAAGGAGGGAAAGGTGCAAAGGAAAGTGTCTGGGATATGCTAGGAAAGGTACTGTGTTGGGGATGGGAAGTGAATGTGAGACAGGATGAGAGCTGAAACTCAAAGCAATACCGAAAGTTACATCAAGCCAAGTCTCAAGAGTAGATACATAGGAAAGAACTGTTAAGATCCCAGTGGATCACACTTTTTACAGATTATCATTAAAGCAATCCTAAAGTACTGTATGGGTGTCTTTCTTGGTTTGTCTAAACCAAGAGGACTAATACGGAACTGGACTGCATGTTTGGACTGGATCCTGTGATAATCTACAAAAAGGCACTAAGTAACATGTAACAGACACATAACAGGACAAGGAGAGTAGACAGACACAGGTGATCAAATGTATGGTCACCAAGCAGGTATCGTTCTTAAGATGATATTATTTTTTAGTTTAATTTTTTTAGATAATGGGGAAATGGACTTTTTCATTAAGGCCCAATGGTGAGATGGTGTTTAAAGAAACCATCCATTGTGATTCCTTTTGGAGAAGTCTGTTCACTCTATCTCCACTTGTTTGCAGTGGTTTATCACTTTCCAAGGCTTGCTTGTTTGTTTGTTTATTTAAAATCTGGAAAAGTCCATGGGCCAAAGACCCATTTGCATGGACAACCAGATGACAATACAAAAGAAGAGAAACAAATATAAACATACAAATCAATAAACACATCCTGCAAAAGTGCATTGATGGACTGGAATCACGTGAATTTGCAAAGTGAGTCCCCAGTGCACTTCCATCACTGCTATTAACAATGGCCCTCTCGTGTGCCTGTATACAAGTTTTGAGTGAACGGACTGTTCTTCTGGCATAATGTTTGTTACAGAGGCACCAAGCAATGTACATGACAAACATTGTGGCACAATATATGAACTGTTTTATCACCACCCTTCTGTTGTTGTGAGTTGTATGTATAGTTCCCCTTCCTGGGCGTACCTACATTCCTTACAGTTATCACATCTGTGGAATCGTATGGGTTCAGGTGGTAACCAGTTATGAATGTTTGTCTTTTTACTTGGGAGTGGCTAGAGACCAACATGTCTCCCAGGTTTTTGTTTTTTTGAAGGTGATACATGGGCAGGCTCCTACTTCATGTTTCAAAATTTCATCAGTGTGTAACATAGGTCAATGACAGTAAAGAATATTGCCTACTTTTCCAGCCAGGCAACTGTACTCCATAGGGAAGGTGACTCTATATGGATCAGTTTCCATTTCCAGTTTGGGTGTAAGAAGTGTTTTTTTGTTTATGTCATTCATTCTTCGTAATGCCTGTTCCAAAGTGTGCTCATCGTAGCCCCCTTCTCTGAACCTTTCAATCATTTCTTTTACCTGAACAATAAAATCAGAGTTGTTGGAGCAATTCCTTTTCAAATGGATTAACTGGCTGTAAGGTATTTACTCTCTTAATTTTTTTGGATGGAAATTCCCTGTGTGTAAAACTGCTGTTGGCAGCAGTTGATTTTCTGTATCCTAGTAAACATACAGTTTGATCAGGAACCATTTTTAATTTTACATCTAAAAAAGTACTTGATTCACAACTCCTGATGTGTAAATGTAAGGCTGACACTAGTGTTATTAATATAATTCACACATTTATCAATGCCTGAAAGCTCCCCTTGCAAAATACATAGTATGCCATTGATAAACTGGATCGCTGGACCCATGTTGAACTCATGCATGGACAAGAGTTTAAACATTTTTTTCCTGTATCACCTAAACATAGTTTTTGACAGTAGACATCCACCTCTTGATGTAGGTCTCATTTAAAAATGAGCCATGAAACTCAATTAAATTTACGTTTGAAATTTAAAGCTGTGACTCTGGGCATGTGTACACTGATTAGGTCATAAGGGAAAAAATGTCTAAACTTGGCCCATGAGTTTAGCATAGCTCCAGTGCCATGTTGTTGTGTGAAGGCACAGGAGCATCCGGTGGCCATGCTCAAAGTGTGCCACCTGAATTAGAAGAGACTATCAAAAAGGTAAAAAAAAGCTATCAGATTAGAACATTGGGGACCACTATCTTCTTATTGAAGACTAGAGGGGGCTACAAAAGCATAGCTGATATTGGGAGTCAACAGTCAGTAAAAAGCTGACAGTGTCTTTTCACATGGCTTTGTTATGTTTATACAGTTTTCATTTATTGATGTACATGGAATCAAGTGTCAAACTGTTAGATGGAGCTGGACACTCCTTGATATAATACTGGCCACTGCATCAGAATATACTATGGGTATTCTCTCAAGGAGAATCCGTCTTTTTCTTCTAGTTATTCCAGACATATTTATGAAATCATGATCTTTTTACATGGGCTTCATCTGTTTCTGCTGTCTATACCTACCCTGATGTCACAGTCCTCACTTGTGATGTAAGAATTATTTCCAGAGCAGCAGAATGTGATTTCACAAGCAGAGGATATGACTTCAGTGCAGGTATAAGCACCAGGAGCAAATAAAGTCCAAAAGAAAATGATTCTGTTTTCATGTAAATGTCTTTAGCAATAAAAAAAGAAAATGCTTGCAATTTCACATTTCTGGTGAGTATTTTTAGTAGTTGTCACTGCCAATTGTGAGTAGTTTGCTGGAAACTTGAAAATATCTTTACATATCAGTACTGAAACTGGTGGCCTGTAACATGAACAGGCTTATTTTATGCCTCCCTTAAAAATGCATTTGTAACAATAAAGTGCACAGCATTCTAGCCTGTTGGGGCCAGTAAAGTACAGTCACACTTGCATAGAGGAGACCCAAGTTCCCATCATGGACCCAACTCCCACCAAGGGGCACAGGAGTCAAGGGAGCACTGTGGGACTCTAGGAGGAAGGGTGCCCCCCCATCTTGGGCTTCACTTCCTCTTGCAGTAGGCAGTAGGCAGAAGGGCAGGCATGATGTTGCAGATGACCCCATGACATCTGCTTCACAATCATCCACACCCCACATAGCTCAGAAATGACTGAAGCAAAATCCAAATATGGAAATAGGAAAACTAAGTAGGAAAGAAAATCTCTCCTCTGCTTGCCATGGAATCCACTGATGGCTAGACAGGACTCTCTATACTCCATGACCTGCCTGTCACCCCTGTGTACTTCCATCTTGGAGAACTGGAAAAAGGAGCCCTGCTGTGGAAGGAATCCACACAAGAATATTTGAGTCCATAAAAGTGGTAGGGCATGCTGGGGGCCTGCCATGCAGTGTTGTGGTGGGAGATGAGTTAGCAGTCAAAATACAGGAATATGAGGGTATAAAAGACACCAAGAGGGATGCTGCAATGATTGTACTTTGAACTACTCTCTTTCTCAGAGTAGTGTGCAGCTAGTCTAGTCTCATAATTTTTTTTTCTGAAAACTGGTGACTGGGTAAGGTACGCTGAGCTGAGGCCAATTTCCACACATGGCCCAGGGGAAGGGGACAGGGTATGGAAAATATATAGCACAGACACAGTTTGCAGTTACAATAAAGTGCTATCAGAATACATGTTGAGCACAGGTATAAGCGCAGCATGAATACACTAGGCAAAAAAAAACAAGTGCCTCAGCCACACCTTTGCTTGAGTAGGATAGCAAATGCAGGTGAAATGTCAGGGAGAAGGGGAAAGGGAAGGACTTTCAGCTGATACCTGAGCAAGCCATGGGAGGCGGTGATGCAGGGAACTGGTTAAAAAGTGTGGGAAGACAGTAAGAAAAGGCTGACTGTCCAACATAGGAACAGGGATTTGGAATGGCAAAGGGGTGAGAATCCTTGGAGTGGTGGGAGCAGGAAACAGAGCACATGAGGGAGAGAAGTGATGACAGGTAAGAGGGAAGGGATCCAAAGCAGTATTTAGATATAAAGGAGGTGCAGTGGATCTGGTGACATGAGGGTAGAGGGAGAATGGATAAGGAGGAGTAAAGTGAGCAAAGATAAGTATGGGGGGGAAGGAGTTGGTAGCACAGTGGCAAAAGGAGATGCAGATGGTGACTAGTTTGGCCAGGGAGGAGGAGAAGGGGGAAGTGCCATAGACCACTTCTGCATAGTCGAAGACCGGGAGCACTATTCTGGTTACAAGCTCTCGGTGGACCTGTGAAAGCAAAAAATCTTTATTGTAGTACAAGGCATCAAGTTTAGGGCAGTGCTTGGCATGGATGGTGTTAATGTTGGCAGAGAAGTCAAGCTTGCTGTCAAGCCACAAACAGAAGTACCGGAAGGATTGAACCACTTCTGCAGGGGAGTCATCTAAGGTGGAGATGAAGGGCAGAGTATGGAGTGTGGACAGTTTCTGGCTGATGCTAAAAGGTCATGGACACAGTTTTTTGTGTGTGTTGACCTGGAGTTGGTTGGATTGCAACCAGCACAGGACACTGTGGAAGTCTTGTTGAAGCAGACCTTCCACAGCTGTAGCAGAGGGACCGGAGGTATTGATGACTGTGTCATCTGTATACATGTGAATATGTGAGCTGACACAGGCAGAGGGGAGGTGGTTAAGAAAAATGGAGAAGACTATGAGATGCTAGATGGATCCTTGTGGGACCCCAGCCTGGATGGGAAATGGGTCTGACTGTGCTAAGGCCCTTCAAACTTTTAGAATTTCAGTGACCTTCCTTGTTTGAGTTTAGTACTGAATATAAACAGCAGACCTGTATTTCTAGATTTCGCTTTCTTTCTTTTTTTAACCTTTTATTTATGCAATGCATACTATAGTACTTCATGAAGTAAACTATAATCAATTTACCATATTGCACTGTACTGAAACATTTCACTGTTAAAAAATAAAACAGTGGGATAAGATTTAAGATGAGTCCACTGAATGGTCCAGTGGCACTGGCTGGTAGTGCACTTTGCTACCATGCAGAGAAAATCAGATCAGTTCTGAACCTGACTCCATCCCTTTGAGTTGGTGGTGTCTTGGGCATACTTTGGAGGCAACTGCAAATATACCAGGGTGGGAGGGTTAAGGCTGTTCACTCAACAGCATCTCTAAGCTAAAAATGGATGGATATGTCCCCATGCTGTTGACCACCGTGGGCCTCCCCACTGCTTCAGTGGGAGCATGTTTCCTTCTAGGTTAAATCTGACCCTAGAGGCCCCACCAGAATGAATAAGCTCCAGAGCTGAAAAGTGGAAGAGCTGTACTGGAAAGTAACATGATTGACATGGACCAAGAGATGATGGGGAAGGAGCAATCTGAGGAAGCTGGCTGGCTGCCTGAGCCAGACAGGGGACAAATAACACTAATTAAACATAAAATAATGTCCATCAAGAAAGGCAGGAGATCCAAATAAAAAAAAGCATTTGTCAGTGCCGAATGTTGTCTTGCTGACATTGGCATCAGTAGCATAGGAGTTAAACAGATGCATAATAGGAATGGCAGTGAAGTATGAAAGTGACGTCAAACCCCACATTACCCTACAGAGACTGACAGGCACTGAGGTGTGCCTTTGGGCATCGGCCATAATGTTCATGGCATTTTCAGCTCACCCCTGCAGTGCGACAAATATCGTAGAGTCACATGTGCTGAGGATTGGGCACCCCTCGGCACACAAAAATAGAGTACATTATGCTGACAGGGACTGAGCACCCCATTGGCAAATTAACTTGTGGGGGCGTGCAGACAGGGGGATTGGGCACCCCCGTCGGCTTTCAGAGGGACTGTGAAAGGTCGCTGCTATCCCTCGGCTCCGGTGGGGATTATGAGAAGCTGACGGGGAAGCCGTCGCCGTGTTGCTTGACGGGGACACCAGACAAGGCAAGCAGTAATTGGCTGCTGCAATCAGAGACCACCCCGTGGCACTCCCTGACTACGGCGGCTAATTTCTTTTAAGGTGGTGGCACATTTCTCTACTGCTGTCACAGACAGCGTGATATGCAATTGGCGCCACAGAGCCTGGCCACAAAAAGCAGTGGCGCCATTGGCTGCAGCAGGGCCACACCTCCGAAATCTGCCTCTCCACTGAAACAACCACAATAGGTTATCTGCGCTGCATATGCAAGACAACATAACAAGGAAAAAAGTAAATAGTTAATTAACTCCAAGGGCATGTGTTTGTGCAAAACTATTGCAGTTCCCTGTTCACTTCAAAATATGTAAATGCCACAAGCCAAGCAATGACAACCATAAAGTAGAGCATATAAATGGACACCTCAAAGAGTTATAGATAGTTAAAGATCTAGAAAAAGACTGTTAAATAAAATAGAGCATCAACACTTCAGTCCATGTCTCCCAGGGCTGTTTAGAAAAATAATAAAGCAGTCTTTTTTTTTTCTTTTCTTCTTCCGTGTTGAATTTTTGTGCACATAAAAACCCCTATAACTGCCCAGGGTCTCAGAACATGTATTTCTTCCCTTAAATGTTATTTCCTGAATTAACTATTTTGCAAAAATGCTGCAGTATAGCATTTCATCCTGGTGGGCTCTACTGTACATCTAGCTGGGAAGGGTAAAGACAATGAAATGAAAATGTTGCCCCAGTTTCCAGAAACTCCTCTTTATATGTAAGTAACTGTCTCCTGTGTTCTTGTGTAAGTGCCCTTGGGTCAGGAAATATGTGATTTTTTTTATTTACTTTAAAAAAACATTGCACCCACCCTTCGTGGTTTGTGTATGACTACATCATGACCGGTCTCAAATTCAAAAGACATTACAATGATTGCAGAATTATAATTTTTTAATTATGTATCATTTGATTTAGCTTCAGTTTGAGGCAAAGTCTTGAGAGAATCATCACGAGTAGTTGCTTGATGTTTTAAGGGTTTAGAGGGAATCGTGAAAGCTTTTAAGATAAATGGTAGGTTTAAAGCAGACAGTTCTAAGACAGAGATAAGCAAGTCTAAGCATTTCTTTCAGGGTATTAAATTCCAGATCAACTTTATTAGGTAGCACAACCAGTCTCATTTTTTTATTTCAAACTATTCTTCACAAGCTCTTTTTTCTTCAAGCTATTACTGATCTCTCCTCCTCTCTCTCCCCTCCATCCCTTTCTGTCTTCGCTACCAGTACTTTCATAAAAGAATCTGAAGAAAACACACTTAACTCAGTATTTCCCCCACACCAAAGCTGGCATTAAGTAAGCATTAAACCACGACAAAGGAGGGCTTTACTAGGGAATTAATGCCTGGTTTGGGGGGGAGGTGTTGGGCCACTAACCGGGCATTAATTCCCTAGTAGATCCTGCCTTTGGAGTGGATTAATGTGCTTGTAACATGGCAAGCATGGTCTAACATAGTGCAAAACATTGTATGGACAAACACATGCATTTCATTGCAATACATACATATTATGGAAATAACGAAGAAAAGTATGTTTTCAGTGGAACCATATCTGTTAATATGGTGGTGTTTATCAAAAATATTACAATATGCTTGGTTTTAAGGCAACTGAATGAATGTTACAATACCATATTTTTTGAGGGAGAAACGTGTACTATACGGTTGTAATACACTCGGGAAACCCCGGTGTCAACTCTTTATTATGCATTCTGGGATATCAGAATGCTGAATTTGCATAATCATCTCCTTTCTGCAATAGTACACTGATGAACACTTTCAGACAACTAGTTCTATTGACACAAAAAATACTATGCTTGTAACAATGCCTAACATTAAAGATGTGAAGTGCCCAGTTTTGTTCCAGTCGTATGTGTGGATTCCAAGATGCGGATAGTAAAAAAAAGTTAAAAAAAATCTGTGTTTTTTGCTTTTTTTTTTTTTTGTCATCACCTGAGACCTAGATGGTTTGCAATTTTGGTCTGAAATTCCCGGCGTAGAAAGGGCTTGGCTCATAGATGTGCCTTTCATTGGTTTGGTGAAAAAATATTAATCTGTTCCATAGTTAATACATTTTAAAATGTTGGTTCTGAGCAAGCTCAGTATGGTCTTTTGGATAGCTACATGGAATGAAAAAATAATTTGGGTCCATACAAAAAAAGTATCTTTTCCTTGAATGGGGGTGACCCTTTTTCATGAGGAAGAAAATCCTTACTCGTATGGCCATCATTTTGTTTCCATTTTTTCAAAGCCCACAGAAATTACATCATGTACAGACACCAACACATGTATCTTGGTCACTGGAACCCTGTTAGGTGGATTCTGCACTGAACTGTGGATCTTAAAATGGTTTAAGTGCCTTGACACATTTTAAATCCCCCTAGCACTGTTTGCATCCAGACTACAATCTCCTTAAAATGTTTTAACAAAAATGTTTTTAAACCCTGCTAGATACCTAGTCTTAAAACTGTTTTTAAAAACATTTTAGAGCTAGTATGGTTTTACTCCTGTCTGGACAGGAGTAAAACATTTTAGGCTGTAACAGTTTCATTAAAACAGTTCTAGATTTAGGGTGTACAGGCAAGCACAGTTCTGAGTGTTGGAATTAACACAAAATAGTTACAGGGGGAACAGGTTTAACACCAGCAATGTTGGACACACTAAACCGTTATCAAAAATGGTTACTGAATAGTGTGGAGGCACTGAAATGGTTTTGCTAAACTGATTTTAAAATGGTTTTCAAAAACAGTTCTGTAGTGTGTACAGGGTGAAAAAGGTTATTGCGGTAGTTGAAAAAGTGCAACCCATGATAACTGGTATAGAGGATCAAAGTGATGAGGAAAGACTGGTGGCCAGTCACAAGTTCACCTAGGGAGAAGCACTATGATTTCATTATTCTGCCACTCATGGGTATCAACAGAAATATTTTTACCTGCATTTGTTTATAACTGTTGACCAGGAAAGGCACACTGACGTGACATTTCATTTCCAGGCACATCCTGAGGGCTGAGTTACATGACCTATTTTATTGACAGGTGAATACTGGTCAGGGAACTGGGAGAATCCCCATCTCTTACAGTAAGTGTTAACTTTCACCTGGACAGCAACCCACACAGAGATAAGAGGAAGAGGATTTTGTTTAAGATCTCATAAGATCATTCCATCAATGCAGCACATCACTAGTGCTGTATTACAGAGCCTGGATATTGTATAAGCCCAACTTTCTGGTGTGGGACCAAGATGGGGAGACAAGCGCTGAAGCTTATAGGTGGTAAATTCAGGAATTATGTTAGGAGGCAGTTCTCCCAGAGAGTAGGGAACCTACTGAACAGTCTACAGGCTTAGTGCAGAATGCGATTGTCTGAGAATTGTGCTGTACTCAATGTCACCAGCTCTAGCAATGGCATCTGACATTTCCTCCTGAGGATTCTAAACTATTTGTATTTTTGGGGTTGGCAATAGTACTGCTGATTATGAATGCTGCAGTGTGAGGGTTCAGAGGAAATGCCCCCTGCCTGATTTGAGAGCAGTTAGTGGGGAGGGGTATGGGGTGTGCAAAGCTCCCGGATTCTTTACTTTTTTTTTTTATCAGTTTGGAATCCTTGGAGAAAATATTATCTGCCATTTCTACAGAGACATGTTCTGGACTACTGCCCAGTCTGCCAGTCAAGACAGTGGATATGAAGGCAGCGTAGGTCTATCTTCGTAAGTATGGACAAGGTTCTGTTTACCAAGGCAATCACATGACACCCTGGTAAGTAGATTGGGTAGGGAATCTGTATAAATTAGTATGTTTACATAACATACTGATTCAGCCCTGCTTATGAATGGGGGTGCACAGAGGCATGATAAATCTACAGTCCTTTCCGATCTTAAGCTCCCATGTTACTACGTTAGGTCACAACTGATGAAATACCATCTTGCAATATTTTTAAAATAACAAACTAAATTAACAGGTACTCTCTAGATTCTGACTCATGGGTCTCATGTTAGCAAAACTCTGACCTATGAGTCTTACGTCACCATGTACTTTCAATATTTTACTACTGGGATTGTCATAATAGTTGTTGTAATAAAAGTAGTCAGGCAGTAGTGGGATTTGGCAAGGGGACAGCGATAGCAACAGGGGAGTCTGGGTGGCAAGGTGAGTGGGAGGCTTTGTCTCCTGGACTGCAAGCTGGCATCCTCTCACACTTACAAGTTCAGAGAGCTGGCAACACTGCAAGTGAGATTTTATCACAAAATTTCACCTTTGTTCATGAGTCAGAAAACTACAGTCACTCCAAGGTAACAAACAGAGGACATTTAGAAGGGGGTTTCTCTTTTGTGAAAACATGATAAGCTGAATGATGCTACAGTAATTGTCTGGTATAAGCCCTGAGGCTTCCCAATTTGTTTTCCATGATCAACTCTAATGCATTCCAACTTGAGTATTATGCACCTCCTTGTAAGATACCTGGGCCCTTGCAAGTCTCCATAAAAAAGTCTCTGTAAAGCGCTGCTGTAAACATAAAAGGTATGGTAATGTTTCTGCTGTTGCAGGGACAAAACAAACTCTGGAAATTAAATCCGAACCCCAATACCTATATTAAAGCCTATGCTTTTAACAGTCTAAAAGCACATTATCACTGAACACCAAGCAGAATTAGCAATTTTTCTCTGTTCAGTTCAGAAATAATACTTTTAATTTCCTGACAGTGCAAGACAAATTGAAATTCTCAGTGGAGAACAGTTAAATAGTGATTATCTGTCGACATTACAAAGTAAATGATTTCTTATAATATGCCTGAACGAAACCTTGACATGTAGATACCAAAGATATTGAGTTTATATATTTTTGGGAGCACTCAGGTGGGAGACGCATACCCAAGAATATAATGATACCTCAGCACTATGTAGCCTGGGGGACTTGAGTTTCTAACAAGGTGGCAGCAAGCTGAGAAATTCTTAGAAAAGAAGTAATCTGGACAATGCAGTGCAAAATTCAATGACAGCACTAGAAGGCATTCATTTAAAAAATTGATAATATCTTCACTGGCAGTTCTGACCTGGTTCAGGATGCAGAAAGGCAAAACAGAAGTTTATTAATGATTCATGAGCAACATAAACATGAATCAATACAGTGCTAAAGAAGTTTTGTTTTCAAAAATGTGAAAAGGAAAAAAGAAATCTTCTCTTGCATTAAAGGTATGGCTACCAAAGTGACTACTCCCTCTTTCCCCAATGTCTCCCCTTCATATACTCAATTTTTTCACCCCCTTCTTTCCTGCTGACCTCCTCCCCTCCCTCCTTTACTTTTCCTTCTGTCTTATCATTCCTACTACTACCCTATCTACTCCGTGATCCCTCAACCCCTCCAAGGGTAACAGCCTTGATGGTCTTGACCCTAAACTCCTACATCTCTCTGCCCCTGCTATTGCCAACCCTTTTAAATCACTTCTAGGCAACTTCTTTCATTGCAGCAAGATTCCTGGGGTATGGAAGCATGCCAAAGTTATCCTCATTCAAAAATGGGGTGACCCCTCCTGCCAAATGAAAATAAGGCCCCATCTATTTGCTCCCTGCACTGGCTAAAGTGCACAAAACACTTGTATTCTCCCAAATGTCCCCCTTTCCTGATTTCTCTTCCTTTCTCTTCTCCTTCTGGCTTTCAGAAATCTCATTCTATTGTTCATCACTCATTTGACTTACTGATCAGTCCTAAAGATGATTGGTCAGGCCCAGTGTATATCTATTATACATGTCAACCTTGTCATGGCTTTTGGCACTGCTTCCCATTCCTCCTACTTGACAAACATGTAAGTGTGAGCCTTTCTGACCTTTTGTTCAGTTGTCTCCATTCCTGCCTGTCTGATAGGCCTATGTCATTTCAAGTAGTTGATGCCCTATCTCCCTAGTTTGTAGCTCCCTGATCCCATCCAGATTTCCATTTTCCTCAAGGGCTTCTTCTCTGCTAGTATCCCCATGTAAATTCACACTTAGATGGCATTGTACCCCTCATCTCAAGCCTCTGTTCCTGGGTAGAAGCAACTCAAACAATGCAAGAACTGGTTCCTACTGAACCAACTCTTGCTTAATGCCACAGTAACAGTGTCCATGACTTTTGGAACTAAGCAGTAACTTGCCAGGTTCCATAATACTCCTGTTGTTTTTACTCTTAATAGCTTTCCCCTTGAAGAAGTCCTTCACTTAGAGCACCTCGATGTGTGTCTATATCAAAGTAGCCCAATAAATGAGGATCTAAGATGACTATAGCAGCTGATCACTGAGAAGCAGAGCTCCTGATTGATAACCTGAAATGGGAAGAAAGACAAAAGGCCAAAGAGATCTGTGAACAGTGCAATCTTTTAAACACAGGAAAGAAATGAGGTCTTCAATGGGTTCTGGACTCTGGATTCGGGTCCTTTGGACCAATCGAGCTGGTAAAAATGGCTACCAAGAAAAATGCCAAGCTAGTAACAGCTCCAGTTTGGGAGGGTAATGCCTCAATTTACAGGTAGTAGTTCAAAATGCTGTTAAGAAGATGCTTGGTGTTTGATTAAAGGAATAAAAGTGGAAAGACATTTCAGTATTGGATACTGAAAGATTCCCTTAATAAAAATCCATTCAAGAAGTAAACAAATCTTATAACTAATTTATGACTGCTGGACAACTGCTTACGTTCTGTAGTTTTTCTCCCAAAAGGTGCGGGGCATACAGTACCTAATGGAATCCCACTAGCTGCCATATAGAGTTCAACTCCTCTGGCACCCAAAACCCATAATCTGTGGATAGAGGACTGACAGGAGGTTGCCAAGACTGGTAGAAGCTGCAGTTCATTAGGCACCTTCTGCACCATGCAGAAATTACACCATTGATGGTCATCAAAAGTTGTTTGCTGCTGTGACCAGAGCACTGCACCAAATGTCACCCTGATGCAACCTGTGTTCTTCTCCCAACCTTGTCACCAGAACCAAGGGGATGGGCACTATAGGTGATTGCAGAAGCCTTCAGGACAATCATTATTGGTGCCAGTGCCCTGAACTGCAATGCCTCCACCATGTTGGGACCCCTGACCCACACAGCACAATCAATCAAAGAGCTAGAAATCCAGATACAACTCAAGCAAGTGTCTGGTTAAGGAATCTTTTCAGGCTTCTGATGCTTTTTGATGGAGCTATGGGCCATTGATGGACCTATGGGGCATTGAGGTTCCTATAAGATGGCCAGCTGGACCAACAGAATTGGACCCTTGACTGTGTGCTAAAGAGGGGACTGTCTCAGAGTGCAAGCTGCATCTGAGGCCGGGGAGGTTTTGTGCTGTGTCATTCTCTTCTCAGACTACATGTCTGAGTGATAAGCTATCTGCTGCTGCCAGTCCTAGTAAGATGAGCAGGTGAATATATACTAGCTAGCACAGACACAACACTGCAACAGAGTGAGGCAACAAACCAAAGCTGCGTATATGTCTTCCAAAGTAGGCACTCTAGCCAGGTATCGGGCTGCCTCCACCCTGAAGATCTGAGAGCCAGAGTATGTGGGCTGGCACTGGGCCTCATAGCTGTGGGAGTCAGTGTGTGACAGCAGCCAGATCTACAGGAGGAAGTGACAGCCACCAGTTGGAGAGAGTGAGACAGGTCTAAAGAGGGAGTCCAGCAAGACAGACAGAAACACCCAGAGTGGAGTGGCGATCCAGAGGTCTTTCCATCCAAGAGGAGACTGTTGGTCAGGTGGAACTGTGAGTGCACTGCTGGACTGCTTCCCACCCCCCCCCCTTCAGGGGTAACTCTGTCTGCATCTTTTTTTGGAAGATGTGTTGACAACTGGCCATCAAGTTCAATAGGAAAAATCCACATTTTGGGGTCTACTTGTGCCATTTTGGTAACTGCATGCCTTTGGGAAGATATTTATTTGAGCATGTTTGCTCTTATTTTGAAGTGCACCAATGCCGGCTTAGCCACAGCATCTTTCATTGGACCAAAACCACTGCAACACTTGAGGTACCCACTGACTGTGTCTTAAAGTGGGATTCCATATTATTATCAGAGATTTGATATCAGGCAGGAAGGCTACTGTGCTGTTGTGGTGTTAGGGATGGCAGAGTCAGCTGTGCCTAGCAAAGCCGGGTCAGTGGCAGCCGTATATAAAGAAATCCAGCCTCTTCCACATGGAACTTAACTAGCTGCATCCCAGTGGTGGGGTGTCAGATTGTTAGGTACCTGCATTAACTATTTTTCCCAGTAGGCCCTGGTTGCGGTTAATAAAGTTGTATTCATGCAGTTTATACCTGATCTCATTACTGACAGATTTAACACTGTGCATGTTCACTGGGGGGGAACAGTTATATTTGCTTAGGGTCTTCGGGAGGTGTGAAAAAAAGTCGGGAAGTGGACTGGTACAGCATCCCAGGGGTTTGTACTGTTACATTATTAGACTCACTTGAATCTCTCTCTGGGTGGAGGCACTGCTACTTCTTTCTCTATCAAATGCAAGCTGACTCCTTGCTCCTGTTGCAAGCTGGGGAGCATACTCACCCTACAGAGGCCTTACATTTACTAAATAAACATAGAAACATAGAATGTAACAGCAGAAGTCTGCGGTATATCTGTTCTTTAAAAGCTTAAAATCATAAGAATGCCTTAAGATATTTGTGCTTGTTGGGTATACATGCGTCACCAGAATAAGGAGCAGATCTTGTGCATGTCATAAGAAATTTTCTTTGTTCAAGCACTGCGTTTCCCAGAGGAAAATAAACTGCGTATCCAAAAAACATACGGAAGTCAATGCAAATGACAAAGAAGCATTATTCAAATCAAAGTGAAGTTTACGATAAGAGGCAAAATTGTGCCAACATAGCAGGAACTGACACAAGCACTATTTTGTGCTCTGACCCAGGATCAGAGCAGACTTCCACCCAGAGTTCACAGCCCAAGCCTGCAACAGTTCTTTTTCTTTGGTGTTCATGTTAGATCGAGATGTGGTTCTAATGAGATTGTAAGAATTTGAGGTGGGCTTGAATTTATGGGAACCTATGTCCATATATTTCCTGAATTGTGTCCAGCCACACAAGAGAAGGAGAAGGAGGAACATTTAGATAGTGCCTTCATACACATTGTATCCCAAAGTGTTTTACAAGCAATTGGAGGCTGGTAGTGCAGTGACTGTAAATGTGCACTGGCAGTCATTTTGCACAAAGGATGGCACACTCCTATAGCACAGCATTCCTCTCGTACTGTACCTGTGTGTCAGCATTTATGTTATGAGCCCAGTCCAATTGCGGGACTAGAACCCATGACCTTCTGGCTCAGAGACAGATGTGCTACCACCTAAGCCACACTGACACCTACAAACCTAAATTAGACATTTTAGAACTTGGAGCATCATTCTACTTATGATTTTCAAGTAAGGTCAAGGTACTGTTCAACAGTGAACCATATATTTTTTGAATCTGAACAGTTGTCCATTGTTAAAGATCAAAATAGGTCACAGGAAATGAAAAACCTATTCCATGCTGGCTCATTGAATACTGACAACAGTAATGACTGGTAGTTTTTCTCTAGGTCTTGTAGTGCCCTAAAATGCTGAAAGTCTTTTCCATACATTCTTTTCTGTTTTTTCTTCTTTACACTCATTGGAATCTTTAATATAGACCTGGGGAAATACCTATTTATAACTTTGGGACTACCATTTCTTTATTTAGCATTATTTGTTACGACTATTATAGTATACAACTTTTTACCTAGTCTCTAGTGTCTGTTACAACACATAGAGGGTTTTCTGGCTCAGGAATATTTGAGTAGCTTTTGATGTTTCTGTATTGACTGAAAGGTCATAAATAAATTAAAATAAAAAGGAACCTTGATTTCTACTACCACATCAATATCTTCTATAAAAAGTCTCTTCCTCAGGTTTAGTGCTCTGTTTCGTAACACATCCTGCTTCCCATTCCTGATCTATCATTAGGATATCCTCAGTATGTTCCCTTCTGTGTTTGACTATACAGATGTGGTATAATGTGCAGCCTTCTGAAACCAGCATGGCCTGACTGATGTCCCTTTTTCTACTGCTTTGGCTTAAAGGGACACTACCTTTAGGCCTCAAAGTGTTACTAGTCTAAAAATCACATGTTACAATTGATCATGTTCTTTGGAGACTGCTGATGCAGCTGGTTGCTTGATTTTGATTTTTTAAGTGAAAAACAGACTGCCCACCATGCTGGTGTTACCACACAAAAACATGTTTGTCTACATTCCTTGACCGACTCCCATTGCATCTTTCCTGAACTTTGGAATACCTGTAACACAATCTAGCCCCTCATGCTGCAGTGGAAGTAGAGGAGACCATTGCATCATGAGTGTCTTCACTGTTTGGGGGGTGTTGCTAATGTTCAGCACATGTGAAATAAGAGTAGATCAAGGATTTAAAACAAAACAAGGCTGGGAATAACAATACATTAGCCTGCATTTCAGTTCTGTTAAGCAGTGAGGCAGATAAAACTACCAGCAACATTAATTAGTTTTAGAGAAGGTAAGCAATCATAAAATGTGGGGTTTTAACAGCAAATAATACGACGCAAAAAAGGTTGACAGTGTCCCTTTAAACTGTCCCCATTCCACGCTCATCACTGTGTCCTTTACTCCAGCCTCTCAGTGTTGCTCCCACTGCTCCTCCTTTCTTTCCAAAGGTTGGTTTACCTTGCCCCCTCTAATCCAACAACTTCATCATATTCTGAACCTTAATTTCAAAGCCTCTACCCAGTAGACTGTCTTGTCCTCTGACTTGTGCAGTCTCTAGAGGTTCCAGAATGCTGTTGTACAACAGAAGGATGCAACCACACTATGTGACCTTTGAACTGTGGTACAACAGCATTTTGAAAGGGATGGAATTCTGTACAGGGCAGTGCTCTACTATACAGTATTATGTTCTATTTCCTAAAATTATATTTTGAAAGCTATAACTTTTAAACTGTTAGGATTATAAATTTTTTTTTTTTTAATGAATGAATGCTTGGAGTCTGATCAACATAAATAGATCATAATGATATAGTTTGCATATGCTGATACATGTCTATAGATGTCAACATACTGTGTATTCTAAAAAATAACAGATTTTAAAAATGCTTTGGACCATTTCAGGTTGTTATAACTTGATGCATGGAAGATGTAGCAACGTCATGCATTAATACTGCTCGTCAACTTAGCTGACACCACTGTTTCATCTTAAAAAAAAAAATCAACAACAACTAAGTTTCTAGCCTTAGTGGTTCCAGAGTTATCTCATTTCAAAGAAGTTATCTTTGGAAAAATGTAACTTGGGAACTGCTGAGGCTAGAGACTTAATTTTGTCTTAAATGAAAACTCAGAGTAATAGTGTTAAGAATCATTCCTGCTGATCCTTTGTGCACAGTATGTGGTGATACTGTTCTATATATAGTATATAGATACTATTTGAAACTGCTTTTTAAGTACATCATTGATACATGTTTTTTAGTTGCAACAGCCAAAAGACAGCAAAGACATAAGTTATACTACTTTTTGTATTGACTAGCTACTATTTTTGTATCAATACATAAAATTACATGAGCGTTTCAAAAATCGTTATAATTTTTTTGCACTTTTTCTGACTTGTGTCAATACTACACATTGTTAATTAGGATCTGTGTAGTTTGCATCTTAATTTGCATTCATCTTCTGCCCTTAATCATGTTACAAACATTTCACTCTCCCCTTTAGCAAACAACCCCTACTATTCCTTGCTTTCATGGATTTTGTGTGTAAAAACATCAGAACATGCATGCTATAATATCACAGTGCAATGTAATATAGAGCTGCAGTATGGATAGGAACAATTCTACTTCTGCTGGTGGAGTTCTGGCAGAATGATTATTCCATTTCCATGAAATTTTATAAAATTTCCATGAACATGTTGTCATTTTGTCAAAATTTAAATTTCAGTTATTTCCATCAAATTTTAACAGTACTAGATCAAATCACACCATGTTTACCATGTTCTAAGACTCCACCATGTGGGAGCAAAGGAAGTCATGGGTACTTCAATTATAGGATAGGGGAGGTAGCTAGTGCCAGAGTCGCAAGTGGCTGGAGTTAGATGCATGGGTTCTTCAAGGGAAGGGCAGAAGAGCTGAGTAGCAAAAAAATAACAGACTCCAACTTGGAGAAAGGTAGCATACAAAGACAATTCTCACTTGAAAGCAGGCATACCTCTCAACCACTTGCCTCATAAATCAGGGACAAGGCTTAAAAAAATCAGGGACAAAGACCCAAAATCAGGGACACATCTTAAAAATTGGTACTATTCACTCAGAAAGCTGATAGAATAAGGGGATTTGTGTTAAGATGCATTTTCTGAAGAAGAACAAGTTTGTAACTTTAATGTTTGACAATATTTTGTGATTTTAATCCACACTGTTCTGTCACAAACACACAAATTTTACTAGAGACAGAGGACAATTCTGAGGCCAAATCAGTGACATCCCTGAAAATCAGTGACAGTTGAAAGGTATGAAAGCAGGTTATATGAGAATTACACCCTGCAAAGTTGACTTGTCAGACAGCCCAATGCACCTGCATGCCCAGAACTTTGAGTCACTCACACAGACCTGGCGAAAGAAGAAAATGACTGTGGCATCAACAAAGAGAAACACTAGTTATTCCAAAGGGATAGGTCCTTCAGGAAAAGGAGTAGGTGACTCCCTTTTCAAAGCTGTGTGTCTTTGAAAAACAAGAAGGAAATCTGCATGACAAGCAAGTAAACTGAGTCCATTTGCTCAGACTTGGAAGGGAAAAAAAGCAGGGTGGAGGAGATCGGATAAAATAGTCACTCAGAAAGGAACTACAGGACTGCAAACAGCTCAGTGGAGATAAATAGCTTCAGGTGATAAGCACTTTATGAAAGTTAAATTCTACAAGTAGAATTCTGGTTGCATTATCTATTACACTTCCATGGAATTTTGAGTATATTTTGCCAATTAGTAGCATGTAAAATTTCCACTGTAAATTTTAAACTATTAAACCAAATTTCTTCAGCTCTGATAAGATTCCAGGACCATTGACCTTGGTTGTGCATGACAAATTTGGGGTATATACCTGAAATGACAGCCGAGGTACAGTACAAACATCCAAGTTTAAAAAAAAAATCTGCACAAACGTTTACAAATAAACTGTGAAAATATGAAGTCATGTAACAGACTTTACTTAACCAATTCTCTCCACAGAGTTTCAAAGACCCAATTCCCTTGATGGAGTTTCTAAGACCCTTTCAGGAAAGTTATGCTTGCAAATCTTCAGGTATCTAGTGGCAATCATGGTTGATTTGTGAACAGAAAACTATTTTCGGATAATTTTGAAAAATAGAAATTGCTAGCCTTTTTGTCCCTTTAAGTTCAAAACCACTCATATAAACTTTGCATCCCGTTAGGGCTCATTACAAAATGTAAGCATGCCAATTTGCAGGTCGAAAACTGCAGACACAGCTAAATTATGACCAAATAGAGAATTTTAAAAAAAATTCTGAAATTAGCAAACTTTTGCCAAATTCATTGAATTTCATGAAAATTCCAAAAAAGTGGAATTTGCTAATTTCACCCATCCCTAAGCTGAAGTATTCACACAGGAAGCTTCTTAGGAAAAGAAACAAAAAAACATGTAAAAGACGACCTAGATATGGCACAGCAGCACGAGTAAGGCCATCATGCCCAGAACAAACTGCAATACAATATGAAAGAACAGGGTTACTAGAGGCCAACATAAGGGTAAAACAGAAGAAGGCTTGAGACCTCATTGTGTACCTCTCCTACTTCTTAATAGTTTTATCCTAGAATGGTATTCACGATCAAGTGCACATCAGGTAACAGACTAGGGAGAAAGGAATGGCAGGCAGTAAGTGAAGAACAGACAAAGTGAATGGGAGACAAGAGTGAAGACAGGTGTGTGAAAGTCGGAATAACAGCACATAGGAACATAGGAAAACAAGAGCCTGTAAGCCACAGGCCTTTGTGATTCATTTTGATTTATACCTGGAATTATGTATTGATATTTCCCATGTATCTGTCCAGAGCATTCAGTGAACTACTTTCAACCACTTCCACTGGTAGTCGATTCCATAGGTTCACTACTCTCTGATTAAACCAACTACCCTTTCTATTTTATTTATACTTTTCTCCTTCTAACGGAAATTTAAGCAACCTGGTCTCCCTTTCAACTTCCTTTCTTTCTAGTCCCACACATTTCCAAGGATCTTCACTGTGCATTGCTTTGAACACTACACATAAATCTCCATGTAGCATTCTGTAATCAAGGGAGAACATTTTTAGTTCCTTCAGTCTCTCATCATATGTTTTCCCTGACATATTTTTAATACTCCCAGTAGCCTTCCTTTGAATTCTTTCAATAATCCAATACTGTTCTTAGTATAGAGGGCCCAGAACTGTACACAATACTCTAGGTGTGGTCGAAGCATTGCCCTAGGCCTATACAAAGGCACCACCACCTCCCTCTCCCTACTCCTAATGTTTCTTAATATGCACCCCAAAATATTTGTAGCCTTCCTTGCTGCCTCCCTGCATTGTTCATCTGGCAGAAATTTATTATTAATAATTACACCCAGACCCTTTTCTGAGTTTGTTTATGATAATATTTTTCCTTCTAGTTTATAGGATGTCATCATATTTCTTTTTCCCCAAATGTAAGACCTTGCACTTATCTATGTTAAACATAAGTTCATGCTCTCTTGCCCATGTCTCCAAATTCAGTATCTCATTTTGAAATTGTTCAGCTGCTGTGATATGGTTGACAACTGTCCCAAGTTTTGCATCATCTGTGAATTTGCAGATCCAGGCATTATGTTTTGGCTGCACTGAACTTATGTAAACTTTAAACAGAGTCGGCCCCAAAACAGATTCCTGCAGTACACCTCCCCAGTCTGACAGATGCGCTGTTATTGATACTCTTCATTGTCTGTTATATAACCAGTATTTCTGAAAAGAGCAAGAAAACAGAAAGAGAGAGGTAACTAAGTATAAAAGTGAAAATGTGAAGTGTAGCCATGGAGCAGGGATTTCAGAAGACAGGGGTTGGAGGAGGAGTGGATGTGTGTGGGAGCTTGGCCAGAGACAAAGGAATGTATGGAAGATTGCTGAATGCCCTGCTGAGGTCTTAGCATAAGGTAGGAGTGAGTCACAAGAGTGGAGGGAGTAAAATGATGATGGCAAGAGTTGAGGAAGCTGAGATAGCAAGGGAGGGATGCAAGCCAGAACTTGCAAATAAGAGAAACACTGTGAGATAGGTGCTTGCTGTTGGAAGAGTAGAGAAGAGGTAGTAGTAAAGGGGGAAGTGGTGAGTGCAAGGAATTGCATAAAGAGGAAGGTGGCAGAAGGAGTAGAAGAGGGGACCAGTCTGGTATGGGTGGATTTGACAGCAGTTCCATACAACTCATCCCCATAGTCTAACACAGGGAGGATCATTTCCCTAATAATCTCCCACTGGGCATGAAGGGTGATACAGAATAACTTTTGCCAACATAGCAAACTAAGCTTAGAGAGGAGTTTGGTATGGATGGTAACAATATGACAGGAGACACTGAGATGACTGTTCAGTCAGACACCCAGATAACAGAAGGAGAAGACTTTCCCCACTTGGGAGCCATACAGGGTCATGAAGACCAGGGGAGTCAGGATTCTAGCACATTGCTGCTGCCTTTTACCAACAGTCATAAAGACAGTCTTTTTCATAGTCAGGGTAAACTAGTTGGTCCCAGGAGGAAGAATGCAGTGAATGGGATTTCTTAAATCCAGACTAGTAGGGGCTAAGAAAAACAGAAGTTAAGTAAGGAAGAGAGTTAGGAGAGAACCAGATGTTCTCCTGTTTGGCAAGAAAAGAAAGATAGGGCAATAGTTACCTGATGCTGAGGGAGGGGGTCACAGTCTTTGTGGAGGGGGTGACTCTCTTCTTCCAAGCACCAGCAACTGAGACAGAAAAGATTAAGGAAATCAAAGACAGGAGATATAATAATGCTGTCTGAGAGACAGAGGTGTTTGGGGTCACATCTATCAGGGCTATTATCTTTGAAGGGGTTTAGGGATAGTAGATCTGAAAGAGTGTTATCCATGGTAGTGGAGAAATAGGAGGGGAAGAGGGTGAATGGAGAGAGAAGAGGGCAAGTGACACTGGGCACAGGTGGAGAAACACTGGTTAAAAGAGACAGCAGTATCAACAAGGTCAGTAAACTGTTGAGTTTAATAGAAAGACAGCTGACTGGGTGAGGTGATCAAAAAGAGCATGCACTTCTTTCCAGAATTTAGAGGTGTAGTTATTCTTATTCTGAAAGTTGGAAGCAAACTGTTTCAACTTGGCTAGCTTGGTAGCCTTTGTGTAGGCATGGTGGAAGTGCTTGTACTTGGACAAGTCTACTGTGGTGATCCAATGGTCTTGTTAAGGCTTCAGGCAGTGTCATGAGCATTGATGCAAGTGATGAGTTCAGCAGTGATCCAGGAAAGTGAGAGCCCTTGACACAGGCCCTGAAGATAGGAGCATGCCTATCATAAGCAGTGGAGAATTTAGCATGAAAATTTCAGAGGGCATCTTCTATATCTGAAGATGAAGACATGAAAGAGAGACCAGTGGTGGAGAGGTCAGATAGGTGGACAGACAGGTCGAGCAACATATGGGACCGGAATGGAATGACCTTAAAAGAAATTTGGAATAGTTGACATTAGGCACACAGTAAATCATGTGGTGGTCATGCAGTTTCACAGGGAATGTCTGCATCCACAATGCAGAGTTGATGAGATGCTAGAACTTAGCTTGTTTTTTTTTTTTTGAAATTTAAGTTTATTGATTTTACAGAAGACAACCCACAAGACATAACAGAGACAAAGTTCGTAGAAAATACATGGTATAACAAAAAAAAGGGTAAACAACCCCCACCCCTCCAACAAACAAAACAATCCCCCGCACCCACTCCCTACCCCCACCCTCTCACCCACCCGCTTCCCTATCCCCCAACCAAAAAAAAAAAACTCCGCTCTCCCACTCCCTACCACCCACCCAAACTGAGTGTGCCAGGCAAACATTATATCTGAACTGGATATTTAACATAGTAACAATTCAGGAAGTGCTCCCACCCTCAAATCAGGAGATGCAGGTAACAGAATATGAGACAAAAGAGATCATCGCGAGGCATCAGGTAGGAGGTCAGGAACTCACTGGTGCAGATATAATGTATACAATTTACCCCACCTTTTCTGAAACAGATCCATACGATTGCGCGAGCTGGCTACCAACCTTTCAGCATTGAGGTAGGCAGAGAGCTCGGTCAGCTAGTCAGTATAAGACAATGCCAATTGATCAGTCCAATGTCTAAGGACCAGTCTCTTAACCGCAATGGACACCAAAGCCATGTGATACCGGTGTTCCACACTATCTATGCTAGCATAGTCACCCAGAATACAGATCTCGGGAGTGAAAAAACCTGAGAGACCTAGTAAAGGATCTAAGTTATCCTGAATAGAGGACCACAGGGGGGCAACTTTATTACAAAACCAGAAAATATGTAGAGGATCCCCTTCATCTTGCATACACCTGGAGAAAAGAGGAAGCCTTTTGAGTTGGAAAAGCTTCTTAGGGGTATAATACATGTTATTCACAATATAGTATTGGGTAAGCCTAAATCTGTCCTGAGTATGATATTTGTGGAGATCCCTCCAGATGCGAGGCCAATTCAGGGTGGACTCAGGAAACAGAGAAGGCCAGATACTAGAACCCACAACAGGTTCCGAGAATTTGTAATTTAGGAGAAAGGAGTATATTAACGAAATGGGATGTGGTTTGGAAGCAAGGGTTAATATTTGAGAAAGGAAGGGATAGACTTCTGGCTCATTAAAATGAGTGCCAAACTTCTCAGCAATGAGATGCCTCAGTTGGTAAACTTTGAAAATTTTAGCATTAGGAATGGTATGCTTATCGAGTATGTCCACGGAAGAAAGAAGGAATCCTTGGTCATAAAAATGCTCCAGATTAGCTTCTTTAATTTGTGGAAGCCAGTCGGGAGTAATCATCGAATTACCCAGCTTAATATTGGGGTTAAGCGTAATCGGTTGACCTAGATCCTTCTCGGGAAAAATATTTACAAAACGTAAACATTGGAAAAGGGACTTAAGAGATACTAGAATTGTATGGTCAGCTATCCACTGTGAAAGTACAGAAGGGGAAGTATAGAAAATAGCATAGAGATCTATTCTAGATTACGAGAGGATCGACTTTTCAATTTGGAGCCAAATCGGATGAGAAGAATCAGGATTAGTAGGGAACCATCTCCCTAACTTAGCGAGATGGGCCGCCCAGTGATAAAGCAAAAGGTTGGGAAGCCGAAGGCCGCCCTTATCCTTAGGAAGGGATAGTTTAAGAAATGAACGCTGAACTCCTTTACCTCGCCAGATAAAATTTGAGAACATCACATGGAACTGCTGCAAGTAAGAAACAGGCAACCAAGGATTTAATAGGTTGAGGGGATAGAAGATACGGGGAAGAACGTTCATTTTAACAATATTGATCCGGCCCCAAAGGGAAATAGGAAGGGTAGACCACCACAACAAATCTTGCTGAATGAGGCTTTTAAGATCATCTAGATTAAGTTTCTTAAGTAGAGAAGAATCCGTTGAGAAATGAATCCCTAGATATTTAATTGACCTGGGGGACCATCTCATACCAAAGTTGGCGAGATCCTGCTTATACGTATGAGTGTTTAACAGGAAAACTTCAGATTTAGAAATATTCAGTTTATATTGAGAAAGGGCACCATATCGTCTGATGATGTCTAGTGCACATTTTAGGGAGTCAGCAGGATGTGCAACATGCAGGAGTATATCATCTGCATAAGCAGAGAGAACTAGCTCCTGTTGATGCACTAAACAACCTTTGATGAGTGAGGAGGACTTAAGCTTAATAAGAAGGGGCTCCAAATATAGATTAAATAAAAAAGGTGAAAGAGGGCAGCCTTGCCTAGTACCGGTATATAATTGAAACAGCGAAGAGAAAACTCCGTTACAGTATATCTTGGCCGAAGGGGAGTTGTAAAGAATCTGGACCCACTTTAGGAAAGAAACCGGAAAATCCATCCTAGCCATCACCACCGAAAAGGACCAGTCCACACGGTCAAAAGCCTTCTCTGCATCTAACTAAACTAGGGCCATAGGGAATTGAGATATGCAGCGTGTTGAGAAATGTGGGAGAGAGTTCTTAAATGGTCTGATGGGGATCGAGAATGCACAAAGCCAACCTGCTCTGGACTAAGGAGGTGGGTCCAGACTTTCTTGACCCTTTCAGCCAAGATTTTAGAGAGAATCTTCATATCGTAATTTGAAGAGATATGGGTCGATAGCTCGCTGGGTCAGTAGGGTTTTACCTGGCTTGAGAATTAAAATAATGGTGGCTTCAAGAAGAGTAGAGTCTATGACGCGAGAAGAAACAGATATTCATAGAGTTTAAGAAGTATGGGAGCAAGATCCTTAGAAAAACCTTATAGAAATTTGCAGGGAACCCGTCCGGACCGGGTGCCTTATCCGGAGTCATAGAAGCAATGACCCCTTCTATCTCAGCCAGAGAGATAGAGGCAGCCAAGGTCTTCTTGTGGGGCGGCAGAAGCTGGGGAATATCAATATCAGTTAAGTACGCTGTAATATCTGAGAAGAAGGCCCTGGGGGGGGAATGCTACAAGTCTCGATGGCTGAGAGAGACCTGGGGGTGGTGGTGGATGTCAAGATGAACAACTCTGAGACTTGTAGGAGGGCAGCAGCCAAGGCCAACAGGATGCTGGGATGCATCGCTAGGGGGATCACCTCCAGAAGGAGGGAAGTGATACTCCCTCTGTATAACTGCTTGGTGAGGCCGCACCTTGAGTACTGCGTGCAGTTTTGGAGGCCACACTTAAAGCGGGACATTAACCTCCTGGAGAGGGTCCAGAGGAGGGCAACCAAAATGATTTGGGGATTGGGGGACAGGACCTATGAGGAGAGGCTCGAAGAGCTAAATATGTACACATTGGAAGAGAGAAGGGACCGGGGGGACATGATAGAGGTCTTTAGGTACATGAAGAGGATAAATAGGGGAGGAACAGTCGGGGTGCTTCGAAGGAAGGAGGAAGGGGCACTAGAGGGCATGGTGGAAGCTGGAGGGGGAATATTCAGGGAGAAAGGAGGAGGTGCTACTTCACTGAGAGGGTGGTGGAGCCATGGAATGCACTGCCTAGGGGCTAGTGGAGGCAGAGACAGTGGAGAGGTTCAAGAGGGGGTGGGACAGGTACAGGGGAAGGGTTCTGAAAGCAAAATCCAATGCAGCAAGAATATCCGGAACTGGGAAGGGAGAAGCCAGAGAAGGCGAGAGGGACAGCAAGGTCAGCACCCAGGCTGGGGACTGATCAAACGAGCAGACACGAAAGACCGTTAGGCCTATTCTGCTGGCATTTTAGTATGTTAGTATGTAAGGCGGGGTATAGGGGCAAACTATACAAATCCTTATAGTAATTCTCCAAAATCCGCACAATTTCTCTGGGAGAAGTTTTAATGGAGCCGGCGGGCGTTTGTAAGGCCGGGATTATTCTGGAACCCTCTAATGTGCGAAGGCGCAGAGCTAAAAGCCTCCCGGCCTTTTCACCGTGATCAATATACTTAGCCTGAGTTTTAACAAGACAGTATTCGGCCTTTTCTTTAAGGAGGTCAGTGTATTCATTTTAACTGCCAAGAGGGCTTCCAAAGAGGATAGCAGAGAGGCAAGAGAATGGGCAGCTTCTAATTCTTTGATTTTATTCATTATGAGAATGCCCGCTTGCTGGCTTTTTTCCTTGTGGAGGCTAACTTAATTAGCTCTCCCTGAGATAACATTTTAGGGAACACCAGATAATATCAAATCTTGAGGTAGACCCAAGGTTGTCTGCCAAAAAGAGAGAAATAGGATCTTATTTATGCCACCGTATGGGGATCTTTAAGTAGCTGGGTATTAAACCTCCAGGTAGTGTCCCGTGGAATTCAGGATCCGAGAAACGCTAATCCAGACAATTGCATGATCAGAAAGAATAATCGGCTCAATGCCAGACTGGAGGAGGCCCGGGAGAAGGGTCGTACTAAGCAAGATATAATCTATCCTGGACCATGATCCATGGGGTTGGGAAAAAAACGAGAAGGCCCGAAGAGAGGGATTGGAGAGTCTCCAGGGATCACACAATCCTAACATATGTAAGAAGTCATGTAAAGCCCTCTGCGTGGATGTAAGTGGCCGATTACCCTGGGGATCTCTATCCAGGGAATGAGAAGGTGAAACATTCCAGTCCCCCCAGGATAAGTTAGAGGAAGCAAGGCACTAATTTTGTCTGCCAGAGTCATGAAAAGTCAGGATTTCCAACGGGACCATAAATTGAGCTCTAAAACTACGGTGTTCCCATTAAGGGAGCCTTTGGCCAAAACAAACCTCCCATCTGGTCCTCCACTACTAAGTCTCTCAGAAACAAGACATGCTTTTTAATGAGTATAGCTACCCTTTACTAAAATTAGATCCACCTGCAACATAAATCTCATGAAAGTCGGATCGAGATAGCCACTTAACCTCTGCACTGTTTAGATGGGTTTCCTGAAGAAATAATATATCTATTTGGAGCAGAGTGCAGTGATTGAAAACCTGAGTCCTTTTGACCTTCTCTCTGAGCCCACGCACATTCCATGACGCTATTTTAATAATACCTGTAGCCATTTTAAAAACAGCGTGAGAGAGAGGCAGGTATTGAGACATCCAGAAGCAAAACAGAAATAGAGGCACACTCGAACCCCGAAATCCCACCCCCCTGCAGCCTGCCAACAAAGGTTCATTAAGGGTAACAGTAACTTGAAAAGATTAACTGTGTTTGAAGAACAATCTTGCAAACATGAAACTTGGCAGGTCCACTCCTCCCACCCCACACCCCAACTACCCTCCCTGAACCCAACCAACCAACTATGTACAGCGTGGTACCAGGACTGAAAGACATCAAGATCAACATGAAAAAGCCAAGGTCCTGAAACCAAACCTCCATGTGAATCCAGAACATCCCAACTCACAGGGACCAACTAAAAAAAAGAAATACCAGAACTCTATCCCATCAGAAAGAAGACCATTCCTAATCCAAACAGGGAAAACAGCAGGAACCCTGTGAATGGGGCTGGATTGGAAACCCCCTTCCATAGGCTCGCGACTCAGCTACCTCAAGACACAGGGCCTAAGAGCCACCCCCACCAGCCAACCGCCCAACCCGCAGACAAGCCGGTAACAGTTAGCGATCCATTCAGATACATCCTCCTTATCCATTTAGATAGAGGAGGAGAAAGCATCCATAGGAGAGATTCTACTCACCCCTGAGCAGACGGAGAAAAGGACTCCAGAACAGGCAGATTAGGCCATAAAATGGGAGGCTTATCCTCGATCCGACTGTTTTGTTTCCAGGGGCACTATTTGACAGCGGACCCAACAGGGTCTCACACCGAACCTGGTACCCCCGGAATCACTACCCTCGATAGTCAGTTCCGGAAGAGACCATGGTCCCACTGTCACGGCCTATTCTCCACCCCTGCCCAACCATCTAGGATGTCGCCGACACAACAACCTGTGGGTTGGCCAATCAGGTAAGGGCATCAGAAAGTAGCCAGGGGAAAGGTAGCAAGGGCACCTGAATGCGCAAGGGGAAATCAACAAAAACAAAAAACCCTTTCAGCAACCTAAATGAGACCGGTACACCCCACAGACATAGTGCCCAGTAAAGCTTTCAGCCATTTAATTTAAACAGATCAGGGAGCCTGGTGGCAAGGTCCCTATGAGCCGCGTCTGGAGAATCAAAGCTGTGGGTGGTACTGCCAACGGAGACCTTGAGGGTAGCGGGGTACACCACCCTGAAGGGGATAGACGCCGCAATCAACTTCTGAACTATTGGGTGGAAAGCAGCCCTTTTCGCTCTCGTTTCCTTTGGGAGATCTTGGGTGACGCATAGCTTGGCTGACCCCCATGTAATTGCTTGCAGTTCTCGAGATTTGCTGAAGACATGTTGTCTTTCGATATAACTTAAGAACTTCATGATTATGGGTCGTGGGGGGGAGCCCGGTGGTGGTCTAGGCCTCAACGACCTGTGTGCTCTCTCAAGGTGGTAGCTTGGGTTAAGTGGTGAGGGACCCACTATTTTAGAGAGGAACCGCTGCAGGAAAGCCATCAGGTCCGCCCTCTTCCAACTCCAGCAGGCCCAGAATAAGGAGGTTATTTACGTCGGTTGCGGCCTTCCAGATCCTCGGTTTTCAGCTGAAGTTTCCAACCTGTTGGGCCAGCCCAGACGCCTCCGACTCAGCATTCACCCTCCACTGCTCTAACGAGAAGATCCTGGCCTCCGAATCCAAAACTCTCGAGTAAGGGAGGAGAGGTCATCCCAGAAGACTTCAGCTCAGCAGTAATGTCCTGGAGGATATTCTTTAGTGGAGCCAGATCTTGCATAAATTTATCCTCCGTAAAGAAGACCAGGGCGGCTGAGGCTTATCTCAGTTCTTTAGCCCGGTACTCGCGCTGCCTGGTTTCGTGCTTTGGGTAGCTGGGACGCAGCGAGTGTGCCTAACCACGGCCTGCTTTTATCCACCTCCATCTCCCTGCAAAATTAAGAAAACTGGCAGGATACACACCCGAGGGTCGGCAGGCAGAAAGTGGGCGATCCAGTGATGGTAGTTTTGGCTAGATTGGTGGTCCAAAGATCGCAGATTGTGGCGGTTAGGACGGCTGGAGGAGAGAGCTCTAAGCCCCTGCTGCCATTCAGCAAGCTGTCATCACGTGACTCCGCTAGAACCTAGCTTTTTAAGGTGTGGTTAAAGGAGGAGAGGTTTAGCCAGGTATGCTCTAGAAGCTGCTGTATGAGTTAGAAAGATTTAAAATGTTCTACTTGTTTTAACACAGCAGTGGAGGGCAAACTAGAATTAAAGTACCCCAAAATTAGAAGTTAAATATTAGCTCTGATCTTCTTCTTTATTACATTTTATTGTATAAGTACTGCATTGGTCAAGCCTCTTTAAAAGGTGATGTCTGTTCTGGCCGTCTTGTCAGTCTGCCTTCTACGTGAATGTGCACACCTGTGATGTCACACAATGGGATTAAGGCTTTAAAGTATGTGTTTTAAGTTGGAGAGAGGCACAAAAAACATATGATATATTATTGTATTTCATCATCTCTTTTTCTTTCAATGTACAAAAGTACAGTACAGTTTGGTTTTTCTTTCACTGTACTACTGAACTGTTTTGTTTGCCTGTTATCCCAGGCCATTTGTAACCCCCCGTCAGGTGACACCAGGAAATGACCTACAACTCAGCGTGCCTTTTCCTGGTCAACGATTCTTAAATAAATTGAAACTGGAAGTGATTACTGCAAACACTGTGTCATCATCTAGCAACTGTGTATGGGGCCCCCCACTGTTTGCACCTAGGTACAGTACCTTGTACTCTTCATCATTTAATTTCTTCTGTTACCTGTCTGCCCAGTCTTGCATTATGTTACGATCCTTTTGCAGTATTTTACCCTCCCCTCTGAGTCCACTCATTTCCATGACCCTTGTGTTATCCCCAAATTAATTTCAGCTACTTGTGACTATCTATCCACACCATTTATAAAGTTGTTAACAGGAGTGGTCCCATAACTGACTCCTTCCACCTGAAAGATTCCCCTGGACCATCACTGTCTGGATCCTACAGGTTAGACCATCTCTGATCCAACTTTCAGTGTTACCCACAATTCCATGCTTTGTTCCTTTCTATAATAGTATCTCGAGTCATGAGGTACCATATTGAAGAGCTTGCTAAATGTCCAGAGACCGAATTTTCAGTTGCCAGGCCTGTCGCAAAATCAGTATAAACTGATTTTGCAACAGTCACTTGGCTGAAACCCCCTCAAGTTATGCTCAGAGGAGGTTCTGGGGACTTCCATGCCAGTGCACATCAAAGTGTACCAATATGCAGATGGGGCATAGTTGGCATGTTAATGGCACACAGTGCCATTCACATAGCCAACTTGTCCTGGTGCACCCATCAAAGTACTTTTTGATGGCCTCCAACTACCACCTATAAATACTGGTGTAGGGGTCCACTAAGTGCTGCACAGGTTCCCACAAATGTTGGAGGACCAAGATTATTTTGTGATTGGACCAGTGATGGTGTTCACACATGTGGCAATAGGGAGGGGGTGCCATTGAATTAGCAGGGTAGGAGTTATTTCAGGGACTTTGTTCAGGCCCCATGGAACCACCAAAGAGAACACTGAGGGATGGAGACAGTTACATCAGTGGAAGACCAGAAACTTCCCAAAAGGACAGGACGGGGCAGGGTGGATGTAACGCAGAGCTATACCACACACACGTACCCTCCCCCATGTGTATATATATATATATATATATATATATATATATATATACACTGTGCCATGGACATACATGTGTGTGACAGTAATTTGTGACATTACAGTACACAAATCATATTTGTGCTCCTTAACATTTGGGCATCTTTAATTACATAATTGGACCTGTGTTGGGCTTTTCTAACCAAGGTGCAGATCTAATGCTCTCAGTATAGTAACTGTCTTCTAATCATTACAAGTAAGGCTTAGAATTACAATCAATTTATTTGGAGTTTTTCTGTTCAGTAGTTTGAGTTGAACCTGCTTCTTTTAAGTTTTCCAGTACGTGCATTTCTCTATTACGTTAGTTTACTATCAGTCTGTCCGTCTGTCTATCTATCATATATTTAATATATATGTGGCTGTAGTGAGGTGTAAGTACATATAATCTATTTTCTGTGCAGTTCTATGATATGCCTCTTGAGAGAGCATAACCAACATAAAAAGTAAACGTGGCTGTGACACAGAGACGGGGTAAGGTATATCTGGAGAGCCTAAAGGGATTCCTATGTCCAAGAAGCTTTGTACGGTGTAAGCAAGTGCCTGACCATATTCTGTAACAGCAGCAGCATGTGGTAGTTACTTGAAGGAAGCAGCCCCAAGTCAGTCATGATGAAATTGGTGGCAGCATGATTGAGTGAGCAAGTTACCTCATAATGAGGAAGCAGCAAACAACAATGCTGACACCAGCTCTCAGAGTATACAATAGAGAATAATATATGGGGTTATGTGCTTAATGAGAATTTAACACCCCCGAGGTGTTGGAAGCGAAATAAACCCCAAGAGCTAAGCTGAGGGGAGTTTATTAAAGCATCCAACACCGGTAGTTTTACACATACCCATGTTTTATTTTATACAATTGCTGGGTATCTTTTTTTTTTGCCACAGCAAATATATAAAATAAAAGTGGTGTCTGTGTGACTGCGGACCAGTCGGATTTCAGCACTGTCTGCAGTCGCAACTGCTATCAGTGGAAATGTTAACCTTTTTTCTTTCTTTTTTTTTCTTCTTCTGTTTAAATAAGCCCTGCTTAAGGATGTTAGCCCAGTGAATTTGCTTAAAAAAAAACTTATCGCTGAGACAGAGTGGTGGTGAAGTCTCTCTCTCTCTCGGTGGCCGGTGCTGAAGCAGAGACGAGGAACATCATGGCTGGTGCATACGCAGAGCTAGAGAAACGGGACGTGTGTTCTCTGTTATAACGGCAAAATTATAACCCAGTTTCCCTATGGGATAAAAGGAGACCCAGTAATTATCATACTTATTTATTCAAAAAGTGCTCAACAGTGCTGACAGTGCAAAAACATATAAAATGCCCTTACAGTTTGTAGAAAACTGAACGTGGTAGCACAAGTAACATAAAAAACATACTCAGGACCCAACCAGCTTCACACATGGCTTTGTCAGGAGTCCCGGATGTAAGTTGCTGGAGCAGGTATAATGTGATTCATTAAAAAGCAGCTGATGCCTTAAGGACAACTTTAACAAAACATAATATTTAGACACTGTCCAACTTGTATTTCAAGACAACACCTGCAGAGCACTCCACCTGGTCCATGAAATGCAGACTTGTGAAGACCCATCTGTCCTTCTCAACCTTGATGCTGAGAAGGCTTCTGATTGAGTGTCCTGGTCCTTCCTCTTCTCTACCATGGCCAAAATGGGATTCCCTTCCCCTCTCATAGCCACCATCCAGGCGCTAAACTCCTCCCCACAGGCGTGTGTCAAGGTATCTGATCACCACTCTGATTACTTCCCCCTGTCCACGGGAACACAACAGGGATGCCCCCCGTCTCCCGGAATTTTTCCATTTTTATTGAACCGCTGGCCCAGGCAATAAAACTTGCCCCGCAGGTCTCGGGAGTCTGGATAGATGAGACTGAACATCGCATAGCCCTCTATGTGGACTCTGTACATCAACAACCTATCAATCAATCAAAATCTTTATTATGCAGGTGGACATCATTGAGCAGAGCTCATTTGCAAGATGGACCTGGTTATGATAAAATCTCAGACAAAATACAAAAGATGAGGGATACATATCTAATGACAATGGGACAATTTGATATATATACTGTAGGTCATAGCATACAAGACATCAGCCAATAGCATAGAACAAACAATGCTGCAGCAGTATCATCTGCAAGTGACAAATTGTGGATACCTCAGATTTAAGTGACAGCATGCTAATTTGGGTTAGGTGGGTAATAGTAGAGGAGGGGACTAGGGTAGACCTAGAAGTAAGAAGCCAGGCGGTCGGGGAATGTATCATCATAGGGCATAGCCAGAATAAAACATAATTATTAATAGGTAGCTTAGATGGAGATAGGATAAGTAAATCAACAGAGGACAGTGGAAGGCAGCAGACAGAGGATAGAACATGAGAAGAGGAAGGATTAAGGGGAAATGTATGTAAAAGAGGACAGGTTAAAGACAGCCAGTATGGTGATATTGTGGTTACTGGTTCCGATTAATGGCAAGAAAAGCACTTGCATGATTCCTTAATAAGACAAGAGTACAAGGTCTTGAATGAACCGATGCTGATGAATGTATTAAATTTTACGGTTTTCTGTAAATTGTTCCACAGGGAGGGCAGCGCAAAGCTGATGGCTGTTCTGCCTTGGTGAGAGTAGACTTTGGGAATTTTTAATGAGATGTAAGAGTGACTTCTCTACTTTTCCTCACAGATCCCTTACTGTCTGTACCTGCAGTCTTCCACATTTTGGATGACTTTGGGGCCTGTTCAGGCTATCGGCTCAACACCAGCGAAATGGATGCCCTTGCCTTCCACTTCACTCCCCTCTGGTATTTAAGAAAGACTACCCATTTTGATGGGACCTTGATAAACTGAAATATCTTGGAATTTACTTGTTGCATAAAGCAGATGATGCAATGTGAAATAACTATAACCCCTTCTACTCTCAAATGCAGCAATATCTCAACAGATGGAATATTCTCCCTTTGAATCTGATCCAGAGAATTGAAGTGGTAAGGATGGTGATCTTGCCCAGAGCTCTCTGTCTCTTCCAGAACATCCCCCTCAGCCTGCCGGCTAAACTGTTTCATTCCTGGAATATGGTCATCTCCAGGTTCATATGGGCAGGCAGGTGCCCCTCACTTCCCAAAACACAGGGAGGACATACACTCCCTAACCTTAAACTATATAACTGGGCTTCCCACCTGTCGTTCATAATCCACCGTTACATGGGAGTCACCCCTGCCCACTGGAGGGAAACAGAGGAATGTGCCTTGCCCCAGTGTTATCTGGTGAGGACCACCCTGTACCAAAATCCTCCTCCCCAAGGCAAATCACTTCAAGCCCCTGGATTACACATCAAATCCAGGCCTGGAACTCCATCCGCAGGTCTCTACACCTTACCCCATTTTTAATGCTGCTGTGCCCAATTGGTTTACTAGAAAACTTCTCCCCAGCTCTAAGCGATCATACGTTTCACAACTGGAGGCACCTCCAGCTCACTCAACTTACACAATTTTTAACAGGGCCTAATTTCAAGATGTTCAGTGGGGTCCATCAGGAATATGGCCTGCTACAGACAGATTTTTTGATACCTACAACTGCGACACTATTATGACACCCTCCCACTAGCTGCATGCAGCCCTGAGAAACATCCCCCCTTGATAACGTTGCTTCAGTGACTGTTCCATTCCAGAGAACTGCCTCATGCTGTCTCTGTCCTTTATAAGACCCTGACTGAGTCAATATTGGAGAAATGGAATGCTGAACTGTGTGCACAATTTGCTCTGAAACAATGGGGCACCACTTGCCTCACAACCTCTAAAATTACTTGCTCAAATACCTGGCAACTGTTTTCATGGCAGCTGCTCATAAGATTCTTCCGCACCCCAGTCATAGCCTCCTACTACCACACCACCAGATCAGCAGCATGCTGGCATCAATGTGGTGAAATCAGGCCCATCACTCCCATGTACTCTGGTTATGTTCCAGATTACAACCATTCCTGAAGGGTTTACAGGAAGAACTGGAGGAGCTTTTCGGGTGCCCGGTACTTCTCATCGGGGAGTTTTTTTTCTCCTGCACGTGATTCCACGGGAGCTTAGAGACTTCTATAGCCACTACCCAATTAGGATATTTCTCCTTGCCACCAAGAAGGCCATCACCAAATGTTGGCTTTCAACAACGGTTCTCACAATAGCTGGCTGGAGGGATATAGTTAATCGTATATATAGGGCAGAGAGAATCTCATATAATCTGAATGATAGCTCTGAGCTCTGCTCATTAAAGTGGAATAGATGGATCATGCATATCATGTCTAAGGACCCAGACTTTGTTCCCTAGGAGCCCACAATATACTGGCCAAACAGTAACCCAGGCCATTCCATCCTCCCTCTGGTGTGCTGTGTTGTGCTGAGGTACTCGTCCATATTGGGTGATACCTACTGCATCAAACTGAGGAATTACATAAGGTATAACTGATCAGAGAAAGATGATGCCATGGTGAGCAGTGGAGTTACAGAAGAAAGATGGAGTTGAGGTGGGGGGAATGCTGGGCAGGGGGAGGGAGGGGATATAAGCACACCTAAGAAATGATGAGATCATCAGAACTGGTGCTCTGACTGCCTTTTTATATTACTGACATTGCAAATGAATTGTAACCCTGTTACTATAGAAATGTACAAACAATGAACTTGTGACTCTTAGAAAAATGTTAACATTTTTCGATAAAAAGTATATTTACAACTTGTATTTCACAATAGTTCTCTATTTTTTCCTGCCCATTATTTTTTACTGAGGTCATTTGCATGAAAACAGGATATTTGCTTCTGAAAAGTTTCTGTCCCTGCTACTTTCTCCCTACCTGAGATCATAATGCACTGCTTGTGATGTCAAAGTTACTTCCAGGGCAACAGATTGTGATGTTACAGCACAGTATTATGACTTAAAGTAGGGAGCAAGCTATAGAGGTAGATGAACTCTAAGGGATAAAGATCATGAATTCGTGCACATTTCCTCAGTATAATAAATAATTGGGAGCCTTCGAGCCCTTAACTGGGTGCTCTCTCCTCCGTGGTATGGCTCCATTTCACCGCTGCTTGCCACACCTTGCTGCCACCTCAGGACTTCCCTTTGCCAGCCTTCCAGCCCCTAACCAGGTGCTCTCTCCTCCATGGTGCAGCTCCATTTCTCTGCTGCACCTTGCTGCTGTCTCAGGACTTCCCTTTGCCAGCCTTCAAGCCCCTGACCAGGTTCTCTCTCCTCCATGGCATGGCTCCATTTCACCGCCGCCTGCCACACCTTGCTGCCACCTCAGGACTTCCATTTGCCAGGTACGGTCTTCCAGAAGCACTGGTGTTTTCAAATTTTTGCACTCTCCATCCGCTGCCCTCTGATTGGCCACCTTCTTGGCCAGGAGCTCACTGATTTGTGCGCCCCAATAGCCCTGGATTCAGTTCCTTGTTGACTATTATACAATGGCAAGAAAATTTCCTGGACTCTGATTGGTCAATGTGCGTCTGAGACAGTGATGTTATTACACAGTAACATCACTGTATTGCTTTTGGATGCTATGGATGATGAGCTTTTGGCTATGGATGATGACCATTTGGATTCCTTAAAATCATTTTTTTTATTTATTTATTTTTTTTTATTTTGTATGACAACAAGACATTGTATAATAGCAATAAGGCACTCCAGGGATGTGTGTTATCGTGTAATAACGTCACTCCTGGGGTGGTGGAAGCACTTGGCTTCACCTTGTGCTTCAACCCACCCCTGGAGTGACATTATTACACGAAAACACACACCCTGTCGTGCCTTATTGCTTAAATATTTTATATTGGTACTGTGTTGTTTTTTCTGCCTCCTCTAATGCTGCTGACCAGCACTGTGTACAGTTTTAGATTTATACTCAATCTATGTGTTAGTATAACTAGAATGCTAGTGCTTGGGCCTTTTACTGTGTAGTTTAGTTAAAGTGTGTTGATACTCAGGCCTTTTTGCAACTGTATTTTACAGTCTAAATTATTTAAGTTTGTACTGCTTGGTGCTTTAAGTAACTAAACTCAGTAATTGCTTTTAGTCCTCATTCTTTTCCCTCTCGGCCATCTACTCCTCATCTAACCCATGCCCCTGGCACTGACCCACCATGCCTCCCTGCTTCTGTGACCCAGTCCCCTGATCAAGCACTTTCTTTTGTCTTTCTCTGCTTCTTCTGCAATCTGCTACTGTGACCCAGCCCCGATCAAGCCCTTTCATTGCCTTTCCCTGCTGCCTCTGACCTCTTGCTGCTCTGCTGTCTGTCACCGCAGCTCACACACCCTCCAAACTCCATTGCCTATTAATCTCTGCTCTTTTCATCTTCCCCACAACCTTTGAGCTCCTGGCCGGGGTACTCTCTCCTCCATGGCGCAGCTCCATTTCACTGCTGCCACCTCAGGACTTCCTTTTGCCAGGTATGGTCCTCCAGAAGTGTCAATGTTTTCAACTTTTGGTGCTCTTCAGTCGCTGTTTTCCAACTGGCCGCCTTCTTGGCTAGGGGCTCACTAACTGGTGTGCCCCACTAGCCCTGGACTCTTCTGGTTTCTCGACTCCTTGCTGACTAATATTTTATATTGGTACTGTGTAATTTGGTTTCCCACCCTCCCATTCTTTCCCCAATCTTCATTAAATACAAAACAAACTCTTCCCTGCACCACCTACCACCTCCACTATTGGCCACCAGTAAGAGCCTATAGTCTCATAGCTGATTTTACCCATTCTCTCTCTCTTTTCTCCAACCCCTTAGCTCTCTCCATACTAACTAGGAAAGGAAAGGGGAAATTTTTTAACCAGGAAAGGCACACTAAATCACAGCTTGTTTCCAGGTGCGACCTGGGAGCTCATGGAAGTTAAGAGACTTGCTCAGGGTCACACAGTACGTAAGTGGGGGCTGTGGGATTAAAACCCAGGTCTCCAGGTTTGCAGCTCAGAGCTCTAAACCTCTGCACTATATTGCCTAAGTGCTAAGGATCACATCTACAGGGTCTGCACTCTGAGCTTAGCTGCATATTACTCTAAACCAGCAAATATGTTCTCTCTTCATATCTCTCCCCTGCGCCTCTTCCTCATGCTCATTACCCTGCTCTCCCTACCATCCCTTCAATTGCTCAACACTTCCACTCTCTACCACATTCCCCCTGCGAACCCTTCAACCCCGCTAACCTCCTGCTTCCTCCTAGCGGCATTTTGATCTCCTTTTTATTATACCTGGTCCCACTGCTCTATGTAGCCTTCCGCCTCACTCATGTCTATACCGTACTCCTACACTTTACTGTGCCTCCTTAAATTTCAGCTCTCTACTTCCATTTACCCACCTCATTGTCTTAAATCAACTAACTAATCTTGGTTCAAGAGTAACAAGTTGCATTTCATTATTATATCTTACTCCTCTCTGCAGAAGACATAAGCCCCAACCCTGGTCCCACACTCGGTAAAGCCCCTACTCCATCTACTCCCCCCCCAGCCTTCCCTGCTACCCCAGTTTCACTCCCCTGGGGTCTAAAGATCCTCCACCTTAACAACTGCAGTCTCCCCCCTAAACATGACCTTCTACTTCCTCTTGTAGGATCTCTTAATCCCAACATCCTTATTATAACAGAGACCTGGCTAACAAACAAAATCCCTGATGCAACTATCACAATTCCTGGTTATGTCGTTACCCACCAGGACCACACTGGCAGGGGTGGGGGCATAGCTATCTACTCCTCTTCCTCTCTCCAAATCACAACTGTTCTATCCACCACCGACCCCACTGCCTATGAAGCCCTCATCATAAGACTATCTCTACCTTTCTCCGTACCAATTTTTATCACAGGAGCTTATTGTCATCCTGGTCTAAACTACTCTGTTGCCACAGAGCTAATTACCACTATTGGGTTCCTTACCTCTTCAGGTGAGCTCTATCTGTGAGGGGATCTAAACCTGAACTGGCTGTCACCCACCCGAAATAAGACTTGTACTGACATAGCTGCTCTTAACCTGTCCCAATTGAGGAACCTACTCGCCTAAACCACAGATCCCATAACCACACTCTACTAGACTGGGTACTTACCTTCCACCCTCACAGGGTAATCCAGTCTGGCCTACTGCCTGACACTCTTAGTGATCATATGATCTACCTAGTTAGGAAAGTACACAGACCTCCTAAAGCTATTAAACTACTAAAGATCTGCTCTTACAAAACTCTAGGCCTTGCCTCTCTACATCAGGACCTAACTCATGTTGACTGGGCCCCATAGCCTAAGTCAAAACTACAGATCATGCCTTGGTATATTTCAAAGACAATCTCATCAATATCTGGAACAAACATGATCCCCTGAAGCATGGAAGTCACCTCCTCTGGGTTACCCCTGAACTCTTGTCCTGTCAACAAGTGCATGATAAAGCATGGAAAACCCACAAAGCCTCCAACCTCATGACTACTCTATCTACCGAACACTCCGCCATGCCTGTACCAAAGCCATTCAGCAGGCTAAAGCTGATTATTTCCTGGCCACCTTAAATACTAACAAACAACCCTTCAAAGTTCTGGAAAGTAGTTCACTCACTATTCTCCCCCCCAAAATAAACCCCCATCTCCACTGCTCAAAATAAACAACCAACTCATTGCTGACCATCCAATAGTAGCTGCAGAATTCAATTCTTCCTTTACATCCTGCGCCTCCACCTTGCTAGTTTCCCTCCCTACCCAATCTACTACCCCGTCCCCACCCATCGCATGCTCCCAACATCACCAATTAGTGGAGAGTTTTTCCTTCTCACCCCTCTCTCCCTATGACATCTTAAAGGCACTTCTCGCTATCAACCCGACAAAAGGCAGCTCCCCTGATGGCCTTGACCCTAAGCTGCTATAGCTATCTGCTCCTGCTATTTCCCTCCCTCTGGCTGATCTCCTCAACCTGTCTTTCCACACTGCAGCTATACCTGTAGCCTGGAAACATGCTACAGTTCTCCCCCTACCCAAGAGTGGAGGTCTCTCATCTCCTGGGAATTATTGCCCCATCCCGCTTCTACCTACCCTGGCTAAACTTCAGGAACACCTTGTTCTCTCTCAACTCTCCCCTTTTCTTGATGACGACTCCTTCTTCACTCCCTTCCAATCTGGTTTTCTGAATAACCACTCCACTACCACTTCTCTACTTAGACTCACTGACTCTATCCATTCAGCCATGGATAAAGGTCACATCACTTCTGCAATCTTTGTCGACCTTGCCAAGGCTTCTGACACAGTCTCTCACTCCCACCTCCTCTAAACCCTATCATCAGCTGGCTTGTCCCTGTCTGCCTGCAACTGGTTCAGAGCCTACCTAGTAGGTAGAACTCAGTCTGTTGAAAAAGCTGACTCTACGTCACCAGCACTACCCATCTCTACTGGTGTGCCTCAAGGCTCCGTACTTGTCCCACTCTTATTCTCAAGTTTTCTAAATGCTCTACCGTCAGTATGCTCCTTGTCCTCTACCCATATGTATGCTGATGACATGGTCTTGTTCACCTCTGGCCATTCTCCCTCCGATGTGACTACCAGACTACAGCTTGACTTCAATAATGTTCAACGCTGGCTAAGCTCACATCAACTCTTCCTCAACACCAAGAAGACAATCTCCATGACCTTTTGCACTAGGCAGAGACTCTCCAGGCTGCCCTCTCTACCCTCCTTCCACACACTTGATGGTACAACATTAGAGGACACCAACTCTTAGATACTTGGGTGTCTGGCTTGACCAACACCTTAACTTTTCTGAACATATTGATGCCATCCTAAAAAAACTGCACTCCAGCCTTGGCGCCCTTTACAGGAACCGTAGTTGCATACCCCTATCGGTTAGGTGTGATCTTGTTCAGAAAATGATACTCCCAATTTTTAACTATTACAACATAGTCTACAGTGCTACTCCTAAGTCTTCCCTTACCAGGTTGGATACTCTCTTCAGTACTTTCTGTTGCTTTGCTCTTGACTCCCCCTCCCGCACACATCACTGTACCTTGTACCACTCTCTAGCTTTCCCCTCCCTGGAGTGCAGACATCTCTCTCACTGTGCTAACTTCACTTCTAAATTCTGGTTTGGGACTCTCTCCTCTTACCTTTCCTCCTCTCTTACTGCTCCACCTCCCTCCTCCCACCCTTTCAGATCCACTGGCTCATGTACTTTAGCTATTCCTCCTTGCTCCACCTCCATAGGCCAGGATGGATTCTCTTACCACTTTCCAAAGCTTTGGAACTCACTACCACAACCTACCAGACCTTCCTCAACCCCATCTTCTATCTCCTCAGCCCTACATAACTTCTACTCCCCAACTGTACTTGTTTTAGCCCCCTTCTCAACCATCCTGACCCTTGCACATTATCCTCTTTCCTCCATACCCATCCCTCCATCTCCCAGTCTCCTAAATCACACCAATCCTCTTGGTTATTATCTCTCGGCTAACCCCACTTCTTATAGCCCCTAGTGACAGTGTGCTACAGTGTATATGGTGATTTTAAAAATAAAGAAACAAAAGAAAATCAAGATTAATCATATGACCTGGTACAAGCTTATTACTGCAACTGCATCCAAAACAGAGGTAACAATCAATCCACTGGGGTGAGGAGCAGGGGACAAGAGTGGAAAACAAGGATAGGTAAGATGAATTGCAAACATTGGAAGATACTGATGCATGGAGTCCATAATGAACAACATTCTTTCACAGGCTATTCTGTGGTTTAGCATGTCATAGATCTGCCAGTCCATGTGCAGACCATTTCAGTATGCCTAGAAGCCATCATGGTCTAGGCTTTCTCCATATCGCTCTGCCAGCCCCAAAGGTAAGGTCAAAGAATCAAAAACTTCACAAAAACAGCAATCACCCTGGACACTCTAAAAAATCTGTCATGTACAGCCAAGCGATTCAATACCACTGAATCTGTTTGAATGAGGAGGACAGAGATAAACACCTTTTCACATTGAAAAAAGGATTTACTGAATAGGGCAACCCTTCTGAAGAAACTGACAGAGCTGTGGAATGTACCACACTTATGGCAAGAAAACAACTGCAGCAATATAAAGTAAAGACCATCACCAAATGGCACCCTTACTTGTTCCATACAACCCTTATCTGGCATCCCTACTAAAAATGATTAAGGACCTACAACCAATATTCAGTGAGGATGACACCTTAAAGTGTATTTTCCAAGACCCACCTTTACTGTCTTTCAAACAACAACCTAACTTATCCAACCTGATTATCAAACTTATACCTGACCAAAACAACAGAACAATGGGAGGCACTAAACCATGCAATAGTCCTATTAGTAAAACATGTGCATACATTTCCACTCTCACCCTTTTACTTCCACCCTTCTTCTCTTCTTCTTCTTATTCATAATCTTTTTTTTTTTTAACTAACCTTGGCTACACCTGCCCTCCATTTTTTCACTCACTATATTCATCAATTATTTTAATATGGTCCTCTGGGCCAACTCCCCACTTCTTCTTGACTGGTTAATACTATATTCTTCAAGTAAGGTATGTCTCATAACTGTCTCCTTGTATAACCTGCGTTAGCTACCTTGAGCAACTTTTGGCACCTTTTACTCCACCTGGGTGATAATGTTATCTTGTTAAACCTCTGCCAGTGGCACTTGTATACTGACCACATGTAAGACTTCTGTAACTAATTGTATTTCTATGCACTTGCCCAGTGTGTTTGTTGTATTTCAAATATTTGTATTTGTAACTTTGACATGGAACCTTTTGAGAAAGAGCCTGTGCTTGTAAGTGTCATCCTAGTTTTTGGAAATAAATAAAGACTTTATCAACATCTCCCCCCCCCCCAAAAAAAAGAAGCAATTCAAGATCAAGGGGAGTTATACATATAGATCCCAGAATGTTGTCTATTACATCCAGTTCAAGAAGTGTCCACATACAGGCTACATGGGGAAATAGGGCAACCCGATCAAACCTACGAGAATGCATATTGGCACAAAATGACAGAGAAAAAGGTGAAAAACCAGATGGACAACATTTCTCTCTACCTGATCACTCCATCTCTGACCTCTCTGTCCTGGTTCTCAAAGGACACTTCAAAAAATACACAAGAAAGATGAGCATATGAGTTCAAACTTATTCACCTTGTTGCTACTAAAAATAATGGACTAAATATAGACCCATGATCCATTACAAATGTTAACGAACAGCTGCCTTCTTCTTGGTTCAGGTGCATATGCATTTCTTATGCATATATTTACAGTACATTATCTCTTACATTTGATATATTTTTAGTGTGCCTTATACATTAACAAGGTTTTATTTATATTGTAGTGTCACACACACACACACACACACACACACTATATTTAGGGAGGCTTTTTTAATATAAACATCTTATAATTTCTAGGCCCCCTGCTGCCACATTCTGTTTTGGGAGAGGAGTCTACATCACTAATCTGATTTACAACCACCTAGTATTACAAAGATTGTATTGTCTCTGCCTCACCAAAACAACTTCTATAACCATGTGTAGAAGTTTATTAACCATTAGATCTCTGTATTCTAATACTCGTTAAGTAAAGAAGCTTGTTTTCTATAGACTGCGGCTGCTAAGCCTGATGATGGGGTCTGTGTAGCCTGAAAGTTTGTGTTTTGTAAATCTCTTGTTCGTCCAATAAAAGGTATCAAAATCACCCACTTTGTTCATCTTTTTGTACAAGGACCAATATAGCTACAAAGAAATTCTCCTGAAACTGCAGTAATGTGGCAGAGCACACACCTAGGGGAATGCTAACGAGACTAAGGTTAGATTTTTTGTTTGAGGGTGTCAGAGGTGTGGATGATCACATTCTGAATTTGAGAACTTATAAAAAGGACTTTCTGTGCTGGTGTACACATGCCAGACCTACTATGTCTGTGTGCCATGAGTGCTCACTCATTCACTCTGAACTGCTGACAACCGCACCAATGTTCACATCCCTTAAACTGATTTGAAGAATCTTGTATGATACTCACTGGTTCTCGTTTCTGAACTGCATTGCACCCACCCTCCTGTGGAGCTCAGTGGTGAACAAGCAGATGGAATGCAGCATGCTTTCATGTAAAGTGAGTGTCCTCCAGTGCAAATCAGGCTAAAAAACAGCAGAAGCTGGGTGAGGCTAATCCCTTTGAATGCCACAAATTTACTTCTGAGGATTAAACATTTAGCAGAACTGGAGACAAAAATAGAATTAATGGCAGAAACAAAAGAAAATAAAGATGCATAATGTGAATCATTGTCATAACTCAGCTAATATTATTCAACTTCATATCTGAAAGGGCTCAGAGTTTGCAATGCAAAACTGTGCAAGCTGTAGACAGTTTGTCTAGGTGTGCAAGTTGGAGATCAGATATTTATCAGTTTGTTAGATGACTGAAATAAAGATCAAGACACACAGAAACTGTTAGCAGTTAAGGATCGCTAGCCCCATCCAGTCCACCTGTAAGCCCTACACTTGTTTGTGGCCTCTAACCCTACCTGGTCAATGGCTTTTCACCACTCCTTCCCACCTCTAAGGTTCCCTTATCCAGTCCCAGGCATGTTTAAATCCCTCCACTGTCCTCACTCCCACCACCTCCTGTGGTAGGCTATTCCATGCATCCACCACCCTCTCCATGAAGAAAAAAATCCTCACATTTCCCCATAACCTACCACCTTCAATTTTCATATCATGCCCTCTCATTCTTGTACTCCTCCTATATTGGAAGATGCCCCCCCCCCGGACCTTGTTTATGCCCTTAAGGTACTTGAATGTTTCTGTCATGTCACCCCGATTCCTCCTCTCCTCCAGTGAATACATATTGAGGTCCTTTAATCTCTCCTCATATGTTTTCTCGTGCAAGCCCTGTACCATTTTTGTCACCCTTCTCCGAACCACCTACACTCTGTCAATGTCTTTACGAAGAAGGTGCAGCCTCCAGAATTACACACAGTGCTCTAGGTGAGGCCTCACTAGCAGGGGCATCATGCAGTCAGAAATCTTGAAGGGGCACAAAATCTCAACCTTTGTAGGGGGGTCCGGGGGCATGCCCCACCCAGGGAAAATTTTGAAAAACTGAGACCAGATGGTGCATTTTGGTGACTTTTAGCAGTCCAGAAAGCTGTTCCCCAACAAGCTAAGTGCCATAATATTGATTTAGGTTAGAGGAATGATCAATTGTCTTTGTCCTTTGTTCATTCTACTCACAGTGTTACCTTTTGTATTAATAACAATTTAAAAGGCTTGTCAAATATATGAGGTGTTGGGCTTTATAGCCCGTTACCTTAAGGCAGCGTATGTCCTCTGAGACAGAAAATTGTTAGTCCTGTTAGGAACGGATCAAAAAATCAGGCTGAGCCTGATGTCCAGCTGATCCCTTCCACTTCCCCATCCACCCGCGCGTAGACATTTTGTGTCTAATCAGGTAGAACACAGGGGAACGCGCCCCACTGAAGTCTATGGGCCTCAGTTTCAAAACTTTTTAAGTCAAAGCAATCTGTAGTACATATGAAAGCCACCGCTCAACTACTAGAACATCTACTAGTTGAGCAGCGGCTTCCATATATACTGGAGATTGCCTTGTGACTTAAATATTTTGAAAGAGCCCCATAGACTTCAATGGGGGCATGCTCTCCTGGTTACATGTCATAAAACATCTGAGCACAGGGATGTGGTTGGCAGACCAGGAAGTGGACGGGATCGGCTTGCCATTGGGCTCTGCCAGATTTATACTTTCTTCCTAACAAGACTAATTACATTTCTTTTTTTGCCTGAAAGAACTTACGCTGCCTTCAGATAACAACTATAAAGCCCAAAAGCCCCCCCCAAAAAAGGTTTAAATCAGCTTCCAGCATGATTTCTATGTGCTCCCATTTTTAACATGTAGTTTTTCAGTGAAAAAACACCACTTTTAAGATGGCCACAACAGTTTACATACTGGCCATTTTGAATAGTTAACATGGCTAAAATTTAATGTTATTCCACCAGATTTTGCATACCAGTTAAGGCAAAATACCATTTTCATCATGCTAGTATTCAGACGGGAATGCCACTCTTCCATGCCTCCACTCTGCAGTTCAATCTATATCATGCTCATTTGGATAGACAAAATACCAGACTTAGTGACAAATACCAAATTTGGGTTTTTAATATTTTGCCTCCCACACAGGCCGGCTCAGTGAAAGTTCTGGTTACAATATATTACTGTATAGCCATTATACAACCAGAGTTGGTATTTTCTTGATAAAGAACTGTAAGCATGATACAGGACTGGTAGAGTTCTATTATGCAGTTTTTGGAGATATCACATCATTCTCAGCCCTCCAGTGGCAAGAAATACACAGTGGCATTCAAAATATGCACTTGGGACTCTGATGAGTCCACTACAGGCCACTCAGTCCCTGCAATGCCCAACTGCTTTGACTCCCCCCCTTTCTGAAAGGGGGATATGCATTTCACCAGTAACTACTGTGATCACCTTCATTCAGTCTTCCAGTGTATGTACCACTTGATTCACCCCACCCCCCTCTTGTTTCTCAGTCTCTCCTCCATTTATCTGTGTGCCATCACATGCAAGTATTGGCACATCAGTAAGTGCTAGTTAGTGACTGTGGGCTACATTTCCAAACAGAATGACTGACACATGTAAACAACCACCCATTACAATGCACGAGTCTTAATGAGAATGTACACCAAGAGTGAATCGGAAGGCACAAGGCCAACGGACAAGTGACTTTTACACAATTGGAAACTGAAGACAAAAACATGTTCCTCATGACAGGATCTAAAACAGAGTTCATCCATCTCTGCTTTAGGTTTTTAGTGAGAAATACTATACCCCCCGTGTTGGCCATTTTAAGGTACAGACAGCCTTAAATGGGCAAAGCTGAAGGGAGCCTAGAGCAGAAGAATTGTGGCAGTATGACAAAATTAAAATAAATCCCTGAGAAGTATCAGGGATCAGTTTATTAGCCAGGATGAAAGCCTAAGGGAAACTGAACATGACCAGAGATCTCAGGTTTAATCATGTGCCACCAGCACTAGAGACTCATTAGCACAACCGACTGAGCCATTGTCAGTGACTCACAGCGGCCAGATCAGTGCTCCTGCCGACGTGTGAATACTACCGCTTGGGCACTTTTCCATTGTGTGGTGTTGCCTCCATGTTCCCTCTTTCTCTGGGTTTGCAGCGTGGTGTAGGTGGTTTCCTGTGCCATCTGAACAGCCAAACCACTTGCACCACTAAACATTCCCCACCAAACCTACAGTGACCAGAACAGTCAAATCGACAGAAAGAAAAAGAGCCGCAGCAAATCTAGGCCATGTGAACGTGGCTCTGAAACGTTTATTAAAATTATTTTGAACGACTACAAAAGGAGCCGCTGGGGCAAGGTGCAAGGTGAACGAGCCTTAGGAGTTACAGAAAAAGTCAGCAGAATGCCAAACACCATTTACTGCAGTACAGCAAACTTGAGCAGTGTAGGTTATTGAATCTTCCACTCCAGCAGGGGATTCAGGGAATTGTAGTTACAGAACATCAGATATAATCAGTCTGATGCAATCAACTATACAGCAGTAAACAGCAAGTAAAACGTTTTGCACACCTAGTGCTGATTTGTTCCGTTTTAAACAATTCTTTACCTGGTTTAACAAACTTCAAAGTAGTCTGTGCATGAACTTTATGGAAGTAAAATTACTAACCGTTTGGCAAGCACTGAGGCAATGCTCAGCTTGGATATTTATAGTTTTAAGAAACTATGGAGTGCACTTTCATCAGTGTAATTAACTTTATGGCAAATAACCTACAATATAATTATACAGTACATTCAGTACAATTTCTAGGTGCTCCCATTTACATGTAGCTTTTCAGTGAAAATAAAGCCACTGAAGATGGCCACAACTATTTACATACTGGCACTCGGGCCATTTTTGTGTGCCCACTAAAGGCCACTTGGTCCCTGCAATGCCCTGCTGTTGTGTCCCTCTCCCACCCCCTTTCCTAGAATGGGCAATGTACATTTCACCAGCAAGCAACCACTCCCCATCACACTCATTCTTCCAGTGTACGTGCCCCTCAATTCCCCCCATGCTTTCTCAACATTTAACCTCCCCCCCAAAAAAACTGCAACTACATTCTTCTGCCAATCAGGCATATTGCGCAGAAATCTGTATGTTCACGCGTGGATAGAATGCACTGAGTTACTACAGGAAACCGCACTGCTCATCACTGCAAGGACTTTGCACCGCAGGGTTGCAGTTCGGAAAAAAAAAGTGCTACTAGTTTTATAACCGCACCTTTCTCCTCACTGGTTGTTTTGCTGAAATGGCGTGAGTGTAAAACTTTTGACATTTTTTAATCACACAATACAATATATGAGACAAGACCTCCAATACAATACAAAGCAACAAGCAGCTGTGCACATGCACCTTTTAAGAATGCGGACTGCCAGTGTCTGAGACCAATGTCCAAGACCCCCCCAGAGACTAGGGCCCAGGTGGACTCATAAGCAGTACAGGGCTTGCATTACAGAACTTTTGAGTTTGCATTGAGATCCTCTAAAGAGAGGCCTTGCTGAACAACATCATCTATTCTAACCTCCCGCTCAGTATACAGTACCAGTTATTTATGCTGGCGGGAGATCTGAAAGAAGCATTAAAATGCAGGAGACTTGGAAGAACGTGTGCCAATTGCAAGTCAAAGTCAAATATAGGTAGACTTTCCCTGTAGATGGCTCTAAATGCCAGTAATACACAAAAATCTCAGACCTTTTTCTTTAGGAAGCAGCTAGGCAGGAACTTCAGGCAATGTTCTGGTCTGGAATAAGTTGGAACACACCAGACCAACCGCGCTGTCTTAGTGCCGAATGTCAATGACTCGACTCATCTCGTCATCTGCTATATGACTGTCAAATTTTTACTCAGAATGGCGTTGGCACTGAAGGAAGATGAAACGGAAGCCAATTTGCTGCCTCTCGTGATGAGCTATTTGTTCAGGTTCGCGCCTCTGCTGCATGTACATACAGTTGATTGGTGGTAACTTCCAGCACTGTAATTGGCTGCTGCTGGTTGGCAGTTTTTACCACCAATCAACTGTCTGTTGTCACTGTCTCGCTCACTCTTTGTTTTTACAGGTGCTGAGCCCTGAAGCCAATCACTAGCCCAGTGGGAGCAACAAGTACCTTTTTTTAAAACCTTGGCCTGGTGGCTCTCAGTCAGGCTTCCCAGCCCAGTTCACGCACACACAATTGATTTGGAACCTACCCCACTCCCTAGTCCCTACCATAAAGAGTTTAAAAAAACACAACTTTTTTTTCCAGCCCATGGGACCATAAAAAAATGTAACTCTAAATACAGTTTTATTAATAGACTTCACAACAATATTGGGGGGGCACATGCCCCCTCGGGCCCTATTGGCATGACGCCACTGCTCACTAGTATTTTATACAATGGCATCACTACCTCCCACCTTCTGCTAGTGATACCTCTGCCTATGCACCCCAGCATGCCACTGGCCCTCCCTGCAGCCTTTGTACTCTGCTTAGACACCTTTAGGTCATCTGAAATGAAAACCCCTAGGTCCCTTTCTTCCTTGGTGATCATCAGCAACTCCCTTCCCATCCTGTAGATTTGCCCAGGTTCCCTCATCCCAGGTTCATTATTTTGTACTTCTTTAAATTGAACCTCTGTTGCCACACCTCAGACCACTTTTCAAGCTTCTCCAGGTCTCTTCTCATTTTCTCCACCCCATCTGGAATATCCACCCTGCTGCAGTTCTTGTTATCATCTGCAAACAGGCAGAACTTTCCCTCCAGCCCTTCTGCAATCTCTCTAATTAAGACATTAAACAAAATTGGCCCAAGGACTGATCCCTGAGGTACCCCGCTAGTCACCCCTCCCAGACTGGATCCTATTTACTACCACCCTCTGCCTCCTGTCCATTAGCCAGTTCCTAACCCAGTTTACCACCTTGTGCCCCATGCCCAGGCTACCCATCTCGCTAACCAGCCTTTTATGTGGGATGGTGTCAAAGGCCTTGCTAAAATCGAGGTATGCGATGTCCACTCCCCTCCCGCCGATTTACTTCCTTCATCACTCAGTCAAAAAAATCTATCAGAATTGTCTGACATGATCTTCCTGCTGTGAATCCATATTGTCTTGGATCCTGGGCACTGTTGGTTTCCAAGTGTGCCACTATTCTTTCCTTAAGTAGTGTCTCCATGATCTTACCCACTACTGAGGTGAGGCTTATCGGCCTATAGTTCTCTGCCTCTTCTTTACTGCCACTTTTATGTAGAGGGGCTACATGTGCCCTCTTCTAGTCTTCTGGAACCACTCCTGTGCAGAATGACTCAGTGAACATGACTCGCCAGAGATGTTGCCAGCTCTCTTTGCAGCTCCCTTAATATCGTAGAGTGTATGCCATCTGGCCCCACTGCTTTGTCCACTTTCAGTTTTGTGAGCTCCTCCAGGACTCTCTCCACTGTGAATGGACTTTATTTATCTCTCCTTCCCTTCATGTCTGTTACCCAGCCGTGGTCCCTAACCTTCCCCTCATTAGTGAATACCAAACAGAAGTATTTGTTCAGTATTTCCGTCTACTCCAGGTCCCCCTCCTTACACTGCCCTGTATCCCCTCTATGCCTTACAATCCCCCCACCACCACTGGTTTTCCTTCTTTCACTGGCGTACCTATAGAATGTATTGCCCCCTTTCTTCACTGTCTGTGCTAATCTTTCTTTGGTCTGCACCTTTGTGCTCCTTACAGCCTTCCCACTTCTCTAAGATTCTTTAGGCACACCTCCCTGTCTTCCTCTCTTTGAATCTCCTTATATTTCCTGAAACCAACCCTTTTGGCCTTTACCTTGTCTGCCACCTCTCTCATGAACCATAGTGGTTTCCTTCTTCTCTTGCTGTTGTTTATCATCTTAATGCATTGGTTTGTCATCTCCTCTATGGCTCCCTTCAGGTGTTCCCACTGCTCCTCAACTCCCCCTCCTATCTCCTCTCCTTGCCAGGGCCTCTTTGATACACCTCCCCATTTTAGAAAAATCCACCCTCCTAAAATCTAAGACCTTTGCCTTTGTATGACTAGACTGTGTCTCTGTCCCCATGTTAACCACCATATGTGGTGGTCACTGGATCCAAGCTGACCTTCCACCTGGACATCTGACATTCTGTCCCCTTTGGTCAGTATGAGCTCCAGAATCACCCTGTCTCTGGTGGGATCAATCATTAGCTGTCTGAGGGCTTCCCCTTGTAGGGAATCCAGGATGTCACAGTTCTTGGCCGAAGCAGCTGCTGGGATGGTCCAATTCACATCTGGGATATTGAAATCACCCAGCAGTAATACCTCACCTTTTGTTGCCATCTCGTGAATTTGATCCACTAGATTCTTATCCCCCACCTCACCCTGCACTGAAGGTCTGTAGATCACCCATGTGTAGATTGCTGTGCTACTGCCTGGCTCAAGGGTGACCCACAGTGCCTCAGCCTCCCCCTGTCTACCCTGCACCTCTGTTGCTTTTATACCTTCTCTTATGTACAGGGCCACTCCCCCCCTCGCCTTTTCACTCTCCCATCTCTCTTGAATACAGCATAACCCAGAACATTTGCATCCCAGTTGTGATTTGCGATGTACCAGGTCTCTGTTATTGCCATTATGTCCAGGCCTGCCTCAACTATCAAGACCTCCAGGTCTGGGATTTTATTTCCCATGTTGCGGGCATTTATAACCATGGCCTTCCATGTTTTGCTGCCTGTCCTCCCTCTAATCCTGTGTTTGCCCTCCTGCTTCTTTCCCCAAATGCCATTTTCCTTTTTATGCCACCTTCCTACCCCTGCCTTTCCCTTGGTATCTGGTACTGGTGTCCCTGTCCACAATCTACATTCATTTTCCTCATTTCTGGCTACTCTAGTCTGTGGGAGTGTGCTACTTGAGCCTCCCTGCTCCCGCTGACCTCCCTCCTCCTGGCTAGTTTGCATACTCATCTAGAAAGCATTTAAACTATTTACTGAGGACTGCTATCCCCCTCTTGGAAGGATGCAGTCCGCCCCCCTTGAAAAGGGTTGCATTTTTCCAGTGGGTCCTCAGTCCCCAATGTAGCCCTGCCCCTTCGCGCTGCACCAGTCCTTCAACCACTTGTAGAAGCTGCTTATACAGAGGTTCCTATCCTCCCCCATACCATGGACTGACAGCACCACCAAAAATGTCATGGAGCTTGCTACCTTCTCCAGGCACCCTCTCAACTCTCTGAAGTCCTCCTGCATCTGCTCTATGCTTGCCCTTTCCTTGGATAGGTCATTCATTCGCAGGTGGACAATGACCTCCAGCCCCCCCCCCTTGCCACCGCTTCAGTGATCCTCAGGATCCACTCCCCCTCCTTCTTAGTGGTGTCTCCTGGAAGACACTTAACCTCCCTCTCCTCCCTGCTAGCTGTGCCCAGAACCATTCCTTGGACAACTAAGTCCCCCAGCAGCAGTAACTTCTTCTTCCTTTGGGGTTCTCTCCCTCCCGCCACTTGGTCTCCCACCTGGAGGACCTTCACCTCACCTCCTCTTTAGTCACAGCCTTGGGTTCCCTTGTGGGATTCTCCTGCTCCTCCAGAACATCATAAGAGCTCTTAAGCTGGACCGGATGGATCTGGAAAAGGTCTCAAGACTTTCAATATGAAAAAAACCCTTGCATTTGTATATTATGTCATTACACATGATACCTTTACTTAATCTTGTTTTCTTTTTTATCCTATTCACTACATTTAAAATGCTATTTATACTTTTTATGTACAAAAATGGAAATGCAGAACAGTTCTAAACTCCACGAAACCTTGGTCTGAATCATCACTAGCAGAGTCTCTATGAAATTACTACAATCACATATACAGCTCTTGATGTACTGCAAGGTGGTAGTGATGATGTTAAATGACAATTCAAGTTTGCCGTCATTTGTATAAATAATATTTAAATGTAGAAAAGATAAAAATATTTGAAAAAGAGGAAACTTTGGAAAACTGTGAAAATGAGGAAACAACTTCTGAAATCTCTGTATCATCTACCACCTTTAAGAACTGCAAAACAGGAAAGCAATATGCCCCAAACTCAGCCTGTTTCTCTCCCAAAATTATTTCTGCAAGTTATCAATTCTCTGTATATACATCTTCCATTTATTCTTCACTAGTAGATTCATTTACATGGAAACAGGATCACTGCCCCAACTACTGCTGTTTAATCGTTTGCTAAAGTCCCAGTCTTCTGTATCGGATGTAATAATGTTTTCTGCAGAAACAAACTGTGATGTCACAAATAAAGGGTTATGATTTCAGCAAAGGATTAATGCAACAGAAGAATATGAACTCTAGGGGAAAAGAATCCTGTGTTCCATGCAAATTAACTGATTAATGAAAAACAAAGGGAAGGCAAATGTAGATTATCTTTAAATTATAAATGAGTTGTGCCTAAATATTATGAGCCCAATTCTTAGCTGAAAATGTATCCACTGGGAAAGGGGTGTTAAGTGTCTCCCAGTTCACTGGCACATAAAAGTACTATGCTGATTAGAGGATGTCTGTGCCTTGGAGTAGAGGATTCCCAGAACAAACAGAAATGCAAATTATGGGATCCAGCTTATACTGCACAATTATGGAGTAGTAAAATTCTTTATTTTTATGCAGGGTAAGATCTTACAAACATCTTTGGTCCCGAAGGGCCTATTTTCAAGATGGTCCTGTTTATAAAATTGTATACATATCAGTTTGGTTCCACATACAGGTACAAACATATAGTTTTACAAATGCAAAATCTGACAATCAAATACATGATCCTAGTTATAAAATGTTATGCGTATCAATTAGATTCCACATACAGACACAAACGTATAATGTTACAAATGCAAAAAGTCAACAGTCAAATACATGAGAAGTTAAACATATAAATAGCTAATTGTTCATCACTGGCCCATGCATGTCTACACATGGCACAGTGTCGCTCATATACATGCATGGGTTGGCCCATGGAAAGTGCATACCTCTTGCGCCCAACATGCACCTTCATCCCACTTCTGAGACCATCATAGATGTCCACTTATCTGTCTCGCAACACCTCCCTGGTAGTCCAGGGGCCCCAAAACCAAAATGGCAACAGTCCACCATCCCTGGTAGTCCACTGGTTCTCCTCTCTAGCCCCGACTGCCTGCACAATGTCAATTAAAATCTGATCCCATGACAATCTTGTTTTCCTGACTACTATGTGCACCCACACAGCACTCTTATATCCACCTAATAACATTTTTTTGGTTTTTCTGGTGACATTTGGGAGCCATCACTAAAGTGCTGTAATAGGTATGCTGGCAATAGTTTTCAATGTGAATGGCACTGCATGCCACATGCATGCCAACTCTGCCCCTTCCCTGTACCAGTGCACAATGAGTGCTAGTGCAGAAGGCCCCTCGTGCCCTCCACCACACTGAACAAAGCTTTAGAGGATTACAATCAATGGACTGTCTTGGGCCCTATGTTCTTCAATGTCTTCTCCAAAGTTATAGAACCACTTGAAGCCAAATGTATAATATCATGAAAACTTTGGCACCATTATAACCCAGATCCTAAACAACAGAGGTGACATGGGTCCCAGGTTATAATTATTGGTTACATGACATGAAGTGGTGAAAACCTAAAAACAAATGTCAAAACATTCATATTGCCACTTATTTATATTACAGTTATGTTGCTGTAATGACTAGGAATAGGAACATGGTACATGCAAGTCATCACGTAAAAGGTATATACATTCAGTACATGAAAATAAGGGACAAAAACAGAAATAATGAGTCAGTATGTGTCTCTGTGCAAACTGCACATCATACTAAAAAGTGCAATGTCAAGACAGACTACAGTAATTTAGTGCTGAATGATAGTTAGCTTAGAATCCCAAGACTACAAATTTCCATATCCTTGGCTTCCAAGTAAGGTTAGACACACATCTTTAAGGACACTTTGATTTGACATGCAGTTTAATCTGATTTCAAGCTGAACTAAAATCAAAGAAACATACTAATATTTTGGATTCACAAAAGGCAGTGAAGTGCATGCTCTATTTATTGACAGTTAAGGGCCAATTTATGGATGTTGCAGCCCTGATCTAGGCAATAAAGGGTGGATCAAGAGGAGTGGTCTCACTGCACCATTGAAAATTCTCCCATGTCCATTTTGTTGGATATTGTTGTATTGATTAAACAATCTCCAGAAGATATTAAACCCCTGTTATTGGTGCAGCCTACAAATTATTCAAGAGCCACATAAAATCATGGCAACATGAATTTTTAAACCCTTATTGGGCAAAGAGCCAAGCATTTTTTATTTTCTGTAACAAAACATATGTGCCTGTATTTTAACAGGCTCAATTTTACTTGTAAACCATTTCAGTTTTTTTTTTTTTTATATTAATCTATGAGCTGGCTCCTCTTTGATTTATTGGCGATGAAAGGTGCTTCTGAAGCCTGCCTCACTTGCAATTTACAGTGTGTAGTCGTGCATGCTGAAATACTACAGATATTTTCTACATCGGTTATGAAGGACTGAAGATGGGGACCTCTCTTAACAGGGTTATAAATGAGTTTCACAAAGCCTGCAGTTTGATAAGATGCTAGGTACACTACAGCTACTGGTGAGACAAACAGACTAATGAGCTAACAAAGCACCATAATGCTAATTACAAAAAAAGGTATTTCCTTCTCTCTGTTCCATACAAGAATTTATTTTGTGCTCAGTAACTGTACTTCTATGTGCATATCAATCAATGCCAAATTGCAGAACTGAATTGCTGCATTTTCTAAACCTTAAACACTGTGACTGAAATACTGTGCTGCCCAAGTTTCCTGGATCATTTGTAGCTTAGGGACCCCTAGCTTCTGATATATGAAACCTAGGTTCTCCTCCTGTTCCTGTTAGGTCATAAAATTATACAAAAGTCAACCAGAGCAGTAGTTGACTGAGCAGCTGTACTCAGCAATGTTACGGGTCTGCATGGAGAATCATGCTTTGAATCCCAACTCTGCAAGGGCAGGAGAAACTGATGCAGTGGCTTCTCTGATCACAGCTATACTATGCAAGGGGGAGCTGCCCTGGACTGGTTTAACATTCTTCCAATGTTTGTGCTCATCTCAGAGGGACTGTAGAAACATGTTTCATTCACAATACCCTAACCCCGGGGCTAGTAACTGCTCTGTCACAGATGAGAAAGGTTTGAACAGATGAACTGAATCACCCTAATGCCAAAGAAACTTCTCAAAAACACCAAAGATGAGTCCAAATTCTGGAAACAGAAATAATCTTAAGTGAATATTATGTGTACATGTTTGCAGCATGTATACCATAGAGTTCCACAGTCATGTTTACTGAGTCTGAGCCTGTAAATCAGCAGATAGTAAATCTGAAAACCAAGGTTTGAAAATCACCATTACCATTTACTGTGTGTAACCTTTAGGATGTCACATGAAATCCCTCTACTTAAATCTTCTCTCTTTCCTTCCCTCTCATTCATTCTCCCTCTCTCTTTCACGCTGTCTGTAACCTCCCACTACATTCCTCAACCCCTCCTTGGCTTGCCCAATGTATGTTACTAACTGTTCTTGTCTTCTAAAGCATTCAGAATGTTTGAACAGTGTGACTATATAAAACCAAATTCCATTCATTTTCCTTTCCAAAAAGCAATGTTATGGATTGGCAATGATTAGGGAGCAGTTTCAAAATACTATATGGAACTGCACCAAACCATATTTTTCAATTGAACACTGGGTACCTTTTAGTGTTCAACTTTCCACTGTTAAAATAAATCAGGCTTGGTTGCAAAACTGAATTGCTCCCAATGTAGGTTAACAGAGATTTTAATTGTACTGGTGCACTGAAAATGGATTTTAAATGCATCAAATTACCAAACTCCTTGCCATGGCAAGGCCATTGGTTGTCCAGTTCTCACCTATTCCTCTCCCCTGCGATCTTCTCACAGAGTCAATAAACACACCAGTTTGAGATTTAAATGGCCACAGCCATATGTTTATTAAACCAATTCTTAATACAGACTAGACGTGCACTGAAGGGAGGTGCCTCTCCAAGGTTCATTTCGTGGCCCCCCCACCAAGAGGGTGGAGAATTCCCCCTTCCCCCCACTGCTTGGCCCCAATCAGCCAGGCAGTGTGCTATTGGGGCTTTTGAAGGGGGTCAGACCAACTGGGTTGGAGGCTCAGTGCCCCCAATGTTGGGTGGGGCCCTCAGCCTTCCTCCCCTTCTGTCTGACCCAGAGATCACAGACTTCCCCATGGGAAACCTGCCATCCAGGGGCCATTGCGGCAGGCCCCCCACAGGTGGCACACCCCAGGGGTATTTCTGGTGACCTTGGCCTGTCCATGCTGGGTGCAGGCCAGGGCCCCCCCAGACTGCCATAAGAGAAGCCCCCATTCCATGCTGGGTGTTGAAGGCCCCCTTTTCCCCCCACTTCCAAGACAGGCTAACCCGACTCATCCTTAGGGAACCTTGGAGACACTTCCTATCCACCACAAACCTAATCTTCATCAGGTCCCCCAGGGCATGTCTCCCCCTCCCTTAACTCCTCCCATCTCTAAGGAATGAAGTTAGAACCAGGTAAATGTTTAGTTTAGTTTATTAGTCTAGGAATTAATACCTTTGAGCCAGGGCTCTTTTACAAAGGTTCCACATCACAAAGAACATTTAACAAAGCACGATACACATTACAGGTAAAACCAGACAGGAAAGTTACATCATAAATTTGCTATTAACAGTTTAAGGCAGTAACGTTTTTAAGTTTCATAGAAAAACAAGCTATAACAGGTTCAAGCGAGTAGACAATTTCGAGGTTAAGGAAACTTCTGGGAGAGGGTGATCATTAGGTGCCAAAGGAGGCTAGAGAGGAGGGAAAGGTGGTGAGGGAGAGTAAGTGAGAGGGACAGGAAAAAAGGGGGGGAGTGAGTTTGGGTGGGAGACAGGAAGTAGTAGAGGTACCAGAGGGTTCATTAGTCAGGAGGAAGAGGCCTCAGATGTGAGGATGGACATGAGGAGTAGTAGTCTTTATCTAGCGCAATCACAGTTGCTAGTGGTGGTGAGGTGGGCATAGAGCATGGTTGAAAGCTTCAAGCGAGGTTGAGGATAGAGTAGGTGGACTAAGCGATTGAACCATGTCGGGACCCTGTATGCGAAAGATCTTTGTCCCTGTGCAGTCCGCATCTCGAACCAGGAAAAGGTTGGCGTTCAGATCTGGTGGAGGGTCGTGAGCCAGGATTCAGTCGAGTAGGTTTTGAATACATAATGGAGTCAGTCCCAAGATAGATTTTTTGCCATTGTGCAGGTGAGATAAATAAGACGATTTGATAGGTTCAGCCAGCCTGATTCATAGTACAGATCACACGTGTGAGTCAGTCTTTGAGCCCCGTGAGGAGCGGCAGGCCTTATTTAGAGTGATTGAGATACGTAGAGCAGTGGAGGTAGCTGAGCCATAAATAATAGGCCATAGTCAATGATTGAGATTATGGAACTCTGTATAGCTATTCTCAATGCCGCTTGATTTAGAAATTGACGGTTACGGAATAGTATTCCAAGCGTTGGTTCACTGTTTTCGAGTGTTGTCAATGTGGGTTGCAAGGTGAGCCCTTGGTCAAAAGTGATGCCAAGGTATTTGAAAGTATTTACTTGGTCCAGTGTAATTCCTGCAGAGGTTTGTATGGTGAGTGGAGTATGCCTATTTTGTTTTGGTGATTGGAGAAGAGCATGGCTTTTGTTTTATTGTGGTTTAGCACAAGTTTACTATCCAGGAACCACCTTTCAACACTAGAAAGCAAGCTGGGCTTTTTCGAGGGAGTTTGGATCCTTGTGGGAAGAGAGAATTACAGCATCATCAGCGATTAAGATTATTTTCTCCTGGCAGATATCTGGGAGGGAGTTAAGGAACAGGCTAAAGAGGGCGGTCCAGAATTGATCCTGTGGTACACCGAGAGAACTGGTTTGAAGTCGGAGAGTTCATTAGAGATTTTACAGCCTGTGACCGATTGGACAGGTAACTTTTACCCAAGCACAAGGACCTTGGCCAGGCCTAGGCTAGAAAGTAGGGAGGTAAGTAGGCCATGATGGACTGTGTCGAAAGCTTTTGTAAGATCGATAAAGACTGCACCTGTTTGGCACCCTTTGTCCAGGGCTGAGTGGACTTCTCCAGAGAAATCAAGTAAGGCTGTTGTTGTACTATGTCCTTTCCTAAAGCCGTGCTGTTGATTACAGAGTAGATTGTATTTGTCCAGGTAATCAGAGAGTTGGTCTGCCACTATTCATTCAAGTGTTTTGGAGAGGGGAGGGAGTATTGATATTGGTCGATAGTTTCTTCCCCCCCTTTGTGCACTGGCGTAACTATGGCAGATTTCCATTTGTTGGGAAATTGACTTTGGCAAAGTGACAGATTAAGAATTTTGTAAGGGGTGAATTACTTCATCCAGGGTGAGAGACAGGATTTTTAGATCTAGCGTGTCACTACTTGTTCTGGATTTAGACGGCATGTACTTGTGTGCTTCTGTACTTTGATTTTCTTGAAGTAAAATTGTGGTTTGTCACGAGGGTGTTTTGTGATACTAGGCTAGGCACAGGTAAGTCCGAGAAGAAATCTGGGGGAGGACCCCACTAAGGTCTGTGAATGTCTTATTGCGCCTGCAATAGACTTTGGGTCAAGAGTGGTGGATCCATCAACTTTCATAATGGTAGGTGATGATTTTGATTGTTTACCCATTATGTTTCGGATGTTGTCCCAAAAGCTCTTCCATCACCCCAGGTGGATTCAAGGGCATTTTGAAATAGGCGCTCTTCATTTGCCTAATTTGTGAGGTACATCTATTTCGTGCCTGCTTGTATTTTAGGGTATCATGAGGTAAGCCTGTGTTTCTGGCAACTGCCCAGAGGTGGTCCCAACCTTGAGCTCGGCAAGTAGTTTGGCAGTAATCCATGGATTTGATAGCGCTTTGATTTTAGCTTTTACTGGGGCGTATAAGTCGATGCAGAGTTGAAAGATTTAATGAAGTATTCTAGTGCAGTATTAATATCAGTTGATTCAAGGATTGGCCCAGTCCTGTTGTAGGAGATGGGTTTTCAACTTGATAAGATTCCCATAAGGCAATACTCTGCTTGTTATAACTTTGGGGGTTGGCTTGAGAAATTTATTAGACCAGGTACAGGACACTGGGGAGTGGTCACTGAGGGAGTCAGGGAGGACTTTAATGTTTTTTATCCGGTCAGGGTGATTTGTGAGAACCCTCTCTGCAGTCTCTGTCTCTGCAGAATAAGTCAAGTCCCAGGTCAGACAAGTGTATTCCATCCTCCTGATAGCATTCCTTTGCTTTCACCTTTATGTGGTTGTGCTTGACCACTCCACCCAGCAGTCAGCCTTGAATGTCCCCATTTCTCTGTTGATCTTCATCTGGGTTCTATCCAGGCCCTTTTCCTTAGCCCCTTTTCACCAATGTTGCCTCTGTATGATATGTAACCACATGATCCTGGTGCTGGCATGCTGTGCTGGACGGTGGGTATGTCCTCCTTCATGGTGTGCAGCAATGCCATGGACTTCCTTGCTCCCATGTCATTCCATTCTAGTTGGATGACCAAAATATCTGGTGGTGTCCCCTCTTGACACTCCGCTCACAACCTGGGAATCAACTGATCCCAGCGCATACCCCAGTGACCCATCCATTGCACTTCCACAGGAGTATCACTGAAGCTCAATACTGGACCCCCAGGTCAGGACTGTTCCACAGTGGCTGCCCAATGGATGAAGGAATGCCCACATATCCACACCCGTTTCCTGGTCCCTAACCAATCTGTTTAACACCTAAATACAAGTTAGAGCATATGTGGCCAGACATACCTTTTGAATGTCTTTGACTTCCACCTCCCCAGGCCCTGAACTCTGCCTGAGTCATGCCCTTGCTTGCTGCCCAAGTTGCCGCCACTATCCAAAATGAATGGGTTCCATAATCCCCCAGCTCCTTTCCCACTGCCATTATGGCCTTCTCAAAAATTCTTGTAAACTGGAACTGTGTCAGTGGTGTCCCATCCCTGTGTCTGAAGTATGCCCACCCCCTATCCCGTGTCCCTGTCTCGTACCTTACTAGCTCTTTCCTAATCCTCCATTGCCACCCCCTCCAATCCTGAAGCGTCACCCACGTGCCCTGAGCCTGTTGGTCAGTCTTTGACCTCCAGATCTGGACCAACACTCCCTCTCCCGCTAGCACCACATCCCCTGCCTCCAGGTCCCTCCTAGAGGGGTCCTGCCTACTGGCTGCCATGACCTCAGAGACCCTCAAAGCCCCACAGTAACCCAACAGGAATGCCGCCCTGAACAACTGAGCCCCCTGATGGCATGTGCAGAGCAATGGCAAGACTGTTACCAGCTGTTCCAATGTCTTGGGGGTCACTGGTATCCTTTTGTCTAGAGTCCTAGGCTGCAACCTGCCAAACCCCTCCAGGAGTTTCCTAACCCGGAAAGACTGAGTGAGGTCCTCCAACCCCATTGCCCTGCTGAACCACCCCAACCCTGCTAGGTGACAGATTGCTGCCACTGCTGAGCTCCCTTCCTTTTTCAATGTCACCATGAACCAGCACAGCTGCCTTTCCAGGATTGGCCAAGCCTCCTCCCAACCGTGGGAGTCCAGAATCCTCATGAATTCTCCCACTCCTCTCGTATATGCTTTAAGGGTTGCTGAGAGCCAAAGACTGGCACCTCAATGCCCAGTGTTCGAGATTCCCAGGTTCCACAAGAATTCTGGGATCTCTGCCAAGCTGTCGTCTGCTCCAGGTGTCAGGGCTGTGAAATGATTCCACTGCAAATGAGATAAGGCATCAGCTATACCGTTGCATTCCCCGGGAACATGTTGGGCCCTAAAGTGTATGTTGTTAACCTAACACCTCAGCACAAAAACCCATAACAAGTTCCCTATAGACCCAACTGCCCCCTGTTGCTGGTTGATTACGTGTACAACCCCTGTACTGTCTGTCTGATCTAAGTACCACCCTTCTGTCCCTCAACTTTGCACCACACACCACTAGAGCTACCACAATCAGGAAGAATTCCAAGAATGTTACGTTCTTGGTCAATCCTTGCTCTTCCCATGGTGCCGGCCATGTCCCTTTCAAATAAGCACCAAACCCCTGGCCCCTGGCTGTGTCCATGAACAGCTCTAAGTCTGTATTGGGCATTTCCTCCTCTGACCATGCTGTTACCCCATTAAAGTCTTCAAAAAAGGTGGCCCAGATGGCCAAATCCTCTTTCACCGCCTGGGGATCCTAATCATATGGTAGGGGTGGTGGACCCCGGCGGTCACCTTGGCCAGCCTCCATACAAAGGCCCACCCCATCGGTATGGTCCTGCATGTGAAATTAAGATGACTCAACAACTGTTGTACTTGTCGCAATGTCATCTTTCTCACACCCCTAGCACCCCCACCATCCTAACCAGGGTCTCAGCCTTGTCCCTTGGCAATCTACATTCCATTCTCTCTGTATCGATCACTACCCCCAAAAAGGAAAATACTGTGGTTGGGCCCACAGTCTTTCCTCAGCCAGGGGGATGCCAAAGGACTGGTAAACCTCTTGCAACCCCTTTAACATCCTCCCACAGGCCTCACTCTCTTTTGGGCCCACCACCAAAAAGTCATCCAAGTAATGCACGATTCCCCCACCAGAGGTCGTCTGCTCCACTACCCATTGTAGAAATGTACAAAATTTTTCAAAGTATGCACATGCAATGATCCACATAGTATTCCCCGTCTACCTTCAATCTCAGCAGACTGTAGTCTTCCGGGCGGACAGGGAACAAATGGAAAGTGGATTCTATGTTTGCCTTAGCCATCTGTGCCCCCTGGCCATATCTTGTCACCCCCCTCACTGTCCTGTCGAATGTTGCATAATGCACCAAAGTCAATGCTGGGTCTACGAAATCATTCACCGACTCTTCCTCTGGGAAAGATAAGTGAGTAATCATCCTAAATTCCCCCTGGTGTGCTTTTTGGCACCACGCCCACTGACGACACTCTTATGTCTTCCAACGGGGGCTCCCCGAACGGTCCTGCAATCCTCCTCAGTCACCTCTCTGGCTATCTTTTCCCGCACAATCCCCATGTTATCCCTTGCTGATTTCAAATTCTGGGCCTTGAAGTCTGCCTGTGGCCCCATATATGGTATCCTGAACCCCTCCATAAATCCACCCCAAATCACAAGTGCATCCTCTATTTTGGGGTACCTCTCCAACCACCCCTTCATCTCACTTACCTTTATCAGTAATATCCCCTGCTCCAGGGATCCCTTTTTATGAAATCCCCCTTTGTGGCTGTGGAGGCTCCCCCTGTTTTCCCTCAGGGCATTGTGTAAATGGGTGGGGCCTTCCACATGCCAGGCACTTGTAGGTAAACTTGCACTTCGACTGCGTGCATGTTCCCCAGTTAAAATGGTAACACTGGTTGCCAGTCTTGGTTGGCCTCCCCGTGTCCTTATTCCCCCCCCCACCCAGGTCCCCTTTCACCGGGAGGTCACAGTACGTACATTGGCCATAAGCCCTGTGATTACATTCACCCACAATGGCATATCAACATGATCCCATTCCCTCCCTGGATTCTTATGTAAATGAAGCCAAAAGACCTCATCATAATGAAGCCATGTGGATCCCCCCAAGCTACATGCACTCGCATGACCATGGACCAATGACTGAGAAGTTCACAGCAGAGATCTGGCTTCTCCCGGCACAGGACGTACATGTAAATCAAGTACCCTGCCGACCAGTTCTCAAAGTTATTTTCCACCTGTGGTTTCTTTTCTTTAGTCTTGTCTCTTTTTATCCCCCTTTCTTATTGTCCTCCTCTCCCCTATGCAGCAGGGTGAAAATATCTACAAATTCCCTCCTGCGTATTGCCCCTAGTCTTGTCTGAAAGGTGGGCCCCCACCTCCTCCTCCACACTTCAATACGGCTGTTTTGGCATCCCCCCTTTGTCCCCTTCCCTCTCTAGTGCTACCCCCTTTTCCAGACCCTGCCAAGATAGTGGCCAAGATTTTCAATGCCCCTAAAACTTCTTCCATCTTGTTTCCCCCATTTCCCATTCCCCTAGCCCCCCTTCATCTTCCGAATCAGAAATTATCTCTGTTTGCCTAGACTGCCAGCTGTGCCCACCATTGGGCTCCCCTTCTGATTTGCTGCTCAACTCTGGCTACGGCCAGATCCTTCTGAACCTGGGGGGGGGCTGGTGGAGGACCCCTGCCTCTGCATCTTTTGCCCTTCCCTGGGGACACCAGTCCTCATCTGATGATTACTCATCCCCCTTTCTAGGCCTCTTAGGCAATGGTGGAAGAGGCCTAGGCCAGTTTTTGTCAGGCCTGGGAAACCCAGTGGCACCATCCCACTTCTGGGGCTCTTTCCAGCCTTGCTTCGGGGACCACTCTCCTCTTCCTAGGAGGAGGAAGAGTCATACCGTCCCCTAGGCTTTTTCGGCATGATGCACTGGGGGTGGTGTGGCCTCACCCAACTCCCGCTTGAGGGAGGGAAGATCTCCACCTCGCTGTCTAGCCGGGGCCTCCACCTTCCATCCTGCCCCTACCCCTTTGGCTTCTTCTTTCCTCAGGGCCCTCGAGCGTTTCTCTATGGGAGCCAGGAGTTTCTACCCTCTGACCCACTGTCCTCCCCACTGGAAACCAAGGGTAGCCCTGCCAGTACCCGCAATCTAGCCCTTATACCTTTATGTGACTTTGTTTTTTTACCTTTCAGTTACATCCTGGGCCTTGGGCTCCACTCTCTCAGACCCCTCAGGTGATCCACTGGTGTCTCCAAGCACACCTCCAACGCCATGCTGTTCCCCACCTGTGGGACATCTTCTCCAGCTGCGCCAGTAATGTTGCTCGACCACAGCTCTGCCTGCCTGACATTTTTTTTTTAATTAACCAGGGGAGACATGCTAGCCTAAAGCCTATTTTCAAGGTCAACCTGAGAACCCCAGGAGATAAGTGATTTGCTCAGGGTCAATCAGTCCACTAAGGGGGCTGTGGAATTGCCCAGGTCTACAAAGTTTCCCCTGAAAGCCATAAACCCCTGTGCTAACCAGCCTCCTTCCTCTTAACAAAAGTTTTTTTTGTTTGTTTGTTTTTTAAAGGTTAATTGCTTGCAGATAGCTGAGGGGACCTTGTGTGGATTCAAACTCTCAGCCTCTTGTTTATGAAGCTGTAGACCTTTCCACTACACCATTAAGCTGGCCCTCAGGCTCCACAGTATGCTACTGGGGACTGTGGGATTCACCCAATTCCCCAGGTTTACAGCTCAGTCTTAATCCCCTGTGCTATCCTCCTTTGAACTTCCCAGGCCTATCCTGCCTTTCCCTTTAAATGTGTTTTTTTTTTTTTTTCCAAACAGGCACCTCAGAGCCACCACCTCAGCTGTGGGGGCCTTCTCTTGCCTCACACTTGACCGGCTCAGTGCTGGCAATCCCCCACTCAGAAGCACTCTTAATCCAGGGCTCTACCTCAAGAAGTTTCCGGCCTGCCCTTCACTAACCTCTGCTCCAGGCCCCTTGAATATCACCTCCCTCTTGCTGCACCCCGAAGAGGCACCAGATTGGCATGAGCGCTTTTATTTATTTTCATTTCTTATTTTCAAATGCTTCTCCCTCACTGCATCCACCTGGCTCCTGTCGCCCACTTCCTGCAGTCTTCTCAGCTGAACTCACACTCCTTGAGGCCTTCTCACCACTGCAATGTGACCATGGGGCCCACTGAACTCCTGAGTTGCATACTTGCGACCACGTGGCACACTGAACTCACGACTCGTGCACTTGCACTTGTTCCTGCCTGGAGGGTATAGGAGAAAAGAAACCGCAACTTGCCTACGTCTCTTTTTAAGTCACCCTATACCGCTTTGCCCTCTGGCTGTGGCCCCCAATCTCAACAGTGGCTACCGGGACCACCCATCCCCCCGAGCAGGCCCCCCATGCCCACGGGGTCGCCGACCCCGGACTCCTATGTTCTGTCAGGGGCATGGTCGGGACCCGGCCATCCCGCAGCAAACACCGCAGGATTTGTTTCATTCAGGAAGGGGAAGCCCAAACAACAATACCCCCTTCTCCCTTGAGATCTCCGGGAAGGACCACCCTTGCAGCTGATGTATAACTTTTACGAAGATCATTGTAAATAATATAAAGTGTATATCATCAGTGCCATCCACCAGGATCAAGCACTCTTACCAAATTTGTTACTGTGATATCTGAGGCCGGGAGATCAGAGGGCTGTGAGTTCAGTTCCCACATCTGGCAATTGGGTTAATATCGCAATACTGAGACTGTAGTGCAGCATGAGGGGGATGCTGCACTTCTGAGGTGTTGTCTTTCAGATGGGACCTTAAACCGAGGTCCCATCTGACTGGATTGGTGGTAGTTCAGGTGGATGCTAAAGATCCCATGGCACTAAACAAAAAAGAGTAGGGGAATTTCCTCTGTGTCCTGGCCAAATTTCTCCCATTCACTAAAATACCACCAACAGCTTAATCTGGTTCAGTTTCAGTTGCTCACCATCAGTATCCCCCCCGTCACCCCTGAAGAAGGGACTTCTAGGCCTAGTGGGCTTACCTGGTCAACAAAATTAATCAATCAGTCAGTCTTGCTGGATACACAAATTTAATGTAATCCAATAGCAATTTCTCCAATTAGTAGTGCAATAAAAGATGAAACCTCCCAGAGAACATTTGACCCTGGCAGATAGCACTGTATATGTTGGGGTGTACATGAATAACACTAAAGACCTGTCCAGCAAACAATGTCACTATCCTGAGGTTAGCAAACCCAAAACTGAGCTGCCACATGAGGGAACCAAACTTGAATAAGCCTTCTCTTTTTTGCAGTTGCACTCCTCTTACTAGCTGTACCTTGTAGTAACCTGAGGCTGCCTACGCAATGATTGATATCAGATACTCCAACATGATTCTTTCCCTGAGCACTGGTACTGGATCAGTTTACTCTCCTTCAAGAACAGTTCATGCTTGCACTTAACTCCCTTTGCGTAGGATAATTATCAAAGCAGCACTATGCTGTCATACATCACTAATGATTACCTGTGTGAGTGGAATTGGGATTCCACCACAGATTCCCAGGTTCACAGACCAAAGCTCCTCTAACTACTAGGCTATGGAAGGTGCTGAGTTGCTTGGTTGTGGAGACAAGTTCTGATACAAGCACTGACCCTTGGGCAGTGTCACCAGCAAACAACCTTGGGCAGAGCCGCTCATAAACTGACAGTGGGGCAGTGCTATGTCATTGGCAATGACCATATCACACGCACATTGGATGGTTTAGTCTAATTTGATTAGCTGTCAACTGAATTTAATTCCTGTATATTTGGTTCAGCTGTTTAGGACCCATGCTGGTAACACAGTACTGTAAATGTTGACCTCCACCCTCACTTTACAATCAGGTATGAAATAAATATGTGGTGCAAACCCAAGCATGAGAGTGTTCCACAGACATGGGAAAGGACCTTGTCATACTAACTTGTTCACTGTCTTTCTGACGTTTTTTTTTTTCCCATTTAGTGTGAATGAAAACTCATTAATAATAATTACAATTTTACAGACATTTTCCTCCCAAAGTCTGAATACCTGTTTGAGTACAAGGAAAACTGTTTAATTACAAAAATGCCAACGCATTTTTAGTCACTGTGCTGGTCCCACATTTCTATATTAAAGTTTTTTTTTGTAATAACATTTTATATCCAAGATCAGTCTCAAATCAGCAACACAGGGGTAAAGGTCTACCAGACCTGTCTACACATCCAAATCAGTTCCATTTCATTAAATTACTTTTCTTTTGCAGATATAATTTTATTTACATTTAATTCAGTTGCATTCAGTCACAGTTAGGCAAAACTCCTACCTACTTAACTGAAAAACTGCAGGTTACGAAACAACCGCTTCACTTAGTCTGCTTATTGTGAATTAGTTGTCCCAAAGATATAATGAAAAGATCAAATATTTCTTCAGCTATCTAGTTCCCTCATTTTGGAGCAGTTTGCCTTCTAAATTTCGATTACTGGATGTCAAATTCCCGACTTTGTGGGTTATAAATCAATGGTTTTTGGATAAGACAGCAAGTCTGAAAAAGGATTGTTGTGGTTGATTTAGAGAATACTGTATACTGAATGTACTAACAATTGTATGTATTGTATAGCTATTTACTAATGTTATTTGTGAGTATGTGTACTAATGTGTAATGTAACTGTTGTTATTGAGATACTGGGTCACCATTTTAAATGAGTCTTCCTCAGTGGTCTAACCCTTAATAAAATGAAAATGAAAAATGGCAGAAGATGATTGAAAGAAACTGCTTTTTTTTTTAAAAAACAAAACCAGCAGTTTTCTTGCAAAGTATTTTTTTTATTTGTTGAATGATGAGAAACATAATTATTTTAATATGAACAGATGCCTATTACAATTGGCAATGCAGTACTTGCCTACTGTTTGCCTACGCAACTTCTGTTTACTGCAATTTTTCTCCCGACACAAGTTAAATAAGAAACATTATTCAGATGGGCTTCATACTAAAAGGATGTCTTATCTAGAAATTAGGTGCCCAAGCCACCAGTAAGGATGCTTGACAACTGCTAGGGGCATTATCCCAATATGAGGCCTGCTGGATAAGAAGCTTATTGCTTTTAAAATAATAGCCACAAAAGACAGAAAGAAAACTTGAAGGAAAGGGGGAAAAAAACATTGTCCAAGAGTGTGAATCTTCTATGCTTGGCACGTATGTTCCACCATTTAAAACAATTAAGCCAAGCCGATATGAGGTGGATAAGCTATACACAGTGGTGTCCAGCACCAGGTCCCATCATGACTAAAGATATCCTGATGCTAATGCCCAGTGCCCTCAGTCACAACATGCTGTAATGCTGTCTGAAATGCTTTAAATATAAATAGTAATTTGCAGGGCTGTTAGAGAGTCACCAGGTGCGACTGTACAGAAACAGTGCTGCACAAGTATGTGCCTCCACAAGCCAGTGGGCTCTTGTGGTCAGAAAAATAAGGAGGCAATCACGCAGTGCAGTGGCCTGGTATGTCAGCAGCAGCAACTAACCCCAAAGTCTAGACCAGACCAAAAGAAAAACAGATGCACTCAAAAAACATTAGCTTACAGCCGAGTTTTTTGCAGGTAAAATCCAAACTTATTTAGGGTGATAAGCATAGGCGTAGGGGGGGGAGGGACCTGGCCTGCCCCCCCCATTAAAAGTCATCGTCCAACCAAATTGTTGTTGTTTTTTTTTTTTTTTATTTAGAAGTCGGCTGTATTCGGCCAGGACCAAGGCCATATTTAATGTTATGTAAAGTATGCCTGTGTGTAGGGCCCTTTGTTTTCTAGGGGCACTCTTGGAAGCATCCTGTTGTGCTGCACACATGTACAGCATTGACTTTTTTTTTTTTTTTAATTTTTTTCTGTGCTTGTGTCTCAGAAGGGGATTGATCTGAGCCATTGATGTCACACTGCAACCTTAGTGCCACAGTCCCACCTGCACTGCCCTCTGGGTGTTTTTGCCTTTAAATTCTACTGTTGCTCCTTGATTTGCATGTGTGTAAGAGTGCCTCAGATTTTGGTGCCATTTCTCAAGTGTCTCATGAAACAGAAGTCAGAAGACTGGAAGAGTCAAGTCTGCCTGCTGGTTTGGTGTGGGTTTGTGTTAGAATGGGATGGGAGCTGGCAGATCAGCAGTGTCGACAGGTAGAGGTCAAGCTGTGGATTCAGAGTCCAGCGTGACAGAAGACAGCCTGTAGTGGTTGAGTGACCAAGGTTGAGCATTTGTGTAACTTCAAGTGCCAAAGCAGACAGCCAAGTATTCAATACTAAAGTTGAGAAGCAGCACACTACAGTGAGGGGGTGCTCCTATGGAGGTTGCAAACCTCAAAACTCCAGCAAAGGAAAAAAGTAAGAGCAATTCCAGTTTAGTTTTTGCAGCTAAATTAGCATTTTATTAGTGCCAGAAACAACCTAGAAGGCTAGTACGCTGAAGAGCAGGGGTTCCTGGCCGTGGATTTTCTGGTACTAATAAAACGCTAATTTAGCTGCAAAAACTAAACTGGAGTTGCTCTTACTTTTTTCCTTTAGTACAGAGCCAATCCCTGCTAGTGCACTAGGAGTCCAACTCTGGAGAGCACTGCAGAGGTTGTTAACACCACTGGGGGGGCTGGCATTCAGTAGTGCATGGAAAGATCTGGAATTCGTTAGTGCATGGCCGCTTCTGCGACAGCATTCGTGGTAGCATGAGTGGCTCAATCAGGTCTGAGCCGTTTGATCATTGGGTCAGTTGGTGGAAGGCAAAGAATGGACATGTGCAAATAAAACCACCTGTGCTGTGCCAACTAGGGCCATGGAAAGTCGGGGGGTGGTCCTGAATGTGGTGTACTGAGGGCGAGGCTGCGACATGAGCCAGAGAGCTGAGCACTGTGAGGCATTTGGCAGCATCGTGGCAGCAAGCAAAAAAGGTATGGAATAAAATTCTGGCTAATATTTTACAGGTATCCATGATCAATGCTGATCAGAATTGTCAAAGGCCGTTTTCTCAGTTTTAAGATATATTACACTAGTTTAAAAAAAGGTCTGCATGTATAAGACATCGAGTGTGCTAAAAAATTCATTAAGGGCTAACATTCATGGCTGAAATTAGTGGACTACAAGTTATATTATTAGAATGGGTTGTTAAGTCAGCAACAGGAGCTTGAATACACACAGAAGTTATGTTTTACTACTGAACAGATTAGAATGGAACTATGATGGTGTAATATATCGAGTCATGTTCTTGCAGGAAACAGTAACATCCTTGTCCCAGAATATTTCATCCTGGTGGGCAATAAATGTATCTTACCTAGCTCTAAAATGCAGGAAAATGTACCATTCACATGAATACTTTAAATAATTTCCAGGGGAGCATGCCCCCAGACAACTCTAGCTTTGTAAGGATTGTGGCCCCCCCTTGTTCACCAACTCTGTGCATGCCTCTGGTGCAGAGTTCCTTACAGCAGCTAATGAGCAACCATGAAAAGCACCAGACCCAAACACATGGCACTTCGAGAAAAGGCTCATAATCTCATCTCTGATAAGGTGCATTTGCACAAAGTACTGCAGTGTCTGGATCTATAGTTTTCCATTTTGTTTGCTAGCAGCTGTGAGGAATTCTGCCACTTAAGTACATTTGGCGTTTACCTGAAGAAACTGTCAGGTTGTAGCTCATTTTCATGTGTGTCTGTTTTTCTTTAGAGTAAGCTTTAGTGGTTATCTTGCAATGTATAAGAACATATGAACATAAGAAAGTTGCCAGCAGGAGATCACTTGGCCTATCAAGTCTGCTCGTGTTGTTGATGAGGCTTGGCATTTCACCAGTGCCTCATGCCCCCCCTTCACCCCATCCTCCCCCTTTCTCCTATCCCTGCCCCTGCACCCTTGCTTCCCTTTGTGCCTGTCCCAGGCCTTTTTAAAAGCTTCAACTGTCTTAGCCTCAACTACCTCCTCAGGCAGCTCATTCCAGGCCAGCACCACCCTTTCCATAAAGAAGTGCTTCCTCACGTCCCGTCTGTATCTCCCGCCCACTAGCTTGAGACTATGCCCCCTTGTAGTGGTGTTCTTTCTTTTGTTGGAGACCTTTGTACACAACCTCATTTACACCCTTCAAGTATTTGAAGGTCTCTATCATGTCCCCCTCAGCCTTCTCTCTTCCAGGGAGTACATCCCCAATGCTTCCAACCATTCCTCATATGACCTATTCTGCTGTCCCCTGATCATTTTAATTGCCCTCCTCTGCACCCCTTCTAGCAGCTTGATGTCCTTTTTTTATTTTTTTTTTTTAGGTATGGGTTCCAAAACTTCACCCCGTACTCCAAGTGCAGCCTCACCATTAACCTATACAAAGGCATGATCACCTCACTGTTCCTGCTGCTAAACCCCCTTGCTATACATCCTAACATCCTATTTGCTTTTGCTGCTGCCTTTTTGCATTGAGATGTTTGTTTCAGGTTGCTTGTAAACATCATCCCCAGGTCCTATTCTTCCTCAGTCTCGGCTATCTGTTCTTTTCCCTATTACACTGCTCATGGGTTCCTTGCCCTGATGTACATCACTTTGTATTTTTTGGCATTGAACCCCAGTTGCCATATCCCCGACCATTTCTCCAGTCTGGCTAAATCCCACCTCAGCACTTGTATCCCCTGCTGCATATCCACCCTCCTACAAAGCTTAGTGTCATCCATGAACAAGCACATTTTGCCCTGGATACCCTCCCCTATGACTCTTACGAAGACATTAAATAGTACGGGGCCCAACACTGATCCCTGTGGAACCCTACTGGTGACCTTTTTTGCACTAGAAGATTCTCATCCTACTACTACCCTCTGCGTTCTCCTCCCAACCAATTTTCAACCCATCTTGCTACTCTTTCCCCCACCTCCAGTCCCCTCAGTTTTGTGATTAGGCTCCGGTGCGGCACCGAATCAAAGGCCTTGCTAAAGTCTAGGTATATGACATCAACTGCTTGCCCCGTCCATTGCCTTCATGACCCAGTCAAAGAACTCCACTAAGTTTGTTTGGCGTGATCTGCCTGCCACAGATCCATGCTGTTTGTTGTCCTGAGGGCCACTGCCCTCCATATTTGTCACAAGTCCCTCCTTTATTATTGACTCCATAAGCTTACACACTATCGAGGTCAGGCTGACTGGCCTATAGTTGCCTGGGTCCTTTCTTGGTCCACTTTTGTGGAGTGGCGCCATGTGTGCAGTTTGTCAATCCTCGGGCACCACCGCTGAGTCCAGGGAGCTGTTGCACAGGGCTCCTAGCGGGCCTGTCAGTTCACCAGCCAGCTCCCTGTGCACTCTGGGGTGTATCCCATCCTGCCCCAGAGACTTATTCACCTTCAGTGCCATCAGCCCCTTCCTCACCCTCTCGATTCTCATGGTCTCAGTTGGGTCACCCCCAGCTCCTTCCTCCATTTTTCCCACTTCTGGCATTGGTCCTTTTTCTCCTTTGTGAAGACTGAGCAGAAGTATTGGTTTAATACTTCCGCCTTGGGCCTGTCCTCTGTGACCCAATCATCCCCTTTCTTGAGTCTAACTATGCCATCCTTTTTGTCTCTCTTCTCTCTTATGTAGTTGAAGAAGGCTTTTTCACCCCTCTTTATTCCCTTGGCTATTTGTAGCTCTTTCTGTGCTTTGGCATTCTGCACCACTTTACCTGTTAGCTTTGTCAGCCTCTGGTATTCCTCTATGTCCTCCTCCCTAGTTTTTCTTTTGCTTTTCTTGTATACTGCCCTCTTTTTGCCTTATTATTCTATTAACATCTCCATTGAACCAGCTTGTTTGTCTGGTCCCTCTATGCTTGCCCCTCATTCTCATGCAACTGCTTGTTGCTTTATGAATGGCCTTCTTGATAGTTTCCCATAGTCTCTCTGCCCCATTCCCTCCTCTATGCTCCCCAGGTCCTCCCTAATCATTTCCCTCATTTTACTAAAGTTTGCTTTTTTGAAATCCAGTGTCCTAGTCTTTGATGGGATGTCTTCCTTGCCCATGTCTATCCTGAACCACACTGTGCTGTGGTCATTTCCACCCAGGGGCTCCCTAACTTCAACCTCACTAATGTGCTCGCCGCTAGTGAGCACCAAGTCCAAGAGTGCTTCCCCTCTGGTGGAACTCATCGCAACCTGTGTTAGGAAGCCATCCTGGACTGCATTTAGTATTACCTGGATTCTTGCACAGGATGTGGCAGGAGTGCCCCAGTCTATTTTGGGCAGGTTGAAGTCCCCTGTTACTGCTACCTCCCCTTTCCCCACTGCATTCCTCAATTGAGTACACAGTTCTTCATCCATCTTTTCACCCTGATTTGGTGGTCTATATATGACCCCCAACCTGACTTTCCTACCCCTTTTGCTCTGGAGTTGCAACCACAGGGTTTCAATGTTCACTCCTTCCAGCTCTTCCTCCCTTGTTCACATTATTCCCTCCTTGATATAAGCCACAACCCCCCCCTTCCCTGTTGCTCTATCCTTTCTAAACAGCTTATACCCTGAGATCAATAGATCCCAGTCATGATATGTAGTGTCCCAGGTCTCCGTAATGGCCACTACATCCACCGCTTCCTCTGCCAGGAGGGCTTGCAGTTCTGCCATTTTGTTCCCAATACTACATGCATTCAGTAAGATGACTGCCCACTTTGTGCCCTCTGTTCTCTTGCTTTTTGTGTTACTTTTAGTGCCCCTCATCTTCCCCTCATCCTCCTCCCTTCCCCATTTCTTCTCTCTAACCTCTCTTCCCCACCCTCTCTGACTTCTTCATCTATGTTGGGGGGGGGAGAGGTTTTCTAGCCTTCCCTGCTCCTCCTCCTCCCCCCCCAAACAGTTTAAACCCAACTCCTTTGCCATGTAGATTCCCAATTTGCCTTTTAAAATGTTCTTACCTTCCCAATTTAGGTGAAGTCTGTCATTGCTGTATAGTTTTTTGTCTGACCTTATATCACCCCCTTTCCCTATAAAGCCATGTCCCTCTTCTCTACACCAGTCCTCCAGCCATATGTTGAAATCATCTATTCTCCTTTTTCTAGCTGTGTTTGCCCTAGGGACCGGGATGATTTCTGAAAATGACAGTGAGTTAACTGACTCCCTACATGTCCTTGCTATGTTTCTGAATCTCACCTGCACCACCACCACCTCCTCCCCTGCTAGGTCATTGATAACAATGTGCAGCACCAGATCTGGCTTGTTCCCCTGTATACTCAGCAGATCTTTTATTCTTAGTGGTGTATTTGCTGCCATCAATCCCGGCACACTGGTTACTATTTTCTTGTTTTGTGGGTCCTCCCCTCTTCCCCATGTTATACCCTGATGATAGAATCACCATGTATTATTATATTGCTTCTCCTGGAGTGTCTCTCCCCTGCCCTTTTTTTCTCTCCTGTATGAGGCCATTACCCCCTTCTTCTATTACTTCCCTGTTTTTCATACCTGTTTCAGTGCTTCCCCCCCTTTTGCCATCCTTGTCTCTGTGTGTGCGTTCACCCCCCTTGTTATCTGCCTCCCCTTGGTTGCCTATGTCTGCTGCCATTCTCCTTGTCTCCCTCCTGTATCTTATTACTCTCCTTCCTATTGTCTCCCCATCCACCCCTCGGCTGAATCTGGGAACTGTTTTCCCCTCCAACCTGACCCTCCTCCTTCATTGCCCCTTGCTGGTGACACTTCAACCCCTCCTCCTTCCTCTGACTCTTGGTTCCATCCATCTAGCACCCTGTATCTGTTATTAATTGGCACATTAAAGATGATGCTTTCCTATATTCCACTGGAGGCCCTTTGGGTGCATGTCTCCAGCCCCCTCTTCACTGGTTTTACTGCTGTCTGACACCCCTTCCCCTGGTCCTTCCATTATGAGATGTATTACTAATCTGACTCCTCTCTATTGCTTGCAAGGCTCCCTTCTACCCATCCTGGTGCCTTGTGCAGCTGTTTGATTCTGCCCTCTCCTCTCCTCCATTTATTCTCTGAGTTCCTTGTCCACCTGTCTCCAACAGGCTGTACTGAATGTACTTTTCAGTAAGCCATCTAATCTCACTTTTTAAATTGTCAAATCTCATGCACACTTGGCAGCCCCCTAGATTCCACGTGTCCCCATGAACACTGCTGCTCCACAACTGTTACACTACACTATCCTCCCCATTACTCTGCTTGTGTATCCATTTACTCTCCCCCTCCCTGATGAGCAAGATCTATCCATGCCATAGTATTTAAACTGCACCAAGTGGCCAGTGCCTATACTCCTATGTGATTTATATCACATTTCCAATGTGTGTTCCCCTAAAGCTGAATCCAAAAATCAATCAGATTTAAAAGCAGAATCCACAAATCATCCAGATGTAAATGCTGTATTCTCTTAGAGCTAGTAACTTAATCAGTATAACACCCCTACAGCCCTTCCTATAAACCCCTTCCACATTTAAACACACTAAATTTCTAAAGCTCCTAATAGAATCATAGATTCCTTAGCCCTAAAAGTATGATAAGCGGCAAGGGACAAACACCATCAGACATCTTAAATTATCCCTTCCCCCTCCAGAAAGTCATTTAAACCTCTCTCACAGAGAAGAAAAAAAGCCTCCACTCTGATAAACCCCATTTATGTACAATCAGTCCAATTAGACATTAACCATCATTACTCTCCCACATAAAACACAGACAATTAGCCCTAGTAAGCAATCAGTTAATAGTGAGCCAGTCTTAGAAGATCCTCTTTCGATGCTGCCCTTTAAACTACCACGGTGACACAGGCAGGCAAGTAAAGAAATGATGACCTTTTCTATTCTTGATGGCTCTCCATTCATGACACTGATTGCTCCAACTAGACATTACAGAACCTGAGTGACACTGGGTACCACTGTACCAAATGTTTTCCTGAAATATTAGATGCCAAGAAGTCCAACGGGGCTGGCCTACATTCAGCAAGCTACAGAAATAGTGCTGGACTTTTGTAATGACATACTGTAAGGTGCAGAAAAAAGGTAATAATGCACATAATGTGGGCTATCACTACGATGCAATCAATAACACTGGCCACTTGTATACAAATCAGGAAACACTTTGCAGCTTTCTATTCTGAAGCATTTTCAGGCCTGCTATGCCACTGCACACATACCGTAGCACAATTCCTTGACAGTCTTATTGACTTCTGGCCTGATGGGTAGATGTTACTATAATTTGGTTGCATAGTCTGCTTTATTACTTAATGTCTTCATTGCACACAAAAGCATATGGCAGTAAATCTGCCACACTTATTTCAGCAATAACCTTTGTGAAATGCCAGGTTACTAGACTAGAATATGATTGCACTGGGATGCCCTCTCTATAGTGTGTTTCAAGGTTAGCTACATATTAGCAGATTTGGGATTTGTGGGTCATTGTTTTAAACCATATCTGCCTCACATAAGATACACTAATGTGATCTGTTATGGCACAACTACACCACTAACTGTTGCCCTGTAGGCAGTTATTGTAGCCTTTTCAATGGATAGGCTTCCAATCTTTCAAAAGCACACAAATGTCTTATTTATATGACTACTACTATATTATTACTGGTAGTGTGCAGTTCTGTAGCAGCTTTAGATTGCTCTGCGTGTGTCTTCTCCAAGCACCATCAAAGTCATTCTAGCTTAGTGTTTGACAATATAGAGAATACTGGATGGGCAACTATGCACAACCAACGTGTTGTTCCATAGAGGGGTTCTAATTCCCTCTGACCTCGAGAGTGAAGCTCAAAAGGTCTGTGAGAATCAGAAACCCGAGGTGGCAGAATACACTGGTTGTGCATCAAGTTGCCCATCCAGTATTTTTTTATAGCGTATAGTATTGTATTAAATGTGTGTGCAGCAGTTCTGTTGCTTTCAGAATGAAACTGACTTGTGTAGTCTCTAGGGGTTTCAGAATGCTGTTGTACCACAGAAGGGTACAATCACATCCCATGACTTCTGAACTCTGGTACAACGCCATTTTTAAAGGAATGGAATACTATACAGAACAACCCTCTACTATATGGTATAATTAAGTTCTCTCTTTCACCCTCCCCCTTTCCCGCTCTTTCTCCTTTCCCTCTTTCACCACATCCAGCATATCCTCAGACACAGGAGATTAGCATTCAATGATAGGAGTTACTTTGCAGCTAAAGCTGTACAGAAGCTGCTACTGGGGTCAGGATGGACTAATTACTGTACACAGTTTACAAAGGAATAACCTCTGTAAGTGTTACCAAACATGTTCTCAATGGTAACATCTGTTGTGTTTTTTTTATTATTACCATGGTTTCTGGCTCATTAGGTTATGCAACAGTAATAAAGTAATGTTTTTAATGAAACAAAAACATTATTTGTCTGGCCAAGTGGCTTACTGCCTGGGAGATTGGGGTTTATGCTCACCCCTTCCCAGCTTCAAAAGGTTAACTAGGAGACAAGCAAGTTCAGGAGGCGAGGTGGTCAGTTCCAATGAATGGAACATGGAAGATGCAAGCCACCCAACTTCTGTACACCCTCTGCTGGCCAGTTATGAAGTGGCATTGATGTGATGGCAGCTGCCTACTTTCTCAGCTGGAGGGAGACCTGTCAACCTATAATAATTGGGGAGGGGACTAGTGAACCCAGGAGGACAAACTGAGGGTAGGGATAAATAATTCAGACTCACCACGGGTAATTGAGGTTTTCACATTGCTTCACTTTCCAGATCGCTCAGGACCACATCAACTTGTACATGCCATGACAGTACAGGCCATTAAGGTAATGTAAGTCTGGACAAATTTCTGGTTCCCAAGTGATCAATATGGTACCCTGGGTAGAAGGGTGGGTGAGGAATCTTTATAATTTAGTAGTAGTTTGCACAGAATACTTGTTGAAGCAGGGGGAGTGAACATGATGGATCTAGAGTCCCTTCCAACCTTAAATTACCATCTTTCAACATTCAGAGGATGTTATTTTAAGCTTTCAGTGTCTATATACAGTATTGCTACTCCCACACATCTATGAAAAGTTCTTTTTTAATTAGTATGATGTAAATATACAGTACAGTGATATATCATAACTAGCTGTGTTTTTAATAAAACTGTGTTCTATTCACAGTATTTTAACAGAAGAAAAATTATTACGTGATTTAAATGACACCATGCTGCTCTGCTTCTCACTGAATGTTGCAGCATTGAGCACTTAGTGGAGCAAAGCTGTAAGAAAAACAATAATGATGCATCTCAACAGTATTTTTAATAAGATGGCTCAGTGCATTGGCAGCAAGTTAAGTTGCTTTTCACCTTTGGGTCACTGGTTCAAATCCTGCACAGTTTGGTAGTGGCTGAAAGACACTATTACCTGTTAGAAAATGGGCACTGGGAAAGCAGCATTTTGATTGGCTGAAACAGCCTTGCACCCTTGCTGTTATTTTGTCACAACGCCCTCTAAATAACTAGCCCTCATGGCAGTAGCCATCACCAGGTGGTATCCCTGTGCCCATGTTCCACTGTATCTTCATCCCAAATTTCCACAGTTGATCTGCCGCCAGTTTTTTCTCTCGCTTAGCAAGAGAAGACTGAGAGCCCCTCCCAATTCAGTCCACAGACCACACATGTTTTTTTCAAACTCCATACTCCAAATACATTATTGCCTTACTTATTTGCCTTAAAACAGCCTTTCCCGCTCTGCTCCATTTTTTTTAATGAACACTCAATAGCACCTGGCATGCTCCATGCAACTCCTATGAAGCACTTCAGTGAACTTTCACCCAGACTGCCCCTGGCTCCCATTCCAATCAATGAAACTTTCTCAGTGTGGAGGGATCTTATGGACTGTTGCTCTCCACACTTTGTGCGTTTGAAGGACCATCGTTCCTTTTCATTGTGAACCACAAAACAATAACACCTCGTATGTTCTGCGCAACTCCTACGGTGCACTTCAGTAAACTCTGACTTGAACTGGCCACGGCTCCCATCCTGATCAACAGAAGTCGTAGACTGTTGCTGCCCACACTTTGGGTGTCTGAAGGACCATCATTCCTTCTCCAAGTGAACTGAAAAAGTAACAGCCTGTAGAGGACTCCCGAACCAGCACCACAGAAGAGAACACAAATTAAAAGGTATCACATTCCTGATCTGCAATTGGGGGTGGCATGCACCTAGAGCAGGAGTTCTCACACTTTGTCATAGTGAGCCTCCCCCAAGCCTTGGAAAAGATCTTGAGCCTCCCCTGATATAGAAATAATTTTGGGCCTCCCCATAGTTAGAACAACTATCATACTTTGCACGTTACAGGAAGAATACAATGAAGTGCATGTGAGTAGTCGTTTATTCTCATTTTATTGAACGTATTATTCTCCCTCTCTATAACCCGCCTCCCCAGGTCAGCCTACTCGCTTTTCATTTCTGACTTTTAGACTCTATTTACCCCTTATTGCAATACCTCCATGGGTCAGGTTGCTTTCTTTGTCAGTTTTACTCTGCTCTTAAACACCTTCTCAGGGACCATCTTGCTCCCTCCTACTCTTGCTCCTAGTAGCTCTCTGCTTAGCTTTTGTATTTGCACTTTTCTGCAGCCAGTATAATGGGTCAATTGTTACTTTGTTCCTATTCATTTGCATTATTTTGAATTTTGTTTTGCACAGTTTCCAAGAATTGTATTTTCCCCATCTCATACCAGGAAACAAATGTTCGTTGAGCGTGCCTTTCCTGGTAACCATTTTGTACATAAATTCACATGCCATTATTCACTTTCACATGGCTGCATGCTTTCACATGAAGCATCCCAAACTTGACATTAAAATACAGTACATTTTAAGGCTTGCTTGAGCCTCCCCTGGAGTAGGTTGGGGCCTCCCCTGGGAGGCTGGCCTCACCATTTGAGAAACCCTGACCTAGAGGAACTACTTTACAACAAAAGTGACTTTTTAGTCCTTTTTGACTGTTTTTATTTTATTTTCAATTCTGTAAATGTTAGATACTTTTATCTATAGCCCATTTTCTAGGTGCAATAATACCCTCCAGGGTGGATGTTATGGGATACAATGGACCTTCCAGGGGCTATAAGGCCCTCCGCCTATGGCATTGGGCCTCATTACACTTCTGGGCAGTCTGTTATATCCCAATAATGCCCACCCTGTTGGGTATTACTGCTTACATAGTTGTTCAGTGGCCTACATGAAATTAGTTGTGGTGGTCTCAGTGGGCAGCTAACCACATCACAAAAACCACCAACACAATTGGCACTAATTGGCACCTTTGTTGGCAGACTCATATGATAGGTCAAGGATTGAAAGGATGTGGAGTCTGAACTATCATTTCACCTATGCAGTAGCTCCTTCATGGTAGGGCTGAGGTGCATTTGTAAGGCAATGTGGGGAAGCTTGCACTGTGATTGCCCATGCTATACATAGAAACATAGAATCTGACAGCAAATAAGGACTGCTTGGCCTATCTAGTCTGTCCACATCTCCCAACCTACAGTACACTATTACTGCAAACCATGCCCAATCCATATCTCTTTCTCTCCCCCATTCCATTAGGATTCCCTTGTGCTTATCCCAGGTATTCTTGAACCCCATCACTATTTTCACCCCCCCCCAACCACCACCTCTGCTAGAAGGCTGTTCCAGGAATCCACCACTCTTTCTGCGAAGTACTTCCTCACATCTCTCCTGAATCTACCCCCCTCCAGCATCATAGTAGGTCTCCTTATTCTTGAGCACTTTTCTTCTGAAAAATACTTCCCTCCAGTACCTTATTAACCCCCCCCCCCAATACTTCTCATGTGGATAAGTAAAAGACTTCAGGTTCCAGTGCTGTCAGTCTAGTACCTTTCATAAGCACTAATTTCACACACAGAAAAAAAGAATGAATTTGCCACATATTACAAATGCACATTTGTTAATGTTTTTATTTAAAACATTTTTAAATAAATAAAAAACCTTGCCAACAGCATGGTTTGGAAGGAAGAACATAATGCAATTCCAACCATCCAGACTGCATTCCCACCCCAACTATCCATTGTGTGCCTTGATAGATTAATGTATATGCATTTCCTTTATTTAGGATTCTAACCAGGAAAGTTACACTGAAACAAAGTTCCTTTGAGTGTGCAACATAGTGGTGGGGTGTACTTACAAGAGGTTCAAGAAAAACAAATTACCAATGATTTAATAGATACTGAAAAGAAACATGAATACAAGAAGATACTATGGGGACAATGAAAATCAAATTTAAACTGATGCAATGTGGGGCAAGTCATGTTATTACAGGGAATCATTTTTGAAACAATCTAGTAGGGAGAAGGAAAGGACACTGAAAATGATTAGCAGAGAAATCAGGTGATAGTAAACAAGTAAGTGTAGAGAACAGAAAGAGAGGAAACATACATTGGGCGGGTAACGTGAACCCCAAGGAAGGGTCTGAGGATAGAGTAGGATGGGGAGAGGTAAACAGAGTGGGTGGCTGTTCCACAGATTAGGGAGGCAGACACAGACAGAGAAGACAAATTAGCCAGTGGAGATTTTGCAACAGAGGAGAAGCAAAGAGCAGCATCCGAGGAGTGGGAAAGCGTAAGAGGTCAAGATGGAGGGAAGTAAAAAAGAGAAGATGGGTACTGTTGTCACTAAGTTGTCCAGATATTTCCAGATTTTTTTTTTATTTTTCTAAAGGAACTCTCTCTAGTGGTCATACACTGGTACTGCAGGCAGGGCATTTCTTTAGAGGTGGCACAGACATTTCAGGCAATATTCAGACATGTCAGTGGCTGGCTAGCAGCAGCAACTGTTGGTAAGAGAAATGGAAAACAGTTACAATTGTAACATGGGGAAGAGAAAGGGTTGTGCAGAACTGGTCCAACAGCATCAGGTGACCATTAATTAATTCTCAGGTAATTCATGGTTGCCTGAGAATTAATAATTAGTAATGTGCATTCACATTTCTCTGTTCCCCATGTTAGTTTCCTGTCCCAAAACAGTCTCAGCCTGCAAATCACAGTCGACCAACAGATGGCTGTCAAACAAGAATAGATATGCTTAAGTGAAATTTCTTGTAGTTCCATCATAAGTAGCTTGAAAACATCTGTATCACTATGTAATTTTTTTTTTTTATTGTCTTACTTGGTCTATTGGCTCAGAAACATGTACCCTTTCAGTAACTACACAGTAATGTATGCCACATATGATTTTCCACATTGCCTGAGTTTCCAGATTGCCTCGTCTTTTATTAAATATTTAAAATAAACTACTTTAACAGTGGAACCTAAGAACAACAAAATCACACACCTTGGACCAATGTCTATCAAACCAGAAAGTTTTAGGTTTCAAAGTCGCCTATTTGTTTTAGTTATTGAGTGGTAAAAAAAAGGCTTAACTTTGCCTCCACTGAACCGAGGTACATGGAATTTACATGATCAAGAGTTCCTGACACAGAGGCTGTGCTTTCTAAATTTCATGTAAATCAGTTGAAAGGGGGCAAAGTTATTAATGTGCAATGCTGGGTATAAAAATCACAGGTAAAAAAGATGTAAGCCTCAGTGTACTACCATCTGTAGATCAGCAAGGGAATTGCAGCAACAACTTGAACCACTGATGGATATGTGCACTGTTCACTAACAATGCCAGAGTTCTGTGCACTGTCCATTACTAATGCTCGAGTTCTGTGCTCTCTGAGGTAAGGATGAATCACTGATGGATGTATGCACTGTCCACTAATAATGCCTGAGTTCTGTGCCCTCTGAGGTAAGGATGAATCACTGATGGATGTGTGTACTGCCCACTAATAATGCCAGAGTTCTGTGCCCTTTGAGGTGAGGAAGAACCATTGATGCATGTGTGTACTGTCCAGTAATAATGCCTCAGTTCTGTGCCCTCTGAGGTGAGAATGAATCACTGATGGATGTGTGCACTGACCACTAATAATACCAGAGTTCTGTGCCCTCTGGGGTAAGAATGAATCACTGATGGATGTGTGTACTGTCCGCTAATAATGCAGGAGTTCTGTGTGCTCTGAAACTTTGCCTCTCCTGAACTGATCTACATGGAATTTACAGGATCAAGAGTTCCTAACACACAGGGTGTGCTTTCTAAATTTCTTGTAAATCAGTTGAAAGGGAGCAAAGTTATTAATGTGCAATGATGGGTGTAAAATTCACAGATAAAAAAGATGTAGCCCTCAATGTACTACCATCTGTAGGTCAGAAAGGGAACTGCAGCAACAACTACCAGAGCTCAAATTTCCACTGCATTTAAACATATGCATTTCCCATAATGCACAGCAGCCAAACATCAAACATAGCAGAAAAAAGGAGATGATTCCACAGTTTACAAGACAAAGTCAGTCAAAATGAACACATATTCTGAAATGCTGATCACATCTGCATGTAATTAGTAATAGTTCACATTTGCAGCCACAATATAAAAAAGTTAAAAATGTAGTTTCTCCAGTCAGGTGCAACCCCATTTTTCTTCCCATGGTAGGAACCTTAATAGTCTCCTGGAACCTTTGTAATTTTTGCACTTTAAAATTACTTTTATGCAAATGTAACATGATGAAGAGAAACATATAAAAACAGTGCTTAACCATTTCTCTTCCGCATGTTACAAGAGGACTAACCCATTCCTGAGTGTGGGTCTCTCAGGGAGTAATGTATGGCTGGGTGGTTGGAACCACTCAGCCTTTGACCCAATGATCCACCCCCCCAGTCATACATTGATCCCTGAGAGACCCACGCTCTGTTGTGGGTTAATCCTTACCTGTACAAGGAAGGCAGAGCAGTGGGAGTGAAGATGAGACTCATGGAATGGGAAAGACAGGGACTAGCAGAGAGGAAGCAGTGGTGGGCAAAATGTGGGTTATTAATGGTGACATGGTAGAAGAAGTGGAAATGTGAGGCAGTCTGGGACAGTTCCTTCATGGTCCTCTTTTCAGAAAAGGAGGCATACAAAAGTAAGATATCATGTCAGTGGCTCAGCAAGTTGCACACTCGCCTCTGAGGCCACAAGATCAGAAGGCTGTGGGTTCTATCCAAACACCAGGCACTTGGGTTAAATCCAAATACTGACACTGTGGTGCAGCATGACGGGGGTGCTACACTCCTGAGGTGCTGTCTTTCAGATGAGACGTTAAACCAAAGTCCCATCTGCCTGTTCTGGTGGTAGTTCAGGGGGATGTTAAAGATCCCAGGGCACTTCTCGAAAAGAGCAGGAGAATTTCCCCAGTGTCCTGGCCAAATTTCCCCCATTCACTAAAAATACCACCAACAGCTTAATCTAGTTCAATGTTAGTTGGCATCCATCTGTATCCTCCTCCCCTGGGACGAGGCAGAAAATAGGCAGAATTGTCTAGTCCTCCTTGCCCGGTCAACAAAAACTAAATAAATAAATAAATGCATATGTGGTTATTAGTCGGTGTAGTGGGCAATGAAACTATGTTCTGTGTGAGCGCACTTACCCGGTAAACAAAAACTAAATAAATAAATAAACTACTTTATGTGACGTTTTGGCTCCGATGTGGGGTGCCTCCTGCCACATAAGTTTTTTTCAAGTTTAGAAGTTGTATGTACAGTAACAAGCTGTCTGGATGAGTTTAACCCAGTTCAGCTATTTGAAAAAGTACCCTCTCAACTTAATTTGTAAAACAATACCAGTGGGTGCTCAGACTAAGCAGGTAGTAGGAGGGAATCACTCAATAGACGGAGTCTCATTTACTTAATGGCCAGGATTCCACAACCCTACACCCCCACATTGGGCGTTTGCCAAATTTTAAAGGGAATACATTGGCTCCAATATACCAGACACAATGCCCAACTGATGGATGAAATATTCCCAGCCCTAAGTCTCCACATCCATCAGTGGAGGTAGGCAGTCAGGGATTTAGTCAATCAGACCATTTTTTAATGGTCTAGCCCAACTTACTTCCTGACAACAGATAGAGATATGCTACTGGAAACCAAGTCTTACTGTTGGAATTAGATGGCAGTTTTAGGAAAAAGTACCTCCTGCATCCAAATTGGTTAACAGACATACTGTAATAAAGGCCACTGGACACAGACACAGGTTTTGTTTTACTATTCTTTATATAGGATAGCTCAGCAGAGGTGCAAAATGTAATTTTCAGTCGAGTCTTGTTTTTACTCATTTTCACAGCTGGGTGGATTGTGGCACTGGGAGATTAAGTGACTTGCTCAATGTCACACAGTGAATATTTATCTCTAGCAGGGTTTGAACCTGTGATCCACTGGTTTCTAAGCTGCTGCTCTATTAGACCACATTGTTTCCATGACCACCAATTGGTAGTTGTACATGGATTCAGGAAGAGACTGCAGGGAGGAATCACCGCTATATTTTCATTTATTTCGACAGCACCACCTCCAGGAAATTCCTAGAGAAAAAGCATTCATAATGTGGGTGTGGGGGTTGGGGGGGTGTTAATGAGCAAGTTGTTTTATTGAGACAGTTGGTCTGCAGCCTGGACATACAATCAACAGTCACCAAGGATATATCTTATGGTTAAACAACCAAGTTTTACTCATGGGAATTTACAGATAACAACATGCACAAAGGAACAACAAAAAAAAAACAACTTCGTACAGTAGCCTATCACTTTGGCAGCTTGCAGAAATTACATTTGCAATCACTCTGGCATGAAAGAAACAAAAAGAGGATCACTGTTAGGTAAATATAATACCTTTAGTAGGCAAAGAAAAAGTTAAAGAGACAAACATTTGAGGCTTAGTGCCTCTTCGTCAGGTGTGTTCCACAATGTAAGCTGAAACTGCTTTGATAGGAGATCAATTGTAAACACAGGAAAGGAATTTTTTTTTTAATCAATTATTTTACCAGGTGAGACACACTAAGCTCAAAGCTTGTTTGCAGGTGCAACCTGGGAGCACAAGGAAGTTAAGTGACTTGCTCAGGGTCACACAGTATGCACCTAGGGGGCTGTGGGATTCAAACCCAGGTCTCCAGATTTGCAGCTCAGAGCCTTAACCCACTGCACCATACTGCCTCCATGTTTGATGTTAATCAGCTATTTAGCTGGTACAAGTTAAACTGCAGAGATATAATCAGGCTTTGTAAAGCTGATTAACATCAAACATGGGCTGAACTTGAAAGTGTTCAGAAACTATCAACATGTTGGCATTTGTTATGAAGCAGTCGTATCTTGCTATTTATTTAATAGCAGAGAAAATGTCCTGTGATAACCTTAAAGACATTTAAAATACATAAAGTGACATGAAGCCTTTGGACTGGATTTTCAAAGGACCACTGGACATCCATGATGACTTGCATCATGATTTTAGTGCATTGGACTCATTTTCATTGAAAGGTTAGACCACATAAAATGTGGCTTCACCCAACTATGGGCCAGTAGCCAACAAAAGCAAGCTTGTAATTGTACTTTTATAGCCATCTAACAGCTTTCATTTAATGTGCAATGATTATTTGATGAATAAGTTCAAGATAGAAAGTGTTTATCACCAGACAGCCATTATTCCACATTGCACGCTTGGTTAGATAATATCCAGGTATATTAGAAAGCCTGTTGTGGTGTAGGTTTGCATTTATTTTTCAGGTCCTTGTTAAGAACACCAATGATTTCAAGTGTGTGTGTTGGGGTTGGGGGGGGGGTTGCAAACCCCTTCCAAAACATGAGCATAACTAACGGATCCTCACTCTGGAGCACCAAGCTCCACTGGACCGCTCCTCCCTGCAGAAGCTCCGTTTCATCTTCGTGACTGGAGCAACATTGACATTGATTGCTTTAGATCTCCATGGACTGCTAAAAGGGACCAGGCAGCACCATATGCGCAGGCTTATTTTATTCACATCTGCCATGGTGCACAATTTTATCATGGCTCAAGCCACCAGCAGGGGATCAAGAATGCGTGCTTGAACACACAGTGAATATCAGGACATTTAAAATAAATAGGACATGGCTTCCTGCCATTAGAATAAATCTGTTTTAATGTGCCTTGGATAGAGAAGTTGATCCAACTCTGCGTGTTCATTGTGGCATACAGGCATAAAATAAAACCTGTTTCATCCAAAAGGAAAACACTATTTTCAGGGATTCTTCCAGTTCTGGTAACTGAGTGGTAGCATTTTCACAGAGCTCCTTTGGTGAAGTTTCTATTTTTGCCTGATTTAGCATACTTAAAACTTCAAACCCCTGTCGGAACATTTGACTGCGTTATCATAACTCGGCTAAGCTTTCTCTTGTCTTGAGACTTTGTTAATATTTTTGGGCACAATATTCTTGGCCAGCATAGTAGGCAAGATGACCATAAGTCACACTGCAACAGGAGTCATAGCAATTGGGACTGTCCTCGTTATCTGTTCCAGCCTGGAGTCTGGAGCAAAGTCTAAAGAAGTCAAGGAAAATAATATTACCATGGCATCCCTCTACAGTCTGCTGCCTGAATTTCAAGCTGAAACAAGAGCTGCTAACAGCAACTTTAAATTCCTGATTTTTGAGTTTTCTGCTTGGTTACCAGTTTGGAGTACAAGAAGGAATCCATTGAAGAGTGTCTAACTACAGCAGAGACCGCTGATTTTGCACAAAACCAAAAACTACCAAGTACTGTGGCTGTGACAAAAGCCCTCCTACTTGATCAGATTGTCATAAATAATAAGACTGGAGAACATTTTACTCTCTAAGAACATTTTACTCTCTAAGAACCTATGTTTAATAGGCTTATTTTTTTCATTTTTTTATTTACTCATTTGCTAACTGGGTAAGAACACTGTTTTCAAGGTCCGACCCAGGTACAAAAATACAATATAAAATAAAAATGACAAATAACACAATTACTTATTTACAAACTGAGTTTGTAAGTAAAAATAATTTGAACATAGATTTAAAACTCACAGCAGAATTAGCCAAGCGAATAGATACAGGCAGTGATCCCAGAGATATCAGATACCGCTTTGAAACAATATGTTATAGAAGTGCATTGTGCATTCTCACTCTCTGAGTTCTTTGATTTGGAATCTGTTTACCAGGTAAAACCTAACAGGAGGCAGACTACTGAGGGTCCACTGACACTGGTGTCAGAAAATATTAATGCATCAGCACCTGTAATAATACAGACATTTTTTTTTACTAATGTCTGCAAGAAATAGGATTCTCCAGCTTGCCAGAAACAAACAAACAAAAAAAAACATAAAACAGACGTTCTATGACAATAAGAGAATACACATGTATTCACTTGTTACCAAGAAGTGGAGGAAAAGACTCTTGTAATGCAATCTAAATTTAGGGAGGCTGGAGTGGCTGCGTCAGTATTGTTCCCAGCAGTCCTAGAAGAAAACTTTCAAATGAAGGTTTACTACTTTGATGATCCTAATATAGCTAAGATTTTCTTTGATAAAAATGTGCATCTTCTGTCCCAGCTCAATTCCGAAGATAAGCAAGAGGAGATGGATATGACTGAATACTTTTCAGTTAATCCTGTGGAGAATTAACTTAAATGAGTTGATATATGAACTTAGAATACAGGACATTTCTTTCCTACTTGAATCTGTATTTTAAATAATGTTTCAGTCCACCAAAATTTTTCTTATTTTAGTTTGTCTACTAAATCAGACATGGACATAGAAGGGGTTCTGATTTATAACATTTTCTTTCCCTTTTTCTTAAAGGTATAAACTAAATATAGGCCATGAATGCATTGGAGCATGGGAATATTTAACTAATTTTAATGTAACAGGTTTGAGAGGAATGCTAATGTTTTTATTTTCTTTCCTCAGCCCCCTAAAATTATAAATTTAAATAATTTCTGATGGTCTGAGTATAATTGTATGCAATGCTTCCATATAATAAAAATTATAAGTGCAAAAAAAAACAACATTATATTGCAGTAATTCTTTAGCCCACATTTTAAGGGCAATTATATCATGTCTGATATTTGACATTAACGTTTGGTGCCTCTCCTCATGTATACATTACTCCCCACTGTAAATCTTTGCACTGGCTTCCACTTCAACTCAATGTTCAATTTAAAAACATTTTAGACAGCCTGGGAGAGGGTCCCAGGGTTGTAGCCTGTGTAAAACATTGGCTGGACAACAGGACACAGAAGGTAATAGTAAACGGGGTCCACTCTGAAGAAAGGGGGGTTACTAGTGGGGTACCACAGGGTTCAGTACTGGGTCCGGTCCTTTTTAATGTCTTTATAAGTAACACTGTAGAGGGACTGGAAGGAAAAGTATGCCTCTTTGCAGACAACACAAAGATCTGCAACAGGGTTGATACACAAGGTGGGTGGAAAGGATGAGAATGGACTTGGCAAGGTTGGAGGAATGGTCAGATGTATGGCAGCTTAGATTCAATGCAAAGAAGTGCAAAGTAATGCACCTGGGAAACAAAAACACAGGGGAAGAGTACACAATGGGCAGGGAGGTAGTAACAACAACAAAAATGGAAAGGGACCTGGGGAGTAGTCATATCAGATGACCTAAAGGTTAGCAAGCAATGTGAGAAGGCAATAGGGATGGCTGGGGGATACTGGGATGTATAAGGAGAGGCATCACCAGTAGAAAACAGGAAGTTGTTATCCCTCTGTACAGACAGTTGGTGAGACCCCATCTGGAGTACTGCATGCAGTTCTGGAGACCACAACTCCGCAAGGACATAGACAGGATGGAGGCAGTCCAGAAGAGGGCAACTAAAATGGTGCAGGGTCTGCAACAGAAGCCATACTAAGAGAGACTAAAGGAGCTTAATATGTATACCCTTGAGGAAAGGAGGGAGAGGGAAGACATGATAGAAACTTTCAAGTACCTCAAGGGAATCAAAGTCCAAAGGGTAGCATCTTTCAGAAAAAGAGATGTGCAAGAACAAGGGATACAATTTGAAGATAGAAGGGGACGGCTCGGGCAATGTGAGGAAGTATTTTTTCAGAGAGAGGTGGTGGATGCATGGAATGGCCTTCCTGAGAAGGTCGTGAGGTAAAAAACAGTGGGGGAATTCAAGAATGCATAGGACAGACATACGGCAATTCTTGTGGGGGGTAGGAAGAAATAGGCTGTTGATTAACTAGGACCTGCAGCTTATCCAGTAGGTAGGAAAATGGGCAGACTAGGCAGGCCAAGTGGTCCTTATCTGCTGCCAAAGTCTATGTTTCTGTTTTTGTTGGCTCTCCATACTGGGCAGCCAGGTTGCCTTGTTTTCTGTCTTCAGTAGTCTGGTTCTTCTTATGAAAGTGTATTACTGCTCCAAAAATCAAACTAATGTTGGCTTCAGCTGGTCAATTTCTTATCAGTTCTTTACTCCTCTCAGTTTGTAACTCTCCTAGCTTCTGGAGCTTTTGCATTGCTCTTAATATGTATTTAAGTGTTATTAATTTGCATTGACTTTATTCATATTTAATTTTTTTGTATTTGTATTGACAATGTTGCATTGTTGTGTTGTATAGTACAGCACATTGATACCTATGTGAATCTTGATTAGGAATAAAAATAATAAAATGCCTATGGTACAGTGACTGTACACAGGACTCAAGGTAGGAGGGAAATACGAAATAGAAAATGAAGGGGGTGCTGCTACATCTTTGTGATACCAAATGCTGCTGCTGTAAGCTGAAAGGTTCTACATAATTATGGTTATACTTTGTTAATTACACATCAACTTGCTTCCATGCAGACTGCAAATTCAGATTAATAAAATGTAACGGACTTTAACCAAATATGATTATTTGGCTGATATTAATAAAAGATTAACACAGATCCTAAACAAGACATAACCTGAGCATTTAACTGAATAGGGACAAACAATGTCCACAGTAAATTCATTGTATACCCTACTGCATAACTTTGAACCCTCAATCATCAGTAGCATTTAAACTAGAGTGCCGACATTAGATACTAGTTTGTTCACTACTCCCAAATCCCAAATAAACATTTCGGTGGAAAGTGCAGAGAATCACACGTTTCACTGTCTAGGGCACAAAACAGGTATTAAACTTTCTTGCCCTACCATCACAGGTAGTCCACATTTCTGTCTTTTTCCAGTAAACCTACTATACTTATTCAGCTAAATGGGGGAACAGACCTCCAATAGCATTTGTTTGTTACTCTGCAAGGGTTATTTAGATAAAAAATGTGCCCCAGTCCATTACTTCCTTGCACACTGCACAGAAGACACATTATCGGTTCTGCTTCCAGTTTTAAGAAAACGCATATTTCAAATTAAGTAAATGCCATGTAAATATTCAATCTTTTAGATGTGTATTGTTGGAAATGCATGTTGCAGTAAAAAACCTGTGTTTTCAATATGATTTTAAATAGATTTAATACATTTTCATTGTTTCGAACCTGCATTTTGTGTTTTGAAAGTGTTTTAATCAAAGTACTTTTTATGTTTTAAATCTCCTAAGCACATGTAACTATTTTATTTATTTATTCATTTCAGTACTCGGAAAACCATTTGAGCTCAGAGCTCTTTACATAGGTTCCATGTCAGGACATTTCAGTACAACAGATAGGTGAAATTATACAAAGGATTGCAGAAATACAAAGGTAAACAGACAGAATTATATATCAAACACAGTACAGGTCACAGGAAAACAGACAATTTACAGTACCAGTGGTGAAACTAGTCAGTTGTCAGCGAACAAGAGGTTGTTTGGAGCGTTGCTAAGTGCTAAAGAAAAAAGGAAAAAAAAGAGGGTGAAGGGGAGGAGCCCAAGTGCAATGTGCAAAAGGAGAGTGTAATATCAGTATAGCAATAGGGATCAGAGGCAGAGGGAGAGGGTGCTAGGTGTGTGTGGGGGGCAGGATGGCCTATGCAGGGGAGGGCGGGAAGGGTTGAGGGGGGTGGAAAGGTGGTGCTAGCAATAGCAGGCACATTGAGATTCGCATATCATAAGGAGCTTCAAGTTCATTTTGAAAGTACCCAGTGTGGACAGGCACACAATGTTCTTCTGGAGGGAGCTGAACCACAGTGGTGCACCATAAGCAAAGGACCTTTGTCCTTGAGATGTTCAACATTTTGGAGTTAGGAAGGACTGGTGTTTGAAGTTATGGGCATGCAGTGGATTACTGCTGGGAACCAGAAGTTGTTGGACCCCTGGTGGTAGTCAGCCATTGAGCATGAGCCAGTGTACCCTGGCATAGAGATCACAGGGGTGTGTCAGTCGATGTGCATTTCAGCACTTTGTGATCCTAATAACCATATTCTTTCATATTGTGCGACGTGGTCACTGCTCTGTGTAACAAACTTGGTGTCTGTGTAAGCTGGACCCTTTCAGACCCCTCCTCCCATCCCAACACACGTGCATTCAGATGCACAACAGGGCAATTTCATTAGCTAATATTTGGCATTTAAAAGGCCATGCATGCCAACATGACAGAAAACATGACCGCACTGAGAAACAAATCAAACAACATAAAAATCCATCAACTCCAATGACTAAATACATTTCCAAGCAGTTTGATTCATTGCTGCATTAGGAAACTACTCAAGCAAGCCTCTGTCACAAATTAAAAATTGTTATAAAAAAGTCAAACATGATTGGTGAAATTAACATTTAGTGGTGAAACGTTTCACAGTACCACTATAATTAGTCTCTGTCATCAAAATATAAAAATATTTTTTAAGCAACTAAGGAAACTATGACATTGTGAATTATTGATGACAGACATTTGCTGCCAATTAAAAGTGAATGCTGAGCCCGTACACTAAGCAATTATATCTGCTCCCTAAGAAAATTATTTTCTTTAAGAAATATAAGTTGCTACAGATAGCCTGTCAGGACATGCCATTGTTGGTGCTGGAAATTTGTCTGTCTGCAAACTAATCATCTCCAAGCCCCTGAGGCAATTTAGAATCCTCCGAGGCTGGCAGCTACACTGGTTTACAGCTCAAATATGTTTCTAATGCCCATGGTAGTATAAAAAAAAATAAACAGAATTTGGAAAATAATTAACACTGGACCTCTACTGTTGCTGCTTGCAATAGGATTGGATGGTATTGGGATTAAACCAAAGCTGGTACAAGCCCCAAGGGAAAATACTCTTCTCTTTTAACGTATACCATTTACTCTACCAACTGATAAAACCTTATGTAAACAAGCTTTCAGCTTAGTGTGTCTCACCTGGTTAAATAATTGGGAAGGGGGGGAAGCCACATATCTGAACATCTGAATGTAACCATATACAAGTTTATTATAATATATGTTCATGATTATTCTTTTTGGTTTTTTAAAATTATTTCTACCCTTCACCAACCTGCCCTCCAGCCCTTTCTCAGGTCTACCACCCCTGCACCAACCCTCTCACCCCGCCTCCTCTTAGGGCGTACTTATCTCTGCTGTAATTGCCCATGGTATCCCCTCACTATGGTGGAGGTCTGTGGAGTGCTGCAATTCTCCACCATAAGCTTTAGTTCCATTTCGCACAGGAGGTTGCCTAGGTTGACAGGTGTGGAGTCTGCACAGAGGGTGATGGCCTTCATGCTGCATGGCTGGGATTTTTCACTGTATTTCCTCTTCCCTCCAGGATGTCATCCATGAGCAGAGGCATCAGCATCCACTCCTGTGCATTTTCTGGTTCCTGGTTGCACTGCCACCATGTTCCCTAGGTGGCATCTCCTGAGGACAGTGTCCTATGAGACACTCAATCCTCCTCATCCCAGCTAACCCTCAATGCCCCGGGCTCATACCGGAACCTGGGTCACCAGCATGGTAGCAAGTAAGGCACAAGATGCCTCGGTCCACCATGCCACTGGGCTGGTGTGTTCATGATTATTCTGTTGCGCTGTTGGGTTAAAATAATACCTGTACTGTAAGACTGACTAAAATAAGTCTAATTGTTGTATTTGGTGGTGGTGTTTTAATGGATTTGACCCTCAATAAAAAACTCTACTCAGCAAAATGGAAGTCAATTGCAAGAGGAAACTTATATTTAGAGTACCATAGTATTCTGTCCCTAAAAACTAGAACAATGTAAATCCATTTGAAACAATCTCCTGATGACGCCATGCTATCATTTTTTTGCTTTATTTTTATCTTTACTAGGATTGGCTGTATAGCCTAGAAGTTAGAGTAACAAGCTGTGAATGAACTTGGAACATCCAGGAGATCCTGGTTTAATTCCCACAACCTCCACCTGTGTACTGTGTGATCCTGAGCAAGTTACTTAACCTCCCCAGTGCTCCAGGTTGCCCCTGAAAACAGGCACTTGGGCCTTGTGGGCCTAACCTGGTTACCAAAAGACTAAAATAAAAGAAAAATTAAAATCTAACAATTTTGTGGTTCACTTTCTTTTCACAGTCCTGTAAATAGTCTTTGCCTTTTCTGATGTACAGTCTGACCTGTACATATATTTCAGTCTTGGACTTGGATTTTCTGTAGCAGCTGCTTTTCCACTGCTTCAGTCACTGCCAGAGCCTGCAGCAATAGGGGTCTGAGGGCAGCTTTCCACAGGTGCTTGCCCTCCCCCTGCAGCAAGCTTCGTGTCAAGACAGTCACTCCTGCTTTCCACCACCAGACTTTGGCAGGGGACTCCAGTGGTCTGGACCTCCTCCACTAGTCTACAGCCAGCAAATCAGAGGGCACTAAGAAAGGTGCCAATTTCAAGCTTTGACTTGGATTTTCTGTAGCTGCTGCTTTTTCATTGCTTCAGTCACTGCTGGAGCCTGCAGCAACAGGGATCTGAGGGCAGCTTTCCACAGGTGCTCGCCCTCCCCCTTGCAAGGGACTTTGTATCAAGAGAGCTGCTCCAGCTTCCTGCCACCAGACTTCAGTGGGGGACTCTAGTGGTCTTGACCTCCCCTGCTAGCCTCCATCCAGCCAATCAGAGGGTGCTAAAAAAGGCAACAATTTCAAACTTGGACTTGGATTTTCTGTAGCGGCTGCTTTTTCACTGCTTCAGTCACTGCCGTTGCCTACAGCAATAGGGGGTCCGAGTGCAGCTTTCCGAAGGTGCTCACTCCTCCCCATGCAATTGACTTTGTGTCAAGAGAACCGCTCCTGCTTTTTGCCACTGGACTTTGGCAGATGACTTCAGTGGTCTGGACCTCCACCACTAGCCTCCAGCCAGCCAATGATTGCTTGCACAGTACTATAACAACCCTCTACTGTCTAGCAGCTGTCTGCATGAAGGACCCTAAGCACAGAGGGCAAGGTAAAATATTTGCCTCGAGTCTGCTGGAGTCAGCCGGTTGGCCGGCCACTACACCTCTCCCCTTCTCTGTCTCCTTTTCCCATATGCTCCTGTAAGTACATTATTTGCACATTGTATTGCTGCTATTACTGTTGTTATGCCATCATATGCAATTGCACCTTTTTGCATTAAGCTACTGTAAGTACATTAATTGCTCACTGCACTGCTACTGTTGATTGTTGTTCTGCAACAATATGTTACTTCAGCAACAGGGCTAATGACAGATTAGTTTGCAAATCTCCTTCCTCACTGCTAGATACCCGTTATTGTTCTATTGGATTTGTGTGACCAGTTAATATCCTTGCATCTAATGCTGTTGATTATTGTTCTGCAATGATATGTTGCTTCAGCAACAGGGCTGATGACAGATTAGTTTGCAAATCTCCTTCCTCACTGCTAGATGCCAATTATTGTTCTATTGCATCTGCGTGGCTAGTTAATGCTCCTGCATCTAATTATCCTTTCATTCCCACCACTCCTGAGTAGCTCTCTACCTATTGGTAGCCACCCCTACCCACCTGCATTCTTACTTGCCTCCCTCCCCCTCTCTTTCCTCGACTGCCTTCGCTCTTCCTACTCTTCCCCCTTCTCCATATACAACTGCTCTCATCCCCACTCAGGGTCCCCCTTCCCTCTTTTCACCTTTTCCTCCTCCCCTCCCAGAGTTGCTGTCTCTCTTGCTACTTCCACCATCCTTCTTCCCCCTGCACTTGCTACTGCTATCGCTCTCTATTCAAATGCCCCTACCACTCTTCCTCTCTGTGCTACCCTTCCTAGGTAAGCTCACCATGCTACCCTATGCCTGACTGCCTTGCTATTTCCACTCCCTCTGCTTATTCCAATCTGCACCAACTCCCTATTTAGGGTCCTCTGATCTCTCCTTTTCACTGTACTAATTTCTCTGCATAGCCAGCGCCTAACTGCCTTTCTACTTCCTCTCCCTCTGCTTATCCCAGTCTGCATCAACTCCCCATATAGGGTCCCCTGACAGAAAAGTTACGTAAGAACTTACCATAACAGCAGATCTTAGAGGGGCTCTCAGTCATCAGGTCCTACTGATGGAACTTCAGCGTTGGTGACACAGGATCCACACAGAAGATTTTTAGCAATACAACTGGGGCCGCCCATGCTGACATCATCTGCTGACATCACCATCCCTATAAAGGCATGAGTGGCCCTGTGCCATCCTCAGTTCTTTCCCCCCAGAGTCAAAGGAAGCATAGCTCTAGCCATAGGGGACTGAGAAGCAAGAGAGAGCGAGAGATGCCCAGGCCCATATGAAAGGTTGGACACACCAGACAGCCAGTTCTAGGAAAAAGCCCCACAAAGGGGAATGTTGAGAGGGAAGGCGGACCTGATGACTGAGATCCCCTTGAAGATCTACTGTTACGGTAAGTTCTTACGTAACTGTTCTGTCTTCTTGGGGGTATCTCAGTCATCAGGTTCCACAGATGGAACAAGTTAAAAGCAGTTACTTACAGTATGTACAGAAACAGTCCAGGAGGAAGACCACCCCTAAACTTAAGACAGGAGTTCCTGCAGCACGGCCCTGCCAAAACCTGCATGGCCCACTGAGGCAATGTCCACACTGTAGTACTTGGTGAAGGTATGAACGGTACTCCAGATGGCAGTTGTGCAAATATCATTGGCTGAGACCCCTCAGAAACAGGCCACAGAGGCAGCCATGCCTTTTGTGGAATAATTTTTCAATGCTCTTGGCAACTCTTTGCCATACTTACTGTGGCAGAACACAATGCAATTTGCCAGCCATTTAGACAAACATTGTTTAGAAACCTGAGCACCCTCTCTACCTGGGGCAAAAGAAACAAACAGCTGCTTTGACTTTCTGCACTCCTTAGTCCAGAGCAGGTAATACTTTGAAGTTCTGCACACATCCAACATATGAAGCAGCGCTTCACCTGGATTGGCACGCTCAGTAAAATAAACAGAAGGTGCATAGATTGGTTCAGGGTAAACTCAGACACCACCTTTGGAAGAAATGTAGGATTCATGCACAAAGACACCCTGTCTTTGTGAAAAATCAAATAAGGCTTCTCGCACCAGAGGGCCTGAAGTTCGGAAATCCTCTGAGCATAAGTAATAGCAACTAAAAACAATGCTTTCCAGGAAAGAAAGCATAGCTCGCAAGTCATGGCTGGCTCAAAAGGAGACAGGGTCAGCTTCTTCAAAACAAAATTTAAATCCCAAGCCAGGACAGGAGAACAAGATTGGAGGTTTCAGATGCAGGATGCCCCTCAAGAAAATACAGGAAACATCCAGCTGAGCTATGGTGTGGTCACCCACTGGCTCATGGAAAGTCAAGATAGCCAAAGGGTGCACCTTGAGGGAGGAGTACTGGGTCATCTGAGCATGGGTCAGCAGGTTCCTGTACAGCGGAGAGGGACCAGAGGCCTTTCTGCTAGCTGCTGTAGTAGCAGAAACCATATCTTACGAGGCCAGAATGGAACTACTAGAATCATGCTGTCCCCCTCCATCTGCAGTTTGATTAACACCCTCTGGATCAGAGGAAACAGAAGGGAGGCATAAAGGAATCTCCCACTCCAGGAGAGGGACAACGTGTCTTGCCAGAAAACTTCAGGCCCTGGATCAAGTGAGCAGAAACTGGGAAGTTTTGCTTTGAGTGGGGATGCAAAAAGGTCCAACTCTGAACGACCCCATCTGTCAAACAGATCTTCTGCAATAGATGAGAGGAGCTGTCACTCATGCAAGCTGAACTGCCTCTGGCTGAGGCTCTCCACCAGAGTGCCACTGGGATGTGAACGGCTGAGAGAGTTAGACCATGGTCTAATGCCCAGTATCACACTCTCATGGCTTCTCTACACAGGGGGTACAAGTGTATCCCCTCTGCTTGTTGATGTAATAAACGACACTGAGATTGTCAGACTGAATAAATAGCTGACCAAGGAGAAAATGGTTTTGAAAGGCCTGCATAACATACAGGACTGCCCGCATCTCCAGGACATAGATATGCAGGAATGTTTCAATCTGGGACCAAGAGTCCTGGGTTTGAATGGGACCCAGGTGAGCTCCTCAACCCAAACTGGAGCATCCATGTTGAGGAGCTACTTGGGAGAGGAGATCTGGAAGGGCACCCCTTGCAGCAGGCTGGAGGGGTCCATCCACCATTGTAGCACCTTGCAGACAGGGGAGCAGACCAGCACTAATTGATCTAGCTCACCTGTGCGCTGGTCCCATTGTACCTGGAGAGTCAACTGGAGGATGTGCATGTGGAGCCTGGCTAGTGGAATAGTGGGGACGGCAGCAGTCATCATCCCCAACAACCTCAAGTACACCCCATGCAGGGATAAAATGGCTCTGGGCGACTTCCTGAGCCTGGGTGATAAGGCACTCTGTTCTGTTCTGGGGCAGGAAGGCCTTTTCCTGTGCCAAATCTAGGACTGCTTCTATGTATTGCAGCCTTTGGGGTGGAGCTAGGACTAACTTAGGCAAAGTGACCATAATGCTCAGGGAGAGGAATAACTGACGCTTTCTCTCCAGAGTCTGCAGGAGCTGTTCCCCTGGATGGGGCCTTTAGAAAGTAATTGTCCAAATAAGGAAAAAAATACAGTCTCTCCCTTCTGAGAGTTGCTGCTAGGGCTGCTAAGCACTTGGTAAAGATCTGCGATGCAGAGGACAAGCCAAAGGGCAGCACTTTGAATGGCTAATGCTCATCCTGGAAAAGAAACCAAACGAACCTCCTGTGGGGTGGAAATACTGAGATGTGCAGGTATACTTTCTGCATGTCCAGAGAACACACCCAGTTGCCCTGCTTGAGAAGGGATATGAGGCCTGGGAGAGTTACCATTTTAAACTTTTTGTACTGGACATACAGATTGAGGTCCTTGAGATCTAAGATGGGCCTCAGGTCTCTGGTTCTTTTGGGGACCAGGAAGAACATGGAATAGAAGCCCTTGTGTCTCAGGTGCCTGGGTACTTGCTCGATGGCCTGTTTGCTCAGAAGGGACTGTACCTTCTGCTGGAGAACAGACAGGTGGGGTCCAGGGTAGGCAGAAGGCAATGGAGGAGTCTCTGGGGGCAACTCAATGAGCTCCAGAGTGTGACCCCTTTCTATGATTTAAAGAATTCAGGAATCTGACATGACGGTTCTCCATTGATTGAGATGGAGGGAGAACCGACCTCCGACCATCACCTCTTGGTCAGGGACTGGAAGAGGGGTGTCTGGCTGGGAGTCAAGTGGAGGTGGATTCAGCTGCTAAGGCTGGTCCCTCACTCCTGGGATGTTTGGCCACAGCTCCTGCAGAGGAGAGGGTGAGCAAGGCAGTGGAGGCCCTGCATTTCCCTTTGGGGCAGAGAATACATTAAGGAATCTCTTTAGAAAAGAGATTCTAAAAGACTAAGTGTCAAAAAAAAAAAAACATCGTAGGCAAAAGAATGTGAAACTGCGTCAGAGGTTCCGTAGAGACCCATGTGAACAGAGTCAATGGCAGGAAAAAACTGAGGAGGGAGTGGGGCTGTTCATGCCTTTATAGGGTTGGTGACATTGGAAGATAATGTCAGCATGGGTGGCCCCAGTTGTACTGCTGAAAATCTTCTGTATGGATCCTGCTTCACCGATGGTGAAGTTTCGTCTGTGGGACCTGATGAATGAGATACCCCTAAAGAACATCTTTCTATTCACTGCATTACTTTCCTAGCTGCCTTTCTATGTTCCTCTCCCTCTGCTTATTCCAGTCTGCACCAACTCCCAATATAGGGTTCTCTGAAATTTCTGTTTCACTATGTACTATCCCAGCACAGTCTCCCTCCACCACCCTGCTCAACTGCTGCTACTCATTGCTCCCCCACGCCTCCTCTCTGAGTAGCTCTTCTCCCTCACCCCTTCCCTCCTGTCTATCTCATCTCTCCAGGCCTCCTGTCTCTGTGATGTGCTCCTTATCTCCCCATCTCTCCTTTCCCTCATGTTCACCCTTGCTTCCCTACCTCCCACTGACACTCCCTCTCTCCCCTCCTCCCTTTCCATCTTCCTACCCTTTTTCCCCACCCTCCCTTCCTCCTGCTTTCCCGCTCTATCCCATTCCCCCTGGCTTCCTAACTGCTCTCTTCTCCTGTCATCCAGACTCCATCTTGGTACTCTTAGATCCTTTCTCCCTTCCTCCTCCACCCCAACTCTCCCCCTCAACTGCCATGCAAACACACCTCTGTTCTCATTAAGTTTTTTTTTTTATTTATCTTTTGTTTACCGGGTACACATATGAGCCATTGTCCCTTTTTCATATGTAACCCGAGATCATTTCAATGAATAGTCAAGAATATAAAAGAATGTTCTAAAGATTACTTGCACAAAATACAAATAGCGAACATTGAACATTATACAAAGACAAATCAAAACAATTACACTGGATTAAGTGAAACAATGGCATTGCACTTGACTAAAAAGATGTTGTTTTAACTTTCTTTTGAAAAGATCATGACTTATCCCTGATACAAATTCAATAGGGAGATCATTCCAATATTTAGGAGCTTGAGTAGTAAAAGCTTTGAACCCCATTTTTGTTTTAGTCCTACGTAAAAGTACCTTTGGGGTCACATTTTATCTTAAATCTCTAGTAATTTCCCTTCACTGTAATAATGAGTAAATGGGAGAAATATCTTTTCATCTCAATATTTTGTCTGTTGTACAACACAAAGAATAAACTGAATCCAATTTAGGTGGCAGTCAGCCTGAAATTTGGTACAATGTACAGTGGTGAGTATTGCAGGACAATTTATAAACACATCTACAAATACTATGATACATTGACGTGAAATTAGTCATTACTTGTTTAGATAAGGCTGTGAATAAGGAGTTATAATTTAATTGACAGAGTAAGATACTTTGAGCTATTGAGTTTCTGGCTTGTAGTGTTAGTGATTTCTGAAGTTTAAAGAGCACCCCAAGTTTTTGATTAACCTGCCTTGTTATGTTACCTCCATGATTTGCATAAGTTGATTGAGGATCCAGATGTATACTCAAATACTTAAAATGATGTACCTGCTGTAAGATTATTCCTTTATTGTCCATTCTAGTCAAATTACCTAACTTTTCAAGTTTTTGTTTTGAGCCAAACAACATACTCATTGTTTTAGTGTTATTTAAAGGACAGTTTTATTTTTATTAGCCAATTTTCGAGTTCTGGAAAATCTCTATTTAAATTCAAAATTATATTTTCTAATGAACTGGAACTTTTATATAAAATGATGTCATCTGCGTACAAAACTTTATGAATACTATTCAAAATAGCAGGAATTTTATCTATAAATAATGTAATGAAAAGTGGCCTTAATATTGATCATTGTGGGACTCCTTGCTCCAAGATTTTTCCACTAGAGAAGTCTCTACCATATGAAACTGTTAGCTCTCCACCAGTCAAATACCTCCCTATCGGGTTCAGAGGTAAGTATTATAGTCAGACCCTTTTCTGCCAGACTCCCAAGCAGCAGGTGATTGTCTACAAGGTCAAATGCCTTGGACAGGTCCACAAAAACAGCACCAGTGAGCTCTTCTCTGTCCACTGCCTCATTGATGTGATTCATGAATCTGGCCAAGGCAGTGCCAGTACTGTGGTACTTTCTAAAGCCATGCTGCTCGGGAACCTATAACCCACCCTGTTGAAGATGAGTGAAAAGTTGCTCATTAATAATTTTTTCTAAAATGTTACCCAAGGGGTGAAGCAAAGAAATCTGGCAGTAATTGTCCATATCCTTTGGCTTTCCTCCCTTAAAAATTGGCATAATAACCGTGTGCTTCCATTGTTCTGGAAAGCTTCCTGTTTTTAAAGATAAATTAAATAATGTTGTTAAGAGAAAACAGATTTGAGGAGCTATAAGCTTCAGAAACATTGGTTAAAGACCATTAATTCCTACATTTTTTTGGTGGAATGTGTTTTAATAACTTTAGTACCTTAGAAAATGTTATTGCCTTAAAATAAAAAGCTGGTCCATGTTGAAAAGAATCTTTAAATAAATTCTGTGGATCTGGGTCTAGGTCAGTATTAGGTTGACTATATTTGCTCATATCTGAAAATTTGTTCAGAAATTCATTATTTATCTCTTGTTCATTAGTTGGATTTTTACCATCTACATGGAATTCATTAGACTGACCTTTCACTGATGGATTTATCAAAGATGTGATGGAGGACCAAAAATGTTTTGGATTTTTTAGATTAATCTCCTGTTGTTTAGAATAATAGTCAGATTTACTTTGCCTCAATTTAAGCTTACATTCATTTCTTAGTCTATGATATTTATGAAAGCCACTTATATTCGTTGTTAAATTAAATTGCTTCCAAGCTAGATCTCTTTGTTTCATCAGTTTAAACAAGATTGGAGTTATCCATTTACTCACTGTTCCCTAACTCTTCTAATTAATTCTGGAAAATATTTATCCTGCAATATTAAAAGTGGAGTTGTGAAAAAGTCAACTGCTGAATCAATGTAAGGTATTGCCTCTAAATAGGACCAGTTTATTTTCTGCAGGTCAGATAGCAACTCCTCACTTAAGTCACCCAGAAACTTTCTATAAGTAATCAAGCGTGGGGGAGGATTGATTTGCTTACTTTGCAGGTACAACAGGTTGCCAGATGATCGCTTATTACATCTGGCAACACTCCTTTGTTTTTTTACTTTAGTTTGATTGCTTGTTAATACCCAATCCAGGACTGTATGAATGTTAGTTTTTAAGTTAATCCTTGTAAAAGTTTGAGTTAATTGACTCAAACCCTGCAATTGTTAATAGTGAGTCAGTTTGTGAGTCTGCTATTGGATCCCAATAAATATTAAAATCACCTTGAGCTAAAAAGTCACCACCAAATTGAAAAGTTGCTACAAATCTCAAGAAGTCATCTAAACCCTTTTCAGCCAATTTAGGGGGATTATAGACAATGCAATTTTAATTTATAGCACCCACCTTGCTTATCTATCTACTGTGATTAGTTGCTGGTGATGTCAAACCCAATCCTGGCCCTGCCCTTTCCCCCACCATCTGCATCCCCAAAGGGCTGAGTATGGCACACATCAATGCCCATAGCCTCCTTCCCAAAACTGACCTGCTACAACCCTTCATGATCAACCTTAAACTGGATGTGTTGATTATCTCAGAATCCTGGCCTTCCCATAAGATTCCAGATACTGCGGTTGCCATCCTGGGGTACTCACTTACCTGGCAGGATTAAGCTACAAGGGGTGGCGGTGTTGCCATTTACCTCTTCTCTACCATCCAGTTCACCCCATACTCTCCATCTCCTACCTCTCTGCTTATGAACTCATACTCCTTAAATTATTTCTCCCTTTTCTCTCTCTCTCTCTCTCTCTCCATCTCTGTAGCTGGCATTTATTGCTGCCCAGGCATACCCTCCTCCACTATTGCTGACCTCCTCTCCACTATCTCTTTTCGTGCCTCAGTCAGTGAACTACTCATCCTAGGAGACTAATAAAAATTGTCTCTCCCCTTGTCTATCCAAATTCTACCATAACATCAAATCCCTTAATCTAACCCAACTGGTCTCTGATCCCACCCACCTCAACCACAGATCCCACAGCTACACCTTACTGGACTGGGCTCTTGCCTGTCTTCCCCATGGTATTATTGCTACTGGCACCCTCCTGGATGCTCTCAGTGACCACCACATGGTTTACTGTGTATGCAAAATACACAGACCCAAAGCCCCACCCAAAGTCCAGTCATTAGACTAGTCTTACCTCCATGCTGACTTAGCAGCTACTGACTGGTTGATCATCTTTTTTGTCAGCACCATTGATTCTGCCCTCAGTTATTTCAAGTCCAGTTTCCTGTCTATCTGGGATCAGGACGCTCCCCTCAGGAAAACCAGAGTAAAAGGTTCCCCTCTCCCTTTGGTCTCAGCCGAACTGCTGGCCTGCCTGCATGCACAGGGATCTTGCACAGTAGGCTCACAAGTCCTCAGACTCCCCTGCTGACTTACTCAAATACCAAGCCATGTGTAATGCCTGCTCCAGAGTCACCAGACTTGCTAAGGCTGAGTACTTTTCCTCCAGCTTCCATAATGACATTAACCACCCCTCGAAGTTTTGGAAGGTCATCCATGATCTCTTCTCTCCCACAGCCCAGGCCCTGGTCCTCAAGGTGAGAGACACCACCATTTCTGACCCCCCCATTGCCTCTGAATTCAATGCTTTCTTCACTTCCTGTGCCTCACCCCTTCTCTCCTCCTTCCTCCCACCTCCCCCTCTCCTCCTGCTGCCCACCCACCAACTCTGTCTCCTCCTCTTCTATCTCACCAGCAGACACTCTCAAGGCCCTCCTAGCTTTTAACCCTATCAGGGGCAGGAGCTCTGGTGAGCTTACCCTAAACTCCTCCATCTCTCTGCCCCTCCCATCATTCTATCAGTCACCTCCCTTCTAAACCTCTCCTTCTCCCTTGCCTTGCCTCTGTTTCTGATGCTTGGAAAAATGCCACATTCATACCTCTTCCCAAAGGTGGCGACACTTCTGATCCTGGGAACTACTGCCATATCTTTCTGCCTCCTACACTTGCTAAACTTCAAGAACACTTGGTGCTTTTTCAGCTTTCTCCCTTCCTTGATTCATCCTCCTTCCTCACCCCTTTCCAGTCTGGTTTCCATAAATCCCACTCCATCTCCTCCTCCGGCTAACTGACTCCATTTTCTCAGGCATGGATCAGGGTCAGATCACCTCTAACATCACTGTCGACTTGGCCAAAGCCTTTGACACCATAGTCCACCCCCTTCTCCTTGATAAGCTTGCAGTAGCAGGGCTTTCCATCTCTGCTACTAACTGGATCTGCTCCTACCTTGTGGATAGCACTCAGTTGGTTAGAACTGGATGTTCCTTGTCCCCCCCCTCCATATCAGCACCGGTGTCCCCCAAGAATCCGCCCTTTGGCCATGTACTACTTTCAGTCTTCCTAAATGACCTCCCTGCTGCCTGTACCTCTGCATCTATCCATATGTATGCAGGTGATACTGTTCTTTTTGTCTCTGGCTCATCCCCCTCTGATCTGAAGTCCAGGCTCCAGCTGGACTTTGGCAATTTTCAGCACTGGTTCCGATCAAATCAGGTGTCCCTCAATGGTAAAAAAATGATCTCCATGACCTTTGGCACTAGGCTAAAGCTCTCCAGGCTTCCCAACCTCCCCTCTTTTCACACCCTAGATGGGTACTCCATCGAAGATGTTCCCTCTTTAAAGTACCTCGGGGTTTGGCTTGACCATCACCTCAACTTTTCTGGGCATGTGGTTGCCATCCACAAAACACTGCACCCAAAACTAGGTGCATTATACAGAAACCATGGGTGCATCCCCCTGCCAGCTCGCAGAGCCATTCTCCAGAAAATGATTCTCCCTATTTTTTATTCTTCCTTTCTATGGAGACGTTGTTTACAGTGCTGTTCCTAAGTCCAGTCTCATCAGACCGAATCCCCTCTATCACTCCTTCTGCCATTTTGCACTGGACTGTCTGCCCCACACCCACCATTGCTCCCTTTACACCTCCCTCACCCTTTCCTCCCTTGAAGCCAGGTGCCTCACTCATTGCTCCTCCTTTATTGCCAAAAACTGGCTAGACTCTTTCCCCTCTTACCTTTCTTCTCTCCTTCCTTCCACCTACACCCTTTGCAACTTTGGCTTTTACTCCCTAGCACTCCCTCCAAGGTTGTCCTCAGCTGGTCAGGCTGCTTTCTCTCACCGCTTCCCTAAATTATGGAACTCTCTTCCCCTATCCACTCGCTCTCCCTCTTCCCTTCACTCTCTCTCTTCTCTTCTCCAAGACTTTATCTTTCTCTTCTGAAAAAGCACCTGATCACCTCTGCTCCTCCACTCAAACTACTCCACCACCACTGTCTCCCTCTTGTATCCTCTTCCCCATAACCCTGCACTAGCCCTCCTGCTTTCCCCCACCCAGAAACCTACTGTATAGCTTCCACCACCTCCACCTGTATAGTTCTATGATGCACTTAAATTGTATCCTCTGCTATATCCACGCCTAACTTATATATGTTTAAGTTGCCAATCATTGTTGTTTGTTTCTCAATGCAAATTTTGTTTCTCTTCCTGCTTTGTAAATACTGTTTTGATTTGTTATGCTGTGCCTCTCTTTACCCCTCCCCCCCGGACACATCTGGAAATGAGCTGCTACTCAGCTCAGTATGTCTTTCCTGGTAAAATGTTTGAAAATAAATAAATACAATTTATTTTGGATCTGTATTGCTGTATACATAGTTTAGTTCATTATTCAATATCAGTGGTGTTCCTGAATCCCCCGCCTCCAGTTGCAAATGGAAATGTATCCATCTGGACTCTGTTTGCTTAATGATAAAATATGTTTAAATAAATACAAAAACATTCATTTATGGATTAAATAGCAACTCCTCATACCATTGGACTTCTACTACCAAACAATTATTTCATTCATCTCAAAAATGATCAGATAAAGCTGTGATGATCTGTCTTTATTACAGTACAGTACTAAAAAGAGTTTAGACAGCCAAGCTAAGGGCTTCATCCAATTGTCTGAACTAAGGGCCTCATTACAGATCTCAACATTGAGATCCTTAAGCCTGCATGTATGTGTAAATACAGGCTGTGAGCTTACCTTTTTGGCTAATTACAAAAACACAGCCCAGTGGTCTCGAAGAGTGTCTGGTAGTACTCCATAGACCAGCACTCACAAAGGATGTGTTGCAGCCACCCAATTCAAGATGGACTTATAACTAGTTTTATAGTTGGTCCCTGTAGTTTCACAGATCAGCTGTTGCAATTCCAAGTCAACAATGACATTTCTTGTCCCACTGGATTGTCTACCATACTGTACTGTGGTTTCCCTATGGTGATAAGGAGCAAAGAATGCCAAATGACCCATATTAGCTCCTATGTACTACCAAAGGTACTTTGACTGAGTCCTGTTATTGATTTAACTGTCCAGTCTGTTCTTAAACTCCTTTTTATTCTTGCTCAGAATGATCTCTAGAGGCAAATTATTCCATGGATTAATTACCCTTTGTATATAATAATATTTTCCATTATTTGTGTTGAATTTAGATTTGTAAAATTGCAAAGGGTGTCCTCTGGTCCCTTTAAAATCATTTTTGAAATTCAAGTTAATTTCATTTATTTATGATTCTTACTATGGTGATCATCCCAAATTAAAATAAAAGCTTCTATTAAGGTCCACTTACTGCTTTTATGTAAGGTACAGCTAACGTTAGCTATTGTTTTTTCAACCCTGTCTCAGAATGGCCAGGTGGGATATATAGAATAATACATGGGGTGGTGTGCATAATGAGAATTTTACACACACACAAGGCGTTAGATGCTACATAAACCCTGAGAGCGAAGCTGGAGGGGTTTACCTAAACACCCAAAACCGAGTGTGTATGTAAAATTCAAGTTTACACACCACCCCATGTTTTATTTTATGTAATTATTGGGGTCGTGTTTTTTTCTCCACAGCAATTATGTAAAATATGTGTGTTTCTTCATTGGTGCAGGAATCAAAAATGTAGGCTCTTTTTTTTGTAGGAAGAAGTTATTTTTTAAGTTACTTACAGTAACGTAGCATTGAAACAAGAGGCAAACACAAGCCAGGAAAATCATGGACCAGCTTCTTTTTTTTCCTGTGGAGGTGTTTTCAAATGCAGTGTAGTGCAAGTTGCTGTGTAGCTGGTGCTTTTCTCATAGGAAAAGCAACACGTGTTTGCCGTTATAACGAACTGGTTTTAACAGCAAATTACAACCCGCTTTTCCTATGGGAAAAAATGCTTCTCAGTTATTATATAAATATTTTTAATTGTAATGATCTTGTTGTGACCCAAGACCTGTTTTACTGAAAGAAGCTCACTATTTGTGATGTTCATTTGAGCCAAAGATACTAGTCTTTTAGAGACATACAAGAAATCTCTCCATTTTTGCCTGTTCTATCTCTCCTAAAAAATAATTTAAAAAAGTCCATAGAAACATAGACTTTGATGGCAGATAAGGACCGCTTGGCCCACCTAGTCTGCCCATTTCCCTACCTACAGGATAAGCCGCAGATCCTAGTTAACCAACAGCCTACTTCTTCCTACCCCACAAGAACTGCCTTATGACTGTCCCATGCATTCTTGAATTCCCCACTGTTTTAGACCCACAACCTCCTCAAGAAGGCTGTTCCATGCATCCACTACCTTCTCTGTGAAAAATACTTCCTCACATTGCCCCTGAACACACCCCCTCTATCTTTAAATTCGTCCCCTTGTTCTTGCATGTCTCTTTTTCTGAAAGATGCTACCCTCTTGGACTTTGTTGATTCCACTGAGGTATTTAAACATTTCTATCATGTCCCCTCTCTCCCTCCTTTCCTCAAGGGTATACATATTAAGCTCTTTTAGTCTCTCCTCATATGGCTTCTCTTGCAGACCCTGCACTATTCTAGGTGCCCTCCTCTGGACTGCCTCTATCCTATCTATGTCCTTGCGGAGATGGGGTCTCCCGAACTGGACGCAGTACTCCAGATGGGGTCTCACCAACTGTCTGTACAGAGGGATAACAACTTCCTGTTTTCTGCTGCTGATGCCTCTTCCTATGCATCCCAGTATATACTCAGCTCTCCCTACTGCCTTTTCACATTGCTTGCTAACTTTAAGGTCATCTGATATGATTACCCCCAGGTCCCTTTCCTTTTTTGTTTTTGTTACTACCTCCCCGCCATTGTGTAATCTTCCCCTGGGTTTTTGTTTCCCAGGTGCATTATTTTGCACTTCTTTGCATTGAATCCTAGCTGCCATACTTCTGACCATTCCTCCAACCTTGCCAAGTCCCTTCTTATCCTTTCCACGCCTCCTTGTGTATCAACCCTGTTGCAGATATTTGTGTCATCTGCAAAGAGGCAAACTTTTCCTTCCAGTACCTCTGCAATGTCACTTATAAAGACATTAAAAAGGACTGGACCCAGTACTGAACCCTGCAGTACCCTAGTAACACCTCTTTCTTCAGAGTGGATGCCATTTACAATTACCTTCTGTGTCCTGTTGTCCAGCCAGTGTTTTACCCAGGCTACCACCCTGGGACCCACTCCCAGGCTGGTTAATTTGACTATTAATCTTTTGTGTGGGACTGTGTCAAATGCTTTGCTAAAGTCTAGGTAGGCCATGTCCACAGCCCCTCCCTGGTCTACTACTTTGGCCACCCAGTCAAAGAAATTAATTAGATTCTTCTGACATGACCTTCCCGCTGTGAACCCATGCTGCCTTGGGTCCTGTGCCTGACTGGCCTCTAGGTACTCAACAATTCTTTCCTTCAGAAGTGATTCCATCACTTTCCCTACCACAGAGGTCAAACTGACAGGTCTGTAGTTTCCTGCCTCTGTCTTGGTCCCACTTTTGTGAACGGGAATCACATCACATCACATACACCATTCTGGGGGAGCATAGCTCCTCTATGGATGCACCCGCAGAGGCGACTAAGGAGGCTGAGGACAACTGTCATAAGGGAGGCCCACAGGAAGGAGGCAGAGAACACCACAAGGAAATGAAGCAGCTCCTGGTGGGGGACTCAATAATTAGGGGGGCAGAACTGGGGGAGCAGGGAAAACTGAAGTAAGGTGCCTGCCTGGTGCCATGGCTTGGAGAGACAAGAAGCGCATCCTCAGGATCACGAGAACAGTTGCATGGGAGTCTGAGCTGGACGTCATTGTCCACCTAGGGACAAATGACTTGGCTAATCATGAGATTAGAGCAGTGCAGAAGGACTTTGTAGAATTGGGAGGGGCCTAAGACAAGTAGCACACACAATATCCTTCTCTGAGGTGCTGCCTGTCAATGGCATGAGTGAGGCGAGTGCACTTGCACCATGCAGTTTAATGAATGGTTGAAAAAATGGTGTGGAGCACAGGGGTTTGGCTTCATTGGGGACTGGGGTTCCACCTGGAGGGACACCAGCTATACTGGCAGGATGGTCTGCATCTGTCCAGGAAGAGAACAAGTCTTTTGAGCAATCGGTTTAAATGCTTCATTGGCAAGCTTTTAAACTAGTCAAGGGGAGGCACTGATAAGCAGCAGGAAAATCCCAGCCTCTCCCTACAAAACAGGGTACTAAATGAGAAAAAGACCGAGGTAGACAGGTCAGTGGGGGATGCTGCAAAAGAAGGTAAAGCCATCAAAAAATGGAGAGCAATGAGTACCAATGCCTGTAGTCTGAGTAACAAGCTTCCTGAATTAGTGGCCTTGATGGAGGAGGAACATCTGGATATCGTGGCAGTCACAGAAATATGGTACACACAAAACCATGACTGGGAGATAAACATACCAGGATACACTATCTACAGGAGGGACAGGGAGGGTAAAAGAGGAGGAGGAGTAGCTCTTTACATAAGGGAAGGAATCAAAGCAACAGAACAAAATGGAAAACAGGGAGGAGAAGAAGCACTGTGGGTAAATTTGGAGACCGGCAATGGCACCACAATCTGCACAGGGGTTGTATACAGACCCCCTTCTCAGGAGGAGGAAATAGACAAGCACATGATAGAAAGAATACTTAGAATGGCAGAAAAAGGGGAGATATTGCTGATGGGTGATCTGAATATGCCAGATGTTAACTGGAATGCAGTTGCAGCAGCCACTTCAAAGAGTGGGGTTATTCTAGATGCCCTACAAGGGGCATGCCTTAGACAACTAGTATTGGAGCCCGCTTGAGAGGGAGTAATCTTAGACCTGGTTCTCTCAAATGGAGATGAAGAGAGATCACAGATGTAGAAGTGGGTAGCCATCTGGGAACTAGCGACCATCGAACAGTATGGTTCACAATAAACACAGCAATAGAGTCAAGCCATACAAAGGCAAAAGTATTGGACTTTGGAGGCTGACTTTGCCAAAAATGGGTGAGTGCCTAAGGATGCACTCGCAAATGGGCAGGAAGGAGGGTGGAAGAACAATGGAGAATAATAAAACTGCCATCACAGAGGTAACAAGCCTTTGTGTGAAGCAAATTAACAAAGCGAAATGATGTAAGAAACCACTATGGTTCTCAAAGGAAGTGGCAGTGAAGGTTCAAGAGAAAAGAAAGCATTCGGAAGTACAAGGAATCACAGAAGGAGCAGGACAGGGAACTGTATCAGTTAAAGCAAAGGAAGCTGGAAGGCAGTCAGAACAGCAAAGGTCCAAACCGAGGAAAGATAGCCAACTCAGTTAAGAAGGGGATAAAACCTTTTATAGGTACATCAGGGAGCGAAGGAAGACCAGGGAGGCTAGTGAGGCTTAATAAAGAGGAGGGAGGGTGGGCAGAGGGTGACTGTGAAAAGGCAGAGATACTAAACAAATATTTTGCTCAGTATTTACAAAGGAAGTGGGAGGTACCTAAAACAAACAGTAGAAACACTCTGGATACAGAGTTGATACTAGCCCATTTACAGAAGAAAGGGTTCTGAAAAGAACTCTTAAAACTGAAGTGGACAAAGCAATGGGGCCTGATGGGATTAGGTCCCAGAATTCTAAAGAACTAAGGGTAGAACTAGTGACACCACTGACTACCCTCTTTAGCAAATCATGGGAGGATGGGGTGGTACCCGAGGACTGGAGGAGGGCAGATGTGATTCCTTCACAAAAGTGGGAGCAAGGCAGAAACAGAAAACTACAGACCTGTTAGTTTAACCTCAGTGGTAGGAAAATGATGGAATCACTTCTGAAGGAAAGAATTGTTGAGATATCTAGAGGCCAGAGGCTCAGGACCCAAGGCAGCATGGATTCACAGTGGGAAGGTCATGCCAGACAAATCTGATAGATTTCTTTGACTGGGTGACCAAAGTAGTAGATCAGGGAGGGGCTGTGGACATGGCCTACCTAGACTTTAGCAAGGCATTTGACACAGTCCCACACAAAGATTAATATACAAGTTAGCCAGCCTGGGAGTGGGTCCCAAGATGACAGCCTGGGTAAAGGATTGGCTGGAGAATAGGACGCAGAGGTAATAGTAAATGGAGTCCACTCTGAAGAAGGGGGTTACTAGTGGAGCGCAGGGTTCAGTATTGGACCGGTCCTCTTCAATGTCTTTATAGCGACATTGCAGAGGGACTGGAAGAAAAGTATGTCTCTTTGCAGATGACACAAAGATCTGCAACAGAGTTGATGCACAAGGTGGGGTGGAAAGGATGAGAAGGGACTTGGCAAGGTTAGAGGAATGGTCAAGTGTATGGCAGCTTAGATTCAATGCTAAGAAGTGTAGAGTAATGCACCTGGGAAACAAAACCCAGGGAAGAGTACACAATGGGGGTGAGATACTAACAACAACAAAATGGAAAGGGACCTGGGGGTAGTCATATCAGATGACCTAAAGGTGGGCAAGCAATGTGAGAGGGCAGCAAGGAGGGCTGGGGGATACTGGGATGCGTGGGAGAGGCATCACCAGTAGAAAACAGGAAGTTATTATCCCTCTGTACAGACAGTTGGTGAGACCCCATCTGGAGTACTGCGTGCAGTTCTGGAGACCCAATCTCCACAAGGACATAGACAGGATGGAGGCTGTCCAGAGGAGGGCAACTAAAATGGTGCAGGGTTTGCACTGGAAGACATATGAAGAGAGACTTAAGGAGCTGCATATGTATAGCCTCGAGGAAAGGAGGGAGAGGGGGGACATGATAGAAACTTTCAAGTATCTCAAGGGAATCAACAAAGTCCAAGAGGGTAGCATCTTTCAAAAAAAGAGGTGTGCAAGAACAAGGGGGCACAATTTGGAGATAGAAGGGGTGGCTCAGAGGTAATTTAAGGAAGTATTTTTTCACAGAGAGGGTTGTGGATGCATGGAGACGGACTTCGGAGGAGGTTGTGGAGTCAAAAACAGTGGTGGAATTCAAGCATGCATGGGACAGTCATAAGGCAATTCTAGGGGGTGGGGGTAGGAAGAAGTAGGCTGCTGGTTAACTAGGATCTGCAGCTTATCCAATAGGTAGGGAAATGGGCAGACTGGGTGGGCCAAGCGGTCCTTATCTGTCGTCAAAATCTATCTTTCTATGTTTCTATCCGCCTTCTTCCAGTCCTCTGGTACCACACCATCCTTCCATGATTTGTTAAAAAGAGTAGTCAATGGTTTCACTAGTTCTCCCCTTAATTCTTTTAGAATTCTGTGGTGAATTCCATCAGGCCCCATTGCTTTGTCCACCTTCAGTTTCAGGAGTTCTTTCAGAACCCTTTCTTCTGTGAAAGGACTGGGATCGACCCCCCTATCCAGAGTGCTTCTGTTAATTGGATTAGGCACCTCCCCTTCCTCTTTTATGAATACTGAGCAGAAATATTCGTTCAGTATCCCTGCTTTTTCATTATCCCCCTCTGCCCACCCACCATTCATTCTATTCAGCCTCACTATCCCTCCCTTTCTCTTTCTACGCTGCCTGATGCGCCTATAAAAGGTTTTATCCCCCTTCTTAACTGAGTTGGCTATCCTTTCCTCAGTTTGGGCCTTGCTATTCTGACTTCCTTCCCTGCTTCCTTCTGCCTTAACTGGTACAGCTCTCTGTCCTGCTCCTTCTGTGTTTCCTTATACTTCCTGAATACTATCTTTTTCACCGTGACTTTCCCTGCCACCTCTTTTGAGAACCATAGTGGCTTTTTCTTTCATTTTGATTTGTTTATTTGCTTCACACAAAGGCTTGTTGCCTCTGTGATGGCAGTTTTGATGATTCCCCATTGTTGCTGCACCCTCCCTTCTAGCCTGAATGCTAGTGCTTTTCTGAGGCACTCTCCCATCTTGCCAAAGTCAGCCCTCCTGAAGTCCAGTACCCTCACTTTTGTATGGCTTGACTCTGTAGCTGAGTTTAATGTGAACCAAACTGTTTGATGGTCACTTGTTCCCAGATGGCAACCCACTTCTAGATCTGAGATCCTCTCACCGTCCCCATTTGAGAGTACAAGGTCTAAGATTGCTCCCTCATGAGTGGGTTCCAAAACTAGCTGTCTGAGTCATGCCACCTGTAGGGTATCGAGAATGGCCCTGCTCTTGGATGTGGCTGCAGCAAGTGTGCTCCAGTTAACATCTGGCATATTCAGGTCTCCCATCAACAGTATCTCCCCTTTCTCTGCCATCCTAAGAATGTCTTCTGTCATATCCTTGTCCATTCCTTCCCCCTGACCTGGGGGTCTGTATACAACCCCTGTGCGGATTACGGTGCCACTTCCAGTCTCCAAGGTGACCCACTGTGCCTCCTCTCCTCCCTGTTTACTCTTTTGTTCAGTTTCTTTTATCCCTTCCTTTACATAGAGAGCTATTCCTCCCTCTCTTCTCCCCTCCCTGTCTCTCCTGTAGGTTACGTACCCTGGTATGTTAACATCCCAGTCATGGTTCTCTGTGTACCATGTTTCTGTGACTGCTATGATATCCAGGTATCCCTCTTCCATCAAGGCCACCATTTCAGGGAGCTTGTTGCCCAGGCTACGGGCATTGGTACTCATTATCCTCCATTTCCTGATGGCCTTACTCCTTTTTGCCCCTTCCCTGTCCTTCTTGCCTTTGTCACTTTCTCCATTTACCCCTGCCCTTCTCCCTATCGACATCTCTATGTTGGTGTTTACTGTACTTACTACTGTGACAGTTAAATTTCTGTGTTTAAGATCTTATTGGTGAGCCATGTTTTGGATAGGGCAATTACATCAGATTCATGTTGCAAGGTAAAGGCTAAAGAGGGCAGCATTCAGAAAGTATAAGGAGAAGCAGGGGGCGCAACATAGGGAGGTGTATTAGAGGAAATGGAGGGAAGCAAGGACAGCAGTAAGGAGCATGAAGGTGCAAACTGCAGAGAGAGAATAGCCCAGGTGGTAACAAAAGGGGGCAATACTTTTATTTCAGTATATAAGTGAAGAAAGGAAGACCAAGGGTGAGATTGTATGGTTAAAAAGGGAAGGCGGGGGCCGACTGTGCAGAGTGGACCAGGAAAAGGCAGGCATCCTGAACAAATATTTTTTTTTCAGTGTTCACAGAGCAAGGAGACAGGGAGGGACCACAAAAAAGTAACAGAAGCATTGGAGGAAGGGAAGTGGACACTAGCCTCATGTTGGAGGAGTCTAGAAGGGAATTGCTAATCTGAAAGTGGATAGAACAATGGGGCCAGATAGAGTGCATCCAAGGGTATTGAAGGAGTTCAGGAAGGTACTGGCTACACCTCTGATGGTCCTATTTAACAGGTCATTGGAAACAGGAGTGGTTCTGGAGGACTGGAAGAGGGCAGATGAAGTCTCAGTTCACAAAAGTGGTAGCAGGGAGGATGCTGTCAATTATATTCCAGTCAGTCTGATAACGGTGGTGGGAAAGTTAATAGAATCACTGCTGATGGAAATATACTGAATCCAAGGGGTTACAAAGACCTGAAGCAGCATGGATTTTGGGGGAGGGGAGAGGCATTTCAAAAGAATATGATAGATTTCTTTGACTGGGTGACCAAGGAACTAGATCAGGGTGGAACAGTGGACATGGCCTTCCTAGATTTCAGTAAGGCTTTTGACACAGTTCCAGATAGGAGACTAGTAAGCAAGCTGGGTAGCTCAGGAATGGGTCCAAAGGTGGTAAACTAGGTAAGAAATTTGTTAGGGGATAGGCGGCAGAGGGTGGTGGTAAACAGAGTTCACTATGAGGAAACGAAGGGGACCACTGATGTACCACAAGGATCAGTACTGGGTCAGTCCTTTTTAATGTCTTCAAAAGTGACATCACAGATGAGTTGGAAGAGAAGGTCTGCCTCTTTGCAGATGACACCAAAATCTGCAATAGGGTGGACCTTCTCGGGGTGTGTGGAAAGGTTAAGCAGAAACCGGAGAAAACTCAAGGAGTGGTCGAGGGCATGGCAACTGGGTTTCAATGTGAAAAAGTGCAAAATTATGCACTTGGGGCCCAAAAACCCAGGTCAGTGTACAAAATGGGTAGGGTGGTATTGATGACCACCAAGCAGGAAAAAGACCTGGTAGTAATCACATCTGATGACCTAATGGTGACCAGGCAGTGTGACATGGCAGTTGGGAGGGCTATGGGATTTTGGGGTGTACAGGGAGGGGTATCACCAGTAGCAAGAGGGAGGTAGTGTTGCCTCTGTAAAGATTGCTGGTAAGACCCCTCCTAGAGTACTGTGTCCAGTTCTGGAGACCACATCTCCAGAAGGACATGGACAGAATGAAGGCAGTCCAGAGGAAGGCAACTAAAATGGTGTAGGGTCTGCATCAGAGGCTCTATGAGGAGAGACTGAAGGACCTAGATAGGTACACCCTGGAAACAGGATGGGGGGGAGATATGATACCTTTAAATACCTCACAGTGGTAATAAGGTACAGGAAAGAAGTATTTTTCAGGGAAAAAGGAGCTCAAAAACAAAAGGACATGCTATGAACCTGGAAAGGGGGTAGACCATTCAAGAGAAATGCGAGGAAGTACTTCTTCACAGAAATAGTGGTGGGTTCCTGGAACAGTCTTCCAGCTGAGGTGGTGGGGGAGAAACAGTGGTGGGCTTCAAGAATGTATGGGATAGGCATAAGGGAATCTTAGGGAAAATGAAGGGTGGGAGGAAGAATGGGCAAGGCAAGTTTTATTTTTAAGGTGCCCAATCCCAGAGGCTCTGGGTGCCATACAGATAAAATACACAAGGTAAGAAGGAAAAATACACAAGTAGAACATATACAGTTATAAACAACACACAATGGAGAATCATAAAATGAAAAAATAGCAGGTTTATAGCAGTATAAATAGCTGCCTGCACTACACGCGCTATAAATCAAAACAGTCTTTCAGAAGGCAGTGCCTGGGAAGGCCAAGTTGAATAAATAGGTCTTGAGCTGGGCTTTGAATACCTCGACTGAAGGGGCCTCCCTGATAAGTGGTGGTAGTGAATTCCACAGGACAGGGCTGTGACACTCAAAGCTCTGTCACCAGCAGTTTTTAGCCTCGTCCTGGGAAATGCAAGGAGGCCCCTAGAGGAGGCACTGAGGGGTGGACTGAGACAGCAGGTATTAGAAGATCAGTCAAGTAGCCAGGGCTGAGTCCATGTAGGGTCTTAGAGGTGAGTAAACCCACCTTAAATAGGATCCTTCACCTGACCGGCATCCAGTGCAGTTCATGCAGTACTGGAGTAATATGATTGTACTTCGGGTGCCCAGTCAACAGCCTAGCAGCCAGAGATCAAGTCAGGGTCTTCAGTAATACTGCAGGTGGGGAAAAATGGGCACATTAGGTGCACCAAGCATTTCTTATCTGCTGTTAAATTCTATGTTTTCATGGCCCAGCCTTCAAATAAATCTTTTTGTGGGTTTAACTTCAAATTCTGTTTTTAAATTAATGATGAAAAGGAATCATTATACTGAAAACTCTGGTTGAGAATGTTAATTTTGATGTATTGATTTTTGTTATGCTGTATGTATATGTACATGTCTATTTGTATCCAGGTTCCCCTTGAATATGGGGATTTGATGCCCTTGGGGTTTACCTGGTCATCAAATGTTTAATTAAAAAAGATAAACTTTGCCACCTGTGCGATACTTAATTTTGCTTACTTATAGAACAAACCAGGTATCTCATGATGAACCTCATGTCTGTATACGGTGTATAAACTATATTTGTACAGGTGTTGTAGCCCATATAGTTAGGGGTGAGTTAGTGTTTGTGTCAAAACCTACACTTGTGACAGCTTATAATCTGGTCATTTTATAGGAAAACTACAGTAGAAATTTACAAAAAAAAATATCTATATATGTTGTGCAGAGTGTTTTGATTGGTGCGTAGGCCTAGTGCATCCTTTCTTATGTTTGCTGTTGGGATTTTTTCCCTAAAATTTCCTACTTGTTTTATGGGCATGGGGATCTCCATGCCTGTATCTTTTATTGCCTTTCCTTTACCCACAATGCCTCCTGTCCCACGTGACACTGATTCTGTAAGTGCTGACGTACTCTCCTGTCTGCAGCAGCACTGTGCTATTAATAGCCTGTTGTACTGGCTTCAAATTAATAACTCTTTCTAATCCAGTCTTTTTGTTTTCTAGGTATATGCCTAGTTCGAGCCAGTAGGAGTGACTGTTTAGATTTTAAAGTTTTTTTTTTTTTTTTTAATCAAACCACACACAGTCCTATAAAAGCACACAACTCACCCTGACTCATCAGTGCAATACAATAATTGGTGAAAATTCAAGCTGTTTCCGTAAAGAATAGCTCACTTAATTCCCCCTCAGGTATTCCACAACTGTAAATGTACCCTTTATTAGTGCTTACTGGATCGGGGGGGGGGGGGTATTGTTTAATCAGAAAAGGCACACTAAGCCGAAGCTTGTTTCCAGGTGTGACCTGGGAGCACAAGGAAGTTAAGTCACTTGCTTAGGGCCACACAGTATGCAAGTGGGGGCTGTAGGATTCAAACCCAGGTCTCCAGGTTTGCAGCTCAGTGCCCTAAACCACAGCGCTATACTGCCTCAAGGTCAGGATTTAAAATGCTGATCATTTGCCTGCTAATCAAACATACATTCAGTATGCTATTAAATATCTGGTGATGTGACTGGTGACTGGATGAGGTGAGGCACTTGAAAGAACAGTCCTACTGCTGCAGACAGGACAGTAAGCTAGTGCTCACTGAATTAATGGTCTCCCACACCATCACTGTCACATGGGACAGAAGGCATGAGGGGGAAAAGGAAACAATACAGGCATGAAGATCCCCAGGTGCCATAAAACAAGTAAATTTAGGAAAAAAATTCAGACAGTACATAAAGGTAAAAAGGTACCTGAACTACACACACAAATCCAAACACTTTCACAAATTTTTGTACTTTTTGACTGCAGTTCTCCACTGAGACCTAGGGTTTTAAAAACTGGCATGCACCTTCTCTGTCTCAGAAGCTAAGAGAATGCCAAGTTTCAAAACAATCAGTCCAGTAGTTTTTAAGTTATAGATGGCATAATTTACATAAAAATCCAAATGTTATGACATTTTTGCCCACATATAATGAAAAACAACACTAATTAAAAAAAAAACAGAAACTTTCAGGTTCATTAGATATTGGCTGCTTCTTATAAAATAGGTAACAAAGTTTAATTTGAATTATCATTTGCATATGCTTCTAGGTAAAAAAGAAAACGTTTTGTGAGCCACTAGCTGTAGTATTAAGAGTACAAAGAAATCAACTGGTATGTGAACAAAGCTTGCTAACATTTAAGAGAATACTGATGATATGTATAAAAGGCTTTTTTTTAGTGTATTCATTTTTACGTTGCTTGTGCTTGCACAAGAAACATTTTGCTACAGATGGCATTTCAGAGGTGTGTCACTGATTAGCTCAATGCAGGTCAACCTGCTTTGGGCTCATCTTTGGCAGACCAATGATCATGCAAGCTAAGTATGACACTGGTTCAGAGTTTAGGGGCGGAAACCTTGTGTAGTTGAAATGAATGAACCACTCAAATGAGAGAGCACTTCGTCCATTTTACACACACCTACCTTTTGTCTACCCCCAACAAAAACCCTCCCGCTACCATCCACTGTAAACTGTACTACCCCCCCATTACTGTCCCAGTAGTTTGCACAAAAAAAAACCTCCCACTACCGTCCACCCCCCCACCAACACACACACACCATTTGTGGCAGCTACTTCTGATGTAACCAGAAATTATACTTGTGAAGCTGCACAATGTCCTTCTGTGTATCCATTTCAGTCTGTATAGTCCCAACTGACCCAGCCCGTGGATCTCTGAGAGAACAGCCAACAGGTTCCTGTGCAAGAGCAACAACATGCGGCACAGCTTTTCAGTAAAAATTTTCCTGGAATGTCCAACTCTTTCTACTCATCATTCTGAGTGCTCCCTGTGTGGCCCCCTGTACCCCGACTCCTGATACCCGTCCCTCTGCTGTAATCCCCAGTTGCATTTCTGTCAGCCTCCCTCCATCCTCTTGTTCAGTACACCTCCTTGTGTTTAGTGGGCTGCGACCACAAAGTTGAGCTGTCTGCTGCCGGTCATAGTACAGAGGGAAGGGTACCAGGAGTTGAGAAGAGACAGAACCATTACTACAATATCATTCCCTGTCTCTGGTGCCTTCGGGATGATGATCCGTATCATTCCCTAGCTGTGGTGCCATTGGGTAGATGATCCTTCTGTTTTCCCAACACCTGGTCGCTGCTCCTGGTCCCAGTGGTGCAATCCATTTGTGCTGTATCCAGACTCTTGATACCTGTTCCTCCGCTTTAATCCCTGGTTGCACTTCTGTCAGCCTTCCCCTTTGCTGTTGTGCAGTGCACTTCCTCCTTTTCAGTGGGTCCCAACCACAAAGTTGCACTCTCTGCTGCCAGCTGTAGAGTGGGGAGACACAGAACCATCATTGCAATATCATTCTCAGGCTTCGGTGCCATTAAGTGCATGATCCTTCTGTTTTCCTCAACTCTTGGTCACCTCTCCTGGTCCCAGTAGTGCGATCCATGTGTTGAGTTTCCCAGTTTATCCCTGGCTCTCCATGACTGTGAATCAGTGTTTGATTCAGCAATCTTGAGATCCCGGTACCATTATGGTCATGAAATGCTGGCCACTACCTGCTGATGCTCGTCCAAAACCTGGGGCGCACAGCTGGCAGATCCAGCTTCACAGACAGCACACTCTGAGTAAAGCTTGCAGCTTTTTGTAGAAAAATTCCAAAGTTAAGATGTTCATTTAACCCAATAGGAGACTCAGTATTCAGGTTACATATCCAATTTGCTTCTTTGTGCTCCAGTTTTAAGTTTCTTTCACCTCCTCTCATTAACCCGTATCAGAGATACTACATAGCCCCCCCAAAAATAGCAGTTTAGAATTTTTTCTTAAATCTTAAGACATGCAGTGTTCCTATCATAATGACATACTCCCAAACAACAGTTTTTAGAATATTTTAACCAGGTAATCCAAATGAACTGGGCAGGAACTGGCTGGCAGTATAGCCTAGAGGTTAGAGGAACGAGGTGTGAACGAGCTTGATACATCCAGCAGACCAGACCTGAGTTTGATTCTCACAACCTCCACTTGCATACTGTGTGACTCTGAGCAAGTCACTTAACCGCCCAGTGCTCCCAGGTCACCCCTGAAAACAGGCACTTGTGCCTAGTGGGCTTTACCCGGTTACCAAAAGACTAAAATAAAATAAAAATAAAACTGTATCAAAATTAGGGCTGCTCAGAGATCCATTTTGTAGTACTGAAAATGAAATGCATTCTACTTGTACTGCAGTTTAGGTGAAGATGACTGAGTCTGGGTTGCCGGGTTGGTACTTTTGGTCCATTTTCTCCAGCTTGACTCCTTGTCATGCTGCCTCAGTTGACTACTACGTGTGGCACTTTTAAATTGTCACTAGCTGCCTGCTTGACTACACCACCACAAACTCTCTTTAGAATACTATAGTGAAATAATAATCAGTAGCATATGTCTGTAGACTGTATTTGTCTATTAAATGTGCTTATATTGTATTTCCAATTTCCACTGAAAATTGAATTATTTAGTGTACATGCTGACAGTGCTGTGTGTGTGGGCTTGTGGCAAGCTTTCCTACCTTTCCAGTTATGCCAGTGATGAGGGCCACTCTGTGTGTTCATAACATCAGTGAGGTATGCATTAGTTCTTGAGTGGAGTGCTTTCTTTTTATTCTAGTTTTCAGAAGCACCAGCTGACTTCAGCACTGAGAAAACCCAACACCCAAACAGCAAATACATGCAAGCAATGTTTGGCATCGACAAATGCTTGTTTACAGTTCCCAAAGAAGAAGGCACATACAGTAGGCAAAACATTGGGGTTGCTGAATAAATTTAATCTGAATAGAGGCAACATTGTGTAGTGGCCTTTTTTGACCCCGGGCGGTCCAGTCCCAGAAGCTCATTAAATATCGGCCAAGAATACGGCCTTCCATTTTTTTTAAATGACAAAAGTCCACAATTAAAAGTTCTAAGTGTTTAGAAACTGCCATATCCAAAAATAAAGCTATAAACATATAAAGTTTTATTTTCATCCATGGCTGACTTATTCAAGCCAGTCATGAATAAAAAAAAAAAACAGTCTTGTTTTAACCCTGCCCAAAGCTGGAAACCTGCCCCTAACATGATGCATTTATTTTCAGTCATGAATGACTTATGCCCAGTCTGGTGCAGATATCCCCCAAACACCTTCAGGGCACCAGGTATCCAACCCCGATGTGGGGTGTCCTTTTTATTATTTAAAAATATAAGAAATGTGGTTTGTAGCCACAGGTGCCCAACAACTTGGCCCCCATAAATTTGAATCAACTCCTAACCCTCACACACAATCTGGTTCCCATGCCACCCTCCTCTTCTGGCCACCCCAATAGATACAGCTAGTAAGGATCCCACAGTGGGTGATTGGCACAGCCTTTTCTCTACCTTGTACAGTGGCCCTCTTACTCTCTGCCTTCTGCCACCAATCACCCAGTACCTGCAATATAAAAATAACTCCTGCCCTCTAGCACCCACATCACCGTTTTCCTCCTTCACCACCCACTGGCCACCTCAGTAGATATATCTATGATGATCCTATAGAGGGTGACTGAAACAGCTCTCCCTAAACCTTGGCAAGTTGCTGTCCTGTGATCTGTCTTTTGACAAGCACAAACCTATAAAACTTAACTTGGGCAAGAAAGCAGCCAGGTCCAAGACGAGAGTGGTGGACTTCAGAAGGGTGGATTTTGGCAAGATGAGAAGCATCCTAGATGGGCATCTTGCCAAAGACTGCCCAGAGATGGATGCTGATTAGAAATGGTCCATTATCAAGAGGGGTCTGACAGAACCCACTAACATGTGTGCCAAGACCCAGAATAAGAAGTCCAGGACCAAAAAACTGAGCTGGCTCAGCAGGGAGGTAGCAGAGAAAGTGAGGGACAAGAGAGTAGCCTTTGGCAGGTACAAGAAAACTAGGTGAGGGAAGGGGAGGACAAGGAGGAGTACTCAGGGAATCCAGAGAAGTGAGCAGAGCAGTCAGGGCAGCTAAAGCTTCAAGAGAGCTAATGTTGGCTCAGGGGACCAGAGAAGGGGAAAATAATTTTTTTCAGGTACATAAGAGAGAGAAGAGGAGCTGCAAGGACAAGATTGTCCGGATCAAGAGGGAAGGGGGTTGAGCAGAAAAGGGAGTGGACCAGGCAGAAGCAGTTAATGAGTACTTGTGTTTGGTGTTCACCAAAGAAAATGATGGACCTATGCCACAAGGGAAAAAATGGATGGAAATAGGAGGAGGAGGGTTAACAAGATGGGGTAATCCAGGTGGATAGGGTGCTAAAGGGCCTTAAAACCTGTGGGTGGACAAGGCCCTGGGACCAGATGGAGTGCATCCAAGAGTCCTGAGAGAGTTAGTAGAGGTTTTGGTGGGCCCACTGGTGGATCTGTTCAACATCTCACTGGAGACGGGGTGTAAGCCCCCAGACTGGAGGATGGCTTTTGTGGTGCCTCACCACAAGAGTGGTCCCAGGGACGAGTGGGTAACTATAGATTGGTCAGCCTTACTTCTATTGTGGGGAAGTTAATGGAGATCATTCTAAAGGAGACTGGTAACTTTTCTGGAAGATAATGGTCTCCAGGACAAAAGGAAACATGGGTTTATCTCTGGGAGATCCTGTCAGGCCAACCTAATTGATTTTTTTGACTGGGTCACAAAGGCAATTGACAGGGAGCCATGCTGCGCATGTCCAGTATCTGGACTTCAGCAAAACTTTTGACTCAATGTCACATGGAAGGTTGCTAGACAAAATTATGAACCTGGGGGCTGGGGGAAAACAGTGGAGTGGGTCAGGATCTGGCTACAGAACAGACAGCACAGTGTAATTGTAAGGGGGGAGCCCTCAAAGCCAAGACCTGTGACCAGTGGGGTATCTTAGGGCTTAGTTCTCGGTCCAGTGTTATTCAACATCTTTATCAGGGACACAGCAGAAGAGATCAAGAGTAAGATCAGCCTGTTCGCAGACGACACAAAGATCTGTGCGGCAGTGGACAGTGAAGAAGGGAGGCAAGAACTCAAGGAGGACCTTGCAAATCCCAAGCACTGGTCAGGTATATGGCAATTGGGGTTTAATATTAAGAAGTGCAAGGTCATGCACCTAGGAGCCAGAAACCCCAGGACTAGCTACTGGCTGGTGGGAGTGCAGGTATCTATTTCAGAGGAGGAACATGAAGATTTCAGCATAGTGCCGTAGAGCAGCAGAAAGAGCCAACCAAATGCTGGGGTGTATAGCCACAGGAATCACCTCTAGGAGGGAAGAAGTCATCCTGCTACTGTACAGATCTCTGGTGAGACCACACTTGGAATACTGTGTGCAGTTCTGGTGCCTCTATTTAAACAAGTTCTGGTCAGAGCTGATACGGCTGTTCAGAGCAACGGTGGTGATGTTGTGCGGCGAGAGAGACTAAAAGCATTGTCAGAGCTCTCGATGCACTGGAGCCTGCTGTGCTTTCCACAACCTCCGATACACCTGCGCATGTGCAGTACTCACGCATGCATAATTTCAGTCAGAGCTCCCTGCTGTGCACAAGATGGTGACTCCGACAGATCTGCACATCTGCAAATATGCACTCAGAGTGTCACTTCTGCAGTTATGGAATGTAGTGCGCGGGGGGGGGGCGAGTGCCGTGGAGGGGAGCTCCATCAGTGGAGGTGACAGGATGAGGAGACACCACAGACAAACAGAGACTTCAGCACTGTAGACAAAAAGAACTGTACTCATTAGAAACCTGGGCACTTGATAATAATTTTTTTTTTTTTTTTTAGTCTTTGATAACCAGGTAAGGACCACTAGGCACAAGTGCCTGTTTTCAGGGGTGACCTGGGAGCACTGGGCAGTTAAGTGACTTGCTCAGAGTCGCACAGTATGCAAGTGGAGGCTGTGAGAATCAAACCCAGGTCTGGTCTACTGGATGTACCAAGCTCATTCACAGCTAATTACTCTAACCTCTGGGCTATACAAAAGTGTAGAGTCATGCACCTGGGCCACAACAACCTGAAATACAAGAATAAATTAAATAATGTTACATTATAAGAAACAACTAATGAAAAGGACTTAGGAGTTACTATTGACAAACTTAATTTTGACATTCACAAAATTAGTAACAGTTAAAAAGCGCCAATGAATCATAGGGTGTATCCTAAAGCACATAAAGAGAAGACAATCCGGCGTCATACTTCCACTATATACAGGACTCGTGAGACCACACCTTAACTACTGCTCCCCCTTTTGTGCACCTAACACAATAAAAGGAAATAAATTGATAGATGGAGTTCACAGAAAAATAACTAAAAAGATCAGCGGAATGAAAAATAGCGAATATGGAGAAAGGCTGGAACAACTTAACCTGTACTCCATGGAGTATAGGCAACTCCGTGGAAATCTGTGTTTAACACACAAAGCCATGAAAAAAACACTCCTAATGGAAACCCTGGGACTGGAAAAAAAACTGCTCTATGGTTCAAACAAGAACACATAACTTCAAATTAAAGGGTGAAACTTGCAGAACTTAAAAAAAGGAGTCAGTGGTTCTCACAGCGTGTTGTGAATCCATGGAATGCACTTCTATGTACAAAAGTAGAGAGCAAAACTATGAACACTTTCAAAAAACAACTTGACATGCATATGGGTAAAAAAAACCAAGTAGAATACCATTAACTTATCATTCCACCCTCAGGTGGCAAACTCACCTGCCTCCTGAGCATGTAAACCACTATGAAACTATGACAGCAGACTGCATCACTGCAGAAGAAGACTGTGATCAGTTTCGCTTTTCTCCTACACTGATGTGATCCCAAAATGACTGCAGGGCTCCACCCATGCAGCCGTAAAAAGGATCTCAAATTACTGGAGGGGGTGCAGCACAGGTCAACAAAGATGATCCTAGGACTGGGATAATAACCCTATGAGGAAAGATTGAGGGAGCTCAGCATGTATTCCCTGGAAGATGGGGGGGGGGAGGGACACGTGATAGAAACCTTCAAATATGTAAAAGGCATAAATAGGGTTAATACAGAGGGTTTGTTCAGCTTAAAGGGAGGGAGGGTCATGAGGGGACACAGTTTGAAATTGGAGGGGGGAATATTCAAGAGGGAAATGAGGAGACACTACTTTACTGAAAGGGTGGTGGCAGGGTGGAATGAACTACCGGAAGAAGTGATCTCACTGAAGACTGTGGGTAGCTTTCAAAGGGGGTGGATTGGGTCAAAGGAAAGGTCAGTACAGAAAGGACGCTAGGAAGGGTGACAGTGGCAGGCAAGGATGATGAGGGGGGACTGGGGGGGCAGTTGCGATAAAAGTATACTGTGAGCTGCACACTCCGGCAGACTTGATAGACCTCTAGCCCTATTTCTGCCAGCATTTTTGTATGTTTGTAAAAAAATAAAGTCATACTCCCATACTCACCCACCATGGCAGACCGCCATCTCATTCTCTGCCTTCTGCTGCCAATCAACCCATACTTGCAATAAAAAATATAATTAAATGAATCTCTACCCTCACCCACTCCCTAGCACCAATGCAACCATCAATTCTCTAACACACCCTAGAATGAACATTTACTATAATCCTACGGTGACCAGCATAAGCCTTCCTCTACTTCATCTGGTTTCCTTCTTCTGCTCTGCTGTCCCCCACCAGTCACAGACTAAAAGAAAAAAATGTTGAAATGACCTGTTCAAAAAACTAACTAAATAAATAACCCTACCATGCATGTGCAGGGACTTTTTTCAGCAAAAAATGGGTTACTTTGATGTCCCCAAAAATGTATTTGGGGGCCAAATTCAATCACTATACTTTAACGGTCATGGCACTGGTTGTGGTAAGCACCTCAGACCTCAGATTTGGTAAAAAGCAAATATAAAGAAATAATAAAAGGTATGTGTTACTGAAAATAACCCCCAAAAAAAAAACATGAACTGAGCATGCTCAGGACATAGAATTTTCTTTTCACAATTTTTTCCAATAATGAATAACTTTAGACTTTTTTAAACTTTTTAAGCCCGAATTGTGGGGATAGGCTGCTTATCACTTAACTCATGACCACCCAAGCAGGAATTTCATACCCACATAATCAGTCATTTGCTTCACATGGGGACCACAGAGCCTTGCACGAGACATCCTTCATGTCTGGTGCTGTGCTGATGGGCCTTCTACTTTGCATACTGCAAATCAAGCTGCAGGCCCATGCAGTACCGATGGGTATGATACTTCACATCCCTGACAATTCTGCTGCTTCCTTTTGGAGCAAAAGGGCCCTAAATGATGCAAGTTACAGGTCCAGTGCTCTATCCATGGGACTGTTTCCTCATGTAGGACCCCAAGAGCCTGGACAAAGCAAGCTACAGGTCCAGTGAATGCCCAGCAGGTGCTTCTCATTTGCTGTTGCATGCAGGACCCACAAGGCCCTGTTTTATGACTCAACTATGCACCATGGAGGGCCTTGCATGAAGCAAGTTACAGTTCACCCACTACTTTGAACAGGGCCTGCTTAAAAGACAAAAACAAAACATGAATGCATATGTTAGGGCTACAATGCCATAAAAGGGGGAAATGTGGCATTAGGGTTTTCAACTCTGATGCTCACCACTTCTCCATCCCTTACCACAGCAACCCAAGGAAAAACTACAGGTCAGAGTCATGCCCCACAGGTCTGCTGCTTCAAGCTACAGGTCAGAGGCCATCGCCCACCTGCCCAGAGCCATACACAATGGGTGTAATCTACAGGTCTGGGAATGTATTCCATGTGTCTGTAACTTCATGCTACAGATTTGGATCAAGACCCACAGGTCTGCTGCTTCATACAAGGTCCCAGGTGAAACAAGATATAGGTCCTGGGTCATGCCCCATAGGTCTGCTGTTTAATACAGGGCCCACAGAGTCCTGTGTGAAGCAACCATGTCTGGGGCCATTCTCTGCAGGTCTGCTGCTTCACAATGGGCCCACAGGGCCCTGCATGAAGCAAGTTACAGGTCTATGGCCAGGCCCCATGGGTCAGCTGCTTTGCACTGGGCTTGCAAGGTCAAAGGTAAAAAAAAGCTGAACATCCAATACTGTGCCCCATGGGTCTGCAGCCTTACACAGGACCCACAGGACTCTGTACAAAGCAAGATACAGATCTGGGATTGTGCACCAGACATCTGCTGCTCTGCTTAGGAACCACAGGGTTAGGTTCATTCATCACAGTCTGCTCCTCTGAACCGTAGAAAGGAAGGTACAGGTCTAGGACCATGCCCAACAAGTCATCTTCTTTGCATATGGCTCTACATACACCAGCCAAGCAAAGCAGCCCACAACACACAGCGCTCCCTCCTGGAGCGGGACCTATGCCCGGGTGCCTAAGAGGCCTCCACCAGTCCTTGGCCCCACCAGACGCCAACCAAGCAAAGCATCCCACACACAGCGCTCCCACCTGGACCGGGACCTACGCCCGGGTGCCTAAGAGGTAATTAACTACCTCCAGCAGCAGCACCCTTGTGAGGGGGGTTAGCCCGTTGATGCGCTACACGCGTCGACTGCCCCACCCACCCAGGCTCGGCACTACCTATATAGTCGCTCTCTTGTGACATCACTTCCTGTCTATAGTTTTACTTCCTGTCTATAGTTTTACTAAGTCCCCACTTTTCCATTTGCAGGTTATACCTGCCAGCCACCAGAGGGACCCTCTGACCATTCACCTTTGTTTCACTACCTGAATTTCCTCCTCCTCCTCCTACTTCCTGGAACCCCTCTACCCACAAACACTACTACTCTCCCTTACTCTCATTTCTGCTTCTGCCCACACCTCACTCTCATACCCAGCCTCCTAGCTAGCCCTACATATTGACCCCCTGCCCTACCACCCGGACCCTCACCCAGCCTGCCACTAACCCTCAGTGACCACTAGGAGTCATTATTTCCACCCTGGATTTGGCTCAAACCCAGCCTGCACTGAATCCACCAGAACCTGGATCCCCATTCTCACCCAGGTCCTACTTCACCCTCCCTACCAGGGTCTTGAACCTGTACCCTGTCCACCAGAGTCTATGACCCTACCACTTCTCCAAAGTGGTATCCACGCTTTCTGTGGGGCCGCCAAGGTACTTGAACCTTTCTGCTCTGCTGCTACCATTAGGCATTATGTTTGTACACCTTCTCCTCAAATGTCTCCCCCTCATTTACATGCTAGTACCCACATCCCATCAGCCAGACATCTTCCCAGGCCCACTTGTACCAGCATCCCCAACTCTCCCTGACTTATTCCGATTCCACCCTACACTGACCATGTACCCTGGCCCATGGCACCCACCCCCTAGCTGCTCCCCCGACTGCCTACCCCGGCTCCCCATGGCTGCAACTTGTCCTCGCCCTCCCGACCCTTCGAACCCTGCCCATTCCTTGTTCCCCATTGCTTCCTCCCCATCCCAGCGTACCTCCCGGAAGTTGACATACTGCCACCCCCTGGTCACAGCCTTGGTCTTCCTACTACTCCTGTCTGGCAACATACATCCTAACCCAGGCCCTGCCCCCTCCAGCCCACCTGCTAGGTCCACTGGACTCCGAATAGCCTCCATGAACATATGCAGCCTACTGAAAAAATTTGATGCCCTCCAGTGTTGGGCCATGGTACATCAACCAGACATCATAGCCCTGGTTGAAACCTGGCTGTCCAAATCCACCCCTGACTCCTTTGTCTCCCTCCCAGGCTATACCCTATACCGGGAGGACCGAATAGGCAAACGCGGGGGAGGTTGTGCAATCTATACCAGGGACACAATCATTGGACAAGCGCTCCCTGCCCTGTTCTTGTGAATGGGGCCCAGGCCCTTACCCTCAAACTCACTCCTGACCCCTCCAGGGGCCCTCTCTATCTCATCACTGCCTACGTTCCCCCAAAGAACCAGAACCTAGTGCTGATATCTATAACTGAATATCTTGCCACCCTCCACCACAAGGTGGAACAAATCCTAGTGGGGGACCTTAATGTGAACTGGCTCAGCGCCTCCTCTTCCACGATCCAAGATTCTTTCGCTGCCCACGACCTGACAACTCATCTCCCAGCCCACTAGAGTAAACCCAAAAAGAGGAACCAGTACCCTTCTGGACGTAATTATCACCAACCGCCCCAAAAAAATCCATAACATCCAGGTCCTCCAAGACGCCCTAAGTGACCACTCCCCTATCCTATTTCTTTGGGCGGCTCCCACTCCCAAACCCACAGCCCAGACCACACTCCACAGGCACCTCTGCCCTGGTGGGCTGATAAAACTCAAACAGTTTCTCACCCAGATTAATCGGTCCCCCATTCATCATGCACCCAACATTGACACTGCCCTCGCTTTTTTCTCCCAAACCTTTAACAAGGCCTGTGACCTCTTTGTACCCCTCACCAAAATTCAATCCAAAAAACATAATGCACCCTGGGTTACCCCTGCCCTACTACAAATGCTTAGAAACAGGGATAACCTCTGGCACCTTGCCACTGAAACGGGACGGATGGCTGATAGACAGGACTACAATGCTGCTTGGAACAGGTGCTCATGGGCCGTTCGTAAAGCCAAGGCCGACCATTACCAGGCCACCCTCACCTCCACCTGGGGGTATGCCCGGACTTTCTGGGACAATATTAAACAGCAAATTGGGAAATCACACGCCCCTCCCTGATCCCAGCTCACTATTGATGGCTCTACCTACACCAACCCTGCCTGCATTGCTAACTGCCTTAACACCTCCTTTTCTGACCTTAGCTCTGTCCTCCCCAATAATTTCTTTGACACTCCTCCCAGCCTACCTCCCCCTGTCCTCCAATGCCCCAGCTCCCACCTACGCAACGTATCTGCCCAGGAAGCCAGACCCCTCCTAATTAAAGCATTAAATAGCAATAGTCCCGGCAGCGACTCCCTGGACCCCAGTATTCTCAGGCTGGTGCTGGAAGAAGTCCTTGCTCCACTCACCAGCCTACTTAACCGATCCCTCTGCTTGGGGCAATTTCCCACTGCATGGAAAACAGCCATAGTCACACCCATTCAAAAAGGGGAAGACAGGTCCTCCGCCAGCAACTACGACCACTCTCCATCCCCCCCCCCAAAGCCCTAGGAAAAGTGGTGGCCATTCAAATCACTGAATATCTGACTAGGCATAACATCTTCTGCCCAGAGCAGCACAGCTTCCGTGCTGGTCACAGTACCAACACTGCACTAGTTGAGTTCTCCAATGTCCTACACTCCTCCCTGGACACCAGCTCCCTAGCTGGTGCAGTGTTTGTTGACCTCTCAAAGGCCTTCGACACTGTCTCCCACCCTGTTCTGCTGGATGCCCTCTGCCACACTGGTTTCTCTGCTGGCCCACTCGCATGGTGCACGAGCTTTCTATCCGCTCGCTCACAGTGTGTAAAAATCAATGGAACACTGAAACTCGTCCTATCCGCTCAGGGATACCCCAGGGCTCCATCCTGGGCCCCCTTCTCTTCTCACTCTATCTAAACACCCTGCCCAGGGCATGCTCTGGCAAAATTCTTATGTATGCAGACGATGCTGTCATTTTTGCCACCCACCGCAATCCCATCTCCCTCCATGACTCCCTACAACAATGCTGAAACCTGGTTTAAGGAGCACAGACTCATCATTAATCTTAAAAAAAACCCAAAACAATGCTCTTTGCCCACCCCCAAAACAAAGCCTGCAACCACCCACTCCCTATCCTCCCTAGTACCAAACAACTGCTTGAACACGTCTGCTCCTACAAATACCTCGGAGTTATCTTCGATTCAGCCCTCACCTTCCACACCCACATTGATGCCCTTGCATCCGCCACTAATACACAGCTTGACATCCTCTACCGTTATAAAAACTGCCTCCCTCCTGATACTCTCCAACTTGCTGTTACGTCTTCAGTACTGTCCCTTGTAGACTATGGCCTGCCAGTCTATGGTGCTGCTGACACGACTGCCCTCAACAAAATTCGCCTCACCCTAAACAAGGCCTGCAGGCTGATTACTGGTGCCCCCAGGCTCACACATACATGTCAACTCTATGACGAGGCTAAACTCCTTAACCTAGATGAATGGCTATGCTATCAAATCTGCCTCCTCACAAAAAAAACCCTACTCGGGCTCTCCCCTCCTGGGGTGACAGCCTCCATCCATGTTACCCCGCCCACTATCGCAACCCGAACCTCCAACAAGACCACTCTACTGGTCCCCAGATCCAGGACCACCCATGGTCAGAGGTCCTTCTGCTACAGAGCCCCATCCTGGTTTAACTCTCTCCCTGCTCCCATCTCCAATGCCCCCACAATCTCCAACTTCAAAACCACCCTTCGGAGCCAACTGTTTAACATTCGCAGCTGCTCCTGTCTCTAAATGTGGCCTCGATCTCTCCACACTTGACAATGCCCGCTGGGTGGCACTCCACCTCAGCCCCTCCCCCTGTGCATCCTGCCTCTGTTATAACCAGCTTGTACTCAGCTGTATCAATGTAATTGCTATTAAATTGCATAATGTATGAAATCAATATGTGTAACTCTAATTCAGTGACTTGTATTCTGTAACCGAAATTTGTTATGTCTGTCCTCAATGTGATGAGGTACCTTTGGAAATGAGCCTCTGGCTCAAAGGTTGTAAACCGATTTACAAATAAATAAATAAATAAATAAATACATTGAATAAAATAGCTATGAGGAACCCACTGGGTACCACCCCAGACCTGTAGCTAAGCAACAAATCTGTTAGACACTGCACCTGACCAGTAGCTTTGCCTTGGGTCACAATGGTAGGAAACGGGCATTGTAACCCTAACAAATACATTAATGTACAAAAGTCGTGTTTTAAATTTAACTGCCTATTCAACCCTAATGTATAGGCACTACCAGGCAGCCCAATCTACACATTATCAAACCAGTAGATGGTACTTAATCCTGATCCTGGTACCTCCTCCTCCTCCCCTCCTTGCTGCCACATCCAGACATAAACAGCAGTAGTGGGTGTCCAACTCTGCCACCAATACCTCCTGCTAATTTAAAAAAAAACAAAAAAAAACACCTGTACCAGGTGGCCAATTTCACCACTAGTATTCCCTGTAGCCAAATCCAGACATGTATAAAATACAAGGATACCTCCCCTCCCTCCCTGCCATCTGATTTTTCTCATAAAGGCTGGCAGCGGCTGTCCAAACCAATTGCCAGTAGCCCCATCCAGCCCATTTGCTGAGAAATCACTGGCGGTGGGTGCCCAGTCCCAGCACTGGTACACCCTAACATGCATCCCACAACTAAACATCCCCGCCCTCTAGCACCCATGCCACCATCATGAACACTACCTGTAGCTCTAAATTAAACCCTCTTTGTAGAGTCTCCGTGTCCCTGGATGTGATTCTCCAATGTCCCTCAGTGTTCTCCTTTATCCGTAATGAGAAAAAATAGACTGCAAAAATGGCAAAGTCCAAAAATGTAAGTACTGCACATGCACCTGGACTTGGCCATTTTTTGAGTATATTTTAGTTTTACTTATATCATGGTCAAATTTGGTTATTTTCAACACAAACTGTTTTGGGGAGCCAACTCACCACCCCACTTCATGACCGCATAAGTTAGACCTCGTCAGTGTGGCCCAAAATGTGTTTTGGGGGCATCACCCCAGAGGTAGCCGCACTCTGTTTATCATTTGGTGTGAGTTTTCAGTTCGACTGTTAATCACTCTGAGATGATTAAATGAAAGGCACTATATAAAGGGATTATTATTATCAATAAAGATACAGACATAAGTAATCCCTTGGAGCTGGCTGAGACCTCTATCCCCTACTTCAGTTGCCTAAAGCATTCCACTGATGTGGGCAACTTATAGGCTGCAGACTGGATAAAGGTCCATACCGATAGGGGCTACAGCATCCACAGTTTTCCTTTGAAAGCCTTACAAGATCTGAAACCTTAAAATACAGGAAATATCTGAAAAATCTAAATATCAAAACCAAAGGAGGTGCAGATGGTCCTGATTTTAGACTAATCAAATCAGCCAATACAGCCTTGTGGACCCCATTAGGACAATAATGAATGTCTCCCTATGTACAGAGACCATACCAAAGGTGTAAAAAGCAAGCTACAATTGTCCTGCTACAAAAATGGGTCAGCTTATCCACACTCAATAACTTCAGACCCATATTCATATCACAGAAACATAGACTCTGATGGCTGATAAGGACTGCTTGGCCCACCTAGTCTGCCCATATCGCCTCCTCTCTCCATAACAGTTGAGAAAATTATCCTAGATTAAATCATTACTTATCCGGCCCAGTGGCATCGAGGGCTAAGGCGCTGGATGCCTTACCTTGCGCCATGCTGACAACCTGTGTTCAGGAATGAGCATGGGCCATCGGAGGTCAGCAGGGGGAAGGAGGGTGCGGAATTGGATGCAGCCACTGAGAGGCAGTTTTCCTCTCTGGGGAGGGAAAGTGGTATCCCTCAGCTTTTGACTGCCTCACAGTGGAGGGCCAGGGGACAGAGCAGGCCAGAGGGAGCACCAAGTGCTAGGCCAGTGGGTGGGTGGAAGTGGCTGTTGCCAGGGCAGTAATACACATGCACGCTTCCATGCGCATGCATCTCTACTCCTGGGGCCCTGGGGTGATCGGGGAGAAAAAAATGGATCCTCCAGCCACAGGATGATGCCCGACACTCCGCAGGCTCTGCTCCCAGGCCGGGCATAAGGTAAGCCCTGGTAATTCCGGGATGTCGGGCTGGGTAGGGCCAGTTGGGCTGAAGGGGGTGCCAGCAGGAAAAGGAGATAAACAGTCATGAAAAAAAAATCACTACTTATCTAACAAACTACAACCTTCTAACAGGCTCAGCGTGGCTTCAGAAAAAAATCATGCAAGTAATTAGACACGGCAGGGTGGTCTTTATGCTAAGATAACTGCCCGCCAAGGGGCATGGTGAGGCCTGATGCCACAGGCAGAGCACCTTACAGCCCCTGGAAGGACAGTTATCTCAGCATAAGGATCACCCTGGAGTGTCTTACTGCATTTATAAAATGGGCATAAGTAGTTAAAACAATTGAAAAAGCAAAACAACATGCCCAAAAAAATAGCCCAAATAAAATTAAAAAAAAAACTGCTGTTCAATGTAAAATAGTTCCTCTGCTACCTGTCACTAGTGGGAGCTGGGATGTATTTGACTATTATGTCTCCTATTTCCCAGCCTCTTTCTGCCTTCTCTGAGACTGGGAGTCAGAGGGACAGACTTTGTTTAAAATATAAAACCATTTGGAATTAGAAAAATAAACAATTAGTCCCTCACTGCGGCTTCTGGCCATTTTCCACTGTTGTTTCACCTCACTGTCTGTTGTGAGGACAAGGACCAAGTGTAAGCATAGTTTCATTTTGTTTAAAACATTTTATTAGTTTGTGCCTCATTGCGGCTCCTGGCTAGTATAGCTTGGCATTTCCTCGTCCTCGCTGCCTGCTCTGAAGACAAGGAGTGAGCAGCTTTTAGCCAAAGAGGCTGTGCTTCCCAGTCCTCACTGCCTGCTCAGAGGAACGAGAGAAGAGTAAACACCAATTCTGAGGCATTAGTTTAGTCACTGCAGCAGCTGACCGGGCGGGTGGTGGTGGTAGTAGAGGTCGGAGGAGTCACAATCTACTGGGGGTTAACAACAATTGCAAAAGGATATAAAAAAACAAATGAAAAATCTGAGTTCCATGCTGAAAAATGATGCAGACAACTGACTGCAATGTGAGCAGTGAAGCTTGGGAGTGGGTAGGTGTGCTAAAAAAAATTGCATCCATTTAAAATTCAAAGTTCTAAATTGGCAGTGTTTTTTATTTTTGTTGTCATGGAAAAGGCTGCCATAGGTACTTTTTCATATCTCAGCATTATGCTGAGGTAAATGTATTGGTGCCAGCCTGTCTCATCATCATTCATTTTTATTGATCGACCGAAGTCATTACAATTTGTTAAAATTACATTTCTTACAAGTGGACAATGTACATACATATTGTATACAAAGTTTTAAATATAAAATACGTATTCATCATAAAATCTGAATGTCAAGATCGATAATCCTGAGAAAAATCTGGTTATATAATTTATACAGTGTTTGGTTAAATAATGTATGCCATCCTATTAGGGTTGTCAGAACTAGTTCGGTAAAGATTCGAACCCTCCTCGAACCCTGGTGTTCGAGTTCTAACTTAGAACTCGAACACTAAATGGTCGCAAAAGGGATTCGAATCACCTGTGAACGTTGTCTGTTGCGCCCAACGTACCTACATCTCGGGTCAGGTGAAGTCGAGCAAGCCGCGCGAGCCATGATCTGTGGGGGTATTTAGGGAGATGTGCCGCGAGGAGGAGCGCCATTTGCAGAGGATCGGAGCGGAAGCAGCAGCAGCCTAGCTAAGCTGTAGCGTTAGCGGTTAGCATACCGCTACTCTTGTCCAGTGGCCACTTCCATCATCCATTTTCCTGTGAGACTGAGAACAAGAGAAAGGCTGAAAAAAGCTCAAAATCGGGTGGGAGTGGGACTAGGGGGAGGTTCAGGACAGGTGGAGGGATTAATCAAGAATTGGGAAGGGACTGGGGAATGGGACGGGATCGAGACCGAGATCAATCAATATCAGGACTGGAGGAGGACTCAGGAGGACTCGGAGAGAGAAAAAAAAATAAGAAGAAGTGAAGAACCTTTGTGAAATGTGCTTATTTGAAACTGCAGCACTGCTCAGTCAGTGGTGCACACTGCACACTCAGCAGCTGCCAGCAACAAGCATACAAGGGGGGCAAAAAAAGGCAAATAAATCTGAACCCTTCCCAGTGTAGTGTGTGTGTGACAGAGAGAAGCCCAGTGTGTGCCCCTTGACTGCACTGTACCCTACCCAGTGTGTGTTACAGAGAGAAGCCCAGTGGCCAGTTGTGTGGTGGCATTAACCTTACATGACAGAAATGTAGAAATATAATTCTCATTCCCTGGGTTGTGTATGTGACTCCGTCTCCTGTGGTCAGCCCATCACCCTGCTGCTGTGTGCCCCTTGACTGCACTGTACCCTACCCAGTGTGTGTTACAGAGAGAAGCCCAGTGGCCAGTTGTGTGGTGGCATTAACCTTACATGACAGAAATGTAGAAATATAATTCTCATTCCCTGGGTTGCGTATGTGACTCCGTCTCCTGTGGTCAGCCCATCACCCTGCTGCTGTGTGCCCCTTGACTGCACTGTACCCTACCCAGTGTGTGTTACAGAGAAGCCCAGTGTCCAGTTGTGTGGTGGCATTAACCTTACATGACAGAAACGTAGAAATATAATTCTCATTCCCTGGAGTTACGTATGTGACTCCATCTCCTGTGGTCAGCCCATCACCCTGCTGCTGTGTGCCCCTTGACTGCACTGTACCCTACCCAGTGTGTGTTACAGAGAGAAGCCCAGTGGCCAGTTGTGTGGTGGCATTAACCTTACATGACAGAAACATAGAAATATAATTCTCATTCCCTGGGTTGCGTATGTGACTCTGTCTCTTGTGGTCAGCCCATCACCCTGCTGCTATGTGCCCCTTGACTGCACTGTACCCTACCCAGTGTGTGTTACAGAGAGAAGCCCAGTGGCCAGTTGTGTGGTGGCATTAATCTTACATGACAGAAAGGTAGAAATATAATTCTCATTCCCTGGGTTGCGTATGTGACTCCGTCTCCTGTGGTCAGCCCATCACCCTGCTGCTGTGTGCCCCTTGACTGCACTGTACCCTACCCAGTGTGTGTTACAGAGAGAAGCCCAGTGCCCAGTTGTGTGGTGGCATTAACCTTACATGACAGAAACGTAGAAATATAATTCTCATTCCCTGGGTTGCGTATGTGACTCCGTCTCCTGTGGTCAGCCCATCACCCTGCTGCTGTGTGCCCCTTGACTGCACTGTACCCTACCCAGTGTGTGTTACAGAGAGAAGCCCAGTGGCCAGTTGTGTGGTGGCATTAACCTTACATGACAGAAATGTAGAAATATAATTCTCATTCCCTGGGTTGCGTATGTGACTCCGTCTCCTGTGGTCAGCCCATCACCCTGCTGCTGTGCACCCCTTGATTGCTATGTGTATGCCTATGCCCAGCAGCCCAATCATTCTGTAAGCCTTGAACCTGGGATCCTTTAGTTGCAAACTGTCATATTCTTCAATTACTTTCAGTCCACGGTATCACAGTGTCACACAACCAATAAAATTTTGGAGTTGTAGCCAGCATCACAGATCACATTGCTTTGTTACACAGGAATTGTTTGGGTGTGGGTGTGTTCACCGCAGTATACTGGTAGTACTGGTACTTACTGTCTGTTATGGCTGACAGCAACATAGATGACGATCTAGTGCTGGTGTTGGAGCAGGTGTTGGTGGTAGTGGTAATCCTGGTGCTAACAGAAATAACCAAAATGTTTCACGTGATAAAAATTCAACAAACAGCAAAAGAGCAACAGTGAAGTGTGGTAAAGGGGACCTTTAAGAAAACCTGTACAGCTGCTGGGGTCACGGAGAGGCACCATAAGGTATGCCATTCATGCTGTTAAGATCCCTGTGACTAGCAGCAATAATGCAAGTGACAGTGAGTCCCTCTCTGACTCAGACAGTAGCTCTTTGTCTCAGTCCGACACTGTTGTGTCTCGACAAATCATTACTTCCTCAACAAAGTGAAATGAGCAAGTCTGCTGACAATGAATCAGGTAGTGCACTTGCAAATACATCCAGCACTGTTGGCAATGAAAGGACATATCCATTGAATCCACCACTTCTGTGTTGGCCAGCAATGAAAATCCATCAGAGTCTTCTGCCCACTCTTCTAGCACCAAGGAGCATGTCCCAGGTTCTGTTAGGACAGGTGAAAAGACACAAACAGTCTTTAGCTATCTTCCTAGCACTTGAACAAAATCTGTCACATCTGAGGTGTGGAATTATTTCTCTGTCAGTAAAACTGATCCATGCAGAGCAATTTGTTCCCTGTGTAAACAAGTGTACGCCGTGGTAAAGTTGTGTCATGCCTTGGCACTCACAGCTCTTAAACGCCATCTGAAAAGCATTCGGTTTTGCTTGATCATCCAAAACCCATGTCCTCCATCTTCCAGACCGCATGTGAGAAGGGTCAGAAATCTGAAATGGATACTGAATTGTCTGAACTTGATGCGGGCAGAACCACTGCCAGCCCTAGGATCACTGTTACCACCAATGCCAGCACCATTGGTACCAGTTGCACATCCAGTGATGGCACTGAATGTATAAGTCCTAGTCCACCATCTCTGCGTCCATCTGCCCATAGAAGCACGGTGTATAATAAACCAGCAGGGACATGTTGCAAACAGCTAACACTGTCTCAGGCATTTGAAAGGAAGAATACCTTTACTGGAAATCATCCAAAGACCCTTCATCTTAATCACCGAATTGGTGAACTGTTAGCCGGAGCCCTTCTCCCATACTCTTTGGTAGATCATGAGGATTTTAGGGAGCTCATGACATTAGCAGAGCCTCGTTACAATGTTCCTCATCGAAGGTACTTTTCCTATGTTGAAATACCAAACATTTATCAGGCTTTAAAAGCGACAGTGATGCTTGCACTTAAAACTGCAGAGAGTGGGGTTATTCATGTCACAACAGATATGTGGACCAGCACTCAAAACATAGATTACATGTCCCTTACCGCTCATTGGGTCACGTTTTCTTGTGCTTCTTCAAAAACAAAGACACCCCAAAAGATGGCGCTGCTGCATATAAAGAAGTTTGGGCAAAGTCATACTGCTGCAAACATCTTGCAGGAACTAAATGACCTCCTTGACGAATGGGTTTATTCTCACGGTCTAAAATGTGGCTTCATAGTAAGTGACAATGGAGCCAACATCTTAAAGCAGTACAGGATGGAGGATTTCTGCATGCTTCTTGCTTTGCACATTGCTTACACTTAATTGTCACGGGATTTCTCAGCAACGAAACACAAGTGGATGGTATGATTGCTGTTTGCAAAAAAATTGTGACTCACTTTTCACATTCAACCAAGGCTATACGGACATTATCCGAACTGCAAAAAAAACACAAGCTGCCCCAGCAAAAGCTGATTCAAAATGTTTCCACTCGTTGGAACTCAACGCTTTATATGCTGCAGCGTCTCTTGGAGCAAAAGCAAGCTGTACATGAGTACTGCTCCAGTTACATTATTGGAGATGGCATTATGCTGTCTATGCTGCAGTGGAAATTAATGGAGACAGTGTGCTGTATCCTAGCTCCTTTTGAGACAGCTACAAGGGACATGTCTTCTGAAGGTGCATCTGTGAGTCAGGTTATCCCACTCATAATGCTCATTACATCATCTTAGTGTTCTAAATCTACAAGTGAAAAAGACAGATCTGAGCGCAGACAACATATCGCCTGTATCATGGGAATCTCATAAAGAGAATGGACGGCTTCAAAACCAATGACAAATTAGTTGCAATGGAAATCAAGACACTACATCCTTGCAACTCTCTTAGATCCCAGGTTCAAGGCTATACATCTTCCAAAAACAGATGATATAGAGCAGTACAAATGTATGTTGCTAGACGAGCTGCAGCACTCACAGGAGTCAAACACAGACACGCACAGTACCCTCAGGTTGTCATCACCACAACATGCAGATTCATCTTCACAAAGGGATACAGAACTGGAAAAGTCACCAAACATTAACAGTAGTTGTTCCACAACTGCCACTTCTTCAACCCTTAGTAGCAAGCTAAATCTGTGGCAAAACCTTTCCCAAATTGCTGCCATACCAGCTGCTTCTGCTGATTCCTCTTCTGAGCGGTCTCTGTCCATCATGGTAGACAGTTACCTGCAAGAACTGCCTATTCCTATTGATGCATGCCCTTTTGAATACTGGAGATCAAAAAAGTCAATTTGGACAGAGCTGTATGATGAAGCCTGTAAATATCTTGGTTGTCCTGCAACAAGTGTCTCTTCAGAACACATGTTTAGTACAGCTGGCAATATTGTGACAGACACCAGAAATAGGTTGCTGCCAGAAAATGTACACACGTTAACTTTTATTAAAGTTAATAAGTCAAGATTTTCGTATCCCTACAAGAGTATACAAACTGATCCTGAAGTGATTGATGTTGTGGATGTTGATGATGATGACAACTCAGATGGTGGTGGCTGGTAAATACTGTGTGACTGATCTCTCTGCACACAAAACAAACTTTACAGACTGTGATGACTTTGGTTGTCGTCTCTCCTTTCTCGATCTACTACCTTGGACTATATACCCCCAAAACTTTCACCATTTCATGGCAAACTGCTTTGTAGCTAGGGTCTAAACTAAAGTCAACAAGTTTTATATACAGGGCAATTTTAACATCAGTGGGAACAGGCCCAAATTTGGCATAAAAGGGACACTGTCACATCAATCCTTTCTGTATCATATTATTTATAGTTAAAGTGAAAACATATATTTTGGATTTACCTTCTGTGACTTTGTGGTGCATCAGTATGGGCTGGGACAGGAGATGGTCTATTTTTCAATTTTAAAGAGGACAAAACAATGAGTTCTAATTGGTAGCTGTTTATTATTTTTTCAATTACAGAAATGTTAGCCATAAACGAAAAATGGATGCTAGTACATGGGTGAGGGTTGTGGGTTGGTTTTAACACGGGTGTAAGGGTGGCATGGGTGCTACTGCACAGATGAGGGTGGTGGAAGGAAAGTGGAATGGGTGATGGGGTGAAAGGTGGGTGTTTTAGCTCTTTCATTTACAGATTCATGATCAGCTGGGAATGGTGAGGAAAAAAATGATGACAGACCGAACCTACTGTACACATAATATATATTCTTATTAAATACATTGCAAACTGCTGACCTAGCACAATTGTCCTGTCCCCTTTAAAAAGAATAAAGGAATCAGAAATAAAAGAAAATCTGCATCAGCAGTTTTCACAGAATATGACGATATCATAAAGTGTTTTGCTTTACAAGTATGATAATTTGATACATAATGGGGTTGACAGGCGCTGTCCCTAAACATCACATACCAACTGCTGCAGCTACATTAAATGTTCCTTAGTATGTGGTGAGAACCACTTTTTTATTTATGTGACTGAAATACAGATTTTATTGAAGTATCAGCTGCAAAAATGCATCATCTTAGAAAGTTGTAAGTATTACTTCAATTTGCCAACAAAAATGTTGGTATATGTATGCATTACCTTAGAAAATTGCATGCATTTTTGCCAGCAACAATGACTGGCATATTTTTTTTATTCAAATGTCTTGACTGACTACGTTATGACATAATGGCCCAGATATTCAAACTGCGCCAGTCTGAGGCGCAAGCTCCTGCGCAGCTCAAAATAGTTGCGCAGGGGTGTGGCCGGGGTGATATTCAAAGGAGTTGAGCTGTTGAGCAACTCCTTTGAATATCACCAGACCACTGCATGGCGCCAGTGGAACTTCGCTACCGCCAGTTGCCAGAGTTGAGCATTAAACTTGCGGTGGCGCCGTACCATTGCGCCATCTTCAAATTTCCGATATTCAAAGGTGACATGCAAATGGGCCATAATTTATGAAGCGGCGAGGGCATTTGCATCTATTTATGCCCCATTTGCACTCTCGTACATGTAGGTCGCCCGATCCCGAGGACTTGCTCCTGGCCACCCTGCCAGGCAGCAGCCATCGGGGACCGACGCCTAATGCAACCGATCGCGGGCATCACAGTTAGACACCCCCACATCTCCACAGCCCGATCGCGGGCAGAACAACGTACATGTCGCCCCCCAACACATCTCCCACAGCCCTTTCCTGGTGGCTTTGCTCTCTCCCCAGTGCCTGATTGGTCGGTGCTGGCCACCCAGGCTCCTGATTGGCTTTCTTCCTATTCCACTGCTGATCTTTTGCTGTATGCCTCTCAGCCCGAGTCTTAACTTCAGTTTCTCCCCTCTCCCTAACTGTATTGTGTGTACCTTGCTGTAACTGTGTGCTCACCATTTGAATAACTGTATATTGCAAGTGCTTAACTGTATAATACAAGGAAATTACTGCTTAGTTTAGAATAATTTTGTCTAAGTTAACCTGAAAAGAATATTTTGTTTTTCCCTCTCCATTTTCTATCTTTTTTTTTTCCCATTTTCCCATTAGCAAGTTATACTGTACAACCACTAGAGGGACACAATCTTTCTCTAAAATGATCCCTGTTGTTCATATAGATACCTTCCTAAACTACAGCTACTCCCTCTATCTGACCAGCTCCCCCTCCACGCTCCCTGCTTACAAATTCCTTCCTGTATCTAAACCAATTATTCACTAATTTCTCTACCTTTATGAACAATGTATCCCCTAGTCTCCTCTCTCTCCCTTGTTCTGCTAATATCCCTCTCTTTACCACCTCCACTTGCTCACTACCATCTATTCCTAATAACTCTCCCTCCCAACTCCATCAGTTACTATCTCCAGTCCCCTACCCACATCCATGCGATTGCTCCCTCCCCCATTTGACATATGGTCTCACTCTACCACTATTCCTCATGCGGCTTTGATAACGGTGTCCACTTTCACTGCAGTTGTCCTCCTCCTTCTTCTTCCTCACTCATCCACTCCCTTCTCCTCAAAACTCCCAAACTCCTTGCTAGCCACTTCAAAATCCCCAAAGCTCCACTTTCTTATACTTGCTTTCCTCTTGCTCTCCACTGGGGATATCCACCCCAACCCAGGCCCTATTGCCCCTAGCTCCTCTGGTGCTTTATCTTCTACTACCTCCTCCCGCTCTCTTCTCTCAACCCTCCCAAAGGGTTTAAAGATCCTACATCTAAACACCTGCAGCTTGTTGCAAAAAACAGACCAGATTCAGAGAATGGTGTGCACTCTAAAACCAGACATTCTAACCATCTCAGAAACTTGGCTAAAGAGCACTATCCCTGACCACTCTGTCTCCATTCCTGGCTACTCACTGCTAAGGCAAGACCATGCTGGCAGGGGTGATGGTGGTGTGGCCATTTATGTCCTAAGCCTCCTTTCAATATTCCATCATCTATTCAGCCTCCAATCCTGAGACCCATGATGCCCTAGCTATCATTGTGACCATCCCCTTCACTCTCCCAATCTTCGTAGCTGGCATATACTGCTACCAAATGTCCATCCTTTGGTTGGGCTAGACCTCTAAACCTCCATCACTTCCCTTGCTCACTCTGGGGAACTATTCATCCTGAGTTACTTCAATATAAATTGGTTGTCACCAAAAACTACCAAAACTAAAAATGAAATCAGAGTCCTAAACCTCTCCCAACTGATCTCCGAACCCACCCGCCCAAACCACAAGACACAACAGCACTCCCTACTCGACTGGGCCCTTACCTCCCACCCCTACTGCATCATCACCTCTGGCATCCTCCCCGATGCTCTCAGTGACCATAACCCAATAGTTAGGAAAGACCACAAAACTAAATCACCACACAAAACCATTCAGCTACGCTCTTTCAAGTCTCTTGACCGTTAACCTCTCCTGAGTAACCTTGCCACTTCTGACTGGTTCCCCCTTAACCTCCTTCCCCATGGTTGATAATTGATTTGATTTGATTAAAATGATTATAATGCCCTTGCCTACTTCAAAGAAATCTTTCTTGCAAACTGGATCACCTTTGCCCCACTCAAACAAACCAGAGTCAGAGGTAACCAATTACCTTGGATAACCCCTGAACTTCTGGCCTGCCTCAGGGCTAGAGATCGAGCCTGGAAGCGTCATAAAGCTACCCAGCATCCTAGTGACCTTGCGAACTACTGCATGCTCTGAAATGCTTGCACCAGGGCTACAAGGTTATCCAAGTCCGAATAATTCAAATCTGCCTTCATCACCAACATAAAAGCCCTTTCAAAGTTCTGGAAGGTTGCCCACACCCTATTTACCCCCTCATCTCTCTCTCTCACCCCCACCCAGTACTTAAAGTAAATAGCTTACTAGTGTCTGACCCACCAGCTGTAGCTGTGGAATTTAACTCCTACTATACCTCCTGCACCACAGAGCTACTGAAATCCCTCCCCCATCCCCCTTTCCACCCTCTACCAGTGTGCCCCCTTCATCACCCTCCCACCTCCCCTTCTCTTTTGCTACTGTAACCACAAATGATGCTCTAAGTGTCCTCCTCACCATCAACCCCTCTAAAGGTGCCTCCTCGGACAGCCTTGACCCAAAACTCCTCTCCCTCTCAGTTTCGGCCATTGCCTACCCCTTCTCAATAATCCTAAATCTCTCATTTTCTACTGCTTCAGTCCACTTTTCATGGAAACATGCAGTGGTCCTCCCTTTACCCAAAGGGGGTGTCCCCTTATCCCCCGGCAACTATCACCCCATTTCTCTCCTCCCTACCCTTGCCAAACTTCAAGAACACATTGTCCTCTCCCAACCCACCTCTTTTCTATCCGACACCTCCTTTTTCACCCCCTTTCCAGTCCAGTTTCAGGAAAAAACACTCAATCACCACCTCTCTCCTGTGGCTCACAGACTCCATCCTAATCAGGATGGACAATGGCCAAATTACCTCTGCCATTTTTGTTGACCTGGCCAAAGCTTTCAACACCATCTCTCACTCCCTTCTCCATGACTCACTCCTGGCAGCTGGCCTAGTCTCCCTCCACCACAAACTGGTTCAAGGCCTACATAGTTGAGATCTTGGATGCTACTTCCCCTCCCGATTAGCACTGAAGTTCCCCAGGGCCCCTCCAGTTCTCCATCTTCTAAAATGACTTTCCCTCTGTTTGCTCCTCATCCTCTGCAATACATATGCTTGCTGATGATAGTCCTGTATGCATCTGGCTCCTGTCCTGATGAGGTTACAACCAGCTTACAGCAAGACTTTTACAAGGTTCAGCTCTGGTTTGCTAACCATCAACCTTTCCTCAGTGCCAAGAAGACCGTCTCCATGACCTTTGGCACAAGGCATAGACTCTTAAGGCTTCTCTTCCTACCCATTTTCCACACCCTTGATGGGACTTTACTTGAGCTCACATCCTCCTTCAGGTACTTAGGTGTTTGGTTGGACCAACACCTAAACCTCTCTGGACATATTGACGCCATCCAGAAAAAACTGTGCCCCAAGCTTGGTGCCCTGTTCAGGAACTGTAGCTGCATCCCTCCTACAGCTAGGCGGGAACTTGCTCAGAAGATGATACTGCCCATTTTCAACTACTGTAACATAGTCTATGGTGTTGCCCCTGAGTCCTCCCTGGCCAGACTGGACACCTTCAATTCCTTCTGCCACTTTACCATGGATGCCCACCCTTGCACCCACCACTGCGATCTTTATTGTGCCCTATCCTTCCCCTCTCTTGCAAATAGGTGGCACTCCCACTGTGTTAAATTCATCTCCAAGCAGTGGTTGGGTGAGCTCCTTTCCTACCTCAGCTTCTCCTTTATAACATCCCCCCCAACCACCATCTCATTCCCTTAGATCAACCAACTCTCACACCCTGGTAGTCCCGCGCAGATCCACCCAACTTGGCCAATCCAGTTACTCTCACCATCTCCCAAAAATCTGGAATTCCCTCCCCCCTCAAATCTAGCACTCATCCTCTGCCTACTCCATCAGCTCTGTCCTCAATTATTACCTTGCTCATAGCTGCTCCTGCCATGTCCCTCCCTAACTCCCTCCTCTAAGACCTGGACAAATTCTACCCCTCTAACATCGCATTCGTTTTACCCTGTGCACACCCACCCAAATTTCTAGCTCTCCTCCCCTTCCCCCAAATTGCTCCCCCCTTACTGGCCTCCTTTGATCTCTCACAGAATGTATGGACCCCAAATGGTCTCCTTGAGTCCCTCTCCTACTCCCCAAAGGGGCTTGTATCTCTCATTTACTCCTTTCCCCCACGATCCTGAAGGGGTCTATCTGGGACACTTCCTTATCCCCTTCTCTCTGGTCCCACCAGCCCTCTTGCAGGGTTCCTCGCATCCTGAAGTGGTCTCCAGGGACACAACTCTTCCCCCTCCCTACCCACCTCACCACTGCCTCTCCTTTCCCCCTTTTCTTTCATGTAAGCACCTGTTTACTTATTAACCCAGCACTTATTATTGTCCACTCTTTCTACCTATCATGCGCAACACTGTTTGTAACATCTGCCTTACAACTGTATGTTAATGTTGAACTTATCACTTGAATGTTTAATGTCTCATTCATGTTGTACCCCTTGCCCCCCTGGTTGCACCAGAAGATGAGCGACTTGTCGCTCAGTGTGTCTTCCTGGTGAAACATTTAAATGACTAAATAAATCAGCCCTTCACCAGTATGCTGGAGTTCCCCTTCCCCCCCCCCTCCATAATGTGGTACTAAAAAGCACTGCCAGAGGGATGGCCAGCACTGTGCTCAGTTCTTTTCAAACCCCTGGCTAAACCCTTCTGGTTGCATTGCGTTATTCTCCTTTAAGGCTTCCAATCCCTTCCGGACTATCTACACCGAGAATGGACTTGTGTCCACTCCCCCATCTCCCTGTGTTTACTGTAGCATGGTGGTCTGCCCGTCCCACCTTCTACCATGAAGACCGAGCAGAAGTAATCATTCAGTATTTCTGCTTTCTCTTGATCTTCCTCTGTGCAGTCCCCCTTGCCCGTCTGATTCTCACACTCCATCCCGTTGTCTCCACCCCCCCCCCCACATACCTATAGAAGTTCTTGTTCCCTTTTGGACCTCCTTCTCTATCCTCTCCTCTGTTAGTTCTTTAGCTGCCCTCACTCTATTTCATGCGTCTCTTTGCTTTACCAGCAGATATACCTCCCTGTCTTCATACTTCTGGGTTTTTGTGTAATTTCTAAATACTGTTTTCTTCTCTTTCACTGCCTGTGCCACCTGCTTGGAGAACCATAACATCCTCTTCCTTCTCTTCCCCTTGCTCACTTCCTTCAAACTGCATGCCACTGCCTGAGCTATACCCTCCTTAATTTTTCTCTCAGTCTCCACTCCGCTCTGCCATTTCCCCCTTCGTGGCATTTTCTGAGGTGGTTTCCCATTTCTTTAAAATATGCCCTTCTGAAGTCCAAGATCCTTTTTTTTGTGTGTGTGTGTGTTTTTCTGTCCTATCCATGTGTCAAACCACAGCGTACGGTGATCACTTGTACCAGGGACTACCCACTGTCATGTCAGCAGTGCTGTCTCTGTTTCTAAGTATGAGGTCCAGCACTGACCCATATCTAGCCAGCTGCCTGAGAAATGTCCCTTGTACGGAGTAAAAAGAGGATGGCCCTGCCTCTTGATGTAGCTGTGGTGAGAATGCCACAGCTAAGATATTACCCCCTGCATACAACGTTGTGGGTTCCCCTGGTTATATCTTTCCATTTCCAGCACTGTTCTGGTTATGTATATGCTTTACAGGTACAGTAGTCAGCATTTTATCAGCCTCATCTCGAGCAGTCAGTATAACCATGAGCAGAGATGCAGGAATATGGCACACATGCATGGGAAGAGAAGAAAAAGGCAGAAAGTACACTGCAAATGTGGGGAGATTGTGATAAGAAAAGATGAGCATTTAAGCCATAATCCCTTCAAGAGAACATGGCAGTATATAGTGCTCAATTTTTTTTAAAGAAGATTCCAGAAATACATGGGAGTCTTTATATACCTAGTGCAGGGGTGATATGGCAAAACTATCTTAAACGTGGACAGAAATAAAAACAATTTTTAGATGTGCCTCTCCATATTTTTATGTTTGCTTCCCAATCAGTTTTACTGGCTTCTGTTCACCAAATGGAAGAGTACCCTGTATGTCAGCTACATTGCAAAGAAACGTGACAGAAATCAGCCCGTTTGTTGTTTACACTAATTTGTTCCAGTTTGGGCTGTTGTTAATGGTATTTCTGGAGATGAATGAGACTGTAGATTTGGAATGAAATGCAAATATTAGTCCAAATTAATTAGGTGTGTAAGAAAAAACAAGTAATGTTTGTTCCTGTATGCATGAAGCACACTTTCATTTGCAAATCTAGCCATAGGTAAGGTAAATGAGCACCTTTGTATGTTATCCTTTCTTTCAATTAGTTGTACTATGACAAAAGCATTCCTTGAGCCACCTGTCATTTTTCGGGGATGGGTTTGATTGCCTAAAGGCAGCAAACAATCAGCTTCAAGTGTACTGTAAAACACATTTTTATGTATTGGCTTTTTGCAAGTGAGATTGTGCCATTGCAGTTGTGAATCATGCCCTTTCCCCTTCATCTCTGGCATTCCATAGTGATGGTAACCATAGTGACACCCAGAAGTAGCATTTACTATACTTTTATCTTTATATAGCATACAGTATTCTTTGACATTTGAGCAGAAAGATTTTTACATAGATGACTTCCAAAAGCTGAAATAAAATTCCATTTGACTTAAGACAAACTGATGTCCATATTAAATTTTAAGTCTAATCTTATGGAACATTTGCATCCTAAATCTCCACATTCATGCTTTGTGTAACAGAAGTCTGTACTGTTTCATGCCTTGTGCTATACACTGTTCATATTCTGAAGTACTGTTTTTATGTTTGCTTGCGCACAGTGCACAAGAAACATATTGAGATAGTAGAACATTGCAGAGGTGTGGCAGTGTTGTGGCCAATGCAGCGGACACTTTAATGGGCACGTCCCTCGGCCACCAATTAATGCTGAAGCTGCCAATGACTGCAGTTTCAGAACGAGTGCCGCACTTGAAAGAAATCTGCTGCTGCAGTCAGGGGCAGTTTTATCACTGCAGCATCAGCTTCCCCCTCCCTCCCAACCAGGCACACAGTAAGACAACAAATTTAAATGTTAGCTCCTCCCACTGCTGTTGCCCACCCTGCACCCTCCATTCCCCATCACACCAGCATATAATGAAACCCTCCCACTGCTGCTGCCCAGCCCGCAGCCTCCTTTCCCTGCACCAGCATAAACCCTCCCACTGCTGCTGCCTGCCCCACACCCTCCATTCTCTGTTGCATTGGCATAAAACCCTCCCACTTGCTCCCACTACTGCTGCCCAGCCTGCACCCTCCATTCTCTGTCCCCTGCTGACATTGGAGTGCTTAGTCCCCATGTCAGCATGTATCCCCCCCATTAATGTGGCACACTGGGAGCCCACCCCAGTGTGCCAAAAAATACTGCTTGATAAGCCTGACGACCAGGATGCCCACTCCCTGGTGTCTGATGCACTGCCCCCAAGCCCATATGTTCTCAGCTGACCAAGGACAATCCCTGGGTCAGCATTGATCTCCCCCAAGTACTTGGCACACTGGGAGCCCACACTAGTGAGCTGAAATCCATTTTGTTAATATTTCACCTGTAAAAAGAAAACAGTCCCCAACATTTTTGTTTTTTTTAACCTGAAAAGAAAAGAAAACTTCCTCGTTCCCGCTGGTCCCCCTCCTCTCCCCAACCCGCACCCCCCTTGCCCGCACCCCCTCACACCCATACTCTACCTCTGGAGGTCAGGAGCAATGATCTTCTGTGGTTCAGGAACACATCTGCACTCTTCAAAGACCAACCAGGAACTGAAGAAATGATGATAAGCCCTATAATGGCAGTCAATGGGGGTTTTCAACTGGATGATATCTTAGCCAATTTTGGGAGTTCTGGTCTAGATTTTCAACATGGGGTTCTTGGGATCCCACCTCATAAACACTGGCACTGTCATTTAATTTCTCAGTCCCAAAGGTGATTTAAGTTGCTGTGTAGAATCACTTTTTGGGAAAATTCGCAACGACAGTGCCACTGTTAATGAGTGTGGGTCCTAAGACTCCTCGAAAATTTGGTTAAAAACCAAAATGGACTGCATTATGGCCAGTGTCTGTTGCACAGTTTCCATGCACACTTGTAACTTCAATTTTTTTATATTTTCACTCCAAATTTCCAACATTGCCATTTTTCACCCCCCCTCTCCCCATGGACAGTACCGCTGTTATTTTTTGCATTCTTCCCAAATTGTGTTTTTGCACCTGTGGCACAGAATGGCTTGGTCGCTGTGTGAAATCAATTTTCAGGACAGAGTAATGAAACCACAGTGCCACTGTTCATGAGGGGAGGTCCCAAATAGGCCATGTTGAAAATTTGGTAAAAACATTCCAAAAAATGACTGCATTATGAGCGTGCATTGCACAGTTTCTATGTACACTCATAGCTTCACCAATTTTTCATATTTTAACTCTAGATTTTCAACATTGCCATTTTTTCACACCTCCTCATGAGGTCATTTTTCACATCATGCCCAAATGTTCTTTTGCATCTCATGGGTAAAGAAATGGCACACTTGCTGTGCAAAATCACCTTGGGATGGAGTAACAAAATGATACTGCCACTGTTCATGAGGTGGGGTCCCAAAACCCATGTTGAAAATTTGGAGCAAAATACAAACGCCTAGGGCTAGGGTTTCAACCATAATGCCCACCCTGTACAGACTGACACAGGTGTTGGGGTGTGACTTGGGTCATGGTCATAATGCTCATGCTATTCCTTACAATTTACCCCCACCTGCAGCCACTGACAGGCATCAAGGTGTGCCTTGGGGTCTTCAGCCCTAACGCTCACCCCATTCTCCATATAGCACCCATCTCAGCATTTTTCCTTATGGAATGGGGTGAGCATAAGAGCCAAGACCTCGAGACACTGCGACACCTGTCGGTGTCTGCCGGTGGGTGAATGGAATGGCATGCAGTTAGTGGCCGACAACCCAAAGGCACACCCCCAAAGCCTGTCCTTCTCTGCAGGGTAGGGGTGGGAGTTAGCATTACTTCCATACTTCACTGCCATTCCTGTTATGCATCTCTCTAACTCCTGCACTACCAATGCCAATACCAGCAAGCAAACATTCAGCATTGACAAATGCATGTTTGTTCTGTGATGCTCCTATAAAAGGGGACTTAATTTTCCAGTGAGATTATCTTGTCATCAGATATCGTATAAATAAAGGCAAAATTATCAAAACATTGATTCTAATGTTTTTATATTTACTGTGCCTTTATGTTAGTCCTTATTTTCCACCTGTAGTAACAGTGAGAGCTTCTAAACTTCTTCAAAATAGTGTTCTGCTATAGTCCAACAGGGATTCCCTGTGCCAACAACCCTCACCCCACCCCACCCCCAGCTTGGTCTCTGAGAGCAGCTGCTTTGCAAGGCATGGACCTCCTGTTTGTTGTATTGATTTGATAGTCACAAGGTTGACAAAAATCCAGAGAACTCTAATTGCAACCTATGGCAGTCAGATTTGAACTTGAGTCTTCATTTTTAGCAGGGGATTTACCACCAGTGAAACAGCACATTGGGCCTTCTTACCAACACTTGATGTGGGCTGTACTTCTAGGAACTGTATGATTTCAGACTGACAAGATTTTCATGAATGTCAAGGTGGGGATTCCATCCACTGCAGGGATGGGGTGGTACATAATGGCAGAACTTTAGTTTTTGAATTAGTTTAATGTGTTTTACCATTTTTATGGGTGCTGCCTTTTGATGCAATAGTTACTATATATTGTAATTTAATATATGTAGCACTTTTTTATTATGGCACAGATTTAACCTTCCAGATGGAAGTGTCTGTGTGTGCACATGTGTACGCACTTGTGTATTTTTTAAACACATTTTATAGTAACTTGGAACATTAAAAGACTTGACCTTCATGCTTGTACTGGCATTACAGAGCAGAGGCACACACAGGGTCTATTAAATTAAAAAGAAAAATGGTTTGCAGGTATTGTATTATTTGGGGCAAGGTCAAATGGATTTTTCACAACCAATCTACCTTAAAAATTGTAAATCTGGTCCCTGTAGTCTGTTTTCATCACTCCTGATTCGTGATGCTTCAAGATAAGATTCAGGCTTAAATCTTTTACCAAGGAAGGACCTAGGAAAAGTAGATTCCATTGCCTGGTAGTAAAATGAAAGAACAGACAATCCATCCAAGCAATGGAGGGATTAGGGTCCTGAAGCTATAGTTGTATTATAGCATGCATGCAGTGAATTGCATGGCGTTTTAGTATTACACAGTTACTATTTTTTGTTGCTTTTAATTTTTTGTAATGCATTTATGGTGTTCAGGAATGTTGTAGAGTTAATATACTTAAGTTTTGTTAAACATTTTAACAGTAATATTATTTTAAACAGCATATTTCATTAAAATTCCATGGAAACTATGTTGGTATTACATCATGCATTTGGACTTGTATTTTAATGGTTATAATGTGTTGAAATAACAGTGTCTCTCAATCTGGCATTTTTTTCTCCTTGGGAACGTTTGTGGCATTTTGTCAGTATGTTTTGCTGGTTATAGGTCAGCTACCCATTAAGCTTCATACCTGTAAATTGAAATGTGCACATCTAGATAAATGTTTTAAGACCCTGCCAAATTTGTAGACTTCCAGGTGTTTGGGTTTGACCTTGGAGAGGCTCAAAATCTGATAGTTTATTTCTTTGTGAAATTTTGTAAAAACGTCAACTCTTTTGTTGTTTAGAACTCGCGTACCTTTGGAGACCTGAATATTTGCAGTCATTATGTTTTTAACTGCAGCAGCATTTTGTTGCTGTGTTTTTATGTGGTATCAGAATTTCACAGTTTACAGATTCTTTAAAATTTGCAAACATTTAATCAGAAATTAAATGCTTTTGTGACATGGCAATTAATACTTGACAAAGTAAAGGATAATGATTAGTTTAAACAGCACATCTGACACAAAACTGCTTATAACTGTGCTGTAATTAGTGGCATTGAACTGGCATTCGGCAAACTTATCCAGTGTTGATGGGTAGCAAACTGTTTATATCTTGATAGACTCTGTTGAATAGTTTTAAAGGTGGAGGGGAGATACAGATTACTTACTGCCAACATTTCAGAAACTATTTCAAAATTTCATAGACACATGCTGTAATAGGCAATGCTGCCACAATACCTTGGATTGCATTTTAATTTTGCAAAGCACTAATCACTGCTGCATCTGATTTGGCAGCTGTCCTGATTTTCCTATCCAGCTGTAACTGAACTCTGCTGAGCTGTTCGGAGTCTTACAGCACAACCCTGGGTGACTGCTTTGACCCCTTTTTCACTAGCTGTATCAGATGGACTCTGTAGCATTGTCTGTACCCTCATATCCTCCTTGACATAGAAACATAGATTTTGATGGCAGATAAGGACTGCTTGGCCCACCCAGTCTGCCCATTTCCCTACCTATTGGATAAGCTGCAGATCCTAGTTAACCAGCAGCCTACTTCTTCCTACCCCCACTCCCTAGAATTGCCTTATGACTGTCCCATGCATGCTTGAATTCCACCACTGTTTTGACTCCACAACCTCCTCTGGAAGGCTGCTCCATGCATCCACAACCCTCTCTGTGAAAAATACTTCCTTAAATTACTCTGAGCTGCCTCTTCTATCTTCAAATTGTGCCCCTTGTTCTTGCACACCTCTTATTTGAAAGATGCTACCCTCTTGGACTTTGTTGTTTCCTTGAGATACTTGAAAGTTTCTATCATGTCCCCGCCTCCTCCCTTCTCGAGGCTATACATATTCAGCTCCTAAGTCTCTTCATATGTCTTCTGGTGCAGACCCTGCACCATTTTAGTTCTCCTCTTGACAGCCTCTATCCTGTCTATGTCCTTGCAGAGATTGGGTCTCCAGAACTGCACGCAGTACTCCAGATGGGGTCTCACCAACTGTCTGTACAGAGGATAATAACTTCCTGGTTTCTACTGGTGATGCCTCCCTATGCATCCCAGTATCCCCAGCCCTCCTTGCTGCCCTCTCACATTGCTTGCCCACCTTAGGTCATCTGATATGACCACCCCAGGTCCCTTTCCATTTTGTTGTTGTTAGTATCTCACCCCCATTGTGTACTCTTCCTGGGTTTTTGTTTCCCAGGTGCATTACCTTGCACTTCTTAGCATTGAATCTAAGCTGCCATACATTTGACCATTCTCTAACCTTGCCAAGTCCCTTCTCATCCTTTCCACCCCACCCTGTAGCATCAACTCTATTGCAGATCTTTGTGTCATCTGCAAAGAGACATATTTCTTTCCTTCGGTCCTCTGCAATGTCGCTATAAAGATACTGAAGAGGACCGTCCCATACTGAACTCATGTACCCCACTTGTAACTCCCCTTTCTTTAGAGTGGGCTCCATTTACTATTACTCTCTGTGTCCTATTCTCCAGTCAATTCTTTACCTAGGCTGTCATCTTGGGACCCACTCCCAGGCTGGCTAACTTGTATATTAATCTTTTGTGGGACTGTGCCAAATGCCTTGCTAAAGTCTAGGTAGGCCATGTCCACAGCCCTCCCTGATCTACTACTTTGGTCACCCAGTCAAAGAAATCTATCAGATTTGTCTGGCATGACCTTCCCGCTGTGAATCCATGCTGCCTTGGGTCCTGAGCCCCTCTGGCCTCTAGATACTCAACAATTCTTTCCTTCAGAAGTGATTCCATCATTTTCCCTACCACTGAGGTTAAACTAACAGGTCTGTAGTTTTCTGCTTCTGCCTTGCTCCCACTTTTGTGAAGGGGAATCACATAGGAGCACTCTCCCTTGAAAAGAAAGCCACCTCCTCCTTTTGTTGTCAGACCTATTCCATCAAAATGGTCAGAATCCCTACCTTACTGTGTCCTGGTTATTTTCTTCCCCCACCAAGTCTCTGTAAGTGCCCCCAAGATCCTGGCCTTCAGAGTTTGAGGCTCTCAGGCTTGCCAGTTTTGCTGCATGTGATTCTCATACTGGCCTGCATTTATGTTAGAACTGATTGACTGCTTCACTGGTACCCTCACTCCCTCCTTTGCATAGGTACAGCAAATCTGGGGGTGTAGACATCCTTTGCTAAAGAATTCTCTCCAGCTGGCCAACAAATAAAGACCTCCATCTTGCAGAAGAGCTTTGACAAGAGTTAGTCTGCTTAATGGTTTGCTGTCTTTCCTCAAGGCGCTTCCATAACCATGTGGATCTTGGAAAAGTTCATCCTGGATACCCATCCTTTTCACAGCAACACTCCCAGTTAAATAATTTCCTCATGTCCTCAGAACTTGTGCTACCTATGTCATTTATGCCAATATAGATGTTGCTGGATAGTTTAATACCTTTTATTGGGTCGACATAGTCTTGTACTAAGATGGTATAGTACACAGGCTTTTGGAGACCCACAGATCCCTTCTTCAGGTGAGTACCAAACCAAGCAAAATAAGCAACATTTATATACACTGTAGGTGCCTTTACATGATGGGCTCTGTACCACAGTGTGCGGTACAGAGCAACAGTAATGGTACATTTTGGGCATGTAAAGGCAAGCAGCAATGCAACACGAGTGAGCATTCACTTGTCGGGCTATCCCTGTTTCCATGGTTCGCTGTTTCGTTCTGTTGCTTGCTCTACCATTTCACTGCTGAGTGCCGCTGTGTAAACTTGTTGTTGCGGCTACATCAATCCCGAAGAGTGCCTCGTGAGACTCTTTTGGATCTCGGTGGCTTGGGAATGCTGACTTCCTTATGGTGGGTCACGAGGCTGGTGCAGAGTATTGGTCCCAAGTTCAGCTACACATATTGTTGTTGCACAAAGTTGAACTCAGGCAAGTAGGCAGTTTTTTGAACGTGGTGCTAAACTGTATCGAATTCAGAAACTGGTTCTGTGTTACTGTGCATGTGCTATGCATATTAATAGCCCAAGAAATATGAATGTGCATAAGCCCGTGGCTAGTGACACCAAACCACTTTCAGAACCATTTATAGCAGCTTTAGCACCCGTTTCTAAAAACTGCTTACTTGCCCAAGTTCAGCTTTCTTTCTAGTATCAGACAATATATGTAGCTGAACTCGAGACTATTCACACCAGCCTCGGAACCCACCATAAGGAAGTGGGCATTCCCAAGACACCGAGATCCCAGAGAGTCTCACGAGGCACTCTCTGGAATCGATTCTTTGGTGGTGTGTAAAAGCACACCATAACAGAATAGCACACAGCGGAGTGTAATGGGTGGGAACAGAACAAATTGTTACAGTGCAGAAGGGTGCCGTGTAAAGGCGCCTAGTGATGCATTGTTTCAAAATACTTAGGATAGGTGAGCAGAACATAACAGGAAGGGTGGGTGGGCAGTGTATAGGAACAGGTGTATAGCTGTGAGGTGATGATTAGCAAGAAGTGCTAAGATATTTGTAAGAGAGGCTAAATGAATGCTTTGAAGAGTTAATTTGAAAGGTATTCTGACAGGAACCCAGAATAATAAAAACCTGAGATACAAAGTGTGAGGGAAAATGTAAAATTGAGTATTAAAGTTTTTCATAGTGTCATAAATACAATGTCCAGATTGAGTCCATTAAACTTCAAATGAAATTTTTGATATGCTTTAGTTCCCATGTCATTCTCTTCTATTTATTTATTTATTTAGTAATTTTTTGTTGACCAGATGGGGTGCACTAGGCATACATTTGCCTATTTGAGGCACGTCCCAGGAGGATACAATAGTTTGATTGTACAATACTCCGAGAAAACAGTAACAAAGCACCAGAAGTATTACAGGACACAGACTGGATAGTATAGGCATTAACATAGCTACATAGATACAGTCAGCAGATGAGGACCGCTAGGCCCATCCAGTCTGCCCGTTTAAGCTGCCTAACAAAACATCCAGTGACCCTATCTGGTCATTGACTTTAGCTTTTTCTTCCTAGCTCCATTATTACTTTGTTTTTATCCCATGCATGTTTGAAGCCCACCACTGTACAGGTTACCACCACCTCCTGGGGCAGGCTATTCCATGCATCCACCACCCATTCTGTAGAAAAGAACTTCCTGACCTTTCCCCTTATGCAACCACTCCTCAGTCTCATGTCATGTCCTTTTATCCTGGCACTACTATTAATGTGGAATATTTGTCCCTTTCCACCTTGCTAATGCCCTTGAGGTACTTGAATATTTCTATCATGTCGCCTTTCTCCCTCTTTTGTTCCAGCATGTACAAATTGAGGTCGCTCACTCTCTTCTAGTAAGGCTTGTGATATAATCCCTTCAGCATTTTGGTTGCCCTCCTCTGCACCGTCTCTATTTTGTCAGTGTCCTATCAAAGGTGTGGCCTCCAGAACTGTACACAGTATTCAAAGTGAGGTCTCAACAGGGTCTTGTACAGTGGAACTATTACCTCACCTCTTTCCTTCGGCTTGTGATTCCCCTTCCAGTACATCCCAACATCCCAATGGCCTTTCCCACCACCTTTTCCATCTGCCTAGCGGCCTTCAAGTCATCTGTGATTATGACCCTCAATTCCCTTTCCTCCTTAGTTACTGCCAGCAGCTCCCCCCCCCACTTGTAGCTTGCCCCAGGGTTCCTGCTCCCCACATGCATGATTTTGCACTTCTTTGCATTAAATCTTAGCTGCCATGCCCTGACTATCTCTCCAGCAGTTCCAGGTCTTTTCTTATCCTTTCCACCCCCTCCGGAGTATCCACTTTGTTACAGATCTTGGTGTCATCTGCAAACGGGCAAACCTTTCCCTTCAGCCCATCTGGAATACATACTGTACAATTGTCAAATGTAACAGGACATTTAAGTTTCTGAAGTTGATTCTTAGTATTAGGACAGACAGGTCGAAAGGGAATGGTCTGGTTGTGAAAATGTTGTCCAAGTGATGTGCTGATAATCTGTTTTACTGTTGTGTATCAATGGTGGTTCATCCAAGTTTGCAGTGTTTGCCTTGTTGCCCCCATATAGTATCCATTTTTTTGCATGGATTGGGTAAACCACATTGCCAGATTGACATGTGTAGAATCCATTTACTTTTATTGTGCTGTTCTGGTTTGTTTCTGCGGTGGTCTGTGTGCATATGTGGGTGCAAGTCTTATGTCTTGCATTGTTCCATGGTATTGCTCCTCTCATTCCACAGTTATTTTGATCTCCTGGGAGTCTGCTACAAATTATTATGTTAGAAAGGTTATAAGCGGGGCTGCTTGTAGGCAATAACATGCGGTTCAGGGAAGATTTTTCTAAGCCTTTCATCTTCACACAGCAGGGGTTATAATTCTTTAATCATTTGCTGAAGGCATGTTAGCATGAGGCTGTACATAACAACTAGGGGTATGTGATCAGTTTTATGAGTGTTTTTTTTTTTTTTTTGCCCATATTCCAGATTTTCTCTTAGAATTTGTATAGCATGTTCCATTTCTCTGTCAAGTTGTCTTGGGGAGTGGTACTGCTAGATGAAGGACTTATGAAGGGAGGAAAGCTGTCTGTTTCTTGTCATCTCATCGGAACAGATTCAATCTTATTGAATTGCCAGATTGTAGAGCACAGATTTTTTTGTGTCTTGTTTGGAAGCTGGAATTATGTAGGTGTCCATGTCTGTCAGTGGGATTTCTCAGTACAGCAGTTTGCATATATTCACCATTAGTGATTCTGACTGTGGTATTCAGAAAATTTATGCTGGTGGTGGAGTATTCAGTAGAGAGTATTATGGAGTTGTGAAAGTTATTGAAGTCCTGATGGAACCTTTTAAGGGAGTGTTCACCATTTGTTTAAATGAGGAATATGTCATCTATATATCTGAGGTAGACTAATGGTTTATGTGAGTGGAGTTTAAAGAAATCTTCTAGACAGGCCATGAAAAGATTGCCATATTTTTGTGCCATTTTTCTGCCTATTGCTGTCCCTGTGATCTGTAAAAAGTGCCTGCCATTAAATTTGAAGTTGCGTGTCAGAATTAGTTGTATTAGGGTGCCAGTGGTAGTTTCTGGTATGCTTCTTGTGGATGTGTTTTCCTGCAAAAACTTCTGGCATGCTGATATGCCATCTTCATTTGGACTATTAATGTAGAGAGCACTGACATCCCTTGTGGCTAGGATAGTGCTGAGTGGTGTTTCTAATTTGCTTCAGTTTCCTGAGAAAATCTGTGGTGTCCTGAATGAGACTGCTGATGGCTGTCACTAGTGGGTTTAAAATGGATTTGATGAGTCCTGAAATATTCTGAGTGTGCCAGTTCTTGAGATGATGGGTCTACCTTAATTTCCAGGTTTGTATATTTTACGCAGCATATAGAATGTACCAGGGCTTGGTTTGTTTGGAATTGCAGTAGTTTATTTAACTGTTCTTGGATGTAGTTCAGGCCAGATGTGCCAGTTTAACACTGTAAAACTATTAACATACTTTGACTGATGTCAGTATGTTTAAACCAGTGTTGGAAACTAAATATTTTAAAATGTTCGAGTTTGATGAGTATTTTTATTTCGTACTCTTTGTTGCTTTCTATGTATCTAGCTGAATGTATTGTATTTATAACTGTAACATGTAACTTGAATTTGTGACCTTGGCTGCTGATGGCCTTGTGGGAACCTCTGATGCACTAGGCGTTGCTCTGCTGTAAATAAAGCAATACCAACATGGAAAACAAAAAAACATTTTTGTTGACCAATATATGTTGTGGAAAGCAGTAGTTTCCAGTGGCTTGAATACAGGTTTACTCCTGGAGTACAACTGCTACATCCATCCCCTTTGAGTTAAAGTATACTCTTACAGTTTAAAACATTTCTGGAAACATCTCCAGTTTTATTACAAGCTTGCATTTATGCAACTGGCAGGTGTATGGTAGTATGGCTCAATCATAAGTTGACATCATTTGTAAAACTAATAAAAACTGCGCAGATAGATTTTTTTCAAACTTTTTCATTTGACCGTAACAATCTGAGCTGTGTTCTCTTGATTGACTTTCTTTCCTAATCTTCACATCTGGTACAGTAGGGGTAACTGTACAGTATTCCAAGTCTCCCTTGTAAGATAGTACAGATCAGCAGCATTCAGTTCCTCCGATGTCCTTCACGGTTGCCTGGCTACATAGTGTCAGGTGTAGCTCTGGGTAGAGGTTGTATAAGGTAACTGACTAACTGTACTGCAAATATTAAATCAGTTTATTAGCACATCTTGGACAGCTGTAGCAAAAGAAAGAAAGAAATCAGAGACAGATCATGTTGTCACACTTCCCTATACCTGGCCTTGGGTTAGAAATTAGCTTAGGACTGACTTGTGGAGAAACATAGAGGCTAATTTGTAATATTGTGCATGGATCCCTTACCTTGATTAGGTACTGTCTACTGTGGGATGGATTTTGTTTGATTACTTGCTGTATTTATTAGCAGTTTTAATTCAGACCTTATTCACTAAGATACTTATTTTCAGTAAGTTCCCAAAGACAAACAAAATGCATACTAAAGGGTACAAAAGAAATCTATTAATAATGATCAAACAATGATATGCAGTATAATAAACACAAGTGAATCCAAAACATGTGGCCAGTGGGTACAGTTGCAGTGGGTTATCAAACGAATTATCCAAATATGATATTTCAGAATATCAGTGTGGTTATATTCCTTGTCAGTCCAAAGGAAGTGTAATATGAAATAAATAAAAAATACTTTTCTGCTACAGACAGCCTCCTTTCCAAAATGACCCACACTGAGGTAATCAGATAAAGGAACATCCAACACTTGCAATGGAGGCAGCACTGTATTCATGTACCTCAAATCTGTTCAGTTGTGTGGGAGCTGTCACCCTAACCTCAGTGTTCTGCATCTCTGTAAGCCTGCACTTTCCTCCTGATTTTCAGTTGCTTCTGGGAAAGAAATTGAGCATCTCTCTTTTTATTATTTTTACAGTTTATTTCCTCATAAAAGCACAGCTGAGATGCAGCATGTTCCTTCCAATGGGGTTTTGCTTCTGCCTGTTTATGCAGCTGGTTAGACTACAGCACTAGGAGGTTAAGTGAACTGACCAAGGTCAGACAGTGAGCATTTGGCTCCAGTAGGGTTGAAACCTGGGATTTCCTGGTTCCCAAAGTGGCACTCTAACCACAAGACTGCTCTGCCAGCTATCTCCTGTCTTCACCTGGGCTTTCCATTGGGCCTCTGTCACTAGTAATTAAACTATAAATGGCTGGCAAAGACAGCAGAAAAGATCTTCCATGTACATATTTGATGGATTCTTACTCTGTCCAGTGGCACTGTGACATCAAGGAAACTTCATCATCACACTTGTATCACTGTGTCACATTCTATAACCAATTTGTATCCATGGGCCACTTATTCAAAACTTTGTGCTTTACAGTACAGGGAATGTGCACTCCCAGTTATCACATATGGTGGACGGCCAAGGTGGTGAGAGGAGGCTTGTGCTAGTCATCTTATGGGCTCCTGCAGCACCAGCAATTGAGGTGGGTAGGTGTAGGGTGGGTGGTCAGTGTCCATGGTGCAGGGGGGGAGTGCAAGATGCCAGGAAAGTTTATGCTGGGACAGGGATCAGTTGGAGGGGGGGTGCCACTAGACACCAGGGAATGTGTGATGTGATCCAGAGCTGCTGATTAGAGGGTGGGGACCACTGGACACCAGGGAAATGTTTTTCATTTACCAGAAAAGTGATTAGAGGGTTGGGGAGAAGCACTGAACACTGGGGATACTTCTTTAATTTCATGGAATGGCAATCAGAGGGTGGGGGGACTGCTGGACACCAGGGAAATGTTTTTCATTTACCAGGAAGGTGATCAAAGAGTTGGGGGGTCACTGGACACCACGAATTACTTGACTTTTACAGGACAGGGCAATTGGGGTGGGGCGGGGCGTGACACAGAGGTGCAAACCTGACACCACTTCCCATGCAAATGTGTCCATAATTGGCATGCAAATGGCCCCTTAGTGCCTTGCTTGTCAAATGGCCTCATTTGCATGGTGCTGTCTGAATATTGCACCAGGAGCTACAGGTGGTATTGGGTCAGGGGTGCAGTTCCCTACACTGCCAGGATCCATGTTGGCGCAATACTACTGGCATTTGCGGTGTGGCAACGTGCCTCTTTATTCAGTCAGGTAGTGCTGGGACAGTGTTCAACTGAATACAGCATTCTTGGGTCATGGGCAGTGGGCAAGTGCAGCACGATCCTTTGCACTCTGCTTTGCCCATTTTTGAATCTGTGGCCCCAGGTGTCTTACCTTACTTGTCACATTATAGAAGCCTAAGTCATTCCTGTAAAAGGGTATCTGGTCCAGTGTACTTACTCAGCCACCAAATAAATATATACATACATACATATGTAAAATTAAATCATGATGGATACATCATCACCTCTACCAACAGATTCGCATACATGTATTAATCTGTTAGTTATCTGTTGAGTAAACAGAGTGGTTTCTGCAGTTCAAGTTTACTTTTTTACTAACCAGTTTTGTGTTCTGTTTGTAGCATGCAGAGAGAGAATCAAAAAGAAAACAGGACGAGCCAGTTTCCAACAATTTCTCTTTGTCTGGAAAATGGACAATTTTAATAAAATAATTACATGTTTAATTTGTGTATTTAATATATCTGTATAGAGTATATATTATGTGAATCCAGCAATACTGTATGTTTTACTCCTACCTGTGTTGAGTGATTGTGGTCATTCTCAAGTGGACTTGTCAACACAGTACAGAAGGATGATTGAAGAGGTCAATGGGGTCCAACATAGGACCAAGCAATTTGATAGGCTTAGGGGATAAGAACTGTGAGGAGAGACAGGATAACTCAAATTGTGCAGCTTAGACAAGAGAAGAGAAGACTAAGAGGGAACATGATTCCTGTGTTCAGAATACTAAGACTAAGAGGAAAAAACATAGGAGAGGCAAAGCAAGTATGTAAGATGCTTCTATATAGTGTCTTTCTATGCTGTGTAGTGACAGCATCAAAACACATCTTCCATTGTCACAATTTTGCCAATGCAGTTCATCTTTATGGAGGCACGTTAGGGTATTTCCCTGGCTGTGGGAGTTTGTTTCTCTGACTTCCAGTTCTGGAGAAAAGGCTCTAGGCAAAACATCACTAGGGGTCCAGATTGTCTTCACGGCTGAGACAGCCAAACTAAGGTTAGCTTTAAAAAAATATGGTTAAAAAGAAAACCGGGGTTGGGGGGTTTAACCATCCTTAACCCTCCCTCATTTATGTTCAGATAGGTAATACCTATCTGAACAGAGTTTAGCCTGATTCTCAATAAGGCTTGAAAGAAGCTACTAAGATGTCTTGCTTCCAACTTGGGGTGGGGGGGTATAGATAACGGAGGTGTAAACAAGCATAAGGACAATCTTTATAAGGAAAATCATTTTCAGCTTTGCTATGGAGTGACTTTTCCAATTATGTACTTTTTGCTGTGCAATATATAGGCACTGTTCCCAATTTAGTTTAGATGTGTCCTCCCTGTCATATTGTATTCCTAAGGCCTTGATGTTCTGGTCATTTACAGATATTCCTCCTATCTCCCCATGTAAGCATTGTTCTACATTTGTACCTAAAAGCACACCCATGCTCTTACCCAAGTTGATCTTGGCACCACACTGCTGAATAATCCTGAAGGATGCTTATAGCTGTGTTCCCTTCATGCAGTGTTCAAAAATAGGCAGAGATTGCCCACATAAGCAAAGACTTTCACACTACTAGTGTTGTCTATGAGAATCCCCAATTTGACTATAGAATTCTGTATTTTCTGCAAATCAGAGTTTGTAGCAAAAATATATAAAAGAGGGCTCAAGGGGCATCCCTGTTTCATCCCTATAGTGGATTTAACTGGCCTTCCCAGCTGTCCATTAATATATGGGTTAATAGTTGCATCTGTGTACAATAATCTAATCAAATTCAGAAATGGGTCAGGGCACCATATTGTGACAATACTTGAAAGAGAAAGCTATGTATTACTTTGCCCAAAGCTTTCTGTTGGTCTAATGAGAGAAAGTAATCAGATACCTTTGAACCTCATCATAAAAAAATATGTATATTTCCTGTATTACAAACTTGTATCAACCTGTTATTTATTGCAAAAGTCTGAAAAGGTGAAATAGCTATAGGGTAGAGGTGGGCGACAGTTGTGTTTCCACCTTAGTGTAACTTCCGCGAAATTTCACAACTTTCGCAGAAGAGTCCAACCTTCCGCCTGTGGTGGATCGGTAATCTTCTGAATGTGTTTGTGTTTGGGTGAATTTTCACCCTGTCTGATACTTTCACTGGTGTCCAGTGGCCCCTCCTCCCCGTCACTGGACTCACTGATTGCTGCCCAATGTTAAAATTAATGCTAGCTGTTCTTCGCCACTGATCACCTACCCCAATTGTAAAGAAAATTCACTGATGGCTAGCAGTCCCTCCCCACCCAATCTCCCACCCCATATGTAAAAAAAATCCCTGGCGATGCAGCGGTCCTCCCCACAGATCTCCTGCCCCATGTGTTAAAAAAAATCCTGGTGGCTAGCAGTCCCTCCCACACCGATCACCTGCCTGATGAGGACATCATGCCCTGGTGTTAATGTAACCTCCCCCCATCCTGATCCCCTATATAGTCAAAAAAATAAATATTTCCATGGTAGTCTAGTGAACCCCCCCATCCACAATCCCCAGGCAGTCCCTGAATTCAGATATCCCTGGTGGTCCAGTGCAACCCCCGCTGCCCACCCCCAGCAGGCAGTGTCCCACCACCCCGTTCCCCCCATCCAGAACCAGACTGGGTGACAGGCACAGCCCTCCTCTCTCCACCACAGCTGTCTGCCTATGAGTGTCAATGAATAAGTGCATGGTCATACTCATTTATTGATAGCTCAGTGGGCAGCCTGCCATGGCAGAGAGAGGAGGGCTGTACCACTTGCCTGCTCAAGTTTGGAATGGGGTGATGGGGCACCGCCTGCAGGGGTGGGGACAGGGCTGCACCACACCACTGGGGATATCTGAATTCATGGACTACCAAGGATTGGGAAAGGAGGGAGTCAATAGACATCAGGAAATGTTTATTTTTGAGTATATTGGGATCAGGATGGTGGGTTACATTGGACACCAGGACATGATGTCCTAGTCAGTAAGTGAGCGGTGGGGCAGGGACTGTGAGCCATCAAGGATTTTATTTTTCCTATGGGGTGGGTGTATCGGGTGGGCGGAGGGACTGCTAGCAATCAGGGGATTTTTTTCTACATATGTGGTGGGTGATCGGGTGGGAGGGAGACCACCAGCTACCAGGGATTTTTCTTTACATATGGGGCAGTTGATGGGGTGAGGGGAGGGACTGCTAGCCACCAAGGGTTTTGTTTTTAACTATGGAGTGGAGTGAGTGATCAAGTGGGGAGTGGGACCACTAGCCACCAGGGATTTTTCTTTACATATGGGGCAGGTGATTGGGTGGGGGGAGGGACTGCTAGCCATCAGGGACTTCACACATGCAAGGCATCATGGGAGATGAAGTTATATTCTCATTCAGTTCTGTTACATGTCTTGTGACATCCCTGTATTCTCTAAAATATTTTTTCTAACAGATACACTTTAAACTACAGAAAATAGCATGGCACTTACTGTGCCTTGAAAAGTTTCATGGTCAGCGTAAGACAATAACATAGAGACTGCAGAGAACAGCAATAGCACTAACTACTGTAGTCTTTAGCTTTAAAACATTATAAAAGTCCAGGATGCCTTACATGAGCTGATTCATGACCTTTGCAGTGGAGTCAAACAGATTTTCACACCAGATTTAAGTGCCTTCATTTACATTTGAATTCTGATGAAATTAGGTGGGTGCAATAGAGGCAGTCATCAACTACAGAGGTAAATGGAGTAAAAAGCTGAGGGGATCTTCCCTTTAATGCTACTACTAAGGAGAAATTGGGAAATAAAAACAAGGAGAAAAGAAAACCATGGGATTAACCATCTGAGCCCCACCCTCTTTATAATCCTCATAAGTGGTTTCCCTCATAATGGGGTTAAGTCTGCCACTCCAGAGACCTTGAAGAAAAATACTATAGACCTTTGCCTCTAGTACAGCTGGGGGAGGAAATACCATGCTGGTTCATAAAAAGCATGTGAGTAATAAGAGTTTATAGTAAAAACACCCTCTTTTGTCTAGACAGGGATCTGCTTGTCAACCTCCGTAAACTACATTTGGCTTTCAGAATACATTGTGAACAATTTTCCAGAATCGTGTCTGTGTGTCCAAACTGCACTCCCAATATTGTTGCAGCTTCATCCTTAACTTATACTCCACTCCTGCTACCTGGTCTTCCAATGAAAAATCCCATGGTTTCCCAGTTGGTACCCCTGTGCACTTATTACAATTATTTTTTGCACCTGCCAGGTGAGATAAGACTACTAGGGTGTCCTGAACTAAAGATCCAGAGGATTTATCCTGTATTGCTATACAGAGAATGTCAGCATAAGCAATGATCTTAACCTCTGGTGAATCTGGAGTCAAGCTGAATGCCTCTGGTATTATGATTCTGTTGTATTAGCCGAATCAGTGGGACTAATGAAAAAGACATGCCTCACCCCTTTTTTTACTCCAATTTTAGGGCCCAGTTTTGAACTCGCCTATGAAATAAGCACAGTCCCTCTCTATGCTATCATAATCCAGTTCACAAACTGTGTTGGAATACTATACCTAAGCAAACTTTTAGGCAAATATTAGAGGTGTGCTTTCAACTAATATTATTGCCTGAATACCACAAATAATGCACTATTCATTATTTGTATCCTGAATAATGAATAATTGCACTATTCATCCCTGTTCGGGAAATACTGTCTAAAAAAAAAAAAAAAGGAAAGCCAACAGCTCTCCACCCTTCTCCCTAGTCCAGATCTTTTAAATATTGAAGCCCCCATCCCACCACACTCGGTTAGAACCCAAATCTTCCCTCCTCCCCCAGCACCCATGTTTTGATAGAATTGAACTCCAGTAATGGGCAACCAGCATATTCTGCCCACCTTCATGAGCCCAGCTGCCAACTCTCATCAGTGCTTTGTAGTCATTCTTTGATTGTCCCCTCCCCCCACCCTGGTAGTAGGACACCCATAGCATACAGTCAGGACCCTTGTAGCACCTGCCACACCTGCTCACAAGAAGAAAAGAAAGGTGACTGACACAACCCACCCTCCTCAGGCCACAGCTTGCTGTCTTCTTCTGAATGAACACACTCCCAATCTTGCTTGCATAATAAAACCAATGGATCACATGATCAGCTGGTTTTACTAAGTAAGCAAGCACGTGAGTGTCTTCATTCAGAAGGTGGCTGACACTGGACTGAGGAGGGCAGGCTGTATCAGTTGCCCTCTTTCCTTCTTGTGTGCAGGTGTGTTGGGTGCTAATGGTCCTGGCTGTACTTACTATGAGTGTCCCGCTACAAGGTGGTGCTGCTGCCGGGGAGAAGATAATCGTGAATGACTACAAAGCACTGATTAAAATTGGCAGCCAGCTGTGGAGGCGGGCAGCCTGTGCTTGGCCTCCCATTGTTGGAGCTTCGTTTTATCAAAACATGGGTGCTTGGTGGGGAGAAAGGGAGATTTGGGTACTAACTGAAGGTGGGGGATGGGGCTTCTATATTTAAAGGATCTGGACTAAGGAGGAGGGAGGGGGCTGTTTCTTTTCCTTCACAGGGCAAGACATACAGTAGTTACAGACAGTTTTTCTTTTTCCAGCCAGAAGCAAGCTTCTTCCTCAGCTACCATGTGAAGGAAGAGTTGCTTCATTTCTTCTATGGCTTTCTTTAGTCTCTCTTCATCTTCTTCCAGCAGTTTCATGTTATGTGGGAGAACCTGCTCAGTGTGCTGGGCAACTTGTAACATTTCAGCATCACTCACCTCACTGCTGCTGCTGGCTTCAGGTACACAAACCGTAGTGGTTGGGGAGGAGGTCAGCTCCCCTACACTTCCTGCATCCACTCTGACACCAGCCCAGCTGGCCTTCTTGGCAACCTCCCAGACGTCCACAGGTTCCCCCTACTGGAAAGGTAGGGACATTTTATTAAAGGAAAACAACTCTTACAATACATTCTAAAATCATATACAGGATATGAAAATCAACATACAAAAAATAGAGAGGGTGTTTAAGAGTAGGGGAATTGTTACTATAAAAAATAAACAGAAACAAACATTCATACAGAATACAGAATATGAACCAAAAACATTAAGTACAGAGTATTAAATAATGTGTGCAAAACGTAAACAATACAAACAAAAATAAACATCAGCTATATTACAAAAGCAAATTAAGCACAGAAAGCAAATTACAAAAAATAAAGTGGAAGAGGATGCCAGACTAAACATAGTGAAAAGTAGGGGAGTTTGACTGGTGTGATGGTTAGCATTCCCCATCAGTAAAACAGGTTGATGTGACGACCCCCCGCTCACACCAGGAACCAGGCTATAACAGCTTAGTATGCCTTTCATGATCAATAAATTACAAATAAATGTGGTAACTAAATAGATAAATAACACATCATGTGGTAGTGCAAACACACACATACATGCACTGCAGATGTTTTCAGCATGTCCGTAGTGGCCTGGTTGGTGCAGAACCGTCAGCTGACTGTTTCAACATATATAATAACACAGTAATCATAATTTAAGGTTGAAGGAACTCAAGGTTTACTATTAGTATTACCACATTTGAATGAGGTGAAAATTGATAATAAACCGCACCACCCAAACTCCACCCTTTTTATGAAGTTCTACTCCAAAGTCATTTGAAATGGCAGAGAAGATACTTGAAATGCAGAGTCGAACAGATTAGCTGAATTTACTGCTGATGGCTTTAGCAGCCTTACTTTACACTTCCTAGACTGACAGATTCTGTTTGTATGACATCTGAACTTGTTTGTGAATTGGGCATGCAGCTAAAACATTGATGGATTTGCCAGAGTCTGTCTTGTGAGTATGTGGCCACCAAAATGGCTCAAAAACCAGATTACCTCTAAACAAAACTGAATTAATGGAGAGAGGCCCTAAAAACTGGATGATCCTATCCAAACCCAGACAGATGGCAGCCCTATTCATGCCCCCCATTCACAAGCAGGGTTGAAATGAGTATGCTATGCAAGCATGTACCAGTTTATAAAGAAGGAGGCTCTTTCAGCAACCCCCCGAATTCCTTTTCTCTTCATGGCACTGATTCATGATGCACTTTAACAGGCAGCCAAACTCTTGACATTCAGAGAAGCCCTCTCACTCAACTGTGCTGAGTAGCAAGGGTCACTTTGACAAGCCTTCTTGAAAGTGTTTCTGCTCTTCACATGAGGCTTGACAAGTCCTGCATTGTAGTGTATGTCAGTGTCATGACCCACAGAAAGGAGTCTGGGGATTTGGCTGTGTGTGTGTGTGTGTAAGGAGTTGCAGGAAAAGGCAACCGCTTATGTTGTTGCTCAGTTGCTCAGGTAGCTGGTAGGTAGCAGCCCTACATTCCTATTCCTTAGTCACCTGGGACTGCAAGTCTTCATACAGGCAATTCAATGGCAGTATCAGGGAAACTACAGTATTCTCAAAGGAGTGCTGAAGTGGGAGGGGGGCATTTTTTAAGCCTATAACCCCAGTTGCACTCAATATTTCACTTGTGCTATATATGCTTGTAATGACTACTGAGATTGTAGTTAAGCCTTGGTATATTTCAGTGAGTCTACAAGTTTAGTTGTAAGTAAAATGTTCACTAAGATTCATGAATAAACTTTGCTTATTGTCACTCCTAGTTCATTATTTGATGTTCTTTGTTCAGATCATATATTTTTTTTTTTTAAAGTGACCTTTAAAGATCACATGCAAAGCTCTTAAAACTGAACCTGACTTGCATGGTTTGATGCAGCACTGCCTTCAGAGTATTTCTGCCTTTTTAGGAATTTTGCTATATCCCTTGAAAAAACAGAGCTCCTCGGTCATGGTCAGCTTGAGTTGCTGCAGTGCGAGCAGTGGGCGTGGTTGTACTACTGACGAGAAAGGGGGGTGAGAGCTGTGCAGCTGTTCTTGTCACGTTCTTATTCTGCTAGCTGTCCTACCCACCCAATCATCCACCCCAGTTGTAAAGAAAAGTCACTGGTGGCTAGCAGTCCCGCCCCCACCCGATCTCCCACCCCATATGTAAAACAAAATCCCTGGTGGCTAGCAGTCCCTCCCCATCACGCCCAATGTGTTTAAAAATCCCTGGTGGCTAGCAGTCCCTGACAGCTCAGTCCATGCAGCTGCTTTACTACTCACCTCTCTCATGTACCTAAAGCAGTCTATGCCAAGATTCATTTAGTACTTATTTAGCATAACTTGGTGGTGTGGGAGACGTGATTCCCCTGTTGTTTACTGCCCTCTCCCACCTCTGATCATCCATTTAGAAAAATATTTTACTCTCCTTGGTGTCTAGTGATCCTCCCACCCAAGGGTTGATCTTAGCATGAACTAGACAGCTACCTACAAAAAGAGAGCAAGTGAGAAAGTTCAGGAATTTGACTTGGAGACAAAGAATTGGGAGCTGGTGTTTTTTTTTTTTTTTTTGGGGGGTTGTTTTATATATAATACATTTGCTGGCTGAGGAAAATGACTTACTGAGACTGGGGAGACAGTACAAGCGGGAGCATAAGCGGGACTGACTGCCTCAACTGCATACATAGCTACAGAAATAGAGAGTGAGAGTTCAGGATGTTGGCTTATGGAATTGTGAGTGGAACTTCCAGCATCCGGACTCTGCATAGCATGTGGTTCAGCAGGTCTGTTTTTACTACAAGGTGTGTGTCTGAGTTTTTGTCAGTCCACTTGCAAGTGTTTACAACTGCAGATCCCGAGTCCTGATTCTGGAAGTTCCACGACTTCAGCCTTACCCACTCCCAATTCCATAATCCAACATCCGGAACTCTCACTCTCTTTATTTCTGTAGCTCTGTACGTAGTTGAAGCTGTGAGTCCACCTCCTGCTTGCACTCCCACTTGTACGCCCATCCCCAGTCTCAGTCAGTCATTTCCCTCATCCGCTGCACATAATATATATAAAACAAATAAAAAAAAAAACTGAAACACTAAATCCCAGTTCTCTGTCTCTAACTTGAACTCTCTCACTTGCTCTCTTTCTGTAGGTAGCTGAGCCTGTCTAGCTCATGTTAATATCAACCCTTGCTCCCACACCCAATCACCCACTGTGATATATGTTTAACATTCCCTGGTGTCTAGTGATCCCTACCCCAGCTGTGCTCAACACAGCACCCGACCCGCCCACTGAGTACACACCACTCCACCTCCACCTTACTATAGACACTGGAGCATACTCATGTCAATGACCATGACTGGTACAGCCCTCCTCTCACCTCCTCAGCTGTCCGCCATCTCTCACTATGGCGGCCAGTCCAGGAGGTGAGAGGAGGGCAGTGCCAGTCACTGTCATTGACATGAGTATGCTCCATTGTTTTTAGTAAGGTGGAGGCGGCCGATGGGCTGGTGTGTGCTCAGGAGGAGGGTCATGTGCTGTGTTGGTGACAGCTGGGGTGGAGATCATTAGATACCAGGGAATATTAATCATTTATCACAGTTGGTGATTGGGGGTTGGGAGGATCACTAGACACCAGAGAAATTAAAATATTTATCTAAAATGGATGATTGGGGTGGTGGATGACCAGTAAACATCACTGATGTCTGTGGTAATGGTGGAGGCAGGGTGGTATGACTCAGCAGAAGGGTCAGGTTCTGTGTTCATTACTGCTGGGGGTGGGGGTGGGACCACTTAGACATCAGGCAAAGTTAGCAAGAAATACAGGGTTCAATTCTGAATACGCTGTCATGATGCCTTGTCCTGTCATGCACTCAAAGTGTGAATTTAAAACCAGAAGACAAGCACTCTCACCCTCTCTGTCACACTGCAGCCTTCCACCTACAGCATGACTGGGGTAGCGTGCATGCTTCGGGCAGCGAGCATGCTTCAGGAGATGGATGTGGTCTAATTTTAAAACCATTGAAATAATGATCAAACTTCTACTTTTGCACTGTATAGCAACATTTCATGAGAAAAGAGGCTAAAAGATAAGGAATGAACTAAGTTTGAACATTATAGGAGAACTAACTTTTCACATGATCTTTAAGATGGACTATCACAACCAGTATTTAAAACATTACTAGTTACCCCCCCCCCACAGCCCAGAGATTGCACGTTTATTTATTTGAAAATGTTTTACCAGGATAACCATACAGAGAACAGCAATCCCATATACAGATGTGACCTGGAGGGAGGGGAAGTGGGGGGGGGTATCAGAGGAAGGGAGGTGTATGGAATACTGTGTACATAGCAAAGCACAAGGCAACACAGTGTTAGTTGACACAATAAACAGTACATCATGCTACCAAGTGGGCAACCTTGGTTTTCGAGTGAATCATGGCTCCATTAGCATTCCCATGGTCCAGGGTTGGGGTGCTGCTGGTGGCAGTGCTTCCTGGTCAGAGGAGAATGTCATCACAGTCTGTTACTGCAGCCATTCCTTGGCTGAGTTGTGGAGTGCAAACTTCTCCATTGGGGTACTGCTGACTTGTGATTTTGTGGGGCTAAGTGGGAGGAGGAAGAGTATAGAGAAAAGTCAGTATTCGTGGTCCCCATGCTGCAAGTGGAACCATGCCATGGTCTGGGGCTGGGAGGTCACTTATGTGTACAGTGGGGTGAAAAATGTAGGGATAATAACCTATATAGAGAAAAGAAAATGATATAAATTTGCATCACCCTTTTTAAAACTGGGAGTTGTCCAAACACAGGGTGACTATAGCGACTCATGCCAACAGCGCAGGTCTTATACAGCATAGCTTTGGGCCAGACTCTCTCTATTACAGATTTAAGTGATTTTCTCTAAAAACTACAGTGCACTGGTGGTTATTCAAGCCCTGGTACAAATTCCCATTGTGGGTGCCTTTAAACTGGAACATTAGCAGTAATAAATGTGCTGCCAGTTATTACTAGGTTGTTTTTGCGTACAGCCATTTTACTATAGTATCAGAATTTCTCCCAGCTATCTCTCAGTGAATCTGTACCATGTAACTACTCTGGAACTGCAGTGATTGTTAAAGGGAGCAGGACTCTGAGTACCAGAAACATATATTTATTTTTCCAGATAAGTGTAGGATCAGACACCAATTGTCACTTCTTCCTTTAGTGCTGTGGTCATTATTCATTACTCTGTATTTAAAGAGCTACTGACTCCCCAAAGAAAACTTTAAATAGCATAATAATTAGGTACAATTCTGCCTGCATTCCATTTATATTTTATACATTTCTCCTCCCCATTATTTATTACTTAGGAAATTTGCATGAATATATCTTTATTCCTTAGAGTCCATCTGTCCCTATAGCTTACTGCCTACTTCAGGTCATAATCTTCTGTTGTGACATCAGATCTGTTGCCATAGGAGTAACTGTGATATCACAAGCAGTGCTCTGTGACTTCAGGTAGGGAGAAAGCAGCAGGAATGGTCAAACTCTTCACGAGAAAAGGTCCTGTTTTCATACGGATGACCTCAGTAATAAATAATGGGGAGGAGAAAGATGGCACTAATGGGAAGTACAAACTGGACTGTGTCTAAGTATTAGGTTTTGTTAAGGTTCTCCTGAATGTGTCAGTAGCTCTTTAATGTGCATTTATAATATAGGTAACTAGTTACAGTTGCTACTGGCCCACCTCATAAGATGAGGAGCCTGGCCATGGTATTTAAATGCGTCTTGGCACTGAGGGCTCAGTGGGCTTCCTTAAAACTTTTAATAACTGCAAGATTATATATAGGTATGAAGGCCATTTTCCACTTATGGGAAGTAGTATCAATAACATAAAACATTTATGGACCTCAACGCACATGTACTTGGGTCTTCAGGGGACCTGAGGCACAGAATACATAAGACACTTTTCTTGGGGTCCCTATGATACAAGGATCTCTGTATATAATTATAGTTGCCCTCTATAATACATACAGCATTTACATGAGCTTACATAGGGTCTTTGGTATCGTTATCTACACATACCCATAACACTTACTGTACATGCAGTCCTACATATATCCTGACTCCCACATCCAGAGGTAGGTATTGTGCTGTAGTGTTACATCAACTCTCCATCTGGTGTTGTGGGGCTCAGATGTTACTTTCTGCCCCCTGGGAAACCTGCTTTACTTGAGGAACTCTCTGTAGGCTTCACTGCAACCTGCTTTTAGCTCCATCTCACTACAGGGAAAATTTTCATGAGATATGCTGAGGCACAGGCACATACCATGGCAGGACAAGCTAGGCACACAGTTGTGACTCCCACAGTCAGAGTAGTCCTGATGGCTGCATCCAGAACATTTCTACTTGACCCTCCCTTCATGACTCTGCATGTAAAAATATGACCTGAGGCTGCCACACTGTCCATCTTGAAGCCTAGAATGGGTTCTCATGAATCGACAGGTGAAGCCCTTGAAGGGAGATCCACACTTCTGCAGTACCTTCTCTTTTTGGTGATACTGTAGGACCTCCACACTCTTGATTCTGTATGCACCCATCTTTGATCTGTGCTCTGCTCCTTTACCTTGTTCTCTGTCACTGCCTTTCTCTCTCCCCATCCCTCCCCCTGTTGCTTCCTTACTGCCTCTGGCCATCCACCCCTCCAGTACAGGATGCAGAAGAGGAGACAGCTGTGACAGACTTCATAGTACAGTATAGGGATCATAATACACACTCAAATGTTATGGTTTAAATAATATATGGTCAGTGTGTATAATGAGTTGTCTTACAAACTCAAGGTGTGTGAAACCACATAAACAATGAGACTGAAACTTGAGTGGGTTATTTAAGCAATAAGCCGCGAGAGGGTATGGGTTCTGGGGGGATTTACCACAGCGGGCATGGTTGTGCCTCATGAGTAAATCCTCACCAGTCATGGTAAATCCCCCTCATAACCCACATCCTTGAGTGGGTTATTGCAATTATACCAAGGTTCATTTATTTTAAATATAATAAAATAGAATTAAAGAGGTTGCTTTGTTTTTTTTTTAGTTTAGTTGAATGTATATCTTACTACAGTATGAGAAAAAAAGTTCTCTTGCCATGATACAGCTTCCGGGTTACTGTCGCCAGTGGAAGTGGGCTAGGGGGAAAGGCGAGCAGAGTGCTGCAGGCAGAGCAGCTGATGGGGCCGGGTGTTGGAATGACTGAAGGACTGCGGTTTTGGCCAGAGGGCTAGACAGGAAACTTGGAGTCAATGCAGGTGTTATGTGGAGTTATTTTATTTTTAATTGTTGAGATTTTACGATTCAGGAACATTTCATGTAGTTTTCTATCATGGATAAGGTGTAAGGAGGGTAATACATTGTTGTTTTTTTTAACGGTACCAGAGTTTTAGGACTGCGGTTAGCGGGAGGTAAGATGGTGGCCGTGAGTGCTCGGTTCTTGTGTTGGACTGATTTATTGTTAGGTTGGCATGTGAGTGTGGCAGGCTGGCACCTTTGCCATTGATCATCAGAGGATTTACAATGGTGGTAAGGTTCCAGTGATACAATTTAATTGGCTGTTCATTTATGTCTATAGTATAATCTGGCATAATGCCCATGGTGGGGTGTAAGAAAGGAGTTACAGACTGATGCCCATATTAAATTTTTTATAATTGCTGAAGAAAAATTTTTTTTAAAACATCCCTTTCCACTGTACTTTGACACCCTTTCATAATGCTTTACTTTTGAGTCACAAGCCACACCAAGTCCCCAGTTTTCCCTATTGCTACAAGTTTGTATATTCTCTTAATAAGATACTTGAACTTATCTGGTTGATCCTGACATTAGTTTGCATCCCCGCTGGTGAACTCGTACTGTCTCTTGTCCATTGCTTTCCTTCTGCCTGCAGATGAACACTGTTTTACTCAGCTGGCAGAAGTGAAGTACTGTGTGAGTAAGAATGTGTGTTTGTCAGCGGGGGTACAACGAATTGGAAGGAGCAACCAAACATGTTCAAGTATTTTATTAAAATAACATTGCAATTTGTGAGCATGATGGAAATTGAGAGATAGGTTGGGGTTTGGGGGGTCAAATTTTAAATCAGGCTTAGCTGAGCACCTGGGAGTTCTCCTTATTCACAAGTTTAACATCAATAAAGTGTATAATGGAGAATTTAGCACCAAACCACTTGCAAAGTATGGAGGTTTTGGCATAGTAGGGAACACCTTTACTGTATATTAGTACATGTCTGCATAGCATTCTTATTCATACCTGCTTATGAAGCAGAGTGACAGACATGGACTTACAGAAGAATCCCTTACAACCTTAAAGAGAACATAAATCATATTATTTACATTTTTAAATATATTTAAATATCTGTGAAGTCTGTTTGATAACCCCAGTATATTGCTTTGTGTGTTTGATTTATAGTAATCCAATGTTTTACTTATTTAGTTTCATACTAGTGCAGTCTTTTCCCTGCCCAACATTCATTTTTAAGGCCACTTGGCATAAGCAAGAAGACTTCTTAAGAGTGCTTGAGAGTAGTTATGTCAGAACAAAGCTGAATTTTGGTCTAATATTGAGTGTCCTACCACTACTTCCAGCTTGCCCAAGGATATCCCCATAGAGATATCACATGTCAAAACAAGCACTTGTCAATGTCGAACTTTTGATATTTGTTAAACATTTTTTTTGTTTTTAATGTTTTGACTCCAACTTTTGAAGAGACTTGTTTTAGGATTCGCTTTATATGCATAACATGTACCATTTATAGTATACTGGCCAAAATGAAATTTCTCGCCAGAGGAGTGAAAACACATATTGTGCAGTATTTTAAAAATTACACATCATGTTTATGAGGTACTGTGCAAAAATTGCTATGTTAAAAGTTTGGGTTCAAAATATTGAAAATTATGCAAGTTATGAGTCTGCATTCATAAATTCCAACATAGGCACTTAACTTTATTGTTTTTTAAAATTTTTGCCCCATATTTTCAATATAGACTTCTTATGACCCCATCTCATGAACAAGTACCGAGAAAATTTCTACTTCTGCCTGAAAGGTGATTTCATGCAGCCACTGTGAAATCGCCTTTCGAGATGTGAAAACACACTTTGGCCAAGATTTGAAGAATGACAGCTGTCACATTCATGAGGTGATGTGAAGAAATGGCAGTGTTGAAAATTTGAGTACAACATACTGAAAATTACGAAAGTTATGAGCCTCTGTTCACAAACTTCATTGTAGGCTCATAACTTTGTTTTATGTTAATATTTTTATGGTAAATTGTCAGCATAGCCTTCTTATGACCCCACCTCATGAACAATAGTGGAGAAGATTTTCAACTCCTGTGCAAAAGGTGATTTCTGAGTGACTGTGAAATCACCTTTTGAGATTCAGAAACACATTTTGGCCAGGATTTAAAACATGACAGCTATCACATTAATGAGGTGCTATGAAGAAATGGCTATGATGAAAGTTTGGGGTCAAGATATTGAAAATTACCAAAGTTGTGAACCTGCATTCGTAAATTCCAACATAGGCTCATAACTTCATTGCTTTTTTAACATTTTTGCCCTCAATTTTCAACATAGCCTTCTTATGACCCTACCTCATGAACAATAGTGGAAAAAATGTTCAATTCCCGCCCAAAAGGGGATTTCCCACAGTGACTGCGAAATCACCTTTTGGGATGCGAAAAGATACTTTTGCCAGGATTTGAAAAATGACAGCTATCACATTCATGAGGAGCTGTGAAGGAATGGTAATTTTGAAAATTTGGGGGCAAAATATTGAAAATTACCAAAGTTATGAGCCCGCATTCGCAAACTTCAATGTAGGCTCATAACTTTGTTACTTTTCATTATTTTTACGCCAAATTTTCAACATAGCCTTCTTATGACCCCACCTCATGAACAATGGTGGAGAAAATGTTCAACTCCTGCCCGAAAGGTGATTTTATGCAGCAACTGCAAAATCACCTTTCAGGGCAGATTTACCTAATGTCACTTGCACTGTTCATGAGGTGGTGTCCCAGAAAAGGTATGTTGAAAATTTGGGACAAAATATTGAAAAATGGCCAAGTTATGATACTAATTTTAAAATCCCATTGAAATACAGTGAACCGCATACCTGATTTCCTCAGTTTGTGGTCCTGTGTTAGGAAGTGAAGACATGTCTGCAGTCCAAAGAGGATTACAATGTTGGACCCCGGTGGAGTAAGGGCTTTGGGGTGGGTGGGTGCTGAGTTGGAGGTTAGGTGGGAGTCATAACAGCACAACAGACATCAATGGACAGTTTCTTTTTTACAGATTTTCAAAATAATACAATAAAAAAAGATGAGGGATGATTTTCTCTATTACAGGTAGCAACACTGGGGGATTGGGCATCCACCAGTGTCACTGTTACATTTGGCGGAACTGGAGGTGGGCTCCATGTTGCTGCATTACTAAAAGGGTCAGGGTTGTGAGTGGCAGCCGACACAGGGGGATTGGGTACCCCCGTGTCTTATAATAACATGAGTTGGGCTGGGGGGGGAAGCTATGTCGGGACTGCAACAGACATCAATGTACAGTTTTCCTTTTACAGGTTTAAAAATTTTAAAAATAAAGACACCACGTGGGACAGACACTGGGGAGTGCACCCAGTGTCACTGTAGAATCTGGCAGCACCAGAAGTGGGCTCCCTGGTGCTGCCCAGGTTTAAAATAATAAAAAATTAAAGAAACAACAAGGGATGAGGGATGGACACTTGGAGATTGGGCACCCCCAGTGTCACTGTTATGTTTGGCAGCACCGGGAATGAGCTGCCCAGTGCTGCCTAACTAAAATGGGCAGGGTGGGGGTAGCAGCTGGCATGGGGGATTGGGCACCTCCATGTCATTGTTACAATAATGTGGGTTGGCTGGGGAGGGACAGCTGCAACAGACATCGATGGGTGGTTTTATTTTGACAGGCTTCTGCTGTCAAAAGCTGCTCAGCTGTTTGCTGATCATCTTCACGTAAATCAAAGGACTGAAGTCATCTCTGATTAGAGTGGCTTGGTCCTTTGAAGTACACAAAGTTTCCGCCCACCAAACAGTGAGTGATGTCACAGACCACACTGCTGGTCATTGGTGTAGACTACCAAGCCTGTGCTATTTTAAACTGCAATGGTCTTGGCAGTGCCACACCCCCGAATCCAGTTACTCCTGACAAAACATTTGGTGTGCAGGTGCACCTCAAATGTAAAAATGTGATCTGAATGGGTGAGCTGGAACAACTGGAACTATTGGTCAGAAATGCGATGGTGGTGGCAGTGCTTGAAGTGCACCGAAGGTAGTGCTTGAAGTGTCTCCCTCGGTTGAGGGGGACCAGGAGGATGCATGCTGCACCAGCAGCAGTGCTTAAAGTTCCCGTTTGCTGAGAGGGACTGGAAGAATGTCCACTGCACCAGCTGCAATGCTTGAAGTATTCTCCTCTGCTGATGGGGAACAAGAGAACATCTGCAGCATCAATGGCAATGTTGAAGTGACTCCTCTGCTGAGGGGGACCAGGAGAATGCACGTCATCCCAGCAGCAGTGCTTGAAGTGCCCCCCCCCCAACTAGGGGGGACCAGGAGTAAGACTGTTATGAGGTTTTACTGTGTCATGACTTGCTGGTGAAGTGCCAAACTTTACGCTGCGTGTAGGCAGCATGAAGTTGGCACTTTATCAGCAGTTCACTGTGCATGACCAAAATATTAACACACACACACACACTCTAGCAGCCAAAACTCCAACCTTCTGTCCCAAGGCCTCCATCCAAGCCTATGTATCTTAGTAGTGGCTACCCCTTTTCCCAACCTGCAGTACCATGCACCTTCTCCAGCCCCATAGAAAGATTAACAACTATCTGCTCACTGTGTTTCTCTCTCTCTCTCTCTCTCTCTCTTCTATATATATATATATATATATATATATATACTGTATATATACTTACAGTTTTTGCAAACTATATCTATATATAAAATATATCTGTTGGGGTTAAAGGGCCCAAAGTAGGATGCTCGAAAGTTAGGAGAAAGCTATGGAGCCTTGCCGAATCTGTGGAGTGCTGTTCTGTGGGGTTTGAGCAAGCACGGGACACAGCATTGATACCACCCTAACTTCAGCACCCTCTATCCAAGCATTACTGTGTCAGAATTTTTATTTTGTTAACGGGTTAAGCACACTGGTCCACATGGCCCTTATACAGGCATGACCCGGAACATACAATAAGATAATACAATATATAACAATTATTGATAACATTTACAACAAAAATCAGACATTAAATGTGCTTTATACAAAGTTTTAAAACAATAAACACTATTTGCGGTCCGGATTTCCGGATGTAATGAATTCCAGTTTTTTGCAGCAACATAAGCAAAGGATCTCTGACCTGTTTAGGTTTTAAGAAGTGGGATAGTTAAAGTGCCATCTGAATGCAAGCATGACTTCTTGTTTTTTTGGGAAATAATAATAACTGTCAGTGGTCCCATATTCCCCATTCTCAAAGCTTTGTAGCTCATACAAATCATATAAAAGCAATCTCTACTATCAGGGGGTAACCAATTAAAATTTTTATATAGCGTACAGTGATGTTCCCTATACTTTGTACATAGAGCAAATCTACTAATCGTGTTATACATTGATGTTCTTTTTGAAAAAAAAAGAAAAAAAAAACTTATACGACACCCCACCCCATACCACACTTCTATAATCTGATAAGGAAAGAAGACAGGTTTGAGATAACATTGTTCTTGTACTGTCCGTGAGTAATCCCTGGGACCTATAGGGCACCTAATTTTTTTATGTAGTATATTACAAGTCTGATCAACATGTGCATCAAATGTTAACTGGAAATCAATGTTATGCCTAAGAATTTAAAATTACTCATGTCCTGAAAATAACTTCCATCCTCAAATTTTAAAGTTAGCTTAAATTTTAAAGTATTTTACTTTGTGTGACAAGATGAGAGGGTGCCAAAGTTATGGCACAGTAGTGTCGGTGCTGCACCACTGATTCCCTAACATTTCAGGGACTTTTCCTCTAACGTTTACCTTTTTACTTTCTTCATTTTAACCCTAACATATGCATTAACATTGCTTCTTGCAGTTCCTTTCCTTTTTGAAAAAGGTAAATAACATCCAGTATCTTTAGCTTTGCACAGGGCCCAGCATGAAGCAGCAGACTGTTCAGCACTGCAAAGACCTGTAGCATGTTTCATGCGTGACCCTGTGGGCAGCCACTAGAAAAAGAAGCAGACTGCCAGGCACAGTGCTGAACCAGCAGCTTGCTTCCTGCAGAGCAGCCTTGACATTACAGAGTCCGTTGTGAGCAACACTCTGCAGGAGAAATGGTGTGGCTGTGTTGGAGGAAGGCTGTGAGTGGAAAGATACCAGTCTTACTATGGGAGTGGGGGGTACAGTAAAATGGAAACCTGATTTTTACTTGCTAAGATACACTAATTACTGCCACACATTTTTATTTATTTTATTTATTCAATTTCTAGGATTGTTACACCTTTGAACCAAGGGTTCTTTTCCAAAGGTTCCATGTCAAATATAACAAGACAGTTAACAGAACAAATAAGAGTAAGAACAGATTACATGGAACATTAATTACAGGTGGCAAACATGTATGACTCATGTTACAGAAACAATATAATGCAGTCAGGTAGGTAACTTTGTCAGCCAAGTGCTGGTGGAAAAGAAATGCACAGTAACAGGGACAGAACTAGGGAGGACAATCACAACTGTTAAGTGCAGCCTCAGCTTGAGTATACTGTATACAGTGCACTATCTGTGGGATGTGGCCAGGGTAGCAGCAGGAAAGACCCACTAAAAATTTCATTTTTATTTACCAATTGAGTGCACTAGGCAATCAGATGCCTGTTTTCAGGCACAACCAAATTTAAGTCTTGTATACCTTATTCTATATATTGGGTCGCTGGACTTGTCCTCCCCTTCATGCAGACTTGATAGCTACTGACTGGTTGCCCATCTTGTCTGCCAGCTCATTAGTTCTACCCTTAGCTACTTCAGTTTTAATTTCCTAGTAATTTTGGATTGACATGCCCCCCCCCTTAGGAAAACCAGGGTCCAAGGCTCCCACCTTCCCTGGATTTCTGTGGAGCTATTAGCCTGTTGCGTTCTCGTGATCTTGCTTGGAAGATACATAAGTCCTCTGGCTCCCCAGCTGACTTACCGAAGTATTGTGTCCTTTGCAATGCCTGTACCAGAGTGACTAGGCATGCCAAGGCTGAGTACTTTGCCTCCACCTTCCAGAGCAACCTTAACCACCCCTCTGAGTTCTGGAAGATCATCTATGCTCTCTTCCCCATCCTAGTCCTCCTCCCCAGTCCTCAAGGTGGATAACATCCCAATTTCTGACCCCCTCTCTCTTGCTTCTGAGTTCAACTCTTTTTTCACCTCCTGAGCCTCTTCCCTTCCCCCCTCCTCTCCACCCATCCTACCACCCTATCTCCCTCATGCCTATCTCCACTGCTGACACCATCAAGGCTTTTCTATCCCTTAATCCTCTCAAGGACAAGAGCCCTGACAAACTCAACCCTAGATTCCTTCACATCTCTGCCCCTGCCATTACCCTACCTGTCACCTCCCTTCTTAACCTCTTGTTCTCCCTTGAATCTGCCCCGAACACCTTGAAACAGGCCACTGTTATACCCTTTCCCAAAGGAGAAGACCTCACCCATCTTGGCAATGACCACCCTATCTCCCTGCTCCCCACCTTAGCTAAACTGCAAGAACACCTTGTGTTGGCTTGGCTTTCTATCTTCCTTGACTCCACCTCCTTCTTCACCCCTTTCCAGTCCGGCTTCTATAAATTCCACTCCACCACCTTTGCCCTTCTTCAGCTCACTGACTCCATTCTCTTATACATGGATCAGGGCCTCATCACTTCAGTCATATTTGTCGACTTGGACATAGCCTTCGACACTGTAGCCAACCCCCTTCTCCTTAACAAGCTTAAGGCAGCGGGGCTCTCTGACACCTCTACTAATTGGTTCCAATCCTACCTTTCGGATAAGATTCAATCTGTTAGAACTGGAGATTCCCTATCCTCACTACTCCCTATCAGAACTGATGTCCACCAAGGGTCTGCCCTTGTTCCAGTACTCTTTTCGGTCTTCCTAAATTACCTCCCTGCTCCTTGGTGCATGATACATGTCTGGTTCCTTGCCCTCTGATCTGACAGATAAGCTCCAGCTGGACTTCAGTAACATTCTCCATTACCTTTGGCACCAGACAGAAGATCGCCACACTTTCTGTCCTCCCTTCCTTCCACACCTTGGATGGGGCCACAGTTGATGATATTCCCTCATTCAAGTACCTAGGAGTCTGGCTTAACTGTCACCTTGACTTTTCTGGACATGCAGATGCCATCCACAAAAAACATTCTCCTAAACTTGGTATTTTATACAGGAACAGAAGCTGCATCCCTCTTCCTGCTTGCCGAGCTATCATCCAGAAAATGATTCTCCCCATCTTCGACTTTGGGAATATTGTGTACAGTGCTGCTTCTAAGACTACCCTCAACAGACTAGACCCCATCTTTCACTCCTACTGCTGCTTTGCCTTGGATTGCCTGCCCCGCACCCGCCTTTGCTTCTTCTATTCCTTCCTCTTCCTCCCCTCCCTTGAGCCCAGACACCTTGCTCACTGTACCTCCTTTATCTTTAAATACTGGCTAGGCTCCCTTCCCTCCTACCTTTCTTCTGCTCTCCACCCCAACCTTTCTCTTACATAAAAGCATATAATTTGACAGCAGATAAGGACCGCTTGGCCCACCTAGTCTGCCCATTTCCCTATCTAATGGATAAGCTGCAGACCCTAGTTAACCAACAGCCTAATTCCTCCTACCCCCCACTAGAATTGCCTTATGTCTGTCCCATGCATTCTTGAATTCCCCCACTGTTTTTGACTCTATGACCTCCTCAGGAAAGCTGTTCCATGTATCCACAACCCTCTCCATGAAGAAATACTTCCTCACATTACCTCTGAGCTGTCCCCCCTCTATTTTCAAATTTTGCCTCCTTATTTTGGCACATCTCTTTTTCTGAAAGATGCTGCCCTCTTGGACTTTGTTGACTCCCTTGAGGTGTTTGAAAGTTTCTATCATGTCCCCCCTCTCCCTCCTTTCCTCGAGGCTATATATCTTCAGTTCCCTTAGTCTTTCTTCATATGTCTTCTGGTGCAGACCCTGCATCATTTTGGTTGCCCTCCTCTGGACAGCCTCCACCCTGTCTATGTCTTTGCGGAGATGGGGTCTCCAGAACTGTACACAGTACTCCAGATGGGGTCTTATCAACTGTCTGTACAGAGGGCCAACAACTTCCTGATTTCTACTGGTGATGCCTCTCCCTATATATCCCAGTATCCCCCCAGCCCTCCTTACACCCTTTGTAACCCTGGGTATCACTCCCTCACTGTCCCTTCAAGAAAATCATCAGCTGGCTAGGCTGCTTTCTCTTACTGTTTTCCTAAACTCTGGATCTCTCTCACCCCAAACATCTGCTCTGCCTTTTCCTAGCACTCTCTTCTCTCTACTCCATGTCTTCACAACTCACACCTGCAGCTGCACCTGAACTCTACCTGTTCCCTACTGTCTACCCTTCCACTGCTACTACCATTCTCTCCTGATCTTCCCTTGACCCCCCTCTTCTGCTGTCTCCTGCTACCGCTGTTCTTCTCGAGCCTGGTTGCTTTCTCTGCCTCTTCTTTTCTTTTAGCACTTTGCACTTTTTGTGCCATTGCAATCTCCTCTTCATCCATGATGTAGCATTGCACTAATTTGTATTTAATTGCTGATTTTGGTTAGCTTATTGTTTGTTATGTAGGCTGTCTACCAGCCATTGTACTCATTGCTTGATTGTTGCACTTTATCCTCCTCTTCCCCCTTCCCCCCAGGACACATCTGGAAATGAGCTGTTATCAGCTCAGTGTGTTTTTCCTGGTGAAACTTTTGAAATTAATTAATTCTAACCCTCAGCAGATAATTATATCCCATATTTTGACTCCACTTTCTTCTGCCTGCATATATCTGTAAATTAACACATCCAATACACACATATCACTATTTTGCCAACATATCCTCTAGAATTCATGCAGAAAAAAAGTATCACAAGAAGCAGCTAACAAGTTTCCATACTGCTTGTGTGTGTGTCATGGGGGAGGACAGAAGCTATGCATCAGTGAAGAATGTGAACAGTTGTTTATGAATGCTTAGCATTTTTCGTGACTTGATAACTCATGAACCCTGAGGTGGGCAATTACTTTTTGCCTCCAGATGATGCTGTTTGATCATATTAAACAAATCCCAGATATGGTGGGGGGGGGGTCCTGCCACAATGGCTATTAAAGAAGATTGATACTTTCAGATCTCTAGCTTTAGGGCATTCTTTAACAACCCCCACACATTTCTTCACTGTAGCAAACAACTGCGGCTGTATAATGACTTCAGTAACAAACTTTCAGTTTAGGAGGCTAATAATGTTCATTACAGCTTTGCCGGAGTAGGTTTCAAACTGCATTCTATAGGATTTGCTCCATTTAGTAAATAACATCTGTGGCAACATAGTGCAACATCCACAACCCCTCAACTGGATGTTAGTGAATACAATCAGCGATACTGCCAACTAGCATTTTGCTCAATAATTTTGATTATGGCTCACTCACAAGGGGGATGCCTTCTCTCTGCAGTCAAGACAGGCAGGTGGCTACCAAACAGCTGGGACTGGAGCCAAGCAATATTGTAAGCAGTACTCTTCAGAAAGCTCAGTTCTACACTCTCCACTTCAAAAAATACACACTGCATTGTGTGAAATGAAAACATTTATTAACAAAATAATAAAAAGCAGCAGTCTGATCTCAGTCAGGCTCTTCCACATACAAGGTCTGAAAACATATTTCAGAATGTTATTCTGGAAAAAGAACCACGGGAAATGTAATTATAATGATGAATAACCTGAAGTTATCAGTGTTGCTGCCTCTATTGATGTGTTGTATGATCAGCTATCAATGATTCCCCCGCAGCTTTAGGGGAAAAGAAGAAGGGCGCAGACCAGAAGAATTCACACGTAGACAGATCCTCTTGAGTATTAATACCTATTTCCTTTATTGTAAATGTAGGTCCATATCCTCTACGTTTCACCAATATATCATTGGCTTCCTCAGGAGGTGCCTCTTATTCATACTTCTTTCCATTTATACAGTTCAATTTTGTTCACTTAAACTTATTCCAGTCCATATTGTTTCTTATTCAGCCTTTTATTTTTCTGCACATCACAGTTTTAGAGAGCAGGTAAATGACCCTCTTTAAAAAGAAGAAATTTCTTAACTTCTCATGTGCACATCCACACTGTGGCTCGACTTGTACTCCTCTCTGCAGTGCACACATGCTTTTGGGTACTACAGTCTGTAGGCAGGGCAGTATAATGGGCTCCAAATATCCATTTTGTGCTTCCCCCAGCAGTGACTAAAACTCAGGCTGTGAAGGCATTTTCTCTGCCCCTGCTATGTTTAGTGAAGTGGATTCCATATCTACTCTAAAATACTGCATCAAGACTAAGAACACTGAATGGAGACCCACAGCAAGGCAGATCACTTGAGTAACACTCCAGGTCTATGGAAAGTGTCCCTTTTGGAGAATAGGGTCTTTATTTTATCATCTGGGAAGCAGCAGAATCTCTAACACTAAAAGCATTCCCCTCACTGTGGATAAAACTGAACAGCTGCAGTGCCATGATTCTTCCAGTTCTGATTCTGAAGTGGTACCCAGTCTCCAAATAGAATTATAACATGGGTTGCAAAAACTTGGTAAAACTGTCTGCTCCCATTGGTTGATTGTCTCTGCATGGCCACTGATTAATCCCCAATATACCCACAGTTGCTGTGAAGGGGTGGCCAGCAGCATCAGTGGGCAGAGCAGATCTAGTTATGTTCATGGGTTCTGAAAAGTGAATGGCAGCTATTAGTAATTGTGGGTAAGCAACAGATTTCCATTGTGTGCTGTGCTCCATGATAAGAACCAGAGTTCTACCCACCCACCCACCCCATGGACCACTGTGTCCCGAGAAAATAGTGAAGCAAGAGTGGCCGACCACAGTATGTTATTTTGCACATTACCACCCATCGGATCTCCTGAGAGCTGTAAAGCTGTGGGACAGAGTTGTAAATCTTGAGAGAGTGTGTGTGACAGGTAGGTAGAATAGAGACCCGTTAAACTGTGAAATGCAGAAAACAGCTTTCCGTACCTTTGTCTCAGAGTGCCTCCTCCCCCCGAGGATCTCCATTGCCTATGTGCTGCTTACCAAGTACAGCAATTGGAAATAGCAAGAAAGAGAGAGGGTGAGAGAAAGACAAAGACATTTTTAATTAGAAGTCGCTGCAGTCTCCTCATTTTCTTTCTCAATATGTCCCTTGATTGTGGTGTTTTCCAGTACCTTGACAGGAGAGAGTCAGTGCAACAGTTCAACTTCACTGGCGGTAGTCAGACAGAGACAGTTGGAATCCACCGCTGTTGAAAATTGTGGTGTCTCTCCACATTGTGAAATTAGAAATTGTTGCGTCTGTCTCTCTTCACATCCAGAATGATTTTTGTAATGTGACAGAGAATGTTAAGCGCTCGCAACATACAACATTCACAGCTTGTGTGTTTCTTTGAAGAATAAAATAACATTGTAAGTTACTCAAAATGTGGATGGACTCGATAAGTGTTTGAAGTAAGAAAACTGTCAGAGTGACAAAAAACAAGAATGTTAAGTAAAGGAAGTGACTGCAGGAACTACTTTATGCAGTGGCAATTTCAGTGGAAGCATACCAAGCTCAGACTGGACACTTTCCGACATTTCTCAAAAACTAAAGAAAGTTTTTAAAACTTGTTGGACCCATGTTATAAGTGCAATGACCCACTCGAGGGTGTGTGGTTACTGGGGATTAATCCACACCCTGGGTGCTGTAAGGACACTCTGGCTTCGCCCTCATGTCTCACAATGCACCCAGGATGTTGATTAATCCCCGGTAACCCCACACCCTGTCATCGGTTATTGCTTGCTTATACTTCAGTAATTATCCACAAAATGTATTTTCAGTCCTGAAATCTGTATGATTGTTTAATTAGGCTTCTAGTAACTGGCTGACCTGAAAATTGTCAGTCTGGGAGAAAAATCCCTTGGTGTTCGATGCTGATTCTCCCTATCAAACCACCAGCTTCCTAAGCTTCTCTTAGATAGATAGGAAGGAAGAAAGGAATTATATTTATATAGTGCCCCATTCCTGGGGGCTCGGAGTGCTTAACAATATTTTAAAACAATTTATACCACATACAACAAGATAACAAAGTGCAGAGTTCCATATAAAATTCTGTCTATCATTCACTAAATAACAAATAAAACATTAGTCAGTTCATGTAGATCTGGTCTGACACAACCTTGATTGAAATTAATTTCCTGCTGCTGCTGAAATAGCTGTAGGCAATATTTCTGTCTCTCTCACTCTCTTGGTGTATAACTCTGGAATTTTTAATGTAAGAGGGTAGCGTGAATCTTGGACAATAGAACATTCTTCGAACTATACTAGAGGTCCTTGTCCTGCTGCATTTGGTAAGGGAGTTGGTAAATGTTATTTATTAGCACTCAATAACATAGTATAGACAGACATAACAAATCAGGTGAGTAACACTCCAGGTGTATGGCGATTGTCCCCATTTGAGAAGAGGGTGTCTATTTTATAATTTTGGGAGGAGCAGAATCATCCAAAACTAAAAACATTCCCATCACTGTGGAAAAAACAGAATAGCTACTGTGACACAATTCTTCCAGCTCTGATTTTGAAGTAGTACCTGTGACGTAGACAGCCAGCTCTGAGTGCTGTATCATTTTCTTTTTAATATAAAATGTATGACTGTCTGTGCTAAAAAAAAATCTGATGCTCTTAGAATGACCTCACTCATCTCCCTCACAGATTTTAGCTAAAAGATGAAAGCCATAAGAAAAATGCTGACAGCATGTGAGTTCACACACACTCAGTTTTTAGAGACCATGTGTTACATGTAAGGCCTTAATTAAGGATCCTGTCTGTCTGAGTTAAATACAACCTTAGTTGCTAGAACATATTCATTTTATGACATTGGAAGGAAAACCCAAAATGCAAAAATCATAAAGATGCTGTCATGTCCTGGAAGGAGGAAACTTATTATGAGATCAAAAGAAGTGTCATTTGAAGGACATGAATTATGCTGAAGTTGCAGAATGTAATACTTTTGTATAAGATGTATATTTTTTTATACATAATCTGACAGAGGAGGAACTAGCTGACCTCACACAAAAATGGGTTGTCCCATACAGTTGTTTAAGGAATACTACTTTTACCTAGACTCTGACTGAGGAAAGATCTTTGGAGCACTTGTAAACAGATATTTAGAAAGATTTCAAATCTAAGTACTGTAAGTAGGAATTTGCACTGTTTAAACCTTGTTTCTTTTAAAAGATTTGTATGTCTGGTGGTATAAGAGTTCTGTATTTTGTGTTTTACATATTTTTAACTATTTTAGTAAAATTCTTTTTAGAATGTACTTGGTCTGTCTTTGACTTCATTTTAGTTGTAAGAAAAGTATATTGTTATTGCAGATACTAAATATAAGCTTGAATGGTGGTACCAAATTGGAAAGAGAAGCGTTTTAAATCTGAGGTCTTTATTAAAGTTTTTAAGGCTTCATCTCTTTATACCTGGTTAGGTGTCCGTAGGCAAAGATATCTGGCCCCCTGAAGACAGAAAAATCAGTGCCCGTGCATTGGGTATGCTAGCAAGAGGTTCACAGTTTGAATCCCTCTAGAACTTGAGGCCATAGGTTGATCCGAACTCACAAAAAACAGACAAGAGGGTTACCTTGTCTGTTACACTGTTCACAAGACTGCACTCAGAGGTTGGCACTTTGGGAGTAGAGGGCCTGACCTGCTGAGTGGGTCTGTGACAGTACCCTGTCTCCAAATAGCATTATTCTTCAATGAGTACCCCTAAAATGTATTTTCAGCCCTGAAATCTGTATGATTGTTTAAGTAGACTCCCAGTAACAGGCTAATCTTTGACAAGGCACAGAGGAAGAGAGAGAGAGAGGAACTAGGAGGTTAGTAGTCAGACATCTCATTGTCACCCAGTGCTTCCACTTCCCAACTCTCTCTCGTACTGGATAAAACTGGAATAGCTGCAGTGCTACAATTCTTCCAGCTCTGGTTTTGAAGAGGTACTCTGTCTCTAAATATAGTATTAACAGACATAAGTTGAAAAGAAAATATAACATGCAAACATGAAAACAAAGCAATTAACCAAAATCATTCAAAGAAAGGGAAAATAAATCTCTCTTTAAGGCCTCCGCTGAGGAGAAGCTTCAGATGTAAGGTGGTAAGGAGTTCCACAACTGGATCTCTGTGACCCAGTTTAAGGCAGGCCAGGGGGACTGCCAACAAATTCTCCCTGGTGGACATCTATCTAGTTAGGGCTCTGGGAATTTACTAATACTTATCTGACTGCTCTGCGATATAAATAGTTGTTCTAGGTTCCACACTGACAGTGATTCATCATGTAAAGTATAAGCAACTATGTAATATATGTTGCCAAATTACACAAAAATTGTACTACAAGCTGTTTATATGTTATAAGAACTATGTGGTATGGTATGTAAAGTCCTGTTTCCAACATAGTGCTACTGTTATTATCCAAGATATAGGGGATATGTAATGGGTATTCTTGAGATATGGCATTTATCTTCATGAGTGGTCAGTGACCTCCTGACCTTAATGAGTGGTGAAGTCATGAGTTGGGTCTAAAGAGTTCATTGACAATGAATGAAGAGAAATACCATAGCTCATGAACGCACATCACATGTGCAGTTTATACAGTATATATTAATGTTTTTTCCAGTGACTTTTGAAAAAAAAAAGTAAAAATGTACCATCTGCGTAGTCTGTTTACTTTTAGATTTCTGAGTGAAGTCATGATTAACTTGTTCCCAAGTTACAGTGAGGCACTGATTGGAAGGTGTAGCTCATGCTGGCAGGAGCCTATGGCTGCAGAAACTGTGAGCCACAGGTGTCAGAATGAAATGCTTGTTGTAATGTATACCCAACTAGCTAGATAAATTTGTGATGTACCCTACTGTGGAGACAAAAAATTATCTAACTAGTTGGGGTTCTTTGGTACAGACAGCATTTTTATTTAGCATAAAAAATGCTAATGTATGAAAGCCCCCCCCCACCCCCGTCTAGGGGTATCTGGATGGTAAAATTGGTGGAAGGGGACACTGTGCAACCCAAGCAACAGTCCAAAGATAATAGAAATGTGCTCATTACCTGGTTCCTCTGATGGCAGCAGGTGGGGGCCCTCTGCACATGGGGGGGGCAGGAACATTGTTGAAGATGGTGAGTTGTAGGGGGTAAGGGCGATTTGATATACGAACATACGAAGAAGCCAGCAGAAGAAGGCCATTTGGTCTATCAAGTCTGTTTGCATTGCAGGGACCACAGCTTGAGCTACTGTCCCTGCACTCCCTCCCCACTCCTCCCATCCTCCCTTCCCATAATCCTTACATTCCCCCTATGCCTATCCCAGCCTCTCTCAAAGCTGCCCACTATCTTTATCGAGATGACCTTTTCTGGCAGTGCATTCCAAGTATCCACCACCTTCTTTATGAAGAAGTGCTTCCTGACCTTCCTCCCAAACCTCAAGACTGTGCCTCCTCGTGTTATGGTCGTCACTCAGCTTAAAGACTCTCCTTATCAACTTTATTTATTCTTTTCAAGTACTTGAAGGTCCCAATCATGTCCCCTCTCTCTCTCTCTCCTGTCTTCCAGGGAGTACATGTTCAGTGCTCTCAACCTCTCCTCGTATGCCTTACCCTGCTGACCCGCTGTCATCTTTGTAGCCCTCCTCTGGACCTTCTCCAGCAGGTTAATGTACTTTTTGAGGTGTGGGCACCAATACTGAGCTTGATACTCTAGATGTGGCCTTACCAGTGACCTGCACAAGGGCAGTATAACCCCCTCTCTCCTACTACTAATCCCCCTAGATATGCATCCCAGCATCTTGTTTGCCTTTGCTGCTGCCTTCTTGCTCTGCGTGGAGTGCTTCAGGTCACTAGTGATCATCAACAGTGAGCAGGCACAAAATGCACAGTTCAGATTGATTAAATTCACTGTTCACACCAGAATCAAAATGCAGCAAACAGGTTTCATAAACAAGAAAGTTAATGAACCACTCCTTGGAGCATGGGGGTAACGCATACGATAGTGGCATCCACAGGTGGACACCTTATTTCTCCTGCAACAGTCTCTTTTGCCAACAGACTGAATTATTTCATGCAGTAATCCCTTGAGCCATCAAGGCTACATTCCTGGCAGCAGCAATACAGCTGGCTGAAATGGGCCACACCCAGAGGTGTCTCGTACTTAGCAGCACATCCATTTCAATTCCCTTCTTTCCTTCCAAATCCTTACACAGGCCTCTCTGGTTCACTTTCTATTCTTTAATTCTCAAATACTAGACATTCACTAGGAACCATGACAGCATGAGATGTTTCTACTGTCCCAGTCCCTCTTTCAAACTTGCCCTTCCCATACCATTTCTCCACTGGGTTGGGGAGTACCTTTCAATTTATTGCGCATTTCCTTTATTTTAAGGTCTTACATCAGTCAGACTGGTCTTGTTTAGCAAGAACTGAACCACCGAAGACCTTCTGGACACCCAATCACTAAGGCCATGTGCTCAAACTGGCTTCCCAGGGAGCTCTACATCCTGATCTGGAAACCAGTGCACTTCTACTTCTACAGTGTTTCCAGTCTCTGGACTGTCCTCAGCTAGGGGACTAATTGCCATGCCACACGGAGCACCTGGAGAGTCTGCAAGCTTGCCGGGGTTCCAATGAACCATTCGCCACATGGACCTTTCCTTGCATCCACAGGTTACCCGGCTCAGGAGTTCCAGTTCTGCAGTGGCCACCAGCCATGGAAAAATGGGTAGTGCTGCCACCACTATACTCTCAACAGTCCAGGCTGCCACTTCTGAACTGCACCCCAGGCCGCATTTCCCATAGCAGACCACCAACAGGGAACACTCTGACTCCACGGACTGCCCTCATCCATGGGCTAGACTACTTAAATTGCAAAGACCTCATTGGTGCTTACTCTACCAAGGTGCCGAAGTTCACTTGGCAGGCCTCCATAATTTTTTCACTCTCTGGGCTTCAGCTCCCATATGCACTGACAGGCCCTGAAACTTCACCTCCAACTTCTCCATCTTCACCTTTGTGGCCTGAACTGTCAAACTCCTCATACATGGATCTTCGAGGGAGAGGGCTGAGGTGGCAAGTGACCCAACCCCGGCCCCGCTGCGGCCCTCCGGTCAAACTAACATGCTGGCACCCCGGACTCCTCTCTTTCCTGGTTTCTCTCTCTCTTCCCTTTGGTTCCAAAATCACACACACACACACACACTCTCTCTCTCTCTCTCTCTCTATATATATATATATATATATATATATATATATATATACCCCTGAGGATGGGGCCCTGACCGCAGCAAGCAGGCAGCCTCCCAGACCTAATGGGATCAAGCTCTCTCTCTCTCTCTCTCTCTCTCTCTCCCCAGCTTTTATTTTATTTATTTATTCAAGTCTCGTGATTACAACCTTTGAGCTCAGAGCTCGTTTAAAGAGATTCCACGTCGGGTAAAACAACATGAGGTGACATAAACAATAAGCATCATATGAACAAGCGAATTATACAAAAATGTAGTTACTTACAGCAGTACAGGTAGTGGATGTGACAACCCACCTCTCCCTCTGGGCTGAAACAGCTTTTAGAGAGGTGTCTGTCCTCAGGTATTCACTGCCACAAGCCAGACTGTCTTCCAGCACCTCCTTCAAGTTCACAAACTTGAATAATTAAATGTGCAATTGCACAAGTTGAATTCTGGTAGTATGTCTCTCTTGGGTGGTAGATGCTACACAGAGTTTACCTCCCCCAGTGGAAACCAACTATTACCTTAGAAAAATGACATCACAGTCACAACTGTTGAGCAAATAAATAGCTTTTTACTTAACAGAAAGTGCACAGAGCATTTACAGGATATGTATTTACAACACAAGAGAATAACACTAATACAGGAAAAGTAAACAAATGTTTTTAAATAACAAATGGCAAAAGAAAAAGGCTATTACTGCAATATGCTAGTACTAAACTTACTCTTCCCTGTCCTTTCAAGAGACCACTGTGCCCTCTGCTAACTGCTAGCTCCCACGGACATAGCTAGAAGGGTAGGCTCTAATCTTAGTTACTCCCTCCAGCTTCCAAAGTAAGAGGAAAACCCTTCTCGTCTTTCAGAATGTTATATACTCTCTTGAGAATAGGTCATTCCTATTATCCCTTTGAATGCACCAACCAGCTAACATGTATGTATTTAATTGCCACAATCAGTGAACACCTATCAGTGACCAATTATATTCCCTTTTACCCTTAAGTTTATATTTGAGTGAACCAGTCTCTTCAAACTTGCCTGTGTGTATGGACGTGTCCACTCGAGATTTATGACCCAGGTCTTATCTAGCCAGATGCTGCAGATACTGCTGGACAGTGGAATTTAGCCTGTGTGTGTTTTTTTTTTTCAAACTGCTAAAAAACACCAGCTAGAGAATCCAACCACCAAGCACATAATCCAAACCATTAACTCTCTCCTTCCCATTTCTGTCACAGTGGACAAAAGTTTTTATTATTTTTTTTTTTTTAATTTATACTTTTTTTTGAGGATATTGGAGGTCAACAAAGTTCGACAAGTAAGGGTGGGAAATCAGATTTCAAGGAGGAAGGCATGGGGGGGCTCTTAGCAGGGAGAACCAGTTTCCTTTGTTTAGGAGAGTAGGTGGGATATAGGAGCAGGGGTAGGATTAGGAGGTAAGGAGTTGATAGTGGAGGTAGAGAGGAGGCAGACAAAGATATGAAGGTTAGGGGAAAGGGGTGGGGATGTATGATTTGGAGGTTGAGATGGAAACAAGGTAGCGGAAGAAGGTGGTGAGAGGGCGATGGGGGAATGAGAGGTTGGGAATATAAGAGTAGAAGGGGTTGGAAGGTGGAGATGAGAGAAGGTGGAGAGAGGGCTATAGGGGATGAGAGTATGACAACGGAGGGGAGAGTAGGAGTTGTAAAGTGAAGAGAAGAGGGGGCATGAGTGGATATAGATGGGAAAATGAAGGGGTAGAGTGCTTAGAACAGGAGTCGAATACCAAGGGGGAGATTAAGTGCCAGTTTGATCAATGCCAGGATTGAGCCGCTTGCACATGTCAAAGGGAGCAAGAGCACATCATTTGACTGGAGAGGAGGGTATGTAGTTTAGATTTAAAGGCCCAATTTTAGGTTCAGCTAGAAGATCGCTTGGGAGGGAGTTGAGCACGGTATCCAAAGGATCGCTGCCCTTGAGAAATGCGGCGGAATGGAACCTTGAAAGGGTTGTTATGTGTCCCTCGGGTCAGCCTAGTGGGTGCAGCTGGGCTTAGTATGGCTTGGACCCTGGGAAGGGTAAGGCCTTCTTGGCAAGAAGAAGGAGCTGATATCGTGTACAGTTTTCCAAGTCCAAGAAACCCATGAGGGAATAAAGGTTGCAGGTTTGGGCAAGGCGTGAAGCTCCCAGGAGTAGCCTAGCTACACCTAGCAACCAGAATTAACTAGTAACTGCCCAAAGGGTGCTTACATGTATATTGTACAATCAACTTTTTTTATTAACTTGTGTATTTATTTAGAATTGTACATACCAAGATGGCTTTGTTTAGGTGTAGCACATATCTTCCAAGCCAGTTGTGGGGGGTGGGGGTAGTATTGCAGCAGCAGATTGGGTTATACTGCACACAAAGAACAGGATAAAGTGCCAATATGCAGGGGTTCAGTTAATTTTTTTTTTTTGTAACTTCAAATTTTATTGTGTATCGAATATACCATCTTGTACATCTTTACACAGCTCCAATGAATAAAATACTCTAGATAAGGTTTTACAATACTTATTAAAATGACCATTACATTAAAACCATCTAGAAGTTGATACACAGGTAAATTAACTTCCATCCATATCACAACATTATACCAAAAGCCATAGATCTTGGTTGATTGCCATCTTCTCTGTTCACCTTATCGTTGGCCTATTCTCACCCTCTCCTCCTCCGAGGTGGGGAGTTTTATTAGTCACCTTCAATCAAGGCGTATTTTATTTGGACAGCAAAGTTCAAAACAGTATTGAATTATGGATTTAATACCTAATAAGCTAATCTATCCTGGTATAACTCAACTTAGGCATCCTGAAATTTCATTATGGTTGTATTGGGTTTTAGGAAACTAGCTCCTTAAAACTCTTAAAAGTCAAAGAAAAGAGATCTTCTGAGATTTATAAAAAAAAAAAAAAAGAAAAGATAAAACGTCTGGGGCCCTTTTTTCTTCTTTTTCTCCTTTCCTCCTAATCTTGGTTAAAAGATTGCCAAGGAGACCAGATAGCATCAAGCCTCTCCTTGCCCTGTCTTAGAGTGTAGGTGATTTGTTCCATGGACTCCAACTGTCCCATTCTGACCTTTCACTCTTCTATCGTTGAGGGGTGAGGGGAAAGCCACCTAGATGAAATAGATTTCAGTGCAGCCACTCTCATTATCTGTGGTAGTTGCCTTTGCTGTCTAGGGCCTGTAATCAAGAAAGGGAGACCTAAAACCAACTCTTTCCCTTTAAATGGAATCTATAGGCCAGTTACTTGCTGCATCAGGGAGTGGATCTCTCTCTCCAGAATGGGATGAGTACAGAGCATTCCCAAAATATGTGTGTTTGAGACCCCCTATCTCTGCCACATCTCCAACAGACATCTGAACCACCCGTCCCGAGGTGTTTTGCCTTGAAGGGCATAAGAAAATATCTAAGAAGAATCTTCCAATGAAATTCTCGCCAGGACAGTGAGCTTGTTACTTGCCAGCCTCTGTTCAGTCTATTATCCCAAATATGTTGGGGAATTGAGATAGCTAGCTCTTCTACCCATCTCTGTTTAATTTTATCTAGGCCTGAATTATTTAAATTAATTAAAATGCCATAAAGCTTCGAGAGAGGGTGGGGGATGTCACTGATAATACTTTTGTAGTAGAAAAACTCTTCCAGGGGTGTTTTTTCCCTAATTATTTTTTGTATTCTATTTTCAGAAGTAATATAATGTCGGACTTGTAAATATCTAAAGGGGTCCTCACAGCGCAGGTGAAATTTGTCTCTTAATTGGGTAAAGGAGTAACAGTTACACCTATCAATACATTGAAAGAATGTGGAGAGCCGGTGTGCGGCCCAGTATTGGTATCCTGAGTCTCCTCTCGGGGGGATAAATGAGGGTTCAAACCTAATTAAGGATAGAGGGCCAGGGCCGTCTGTGGTTCAGGTAATCTTCCTTAGCTTTTTGAGTGTCGAAAGGGAGTGAAGGATCCATGGGTTAGTGATCTCTCTAACTACGGTTGGAGGTATATTAGTCAGAACAGCCCACAGGGCCCATTTCCCGACTGCAGCTTCTTCTAGGTGGTACCAACCGGAGTCAATCCAGCGTTTTGTCCAAGAGCACAACTGTGCACCCCTTGCTGCCAGGAAATAAAGGTAAAAATTTGGGAGGGCCAGACCCTCCATTTCCCTGGGGGTTTGCAATATCCTCCTGGCCAACCTTGTTTTTTTCCTGTTCCAAATAAAGTTCTGAACTTCCTTCTGTAGGTTTACCCAGTACTGTCTAGGAGGTTGTATTGTAAGGGTTTGAAACAGAAATAAAAACCTAGGCAGAGCATTCATTTTAAGAGTTTGTGATCTGCCTTAGAGGGACAGGGGAAGGAGCCGCCACCTGGCTATATCTGCCTTTAAGGTCTGAAATAACTTAAAGTAATTATTTTTATACAAAAGGGAAAGATCGGTCGAGATATATATATACCAAGATATTTAACAGTGTTTTTCTTGGCCCAGGCAAAGGGGAAGGATTTCTTGAAGGATTCGGAGGGGCTTCCACTCAGGATTATTGTTTCAGATTTTGAAAGGTTAATTTTTTAACCTGCCAATGTTCCATATTCCTCCAGGGTCCGAATTAGGGCAGGGACTGAGGTTTCTGGCTGTGATAGAAAAAAGAGAGAGTCATTTGCATACAGTGCTGTTTTCTGGGTGTGGCCCTCTACCTCTATGCCTCGAATCAAAGGGTTTGCCCTTATTTCTAAGGCTAGTGGTTCGAGTGACAAAGCAAAGAGGAGTGGGGAGAGGGGGAAACCCTGTCTTGTACCCCTCATAAGGGGGACTTTCTCTGAGAGGTGCCCATTGAACTTCACTCTAGCCTCTGGAGCCTTATATAGAACTTTGACAGTATTTATGAACTTCTCCCCCAGGCCAAATCTTTTTAAAGTTTCTCTTAAAAACACCCAATTGACCCCATCAAACTCCTTCTCAGCATCCATACTAATAGCTAGTTGAAGTTGTTTGGTGTTCTTATGTGCTGAAATAACGTTCAGCAGGCGTCAAATGTTATCCTGTAAAAAATCTGCCTAGATAAGGCCCGTTTGATCCTTATATACTAAGGAGCCTATTACTTTCTGGAGACGATCGGCCAATATACCAGTAAAGACCTTTAAATCCACTGGTAGCAGTGAGATAGGTCTGCAAGATTTACAGTTCTCCGGGTCTTTATCCAGTTTCAGAATCACAGAGATTTGGGTGAGATTCCAAGATATGGGGGTTGCCCCCTCTCCCCCCCCCAACTCATTGTATGTGTCTAGTTAGATTGGAAAAAGAGGATCTAGAAAGGTCTTATAGAATTTTGACACATAACTGTCCATCCCAGGGGCTTTCCCATTTTTTAAAGTCTTAATTTTCTGAATAACTTCTGCTGCTGATATGGGAGCTTCTAGGTCTTTCCTTTGCATCTCCGAAAGGGTGGGGAATTGAAGTTTGTTAAGAAAAGAAAAAATCTCTTCTTCATGACTTATGTTTCTCTCTGTACTATAGAGGGCAGAGTAAAATTGTTGGAATTAGGCTGTAATTAAAGGGGGGGACCAAATTGTGCTACTTGTCCCCGTTGCTTTAAGTTTAGGGACCGCTCTAGAGGCTCTCTTTCCGCAACTGCCAGGCCAAGATTTTCCCAGCTCTATTTCCATGTTCATAGAACTTCTGTTTGGCATAGATTAGGTGTTTTTCTGTTTGATGATCTAAAATCTTATTCAATTTAGTTTGAGTCTTAGCCAATTTCTTCCCACACCTCTGGTCTAGGGTCTCCTTATGGGTCCTTTCTAACTGGGATATCTTTGTTTCCAGTTCTATTCGTTCTTTGATCATCGCTTTTTTGTGTTTCGATGCATAGGTGATTATTATTCCCCTTAAATAACATTTTAGAGCATCCCATCTGACTCCTGCCCATGTATCTTCCCTTAAGTTCACCTCTAAATATTGATTGTTGTATTAATTGTTTAAATTCTATATGGTTTAGCAAACTGACGTTCAGACGCCAGATAGTTTCAGGAGGCTTTTGGGCCAGGGTCATCTCCAAAGAGTCTGGCACATGGTCAGATATTGAGATGGATCCTATCTCAGCTCTAAACACAAGGGGCAGTGTGTTAGCTGTAATCAGCCAGCGGTCAATATACATTTTGTATTTGGGGGAATAAAATGTGTAATCCCTGTCCCTGCGGTGGATAAATCTCCACGCATCTAATAAGGAGAGTTCTGAGCATACTCTAGTTAGGACCTTACTAGATCTGGCAGGGCCTATAGAGCAAGACCCTACTCAGTCTAGACCTAGATCTGTCACTGTGTTAAAATCACTGCCAATAAAGATTAGCTTGTCAGGGTCTTGAACTGTTTCTGTTAAAATTTTAGTCAAAAAGGACACCCTTTTTTGTTCATCATTTGGAGCATATATGTTCAGGAAGATACACTTCTACCCTTTAAGTTCCCCCTCTATCCTCACAAATCTACCCTCTGGATCAATGTCCACTTGAGAGATGGTGCAAGGGGTGTCGCTTCTGATTAAAATAGCTGTACCTCTCTTATTTGTTTGTTGTGTACATTCTGCCGAGTACACCTCGCCCACCCAACCTCTTCACAAGTTTATATGCTCAGTCTGACTCAAATGGGTCTCCTGTCAGAAAGCTATATTCACTCCCTGTCTTTGTAACTCTTTTAAAATTCTGGCCCTCTTGACTGGACTGTTTATGCCTCGGACGTTCCAAGATATCAATTTAAGATCTACCATTTAAAATAGTAAGTAGGAGTCCATATCTGTTTCAAGTATCCAGGAGCCTGTACCAACCAATTAAGTGAAAAACGTAAACCATTAACTTATTAAACCAAATTAACTTATTTACAAAACCTCCCTTAAAAGTTATGGGAGGCATTTGAGTAGCTTCAAGGTGTCTTTATTCCCAATTCCACCCCTCAGGAAACCTTCTATGAGGTGTGGTAGGAGACCAAAATGTTTCGCTCTCCCCATCAGGGAGTATCCCCGCCCTTATAATCTGTGGAGCCCCCGACTGGGATGAATCCAGTTGCCTAGGTGACTGTCGGACTGTCCTCCATTTGCCACCAACAACAAATTGTTTAAAAACTTTAGGAATAATGTTGTGGGAGAATATATGCCTAAGGAGGATCGACCAGGACCCCCTGAACTTGGCCAAGGAGGATGCCCTCTCCTGGACCCGCCTCATTGGCAAACCCCCACCCCAAACCTGGAGTGGAGGCACCCACCATGGCCCCTCCAGGAGAAGGGGGAGAAACCTCATCCGCCTCCGTCATCGGGCGCCACACATCACTTTGTCAGCCGCCCTATGGGCTGCAACATAGGCTTCCTCCTGCAACTTCCAGAGAGAACCCCAACCTGTGCGAACACTGAGGGACCCCTATTTATCCCATCTTCTCCCCCTTCTATTTTCCACCCCTAAAGGGGAATAAAAATACATTGTGTCAGAGCCCGGACCACTCTGTTTCCTCAGGCTTGAGCCACTATCAACAAGACTGTCTAAGAGGAGGGAGTTAGGTGCGTCCTCCGACACTACCTCTATCCAACCCCTGAAGTTATTACATAGTATCACTTCTGAACCTGACATGGAGAGCTTCTGTAAACCATCCAGTTATTTAGAACTTGGGTCACATGGCTCCAGAGTAATGCTCGTACCAAAGTGGGGCACCTCTTTTAATGTCCACTATCTGGTGGAACTCTCCACGGCTACTAAAGGAAATGTTAATTCCATCTTTGTAGCGGTAGTGGCAACCCAACAATTTGAGCAAGATGGCCATAAAAGGCCAACAGTCTCCCCTCCCCCCAGCCAGGGACGGCCCCTGCGCCCGTCCCCCCCTTCATATGATCCATCTGAATAAACTCTGTTTTATATTTTAATGTGTATGTAAATTCAAATTTTATATGAATTCAGACCCTACATCCACAAGACCTTTCCCGATAAGGACTTGAGAGCCTGCAGTAGAGGGAAATTGGGAATACATGCTACTTGCTATGTACCGTACTAATATTAGCTTCCCTCTGACAATGCCACTACTCTGTATCTAAGATACAGTTAACTAAGAGGCGGGGGGCAAGTACATGAAGCCCAATTACTCCCTTGCCACCACCTTGCATTTCGTCTCCCGCTCTAACTCAGTTAAGGTCTGGCTCATAAGGGATAAAAAAGACGATGTGCATGGAAGTCCATATATTCTGAAACCGGAGTCCTCCAGATACAAATTTGGCTGTGGAGCAGGAGAAACGAAAGTAGACAAAAGGAAAAAAACAGGTCATAGTGCTTATGAGGATATACTCATCCGTTCACAGAAGAGGACGAGTCCTCCATCCAAGCTTCTACAGTTTGAGGTCTAAGGGTGGATGCGGGCTGGGGGGAGCGATTTACTGCAGATACTGTCCCACGCCAAAATAAAGTCCCCTGTGTACCGAGATAGAGCTCCTCCCATTCCCTTCATTTGCCACAATTTTTTTTCAACACAGCTGTACGGTGGCCGTCTGCGCTCTCTAGTGGAATCGCTATGCCATGCTGCTTTGCCCAACTACAGGCCTCTGATAATTCCTGGAATCTCTGCCATCCTAGATGTAAGTACTTTTATCTTGGCTGGGTATTCAAGTTGTGCCAAGAAGCCCACTTGCCTGATTAATTTGACAATGTGAAATGCTTTCTGACGATGAGCAAGTGTTTGAGGGGCATAATCTTGAATGAAAAAGAGACGCGTGTCCCCAAACAAGATTTGTTCTTTATCCCAAGCTGACCTGATAACCTCTTCTTTTGTTCTAAAGTCAATAAAAGCCAATATTATTGAGCCTGGGAGGGCCTTTGGGTCTTTTGGCTTTGGTACCAGTGTGCGGTGAGCGCAGATTATGCCCAGATCCTTGTCCTTGTCTATGTCCAGTAACTCTTTCAGCAGGCTGTCGATAAATTGTGGCATAGGACCGGATTCAGTTCCCTCAGGAAGGCCATGTATTCTTATATTATTATGCCTGTTTCAGTTTTCTAAGTCTTCCAGCTGCTCTTGTAACAGCAGCTCTCAATGGTGCAGATCCCTCAATGCTGCATTATGAACATCCGTAACCTTCGAATACTCTGTCACCATTTCTTCTAACGGCTCGGCAGGTTAAATCCACAATGTTTTCTCTGTCTTCCGATGCTTTTTGTTCAATTCTGGTAAGAGTATCACAGATTTGCTGCAAAGTGCTGCACAGCGTCTTAGAGGTTATGGTGAAGTCTTCATCCAGCTCTTTGGAAGAGACAGGAGATTGCTGTATTAGATCCGAAATTTCGTCCCGCAGTGCGGCCTGTGTCTGTGCGCTCCATGCTGGAAATTTCAACTTAGGATAAGAATCGGAGGTAGATTCTTTATGCTTCAGTTTTGGTGGCATATTAGATGGTCAGTAGCGGGTTCAAACATAGTAGAAAGTTCAGGCTTTGAGTTAGATTCTGATGGATCTTCTTTTTGTTTGTCGGGAGGTTTCTGATCAAACGTCCATCCCACAGGCAACCAGAACTAGAAGTCCAGTTAATTTATTTTTAGTGGTAGTCTTATGCTTCCATGAATCAAAATCTGGAAGTCATTCCAATTTTTTGGAAGTCAAAATGCTTCCTGGATCTCACAATTTGGAAGCCAGTATTCTAGACAGATCAATTTATGGATGTTAATACAAACATTGGTGGTAAAATACAATTTCTTTTAGAAAAATCTCGCATTTCTTGGCTTCTGTGACTTTACTTTTGGAAGACATCCAATTCAGTTTTTTTTTTATTTGAAGGTCAATGACTTCCTCCCTATTTATTTTGGATGTTTCTGCCCTATTTTTGGAAGTTGAATACACTGTACTCCCAAAATGGAGTTAACTGAAGCCCTGCCAACATGCACAAAAAAACTCCCTGCACACAGCCAAAGGACAGAATAAAATGCAGGTATATACAATTATATTGTCAACACTATGGGCTCGATTCTAAAATGATTTAGAATGCTGCAAACCCTGGGTATGCCGAACACATGGCGCATGGGGCTTGTGGCATTCCCCTGTCAGCAATTGGGCTTCTTGATCCTGTGCGCCATTTGTCCCATGTTAGATCAGCTTTTTCTGGTCTAACGTTGGCAACTATTTTACAGGGGTTTGTGCCAAATATTTGGTGCAGTTCGCCATACAAAGGTTAAAGTGTTTCAAATGTGTGCAACCTTTTAGAAGATGGCACAAGGTGCACCAATGTGTCCAGCACAGTGCAGGGTTTGACGCAAGGCTTGTGCAAGCCCTGCTTCAACTTTCGAGATTCGAGCCCTATACGTTCCGGCACTAAGGTTGATTATAGGGGTGAGCAGGAAAAAAGAAGCAAGCTGATGGGGAGGCATTACTGTAAGGGGACAGCAAGTCAGGAAATGTTTTTTTTTTTTTTGAGGGCACAATCAGCAGTTGCAGGCGCTAGTGAGGCACAGTAGTTGTGCATGGCCTTTTTAAGCTTTCAATGGTTCTAAAGGCATTGATATTGTCTGGGAGCCAATTCCAGCTGGTCAGGACATTAGTGATGAAGTCTTTATCTTCAGTGTGTTCTGGGGATGTAGAGTAGGTACCTGAAAAAAGACATGAGTTGATATGATGTGTTTGCCATGGTTAAGAAGTTGCTTAGATAATCAGGACGGAGACCATGGATTTGTTTATAAATTGAAGAGACAGGTTTGATCTCCCTTCTCCTGTGTGGGTGGGAGAATGGCTAAATTGTTCTCTAAATATACCAACTCCGGGGGGGGTGGACCTCAGGGAGGGGGCGGCGAATTTCACTATTTGGCACCCTAATGATGGGTGCACTGCCGCTGGCACCCTGAACTGGTACAGTGGCATCAACTTTGGGTAGTATAGTTGAATGTTAACCTATAAACTTAGCTTCTGTATTCGAATGTGGGTAGAAGGGATTCATGAAGTATCAGTTTTCTCAATAGCTTTTGGTCTACGCAGACAGTAAGGTATTTAAGGGCAGTGACATTTTCCATTGGAGGTCTCGTAACAAATATGATACATAGTGAATTGTTAAGAAGGGGTTTTCCAGTGAAAATTCTTCTAAAGAAGGCTAGTTGATTCATTGCAGGATTCAGTCCATCACATTATCTTCTGACACCAGAATCCTGAATCCAAATTCTGACTCCTTTCACGTACATGAAATAAATTTTTTTGGTTTCAGCTGAGTCTTTACTGAAAAAGTGAACAATATTGATTCAGGTAAAACTGATAATGTGCATGGGTTGGTAGATGTAAAAAGAAATTGCTTTAGAGTTACATAGCATAAATCTGATGGGGAATAATCCCAGAGTGATAAATTGTACTGATTCTAAATATATATTTTATGTAGACCCCATGAAGAAGAAAGTATGTGTTGTCATTTTTTTCCTGCTTGCTTTATGTCAGCTGTAATACAGTTTAGGAGATTAATTTTCCTTTTATAGCTCATTAACTGCCAGTGCAACACAGGGCCTTCACTAGCTAAGGTGCCTGGCAAGCATTTTTATTCTTTAGTAACTGGGTAAGGCCCACTATGCGTAATGCCTGTTTTCAGGGGTGACCGGGGAGCACTGGGGAGCTTAATTAACTTGTTGAGGGTCACACAGTATGCTAGTGGAGATTGTGGGAATGAAACACAGGTCTACTGAAAGTACCAAGATCATTCATGGCTCATTACTCTAACCACTAGACTATACTGCCAGCCCAGTGTGGGGATTGCTAAATATGAAAAACCTGCCCCCACCGCTGCATACTGCAGCCTATATCCAGGGTGATGGAACAGTGAATGCTGCCTTCCGCATTAGCAATATGAACCTTACTTTAATGCTACAATGCATGCTGTACATTCTTACAAATGCAAGTTTTTATGTTCATTGTGTGCACTCGCAGCCAAACATTTTGTTAGGAAAGTGGATTTTGAGAAGTGTAACAGCATCAGTCCAATGCAGAGCAGTCTGCAATGGGCTTGACCATGTTATTACCAATCATCAACCAGGCTGATCATGACATTGTTCTAGCTTGGTGGGTAGAAAATTCATATACTTTGAAGGAGAGAGATGTCCAAATCAGAGGGCAGCACTTTCCTTGATCTGCATAAGGCCGCCCAACAAGTGCAGCTGATCTGTTATGATCAGCCTGTTGCAGTTCTCCACCCCCATGTCATCCCTGGTACTGTATGAACAAACTCCCAGATGTGAATGAGTGGGATTGTATTTTTGACATACAAGCCGTGCTATTCAATTCAAAAGGAGATGGCCTGGGAAGAAAAATATGACAAACATGGTGTCTCACTTAGCAAATGAAGTTACTGACTTGGCGCCGAGTTCACAGCTATCTGACTGAATTCTTTGAACAACAGACTCATGAGACTGAAATAAAAATGAGAAACAACACACACTTAGATGGCTAAGCACAGAAACCCTGTGCACCATGGGTTTAAGGCAACCATAAAGCTATTTTAATTTACAGGTGACCAACAACAGAAATAAATGCCCACTTCACTTGCACTCACCCCATGGCCATGAGTAACCCTTCAGTAGTACCGTAAAGCATGTTTATTCCATCCATGGAGGAGACTACGTACTTTCCCTGAAACATCCATTATCAGTCAGTAGCAGTAATTAGGTAGTCCACCTTTTCACTCCACAGAGCAAACCATAATTTTTTTTTTGATTTGTTAGGAAATGCCCTCCGCCCGGCAAAGGAAATGTTGTGGATTTTGGTCATGGTGTTGGGAATTCCTTTCTTAATTTTTGTAATGTAATGCACTCCTAGAACCTGCTGTGTTTTACTGTGCGGTGGCAAACATTAGAGGAACCCACAAATGCTTTTATCTTTTTATAGCTTCATTTTGATGTAACACCCTAAAATATTATGAGCTGAGGGTAAGGAATCAAAGCATGCCATAATGCAAGACTTGAGTGTCAGTGTCCCACATTTGGGTGATAGAAGGTTGCAGCCTAGCAGAATTGAGCAAAAATCATTCAACAATGAAAACATGAAAATTGGCCTATAGGTAGATTTTTGTATACTCTTTCATATAAGAGCAGAACACAACTGATCCAGCAATGTTTAGGGGTTGAAAATGTTTTTTCTTTAATTATATAGTGCAACATAATTTTGCAAAAATTATTCAGAATGTGCTAAATGCATGGACATTGAACCTTCAGTAGTTTATGTCTTCTTTAAGATAAAGCAGGACACACACATGATCTAATGATATTAAGGGGGTCAAAATGCAGTTAATGTTCAACTACATGAAAAACACTGTCAGTATGCTTACATTTGACTCATTGGTCCACGAATATGTTTCCAGATTATTACAAATTGTACCAAATAACCTTTTGTACTTTCCATCACTACTTTAAACCAAGCATGCAGACTTTTGGTGTGAAATAAATCTTGAATTGTGTGAAAAAATGTTCAAAAGCATTAAACAATTTGAAGTATATGAATAACTGTGATGTAGAGATGTGCTATCATCTAAAGGCAAGCAAATGTTCATTATGTTATCTTTAGAAATATGTATTACAGATATGTCTTTAAAGGTAAACCTTTAAAAAGATTGCTTGAAATGGTACTGAAATGGAAACGGGATATGTTTACAGTCATTGTCTCACAAAAGTGTACGTCACACAACATTCTGTGATCGCACATAATCAGGTTACACAATGTCAGTATTAAATACCTGTTACAGTTAAGGGATGAATGAAATTAAAGTTCTCATACTTGTTTAGAAATGACCGAAATACTTAGTTATCACTATCATTGTCTCTGTAGTATGATCCTGCACAAGCACACAGATCAGTACATGGAAGTGAGGCATTGAAACATTCGCATGGTGGTCAGCAAGCCTCTCTGCAACCACATTTGATCAACTCTTTGCATGATTTAGCTGCCCCTGGAAGGATTGTCCAAATGGGGCTGCAGTCAACTCTTGTTGTGCCACTAGTGTTTCCCCCAGCAATGACCTCCCTGAAATGCAGCTCTTTTTGCATGCTCCGCTAAGGCAGCCTGAGTTGGAGGGATGTGTTCCAACTATTTTCCTTTTGCAGACATCTGCTTCCTTGCCTAGTTTACATGTTGGCACTCGCTGGTTCTGTCATAGAGGAGAACAACAAACCTCTCAAGCCCTTTCATTATTTCCTCAGAAATAGGCATGGGTGCATGGTACAGGTTGAGAAAAACTTCTGTAACAGATGGAAAAGCTCTCCATATTTCCCAAGCTGTTGTCTTCCCTATACCACTGAATGCTGACACTGTATCACACCCCAATGTTAGTGATAACTAAATGTTTTGGTAATTTCTGTAACCAAGTATGAGAATCTTAATATCAGTCATCCCTTAACTGTAACACATATTTAATATTGAAATTTTGTAACTTGATTATACAAACATATGACTATGTCAGCAGATTTAGGCCACTAGATTTATTGTGTTTGCTCGAGCTCGGCTCACAGATGAGAAGTTGCTGCTGTACACCCCTACTCCCAGTGCCTCCCTCCCTTCTAAGGTCTTCTTCCAGTGTTCCCCCATTGTCCCCCACCTTTCTCACCTATACCTTCCATCTGTACCTGTCCCATCCTCTCTTAAAGCTCCCCACTGACCCCAGTAAGACCACCTTCTCCGGCAATGCGTTCCATGGCAACACCACCCTTTCTGTAAAGTAGTGCCTTGTCAGTTCCTTTCTAAATTCCCCCCTGCCAGTTTCATGCTGTGTCCCCTTATGGTTCCTTCCCCCCTCAGTCTATACAACCCCTCTGTTTTAACAGTGTTGATACCTTTCAAGTACTTGAAAGTCTCAGTCATGTCTACCCTGATTATGTGCGATCACAGAATGTTATTTGTGTGACATACACTTTTGTGAGATAATGATTGTAAACATATCCTGTTCTTAACATTCCCAAGCAATCTTTTCAAAGGTTTATCTTTAAAGATACATCTGTAATACATATTTCTAAAGATAACATAATGAATGTTTCCTTGTCTTTACATGACAGCTCATCTCTACATCACAGTTATCTGTATACTTCAAATTATACAATACAGGGCTGGTGCAATGGTAAAGCTACCGTTTGCGTAGCTGGTGACCGGGTTTGGGAATGAGCCTGGGTCATCTGAGGACCAGCCTGGGGAGGGAGGGAGGAGGATTGAGAATCCCAGGGGACACTCTCCAAGGTTGCTTTACTGCCATCTGGGTGACCACAGGTGGCAGTGCAATCAGGGATGCCAAGAGGGAGGGAAGGATGTGGGCTGTGGTCTGGACTGGCAGCACATTACAGTGTGTGCATGTCTCCATGGACTCCCTTTCATGCTACCTTCCTCGGGGCTTAGGAGTTAACTAAGACGAACCCCACCCTCATGCCTCAGAACCTCTTGGACTGGTCCTGGCCCTGGGCATGGCCACCGCAGGAGTGCTGTGTTGCAGAACCATCCCTTGGACAGCCAAACCACAAAGGGGTAAACTTATGGGATTGATGTCCTGCAGTGGAGTGTGTCCTGGTGTCGGAGGGGTGGTCCATGGGTAATGTACTACCGGGGAGCAAAAACTATTAACTAAAAAAAAAATTGTACAATACTTTTGAGCATTTTTCCACATGATACAAGATAATTTCACACAAAAGGTTTGCATGCTTGGTTTGAAATAGTGACTTAAAGTATAAAAGGTCATTTGGTGTAATCTGTAATAATCTGGAAACATATTTGTGGACCAGTGAGTCACATGTATGCAGATTTTTGGCGTTGTCCACGTAATTGTACATTATCTGTATTTTGACCTGCTTAATATCATTAGATCATATGCCTCTGACTTTTATTTTAAAGAAGATTTAAAAATCTACTTATGTTCCAGTTTTCATGCTTCTTCACATTTTGAATGATTTTTGCAAAATTCTTATAGCCTATATTTATAAGTAAAAAGCCAATCTACAACCCCTAAAACTTGCTAGATGACTCATATCCTGCTCTTTTAGGAAATAGCATATACAAATCTACATATGGGCCAATTTGCATGGTTTCTTTTTTAAATTTTGAACAATTCTTGTACTGTTTTGACCTTTCCTACTAGACTGTTGAGAGTTATGCATTGATGGAAATGACTGCAGCAAAATCAGGGAGTTGAGAGGTATGGTGTAGTGCTATGAAACTAAGTTATAAAGACACCATTAATTATAGGCTCAGTTCAGTTCCATTTTTGAGTCTGTTTTTTTTTTTTAATCAGAAAATGATTTCCACACCAGTGCACACATGTATGCAGGGCTTATTTCATTTTGGAAACACATGAATTCAAAAAATAACGTAATTAAGGGGTCAGGAAAAATGTGACTTCCACATGAAGTGGGGCTGGTTAGAATAACAAGCTGTGCATGAGCTTGGAACATCCAGGAGACCTAGGTTTGATTCCCTCAACTTTGACTTGCATACTGTGTCATTCTGAACAAATCACTTAACCTCCCCAGTGCTTCTGGGTTGCCCCTGAAAACAGGCACTTGTGCCTAGTACACCTATGTGGTTACCAAAGAATAAAAAAAGGAGGCAGGTGAAATTGATATGGGCTTTCAAAATATGGGACTCGGGAAGTTTGTTTATTCTTTGGTAACTGGGTAAGACCCACTAGGCACAAGTGCCTGTTTACAGCAGCGACCTGGGTTACTGGGGTGGTTAAGTAACTTGCACAGTCACACAGTATGCAAGTGGAGGTTGTGGGCATTGAGGCCAGGTCCACTGGATGTACCAAGCTCATTCACAGCTTGTTACTCTAACCTCTAGGATATATTGTATTTTAAAGCAGCAGTATCTGTTAGTCGACCACAAATTTCATATTTAGGCTTTTTTTTTTTTTTTTAGCAAAAATGTAATTTTGTTACCCTTAGATTTATCATCCAAGAATGTTGAGTTTTTTTAGATATGTTTGAAATGACTTGTGTTACTAAATTCTGCAATGAATGACAAGTCAATAAAGAAATTAAAGATGCATGCCACTGTTAATTTTGAAAAAGCTCTTCCCTTGAGGTTACGTTTCAACTGCACATTCAAGAGTTCTACTGTGCATGTATTAGTATGGTTGTAGCCCACATTCTGATGGTAAGCAGCACTGCCTCACACCAAGATGTATAATTTATCTTTAGTGGGCATACGAGCAAGCAGAAACCTGTAAAAACTTTAAAATCACACAGCTTTATTCAGGAATGAAATAAAATGAAAATAAAAAAATAGATATTTTATTGCTTTTGCCAGACATACAATATTACTTAAAAAAACTGAGATATTTTTTCAACCAAAAATATGTAAGCCATAAAACACGATGTAGTAGTGGTTGTCATGGGTTAATGCATGTCCAGGTGCGTACTGAGGCACAAGGCAGTTGTGCCGAGTGCCTTCAGCACCTAGAAGTGCATTAACCGATAATAGCCACCACTCCGCAGTGTCTTATTGTGCTTATAAAATAGGTCCCATGCTACAAAATTTGATTCTACCCAAAATAATGAAAAAAGAAACACAAACCCAAGTAATTTATAGTTTTTTTATGATTAAAAAAAAATAGTCCCTAATAGACCACTATGTGGTGCTGTTGCAAAATGGTTCCTAGTAATTGTTTTATTTATATATTGATGTGTACAGTTACAGTTGTCTTTTATGAGATAAGAAAGTTATCACCTGCTGGTTTGGGTAAGAGGACTATGAAACGAAGTTGAGTGGTTCTGTCAGCCCAAACCAGCACGAGATAAACTTATCTTGTAAGAGATGACCGTAACTATACATATTAATATATTATGAAGCAGTGGAACTGCCTCCAGCTCAAAACAACAGTTTAGAATACAAGTTTTGCTGAGAATGTTCGATTTAGTTGAAATCTGAATGCTGGTCTCCCCTGATCTTTAGAGACAGAAGTGGTACATTCCATGAGTGGCCATTACGCTGCTACAGTACTTCGAGCATTCTCAGCAAATATTATTCTAAACTATTATTTTGGTCTTCATAATATATTAATACAGTTTCTCCCTTATTTGGTCTCATCTCTCCCTCCCTCTTTGGAGCAAGTCCACATCAGAGCATTACTACCATCTGCTGACTGACTGCACTCTGTGTGAAGGATGCCTACACCTCACTCCACTAGACTTACTACACTTCGTTCTCTACTCCAATTGGTAACCGACTCCGAAATAATAGAGGCCAAATTTGTGCTGTGCTGCTGCATGCCACTGGACCTCTTTCAGGTAGGTAAGACTGAATGGGGGACAAAAGTCAGTCACTGCTGTGGAATTCAGCTGTCTGATGGAGCAACTGTAAACTGGAAAAGGGGTACTGTAGTGCTGTCCTCTGATTGGTAGAGGCAGTTCCACTGCTTTATAATACTTTCAAAAATCATTTAGTTTTACAGTATTTAAAATAGTTATAAGTTTGGCATGAGTACTGCTTTATTAGGTGATGCTTGTGTTTATTTAGGTCTGTAGCAATCAATCAATCACTTTATTTAACCAGGCATAAACACCGTTGAGCAAGCTCATTTTCAAGGTGATCCTGGGCATTAATACAATGCAGTACACTTCATAAGATTACAATTATGATGGACAATGGTGCAAAAAAAAGAAACATTGTGAAGGTGCCGGTCAATATGGGCCTATACATACCGGTCAACATAATTAACATGCAAAGGTACATAATGATAAGCTTTACTGAAATGAGAAGAGACAACAATCCCATATAGTCTCCGCTATGTAAGAGCTCAGACCTAAATGATAAAAAATAAGGAGGTATTAAGGAATAGGGTAGAAATTGGGGTGAGAGTAGGCAGCCAAAGGGAGGCTAGAATAGGTAAAAGGTAGAGAATAGGCAGGGCCATCTTGGATTAAGGGAACTAGGCTTGTAAGTCCTAGCTTTCTGTTGTTAGGAATGGGTGGATGAGCTACTTAGGCATAGGATTTGAGAGTGGCACCCGGGGCTTAGGGGTCATCGGCATCTGAAACAGTTGCATGATTCCTTCAGATAATCCATTAATAGAGCTTTGAATGTGAAAATGCTTGGAAGCGAGGATAATTGTAATGAGTCTTGCATAGTGTTCCAGAGTGATGGAAGTGAGAAGTGTATTGCTGCTGAGCCAAGGGTAGTTTTCACTCTAGGAATCTGGAAGCAGATTAAGGAGAAGCGTCTCAGGCCATAGGAACCTTTAGCCCCTTTGAAGATGTTCGAGATGTATGCAGGGAGGTTATCAGATAATGCTCTTAAAAACCAGAGGAGAGCATTCCTTTTTCTTCTAGTTGAGAGTGAGGTCCATCCCAAAACCTGGTATAAACGACAGTGATGTGTACTACGGGGTAGATTTAAGATAAATCTTAAAGCCCAGTGGTAAAGGATGTCCAGTTTGTTTAGCAAACCCCAGTGTGAGCAACTGACAGAGCAAACAATTGAAGTTTGGCTGAAGCACGATGCAGCATGCTATCATGGTAATGGAGGCAGCACATATTACATTGATTGAATAGCGCTGTTCATGAGCAGTGCGACAAAGTAATTAGATGAACATTTTTTACTTCTTTTCTTTTTTCTTTTTGCTTATTGTACTGTGCCAGCACACAGGTGAGGTGGAGGCAAGCATTTGAGGGGGATTTGGACTGCAAGTCAGAGGAGGGGGGAGCCAGTGAGGTTTCAAATAGCACAATGAGGTATGAGTGACAAAACAATAGAAAAAAAAGAGCTCTTTCACAGTAATTTAATTTTCAGTGAGAGACCAATGCAGGAGTGAGAACAGGGATTGCATAGGTAGATATTCAACAGTGGTGGTGAGTGAGTTAGTGAGGGAGAGCAGGAGGGGGTAATATGCGGTTGAGTGAGTGAGAAGTAGGTAATGACAGCACAGATTAGAACAGTCACCCTACAGATCCCTCTGTGCATTTTATACCTAGACCGAGCGCCATGCTGCATTATCTTAATCTGTATATGTAACAGTCAGCTTGGTAATTTATTTTGTGCTGTCTCTTTATCTTGTAACACATGAGACCCATATTCATGCTCTCTCTCTCTCTTTCTCACCTCTGACTATTAATGGCTACTTCTCTGTCTGTGCCACACTCGCAAACACTTATGTCAGATGTTCATGAAGGAAATAGCCTTCACGAATGTACAAACTGGCCCGCCTTCAGGAACATGTGATCTGGCCATTTGTTAAGAGTATGACACATGGACAGTACGTCCTTTACTGCCACTACATTGATGAGGACAGTGGAGATGTGCTACTGTTGACTGTTTTTATTTTTATAACTTTTATGGTGTGCTGCTGTTTGGCTTGAGGGATGACTGGTGAATTGGAGCTGCAGCACCGAGATCAACTCACAATTCTGAGAGCGTTTCCGTGGGAGGTAGTCAGCGCTGTGGTCTGCTGACACAAGGAGGTGAGTTTCAGTATTTCAGTTCAAAAATGTCTGCTTTATAGTTTTTTAATATACAATACTATTACATTTTAACATGCACTTTTGTGGGTATTAAATCTAAAGATCTTGCTTTTAATTAAGAATGTATTTACATACACTCCATTCATTATTTAAGATAGTAGGACTTTCTGCTTGAGTATGCATGTTATCTGCTTCTGCTGACATATGATCTTGGAAGGCTTTTCGGTAGTAGCAGACTGGTAGAATCTGGTTCCTTCATTTCAATGTATTTTATTTTTTTTTTAAAGGGATTTTAAGCCAATTTTTTTTATGTATGATCTGAGTGTTAATAGAATGTGATTCTCTAAACAGCTGGCATATGCTTCCGAAGAAGGACTTGGTTGGTCCGAAAGCTTAGGCACCATTTTCTTTTTGAAACATCTAAGTTGGTCTAATAAATGGGATCAAATCATTTGCTTCTGGATCTGTTCTTACGAGGACCAATACAGCAACTAAACTACTTCTGTAGTTAAACATGGTAAATTGATTAATGTTGTGGTTTACAGTGTTGGTATGTGGTATGGTGATCATTGTGAGTTGCTTGTGGGGTTGTATACTGTTGTTATTAATGTATGGAAGCTGCTGATTAAAGAGCTGTGTGGCCCTGTAAGTCAGAGTAACTATACATTGGGGACTGGAGGCCTAGTATATAAAATGCTAGGACAGGGGGAACAAAAAACAACGATGGTATGTTTTTGAGTGTTTTTGTTTAACAGTTTTTGTCTTTACTATTATGTAGGGGCTGTGGAGATTTTAAACATTTTAATTTATTTTTTATAGTTATGGTATGGCAGGGATATTATGAATTGTTATTGTAAAAACATGGCTGTCAGAAATCTTTTTCCAAACTATTTTTTTTCTGGCAAGTACAGATATCAATGTGCATGCTGCATCTTGGCTGCTGAAAGGGTTCCCAATCTGGTGGTTGTCACCCCATAAGACATGGGATTCTGAACCCTCTTGGCCACGCAGGATGCAGGAAATGCCGTACCGATTCTGTAATGTTTGCTTTGCTTCCAGACAACTGAAATGACTTCTAAATTTGTTGCCATGGAAGTGTTTCACTTCCACAGACAAAAGAATTATCAGAACCCCTATATGGTAGGCTTGATGAGCTAATATTACCATGTTTTTCAAGATGTGTCTGTGGCCAAATTTATTTTTGGTGTCAAGTGATCACTTGCAATGCCTCTAGCTATCATGTATACTCTTTTGTGCAGATTTTAAAGATTGTTAAGTTTAGTGTATGCAGGTCAGCTGTGGTGAGGACTGAGTGTGTGGCATCGTCAGCAGAATATAGTGTCATTTAACATATTTCTTATACAGCTTTCCAACCCCCACTTCCAAACACATACACAGGGACATGATGTCTTGCACAGATTTTTATGCTCACTGTGTGCACATGCAGCAAACATTTTGTTAGAAAGTGTGTTTTGAGAGGTATGAGTGTCAGTTCAGTGCAGAGCAGTCTGCAAGGGGCTCATCATTGTCACACCAATCATCATCCAGGCTGATTATGACACTGTTCTGGCTTGGTGGGTGGATACTTCGTGTACTTCAAAGGAGAGAGCTGGCCCAAACATAGAGTGTCTCTTTCCTTTGATATACATAAGGCCACATAGCAAGCACAGCTAATCTGTAATGATCAGCCTGCTGTGGAGCCTCCCACCCAAACCCTACCCATTTTTGTTGTGCAACACCGGGAAGCCCACCCCTGGTGCTGCCAAACATAACAAAACTTCTCCCTCAATCTCTCCTGCCCCTTTCATAATAAAATTCTGGCACAGGGTGCCCAATCCCCCATGCTGGCTGACACACCCCACCCTGCCATTTTGATTGTGATGCACCAGGGAGCTTACCTCCAGTACTGTCAAACATAACACCAACACTGGGGTGCCCAATTCCTAGTGTCAGCACCTGAAGTAAAGAAAACCATCCCTCGTAGATTATTGTAAAAAAAGAAAACCTTCCATCGATGTCTATTGCTGCTCCCCCCCCACCTGATGCTGTCACTCAGCACCCAAATAATGTAACAATGTGAAATAAAAACATCTCTGAAGAATACCTCTTATTTTTTCATTATTCAGTTTATCCCCTGGTCACCAGTGCTGCCCACCTCTGCCTGGTGACCAACCAGATCCATCCATCGCAAGTTTCTGGGAGGCAGGAATATCTGTGTGTGATGCATCGTGGCTGCCAGAAGTGTTCCCAGACAGGTAGTTGTCACCCCTTTAAGGACTTGGAGTCTGAATCTGTTCAGCCAATCAGAATGCAGGAAATTTCCTACCCATTATATATATCACAATGGACATGAGATTCTGTATTGTGGTACCAGAGTAATGACACCACTACTGTGATGTAGTAGCATTCCAATATCACTGCTGTGGTACAACAGCATCAGGAAGTGTATGGATTTCCATACACAACAACACTGAAACATGCATTAAATTCTAACTCCAGAACAGTGCAAGAACTAATGAAAAACTGAACAGGGAGATACGAATATTTTTATGCCACCCCATTACATGTGAAATGGCCTACAGTGAGAAACTGAACAGGGAGATATGAAGAGGCAGCTGCAGGGATATGGATATTCCTTGGCCTCTTCACTCTTATCGTGGAGCCCCAAAAGAGGAGTTTCACAAAGAGATTGTGGACTGTTAGGACAAGCACTGCTTAAAAGGAACCCTTACCGAGGTTCTTTTCTGATACCCCCTGTGCAGACCGACCACACTAAGCAGTTGCCTGCCCAAGAGATGAAATGATCCAATTTGTGACTTTTTTTGGCACAATATTTAATGAATTATTTTCTTTACTAACTAAACATTTCCTTCATTATACCTATGACCAGAAAGCACTGTAGCTCTACCCTCAGAACTGTGTTTGATGAAGCAAAGTGGGGAATGGGCCAGTATGGTGCCTAATGGAATGAGAGTGGAACAAAGAGGAGTTATGTCTAAAGAGGAGATTTTTAAACTTTAAGGTCATTATACATGTGTGGAGTAGTATTACATTTATATACCACCCTGTCACATGTGCAATGGCCTACAAAATTTAAAAATATTATCTTTGGACAGACTCTGCTCCCAAATCCTGCCTTTATTCTGGGGGACTCACTGGGACAGCATTGAAATGGTTTGAGTCCTTCATATTCACGAGATCACAGTGGTTCCTGATGGGATCATTCTCATCATGGCTAGTGGTGGTCAGCTGTGGTGTTCCCCAGGGATCTAGTGTGTCCCCAGTGTTTTTCCTGGTGTATTTGCTACAATTGGGGTAGGTCAACAAGCCAGACGGTGTGTTTTTGCTGTTACACAGATGATACTGAGCTGTACCTGTCCTTTTCGTTGAATGTGTTAGAAGCGGTCTTTGTGCCGGAGCGATGCCTTAATGAAATCACAGACTGGCTGCTCTCCAACTGATTCAGCCTCAACCCAACCTAGATGGACTTCTTTCTGGTGGAATCAGGCATTTGAAGGTCAGCTGTAAGGCATGAGGCATTTGGGTTGCCATCATTAAACAGCACTGTGCTGACAGCTGTGGATAGGATGAAGAATCACTGTGAACTTGAGGCTGACACTGGAAAGTCAGGTGTCAGCTCTGTAGTCTGCAGTGGATGTTTTCAACTCCAAAATATCTCCCAGATTAAACCATCTCTGATGCAAGAAGATCTGGCGATCCTAGTATAAAGGCTTTTGTGATGTCGAGGCTGAACTACTGCAACCCTCCATACCTGGGGCTTTCTGGAGGCTTGCTGTGTTCCTTGCAGTTGGTACAAAGCTGCAGCCAGGTTGATCTCAGGCTCATCATACAGAGATCATGTAACTCCTGCACTGGCTTCCAGTTTGGTGGTGCACTACTTCCAGATTACTTTGTTAATGTATGAAGTCCTGCATCGGTTGGGCTCTGCTATTTCAACAAGTGTTTTGCCAGGTATATAACTAGTTGCTTCAACGTGCTCTGCTCCACTGAGGAATTACTGTTGACCATCCCAAGATGTGTTTTAAACAGTCTGGCAATATAGCTTTCTCAGTGGCAGCCCCAGCAATATGAAACTCCTTGTCATTCTATCTGATGAATTCAACCTTGATGGAGGTGTCTGAAAGGGGCCAGAAAAAGCTCTTTTTGAATCCGCATGTTGCATTGAACCTGAATAGCTATCTGTTTTGTACCTCTGGTTGAATTTTATTATGTGTGCTGTTTAGCTTGTTTTATCTTGATATTTTTAGTTTTATATAAAGTGCCCTGAGCCTTTGTGAATAGGGCGCTTAAATAAAAATTTGCCTCGCCATTCCATTAAGCACCCAGCAGCACTGTTCCTTACTTCACATCATTAATACATTGTTTTTGGATATCGTATTAAAATATATACTTCATTAAAGGGAACATAAACCTTGTTTTCTTATATGTTTTAATAAAATCAGAAATGTGGGGATCTGTTTAGTCATTTAGAATGTCCAGTGTATTGTTCTGTGTTCTTGTTTTGAAATACTATTTTCCATGTTAGGAGTTCTTTATTAATGCTGCTTTTTCCTTATACAATATTTGTATATTTTTTTTTTACATTTTTCATGTGGTGCAGAGCAAATGGAACATTACATTTTTTGCTGCATACAAGTAACCCAGAGCCCATACAAAATGAACACTTGCTGACCTGGCGTTCCCTGTTTTCTTGGGTTAGTCATTGCTTTGAGTTTTCTGGTTGTATGCTGCCATGTACTCAGATGGCAGTGCTCACATCGATCCCAGAGAGAGTATTTCGAGGCCCTCCGGGATCCCATCCTGCTTACGCTGCAGCACCTCATTGGATGGGGTCCCGAGGCTCATGCATGAAATTTCTTAAATGAGTTCAGCTAAATATAGCACCAGATACTAGCAAGAAAGTGAAACTCTGGGAAACTAGCTACTTTTGCAAAATGGGAGCTGAAAAGTACTTTAAAAGTTATCGGAAAGTGGAGCCGTAATACTGGGCATGTGCTAATGCATATTCATATCCTAGATGCTATTAATATGTATAAGCATATGCCCAGTGTCAGGCTCCTGTCAATCACCTTTAAAAGTACTTTTTACGTGTTTGCAAACATAGTGAGTTTCTAAGTTCAGCTTTCTTGCTAGTATCTGAAACTATATTTAGCTGAATCCTGGTATTATATCTTCTAGTGACTGGGAAGTCCTCAGCCAGAGATGTGGCTGAAATGACATCACAGCCCAGGCAGCGATGTGAGGGCTGCCGTGTAAATTCACCCACTCATGGTGTAGACTAAGCAGGAGTGAGTGCAATAAAACTGTTGCAATTTGGTAGGGCACCGTGTAAAAGCGTCTTTAGTTCCTCAGGCAGGCAACTCCTTGGTATGAGGTGCCTGCACAGGAGTTAAAGAGCTGTTAACTGCCCTAATTTTGTTATAAGTTCACTTACTGTTCCTCCAGGTTCTTCATACTAAGGATATCAGAAGCTAAAAAAAGGTAATATATTGATCTGTGTGTGATTGACACTAGTCACCACTGGGCAGGTTGAGATCCATATTGTAGTCTCTCTCTGCACTGAAAATGGCAGCAGCATTCCCATCTCCCTACTCTGGATTGCAGAGCATTTTTTTTGGGGGGGGCGGGGGTACAGTTCGTATTACAGGGGTTTTATAAAACCAACCTGTTTACTATCCTATTATGTAGATGTAAAGCAGTAGCGCTGACTGTGGGTGGTAATAAATGCTGGTTATTGCTCATAACTAGACCTTCTTTGGGAGTTATTTTTGTCTTTCAGGAACAGGAAGCAAAGGTCTGGGGTCAGGAAAGGTTGCTGTAGGAAGGCAGGATAAGTAAGAAACTGACCAATTGGAATTGCCCAGGAAGCCGGACAGAGGTATGAATCTGAATCTCTCCAGCATGTCCCAGTGCGTGAGTGGAGCAGTGCAGGAGTGGAACAGGATTAGCATCTTGGGCATCATCAGGTGTCCACAGGTGACAGCAGGCACACAGGGAACTCTGCCGGTCCATTGAGGTAAGGTAAAGTACCTGTTTGTTTGCTGCTGCCTGAGTAGTACAGTACAATACAGAGGAAGGTAAAGGGGTAACAGTGGTTGTATAACAAGGGAGAAAACACCGTATCTAGAGTAATCATACAGAGGGGTACAGGTTAAAGTTAAAACAAAATCACCTGTAGTGTGAAATAGAGTAATGCCCTGTCCAAGGTAAGGTTAAAAGAGGATAAAAAAAGCCAAAAAGGGAAAACCTAACATACCCTATCTAGGGTTAAGTAAAACAAAAAGAGGAATAGTAGGAAAACCCCATTCAGCGCAAGGGTGAAACATTATTTCCAGTTAACCTAGTGAGTGTAGGATATGGAATGCTGGGAATGGTGCAGTGCAGTGGTTGTGGAATGTCAGTTTTCAGAGAGACCTTCTGGAACACAGATGGTGCACCGCTACATGCACCTTTGGGTTGAGAGAGAGGAGGCCACTAGACTCCAGGTTGAGTTAGCTAGGATTAGGGGGACCATTTTCTCACCCAGGGCCACTGAATCTACCCCTGTTGCCCCAGAGGATGCCAAGGAGGAGGACTGGCTGGACTGTGGCAGACTCCCGGAAGAAGATGATGGAGAGTTGAGAGCACATTCCTCAGCCGGTGCCACTATGCAACTCATTCACTACTCTGGCTGGATGGGACTGCGGGGGTGGACGCTCATGGTAGTGTCCAGAAAGAATGTGGGGGTAAAGTACCCCAGCAGAGGAGGAAGCAACCTCTGGTGGGGAACTTCATCATTGTAGGGTAGTTTTGGGAGCAGATAGGGAGAGAAAGAGGGAGGTGAGGTGCCTACCTGGCACCTTGGCAAGAAGGAATGGAGAGCGGATCTTAAGCATCGCTAGGGAGTGGACTAAGAGGGGGAGCTAGATGTCATTGTCCAGTTGAGGATGAATGATCTAGCTAGTGAGGGGCCTGGGATAGTGCAGGGAGATTTTAGGAAACTGGTGAGGGGTCTTGGGCAGGTAGCACAGTCAGTGGCTTTTGCTGAGGTGCTGTCTGTCTATGACAAGGGAGGATAGGGTTCTCTTCACCAGGAGCTTCAGCTCATTGTTGAAGGAATTGTGTAGAGAAGTTTTCAACTACATTGGGAATCAACCAGGAGGATAAGGACCTATATCGGGTGCTGGTGGACTGCATCTGTCTAACAAGGGAATTGCAGTCCTCAGTGGACAGTTTAAAGCAGTGGCAAAGTGGCATCCATGCAGCGAAGTACTGCAAAGTGTTAGGAGTTGGAGGATGGGTGGCAGTCTTCCTCTGTCTCTGAGTGTTATCTACACTATTCTGCACTTCTGGTCCTGCTCCTGGAGTGTGGTGAAAAGGATTTCTACTGCTGGTATTGAGCGGGTCATTAAGGGAGCAAGGCTAAGTACTTGTGACTGTTCTGCAACTATTTTATTTGAAGGACCATCGGGTCCATGTATGACTGGTGATTGTGCTGCTATTTGGAGAGCTTTAATTTCCTTTGAATCCACAAGTGGTTGGAACTTTTACTGTATGCTGCTGCCGCTTTGACTGTGATGATTGTTGCTGCTATGCTAACGAGTTGCTGCTGTACTGGGGGTGGAAGAACTGCTGAATAAACACTGGCTGATTCCTCGCTTTAGCCATGAGGTGTTTCCGTGACTATCGAGTCAGCTAACCTATGTCACCCGGCCTCCTCCCCCTAGGTGAGTGGTGGTGGTGGTGGCAGCCCATTGTGGGTGGAGTTGAGTATAACTGCTGCACCAGGTAAACGCGGTGGCGTTTACAGCGGTGGCAAAGCGGCATCCATGCGGTGAAGGGCTGCAAAGTGTGAGGAGATAGAGAAGTTCGAGGAGGCAGAGGCAATAGAGGGCCTGTGGTCATTGTGTGTTAAATGGGAGTAGTTTATAAACCTGTTTGGGGAGCATATATGATGTTTGGTTGGTATGAGTGGTTATATTGCTGTCTGCTGTTGAGTGACTCAGTGATGTCAAGTGATCACTGCACACAGCTCTATTCTAATGCTCCCTGTAAAGATTTTACAATGCCTCACTTATTAGTAAGGTCCGAGAAGGATATAGTCACAGTATACTTATTGTATTCTGGAAAATATTCCTTAGGATGGTGGGGTTATATACTGGCCTTATTAGGAGTTTGTTTAGTTGGCAGGTTGTTAAATGGAAAGTGCATATTTATTCAGTGGTTTGTTTTGGGTTTATTACTATTGTTATCAGGTGGTGTTGAATCTAATCCAGACCCTCGGGTCCTTTGTCTCCTGAGTGACATCACTTATGTGGCCTTAAAATCCCAAATTTAAATGTATGGAGCTTGCCTCCAAAATTGGCTCACACGAATTCATGATGTCTGAATATAAACCAGATTTGGTTATAGTCACCAGACTTGGCTAAAACCTACTGTCTCTGATGGTATGTGTGGGATATCTGGATATAAAATCATAAGGTTTGATTATAAGGGTACAAAAACAGGAGGGGTTGTGGCTGTTTATTATTTAGAACATCTTGAAGTTAATGTGTTATTTAATAGTTCATCTGCTGAAATACAGAATGATTGGATTATGTCTGAGTTATTATTAGGAGGTGCTAAACATGTGATCATAGGTGCCCTTTATAACCCTCCAAAATGTGGCAAGTTGAGGTTGCAAGACTTTTTTGGATAATACTTCCCCTTTTGTTCAAAAATATGATTTTGTGTTTATGGGTGATACTAATTTTAACTGGGCAAATGTGATGGTACTCTTGAAGACTTGTTAAATGCACATAAATTATCTCAACTTATTGCTGAGTCCACTAGACTTAATTTGAATTCCATGAATCATACTATCCTGGATGGGTTTGTTACTAACTGAGTAGGTATGGTGTCTTGGGTTGGTGTCCTTGGGGATTCTGTTAGTGATCATCAGGTTACTTTTGCTGTTTTGAAATTTAGACGGCAAACAATTCTGTCTAGACTTGTGCAGTTTCGCAATTTTAAAAATATTGTGCCTGAGGTCTTGTTTGGTGAATTACATAATCTGGACTGGTCATATTTGTCATCTATACCAGATCCAGATTGTGCTTTTGACTTTTTGTCACCAGTTGTTAAAAGTCCAGAATAAGTTGTTTCCTTTGAGTATCTCATGTTCGAGGGTGTTTCATCCATGGTATACTGGTGAGTTGAAAGTTCTTCTGAAAAATAAAAAGCTAGATTGGTTAATTTATAGTGTCCCAACTATTAGGAATTTGCAGGACTATAGGACAGCTAGGAATTTGTTGTCAAGAAAGGTGAAACAAGCTAAGATTTACTATTTTCAGGTTAAGTTGGAGAATGTATCCAGGAATCCAAGGCAATTTTGGGATACTATTAACCATCTTGTCTCCCCAAAGATTAAGGCATCCCTTACTTTACTTAAATCTCTGATCAAGTGGTCTTAGATCCTCTTGAGAGGGCTAATTTTCTAAATCAGAGTTTTACTAATGTTCCTGTTTTGTTTTCTGAGTGACAAGTCTCCAATTACTGATCCTATTGTGCCCAGAAATGGTCTTGCTTATTGTGTTAATAGTCAGTTGAAGAATGGTGTAGAACCTCAATTTGTATTCCGATGGGTTACTGCCATTGAAGTATTGAAATTGTTAAATTCCTTGCCTGATAAGTTTGGCGATTGTGGGGATGGGCTTGATGCCAGGTTTATTAAGATGGCTGCCCCACTTATTGTAGAACGTTTGTGCATAGTATATAATCTATGCATTTCTACAAATATCTTTCCTTCATCATGGAAGATAACCTGGATTGTACCAATCCCTAAAAATGTTAGGCCTACTGGAGTTGAGGATTATCGACCTATTTCAATTTTAAATCCCCTTGTGGGAAGGTCTTTGAGAGACTGATGATTAATCAGCTGAATGAATATTTGTGTGCAGCCGAGATCCTCTGTGAAGAGCAGCATGGTTTTCAACAGGGCAGGGGTATGGGTATGGCCCTGGTCAGGATCACGAACACCCTCCTTAAAGGTTGCAATGATGGGATGTTAACGGGGGCAGTTTTTGTGGACCTGTCCAGGGCTTTTTATTTGATAAACCATTCCTTGCTTAGTTGGAAGCTTGCTGCTCTTGGACTGGCTGTTTCTGTGGTCGATCTTATTTCTGATTTTTTTGCATGGGCATTCTCAGTTTGTCTCTGTTGGTTTGATTACTTCTTCAGTTTGTTATACTACATGTGGTGTACCTCAGGGGTCTATTCTTGAACCCCTGTTATTTTCCTTGTTTATTTATCAAGTCCCCTCAATTTTTGATAAGTGTAAATGTTTATTGTATGCTGATGATTTGATTTTGTACTGTCAGGGAAAGTCCTTAGATTACATGAACATGATGTTGGCAGATGAGTTTAAGAAATTATGCTACTGACTTACTACCAACTTGATGCTTTTAAATATTCAAAAAACCAAAGCTATGCTGTTTGGTAGTTCTGTCAGACTTGGTGAACATCTTTCCCTAACTATACATGACATTCAGGGGAATTTACTTGATCAGTTGTTAGAATTTAGGTACTTGGGGGTTCTTTTAGACCCCTCATTGACTTATCTTCCCCAGGTAAAGTCAGTGAAAAAGAAAATTCATTGTAGGTTGGGCCAGTTATCTAAATTAAAATCTTATTTATCTTATGATTCTTGTTTGAAATTGGCTAATGGAGTCTTAATGCCACATTTTGACTATGTCTCCTCGTTGTATGCTAGTTGGGATCCAAAGAGAAACAATCCAAGTGTTTGACAGCATTTGTAGGTTTGTCTTGGATGCCCTTTTCTGACCCACCATTGCCTTTTATATTCTTCATTGGAATGGCTGTCACCTCAGTTTAAATTCGAATTTGCTCTAGGTAAATTGGTTCATCAGACCATTTATTCAGATGGCATATCTCCATTATCTGATTTGGTTCAGCTTCATGAAATTCAGGTAAATTTGAGAATATTACAGGGGGTAGCGGTAGTACAAGGTGCTAAAAATAATTATGGTCAATGAGAATTTGACCACCAGGCTTCTTTACTATGGAATAGGTTACCAGTTTCATTAAGGTTAATTAAGTCTTATTCATGTTTTAAAGTTAAGTTTAAACAATATTTGTTAGCACAGTTTGATTGTTTGTTATTTGTAAATTTTATCGCTCTATATTTATTATGTAATGTTTGTTATTGTTTTATGTCCAGGTCGGTCTTGAAAAGGGCTTTGGCCAGAGTCCAACCGGTTAACAAATAAAATGAAATGAAATATGTTACTTTGACAAACGTTTAAACTAGCTGGGGGAGAAATGATCAGGGAGGCATAAATTTCCTCTCTACAGACCGAAGCAGGGAAAAGGGAACACTCAAGGGGAGGTAAACACCCCATGGTGCAAAATGGAGACTTCAATCTTCCACATGTAGATTGGAGTATCCCAGGTGCAGTGTTCTCTAGAAGCAGGAACATCATGAACTCTCTGCAGGGGGCATTTCCAGGCAACTAGTCGGGGAGCCCACTTATGATCTGACAGTGTTACCAATTGCCAATATCAAAGTGGGAGTTCACCTGGGGAGCATTGATCACCATATAATGTAGCAGTGGAATCAAACCACACAAGAATGATGGTCCTGGACTTGAGGAGGGCAGATTTAAACAAAACAAAATAAAATGTGTGACTGCCTCAGAGACTACTTGGCGAAGGGGGAGCTTGATGCGGTGGAGGAACTGTGGGTGAAACTAAGGGAGGGTATATTGAAGATAGTAAGCTCTGTGCAGAGGAAGTGATCAAAAACAGGAGGAAAAAGACTGCTGTGGTTCTCAAAAGAAATGGCTGAAAACGTAAAGGCTAAAAGATAGCACTCAGTAGGTATAAAGAGACTCGGAGAGAAGAAGAAAGGGAGTTGTATCAAAAGAAATGGAGGCAAGGAAAGTGGTAAGGAGCACAAAGATGCAAACTGAGGAAGCCCAGGGGACAACACATTTTTTGGTACATAAGTGACAAGAGGAAGACCAGGGAGGAATTTTAAGGTTAATTGGGGGTTGGGGAGACTGTGCAAAGGAGGATCAGGAAATGGCAGATATCCTGAATAAATACTTTTGCTCTTTGTTCATAGGAAAAGGGGAGATGCCACAGAAAAGCAACAGGAGCACTGGAAAGGGAAATTGTTTAACCAGGAAAGGCACACTAAGCTGAAGCTTGCTTTCAGGTGTGACCTGGGAGCACAAGGAAGTTGTGACTTGCTCAGGGTCACACAGTATGCAAGTGAGGGCTGTGGGATTCAAACATAGGTCTCCAGGATCACAGCTCAATGCCCTAAACTACAGCACTATACTGCCTCCAAGAACTGGAGGGAGGAAGATAGACACTAATCCTTTTTTTTTTTTCCCCAGAGGATAGAGTCCTAAAGAGACTCATAAACCTGAAATTTGACAAAGCTATGGGGCCAGAAAGGGTACATCCAAGGGTATTGGGGAGCCAGAGAGGACTGGCTTCACCTCTGACAGTCCTCTTTAACAGTCCACTGGAAACAGGAGTGGTTCTGGATGACTGGATGAGGGCAGATGTAGTCCTGCTTCACAAAAGCAGTAGCAGGGAAGAGGCTGCCAACTATAGGCCAGTCAGCCTGACATCAGTGTTGGGGAAGTTAATAGAGACATAGCTAAAGGAAAGTATTTTGGAGTTTCTTGAATCTAGCAGGCTACAAGACCCAAAGCAACACAGATTTGTGTGGGGAGGTCATAGCAAACAAATCTGATAAATTTCTTTGAGTAGGTGACCAGGAAAATAAATTGGGGTGGGGCAGTGGACATTGTGTACCTAGATTTTAATAAGGCTTTCAACACTGTCCCACATAGGAGACTGATAAGGAAACTAGGCAGCTTAGGGATGGGTCTTAAGGTGGTAAACTGGGTAAGAAATTGGTTAAAGGATAGGGAACAGAGGGTGGTGGTAAACAGAGTTCACAACAGCGAAGGGAGAGTGACCTGTGGGGTACCTCAAGGCTCTGTAATGTCTTTATAAGTGACATTGTGGATGAGCTGAAAGGGCAGATCTGCCTATTTATGGATGACACTAAAATTTGCAATAGGGTGGATTCTCCAGGGATGAAAAAATGTTCAGGGACCAGAGAAAACTCAAGAAGTGGTTACGGGCATGGCAGCTAGGTTTCAATGCAAAAAAGTGCAAAATCATGCACTTAGGGCACAGAAACCCAGAAGTGGAGTACATAATGGGAGAAAAGGTATTGACAGTCACCAAACTTGTAAGGGACCTGGGGGCAATCCATATGATGACCTAAAGGTGGCCAGGTAGTGCAACAAGGTAGTTGGTAGGGTCAGTGGGATGTTGGGTACAGAGAGGTGTAACAGCAGCAGAAGGAAGGAGGTGTTGCTACTGTGTAGGTCACTGGTGAGTCCTGCCTGAGTACTGTGTCCAGTTCTGGATACCACAATTCCAGAAGAACAGAGATAGAGTGGAGGCTGCCCAGACGAGGGAAAATAAAATGGTGCAGGAGTCTGCATCTGAAGCCCAATGAGAGAGAGAGACTAAAGAACCTCAGTATATGTACACCTTGGAAGAAAGGAGGGAGAGGGGGATATGATAGAGACATATAAATACCTCACAAGGGTAGATATGAAGCAAGAAAGATAATTTTTCAGAAAAAAGATGCACGGGGACAAGCAAACATACAGTAAAGCTGGAGGAGGATAAATTCAGGATAGATGTGAGGAAGTACTTCTTCATAGAAGAAGTGATAAATTCCTAGAACAGTCTGCCAGTGGACATGGTGGGGACAAAAATATGGTGGGATTCAATAATACATAGGATGGGCATAAGGGAATCTTAGTGGAAAGCAATGAGGAGAGAGACGGAAGTCAAGTAGGGTCTGTGGTGACACTATAGGCAGGGAATAATTGGGCATACTGGGTGAGCCAAGTGGTCTTTATTTACTGTCAAAGTCAATGTATCTGTTTTTCTATGTTTGTGTTTCAGAACCTAGCCACCTTGTGCAGTATCAGCCCAGTGTTCCAGCTGAAAATTAAGTTCAGATTTATATTGTCTCTTGTTCCTAAGAAGTCTCAGCTGCCTTATAATGTATAGGAAACCTGTACTGTGTACAGTGTAAGTAACTTGTACTATATAAATAACTTATTTTAGCACTCAAAGTAACTTGCACTGTGTAACTTGTACTGTAAAAGTAACTTGTATCAGTAACTTGTGCTATATCAATAACTTGTACTGTAATGTATGGGGAGCCCTTATTACCACCCGAAATCAACTAGTTTATAAGTTGTTATGGTATTGTGATGCCAAGAGGTTGTTAACCCCTCTTGACTATGTCACAATGATGTCATAACAACTGGAGCGGATCTGTGCATGCATGGCTGTGAACTAGCGGCGCACAATGAACGGCTGCGGTGGTGAGAACTGGTCCTAAGGGAGGGCGGCACAATGGGGACACAATAAAAAGTAAGGACAACCTTCATTTAAACAAGTGCTCAGTTAATTTTTTCCTGTTTTTTCCTATACACTATAAAATATAATGTCTGGGAATTTGGGTGATAACCGAGCTGAAATCATCTCTCGTGATTGCCAGGGCAACAATAAACCTCTTGTGCTGCACTCCTGAGGTTTACTATGTTGTCCTGGCAACCACTTGAGGTGATTACTGTGCAGTTATCACCCAAATACCAGGCATTAATTCTCTATGTAAAAGTGACTTGCATTATATTATTTTGGTACTTGTTTAATGAAGGGACTCGGCAGATAAAAAGGAAATACAGTACTTTATCTTTTGTGATTGTATGTATTGGTAGCACTCTCCAGAACCACAGACACCAGAAATGCACCTGAGGTAAAGGGAGCACAAAATGCTCAGTAGTAAAACCAAAATAGCTTCACAAAGTAGCTGTTATTATACTGTAGCAGAGCACATTGGTAAAAATAAATATGGCACTTTGAGTACAAGACAGGACTCTTCATGAGGCAAAGAGTCACGTCCTGGTCTCAGAGTTTCGTTTTTTTTTCTTTATCACTGGCTTCTTCTGTACGGTAGTGTGATAAATGTTTTCAACTTAAAACCACTTTGTGCAGCTATCTATTTTTGTTTTACTGTACTACTGTGCATTTGCTCCAGGTACCCTGAGTGCATGTCTTGTGTTTGTGGATCTGTAAAGTCAGTCCTGCACCTGCCAGTTGTTTGTAAGCAAGCTGGCACTTTGGTAGCATATTGGCCTCTTGAGCCAGAAAGATCAGATAGACATTGGTTCCGACTCTGAAGCGAGCACAAAAAAAAGGTACTGCAGTGATGCACTAGGGGGATGGCATACTACTAGGGGTGCCATCCTTCAGTTGTTTAGTTTGATAGTTCAAAATGTTTTGCAAGGAAAACCCATGTGTGACCCCACCATCTTTTTGATGCAGATGTCAAATTAATCAGTCATCTCAGCACATGGGTAGGGTGATAGATGTTTATATTTGATTTTCATTTTATTATTTTTACTCAGGTAAATGCACAGAGCAAAAATTGCCTGCTTACAAAAGTGACCTTAAAAATGTACAAATGATTAATACATAATTAAACAATAAGGCATAACAGGGGTGCTTTATGGTAGGATAATGACCTTCCTCAAGTGGGTTGAAGCACAAGGTGAAGCTGAGTGCTTTCGTCACCTGAGACTGGCCATTAGCGTACAATAATGCAGTCACTGGAGTACCTTATTAAGATTAAGAAATTGGTCATTTTTAGTAAATTGGTTGTATTTTTAAACATATTTTTGTTGAACTACTTTCAGTTGGGCCATTGTTCTTGGATAATGGGCTGGCAGAAAGTACCTTTTGACCAAGCAGGAGCCAGCATTCTTTCTACCCATTTCATAAAATTTAATAACAATGGACAGTAAAAAGGTTATTTATGTATATGTTCAACAAACAACATAGGTAAATAGTTATGTACAGATAGTAAGATGAGATCAGTGTGCACAGGAACAATAGACTTGGTTCACGAGCAGTTGTAACAACTGTTTAAAAATGTTGAAGAACTATGTGATACTCCCATCGCAGAGTCTGTATAGGTTCATGTGCAGTTATGTTTGGTTTTAGTTGTACCCCCTCTCAAAGATACTTCCCAGCCTATAGTAGGAAACCCTAATTTTAGAAGTGGAGAAGGACAACTGTCTAATTCCTTTTGGCCTTTTGCCACAATGAATGCTGTAGCGGATCTGGTTAATGATCAATAGTTTTCCTTCCGGGAGGCTCAGTCCAAATTCCAGTTACCCCCTTCCGCATGCTTTAAATATTTACAACTGTGCCACATACTCCTACATCATTTTGGCATGGGCCCTCTGGGGATAACCAATACGAGAGACAGGTCCTCTCTATGGTTTTTTCAGCTCCCTCTTCCCATGTTATTTCTTACTATTATCTTTGGTTAGTACAATTTGTGGTTAATTTGGAAGGACAGATCTTTTATTATGCACCAAGCTCTTTCACCTTTTGATTCCTCCCATAATTGGCCGCTTATTTGGAAACATTTATACAAACATTTTAAATGGGACAGATACTGTCTGCTCCAATTCCAAGTATTGCACAACTCTATTATACTCCTGACAAGTTAGGTAGGATGGGAAGCTTCCTTCAAATATTTGCTCTAGATGTAATAAAGAACCTGGTACTTTGTCATATTCTTTGGTTCTGTGAAAATTACTCATGTTTGGGCAGCGATCCAGTCATGCCTAGAGCTCATATGGGATTGTCCAAAGCTTTTTCCCCAAAGTGTGTTTACTGGGTGACTATGGTGATGTTCTGAGTGGCAGTCAACAACGTTATATGTCCCTTATTTCAGTATGTGCGAAAAAAGTGATTCTGTGACACTGGCTTGATACTTGTATTCCTTCAGTGACGGAGTGGTGTTGAGAGGTTCTCTTTGCCCTACAGACCGAGTGGACAGTAGCCAGTTTGTCGGGTTGTCTTCACACATATCAGAAGGATTTGGATCCTTTGTACACCCTGTTAACCATATAACTAGTCTGGTCTCAATGAGATGCCATTGCCCTCTGCTGCAGCATTTTATATCTCCCTAAGGGGTGGTTACAATGTAGTTTTTCTTGGCTTTACTGGTTCTCATCTCCTTGTAGATGAATATTAATTTTCTCAGGTCTCTCTGGTGGGGGGAGTGGGGTTAGGAGGTTCCAGGCTGTTTTTATTTATTCTAGTATGATACCGTTACTGTGATTATAGATGTTATGTCTGTTTTAGGTTTGTACATCTTGGATCTGAACCCTAGGGGTTATTATCTGTTGTTCTCTTATGCTGTTGATAATTGTTTTCACTTATTGTACTTAAAATTAATAAAGTATTTTCAATTTGAAAAAAAAATGTTGAAGGACCAACCACCTTTTACTGAAATGGGAAGGTTTTTCTAAAGCCTAGTTCTATGGTCCAGATAACTGGTCTGCATTTTTCAGTCCAGGAATATACTGTAGTGAAAAGGTTTTGTTTATTGCATTTACTAAATATATGCTCTCCAGGCTATAGCCCCATAAGATGTGGCAGCTTGTTTACAAGGTGGGTCCTGGAAGACAACAGCAGCAAGGTGGACATACAGTAGGAATAGGACAGTTTGTTATGTACTGTAGATAACAAATTGCATACATCCAAGTATGTCTGTTTACAAAGGGTCAGATGATCAATCACAAACCAACAGAAGATTTTATGGTTTGTAACAGAGAGATAGGTAGTTAGATGGGTGATACATTTAATCAGCAGTTTCAGCACATTCACTGAACTGGCCAACAAGCACAATGTTCAAAGACAAAAAAAAAAAAAGTAGAACATTATTTTGCTGACACTGAAAAATCTTGTTAAGAAGAGCCGAGGGACATGGAGGCAGTCTATTATATGGCAAATGTACACTAAACAGTATTGTATAGTTGTAATTTATGTAAATGTTTTAGAGTCTTTTTTTATTTCACATAGGTTTTTATCTCCTAGTGTGCCTCTGGCAGCCCTGTCACCCACCATACCCAGGACTACCCCACTAAAGTTCTTACCTCCATGGGTCTCAGTAGGTGGTGCAGAGCCTGTGGGGTTGTCAGTGTCATCCTGCTGCTGTCATGATTTTCCTCTGGTTTTCTCACTCCTGATCAGGGCTGGCGAGTGTGCTATGACACACTCACAGTGTGAAGACAGTGTATACTTCAGCATCTCCATCCCAGTATTGAACTGGCAACTGCCTGCCATGCTGCCCAACCTTTGCTGAGTGGCTGTTAAGCAGCAGTGAGCACTGTCCTCCCACCCCGCGAAGGAAGAGAGCAGGTGCTGAATGCTCAGTCCTCCTTCTCCCAGATGGCCCCCTAGCAACCCTGGCCCTATCCTGAACACAGGTCACAGCATGGCAGTGGGTGAGGTGCCCTTACACCTCAGCCCACTGCCCCACTGGGCCATCCTTGTTTTTAGAGTCATTATGATAGAGTGTACACCTGCATACTTGTGCCTAGGAATTCAGACTTAAAGAAATATTTCAAATAAAATTTCGTATTGATGCCATGGCTTTGATGGCAGCATTTAGTTTGTTTAAGAAACACTGTAAACAAATGCATGTTTACTTCATTGCAGTCTTTATCCTTGCAGTGGTGTTAGTCGGGGAGTCTGAGGAGCAGTGGCTGAAGTAGTGCAGTACTAGGGTGAAGTAATCTGATGATAAGTATGCAAGGGAAGAGGAATCGATACATTCTATTGTGTGGATAGTTCACTATCTGATCTGCTTGCATCATCAAAGACTCTGCTAGTACTCTATCCAAACACAGCGGAGCAGTATATTCTGGATAATAGATTTTGGTAGTGCACTATGGGCTCTTAATAGGTCATACTGGCCAACACTGAATGGATGGCAGCTGTATAGCCCTAGTCAGTACTAGTACAATGGTGCCCTAGTAGGAAGGCTGCATCAATTTAGCTGTATGGGTAGACCAGTTTTTTCCTGAAAACAGAAAAATCTGTATTAATAATGGAAGTTGCTATTTTTAAACACTACTACAGTAAGTCAACTTGTCATATAAAAAACGTGTTTGCTCCATATTTACAGTACAACCACACTGGGAGTCACATGTGAATAATCTACCCCCATCTGACATACATTTCTGATACAAAACATGCAGACTTGCACTCAGTTTGGGGAAAAGGGAACAAAATTGATTTTCAGGTTTTGTGAAATGGAATTGCTCATATTTATAAGTGGGAAATCAGTGGCTATGTTGCATAGGTGACCATGATTGGTTCTGAGAGGATTCAGAAGGATAAAGCTGCACTTCATGTTCGTTGTCTGGAAATGTTTTTGATCTCTGTTTTTCTTTCCTTTGTAGGGAGCCTTATTCTATTTTGCATATCAAGTTTTCTTGAGACAGAGGTGTCCACTTGCTAGACACTACTCTATCACTCACACTCCCATTGATGACTTATTTTAGGAATTTGCTCCTTCCAATTGCCCCTTCTGACTCTGGGGAGCACATTATATACCCAATCAATTTGAACTTATCTGCCACTGTTATTCTTACTTGGGGTCTTCAGCCCTTAGCTGAAGTTTAGATGCAGCTTATAGCAATACCCATCTATGACAATATTTTGTGAGCATTTGTATACCTTTTTTGACCCACCATTTGGTTTTAACTGTATCAGTGACGAGGTCCCAGATGTTACTAAACTGAAGAGAATAGAGTTTTTATTATATGCTGTTTTAGTTTCTTTGGACTGCTATTTTATCCACCTGTCGGGTAACTAGTCATGTTTGGTTTCTGTGAATTGTTGCTCGTCTTTTTTTTTACTACTCACTAGTGAATTGACCTAATTTTCTTTGCCCTTCAAAAACAAAAACATAATTAAATTTAAACCCTAGACTCCAGATTATGCATTTTTCAGCAGTTTCTTTAAAATGTGGCTAATTAGATTCCATAAAGAAATTAATGAATAAATGAATACATTGGGGATGCTGACATATAAAAAATCTACTAAATAAAATTGTAGTTGTTATCTAAAACCAGCTTCTCACTCTCTGCCCAAGTTTGAATTTGGTTACCAAAGTGTTAACTGAGTTTCTAAAGAGAATTCTGACTCTTTGAGACCACAAGTGAGACCACAGGTTCCACATTGTCTGCCTAGGGATGTACCAAATCATTTAATTGACAAGCGTCATGTTCAGAGTGTAGGCAAATGAGGGACACAGCAAGAGAAAGTATACAAAGAGAGTTAAAAAGCACCAATTTTGTCCAGGTTCTAAAAACAGAAGATTGAGGTCAGCAGAGAGAGACCAGAGGAAGAGACTTCCACACTCTCCCTACCCCTCAGGGTAGAGAGGGATGCTGCTTCCACTGTGCCAGGGGGAGTACGGTGAGCTGCAAAGAGAAAGAGATGAACATTAAGAGACAATTATTGAGAATGGGGAGCTTGTATGGTCCCACTATCTAAGGCCAAAGAAGAGACTGGAGTAGTGGAAGATTCCAGATGGGTTGCATCCAAGGATACTTAGAGAATTTCCAGCAGAACTGGCTAAACCACTGGCTGGGCTGTTCAACAGCTTGCTTAGGTTCAGGAAGTTCCAAGGGACTGGAAAATGACAGATGTTGACGCTTCATGTGGGGAGATAGGGAGCAACCAGGGAACTACAGGCCTGTCAGTTTCACCTCCACCTCCACCATGGGGAAGCTGATGGAATCACTAATCAAAGAGGAATGCATGGACTACCTAAAGAGCAATGGGCTCCAAAATAGTAAACAACACAAGCTCGTGGTGGCAAGGTCTTGTCACACAAACCTGATTTTTTTTTTTTTGCGGGAGACAGAAAGTGGGTGGCAGGTCCATGCTGTGGTCCTGCTGTACTTTGTCTTCAGCAAGGCTTTGATTCAGTACGCACAAAAGATTGCTCAAAATGTGGAAGACCTGGATGCGGATAAAACCATCATGAACTGGGTGGGTCGTTGGCGAGAAGGGAGGCAGCAGAGGGTGGTGGTCAATGGGGGTAAATCGGAGGAAAGGGAGGTTATGAGCGGGGTTCCACAGGCATCTGTCCTGGGTCCAGTTCTCTTTAATATGTTCATTAGTGAGATTGGTGAGGGAATCCATGAGGGAATAAGGGATATGTAGAGGGACCTACAAAAACTAGAGGGGTGGTCAGAGGTCTGGCAGTTAAAGTTCAACAACAAAAAGTGCAAGGTAATACACCTAGAGAAAAGGAACCCAATAATGAAGTACTGGAAGGGTGGGGTGAGACTACAGAAGAGGAGTGTTATCTAGGACAATAGTTCTCAGACTTTGTCACAGTGAGCCTCCCCAAATCCATGGAAAAGATTTTGAGCCTCCCCCAAAAATTGAAATAATCTTGGGCCTCCCCAAAGAAAAATAGCATGCTGTACTTCACGCAGTACACCATGAATAAATCGAAACCCCTTTGAGTACTTGGCTCACATTCAGTTGTTTGTCTTATACTGACGTGGAACCTTTGAAAAAGAGCTCCTGTGCTCAAAGGTGTTATCTGAATAACAAATAGAATAAATAAATATTATTATTCAGCTTATTGTAACCCCCAGGCCAACCTACGTACAGTGCTATTTTAATTCTTGAACCATTGTTACGCCTTGTTGCAGTACCTTCATGGGTCAGACTACTTTCCTTTTCCTCTCTATATGAAATAACCTTCCTACATACTTTGCCTCCCCCATCCTTCCCTGCTCCTAACCAAATTCTCAGGGATGACTTTGCTCCTTCCTGCTGTTGCTCTTAGCTTCCAGTGCTCAACCCCTATATTTGGGCTGTTCTGCCATCAGGCTACAAATTGATCAATTACCACCACTCATTTTTAGTTTATTGTTCATATTTGTTTGCACTATTGTTCACTGTGTATTTCTTGATTGTTTTACAGTTGCCTTTTGAAATGTATTCACTCCCCTGCCCTTCCCTGGGTACATCTGAAATGAACCTTTCATTCACCTTCCCTTGTCACCTATTAGTAAATAAATACATTGAATTCACCTACTATTATCCTCTTTCATTTTGCATCATCTCTTCACACAAAATATATAAAACTCAAAATTTAAATACTGTACATTACTTTTTCAGGCTTGCTTGAGCCTCCCCTGGAACAGGTTGGGGCCTCCCCAGGGAGGCTGGCCTCATCATTTGAGAACCCCCTGATCTAGGAGTTATCAGTAACTCCCTTAAACAAACAAGCCAGTGCAGCAAGGCCTATAGCAAGGCTAACAGTATGCTGGAATGTATCAGTAGGGGTATTGATAGAAGAAAAGTGGTAATACTTCACCTATACAGATCTCTGTTGAGGCCTCACCTGGAGTACTACATCCAATTCTGGAGCCCTTATGTCAGAAAGGAGAGGAATAGGTATGAAAAGTACAGCGCAGTGTAAAACAAAATTATTCAGGGCCAGCAGGGCAGATCCTATGAGGAATGCTTAAGGCACTAAATATATACTCACTGGAAACCAGAAGGGAGAGGGGCGGTGTGATAGAGACCTTTAAGTTCCTCAAAGTAATTAACAAGATGAACTGCAGGGAATTATTTACCCAGAATACCAGCTTGAGGTCATGTGGTCATGAGTGGAAATTAACGCAGGGAGATTCAGGAGGACATGAGGAAGTACTGTATTTCTTTTATGGAAAGGGTGATGGAACCTTGTAATAGTCTGTTGGCTGAGGTGGTGGCGCAAACACAACCAGGGATTCAAGCAGGCATGGGACAGAATGAAGGGAATAGTGGCTGCCTGTGGTGACAAGACTAGAGAAGAGAAGGGATAGGATGGGGAGGGTTAGTACCCTGGAGGAACAGTAGGTTCCATGGAAAGTTCAGAGATTATAGGAATATGGGCAAACTGGATGGACCGCTTGTCTTTTGCCATCATGGTCTATGTTCCCTTAAGGGATCCATTTGAGGCCCATGTCGGTCTCCTTGAGGTTCCATGGTGACTGGGGAATGTATCTACAGATATGCAGGATCTGCAGTGGGCAGTTAAAGATAAATGTTGCCACTTTCCGTTGATACAATATGATCTAAACTGAAGTCACATTTGTGTGCCGAGTGCATAGGGATGTTCAGTAACATTTGCCCTGCTGTGAGTTGTGACTGAGGGTAAGATAGACTTTGGCCTGGGTCTAGATATGTGTACAGTATGTGTCTAAAGGTTTGGGGAAATCAAAGTAGTCTCTTAGCCTGAGGGTGGTGGACAGCTAATACAGTATTTTTATGTTCCCATCATGTCTGTGGTTTGATTATTTTATTTCAACTTTTGTTTATTGTGTAAACATATGAGTCAATGGCCCTTTTTTTATATGCAACCCAAAGCCATTATATAAAAAATAGTCAAGATGTTGTATAGTCAACAGGAAACTATCAAAATACAAAATTATCAAAAATGAACATAACAATAAATGAAACATACCTTGACAATAATTAAAGAAACAAAGAAATGCTAAGTATTATTAAGAAAAACATTGACATCCTAACTGGTTAAAAAGGTGCCTCTTTAGATCTCATTTAAAAATATTATGACTTAAACCAGATTTCAACACTGAAGGAAGATTATTCCAGTTTTTAGCAGCCTGAATCGAAAAAGCTCTGTCCACTGTTTTTGTCTGTTTTCTACATTGACAAACTTGTAGTTTCACTGAACCTCAAGTTTAAAGATTAATGGATAAGTGCATTGTAAAGTGGTTACCCCAATAGAGGGACCCTTATAATATGTGCTCAAAGAAAACATCCCTGTGTGTGTTTAGCTGGTCTCTCTAGACAGGCTGCAAAAAAATTCAGTTTACCTTTAATGCTAAAACTTTGTTTGGGCATTCAGTATTCATTTGGTGTGGGCATTCAGTATTACTTTTGGGAATGTTTTGGGAAGTGCTATGCTCCTGGGGATCCCTCAGCCTTATGCCACAGTGGCCAGGCACTTTGTAGAACCCCACCCAGTTCTCCTCTCACATGGAGTATACATAATAATAATAGGGAGGCAGTATAGCACAGTGGGTTAAGGCTCTGAGCTGCAGATCTGGAGACCTGGGTTTGAATCCCACAGCCATGTAGGTGCATACTGTGTGATCCTGAGCAAGTCACTTAACTTCCTTGTGCTCCCAGGTCGCATCTGGAAACAAGCTCCGGCTTAGTGTGCTACTTCTGGTTAAACAACGTTCTCTTTAATACAACCATAGTCATCAGTTGGCCAGATATGTTCAGATATTTCACAGTATTTCTGAAGCGATCCTCTCTGGTGATGCTATAATGCACTGCAGGCAGGCAGTTTCTTTAGAGACATCATAGAAATTTCAAGTAGTAGGTGGACATGTCAGGTGATGTGGTGCTATAATGCACTGCAGGCAGTTTCTTTAGAGATATCAAAGAAATTTCAAGAAGTACTTGGACATGTCAGGTGATGTGGCGCTATAATGCACTGCAGGCAGTTTCTTAACAGACATCACAAAATTTCAAAAAGTACTTGGACGTGTCAGGTGATGTAGGTTATAATGCACTGTAGGCAGTTTCTTAAGAGATGTCACAGAAATTTCAAGAAGTATCTGGACTTGTCTAGCGCTGAAACTATACTCTGCATCTGAGGGATAGGTTACAAAATATTATATTCTCAGATACCCCATGTTATATAGAAAGTCTTTCCTCATGCAAAGGGATGATGCCTAGTGTGGGGGATTCTTCTTATAGAGGGCTTTGTATGAGGGAGGGGACTTGATCAGAACAACTGTTGATAGGTGCAGGTCATTCCTTGAATAACAAATGTTTGCAACAGTTCACCAGACCAGTTTGTGAATGTAAAGGCTTTGGGGTAATTTAGAATGTAGTCATAGGAAACATTTTAAAACAGAACAATATACAAAGTGGGGAAATCAACACCTCCCAGCCATTATATCTGTGTTCTTCACTCCCCCCTTACACACTCGCACATTTCATTTCCTTCTGCTGAGAGGTTAGGGAGTGACTGATGTGATTCCGTGGCTTGCTGGCTGATGAAGGGTGCTCACACACTGGCGAGAGTCTTTCCCATCCAAGGGGTGAACACGTCACCCCAATGGCTTTCTCAGCCCTCATAGGCTCATAGCTTGAAAGCAAGATTCCAGACACAAATCCCATTTCCCCCAGGTGATCATATGAGAGACTGCTGCAGCAGAATTGGATCAGCTTGATCCTAACAGTTTTGTATATAAACTAGGGTAGTCTCTTTAAAACCCATTATTTTGTGTACCAGAGTAAAAGCACTGTGTATCAGAGTGTATTATGATTTAAAACAATCAGTCAGTCTGCTGGTTATGGTTTGCATGATAGATGAAATTCAGTCAAAATCCAAGTTTCAAAATAAAATGAAACATTTGAATACATTTGCACATTCCTCTCCATTGTAAATTACTTTGCCCCCACAAAAACATATATGAATTTCCTAATTAAAGCAACAAGAATACTGATGTTTCTTAAGCCTTGTAGCTTTTGAGAGTTCCATTAACTGTATAAATTATTAGGCTGCTTGCCTCAAGTGGATTAATTAAGTTCCAATTTGGGGTACTTTTACCATAGCAGTTGTGCAAAAAAAAAAATCAGTCAAAACTTATTTTTATTATCAAGAAAGAAAACGTAAAAATAGATCACAAATTATTTTAGTTCATGGACAGTATGTGCATTTCCTTATTCATTGAAGACAGCCAAAGCATTTTCTTTTGATCTGTTTCTCAGATTAAAACTCTCCAGTGAGATCTGCCTCTGGCTTTTACTGCTATTTATATGTAGGCTTCTGATGCATTTGAAATGAAAAATAGATGCCTGATTAAAAAGTTTTCCCCAAAAATAAAGTGACACGCTAGCAGAGATAAATTGGTGTTACTGTGCATATTTATGTTCTTCCATTTATACTGCCATTGTTGGTCAGCAATCCCCTCCCTCCAACACACGCACACTTTTCGGGCCATTTTTGCTAAACCCAGAACTGCTTCTTGGTTAGCTGGCAGTGTGTGTTCATGCACTGAATGATGGAAGCTCAACCCCAACTCATAAAAGTAAGCAGTAATCCACAACTGTGTGTATATGTGGTAAGGCAGATCTTATTGGATGCACCAGGTACTAGAGGTTGTGAAGCATGAGGTGCAGCTGAGTGCTTTCAACCACCTTGAATGGGCAATACAATCAATCTGGCTTATCATACACAATAGAGTGGGTTACTGGACTTATAAAATGGCCCATTTAGGCAAACACAGTGTTCTCAGAGACATTTTAAATTTGATTGTGAACTTGTGCATTGTGAAGAATTTTATTGCCAATGTTATGTGCCAATCTCCGTGCCAATGTTTCAACCTTCCCTAATGCCAGCTACCACCAGCAACACTGAGCATTCCCTCCTATTATCCTGCCAACACCAGTGCCTACTCTTATTCCTATCCTGTTGTCCACTACCTGTTACTGTGTCCTTCACCTCGACTACACTTACTTGTGCACTCTAGTCTGCTACAAAGCACCTTATCATGATTTATAGCCAATGTGCAATTAGCTCCTCTTAGTTAAATTATTTATTTATTTTTTTTTTAGTTGTTTAACCAGGAGTAGCACACTAAGCTGAAAGCTTTTTTTACAGGTGCGACTTGGGAGCACAGGGAAGTTATGTGACTTGCTCAGGGTCACACAGTATGCAAGTGGAAGCTGTGGGATTCAAACCCAGGTCTGGTCTGCTGGATATCACCAGATTTGCAGTTCAGAGCCTTAAACCACTGCACTATACTGCCTCATTGTATATTGAGATATATATATATATCAATTGTATATTACTAGGTAAGTTACTAGGCCCTACTACATGTATATTCTGTAACTGCTGTAACTGTATGTACTGTAACTGCTGACTATTCTCATGTATGCCTGCATATCACCTGCTGTTCTTCCCATTTGTAGTATTTGTTTATTGGTTATGTTTACTTGCACTTGTTCCCTTACCTCCTGCCCAGGATTAAACCTGGAAACAAGCTTCGGCTCAGTGTGCCTTTCCCGGTTATCAACTTTTAAATAAATAAATTATTGCATGGTCACGTGATAGTGTCTTTTCTATATCCTCACCACTGCTTTTCTGTATCCTTTACTGACGCTGTACTAATTCCATGGTATTAGTGATAACACTGTAATATTGTAACCTATGTATGTTCCATACCGGCTTGATGTAATATGTGTATGTAACCTATGTATGTTTTATTCCTGCTTGATGTAATATGTCTATTGTCTGTCAACCTGATGTGGAGCCTTTGTGAAAGAGCTTGTGCTCAAAGGTCTTCTCCGAATCCTTAAATAAATAAAATAAAAAATAAAATGTTCTGCCACTCCTGTTCGACCTTTTCTCACTGCTGTTTTATAAATGGACATTGGTTGAACAGGCATAATTTCCTTTATTTTTCTGCATAATATATTTTGAAACAAGTACAATAAAAATGTTACTTTGTGGGACTGATGCTTTTGAGCTATTTTTCTGAAAAAGGGGGGGTAAGACTGGGAGTAGTGTCCCTTTAAATTTGTAAGCTCAGCACATCATCCTACGTAGTACATGTTACTAGTCTGTGCCTGGGACCTCATTAAATCACTAGGTGGGCCAGGTTAAACTCATGTATAAATTAAAGCCATCAGCAACAAATAAAATTGTTTCCTAGCTAGAAACCAGTTTTACAAGTAGATGAGAGTGAAGCAACCACGGGTAGGGAACCCTCAGTAATGACTCTTGAGTGTGCACTGAAGAAATGTTGTCAGCATGTTGTCCTTGGTTTATTTGCTTTTGCTAGAGACCACTCAATATTGCCCCAAGGGAACCCCAATCCCCATACAGGTCCCTGAGCAACAGCATGACTCCCCGACATTACTGAACTATTGTACAGCACATTGTTAATCATGCAGGCTTATAATATTATTGCCCGCAGCAGGCAGAGTAAGGCATGGATGCTGTCACGTTGTGCTGCTGTTAGCAAATTGCAGTTTAAGGAACATATACTATTACTATGGTTTCCTGCAGGAATAGTTTTAAATGGCAGACTTTTCTGTGGGGCCAGTTATGATTCTGAACAGTCAGAAATTGATGTTGGTAGTTCAGTTCCATATATTCCAGTTTTATTGTTATTGAGTTGATCAGGCTTCTTATGTCCTGCTGAATTATAGAATTGCCCAATTTCTCCAGCTGGTGTGAAAACCTGGTATTCTCTCTCTTGCTGAATAATAAATCAGAACTTCATATGCTAAGGCAAACGTTGTGGGTGGAAGGACAAAGAATTAAAAAATACCTGTTTTTGAATCAGGTCACTGTACATAACAGATGTGCAAGCAAGTGTATGTTCTTTACTGCACCATTTGTGGAAGACAGTATGCAACATAATGTTCCCTTCTAATGGCATGCTGTTTGCTGTGTCTCAGCCTTGCACATCTGCAGTTCTGATGCCTGTAAGCAAATTTCGATGGTGGTGAACTTGATTCCTGCTACTACTGATTTCACTGATAAGAGGCCAGCAACTAGGAGCAAGCCAACCCAACAGGTAGCTGAAGGTGCAGCATACCACACCTGCGGCCTCAATGAGCAGTACATTCAATCAACTGCACCAAAAAACTGTGCATAATATATGCCCCACACAGACAACACTAAGGAGCAGGAGGCAGTGCACTCAAAAGAAAAAGATATGCAGATTCTTAATTTCAGTCAAACTTCAAAATACAAGATAATGTAACATGTAGCCATTAGACAAGGTAGGCACAATTATTTATTTCCTCTGCTTTTCAGGCTGCCCTCCTTCCTGTCCCTTACAGCCACCTGCAAATACCAACAGCCTTGTCTCTGGCCTTCATTTCCATGTCCTACCCCAGCCATGAAGGTGGTTGGGGATGGGCTTCTTCCACTGGACATATTTGTTTACAGGCTCTGTTCTGTAGGGGCGTGGAGTGCAAGAGTGCCCAGATTATCATCTTGCTGCACCTGAAAGGTCCCTTCCTTCCTTTCTTCCTAGATGCTGGTAGTAGAGACTCCAAGTGTTCACACGTTGTACCATGCTGATGCTTAGCCAGCCAGTGTTCCCCTTCCCCCACACAGTGCCCGCTCAATTGCCCCTCCACCTGTAGCCATCCTATTGATGGTACTGCAAAAAGACTTGCTCCACTCCTTCTCCTTCCCCCCTTCAGCAAGCAGCATGCTCTGGAGTGCTCAGTCCTCCCTCTAGCAGCTCTCTAACACTTTGGGTTTGGGCCACGAACCCAAATTGTCAACACTTGCTGCTCTGTTTGCAGGCCAGCCCAAGACAACATTTTTAATGTGCATTGTTTTTTTGATTGGGGGATATTTATATCAACAGAAAAGCATAGGAGTTTGGATAAGATATTTGATCTAGAAACATATCTGATATTTGACTTCTCTTATCTGACTTTGGTCAGTTTGATCTGATTTGGCACAATCTGATCACCACCATTTGTAACCTAAATGCACCATGACCAATGAGCAAAGGCAATGCAGATTTAATTTATCTTTATTATATTCAATGGATTTGCCTGATATTTGGCAGGCATGGTTGGGCATGGTAGATCTTGGAATCTGCCAACTTTTGTACTGGTCGGATATACGGCTGCGGAGTTATTAAGCGACAACCAAAAGTGCAATTACGTTTTTTTGCAAATTCTTTGCTCTCACCTACAGGTCGCACGGTTTGCATGACCAGTCCAAAAACTTCAGGGAACATGCAGCCAGGTCCCTGATGTGCCTTTTGAAGATTCCGTGAAAAAATATTGAACGGTTCAAAAGTTATTCAAAAAACAAGTTACCATTATAAGTCAATGGGAAAAGTTAACAAAAAGTTCAACACTTTCGCAAATGCACTCTTCAGTGTCGCAAATCCACCATTTTTTTTTCAGTTACTGATCAGAAAAATGCTTGGCTTTTAAAATTGGGACCATCTAGGAACACAATTAGTTTTGTGTTCACCTAGTCAGACCCTTAGGATGCTAGCCATGTCTTCATTTTGGGGTTAAACACCCCAGAAATATGTTTCTTAAGTTTCTGGAAAAAGTAGTATGCCAAAGTAGTATTAGCACTTACCGCGTGCCATAAACAAGCAACTTTACCAATTGCGACCTACTTTTCCAGACTATGGCCAAAATGACAGTTCTTTGCCACCCTGCTGCAAAAGAACGGTTTAGTCTTTTGGGCTCAAATGTGGAGGGAAGGCAGCCAATATCTCACGGATGTGCTTTTTGGTGGTTTGGTGAAAAAATAGTACATGGATTGCAAGTTACAGTACTCCAAAGTTGAAATTTTTTTCCCATAGACTAACATGGTGGCGTACGCTGCACCTTTCGGGCCTCGTATCTCGAAAACGGTGCAAGATACGGAATTTTTGTCACGCAAAAATGTAGCCAGGAAAATCATGAATCATATGATTTTTTTTTTTTTTCCTTTTCTACGTCGTACGGGTACTGAGATACAAGTAGTTTAGTATTCCAACACCTCATTTTTGGCTCTGAGCCCATTATTATGCATACATTATTTGTACACACTGTGTTTCTCTGCAGCTGTTGGGGGAAAAATAGGGTATGTGCTTCTGTTAATGTTACAGTTACTATTTCCGCTTGCATTTACGTACCAGTTTGTTATGTTCCCGTGTACGTCACTGTGTGCGTTACGCTATGCATTCTCATTTCTGCTTGCATTTGTGTTACTGTTACCATTTGCATTTCCACTACTGTTTGTGTTTCGGTTTGCGTCACTGTGTGCATTGGCATTAGCGTTTACGGCAGCCCTTTCCTTTGCATTTGCCTTTGCCTTTCATTTTGCATCTTCGTTGCTGTTACTGTTACCATTTGAATTTCCTATTGCGTTACTCTGCCCGTGCGCATTACGGTTTGCGTTTCCATATGTGCTTGCATTTCCTTTTGCGTTTGTTTCCTTTGGTGTTATTGTTGCTGTTACCATTACCATTTGCATTTGCAATTTCGGTATCGTGACCATGCGCATTACTGTTTGTGTTTATGTACATGTTCATGTTTGCGTTTACGTTTTTGTTTCTTTTGGCATTATTGTTCATGTTAACTTTATCATTTGCATTTACAATTGTGGTACCATGCCCATACTGCGTTACGGTTTTCGTGTGTGTGATTCGTTTGCATTTTCATTTCTGTTACGTTTAGCATTCTTGTTGCTGTAACATAACATCTGTATTTACAGGACTGGTGCCGTCTGACTGCGCATTACCAGTTGAGGTTTTGTGCGTGCTTGTGTGTCCGTTTACATCACTGTTCACCGGCATCACTTTACGCTTGCGTTTCTATTAACGTTGCTTTATCATTTACATTTGCTTTACCATGTGCATAACCGTTGCTGCTTGCATTTGCTTTGCAGTTCCTGTTACTATGTAACAGGACATCACGTGGTGGGAGCGCGGGGTCCAAAGGGCCCTGTGCTTCCGCCACCGCATTCCGTTCACTATTTATCATCCTCATTCTCAAAAATAAGGTAAATTAGAGGCAAAAAACTCCATTTAATGCATCAGTTAGGGTTGTTCCACAGCAACAAAAGTGAGGAAATTTGGTATTTGGGTTGAAAGCCCCCCTTGGACCCCCCCAGCCCACCTCCCTAACCGGCATTGGGGTGCGCGTTGGGGTCGTCGGTCCTAACTCTCACCCCATTCTCCCTATACTCTGCTTATTTACTTATGTGATGGGGTAAGAGTTGGGCTGGCCACACCAATGTGCACCTGACGGTTGAGGGTGGGCTGGGAGGGTCCAGGGGCCTCAACCCAACACTGAATTTCCGCTTTTGTTGCTGTGGAACAACCTAACTGATGCATTAAACTGGTTTTTGCCTCTAATATATATAAATAAATAAATAAAATTCCTGGTGTCTAGTGGTCCCCCCCAGCCGATCGCTGGCCCCAATGTAAATAAATATATATAAAATCCCTTGTGTCTAATGGTCTCACCCCCCCACACCAATCGCTGGCTAAAATGTAAACAAATATATATAAAATCCCTGGTGTCTAGTGGACCCCCCCCAGCAAGTGGTGCCCCACCACCGTTTCCTTCCCCAACCCCGAGCAGGCAATTAGCACAGCCCTCCACTCTCCACCACGGCTGGCTGCCTGACTGACCTGGAATGAATGAACGCATACTTGTACAAGCATGCACTCATTCATTCCAGATTAGTTGCGGCCAGCATGGTGGAGAGTGAGGGATGTGCTGGTCACCCGCTTCGGGGCACTACCTGATGGGTTGGGGATCCACAAGACACCAGAGATTTCATTGATTGATATATATATATATATATATTTTTTTTACATTGGGTCTGGCTTCAGGGGTGGGGTGGGACCACCAGACACCATGAATGGTTTATCATTTATTTACATTGGGGCCAGTGATCAGTTGGGGGGAGCACTAGACACCAGGGATTTTATTTACATTTATTTATATTGGGGTCCGTGATCTGTGGAGGGGGGACCACTAGACACCAGGGATTTCATATATATTTATTTACATTGGAGCTGTGATCGGTGGGGGGGGAGACCACTAGACACCAGTTTTTACATATTTTATTTAAATTGGGGCCGGTGATCCATGGGGCACTAGTTTGTGCAGCGAAGTATGGAATTTCACCCATGAAATTCCACACTTCACAGTCAATCCATGCTTGGTGAATTTTACGAATTGCGCTTTACGAATTGAGCGCAATTCACGAAATATTTTGCAGAGTGAATTTTTTGTGACTTTGTACATCTCTGACCCAGGACTCACTGGCATGATACTGCAGTGTTTTGAATCCCAACTCACTGGCAGGGCACAGCAGGTAGTTTTAGGTAATTTAATCTTTGAAGCTGCTGTGCTGAGCTATGAAGTGCCATGGAGCTCAACACTTGCCCTCATTTTATTCCCTGTGCACATACAACCATTAGGTGAGGTCAGTAGGCAGTATGGTTTAGGGTTTCATTCATTGGTTGATGATACCCAGCTGTACCTGCCCAGTGACCTGAACAGGACTGACGTGGACTCAATGTTGAGCCATTGTCTAGCAGAGATCAGTGAATGGATGGTCGCCAGCTAGCATAGCCTAAACTTTGGCAAGATGGAGGTGATGCTGATTGAGTGGTGTATTCATGGGTCAGCAAGAAACAGTGGTGGTGCTATTTTATAACCCTTAAAGTGGCTCTATGCTGGGAGCTGCAGATAGGGTGAAAATCTGGGATAATTGTTTGCTGCAAGCTGACTCTGAAACATCATGTGCCAGCAGTTGACCACATTGGCTTTTTTTAAATTTATGTAACATCCCACAGATCAAGTCATATCTAGAGCTGGAGAAATTGACTACAGTACCTTTAGTTCACATCTTTGTTATGTCCAGACTGCACTACAACAGCCTTCTTTACCAAGGCTTATCTGGAGGCTTCACATGCCCCCCATATCTAGTCTGAAATGTGGTGGCCAGGTTCATTGCAGAGACCCAACAGTAAGAGGAAAACATCATGTCAGTACTCCTTGATCTGCACTGGCTGCCCATTTGGTGGCATATCAGCTGTCTTCCTTACCTTCGGCACTAGACAGAGACTGTCCCGACTCCCTGCCACCCCCACCTTCGATACCACTGATGGGACTCCTTTGGAGTCCTGCACCTCCTTCTGGTACCTTGGGGTCTGGCTCGACCAGCACCTCAACTTTTCAGCTTATATCAATTCAGTCCACAAGAAACTGCACCCCAAGGTGGGTGCTGTATATTGAAATGGGCTGCATCCCATTGGAGACCCGCAGGAATATCCTAATAAAAATGATCCTCCCTTTAATTGATTATGACGATGCTGTTTACAGCACCACTCCTTAGACCACCCTAGCTAGACTTGATCCCCTCTTCCATGCCTTCTGCCGCTTTGCTTTGGACTGCCCCCCCCCTCAGTGCGCCACTGTGATCTCTACAAGTCTCTGGACCTACGATTGCTCCAGAATCTAAGGCTGGTCCACTGTGCTAGGACAACTGCTAAAGTCTGGGCACAGTCCTCCCCCCCACCTGGCATCTTACCCTCTCACCTCAACCCCCATCTACGTACTCTCTCAAGAACACTGACTCCGGCTTCTGATTGCCCCCACATGACCCACAGCCAAAGGCCAAACTGCCTTCAATTACCGAATGCCTAAACTATGGAACTCCTTACTGGCTGACATTAGGCACACTGACAACATTCAACAACTCAACCATCTCCTCAAGGCGCTTGTCACCCCCACTTGCACATGCAGGCCATCCCCCATGATGCGTTTTTATCCCACCCCCCACCTTAACTTCCCCGCATAACTGCCCCTTCACTAAGTATTTGTTCTAGGCTCACACCATAGTACCTGGAGCACATTAGCTGGTAGCTGATTCTTAAAATTTACTTGTGATTCGGCTAGTGCTCATGGGCTGAGGACCTTCATGGGTGTTGCATAGCTACTAATTATTAGTCCCCTGGACTCACTAGCAGGATAACTCCTTCCTGCTCTTCACACAGCTACTGTACCCTGTGCACCCACCGCTTTCTTGAAATCTAAATTGCATGAGGTGGCTTGTACTGTACAATCCTTGTGCATGATGGTGTATATTTATTTATTTTTATTTATTTAGTTTTTGTTGACTGGGTAAGTGCACTAAACAAATCCTGCCTATTTTCAGGCACGACCTGGGGAAGGGGGATACAGATGAATGCCAACTGACCCTGAACCAGACCAAGCTGTTGGTGGTATTTTTAGTGAATGAGGGAAATTTGGCCAGGCCACCGGGGAAATTCCCCTACTCTTTTCGATAAGTGCCATGGGATCTTTAACATCCACCTGAACTACCACCAATCCAGGCAGATGGGACCTCAGTTTAACGGCTAATCCGAAAGACGGCACCTCAGTAGTGCAGCACCCCTCTCATGCTGCACTACAGTATCAGTACTGGGATATTAACCCAAGTGCCAGATGTGGGAACTGAACCCACAGCCCTCTATATGTAACTGTATCTGGAATTGAGTGGTACTCTGCTCAGTATGCCTTCCTGGTTAAACTCTTAAATAAAGAAATAAGATTTGGGGAGTTATTGGTCATAAGTGGTGATTTTTCTTTTTGTTCTGGCTCTCTATTTTTTCACATTTGCAGTAGCCCTTTAAAATAAAAATCAGGGTTTTAAATAATTGATTAGCAGTTTTTTCTTGGTACAATGCTAACCATATAGAAAGCATTTATATAGGTTTTCTACAAGTGTTATGTTGGCTAAACACATTGAGGCAAGTGCTATGCATTTTCACAATGTTTTAGAACTTTTATGAGCAAAGCGCTAATCAATTTTAGAGTTAAATAGATCCCTGAAAATACTTGTAGCAACAGTCCTGGTGTGCAAGGCTTTTATCTGATGAAGTCAGCTTCAAGACAGACTTGCTAATGTAGTGTACGTGACCCTCCACAGTCTAGGGCCCTAGTCACCTTGAGGAACTCCTGTCTACATACACCCTGTTTGCACTACCACGCCACCCAGTTTGGGTTGTTAACTGCCCTGCAGCTGAGGCTAAAGCTGTCTGGAGAAAAGGCTTTTATGTGGCTGCCCTATAATTTGGAATGCTTTGACATTTCTTGTTTGTAATGCCTTCTTGGTGGAGACTTTTATAAAGGCACTTGGATCTCATTTGTTTTCAGTCACCTACAGTAATTTTGCAGTATTATTGTATGTGATTAGTTTGCTTTGATTTGGTACCAACTGTTTGTGTGCTCATGTTGTAAGGCACCCTGATCCATCAGTATAGGGTGCCAGAAAAAATAAAATTACCATGCTTTGCCTTATAGATACACTCAGCCTTTTCTTAATTATAAAATAGTTTCCTTCTCCGTTCTTTGGGCAAAAGGACCATTATGTTTAATTGTACATTTGACACAAAGGGGATGCAAAATGGGTCATTACTGACTATTGTAGGCAACAGGGGGGAAGTAACTACAGTAGGTGAAAGGCAAAATGAATATGGATGCAAAATAATTTACTGTCTTCCTCCTGAAAGCAGACATTTAGGTCAGGGATAAGCAAAGAGGTCTAGTGGCAGATGACTGTACACTGTCCAGGTGGTCAATGTACCTATTCTGCATCTTCTCTGGGAATAAATTGTAAATGATCACTTGTGCTCAAAAGTACTCTCCAAAAATCTAAAAAAAAGGTTATTTCTCAGTGGCACAGATCCTTTATTTTTCAAAAGTGCCAATATACTATAGAGACAACTAAACAAATTTGAATGAAAAATGAAACAAGATAACAACTTAGCATTGCCCCCCGCAAGGAAAACTTAGTATAGTTTACCTTTAAAATGGATCTTAAAATGACAGCAAGAAGCTTATTGTACCTGAGGTGCTGGATAAACAGTGCATTTATGTGTGTGGGGTGGTGAGGGGGAGGGGGGAGCTCTTAGCTGAAATCTGGTCAGACAAACAAGCGCAGATGGACCCAGCCATGTAAAGCCAACTATTCCATATTTAGTAGCTTCATTAAATTAGCAAAGGGTGAGCAGGGTAGGTGGCCACTGAAGATCTATTGTTTTATATACTACTGGAACAGGCTGCCTGTGGTTTCTACCAACCTCTTGTCTGTCATTCTTCTGTTGGGTGGCACTGAAGGCAGGCACAAGGCCAACACACTCTGACAAAGACACTAGAGTCCCCATCTGGTAGTGAGGCATTTACTTCACTTATTTCTGAGCCAAGACTCATTTCCATGTGCGACCATGAGAAGTGAGGGGGGAAATATATAGAGAACAGTACCGCAAAAATGTTACGATTATGTAACAGTGGTAGAAATCAATTCATAGCAATAATTTACAATTAAGTAATGATAGCAGTGTTTAAACTGGAAATGTTTAGGATGTGGAACTGTCATCCCTAGGAGGTTGAACTCTACAATAGTATTTAACTGAGAAAGGTGTGAGAGGAGCTGGAACGGAGTTCCTCACCAATTTAACCCATTAATGATAGGGAACAGAAAATACAGAAAATGTACAATAAAATAGAGCTATATGAAAACAATACCTGTTAATAAAGAAGCACATGAATACGTTGTACTGAATGGATCACAGGGCCCTTTTCCACCATCAATGTCTATGTTCCTGTGAAAAAAAGAACCATGTAATACAGTTAAAACATGGTCATGCACTAGTAACTTGTTTAACTAGTTAAATAACTTATGTTTAGTTATTCTGGCTTAAACAACATTTCTTCATTGTCTGTGGATGTTCCCAAGCCCTGGCATATTTGGTGTTTGTGTCATATTCAAGAAAGTGTATTTTCTGGCCAGGGGGAGGGGCTGTGTGTGTATTTTGGTTTCCCTCTCAGTAGGACATGATCATAGTGCATGCACTCCATGCATATCAATTTCTAACCCCTAAAGCAGTGAGAACGTTGTAAAATGGGAATACTGTAGCTTTACTTGTCAAAGACAAAGAAAAGGATTCCTGATCTGATTTGACCGTGTTGTTCATTTCTTGGTATGCAGGAAGCTGTGTGCTGAAAAAGCAGAAATGTTTATCACAACTAGCCTACAGTCAGTGTCAGTGGCGGTAGCTCAGAAACACCTTATGTTTGGATCCACAAAAAATAACCAAGGTAAAATTGAACTACTTTATGGGTTGCCCGATTCAGTAAGGGATTGTCTCAAAAGAAGAGGTGCATTTTTTATCGGCAGCATAAATTGTTGCTGTGAAATGTATTGGTCCCCTCATTCTTTTAAAATGTTCTGTGTTATCCTTCCTCCCCTCCATCACCCTTTCTGAGGAGGGAGAGGGTTTTTAATGAGTCTCCCATCTGCTCTGAGACTCAGATTGAGAAGTGGTAGATTTTTGGGGAGTTATTAACATGTCTAATTAAATCTTGGTAAAATCATGAAGCAACCCCACTGCAAATTCTAAGAATTACTGCTAAAAATTCATTCATAATCTGGTGTAGTTTCCCATATTTGATGAAACGTAAATTGTGTCAGGCTGTGTAAAGTCTCTAATGATGCTAGTTGATCTGTACAAAGACAAGTCTTTGACTAACAATATGAAAAAAAAAATCAGACAAGCATTTAAGACAAATGAACTGTCTGATTGGGAACTCCTAACTGGCTACTTCTGTGTAAAAAATCTGGTTAAAAAGAAAGTGTGTTGCGTTTGTAGAATATAATATGCAAAGTAGTTTGGATCCAGTTATTCACAGTAGTTTATTGAGAATGCCATAATGTTTTTTCGTAGTGAGCCTCTTTTGTATGGGCATCTATTATGACATCCGGATTCTTGGGTGAAGAAAAGTCAGACCACAAAGCAACAGTAAAATTGCAAAGCCAGGAGAGTGTAGAAGGATTCCCTTCTCACTGACTATTTTCTCCCATAACCTAGCAGGCTTTTTGTTTACCAGTCTCATCAATAAAACAGCCCGTAATAAATAAATACACCATTCTTGTGTAACCCCAAAATGGGGGCTTACCTTACCACCTCCATCTGTCTGCCCTATCAATCCCAGTCCCGTTATGGCCCTGTTTCTTCCTGCTGGCCCCGTATTCCTGAAATTCTGGGGGACCAAGCGGAGCAGAGTAAAAGAGTGAGACCAAGTGCAAGTGATTCTCCCAACTGCTGTGCAGCTCTAATGTTTGAATGTGCAAGCTGGTGGATTGGCATTCCAGTAAGCACGGTGGTGCTTCATAAGTGAAAGACACTCTGGCAGCTCGTGGCTCATGTTTGTGTGTTCATGGCCCCTGTGAACATATTAAGAGTAAAGGGGGGCCAGTGGCTTTGGGGGAAAAGAAATTGGGTGTTGCCGTTACTGTATAGGGGGCATTACTTTAAGTAAGCAGCTGAGGCTGTCTTATGAATATTTATGAGCTGTGCTTGCTGCTTGAAGGGGTCGTTCTGTCAGAGGGCAGCAATAGGATGGGAAAGCTCTTTGCAATCACCACTCTGCCAGTGGACACTAGGCAGAGGGGCAGTTATTGGACTTTAGGACAACTAATTGTTAAAATTGCACAGCTTGGCTGCAGGAGGGCTTTTGATGTTGGGACTTCATGTAAACGGTTATATTAGCAGCCATCTTTGAGCCTTTGACTTAGAGCCCAGCTGATCGGAGTTCTTGGAGTCTTGTGGGGCAGCAGCTACAGTATGGCTCTTAGGAACAGAAGCAGGGACAATCTTTTGGCACCCTACAAAGGGACCAGTATGGCACTGAGTAAGGCTTAAGCATATTAATTTCTGGACGGACAGCTTGTTCTAATCAATTAAAAAGCAAGGAGTCATGTTGGACTGAACCAGAAAGACTTGTGGGAGAATGCAAGGACAGTTCTTGGTGATAGAACAGATAACCAAGAGGGCATCGAGTGAGCCTAATGAATATTAATTTTTTCAAGTGGACAACTGTATTAGCCAGTCAGGAGCTGCCCTGAGCTCAGTTCAGTTCAGCTGGAGCCCTCTCCTGAGGGAGGGGACTCTACCCCTGCACTATGATATTGCTTCATATTGTAGATAAGAGCCAGTGTGGGGCTAGTATGGCACCAGCCCAGGGACCTCATTGCCTTCTAATGTCTGGAGGGTGCTGATCCAGAAGAAAAGTCTCAATCTGCTGAACAGAGTCGAGGAAAATGTCTGAGAGTTATCCTAAGGGAGAGGAATCTCTGCTGTGATCTTCGAGGAAGAGGAAGGCCTGCCTTTGGGGCTTGCATAGCCACATGTCTAGGTGGTGCTCTGTGTTACCCTGTGTTGCCTTCCAAGGAATGGAAGGGGTGTCTCAACAGAATGGAAGTGTCATTTGTTGACCAGTCTTAAGGTCATTGAGGGAGTCTCCCAAGAGAAGGGAGACTGCCCAGGATGCCTGTGAGAAGTATTGAGGCCTACTTGGAGGTTTGCTCAGCAAGAGAGCCAAGGGAAACCTGCCTGATGTTCTCCATGGACAGAATGTGAAGTGAGAGGATTCACTTGCTGGTTTAAGTCTGAATTTGTAAAGTGAAAAGATCTGCTCTTCTATTCAAGTCTGAACCTGCAAGTGAGAAGATTCATTCTTCTGTGCAAGACTACGTGCCAAACTGAGAAGATTTATTCTTCTGTGCCTTGTGGGTAAGAAGATGAGCCCCTGTCTTCTGCTTCAAGCCTGAATTTGAGAGACTGTTCCCTGCTATCATTCAATGGGGAATTCAGGGACTTTGTTCTGACTGAGAAAGAACCATGGCTGTTATGCTGGCAGTGTAGCTGAAGCCATTTACAGCCAGATGTTCCTAAAAACTGGAAAGGGAGTGACTGCCATTTGAGGTCAGTCTGGGGAATCAGCCTGGTAGTATCACTGCTAGGCACTGCCATTGTGTCTACCCCTGAGGGGTCATGCCTAGACATCGGGGATGAGGCATGCTGACCTGTTCCAGTATGTGTCTTTACCATGATGGAGATGACCAGCTGCCAGAGAAGCTGAGAGATATTCCAGCCTGCTAGAGCTGAATGAGCCTGCTGCTGATAAGGCCCAAGTTGCAAGAGATACATTTGAGAAGATCCAAGTTGCAATATGCCTGCTGCTCATCTCAGCAACTCAAGTGTCCAAGCAATTCCAACTACCCCAGATCTACAGTCTGAAGGTCATCACCTGTACAAGCCAGGAGACCCTTCTGCAAAACCATGAGTAAAACAGGGATTGTTCTGCATTTGTGGAACTGTAAATAGTTGCCATAAATGGTTGCCAAGTTTCAAAAGCTAAAAATAGTTGCCACCAAGTTCTGAATTTAACAGTCCAGCTGAAAGGTTCAAGTCTAACTAAATTGTTGTTGCCACAATCTAAAAAGGAAGCTTGAATTTAAGTTGTTGTTTTGAGAGCACCAGTGCTGGCCAACCAGTTGCAACGAATCAGGCCTGCAACCTTCAATGGCTGGGTACCCAGGAATAGAGTGTAGGGGCTCCTATCTAATGGACTGGGAACCGGTACCAATTGGGGTGTGATCTTTGGGCCCAAGCAGCTAGTTAGATAGAAAGTGTTAGTCTGAATTATGTGCTGGTGGGAGGTGGCTCACTGATGATGTGTTCTGGGTTTAACACAAAGTGATTGATCAATGTTTTGCCAGTTACCAAATGCCAATTCATAGATGTTGTTGAACCTCTAAATCCATTTCCACTTTCCTAACCCTACCCCATATTAAATGAATTGTTGATTAACCTTTTGACAAATGTCTCATGAGCATATTATTAGCTCAAGTCAATAATTACAAGGTATTGAAAATAGGGGTTGTGGTTTATGGTACTCCATATATGCGGTGACTATAGCGGGAGGTGGGTAGGTATAGCATCCCAGGGTGTTATACTGCTAAAATATCTAGACCACTTTATATTTTAACTCTGGGTGGAGGCACCGTGCTATTTCCTCTATCTTTGAGAAAGCACCCCGTTTACATCAGAACTACAGCCCAGGTCCCTCAACCTTGGTCAGACCTGCAAGGCAGGGGTAGTAGCCCATTGGTACACAGCGCCTGGGTTACATTTGTATAAAAAAAAAAAGAAGAGGAAGGATCTTGATAGAGATTTGTTTAACCTAATCATATTACAATGCATTTTAGTAATTATAAAAGACATATTGCACCATATGAATACTGATGTGTGATGAGGTGTATTTTGTTATTGAGACTTTGATATTCCTTCATCTGAATCCCAATTCTGGGCTTGCAATTTGTGATTAGTTTTGCCCAGCTCAAATAGTGACCCATTATTCCTACAAAAATTGTTGCACAACTACATTTCCTTTCTATGATAAACGTACACTTTCATAAGAGGGGAACAATAAGAACAGATTGGGAATCTCTGTATTTATTTACTTGTGCAGATATTATTTATTGTATGTCAGATGATTTTGTTGCTAGTCTGGACAGCTCCATTTTCATTAAGTCTGGAGCTTTCGATGTCACCTCCTTATCAATTCTCATTCCTACAGTTACACAAATGGTAGCTGATGAGGTACTGATATTACAGTGAGCACCCAGACTTCCTGAAACTAGCACTGCCCCATCTGAGTAGGTACATTCTTATTCCAATAATAAAATCTTGATCTAGCTGCCCTCAATGTGATTGAGGACTTGGGACATGATGGACCATTGTATCTTTGAAGGTACACACTTACTTGTTTCCCTTTTAATCTTTGTAATAAATTCCAGGTGGTAAGTAGTAGTGAAGGACCCCATACACAGCCACAAGTGAGTGTTGCTAAGTGCTTGCAATGACCTCTTGTATTTCACCTTGTTGTGCCATGCACATTGAGGTCATAAACCCTTCTCAACATGGTCATTGCACACACTGCAATTGTTTGGGGAAGGGGCAGGTATTTCTGTAAACAGCATCATGACACCCTTTGCAGACCCTTGGGGGCCCTTTCCAGAGCGTGGTGACCATCATAGAAGCAGTTGCTTAGTTTTGTGATAATCCCTGCCTTTACAATTACTATGGGCAGGTTGTAGGGCATTGTAATATTGCAACTGTGTCATGTATTACTGGTGAGGGACATTGATCATTGTATGACCTACCCATGTAATGATGGTGGGGAATTTTGTGTTGTCCTTTGTTTACTTCTGTCATCCCCAAAATTTAGGTCTTTGGTCTTTTCTTGTTCTATGTTTCCACCACTACATTTTAAATTTGCCTTAAAATCTCTGATTCAGCTGTGAGCAGTGTTTGGGAATGTGTTTCTTGCTATGACCTTTTGAGGTTTTTAGTATCACAGCTATGGTATCTAGTTGTAAATAAATTGTGGCTTCTGATTGATTTTTTGGGCTACATCTCGAAGAACCACTTATGCCACTGTGATCAAAATTGCTGTTAGTATTTAGTAGGTTGTCAGTTTTCTTTCACAATATGGTAGAATATCAGCACTGATGCATTAATTATGCAGATGTTCTGTCCTGTGATTGGGTGTTAGAGATTTGCCTGCTTGGGTGCTTCCCTGACTCCATCTTTTTGAACAGGCTTTTAGCAAAGGCTAATGGTGGAGTAATCTTCTGGAAGACAATTGCATTTTATCTTATTGCTTAACTAGTTCAATTACTAGCACCTCTAAAGCCTGTGTAATATAGGAGCCTATAGTTTGTGTATTTGTTAAAATTGACATCATTTAATCTATTGTATTGTGTGTTTCAGTAAAATGTAAAGCTTCCTGAGCCTTAGAGTAGGATGTTTTAGAAATTAAAGTTAAAATTGCCTTGCCTTTCCCTCTTCCATTCTTTCTTGTCACCTCCATAGTGTGCTGTTGCATATCCAGCAAAATTCTGCTTCTACCCCACTTTCACCTTTGCCTGTCTTCCCATTTTGCTCAGAGATGCTGTGAAATCTTTTGTCTATACCATCTTTTAGTCTTCTCTGCCAATTGCTTGCTCCTCTCATTTGTCACCTCAGCTATTTCCTTCTCCTTTCCCATACTTGCTTAATCTAGCTCTCTGTCCATGTCTTTTGTGACTCCCAATCTCATGTTCAAACTCATCATCTCCTTTGAATAGTCCCTCTTTCCGTTCTCTTACACTCATTCTTTTCCTCTCCTATCACTCATTTCCGACCCATTCCTATTATGTTTTTTTTATACAACCAATTCCCTCCACCTGCTTTGCTCTCCTTGAGTGGTTGCTTATTTAGATCCTGCCTCCCTTTTTCAAATCAGAAGTTGCTGTGGCTTTCCTCACACTTGCCTTCTCACTCTTCCACCTACATGTACTTTTACCCCACCTCCCTTCTCACATCATATCCAATTCCATCAGCCTTTCTAATCACTCCAGCTGCCTTCAGTGCACTCTTCTTGTTTCTCTCTTGCACTTTTTCCCCACTTCCCATCCTATCCATCTATACTACTTCTTTCCACCTCTCCGCTCACAGCTTCTGAGGTTCTCACCCAGATACCCTTTGTTTCACATGTCCTTTTTACTCAACATTCTCTCCTTCCTTCTTCCCTCCCTCCCTCGCACCCTCTGCCTTCTTCAATCCAATCACATTCCAACCTAGCCAGTACCACCTGCTCAGATCCCTTCCCAGATACTGTTTTGCCCAGTGCTCCTTGTCTGCCCCTTTTCCATGTTCTTTCTTACTGCCCCAAACTACCACATCCAATTTATTCAATCTATTTTTGCTCCTTCCACTCCTCCATCTCTCATTAATCTAATTAGACCTCATTCATATTAACAGATCCCAATCACCCTCAAATCCCTGCTTCCTATTAAACCAGCTTCCCACATGCCCAATCTCTTGTTATTAAATTTTTGATTAATGGCCTTATTCATGAAGATAAAATTATATCTTCTGCCTTCTTAAACCTTGATTTCCCAGTCTGACCTCTACCCTCTCTCTGAAATCTCCTGTATTTTTCTTCAGCAATCCCACTCTTCAGCCTTAAAGGTGTTGTTGCGATCATCACTTGGTCTAAATTATTTTTTTTCTCTCTTCTTCATCTTTTCCTTTAAACACCTTCCTTTCCACTTCTACCTCCAACTAATCTAAAATGTGTTACCATACATTATCTCCTTAAGGCCAGTTCAACTTTGCTTCCACACGCCTTTGACTTCCTCATTGAGGTCAGCTTTTTCTTCAAACACTATTGTCACTGGTGATTGTAATATCCATATTGATGGCCCTCACTACCTTCTCCTCCAATGTCTTTTTCAGCTTTCTCTGCCACCACTCTTTATCCACCACCTCCGTGTCCACCTTGTTCCTGCTTCTGCTCACAGGGTTTACCACCATCATAGGTGGCTGGATGATGGGGGTGGAGCTGCTTCAGGAGTAGAAGGGCAGGCCTCATCTCATGGGGCTCAAGCTGAGGAGGCAATGCAGTGGTGTGTCATGGGTAACCTGGGAGTCCCAGGATACCCAGATAAGATGAGTCTTGACAGACAAGGGATGGTGCTTGGTAGAGGCTGAATGTGGTCCTGGCCAGATGTGCCCAGGGGAAGGGTTATAAAGTAAAAAAGCAAAGAAAGTGGAGTCCAGAGATCTATCTCCAAAATAGTAGGCCTTTGGTTAAATCAGAAGAGTTACCAGAGATGTTGTAAAGTTACATTCCTTTTTTCTCTAATGCAGACAAAAATACAGCAGGACGTGACATTATGTTGAGTCAAATCAAACATCATGCTCCACTCCTTATTTAGCTTTTGATTTTTTTTTTTTTTTTTTGCAGGTAGATCCGAGTTCCTACTTCAAACAAAGTATTGTATTTATTTATTTATTTACTTAAGTCTTTGGTAACTGGATAAGTGCACTGATCCAGGGACTATTTTCAGGCATGACCCGGCCCACACAGGTGGCAGTTACAGAGGTAGTGACAAGTTATGCAATGAGTACAGGCCATGTGGATATACAGACATCATTGGTGAACAAAGAAAGTAATATAGGAAAGTAAAATTAATGAGAGGCTGAAAAAACGATCAGTTCATCATGATAAGCAACAATTATTATTCAATTATTTACTAAGGATAAGTGGCCAGTGCAAATTAATGCATGATGTAAAACAAAACAAAAAAAAACATACAAGACAAAAGCCAAGTGGGAGAGCCCAAGAAGCAGGCAGTGAGGGATGTAAGACAGAAGTCCAAAGAAATGAAAGAGGACAGGGGAGGCCAAAGCAGCCCAAGAGGGAAAAGTCAGAAGGGGGGGAGGGTTATCCAAGCTAGCAATGGCATGTGGCCTCATCAAGAAGCCAGGATTTGATATGTGTCTTGAAAGTGGTATGGGAGTCCAGAGAGTGGATGGGCATGGGGATTCTATTCCACAGAGTGGGAGCAGCTACAGATAACGCTCTGCTACCCATAGCCAAGGAGACTTTTGGGATATCCATGGGGGGCACTGAGGATGCATGTAGACACCTCAAGGGAGTTCTGGTCTTGAGGAGAGACGTATAAGGGGAGGCTTCACCATGCCTGATGGTGCTGTCCAGGAGGCAGCCAAGCCCATAATTAAATCTGCAGTGTAGTGGGAGCCAGCCAAGAGTCTGGTAGAAGTGGCAGTGGTGAGTGGAATACGGTGCCAGGAGAGTGAAATGACATATGTTGTACATGGAGCAGAGGCGTGCTCACAAGGCTGAGGATGTGTGTGAGTAAATAGGGGAGCAGTAGTCAATCAAGGGTAGCAGGTTGCCTTGGGCAATGGCTAAATGGGCTTCCCTGTTCAGGAGTGACTTTATCTGAGTTTCTGGTTAATACGGTGGATAACAGAGGAGATATGATCGGAAAAGGAGAGGGACAGGTCCAGGATAACTCTCAGATATTTGAAAATTAGTACATTTTCAAGTACAGTGTCATCCAGTGAGACTACCAAGAGGGTGGACCCAGCCTTGGCGACCTTAGATAGGAAGGGTTTAGGTCCAAATAGCATGGATTTAGTTTTTTTTTAGCATTAACAATTAGGCGATGTGAGTGGAACCAGGTGTGCACCACAGAGTAGTTCCTGGATAAAGCCCTGGATATATTCTAAAGAGCCTTTTCACTAGTGAAGAGGACAAGGTGATCTGCATAAAATAGGGCATCACAAGTGATGCAGTCAGAGGGGAGATAGTTTATAAATGGGGAGAATAAGAGTGGGCCCAAGATGGAGCCCTGGGGTACACCAGAAGTGACTGGGAGAGTGGGGGAGGTGGAAGGTCCTACACATACTGGCTGAGATCTATCTGAAAGGTAACTTTGGAACTACCACGTGGTCTCAGTAGAGTAGCCAAGGGTGCAGAGGGAGGAGAGTAACAGGGTGTGGTCGACCAGGTCGAAAGCTTTAGACAGGTCAACAAAGATGGCACCTGTTGCCCTTCCAAGAGCCATGTTCCTAAGAATATGATTGGTAAACAGGGCAAGGACAGATGTGGCTGAATGATGTTTACAGAAGCTGTGTTGTTGTCTGGACAGTAGGTTGTGTGTGTCAATATAGTCAGACAGTTATCGGTGGACAATCCTTTCCAGGAGTTTACTAAGATGAAGGAGTAAGGATATAGGCTGATGAGTTATTTGAGGATAGTCGGTCGCCAGTCTTAAAAATTGGGACCACCCTGGTATGCTTCTAAGTGCTTTGCACTGAGGAGGTAGTCAATGCCAGGTTAAAGAGGTAAGTGAGTGGTTTTCAGATGGCAGGTAATATAAGTTTAAGCATAGCAGAAAAAAGACCATTGCTGCCTGGGCTGCCTTGGCTAGGCAGGCTCTTCAGCAGTTTGGCAGTGTCCCTGGGGGTGATAGTCTTGAAGTAGAAAGAGGGGAGGAGTTTGAGGGGTATGGGTGGGGGGATGATCAGAGAGACCAATGGTCACCAGGGGTGGCAGCTTGCTAAGGAGGGCAGACAGGTCTGTGAATTTTCATTGACGGCCTCTGCCACAGCAACAGGGTTGGACAGACATCTGGAGGGATTCAAGGGCTGACTGTTTACAAGGTTTCTAGAGTGCTGGTATTCATTCCATCAGGCAAGAGAGGATTTTTGTAGGCTGACCATAGGCCTGAGATGAACAGCCTGTTGGCAGGCAGTGACCATGCCACAGTCTGATTCTTTATGTTCTTAGGGGAGAGGAAATTCGCACTAACGCAGTAGTAATAGATTTCAGGAGGTGGACTCTGAGGGCCTGGGAAGGATTCTTAGAGGGTGCTTGGATGAGATAAAGCCAGACATGGATGCTAGTAGCTTGTAGGAGACCATTAAGAAGGGGGTGCAGGAGGCCAGTGAGGCCAGCACAAAGGTAAGGCTCAAGCAAGGGGCCAGTGAGCCATGTTGGTGGATCTGGGAGGTGCAGGAGACAGTGAGGGAAAAAAGGCTGCTCACATGAGCTTAAAGTGCTCAAGGGGTTAGGAGAGGAGAGTATGAGTCCCTGGCTAGGAGGGTCTCTCCAGGGGTGGGGGGGGCAAGGTGAAGAAGGAGGAGCTTAACCTGGAAAGGGATATCCACAGGGAGAGGTTCTATAGATACAGAAAGGAGAAAAAAAAGTGAAGGCACAAATCAGCAGGATTTGGACTAGGGAGGGATGGTGCAGAAGCTGGGGAACAAGCGTAGGTGCTAAATGAGTACTTTGCTAAGGTCTTTATCGGGAGAGGTGGGGGATCCTTCCAACCCAATGGGAGGGAAGGGGAGCCCACTGAATCAGGAGATCAGTTGGAGACTGAAGGACTGGATGAGGCTAGGGCAGTAGTGGATGCATGAGGAGGTGGGATGGGAAGGTGAAATCACAGTGGATAGGGTGAGAGAGGCTGTCCAGTTGCTAAAGACTGAGAAGGTGCCAGGGCCAGATGGGTTGCATCCGAGGGTACTGAAGGAACTGGTGGATGTACCGGTAGCTCCACTGGCCTCACTCTTCAACATCTCTCTGATGACAGGGTTGGTGCCTCAAGATTGGAAGGTGGCTCATGTGGTGCCTGTCCACAAGGGGGTTCAGAGAGGAGATGGGGAATTATAGGCCTGTTAGCCTAACGTCAGTGGTAGGCAAGGTTATGGAAGGCATTATCAAGTAGAGGCTGGGGGGCAGCTGGAAATGTTGGGGCACCTGAATGACGGGCAGTATGGTTTTGTTCCGGGGAGGTCATGCCAGACCAACCTGGTGGAGTTTTATGACTGGATGATGGGTGCCCTGTACCGACAAAGGCTGGTGGATGTCCTCTATCTGGATTTCAGTAAGGCATTTGATTCGGTACCCCATAATGGCCCACTAGCAAAGCTGGGGGGATGGGGTGGGGGGCACTTGCTCAGGTTGGTGGAAAATTGGCTTACGGGAAATACAGATAATGGTGGTTGGAGGGATAGTCTCCTCCCCAGGAGGTCATCAGTGGGGTCCCCAGGGTTCAGTCCTGGGGCCACTCCTGTTCAATTCCTATGTCTCTGACACAGGGAGGGGTGTTAAGAGTAGGCTGTCTCTCTTTGTGGATGACTCAAAACTGGGAACACTGGTGGACAGGCAGGAGGGAAGAGAGAGGCCCTCAAGGGGGATTTGGATACCCTGGGAGGGTGGGCAAGGAAGTGAGGATTGAAGTTCAGTGCAGGGAAATGTAGGGTGCTGCATCTGGGAATCAGAAACCTGGGTCATGCATACACCCGGGGTGGGCCACACTGCAAGTCGCATTGAGAGAGAGGGACCTAGGGGTAGTGGTGGACAGCAAAATGAATAACATTGAGAATTGGCAAAGAGCTGCAGCAAATGCAGAGAGGATACTGGGCTGCATAACCAGGGGGATTACCTCCAGGAGGAGGGAGGTGATCCTCCCTCTGTATAATGCCCTGGTTAGGCTGCATCTTGAGTACTGTGTGCAGTTCTGGAGACCCTATCTTAAGAGGGACATGGCACTGCTGGAGAGGGTCCAGAGGAGGGCGACTAGGATGATTCAGGGCATGGAGGGTAGGTCCTATGAGGAGAGACTGAAAAACTCAATCTGTATGCATTGGAGGAGAGGAGGGATGGGGGGGCATGATGAGGGTTTTCAAGTATGTGAAGGAATAAATAAGGGTGGAGCCAGGGAAGTGTTCAGGCTTAGGAAGGGGGAACTACCAGGGGCACGGGTGGAAGGGGTGAAGTACAGGGTGGGCGCGGAGATACTTCTTCACCAAGAGGGTGGTGAACCATGGAACGCATTGCCTGGGAGTCTGGTGGAAGAGAACACAGTGGAAGGATTCAAGAAGGTTTGGGACAGGTACAGGGGATACTGAAGCTGGGGAAAGCCACCTCTGGGGTGGAGGAGTGAGCTCCCAATAGAGGGCTAGCTTCTGAGCACACACAAGACCATAGGGCCTATTCTGCTGGTTTTACTATGATACTATGATAGTTTATTCCTTTCCCTCATCATGGTCAGGAGATCTTTGGTAACTCAGAGTGTACAGCCACCCCTAAGTGGCGGGTAGTCAGGGAAATGTAGATTTTGGAGACAGAGAATGCGGTTGTGGAGAAACTCTCAGTCTTGGACACATCTTAAAGCCTGTTTTTTGTTATACATATGATGTTTTAGCGGCTTTTTCACATTTTCCTGACCCAGGCCTTGGCAGACAGGTGCGTGTGGGCTTGCCACCCCCCAGAAAGTGGATGGTTGCCACCAAATCCCCCATTGGGAACGGGATCCAATTGTTGGTCTGCCAAGCCCAGCTGGTTGGGTGCGGGGCCTGCAGATGTCCTGGTGTTATTCAGTTACTGGCAGCATTTCCTATTTTCTGGTGCCCCTTTATTGGTGTAATGTGTAATGACACCATGGTGTGTGCCATGCGCTCCCATGCACCACACGTTGGCATCTGCCATGCCCCTCCTTACCTTTCTAGGCTGTCCTGGGTGCCTTTCCTTTAGGTTCCACTTGAGGTCAGGCAGACATGGACCTCTGCAAGTCCTGTCCCCCTGGAGGAAGAGACCAGTCCTCCAGACGCTCGATTTTCCTTCCTTCTGGCTGGCCCTCCAACACCCAAAGTTCACTTCAGAAGCCAGGTCACTGACTTCAGAAGCCAGGTCACTGGCATCACAAGAGGTAGCTCTGTCTCTGCACTGATGGGCTGTAACATTGTCCTTTTAAGTAATCCGTCTGTATTTTTGAAAGAAAAATGCTAATTTTCTGAGCCCTACTCGGGCTGTTCTGTGGATTGGACTACTTTTAAGCAGCTAATTTTCTGGGTCTATTTCATGAGACTTGCATAGGTGGAAAAAAAACGTGTTGTAAATTGAATTTGAGCCTTTGGATCCATAAAAGTCCTCTTTAGAATGAGCATTTGTTAAAAAAAAAAAAAAAAGCAAACTCTGACATGGAACGCATTGAGATAGTGAGCTATATCAAATGAGAAACCTCATCAAGTTTTAAAGTTTCACAAATATATTTTTTCTCGTGTGGCTTGGATGCCATTACTACAATAAGATGCAAAGGAGGGCTTCCTAATTTAAAAAAAAATCAAGATGTCTCTAGCAGCTCCTGTTTTATGTGCAAATTAATTAATTTTGGCAGAGGTTTTGTTAGGCTTGTTCACACCTCAAGCTTTAGTAACACTTACGCACATGTTCAAAATCCTCTGTGGCACAGTTGTGAAATTTTGTCAATGAGCTGAAAGTACTCATTATTTAAGAGGAAAACCTGCTTAATAGTTGTCCTACAACTGGGATTGGCATTTCCGAGAGTACAGATAGAGGTTAGTTCTGTTACCTAGCATTTTTCACTCATCAGGAGCTTGGGGTCATGGTAGTAGACGCCAGAAAATTACTGAACACAATGGCTTTGTCTTTCTTGAACTAGATTTTAAATCCAGTCCAGTTAAGGGGAAATTATGAGTTACAGTATTATATTTATTGTGTTCTAATGATCAAGTAAGTAAGTACCTTGAATTAAGAGCAGGATTTTTCATTGATTTTATGGTTTTGGTTGCATATCGAAGTTAGCCAATTTGATATCATGTTATTTTAACCATGTATCAAGCGCACATGTATTTTCTGTTATGTCCAGTACAGTCATAGAAAACACTTCCTGTTGTTTATCAGATTCTGACAAAACATTGCAAGATGAATTCAAAGCAGTTTAGATGACTGTAATACCTCAAGGGCATAATACTCAGCCACAATGCGTGGGGGTGCAAAACGGGCCAAATGGCCTCTCCTCTGCACCAGAACACTTTGCAGCTATTGTCAGAAGTCCATATTGGTTGAGTAGTCAAGAAAACTGTTATAAATTAGTACATGTTTGCACAGCATATTAAGTCTTCCCTACTTGGAAGCGGGGTGCTGACGTGATAGACCTACAGTCCCACCTGACCTTAAATTACTATGTCACTATGCTAGTTACCAGAACAAGGCATTCCTGCTGCAACTGGTGGAATGCAAGTGAGGGTCAGTAGATGTTAATGAACACAAATGGGGTTTGCATCCACGAATACCTGTTTAGTGACACCCATGGAGGTATGGAGCTAGAATAGCTCCTGTCACGTGATTCTATGCAAAGTGCATAGCTTTTGGGTACTGGTGCTACCATTGATGTGTTCACACAAACCCACCTAATGCATTCTTTTAAGCTTGTTTCATCCCCAAATTGTCTGCTGTCTCTGGTATTTTTGGACCTACTTCCAGGTACACTTTACTCCTGGTCACCAGCCCCAGTGTCCTGTGCTGTGTGTTTGTGGATGTAGTCCCTTACCATTCTCCATCCCCTTCTAGCTCTTTGTGTTTCAGTCACACTTAGCAGCACCACAGCACCTACGTGTAACAATTCTGAAGGCAGATGGGGCTGCTAAAGTTGTGCTTAGGATTCGAGTTGCCATGCTCATGAATGGATTTGCATGCTGACCCTGCCCTTTTCCTTTATGGGCATAATGAGTAAGTGCTAAAGTGCCCATGCAGGAAGGGCCACAACACTCATTAAAGATGTACCCAGGTGTTTCAGATTTGCATTTTTCCGATGCACCCCAAACAGTCTTCATTGCTGTTTACTGGCACAAATACATATGCATGAAATCATTACTAAATTAATGATTTACCTTATTATGGTACATCAAGCTAAGGATCTAAATAGGTTGATAGGGAGGAAAAACACTTTCACAATTGTAGGTATTGCATCTTTTAAGACACTCTATGTACTGTACACATCTCTCTGTTTTTAGGATAAAGTACTCTGTTTCTTTTATATAAATGTCTTTGCCAAGTTTCATGTACTTTTACATTGTTTAAAGACTTTCTGACAAGTACATTTTTTTATTGGGTTTATTACTTTTGGCCTGAGGTGACCTGCTTTGAAACTGCTGCTTTGAAGAGAGATGAAGTGAAAAGCAGCATTGCAATCCCTGTATTTCTTTCTTTTGTTATATTCACAACCATATTCTACAGCAATCAAAAAAGGTTTTATGAAAATGACACAGGATTTATATGGTTTTATGCACAGAAAGCATACAAACATTTGCACAGTTTTGGAATGTTAGCCCTAAGGGAGTGTCCTAGTATAAGTATTGTGCACTTCATTTTTGCATTGCTGGGAAAAATCTGCAAACATCATCCTTGACATTCCTTGATGTGGATCCTTCATAAGCAGACTCTGAGCTCAAAAAGGCTGTATCAGAAAATTAAAATAAATGTTGTATCCTTGTTTTATTTTCCATTCACACTCAGTGACACCTCAAATAATGATGTAATTTATAACCATTAAAACAATCTGACTCTGTACTGAAGTTTTCAAGCAAGAGACATTAATTTTCACCGTGAACTCAAAACAGGCATAGCAACCCATGTTTGTTGTGGATTTTAAATGTTTAGATGACCAGCATGTATGGGGCAAAAAAAATCACTTGATGTGGAGTGCAGAAACACCAGAGAATGTCCTTAATGTCCCCACCACATTACTGCAGCTGGCATTCTACTGGACACCCACAGTGACCTCCATATGATCTATCATGATCACAGAATCCACCGCCAAAGCCCCCAAAAAAAAACTTCTTCTGATCCATTCTTTTAGGTCTCTGGACCTGTCGGCCCTCAAGAGGATCTGGTCATAACTGATTGGTCTCCTGTGACAGACTCCAGCACTGTTGACAATGCCCTTGCTTACGTTAAATACAAATTCTTCTCCATGTGGGACCGACACCCTCCCCCCCCAAGGAAAACCAGGGTCGGAGGCCCCACCTGCCCTGGATCTCTGCTGAACTCCTAGCCTGCCTGTGTGCTAGTGACTAACATGGAAGAGCACAAGTCCTCAGGATGCCCCCTGGACTTGCATAAATATCGTGCCCTTCAGCAATGCCTGCACCAGAGCCACTAGGTTAGCCAAAGCAGAGTGCTTTTCCTCCACCTTTCAGAACAATATCAGTCACCCCTCAAAGTTCTGGAAGGTTGTCCATGCCCCATTCTCTTCCAAGGCCCAGCCGCCTGTGCCAGTTCTTTAGGTGAATGACTCCTCTGTTACTGACCCACTCTCAGTGGCCAAAGAATTCAATATTTTCTTCACTACCTGTACCTCTTCCCTCCTCTCATCCTTCCCTCCAGTGTCACCAACTCCCCATATCCCCTTCACTCCCTCCCAGACCACCCAATTCTCCTTTACTCCCATCTCACCTGCTGTCACCATCACTGCTCTACTTGCCTTCAACCCACTCAAGAGTAAAAGCATGACAGGTTTGACCCCAAACTTCAACATCTTGCTGCCCCCGCCATCGGTCTCCCTATCTCTGCCCATCTAAACCTCTTCTTTCTAAAGCCTTTATCCCCAATACCTGGAAGCATGCCACAGTCATTCCCTCCCTAAAGGTGATGACCTCTCTATTCCTGGTAATTATCATCCCATTTCTCTTCTCCCTACCCTTGCCAAACTCCATGAACACTTGATTCTATCTCAACTGTCCCTTTCCTTGACTCGTCCTCCTTCTTCACCCCTTACTAGTCTGGATTCCGTAAAACCCACTCCACCGCCTACTCCCTCCTCTGGCTAACTACCATTATCACAGGAATGGACTAGGGCCAAATCATATCAGCCATCTTTATTGACTTGGCCAAAGCTTTTGACACTGTAGCCTATCACCTTCTCCTCTCTAACCTCTCTGCATTAGGATTCTCCACCTTGGCCACTAACTAGTTCCACGCCTACCTTGAAGGTAGGTCCCAATCAGTTCAAATTGGTGACTCCCTCTCCACTCCCTTCCCAATCTGCACTGGTGTCCCACAGGGCTCCCTCCTAGGCCCTGTCTTATTCTTGGTCTTTCTAAATGACCTTCCTGCTGCCTGTACGCTGATGACACAGTCCTGTTATCCTATTTGCCTCTGGCCACTCCCCTGCCAATTTGATGACCAGGCTTCAGCGGGACTTTGACAACATCCAGCTCTGGTTCCACTCAAATCAACTGTCTTGTAATGCAAAAAAAACAGTCTATATTACCTTTGGCACAGGACAAAAGCTCTCTAGGTTTGGTAGGCCCCCATCTTCTGCACCTGTGATGGGTCCACCATTGAGAATGTACCATCCTTCAAGTACCTCTGGGTCTGGCTTGACAACCACCTTGATTTCTCTAAAGACATCAATGCCATACCCATAAAACTACATCCTAAGCTAGAAGCATTGTACTACCACTGCGGCTGTATCCCACTCCCGGCCTGCAGAGCGGTTGTACAGAAAATAATCCTCCCCATATTTGACTATGTTGACATAGTCTACAGCTCTGCCCCTAAATCTACCCTCTCTAGACTGAACTCTCTCTTTCATTCCTTCTGTCACTTCACTCCGGACTGCCCTCCCCATACTCATCACTGTACTCTATATACGTCCCTCTCCTTTCCTTCCCGCATAGCCAGACAGCACACTGTTCCTCATTTATTGCCAAGCACTGGTTTGGCTCCTTCCCTTCCTTCCTGTCCTCTACCCTCTCCCAGCCCCCCCCAAAAAAAAAAAAAACTCCTATGCCCTTCGCAGTTCCCACTATGGCTCCTTTGCACTTCCCTCCAGGTCCTCCTCAGCTGGCCAGGCAGCCTTCTCCTGCTACCTCCCTAAGCTCTGGAACTCCCTCCTTCTCCCAGTCTGCTGTGCCCCCTCCCCCTTCTCTCTATCCTTCCTACTGCTTAACTTCTCTTCCCACACCTGTAACTGTAACTGAATCTCCCCAACCTCTGTCCTTCTGGCTTCCACCCCCTCCCTTCCCTCTCTAGCCTACTCCCTTCTGCTTACCCCCTCCCCAACTCACAATCTCTGTTTCCTCCACCTAGCCCCTTGCTTCTTGGACTTTCCCTCTCACCTGTCCCATCACCCTCTTCTTCCACCCTTACTCCTCGTTTTGCTCCTGTGCACTTGCTTCCCTCCCAAATACCCTTTCAACAAGATTGACCACAAACCAGCACTGTGCTAGCATACATATCTGTTATACAAAAATGTATCTGCTGTTGGGAAGGCCTTTGTGTGTTCTCACACTATTGGGCCTGTTATTTATTTATATTCTACTAGGGATATTTCATATACCCTGTTACTGTACATAGTTGTTTACAATAATTATTTAACTGCTGTATATATAGTAGTTTATGTCTTGCTGTTATACTCTGTTGTAAATTCAAAGTGTACTCCCCCTTCCCTTTCCCATAGGACGCATCTGGAAATGAGCTATTATTAGCTCACTATGCCTCTCCTGGTGACATTTTTCAAATAAATAAATAACTGCTGAAGGGGGCCACAAGCAAGGAATTTGCACAAAAGTGTAATGCAACACTTTGAAAAATGTACTGTTTTAACAACAAAGAAATGTATTCGTTTTTACTACTTTGCTGCTTTGCATGTAGTGTTCGAGATAAACAAAATAGCAATCCTGGTCTTCAGTATTAAATAATAGTAAAGAGTTATATTCACCTATTTATAATCTACAAAAACAGGCAGTATGAAGATGTAACAGAAAATATGCCAGTGAGATGCATAATTTTACTTATTCTTGTGCATGCCAATGTAGAAGGACAGTCTGCAGTAGTTAAGTAACGTGCTGAAATATTTCTTAGGGAAGGGTTCCCAGCACACACATACACGCATCTGCCACCCCTCCACCACACACACACACACACACACGGTGATTGTAAATAAATTACAGTATTAATCCCACCTGTGGCAGGGAAGACCATTTTGATTGTGATTACTGCTATGTTTGCCACTCATGAGTTACTAGTAATAACTTATCAGGTTCTCACCCCTACTTCAGGGATACATTGCATGTTCCATTGCAACCTATTATATATCATTTGAACATATTGCAAAATCCTCATACCAGTGTTGTTGCAGTAAAAGAAAAAAAAAGTCAACAGTGTAAAACCATTCATTATAGCTGTTGTTTACTTTGGCTTTATACCACCTTTTGGTTTATTAGTTTACTTTTGTAATGCTGAGTTTGGAAGGGCAGCATAAATCTCTGACTGGACTGACTAACAAGACCCCTATAAAATACAACAGTGTTGAATGGACATGAACAATGTGTAACAGTTTACTGCAAAAAATCTGCAGCAGTATCAGCAGGACATAGTAACATAATGCTCCAAAACAAATTTGACTTTTTGTGCATCATATTATTTTTTGCTAAACAGATTTGGATGAAGTCATTGTAGTTTCACATGAGACATGATTTGTCCTAAACTCGCAATTTGCTGCATGTGAAATCAGTATGGTTTCCACAGAACAGACTGTGATGTCATTTAGCACTAACGCTGTTAAGAAATCAAATTGTTTGATAAGGGGTCACATCAACTTAGATGTTGAGTTATCATGCTTGGAATTAAAATTTTCTACCTTTTGACAGCCCAAAGTCCTGTCATGGTGCAACTTATTTGGAATATACTTTATTTGACATCTATCGAAATACCCTAAACAACAATTCAGAATGCATAGACTTGTGATTTACTACAACATTGGATGTATTGTCTGTTGCGTAATGATCTCTTACATGAGATAATTATGTATTGTTCTTTTATCATGAAAGCAATAAAATATAATTAAAAAATGAGCAAAGGATTATGATTTAAGGTTAATATAAGCAGCAGGAACCAGTGAAATCAAAGGGTAAAATGATAATGTTTAAACCATGTCCTCAGAAATAAAAATAGAATATCTTGATATTTACATTTTGCAGAAAGTTGTATAGCTGAGCTCTGCATTTCTCAACTACTGATTTTTGCTTGAAATTGAACACCAATTTGTGATACCAACATGTAGTTCTAAATGTTTGCTGTCTGAGGATGAAGTTTCTTTTATTATTATTTTTTATTCTACCTTAACTTTGATTTTTTGTTTCCTACCCCCTCCATTCACATAATTGCCCACAGAGAAACATAGAAACATAGAATTTGACGGCAGATAAGGACTGCTTGGCACACCTAGTCTGCCCATTTCCCTACCAAATGGATAAGCTGCAGATCCTAGTTAACCAACAGCCTACTTCCTCCTACCCCCACTAGAATTGCCTTATGTCTGTCCCATGCATTCTTGAATTCCCCCACTGTTTTTCACTCTACGACCTCCTAAGAAAGGCTGTTCCATGCATCTACAACCTTCTCTGTAAAGAAATACGTCCTCACATTACCTCTGAGCCATCCCCCCTCTATCTTCAGATTGTGCCCCCTTGTTCTTGCACATCTCTTTTTCTGAAAGATGATACCCTCTTGGATTTTGTTGATTCCCTTGAGGTATTTGAAAGTTTCTATCATGTCCCCCCTCTCCCTCCTTTCCTCAAGGCTATACATCTTAAACTCCTTTGGTCTTTCTCCATACGTCTTCTGGTGCAGACCCTGCACCATTTTGGTTGCCCTCCTCTGGACAGCCTCCACCCTGTCTATGTCTTTGCGGAGATGGGGTCTCCAGAACTGTACACAGTATTCCAGATGTCGTCTTACCAACTGTCTGTACAGAGGGCCAACTTCCTGTTTTCTACTGTGCCTCTCCTATACATCCCAGTGTCCCCAGCCTCCTTACTGCCTTCTCACATTGCTGGCCTACCTTTAGGTTGTCTGATATGACTACCCCCAGGCCCCTTTCCATTTTTTTTGTTGTCAGTATCTCACCCCCCATTGTGTACTCTTCTCCTGGGTTTTTGTTTCCCAGGAGCATTACTTTGCACTTCTTTGCATTGAATCTAAGCTGCCATACATTTGACAGCCATTGGTGAAATGGAGGGATAGGACACAAACAGGTGAAAAGGAGGTGGTAAAGGGCTGTAACATCACTACAGTTGTCCCCACAGTGCATCCTAGTCAGTTCTGGCCAACAGTGTACACCAACCTGTAGTGTAAGATTTCAAAGAGTGCTCTACTACAAGGCATCTTCCCTTAGGGACAGAATTTCCAAAAAACTATAACATAGAAACATAAAATTGTTGGCAGATAAGGACCACCAGGCCCATCTAGTCTGATCTAGAATCCTGCACTAGTTTGCAGCCTTTGAGTCTAACTAGTCAGTGGTTTGTCCCCCTTCTTCCCATCTCTAAGATTCCGTATGCATGTCCCAAGCATGCTTAAAACCCTCTAGTGTGCTCACTTCCACAATCTTCTGTGGCAGCCTGTTCCATGGATCCACCACCCTGTCTATAAAGAAAAACTTCCTCCATATCCCCTTAACATGCCTCCTTCCAGATTCATGTCATGCCTCCTAGTTCTTGTGCAACTCTTTTATTGGAAGAGGTCTCCTCCTTGCACCCTGTTTATAGCCTTAAGGTACCTGAATGTTTCTGTCATGCCCTTGATCCCTCCTCTCCTCCAGTGAGTACATATTGAGGTCCTTGAGTCTCTCCTCATGTGTGTTATGTTGCAGTCCATGCACCAGCTTAGTTGTTCTCCTCTAGACCACCTCCAACCTGCCAATGTCCTTATGAGGTGTGGCCTCCAGAATTGCACACAGTACTCTAGGTGAGGCCTCACCAGTGTTTTATACAAAGGCATTACTACCTCTCACTTTCTGCTAGTGATACCTCTGCCTATTCACCCCATCATGCCACTGGCCCTCCCTGCTGCCTTTGTACTCTGCTTTGATATCTTTAGGTTGTCAGCAATGATAACTCCGAGATCCCTTTCTTCCTTGGTGATCGTCAGCAATCCCCCCCCCCATATTGAAGCTTACCCTATTTTTTTTTTATTTTATTAAACGCTAGGATTACAAATACCTTTGAGCATGAACTGCTCATTTACCAAGGTTCCACGTCAAAAGATGGAGGGTAAACATACACACAAAGGTTGATAAATTACACAGACTTGATACACAGCAAAGGCTAGACTAATAATACAGTCATTCAGGGAGAGATAACATCAACTAGCTTAATGCAGGTTTCCAGGTGAAGATAACACATAACCAAAGAGTTGGTGCAGGTAGGGTATGCAAGGGTCAGGAATAGAGTAGGCAGGCTTAAGGCCATTGTCTAAGGGGAGGGAGGGTAGTAGAAGAGCATGGTTGATAGTAGTAGGAGGGACCAACATCCATGAAGTAAAAAATGAGGGGGTGGGCATGTAAGAGGGTGAGGAGGAGGGAAACAAAGGGGAGAAGCAGGAGCCATAGAGTTGCAACCACAAGGGGATTGCTGGCCAGTGAAAGAGGAGAGGTGCTCCCCTTAGGTGAAACAATCACACTGACTGGTTGAAGTAAGGTGTTGTCAGAGTTGTGTCTTAAAGGTGACAAGCGTGGCAGTGGTAACGTTTCTTTGTTGAGCAAATTGTACCACAGAGGAGCCCTGTAGGTGAATGACCTCTGACCCATAGTGGTCCGGCATCTGGGGATTTGGTAGATTTGGAGTTGCACATTCCTGGTATGCTGGGTGCTGCAATATACAGTAAGGAGCTTTTCAACAACAGGCGGCATGGCCCAAGGAGAACCTTATTGGTTACCAGGCAGGTCTGGTATTGGATCCTGCTGAGGAGTGGAAGCCACTCGGCCTGGGTGTACAGATCACATGTGTGTGTGTTAGACGGGCAGCGCCCATTAGGAGTTGGCAAGATTTGTTAAGTGCCACCGATATCCTGCGGAGGGCAATAGGGGAAGCTGAGCCATAGATGGCTAGGCCATAGTCGATGACAGAGCTGTTAATAAGCCAGTCTAAGGGCATCAACTCTCATGCAGTGTTTGTGCCTGTGGAGAAGGCTTAACTGAATATTAGTGGCATTTGCAACATTTTCTATGTGCTGAGCATAGGAGAGGAACAGTCAGGTGATGCAAGGTATTTAAACTCTGGAACATGTTTGACTATAGTCCCTGAGCAGTTCTTGATGGTGAGGGGTCGATATTTATGCTTGCTTCAAGCATTGCAGAATAGCATAACTTTATTTTGCTATAGTTCAGGACCTGTTTGTGTGAGCTGAACCAATCCTCAACACGCATGAAGTCACGCTGCAGCTGACCTCTAGAAGCTAATGTCATGGTGATTTGCAAATACAACAGCATCACCGCGTAGAGCAGTATGTTCTGGTGGCAGACATTAGGAAGGCTGTTCAGGAAGAGACAAAAGAGTAGCAGTCTCAGAATGGACTCCTAAAGAACTCCTGAGAGAACTGGATTTTCATTTGAGGTGACACTGGCAATCCTAACACGCTGGACCCTTCCCCCTAGGTAACTTGCAAATCAGGGCAGTGCATCTTTGGAAAGGCCAATATTTGACAGCTGCCTGAGTAGGAGTGGATGATTTATGGTATCAGAGGCTTTTGTTAGATCAATGAACACTGCCCCCACACAGTTTCCTTGGTCTAGAGTGGCATGGATGAATCTCGTAAATTCCAACATGCAGTGGTGGTGCTGCACCCTTTTCTGAAGCCATGCTGTTCAAGGCATTGGATTTCATATTTTTCTAAGTACTCAACTAGCTGGTCTAATACTATACACTCCAGAGCCTTAGATAAGATGGGGGAAGGATGGAGTTAGGCCTGTAGTTAGTGTGCAGTGACCTATCTCCGCTTTTGTGAACTGGTGTGATAGTCGCCTGTTTCCATATTGCTGGGAATTGGGCAGTCCTTAGTGATAGGTTGAAGATCTTTGTCAGGGTTCAAGGATTTCTTCTAAGACTAGTGCAATCAGCTTCATATTGAGGAGTCGCTGCTGTAACCAGTATTGTGGATGGCTTTCTAAATGTAGGTTCTGGCTAGGTGTGCTGGGATCTCCTTGAAGTAGAACTGCAGGGCTGCATGAGGATGAGGCGCCATGTCAGATTGGGTACTTGTGGTAGGGGCGCCAAAGAGTCAGGTGGAAGGACACTGCCCAGGTTTTAAAATTCTCTTTCCAGGTGCATTATTTGCACTTCTTGGAATTGAACCTCAGTTGCCACACGTCAGACCATCATTCAAGCTTTTCCAGGTACCACCTTATCCTCTCCACCTTTTCTGGAGTATCCACCAAGTTGTAGATATTGGTGTCTTCTACAAACAGGCAGACCTTTCCCTCTAGCTCTACTGAAATGTCACTAATGAAGACATTAAACAAGACTGGTCCCAGGACCGGTCCCTGAGGTACCCCAGTGGTCACCCCCGTGTTGATCCCATTTACCACCACCTTTGCATCCTGCCTGTTAGTCAGTCCCTAACCCAGCTTACCACGTTGGTAACCTTTCTTGGTGCTTTAAAGACCTATGTCCCTATTTTCAAAGAATGTATTGCCATAGGCACAAAATTAGAGAATCCTTTAGAAAACAGGGTCCCAAACTCAGTGCCATTATACCTGATTCACAACACAAATGCCAGTGCCTGGACATGAATACTGGTCTCTGGGCAGGATAAACATTGTCAAGAAGACCATCCTCCCTAGACTCTTCTATCCCCTTAATATGCTTAGTATTTGGTTACCTATATCCTTCTTTAAACGCATCCACTCAGATTATCACTTCATTTATTTGGTTAGACAAAGCGGCCAGATGATCTTACCTTAAACTAAGTCAACCCAAGGAATCGGAAGGATTACAAATGCCTAATTTCTTACTATACTACTGGGCTGGTCATTTATATAAATGTGGGAAATGGTTATCTCTATCTCAGTTTCTACTCCAACAAGACTATATCCCAATCTGGCTACAAATTGAATCCGATCTATTGTCTTCTCACAAATTATCCCCTGCTAAAATCTTCTTCGCTCAATGAGAATATACCAAAATCACTACACTCCTCCCCAATCGGAATCTTGCTTAAAGTCTTTTCACAAATGTGCTGATATTTCAAGCCGTGATTTTTCTCAACCAATCCTCTCCAATTTAAACATCAAAACTGGAGGTATTACACTCTCTAGTAGCTGGCTTTTGATAACCTCAGAAATCACTGTCTCCATCCTGACTTCACTAGAGATTCTAACTAAACTTAGGTTACCATCGACATATATCTTCAAAGTCTTCCAGCTTAGGCATCTTCTGGCCAAAATGTTTGGACCGAACACCTGTCTTCTTATTTAGGTGATTTTTTACAACAGATAAATGGTCCGGCATGCAGGTCACATGGAATTTCAATTCTATACAAGCATCTGCTTACAAGCCCCCAACCCCCATCTCCAGTGGATTCTAAGATATGGAATGCTCTCTTTCCTGACTTGGAAATTAACTGGCCGTACCTATGGAAAAACTTATATGTTTACATCACTCAAGACCGGTATAGACTAACTCAGTATTGTATCTTAAACAATATGTATTACACTCCAATCAAACTGGCTAAAATGTGGTGTCTTCCCTCAAGTATATGTTCCAGATGTGATAAGGAGGAAGGCTCTCTCCTGTACATCTTCTGGGCCTGTGAGAAGGTATCTCCCCTATGGAACCATATAGAAACAACATTGGACCCACTTCTAGGTCTACAATGCCTTTTTCCCCACCATGTGTATCCTGGGGGATTTCTCCAAGATTCTAGTAAAAGAGAGAAGATATCATATGGCTCTCATCTCACTAACAGTCAAAAATTAATGCTTAGACATCGGCTGGATCAAGCTCCCATTTCTTATATGGAATGGTTACATGAGTTATCATTTGCCCTCTGGGCAGAACAACTAATTGCGAAAGTACATTACCATAAATCCTCATTTACTAAAAAATGGGGAAACTGTACGCCTTTACCTGTCCTGATCATCCAATATTAGTATTCATGGACACCTCAATTCTTCTTCTGATATAATCAACTAGCCGATGGTTACCTTATTTATCACTGCTGCAGTTATAGATATAGAATATTTGTACCTTGTGGTGGGTGGGGGTGGTTGGGTTGGGGGAAGGGATGGGAGTTAGATAGGATTGTTCAAGTAGTTAGTAGGTATTGTTTTCTCTGATACATTACTATGTGTTTTAAATAAGCTATGTCATGGTATGTTATAGCCAGTCTTTTGTTATGTTATAGTTGTGTTGTATTGTTAAACTTATATAAAAATGTGTTCAATTTAAAAAAAGAATACTGGTCTCTTTTTTGGCTTCTAATATAACATAACTAGATTCAAGGATATACTTCAAATCTTACCACAAAATGTACCAGGATGGCTCTACGAATTCTATTTTTAATCTTTGTTTATTTCCCTGCCTGGACACAGTTGCTGTAACCCCTCCCCCCACCAAAAAAACAAAACAAACTGACTCTTAACCTGCCATTGATGCCGCCCACATCATCCCTTGGCACAGAGCCAATGCAGGGACAGGGGCTCCCATAGTGGTAAGTGGTCTTTTCAACTAGGGCAGTTGGACATTGTCATGCTACCTGCATTTTCACCAGGATCTTCTCCTCCTACTTTGCATTTGTGAGACCACAACATCCTCACTGGGCATTCTGTGGGTCAAGGTTGGCAAGCAGTCACGAAAAAAGGTTAGGACCTCTCCTACTAACCATCAAAGGTGGCATTCTAGCAACCAGATAACTCCCAGGAAACTGGTGCCATGAACCTTGGTGCAGAGTAGAGCAAACTAAAGGGGCAGCCAGCCTCCACATTCAGAGCAACAAGTACAGAATAGTTTGCAAACAGGATTCAGATGTGGGCTGTATTATGTCCTATACAAATGTAATTTCAGTGCACAAAAATAGCAAAATCATCATGTTGCATAAAACTCCTGTTCACAACAAGCCCTAGGCGCACTACTACTTCTGCTAGAGCCTTCATTAGGAGGCATGCCATGGAGAGATGTCACAGCATTTAAATGCAAGAAGTCATGTGACATCAGCGCTGATATTAAGCAGTAGTATTCTAAAGCAAAGAAAACAACTTTTTAACAAATGTGACAAAATACTGTGAGAAAATATTTAAAAGCAGCAGTGCTGTAACAGTTTGTAAATACACGCTATGATTTAGCTAGTAGGAACTATGAGCAAGCTGTATTTCGAGAGTGATTTATCACTGACCAAATTGAAAACATCTCAGCCACAGTCATGTGATCACCCTCGGTGACTTTCAGTGGCTAATGTCAATATATTACTCACAAGCAAGAGGATCAACATAGAGCAGGAAGCCAGGATCCAAAGCCGTAAGAGACTGACAGAATTTGAAATACAAAAAGAGAAGAGACAGTCCGTAAGCATAACTAAGCATACATGTATATACACATAGCAAATTAATGACAGTAGTAATTATTTCTCCCATGGAATGCTAAGATAGCCTCCTATTATATAGGCTATTACTTTATGATGCAGGTACAAAATATTCACAGGGTTCAGTCTACAGGAAAGGTTTAGGATCCCATTGGTCATTAAGCCCCTGTGCTTAACTCTGTTAAGTTTATGAATCAGGGCACTTTCTTTTCTCAATAAAATATTGAGTCTGTCCTCCGCCTGGGGTGGTGATACTGTTTGAATACCTACAAACTTCAGTTGCCTAGTGTCCATCCCATGTCTCTCTGAAAATGGAGTCCATTGCCCTGCTGAAGTTAAAATGATATTCAATTGAGATATTTTTTAAGTACTAGTGTTCTGTACATATTGTATACATACTCCCCCACACCAGGCACATGGGTTAAATCCCAATACTGACACTGTAGTGCAGAATGAGGGGGGTGCTGCACTCCTGAGGTGCCATCTTTCGGATGAGACGTTAAACCGAGGTCCCATCTGCCTGTTCTGGTGATAGTTCAGGTGGATGTTAAAGATCCCATGGCACTTCTTGAAAAGAGTAAGGAATTTCCCGGTGTCCTGGTCAAATTTTCCCCATTCACTAAAATACCACCAACAGTTTAATCTGGTTCAAGGTCAGTTGGCATTCATCTGTTTCCCCCTCTCTCGGGTCAAGCCTGAAAATAGGCAGAATTTGTTTAGTGCACTTACCTGGTCAACAAAAACTAAATAAATAAATAAAATACCGGCTGTTTATTTGACTTATCAGTGGCAATGGCAGAAATATCCCCACACTGTCAGTTTGCATTCTTGTCCTTCATAGAGCCATTGCAAACATTTAAACATTCACCAGCTTTGTTAGTGTTACAGGCCACAGACTCAAGTGGGTAAGCAGAAGTACCATTTTGAAATTTAAAACAATGTGCCAGTTGCGAAAGACTGATATTTTGCAAAAGAAAGTTGGTATTCACATAGTAGACAGATTGCCTTCAAATGTTCCTTGGACTTCAACCCAGGCAAACAAATGACGTGGTTAAATATAAAAATTATTCTTATTACTTCATCCTTTCCTTGCACTGTGTAATTGGTTTATTTATTATCCTATGTGTGTATACCCACACTATTTGTATTATTGTAATTACATTGTTGCCTATAGCACGTTGCATCATGTTTGTCCCTCCAGGACGCTACTGTGTATAACCTTCTTGTATTGTGGTGTATTTCGTGTCCCTCCAGGACCACCTTATAAGTGAGTATCTCAATGGTGATTTTCCTGGTAAAAGAATAAAATTTGAATTTAATTTTTATTTTACATTTCATTAACAAATTAGTGTGTGTGTGTGTGTGTGTGTGTGTGTGTGTGTGTATGTTATGGTGGGGCACCAGAAAAGAATGAGCTTGAACTAAAATGTATTCTGGATGACAAGGGTTTATTTACATTAAAAAAGTTCAGAATTCTGCCACCCAATATATTATATCTGCTGATTGTATATACTGTATCATGTAGTTCATAGCTGGCTTTGTCAATATCAGGATAAGACACATATAAACAATACTCTGTCTTTTGCAAATGGTATGATACAATATTCTCATGCCAAAATAAAATTGACAGCCATTGCCTAAAGCATAAATGCACAAGGAGGCTGGTTATTAATGAGAAAACCCTCCTTTGTTCCTGTAAGTCTAAAGGGTATGAGGCATTCTATCCCCCAGCCACCAGGATCTCAAACCTTTCGTCTCCCATTTATTTACAGACCTGACTTTAATTATCACTCACATAACTGAAGTGGCATTGATATGCATGGTAGGTTGTATGGTGGCATAAATTTACTTGCCATTGACACAGATAATTGAGTTATTGAGTGGCTGTAAAAAAAAAAAATAACTACTTCAGAAGGATGTCAAACCGCACAAAGATGACTGTTACATTAATTAGCCCTGTGGAAATAGTTAGGCTTTACTCTTTCATTCTGTATACTCAGCTTGCGTTGTCAGTAAGCAGAATTTTGCAGAAAACAAAACCCTTGTTTTTTTAAAGACTGCATTTTTTTTTAGGGGAGAGGGGGATTTGATTCAACATTTCAGGTACCTCTTTGCAAGCCAAGCTTTATCTGGGTTTTAAGATTTTTAACACTAATATGCAGTAAGTATAGGCTTTTTTGCTTGGACAAACGGGTAACACACAACTCACCTGCACAATCCCCAGTTCAAAGAAACTTTTTTAAAGTCCCAGTTCGTTTTCTTCATGTTTGACCCAGTTTTTTTCTTTTTTTTTGTTACGATTTTATTTACTCAGGGTGGCCCAGCTGAGAATGCAACATCATGTTTCCAGTCAGGTCCTGTGTCTACCCATTTCTGCAGCTGGATGGACTGGAGCACTGAGTTTAGTGACTTGGCTATGGACACACAGTGAGTGTTTAGCTCTAGCAGGCTTTGAACCGAAATCTCCAAGTTCCCAGTTTGGTGCTCTAACCATTAGACCACACTGATTTTTACTTTAACTGACTATACCACAACCATGCTGTAAAAGAGCACCTCCTGTTTATGATCAAGTATTCAATGATTGTTTTGTTGTAAAGAATGTATTAGGCTCCTATCTTGAAACAATGGTAACCTTAGCTAAAAAAAAACTAGTAAAAGGCACAATTTTAAAAGTGAAATTTTATGCGCTCCACTCCCTCTAATGCATCGTAGAAACATTAAATGTGTCAGCAGAAAAAGACCAATGGCTCCCTCCAGTCTGCCTATACGCCTGCCTGACTCCATGTCTGATCTAACTCTAGGCAGGATTTAAAAAGCCATTAGCCCTAGCAGTGGGCCACCCCCCCTTCCCCAGGTAGCCCACCATCGTCTGTGCCTATAAGCTGCACTATTCCCTTATACCTGTCCCAGCTGTGTTTAAACCCTTTCACAGTCATGACCTGGACCAGCTCTCTGGCACTCTGTTCCATCTGTCCACCTGCCCACCTCATTCAGAGAAAAAGAACTTCATCACATTCCTCCTGAATTTCCCCACCAGTTTCCACCTGAGCCCCTAGACACTGTGCTTTTATTCCTAGTGATCAGGTTATGACAGCCCACCTTGTTTATTACTCACAAGAACATACACATTTCAATCCTATCACCCCTTTTTGTCCCAGCTGCCAGTGTATACATGTTGCGATTTGCCAACCTTTTTTCATAGGATTTCCCTTTTTGCTCCTAGATCTTTACAGCGGCATTCCTCTGTTCAGTCTCCAGTCGGTACATGTTGTCCTTAAGGTGTGAATTCCAAAACTATCTGCAGTACTTAAGGTGTGGCCTCACCAGGGACCTGTACAAGGAAGAGTATCACCTCCCTTCCCTCCTGCTAGTAAACCCATTCCTGTACACCCCATTAGCCTTGTTGCAGTGAGCAGTAGACCTGACACTTGGCTAATGATGATCAAGATAGGCGCTGGAGAGATTACAATGACTTGCTCAGGGCCACACTATATGCAAGTGGAGGTTGCAGAAATCAAAAACAGGTCTTCTGGTTGCACCAGGTTAATTCACAGCTTGTTACTCTAAGCACTAGACTATGCTGCCAGCCCTTTGCACTTCTTTGCATTGAACTTGATGTGCCATACCATGCACCACTTCAGCTTTTCTAGGTCTCCTTTATTGCCTCCTCATTGTCCACTCTGCTGCCGATCATACTGTTGTCTGCAAAGAGACTCACCTTATTCTTGAATCCCTCTTCTGTATTGCAGATGAAAATGGGAAGATTACATATCCCAGGACCCTGATCCCTGCGGCACCCCACTCATGAATTAAATGGCCCCCTGAATGTACACCACTGCCTGCCCACAAAACAGTTGCCTGTCCACCTGGTTAACTTGTCCCTTACCCACATGTCTCCCAGCTTCTTATTAGCCTTCTGTGTGCTGCAGAGTCAGCCTTGCTGGAAATCAGTATAACACATCCACTGCCTGGCCCCTGTTCACTGCCATTGTGACCCAGTCAAAAGAGGTTCAGGTTAGTCTGGAACACTCTTCCTACAAAGCCATGCTGTTGACTATCCTGTAACACTGTATGAATTATTTTTTTTAATTTAAAAGTGTGTAGGGATCAGTGCCTAATAACTTGAAAACTGAATAACTGTGAGATCAGTGAAGCCCTCTCAGAAATTCAGACATATTAGAAATGGTTACTCCAAAGGTCAAAACCCAGAGGTCAGCTTTTTCTTTAGCCATTTAATACCCTCTTTGAGGAATGTATTCCTCCAGTTTTGGGCTATATATACAAAAAGGCACAGGTTAGAGCACTGAAAACTGGTTTACAAATTCTATCCCATTGTATAATGTTGTCCTGGATTTCATGTAGAAATCTTATAATCCCTCTCCCTCTTTAGTCAAATTATGTCTCTTTGTTTCTTTCTCTCAGATGTAGCTAAATAAGTTTTTCCTCCATTCTTGACCCCCTCTGCTGTTCTCAACTCCATCTCTGGCTTAGCATTTCATACTATTCTGTTGCCCTTCTTTTGTTTTCCCAGATACATTTTTCAGTTTGAGTAACTTTGTTTCCTAATTATTTCTGGAATACTAATTTTGTCTGTACTGTCCATACTATCTTCCCCACCCCAACTAGAACCAGACTGACTTTTTGTATTTAAGTCCATGACTGCATCCTTGAATTAGAAGTGAGCCCCAGTGGTTATTTTGAACCACACAGAATTGTGGTCTCTGGACCCTATTCATTCCCTAACCCTAAAATCTCCAACCATATCCACACTGGAGACAACCAGATCAAAGACATCCCCATCTCTGTAAGGTTCCTTATCCCATTGTACAAGTAAACAGTCTTATAGGACATCTGTCAGTGCTTGACTCTTTGCAATACTGGCTGCCAAGGGTTTTCCAGTCCAAGTCCAGCAGATTTAGGTTACCCACTAGCACCACTTTATATTTGGTGGATGCCTTCCAGATTTCTCTGCCCAAGTCTTCTTCCTCCTTCTGTATTCTGGCAGACTGGATGGACAGTTGATTTTTTCCTCCTGGCAGTGTCTAGGTTTCCTGTGTTTCTGGTTTCATACTTTGTATGCACGCTCACCATATCATCCTGCCAATAGCCTGTTGCACTCAGACTGTTTCTAACCCTTCCACCAGGGATTTATCTTCCATGGCCTCAGTACCGTATGTTATGTACCGTGCCCATCACCTGTTTCCGTCTCCACTGGTGCTTGTAGCTTATCTTTCTGTTATGACAGTTGAGTCCAGTTTAGCCTCTGCCACCACTGCTGTGAGTTCGCTCATTTTGTTGCCCAGGCTCCTAGCATTTAGATAAGCAACTTTTCATGAACCTTATTTGCACTCTTTCCTTTCTGTTGTTAATCCTCATTCTGCTCCCAACCCCTGATCCTCCCACTGTCATCCTCCCCACCTGTACCCCTGTCTTTCCTTTCTCTGCTTGTCCCTCAACATTTTCTTTCACCACTACATTGCTACTGACATGGTTTCCTACTGATTTTTCCTTACCCGGCTTTTTCCCCTGGTTGTCATCCTCTGTTGCTTCAGTCCCTTTGTTGTACCCAAGTTGCCTAATTTATATATTTGCCTAGAGTTTTGTATCCAGGAATGCATTTTGAGGGTGGATTAGCTTATACACAAAATCTCACAGGTATGAGGAAGCAGCAGCCTCAAGTTGTACCAGTTTTACATGCAGTGAAGTTCACACAGCATTTAATGTGCTATACATTAAACATTTTCAGTTATACATACTTGATCCTTCAGGAAGAAGCAGAGGCCTAGGTACATAAAGGAGGTGGTTTGACTGAGTTCATAGTCTTTTTTCTGCACTGTTTATAACTTAAAAACACAATCGTTGGGGGCTTCCACCAAGGAGAAATGCTTGGTGCATAGCTAGAAAATGCTCTTTAGTACAAAGGCAAAATTCCAACACTGCGTTGAAATTGGTCAGTATGTATACTAAGAAGAACCAGGCCAACACAGTCAATGGTAATAGTTAGTATTTCTGACTTTTATTGCTCATAACATTAGCAGTAACAACATGTAAAATTCTTACCCACAGTAAACACATCTTAAAGTGCTGGTTGCCAGATGCTTTCCTTAGTAAAACAAGGAGGATAACGTCCATTGTAAACTAATAAAAGTTACAGATCCAAACGGACACCTCTGATCCAGGAAGCAGGCAGAGCAAGTGAACACATCGTCACACTTACATATTGATGTTTAGGTCATCATCAGAGCATCACGTGTACACCATTGACCACATTGGCCTGGTTCTTCTTAGTATATGTGATGACCAATTTCAATGTAGTGTTAGAATTTTATCTTTGTACTGTTTATAACTTATTTGCACATTAAAGCATTCACCAGTGGCTGTGTGTGCATACTGTCCTTTTTTGTTTGTTTTTTGGTCTGGGTGTTTTTGTACCAGACATTTGCACCACCAATCTTGAGTAGCCTATCTTTTTATTTCAGTATCATTTTTATACAACTGGACCATATATCTAAAAAAGAAAAAAAAAAACCTGTACATTTCATGTATTTAAAAGGGCCCGTGTGCGTACATTCCCAAATGTGTGTAAATACAGGCCTACATTCATAAAGGGGTGGGAGTGGGACCTTTACTTGTCTAGTGTACTTGGCTTGGTATCACTTAACAGAAAATTGTGTTACTTCATGGTAGTTACACTGGAATTTATATACATATGATTTCCTCGTGAACTAATATGAAGTACTGGTTATGTCATCATGCACTCCTGACTTGCTAATCCAGAGTACTACTTACTCATTCCTTATTATTTCAAACATGTTGTTATTGTATTACTTTGAATTTAGTACTGAACACAGTATTTATTAAGACCTTCTTAAAATGCAAAATGTGGGGGTCTGAAAAGAAACACTATGAATAAAGGTATGTTAACACACAGCATTTTTGCTTTCAGATAATTGACTACTTCATATTATGAACTGGATGGCAAAAATGAAAGGAATTGATTGGCTGAGAGTTATTTGAAGCCATGATTAAATCGCACAACATAATCATGACTTCAAAAAAAACTCCGGCTACCAACCTCCTCACACACCAGAAATTCATCTGACAGCAACATTTCCCTTGTACCTCCCAGTCCCACAAAGTGTACAAAAAACATCCTCCACATCCTAATGTGTATGTAGCCAATTATATTTTTCTTCGTTTTAAATAATCTAAAGGAACCCAACACTGCGTTCGGCTTCAGGCACTCTCTACCAACACCATGATTGGCTTCACATCACCACTCTCCATTCGGTGGCCAGCCAGAATAAGCACATGTGCTGCTCTTGGAAAAACAGAGGGTGTTTCATGTTAAACATTTTTTTAAACCCTCACCTCTACAGCACACAAACTAAATTCCTATAAAGCCGTCAGTCTGATCTGCTCGCAGCCCCACCTTGCTCCAACAGGCCAAGCATCGTGCTTCACTTATCAAAGATGCCTTCTAGTCTTCTGTACCACCTCATTCATGCCTCTTCTCCTGTACATAGCTGGCTGTACTGGGAAAACACTAATACATGCCAATGAAGACAAGCGAGACCCATGGCTGACACGCATGCTCAGGCAGGTGAGTGTGTACACATAGAGAGACACCATTGACAGAGAGTTATGCAACTGGGTATACAGTGTAACTGATTACCTACTATCAAATCATACAACAATGCCACCTACTGACTTCAGCTGATATAGAACAATTTTCTTAAACTGTATTACTACGCTACCCCTTCTAAATAATTTTTTACATATTACAGAAGTTTTTTTTTTATTTTTACCTATTTAAATCCAGTTCATAATAGCAATAATACACTCCAGGGTGTGGTATATCATGGAAAATTATCACATCTCGGTTGCATGAGGCATTCAGCCTCATACCTCACTACACACCCAAGGTGTGCTGGTATCCCATGATATACCACACCCTGTTGTGTATTATTGCTTAACTGAACTATTGCTACAGATCATTTTAAGTGCATTGTACATCAGCTGGAATTCATAGGAAGTGACAGGTCAATTTCAAAAATAAATTTCAGTGAGCTACCCCCAGGGAGGGTCAAAATATGTGGTGAAGAAAAAAGTGGGGTAAACAACACTGCCTTGTAGATGATGGTCGCAGTCAGTCTTAGACCCTGCCCCACAGTGACCACACTAGGGTTGTAAGTCAAGACAGGGAGCCATCAGGAACAAACAGCCAGAGGACACAAAGGACCAGCACTAAAGGAGAAAAATGTTCTTTTTTTGTGGGGGAGGTCATTGTACCTTGCTCATGGTAATGGTATAGTGCCATAGCTTATGCATTAAAAATTCATTGAGGTCTTATGATACAGAATTCTAACATATTTAAGCAAATAAAATGGACAGCCCAAAAATTGTTCAGCTATGTGGCCTTCCAAGTCTAAACTGGCTGTTTTGCAGCAAAGTAAATGCAGTTAACAGCCCTCTGTTGCTCATATCCTCCCTCTTTTCCTACCCCTGCAACACTGGCTAACTACAACTGGAACCAGTGAAGTCCTTTTTATACTCTGCCTACTAGAAACCTGACTGTAGTAGAGACCTACACATGGCTGTCTAAAATTCCCTTTTTCTCCTGACCTCACCTACGCCCAGTCCCCAGATAAACAATAACAGAATGACAAAACTATTAAAATAACATAAACATAAGAAAGTCGCAAAAATATATACAATAATTACAAAGGCAAAACATAACAGAATAACCGAAATGTGCCAATGTACATCAGTAATTTAAATAAGTAATTAGGGAGGCAGTATGGTGTAGTGATTTAAGGCACTGAGCCACAAATCTGAAGACCTGGGTTTGAATCCCACAGCCCCCACTTGCATACTATGTGACCCTGAGCAAGTCACTTAACTTCCCTGTGGTCCCAGGTCGCACCTGTAAACAAGCTTTCAGCTTAGTGTACCACTCTTGGTTAAAACAATTGGTAGTACTAGCCAAAAATTCATATTGTATCACAAGGAACACAACTGATTTCACATTCAGGTCCCCAAGATGGTGTGACTAAAGTACGAATTTCAAATTCTTATTCAAATATTTCACTGTGAGGGCAGTCCTTATGTCCAGCGGGAGCATAGTCCACAATATCAGGGCTGAGAAAAGAGAAAGTAGAGCAATACGAAGACCTGTAGGGTAAATTTCAACAGCGATCATGCTTCAGCAATAACAACATCAACAACAACAACAACACACGCATACACACACACACTTACTTGCATTAATAGTACCAGTCTGAAAGAGAATATTTAAGGGAAATGGGATCATCTCTTATTCTTTTGTAGCAGTATCCTGGTATATTTAGATTTTTTGTTAAAAAATACAGGAACTTTTATTTATTTATTTATTTATTAGATCATCCGTTTATAGACCTTTGAGTCAAAGATTCATTTACAAGGCACCTCATCAAGACAGCAATACATCACAGCAAACAAAATAGTACAGTACATAACGCTTAGATTAAAAAAGCAACCAGTGTTAAAGGAATTCACTGGTGGTAAAAACCTGGTAATAGGTAGATCAAAATAGTCATAATATAGGTACACAGTACCACGTCAGGTAGCAACCAGAGATATTTTATTACATTAGTCAGCAGATGTTGCCTGAGACCCCAGGCATATAGTAGCAAATAGGACCAATGTTTGTATTCAGGATGTTGGATATTAAGGTCAGCTTTAGAATGGTGTGCAATTTTAAAAAGTTTAAAAAATTTACTTTTTCAATAAAACATTCGCTGTCATGCTGACCAGTTATGTAAACCCTTCAAATAACTACACTGCAATCAGTAAAAGAGAAAACGGAATACATTTTGGAAATATCACATCCCAATGAATTGGGATGGTGTGTATAAGTACAGAGGGACCACTGTAATGTACCAATAATGCACATTTACTTAGGCATAATAGCTTAATTCATAATGCTACTTTGATACCAACACAGCAGGCAATGGATGTTCATTTATAAAGGCTTTCTGTTCCTATGGTGTTGCTTAATGGCAAACTCAGGAACTACTTTGCAGTTATTTTTGCATTATAGAGCTACATCAGCCACAGACAACAAATTGAAAACAACTGAACATACTTCGAGTTAGTTGTCTTGGCTTCTGTTGATAAACAAAAACAATAACATTTTTGGAATTTTAAGAAAGGTATATAGTATTATAGAGCTGCATATTATGGATAAATACATATTGATTCTTCAGCAAGGTTTTCCAGTTATAGATCAACTGTCTGCATCTACACATAGTGCAGAGTTACAGGATAAAAGGAATTTCTCAGCAAGAAGAACTTAGTGTCATGGCTCTTCAAACGTGAAAAAGAACATGCAACTTGTAATTTCTTTCCTTGACACATACTGTACCTGCTGTACATCTACACATAATACTTCCTTTCCTCGCCATACAGGTGCGTTGTGTTGGCACAGCATACTTACTTCATCCCTGCTTATAAAGCAGTAGGCACAAACATAATGGGCCTGAGTCCTCTCAACCATAAATTACCAATTACTGTGTTACAGTGGGAAGTCACCATTAAGTTCAGTTGTTGCCTGAGTAAAACTAAAACCAAGGCACACGCCCACATAACATCACACCTGTAGGGGGAGGTTGGTGAAGGTATATGTGCATGCAGGATCACTTTGTGCCATGGGTTGTACTTACATGCTCTATGTTCTTTGCTTTTGAAGAGTAATAAAACCAAGATACTCATTCTGGGAGAAGCCTCCTGATTTCATATAACTTTCCATAAAATCCTCCCCCTTCAGCTGTATCATGATTTCATTGTGACCTCGAAGGCACATTTGACCCCTACAAAACCCTCTTCTGAGCAGTCTCGAGAGAGGGGAGGAGTTGCAACTTGCATGCACATCAAGCACTTCCTCCAAAATGCAAGCACATCAATTCCACAGTGCACTCAATCCCCGCCAGCACCATGGGTGTAGACTTAGGTAGACACAAGCCTTTCAAAACCCATGTGTCTTTGCAATGCTGCCCGGCACCTGTGATGTGTATTTTTTTTTATTTTAAGAGATTTCAAAAGAAAAGATTAATTCAAAGGCTGTGCAGTAAATACAGAATATTACTTTTTTTAAACTCTGCTTTATTGATAGAGAGATACAACAGTGAATGACGACAGTATTTTACAATAACATGGTGCATAGTCCATATTGTTCCATTTATTGCTAATAAAATCTTCATTATACAATGGCAAAGAAAAATCTTGTCCTCTGATTGGTCAAGCTGGCACTGGAGCCGTGATGTTATCCTGGCATAACATCACGGCTCTAATCCAATCCACTAACTGACCATAGGAAACCTTTACAACGATCATTCCACAGCTCTCCATGATGACCAAATTCATCAGCCCTCGATGTGTTTTGAAATTAGCGGTACCCACCCACTCACGAAACACAGTTTCATCCACACATCAGTGCCCCCTGATATTCGCAAGTCAAAAAAATGTAAAATAAACTTTTAAAAAGCTGTAATTGAAATCAGCTTTTCCCCTGGTCGGCAGCATGATAATGCGAGCGCGTGCAGAGTTCAAAAGCGCCTTGCTCACTCCTCATGCTGCCCAGCTTCTGGAAACAATGGCCGCATTTCGATGGTTAAAGAACGAAAGGACCCCCCAAATACAAACACGTAAACCTGAACTAGAAATGTTAAGGAGTAACAAACCCCACCTTTGCTTACAACCATCCAGCAGGCTGTACACTCCACATACAAAAGCAGCGATCCAACCTTAATGTCGATACGCTTAGTCACAGTAAACCCCAACACTTCCTTACACTATACTGAAGAAATGTGAACACTCATACATGGGGGGGGGGCGGATGCACAGCGTGAGAGACACAAACACATATCAGGGAGGAATGGAGCATAGTAGCAGCACTAGCATGCTACAGAACAGTCATGCAACCGCACTGCCACCTTCAGGACAACAGAGAAAGTACAGACTCATTTTTCAATAGGTATACCTCCCCTTAGAAAAATAATTAAAAAAAAAAAGTATTTAAACATATTTTTTCCCATTTCCTTTTAAAAAATAAATAAAGAGCCATTGTATAATAGGAATAATGCACTCCAGGGTGTGTGTCGTGCTGGGATAACATCACTTCTGGGGTGATTAGTCGCATTCGGCCTGCGGCCTCGTGCCTAATCACCCCAGGCGTGACGTTATCCCAGCACGACACACACCCTGTCATGCATTATTCCTTTATTATTGCATCAGTTGTTGTCTTCCTTCCTTGAGTGGCAGGCCAGTTCTGAATGCTATGTCAGAGATCCACCAGTCCATGTAGATGAACAGTAAGAACTTAACCAGGAAGCAAACTTTTTACAACAATCTGCTGACTGAATGCCCCTTTTTCTAATACAAGGACATTATGAGTTGAGTGCTTAAAGACAATGTCTCTTTCTGTTAAGAGGATTGACTCCAGGACCAAACCTCCAACTACCCCCCTCACCTCTATAGTATTGTGGCCCTCCCCCATCCAGGGGGCAGAATCAGATTTCTACTGCCTCCCTCGTGTCATAAAACTCTCACTTTAGCCACGAGAATGTTACAGTTTTACGAAGAATATACAACAGACTTCCCAGGCACTGCAGACTAACAACTCTGTACTCAGCTAATTATTGAAAAATTGAAATGGCACCTTTGAAGCATGTCCATGAAATGCATAATTATAGTATTTTATGTTCAAGCACACTGTTAGATTGCTAATTGAAAATCATATTGTTCCTGTGCAATGAGACATAAATATATGCAACTGCGTTTTGTGTGCTACTAAAACATGCTATCCCATAATCCTTGGAGTTGTAATGTTACTTGAGTACTTGAGCAAACATAATTGGATTGCAGAGCTGTAATGTTTGAAGCAGTAATAGTACATAAATGTATGGTACAAAGATATTGAAATGGACTGCAGTAGTTAGAGGCTGATCAAACACACACATGCCACTGTGACACAGGAACTTCTGCTTTTATTTTATTTTTTATTTTTATTTTAGCTTTTGTTGACCGGGTAAGTGCACTAGACAAATCCTGCCTATTTTCAGGCACGACCCGGGGGAAGGGGATACAGATGAATGCCAACTGACCTTGAACCAGATTAAGCTGTTGGTGGTATTTTTAGTGAATGAGGGAAATTTGGCCAGGACACCTCGGAAATTCCCCTACTGGCTTTGACTGCCAGTTTTAATTTTAGAGGTTACTTGTAGCCTAATGGACTACAGTATGGTTATGTAGTCAGTCTCCCCTTTGAAATGAAAAGGCAAAACATAGGGTCATGCCTGTAGAGTCTTTGGGGGGGGCAGGTACCCCTACATTCCCATTCAAGTATTGCATTTTATATTGAAATACAGCTTCTAATATAGTGCCCTCCCATGAATAATTTTTAATTGGATGCCCCAAAAAAAAAGTTTTCTTGGCATGATGAGCTTGTCTGATATATTATTAAGCAACAGTTTTTCTGAAATCAATGTGGACTGAATCACCACAAGAAGTAAAAGTTGACTCTCCCTTACCTAGGATACCTGATACTTCCTTGGTAGGCAGACATTTGTCCTGGCTTGCCTTAAAGGTCTGCACTGTCTTCATGACCACTGTCTCTGCTGGTAAGCAGTTCTACAGCTTCATCACTGTTTAGTAGAAAAATGCCTCTTAACTTCACCTCTGAATTTACTACTCCTGAGGTTCAGGGCATTTTCCCCACATCCCACTGTAGGACACCAGATCAAACATCTCTGATTGTTTGATTTTGTTAGTACTCTTGAGTATGTGAAAGACTGAGATCATGTGCCCTCTCAGCCTACTTTTCTTCTGGGTTAACATGTTGAGGGCCATACCTCTCGACTGCTATGAATTTCGCATTGCGCTGTGATTTTTACCCTTACATTTACCCTTGCTCAGCCAAAGTTTACAGCTTTTGTTCCCCAATCTGCTCATTATTTTAATGGCTCTGTGTTGCACCTTCTTAACTGCTTAGTTAGTTATATTATGAGGGAAAACTTAAGGCAACTTCTGCATACTAAAATCAGAGCTATACAATAAATTCCTTGCATATCTGTAAATTCCTAGCTAGGGCTACTAGAGGCACAGTTCAGTGATGAGCAGTCAAGGGCTTTGCACTTTATACTCAAAGAATGTGAAAAACAGGAAAACTTCTGGATCTATAACATAATAGTAAGGGGTCCAGAGCCACAGAAGCCCTCAAAAATTGGTTGGACCTGATGCCTCTTGATGTACTTTGTAGGCCACCATTTTTGGAAAGAAGAGACCCTCAGTACCATAATGAAGAGGTCTGTTCAGTCATAACTCTTTTTCGAGTTGTGAAAACACTAAAATAAGTATGACGTGAATGAAAAATATGAGAACAATCTGGAAAGGGAAATTTTACCAAATATGATCTAGAACCTTCAATATTGCTCAGATCGGTCTAAACTTTGTACCAGTTATGCACATTGTGGCTTTTCACATAAAACAAGTCTCATTGTCATGTCTTTACAGTATGAACCAGTATATGCAATTTATTGTAGGAAAATATTTCCAAAATTGCTTATTTTTCAGCTAAAGTTTTGAATAGACTTCATGGTGTTTCATCTGACAAAGTAATCATTGCCTTTCTATTGCATTATACCATGTTTCTGTTTTTTTTTTTACAGTGTTTCTGCTTTTATGTAAAAGAAACCTAACTCAAATATCATGATTTATGACTGAGATATTTCATTTTATGTACCCATACCCTCAAATGGACACGGTCCCCATCCTACCCAGTATTTGCCAGTTTTGGCCATATATGCATTTCTAGTTTGATTTTGGTATGGTTTGAAATACTGTATAGGAGTTTTATGATAATAGAAATCTGCCTATTTAGGGAATGCTCTTAAAGTAATCAGTTTGATGCTTTGTGCCAAGTATTTGTAACATATATTTTTGTATTTTGTATAGGGGTTTTATGATATTATTAATTTGCCTATTTAAGGAATGCTCTTAAGGTAATCAATGTGATGCTTTGTGCCAAGTATTTATAATGTATATTTTTGTATTTCAGATTTATGACTGATTAACCATCGAGCCAGCATTCCAAGAAAGCACTAAAAGGCAGTGACCAAGCACAAATTACTCCCACTGCCTCATTTGTCAGCAAGATGCAAAATGTGGCTTTTTACAAAGACTGACAGAACTTGGATATCCTGCCTTCTTGTATGCAATTCAGACTTGTGATGATGATGTCACTTTCTGACTGGAAAAGTACATGTTATATAAAGATGAATTCCTGGCAAAGACCCCAGTAATGCATGCAAGTTGTCGCTACGCATACTCAAACAAAAAAACTGTTGAACAGAAATGCCACAGAGTTTCAGAACAGAACAGTGAGCAACCAGGTCCATCCCACGCGATCACGCAATCTTCAACAGCCTATTTGATTACAAGAGTAAATGTTTTGTGTGTGAAGAGGAGTGGGATAAAAGGGGTAACAGGAAACTGTTGATGATTACAACTGTTGATTGTTAAAAATCCATGTGGCAAAAAGCCAAAGAACTTAATGACAGTACTACGTTACATAAGTTGAAAGCATTTGGGGATGAATTACTAGATCTGATAGCACATGATTTTCAATACCATAGATCATGTCTTAATAACGATATAAATAGAAGAACAGTAATGGAAGGCAATGACATATATGATGTAGGGTTCTGTTGGCTAATTCTTCAAATTGATAGGTCAATGTTTGACAATGGAAGTGGCTTCTAGAGCACTAAAGTTCGTGACAGATGTTGCCATTGGTTAGAAGATCATGGTGTAGATAACATAGCATTCTACAGGTCAGCAAGTCTGAAAAGGCGTCTGCTGACATACTACACTAATCTCAGTGGCTGTAGGGTAACCATAGCTCCTCAGAAAGGTACATCAATTCTCTTGTGTTCAGCACAGTTCTATGTTGGACAGTTACTTTCTGTAGTCACCAAGTTAAAGCAAACTAAGGAAGAATCAGAATATACAGAAGAAAGTGAAGACAAACTCGGTGATAATCTGACTCAAATGGATGCAAATATGTTCAGTTACAATGCAGAAAAATCAATAAGGTCTGAACTGAAAGAGTTTGTCAGAGAAGAACATCAAAGGATTACATCAGCTATAGAGGGCTCATTACAAGACCAAGATGTGCATGAAACAAGCCTGGAAGTGTCTTATGAAGCAGCTTCAAAACATGTGGGTACTACTCTCTACAGTCGCATGGCTTGGGTGCTTATACATGCTACTCCAGAAGTAGGCAATGATGAGAGAGTTCAGCAAAACCCAAAACAACATGAGCAGGTACTGAATCTTGGACAAGACATATGCGCAGCTGTTGCTGGTGTTACAACACCAAAACATGTTGGTACTGCCCTACACATACTAAAGGCCACCCGGAGCAAGGAGACCATAACCATCCTAAATAGAATTGGAAATAGCATTCGCTGCCAAGGTGCTCAACATTGTATTGCTACCATTGCAGCAGCTGCTGATGTGCAGGAAGCTCAAGATGGGGTTTTCATACCCATGAATCTCAAGTCAGGTTGATTCACAGAGTGTACAATTAATAACATAGACTTCCATGAGTGAGTACAAAGGATGGTAAAACTATGTATGGAACATCACATGCAATATATCAGTATGCTGATGAAGGTGAGAATCAACAGTCAATGGCTGTTAGGGTGCTCATAGTTAAAAAATATGAGTCTTCAACAATTTCAAGCAGGAAAAAGCAATCTTACCCTCAAAGACTACCAGAAGAGTTGTTCACTTACTAGCATGGCAGTAGCACCACAACAGACCAGAGAACCACTTCATCCTGTAAATTGGCTTTAGCATTTGGTGAGTCCCACAATTTATTTGGATGTCATGGAACAATCAGAACCTGTGACATGGTCTTCTTTTTATGAATTAGTTACCCAACAGGAAGTACAGGTGACTGTGATTGGGTATGGGCCTTTCTTTCCAGACCCTCTTGTAAACCCTGATGTGGTTGAAGCATCAGTTCATTATTGTATGAAGGTCACTCAGAAAATTGCGCAGGAATTCTGCATAATTACCAGTGACAAAACAGTCTATGAGACTGCTCTTGGCTTTTAGAAAAAGAAGCATGGCAAAGTCATCCTTCATATGGGTGGCTTCCACATTGCACTGAATTTCATGGGGGGCAATTGGATATGTAATGAACGAAACTGGAATAGAATAGCTCCTTGTTTTTTTTGTTATACACTTTCATATGCCTGTTCATTGTTTGAGGGGATTGTACCTATGGTTTCCCTCCCATCCATCCAGCCATCTCGGCAGCCGCTGCCCAACTGCAGCCAGGAGCTCTGAAACACCTATGTCCTGCCCCTCCCTAGCCACATCACGGTGGGCACGTACCTCTCACACTGCAGAAGACCAAGAAGCAGGCACACCAGAGGAGCTGTCTTTGGGTGTGACTGATGTGGTGGTACTAGATCCTTCCTTCATCACGCTCGGGGGACTAGCATTGATTTTTCTTGATTTTCTTCTATGGAGCAGGCATGGTGTGCCAAGGACTCTTTATGTGCATGTCCACACAGCGAGTCTGGCATCAGCCTGTGTCGATCCCACTATTTTACCGCACCATGCATCAGCCCCCAGCCACCGCCAGGGATCCAGTGCTGTCACGGTTGTTCCCTCCTGTCCTCCCCAGAGAAGGGAGAGCAGTCCCTGGGATGCTCAATCCTTCTCCTCCCCAGCCAATCCCCAGCACCCAAGGTTGCTCCCAACCTCAGGTCACTGGCATGGCATGAGGTGTGGCGTCCAGTGCCTAAACCCTCAGCACCACTGGGCCGGCATGAGGAGCTCCTTGTTGAAATCAGTGTTTGCCTCCGCTGGAACTGCCAACAAAATCATGTTAGGCAAAGACTATTATGCTATGCTGAAAGCCTATAGACTACTTCATGCTGCCATGTATGAGCTACACCAGAATGCATTTAAAGTTAGCTCATTAGTGAATATTACAAAGACACGGATTGCATGGTATTGCTCTCTGAAAGTGTTCAAAGACTGAGAGATGCCATGGGTGTCAAGGATGCACAAAATGCAAATGATTCATACATCCAGACAGCTAAGCTGCTAGAGGAAGTATATGCATTAATGAACGAGTTCCATGAGACAAAGTGCAAATCCCCAACAACTAGGCTCTGGCTTATGTACACGGATATGCTTCAGATTCCGAATCACTATATCTATGCTGAGTGAGCTGGACACTGGGAGCAGCACCTAGCTAAAGTTCAGAAAATGCTTCCATATCTTGTGGCTCTGGTCATCACAGATATGTGTCTTGCATTCTCCATTACCTGTCCACTATGAAAAACCTGACAACCACAGCATCAGACATCACTGAAGCATTCAGATTTGGCAAATTTACAGTGTGCCAAACATTTGGTATGTTTAATGGTGTGTGGACTGATATGGCCTTCAAGCAGTCTTGGCATATGCCAAGACCCAGCTTTTCCATGGCATAACTCAGCAGCCTGCACCATGGAGAAATACCTGTGTTCATTACCAGCACTGTCAGCAATCTCTGAACAAATGAAAATGATGGCTCACCTTCATGGCACTGATGACCACAAACACCATGGAGACTTTGAGTATGCAGCACAGAAGGACAGTACAGCAATTAAAACAATGATTTATGTGGTCACTGGCAGAATGATGAATCCATTCACCTGTAATACCAGTGATCTTCTGAACATTTCTACTGGTCTCAAGGCCACATCAAATGACTTTATTGAAGTCAAGGAAATTGGCATTGCAACCTTAACTGCAGCACAAAAGAGTGGTAGTGAAAAACTTAAAACAGTAAAACTTCAGACATTTGTGAGTAAACCAAAAACAAACACCCTCACACATTCAGAAAGTGAAAGAGATCTATAAAGAGGAGAGCAATGTGGTCAAGAACTTGTACTTTATCCAAGATCAGGTTGACAACAAAAGGTAGAAGCCTTCATTCACGAATCGACAAAATATCCTCGCTCTTTTGTGAGCCATATGCCGACTCTTTCCTAAGGCTTTGCTATGTGCAAAGGCAACAAAGCTGATTACTTGACTACCCAAAAGTTACCTTGTGAACTGTGGCCAGAAGAAGATAATTTGCCATCTTCAGATGAACCTACTTTACTAGTTGTTGATGCAATGGCCTTTGTTCAACAATACAAAAGCCTTGATAGTCGTACATTTGGTGACTTGCAGGAGAAGTATATAGATACACTATTTCGAATAAAGACGGAGAGCTGCAGCTGCATAAACATTGCAGGAGATGGGTATGATGTTAGTCCATCAGTAAGCTTGAAAAGTGAGGAGCGAGATAAATGGGAAAAGCTTCATCATGCAAAGGGCAGAGCATATGAACCTTGGGAATCCCTGCCTATCCCCTATTGGAAAGACGTTATTGCCAACTCCCAAAACAAAGCAAGTCTCCTTGATTTCTTGGGAGGTGCTTGGGTAAAGTACAACACTCAGCTACCAGAGGGATGTAGATTGATTCTTGTTGGATTGTTCAAGGACCCAGGTCATTTCCTTCTTCTCCTAAAAGATGACGTGGTAGTAATTCCTGAATTGTCATGTACAAAACATGAAGAAGCAGATACAAGAATCATCTCCCATATTGCATATTGTGTAAACACACTTGGATATCGAAGAGTTTTACTGGCAGCCATGGACACTGATGTGATCATAATGTGCATCTACTATAGCACTCAGATGGCTGGTCTAGAAGAGCTATGGGTTCAGAAGATGGGCAAGTACCTGCCTTGCCATTCTGTAGCAACTTCTCTTAGCACTATGTGCAACACAAATGCATCACAACTCACATCAGTTGTTCAAGTGATTCCTTCTTAAGTGGCTGTGATACTGTCAGCTATCCCTTCAGAAGAGGAAAAGCATGCTCTGAAAGTTGCCCTTGAAAATGCAGTCAGCATTCGTGCATTAGCAGATTATGGCAAACCTGGAGTAAGTCTTGATGTCACTGATGAAGTCATTTCAGCAGTGCGTGGGTTCTTCATGAAATTCTGTTACAGAGATGAATTCACTGGTGGCCTGGATGCACTCCGAGCCAACCTGTATGTGACAACAAAGGGTGACCTATGGACTCTTCCACCAACAGAGGATGCCTTTAGACTTCACATGCTGCATGCTCTGCACTAGATAATGGTCAGTAAAAGGGCTCACAAGTCAAATCCAGTGCTTTCTGACCCTACATTGTTTAGGTGAACTCTTCGTGAAGGGAGGCTAATCCTGCATTTAATGACAAAGGAACCAAAGCCAAAAGTGGTCATGCAAACAAAGTACTGCAAATGCAAAAGAAACAAATGCCAACGAGGCTGCATTTGTGCTAAGGCAAATGTCAAATGTGTTACTGTATGTGTGTGTAATGCTGACCCATGAAATGTAGTAGCGTTCAAATGAGTCTGACTTTGGAAGATGGTGTCACATGGTGACAGTGACCATGATTAAGTGACATTGAAGGTCACATCTGTATAAGACTGGTGAAAGTCATGAACTTGATAATTAGTATAGTGATGATCTCATATAATTGAATAAGTAGCCATTATCAATGTAATACTAAACAGGAAATTCTACAGCCTTAGATCATTGACTAATAAGTTTTATATATGCAGTTAACAAAATCTTAATCATTTCCTTAATTCTAAACCATACTTTTTGTATTGAATTTGTAATGTTAATTGTTTAGTGTGATGCACCCTTATTTTGATTCTTTCTTTACATCAGTGAAACAAAATAAAACACTTTTTGTGCATAAATAAATGTTTTATTTACCTGTATGTCTACAAATTTTGACTATGTTCATTTGAGAGTTTGGGTACATAAAACAGAATATCTCAGCCATAAATCATGATATTTAAGTCAGGTTTCTTTTAAATGAAAGCAGAAACATTGTAGAAAATAGAAATATGATATAATGTAATGTAAATGCAATATTTACTTTGTCAGAGGAAACACCATGAAGTCTATTCAAAACTTTAGCTGAAAAATCAGCAATTTTGGAAATATTTTCCTACAATATTGCAAATACTGGTCTGTGCTGTACAGACATGATAACAATGAGAATTGTTTTATGTGAATAACCTCAATGTGCATAAATGGTACAGACTGTAGACTGATCTGAGCAATATTGAAGGTTCTAGATCATATTTGGTAAAATTTCCACTTTTTCAGATTTTTCTCATTTTTTGTTCATCTTGTACTTATTTCAGAGAATTTCACAACTTACACAAGAGTTATGACAGAATAGGGCTCTTGATTATGTTACCAGGAGTCCCTTCTTTCCAGAAATGGTGGCCTGCAAAGTGTAGCAAGATGTGTCGGGTCCAACCCATTCAGGAACCCTGTATCCCTGACTACAAGTTGTACCACACATATGTTTGAGACTCCTTGAGGCTCTGAGCCAAGGAAACCATGATGTTTACACTAATATTCAAGGAGAAATGGCATTGTCATGTGTTAAATACTGATACAACTTACAGTACTTATTATTTAATCATCATAATGAGGTATTGTACCTTAGTAGTTACTGTCTGCCCATTTTGTATAATAACTGAAGTAGAAATGACTAGATAGCCACTGTTCTTGGCAGTTGATACTGCTCCAAAGAAGGTAGAATAGTGAAAATGCTTATTGAACCTAGAAACTGCAAAATGTTTTACATTTACTACAGTACCATTTATTTTTTATTTATTTACAATGTTTTGACCAGGAAAGGCAAAATAAGCTGTGATAGCTTGTTTCCATGTGTATCTATCTATTGGGGTGTGTACATGGACCAGTTTTTATTGATGTTAGAAAAGAAAAAAAACACCTAAAATTAGTTACTGAAATTTTATGAAATTGTATATACTGTATAAAGGCCTAAAGTTATTTTGTTACAAGGACACGGTCAACCCTCTTAAGTCATAAAATGGTCCCTTGATTGAATAACACATTGTATGGTTGCTCACCTTTTGTAGAATGTGTAGATGTAACACTTTGATTTGCATCTGCCTACTTTTGTAACAAAAGTGAAAAACTGACTGCCCACCTTGTTGGTGTTGCCACATGAAAACCTGTGTGTTTACTTTCCTTGATCTACTACTGTTGCACCATTCCTGAAACTGAACCCCCTCCCCAAACAGTCTAGCCACTCATGATACCACGGGAGTAGACAACAGGGTCATAAAGGACTGGACTGTGTGCGGGTAGATTCTAAAGTTGAGGAAGTATACAGAGAGCAAATCTCTCAACCTGTAGAATTTATCACTTGTCTCAATAAACGTGGACAGGCCCCTCATTACAAAAGTTTCAATAAAAAGTAATACTAACGCTACTCCTGCTCGGAAACATACATCCCAACCTAGGGCCCTTTGGAACATCCCAAAGAGCAGAACAGCAGGTAATCTAAAACTGACATCCATCAATATAGGAGCCTCCTATTGAAACTTATGCAGTTTCAAGCCTAGGTCACCAATACCAACCTAATGTCATCTCCTAACAGAGACATAGCTATCTCCTAAAATACCAGATGCAGTCATTGCCATGGAAGGGTACACAGTCTACAGACAGGTGAGAATAGCTAAAAGGGGAAGGGAGGCTGCTTAGTTTACCTTAGCAACAGCATTAAAGGGCAGATTATCCCTCAAAAGAAAGTGACTAGGGAGATACAACTCCTAACTATAAAACTACTCCTTGGTGAACAGCATAAAACATTGGTGCTTACCACAGTATACTTCCCACCTGGCTGGCAAGATGCTGGATTGGAATTGCTAGCAGACCACCTTTGGCAATTCAGCCAGAATTGGGAGTTGATCACCTTGGTGGACTTTAACATTAATTGGCTAGCACCTACTTCCACACCCCAGAAAAATACCTTATATCAGGCCTCTACCTAACACAACTGGTGGCCATGGCCACCAGAATGAATTATATAACTGACGCCAGTACCTTCATTGACTGGGTACTCTCAAGCTGCCCCAAGAGGACAGCAGAAGTATCAGTCCTACCAGATACTTAGTGACTATTCCGCAGTGATTTGCACCTGGTCTAATAAAAATTTAAAACAGCCCCCACCTAGTAAAAAGCAGATCAGTGAGGAAAGGTCAACTTCGAATCACCCAAACAATATCTCCGCATGTTCAACTGGTCCCCTCGTTAGCATGATAGCGTAAATGTGGCTACATATTTCTTAATCTCTGCCTTCACAAAAGTGTGTGACATCTACACACCACTCAGAAGCCAGAAGCACAAAGGGGCAAGCAACCTATGCCTTACAGGCTCTCTGCTTGAGCTCATGAAGACCAGATACAACCTGTGGTACAGAGCAAAAGCCACAGGACGCCCACAATACTTGATTAATTACAAAGCTGCTAGAAACAGATGTACCCGAGCAATATGGGAAGCAAAAGCCAACCATTACAAGGAACAGCCTGGGGAACCCTGAACAGCCTTCTTGAGAAGGAGTCCAAAGTGGCACCTGACCTGATCACCACTAATATGGGTACCACTCAGGACACTAAAGAGATTGGGACTTCCTCAATGCAGCTTTCATGGACCTGACATCTATCCTTCCACCTGAGTACTTAGCACCAACAGAACCACTAACTCAGGACAAGCAGGACTGCTGATCCCAACTTGACCTAAATACACGCTATTTTATTTCAAGCAGGTTTTAGTTGCTGATACTAGAAAATATATATAGAGTGGGCACTGGGTAAAACAAGGATGGGCAGCGACTCAGTAGATATGAAAATCATAGCCCTCACACTAAAAAAAAATCATCTGGCCCATATCCAAAATTTTCAATTTGTCACTCAGGACATCAACTTTCCTCAGTGCCTGAAAAGTCTCGCACATCACCCCAGTTCACAAGACTGGAGAACGCACAAACTACTCAAGCTACTGCCCCATTTCTATTTTGCCCCCACTGTCAAAAGCCCTAGAATGTATAGTAGCTGACAAACTTATGGACTACCTAAACAAATATAATGAGCAATGAGAGGAATAGCACAAAGCACACAGAGCCTATAGTACCACAACCCCTTACAGAGTACACAAGCTACACTTTTGAGGTGCTTGGTATGGCAGTTAGTGGCGTCAATTTTCATTGACCTCACTAAAGCATTTGACACAGTAAACCACCAAATCCTACTGGTCAAACTACTTCTTTGGGCATATCTGCTGATGTAGTATCGTGGTTCCAGAGCTATCTGGCACTAAGAACAAAGCGTAAAATAAATGGGACTTTCTCCAGCCCTAGAGCAATCACCCTTGGGATACCCAAGGTTCTATTCTCTGACCACTCCTATTCAGTCTGTTCATTAACTCATTGCCACATGTGCCCATCAAAAGTGTTGCTGTATGCAGAGGATGCTGTCATCTATGCTAGCAGTCAGCAAAAGGACCAGCTCGTAGAAGAACTCCAACATAACTTCAACAAATTGGAACACTGGTTCCAGCAAAACAAACTGCTTTTGAATTACAAGAAAACTAAAGTCATGCTGTGCACCACAATGATGCCAAGCATAGAGTAGGCCCCCTAGTCATTCCTAGCAAGGGTGGAGTACAAATGGAACAAGTCAACACTTTCAAGTACCTGGGTGTATATCTTGATGACACCCTCTCTTTCACCCACCATACTGACCACGTAATTAGAACGGTCCACACTAAACTCTGCATTCTATACCATCATAGGAATGCCTAGACTACCACACTGAAGCTGGCCATCAGTATCTCAGTCCTGTCAGTATTTGACTGTGGACTCATGATCTACAGTGCTGCTGCCAACATAGCACTTAAAAGGATGTAAACCATCCTAAACAAGGCCCGCAGACTGGCTTTTGGTGCTGACGGAACAACCCATACCTGTAACCTCTACTCTCATATGGAGTGACTTACCTTACAGAGCAGGGTTAAATACCCTGTACCCTGGGGAAAAAGACCCTGATCAGCCTAACTGTAGCTGGGCTACTAAGACTTTCTTACCCCAACTAACCCCTCGCAGTGCACAAGATCAAAAGACAGGGTCGTCCTCTCTGTGCCATTCAGACACACTTCACTTGCACAAAGGCCTATGGCCTATAGAGGTCCTACATGGGTTAACAAACTCCCTAACACGTGTCAATAAAATAGGCACTTTCAAAAAGGACCTACGACTCCACTTGGCCTCTATAAACAGCTGTAACTGCTACAGATGATACAAGAACTTGCACACATCACAGCCCCAACTCTTGGACATTAGTCTGAAACACTGTGCTCCTGGACAATACCCAAAGGGCTGCTATCTCTCTTTTCCATGTTTCTACCTTGGCATGTTGAGCTTTTTGATGGTGCCTATCTGGGCAGAACACATTTGCTGAGGGTGTGTGATCTGCCCAGTTCCACTGGTCATACTCATTAAACACTGAGGAATGTTGCAACTAATGCAATTGTAAATATTGCAGATCTAATGTAAATAATGTGTACCTCTGTAACTCTATGAATCAATGTGGAACATTGTAATGTACTTAATGTATACCTCTGTAACCCTTTGAACTGGCGTGGAACCTTTGTAAATTGGCTGCTTGCTCAAAGATTGTAATCCAAATCATCAACTAAATAAATAAATAAAAATTTCACATAGCGCTATGATTTTTACACCAAATTTACCCTTGCTCTGTGAAGGTTTACTTATGTTCCTCATAATGTCATAGTTATTTCTGGACACACAAACTGTACCATCATTAAATTAACTTGATAGAAACACCGATTAACACTAAATATATGGGGTCCATTATTTATAGACATAGGGCTGGATATTCAAACTGCGCCATTCTGTGGCGCAAGCCCTTGTGCTGCTCAAAAAAGTTGCACAGGGGTGTGGCCGGGGCGATATTCAATGGAGTTGCGCTATTGAACAACTCCTTTGAATATCGTCCCCCGGCCACAGCCACTGTGCATGATGCAGTGGAACTTGCGCCACCACAAGTGGTCAGAGTGGAGCATTCAAGTTGCGCTGGTGCAAGTTCCATTGCGCCATGCGCCAAATTTCCGATATTCAAAAGGTGACATGCAAATGGGGCCATAAGTTATGCAAGGTGCAGTGGGGCCATTTGCATCTACTATATTCCCATTTGCATGCCATTAGCATGCAGGTGCCCCGATCCGACAACTTGCACCTGGTGCCCTGCCGACGCAGCAGCAGTCCGGGACCGGCGCCCCTGCAGCAGCCCAATCGCGGGCATGGTGATCTCCCCACTGGCGAGTGCGGGCCCAAACAGAACTGAACTCCCCGACTGGCCCGATCGCGGGCATAGCAAGAACAGCCCCCAACTGGCCCGATCGCGGGCATAACAGAAATGCCCCCGACTGGCCCAATGGCAGGCAGAACAGAGTTCAACCCCAACAGACCAATATCCCTGGTGGTCAGTGGACCGCAAAGCGGATCACGGACATTAAGTCAACACCCCTCAGGTCAATTTCCCTGGTGATCTGGTAGCCCCCCCACCCACCCGGATCACCACCCGCTCCCCGTCAGCGGGGGTGGCAGCACCACCGCCTGCCGCTCACGCCCGCCCGACTGACTGCTCGGTGGGGCTGCGCCCGTGGTTCAGGCAAGGCCAATGGCGTGCACCCATACTACTATAAAGCAGTCAGATATGAATGATTCATTCATTCACATATTTGAACTACTAAGCTATGGGCTCTGCGCCATTGGCTCTTCACTCTGAACCAATGGGCGTGCAGCCCTAGCCAATCCAGTCAGCGGGTGGCGAGCAGAGTGGGTGCCACCGCCACTGGCGACAGAGAAAGTGGTGAACTCGTGGTGGGTAATTAGCTTTCCTCTTGAAAGTGAACATGAGGGGCTGACTCTAATGCCACAATGAGGCTTCGCGATCCACTGGACCACCAAGATAATGATCTTTGTGAGGGTTGAACTCCGTTCTGCCACGATCAGGCTAGTGGGGGTTGAACTTCCATTCTGCCCGCGATCAGGCCAGTGGGTGGGGTCATTTCTATTTTGCCGGGATCGGCCAGTGGGGGAGTTGTTCATTTCTGTTATGCCCGCGATCGGGCCAGTCGGGGGTTGTTCATTTACGCCTATGCCCGGTGATGGGGCCAGTCGGGGGGTGAGATATGCCCACGATCGAGCTAGTAGGGAGGCGGTGTTCTGCCCAGCATCGGCTACGGGGTTACTATCATGCCCGCGATCGGGCTGCAGGAGGGGCACAGGGAAGAAGTGGAGGGCCACCCACAGGTGGCTGTTGCTGTGTTGCACCCTGCAATGCGGCAGCTCACCTGTGGGTGGCTCTCAACTTAATCTTTTTCTTTGGCTCAAAGTTGTGCAGGCGAGGTTGGGGTTATCTGCACCTCTGCACAGCCCGGCTGAATATCGGGCTGTGCAGTTTATGCATGGTTCCTCCCCTCTGGTTGAGCATGCCTTCATTAGCATTGCGCTGTTGCTCAGCATGACTTGGGGGGCGCAACTGCCTCCTGCTGAAGATCGCAGAATGGCGCAATTTCGGACTTGCGCAGGCGCAACCCTATTGCGCATGGCACAACCCTTTTGAATATCCAGCCCATAGGGCTTAATTTGAGAAAGAAATGTGGCAGCACAGTGGACTTGCATCAAGGGTGTTTGGTGCAAGTTGTGATTTGTGTCATAACTTCCGTAAAATGGGATTTTCTAACACAGCTTGCATCTGTGTCAGACACAGCTGTGTCCAAGCTCATCTGCACCAGGGTTGCATCCAGCAACCCAGGGTGCTAGGTCCCAAGTGAGCTTGCACCATGGTGAGGCTGCCACATCCCCTTTTATGGGATTTTTAGACGCCCCACCGTGGACGCAGGGAGATGCCCAGTTAGACCAGCCAAGAGGTAGTCCATCTGGCTTGTGCCACTGCGGTGGGGTGACAAAAAGAGCCTGTGGGGCACACCAGAGGCAGGGCATGTCATGGTTGGGGTGGGATGGAGGGTGGCAATATGCCCCCAGCATGCAGCATGCTGGCACCAGCTTGGCCTGGCATACTGCCTAATGGGCACCCCGTGCCCAAAAAGTATGGCAAAGTACTCAGCAGTCCTCCCCCTCATCCTCTTTGGTGTCCCGGTTCATCGGTGGTCTAGTGTGCCCCGCCCCCACGATCCCTGATCTTCCCCAAGAAGACATTGCCCCTGTGGAAAAGTGCCTTCCCCAAGCTCCAATCTCCTGGCAACCCAAAAAAAAAGAAACATAATTCCTCATTATATTCCTTGGTGGTATAGTGGTCCCCCACCCTCCCCACCATGAGAGGCAGTGCTGATCCACCCCGCTCCTCCCCACCATACCCAACATGCATCTGCAGCTGGCTCAGCCCTCCTCACTCCACCATGGCCAGCTGCACAGTGCAATTTCACAGACCGTGTAAGTGAACAGTAAGAGTGGGGGGGGGGCTACTAGACCACCAGGGAGTATAACGGGGGAATTGTGCTTCTCTTTTTTGGGTCACCAGGAGATTGGAACTCGGGGTGGGGCTGGGGGGAGACACTGTACCATCACCAGAGTACACCCTTAGCGGAGCTTGAAGGGGGTTGGTGTAACCTGGCATGGGTAGCACAACACCATGGTGGCACAGGGGTGCTGGGAATGGACAGGGTCACTGCTCTACGGCAGCTCCATGCCCAGTGCCATGTCCTTGCGGGGCCTGACCCTTTCATGCCTGGGTTCCAGGATTGGTGCTCCTTAGAGCACCTTGTCTACCCCCTGCCCACTTGTCTGGAGCTGCATCCCAGTTCTGCACCACATCCTTTGACTGTGCCCCTCTTCCTGGTGCGGGGCCGCATGTTGCGGTTATTCCAGTAAGTCTGCCACTTGCAGCAAACTTTATGGAATACAGACTTTTGTGTGTGCCACAACTGCCTCAGATGCAGCACACTTTTCTGCCACAAGTTGTGGCCAATGTAGGTAGCTTTGAAAATCAAGCCCATAGTGTTCTTTAAAATAAGAAAGTACTACATATTCTGGCCATTTGTTCTGAATTTTAAAGGCCAGTGCTGTGCATTTGAATGCTAAGAGGTTGAGAGATACAAGTAACAGGAGTTCAAGGATTTCAAACCAAAACACAGTTTGGTATGCTCAAACCAACACCATAGTTCTTGCTTTGATAAAATGGAAGCAGATAAAACAATCGGTAACAACAACAAATTCTACAGAAGGTAAGCAATCATAAAATGAATTATTTTAACTAGAAAAAAATATGATGCCAAATGGGTTGACAGTGTAGGGACTGGTTGAAAAGTTCTGCTGCTTAAACTTTGTGCAGTGAGATGGATATTCTATATCCTGGCAGCACTGTATGTGATTTTGTACTTCTCTAAAAAGCAGTAAGGACAGAAGCAATGTGCTGTCACATACATTAATAGATTGGGTACCTCTTCCAAAACATGCACCACCAGAGAAAACAGTGCTGCCGTAAGTTTCCATCTCTTGGAATACCGGGTGTGTGTGTGTGGGGGAGGCAGTCCTTGATAACCAAGTTCCCCTTGGTAGAAGGCACACATTGCCTCTGTATCGACTGTCTTGCAAATTAGGGTTAGGGCTTTAAAAAAAATTCAGGGATAAATGACGAAAATCAGGGGCACATCTTACAAAATGAATAGACCTGCTAAAGACTTCTGTAACTGCTCAGTAGTGAAAGCATTTTCTTGAAGGAGAACTAAATACAACATTAATGTCTGACAGAATTTATGTTTCAAATACTTACTTTTCAGTGAAGAAAAGTCAAATTTACCAAAGACCAAGGAAATATTCGAGGCAAAATCAGAGACATACTAAGGGTCATAATAAGGAAGGATGGGAGTGGTAAGGCCATTACGCCCATGTTGCTCCAGATTAAGTGTAATAACTCTGTAATCCTCAGAATTTGTCTCATCTGTATTTTTATTTTCCTTTACTTATTGATTATGAACACAACAAACAGAAAGAGCCCCCCATCCACCCATCCATCTGCATACAAGTAAGTAGAGTATAGCAAACTCGGGCCAGATCTAGACACAACAGACAGAATACGCATGATCTAAAACACCTACAAAAGTGAGTATAAGACAGCATAGCAAGCCAATATCACTTTATCCACAATAGCTGGCAAAACCATAGAGTGCTTTGCTCCAGGTCAAACTACAGTAGGCAGAGTATAGTATGTGCAGCCTGCTCCATTTTGTAACATAAGAATTAGGTCAGATGTGGACCTGGCTATCATCTTCTCTGAATGCAAATTAAGCAGGAATTCGTGTAGCCACTGTTGATATGTTATAGTGTCCTGATCTCCCTATTGCCTAAGAATGACTCGTTTAACTGAAATCAAGATCACGGTCATGGAGTACTTTCATTCTTTGACTGAAATCCCACTTTAATCCCCAACTATACACATCTCTGGGGAAAATTGCCTAAGAGGGGCTTGGCTCTCGATTTAATGGTCTCCCATAAAGGGCAAACCTTGGAGCACTCCCAAAAAATGTGAAGTGGGGTGCCCTCAGCCCTACCACATGTAGCACAGTTCGGTGAACGAATGTGGCCTATTTTGAACAACTTTTAATGGGAATAGTATAAATTGTGGAGAATATTGAACTGTGTGAGATGTAGTTTAGTTTGTGTTTAAATTCTGTCTTACTTTTACTAATTATTATGTCTATTGGTAAAGAGTTCCACAGATTAATAACATGCTGGGTGAAAAAATATTTTCTTTTTATTATTTTTAATATTTCTTTCGTTAATTGAAGAGAATGTCCTCTTGCGTACTTATTTATTCATTTAAAATTAAAATTTGAATTTAGTTAAAAGATATGGATCCTGTATTATTGGATATTAGGTTAAAAGGTTACCCCTTAAATGTTGTTGTTCTAAAGTCATTAGATTCAAATGTTTAAGAATGCTAATGGCCTTCGTTGGACCTTTTCTACATTGTCTGTGTCCCTGTGTTTATCAGGACACATTGCAGAATATTAGGGACATTTGGGAGATATGGAAGAAAGAGAAACCAAAGGGTTGGGTGGGGGCAGCTCAAGTCACTTATTATGCACCACTGAACTAAGTACAGGTGCAATTTGCTTGATTTTAACCACCAGTGGTGCAGAAAGCTTTTGTATGGAGGCTTACAGAGGAACTGCTGCTCATTAACATGAGTGAGTGCTACCTATGAAACAGTCCTGTGAGCCATCCTTAGAGGAAGAGACAAATGGGGGCGGGGATGGTTAGGAAATGAGCAGTAGTTCACTATTGTAGATTTTTGTCTCAGTCCTTGGGTAGTACTTTGGGATATGTAGGACTCTGTAAAATGGTTTTATATCTCTATGGATGGAGATGGTTTTACAGTACTTGGGTTCACTTGAGCACTGCTATGAGAAGGCTAGACTCAGACACAACTGTGAGTTACTGCATCCCCACTGTACTCAAGGGGATAAAACTTTGTTGACTTTGTGAGAAAAGTGTGTGGTTGTGGTGGGGTCGGGAGCATCTTTGATTGCAACAATATTCTATTCAATTCAATTTTTATTTAACCAGGAAATGCACCATTGAGGCAAGCTCATTTACAAAGTGGTCCTGGAGGACAATTTAACATACATATGGTAAAAGTGGAAAACAGCAAAACAGCATCGATATACGGTTACATAACAGACACCAAAAAATAATAAAAGGTTGGCACAGTAATGCAAGCCTAGGGACAGCAGAGAAAGCAGAGAGAGGGATAGAGCAGAGAAGTAGGAGAGAGGGGGAGAGAATAGTGGGAAAAAGAAGGGGAGCAGAGAGAAAAGGTATAGGGTTAAGTGAGGATAGGGATAAGGGGACTGGGAGCAAGGGTGTAAGAGAGGGATGAATCAGGAATAGGGAGAGAGGTATAGGTGGAAGATAGAATTTGTTTTCATTTACGATAATAGTATTGCGTGAAGAGTATAGAGTGAAGTGCTTAAGTTCTGAAGAAGTTGGGGGAGGCTATGTGAGGGGTGTCTAGGTGGTGTAACACTGATATTTTTGAGACAGTGCAGAGGTTAACCTTGCTTTGAATGAATCTGGGCCACATAATTGAGCCAGTTTCAAGGAATCTTAGATAGAATTCCAGACAGAGAATGGCATAGCTAAGGAGGCAGTACCAAACTGATCGGATTCTCGGAGTGCCCAAACAGATGCAGTCATAGCGCAAGGAGTATGACCGAAGCGAGATTGTAAAGAGATCACAGATGTATGGATGCAGTTTCAAAGTTAGAGCCCCATAAGCCCAGAGAGCAGCATTCCGCATCTCCGACAGTTAGGATCCCCATCCTATTTGTGCGTAGAGGAGACAGTGGTGTATATTTGAGGTGCGTTGTAGCATAATCTGACTGCCCTATGATAAGCACATCTAATTTGGCAAGGGCAGTTTTGGTCCCATGACTGTATAGCAAGTAGGCGAAGTCAATGAGGGGCAAGAACGTGGAGGAGAGTAGCCTAAATTTGGCTTCCAGGGAGAGAAGGTGATGAATCCTAAAAAAGATTCCAAGTCTTTGTTTGAACTTTTTAGTGAGCTCATAAATATGGGGCAAGAAAGAGAGTCAGTGGTCCAGTCAGAAACCAAGATATTTGAATTTGTCAACAACCTCAACGGTTTCTCCCAAGATGGTGGTAATTTGTAAGGTGGGCAGAAGGGTTTTATAGTCACTTAGTCTATTTTTGGGTGAAAAAAACATTACTTTAGTTTTTTTTAGCATTTAGGAGTAGTTATAGATTGAGCAGGTCATATAGTAGTAAACTGAAGTCTTTTTGTAGCTCCAGGCAGGCTTCATTTAGTTAGAGTTTGGCAATGTAAATAACGGTGTCATCAGCGAATAAGTGGACACTAAATTTGTAATCTTTGATTGATGTTGTTAATGTATACTACGAAGAGAGGGGACCAAGGATAGAGCCTTGGGGATGCCTCTGCATTGATTTTAAGGGAGAGAACACCCTGGGCGAAGCCTGTTGCAGCCTGCCGGTGAGGTATGAGGAAAACCAGTTGAGAACATTGTTGTCAACACCTAGGTTATTCAGCATGAACAGGAGCAAGGAATGGTCAACTGTATCGAAGGCTTTACTCAAATCTAAGAAGCGCACACACACAGATTTTTATTATCCAAAGCAGTCAGCCAATCATTTGTGACCTTAGCCAGGGCAGAAGTTGTGCTGTGTAGTGGTCTAAAGCCAGACTGCAGAGGATTAAGAAGCGAAGCACACTCTAGGTAATCTCTGAGCTGGGCATGGACAATTTTTTCTAGCAGTTTGGAAAGAGTGGGCAGGAGAGAGAGAGAGGGTGGTAGTTATCAAGATCAGATGGATCACCAGATTTGAGAAGGGGTATGATGTGAGCTATCTTCCAGGCAGGCGGGAGAGTGCCATGAGAAAGAGAGAGATTAAAGAGGTGCGTGATAGGTTTAGCCAGGATAAAGTAGCCAAGTTTCAGATATAGTGGGTCAAGACGGTCCGCACCAGCGTTCTTTTTGGGATCAAGAGCTAGGAGTAGGTCTTCCACCTGTTTTAAAGAAACCGTACTAAAGTTGAAGGTGTGATCTGTGAGTTTGACCATCTGGGGGCTAGACGGTCCTGGGGTGGGAACAATTTTGCAAGCAGGTGAAGAGTCAAAGGCCAGACCAGCAGTAGCAAAATGGTTATTGAGCTGCTCTAGAGTGAAAGGTGTATCTGTATAAGTGATACCATCCACGCAAATTTTGGAGGGTAGCGGTGGCAAGGGGAGTGTCCCTGAACCTCACGGAGGATGTGTCAGAGCTTTGATGCATTGTTTTTGGTAGAGTCAAACGCAGTAAGAAAATATTTAGCCTTTTCTGCTCTGATTAGTTTAGTGCAATTATTTCTGGCTGCTCTGAAGATTGTCCAGTCACTGGTGGATTTGGTGATATAAGCTTTTTCCAAAGCAGCGTCTCTTAAGCGCAAGGCAGATTGGAGGAGGGAGGAACCAGGGTAAACCCTTTTCTAGCTCTGAGTTTCACCAAGGAGCATGATTATCGATGACATTGAGCACTAAGGAATGAAACAAGGAGTAAGCTGCAGGGACAGTTTTGGCAAGGTAGAAATCTAGCCATCTGATTTTGTTTAGGTCAGTCAAGAAATTGGCAGGATTAAATTTGTGACAATTCCTTTTGTGTATAAAGTGGGGAGAGGTCCCAGTATGTGGCATGAACCTAACACAAGCAATGGCCTTGTGGTCACAAATATTATTGAAAATGCCAGCATGGGATATTTTATGCAGTTTATTAACTATGAAAAGATCAATCAAGGAGCTGTTATCTGGGGACATAGAGTTGATGTGAGTAGGCTCCGAGATTAGCTGGGTATAGCCAATTTCATCACAGAGCTCCTTGAGCAAGTTGGAGGCAGAGAGAGCCAATTCGTATTTAAATCACCTGTGATGATAGTTTCAGTGTCATTATTTAAAGATAGGTTGCGGAGATGGTTATATTTTGTTACCCCCAGAAGGAGGTCTATAGCAGCCAGTCACAAAGACAGATTCCTTGGACGTTAGAATGATTTTCAGAGAGAGACTCTCAAATTCATTAGGCACTGATAGGGAGTTTATGACTGTGGCAGTAAATTTGTTAGCAATGTAGATGGCAACCCCCCACTCCCCTGCTTAGCCTATCAGTCCTGAAGACATTGTAGGAAGGTAGATTAGTGGAGAAGTCGGTGGTAGAGTGACGGATCCAAGATTCTGTGATCACAAGCACATCAGGGGATGTGTGTAGGGTCCAAGTCTAAATCAAATCAAGTTTTTTCAGAAGACTGCATGCATTGATATGTAGGAAGGAGATCCCTTTTAAGTGCTGGAGATCAGCAGGTGAATCAATATTAGAATGGGTCCAGGGTTTAATTCTATGTTGCGGAACAAAGTAAAAGTAGTTTTTAAGGCCTTGGGTTATAGCTTTAAATTGGTGCAGGTGTTTATGATGCAGGTAAATGGCAGGGGCTGAAGGCAGGGCTGGTGCAGAGAACAGGTGTTTGGTAGTTGTGGTGCAGAGTAATAGGAGTGGGCTAGAGCAGAGAGACTTATTTTTTGAGAGAAAAGTTAATGGATGGGTAGAGTGGTGGATAGGTGCGACACAAGTAATGCCAGAGGGTACCCTAATTTCAACATGACAGAGTAATAATGGGTAAATTATTATTAATATAGCATGTCCAAAAAGACGGATCTGTGAAAAGATACATTTATTCTTATATTATCAGCAACACTGGGCTGAGAAGGAAAACAAATGTTACAAGGTCTTGTAAAGAGAATACCTTTCAAAGTAGGTCTACCAATCTTTGCAGTGACAAATGTTTCAATTCTCTACAACAGCATGCTCAGGGCCTTCCTTTTTCTTACATTTAGTGCGAGAACATTAAAAACATTGGCCCTGAACTAGCAATGGCACTGTGCAAAGAAGAGTTCTCAAGAAATTCTTGTTTGGGGGAAAAATTGGTCATTCAGCTTTTTTTCCTGTGCAGCTCCAATTGTGCATGTTTTTGTTTGTGTTTTTCAACATTGCCAGACATAGTCTAAAAGGTCTTTCATATAAACCACAGTCTGCATTTGCTTCAGTTTTGCATATACTGTAAAACACTGTCTGTATTTGGAGACTTGGATTCAGCAACATTTTAATACCTGCTTTGTCCCATTTTTAAATTGAATATTTTTATTGGTTTTCAAAAATGTACAACACATATTATACAATTCAAGGTACAGATTGCTACTCACATGTACGTCAGCACACAGTCCCTGCTGTCACATTGACACTTTTCTCTTCAGTACCCTGTCATGTCACCAAAATGCAGCTGGAAAAAGAGAAAAAAACAAGGCATCAGGATTCAACTCCCCCCCCCCATGCTGCACAAACGGAACCAATTTATTTTATTTATTGATGTTTTTTCATTGAAAGAAACGACCGCATCAAGTGTGCTTATCTGAAATGCAAGGCACCCACAAGTCCTCACTTGTTTGTCCTCCCAGAACTGACAAGTACTGCCAATTGCCTTCACTACTGCCCTGTGTCATTGTCTTGCACACAGTAACCAAGTCAGACAGTGGATCGTCCCTATCCCTGTTGCCTCAAAGAAAATGTCTGCTTTTCTGTAACCTCTTTTTTCATTTAAATGTGCCATTACCAAATGAATGAATAAACATATTCTCCATGCAGGCTGCCTTCAACAGCACTGCTGTAATGGAGCATGTGCTTGCCACTAATGGCTGGGCCATTTCTTCAAGAAGCCGCAAACAATGGCTTTGTGCTCATCCCTACTTCCTGTTTTAGCACACAATAAAAAAAAAAAAAGTCAAACATGTACTGGTCCCAGAGTAAGCAGTGGGACCGGAGCAGCCACCATGTTTCTTGATTTACACTGATGGCAATCAAAAAGTGCACGGTAGACACAGACAAGATTCTGACTCACCCAGTAGTTTTCAATTAAACCGTGTTTCTCCTGCTCTTGCGGTCTCTCTTGCAACTGTCACCATTCAAACTTGACCCAAAGTTTTAGTCACAGTCTGGGTCAGCAGGTCTCCCAAATTGGAAGAGATAAGTGAGAGTGGGGGGCCAGCGATTTTGCAGAGACAGGACAACTCATTTACCAGCAGCACCACCTACTGGCCAAAACAGAACTATTTGTTTTCTTCATATACCTCCACATTGATAAATGAACTGAAAAAGTGTACAACAAATGTTTTTTTAAACCTTTTTTTTAATATAAATGAGCCATTATATAATGGCAATAATGCACTCCAGGGTGTGTGTCATGCTGGGATATCGTCACTTCTGGGGCATTGGATGCAATCGGCATGCAGCCTCGTGCCCAACCACCCCAGACATGATGTTATCCTAGCATGACACACACCCTGTCATGCACTATTGCCTAAACATCCACAATAACATGAACCTAGCCAGGGAGAAAACTCCCCATGGAGATGCAACACTAAGGATTAGCCAACAGTCTTACAAAGAGGAAGAACTAGAAACTCATAAACAAATGACACTGTACCCTAAGTAATACAAAGAGTATAGACTTTGATATAAGTAAGAAACCTAGTAAGGTATAAACCAGTACAGGTCCCACAGTTAAGAGTAGCCTACATTAAACAGATTGGTGCACAATTACTGAGATAGTACTGTTACTCTAGAAAGTATACTTGTCTACAGGATTAAGAAGAAAACACGAACATACACAACTATTAATGAAATATTCCCTCAATTCCAGTTGGGTAAAAGCCAGACATGGGTTGCGAAAAAAGAAGAGTTACTCAGAAGATGCAGGAAGGATAACAAGAAAACTTAAAAGGAGGGGACCTCTAGTTTACTCTCTGGAGAAAGGTCCTATTATGCCCTTTTTCTGTCTGTTATCACCAACTGTACCTCTGATTATCTGTTATTTACCTCAGTATCTTTGGCCTGCCAGTAGGGCCTTCTTGCCTGCTGGTTCCAAGTGGGTTACCCTCTGCCCTTGTGGCTCCCTCCCAATCTGTCAGCCATATGACCCACACTAAGGGTGTTTTAAATCAAATCTTTTAGGACTTGCCCAGCCATGACTGTAGCTGAATTTTCACTTACCCTATTCATTACAGTGAAATTAGTTCTCTTTTGTACTTGCCCTTCAAAAATATTACTTGCCCGGACAGTGGGCACAAGTTTGCACAACTCTGCCCACACTGTGTCAAACTTTTTCAGCATCCCTCTTGTTTTATGGAGGACCCTGAGTTAGGAGACAGTAGTCATAACCCCCTGCTCTCCACTCAGACCAAGAGGGTGAGTCGGGTTGGTGCTACTGCATTAAAAGCTGTCTCTTGGCCTTCACAGCTACCATGTAAATAAGTGGCTGGAATTGTGCACTTGGTTCTTGCAAGAGAGAGATAGCACCCAAAATCCAGATCAGTGGGAAGAGCAACTTTTAGCATTTGTTCAGCAGTATGTCTAATCTCATCCCATAAGGGCCAGTAGATATGTACAGTATGGCTTGGGTTGTGGCTGCATCACCAGCATTTGTTCACAATGTTAAAACCCATGCTTACCAACCTGTTAGGCATTCTGTGCCACCTATGAATTACCTTCTTTTGAAATAATTGTGTTCTGGGATCTGGAGAACCTTGGTACACTATTCATAACGCTTTGCCAACTTTCAGGTGGTATCACCTCCTGTAACTCGACCTCCCAGTTGATCCTCTTGGTCTCCCAGCTGGAGAGATTTAACTGCTGGAGATGAGCATAAGCCAGCCTGCTTCTTTTGCTGATGTGACAAAACCATTGGTCCATGATCTCCCCCCTAGGTAAGAGGTGATACTGGTAGGTTTGGCCTTGATGCAGCTTCAGAACATGACAAAATTGTAGATACAGCCAGTGATCTGTGTTGGGCAGTTGGTGTTTATTCTTCAGCTGCAGGAAAGATTTCAGCATGTTGCTGTGAGGGCAAATTATGTCTCCCAGGATCTTGATTCCTTGTTTTTCCCACAGTGGCCAGTATACAACCTTGCCTGCTATCTGCAGTTAGGGTTGTGCCTCAGAGATTCGGAGGGCCCCAGGGAGAACACTTGTCATTTGGACAGGTGCTGTAGAGCCATATCATCATTACTAGGGACAATGTTACAGTATCCCTCCCCCTGTAGTTCCTCTGCCACAGGTCAGCAGTATCCCCATTTTATCCTGTGAGTTTAGTTTGCTTTGCATCCAGTAAGTATCCCTCACTGTTGCCCACAGCTATACCCACAGGTGCTTGTGGGACAGCAATACTGCTGCTGGCGGACTATTACAGTACTGTAAACATTGGCATCACATATATATGTGTATGCTCCTAATTGACAGATCCAGAAACACACGCTTCGATACCTTTTATTGCAAACATGCCTCCATGCAACTTCAAACCAGGCAAAGTTCACCACAAAATGAAGAGATTTGCAGTTTGCATGGTCACATTTAAATACAAATTTAACCATTACAGCCCTCAGTAGGTGGCCAGGGTTAGTCCTTAGAAAACACCTCCAACTTCAGTCAGTTCCTTTCCTCCACCCCTCCCCCAAAATGTTGCTGCCTCCTAGCACTGTCCTAGGGACTAATAACATCTTATAAACCAACCCCTCCAAGTAAAATATGGCTTTGATGAGAGAATGAAAGATTGCTCCTTTCCAAAATTGTGGATAAGGTCTCAGGGGTGGGCAAGGGGGCTGGGGGATTATGAAAGCGGATTAAAAGTAAATGCAGTGTTGAACTGACACCTGACACAAGGCTTGGGAGGGGGGCTGACTAGTGGAGTTGTTGTAAAAGGAAGTACTGATTCCTGGCACTGTGTCAGGAGCTGTTAACTGTATGGAAAGACAGTGGAGGTCTGGAGACCTGGTTCAACGACAACCAGTTTGATTTGTCTGACTGTTTTGGATTAAGCCAATTGGATGGCTGAAAGGTTCATGAGGGCCTGTGGGAAACAAACAGCTGAAATTTGAGGTGTTTGATTCTTGGGTACAACCGAACTTGTAGCTCTACTTTTAATATACTCTATGGGATATGTTCTAAAGCACCTTGCTTACGTTTCTGCCACACACTATCTCCAGGTCTTATTTTAGGATGTCAACAGGTAGTAAATCCCAAGTTTGGCAAGAAATAAATATTTGGCAAGGATTAATGGTGAGATACAATGGATAATGCTCTAATCCTTCACTGTTAGAGATCCACATTTAAAGTCTGGCTGACAAGTGCTCGTAACGATCAGAGTGGTTTTACTAGTTCAAATATTTAAGCTAAGCTGTTGCTTAGTTGTAGATCTGAGCACAAAGCTTGTGCTTAACATAAATAGCTTCACATTCTTATTCAGTACAGTGCATTTTCCTACTGTATAATGTATATACCATTGTGTCCTAATGTGATAGAACAGTTAGCAGATGGCTTCATATTAGAATATGATAATTTGTTTTAAATTTATTATAAAATAGTCAGTTTGGAAGTGATGGTTTCTTAAGCAAATAGTTTGTGTGTTTTTGTGACGTAAACTGAGTCCTCATGAAAGCTTACTAGACAGACATTGCTATCACCAGCAATTGAAGTATTTTTTTCCACAGGTCAAATACAGTAAGGGTGGGTTTAATGCAGACATTTTCCACACTGCTTGCCAGTTTGTTTGTGTTTGGATTAGGGAAATGGTTTGAAGCCTATCCCTCAGGTCCCAGATGGACTTGACATTTTCCTTGTAACTCCAGGGTAATTTTCCTGTTTTATCCTGTCGATTGCATATATTGGAGCCAAATTACTCTGGTTTCCCATGTAACTAATTCAAGTTTATGGGAACAATTTCCCTGTAGATGGCTCTCTTACCCTGTAAAATAAAGGAATCTATGTAAATGGGGTAGCCCTGTAGCCACTGAACAATGATAATATTAGTTATGTGTGGTTCATAGCTCAATGCTTGTGCTATGTACTGTAAGTGGATAATGTAGGTTTGTGCTTGGATACAGAGGCTAGGCCAGTAATTAGAACAATGCTTCCATGGTATTAGTTGTATGAAATAGTTAATGCTTAGATACTCCAGCATGGACATGAACAGTCAGTGCTTATAGTACTTATGAATTGGATAGTATATATAGGGTGTTTAGATGCTTGAAATGATGAGTAGCTTGTTATGACTTGATTGTTTTGGCCTTTCTCTGTATCCCACCCTAGGAAGGATGCTTAGACATGTAGGATGAGACCCCCCAAAAGAAATAATGATATTGTATGATTATCTCCTCCCACTCCGGAGACTGTGGCTAGTAGCATGCAGGAGAGGAAAAAAACCCTTGGAAACCTCTGAGGACCCATGGCTACTGATCTGCCTCCTTCTGGGCATACTAAGGAGAGTAATCCTAAATTAATGATTTAAGTTGTTGGCTAATCCAAACCCAAAGTCGTAGATCCTGATCCAGTGAAACAGGAAGCTGAATAAAAGTAATGATGTTGAATGTCAGGTGAAGATGGCAGCATCCTTCTAGTGAAATCCTAGTCCAAGAAATCCATGTCCAGGGCAAAATCTGATAGTAGATTGAATACATGGTTAAGAATAATAATTTGAAACATTGAAAGTTGCATTGGTGAAGCACTCCAAAAGGTGAGGAAGTCTTCTCTGAGGAACTAGTAACCAAATAGCTAATACTCCAAGTCCAGAATATGAGGAGTTGGTTTGTTCCATTGGCAAGCTTTGCAAATGAAGGCCTTAGCGATGAAGCATGGAGCTAGGTGCAGGCTGTGCAATTTAGAGAGTGCAAAGCAGTAGAAGCTTCCAGTCCGGAGTGGGTGGCAGGAAAAGTGAGTTGGCAGTAGATCTTAATGGAAATAGGGAGACATTAAGTTAGATGGACCTCCAGGCCCCTAGGGGAAGCAGGTCGTAGAATTGGCGAGACAGTCTTTGATGACTCTCTAGGCCCTGTAAGGGCGAACCAGGTGCTGTACGTATGAGCACATAGTGTAAATGAGTGGACCTGCACATAGGTCAGCAGTAGTTGTAGTAAATTGAACCTGCGTGATGCAGATGTAGTAGCAGAAGAGTAGTATTGAATAGATTAAGTATGGTATACAGCGGAGAGTATTGAGGGAATGAACATAAGCATGTAAATTGAAGAGCTTTCATTTGGTGAGTAATATGGTTCTTCTGAGCGATGTATATACACATGTTCAGCGAGGCCAGAGTGGTACATCAGCTAGAATTAGACTCGTAAGACTGATGACGAGTCCTGCATTGACGTGCTTACTAGTCATAAATAACGATAAACGATGGAGATGGTCAAGTCTGATGTAGTATTGTTGTAACAGGATCCAAGAAGCCTTAGAGCATTGGATTAGAGTGATGTTGAGGCATACATCATGAGAGAGAAAGTCTTCCAGATAGGCTCAACTAAGTGTCCTGGCAGGAGTGTAGTAGTAAGAAATCCATATGAACTGAAGCAGCAAGGCAGAAGCATCCAAAAGAATAGATGACAAATGGAGAAACAAATCCAGATGTGAGTCCATAGTAGAAAGGATCTCCTAAGGCTGGCAGACACGGGCAGATAGGCATAGAGTAGAATATGCGAACCTCCAGGCTTCGATGCTGGGTGAGGCAGGTATGGAATAGAAGTAATCGAACTCCCAGGCCCCGATGGGTAAAGTAGGTCATGTAAGCAGGTGAGAGAATGCATTAGAAATATAAGGTCAAAGACCTCCAGGCCCGTAGGAGCACAGGTCATTCGAAGTGCATTGCAGTGACACCTCTGGCCTTGTAGGGCAAGGCAAGTTGTAGAGCGGTGGTAGAGAGTAATAGTAAGTGACAAATCTGCATGCAATGCAGAGTAGTAATAAGGAGTAAGAATAGATTGAATATGGTACTGCAATGAATCAATTCGTATGGAGTAGTAATATATTCTAAGGCAGACCTATGAGTGCATTAGAAAGGTGCTGTAGACTGTCGATCCGGATGATCGAGGATGATAAAGAATGCAGTGAAGAGACCATGGATAAATTGGCAACTCGACTAGAGGTAATAAGCATCCGAAACTGTAGTAATTCTATGTGTTAGGTTTAGTTATGATACAGAAGGCAGTATGGAATAGAGTTCAGCTGGGAGTTGTGACAGAGTCAGTAGAAGTTACTCTGAAAGAGTTGAAACAGCATAGCAAGAAGCATCCAAGGGAATTGAGGCGAATATTCTGAGATGTAATCCAGAAGTCAATCCTGGCTTAAACCAGCCACTCTAGACAGGGAGGTCAGTGTCCCTAATTATGCCTTGTTTAGAGCTGACAGGCAAGCCAGAGGTGGAGGTGTGGCCATTTATGTTAAGAATAAATTCACGGCCACCTACCTCTACTCGTCCTCTGTTGCCAGTGAGTTCAAATGCCTATCCCTCAAGGTAACAGTTTCAAAAACCAGTGCAATCCAAATAATAGGATGCTACAGACCTTCTTCTGCAGGCTTACAGCTCCTGTCCCACCTATCTGCGAAACTGGAACAATGCTCCTTAGAAACAGTCATTATAGGGGACATTAATCTTGACTGGCTCTCTAATGCCTCAGCCCCACTTGCAACCTTCTGTGACGACCATGGATTTTCTCAACTCATTACTGAACCAACATGCCACAACAATAGGAACCTAATAACAGCACCCTTCTGGATGTTATCTTGGTGAGCAAACCTTCTCTCTTCACGCAGCTGGCACCTTATTTTCTGACATCAGTGATCATTGGTTCATCGCTATTGTAAGAGCTTCCAGCAAACCGCACTACACATCAAGTTCTCTATGAAGAGATCAAGGTGTAACTTTGACGTGATGGCTTTCCTAGATGAGCTCAAATACTCCTTGCGTTGGCAGAATTTCTATCTGGCAAAATCTGTTATTCAGTGTATGATATCTTCCAGGATATCTTGTCGGGGCTCTCAATAAATATGCTCCCTTGGTAAAAACCTGCATAAGGAACAATGTCTGCAGATGGTTCTCCCCAGATCTCAAGGCTATGTTGCTCAAAAGGGATAAGCTATGGAAAAAACCTGCAGACTCAACACCCCTACGGACTGGGACCACTTCAGGAGATTACAAAATGTCTGCACGAAAATGGTCAGAGCCTCGAAGGCTGCTTTCTTTCAATCAGAGTTCGATTCTGCTACCATGAACCCAGCAAAATTCTGGAAAGCTTTCAAGGACCTGTCCAGCCATGATTCAGGCAACCCCTTCCCAACCAAGATCAACTCTGGGAGTTCTACCATTACCGGTAGGTTGGAGATCTTAGATTCATTCAATAATCATTTTGCCACCACAGGCCTAGCTTTCGACACTTCCCAGCATGTGCCTTGTGCACCATGATCCTATCTCCCATCCTGATCCCCCTGTCACTGACTCAATATTCACATTCCAACCTGTGTCACTAAAAGAGGCAGAAAATCTACTTCTGCAATTGGATACCAGGAAAACCACTGGTGCTGATTCCATAGACCCTTACTTTATAAAAATTGCCTATCACGTATTAGCCATACCTATTACCCACCTATTTAGTCTATCATTGTCTCAGGGTATTCTGCCACCTTCCTCCTTTTTAAATCAGGGAAACCCTGTGACTTTAACAATCACAGGCCAATCTCCATCCTTCCTGTTTTATCAAAATTACTGGAGAAAATAGTGAATGCACTGCTGCCATCCCATCTCGTAACGTTAAATCTACTAAACCCAATGCAGTCCGGCTTCAGGGCCAACCATAGCACCGTCACAGCCCTCACCAAAGTGACCAACGATTGGCAGAGGGAGTTGGACCTTAAGAATTGCATCTATGCTGTTTTCCTGGATCTAAGTAAGGCTTTGACACCGTGGTCTTGGCCTGCTCCTCCTTTCCTGCAGTCCATAGGCATGGATTCCTCATCGTTGCATTGGTTCACTGACTATCTTGCAGGACGCCTCCAGCAAGTCAAAGCCAAAGGTGAATTGTCACCTCTTAAACCTGTCCAGTGGGTGTGCCCCAGGGATCTATCCTAGGTCCACTACTGTTTGTAATATACATCAACAACATCGACACTTGCATAAACAAGGCTAATATTCACCTGTTCACAGATGATACTGTCTTATACTCAAGTCGCCCAACACCAGAAGCAGCCTGTGAAGATTTACAACCGAATTCAATCTACTTCAAAGCCAACTTATTCATAAAAGCTCCTCTCAATGCCAAAAATGAAAGCAATGCTCTTCTCTCCATCTACCCTTTTAATCAACTCTGCAACTACCGGCAGAGTACACAGATCACCACCTTATTAGGAGAAAAACTGGAATATGTCCCAAAATTCAAGTACCTGGGAGTGTGGTTAGACCACAGACTCTCCTTCACTGAACACACTGATGATCTGCTAAAACGACTAAGGCAGAGGCTGGGAATTTTCTTTAGAATCAACCAATTCCTTACCAGAGATGCTAAGCAACGACTGGTCCAATCCACATTTCTTTCGTTGATAGATTATGCAGATTTCATCTATAGCCATTGCCCTACCCATTGTCTATCTAAATTGGACACACTCTACCACAGAGCCCTGAGGTTCATAATGGGTCTCCCACATAGCACGCACCACTGTTCACTGTACATGGCTGTAGGTTGGACTTCCCCTTAAATTTAGGAGAGAGAGAAATGCCGCACTGTGGACATTCAGAGCTATTTCAGAAAAACTACCTCTGTACATTATCAACTGCCTTCCTTTAAACACAATAGGTAACTATGCCTTATGAGGTTCTACCTTCATCTCACTCAAAGTACCTATGGCTAAATCTCGCTTTGGCAGAGCAGCCATAAGCTACGTGCTGCCCGCACTTTGGAACAAAATACAAAAAACCCTCAAGCTGTGCACCCCTGTCTACTTCTCTCTGCTTTCAAGAGTCTATACTCTCTATCATTCAAAGAAGTCTGCAATTGCTACTCCCATCCTCGCCTTGGGCCCGTGTTTCCCACAGTACCTTATCCCGCCATGCACAGTATGCTAACAAGAAAAACCTCTGGTACTGCCCACTGACCCTCTAAGACATAGTCTCTCCATCCCCTGATCCCCACTTCTGCCCCATTCACTCCTTTCCTCCCACTTACTCTCTGTCTCCCACATTCAGGATAGAATCCACTTGTATCTCTGGTTGAGACTTTTATTATTTTTTTATTTCGGATGACACCTGGACTATCTCTGTGTCCACTCCCGGCTCACCCTCCTCTGTATCCCTAGCTATTTCCTGTCTCCCCCAATTTCCTCTACTCCGCTTACCTGCTAATCTCTTTCTTCTCTTCCCACTATGCCCTCCAGTCTGGTTTCTCCTCTTGCCTCCATGTTCTTCCCTTTCCTCTGTGTACAGACTGTATATATGCATATGCCTTCCTTTTACACTATTGCCTTAAATACTGTTGCTTATATGCTCTATTGTCTCCTGTGGACCTGTTTTCAATATATATTTATATTTTGTACTAATTCGCATTGCTTTGTTTTGTGTTATCCACCTTATTCCACCCTGTCTCATCTCGCATATATTCACTGAATAAAGTTGCACATTTGGAAATTTAAAGAACTTGTTCAATAGATTGATATCACAATTGTAAATAATGTTTCTGCACACTTATCTACGATTGTCGTATATTGTGTATATTTTTGCAATCCTTAAACTTTTGTATTAACTTGTCTGGTTGTACATATATATTGTAATAGCTTAACTTAACGAGGTCCATCTTGCAAATGAGCTAGGCTCAATGATGTTTCACCTGGATAAATAAAGATTTTGATTTGGTTTGATTTGATTTGAATCCAGTGTAAGGAAGAAGCTTATCCTTGATAAATGGAAGTAGGTGTGAGCAAGCAAGGTGAATGCTGCAGCATCCAGAACTGTGGTGTGACTGAGGGTGAGACATCACTGGCAATGCATCCACAGGCAGATGAGGAATGTCTAGGGACAAGCAGATCTAAAGGATGAACAGCAAGAGACATGGCTGAGCAAAGTCCACTGAAGGTGATCCAGGATGCAACATAGAGCTGATATTTTGAGATCAGGAAGTACAAGGTAGGCAATGGTCAACAGGGAGAATCCGCGGAGCAAGAAAGTGAACATATTAATATAGCGCATGGCTGGGTGCATAGTAGGAAATCCTGAGGCCGAAGGCAATGAATCAGCTAAGCCAATATGTGGGGTAGGATGAGTGGCCAGACCACATGTAGATCGGCTGAAGGAAGGAGTAGAGAGCAGTAAATAGACCCCATGGAGGCTAGCATGCGTGGCTAGACCACACACATAGGTCAGCTGATAAAGTAAGCAGAGAATGGCAGCTAAACCCCACGAAGGCTAGCATGCACAGCTGAACCACACATAGGTCAGCTGGTAGATGAGTAGTAATAAAATCAAATGCAGCACAGCTGCTTGGTAAGCATCCAGGGACATAATGTAAATCCTAAGATGTAATCTAATAGTAAATCCATGTAGGAGCACAGATGGATATCCTAGACAGATGGAGTGGTGGAACAAGCAAGGTGAGAGCTGCAGCATCCAGAACTCCAGTAGCATAACTGAAGGCAAGATATCCTGGAGTGTATCCAATCTTGATGGTTAAGCTCAGGTGATAGTATGCGAGAAGGATCCGAAGCAGGGCGCTAAAAGCAATGATGGGGTGCATGGCTAAAATGCATGGCAGGAATCCAGGGGCTGAAGGCAAGGCAGCGGCTAGGCCCATACATGGGTTAGTATGAGCAGGTGGACCACACGTAGGTCAGCCGAGGATGGAGTAGAGGCGGCAGCTAGGCCCCACAAAGGCTAGCAGGACCACCAACCCACACGCCATGCAGGAAGGAGGCAGTAGGGTAACTAGCAAGAGGGGTGGGAGACAGTATTGAAGGCTTTTGATAAGTCAATGAACACTGCACCTGCTAGGGAGCCTGAGTCCAGTGAGATGTGAAGAAAGTTAGAGAACTCCAGGAGGGCAGTATTGGTGCTGTGGCCTGCTCTGAAACCATGTTGTTCTGGGCAGAGGATGCTATATTTATCGAGGTATTCAGAGATTTGGGTGGCCACAATTTTTTCTAAGGCCTTAGAGAGAGAGAGATGATTGAGATAGGTTGATAATTGCTAGGGAGGGTCCTATCACCACCCTTGTGTATTGGGGTGACAGTAGCTATCTTCCAGGCAGAGGGAAATTGCCCTAGGCAGACAGATTTGTTAAAGAGGCTGGTGACTGGTGAGATAACCAGATCCAGAACCTGACGGAGAAGACTGGTATCAAGGGAGTCATTGCCAATTGTGTTACTCTTTAAGGCCTTGAGTAGGTAAAGTCTGACTTCCTGGGCAGTGACTCGGTGCAGGTAGGACAAGGGCGTGGGAGAATAGGGACAGACCTGGAGGAGAGGTGAAGAAATTATCTGGGAGCACCGGCTGAGGTCTGTGAAAGATTTGTTGAGGTGGTGGTGGCATAGGACAGGGTCTGAGGAGACCGAACCATTAATGTTGATAAGCTAAGGTGGGGGAAATGTGTGCCACCATTCAGCTGCTTAATGTTGTCCCAGAAGGTCCTAGCATTCCCCCATGAGGAAGTGAGGGAGGCTTGATAGTGCTCAGCCTTCGCTGATGGATGGCCCGTACATTTGTTCTGGCAGCAGCATAGCCAGCCTGTCAACTGGGTGGCTCTGTTTCCATGGCAATGTGCCATAGATTGTCCCTGTGCTTAAGAAGTTGGCACAGGGTGGGGTAACAACAGGGCATGCCTTACTTTGGACCGGCGTAAAAGTTATGGGTGCAAAACGCCGTAAGCAGAGTTGAAGGGGTGTGGATAAAGAAGGTAAGGCCGTGGTCAATATCCAGGGCGTTTAGTATAGGGACCAGTCTATGGGGCTAGAGTTGCTTAAGGCCTTTCAGCCCACCAGGTCTAAGACGTCGCTAAAGGGTAGTTTGTGCTGTGGGTTAACAGAGCTGAATTAAATTGCCAGTATCTTGGTCCATTAGTTAGTGTTGGTTGTTGACCAATTTTTTATGTTAAAATTTTATGGTATGAAAATTTAGCCTCCTACGCTTCAGTATTGATTATTGGTGTTCTTTGTGAAATAAAGAAGAAATCTGTTCTGGTGGCTAACCTGCCTTTCGGGAATGTGGGTGTAGATTTCCATTTTGTCGTATGATGAACATCTTTTAGATTTGTATCCCTAATCATGTTTTCTAATGTGGTCATATCACAAAACATGTTATTAGTTTTTGTTTGTATTCCCCTATCTTGTTTATGTAATCCACAGTAAAAATTCTCCCCCTAGTATTACTGTCTGTGCTGAATATAAATATGGTTGTATGGTCTGACAAGTAGTTATTCTGTCTGCCTTGGTTTGAGGAGCGTAAACATTAATGATTCTATAATATATTTTATTACTGTATCTAAGAGCAGTATTTAACCTGGCAAAAATATCAATTAACTTTATTACTCTAAGGTCCTAATGTGTTTTGAATAGGATTCCTATCTCTGTAAATGGTTCTGTGCCTAAGGACCAATAAGAAGGCCCTTTGTACCATGCTTTTGTGGCTTCCTGAATTTCTTGTAAGGTATGCAGCCAAGTGTCTTGCAAGAAGATAAGTTCAGCCTGGCTATTTAGAAAGAAGGAAAGAACTGCCTGCCTTTTCCTGTGTTCTTATACTGTTTACATTTATGGTTGCTCGGGAAATAGGAGCTTCTATTGCAATGGTAAAAGGCAGATGCTATCTATTTTCTCATGTATCTTTTAAACTTTGCCTTTTTGATCTCCTAGGATTCTTTGTATTCATTGTTTTTGTATTTTCTTTTATCAGTGGTGCTTGTACCTGCAGATCTGAATCATTGCTCTCCATGTCAGACAAAGGTTCAGTTTGAAAGGACTATGAAATAGTCTTAGGAGTCTGGATCTGAAACCCCCATAGTGTTTTGCAGTGCCTCATATCTGTTGGTTGTAGGCACGTCTTTCCTTTTTTCTATTTTAGATGCAGGCTGTCTTTTGGTTTGTGTTTTGGCATCTTTGCTACTTTTTCCCCTTTACCTGATGGAAGGGTATTTGGGGTGGGGGCCTAGCTTCTGACACTGTGCTCGAGGTAGACTTTGGTTGTTCTGGAGAAATCTGAGGGGGTGTTCAGGTTCCCCTCATGTTGTTGGCTGTGCTATGGTATGTCCCTCAGCTGTTTCGGTAGCTAACTGGGCAGGCCTTTCTTGTTCGCTTCCTGGAGGGGTCTCTGGGGGCTGTCTTGTTTCGTTAGTGGGTGAAGGTCTAGGGAAGATAGCTTTTTGGGCCAAGACTATGAGTGACCTTTGTTCTTCCTCATCTGTGTTTTCCACTTATTTTATTTATTTATTGAATTTTGTTGACCGGGTAGGCTCACTGGGCCCCGGAGGTCCCTTTTTCAGGGGCGACCCGGGGTTAAAAAATAACATACAGGGTAAACAGAAAGTAAAAGCAGGTAAGCAGAGCTGTAAAAATAACATACAGGTAAACAGGCAGTACAAGTAGGTAAGCAGAGCTGTAAACTTGCGTAAATACCAAATGGTTTAACAGTGATAACACACATAAGGCAAATTCCATACTGTATAACTGTGAAAGACTTAATGGCATTTACAATACGGAAGGTGGAGAGGGAGGAGGGCCGTGGCATAGGTCAGTTCCTTATGCATTAGCAAGTGCTCCTGGCAAGCAGGTGTGCTTGACTTAGACTGGAAGCAGGGGCTCGACCCTGCCTCCCTGTACTCCAGTGGGAGTTTCTTCCAGTGGGAAGGTGCAGTAAAAGCAAAGGACCTGGACCCAGCTTTAGTCTTCGTTTTGGGGACCACAAGGAGGTTTTTGTCCTGAGGAACAGAGACTCCTCAGGTTGGTTTTGACACTAACTAGTCCTTTGAGACTAGGGAGGTAAGGGCCCCAGAAGCTTAAAAAGCAAGACATAGTGTGGGGTAGATGAGGCGGGCTTCCAGAATGACGACGCCAGCTCAGCTTGGATTGGAGCCTCGCAGTGGTGTGTCCTAGGGTGTGATAATGTTGCAAATCGGACAATCTTATTGTATAAGGTCTGGAGCCTGCCAAGTTCCGTAGAGGCCACGCCTTGAAGAACAGGTGCCGCATAAGCGAGCTTGGGGAGAAGGACGCTAGTTGCGATGGCAACTCTGGCTTCAGGGATAATCGGGTCCTTTATTCTGTAGAGGATACCGAGTTTTCCATGTATGGCTTTGGTGAGTTGGTCAACATGATTTTTTAGGGTGAAGCCTTGGTCCAAGGTTAGCCCTAGGTATTTAGTGGAGGTAACCACCTCAAGTTTATCACCCCCTCTGGACTGCAGCTGAAGGAGCAGCGACCTCTCGGTTCCCAAGGATCTGGGCCCGAACAACATCGCTTTAGTTTTACTGGTATTTAACACCATTTTATTCCGAGTGAGCCAGTCCTCCATCTGAAGAATGTCCTCTTGCAGGGCATTCCCCAGTTCTCCTAAGTTAGGGGAGGCTCGGAAAATGACAGCATTGTCCGCGTATTGGATGACGCTGCTGCTCCCGCAATGTAAGTGCAGATCGTTTATAAACAAAGTGAAGAGAAGGGAACCAAGTATTGACCCCTGAGGTACTCCTACTTTGAGCGGTGCAGACTGGGAGACATAGTCCTTCCACTTGACCCTCTGGGTCTGGCCCAGAAGGTAATTAGCAAACTATCCGAGGGCATGTGCGCTCCATGCCAAGAGCGACATTTTTTTGTAAAAGGAGGTTGTGGTTTACCAGGTCAAACGCTTTAGACAGGTCCATGAAGATTTTCCTGTGCTGACCCCCTGAGTCATTATTGCCCAGGATATCAGCCAAAATTTGGTTAGTGCAGTGTCCGGTCCCATGCTTGGCTCTGAAGCGTGCTTATGATGAAGAGATTATCTGGTGTGTTTCCAGATATTCGTAGAGTTGAGAGTATACAAGCTTCTCTTTGTAATTTCGCTTATTATGGACAACAGGAGATATAGGCCTGTAGTTCCCAATAGGCTCGGTGGCCTCTCCCTTGTGAATGGGGATCACTAGGCCTGCTTCCATGGCTCAGGGACAGACCCTCCATAAAGGACCGGTTTATCAGCCAGGTTAGGGCTTGGCTAAAGATGGGGCGCCTCCTTGAGGATTCGAGTCTGATCCCATCAGGGCCCCCGTGCCTCTCGCCCGCAGCTCTGATAGCTGTGTCCTGATCTATCACAAAGATTAAATTTTCATTCATTTAAACAGTTTCCACTAGTGTGTCCCATTTCTTGGCATAATGTACATTTTACCTGGTCACAGATGCTGCAGGGTGACTGGTGGATCTGCATTTGTAACAGGCCTTTGGTTGGCTTGCATGGAAAAGGACCCCCCATCCCTAACCAGGAAAAACAGTTTGGTAGATGGACTGGGCCTTTGCCATTTGAGTTCGACATTACCTTAACCTCCACCCCCGATATGATCTGTATGAAATATTGCTTCTGGGTGTCCTAAAACGGTACATCTTTGTTTCAGCCAATATGTGAGGTCTGCGATGCTCACTCCCTCATTTCTGAATAAAACTTGATTGTTCTGTATAATGGCTTGGTTAGAGGAATGGCCTCAAATGGTGCTCATAGAGGATTTTTTTGAATTCCTGAAACTTAGCTAAAATCTCTGTAAACCTAAATTCAGTTTAAAACTAATATCAAAGGTGATCTCCCCTGAGACATGGATTAGAGCATACATTTCATTAGCAAAAAAAATGCATTGAGTCTTTCAGTAGAGTTTTTGCTATGAACACCCTATCTGGTAGAAAGTCCATACCCCTTTATACACTAGTCTCACTGCGTTATGCCTTTTTGCAAGTAAAATTGGAGCATGAAACAAGGAAGCATAAGGTCTCGAGTTCTGTCTATTTCTAGTATTTAAAGGTGCTTCAGGTACAGTTTCAGTGGCTAGTTTGTTATCCAAAGTTATAGTCTGTTCATTAGTGCTTGGTACATTTCTCTCTGGTAAAGGCAATATAGGATTCTGAGTGAGTTACTTTTAGTATAGGTAAGGGGGGAATTTAAGACAATATTTTCTTGATCTCTGCCTGTTGCATCTTGTCCTGGAGCTTTTCCTGCTGTGCACAGTTATGTTGGAGTGGGGCCCGATATCCATGCTCCTGTGTCTGGTGACTGCACCCATCCAGTGTTCATGAGTGTCCTTTCTGCTGTCCATTCCTCCGTGTGCTTGGTGTCTTCTGGTGCAGCTAGAGAGCGTCTTAGGCCAGGGGCCAAAACCCCTGTATTCGCCATTCCCAGCGCTTCCCCAGCCTGAGTTGTTACCATATGGTCGGAGTTCTTTGGTGTTGTGTCTATTGCCATGGTATCTGCCACATCAGCACTGACAACCTTTGTTCTGATTGTTGCTCTAGTGGCTTCAGACTGGGTTTTGTTGTCTTTTTCTATTGATTTCGGTGCCAAAAGTTTTGACCAACCTGCTGTTAACAAGCTACTAATAGGTGTCCTGGAGGTAAATTTCATGAGTAAAGTTGCAGGCTGTTTCAGAGCCTGTGTTTGCTGCTCTTTGAATTTTATTTTGTAAGTTCTGTGTTTTATGTGCCACAAAAGAGAAATGTTAGCTGTAGTTTGACTTGCAGGTCTGTTTGGAACATGGTGGTGTCTATTCTGGTGGAAAAAGACTTTTGAGGTTCATGTGGTAGTATAGTTTTGCTTTCTGTAGTTTTCCTCTCCTTGATGATAGAGGTAGTATTACCCGGTTGTGCAAAAGTCACTGTAGCCGTGTTATTAGTTTCCTCTGGTTTTTGAAGATTTGGTATTGCCTCTGTAATTTCCTTTTACTTAGCCAAACATTTTTTGTTTTCTTTTTCTTTTTGCAGCATTTCTTGTAGTTGTTTTTCTGGTGAGTTAGTAGGATTAATAGCTTCATTATTGTCCTGTGTCTTTTTATCAGAACTAGCAATATCTGTTACCGCTATTTCTTTTTCTGCTTGTATTTCGGAAAGTCCTTCTGTTTCCACAACATAGAACTGATCTTCAGTCTCGCATGGTGCCAACTCTGGGGTAGAGACCTGTCCCCCAGTCTCCTGCATGACCATCCTCTCTGGCTCCACACCTGGACTGGCCATTCTGCAAAATGACCAGAAGCTCCCCCTGCTGTCAGAGTAGGGGACTTTCCCTGGGGTGCTGGCCAGTATTCCCCTTCACAATAAAACTGGTTCATGCAATTGTCCAAGGCTGTGTGTGGGTGTTGATGTGTGAAATGGCTAACACTACACGTTCAGTCACTTCACTACCAGCCTAGCATTGCTTGTAAAGTGCTTTGGGATATAATGTGTATGAAAAGTGCTATATAAATGATTCTTCTTCTTCACCCTTCAAAAAATGTCAAAGTTGTTCACGAATGAGTCTATTCATGGCTTGGTGTGCCATCACACTGGGAGATGCATGGGAGCATCAGCCAGTGGCTTTCAAGGTGCCCCGCTCCAGTTTTTATTTTTTAATAAACAAAGAGAAAAAATTGATCCTTGTGGAAATCCTGTTACATGGAGGCATTCTGTTGCTTATGAATGCCAACTGTATGCATGCTACAGTGCAGAGAAAAGTGGACACTGTCCCTTTCACATTCAAAGCCCTGCATGGGCCTGGGCTGCCTTTATATAGCAGTACTGGATAATCAGGAAGTGATCCTTAAAATTCTGCTTTTTGGCTGGAAGCATGCCGCCATAGTTCCGGTTTCCATATCTGTAAAAAAAAAAAATTTCTAGCGATCTTTGCTTTTTTAGCTATTTAAAGTGTATTTCCATTGTTGTGGATATACAGGAAATAAGGCTGGTGCCTAATTTGCAGTCGAGCTTCCCCCTCATGTTGCATCAGATCTTTTGTTACATCTGTTGGACCCTGTGCTGTGTGTTCCCGCTGTCCCTGTGTAGTACTGCGAGTCTTGTGCATGCGCAGTTGGAAGCAGAGGGTTCCAGTTCAACATGGTAGGTGGAAGAAATGTAATCAAAAACAAAAATGAAGCAAATTATGGGGTAATAGTACAGTGAAAACAAGAAAGATTACCAGGTAAGTGCTCAACAGAGCACAAGGAACAAACTGTTGCAAAAGATCCAATTTTTTTTTTTTTTTTTTTTTAATCTAGTACTGGTGCATTAAAGAGCTCCTCAATCCATATGCTCCTGTCCACACTTTCTGCTCCTCAGAGGTGAGCCTCTGTGATACCCAAATCTGGGCTAAAACTATCTGGGGACAAGGCACTTGCTGTTACAGCACCCTGGATGTGGAATACACTGCCCTGTTACTTAAGAGAGCCCCCCCTCTGCTGTGAGTTTTAAACAGTGGCTCAAGCATTATTACAATATGTGGTCTAGCGCGTATCCTAACTCTGTTTACTGGTTATCATCGGTGACTCCCTGGTAACCTTATGAGCTGTCTATTTTACTGTTAAAACAGGATAACTGTGTTTGGGTGTATATGCCTGTATAACTGGCAGCTAAAATGTATGTTGTAAAATGCACTGAGCCTGCAGAATAGGGCACCATTTAAATAAATCTGCTGCTGCTTTCTTCCCTGGTTATTGAATAATAGGTTCATTTTTCCCATTTATCCCCCTGCAAAATCCTGTCGTCCACACTAGCCCTGGTCTGCCCAGTCATGGTCCTGCATTCAGATACTGCGGTTCTGAGCATCAGATGTTTACTTTGATGGCCTTTTTCAGACATGATTGCAGTTTTGTAATTATGGAGCATGAGGAGCATGGGAAACAAAAGTCCCTATGTATTTGCAGGTCAAGTGTTTGGGCAGTATACATAATCCCTTACCATTACAGATCGTCATCAGCTTGTCTCTTGTTATGACTGAGAAGGTCATTCATTTCCTTCATACTTATTCATTCATGTCCTTTTTTGAACAAAGAGTACTAACTGAGCTTGTTGCATTGTTTGTAGTTATAAGATATGGACCTTTGTCTACTGGGAACTCAGCCAAGGATGCCAAATTAAAAGTCATCCCATACTTTTTAAAAGCCAGTCCACTACAGTTGAGGAGCTACTGAAGTTTCAGTGAAATCAACCGAGACTCTGGATTGCTCACTGACACTGCCAAAAACACTGTCCCCGTTTATGTCATTCATGGTTAAAACAGAAAATATTTCTCTATTACAACACCATTATAAAAAAGTCATCCTCAAAGCATTGTGTTCCTTTCTTTCTTCTCATTAATTTTAATTCTCACAGTCTTCCTATTTCAAGTTATTCTTAATTAGTTCCTTCACCATTTTGAATGCTTAAAATTCCCATGTAGTGAGTTCTTTACTTCGTGCTAGAAACACTTTCTTTTAAAAGAATAAAATGCTATTGGACATCATTTACATAACAGCTGTGTTTCTTTTATACTTTTTGCATAATTAAATCTGATTAGCCTGGAATGTTTTTGCAAAAGCATGGCATTCTCTCATTTTTTTTAAGTGAACTAAATTAATACCAGTTATGATAAATTATTTTTACAGATAAATTTGCCCTACACATTTGAGAAAAATTGTATGAATCATGAAAGTAGTAAAAAAGAAAGATTAAAACATCATGGGCTAGATATTCAAAAGTTAGCATGGCTGCTAATGGGGTTGTGACCACGCTATCTTGGTTTGCATCCTTTGAGTGAGGGCTATATTCAGAGGCCCCTATAGTGTGTGCTAAACCTGTTAGTGCCCAAGCACTAACATAACACTGCACCCATGCAAATGAGGGGTCTCATTCTGCATACAGATCCACTGGCATATTCATAGGTTTGTGCAAAACAAAACAGTTGAGCTCTCACCACCTCAGAAGTTATGACTCCAAGCCCAACTCCAAGGTCAACAAAATTCAGTAAATAAAAATAAACTGTGAAGAATCACATACGACTACATTTATTCAAGCAAAAAATAAAAAATCAACCAGACAAAAGCCAGCCTGACGATTTCGAACAAAGATTCCTTTCTCTAAAGGCTGAAGAATCTCTAATACAGAGCAGTTCACATAGCATCTACAATTATGACATCATGGTGACGAAATTCAAATTCTCATAGTCTCATTTGTTGAAGAAAAACACCTGTGAACTTATTAAAAACTTAAGTGATAATTTAACCCTTAAAACAATAGCTAATTTTTGTTACAATATATAAAAATAATTCTTGGTAAAACACTGCGTTAATGCATCAGTTAGGGTTCATATCACAGCGAAAAAAATATGTAAATGGGGTGTTAGGGTTTTTTAACCCTACCACCCACTCCACCCCCACCCTCCACACACCAACAGGCATCGGGAGCATGCCTTGGGGATATCAACCCTAACACTCACCCCATTCCATGCGTAAGGTAGCTGAGATGGTACAGTATAGGAGAATGGGGTGAGCATTGGGGCTGATGACCCCAAGGCACAGCTACGGTGTCCTGTTGGTGTGTGCATTTTTGCATGTGGAGCACAGTGCCCTCTGGGCCCTGCACTCCCATCACTCCTTAATGGTATTTCAGATTGGCGTGTGGGCTCCATTCATGCATATATGTAGGTCTGTAAGTGCAGAGCCCTCTGGGTGCTTACGCTTGTATGGCAAGAGTTATGGAATTGTCAGCATAGCTATATTATTACCAGACTTGATATACCCTGCACATAAAATCTTAGAATCCCCACCAAAATGTAATTCTGTACTACAGCAATGCCATTCCATGCCACAAGTGTGAAAACACATTTTGGCCAGGATTTGAAAAATGACTTCTGGTGGGGTAATAAGTCTATGTTGAAAATTGTGGGTAAAAACATTTTAATTTCCAAAGTTACGAGTATACATAGCAAAATAGCAACACATGGTCAAAACTCTGCCATTTTAATAATCAGTTTTCTAAATTTTCAACATAGCCTTCTCATGACCCAACATCATGAACAATATGACTGTCATTGCACAAATCCTGCCCTGAAGGTGATTCTCATAACTAACCTTGAAATCACCATTCTGGTGAGAGTTCCATAATGACACTCATGTTTTCATGAGGTGTGGTCCCTAAAAGACCATGTTGAAAATTTGGGTCAAAATCTCAAAAATGCCAAAATTCTGCATAAAAAGTTGAAAACTTATATTGAACTACATTGAAGCGTATTAGCTTAGTTTCCTATATTGCTGTCGCTGGTTCCAGCAGCACGATGTGTCTTCAATCGGGAGAGTGGATCTTGAACCTGGAACCTCTTCAGGTAAGTGAGGGTGTGTGGGGGTGTTAAGGGGTGTGGGAGGTGGGTGCTCAGTGGTAAATCGGGAGGGGGTGCGGTTGTGATCGACGATGGATGTTTTTTTTTCTACAGATAAAAAAAAAAAATTATGACAATGAGGAATAATTTTCTTATTTTCAGCACCAAGGAATATGGGAGGGTGGGGGGATGCCATTAGCCATCAATGAAAAGTATGGAAACTGGTGGCTAGAGGGATCAGGGAGGGAGGGCCACTAAACCACCAGGAACTGAGAAACATATACTGTATGTGCTTGGGGATCAGGGAGGGAGGGCCAGTAGACCACCAGGTAATACAAAGATTTAAAACCTAAAGAAATACTGGAATCTGGGGGCCGAGGAATCGAGTTTGGGAGTCAGTGTGCCCCAAAAATGGCCCCGGATAGGTTAATTGTGTGAAAGGGGAGGTCACCAAGTTCAGTTATGCTCTTTTCATGCCTCGACCCCCTTCCCCTTGGAGGTTTTAAAACCTAAAGAAATACTTGAATTAAGTGAACATCAACAGGTATTTACCTAATTGGGGCCCAAAGAATCAGATTCCAGAGTAGTTTGCCCCAAATGCCCAGAAATATGTTAATTTTGTCGATGGATGTATTTGTGCTACATTGTGACAGCTTTGTTCGTGAGACACCCTTCTTTGTTTCTGAAACAATGGGGTTTTGCCACAATTTGTGGCACAAACTCCCTTTGTTTCACAAAATAACTGCTGCTATTTGCGGCACAAATATGTCTGCGGACAAAATTCACATATTTCTGGGCATTTTGGGGGCAAACTGACGCCAGAATCTGATTTCTGAGGCCCCTATTAGGTAAACACAACTGTTGGTGTTTACCATTTCTAACTATTTGTTTGAAATATTTTAATTTGTTTGCCTCAATAACTGAAAACAAGATGGCGTAAATCTTGATATTACATTCCACATTTGCAACACTAAATATCGCTTTATGCGCAACAATAAAAGTAGTTTTGCATGGCACATCTAGCTGTTCCCATAGGAAATTATGGGAAACTTGAAAATTAAAGAACTTTTGAATGGACTCATAATTTTTCACTAAACCTTCAAAAGGCACATCTGTGACCCAAGACCTGTATACTCTACAAATTTCAGAGCACAACTCCACACAGTTTCTGAGAAATGGCATGACAAAGAATTTACACAAAAATGGTCATTTTCAAATTTTTTGACACTGCACAGCTCCACACTCTCACATTCAGCCAGAACAAAACTTTCCACATCAAGAGATCCTTGGTCCCTGATGGCACATGCAAACTTTCATGCAAATTGGTTGAACAGTAGCAAAGTTATTAAAGTGCAAAATTTGGGGTTTAACATAGAAGTAACCTTTGAACCCCAGCTATAGTGGTGCTACCGCGCCACTGTCATTTGTGTCCCATTCCTAATATCAAAGTGTGACACAAATCAGTAATTCTTTCCTTGGAAAGAAAAGCTTAGTTTTCACATCTCAGGGCCCAGATATGCAAAATGAGCACAAGCGCACTTTAAATGTTTGCGATTGCTGGTGTTAGCGTCAAACTCAATGGCTGTTACATTTATTCAGACAGTGGAGTGGTGCTATCCAACTGAATACTGGCCTGTGTCAGTGCAGTGCTAAGTCAAACTGCACTGCCCCAACATGGACCTGGGCTGTATCCAGCCCACAGGGAATAGTGCCCTGGGACCAGATAGTGCCAGGAGCCATGTTGACTGTATTCAGCCACACCATGCAAATGAGCCCATTGGGCATGAAAAGTGCTAAAGAGCTATTTGCATGCCCATGGCATTATGGGCTAATTTCCATGGTGAATGGTGGCCTTTAGTGCCAATCCTGTAGGTGCCTGATATGTCATCCCTGGTGTCTAGTGGCTGTACACACTCCCACACAATCACCCATCCTGTGTTGTTCCAAGATCTTCCTGGTGTCTAATAGCACCCTCCACCCCCAGATCTCCCATCCTGTGTTATGTCAACATCTCCCTGGTGTATCTAGTGGCACTGTCTGATCAACCACCACATGTTACATCAACATCTCCCTGGTGTCTAAAGGACCCCCCCCGGATCACTCACCGCATGTTATGCCAACATCTCTGTGGTGTCTAGTGGTACCCCCCACCCCCTGATCACCTACCATGTGTTATGTCAACACCTCCCTGGTGTCTAGTGTCCCCCATTCACCTGTCCTGTGTTCTTCCAAGATCTCCCTGGTCTCTAATGGCAGTCCCCACCCCCTGATAACCCATTCCATGTTATGTTAACATCTCCCTGATGTCTAGTGGCACCTCACCCCCCCAATCAACCATCCCATGTTATTCCAACACCTCTCTGGTGTCTGGTGGCACCCCACCCACACTCTGGTCACCTGTCTTGTGTAAGCTGAATAGCTCCTTGGTGTCTAATGGCATCCCCCCAAGTACCCGTGAAGAATAATAATATGGCAGGCCCTGGTGTGCAGTGCTACCCTCTACCCCATGCATGCCTGTCTACAGTCTTATTAATAGACATTGGTGGTCCAGACACCCACCTACCAAGCCTGCTCCGGGAACACCACCCATCCCATCACCCACCTTACCATGGTGTCTGAGGATGTGAGTGGATAGTTGGAGTTGGAGTATGCACAGTCACTGACAGATCATATGGCAGTTGGTGAGGAGTGAGTGAGGAGGGCTGTGCCAGTCACCATATCAGGATTCCAATTATGCATGCATGTCCCTGGGCACTCTGGTATGGTGAGTGGTGGGATGGATGGTGTTCTAGGTGCAGGAGGGGTGGGTGGAGGCCACTTAACTGTCAGTGTCTACCGGTAAGACCGTCAATGGGCATTTGGGGTTGGGGGGTACCACTGGACACCAGGGACTGACATATAATTCTTCGCAGGCACCTCGTGGGTGAAGGGTGCCATTAGACACCTGGGAGGTGTTTGGCTTACGTGGGACAGATGATGGGTGGTTAGCGTGCCACTGGACACCAGGGAGATGTTGAAAAAACACAGGATGGTGATTGGGGGGGTGGGGTGCCACTAGACAGCAGGGAGATGTTTAGCTTACAAGGAATGGATGATCTGGGAGTGGAGGTCCCACAAGACAGCAGGGAGATGTTGAAATAACACGGGACAGTGATTGGGTGGTGGGGGTAACACTGGACACCAGGGAGATGTTCGACTTACAACGGATGGGTTATCTGGGACTGGAGGTGCCACATGTTGGAATAACACGTCAGGTGGTTGGGGGTGCTACTAGACACCAGGAGATGTTGGAAGAACATGGAGCGCTGATCGGGGATCAGAGACTACCACTAGACACCAGGGAGATGTCTGACAGACACGAGATGGTGACTGGTAATGAACAGCTGCAGTACAGACATCCTGCTATCAGTGGGGTGGGGGTGTGTGGCCTTTGTGCCTGGTTAAGATATGGTTTTCAGCAGCAGTAAACAGTGCTGCTTTGCGTACCATCTGCTGCCATCGCAAACCTTTGAACATACAGTATTAGAACAACTGAAGAGGGTCGCACTGGGAGGGTGGTGCTACAAGACCCAGAAATCCAATATGCAAATAAAACAGTGGAGCACTCACCACCTCAAGAAGTTACGACTCCAAGCACACTGTAAAGGTTGACATATGACTACATTTATTCAAGCAAAAAGTAAAAAAGTCAAGCAGGCAAAAACCAGCCTGATGCTTTTTGGAACAATGGTTCTTTTCTCAAAGGCTGAAGAATCTCAAATACATAGCAATTTAAATAGCATCTACAGTTATGACATGGTGACAATATTCAAATTCTCATAGTCCCATTGGTTGAAGATAAGAGCACCTGTGAACATATTAAAAAAAACAAGCCATAATTTAACCCTTAAAATACCTCACTCAGATTTGCCTACAGTATTACAACCAAGTGCTTAGTATACAAATAAAACCCAAAAGATTTTTAATTTCACTCACAACATATTTGAGCAAATGTCCGGGGTGAGGCAAGAGAAAACTAGAATAGGTAAAAAGCAGTTGTTAAAAAGTCATTTCCTAAAAAAAGCTATGGCGAAACTCTAAGTGGATAGATACTGCACAAAATAACCTTTGAAACCCTTGTTTCTGTATGAATTACATGGTGTCTACATTTGATCTATTGACTTTATACTTTTTTCTGAAAAAACAACTCCTCCCCCCTCATTCCACGCCCCCACTCATTTGACCTCTGCTTTTGTTCTTAACTGCCGAACTTTTCCTTTTACCTTCGTGCTATTTGATCTATTGAGCATTGACATTTACTGATTTACTATATCTTTGACAAGAGATGTCTTGATGCTAGCACGTTTTAACTTGCTCATATATTTTTTGAGTAGCTTTCTGTACTCTTCATGATATATGATAATATAATTATTTGTGTCTGTGACTTTTTAACTACTGCTTTTTACTTATTCTGTTTTTCCAACCCTATTTTAGGGTTCCATTCCATAAGTCTTGACTCGAGCCCCTGACTGGGCGAACACCCCCAGCAGTGCGGCTCTCCATTCTACCACCGCCCGCTTCACCTGCCAGCCACTGAAACACCAGCTCCAGACTAGAGCCCCTGACCAGATGAACACCCCCAGCAGTGCAGCTCTCCACTCTGCCATTCGCCCGCTTCACCTGCAAGCTGCCGAAAGACCAGCTCCAGGTATGGTCCCTCCGAAGTTCCTAAGATTGAATATCTGGTGCCCTCGCTCTGCTCTCTGCTGATTATCTGCTCTCTCAGCTGGGAAGATGCCTATTGGCTCCCCTTCTCCTGCTGCCTGCCGCAAACCCAGCCATAGTTTTTTGGTTGCATCTCTTAAATCTTGCTACAGCTTAAGCAAAACTTAATCAGGGCATAACCAGGGTGAAGAATTTTGTAGTGCTAACTTTTTGTTGTACTGAGTTGCTGAATTAGTTTTAATTTTGCTAAACTGGTCCAGCTGCATAAGTAACCCGTTGAACTGTTTTCCAATTTAACTATGGTCCTTAATGTTTAAAACCTAGATATCTCAGCCCTCTGTTTAACTTAATTTTGTAAAACTGTTTGGTAGAACCCTAAGGAGTTTACCTAACTGCACTCTCTCAGATCAGCTAAACTTTTACCATTTTTAAGCCTATTCCTAGCTCTGTTTCTCTCCTTCCTGCTTCTTCGGCACAGACCCGCCCTGCCCCCCATTACCTCTCTGCTGACCTGCCCCCCTCAATTAAGTAATTTGTTTCTCTCCCAAGCAGTCTCCGGTCCCCTGCTATTCACCTGACTACTTTCAACCCTGCCTCTACGATTTAGCCCTAATTTCTTCTGTCTCTTGTCCTTGCCACCTCTGGCAACCCCTCCCCTGCTTCACTACTTGCAAAACTAATTCCCCTCTCTTTTCCTTCCCACAGACTCAAGCCCCTACTGGGTGAACACCCCAGTGGTGCGGCTCTCCACTCTGCTGCATCGCTTCACCTGCCAGCTGCCGAAAGATCAGCTCCTGATATAGTTCCTCCAAAGTGCCAAAGATTGGTATCAGTGCCTCACTCTGCTCTCCAGCTGATTGGCGCTCTCTTGGCTGGGAAGACACCCATTGGCTCCTCTTCTCCTGCTGCCTACCACAAGCCTAGCCACAGTTTTTGGTGCTACCTCTTAAATCTTACTATGACTTAAGCAAAACTTAATCTGGGCATAACCAGGGTGAAGAATTTTCTCCCACCCACACCCCCACCCCGTCCTCTATTAAATACACTTTACAACCAGCTTTCCTCCACACTCCACTCAGGATCGCTCATTATTTTAAAGGGCAAACTCCCTGAACTTTAACAACCACTTAGCACTCCCTCAAATCTTGCTTAGCTCAGCACCTGCATTGCATTATTTTAGCTGTCTCTCAAACCTGCTCAATTTATTACCTTGCCTGGCTACAGCAGCTTATTTTTCCTTGAGCAACTAAAAGAGGATTCTTAATTATTTGGCAGTGCTTACTTTCCTTCTCTCCCAAGTACCCCTCAACTGCCCTAACACCACTTGCCCCCCCACCTTATGATCTGCTCATGGGAATAAGAGAAATAACCCAGGGTACTGGCATCACTAACACACCTGAAAGATGCCCTCCTTTTCCCTCATCACAGGCCACCTGCATTAGCGAATATCCCTTACCACTCTGCTGCCCCTTCCTTCATTGCCTCACCTTCCCTCCTTCATCCCTTTACCAAAGCAGATTCCTGGCTTCAGTCAACATAGAACATGCTAGAAACTCCAACATTATCTATTCAGATTGCTCCTACTTCTCTTCCTCCTGTCAGGAAACATATGCCCCAACCCTGGCCCCTAGAGCCAGCCCCATGCACCACTAAGAGTAGTTGCTCCCCAGAATTTGCCAATATATATCAGAAGCCTTTTAACCAGAATTGGATGGCCTTTCAAGTCTGGTTACACAACACAACCCTGATGTGCTAGCCATTTAATGAAACCTGGCTTGTCCCCTAAAGTCCCAGACAAGTCTGTCACACTCATAGGTTACACCCTATTTAGGCATGAAAGATCAGGAAAAAGGGGAGGAGTTGTGCACTCTGTATTAAAGAATCACTCAGCAGGCAAGCTCTACCTCATCCGCGCAGGAAAGCAAATCCCAGTTACTAGCTGTCAAGATCATACCTGGCCAGAATGGCAAATCAATAACTAACTTTCTGTCTATACCCACAAAGAGAACAATCACAGGTTTAAACTGGTCTTTGATTACACCCAAACACCCACTAACAATTAAGTAATACTGAGTTTCAACATGTGGCTGGCTGAGACCCTTACAAGGACACCATTACTAAATAATTTCAAAACATAACTACTCCCAACAGGATCAACACAGACTGGTAATGGCTCTCCTTGACCTTGTCTTTTTCCACCCACCAAGAAAGAATAACCCTCACCGGGGTTTTGCAGACACGCTAGTAGACCACTCCCCAGTAGTCCGGTACTGGTCAAAACAAAGCCCCAAAGTCCTTGCTAAAGCCCAATCTCAGTGCTTGCTCAAGAAAGGGCAACTCAAGGACTAGCAGCAGTTCCTTGAGCACACTGTCTGGTCCCTTATGAACAACACCAAGATACTGCCCTCTACTATTTTATCTGCCAATTCAACAAAGCTTGCGACATCTATGTCCCCTTCCACGAAAGGAGTAACTAACCCATGGATCACTGCTGATCTACTGAAAAAAGATGCATGACAGGGATAATCTTTGGCACCTTGCATTTGCCTCTAAAGGCAAGTGAACATGCAATGCTACAAGGCCACAAGAAACTACTGCACCCTCTAAATATGTTTCGCTAAAAGGGAGCATTTTAAACAAGAGCTCTGACTCATGGAGCAATGGAAAGTGACTATGGGACAACATTAAAAAATCTCATTGGGAATCCCTCTAAAGCACCCCCTAACATGATCATTGCAGATGGTGTTCTCACTCAAAAATATGGCCTTCACATACCTCACTGGCATACTCCCCCTCAGACTAAAAAGGACTGATGGTCCTTCTAGTACCTGTGAATCCCATCCTCCTGACAGCCCCCCCCCTTCTATTTTAAAAGAGTCCCCTTGATTGAGTGGAATAAATACCTCCAAATGGTACTGGGAAAAGCCAGATACAGTAGCAATTCCTTGGACCTAAAACTCCTCAGCCTTGACTCTGTCCTCAAGCCTCTTATCACACTTATCAACCACTCCCTCTTATGTCAACAATTCCCACAGTGCTGGAAATCTGCCTCCGTTTTGCTCATCCATAAAAGTGGTGACAGGATGCAACTCTCCAATTATCATCCTATCTCTATTCTTCTCCCCTTTCCAAAGTGCTAGAGCGTATTATCGCATACCAGCTCACTGAACACCTGACCAAATACAACATCTGATGTGTGGAGCAGCATGGCTTCAGGAAAGCACATTGCATTACTACTGCCTTGCTGGAATATACTGACTTCCTACACAGTGCACTCGACCATGGGCAGCTGGTGGGGTCAGTCTACATTGATCTCAGATGGTACCTCCTGTGAAAACAAAGAGGCTCTATGTGACCCTACATGCAAAAAATGCAGTACCTCATGTGGCCATAAAAGTATTTTTGTGTGACGCATCTAATATTTCCCATAGGAAATAATCGGTAATTAAAAAATGTAATAACTTTTGAATGGATTAATATTTTTTCACCAAACCTTAAAAAGGCACATCTGTGAGGCAATGGCTTTCTACCTTGGAAATTTCTGACTACAGACTAAAGCCATTTCTGAGATACAGGTGGACAAAGAAACAGCAAAATGTTAGTAAACTTAGGGATTTTTGAACTTTAATAACTTTGCAACCATTCAACAGATTCACACAAAATTTAGCACAACAAGAGACCTACCACTAGAGAATATGCATGCCAAACTCCTTTCAAATCCATTGAATGGTTATTAAAGTAAAAAAATGTGGCTTTAACATATAACTGTGCACTCACCCTAACTGTACTGGTGCTACTGTGCCAGTATAATGTCTCTAGATAGAGTGATATAGATGTAGAAATCTAAATAGATATATAAATATAAGATATATAAGAATTGCACAGTGGGTTGGAAGGGAGATGAATCTTTCTATAGATAAGAGAAAAAAGGAAGGGTAAAGGGGGAATAGTCCGACTAGCAACTAGGGAGGGCCAGCTGTTAGAGAAAGATGAAGACAAAGCAGAGTTGTTAAACAAATTCTTCTACTCAGTCTTCACAATAGAAGATATTGGCAAAGGACCTACACTAAGTAAGACAGAGCAGGATAGTGGAGGGCAGACACAAGCCCTTCATGAAAGAGAGGGTCTTAGAAGAGCTAAGCAAACTTAAGTTGCATAAAGCCATGGGGCCAGATGGTATCTACCCTAGAATACTAAAAGAGCTTTGGGAAGAAATAGCTGCACTATTAGCTGAACTGTTCAGTCTTTCTCTGGAAAGCAGAAGAGTACCTCAAAACTGAAAAAGGGCAACAGTTGTGCCCTTGCACAAAAGTGGTAGCAAGGAAGAGGCAGGAAACTACTGCCCAGTCAGCCTGACCTCTATAGTGGGAAAAATTACAGAGGCATTACTAAAGGAGAGAATAGCTGATTACCTAAACGACCTCAAACAGCATGACTTCACAGCAAGGCACTTGTGCCAAACAAACATGACTGATTTCTTTGATTTGGTTACCAGAACAGTGGACCAGGGTGGGGCAGTGGACGTGGTGTAAATAGACTTCAGCAAGGCCTTTGACACCATTCCCACAGGAGACTTGCTAACAAACTAGAACACATAGGAGTCAGACAGTAAATAGTGAACTGGATTAGAAACTAGCTACAGAATAGGACCCAGAAGTTTTGGTCAATGGGGCATTATCAAGGGAGGTAGGTATGACCAGTGGTGGTCTACAGGGATCGGTGCTGAGTCCAGTCCTCTTATCATATTCATCAGTGACATCACTGATGAACTGGAGGGGAGGGTTTGCCTGTTCGCAGATGATACAAAGCTCTACAACAGGGTGGATACACTAGAGGGGGCATTAGGTATGGAAGCTGACCTAAAGAGACTGGAAGAATGATCCAGAAATTGGCAGTTAAAATTTAACACTCAGAAGTGTAAGGTAATGCACCTGGGGAAGTGGAACCCAGAAAAAAAGTGCATACTAGAAGAGCATCAATTAGAGGAGACAGAGATGGAATGGGATCTGGGCATAATCATTACCAATGACTTAAAAGTAGGAAAATAATGCAAAACAGCAGCAGAGGAGGCAAGTGGTATCCTTGGATGCATAGGAAGGGGTATTTCATGTAGAAAGCAGAAAGTTGTTATGCCCCCTACAGATCTTTTGTGAGGCCACACCTTGAGTACTGTGTCCAGTTCTGGAGACCTCACCTAAAAAAAGGACGTCGACCATCTGGAGATGGTGCAGAGAAGGGCCACAAAGATGGTGGAGTGGCTGCATCATGAGCCATAAGAGACAAGACTTGAAGAATTTAATTTATTCTCTCTGGAACAGAGAAGAAACAGGGGGGATATAATAGAAACATTTAAGTACGTACCTCTTCCAGGAACACAGGCAGTACGTACAAGAGGGAACAACTTGAGTCTGGTGGGAGGCAAGTTTAAAAGCAACTCTAGAAAGTACTTTTTCACCAAGTGAGTGAGAGACCCATGGAACAGCCTGCTACTAGAAGTGGTGGCATCGAAGACGGTAAGGGAATTCAAACTCGCTCGGGACAGGCAATGTGGGCAACTTAGGAAAAAAATATAATTGGGAGGGTAGCCACCTTGGGCAGACTAGATGGACCACGTGGTCCCCATCTGCTGGCACTTTCCATATATATATATATATATATATAAATATAAAAAATAATCATGGCAAAAACTTCATTAATCATTAATGCATCCATTAGGGTTCATATTAAAGCAACAAAGTATGCAAATGCAGTGTTAGGGTTTCCAACCTAACTCTGCAATCCCTCCCAAAGCAGCAGAAGGGCATGTCAGCACAACCAAGCAGGACAGCCAACAGCAGGTAAGATGAACAGCATATAACTCTCTGAACATAATACAAGAGACATCCATCATCATGATCTACCAGCTGCATGAGGTACACTACCATGCCAGTGTCTTGGGGTATGCTTGCATGCTGGGCACCATACTTTTGCTGCTTTAATATGAAACCTAACAGATGCATTACAATTTTACCATAAATTTCCTTACTTTTGAGATAGTATAATCGTAGCCTTATTTGCTTGTCAGAGCACAGGGCCTTTGAGGCCCTGCACGCAATCCATCCACAGTTTATGAGAGATTGTAATTGTATCCCTATTTTCTCTGTGGGAGTGGCAGACCCTGCACTCCCATCGCTCCATAATGATATGTGTATTTGCATGTGGCCATCCATCCATAAGGCCTGCAAATCCTATCCTTCCATAATGCTATCCATATTTGCATATGGGTGCATGCAGTGCCAGTAATCCATAATTTTTGAGATATTGTCATTGTATCCCTATTTCCCTGTGGGAGTGCAGGGCCTAGAGGTCCCTACGCTCCTATCAGTCCATAATGGTATTCGTATTTGCATGTGGAGTCCCTATGCTCCCATCCATGTATCATTTTTGTGATAGTGTAGTGTTATCCAACAGGGACCTGCGCTCCCATCCCATAGTGTGCAGTGCCAAAGAAATACCTCAGATCGCAGTGTTATCCTATAGAAAATACTGCAAAATTTGAAACCCATGTAACTTGACACCAAATTAATATATTTCACAAAATCAGCAAAAGGCACATCGGTGGGACAGGCCCTTTGTTCCCTGAAAATTTTAGAGTAAATTGCAAACTGTTTCTTCACAGTGTAGTGACAAAGAAACAACAGTGTACACCTCTCATTACAATGTTCTCTGATGCAGTTTTGCACCATTTTGCCTATGACTTTCTTTTATTTAGTTTGTAGAATTTCTCTTTCATAAGAGATTCCTTTACCTTGTTGATTGCTATTACTTCTGCTCGAAGGATTTCTGAGCTTCAGGCTCTCTGGTGCGAAGAGCCTTATTTGATTTTCACAAAGACATGGTGTTTTGTGTGTGAATCCTAAGTTTCTTCCAAAGGTGGTGTCTGAGTTTACTTTGAACCAGTCTATCCACTTACCTGTTTATTTTCCTGAGTGTGCCAGTCCAGAGGAAACACTACTCCATGCGTTAGATGTGCGCAGAATATTGAAATTTCTGCTCTGAACAAAGGACAGTAGAAAATCTAAACAACTTTTTATTACGTTCACCCCAGGTAGAGAGGGCGTTCAAGTTTTAAAACAGTGTTTGTCGAAATGGTTGGCACACTGTATTGTGTTCTGCTACAACAAGCATGGAACAGAGTTGCCAGGGGCAGTGAATGCTCATTCCACAAGGGGCATGGCTACCTCTGTGTCCTGTTTCAAAAGGTTTCAGCCACTGACATTTGTGCTGCTGCCACCTGGAGCCCTGCCCACACTTTCACCAAGCACTTTAGTTTGGACATTGCTTCTAGAGCCTGTGCAGTTTTTGGCAAGGCTGTTCTGCAGGGCCTCTTGTCCTAAGCTTTGACTGGCCTTCCTCCCAGATTGTTCTGTTGCATCTGTAACCGCTTGGGACTCATTCCATATGTGTGACCTGATAACTGAGATACCCCCAAAGAAGACAGAACATTTGCGTAAAAACTTACCACTTAGAGTAGATCTTAGAGGGCTGTCAGTCATCAGGTCTGCTTTCTCTCCCACCATCCCCTTTTCAGGATTCTCCTCTCAGAACTGGTTATCTGGTGTATCCAGCCTTTTATTTTTGGTTTGGGCACATTCTTTCTCTCCTAGGCCTCCCCATGGCATGGGAGTACTCCCTTACTCTCCGGGGGAAAGAACTGAGAAGGGAGCGGGGCCACTTATGCCTTTATAGGGTTGATGATGTTGGCAGATGGTGTTGGCATTGGTGGCCCCAGTGGTGCTGTTGAAAATCTTCTGTGTTTATCCTCCTTCACTGATGGTGAAGTTCCATGGTTACATGTCATAACAGCGATCACAAAACAGTGATTGCTATTATGGTGTGTGTATATCATCAAAAAACATATCTGTGATATACAGTTCTCGGCAACCCCTTTCAGGAACACTTAGTATTTTATGGGGGCTGCACCCCCGCGCCCCTCACGGGTGGCTTTGCCCCCAGCACCCCCCTTCTTTTAGATTACCAACTCCAGGGGGGTGCACGTCAAGGAGGGGCAAAACTCGGTCTGGGAAAGAAAAAACAGCAGCCACAAGCAGCGGTAAAATATTCTCCCCCAGTCCAGCCCAAACTGAGTGCCTACTGCACCGTAGCCAGCCACCCTCACCACCACACCACAGGGCTGGCTCGGCTGCAGCAGGCTCTGCTCCCTACCTAATCCCTCCTTCCTATCCCTCCCCTCCACCTCCCTATCCCTCCCTTCTGGTCGATCTCCTTGCTGTCCCATCGCTACCCTTGCAGGGTAGCTCATAATGATAGCGCTAAAAATGAGTTGCTGTTTTTGCAGTCACTCATTTTTAATCACTGAGATTACTGGCTACCAAGTTCCATATGTGTGACCTGATGACTGAGATCCCATCAAAGATCTACTCTTACGGTAAGTTCTTATGTAACTGTTCTCTTTGAGAGTTTCCTAGTGCCTGGGGGGGAGTGAGTGCCACATCATATTGAGACTCTACTTTGAGGTCATCTTTCCATAGGTGTTCTGATTTTTTCAGACATTGGAAATTCTGTTTTTGATGTTCTCAAGTTGTGTCTGTGGGTCACCGTTTTTAGGTCCTGGTCTACTGGGCTGGGTTTTTTTTCTCTGAAAGATTTGAAAGTCATAATCGCTGCTTGTTTTTGTTTCTGTAGATTTAATGAACCCCAGCTTAGTCTTCTGAACATCATGCAACATGGGTGTCATAAGGACATACCAAGACAAAGTGTCAAACTTAATGCAGGCCATGTCTAGCTTGGTTACGTATCAGTAGTGTGAGCTCCCATATTCCAGTAGTGGAAGAATCAGTTGCTGTGCGATTTTTGCCTTGGCATCCTTTGTGATAAAAAAAGGCTGTGCATCTGAACACTCCTGTTCTTGAGTTCACTTTTTAACTATGTTGTGTATGTTTATATTAAATTGAAGTGAACTGTAAATCACCAGCCCAAGGTATCTGTATTCATCATTGTTTGCCAGTTAGAACCATTTGCGAGTTTAATGCCCAATAAACTGCTTTCAGTTGTTTTACTTTTATTTCTGAAACACATAACTTGAGTCTTTTTTGAGCCAAGTACCATGTTGGACTGCTTGAACAATTTCCACAGTGAACTGAAGTCCTTTTTTGAGTTCTGATTCCATTTCCATATTGTATTTTACTCTGCAGATTAGTACAGTGCTGTCTCATGAAGTTTATGTCTGAGTAAGCAATGTGATTGGGAAGAACAGGTTATTCACCTGTAACAGTAGTTCCTAGGAGTGGTATATGTTGTTCATCCACACTCTTTGGCATGTCCCTTTCCCCTTTGAGGATTGCCGGAAGTCTTCAAGCTGGCTCCTCCCACCACCCTGGTGGTATAACCCTCGGCTCTGCCCCATGCCACCAGATCTTAGCCCACTGGAAGCCAGGTTTGTGCATCTGCAGCCGGGGAGGTCGGGTGGGTCCGTGTGGATGAACAACATATACCACTCCTAGAACTACTGTTACAGGTGAGTAACCCATTCTTCTAGGATTGTGGATATGTTGTTCATCCACACTCTTTGGCAGACTCCTAGCAGTTCTCCGGGAGGAGGGAGGCAAGGTGCACACCCCCTACTTAGGAAACAGAGACTGGAGAACAGGCCCCAAAACCAGCATCCCAGAATGACTCAAGGTCGATGTGGTAATGGGTAATGAAGGTATTTGTTGACTTCCAGGTAGCAGCCCGGCAGATTTCCTGGATTGGGATGTCCCTGGAAGTAGCCACCGATGCAGCAGTGTGGTGGGTAGAATGAACTCTTATCCCTTTGGGAGGCTCAATGCCCACCAACTCATAACACAGACTGATGCAAGGTATAATCCACCTTGCAATTGTCCATTTTGCTGCAGATCTGCCAGAAGCAGCTTCAGCGTAGGTGACAAACAGCTGACGAACCTCTCCCTGAATTTCCGCCGTCCTCTCCTTGTAATAGGAGAGAGCTCATCTCAGGACCAAAATATGCCTGTACTCGGCCTCAGAGGTGTAATTAGGGTAGTATACCAGCAGAGTTAACACCTGGTTAAGGTGAAATTCTGACACCACCTTTGTAAAGAATTTCAGGTGGGAGCGTAGGACAACCTTGTCCCCATGGAAGACCAGATAAAGGGAGTCCACCGAAAGTGCCTGGAGCTCCTCTGTCCTTCTGGCAGATGTGATAGCCACCAGGAAGGCCATCTTCCATGACAAGTGTGACAGTGCACACTTGTGCATTGGTTTGAATGGCTTGCCCATGAGCTTTGCCATTACCAGCAGTAGATCCCATGGAGGTGGAAGTTCATGCACCGGAGGAGATATGTGATCCAGGCCTTTGAAAAAAGCACCCAACCACTGTCTCCTGTGCCATCAGCTGACCAGCCCATGCCCAGTAAGCAGAGATGGCTGCCAGATGCACCCTAAGAGTCCATGTCCGAAGACCCGTTTGGACAGAGACCAAAAGGTAGTCAAGCATGTTAGCCACTGGACAGGACAGAGGGTCCAGGCCCTTGCCCTGACACCAAATGGAAAACTTTTTCCATTTGAAGGCATAATATTTCCTGGTTGATTTCTTTCTGGATGCCTCCACCACTGTGAGGATATCCTTGGAAAGACCCAAAGCCTGGAACTCTAGCTGCTCAGGTACCAGGCTGTGAGGTGCAGAAATTGAAGGTCTGGATGGTATACCTTCCCCAATTAAGAGATATCAGGTCCGGGCATGCTGGAATCCGCTCCGGGGGCCTGCAGCTGAGGCTGAGGAGATCTGGATACCAGAACTGGCACGGCCAGTCTGGGACTACCAGAATCACCTTCTCCTTGTCCCACCTCACCTTGAGGAGCACCTTGTGGATCAAAGGAAATGGAGGGAAGGCACAGAGGAGGCCTTGGGTCCATGGCCTTGAGAAGGCATCCCCCTGCAGTGAGCCCTGCTGAGGGGGGCGGGCATGAAACAGCCTCAGCTTGGTGTTTTCCCTGGAGGCAAACAGGTCCACCATCAGTTTGCCCCAGTGGGAGAACAGGCTGTAAGCTACATCTGGATGGAGAGACCACTCGTGGGATGTCTTGCCCTAAGTGGCTGAGAGCATCCGCCAGCTGGTTTGAGGCTCCTGCCACGTGGATGGCTAGGAAATCTGCCTCTAAATGGCTGATGAGGGTCCAGATGTGGAGCACCTCTCTGCAAAGCAGATGGGAGTGCATGCCACCCTGTTTGTTGAGGTAGTACATGGTCGTGGTATTGTCTGACTGGACTTGAACCACTTGACTCCAGAGCTGAGGAGTGAAAGTTGACAGTGCCAGTCTGACTGCTATGAGCTCCAACAGGTTGATGTGGTATCAGGACTCTTCAGGGGTCCAGAACCCATGAGCCCTTTTGTCCCCCGTGTTGGCTCCCCAGCCCATGAGCAAGGCATCAGTCGTGAGGATGGCCATTGGCTCAGGGCGGACAAATGGGATCCCTTCCTGCAACAAGTCTGAGGTGATCCACCATTGGAGAGCATCCCATATTTTCTGGGTTACAGTGATCAGCTGGTCGAAATGACCATGGTGCAGAGTCCACTGGGCGGCCAGCTCCCATTGGAGGGGGCGCATGTGCAACTGGGCCCAATGGACCACTGAAGTGCATGCCGCCATGTAACCCAGAAGATGTAGAAAGTCCCAGGCAGGGCGTAATTGCCCAACCAGAAATGATTGGGCAAAGGGGGAGAGAACCTCCACCCTGTACACCAGGAGCCGAGCTCTGGCTTGACGAGAGTCTAGCTCTGCCCGGATGAAGCACATCACCTGGGAAGAAATGAGTTCCGACTTGGACTCATTGATCAGGAGGCCGAGTTGGGAGCAGGTCTTGAGGGCCAGGTCCCTGGACCTCTCCACCTCCTGTTGGGTGGGACCCACTAAGGGCCAGTCATTGAGGTAGGGATAAATCCTGCCCCCTCAATTGCCTGAGATGGGCTGCCACCACTGCAATGCATTTGGTGAAGACCAATTGGGCTGATGACAGGCCGAACAGCATGGCTTGGAACTCTTATAGGGTCCCTTCGGCTCTGAATCAGAGGAACTGTTGATGAGATGGACAGATGGGGACATGAAAGACATCTTGCATAACCAGTGAGCAGAACCATGTTTCGCTCCAAGGATGGTATGATATGGGACAGGTGACTATCTGAAAGGTGCATGACCTGAGATATTGATTCAGGTCATGCAGATTTAGAATAGAGCCAGCCCCTGTCTGCTTGGGCACCAGGAAGTACCTGGAGACAAAGTCTGGGTCTGCTGGAGGATCCACCACTGGAGCTACTGCCTTCTTGAGGAGGAGCTGAGCAATGTCGTCTTGGGAGCCGACTGAGTCTGGATGGATACTCTTTCCTCCCGAGGGCATGGGCTCGGCTTGGAGGTACTGCTTGAATTTCAGAGGCAGTCCCTGACCGACCACCTCGAGAACCCACTGTCCATAGAGATAGTGGACCAGGTGGAAAGGAAGTGGTGGAGCTGGCCCCCCATGGGAGGACCCAGAGCTGGCGAGACGGGAGATAGGAAGGCAGCCCCTGCCCTGTCACTGAGAAGACTTGGAGGAGGATGATCCAGAAGCTGAACCTTGGCCTCCTTTATGGGTCTGGGAAGACCCAGGCTTGGGCCGAGGGCACCAAGCTTGAGCCTGCTGCTGTTGTTGCAGCTGCCCTCCTTGAAAGATGGGTTGCTATGCTGCAGGGGAAGAGTGACGAAAAGGCTTTTTCTTCTTCTTCTTCTGCTGTTTCTTGCCCAAAGAACCTTTAGCAGAAGTAGCATCCAAGGTGGCATTGGACTGCTCAATACGCTGAAGGTTGCCAGCCACACCTGGGCTGAAAAGGTCGGTGCCCAAGAAAGGCACATCAGCTAGTTTGTGCTGAGTATCTGCTGAAAAAGAGGGAGAGTCTCAGCCAAGCCCTGCGATGAGAGGCAACTGCGGCTGCCATCGAGCGAGCACAAGAATCCCCAAAATCCAGGGCTGTCTGTAGCTGCTGTTTGGCAACAGCCCAGCCCTGATCCTGGACCTGCTTGACCGTGGTCTGCATGTCGTTGGGGAACTGTGGGAGGACTTCATCCAAAGACCCCAAGAGGGCATGGGAGAAGTGTGCCATGATAATGGCCAAACTTACCTGATGAAAGCCTAAAGATGAGGCTGCATAGACCTTTCGAGCCAAATGGTCCAAGAGTTTGGATTTTTTTCGGAGTTCAGTCAGTGTCGGAAGAACTGCCAATATGCCTGAACACAAAGGGTCACCAGGATCTCGGCGAAGGTGTTCTTTGAATGCCACAGGGACCCCATGGGCACCACATACTTATGGGCTATGCAGGCAGATGGGGCTGGACAGGAAGCAGGGCACTGCCAAAGTTCTAGGGCCGGGCCAACAATGGCCTCGGCCACAGGAAAGGCCTCCATTAGGGTATCCCCTCTCTTGAGGATGTCCGTGAGAGGGTACTCCACCTTTGTCTGGATAGGTTCCAGGGGCATCCCTGTAGAATCAGAGATGAGGCATAGAATGCCGTGAAAAGAACAAAGGACCTTCCTCCATCTCTAACCCACTGGCCAGTTCATTATTCCTGGGATGAGAATGTAGGCCGGTCTCATCTGAATCAAGGAATCTGGATACAAGGTTGACTGCCCAGGTCACCTTCAACCCGCCAAGGGTGGTCTGGGGTGACAGTGACCGAAAGATGCCAGAGAAGCCCGGTGTCTGGTCTGTCTTCCTTAGAAGGAGCCCCTCCCACAGGCTGCTTGGGCAGTGGTTATATAACTATCAGTAGAGAGACCGATTTAGGCCGAACTAGAGGTTTTGCCAGCTCCACGGGCAGGGCAACTGACTTAATCCGCTCCAAAGGAGTCGGCTTTGGCCTGGGAGGCAAAAGCCAAGTAATGGCCAGGGTAGGAGCCGGAGTCTGCATGTGCCCAGTCAAAATCAGCTGTTGCCACATGAGGTCCTTGTAGCGACTATGGAGTTTCCGCCAGAGCCTCTCCTCATCCGAGGAGGGCGAGGACGACCGATGGCATCACCTCTTTTTTTAGGCTTGTGACTCTTCCTTGGCCTTTAGGTCAAGGGATCCTTAACGTCGATCGAGATTGGACAGGCCGACTCAGTCACTTGGGAGACACCGGCAGGACCAGTGATTTCCCAGGGTTGGGGACCACTTCCTCAATGGGATTCCCAATAGGCTTGGTCCCCTCATCGGGGAAGGAAAGGACCAGAGTCCAATTGAGAATTGTTGACCAGAGTCGGCATAATAATGGGTCGATTGGGTCAATGATTATTTCAACCTCATCGATTGACACTTCGGTAGACTGGCCAGATGGCAAAGCGCGAAGCCAGCAGCCAAAGAAGCAATTTCAACTGAAGTCGAGACTGCTGGTTCCTGGGACCGAGATCTTATCCTGATCAGGGTCCTTTTCCTGCTTCTGGGTCGAGCGGAGTGCATGCCCGCAGGACCCTCCCCTCTTGTCGGGAGAGACTGGCACAACTCTCGGAAAGAACCGAGAAGGTGGAGCCCAGGTTGAGCACAACAAAGAAGCTCTGAGAGGAGGATTCTCTGGCATGAGCCACTTCCTCCTCCTCAGAGGCTTGCATGCATTCCAGTTATACTCGGTGGATCCTGTGGCCATGGAAACCACCCACCGAGCCTCCTTTGATTTCACTGGAGGGTTCCGTTTTTTCCGGCCTCCCCAACTTCAGGCATGCGAGATGATTATCGAGGACATTAGATTGAAATGCAAGACAAAAATCGCACTTCAAGGTGTCATGGTCGACACCCAGGCAATCGATGCGTGCGGTGTGGGGATAAGCGCTTGACATTTTCTGGCCACATGAACACCGGTGAAATCCGGGGGAAGACTTGTCTTCCATAATCGAAGGTAAGTAGACGCGATCGCTAATGCGAACTAGATGAAGTTTCGGGAATAACCGAAGGTTTTGAAGCCAGGGCCTACAAAATGCGGGAGCATGAAGGAGGCAACCTGAATTTCCCAGCGGAAAGGAAGATCTGGTGTCATGGGGCGGAGCCAAGGGTTATACCACCTGGGTGGGTGGGTGGAGCCAGCTTGAAGACTTACAGCGATCCTTAAAGTGGAAAGGAATATGCCAAAGAGTGTGGATGAACAACATATCCACAATCCTAGAAGGCTGTTTTTCTTGTGTTAGAAAAAGAAGAGGACCTAGGATGGATCCTTGGTGGAACCCCTCTATAAGAGGGTACCCACCTTAGAGAGAATGCCCTGAACAGTCATGTGCTTAGACCTTCAAGTTAGGTATGAGTTGAACCAGACTAGTACTTCCCCTGAGATCTCTTCTTGGGCTGTCCTGGCATTATTATTCGGAGATTCTGGCATTTATAAATGCCCATCAGTACCCCCGGGCTAGGTTAACTTACACTGAGTTTGTTTTATTTTATATATTTTTTTAATTATTTAACTTTTCTAAATGGAAATGTATTTATAATTAGTTTACTCTGCTGTAAAATCAGAACATTTTCTTTTTGTCTTGATATGATTGGGATGCTAACAGCTAACCCTTTACCTGTGGGTGCCAGGTATACTGTTGCAGTCACACTACTGTGAGTGTCGATTTTCTCTGTTTTCAGAGAAACAGTGTGATAGTGTGAAAATGGAGCTTGTTGCCACTGGACTTCTATACTGGTGCACAGGGAGACTTATTGAAAAGTCGGGCTGGCAACATGTGGTGAGTTGTCATGTGACCTAGCCTTTGCAAGAACATCTGCAAACGGCAAAGGTCTCATGCAGTTTAGCCACTTGGTGGTGGGGCAGCAAGAAGGAAGGAGCATTCTGTTGAGCTCCTGCTGTGGGCTAAAATTGCTTTTCAGGCCAAAACATTACAAAAAGTGTGTGATTAACACACAGAGAAATAGACATCTTGAATTACAAACATCTTTAAAAAAAAAAAAAAAAAAAAAAATAGTTTTGTCCTGCAAAGCAAGAATTGCTTTGTGGGTCTGGAGACTGTAAAAAAATGCTAAACAACAGGGCCTGTTGCTAAGCACATGTCTGCTGTGTTACTAATTAGGAGAAATTTAATTTGGCCGTAATTTGCAGTAAAGGGAGAGACATTTATTGCTTATTACTGAAAGTGTAGTTACACCAGGTGTGTATTGATATAGAAAGGGAAAAGCTTCCACAATAGTACAATTGACTTTGATACTGGCATTGTGACTCTGATTTTGCCATGTCAAAAAGCACTTTATACTGAATTGAATTAAATATTTGTGGACAGTGAGTCAGGTGGGGCACAAGTTTTGATTCAGACTCCTACTCATCAGAATCAGATACGGAAGTCGTGTTACCTGAGCACAGCCTATTTGCAGACTGTAACAGAAGGAGCAAAATGCAGATAAATGAAAGATCAGATGCAGTATAAACAGCATGTCACAGTGGAAGGGGCAAGGCAAAACAAATAAAATTAGTAAAAGGCAATACAAGTGGAAGGAGCAATGCAAGGAAAATGAAAATGATGAAGGCACAACAAGTGGAACTGGGTAAGGCCAGCCAAATAAAAATAATGAAGGTACCCCAAGTGTAATAAGGCAAGGCAGGGTAAATAAAAATAAAGGTATCACAAGTATAACAAGGTGAGGCAGAGTAAATAAACATAAAGGCTCCAGAAGTGTAGAGAGGTGAGGCAGCGTGCAAATAAAAATGACAAAGGCATTGACATTGGCATGGGGTAAGGCAGGACAATGAAGAATGACAAAGGTGCTGAAAGTGGCGTGGGGCAAGGGAGGTCAAATAAAAATGAAAAAGTCACCAAAAGTGACATGGGGAAAAGCAGGGCAAATAGAAATCACACAGGCACCGAATGTAGCATGGAGCACGGCATGGCACATGAAAATGACAAAGACACAGACTGTGGCATGGGGTAAGGCAGGGCAAATAAAAATGATAAAGGCTCTGGAAGTGACATGGGGCAAGGCAGGCAAGTAAAAATGACAGAGGTAGCCACAGTGGCATGGGGCAAGGCAGGGAAATAAAAAATGACAGAAGCAGTGAAAGTAGCATGGGGCAAGGCAGAGCATATAAAAATGATGAATTCACTGAAAGTGGAATTGGGTGAGGCAGGACAAAGAAAAATTACAAAGGCACCGATGGTGACATGGAGCAAGGCAGAGCAAATCAAAATGACAAAGGCACTGAAAGTGGCATGAGGTGAGGCAGGCAAAACATTAAGAGGGCAAGGCACATTATGCAGAAAGGGGCAGCAAGTGAAAGTGGTCCATCCACATCTGCTGAAGTAGAACAAACCAGCTCACGTGAAATGGAACAAGTAACAGAAACAGATCTTGACAGACCAACTGAAAGGGGAGAATGAGATGTGAAAGGGAAAATGAATGGGCATAGGACTTCTCAAGTGACAGAGAATCAGTCTCCATAGAGAGGTGGGGTCAAAGCACAGGATACATAAAGTCTAGAGGGATAAATCCATGAGGGAGATGTAGAATCCTCAGAAGAAGCAGAGTAACTAGACAAGTTCCACACAGTTCCTCTAGGGATAGTACTGGTACAAACCTGAAAAATGTGTCTAAACTTTCTGTGGTATGAAAATGAGCAGAAGGTAGAACCATTTAAGTTCACAGGAACTCCTAGGATTAATGTCCCATTGCCTGACAACCCAGTACTACTTCATTGTTTCCAAATATTTTTTCAAAGATGGCCCAATGATAGTGACAGCATTATAATATATATATATATATATATATATATATGTATATATATATATACAGTATATATATGTATTTATGTTTTAGTATTCTTTCTCCCTGGGACCCCGGACCCCCGGTCAGCCTTGAGTCACCGCATCCTTCCTCTGCTCGCTGTCTGCCCTCACGCTGTCTCCAGGAGGGAACAACCAAATTACCCCATGACGGGGTGGCAGGGGTCAACCAACTCCCCATCTAGACCGGATCTGCATTTGGTAGTCCCCTGCAGAGCTGGTGCTGGTGCAACTCTGACGGTCATCAAGTCGCAGTGACTGGAGTGCCCATTTTCCTTTTTCTTCCTCAGAGGCAGGGTGTTAAGTGGCGGTGGGGGCATACTGGGCTTATGTCTGCACACAGCACACCCACCGCTGCCCTACCTACTGTTCTCAAGCTAACTGGCTGGATGTGTCAACATCCAGCCTCCACTAGGTATCAGACTATAACGGTCTCTGTGCCCTGACCCACCCCAGGAGAGGAGAGCTGTCCATCGGATGCTCCATCCTCTCCCTCCCCTGCTGACCTCCAGCAATCTGAGCTCGCTCCCAAACTCAGGTCGCTGGCATGGTGCGAGGTGCAGTGACCAGCACCTCAACCCTCAGCGCCACCAAGACAGCTATTATAAAAAATATTTATACAGAAACTAACCGATTAGCAAACCATTTTTGTCTAGCAGTACTCAAATCAAATTTTCACGTACTTCTTCATGGAAACCAAGGTGTTTCTCTGAATTGTATGTGTTCATTAGTATTTTTTGTTGACTTGGTTGGTAATAAAAAAAAAAAAAAAAAAGTACTTCAGATTACTGGTCCACAAACCCATTCCTTTCTATGCCTGTTGTGCACTCACTTATGAGTATGGACAGGTTCATGAATGTTCTAAAATTCCTGCAATTTAATGTTGCATCATCCCCTGACAAACTTTGACAAATCAGAACTATTTTAGATTTTCTGCAAAACAAGTTTATGACTGCATATACTCCTGCCAGATACATCGGTGTAACCCCCCTGCAAATGGGGGTTCCCAAAAGACTTCCAGGAGCTTGCTTGAATGCTCCAAGCCTGAATGGTGTTTGGCATTTAAGCCATTTATCAGTGAGTGTTTTAGAGCCTCTGGTACTGTCTCTTAAGAGCTGTCTGCTTGCAGACATAATTAGTTTGTGGGAGGGGGACTGTGTGCTTCTTCGAGTACCACTCGAGCTGCTGCCAATTCACTTCATTTTTGCAGTCACTAGGAGTGCAAGGAACCTATCTGAAAGATGTAACTGTTTGCAGAAATTATTTAGAGTAATAATGAAATTACAGTTTGTCTAACCTGCTTTCTTTGCAGTCAGAACTGTGTCTGCTAGTTCCCCATTCTAGTTTTGAACTGCTGAACTGGACCAATCAGTGTGGGGTAAGCTAGCTCTAAAATGATGCCTTGGACGATCAGAACTTGGACTCATAATCTGAGCCAGCCACAAGAGGATTGTATGGGCAGTGACTCTGGGAGATGTAGTTTAGACACAGTGCCTTTTTGGACCAGCAGCAGCAGTCTATTGTGAGTGACAGCCAATCCAGTCAAGAACTGGAGGAACTCAAAGGAAGTGCCCGGTCTGATCAGTTGGAGTTCAGTTGAGCTTTGGCAGAAGAAGGAAGGAGCCCTGTGCTTTTCAGTGTGCAGTTTTAGTCAAAAACGTATGTAAGGCCCAGAGTTCCGTCTGCAGCTTGTGTAACAGCTTGTTAGGACTGAATCCGTCCTGTGAAAAGAATCAAAGGATCTCTGAAGAGTAGAAACCAGGCTCACCCTGTAGAAGACTGGAAGAATGCTGAAAATTACTCGGTCTGTCAGGAACTGAATCTGCTGTGTGTTCTCCCGGTATTGTGCAGTAATTGCGATTCGATACAGATGCAGCCTGCCTGGTATAGTACTTTCTTTATATGGATGTGTGAAGAGGTTTGTGTACCTCAATGAGCCCTGCTGACATTGAAGGACCCTATCTTATTTGGAGGTCGAGTACTAATTCAGGGTTGCTCCTGTTGAATTGCCACATTAAATCCAAATGGAATTACTGTACTGCTGACTGTTTAATTCTCCTTTTCTCTGTGTGAAAGGGCCCTACCAGCTGCCACGGTTTGGACTAGCCACTAGGGCTTGGGTACCCAGGGACAGTAACTGATAGGGATAGCACACTGCACAGAGCCATAGGTAGGATTATTAGAGTGATAAGCTAATTAACCTGATTTCCCCTGTCCTTGTTATATCCCCTTCAAACAAATCAGAGCTGCTTGTTTCAGCAAAGTTATACTGCCTGAGGTATTTGTCTATGTTAAAGTACTGTACTGTGATTGTTGCACTGTATCTCATTTCACAGGAGGTCCCAGTGCCGGAACCAGACCTGGGGTAAGTGTATACTGTGAAGGTAATTCTGATATATTGTGTGGGCCACTAGTGGGAAGAAGGGGTTGCAGTGTCCCAGAGGGCTGCTGACCAAGTTAGTTTAACTATTGCAAACCCTGACCTCTGGGTGGAGGCACCCCCATTGGATCCAGGCCCCTCAACCTGTTAGTGGCAAATCAGGCAGGGGTAGACCCCTGGGATAGCGCCATCTAGGGGTTACATCTTGGAGGCTCACCGCTGGGATTGTGTGTCCTCTAGTGGCCATATTCTACGAACCACTGTTAAGAAAAAAAATGGGCACCCGACAGAAGTGGCTGTGCACCGGCTGGTGGAGTGGTGTACTGGGGAGGAGATCGACCCCCAAAATGCTATGCTTATCCTGGACATCCCCCTGGGTATCAATACGGACACTGTGCAGGGAGTACTTTCCAAGGTGGAAGGTTTACAAAACCCTGTGGTGGTGGGTCGGCATGCTAATCTGCTCACCCACACTTTCCAGCCCTAGTAGAGTTTAAGGATCCCATAGATAGCTCAAAGTGCCACAGACCATTACCCCAGAGGAGCCCTCACTGCTTGGAGAGTGATAACTAAGGACAGTAAAGACCAGGGGAATCAGCCCCACCACTATCTGAAACTTTGAGGAGAAATTTGCTGAATGGTTGCTGGGAGAGGGAAAACTGTGGAGGACTTGAAGAAACTATTCTTGCCACCTGGAGGTGTTCCTCCCAACACCCTCTCCTGCTCCAGTGCCCGTAATGGTGGCTGGAACCAATGCAGACTCCTATTTCTGCACCTGCCATTAGTCACGACTCTTACCGAAGGTTGAGGATCTTCTCTGGCACCCTCCCCACCCCCAAGGGAGGATGACTGGGAGACCTGGATGAGACCATGTTGCCCCCAAGTGCTAGAATGGCAATGCTCGAAGGTGAAAAGCGAAGAGGGTTAGTGAGCCTCCGAGGTCCTGCCCTGGCTACCATCCGTGCTAAACGGGCCAGTAACCCTGAAGCGACTGCACAGGCCTATCTTGAGGCCTTGGAGAATGTGTATGGGAGCCCAGATTCTGATGAGGACCTATGGTGGAGAGTAAGAGATGCACAACAGTACCAAGGGAGTTGTTGTCTGTGTATGTATCTCGCTGGAAAAATTGTTGCAAGAATGCCTCAGAAAAGGTAGTTTGCCAGCGATTGAACTGGACCCAACCAGGCTGGACAGGATCCTTAAGTCTGCCCCTTCTCAGAACTGCTGTTGCTTCAGTTACACCTGGCAGATCGACTGAATCCCACCCTCCTATGATGAGTTAATGAGAGAAATTTGAGGAGTTGAGAAAAGACTACCTCGGGAGGGACCTGCACCAATAGCTGCGGCTACGACCCGAGTGACTGAGGGTGACCCATCAAGTGAAGTTCAGGGCAGAGGCTGGCAGTCAATGAGTGCTCTGACAAGGAAAAGATATGTCACAATGGGCGTAACTGTTGAGAGAGATCCGAATTCAAAACAGTCCCTTTATGAAGGCCACGCCTGCAATACGGGCCCTGACCTATATCCGACTGCATCTACTATGGGGTGGGGGTACCCACCCATGTATCTCCTGCTGATAACAGCTCAGACTCGATTCCTTGACCATGGAAGTGGAGAAACTGACGAGATGTCTCCAAATGCTTATCACGCCCGCAGACAGAGATGGCACCAAGGTTTCCAGTTAGTAATACCCCGCCCTGGCTCCCAGTGTGGCGCCTCGCCAGCTCAAACCCAGGAAGATGTTTTGCTATAATCTGTGGAAAGATGGGCACATGAAAGGGAATGCCAGTCCCCAAAAGACACTGAACAAAGTTGCATATAGGCTACAGGAGAGCTCGGAGAAGAAATCAGTGGTTAAGAGGTGCACGACATGATCCCAGTGAGGGCACCAAAATGCTAATTCACGCCCTTTGTGGCAAGGTCAGCTGCCCAGGCCCCCACTACTCGCCTCTCTCCAGACTGGTCCAGAATAGTGGGTCCCTCCATGGAGACTACTGCAAAGGTGAACGGAGGTCTACAAGAGCTATATTAGAGCAGTAGCTCCCAAGTGACAATTATGTTCCAAGATTGGTATCAGAAGCATTTGTCAGACGTGCCACTTACAACCATTAGAAGGACTGCATGTATGGGGGTTAGAGGCAGAAGGCCTACCCTAGTCCGGGCCCTTATCCGAATTTGGCTGTCTTTCCCCACCTCCATTGGCTGGAGTGGCGGAACAAGTAGAGACCCTAGCCTTAGTGTGTCCCCCACTGGACTGTATGATGGTGTCCCTTTGTTGATTGGAACAAATGCTCATATGTTCGGAAGGCTGGCACAGTTGTGTTATGAAAAACAGGGTCAAAGACTAGTAGAGCTTTAAGAGTTCCGGCTTTAATTAAGAAGGCCTATGAGGCACAGAGAGATGCTGAAAAAACAGAACCAGAGGAACCGGCCGGAATTGATGGGAAGAAGGATCCTGAGTCTCTGATCCTGGCGTAAATGCCCAGTGTACCTTACAGGGAGAGGTCCGTGATTCAGAAAGCGATGTTAAGAATAAAATATTAATGTTGGATGCACTCAGGCGATGGAAATTGCCAGAGGGACTGCTGGTCAAGCCTAGTATTTTGCCCGCTAGAGCCCATGCTTATGCCAGAAGGGTAATGGTCCAAGTTCATAATGTGTCTGAAAGAGACATTCGAGTAAACAGAGGTTGCATCCTGGCTAATGTGCATTGTGCAGACACTGCAGTGCTACCCAGCAGCAAGAGTTCAAGGAAGAATGACAGAGTACGCTTGACTTGTTTGATTTCGCGACTCCCGCTGCCAGCTGAATGGAAAGTGAAGATCAGTGAGAAGCTGCCCAGAGAGGACCAGGTGTTTTCTTTAAAGGAATGGGATGTGGGATGCGTGCAAGGAGCTGAGCACAATATCCGACTGCATGACGAAAGACCATTTAGTGAGAGGTCTTGCGCCTGGCACCTGCTGACATAGATGATGTGAGACGGCATCTGCAAGAGATGTTAGCTGCTGGTGTAATACAAGATCCAGAAGCCCTTATGCTTCCCCATTGTGGTAGTGAGGAAAAAGAATGGAACAGTAAGGATGTGTGTGGATTATCGCACTCTAAACCGCGGACTATCCCTGATCAGTACACAATGCCCGCATTCAGGATGCTTTGGACTGCCTAAACGGGAGCAAGTGTTCTCTGTGCTGGATCTCCGCGGTGGGTACTATCAGATCCCGATGGCCCCAGAGGACCGTGAAAAAGACAGCCTTTATCTGTCAGCGGCTTCTATGAATTCATGAGGATGCCTCAAGGAGTTTCTAGGTGCCCCAGCCACTTTTCAACGCATTGATGGAGCGTGCAGTGGGGGACATGGAACTTACTAGAGTGCCTGGTATACCTAGATGATGTTATTGTGTTTGGCAGCTCACTGGAGGAACATGAGAGCAGATTATTTAAGGTATTGGACCGACTGGAGGACTTTGGCCTTAAACTGTCCATTGATAAGTGTCAATTTTTTCAAACATCAGTAAAGTATGTGGACACATAGTATCCACCGAGGGAATAGAGACCGACCCAAGTAAAGTTGAGGCCTTGACCACCTGGCCACAGCCCAAAATCTAAAAAGAACTGCAAAGATTCTGGGATTCTGAGTTTATTGTAAAGCTACATCAAGGACTATTCAAGAGTGATCACCCTTTACTTAACCTTACTCAAGGGTATCCCCAACCCACAAAAATACCAAAAGTCAGCATCCTCAAGACTGAAAGAGTGTATTTTCATCCGAGTGAAGTATTTGGGGCCCGCTGGACTCCTGATTGTGAGACTGCTTTTCATGAGATCATATATCAACTTACCCATGCTCCAGTGCTGGCCTATGCCGATCCAAGAAAACCTTACGTCCTGCACACTGATGCTAGCTGCAAGGGTTGGGGCTGTGTTGTACCAAGAGCACGAGAATGGCCTGAGACCAGTGGCCTTGCCAGTAGAAGCTGACCCATCCGAAAGAACTATCCTGCACATAAGTTAGAGTTCCTAGCTTTGAAGTGGCTATTGTTGACCAATTCCATGAGTACTTGTATGGGCTAAAATACCAGTAAAAACTGACAATAATCCTTTGACCTATGTGCAGACCTCAGCTAAGTTGGATGCCACTGGCCATAGGTGGCTTTCTCATTATCTACATATGACTATGCTCGAATACGGAGCAGGTCTGAACCACATAGATGCTGATGCTCTCTCCCGAGGCCTGTTCCCCAGAATGATTGGGTCCGACTGGCAGAACCTGACATTCGGGCACTCTGCCGGAAGTTTGACAGGGAGAACAAATGTCCACGGACGAGTGGACTGCATGGTGGATTGCTTAGGAGCCTCTGAGAATTGCATACCTGCTGCTTATTGCCACTTTTCTGCAATAGACATTGGTGCACTGCCTCAGCTGGACAATGACAGCATTCGGCGTGCTCAATCCCGCCGATCCCATGATCAAAGCAGCTTTAGAAGCCCTCTATGCAGGAAAAGATGTGTCCAAATTACGCTCCACTGATTTGAGAACTGCACTGTTATACAAAGAAGGTCCTAAGTTGAAACTGATCAATAAACTGTTATACAGAGAAACAGTAGACAGAGGGGACAAGTAGACAAACAACAACTAGTGCTGCCCACTGCCTTCGAGACTCAGTATTGAGGTCCTTGCACAACCACATGGGGCACCTTGGTATAGACAGAACACTTGACTTGGTGAGATCCAGATTCTATTGGCCTAAGATGGGGGGCGCTGATGTGGAGCAACACATTCAACTTGTAGTCGCTTTAGCCACAGAGGAAAGCTTGCCCCAGAGGGCTGCCCCTTGTTAACATAACCACCAGTGCACCCATGGAGCTGGTCTGTATTGATTTTCTAAGTTGGAGTCAGATCAAAGAAATATCAGTAATGTGCTGGTGGTCACTGACCATTTCACAGAGATATGCCCAAGCTTTCCCCACCAAAGACCAGAAAGCATCCACTGTAGCCAAAGTACTGTAGAAAACTTTTTGTTCACTATGGGCTCCACAAAGAATCCATTCTGATCAAGGGAGAGACTTTGAGAGTCGCCTGATCAAAGAGATGCTTTCTCTGTGGGGAGGCGAAGTCCAGAACCACTCCTTACCACCCCCAGGGGGACCCACAGCCTGAACGTTTCAACCGCACTTTGCTAGATATGCTAGGCACCCTGCACCCAAAGGACAAGCCTAGATGGAGCCAACAAATTAGCACCCTGGTACATGCTTATAACTGCACAAAAGTGATGCCACTGGATTCTCCCCCACCTCTGATGTTTGGAAGAGAAGCTCGACTACCAGTAGATGTGTGTTTGGGGTCTCTCCTGATGGGTTCAAGCTGACAACTATTTTAGTATGTGCAAAGTTAAAGGCCAGCTAACTCACTTGTGTACTAACTGGCTTCAAACCATGGCTGCCAAAAGAAATCTGGCCAACAAAGAAAGGTATGATAAAAGGTGTGAAAGTACAGGAACCCCAGGAGGGAGATCGGGTATTGCTAAGAAATCTGGGACTGCATGGCAAGCACAAGATTGCTGGACAGATGGCACCATCTCCCTCACATTGTAGTGGGCAAACTAGATGATCTGCCAGTGTACAAAGTAAGGCCTGAGAATAATCTCAAAAGATGTAAAACAATGCATAGAAATCATTTACTGCCCATTGGACAAATCTTAATTGAGTCTGAGCCCTAGAAGATGCCCTCTGGACCAGTGACTAGAGCTGCTGCTAAGAAAAGATCAAGAAAGTCTGCACCTACAGAAGCAAAGTTAAAGTGTTCCCCTCCACAAGTCCCAGTTGAGCATGACTGTCAGTCCATATCGGAAGAAAGTGAGAGTGACTTTGAATACTATCCTTCTTACGAACTGAGTCAATTGTTTCGGGGCAATCCCCTAGTCAATACTGGAGACAAAGCTGGGCCTTCTGGACTGTCTAAGCCCCCAGCTTCATCCCTGGAGCCAATGCTCCCAGAAAGTGAAGTGCAAAGCATCAGATCAGATGAAATGGAATCATTGTGCATAGTTGAACTGTTTGAGCTTTCAGGGAGAAAATGATAGATTGGGGCAGACTGGTGATACACAACAAGAAGAGTATTTTGAGTGCCCTGACAGTCCACTGCCAGTGTCCGAAAGCTCTCCATGGAGCCAAATGTTGTGGACTCAGAAACTGTAACTCCTGGAGCTGAAAGTGCCCCAAGTTCCCAACCTCTCTACCCCCATGGAGACTCCCCTGACAAGTGAGGACAATGCTGAAAATGAGGCTCAGAGTGCAGAGACTATAACAGTTCCCCTAGAAAGACTGGTCGAGCTGTAAAGCCTGTGGTGCACCTCAGTTATGATTCACTTGGGAGGCCTGTGGACTTGCCTCTCAATGTTGTCCATAAAGGAGGTGTGTCCCCGAGCTCATTGCCCAAACTGAGCATCAGTGCTAACTCCAAGTTACTTGTGTTGCCTTCTATATATGGTGCCCTTGCCCCATCCAGCCCCTAAGGTAACTGATAGGGAAGGGCCCCTCTCAGGTTTCATGTACAAGAGGTAATAACTTGAGTTATGGTACAATGTGTATGTAATACTGTAAAGAGGACGTACTGCAATGTTTCAGAAATGTGTTCTTGGTAAAATGATATATTGACTGATGATTACATGTGCGGAGCCTAATGCAAATGTATATGGTTGCAGTTGAAACTTATGGGGAGCACTTGCTTGGCCGGACGTCCGGCTTTCCCAGACCAGGAAGAGGATTATGTCCCCCCCCCTGCAAATGGGGAGTTCCTAAAAGACTTCCAGGAGCTTGCTTTGAATGCTCCAAGCCTGAATGGTGTTTGGCATTTAAGCCATTTATCAGTGAGTGTTTTTAGAGCCTGGTACTGTCTCTTTAAGAGCTGTCTGCTTGCAGACATAATTAGTTTGTATGGGGACTGTGTGCTTCTCTGAGTACCACTCGAGCTGCTGCCAATTCACTTCATTTTTGCAGTCACTAGGAGTGCAAAGGGAACCTATCTGAAAGATGTAACTGTTTGCCAGAAATTATTTAGAGTAATAATGAAATTACAGTTTGTCTAACCTGCTTTCTTTGCAGTCAGAACTGTGTCTGCTAGTTCCCCATTCTAGTTTTGAACTGCTGAACTGGACCAATCAGTGTGGGGTAAGCTAGCTCTAAAATGATGCCTTGGACGAATCAGAACTTGGACTCATAATCTGAGCCAGCCACAAGAGGATTGTATGGGCAGTGACTCTGGAGATGTAGTTTAGACCTCAGTGCCTTTTTGGACCAACAGCAGCAGTCTATTGTGAGTGACAGCCAATCCAGTCAAGAACTGGGAGGAACTCCAAAGGAAGTGCCTGCTCTGGCTAGTTGAGTTCAGTTGAGCTTGCAGTGAAGAAGGAAGGAGCCCTGTGCTTTTTCAGTGTGCAGTTTTAGTCAAAACGTATGTAAGGCCCAGAGTCCTGTCTGCAGCTTGTGTAACAGCTTGTTAGGACTGAATCTGTCGCTGTGAAAGAATCAAAGGATCTCTGAAGAGTAGAAACCAGGCTCACCCTGTAGAAGACTGGAAGAATTGCTGAAAATTGCATCTGGTCTGTCAGGAACTGAATCTGCTGTGTGTTCTCCGGTATTGTGCAGTAATTACGATAGGGATACAGATGCAGCCTGCCTGGTATAGTACTTTCTTTTATATGGATGTGTGAAGAGGTTTGTGTACCTCAAGTGAGCCCTGCTGACATTGAAGGACCCTATCTTATTTGGAGGTCGTGAGTACTAATTCAGGTTGCTCCCTGTTGAATTGCCACATTAAATCCAAATGGAATTACTGTACTGCTGACTGTTTAATTCTCCTTTTCTCTGTGTGCAGAAGGGCCCCTACCAGCTGCCACCGGTTTGGACTGCCACTGGGCTTGGGTACCCAGGACAGTAACTGATAGGGATAGGCCTGTGCACAGAGCCATAGGTAGATTATTAGAGTGATAAGCTAATTAACCTGATTTCCCCTGTCCTTGTTATATCCCCTAAATAAATCAGAGCTGCTTGTTTCAGCAAAGTTATACTGCCTTGAGGTATTTGTCTATGTTAAAGTACTGTACTGTGATTGTTGCACTGTATCTCATTTCACAGGAGGTCCCAGTGCAGGACCAGACCTGGGGTAAGTGTATACTGTAGAAGGTAATTCTGATATATTGTGTGGGCCAATAGTGGGAAGAAAGGGGGCTGCAGTGTCCCAGAGGGCTGTGACTCAAGTTAGTTTAACTATTGCAAACCCTGACCTCTGGGTGGAGGCACCAGCCATTGGATCCAGGCCCTCAACCTGTTAGTGGCAAATCAGGCAGGGGTAGTAGCCCCTGGGATAGCGCCATCTAGGGGTTACATCAGTATTATATATTGATCTCTTTTAGTATTCAAAGGCCATCTGGGATTTAGAAAATACATGCCCTTGACCATTCCAGATTTGGCATCAGAACCTATGAGCTATGTGAAAGCTATTCAAATAATGGTGAGATGGGAGGCGATGTGTGGAATTATGTGGTGTATGCAAGTAAAAACAACGTACCAACTCTAACACTGGACCACAGCATCCTAGGCCATGGGGAGGACACTATGGAACAGAATACTGCTCATCCAGCCCCAAACTTGTGTGGCACACGCAGAAAGTGAACACAGAATTCTGTGGCACTGTCAGTAAATCATGATGAGGACTACCACTACGGTTTGATGCCCAGCTTGATGTTGGAAAGAGTAGTTTACTTGTTGTGTAGGATTGTCCAACAATGAGAACAGTCATGTGGTGAGCAAGGCCCATGAAAACACAGACTGTATACACGCTAACTGCTGTGCATCAAGGTGACATGGTATCATGTTGTAACAAAAGACACGGTTCCAGGTGGGTCCCCTTCCTCTTATTGTGATAAGTCAGTGTAGTTTTGGGGCTGGTATATCTGATATCTTCAAGCAAAAAGTGTTCAAAGGTCAGCCACAACAAAAAAATCTCAGTTATTTTATTTAGCTTCTCTTATCCAAGCAGAAATCCCCCAGACCACATTCGCCCGTTTCAACCAAATGTAGGCTTCTTCAAGGTAAAGGATCTGCATTCAAACAATAAAATTACATCATAAACATATAATGAGATAAGATCACATCTATACATGTACACCCTTCTGCAATACCCCAAACTAACAGGGTGGCAGCATACTTCACTCATCTCCACTTCATAGTGTTCCTAGGTTTTCATATATAAATTCTTATTCACATCATATTTAGGTGGACCTGTAGACAGATGATTAATAGCCATTATGATAGTTTTCTTCCTATCTATATATTTCTAGGATGTGCAAGCTTACTAGCACTGTTTGCACATCCTAGGAGTATACAGACAGCAAGAACAGTCTGATAATGGCTATTACTCATCTGTGAAATGATCCACCTAAATATGTGAATAAGAATTTATATATGAAAACCTAGGAGCAGTATGAAGTGGGATTAGTGAAGCATGCTATCACCCTGTTAATTTGAGGGATTGCAAAGGGCATATGTGTATAGGTGAGAGTTTATCTTCATTACAATATGCTTTTGATGTAATTTTTTTGTTTGCATGCAGATCCTCTACCCTGAAGAAGCCCATGCTTGAGAAAATGCCAGGCACGGTCTGGGGGATCTGTGCTTGGGTTATGGAAGCTGAATAAAAGAATTAACTGAGAGTTGTTTACGTGGCTGGTCTTTTGAACACTTTTTGCATGATGTGGTGACAAACGTAATGGAACTCCCAAGATCAAACCTGATGACATACTATAGTCCAGTAATAAGATTTGGGGGTAGATGTCAGTGGTCAAATGCTGAAGGACTAGGTAGAAGACATTCTTCTTCCACCTAATTGAGATATTGCTGTGTTCAATTCTTCTTTTTGTAATGTACAAGAGAAAGGGCAGTAAAGGATCTTACTACCACTGTGTTGCTCAGCTCATGAAAGAGCTTGTAGAAGCTTACCTTTGCAGTGCTACTGCAAACTACACATATGTGTCAAGTGCAGACACAGAAATATGCCTTGTTGCCAGGCACTTTGCTGCAGAATCCCTCCTACACCAAAAAAGAACCCTACCCTACCAGACTTTGCAGTGTTTGCTCTACTAAGGCCTCAAGCTTCCTGACAGCCGGTGGCTCAAAATATAAGAGAGGAAAGTGTGGAGGAGCTTCTAAAACTCAGTAACACTGTCCTGACTGTAGCATTCCACTTTGTGTGGGAAGATGATTCAAAAATATATCACACAGTTAAGGATTATGGACAACCAGACAAACTGTCATCTTCTACTTCAGAGTAAAGAAACTTATTTCATAAACTGCAAATACTGTTTTCCTGGTGCTTGGGTTAACCAGTGAGGTTCAGTGTTTTACATTGTACAGTGTATTGACTATATTCACTGTTGGTCTAAATCTGCACTAACAGATATTGAGAGTTTTGAAACTTTTTTTCCTCAGTTGTCTGTCTGCAGCATAGGCACATTACTTTGAATGAACGATGTGAAAGCATTTTCAGATGTCTTGCTTAATCACAGTTATGCAAGTACTCACATCAGTCACAAAGATGTTTCTGCTAACTGTATTGGCTATGTTTACTGTGGCTAAATTTACACTTCACTGAAATTAACAGGACTATTTTTGGTAAGTTGTTCTCATTCATCTAAGACATTTCTGATTTGTCTTAAGTAACCCTTCATCTAATACAGATATTACTTGTTACAAACAAGTCAAGAGGAAAAAAAATACACAAAAGTGGTACAAAAATATGGTTCAGTTTGGGTGTTAGATCAGTTCTGAAGTTCTGCACCAAGTTTACTGTAATAAAAGCATTTCATAGAAACATAGAATTTGATGGCAGATAAGGACCACTTGGCCCACGTAGTCTGCCCATTTCCCTACCTAACGGATAAGCTGCAGATCATAGTTAACCAATAACCTACCACTACCCCCCCCAACACTAGAATTGCCTTATGGCTGTCCCATGCATTCTTGAATTCCCCCACTGTTTTTGACTCCACAACCTCCTCAGAAAGGCCGTTCCATACATCTACAACCCTCGCTGTGAAGAAATACTTCCTCACATTACCTCTGAGCCATCCCCCCTCTATCTTCAAATTGTGCCCCCTTGTTCTTGCACATCTCTTTTTCTGAAAGATTACACCCTCTTGGACTCTGTTGATTCCCTTGCAGTATTTGAAAGTTTCTATCATGTCCCCCTCTCCCTCCTTTCCTCGAGGCTATACATCTTAAGCTTCTTTAGACTTTCTTCATATGTTTTCTGGTGCAGACCCTGCACCATTGTGGTTGCCTTCCTCTGGACAGCCTCCACCCTGTCTATGTCTTTGCAGAGATGGGGTCTCCAGAACTGTACACAGTACTCCAGACGTGGTTTTACCAACTGTCTGTACGGAGGGCCAACAACTTCCTGTATTTCACTGGTGATGCCTCTCCCTATGCATCCCAGTATCCCCCCAGCCCTCCTTACTGCCTTCTCACATTGCTGGCCCACCTTTAGGTTATCTGATATGACTACCCCCAGGTCCCTTTCCATTTTTGTTGTTGTCAGTATCTCACCCCCCATTGTGTACTCTTCCCGGGTTTTGTTTCCCAGGTGCATTACTTTGCACTTCTTTGCGTTGAATCGAAGCTGCCCTACATTTTACCATTCCTCCAACCTTGCCAAGTCCCTTTCATCCTTTTCACCCACCTTGTGTGCCACCCCTATTGCAGATCTTTGTGTCATCTGCAAAGACATACTTTCCCTTCTAGTCCCTTTGCAATGTCACTTATAAAGACATTAAAAATGACCAGCCCCACTACTGAACCCTGTGGTACCCCACTAGTAATCCCCCTTTCTTCACTGTGGACTCCATTTACTATTACCCACTGTGACAGTGTTTTACCCAGGCTACCATACTGGGACCCACTCCCAGGCTGACTAATTTATTAATCTTTTGTGCGGGACTGTGTCAGATGCCTTGCTAATGTAACCCCTAGATGGCGCTATCCCAGGGGCTACTACCCCTGCCTGATTTGCCACTAACAGGTTGAGGGGCCTGGATCCAATGGCGGGTGCCTCCACCCAGAGGTCAGGGTTTGCAATAGTTAAACTAACTTGGTCACAGCCCTCTGGGACACTGCAACCCCTTTCTTCCCACTAGTGGCCCACAATATATCAAATTACCTTCACAGTATACACTTACCCCCAGGTCTGGTTCCGGCACTGGGACCTCCTGTGAAATGAGATACAGTGCAACAATCACAGTACAGTACTTTAACATAGACAAATACCTCAGGCAGTATAACTTTGCTGAAACAAGCAGCTCTGATTTATTTAGGGGATATAACAAGGACAGGGGAAATCAGGTTAATTAGCTTATCACTCTAATAATCTACCTATGGCTCTGTGCACAGGCCTATCCCTATCAGTTACTGTCCCTGGGTACCCAAGCCCTAGTGGCTAGTCCAAACCGTGGCAGCTGGTAGGGGCCCTTTCACACAGAGAAAGGAGAATTAAACAGTCAGCAGTACAGTAATTCCATTTGGATTTAATATGGCAATTCAACAGGAGCGACCTGAATTAGTACTCACGACCTCCAAATAAGATAGGGTCCTTCAATGTCAGTGGGCTCACTTGAGGTACACAAACCTCTTCACACATCCATATAAAGAAAGCACTATACCAGGCAGGCTGCATCTGTATCCCGATCCAATTACTGCACAATACCGGGAGAACACACAGCAGATTCAGTTCTGACAGACCGAATGCAATTTTCAGCAATTCCTCCAGTCTTCTACAGGGTGAGCCTGGTTTCTACTCTTCAGAGATCCTTTGATTCTTTTCACAGGACGGATTCAGTCCTAACAAGCTGTTACACAAGCTGCAGACCGGAACTCTGGGCCTTACACGTTTTTGACTAAAACTGCACACTGAAAGCACAGGGCTCCTTCCTTCTTCACTGCCAAAGCTCAACTGAAACTCCAACCGACAAAACCGGCACTTCCTTTGAGTTCCTCCCAGTTCTTGACTGGATTGGCTGTCACTCACAATAGACTGCTGCTGTTGGTCCAAAAAGGCACTGAAGTCTAAACTACATCTCCCAGAGTCACTGCCCATATAATCCTCTTGTGGCTGGCTCAGATTATGAGTCTAAGTTCTGATTCGTCCAAGGCACCATTTTAGAGCTAGCATACCCCACACTGATTGGTCCAGTTCAGCAGTTCAAAACTAGAATGGGGAACTAGCAGACACAGTTCTGACTGCAAAGAAAGCAGGTTAGACAAACTGTAATTTCATTATTACTCCAAATAATTTCTGGCAAACAGTTACATCTTTCAGATAGGTTCCCTTGCACTCCTAGTGACTGCAAAATGGAGTGAATTGGCAGGCAGCTTGAGTGGTACTCAATCAAAGAAACACACAGTCCCCCATACAAACTAATTATGTCTGCAAGCAGACAGCTCTTAAAGAGACAGTACCAGAGGTTCTAAAAACACTCACTGATAAATGGCTTAAACGCCAAACACCATTCAGGCTTGGAGCATTCAAGCAAGCTCCTGGAAGTCTTTTGGGAACCCCCATTTGCAGGGGGGTTACACTAAAGTCTAGGTAGGCCATGTCCACAGCCCCTCCCTGCTCTACTACTTTGGTCACCCAGTCAAATAAATCAATTAGATTTGTCTGACGTGACCTTCCTGCTGTGAATCCATACTGCCTTGGGTCCTGTGCCCCACTGGCCTCTAGGTACTCACAGTTCTTTCCTTCAAGTTGTAAGACGTATGATCAAAAAACTTTATATTAGGAATGAAAAAATACATTTTCCTGAAAGTATTATGGTATTTGATGCTTTTATTGCATGTATAATAGCCTCCACCTAATAAAAGCTTTGTATTAGAGTTTATGACAATTAATCAAAAATGGTCTGTTTTGGGGTACAGCTACAAGAGTGTACTGTTGGCTGATTTTAATAGGAAGGCAACAATTTTACATCTGGTTACACCTAGTGGATCTTACATCGTGTTCTGAAAATGTCATTATGATATCTCAGATAAGAAATATTGTATAAGGATTTACATATGGGATCCACATTCCAGCAAAATCGCCAGCAGCAGGGAGTTTAAATTAATACCAGTAACCAGCAGTTAAAGGGTTAAAGGTAATGTGTGCAACTCCCTAACTGATATCTTTAAAACTTAAAATACTGCAGTGATTTAGTACCTGTATTGAAAGGTCAGATAATCAACTTTAGTAAAACTATTAATATGTTGATGGGAGAGTAATTTGGAGCACCATTTCATTGATAGAACTGGTGTTATGATGATTCAACTTCTGTAGAGGTGAGCAAAGGAAGGTGGTGTCCGCTCAAAAATCTTGTAGATCAGAAAGTGCAGAACCTCACTCACCACTCATGTCAGCACTAACTGGACAGTCAGGCTAGATTCTATTTGAATACTTTATTGAGTCAATTGTTTAAAATAGAAAACATAGGAGTTAACTGCACAGGTAATAAAAGAAGCCTAAGTCTTTTTTCCTACCTGTGTTACCTGTACAAGGTAACTTGCTTTGCTTGCTATTTTAAACAATGGACTCAATAAAGGATTTGAATAGAACCTAGCATGACTGTCCAGTTATTGCTGACGTTAGTGGGGAGTGAGGTTCTGAACTTTCTGGTGTTATGATGATGTCACAGCCTTCCCATCACGAACAGTGTGCAGAGAGGCTATTTTGACCATATACTACTCATGCTGATAAAGAATCCTTTTTCTCTACATCCTGATAATCTGTTTTTTAATGGCAGTTATTTTCGCTGTTATCTTGTTACCCTTCTGGATGTACTCCTTAATGTTGTTAAATTTTAATAAAAGTTGAATTGAAAAAAAAAAAAAAAAGAATCCTTTTTCAGTGGAATGCAATGCACTTGATGGTTTAGGGCAAGTGTGGGAATGACATCATCATCATCGTCATCTTCACTGTCATCATTGCTAAATACTGTAACATAACACTCACTTTAGACCATTCCTACCAAACTCTTCCTTGGGGGACAGTAATGTCAGAGGATCTCCTGTGTCTAGGAGTATTGGATGAAGCATTCTCACTGGGAGCCACTCCCTACGCTTTGTACAGACCCAGGTTTAGCAGTGTCCCCACAACCCTGGAGCCATGGCCCACCATTCCACCAAGGTTCTGCTAAAACTTTCTTGTACATGTCCCAGGAACTACTCTAACCATGTTACTCATGCCTCTTCAGGGAGACTGTAATGCCCCTTCTTCTCTGGCCTATGTGCTGCATGGACAAGGACCTTCCTTTCATGTCTTCATCTGATCCACCTGTATATTAAGGGTGTCTATTGTGTTCACCTTTCTCTGTTCTCGTTGCCTTCATTGTCCTGTCCTTCATCACCCCTTGGCTCTGGGGTATCTGAAGCCACCTTTGTTTGTCAAAAGATAGATTTTGATTGCATTTACACTGTACTATTACTATCCCCACATGGCAACTTGGGGTATGCCTTTAGCTCATTTACACTGTAATCTATATCTTTATTTGGTTGCATTAGCTTTAGTAGTTGTAGCTATACACTGTACTAGGTTTGTTCACATTCTCAGGACTCTGTTCCAGTGTACTGACATTGGAACTCAGGCTGCCTTTTTGAGAGGGTGGTGTGCTATGATCCTGGTGGTGGTGCTACCAAATGATGTAGTTAAGTAAATAAAAGTGATAGTCTTATCCCCCAGATTCCATCCAGTCCCTCCCCAATAAACAGCCCCAGGCCCCTCCCCCTGCAAGTTTCTACTCCTCTGGCTCAAAGTACAAAAATATGAAAAAAATCCTCCAACCGAGCACATCAATCCCTCCCGCCCCTTGTTGTCCAACTCCTGGTTCCTTTGACCCTGAAGTCAAGTAATCCAACATGGATTTTGAAGGATAGGATTGCCTAGTGGATTTTATTTTTATTTTATTTTATTTTATTGAAATCTAGGATTACAAATACCTTTGAGCAGGAACTGCTCATTTACAAAGGTTCCACGTCAAAGGAATGGGGGGTATACATACTGTACATACAAAAGTCAACACAATAATACATAGTTACACAATAACAAGAAGTAAGAGACTGAGGCTTAGGAAATTCCAGTAATTCAAAATGTGCCAAATGTTAGGTAGCATGACATACCAGCCAAGGGCAGTCTTGGAAATAAGCACTGCAGGTGAGAGGGAAGGGGGTATGCAGGCAGGAAGGCCATTGTCGGAGGGTAGAGGGTGAGGATAAGAGCTTTAAAGGGGAAGGAGAGGAGGGCTAGAAGTCAGGAAATGCCCTGGGGGAGGCAAGGGAGAGGGGGCAAGGGGGTAGGCAGGTAGAAGGGGGCAAGGCGGGGAGAGATAGCTGTCAAGACTGAAGTGGAGGGCAGTGAACGGTGGGCCCCGATTAGGCGAGGCAGTCACAACGACTAGTTGAAATGAGATGAAGTCGGAGTTGTCTCTTAAAAGGGCCAAGAGCAGCAGCAGTAAGAGTTTCTTTGTTGAGAGTATTGTACCACTGTGGTGCTCTGTGGGCAAAGGTCCTCTGGCCCATGTTAGTCCGGCATCTGGGGACAAGGAAGGTTAGTTGTTGTGAACTTCAAGTTCGCTGGATGCTGTGGTGGTCAATGAGGAGCTTTTCAATGCCCAGGGCATGACCCCGAGGAGGACTTTTTGGCTAAGAGGCAGGTTTGATACTGTATCCGGCTGATGAGAGGAAGCCATCCTGCCTGAGTGTACAGGTCCCAAGTGTGTGTAAGTCGATCAGCCCCAGTTAGCAGCCTGCATGCTTTGTTGAGTGCAACTATAATTCTGCGGAGGGCAGAGGCGGAGGCAGAGCCATAAATTGCTAGCCCGTAATCGATGATGGAGGTGACAGAGCTGTTGATAGCTAACTGGAGAGTGTCAGGAGTCATGCAGTGTTTGTGCCTGTAGAGCAGGCCTATACGGATGTTGGTGGCTTTGGTGACAGAATCTATGTGCCGATGGTAGGATAGTGAGCTGTCCAGTGTGACACCTAGGTATTTAAAATCAGGAATGTGTTCAGGTAAGGTCCCTGTTTGGTTTAGGATGGTTAGGTCACAGGATTTGTACTTGCTCCTGGCGTTGTAGAAGGTCATAACCTTTGTTTTGCTGTAGTTCATGACCAGTTTGTGTGACTTGAACCATTCTTCGATGCACATGAATTCAAGCTGTAATTGTTTCTCGAGGAGCTCTGCGTTTTGGTGGTTTTTGAACATGACTGCGTCATCGGCGTAGAGCAGTAATTTCTGGTGGCAGACACTGGGAAGGTCATTGAGGAAGAGGCTGAAGAGTAGTGGCCGGATGGACCCTGTGGGACCCCTGAAAGGACTGGCTTTTCTTCCGAAGTAACACTGGCAATCCTAACCCGCTGGACCCTCTCCCCAAGGTAGCTTGAAAACCAGAGCAGTGCTTCATTGGAGAGCCCAATGTTTGATAATTGCTTGAGTAGGAGTGGGTGGTTCACAGTATCAAAGGCTTTCGTAAGGTCGATGAATACTGCCCCTACACAGTTTCCTTGTTCAAGTGTGATATGGATGAAGCCTGTGAATTCTAATAGTGCAGTGGTGGTACTGTGCCCTTTTCGAAAACCATGTTCCTTAGGACACTGGATGTCATATTTTTCCAGGTACTTGACTAATTGGTCTGAGGTGATGCACTCCAGGGCCTTAGACAATGGAAGGAGGATGGAGATAGGTCTGTAGTTAGAGTCCCTCCCGACCCATACTCCTGTTACCGACCATTACTTTATTAGTCTATCTATGCAAGTGGTGATGTCAATGTCCAGTGTGCCCATTGCTGTGATTGTCCCTGGCTGAATTCCTTCCCCCTGAACTCCCCAGCCGCTCTTCTATCCTCCATGTTTCTAGTCCAGTCTAGAGATATTTCTCCGCTAGTAAAACAGTTGATTATGCAATCATCTATTTTACTGTGTGAGCAAACATGGGAGCACCATTCATAAGAATGTGGCTGGCCATGAAGGAGGGTGGGTTGTGTCGGTCGACTAGCCGTGCCTTGACACTGTTCATTTTATGAAACTTGGGTGCTATTGTGGGGAATTTTTTACATTTCAAAATGGCAAAATGGCAAGAGGAGACTGCAGCTGGCAGTGGAGGTGGTGGGGTTGTGCCAGTTGCCCATTGTGGGAGTATTTTTGTCGTTAATCATTTTAAAGCTTAAATTGTGGGTGCTGGGGAAAGAGGGTGGCTGTGGGCTTGCTGCAGAGGGTGAGGGAGACAGGGGTTGTTTTAGCGTGATTGGGCTGGGGAGGAGGAGGAGGAGGATTGGGGAGGTTGTTGTTTGTATACCCCTCCCACAGGTACAAACGACTACTGTATTTCTGAATATTCAGGGCCCCAAATACAAATATTCAGAATAGGATATTTGCCACCTAGTTATATCCTTTCTTTGGACTCTTGTATTACTCTGTACGGTACTTGTTACATTAATTTTACTATGTAACTCTTCTGGGTTGTACCTGAAAATAGGCATTGTAAATGTCTAGTGTGCTTACCTTTTCAATAAAAACTAAATAAATAAATTCTGTCTCTGAGGGTAGTCTGTTCCACAGGTTCTCAACCCTCTGGGAATGATACCTCCTATTGATACCCTTGAGTTTTGAGTTTATCACCTCTGTGCTTTAGGGTGTGTGTCCCTGCATCCTGCTTAAAGGACATCAGATTAAACATCTCCGCTGGTCCAGTCTTTTTAATATGCTTGCGTAGGCAGATGTGTAAGAGTACGCTCACACTCAGCCTCCTTTTCTCCAAGGTAAACATGATGAGGGCTACCAGCCTGCCTCGGCTTTTGTCTCCCATGCACCTGATAAGTTGGGTGACCCCGCATTGCACTCTCTCAACTACTTTAAGGCCCTTCTTGTATTAAAGACACACTGGAGATTGACACAGGGCCTTGGAAATGTAAAGTGGCAGGTTTTCTTCCCCTGAGCTGCCATTCATCATAATGTCATATCATTAAAAAAGAAGTTGTAAATCAAGGAATGAAGAGCAAACTTGCTATATTCCTAAAGATAAGAGCATTTGATATCTAGATCTATAATATTAACACCAGCTCCACTAAATGAGTTGAATCTTTAAAGGATGTAGATGAAAATGAAGCAGACATACAGAACAATAAGACCACCATATAGTTAATGAAAGATTATAGAAAAGAGAAATAGGAATGTAATGGTTTCAGCAGATGTGAGTTTAAGGATTATGTGTGACACCATGTGCAGAAGTGACCCAGTGAATAAGATTATATATTGCTCAGACAGGCACAGATTAAGCATATTAAAACAGAATAGAGAGGCTTCTAAAGCAGTTATCTGGCATGCTAATAGTAGTTATTCATTTGGGGACAAATGATGCCAACAGGAAAAGTAAAACTTGTATACAAGAAGATTTAAAAAAGCTTGAGGGTTAACTTAAAGAGAAGCAGAATTGAGTCATTTATAAAACAATCTGCCTGTAAGTGAGAGAGATAGAAAGATGGAGAGATTATTTCAAATTAAATTGGATAAACACGTGGCCTAGAATATGTTGTAGGCAAAAATGATTTAAATTCCTTAGAATATCCACATTTAACAAAAGAGGATGTACAATATATAAAATAATGGACTATAGTAAAATAAGGAAGGGACACATTTGATTGGGGATAGCGATAAAATAATTATAAGTACCTTTAAACTGGAAATAGTAAGATGTGGTGATCATTTTACATATGAATGTGCCAGCAGATAAAGGCCTTATGGTCTATCTAGTCTGCTTGAGTGTGCAGGTCCCACTTTGTTTACAGAGGGAACTGCCCCCCTTGCCATATCCCCTTCAATCTCTCTCAAATACCCTGTCCACCCTTCTCTCCTTTCCCACCTGCAACTTCCCCTCTCACCCTGTCCCAACCTCTCTTGAACCTGCCCACCATTTTTAGGGAATAACTCCTCCGGCAACTCATTCCATTAGGCTACCACCCTCTCAGTAAAAAAGTGCCTCCTCATCTCTCTCTCTCTTCTGAACTTCCCTTCCCCTCAGCAATAGGCTATTACCCCTAGTGGTCTTGTTCCCACTAAGGCTGAAGATGCCCTCAGTGCTCACCCTGTCTATACCTCTAAGATACTTGAAGGTCTCAGTCATATCCCCCCCCCATCCTCAAAAGAGTACATGTTGAGTCCCCTGAGCTTCTCCTTGTAGGTTTTGCCTCGCTGGCCCTGGGTCACATTGGCTGCCCTTCTCTGGACTGTCTCTGGCAAGTTGCTATCCTTGTTAATGTAAGGGCACAAATACTGCACACTGTGCTCTGTGTGCGGTCTCACTAGATACCTGTACAGTAGGAGAATGACCTCCTGCTTCCTGCTGGTAATTCCCCTGACTATGCACCCAGCATTCAGTTTGCTTTGGCCATAGCTTTCCTACAGTATGCCAAGTGTTTTGGGTCAATCACAATAGTTACACCTGGATCCTTTCTTCCTCTATCCTGGTTACTTGCACACCACCCAACCAATAATGGTCCCCAGTTTTATGCCCCAGGTACATCACTTTACACTTTTAGAGTTGAACCCAGTTGCCAAAGCCAGACTGCTTCTCTAGCCTAGCTAGGTCTTCCCTGAGTTCCTGTCACCCCTCCCATGTCCACTCTCCCCACAGAGCTTTGTGCTATCCGTGAAAAGGCAGATCTTCCCCTTGATCCCATCCATGATGTCACTTACGAATATGTTAACACCAGAACAAGCACACTGGTCACAGGTCTAGCTTCTAAGAATACCCCCCCGACGACTACCATCTTTTGAGCTGACTAGCCCCTGTGAGGTACAGAGTCAAGGATCTGCTGAAGTCCAGATACAGGACATCAACTGCTTGGCCCCTGTCCACTGTCCTGGTGACCCAGTCGAAGAAGTCAATTAGGTTTCTCTTGCAGGACCTGCCTGAAACAAACCCACACTGCCTCACATCCTGGAGCCCATTATCCTCCAGAAAGCACACCTATCTCTTTCAGGTTGGTCTCATCTCCATCAGCTTGCCTAATTTTGGTGTCAGGCTGGCAGGCCTGTAGTTTCCTAGTTCATCCTTTGGCCAACTATTATGGAAAGGCACCACGTGCAGTTCTCCAATCACAGGACACAATCCCTGACTCCAGAGAGGTATTAAACAGGCCTACTGGGGATCCACCAGAGCCTCCACCAGTTCCCTTAGGACCCTTGGGTGCATGTCATCTGGCCCTGGGGTTTATCTACCTTCAGAGCCCTTAGGCACTTAAGTACCCCATCAGCTTGAATGATGCTGTCTATGACTCCTCCCCCGTTCCCACCCCCTGTTCCTCTGTGATACTGGTCCGTCCTTCTCTCTAGTGAAGACGGAACAGAAGTACTTGTTAAGTGCCTCTGCTTTCTCTTCACTACCCTCTGCCAAACTACCCTTCTTTTTTTCAGTCTCTCTCACCCTGTATGATCCTCTTCTTCCTTACATATCTGAAAATGATCTTTTGTCCCATTTTTTTACCCCTATGCTATTTACCCTTCTTTAATTGCCTTTGCCACCCTAACCACTCTGCTCACCTCCCTTGATTTAGCAGAGTAATCCACCCTGTCCTCCTCCTTCTGAGAACATTTGTACTTCTGGAAGGCATCCCTCTTGTCACCTACCACTTTTACCACGTCCTTGCTGAACCAGCTGGACTTTTTGCCCATGGTTTTCTTATTTTTGATTTTGGCACACTCACTAGTGGCCTCAGTGATTCCCCTCTGTCATTATGGCCCATTTCTGTTCCACAGCTATTTCCCCTTCTGATCCCAGCAAGGTGTCCTAGAATTTATCCCATCATACCAAAATCTGTCCTTTAAAAGTCCAAAATCCTTGCCCTGGTCCTGACCACCCCCCACCCTGCCCATGTCCAGGTGGAACCACACTATGTGGTGGTTACTACCAGCAATATCTACTTTCACATCCTGAACATGCTCACAGTTGGACAGAATCAGGTCCAGTACAGCCCTCTCCCTAGTAGGTTCCACGGCACACTGGGCCAGGAAACCTCCCTAAAATGCATCCGGCAGGACTTGCTCCCTAATGCAGGAGGTAGCTGGGATTTTCCATTCTACCCTAGATAGACTGAAATCCCACATTATTACTACTTCCCTCTTGCTAGCCATTTCCATGATTTGAGACCCTAGTACCCTTTCCAATTCCTTGTCTTGGGAAGGTGGCCTGTAGACCACCCCATCCTCAGTTTCCTCCCTCTAGTGGATTGTACCTGTAGCCACAATGCTTCAGTCTTACCCTCTGCCTCTTCCTCTCTGGTACAAGTTGTCCCCTCTTTCATATATAGGTCCACTCCCCCCTTCCCATACCCCTATCCTTTCTATACAGTTTATACCAGGAAACTGCCTGGTCCCAGTCATGGTTGTGTGTGGCCCATGTCTCTGTGGTGGCCACTATGTCCACCTCTCCATTAGCCATGAGTTATTGCAGTTCTACCATCTTGTTTCCCAGGCTTCTATCATTCAGAGACATCACTATGCTCTGAGGCTCTGGACCTCCCTTACACCTGACCTGACCCCCCACCACCCCCTCCTCCCTCAGTAACCCCTCCCAGCCTCCACCCTTCTCATCTAGCTCTTCCCTGTGCTTTTTAGAAAACATTTTTGCTACAACAGCATTGTTGTAGTGACCATGGATAATTTAATTACTGTGTTACATACAGTAACACACAGACTGATTTTATGTGAATAAAGCTTATTTTCAAGAGGGCAGCAAATTAATAGTGAAATTGGTTGAAAAGAATACATGTAACTGGAGGGAAACAAATTGAGGAGATAGTTGTGCTGAAGAAATGGACATCATTGGAATTATTGAGATCCGGTGGGATTGTCTGTGTTTTATATAATCTGTGGAACACTGTTTATGTAAACTATGAATTTCTAATCTGTACTTTAATTAAAATGCTACAAACTACTTTCATAATTTTGAAACACATTGATCCCAATGGAATTCCATGGAATTGGGCAGTATATGTGAAATTTCTGAAACATCTGTAACAGCAAACATGTTCATTATGATTTCTTGAGTCAAATCAGGAACTGCTTGAAAGGTGATGCATCACCTTATAACAAAGGACTGTCACCATTTACCTGTTGAGAAAGTGCCACCACTGAACTGGCTATGCTGGTGCAATCAATAGCCGGTCCTGCAGTAGTAGTAGTTTTTTAGGGCACCTTACAATAAAGTACAAGAGTGAAATATAACACATAAATACAGAAATGAAAACTCTAGCAGTTTAACTGATAAAATAGTTAAAAACTCAGCTGGGATAATAACCAGTTAAGGGTATATGTCAGTACCCAAAAACCTGGTTAAAAAGATGAGTCTTTAGACCCTTCTGTTAAAGGCTTCCCACCAAGAGGTCCTCTCTGAGGACCCTCGGGGGATGAGTTCCAAAGCTGTGAGCCAGCCACCTGGAAGGCTAAATCACTCAAGGTTTTTAAGCCTGGCTCTTGGCATGGCTAAGAGGCCTACCTCAGTGGAGTGTAGAGTGTGAGGTGCATCAGGGCTAGGAGATCTGACATGTATTCAGGACCTAATCCATGTAGGGCCTTATAAATTAGCAAGTCAGCTTTAAAGAGACACACACCACTTAACGGCAACCAGTGTAGTTCAGACATTGAGATGCCAGTGAGTAGCCTGGCCATCACATTCTGTACTGCCTGCAGGCACTGTAGAGTACCTCAACCAATCCCAAGGTACAGAGCATTGCAGTAGTCGAGACAGGATGTCACAAATGAATGTACTAGTGTTGCCAGGTCACTAGGAGAGTTGGGAGTGGTGGAATAAGGGATCTAATCCTGCTGATGTTCCTCATATGGTAAAAGCTTCTCTGGACTAGTGCTGACACCTGAGTCTTAAGGGTCAGCCTCTCATCCTTAATGACTCCCAGATTTTTCGTCATTGTGGCAGCTATAAGCCTGGATGAACCAAGCCAACGTCCAGTCTCCTTCTCAGCAGCTGTCACTTCCTCCCCAAACAACCTGGATAGACTACCAGTATTTCAGTCTTACCAGGGTGAAGTCTTAGCCAGCTCAGTGTTATCCAGTCACGGATTTTGACCAAGCATTTATTGAGCACTTCCTTCACACCTTGCTCGCGCCGCTGCGGGGGGAGCAGGGTGGAGGGCTTGGGTGGGTGGGGGACACTAGACACCAGGGAGATGTTTGGGGGTTGTGCTGTGACATTCTGCCCACGATCGGGCTTTACGTCCACTGGACCACCAGGAGTTATTCGGGTTGGGGAGGGGTTACATTCTGCCCGCGATCGGGCACCGGGGGCCTAGCAGGTTCTGCCCGCGATCGGGCACTGGGGGCTACAGGTTCTGCCCACCATCGGGCTGTGGGAGATGTGTGGGGGGCGACATGTACGTGTTCTGCCCGCTGATCGGGCTGTGGGAGATGTGTGGGGAAGGGTTCTGGCGACGTGTACTGCCCGCGATCGGGCTGTGGGAGATGTGTGGGGGGGTTTCATGTAACTGTGATGCCCGCGATCGGGCTGGTGGGGGGGCACAGGGACCGAGTTGGGGGCCAGCCAGGGGTGGCAGCTGCTGTGTTGCGCCCTGCAATACAGCAGCTCACCTGTGGGTGGCCCTCAACTTGATCCTTTTTTTTTTGGCTCAAGGTTGTGCAGGCGCAGGTTGGGGGTTGCGCATGCACAACTCTGCACAACCCGACTGAATATCAGGTTGCGCAGGTTATGCATGGTTCCTCCCCCTCCTGTTGAGCATGCATTCATTTGCATTGCTCTTTTGGGCAACCTGTTGCCAGTGGAGCAACTGCCTCCTGCTGAATATCGCAGAATGGCACAATGTAGGACTTGCGCATGCGAAACCCTGTTGCGCATGGAGCAACCCTTTTGAATATCTGGGCCAATATGTTTTGCAACAGTTCCGGATGCTGCTGCTGTAGTACTTGGCTTAACTTTGTTATAAAAGCTATCTTTTAAACATTGCAACTTTTGATTTACTCATTTAAAACAGAAAGCAGCAAATAGCTGAAATTAGGTAATATCAGTTATTTTTTCTCATAATTCATGACGATGAATATATATAGCTGAGTACATAAATGGCTAATGTGCCTCTTTCTTTCACTAAGGAACTATGATGCAGCTGAAGCAGGAAAACTTTTAACATATAGGTGGGTGGGTGGGCCTGTTACGTATTAAGTTGCTGGCTTTAGCAAACAGAAGAAACCATAGATAAACCTAGTTGTATTCCTATCAATGTCACACAAGATAATTTCTCTCCCCCTTATATTGAACAGTTTTTCCTTTACATGTATTTTATTACTATCTTCGTTACTGGCAGCACAATAAAAAAATAGGGTTCGAGTTCTAAAAAGTTCTAAAAAAAGATTAGAACCCTAGAACTTTTTCAAAAGTTCTAGACTAGAACTAGAACCCAGAACTTCAGAGGGTTCTGACAACCCTACGTCCTATACTTGTCCATACAATGTATTTCCTAACCTTCTTACATGTTATAAATATAACCTCTTTAAAAATTTTACAATAGATTGTAGCTGAGCCTTTTCCTTTGTATTATACATCATCAGAAATTCTGATCAGGGGATGTGTGCCAGCCTGTCTCAGCCAATCAGAAGCCAGGATTGTCCCTACCATTTTATAAAACACTATACCAATGCTGACTGGACTAACAGACTACTTCCAAAGTGATTATTCTGGGGCTATATTTACCGACTTCGAAAAGGCTTTCGATCTTGTTGGGCACAGATCATTGCTGGGGAAACTATCTGAGATGGGCTTCCCAAATGAAGTAATAAACTGATTTGCCAGTTATCTCAATAAAGGGGCGCCAAGTGTAAAGCTTAAAGACGCTCATTCCTCCCCCAGTCAAGGTCATTGGCTCCCAGAACTGGTAAGTAATTAAATATTTTAACAAGGAGTGGAACAAAGGCAGCATTAGTACTGGACCCTAATTAAGAATAAAGAGGATTATTTCAAAACCATTACATGAAACAGTACAATGTAGGTATTAAAACAGTCTTCACACATGACCACACTTCCAACTGCAGTAAAAAAAAAAGAAGGAATATTATAGGTTTCCTTTAATAAAAACAAATATAAACTGGAGTTATTGGCTGATAGTATAAAATTATTGTACTTTGGGTTGAAAAAGTGACATCCGGTGACAATAATGCTCTCTGTCTGCAGCTTTGGGCATAATAACCAACTGACCGTCACTTTTTTACCATTAGGGCCACATATTTGCACCATACTGTAAGCCTCAACTCCAGTAAAAATATTTGTATAATCTATATACAGTATATCTAGATGGGATACACGACAACCTGACTCAAACTAGGCAATTTATCTGCATATGTGAGGGGACTACTGTATAACTAATGATGGATAAAGCCAGACGTGAGCTTTCTCCTCACAAAGGGAGATAAAGTGTGTTTTAGTCAAGCCATTGCATGTTTGCTTTATACTTAAGCAATAAGACACAATGGGGCATGGGTTGTATTGGGTTTATCACATGCCCCGGGGCATTGTGTGAGGCATGACACCACAGGTGGAGTGCCTGCATTCCTTGGGCGTGTGGTAAACCCTGCAGAACCCCCAAACTCAAGTGCCTTACTGCTTATATAAAATGGGATAGCATCATACTATTTAAAAAATTGACAAAAACTGTGTTTAAAATTTGGGTAAAATAGTTCATCTGCCACTTGGGGGTGGTATTTTATCAACTGTGCTGCAATAATCATTATTTGGTTCTTGGACAGCAGAAATTAATATTAATAAAAAGTTTTTTGTTTTTTTTTGTAAATGTGCCCATTGTTACCCATTTTACTCTACCGTGTGTTTGTAGGTAACTGCATTTACTATAGTATACTGTAGTAACATTTCCTTTCATGGTCAGTAGTATGCTGAGATGCTGACTTCTGGTTCTATTCTTGAAGTGAAAGAGGAAGTGGCGCTCAAGGGTTAGCGTCATGCAAGCAGCTGTCAAACTGTCACAATGACATACATTAAAAATTAAAAAGCAAGTAAACTGATTGCCATGAGAGTAGAGTTACTGCAACTTCATAGATGGGGTGGTAGAGTAAGTGGGTGGTTCTCTGTGTCAGGAGCAGGTAGAAATAGTCCATCTAGATGACACCATGGTACTTTCTTCAACACCATTACCACAGATCAAGGACCACTGCTGGATCCAGACAGGCGCTGAAGTGACCAGCTGGGTGGGTAGCCTGGAAGGATTGAATTGTCAGGCAGGCTGACAGGAGAGTACAACAATGAGGGACTGGCTGACAAAGGACCAACTAACAAAGAAACAGAAATGCCCTAAACTTGATGAGGAACAACATGCTGCAGGTATGTGTGAGTTCAACATGTGTGTGGTGGGGAGAAAATAATGGCTAACATTTAAAATTAAACATTCCATATGTATGCATATATATATATATATATATATATATATATATATATTATCGTAAGTCCATATTGGTAGAAAATTGTTTTTAGCCATGGGTTGTGCATCTTAAGGCCATGGCTAGAACCAAGTCTCAGACAATCAGGACCTTGGGATTCCCTAACCCATTTTATATATTAGTTTACTGGTTTTAGCCTAATCAGCTGAGTGTGTACATATTTAATAGTCTCTCTTGGTGATTAGCGTCTGGCTTCCGGGCATAGCAAGACTATTGTTATGTCACCAATACAGTGAAAGCTGCTCTTTGATTGGTTGTTAGGTTGAGGATAGTCATTGTAACATATTTATCTTCCAGATAAATGTTTATCAGAAGGCTAAACCGTGTGATAATTTTGGGATGCACAATAGCCTGACTAAATATACAGTATGCAATTTAACATCAGGCATGAGTTTTGAAAGTCCTGCCCCATAACAAGTGAGGATAAACTGCATATTCTGACTAAGGCCATTCTCTATTTAGTTTATATAGCAATAGTTGACTAGTTATGCCATCTATGTGAAGATTTAACTGTTTCTCTGATTTGATAAGTGCTGGCTTCAGTGCTGCATAAGGCTATGGTGGTGCCATAGGCATTGCGAAAGCTGCACTATGGTTGGTTCCATAGTCCACTCTGATTTACCCAACCTTCAAAATAGTAACCGTGACACACCCGACTTGCAAGATAACATGATATCGTGTAAGCTGGGTGCCCAGATTACTAATTTATCCTGTAAAACTTATTTCTACACCTGTTGTATAAACAGATTTATCAGGGCAACTGTATCACACCCTAAAGCTCTGCATACAACTTTGCTTGTCCGATCATACAAATCCCTAGACCTGACCCACCTCCTATTTGACCTAGCCCAGACAGACTGGTCTCCTATTTCCTCTGCCACCACAGTAAATGAAGCGCTGGACTATTTTCAAAACCTCTTTCGTAACTGTTGGAACAAGCTCGCTCCTTTCAAACGTACCCATGTACGTAGTAACCACCTCCTTTGGATCACACCAGAACTGATGGCATGTATGAGAGATTGCAACCAGGCTTGGAAGGCTCATAAAGTCTCTAAATCAAATGCTGACTGTGACAAATATCGAGCACTCAGAAACACCTGCTCCAACGCCATGAGGCTTGCAAAGTCCAAATATTTTAGATCCACGTTTGATGCCAACATTCACACTTTGTCTAAATTCTGGAAAGTTATTAACTCACTCTTCTCTCCCCACCTTGAAATCCCAAACTCCACTTGTTATGTCAATAATGTCCTTACATCTGGTCCCCCTCACAGCTGCCACTGAATTCAACTCTTACTTTACCTCTTGTGCTGCTGCTCTACTAGCTTCTCTTCCTCCTTCCTAACCAGATGCGTAAGTTCGCAACACCCCACCACCTAGCACCCTCCCTAGTGACCTCTTCTCCTTCTCTCCTGTCTCTCCCATGACACTCTAAATTCTCTCCTCACTCTCAACCCAGCTAAGGATTCCTCACCAGATGACCTTGACCCCAAACTTCTATTCCTCTCTGCTCATGCCATTTGTTCACCACTTTCTGCCTTATTAAACCTTTCTGTCTCACAAGCTTCTGTCCTGGACCCTTGGAAGCATGCTGTTGTTCTACCACTACGCAAGGGTTGTGACTCTTCTATGCTTGGGAACTACTGGTCAATCTCTCTCTCTCTTACCTGTTCTCACTAAGCTTCAGGAGCACCTGGTCCTCTCCCAACTCTCCTCCTATCTCTCTGTATAGACAGTGGTCTAGTGAGATCTGCAATCTTCGTTGACCTTGCAAAGGCCTTTGACACTGTCTCCCAACCCCTGCTCCTTGATAATCTGCGATCTGCTGGCCTGTCTGATTGAGCCACTAACTGGTTTAGCTCCTACCTAACAGGTCAAACACAGTCAGTCAAAACTGCTGATTCCACCTCCCCTCCCATGACAGATTGATGCTGGTGTCCCCCAAGGCTCCGTCCTTGGCCCCTTTCTATTCTCCATATTCCTTAATGACCTCCTGTCACTGTGCATATCCTCCTCCATCCATATGTATGCTAACAATACTGTCCTTTTCTACTCTGGCCAATCATCAGCTGATGTCACTTCCACACTTCAGCTTGACTTCAAGAAAGTTCAGCAATGGTTAAGCTCCCATCAGCTTTTCCTCAATGCCAAAAAAACAGTCTCCATGACTTTGGCACTAGGCAGAGACTCTCTAAGCTAACTAAATTGTCCACCTTCCACACCCTTGATGGCTCTACTCTGGAGGACACCTCCTCCTTTAGGTATCTCGGGGTCTAGCTAGACCAGCACCTCAGCTTCGCTGGATACATTGACTCCATCCTGAAAAAGCTGTGCCCCTAACTGGGCACTCTTTACATGACCTGAAGCTGCCTACCTCTACAGGCCAGGTGGGAGACTATCCAGAAAATGATACTACCCATCTTCGACTATTGTGATGTAGTCTACAGTGCCGCACCGAAGTCATCCCTAGCCAGATTGGACACTCTTTTCAATGCTTTCTGTTATTTCGCTCTGGATGCCCCTTCCTCTACCCACTACTGTGATCTTTATCATCTTTAGCTTTTCCTTCCCTAGAAAACTGATGACTAGCCCACTGCATAAAATTCCTCTCCAAATTCTGGTTCGAGTCACTTCAGTCTTACCTCGCCTCCTCACTGCCCCCCACCCTCCTGCCCCTCTCTCCGTCATATCCAGTGACTCCCGCACCCTAGCTGTACCATGGCACTCCACCTCTATAGGCCAATCATCATTCACTTATATGTTCCCTAAGCTCTGGAACTCAATGCCTCATCAAATCAGGCACTCCTCCACCTCGTGGTCCATCTCATCTTCCCTCCTCAACTTCTTCTCTACACCCTGCAACTGCTCCTAATTTTCCCCCCTGCTTCTCCCTCCTTCTAATTTCCCCTCCATCTACCCCATCTTTCTAGCCTAGCACTTAACGTGAGGTAAACCTATGTACTTAAAATTGCACTTCCTTGCCCGCAGTGTATGTATAAAATTGCCAGTACAGTTAATCCTACTGTTAATTTGCCTGCATTGTATGTATTAAGTCTGCATTGTTGTCAATTGCTCCTCCTGCCTCTATCCCAAAGACGATCTATTGCTACCAACTGATGTATTATTTTTTCTATTTTCCTGTTGCTTCCCTGTTCTACAGTTACCATTGAAAATGTTGCCACTGTGTGTTGCATATATACTGTTCTACAGTACTCCATGGAAATTGTACTTTTGTTTACTATGCTCCCACGTTCCCCTTCCTCCAGGACACTCCGTGAGACGAGCAGTTTTATATTGTTCAGTGTGCCTTTCCTGGTGAAACTTTTCAATAAATAAATAAATCACCAATGGTATTGTATAAACAAATGAACAACCCTGGCATGAATGTGCCATTTTGAAACTGAAGTCTATGATTGAGGGGGAAGTGGATCTCTCCTACTGTGGTAAACTTTTCAGAAATTGGTAATCCAGGTGAAAGTAGGGACCTACTTTAACATATGTATATTGTTTTGCTGTAGCTTTTTTAACTTTAATCCAGGCTTAGAGTCATTAAAATGTTATGCTTTGGCTACCTTTCTTATCCCTTCTTTCTAGTTGTAGCTCAAGTCAAGCAAGTTAAATTTCAGATATAGCAAAGTGTAGTATTTTGCTGATATGGGGTTACTGCAAAATAGCATTAGTCTTATATTGGATAAAATCTCAAACAAAATAACAAAGTTAATAAAGGTAAGAGCTAAAATATATGTTTAGAATATATTACAGGCACATTCTGGTAGAATTGTTTTTCTTTGGGGGTACTCTGGACTTGATTGTAAGGTTGTATATGGCCATCTACCAGTAGCACCCCTTTACAGTGTAAGATTTGTTATTGAATTTGTTTCTTGGATATGTATAGTACAGTATATCTGGGTAACCTTTCAGGGAGGGAACAAGTCTTATCCTTCACAGGAGTGCTGCTTGTAGGTGGCCATGTACACATTTACACTTCAGCACTTCCTCTTTCCTCCAAAAGAAGCCATCAAAAAGGGCATCCAGTTCACTCCACTGCCTCACAGACTCCATTCTTGATGGCATGGACAAGGGCCATATCACCTCTGCTATTTTTGTCGACCTGGCCTAGGCTTTCAACACAGTCTCCCATTCTCTCCTACTAGACAAGCTCTCTATTGCAGAGCTCTCTACCATGGCCACCAGCTGGTTCCACTCCTACCTGGTAGGCCGATCCCAATCTGTTAGAATCGGATGCTCCACCTCTTCCTCCCTTCCAGTTACCACAGGAGTCCCCCAAGACTCAGTCCTTAGGCCGCTCCTATTCTCCATCTTCCTAAATTACCTGCCCACCGCCTGCCCACACACATCCATACACATGTATGCGGACAACATGGTTCTGTAGGCATCAGGCCCTTCGACCACTGATGTAGCGACCAGGTTACAGCAGGACTTTAATGATGTCCAGCTCTGGTTTTGCACAAACCAGCTGTTTCTCAACACCAAGAAGACAGTCTCCATGAGCTTTGGCATGAGGCAGAGACTGTCTCGGCTCCCCACCACCCCCTGCTTCCACACCCTGGATGGGACCACTCAGGAGGCTAGCCCCTCCTTTAGATATCTTGGGGTCTGGCTGGACCAGCACCTCGACTTTTCTGTACATGTTGATGCCATCCACAAAAAGCTCCACCCGAAAATGGCTGCCCTCTACTGCAATTGTGGATGCATCCCACTGCCAGCCTGCCACGCACTTGTACAGAAAACGTTTCTTCCTATTTTTGACTATAGGGATGTAGTCTACAGTGCCACTCCTAAGTCCATCCTAGCCAGACTGGACCCCCTTTTCCACTGTTTCTACCGTTTCACCCTTGATTGCCCACCCTCCTCTCACCACTGCGTACTCTATCAGACTCTCAATCTTCCCTTGATCCAGGACCACTGACAGTCTCTCTGCACCAAGCTCATGGCCAAGTACTGGTCCCAGTCCTTGCCCCCGTATCTCACCTCTGTGTTAGCTGCCCCTACCCCTGTATACTCCCTCAGGAATTCAGACACCTGCCTTCTAGCCATACTGCGCATGTCCTCTTCAGCTGGCCAAGTAGCATTCAGAGATCGCATGTCTAAATTATGGAACTCCCTCCCTGCAAGCATCCAGCAAACACACCCATCCCAGCACCTCAGCTACCTCATCAATGCGCAGTTCTCCTCAACCTGTGTATGTGGCTAAGATGTGTCTGCCAATGAACTAATGGCTCAGTCCACTATCTTCTAACTGGTATTGACCTTGATTTTTGATGTTTTGTTTGCCTTGCAATTGCTGCCGTGCCTCATGTGTTGATATGTAATTATTTGTTATGCTTCTTATAACACTTACCTCTGTATGTTCATGTTGCACTATTGTACTTTGTATATATTGTATGTATGTTTTCTCTCTGTTCCCCTCCCCCAGGATGCACCTGGAATTGAGCAGTACTCTGCTCAGTGTGCCCTCCTGGTAAAACTTTAAAATAAATAAATAAAAACTTCTTCTTACCCTTATGTCTAATTTGTACCTTTGTTACGAATAGCTGGCTTTGTTCCAGATTTTAACTGAATCATTTTTAAGCTTGGTGGCTACTTCACAGTAACCTCCTAAATCTGCAAATCCTACACTAACTTATTTTTTAAATTTAGCTTGCTTATACCAAGCTGCAACAAGAAAAAGTTAAGAATGCACTTCTACAAAATAGCATGATGTAATAATTTTGTTTTATTTACTTTGTGAACTTTAATAGAAGTTAAAACCAAGCTACATAAAGCGATATACCTACCTCAGTAGACCCAGCATTTTTACACACTCCCTGCCAAGGCATGTTGCATGATATGACCTACTATAAAACCCATAACACAGAGGATAGTGTATGAGTACTCATACACAACAAGGATATTTTTCACTTGAGAGGTTTCTGTGGTAACAGAAGACCTTGAGAGCGCAGCACAAGCGGTCTTGTTACCACAGAAACCTTGAGAGTGAACAATATCTGTTTTGAGTATGAGCGTTCATACACTAGCTTTTCTAGTGTATGGGCACTCATAAATTAATGTTGGTGTCCTTACTTTTGCGTTTGTTCATCACTGCTCACTTCCCCGGCCAGTTCTCATCACTGCGGTCATTTCCTGAAGAGTCGAGGTCACCGGAATGCACGTGCACAAATGTGTTCCATGTTGTGTTGCAGTAGCTACGTAGCTCGTGCAGCACAATAAACACTGTCACATAGCTACAGCAGCACAACAACACTGTACTAGGCATGGATTTCCATGCAGAGCAGCGTTCTATCATACCCTTCAAAATAAACTTAAAAAGCCTCTGACACTTCTGGGAAGACTGAAATTAAACATAATTTTATTTGTATTTCCCATATTTGTCTTACCCATATTTTCTATTACTCAGGAAATTTGCATAGAAACATATCCTTGTCCTTTGAACTTAATCTGTTTCTACTGCTTATTTAACCATAATGTCATAAGCTACAACTTTTGACATCATCATTTTCATGGCAACCACTTATGATTCATAATTACAGGGTTATGACACCATGTGCAGACAGATGGCAGGAGTAATTTAAGTCTGAAGGACAAGAATCCTATTTCTAAGCAGCTGCCCAAAATAATATTTGCCTGTTTGTTTATTATTTGTTAACATAGTAAGTACACTGGTGCAAAAGCTCCTTTTAATGGTATGGCCTGGGACCATAGAGGATAATCAGAACATAATCATATTAATACAGTAAGTATAAATAGGCAAAATACAATGACACAAATTTCAAACTATTGCTTTATAAATAAAAAATTATACGTAAACAGTTACAGTTACATTTTTAGTGTTCCTTTAAGTAAGCTTTTAAAGGAGCAGTAAAACCTTTCTGTTTGGTGTTCTACATTACGTGTGATGGTAGTTCATTTCAGGCTTTTGAGGCACTGTTATAAGTAAAGGATTATCGTCTAGCAACAGTGTGGTATGAGGCTCTAACATTCGTTACTAGTGCATATATCCAAATCATTAAACAGAGAAAAAGGAGAGTGCTTTAATCAACTTTACTCATAAGACTGAGCTGGATTAGTTTAGAATTTAACCCATATAAGAGCCAGTCCAGCTTATTCAAAATAACACAAAGATGATTAAGTTCAAACGACAAGGACCTGTTTTCCACACAAATTTCCTGAGTAATAGAAAATAAGGGCACAACAAATATGAGAAATACAAATAAAATAATGTTTAATTTCAGTCTTTCCAGAACTGTGATGGTTCATAATAAATGGCTTAAGATAATGGGAGATAGACTACAACATATGGCTTAATAAACTGGCACAGTGTTACAAGTTTAACATTTTCACAGAGCGTAAGACTAAAACATGGAGAAAAGAAATGACAAACGTTGTGCACAGTGAGTTGCACAAGTTATAAAATGGAGATCAAAATCTGTGTAACTTAAGACAGTTGCATATGTACGGGAAACAGGAGCAAGTATGGAGATTTAGCAGGCGATTCTTTCTTGTGTGAGCAAAAACGTTTGGAGAGGGGGACTGGGACGGGAGCAGGTATGGCATTCCAGAGTGAGGCAGCTTGGTAGCTGAAAGTTTTCCGTCTCCCTGTTCACATGAATGGGAGAAGGTGGCTTTGTGCAGTCTGTACTCTGGTGTCTGCTGTGAGAAGCCTTGAATAAGATTAAGGTGCCCTAATTTTTGGTGACTGGTCTTTACGGTGCTGCTCAAGTGACTGTCAAAGGTAAGAAAATGATTAGTTACGTAAGAACTTACTGTAACAGTAGATCTTCAAGGAGATCTCAGTCATTAGGTTACACCATAGGAACCTTTGCTGTCAGTGAAGGGAAATCCATACAGAAGATTTTCAGCAGTATAACCAGGGCCGCCCATGCAGTTGATGTCCGTTGATGTCATCAACCCAATATAGACGTAGGTGGCCCCATGACCTCCTTAGTTCTTTTCCCCAGAGAAGAAGGGAAGCAAGGCTCTTCCCTGGGGAACTGAGGAGAGGAAGAGGTACCCAGACCTAAGTAAGAAGCTGAATACATCAGATAGCCAGTTCCTAGACAAGAGCCCCAAGAAGGGTGATGATGGGAGAGAAATCATACCTGATGACTGAGATCCCTTCGAAGATCTACTGATATGGTAAGTTCTTATGTAACTGTTCTTTCTTCTTCAGGGGTATCTCAGTCATCAGGTTGCACCATAGGAATGAGTACCAAGCAGTGACAAGTGTAAGCAGACAGTCTGGGAGGCTGGTTCTCCATTAATTTAAGACAGGCATCCTTGTAACACAGCCCTGCCAAATCCTGCAAATCTTGAGGCAATATCCAGGCTTTAATGCTTGGCGAAAGTGTGGAATGTATTCCAGGTGGCAGCCACACAAATGTCAGCATCTGAGACACCTTTGAAACAAACCACCGAGGTAGCCATGCCTCTGGTGGAATGAGCTTTGACAGCACAAGGCAATTCTTTGCCATACTTGTAGCAGAACACAATGCAATTTGCCAACCATTTGGATACACATTACTTAGAAACTGAAGCACCCTCTCTACCTGGGGTGATGGAAACAAACAACTGCTTTGACTTTCTGGACTCCTTAGTCTGAAGCAGATAGTATTTCAAAGTTCTGCACACATCTAACATATGGAGCAGTGCTTCCCTTGGATTGGCACACTCGGGAAAATAAACAGGAAGGTGGACAGACTGACTGAGTGCGAACTCAGAAACAACCTTAGGCAAAAACGTAGGGTTTGTGTGCAAAGACACCCTATCTTTGTGAAAAAAGGCCCCTCACACCAGAGGGCCTGAAGCTCTGAGATTCTTTGAGTGGAAGTAATTTTCGCACTTTCCAAGAGAGAACTTACAAATCGCAAGTCGCGATTGGCTCAAAAGAAGACAGGGCCAACTTCTCCAAAACAAAATTCAAGTCCCAAGCCAGGACAGGGGAATGGATTGGAGGTTTCAGATGCAGGATGCCCTAAGAAAGGCAAGGGAGACATCCAGCTGAGCAATTGTTTAGTCACCCATAGGCTCATGAAAAGCAGAAATAGCCGAAAGGTGGACCTTGAGGGAGGAATACTGAAGGCCTGAGTCAGACAAAGAGATCAGGTAGTCCAGGATATGATTCACCGAACAGGTGAAAGGGTCCAGGGCATGTTTGGCAGCCCAGACTTCAAACCACTTCTACTTCATGGCATATGTGGCTTGAGTGGAAGGCTTCTGAACGGACACCAGGATGTCCACTACCTTGTTAGAGACCCTGAACCTTGTGATGGCTACATTCTCAGGAGCCAGGCATGCAGATGAGAGGATCTGAGGTTGGGATGGACCACGGTCCCCTGATTCTGGGTCACTAGATTCCTGCAAAGAGGAAGAGGGACCGTAGATTCCTCTGCTAGCTGCTGAAGCAGAGGGAACCATATCTGGTGAGGCCAGAACACAGCCACCAGACTCATGCTGGCCCCCTCCATCTGTGACTTGATTAGCACCCTCTGGATCAGAGGAAACTGAGGGAATGCATACAGAAACCTCCCACTCCAAGAGATAGACAACATATCTTCCCAGAAAACTCCAGGTCCTGGATCTAGCTAGCAGAAATTGGGCAGTTTTGCATTGAATGTGGACACAAAAAGGTCCAAATCTGGATGACCCCATCTGTCAAACAAATGTTCTGCAATGGATGAGAGAAGCTCCCATTCATGCATGATGGACTGAGTCCTGCTGAGACCATCTGCCAGGGTGTTTGGGACACCTGACACATGGACCACAAAGAGTGTCAGACTGTGATCCAGCGCCCAGTACCACACTCTCATGGCCTCCCGGCAAAGGGGGCACAAGTGAGTCCCTCCTGCTTGTTGATGTAGTGTACTACTGTCAAATTGTTGAACTGTACCAGCAACTGGCGTGGAGCAACATGCTCCTGAAAGGCCTGCATGGTGTAGAGCACTGCTCTCATCTCCAGGACATCAATATGTAGGGGAGGCTCCCCACTGAGTCCAGGAGCCCAGGGTTTGGAAGGGGTCCAGGTGTGCCCCCCAGCCCAGACTGGAAGCATCTGTGGTTAAGATCTGATGTGGGGAAGAAATCTGGAGGAAACACCTTCAAGCAGATTCAAGGGTTCATCCACCACTGCAGCACCTTGCGTACTGGAGAAGAGACCAGGACTGGTTGGTCCAACTTGCCCATGCGTTGGTCCCATTGTATCCGGAGGGTCCACTAAAGGGTACGCATTTGAAGCCTGGCCAGTAGAACAGTGGGAATGGCCGCTGCCATTAGGCCCAACAATCTGAGGTACACTCTGGTAGGAATGTGCCGACTCTGAGTGACTTCCTGAACTTGGGCAATGAGGCACTCCACCCTGTTTTGGGTCAGGAAGGTCCTTTCTCCTGTGCCGAATCCAGAATCTCCCCTATATACTGCAGCCTTTGGGATGGTACCAGAACAGACTTGGGCAGGTTGACAGTAATGTCCAGGGAGTGAAAGAGCTGAAGCGTGCACTCCAGAGTCAGTAAAAGCTGTTCCCTGGATGGGGCCTTGAGAAGCCAATCATCCAGGTAAGGGAAGACATGCAGTCCCTCTCTTCTGAGAGCTGCTGTAACTGCTGCCAAGCACTTAGTGAAGACTCACGGTGCAGAGGATAAGCCAAAGGGCAGCACTTTGAACTGATAATGCTCGCCCTGAAAAGCAAAACAAAGAAACTTCCTGTGTGGAGGAAAGACCAACATGTGCAGGTAGGCATCCTGCATGTTCAGTGAACAGAGCCAGTCCCCAATTTTGAGGAGGGGCATTAGGCCTGACAAAGTTACCATCCAGAACTTTTTGTATTGGACAAACAGATTAAGTTCCTTTAGGTCTAAGATGGGCCTCAGATCTCCGGTCTTTTTGGGGACCAGGAAAATAAACTCTGGTTTCTCTGGTGCCTAGGCACTGACTCAATGGCCTGCTTGCATAGAAGAGACTGTACTTCATCCAGAAGAACAGACAAGTGAGCCGGGGGGAATTGGAAGGGGGAGTCTGGAGGCTGCTGTATGAGCTCCAAGGTGTAATCCTTTTCTATTTTCTGCAGAATCCATGCATCTGAAGTTATGGTTCTCCATTGATTCAGATGGAGGGAGAACCGACTACCGCTTTCTGGGTCTGAACCAGAGGAGGGGAGTCAGGCAAGAAGTAAAGTGTGGAGCAGCCACAGAGGCTGGTCCTCCAGTTCTGGGGCACTTGGTCACTGCTCCAGTACCGGAGGGGGTGGGCAAGAAAGCCTGAGCTCTACATTTTCCCTGGATATAGGAAGCTGATCCAGGCCTACTGGTCTGCTTACGAAAAGTATGCCACCCTCTGCCCCTCAGCTGAGTGTGGTAGAGGGAATGTATCGATTTGATGGCCGTGCCCGAGGCCTGCAGATCATTTATGAGGTTCTGCACATCGGGGCTGAACAGCATAGCGCCACTGAAAGAAGCACACGCACTTTGTGCTGTATGTCAGCAGCAAATACAGAAACTCTGAGCCAGGAGTGCCTACAGAGGCATATGCCAGTGGCAGCTGCTCTGGCAATGTTATCAGTCACATCATACAGTGCTCTGAGGAGATGTTTACTAACATTCTCATTGCCTGCAAACACTGAAGCAATTCCTGCTTTTATGAGGCATGAGAAAGGGCCTGAGCCATAGCCTTGCTCTTCTTCCAGTTGGCATTTTGGTATCTGACCATGTGTGACAGATAGTTTGCAATCCTCAGGCCTAGGGTGGAGGAGGCATAACCCCTTTCCCAAGAGATCTATCCTCAGAGATTCCTTGTCTGGAGGAAGGGAACTAAGGTGTTTAGGCACCTTAGATCTGTCATGAGCTGCCTTAATGACCACTAAATCAGTTTTGGCCTGGGTAGCAAAATAAGGGAGACCCTGAGGGGTGTGATAAAGTTTGTCCACCCTACGTGGCATAGCTGGCACCATGTCTGGTCCATGCCGGGCTGCTGTGACTGCATTCTTTAATGCTGGGAGCATTGAAGGAATGATCTTTGGGGGAGATTCTGGAATCTCAAGGAAGTCCACCAGATTCTTTCCTGGTGACATCCTCTTCCTCAGTGTGAAAGCCCATGGCAGAGGACAGCTGCTTCATCACATTAAAAAATGTGGGGTCCACAGGGGGGGACCTGAGAGTATGCTTCACAGAGTCCTCACTGACAGAGGAGGCAGTGGACTTGTCAGAAGGAAGGATCTCTTCCTCTTCATCATTAGGAAGAATGAGATCAGGGTGATACTCCTCTTTGATGGCAACCTCTTATATCTCTAGGTCTGGCATCAGATTCGCTGGCGGTGGCCCATGGGGAGACTTCTGGGGTTGAGGAACAGGTATCGATGATGAAGCAGCCATCAACGGCTTCAGCATAGTGAGTCTGCTCAAGGTACCTAGCTGCTGAATAAGTACATTAGTGAACTTGATCAGTACTTCGTTCAGGTCAATAGTGGACATTGATGGAGAGGGTTACATGGTACAGGTGTCGACGACCCACCTGCCATGTCCTGGGAACCCAACGAGCCTGTAGCCCTGGTTGGAAAAGGGGCAGGCCTCAATGGGAGAGTTATCGATGATGAACCAGTCGTTGACGACAGAGGGGCCAACCACCTGGAGGGCAACGGTCAGGTGCACTGTGAATTGGGCTGAGGTGCTGTTGGTATGGTCTGGTAGGCACAGAGACCCGGACAAGCAGCAGTTCTCTTTGTTAGAGCAGCTGCATCCGACATAGAGTCCCCAGAAGGAGAGGCGGATGGGGAGCAAGATCAATGCCAGGGGGAGCGGTTGCAATCTCGGTCTTTTTTGTGACTTTTCCCTGAGGATGTGTCACAAGCCTTGGAGTCCCTGGGAGCTCGGAGATCCAGTTGGCGACTGAGAGGCCAGGACCCTGGAGGACCCCCCCTGGAGCTGGCTACCTGTTGTTCCAGCAGAAACTTCTCAAGAGCCTTTTTGCATCACCGCAGGGTGGTTTGATTAAACTCCTGACAGAGCTCACAGTCTGAGACTTCGTGGTCAGGCCCAAGACAGCAGACACAAACAGAATATTTGTCTGTAGAGGCAGCCTTCTTTATACAGTGGCAGTGAAGGAAAAGAGAAGAGGATGGATTAACTCTTGACATAAACAAAACAAGAAATCTCTTGAAAAGTTTTTTTTTTTACAAGGTAAGTAAAAAAAGATGTAGGCTGAAAAAAGGCACAAATACTGTGATGGAGCTTCCGTGGAGACCCAGGCAAGCGAGTCAATAGCAAGAAAGAACTGAGGAGGGAATGGGCCACCTACACCTATACAGGGTTGGTGACACTGACGGGCGTCAACGGCGTCGGCGGACCCAGTTGTACTGCTGAAAATTGTCCATGTGGATTCCCCTTCTCTGACGGCAAAGGTTCCTTTGATGTAACCTGATGACTGAGGTACTCCCAAAAAAGATTGAGAATTACACCAGATACTTGAAATCAACTATTTTGAGCTTGGTACTATCCAGGATTGAGATGTTGAGGTCTTGGAGTTGCACTTAAATTTGTGGGCAGAGCCAAGAAACAAAGTTTTAGTCTTGAGCATGTTCAGGACCAACTTTTCTTTAAGAAACCCACATTGAAGACAGTGGAACTTCAGCTAAAGGGTATTATTGGTTTTGGTTGTATTTCCCCATGTACAAAGACAACAGCATCATCTACGTAGAACAGGTGCTAGACAGATTGTTTATGAAGAGTATGAAAAGGAGGGGTCCAAGCATAAAGTTCTGTGGAATGCCACAGGTGATGGTATTGGTACTCGAGAGTACTCAGCCAAGCTTAAATGCTTTGAACCTGTTTTGCCGGTAGCTCGAGAACCACTGCACTGCTGCTGGCCTTACCCCCAGAGCACCAAGTCTTTGTAAAAGCAGGCTGTGGTCTACCAGGTCAAAAGCTTTGGTCAGGTCTCTGCACACGGCACCCATCACTACCCCTTTATCCATGGATTGGTGCACAGAGTCCATGAAGCTGGCCAATGAAGTACAGGTCCCATGGCTTTTGTTGTTCCTCACAGAGGAGACTGTGCTGGTCTAGGTATGCAGTGAGCTGGTTATGAACAATTCTCTCTTGTACCTTAGCCAGGACTGAGAGGATAGACATGGGCCTATAGTTAACAATTCAAAGTAAAGTGAGCACCAAGAGTAGTGGTGCTATATGGGTCTATAGTTGTCTAGTACAGTGTTCCTGACCATTTTGAAAAAGGGCACTACCGCAGCCAACTTCCAAATGTCAGGGATTGTTTTTTTCTCCAGAGGTTAACATTTTTGGCAATTGGGTAGGAAATTTGTGGTACAGCTAACTTGAGGAATTTGGGAGGCAGACCATCACTGTCAGCAGATTTATCGGTATGTATGTGGGCCAGCAGTTTCTGTACTTCCTTAGCTGTAAATCTTTCTAGGTAGAAATGAAGAAAGTGTGTATCTGGGCCTTAATTGAATGAAACAATTTTGGGCTCCCCATTGGTGGTAGGATGGTTGAAATTTTCTAGACTGCAGAAGTGGTTGTTAAATAAATCTGCCACCATCTTCAGATCGGTGTATTTTGTGCCATTAACTTTGACGGTCGGAGGGGGTCTTGGCAGTTCTAGGATTTAGTATGCTATTTAAGCCCCACATTTTCTGGCATCACCTAGGCTTCCTCCTTACTGTGATTTAAAGTATGAACTCTTAACTAGGTTGAGTTCTTATTTGCATTTGCTTTTTAGATATCTGAAGGCTTCCCATTCTGATTGGGAGTGCTATTTTCTGTATAGTTCCCAAGCTGAGTCTGTATCCTTCATTAATTTGAAAAGGTCACTATTTAGCCAATTTGAATTCAGATTTTTTATTCTGTGCCTAGTCAGTGGGGCATGTTTGTCAAGCAGTTTTGGGAATTCTGCGATGAAGAAATCTAGGGCACAGCTGATATCGGGGACTGCATCCATGAAGGACCAATCTGTTGATGCAAGGTTGGCTTGAAATGCTTGGGGTTAAGACCTTTGCAGTTGCAGTAGGAGACTTCCTGAGGGAACTGGTTATGCACAGCACTGTTGTGCCACAGGTAACAGATGGCAGAGTGATCACTGACAGAGTCTGGCAGATGTCCGGACAGTCTGATCCTGGATGTATTACTGACAAGGACCCAGTCAATGAGGGAATGATTCCCTATTTTCGTGTTCAGCCTAATGGGGACAGTAAGGACATGCTGTTTGAGCTCATGCTGTGTCAGCACATCCCTGTATGCCATAGTATTAGATAGCTAATTCAGGTTAAAATCACCCAGGACAAATAGTTCAGTATGACCAGGGGTGGATGCCACTGCTGCCATGTCTTTAAGGCTTTCAATGACTGTTTTGGGCAGGTTGTATACATAATAAACATTCAATTTTCTTATGCCTAGATTTAGCTGTAGCATTAGCCATTCACATTCTGTCGCAGGTACATAACTGGAGAAAGGATCTCGGCATCCAGGTCAGATTTGACACAGAACAGGACACCTTCACCCTTTTTAAGCAGTCTGTCTTTACAGTGGGTGACGTCATTTGGTAACACAAACTCTAAGTTAAGGATGCTAGGCTTTAACCAGGTTTCTGAGATGGCTAACACATGCGGTTTATGCACTGAGACAAAGGCCTTGAGCTCAGCCACCTAAGGGACTAAGCTACGCACATTAAGGTGCATTACTTGAAGGCCCCTTGGGCCATGCCAGATGTTGTTGCCAGTCAGAGGTATGTCGACTTAAGGGCTGGGGTTGATTTTGATATCACCAGTAATGCCTAGGCTATTGTAATGGTACATTTTAAATTTACAATAAAAAAATTTAACCCAAAACATGTTTTTTTTTTTTTACCATTTGTTAAATTTGGATCCATTTTATAATTGAAATAAGACACTCCAGGGCGTATGTTGTTGTTGGATAACGGCACTTTTCATGTGGTTGATGGCACTTGAGATGCCTTGTGCATCACTATGCACTTGAATCATACTATTATACCAAAACAATGAACCTACTGTCATGTCTTATTGCTTAAATAAAAACAGAACTGACAAAGGATCAACTGAAAACTTTATTGTAGATCCCAATAGAGCTTCCTGGCTGCAAATTTATATGAAACGTAGACAGCAGATGTCTACTTGCATCCCCACCAGCTACCTTACTGTACAGCAATATACAGTTTTCACAAATGAAGTGCAAAACAGAACTTAAACAGTGTTTCAAATGAGCTGCAATCTTTAAAAATTATCAAATAAAAAAACCCTACTCAAATGCTCCCACTAAACAGTTTTTATTAAGTTCATTCCGTAACAAAATTAAGGTAAAATTGGGAGTTTATTATTTAGTGAAAAAACAGAAGTATCAGGTAAAAATAATCTACACATATCGAGCAACATATGACCAGTCATCTCTCCATAAATTTAGCAGGAATCCCAATTAAGAAAAATATGTACAATTTCTTTATTTAAAAAAAAAATGAAAGCTCTGGTTGATGTTGCTGGGCAAAAAGCCAAAAACATGCATTTGAATGAAGATGTTAAAACAGAATCCTCAGGCAGGTATCAAATGTGCTCATGTTTGTACTCTGATAGAGTTGTTGAATTAGGTAGCATGCCGTACACTTGAGATCCACTGGCAAAAGGAACGTGCATCTGTGTTTTCAGATATGGGTAATTAAAATTCATAGTGCCAATCACAACAGGTATATTGGTGGAATACAATCCCCAAAGAGGGAGTGGTGTGATAGTTTGCAAGAGTGTGATTGGTTTCAGGTTGTATTTAGTGTCATGGCAGTTGTATCTTCGTTTTGTTAAATAACTGGCTTAATGAAAACTGTTTAAGGAGAGCATATGAGTGGGTGTTTGCTTTGATCATTTTTGAGATCCTGGACAAATTTCTATCTTTCAAGGGAATCACTGGATACCCTGGGCAGTAGAATGGGTAGGGAACCTCTTTAAATAACTACATGTTGCACAACACATATATTCATCCCTGCTTAGGAAAATGGGGTGGAGTAGTGGGGGGAGGGTCGCACATGATAGACTCAGTGTCCTTTCTGACCTTAAATTACTAACAGCTGTATCCTAAAATACATTTGAAAATTCTATTTGCTGGGTGGCTGAAAACTAGTCAGATGAGTTAGGACAGTGTACCCAATAAAATGGGAAGATAAAATCGAGAGCTCTGATTCACGAAGACAAATCGGGTGACCATGCAGCAATATTATTTAATGTGTGGATACAGGTTTTGTTTTCTTTTTACATATTTTTTTGTTGCATAACCCTGGGTTGATTTGTTGGAGACTGCCATGCCAAATAGTATGAAAAGAGAACCTGTTTAATACCAGGGACCAGATGTTCAAATGGAGCATGTGGGAGGCATCTTATAGGTGCATGCCTGATGCATTTCACTCTCATGCCTTGGAGCAAGGTTCATCCATCTCATGGCACTTTTCAAAGGTCTATCACATTTGTATCATTTGGAACATATTTTGGCATATGCTGACAATCAGGGATGTAAGTTCAGTAGTAGGCTGTCTAAATGATGGTCTAGCCCTACCGTGTCCTGCATGCATTCAAAAGTGGAATTTTCAAATTTGCCCACTTTTGGACATATTTGAAAATCCTTCCAGATGTATGCAGTACACAAATAGCTGAAAATCATGCCATGGGTCTTCACTGGAAAGAAAACTGAAGAGTGAGGAAAGACCTACGTGGCATAACAGCTGTAACAGACTGTTTTCCATGCTTGATGACATACTGTAAGAATGCCTCAAAATTTCAGAAGTTGAATTACATTAGAAACATACAAAACTGCTGGCATTAGAGGGCCTAATGTCTACCCAGTCTGCCCCTCTGATGTTGTACATGTTCCCTAGGGGCCAGTGACCATCCCCCCACCCACTACTTTGACTTCCCTAGCACCCTTAACCAGCCATTTATGTCTGTCCCACCCCTTCTTGAATCCACTCACCATTACAGCATGACCAAATCATTGGGCAGTCTGTTCCACTCATCCACACCCAGCTCTGTGAAAAAAGTATTTCCCAATGTCCTTTTTTAAACTAACCATGCCAATTTCCTGTTATTACCCTTGGAATTAAGGTTGGCACTCCCTGTGAACAGCTTGCTAATGGTTTACCTTTTTTCTACCCTGCAAGTATTTAAATGTTTTGATCAAGTCTAACCCCCTCCTTCTGGTCTGCAATAAGTGCATGTTGAGGCTTTCCAGTCTCTGCCCATATGTGCTCCCTTACTATTCAAGAAACTTCTTGGTCACCCTGCTCTGCACCATCTAACCCCTGCTTATCTCCTTCTTTAGGTGGGGGTTCCAACACTGCACATAGTATCCAGGTTAGTCACACAAGAATTCTATACTGGAGGAGCAAGATTACCTCTTTTTCTCCTGAACCCCCTCCCAGTGCATCCCAGCATTCTGCTTGCTTTCCATTCCACTCTGATGCATTGTGCTGATGCTTTGGGGTTCTTACAAATCACCACTCCCAAATACCCTTCCTCCTGTGACAAAGTACCGGTTACCCTACCCAACCTATATTCAGCCCTATGGTTTCTGCTGCCTATGTAAATGACTTCACACTTTTTAGGCAGCAAGCGATAGATTCCATCTCTTGTCATCATGCATACTCTTTTGTGTCAATTTAAAAGACTATTGTTACAATTATAGTGTGTGAGCTGGTTCTAAGATCTGAGCAGGGACATGTCTGCATGTTTGCCCAGGAAACTGTAATTCCTGATGAAGAGATTTCCTAAACAGCTCCCCTTCCATCAGGATCTACATATCCATGATGCTTTGCACTTGGTTTTTAGGTAGTAAGCAATAACTTCCGTTACATAAACCAAACTACATAAATTGGAAAGTATCTGCCTTCTCTCCTATGCAGTATTTATGTGGTAAGTTTTGTTTGAATTGTCTCACATCTTGCATACTCTTTTGAGATGATTTGAAAGATTATTGTTATGCTTAGTGTGTGCGAGTTGGCTGTGTTGAGTAGTGAAGTTATAATCAGACTATAGTACCAAGCTTTCTTTAGTCACTTTAACTCCCACCCAACACATACAACAATGCAGATTTGCATACCCATGATGCTTTGTGCTGTGTTTGAGGCTTTTTATTTCATGTGTATTTGAAGAAACCACACACATTGGAAAGTATCAGTCTTTCCATATCCTTTATGTATCCTACATATTGTTCCTCTTCTTTATGTTCGACATTTAAATTAACTCCTCCTGTGGTAATTTTTGGTCATCATAAATTTTTTTTTACAGTTCTTTTTTCCTTTTTTGGGGTTATATTTCTTGATGCTGTTTTTGATTTCTAAATTTTGTTTTGCAGCATATTGAGATTTCTTTTATTTATATACAAGACTGTTGAATTAACCTGCATGTAATATTTTTATTTACTTATTGTTCTTCCCTGGCTATGGTCCACCAGGTGTACACCCTGGACCCAGAGATTTACCATAATCAGGCCCTGTTGACCCCTGTGACCCCAACAGCTGACATCTCCCATGGCAACCCCATGATGGTGCTACTGGTGGGGGAGGGCTACCCTCCTTCTGAGGCAGCCTACATTTGTGGGCTAGGATCCAGTGTCAGCAGGCATCTGGATCCAGGGAGAGCCAGGAACCCAAGCCAGTTTATAGGCAGGGCCTGATTTTTCTACAGTGTTTCTCATCACTCTCCCTCCTCCCATTGGCGTGTACTTGGCTGTTTAGTGCATCGGCTCCACACAGCATCCTAAGGAGGAAGTAAGCTCATTTGACCCCTCACAGGAATCACTGTGACACTGGGGGGTGCAGGACCATCCCTCCCTGACCCTAACGCACTATTGAGCAGCAGTTGTTCTGGCTAGGCCCAGCCTCCAAAGAGGCATCCCAGGCTCATTCCCAAACTTGGGTGGCCTGAGAGGCAACATGGCATGCTGCCACTGGGCCATCTGGGCAGCCTACATGAAATAGTTTTGATTTATTTCCTAATATAATGTACTTTCTCTTGCAAAAAGTACCTTGGGATCTTTTACATCCACCTGGTTACCCACCAGGATAGCACCAGGGATGGGCAGAAGAGACCTTAGATTAACAAGGAAGGACAGCACACCATGACAGTACAGCATCCACTTCGTACTGCACTTGGGGGGCCAGCACAAGGTATGAGCTCAGATGTGGTGTGGGACTAGAACTCATGACCTTCTGGCCCAGATGTGGATGTGCTCTCAACTGATCCATTCTGACAAACAAGGTAGTGGCTTACCTGTAGATGGCAGCAGTCTAAATATACCCCTATCTTTGTCTGCCGTATTTTGATTCTACACTGCCACCATTTTTATAATCTTGAGATGTCATGGAGTGTGAAGCTAGGCCTAAAAGCTTCACTCTCCATGACATTACATGATACCAACAATAGTGGCAATGTAATATAAAAATAGGGCAGACAAAGACAGGAATATATAAGGGATATGCGGGGAGCACTTGTGGGATAAGCAAGTTATTTGTACAGTTGCCAGTGACCTCGAGTAACCTCATGATTGGTGAAGCCATGAGTGAGGGTTACCGGTGGTCACTGGCAACTGTACAAATACCTTGCTTATCCCACAGGTGCCCCCCACATATTTGATTTATGCAACAGGGCTGGAAGGATTATTTTTTTTTTTAATAACTTCATAAAAGCATTTGGTTTTGGTGCTCCTCCGTCTTTCATGTGCCGTGTTGCTAGGGACATTGCTAGGGAGTCCACATCATGATGTTTTGATTGATGCGGTTACATAGCAGCTCGTTGGTGTTTAAGTTGAGGAGCTGATTTTTTCCCCCCAAAGAAAATAGCAGCACTGCTTAGAGAGAGCAGATACAGTGCGTACAGAATGCGTGTTTTGAGACACTACATTTTTTATTAAAAAAACAGTGTTACTGCTGTGGAGCAGGTTTCTGGAAGTCGTAGCTGATTATGCAGACACGGGCAAGACCTGTGGGGAAATACCAGGAGAGGAGAGTTGTTGGGAGGACCGGCTGCAGCATGCTGAATAAAAAAGGGAGAAGAAGAGGTATCGAAAAAAAGAAAGGAGCAACAAGAGATAGAATGCTAAATGTTTGCGTGTGTGGTGGGGTGGTGGTAAATGGGGCAGATTGTCAGTGTGACAGTGAGGCAGGTGGGTGGGGAGAAGGAATAGGAGCACAGGTTGTTGAGATGGTGTCTGAGCTGGAAGTACTGGGGGGTGAGTGACGTAGTCACTGTGCGGATAAATGGGGGATGATGTAATCACTATGGGGATAACCTGAAGTTACTCAGTGACTCAGATAAATGCGTTTATGCACTGCTTTTTATTCTGCCTCCTGTTCCATAAATCCAGATTGCTGCCAACTACAGGTAATCCCAATCACTCATTTAAAAGGATTTTTTCTTGACTTTGCAAAGGAAACTGTTCATAAATGTTCCATTTTAAAGTATATACAGTATGTATCACTTTTTAAAAATGTAAATGGTTGGGAGTTGGTAAAGTAGGGTGGGAACTCGTGGTCTGCTTAAGGTTATTAGGGGCCCTAGGACCAAGCAAATTCTGGGCCCCCACAAACAGGGCAATGCCTCATAGTCTAGAGCCATTTATTTTTTCCATTTCATATCATCAGCAAACTGACATTTTTTAAATGATTACATCCCCACTATGTTTGTGATTATAAAGAAATGCTCAGCTTCAGGACCTTTGCAAGTATTTCTCTGTCTCCTTTACTTGTTGACCCCTTGCATACTTGCATGCCATTGCTAACTCCAGGTTTCTATTATCTAAATTATCTACAATACAGAAATTACAGAGCTGGTAAGACGTTCAAGTGAACTTCAACAAAACATAATATTTAGACACAGCCCAGCTTGTACTTCCCATTAGTTCTGTATTTGTCCTCCCAATTATTTATTACTGAGGTCATTTGTATGAAAACAGGATTTCTGCCCCTGAAGAGATAATCTATTTTTGTTGTTGTCTCCCTACCTGAGGTTATAATGCACTGCTTGAGACCTCACAGTTACTCCCATGGCAACAGACTGTGATATCTCAACAGAGGATTATGACTTGGAGTAGGGAGTAAGCTATAGAGGCAGATGAACTCAAAATAAACTCTAAGGGACAATGATCATATATTCACACACATTTCCTTAGTAATAAATTATGGGGAGGAGAAATATATAAAATATAAATGGAATGCAAGCAGAATTGTACCTAAGTATTATGTTTTTTTAAGTTTTCTTTGAGGCGTCGGTAGCTCTTTAAGAACCCAAGCATGGCAGTACACAAACACGTTTCATGTCCCATCTGCAGCAATCAGACCACCAAACAAGATAAATACACCATTCTAATAAACCACAATTTGCAGCATACAAATTGCAGTCACCAAAAACAACCAAACAATTCCAAGGTTGAATTGTTTATTTAATTCTCATACAGTAGGTTGGTTTTAACTACATGCCAGTGCCATAGTTGCTATATGAGAAAGACTATATGGAGCTGTAGCCATGTGGCAAATACACAAATCAAAGAAAATGTAATTGTAAAAAAAGACATCACAGCAATAAACCATAATCAGTAGCTTAGGAATGACAGTCACCAAAAAAAAAAAAAAATGTTTTTCTTCTATCAATCCTCTGGTTTCAGCTACATACTATACAGATCTGTAACAGAGTAGACACACCTGGGGGTTGGGTAGATAGAATTTGCACGCATCTAAATAGACTGGAAGAGTGGCCATGGGCATGGCAGATAGGTTTTAATACAAAGTACAAAATAATGCATCTAGGTCATAGGAAACCAAAAGTGGAGTACACGATGGGTGGAGTGATACCAACAAAGACCAAGCAGGAAAAAGACCTTGGGGTAATCATATCAGATGACCGGAAGGTGGCAAGGCAGTGTGATAAGGCAATCAGGAGGGCTAGTGGGATGCTGGGCTGCATAGGTAAAGGTATCTCTAGAAGAGAGAGAGAGATGTTATTCTGTCCCTTTATAAATCACTGGTAAGACCCCCACCTTGAGTACTGTGTACAGTTTTGGAGACTGCATCTCAGAAAAGACAGTGAAGAGGTGATCCAGAGGAGGGCTACTGAAATGGTGCATGGATTGCATCAAAAGTCTTATGAGGAAAGACATCAGGCGCTAAATATGTACACCTTGGAGGAAAGGAGGGAGAGGGGAGATATGACAGAAGCCTTTAAATACCTCACAGGGATTAATAAAGTACATGAGAAGAGTATCTTTCAGAGGAAAAGGTGCTCTGAAACAAGAGGGCATAATATGAAGCTGAAGGGGGGTAAATTCTGGAGAGATGTGATGAAGTACTTTTTCACAGAAAGGGTGGTGAATACATGGAGTAGCCTTCCAGTGGAAGTGGTGTGGGCAAAAACAGTAAATGGATTAAAAAATGCCTGGTACAGGCACAAGGGAATCGTGGGGGTAGGGTAGAGGTCATAGTAATAATAATAAATAATAACAGAATAACAGCAAAAAAATGCAGTTGGTCAGACTGGGTGGTGGCCCAGTGGCCCTTACCTGACATCACATTCTATGTATCTGTGTACCAGTGTTATGACTGATATGTATGAGACTGTGTGGAGCTAAAGCCAGGGGATCAATATAAGAATTGTGAAGTCCAGTTTCTATTTCATTAGTCAAATATGGACCCTTTTATTATAACCAGTGTTTCGCCTGTTACCAAAACATCTCTTAAATCAGCACAATCTCTGCTCTGTGAGCTCTGCTGTAGTGGACAAATGTTACAGAATGTGTGGTTTCATTTATAATGGATTGTGTGCAGGGTGAGAGCTAAGGGTTACCACAGTAGCCAAATGTAGGTAGGCAGCATCGTGGACTTCAGCCCCACTGCTGCACCATCAGGCCAGCCCTGCCCTTCTGAGTTTCTGACCTTTGCCGACTCAGCTCCTGTCCAGTTCCCAGTCTGCACCTCTCATCCCATCTCCTAGTTCTTACTGCCATTCCCCACAGTCCTGCGCAGATCCTACTGTAAGGATTTGGAACCAACAGAACAAGAACACTATTTTTTAAAACAACAAACATGGCAATGACTTAAGCAATTTTCCAAGTCTTTCTCTCCAAATCCAGATCACCTTACGGAAGTCCCCATCCCCACCCTTTATCCCAGGTCATCTAGTCCAGTCTTGACTTATTCCTTCTCCAGCATGGTTATTTATTTTCATCACAGGACAAGGGGCACTGGGGGCTTTGGAATTCAGGCAGCCCCTGTGTGGTCTGCATTTTATTAGAAGTCAAACAAGTGAATGTTTAAGCAACAGGGGCCTAGTATTCCTTAAACAAACACTTAGGTACAAAGCCGTACTCTATAGCAAAATCAACATGCAAAACTGTAACAATATGCACTCCAATTATTTCTACAAAAAAAAGCAGCAGCAAGCACCTGCTTACATACCAAATTGTTTAAGTCTCTGAAATCCATCAGATGATCCATATCAGGCTTAAAAAACTATTTACTTCAATAGTGTGGAGGGCTTGTGGGATAACAGATGAACCAGACACTGAACTTCAGGTTCAACACACAGTCTCTGTGTGATGTTTATTCAAAACACAGCAGATAACCTTAAGCAATGGCATATCCCTTCTTCAGTACATCAGTTTGCAGCAACAGACTATGTATGTCCTTCCTCTGCCCTTACTCAGCACCCACTGACTAACTGATCTATGATCTAGCTCATTAGTTGAGATTCAGCCTCCCCAATACAGGCCTTGTTTGCTTGGGTGGTGGGAGCTCAAATAAAAAAAAAAGCAAAAGACAAAGAACCTCAGTGCAGAAGCACTGAAACAAGGGTTACCCCAAACGGCATTTACAATAAGCCAAGTTTCAAAGAAACACAGCATCACACATACTTCCATAATGCAAAGTGTCATGGGATATATGCAGATCACCATGACATTTCAGATTGGCTCAGTTTACAGCAGGAATGCATGGTACCAATTTACATGCATTTAACAACACAACCAGCTTAATTTCTATAATACAGTCACCTAGTACGTTTTACCTTTATCAAAAACACCTAGTGCCATGGTATTTTCAACTTTTACAGGTTTCATAAACATAAGGTATATACAATAAGGTATTTTATGACATAGTGCTATTACATACTAAATCCAACAACGATAAACACAGCCTATTGTTTTACATAAATTCGAAGGTCACCACATTAACCTCCCTGTATGAGGCACTGAGAGGGAAAAGAAAAATTAATGAGGACACTATAGCATAGTCAAGAAAGGGAAGGGGGTGCCCATAGATGGCCAACCTTATGGACTAGAAATTGTAAAGAATAGATTAGGCTAAGAAATAGAACTGTTGCAACAGATTCAAGAAAAGGTTGGTCCTCAAGAGTGGCAGGATCTCCCAGTCACAAATAGGTGAGTGTGAGCTATGTAATATTCCCCACAAAACCCTAACAATGATAAAAATAAAGAACAACTTGCAACTTACTAAAGAAAATTAAATCATGAGAAGAAGTTAGGTCAAGAGAATGACCCACAGGCACCGTGGAGTTTAAATTCAAGTGGGTTGGTACAAATGTGGCCTTAGGATTTTGGGGACTCCCAACAAAGTTAGTAATGTAGGCCCCTACCCCTCTACTGTGGAAGGCATCTTCATTTAACTGTGATACTATTTTGAAAGCTTCTGCCCAGCTCACTGACTCCTGTTGTGTGATGTTTCAACAGGGGATTGTAAGACATCTAAATAATGAAACATTTAAACCTTTAAGACTGATACCTTGCACTGGGTCAGACTAAGGACCTTTGAGTTGGGGGCTCCAGCAGCTGCTGGGACTGAGGGTGTCTGCCGTGCAACTGCAATGTAGTTGCATACAGTAAATATGAAACTACAATGTACTTACCCTTGCTGTATGTAATTAATGATTACTTACCCTGCAGTTACAATGAAACTGAGACTTTAAAGTGTGACTGCAACAGCAACTGGAACTAAATAAGTAAAGCAGCTGCAGCAGTGCTACTGTCTCCCTTAGAATGATGACTGTGGCTAGGAAATGGGGCTCTTCTTTTAGAATGCTCAAAAGTTTATTATGTTGAACCTGGTACCACAGCAACTTCAGACAAATCAAATTTCCTTTCAGATGGCCAGGTATGTAACTCAGAGGTGTTAAGGAACAGTCAACTGCATTATTTCACCCAAGTGTGGGGCTGGTCCCAATGCACACTTTCTGTGCAAAAACATTTTGTTTTATTTTCTGTTTACTACAGTATGGTAAATTGTATCAGACTAAATTTGCTTACTTCTTGGCTGACATCTTCTATAACTATAAATCCGAGAATCCACTGCAGCCAACATCAGAGCTGGACTGCAGCAGTGGGAGATGCAATAGCCCGCAGTGCATGTTAAAGTTTATATAAGCTCTGATCTTTTGTTTGGTAGTCCCGCTGTCTGTCCGTGGCTAGGTACAGTCACAGAGGGCTGTACTTAGTCCATGGAGAAAGCAGAACTGGAAAACATCTGATCGGAGCTTATAAAAGCTCTAACATGCACTGCAGACTATTGATTCTCCCACTGCTGCAGTCCTGCTCTGATGTTGGCAGCAGGGAATTCTGGGAGAAGATAGCCTAGAAGTAGGCAAAGTTAGTCTGATACACTCTACTATACTACAATAAACAGAAAGTAAAACACAATGTTTCTGCACACAAAGTGTGCACAGGAACTAGCCCCACACTTGGGTGTGGGACCCTGTGTTCTGACGGTTCCTCTTTAACTGCTTAAGGTATTAGTAGGTGCTGGAACAGCATTGCTTTGTTACAGAAATTAGTCTGAAGATAGACAGGAATGATAACAAGTTAGACATGCAGGGTTGGCTTGCTGTAGCCATGATGATCCACTCAGGGCTGGGAGCTCCCCCACCCCCCCACTGGCAGGGGCCTAAGATCTGGGCCTTGTTGGCCTGTGCCTTAATCCAGCCCTGTGGGAAAGACATTTAGATTGTAATTTGTTTCCTAAAGGTATTGGCTTACGTTTAGCTGGTAGCACTACCGTACCATCACAGTCACCCTTTGTATTCTCTACTGCACAAAACAAGAGTACATTCTACACACAATACAGACCACATTTAAGTAACTTTGCATTTTGCTGGTAGTGAGCTGTGATTTGCGCTGCAAATACAATCACATTTTTTGATTTGTTTATTGAAATGTTTCACCAGGATGGCTCACTGAACAACAAGTTGCTCGTCTCATGGTGCAACCTGACATTTCAGACTGAACAGTCGAAGAAAACAGTTTGGAAACATGCTGTGTGGTCTGGCTGGTAATGAGTTGGTAATACAGTGCAATGTTACTTGAATGCAGACTGTATTAATGAATGAATCAAGTTACAGTGCTCGAGAACATGAAGCAAATGAATGCTTTTAGGGTAAGTTTCTAGCTCACCTCAGACCTAATCAGTATACATTCTAAATAGTAATCACTGGGTAAAATCAGAAAAAATCCATCTAGCAGTTATTAAGGACCAGTAGTAATGTACGTTTCATCACAATAACTCCCAGTTGGCTACTTTTGAGCTGACACACATCCTAATCTAATAAATTCATCTTTGTGTGAGGAATAAATATGCACATAAATTTTAAGGAAATGTATTCAGCCATTTTGAAGCATGCCCGTTATTGAGCATTTTTGAACCTACTAGAAAAGCACTACACCAAGCACTATTACATTGGTAGGTGGTTCGGCTGCAGTATACCAAACAGCTGTATCATGGGAGCTAGTTACAGTAAATTTCAGAGCATGAACTCAATATAAGAAATAGTGCTAGAGATGTAACCAACTCATTTTGCAGTTTAATGACAGAATCACTAGTGATCCATTAAGACATTCCTTCTAGGGATGCTTGCTAAATAAAAAAGACAGAGAAATAAGCTTTTAAAGACATGTAATCTTGCACTCTGCTCAGTTTTTCTGAATTTTGACAGAATAACACAAAAACTTGAGAACCTCCAGTCTCATCCCTCAATTTCTTATCACTCCAACAAAAATGTTTACTTTGACACAAATGTCTGAACTCCACTTTTAAGCACAGCAAAATATACCATATATAATACCTACAAATATTTCTTATTTTCATAGACGTCGTGCAACTTTAATACGTGGGGATGTTCTATTAACTTCAGAATGGCTATTTCTCGCTCCACCTGGAAGAGAAAGAAAAAAGATTCACATTAGAGAGGCCAGTGCATAAAAGCCACACATTAATAAGATTTTTCGGTATCTAGGAAAATAACATTATAGTTGGCATCAAAAAATCTCAGTTACTCCAAATTGTACCATAATTAGCATTTTAGAACCTTCTATTTTAATTAGTGGAGATGTTTTCATTAAAAAAAAGCTCTTTTACCCTTCCACATTATCTGGTCACATTGCTTATACCAGCTACAAAATCATAATCCTCTACTTATGACATAATGATCTGTTGCCATGGAGACAATGGTCATGTCAAAAGAAGATCAGTATTTTAGGGCAGAAAAGGTAGCAGAAACAGATGGAGTCTAGATGGCAAACAACCTGCTGTCATGCAAATGTCTTTAGTGAGAAAGAATGGAATGTACCAACATTCAAATGTTTGGGGCATGTTATGAGATTTGAGTCCTGTTAATTCAACTGTCATTTTCTTTGTAGAGAAACATAAAACTAAGTTTTAAAAACTCAGCTGGCTGCCACTTAGAATAATAGTCTGGAGTTCGAGAAATGTGAGATAGATGTCGCTGTTTATTACTGAGTATTTAGAATGGCAATCTTTCCGCCAAATGAACCAGTGCAGTCAGCAGGTTGACTGTACAGCAATAGGAGAATCTTGCTATCAGACACTGTGATATCTTCACGGGAAACGGTTCAGTTGAGTGACCACGTGAGAGTCGTAAAGATACATTGTGGGAAGACTAGAAGATATATTGGGGCCCACACAGTTGTTAGAAATGGTATCATGTTGTATTGCTAACATATACAGGCTAGTTTCTATCAACCAAATCCACTTTTTAAAATGTATGTTTAACACAGCATCTCGAAAGAGAAAGATGTTCTACTTTAACTACTGTATATAGAATACAGTATATGAGAAAAACAATAGAAACATATTATTTCATTTTAATAGATTAAAGTAAATGATGTCATGACTTGGATTTTTTCAGTAGCACCGTAAACTGAATCACAATCTCAGAATTAACAGTTTATGACCTTAAGTGTGCATTTACCATGGATTTTGTAGCATTTCTATCCTTTAAAAGTCAGCTTGGATGAAATGCTGGATTGTAAATTATATCTTGCTTTTTCATTCTGAGATTATAATCAACACTGGTTAAATTCCTAATCCTTTGTTGTTTTTTTTTTCCAAACTTTGATAATGCATGACCCATTCTTTAAAAAGTTCCAATTTATGGAAGCAGGCCACCAACTCAAGCTCTTGCAAAGCAATGATGCAAATCATTTTATCTTTTTTAACATGAGATATGGGAATACAGTATCTCAGAAATTAGATGTTTCACCAAAAGGAGGTTGTTCTAGTGCAGAAACTTTAAATAAATCAAGAAATGTAACTGTTTACCAGTAATGATATGGTCACTTGGGATTAAATTTCATATTACACCATGCATTTTCCAACTCCTGATCTCTGCCCCGCCCCCAGCCCCTAGCAAAAACACACCCATTTTATCTCTGGCTGGGAAGGTGAAAAGTAATGTCTGCTAAATCCACAACTGCTTGACTGATCAGCAACCCCATGGGAATTCCAAGCAAAGACGTGAAGCCAGGTTTCTCACTTGGCAGTGCCACAAATTGTCACTGCATCACTAAGTCCACTGCCAATTAAAACTTTTTATTAACCTGGCCAGGGTGTAAAAAGACAATCTAGTGGACACTACAGCATGTTTCAGTGAACATACAGCCACTGTGTTTTGGTGTCTATACTATTCCTATACCAGTACTGTACATAAAAAGACCAGTATCACAGGAGATTCATCCACTTACATGTTTGGCTATACTTGCCACCAGGTAATCCAATACAGGGATGAGATACTGCACCTTGACTAGGATGCATGTATTTGTTAGTTATGCTCTAACAACTTGGAGTCAAGGATGCCTGCCCATGGTTATTTTTAGACAATTCAATAGCCAGTCATGAAACCACAGCAGGGAGTAAAATTTGACAGATTAGTCTTCTGGGAAGAAGAGCCACTGCAATTCCAGTCAATCATCCTTAGCACGTCTTTAGATATATACATCACTCTGTTCATATGAATTCTGTCCAGGCAAAAAAAAATTGTTCTACCACTTCAACAGTGTAAAACCTGAACTCTGAGAACAATCTTGATTGGTCCCAAAAGGATCTTAGTAAACACACTTTTAATGACACAACTGACAGATAGGTTTGTGAGATCCATTCAGTTGTGTATCTCCCTACTTGCTGCAGCATGATTGCAAACAATTGCACTGCCACTAATGAAAAACTCTGCATGATGGGCAAATGTCATTGCCACACTCCTACAGACCTAGTGTATTGTTTCAAGCAGTTAAGCTGCAAGGTATCTACAGTATGTTGTACCTGTCAGACTAACTAAGAGAACCACAACATGTTTATTTAATAATAAGGGTATCAAAACATTATGTTTTGTGTGACAAGAATATACCCTTCTCCAGCTCCCGCCTTGACTCAGCCCCTGTAAACCAGAAGCTGAGATGCTAGCTCCACACTATTTCATTACATCTTAAAGGGTTCTGGGAAGGGCTCTGGCTCATGTGAAGACAAAAGGGCCCATTATAAATGTGCCTGTTTTATATTCTGTAAGCTATGATGAATAAAACCCTCCTACAAACACAGTTACCGTGGAGGGGAAGCTGCCCGATCAACAGTGCATACTTATTTTCTGCTCATGGTTTACAGAAACAAAAGCTACAGGCCTCATTGTAGTGGAGTGCTCTACATTTACGTACAGAAGAGCACTTTCCAGTTCTTCACAGCACATAATGAAAGGGGTGGAACCCGCATCCCTGTCTCCATTTATGGTGCTCTTTATTGGTCTTTACTCTACATTTTTGGAACACAAACTTTATTATTTTAAAATCCTTGTTTTTATACAGCACTGCAATGGTGCCTTTAATTGGGATGACTAGTACACTGTTATAAACTACCTAAAACTGTATACTGCTCTATATGTCTCTGATTTTATAATATGATTGTCTTGCTCCATTTGAAAACAGCATAATTTTAAATGTGTAAAACTAAAAGAACAAGGATTATAACACAGATAGCATAGCACACAGGGCTGTGTATAACTGGAGGAAGTGCACCAAAGAGAAACTAAAGAGGTTTCTGGTATACACATTTTATTTTCCAAGATATGACCCTGAAGCCATGTTTAACATGACATCACAACCCTTCACCCCCACTGTATGTTGCTGCATAGTGGTGTTACTATAAAAGAGCTAAGCACTCTTCCAACCTTAACTGCCAAGTTTCAAAATCAGAAACAGAGATGGGAAGACATCCATGGAGGCTCCTAAGGTCAGGAAGTGTGCCTCAGTGGTATAATCTGAAAGAAGGGGTTGAGAATGTAATATCAAAATACAGGCCAATTAGCCTCAGATCCTTTATCAACATATTGACAGAGTCATTCATTAAAGGTCATGTTGAAATCCAGATATATAATTTGGGTGTTGGTGTCAGATACCAGCATGAATTAACAAAGGGTTGGCCTTCCCTTGCCTGACAAACTTGTTGTCCTTTTACAAACCTGTTCGTGATATGCTAGTACACTAATGGACATAATTTTCTAAGATTTTAGTATGGCTTTTGGTGTGGTTCCACACAGCCACAATCCACCTAAATAGATATCTACAGGAAAGAGGACAACTCAGTGACTATCAGCTGGTTGAGTGACAGAAGGCAGAGAGTGAGAGTGAGCAGATCCTTATCCAAGGAAGCACGTGTGATGATTGAGATTCCACAGGGATCAGTGATGAGACCAATACTGTTTGCAACATATGTTCATTATCTTCATATAAATGTTGGCAACCGGCAAGTAAGTAAGTGCTGGGCATTTTGTTAAAATAAAAGTATGTAGGCAGATCAATATAGCTACAACCTGTTGACAGACATTCAATGTTTCAAAATAGGTAAAAAACAAATTAATATAACCAAAACATGTTAGTATGTCCTATGGTAAAAGTGCACATTCAGTATATTGATACGCTGAAAGTATATTAACAGCCATTATCCATTCTTGCCCGATGATCACATTTGCAATGGACTGTACTTCTTGATACCTGGTTCAATCTCTTTGTTGAAGTTCAAACTAGCCTTCTGTGTACAGCATTTAAAGTGGAAAGGCCTTTTCACTCATTTCACTGTAGCAACAAGAACTTTTAGCCCAGTTTTGGAACTGAGAATGAGATCCTAAGTACCAAAATGGGCTTAGAATCATTTCCTCATTCAAAGCCATCCCAAAGTATCAAACTACAGTACTGTATCTGAAGAAAAGTATTATTACAGGTATGCTGAAAGGGTTTTGCACTCACTGAACTGCTTGAATAGTTTGATCTAATAATAAATAAATGATCAGAAATTCCCCAAACGATAGCTTTAGTTCATGCTCAGTAAACCACTATACTCTAACTATCAAAGTCAGTAATAATCTAGTGGCAAAGGATAGTTAATGAACATTATTAGAAGGGTATATGAACTGGAGAAATTTGATTGGCTGATGACATTCCATTATTCCAGCTTTACTCTTTAAAGCAGCAGTGCAATGAAACTGGAAAACATTTAGCTAGCTAAGCTAAGGCACTTATTTCTTTCTCTCTTCCATTTGCTTGGGTTCCCTGTATGTGTACCACACCCTTGTGAAGGAAAAAAAAAACGATACTTTTTTTTACTATAAAATATTCTTGGCATCTTCTAGATTTACCTGGTAGTAACATGTTGTAGTTCCACAAGCATGAGTATTTTATAAATGGTTTAATCTTGTTTTTTTTTTCTTGCAAGAAAAAAAGAAAGATCCACTTTTGAATTAGAAATAGCATTTTAGACCTGGCAAGAGGAAGGATCTAGAAAATGGAAGAAATAAAAAATCATGGTGTGCAGCATAGAAAGTACCCCGTTAAGCATATTTGATAGGTATGCTAATATTGTTATTAATTGTAGCAGTAACTAGCTTTCTGAAGAAAAAAACATTGTTGCACTGCTGCTTTAATTAAAATACTTGTAGAGCACAGGAATAGTGATTTAGCAAGTCATACATTTTTATGCATTCTATTAACAGAACTTAAGAGTCGCCATTACAACTGTTGACAATCCTACCAGCAAATGTACTGTAAATCTACAACAAAAAACATCTAAACTGCTGTCAGTTTCCTGACTGCCTCGACTCACCAAAACTCAAAACCTAGTCTGTCTCTCTGAGGAACTGCTCGATTTATCTGCACACACAAGTTAAACATGACCACCATTTTTATATGTGCGTTGACCTGACTGAAGTTGCCATACCATGCTGACGAGACTCAGAAGTATATGGCCTTATATCTTTAAAAGTTTTTTTCTCTAGTTTTTTTAAATTTCAAATAAGCATAGTCAAACAGCCCGACTACCATTCCATGCTTGAAATGGTCTCTACCCAACACGGACGTGATTTCCAAGCGTTATGCTCAGTATTATTTGGGCATAACATAAATACCATCATTTAAAAGTTCTTGCAATAATGTTTGAGGTTTTATTTTTTTGCAGACTGCTACTGTTTTAGGCCAAAACAAGTGTATGCTCCGATCTGGTGTTCCATCACACATGTGAGCGATATTACATAGATTGCATGAAGTTTGACAGCAGATAAGGATCAGTTATCCTACATCCTTATTGTTTTCCTCCTTTCCCAGATGTGGCTGAAAACAGGTCTTTGATCCAGTCCACTTTTCTGGTAAATCAAATAAACAAATAAACAAACTTGGCCCACCTATTTTCCCTACCTCCTGTAACACTGCTGACCGTACCTGATCTCTGGCTTTATCTCCTCTTTCCTTACCACTAAGGTTCCCATATTCCTATCCCATGACTTCTTGAATCCCGTTACAGTTTTGTCCCCACCACCTCCTCTGGTAGGCTGTTCCAGGCATCCACCACTCCTTCTGTGAAGAAATGCTTCCTTTCATCTCCTCTGTGTCTACCCCCCTCCAGCTTCATAGCATGACCCCTTGTTCTTGAGTTTCTTTTCTCTGAAAAAAGGCTTCCCTCTTGAACCTTATTTATATCCATGAGGTACTACGAGTCTCTATCATATCCATCCTCTCCCTCCTTTCCTCCAGAGTGTACATTTTGAGGTCCTTCAGTCTCCACTCATGAGGCTTTTGGTGCAGATCCTGCACCATTTTAGTTGCCCTCCTCTGGATCACTTCTAATCTGTCTATGTTCTTCCAGAGATGAGGTCTCCAGAACTGGACACATTACTCTAGGTGAGGTCTCATCTCACCAGTTATCTATACAGAAGTATCGCCACCTCTCTCTCTGCTGGTGATACACATCCCTATACATCCTAGCATCCCACTGGCTCTCCCCATTGCCTTGTCACACGGTTTGGGCACCATTAGGTCGTCAGATATGATTACACCCTGGTGCCTCTCCTGTTTGGTGGTCGCTAGGACCAGTGCTCCTATTTTGTACTCCATCCCTGAGTTTCTGCACCCCAAGTGCATGACTGTGCACTTTTTCATACTGAAACTTAGTTGTCACACTCTTGACCACTCTTCTAGCTTTCTGAGATCTCTATTCATTTTTTCCATCCGCCCATAGAGTGTTTACCCTATTTCAGATCTTAGTGTCATCTGCAAAAGGCATACCTTCCATTCTAGCCCCTCTGCAATGTTGCTAATGAAGATATTAAGGAGGAAAAGTTCCAGTACTGATCCTTGTGGCACCCCACTGGTCACCCTCCCTTCCTTGGAGAGAGCTCAGGTTACAGCAATCTTTTGTTGCCTTTCCTCTAATCAATTGCTTACAAAGTTTGCCACCTTTAAACACACTCCTGAGCTACCCGGCTTGCTTACTAGTCTCCTATGCGGAACAGTGTTGAAGGCCTTACTGAAATCTAGGTTGGTCACATCCACTGCTCCACCCTGATCTACTTCCCTGTTTACCCATTCAAAGAAATCAACATAATTACATTTGTTTGATATGACGTCCCCCTAGTGAATCCATGCTGGCTTGGATCTTGTAAGCCACTGGATTCAAAATATTCCACAATCCTTTCTTTCAGTAGTGATCCCATTAATTTCCCAACCACTGAAGTCATGCTGACTTGGCCTGTAATTGCCAGCCTCCTTCCTGCTACCACTTTTGTTTAGTGGGACTACATCTTCCCTCCTCCAGTCCCCTGGGACCACTCCCTTCTCCAGAGAGTGGTTGAATAGGCCTGTCAGAGGTGCAGCCAGCACCTCTCTGAGCTCCCTCAAAAACCTTGGATGTACCCTGTCAGGCCCCATTGCCTTTTTCACTTTCAGATTTGTAAGCTCCTTCATGAGTTTTTCCTCTGTAAATGGACTAATGTCAACCTTTCTTCCTTTAATGCCCCAGACACATATCTGTGGTCCCTCACCATCCCTTTCCTCTGTGAATACTGAACAAAAGTATACATTCAGAATGTCTGCTTTTTCTTCTGTCCCCTTCCACACACTCCCCCCCCCTTATCCTCTCAATTCTTCTCCTGGTCTTTCTCCTTTTGCTTACATACCTGAAAAAACATCTTGTCCCCTTTCCTTACTGCCTGGGCTATTTTCTCTTCTGTTTGTGCCTTTGTACTCCTGACAGCTTTCCCTACCTCCCGCTGCCTCTCCTGATACACCTCCCTATCCTCCTCTCTCTGTGTCTCCTTATACCTCCTAAATGCTAACTTTTTTGTCTTTACCTTCCCAGCCACCTCTTTTGAGAACCACAGTGGTCTATTTTTCTTCTTGTTTTGCTTACTTGCCTTATGCAGAGGTTTGTTGCCTTCACTAATCCCAATTTTAGTTTCGCCCTCTGTTCCTCCACTCCACCCAAGTCCTGCCCCCCACCAGGGCATTCCCTGAGGCATTCCCCATCCTTGTAAAATCACCCCTCTTGAAGTCCAGAACCCTCACCTTTGTGTGTTTCACTTCTACAGCAGTTCTTACATTGAATCACACCATATGGTGATCACTGTTCCCCAGGTGGCCACCCACCGTGACGTCTGCAACACTGTCTCTATTGGTGAGTACAAGGTCCAATATTGCTACCTCACAAGTGGGCTCCTCTACTTGTTGCCAGATAAACACCCCCTGCAGGGAGTCCAGGATGTCCCTGCCCCTCCCTGGACAAAGCTACAACTGGGATGCTCCAATCTATTTCTGGCAGATTGAAGTCCCCCACCAGCAGCACCTCTCCCTTATCTGCCATCTTTTTGCCATTAGTCCCTAGGTGGACAATGAAATCCAGCTCTCCCTCCTGTCCTACTGCACTAGTGATCCTCAGGATCTGCTTCCCATCCCTCTAAGCCATGGCGATAGGTAGACACCTATCCTCCCTTTCCCCCTCCATTCCTGCCCCCAAATCTATCCCCCTCACAATGGAGTCCCCCACCAGGAGTTGCTTCATCCTCCCCTGGGACCCTCTGCAACCCCCCCGAGGGCTCCACTATGAAGGACCCCAATATCCCCCCTGGTCACTACTATGGGTGCCTTCATGGGACAGTCCTGCTCCACCAGTGTGGCATAAGAATCATGTAGTAGTACTGTAGGGGGGAACTGCCTCTGACCCACCACCCTCACCCATCCTAAGCCCACTGTAGGCCAGCCACTCCTCCTCCTCCTCCTTGGCACCTGGTGGTTCCTGGGTGGGGAAGGAGGCCCCTCCCTAGCCTGGCCAGCTCTGCGTGGAGTCTAGCAGCCTCCTCCCTCAGCCCAGAGAGATGCACACAAATGGTGCAGCATCAAAATCTCCAGAAAGTCTCCTTGAAAACTGCCACCCAACATCCACTACACTTCACCACTCCCAGCATATTTGTTTACTACCCTGCCTGTGTCTGTTTTTGCTTACTTGCTTATTTCAGACTCTTGTTTTTACTCCTACCCTTGATTGGGTATTTCATCTTTTCCCACATATGTGTGTGACCCTAACTTACTTCAAACTATTAGTTAATAAGTCAAGCTACAATAAACTAAAACTAAATTAAAAAATAGGTAAAATGCAAACTAAGACTAGATTATCAGTAAATGGTTTAAAAAGTAATACAAAATGGAACTAGCCAACATATTCCTTAACATGACAACACAATAAATCAAGCTATACCCACTAGCACAAATATAAGACGTAATTACAATTCTAAACTAGGAACAAGTTAGCTAATAGTTAAGACCTAGGTACTATAATACAATAAATCTAATCACATTTGAAATATAATTTAGTTGCATTTGTAACTGTACAGTTAATCTAGTTACATTTAAAAATAACATGCAGCTGCAGCATACGTAAAGTCAACTATATTGCATATATACAGTCAACAGACAACACCTACATAGTAATGAGTAGCGCAAACAAACAAACTTACTGAGTTGGCCTTGCAAAATGCAGGCATACACTATTATAAGGGAGACCTGTACTGAACCAGGGTTCCCCACTGTCGGAAAATATAGGGTGGTGGCAGTGGTGATCGGGTCAAAATGTGCGTTATTTTTGTGGACCTCCTATATGCACTGTACATGTGCATAAGCTGATTTTAAGTACAATATAGTGTGCTGGAATCCAAACAGGGGTAGTAATGCAGTAAAGGATGTCAATAAAAGACAATTTTGGAGGATTTTGTAAAAAAAAAAAAAAAAAAATCAGTCAATAATGGATAGAAATATAGGGTGGTGGCAAAAAAATATAGGGTGGTGGTAAAAAATATAGAGCGGTGGTGAACAAATATAGGGTGGTGGCCCACTGCACTAAAACAGTGAATGAGGAACACTGTGAACTCTTTGAGAGCAGTGTTACCGGCCACAAGGCTTCCACACATCGGACTCCAGGTGGACTCCTTGGTGCCTTACACTATGGCCTTCAAGCAATCAGACCACAGTGGAGGACCACTAATAAATGGCACTAAAATAGGTAAGGGCAAGCCCTGCCATCTACACACACTGTTTCCTGACTGGAGATCATAGGCAGGGGCAGAGAGAGAGAGAGAGAGAGAGAGACACACCGCACACCTGCTGCTACTAGCAGGAATGGAGGCAGCCGCAACAGTCAAATACAGTCTCAAATAGCAGCCATGGGGTCCAAAGGGGAGAGCCGGCTGGCTCACACACAGCAATAGTAAATACCTGTTGTTGGGGAGAATGGACCTCAGGAATGCACTGACTCAAGTTCAAATGCTGCTCGTTCTTTGTCAGCCCCACCCACTAGACACACTGTCTCCTGACTGGAGATCACGGACAGGGGCAGAGAGACACACCACACACCTGCTGCTAGCAGGAATGGAGGCAGCCTCAACAATCAAATGCAGTCCCCACAAAAAATACTGCAAGTGTATAAGTCATCGTAAGTGCATTCACATACCTGATGCTATGGAGATCGACCAGCATATGGTACAAAAAAAAGCTTTTACAACATTATTGAAACAACCTTTTAATTATTTATGTTAGCGGTAAAAGCTTTGGCATATTTGGCTTGGTTTAATACAGTTTTCCTTCCATGCTCAAGTAGGTCTCCATGGCAACAGGGACACAACTGCATTCACACTGATTATCTCATGCACTAGCAGCATGCCTCACAGGCAGTTGTGCAATGGAACACAACATTGGGATCAATAATAATGATGTCTTAAAAAAGGGAAACTTTTATTTATGAAATTGCTTTTTATCTGAGTATACTACACATCTGAGAAGTCCCAAGAATGCCATGTTTGGTTCCCACATCATGGCTGAGTCTGTAGCCATGGCAATGGGGATATGACTGCACTCGAGCTCAGAAACAACTGCAGATGGACTTTTTTATTATAAAATAAGTAAAAATGCAAACTAAGCTTTATAAAACAGAAATATACAGTTTTTCTTTTCTCTAGACCCAGTTTTGATAGTAGCAATAAGGTACTCCCAGGGTTATGTTAATGTTCTTGTTAATCATCCCCTGGGGGAAATATGGCACTCAGCTGCACCTCGTGCCATATTACAGCCCTAGGGGGTGATTAACTAGAACAATAAATAACCCCCTGGCTGTACCTTACTGCTTAAAGATTAAATGCACCACATTTTCCATATTTTTAATAATAGCTTAAATTCACATGGATTCAAGTCACTGTGTCATGATCAGTGTTTCCCGAAAATTCCATGCTGTTTGGTTTTGTAGTTTTCTTTAAATCAGCATTTGTTAATGTGCTCTGCAGTAACTGAAAACAGTGAATATTTTTCTGTCCCTCTCAGTGAGTGATGACATCATATTGGTCCAAACTGCTGCTTCAGCAATTAAAGGAGTAGTACACCCAAAACTTGTAAAAAACATATGTTGTGCACAGTGTTTTGATTTGTATGTTAAGTTCTAGTGTGCTCTTCCCTGTCTGCTATTAAGAGTTTTTCCTAAATTAGCCTGCTAGCTGTGTGGTAGTTTTATGACCCCCTGGAGATCTCCATCTGAGACAGCTTAATTGTATTCCTTTGTCCTACAATGCACCCTTTCTCATGTGACAGTCATGTAGCAGAGACCATAAATCCAGCAGAAAGCATAGCTTTACAATCAGTTCACAACAGTAGAGATGGCTATATTTTATAATCTATAGAGTTCAGCTTAGTGACTACCTTCATCTTAAAGGTCTTACTGTCCTGAAGAACTTTGGTGCTGGTAATTTTTGTGCAGCTTGTAAAGTTTCCAAGATATTTAGTTTCTTTGGCATGTGTGTGCTGAATATTGGGTCTCTGTTACATCACTGTGGGAACAAGAAATACAATTAAGCTGTCTCAGATGGAGATCCCAGGTGTTGTAAAACTACAATAAAGCTAGCAGACTAATTTAGGAAAAACTCCTAATACCAGACAGAGGGAAGGGAACACTAGAACTTCACATACAAATCAAAACACACTGCATAACATGTGTTTTTTGCAAGTTTTGGGTGGACTACTCCTTTAAGTCCCTGATTAACTGAAGAGGCTGGAGCACTTCAAAGCCAGAGCAGTCTGTAGAGCTAATTGTTTTCACTCCAAGGTGTTTATTAACCCATCTGGTGTGTTTAGATAGATTAACTTAAAATCTATCATACTGTTATGATAAAAAGTTGATCATTTTGAGTTTCATTACTGAACTGAAGTGGTATGAATGTTTGTGAGAAATCACCATGTTTGCATTACTGCTGTCAGTTCTGTCATCACAATTCTGCATTGTTTACTGACTATATGACACAGGGTAGTTTAATGATATATAATAAACTAAATTTTGTTAATCAATAGAAGTAGTGTGTCTTTGATGTAGCCTCCATAAATATGTTCATGTGAGAACAATTTTGTTTTATGTCAGATTGACAAAGAGGTTTCTGCCACACTCTGCTATTTCAGGAACATATACTTTATGAACACACAAAATTCTGTTATTTGAGGGTTTCTGTGTGGAAATACATCATGTATGTGTATAACTAGAACTACTATATGGTATCCTGATGCCCCCTGTCTCCTGCCCAACGGTTGAGACAGCAGCACTCTGCTGCCCTATTTTCCCTGCCCCACAAGCACCCTGTCTCCTTCCCCCATTTGAGGCTGCTGCACCCCACTGCCCACTGTCTTCACACAGTCAAGGCTGCTGCAACCTGCTGCCTCCTGCTTAAACAGCTGAGGCTACTGTACCCTGCTTCCCTCTGCCCCCCCCAGAGTCAGGGCCAATGCACCCTGTTGACCCCTATTCCTGTCTCTACAGTCAGGGCTGCTGTGCTCTGCTAAGGACTAGAGTCCCAGATCCACTGCCTTCACAGTTTTGGCTGCTGCACCATGCTGCCCCAAGCCACCAGAGGTGGGGTATTGCTGCATCTGCTCCCCACTTCCATTGCCCCAATTGGGCAAGGCTGCTGCACCACATGCACCCTGTCCCACAGTCAGGGCTGCCATACTCTGATGCCCCCCCCTGTGTCCTGCCACACAGTCAAGGCTTCTGAACCATGCTGTCCTCTGCTCTGCCACCACATCCAAGGCTGCTGCACCTGTCTACACAGCCAAGGCTGCTGTGGCCTGCTGTGCCCTAGAGCCCCATGCCTCCACAATTAGGGCTGCTGCTCCATGCTGCCACTTGCCATAATACAAGGCAGGGCATGTGCTGCACCCTGTCCCCTGCCACCACAGTTGGGGCAGTTTCTCCCTGTTGCCCCCTGTCACCAGATTCACATCCTTTGCTACACCCTTCTGCCCATGTCCCTTGTCCCAAATATGCAAGTCTGCTGCACCCTGTTCCACAGTTTGAGCTGCTGTATCCTGATGCCTCCCCCTGTCTCCTGCCTTAACAGTCAAGGATGCTGCACCCTGCTACCCTCTGTCCCCCACCCTATAGCACAAGATGAAAGTATTTTTTGTTTTTTTCTTTAGCGCAGTTTTGGCATTGTACCAAAGGATCCGACACTAGTGGCAGGGAGCAGCATGGTGCAACATCCCTAACTGTGGAGACAAGAGAATCTATGGTGCAGCAGGCACAGTGGTGGCAGGGGACAGAGGACACCATGGTGCAGAAGCCTTCACTGTGAGGCAGGACACAGTGGAGCATCAGGGTACAACGTCCCTGACTGTGAGATGGGGTGCATGTGGTACAGCGGCCCTGCCCATTCGGGGGCAATGGAAGTGGGTAGCAGGGTGCAACCAAAACCTCACCTTTAGTGACCTGGGAAAGCATGGTGCAACAGCCCCATTGAGGCAGGGACCCTGGGACTCCACAGTTTAGTACAGCACAGCAGCCCTGTCTAAGGAGACAGGAACATGGGGCAACAGGGTGCATTGGCCCTGACTGTAGGGGTGGGAAACAGATGGAAACAGGGTGCAGCAGCCTCGGCTGAGGGGCAGGAGACAGGGGCATCAAGATGACATACAGTATTTCTAGTTATACATATACATGATGTTTTTTTACACAGAAACCCTCAAAGAACTGAATTTTGTGCGTTCATGTAGTACATGTTCCTGAAATAGCAGAGTGTGGCAGACACCTGTTTGTCAATCTGACATAAAACAACATTCTTCTCACATGAACCTACTTGTGGAAGCTACATCAAAGACACACTACTTCAATGAGTTATCAAAATTTAGTTTATTTTATATCCATTAAACTACCCTGTGTCATATAGCCAGTAAACAATGCAGAGTTTTGATGAGACAGAATTGACAGCTGCAATACAGACATGGTGATCTCTCACAAACATTCATACCAGTTCAGCACTGAAACTGAAATGATCAACTTTTCATGATAACAGAATGATAGATTTTTAGCTAATCTATCTAAACACAAACCAGATGGGTTAATAAACACCTTGGAGTGAAAACAATTAGCTCTACAAACTGCTCCGACTTTAAAGTGCTCCAGCCTCTTCAGTCAATCAGGGACTTAATTGCTGAAGCAGCAGGCTAGACTAATATGATGTCATCACTCACTGATAGAGACAGAAAAATCTGCACTGTTTTCAGTTACTGCAGAGCACATTAACAAATGCTGATTTAAAGAAAACTACAAAACCAAGCAGCATGGAATTTTCTGGGAACACTAATCATGACACATGGACTTGAATTCATGTGAAACATGGAAAAAATGATGCATCTGATCTTTAAGTGTTCATACATCATCACTGTGAATATCAATTCCAACCTGACTAGTAATGCCTTAGTTTAAACTGCGGTCCTCATAACAACAGATGGTCTCTATAAAAATGTTGTGGTGTGCCAGACCAACTAAAGTCATGGATGTAGTACTTCAGTATTCCACAAAACCTGTTCTTCTCTTCATTATTATCTGGAAAATGTCAGTCAAAAGCATCTTTCTTTTCTTCTAAATCCGTTTTTTTGCTTTTTACTGTCCATGGATTGATAGAAAGTCAAAAGAATGCAAATACTGTTTTACATCAGCTGAAATTATAATTTCTTGCTCTGTCAGTTTATTCATGCATGTTTTTCCAGTGGCTGGTGAAAAGCGAAGTGTCATCGGGAAATACTTTCAAAAATTTTAAATTAGGCTTCCCCTAGAAAAGAGAATTTTTTAAATCTCAGTGTACCGTACAGTGGTTTTCTAGATTTTTTTTTCCAGAAAGCGAAGATGACAGTACAAAAAACTTCTTAAAGTTGGTGCTACAAAACTTTTTCAAGCATAGAAGGCACATGGAAACTATGGAACAAGAAATTAGGTCTTTTTAATTCACTGAAGTATTTTCCTGTAGGTTTTACAGCCATTTAAATCAGTACTTACTGACATTCATGCATTAGGCTATCAAGGGAAAAATGTCCTTTTAATCTTTAATAGGTCTATTTCCTTTCCCAGAACTCACAAATCAAAGTACAGTAAATTGCTTCATTTAACAGGTCTATTCTTTTTAATAGTTAATTCATTTCAGTGGTCAGCACTATATCTGAAATAAGTAGGGTCTTCTGTTGCTTTAAATCAGTTCTGCACTCATTGAAGATATACTGTAAGTACTGTTCTAAAAGAACAGCAATTTAACACAATTCAATTTTTACTTATAAACTGAGGATTACAACCGTAAGGTAAAAAACAAACAAGTGAATACCACATACAACATCTTGCATATTACATACTGAAATATAAAAAAGTTCTACACAGCCCAAGGTATGAAACTGTTACTAAAAAGGTTTACCCAGATACACCCTACTTGCCAAGAACTGTTTTTCCTAAGTGAATGCCACACTTACTTTGAGGGATGGTAAAGGGTTTATTTTATGGCTAGGATGCACCAGCCCATGGAAAAATTTGAAGCAAGAATCAGATCTCCTAGAAGCAAGAAGAGCTAGACTAATTCATTTCATAACAGTCTATGTCAATATGATAACCATGAATTATCTTGTGAGCGTGCCTTTGAAGATCTTCAAGCACTTTTGCAACCTGAACAGTGAAGAACAAGTGTGATGTGGAACTACCATATCCTACCACTGAATGGCAATCAGATCCATAAAAAGTCTAAGATTGGTATCGCTGATACCAGTCCATTTAAGTTCAAACAAATAATGCAACCTCTGATTGCCTTTATGAAAAAAGTCAGCAATCTGCCTGGACAAATTAAAGTTGTAGGAAATGGTTAGATGCAAAATAACCTCTGATTTTTTGTCAACCAATACCCCCATCGAGATGAATAGAGGGAAGAGAAGTGCCACCACATCTAGAAGAAAAGCAGATTTCTTTTGTCTTATCTGGTGCATTATCATCCCATTGTTCCTTTTCCACCTAAATATTTCATCAAGCAGTTTTTGCATGTTACTGCAGTAAATTAGAAATAATACTAAATTACTAATAGAAATTGCTGTACTTACAAGAAAACAGTGGGGCTGTATGGCAGGAACAAGATTCTCTGTCGCTTATTCTCAAAGACTGTTGAATTTAGAACAGACTTATTTGTAGTCATGTCTGAAGCCCTTAGGAAAGTCATGGTAATAACAGGTACTAGGCTGGGGTGGCAGCAATCAGTTTTAACATAGCAGTATTTGCTAGTCACCATGTCTTTTTTCAGCAGTAATGTTATCCTGGCAAAAATGCCAAGATACCAGTTTTTCTTTTCATGTTCTTTCATTCTGGAATCAAGGTACAGGATTTTATCATTTTTAAAAGCTCCTGTTCTCGTGACACGCCCGACTTGAGAAAACTTAAATTTCTTGGTAAAAGGCTGTGCTGCTTACCCTCGGAAGCATGAGAAAGCACCATCCTAATACACCCACTGTATGAATCTAGCGTGTACATCCAACAGGTAACCTCAGCATAACTGATTTTTAAAAACTGCAAAAGTGGCCATCTTTAATGATGTGAGTTAATTACAAAGTTTGCTACAAAAGTCATTTTAAAAATATCTGAGAAAGCGAAACATGTGCTGAAGATGAATCTAAGGATGTTAGAAGTACATTTTTGCTAAAAAAACCCTATATGATGACATATTTTGCTGACAAACACTGCACTTTAAATGAATAATGGCAGGGTGCACGGGCAGGTAGTATGTAACTATTATATTATTACTTCAGCCATTAAAATGTCAGGTAAGAATTGAGAACCATCTTCTGAAAGCATCGTCATCCCAGTTAGTTAGTTATATTTTATTTATAAAGCATCCCTTCCCGGGGGCTCGGAACTCTGTACAATACATAAAATCTAAAACAGATGAAAACATACGTCTTAAGATATATAAAAAACACATCACTGAGCTAATCATAAATCAGATTCTAATCGCAGTAATTATAAATAAATCATGATCAGGAAAATTAAATATTAGAACAAGTTGAATGCTTGTTCAAAAAGAAATGTCTTGAGCCCCCTTTTAAATGTCTGTAAGACTTCAATGAGTAAAGACATGACTTGAAGCAGAAGATGAACCTGTTCATTCCTAATAATAAGTAATGTGGTTCAAAGAAAACAGTCAAACTGCAACAGGATTAAATGGTGATAGTGATAACATTCTGTTTTAAGTGTGAAGTCTTAAAGTAATGAATAAATTAATCCATAACTACAGGCTACTATATCAACTACTTTTGTAAAATAATAAAAAACTACAAAAATAAGCTAATATCGATCCCGTATAACAGCTCTCTGTAAAATATCTTACTGTGCAGTTTCCAGTCAGCAACTTAAAAATGGCCTTATGGTTTCTTAATGTAATTTATTAATTTGAACGCACAAGAATATGAATACTATAGGATTGTTTTTACTGAAATGACTAAGGGCGTGCAGTGACCCCAAAGCTGCGGTGTTTACTTAGGTAGTGCACATTTTAGAGCCACTGCACTGGAAAAATCCCGTTTGGCTTTGTAGGTGCCAATTAGAGGTCTTTAAGATCCATGCAGGAAGTTGATTTGCCTGTACAGTGCTTCAGTGACTCGAGGACATGATGTGTACAGCATGTGGTAAATCAAGTCCTCTGTGGGACTGATACACCTCTGTTCTCAGTTCCCCACAAGGAAGCAGAACTGCACTGGTCAAGTGACTCAGTCATTATTATCTATAAACTGTGATGACTCAAAGATATTTTAGTAGCTATTATAGACTTTAAGTGTTACAAAAAGGTCATGAGTTATTTATCTAAATGCACCCTTCTGGCTAAACAAACCAATCATGTTGCACAGCATGCCAACTCATCCCTGTGTATTTATTATCGCTAACTACCCTAATGCAGTTTGATCACATGGACTTCAGAACTTCACATGTACATGGTAGCCACTAAAACATAATTTGTCAGGTAATATGTAAATAGTACCTTCCACCTAGACCACTGTTGATAGTTTAACTGTAATACTCCCTATAATGGGATTAGTTTCTGGGTACCCTAGCCAATGTTGTTAAACTAAGCCCAACCTGGTAGAACTCCTATAGTGTGACGCAAGCCAAGATGTGTATGCTAGTTGTGTGGCTACCTACTGTGCAAGCTTACTACTGTACAATTGCTGCCTGAGCTCCTGCTTTACCACCATGGGTCTGCTCCTACTTTAGTTCTGGTTAAACTGACCTTGCAGGACCTGCTTCAACAGGGTGACCACATTCTTATACATAACTACAGTAGTGATTGTGTGCCATATAGGGTGCTTAATTTACAAGTCAAGTTGAAACCTAGATTTCTTATAAGAAGGCCTGAAATTCAAAATGCATTTATGTTTTCCACCTGCCTTTCTCATAATTTCCTTGTTATTTAAGCCTGTCTGTGTTAAAATGTGTTGTTGCTTTGCTACACTGTTTGTTCTTCGTGGTCTGTGTTTAAGTGTAATGCCATCTCAAAATTCTGAGAACACCAGATAGATGAGCAATATTATATATCTGTAAACAGGTACATCATATATATGTCTGTAAACAGGTACATCATATATATGTTATTAATTTTGGTCAATGAAAGTTTTTTTAGACACAAGTCCCTGCTAACAATTGTTTTACGAAACCATGTGTGATAAAATGTTTACATATCTTTTTATATACTAACACACTAATTGCCAGCAGATTAGGCTTTATGGTCTATCGAGTCTGCTCGAACTGCAGGTCCCTTGTTGGGAACCGAGCCCCCTATGTTCCAATACTTTCCTTTTCTGTTTCTGTCCCACACTTTCTTGAAGCCCTCCACCATGGAAATCTGGACCAGCTCACCAGGCAGCGCATTCCAAGGTTCCACCTCCCACTCAGTGAAAAACCTCCTCATCCTTCTACCTTCCAACTTCAACCAATGTCCTCTGGTGATAACTCCCTCCTTTAGTCTAAAGATCCCCTCTGTGTTTACCCTATTTATTCCCTTGAGGTACTCGAAGACTTCGATCATGTCCCCCCGTCTCTCTTCTCCTCTACTCCAATGAAAACAGGCTGCGCTCCTCAAGTCTGTTCTCATAAGTCAACTCCCCCAGTCCTCGAATCATCCTGGTAGCCCTCCTCTTGTACCCTGTCCAGGAGCTGTATGTCCCTCTTCAGGTGCGGCCTCCAGTACTGTACACAGTACTCGAGGTGTGGTCTAACCAGTCCATTGTACAGCGGCAGAATCACTTCCCTGCTACTAGATGTGATCCCCTTACAATGCATCCCAACATCCTGTTTGCTTTGCTAGCAGCTCTCCTACACTGCTCAGCGTTATTCATACATGCATCCACCATGACCCCTAGGTCTTTTTCCCCAGCCGAGGCCTCCAGCGCCTCCCCTCCCAGGGTGTACCTGTGTTTAGGGTTTCACCACCCAAGATGTAACACCTTGCACTTGGTGGCATTGAAATTTAATTTCCATGTGCGAGCCCACCTTTCCAGGGTGTCCAGGTCCCCTTGCAGTGCCAGCCTCCCCTCTTCCCCCTCAACTACTGCTCCCATCTTGGAGTCGTCATGTAACGTATTAATTCTTCTATTGTGAACTACCTCATCTATTTTATTGTAGCAACGTGCAATTTTGAAGCCTCTAATAATATTGTATTGGGTTGAAGCACTTGTTTCACGTATATCATTAATTCCTAATTGGAAGGATGAAACATTCTAGGACACCTAGGAAAACTAGGACAATCCATACATCTATTTTGTAGACTAAGGCACAAGCAAACTTACTGAAAGTTTATACAATAGCTGGAATTTATGTAAAACTCTGCATAGCTGTATTTCTAATGATGTGAGATGGAAATGCCTGTATGGTAAAATGTACTGTATAAAATCATGACCATTTCACAGGAGAGATTTCTTATCTATACCATCTTTCTAATGATGTAAGATGGAATATGTTTGCAAGGTAACATTTATTGTATATAATCATGGCCATTTCACAGAGAGCTATTTCATCTTTTAAATTCTAACTATGCCATCATTACAGTATCTGAACATCAGACACTGGTCACCAGAACAGAAGCATAGTATCCTTCACCATCTAAGGATGCTGTGACATCCTCTGTAAGCAGGAAGTCTGTCTGAAGCAACCTCAAAGCTATGGAACTGTGAGAGAAACAAAATGCAGAATCCTGTGCCACTTACCATGCCTCAAAATCACAATGTGACGAGTCAGCCAGGAGTGACTCCCACCAACTCTAAACATCTATAACCAGATCAGAGCATTGAGGGAGAGAATGCCAGCAAGCACACCCCCCCCCCACACACACACTCACACCGCAAACCAGGTAAAAACATGTGCTTCTAAATGATTGTAACCCACACCAAACAAAATTCCCTAATTAACGTCTCATCGTTGGCAAGAAAATAAAAGTAGTGAGAGTTAGATTTTACCTAGAAGGTAGCAGGTTCATCGGGTAGCTAATGTGTGTGAATATTTAGCAAACAACTGTAAAAACAGTCATCATTTGCACTGGACATATTATGAGCTGAAACTGGGGCTGTCATAATGAGGGTATCAGCTAAAAGGGAGTTTTCAAAGAACATACCTTTTCAGTATTTCCTTTCCAAGGGAGGGAAAAAGTTGTCTGTCACCATTGCAATGGGCTTCTAGTTAGAGTCCCTGGTACCAATGTATTTGAATGATACTGTTGATTAATTTCTTGTGAATTGCTTATATAGTGTCTTTCTTACTCTACTGCTTCAGTAGACATCAACTGAATAACTGAACTTTCTTTTCTATTAAATGGTATGGTATGAGTTTCTTGTGATCTGTTCTTGTCCTGTAAAATTTACAACAAAGTTGAATTGATGTGAGGTCCTGTAAACTGGGATTAAGATTTGCTCTGGGGGCCTAGTACAAAATAAAATCAGACTGTCTACCACGGATTTTGCTTCCATGTTCTGGCTGGGGTAATATACAATGTGTTATTCTGCTCATATGTATCAGGGTCACTGGTACCAGGGATTAAATAACAATTTCACTATGTATAATATACTATTAAATAGCAATGATAGCTTCAAATTCACTGTCTGCTCTCTCCTGAGAGACATTATGATATGCCTGCCCCTAGGGCATTCCTAAAGCAACCAAGAAGGTCATGAAACATAGAAACATAGACTTTGATGGCAGATAAGGACCGCTAGGCCCATCTAGTCTGCCCATTTCCCTACCTACAGGATAGGCCGCAGATCCTAGTTAACCAACAGCCTATTTCTTCCTACCCCCCAACAAGAATTGCCTTATGTCTGTCCCATGCATTCTTGAATTCTCCCACAGTTTTAGACCCCACAACCTCCTCAGGAAGGCTGTTCCATGCATCCACTACCCTCTCTGTGAAATAATACTTCCTCACATTGCCCTGAACAGCCCTCCTTCTATCTTTTAATTTGTGTCCCTTGTTCTTGCAAGTCTCTTTTCTGAAAGATGCTACCCTCTTGGACTTTGTTGATTCCACTGAGGTACTTAAAAGTTTCTATCATGTCCCCCTCTCCCTTCTTTCCTCAAGGGTATACATATTAAGCTCCTTTAGTCTCTCCTCTTACAGCTTCTCTTGCAGACCCTGCACCATTTTAGTTGCCCTCCTCTGGACTGCCTCTATCCTGTCTATGTCCTTGCGGAGATGGGGTCTCCAGAACTGGACACAGTACTCCAGATGGGGTCTCACCAACTGTCTGTACAGAGGGATAACAACGTCCTGTTTTCTGCTGCTGCTGCCTCTCCCTATACATCCCAGTATACCCCCAGCCCTCCCTACTGCCTTCTCACATTGCTTGCTAACCTTAAGGTCATCTGATATGATTACCCCCAGGTCCCTTTCCTTTTTTGTTGTTGTTACTACCTCCCCACCCATTGTGTATTCTTCCCCTGGGTTCTTGTTTCCCAGGTGCATTATTTTGCACTTCTTTGCATTGAATCCTAGCTGCCATACTTCTGACCATTCCTCCAACCTTGCCAAGTCCTTTTTCATCCTTTCCATGCCTCCTTGTGTATCAACCCTGTTGCAGATCTTTGTGTCACCTGCAAAAAGGCATACTTTTCCTTCCAGTCCCTCTGCAATGTCACTGATGAAGACATTAAAAAGGACTGGACCCAATACTGAACCCTGCAGTAACCCACTAGTAACCACCCTTTCTTCAGAGTGGACTCCATTTACAATTACCTTCTGTATCCTGTTGTCCAGCCAATGTTTTTCCCAGGCTACCACCCTGGGTCCCACTCCCAGGCTGGTTAATTTTACTATTAATCTTTTGTGTGGGACTGTGTCAAATGCCTTGCTAAAGTCTAGGTAGGCCATATCCACAGCCCCTCCCTGGTCTACTACTTTGGTCACCCAGTCAAAGAAATCTATTAGATTTGTCTGACATGACCTTCCCTCTGTGAACCCATGCTGCCTTGGGTCCTGTGCTCCACTGGCCTCTAGGTACTCAACTATTCTTTCCTTCAGAGTGACTCCATCACTTTCCCTACCACAGAGGTCAGACTGACAGGTCTGTTGTTTCCTGCCTCTGTCTTGGTCCCCACTTTGTGAAGGGGAATCACATCTGCCTTCTTCCAGTCCTTGGTACCACCCATCCTCCCATGATTTATTAAAAAGAGTAGCCAGTGGTTTCACTAGTTCCTCCCTTAATTCTTTTAGAATTCTGGGTGAATTCCATCAGGACCCATTGCTTTGTCCACCTTCAGTTTTAGGAGTTCTTGCAGAACCCTTTCTTCTGTGAAAGGACTGGGATCGACCCCTATCAAGAGTGCTTCTGTTAATTGGATTAGGCACTTCCCTCCTCTTTTGTGAATACTGAGCAGAAATATTCGTTCAGTATTCCTGCTTTTTCACTGTCCCCCTCTGCCCACCCACCGTTCATTCTATTCAGCCTCACTATCCCTCCCTTTGTCTTTCTACGCTCGCTGATGTACCTATAAAAGGTTTTATCCCCCTTCTTAACTGAGTTGGCTATCTTTTCCTCAGTTTGGGCCTTTGCTATTCTGACTTTTTCAAAATGTGTTGCCTTTAAGAAGTTTTCATCCTGTTGCTTCTGTTGAGCACAAGCAAAAGTAAACTCGGCTCTGGACTTGACATGACCACTAACAAAGAAGTACACTACCTGGACCCCTGATAAGTTAATCCCTGGAGATGACAAATTTAACATTTGTAGTCTTCTGGCCAGAAGGGCTGAGGATAGATGCCTGGATGCAGTAGTACAAGGTGGACACACTTGCCTTAAGGGAGACCTGTCTGAAACCCAAAAATATTGGATAATTAAATTAACATACAGGGGTATTCCACTACTAGAAGGGACTGTCCAACAAAGAAAAAGGGAGATGGCATAATGTTGTGCATAAGAAGCAATATCAGCTTCACCGAAATAGCACTGCAACCCCCCAACCCTACTCACTGGGAATACCTGATAGTGCAAATACTAATTTGTGAAAGTACAAAAGTTAATATTATTTGGGCCCACAATCTCACAAGCTGAGTGATCTTGTCCTGGTTGTGAAAGAGTTGGGACAGGAAGACTACAGTACATCATCCTGAGTGACCTAAATATAAACTGGACAAGGAAAGCAGTCAAAGATTGTGAAAAACAATCTAGCAGAAGCCAACCTTAAAGGGGACATGGAAGAAAAATGGGATTAAATGATTTAGTAGTATATGCCAATATATATTTAGGGCCAGTATGTATCATCACCATAGCATTTCTATTTGTCATGTATCAAGACATACAAATTGCAGTTTACATTGTAATTCTAAAGTTGGCTGTCTATACAGTCTTCCTGTCTATGTTAGAAAGGAAGTGGAGTTTTACTCAGCGTGATGATGTTTCACCATGTAATTCTGCATGTGAGTGTGCTGCTGGTGCCCCCCCCCCCAACACACACACACACACACACACACAGTGGCCAAACTGGAAATGCTTCAGTGGGGGATCTTTCACATCTAGATTAGTAGGTGTGAACTACCGTTATCCCCAGGTGATGGAACTCTCCTGTAGTGTTCAGTGAATAAAGATGAGAGAGGTGCAGCAACTCTCATGCAATGTTACAAGGGGTGGGGAACTGCGTGCTCAATCGAACTATAAGCAACACAGTATGCTATTCTTACAACTTTATTCACGAGCTGCTGATGATGCTGACAAGCTAATTATGGCTTGATCAATTACAATAACAATCTCTCTCCCTTTGGCCTCAACAAAGATAATCTGGTCAGTTTATCTTTTAAGAAGATTTTTAAAATATATTCCATACTTCACTGCAGGCATCATTTACTCACACAAGCAAGTTTGTAGTTTTGCTTGGCAGGCAGAGAAAGAAGAGATAAACCTTATTACCCATGTTCTCTGAAGTGTGCAACTGCAGCATGGCTGTTGTTAGTGAGATATGATCAATACAGACTGTGTGCAGATAAACTATTGATTATATCAACTTCAAATAACAAGTATGGCATACAACGGATGCTGTACAACTTCAGAGGACACAGGAAAACAAATGAAATGAAATACAAATTCTAGCATGTTAGATCCTTAACAAAGGCCCCAAAATCAAAGCATTTATGATAAAATGTGATGATTTGGCATGCTAAGCCTACAGGCAAACTAGCATATAAGATCAGCAGTGCTGTAGCACAAACCTTATGTGGAGTGTCACAGCATCAGTGATCCTGGTGCCTTTATGATTTTATAATTACTAGTGAACATACCCACTGTCTGTATTGATTATATCCCACTCACAGCCCTGCTACGATTGCACAATACAGGGAATAAGCAAGAAGGTCTGACTCTTCTTTTCTCTGCCCCCCCCCCACCATGCAAAACTGCAAACTAGCTTCTGAGAGTAAATGATGCCTATAGTGCAGTATAGAATATATTTTAGAACTCTTTTATAAAAGGTAAACTGACCAGATTATCTTTGTTGAGGTCAAGTTGTGAGAAGCTATTAACTGATCAGACCGTAATTAGCTTGTTAGCAACAGCTGGTGAATGAAAGTGTCCGAAGAGCATACTGTGTGCTGATAGTTCAAAGGAACACTCAGTTACCCTCTCTTCATACGTTTACTACTATAGGAAAGTTACAGTACCTGGGGATGACAGTAGTTCCACACCAACAAATCTAGAGGTGAAAGTTCCCACACTTAAGCCTTTCCAATTTAACCACTGTGTGTGTGTGTGGGGGAGGGGGCACCACAAGCAGCAAAACAACCTGCAGACTTACATACTAAAATATCATCACTTTAAGTCAAGCTGCACTTCCTTACTGACACAGACGAGAAGTATGACTCATCAGCTACATAAACAGCTGTATCTGGAATTACAGTGTAAACTGCAATTTTTATGTTTTGATACTTGACAAATGGAAATGCTATGGCAATGGTGCATACTGGCATATACTATTACTGTGTCCAGATTTGGAGACTGCACCTCAGAATGGACATAAACAGGGTAGGGGCAGTCCAGTGGAGGGTAACTAAAATGGTGCTGGGGTTGCATGAAAAGCCCTACAAGGACAGACTGAGGGTTCTCAACGTCATACTCTGGAAAAGAACAATTTGAGATGGGACATGATAAGACCTGCAAGTACTTCACAAGGGTGAACATGGTGCAAGAAGTGCAGTTTCAAATGAGAAAGAGCACCATGACCAAGGAGAATGCAATGAACCTGGAATCAGGAAGTTTAAAAGGGATGCGAGGAAATACTATTTCATTGAAAGGGTAGTAGATGTCTGGAACCGACTCCTAATGGAAGTGGTGGGGATGAGAACAGTGTGTGTGTGTGTGTGTGTGTGTGGGGGGAGGGGATTCAAACATACATGGGACAGACATAGGGGTATATTAGTAATAGGGAGCAGGGAGGGTCGTCAGAGACTAGTTAGGGTCTGTGGAGACAGATTAGGCAGGGAATATCTGGGCAGACTAGGTGTACCAAGCAGTCCTTTTCTGATGACAAATTCTATGTTTCTCTTCTTTAAACACAGAAACAGAATTTGTCTTCAGACTGTGTGAGCAAAGCAGTCCTTTTCTGCTGACAAATTTTATTCTGCTGGCAAATTATATGTTTCTCTGTCTCTACTTATTTTGTTATACTTATTTTCCATATTATTGTATTTTGCACATTGTACTTTGCATTTGAACTATTCTCTCCTCTTTCCTTTCTCCACAGGATATATAGGGAAACGGGCTGATACCAGATCAGTATGACATTCCTAGTAAATGTTTTGAAATAAATTAATAAAAAATGCATACATGCATGTACAAAAAGGCCTTTCCCTCTCTGAATTATAACCACTTGTTTTGACATCCACTACAAAAATAATGCCAAGCTCTACCTAAAAATCACCAGAGTGAAGGAGATTTTTAAGCTGCTTAGGATACCAAGAGGAGATAAGTCAGCAGGCACCTATAAGTTCGACCCTAGATTCTTGACTTTTCTGTCAATGCCATAACAGCACTACTTGTTAAAATCTATAACCATTCCTTTGACCAAGTACCCAAACTTTAGAAATTAGCACATGTACTGCCTGACCAGAAAGGGGGGTCTCCACATGCTACTGACAACTACAGGCTTAAGTTGGGTCTGTCCTGTATGGCTAAGTTACAGGAAAAAAGTATAAGTAGTCAGCTCTCCAGCTACAATTCAGTCAACCAGCTCCTCACAGCTTGCTAGCATGGATTTAGACAAAACCACTGCTCAACAACTGCACTGGCCAGGTTCACAAATGACCTGTACTGTGGCATGAAATCTGGACATAAGAGCCCAGCAGCATAGGAATTTGACAGCATATGAAGGTTTTATGGTCTCTCCCATTTTCTCCCGTGACCCCCACGAATACCCCCTCCCATTTCCCACTTTTCAACCTGCAACTTTCCCCTTCACTCTGTCTGATCATCTCTTGAAGCTATCCACTCTTTTCAGGGAGACCACCTTCTCAGGCAACTCCTTCACTGGGTGGGTGGTGGCCAAGTGGAACAAGTGCCTCATCTACCTCCTGAGCCCCCATCCACCAACTTTCGACTATCCCTTTAATAAACTTGTTCCCACTAAGGCTGAAGAAGCCCAGTGCTCACCCTGTTTATACCCTTAAGGAATGTGAAGGTGTCCGTCATGTCCCCCTTCTCCTTTCTGTCCTCAGGAAAGTACATGTTGAACTCCCGAGCCTCTCCTCATAGGTGTGACCTGCTGGTTCTGGATCATCTTGGTTGCCCTTCTCTGGAATGTCCTTCAAACATAGTCACTTGACATGACACTGGTGCTGTATCTATGGACCAGATCAAGGCCTCTGAACTTATGCATCACACCCAGCTATTTCAACAGGTCCATGCTTACAGTTTTGGTGCATCTGCCGGTAACTGGATAAGTGATTAATGACTATCTGCATAGAGAACAAATGATTAATGGCATTATGTCTGCTCCTCATGCCGTATCACAGTGGGTGTCACATGGGTTGGTTCTTGAGGCTCTGTTCTCTCTTTTCATCAACCAGCTCCCAAAGGAATGCAACCAATCAAAAGTAATTTTGTATGCAGAAGATGCGGTACTGAATATGAGCCCAAATGCAACTGAAGATGTAAACACCACCATGGAAGCATATTTCCCTGCACTAGAAAAGTGGTTTGGAGAAAACAGGATAAATAAAAAGAAAATCAAAGCTAAGCTTTTTGGGTCAAGAGCCAAGCTTAGTAAACACAAAACTTTGTTCAAATACTGGCCAATGACCACATCCCAATTAAAGTGACTGTAACTTATAAATATATGGGCCTGCACCTAAGTATCACTTAGTTGATTAGGTGTCAGAATGGCTCAGTTGGTAGTACATCCACCTCAGGCCAGAAATCTGTGGATTCTAGTCCCACACTGGAATTGGGCTCATATCACAAATGCTGGCACCCAAATGCAGTATTAGGGGAAACTGTATTGTTGGACTGTGCTGCCCTTCAGATGAAACTTTAAACTGAGGTCCCTTCTAACCATCTCTGGTGCTGTCATGGTGGGTGTCCAGGTAGAAGTAAAACAACTCAAGGCATTTTTCACAAAAGTATGGGTTTTGCCCCTGTGTCATGGTCAACATTCCCTTTCCTGTCACACCTGTTCATGTAACTGTCCAAGGCTGTGTGTGGTATTGACATGCTGTCACAACATGTTTATAGTCACTTCACTACCAGTGTCTCATTGCTTATAAAGTGCTTTGGCAACAATGAGTAAGAAAAGCACTATATAAATGCTAATTCTTCTTCTTCACCTTAATCCTTGTTTAACTGTTGAGCTTCATCTATCCAAAATCACCAAAAATATTCACCCCCAAATTGGTGTACTCTACAGGTTAAAAAGTCAAATGACCATGCTCAATGAACAAACAAAAGCCCAGTCTAGTCTACAGTGTCTCTTTCACCTGAGTACCTTCTGAGGATGCCCCCAGCTCTGGTTTTCCCCTTGCTAGTTTAAACACCCAGTAATGTATGCCTTAAACTTCTGCCCCAGTGCCCTTCTCCCCTCCCAGTTTGGATGAAGGCTGTCTGGTTTAATGCCTTAATCCCTCCAAAAATACCACAGTCTCCCAGAAAGTATAAACAATCTTCAGTGCCCCACCCCTTTAACCAATCACTAACTTGATAGATTTTAAATGAAAATTATGTGCCTACCTCCATTCTGCCCACAACACCTCAGACATATAACTGGTGTTGGGGGGGAATCAACAGAACAGATGGCAGTGAAGGGGAGGATTATGACTGGACAATGGTTCAGCCCAGAATAGGAGCTAAAAGTGGTAGAAGGGCACAGATACATAAACCTGTGGAAGATCAAGGTATCGTCTGACAAAACAGATATACAGGATTACCAGTAGAAATAAATGAGACCCTTAACACAGACATGCACACAAACAAGGTTTTTAGTGGTTGGAGATTCCATGATTAGATACACCGACAGAATAGTATGTCAACAAAATAAAATGCATTGGGTGGTAACATGTTTGCCCAGAGCTCACAACAGGGATATAACAAAAAATATTCAGAGAATATGCATATCCAATGAGGTGCCACCGAAAAATAATAATACATGCAGGCGTAAATAATATAGGTAGGAGTAGCAAAGAAGAAATAAAAAGAGATTATACAGAACTTGGCACAAAAGCAACCACCATGGGCATTACATCATTTGTTTCCCCAAATCCTTTCAGTACCTACAGCATCCAGAAGAAGAATGTAGGAAATCATAAACATAAATAGTTAGCAACATGACTCGACTTGAAAAAATTACTTTTACTTGATAAAATACTGGGACAGTTTGTTGGAAATAGATTACTCTGTGCAAGCGATGGACTACATCTAAGTTCCAGGGGTGCTGAACTGTTTGGTGATTGAATTACAAAGTTCATAAACAAGCCTTTAAACATACAGGTGGGGGTGAGGGGAAAAACATAATGGTCAGATTACTAATAAACAACATGAGAAACAGAGAAATAACTCATCAAAGAAGGCTAAAAAGGTTGACCAAACAAAAAACATTTTATGCAATACCAGAAGCCTGGTTAATAAATTTGATCTCTTTTAAAAAAATATTACATGAAGAAAAAACAGATGTTTCAGTTCAGGATACCTGGTGGGACCAGAATGACACCTGGGATAAGGTAATTTCAGGATACAGTTTAATACACAAGGAGAGACATGATAAAAGGGGAGGGGGCAGCAGTTAATACAACTAATAATCTGGTCACAAAAACCCTATCTGAAGACAGAAATAATGAAACAATTTGATTAACAATTGAGAACATTGAACCATTTCGCATTGTTTTCAGGAACTGCTACTTTCCACCAAATAGTAGGAAGGAACAGATATCAAAATCTGCTGAGGCTGTTAATACAATGTCTAATAAAGGAGAAATAATTATATTGAAGGATTTCAACCTGACAGATATATCCTTTGATATGCTTATAGCAAGCACAGAAAAAAGTAAAATACTCCTAGATATCCTAAGACAGACTAGCCTAACACAACTAATCAGTAGTCCAACAAGAGGAACTAACATCCTGGACCTGGTCATGACCAGTATTACTGCTAACATCACAACCAAAATTGGGCACCCTTATGCTGAAGTGACCTCTCCACAACAGAAGTACAAATTCAAAGAAAAGTGCACAGGAACAGAGGAATAACTATACAAGTATTATAATGGAGACTACAAAAAAGTAAAGGAAAACCTGCAGAATTGGAAGTGGGAGTTAGAAATGACAGGTGAAAAGGTGAAAGCATGCTGGAATATTCATAAAACACAATTAAATTAACTAAGGGATAAGTACATACCACTAAGGAAGGTATGTAATAATAAAGGAAAAATACCCCGGTGGTTTTCTGCAAAACTAAACAAGCTAATAAACAAGAAAATTAGGCAACACAAATTATTCTAAAAATATCCATGCCTAGGAAATAGGAATAAAGTAAAAATGTTAAAATCATTAAAAAACAAATTAGGAAGGCTAAAAGGTCTTATGAAATATGACAAGCACTGAGAGGACTAATGCAAATATTTCCTTTAATTAAGTAAACTTCAGAAGAATGGTAAATATAACATGCAAAAAGAATACAGAAAAGATAATAAAAATATGCAAACTGTTGAAACAGCATAAAACACAAATTTCAAACACAGATAATGATATGTGCAATATCCCATTATCTTTTCTGTATACTTTTGTATGTTATATTTATAGGGTTCTTTAGTGGGAATATGGTTGTATGGCACTTTATTAAATAATGATTTATCTATAATCAAAAAATATTAAGTACCTTTAAGGGCTCACTACATAAGTGCAGACAGCCCCACCACTAATTTACGCCTTGAGAAAGAGCATGAGAGGGATGCTCAAAAACATTTCCAGTGTTGTGCTGCACCAGCAGTTTTAATCAATAAACATGATTTTTGAATCAGACACCCAAATGTGAGGTTCTTTTGCCTCCTGACAGTGTTGCCTTAGCCTGAATTCCTGTTGCAAAGTTTGAAGAGCAAGTGCTTGGTAAGGATGTATATCTTAAAGGATGAAGGTTTAGGGCCTTTAGATGCCTCTGTAATCATTATGTTTTTATTTTAGTTTCCTTTCCATTATTTTATTTGTATTTTGTGAACTACTACTGTAGTAAAAAAAAACCAAAAACAATGGAATTCTTGTATTACAGTGTCAGAAAAGCTTTACTAGCAAGGCTGGCAGTGTATTTCAGTGGGAAACTGCAAACCTGTTTTCAGGTTTTTATAGAGAAATAACACTTTTTACCACCTAAATATTATACATTTAGTAGAAATATGTGATTTTTGAAAACGTGATCTTTTGTTCAGTGACGGAGACAGAGCGGGGTCTGAGGGGCAGTCTCCCCTCCTGGCTGCCCCAGTGTGAGTAGTGGTGCCCTGCCACCATGTTTATTCACTGTTTAATGCCCATTGTGGAGCCTGTCACTGACTGAATGCCCCCCCCCGGCACCCAAACGCTCTCAAACCTGGCTCCGCCACTGCTTTTGTTATAAATTAGCTGGTGACATTTTCTTCATAAGCAGATTTTCTTGGGAAGAAGAAAAGAGAAGCCAGTTACTGTTTTAAAAATTGTAAATTCATACAGATGGACCACAACAGTACAGACAAACAAAAGGCAAAGTTTGTTGTTGAAAAAAGTATTTATTTCTTTAGAAAAAGAAAAATACATTTAGTTTCTCATTGAAATACATTGGGCTCCTAAGTAGCTGGCAATTTCTGACATCACAATACCAGAATTCTGTTGAATTATTTTTACTAGCACTGTGGAAAGCAAAGGCTAAAACAAACTTGTTTCACTGCACAAACTATTTTATTATAAAAGCAGGAAGTAATTACTAACACATCAGCATACAGTACATAAAATAATCAGTTGCCTATTTATTAGAAGTAAATACCTGTTCTTTAAGTTTAACACTCAGAGCTTGGCAACCATCTAGCTGCCGCCTGCACCTGTTTTGAAGTACAATATGCTTAACTTCACTGAGGCTGGGGTGGGAGGAAGGGCAAAGGTGCCATGCAGATAGGGATGTTTTTTTCTGTCTTTGGGGGAACAAATAATTATTTTCAAAATACTTCACAAAGTGGCACTGCACCAGTGAAGTGCAATTTTCACCATGTGTAGCGTTACTCTGAATTATAAGAAGGGTCTGAGAAATGGAGCTTTCCGATTGGCTGCAAACATTCTAACAGCCTTATGTTAATCTTTTATTAACATACATGTAGAGCTTAGCCATATGCTGAGCAAGGTTTAACACTGCTTAAAAACAATTTTTATTATAATAGCAATAAGGCACTCCCAGGTATTATGTTAATGGTCAGTTAAACACCTTCTAGGGGCATGAGGCACTCGGCTACACCTCATGCCACAGTACACCCCTAGAAGGTGATTAACAGTCCATTAACATAACCCTTGGTCATGCCTTATTGCTTAAGTGGCTCTTCACTAGGTTCCACTTTGTGAAGTCATGTGAACTCTTCACCTGGTGAAGTGTCCACCTCATCAGGCAAATAATTACTCCAAGTGGGGAACTTCACATAGAAGCACAGAATTTGTTAGCAGAAGAGGACCACCAAGTGTTCCCTACCTGTTCTTCCTCTGCAAACCCTATCTGGTCTCTGGCAACCCTCCCCCTCCCCGTCTCTTTTCCAACATGCAATTATTGTAGCCCATGCATTGTTTAAGTCACCCACAATTTCAGCCTCCCCACTTCTGCTGGCAGTCTGTTCCAGGCATCTGCCACCCTTTCAGTGGAGAAATATTTCTTCACATCTCTCCTGAACCCCCACCCTAGCTTCATCGCATGTCCACTGATCTTGGTGCTCATCCTAATTTGAAGGACGCTCCTCCAACTGTACCCTGTTCACCCCTGTGAGGTACTTGTAGGTCTTTAGCATGTCATCTCTCTCTCCTCTCTTTCAGGGCACCTTTGCCATCTCCTTGGAGACAGTCTCCTTTTCCTTCTGCTTCTGGTTACCTCTTTCACACAGAGGTTTTTTACCCTAATTATACCCTCCTTTATTCTTCCCCACTGTTCCTGTATTCCACCTTGGCAATCCCCCTTTTTGAGGCAATTTATGAGGCAGTTTGACATTTCTTTAAAATCTGCCCTCCTGAATCCACCCTAATTATACCCTCCTTTATTCTTCCCCACTGTTCCTGTATTCCACCTTGGCAATCCCCCTCTTTGAGGCAATTTATGAGGCAGTTTGACATTTCTTTAAAATCTGCCCTCCTGAATCCAGGATCCTTGTTCCTGTGAGGCTTGCCTCTGCTTCTGGCCGTTTCTTGAACTATGCTGCATGGTGATCACAGGAACCTCAGGGACAGCCCACTATGACATTTGTAATGCTGTTCCTGTTTGTAAGCACCAGGTCCAACATTGCCCCCTCCCATATATTTTTTTGTGAAGCAACATTTCCCATATTGACCCATCACAATGTCAAATTTAACAGAGATGTGGTAACTCTGGTTGACTGTAAAGTCATTTAATTATATTCCCGATTATATCCTTGTTGAACAGTACTAGTTTCAACACTTCTTACCGACTGCAGGGTATTGGTTTATCTTCTCTACTTTATTCAAAGGCCACAACTCTGCCATCATTTTTAAAAGATACCCCTACTGGAATCTCTCTCACTATTTTTGCTCAGTTACGACAACTCACTAAAGCTCCCAGTATAGCCTCAATTGACCAGCCATTATGGCAAAACCCCAACTTCCAAGTTGCTGGAAAAATTATTAAGAGACCAGAATGGAAGGCAAAAGAAATTACTCACTTAAGCCATCGGATATGCGATGGTAAGTGGGTTACATTTTCCCTAACTCCAGGAGACATGCCAAGTGCCTATGAGAGGTGTCTTCTTTTTTCTGCAGCTTTGGCATACCATTATTAAGACCACAGGCACTCAACCACCTGAAAGGGTTACTACTCAAAATTTTTAGGACCTCATGCAGAGAGCTATAGAACCTCACTGTATCTCTCAGCTATGCAAGATATTTTGCTGTATGATGCCCCATAGATTTGGACAACCTTCAGCCTGTTGGTACAAGGATTTTGCGTGGGCAGCCCCCATCATAATTGGGACTCTGTTTGGGTTAATGTTTATAGGTATGTTAAGATAGATAGATATCAATTAATGCAATTCAAGATCCTCCAAGATATCTATTATATGCCTGAGAAACTACATGCCTGGAGGATTCTGGATTGCTTATACAGTATTTAGTAAATATAACTCTGACATTGCCATGCTTAAACATGTTGTGGGACTGCCCTAATGCCCAGTTTTTGTGGACGCAAGTCTCCCCCTCCTTAGATCCCTTATTAGGGCTTCAAGATTCTTTCTCATCAGAGTGGTGCTTACTTGATTTGGGAGTGGACCAATTAATGGGGCTACATAAATACTATTTTACATTGATTGCTATGGCTGTTAAGAAAGCAATTTTATGACACTGGAAAGAATCCAGCTGTCCTACATTCTTAGAAAGGTATGCTGAAGTCATACAAGCACTTCACCTGGACAAGATGTGGGCTGCCCATAATCACAAGCACAATTCTTTTAATTCATGCTGGGAACTGCTCTACACCTTTGCTTGAGATCTCAGATCTGTCCTGAAATTAACCTCTGTTAATGAATTACTAAGGAGCATGCCTACCATGCACTGAAGGGTATGTGGCAGGATCGTCCGACTGATCAGGGGAAGGAGAGGTTGGTCAGCAGGATGGGAGATGGGTTTTGTTTTGTATTGCTTTGATCTTTTGATGCATTTTATATGAGCTTGTCTGTATACAGTCTTGTTTGGTGTATGATTTTATTTGTTTTCCTTTCCTTGTACTGTTATTTGATAATATTAATAAAGCACATAAAATAAAAAAAAAAGAAATTGCTTACCCTCTAGTGTGTCCATGCCCCTGTTGAGTGAGGAAGCCGTCCTGCACCATTTGTAGGAATATTTTACTTTTTTTGGCTTACCACTGTCAGAGTGCCCTGTCTATGTCTAGGAGGTATAAATCCCTGTGAGTGCTGACTGTTCTTGCCTAGCCAATTGCTATTTTAATTTCTCTTTTCGTTTCCTAATTCCTATCCATCCACTGATTTGCTGTCCTGAAGATTACTCCTTTATTATATTTTTCTGCCCCACTACCTATCAGTTGGAGTCATAGTAACTCTACTTCCTCACTCTCTGAGACCAAATTATCCTCTGAGATAAATGCCTTCCTTTACATATTGTGTTAACTTCCTGTCCTACCTTGGCTCCCTCCTTGCTAGACAGAGTGCCCATAGAAATATTCTGATCCCTTTTAGGCCCCGATTTTGGCTTTATTATAAAAAAGTGCAATGCTGTAGTCTGCAAGGATTAAGCCAAATTTGTATCTGCCTATAACCCACATGTAGACAGGGGACAGATGCATAATTGTTGCTTGCTTAAGCACTCCTGGACATAAGGAATAAGCACAATAATTTGAACTAATGAAGTAGTTCAGCAGTTTTAACACCAGAACAGGATCATAGGCTTGAGTAGGCCTATAGTGAGTAAAAGGGGCAATACTGCAGGAATTAGGAATGCATTTTTCTACTCAATCAGGCATTCCCCAAAATAAGGACAGTTCTTCTGTTTTAGACCAGCTTCTTCTTGTTGAAGAAAACTTGCTGTATTTCCAAAACCTAGCATACAACAGTTAATTTACCAATAATGTCAAAAACCAGGTTAACCTAAACTAAAATGACACAATAAAATGTGTGGTTTAATATTAAGATTAAAACCATTCCCTTGCAGTAAGTTGCCTTTGTAGCACTAACAAACAAACAAAAAAAGGCACACACAACCACGAAGTAGGTGTCCATGTTGACTAATTACAAATAAAGGTCCAGTGCACAAACTGTCGGGTAACACGGAATAATGGACTCCCCAAGGTTTTACCATACAAAATGTTGTTTCCTCAAGGAGGCTGAGTGTGCCATTTTTTGGTTTCTGAATGCTTGATGAATGGACCTTGTCCAGAGCAAGTTGCACCTTTGTTAGACTGGAGACTACAATCTCTTTGCTTTGCCCCTTAAAGCAGCCTGCACTATGGACTCCAGCCTCTCTAGTGGGAGCCACTCCATGGACAGCCAATTGTACAGCTCTGCTATTCAGCTGCTTTGTAAACCCAGCCCCTTATGTGATGATACCCTCCCATTTTCATAGCTGGCTCTAGTTTGGCCCCACAAACCAGACACCAGGAGTGACTCAGTTACACTCAAGTTGTTGGGGGGAGGTTTAGAATTGGCAAGTTGATTCTGACAGGAGAGACTGAATAAAAAAGCACAGAATGGTGTTGATACACTTGCAAAACACATCCCAGAATGAGGCATTCTCTGGGCTACACATGATGTACATTGTGAACTAGTCAGAAAGAGTTGCACGTAATACAAAACATGTCTCAAAGTGAGCCGGTGTCTGGGCTACACAAAATGTACATCATGAACTTAAATGAAGGAGTCCAAGGGTTGCACATATCATAAAACATGTTTCTGAATGAGACAGTCCATGCGTAACACATAATACAAGACATTTTATAGAGTGAGACAACCCATGGACTATACATAATACAAACATGTCTTAAGAGTAAGAATGTCCATGCTACACATGATATACAGCATGTCTTAGAGGGGGGACAGTCCATGGGCTGCACATAATGTAAAATATGTCTCAGACAGAAACAGTCGATTAGCTACACATAATATAAAACATATCTCAGAGTGAGAAAGGCCATGCACTACACATAATGGAAAACATGGTTTGGAGTGAGTGAGTGGTATGCAAATATTATTAGACATGCTCAAAGTGAGACAGTGTATAGGCTGCACATAATGTAAAACAGGACCCAAAGTGACATAGTACATGGCTCACAAGTAACATAATACATGGCTCAGAGTAAGGCAGTGCATGGCTTACAAATAATATTAAACATGCTTCAGAGAGAGACAGTCCATGGGCTACACATAATATAAAACATGGCCCAGAGTGAGACAGGGTATGGCTTAAAAATAATATAAAACATCTCAGAGTAAGAGTCCATGGACTACATAATACAATACATGTATCCAAGTGAGACAGTCCATGGGCTACACACAATATAAAAAAACATATTAGAGTGACACAGTCCCTGGGCTACACATAATGTATACTATGTCCCAGACTGAAAGAGTTTATGGATTACAAATAACATAAAACATGTCTTTGAATGAGCCTGCCTATGGACTACATATAATATAAAACCTGTTCCAGACTAAAACAGTCCATGGTTTACACAAAATATGAAACATGTCTAACAGTGAGACATTCCATGGGTTACACATAACATAAACCATGTCACAGAGTGCGACAACATGTGGGCTACACATAATATAAAACATGTCTGTGCATGAGACTATGGGCTATACAGAAACATAATTTGATAGAAGGAGACAGTAGGTCCACCAAGCCTGCCCTTATTATAATAATACTTCCTCCCACTGACCTACTGTACTGGTGGGCTGTCATCCTCCTCCCCATTGTCCCACCCCTCCAACCCATGTTGCCCCCCCCCCCAGAACTGTAAGTCCCCTTACCCTGTCCCAACCATGTTTAAGCCCAACAAGAGTAGGTGTCCCCATACCATTCGCCGGCAGTCTGTTCCACAATTGTACCACCCTCTCAGTGAAGTAAAACATCCTCACATTTTTCTAGCACTTGATTCACACCAACCTCCAGTCATGCCTCCTAGTGATGGCATCCCTATTTCTTACAAATAGGTACTTGCTATTCACCTTGTTTATACTCCTGAGACACGTAAATGCTTCAGTCATGTCCCCTGCTCCCATCTGGCCTCTAATGAGTACGTACTTAGTGTTTCCAGCTGTTCCTCATAGGATTTGTCCTGCTAACCCTGGATCATCCTGTTCACCCTATGCTGTACCAACCCTAGTCTGCAAATGTCCTTCCTCAGGTAAGGACTCTAGAATGGGGAACAATACTCCAGGTGTGGGGCTCAGCAGGGATCTGTAGAGTGGCAGAATCACTTTGCTTCTCCTACTGTTAAAACCCCTCTATATAAGGACGAGAAGCGCAACTAGACCTACCTATCAGGCACCATTCTGTCTGACGAATCAAGCGCAGTGGCCTTTCTCTACAGAGCTTCCACCTGGCTATCTGATCTCTCTCTTGATGTATAAACTGCCTCCAAGTTAGGGCAGTTTAAACACAACCTCTGACAGTACCTTCTTTCTCTCAACCGCTGTGACTGCCCAACTTAAGCTACTTCACCCTCACATATCCATCCCCTCATTTCCTGGCTAAACAGTTGCCACTCTCCCCAACCCTTTCCCTCCTCCCCCTGCACCCCCCCCCCATAGGTACCTCTCTCTTGACATGTTTCCTGTCTACTTCACCTCACTCTGTGGCTCCTGAACCCTGATTTCCACCTATTCCCCCTCCTTCCTCTTTCCCCTTTTTTCACTGTTCCTTTTTGTTTGTCTTGGCTGACTCATGTTAACCTACTGACTTTGACAAAGTTATTCTTGACCGCCTATTATCACATACTGATACATTATTGTATTTTATCTTAGTTTTTACCCTGGTACCTATTTTTGTTTCTTATTTGTCAACTTTGACAAAGTCTGATACAATGACTGCTCTGAATGTTTTTTGTTATATCCATGTCATTTTTTTTACATTGTTGTCTTTAGCCAATTATGATTTCTTTTGGACATGGAACCTTTGTAAATGAGTCTCTGACTCAAAGGTATGTCAAATTCCGAGACTGTAATAATAAATAAATATACACCTCACATCCTCGATGCCTTGGTGAATGCTTTCTTGCAGGACTTATTTGCTTGAGGGTGTCACCGATTAGGACCCCCGGGTCCCTCGCCTCTGCTGAAGTGGCCAGTCTAGACCCTCACATCCAGTATTTCTTGTGTGAATTTCATCTCCCTAAGTACATTACCTTGCACTTCTTAGCACTGAATCTCAACTGCCAGACCTTAGACCATTTCTTTAGTTTCTCTTGGTCCTTCTGGAGCTCCTGCATGCCTTCCTCATGATCTACCTTGCTGTATAGCTGTGTGTCATTAGCAAAGAGAAACAACTTTCTCTGAATACCTTCCCCTATGTCCCTTATGAACATATTACAGTAAATAGGCCAGGTCCCAAGACTGACCCCCGCAGCACACCACTTGTGAACTTCTTGTCTTCTGATTTAACCCTATTCACTGCTACCCTCCGTTGCCTCTCACCATGCCAGCTCACCCATCTAAGTAAACCCTGCCCTACTGCCAAGTCCCCCAGTTTGTTCAGCACTCTCCACTGTGGTACTGAATCAATGTCCTTACTTAAGCTAAAGTAGAGCAAGCCAAATCTACTACTTGATCTCTGTTTATCACCTTGGTGACCCAGCTGAAAAACAGTATAAGGCTGATCAGGCTGGATCTCTCTGCCACAAACCCATGCTGCTTGTTTTCCTGCACGCCACTGTCAAACAAGCTTTCCTTGACTATGGTCTCCATCAGCTGTCCTACAATGCAGGTAAGGCTGAGTGTCCAACAAAATGCAGTGTGCCAAAATAGAGTCAAGGTTCAGCCAGAATAACAGAAGGACCGTGTACTTCAAAGAACAAAAAAAAAAAAACAGTGTGCACAAAGCTTACCATGCAGCAGTTGTTGAAATTTAGTTCATCAAAAACATTAAAGAAACACCAGTGAGCACCAGCAGCCAGTCCCCAACACATTAAGGTGCACTGCCTCTTTGGGGGTGGGGGGCTCTTATGAAGAGGCTGCATGCTTCAAAGTGCTGGGGACAGGCTGCTAGTGCCTGCAGGTCTTTCGTTCATGTTTTTGATTAAATAAATGTCAACGATTGCTGCATAGTAAGCTTTGTGTGTACTGGCATTTTGTTCTTTGAAGGAAGTAAGGTTGACAGGCTTGTAGTTGCCTGGATTCTCCCGGCCCCCTTCTGTGAAGGGGTGCTACATAGGCAGACCTCTAATCTACAGGCAGCACTCCAGATATCAGTGAGTCATTAAATAGATGAGTTAAGGCCCTGTTCACACTATAGCACAGTAAGGAGAAACAGTTTTTAAAACAAATTAAGCATTACCGTGCTGCTGCGCTCGGACTGTCTAATCCATTTTTAAAAGCGTCCTTTCCCAAGTGTGCTTCTCCATTCACATTGGTGCCTGTATTTGTGTTATCTGTAGCACAGGTGTGGTAGTATGTTTCCAGGTATTAGGGGGTCAACACAGAGGACAGTGGGAACATGGATCCACCAGGGAAAAGAGCATTCGCACTGTAAGTAAAAACGATTTACTAATTGAAGTGTTTTCATGAACCATACTATAGCCTAGGTCCGATCAGGGTTTTAGCACAGTTCATGAAAAAGTGAAATAGGTGCAAATGTGAAGGGTGCCGGCACGAATCTGAAATGGTTTAACCCCCAAGAACCATTTCAGATCATGCAGTGTGAACAGGGCCGAAGACGAATGCCAATTGTGCAGCCTACTCCCTAAGTACGCATGGGTGCAGGGCATCTGGGCTTGGTGCCTTGTCCACAAAGAGAGTTTCAAGATGATTTTTTACCTTATCAAACAAGATCTGTACTCTGTCTATTTCCTGCCCTCCCTTGAAGCAGTCTTGATACCGCTCTATGACTGAACAAATTAAAGAGGGCTTGGGACAACTACATGGGGCTAAATAAGAAAGCTAAAAGGCATGGTATGGAGGGGTGAGATGAACTAGATGGATTTCGGGCAGAATAGAAGGGCCAAGAGGTCCATTTCTGCTGGCAAGTTTCTATGACAGAGGACCACTGTCCTCTACTGTGAATACCAAGTTTACCTTCTGCTAACTTCCACCATCCTTCCTCTCAGTAAGCCTAACCATTCCCTCCATTTCCTTTTGACCTTGTGTACATAGAAAATTCCTTTCCCCACCTTTTACTCCATCAGCTATCCACAGCACCATCTCTGCATTTGCCCTCCTGACCTCCACCCTTGCCGCTTTAAGTTCAGTTTGATAATAATTTTTTTTTTGTAACAAAAAAGTAATCGATCCTCGAAAACATTTTTATTTTTTTGTCAAAATGAATATACGTTCTGTCTACTGGGTTTCTGTCTCTCCACACATCATATAGTTGTTCTGATGTCAAAAAATAATTAAATTTTTTTGATATGGCAATGTTTCCACTAGTTGGTTTTGATGTTTTATCTAAATTTGGATTTTTTAAAGCATTAAAATCTCCTGCTAGTTTTACTATCGGTTTGCAGTGTTTGTAAACCTATTATTTTGGCCAAAAAATCAGAATATTTCTCAAAGGGGGCATATACAGACCCAATAGACAGAACAACCCCATTTATATTAATTTTTAATAATAATATTCTATCCTCGGTATCTTTAAATTGATCAATGATTTGTATATTACTACCTTTTTTTATTAAAATGGTGAGCCCCTTGCTCTTCTTGGTTCTATTTGAATAATATACTTCTGCAATCCATTTCCTCTTTAGTTTTTGAATTTCTTCTTCTAGCAAATGAGTTTCCTGAACTGTCATATGAGCTCCTGTTTTCTTGAAATATGTCAGTAAGCGAGCTCTCTTAATGGGGGTGTTTACCCTGTTAACATTCATAGATATGCTTTTAACTCATTAAACATTTTTAATTATATGACCATCACAAAATGCACAAAATAACCACACATTGCTGGATCAACTTCTCATCCCCCCTTATACTCCTTTCTTGTGTTCTTGTATTAAATAACATCTCTAGCTTGTTTTTTTTTTTCATCCTATCCCGTCGCTGCAGACAGTTCCCTAACCTTTTGATACAAGTTCAATACTACAATCAAATTTATGGACATTCCCATATCATGTTTGTGCTGTAGATGTCAGACACTCCCCCCTCCCCTCCCATTTGTCATAATAGTTTATATAATCTAGTCTATTATGTTAATCAGCCCATTAATACTCTGCAGATTTTCTTTACAATTTAATCACTGCATATTAGGAATCCTAGTCATTAGGTCAGCCCAGGCATCTTGCACATTTTTGTAGGTATATCTTTTCCCATTTGTAATAACCTCTAGTTTCGCTGGGTATTGCATAGTCACTTTAATTCCCATAGACCATAATTTATTATGTAGGCAATCAAATTTCTTCCTTTCCAAAATTATTTCATGAGGCAGGTTGTTATAAACCGAAATACTTGCACCCAAAATATTTACTTTCTTTTTCTTATACACATTTGGCACCAAAGTTTCTTTATCGCCATAGTTTAAAAACCTCAAAAATAACTGGTCGTGACTTCCGGTGACATCAGCAAAGCGAATGGCAGCTTGAATTAGCGAGTCTCCCAGCCCAAGATCAAATCGATAGGCATCTGATACTATATTACATGCAGTCTCCAGCAAAAACTACCAGGTCAAGAGCGGGAGCGTTCAGGAATGCCCAAACGCCGGTACAAAAGTTACAACTTCTACTGCAGGGTGAAAAAATAGCGAAATCCTTGGCGCTCTCTGGGGATGAAGAAAACATGGCAATGGCTACAGGCCCAGAGGAAGAATTTGCGCAACTCACAGCCTCAATAATACAGACCGCTAAAACGGTACAGAAGATTGATGCCTCCCTGACCGAACTTAAAGCAGATATCAGGAAAATAGAACACAAAACGGACAAATTGGAATTGGGGCTTACCACGGTGGTTGAGCAAGTGGACCGCCACGATCGCCTCCTCCTATTTCTGATGGCAAGAGAGATAAAGCTGAGAAACAAGATTGACGACATAGAGGGCAGAACCAGAAGGAAAAATCTAACAATTTATGGTATTCCCGAAGGAGCAGAAGATGGGGCTACAAATACTATTACCGTCGTACAAAAAATGTTAACAGACTTACTAAAACTACCTGCAGATTTTGACACAGTAATGGACAGAGCTCACCGCCTCCCTCATTCAACGCCCACGGCCCTGGCTCTCGCCCCAGGTCCTTCGTGATTCGGATGGCTAATTATGCTTCAAAAGAAGAGATCCTCAGGAGGCTTGAGGCTAAAAATTATGTTTGGTACACACAGGATAACAATTGACAATGATTACACTACAGGAGTTCAAGAGGCACATCGCGCCATGTGGCCAATTGTCAAACAGCTCAGAGCACGGAACTTAAAGGCGCAGATGTTGTTTCCAGCGCGTCTAAGAGTGGAAACCAAACAGGGCCCTAGAGTCTATGAAGACCTCCTAGCTGCCAAGAGTTTTCTAGAAGATTCGGGAATTGTGGTCCCAGTGCTAGATAAGGAGAGAATGGAACGAGAGCTACAACAGTCGGCCTGGACAGTGGCGCGAAAGGGGTTGACACGCACTCACCAAATGCAAGCCACCAACCTGCGAGCGGACATTGCTAAACTTTTGAAGCCATATGCCCCTGCATCGTACCGCATGGCCCTCCGCACACAGGAGACCTCAGACACGGAAGATCTGGGACAGGAGGGGACTTCTCAAATGGAAGGTGAAGTCGCGGACTGAAATGAACAACAAACGAACAGTTGTGGGACAAGGTATAAAATGGACTGTGGGATGTGTCGGGAAATGTGGTATAAATATTGAAACCGGGTATGAGTGCCCTTAAAAATGATGTACACCTAGAGATCTAAAGAGGGGGGGATGAGAAAGGGGAATGTGGGAGAGGAGGAAGGGGGAACAAGGGTTAGTGGAATGCTTGTCTATTGGGTTAGGGTGGAGGGTAATGGGAAGGAGGGTGGGAGATACCCTTTACTTATGGATTCCTTGAGGCACAATGTGGCAGGGGAACTAGTCTGAATTCAGGATATTACAACAATAATAATTTAATAAAAAAAAAATAAAGGGTACAAGGGGAGAGGGCATGGGGGGGAAAGATCCTGATTAAAGGAGAATATACTCAATCCAGGGCAGAACTTACTGGTATGCTGTGAATCACAGGGAGGGAGGTCTCACCCATCTTCTCCGTGCCCTCGGGGCCAGGGGAGGCCAAGAGGGAAAATGCCGCAGATGATTTGTAGGAGGAGATGACTTAAGAAATCTCTGTGTAAAATCCACTACGAGGCTGGGAGGGAGGAAAACGAGTGGAAATCTCGAGACCATGAGGATCTCTTTTTGCCTTCCGATTCTGTTGACGTCTGTGATACTACTGAGCATTGGGTTAGAACCCAGGAAAACAGCTCCGAAGAGATGTAGCCCAGAACATCATAATGGGCAAGGTGTCTCAAATGTGGCACAAACCAGTCCGATTAATGTGAATCGGACTGACCTAGCAAGTTATGTCTTACTGGAAATTGTCAATATTTCCTCCTCACATCAGTTAAAGTATAAAAGAAGAAAGTGTGTGGAAAAAAGGTTGATGGGGGAAAGTCACACAGTCTTGTAGAATTTCTTACAAAAGAAATGTTGCTAGTTACTCTATGTTTATTCAAGGTTCTATGGAAATTTTTTTTGAAGTTATGAATCTGCCACTAGAGGGCAGCACAACACCATCTGTATATACAAGTGTTAAGGCTGATCAATTGTTGAGAATCAGCGGTTTAATGTTGCACTTTAATGGATATAATGTAAGGCACAGAGGTAAATATAAGCGGATGCATGCACCAGATAGGGTTTATGATAAAAAAAATTGGAAAGGAAAATCAGAGCAGAAACTAAGATTAGAAGCTAGGGGAAAAGAAACTAAGTGTAATAAAAGTAGAGCAGGACATAAGACACAAACAAAGGCTTAATACCCAGAATATGGATAGGTTAAAAACTAAAGTAATCTCTTAGTATGTTAATGGTATAAAACATCCTATCAAGAGAAAACAACTCCAGAAATTTTTGAAAAAACAGAAATGTGAGATCCAGTTCTTGCAGGAGACACATTTGTCTCCCAATGAAGCTTTGAAGCTGAGAACGCGGGAATTCCCGACCATATATCATGCCTCATTGGATAAAGGAAGGAAGAGGGGTGTGGTGACGTTGCTGTCGGCCTCTCTTCCATTTGTAGAAGAAGAGGTAATAACAGATGCAGGAGCTCGATATGTAATGGTGGTGGGGAGGGTTCAGGAGCAATGGGTGACTTTAGTAAATGTTTATGCCCCTCCGGGGTCCCCGATAACCTTTTTCGCAGAACTATTTAAACTAATGGCAGATAAAGCAAGGGGGATAGTGATCGCGGGGTGACTGGAATGTGATTATGGATAGGACGTTGATACCACTCGCGTACACCGCCCTAATGGGAGAATCTCCATGCCACTGAAAACTCATGAGAGACTCAGGACTGAGGGATGTTTGAGAGAAAATACCCATTGACACGGGATTCACATACTACTCACCCAGGTACAATATTTATTCGAGATTGGACATGTTCCTCACATATGGTAAGAACATGGCAATGTTCGAATCAATGTGGATAGGTACAGAGAGCATATCTGACCACAAGCCCATCTATGGGGAGATTGATCTTCAACTTCCCAAAAAGCCAACACAATGGAGGCTGAATACCAGCTTGCTTAGAGACGACAAGGTAAAAGAGGAGATCAGAGATATAATAAAACAGGCAGTGCTCTTGAATGAAGGCCCGCCACCGCACCCCAAATCCTGTGGGATACAATTAAAGTAATGCTTAGAGGGAGACTGATCTCAATAGCTGTTTATAAAAAAAGGGAAAGAGTAAAACAGAGGGAACAGTTAAATCAGGAGCTTAAAAACCTGGAAGACCAACAGAAGTTAAAATTCTCTAGAGAAAGGGGAAAACAAATAGCTGAACTTAAAAGTAGGCTCCAAAGACTATCACAACTAGAGACGGAGAGGGCCCTGCTTTTCACAAAACAGGCCTACTATGAAGGAGGTCCATGGGCCACACGCTTCTTAGCATACAGGATGAAACAACAATCAGCTAGGGCGATATAATAGGAGTCGACATCCCAATACAGGGCAGGTAACTAATAAGTGGGAACAAATAGCAGAGGCATTAGTCACGCATTATAAACGACTATATAGCCCTCAGACAGAAACAGGCATGCAAGTAGCACGGGATTTTTGAAACCTTGAAATTACCCCGACTTACAGAGGCACTGGGGCAGAGGCTGGGAGGTCCGATTACCTACCAAGAGATAATGAGTGCAATTAGGGAGCTTAAGGTGGGAAATGTCCAGGCCCAGATGGGTTCAGGGCTGAACTATATAAAATGTTTGGGGGGGACATTGTTAACACGCTTCAGGCTGTATATAACCAAGTCTGGCTGGGGGGGGGAGCAGTCCCTCCATCCTGGAACTACACTACTATAACACTGATCCCGAAAGAAGGTAAGGACCCGAAAGATTGTGGGTCATACAGACCGATCTCCTTACTTAATGTAGATTATAAAATCTTCACGGCAGTAATAGCTAAGAGATTACAACCCATACTGATAAATATAATTCATCCAGATTAAACGGGCTTCATAGCAGGCAGGCAGGCCCCTGAAGGGGTAAGAAGGACTTTAGATATAATTGACATCATTAATAAGCAACATACCCCCACGTGCTTAATGAGCTTAGACGCCGTAAAAGCATTTGACAAAGTAAATTGGAACTTTATGTTTATGGTCTTGGAGAGGATGGGCTTCCCACCTTCATTCTTGGAGGCGATTAAGGCTCTATATGCCTCACCACAGGCATTCATTAAGGTAAATGGGGGTATCTCAATGAGATTTGACGTGGGAAGAGGCACCAGACAGGGATGTCCACTGTAACTGCTCCTTTTCGATATTTACATAGAGCCACTGGCACAAGCAATAAGGGAAGTAAAAGAGGTGAGCGGGGTGAGGGTGGGAGAGGAGGACCACAAAATCTCTTTATATGCAGATGATGTTCTCCTATATATAACTAACCCAGACAAGTCTATTCCAATAATTTGGTCCATAATAGATAGGTTCAGCCAATTTTCAGGTTATACCCTAAATAAAAATAAAACCAAGATTTTGACATTTTGATATCGCCCCCCACCTCATGTAAGTCAATTACTAGACACAAATTGGAACAAGGGGAAAATAAAATACCTAGGCACTCAAATACCAAAAAAATTGTCACTACTGTATACATACAATTTGGAACCAATGGTGGCACAAATTAGACAAGACATTAAAAGATGGGAAGCTCTAAATTTGCCCTTAAACTCAAGGGTACAAGTGGTGTCGAACATTCTTCCTAGATATCTGTATCTATTTCAATGTCTCCCAATAAAAGTTCATAAGAACCAATTTCAGATTTGGCAAAAAATTATCTTAAAATTTATCTGGAACAATAAGAGACCTAGAATTAAAAGCACAATATTACAGACGAATAAAATATGAGGAGGCAGGAACCTCCCTAACTTGGAGGACTACTTCTTGTCCGCCCAGTTGAGGTGGGCCCTCCTCTGGTCAGCCAAACCATACATAGCACGGTGGAAGGTGATAGAGGAAATCCTGACAGATGGAACACCATTGGGAGCACGCACCTTGACACCCGGTTCCCGAACAGAGATAGGAGAGCCCCTATTGTTTTCGGTAAGGAATACCCTAGAGTCCCTGAATCGCCTCTGGGCCAAACATAGACTGGATGAAGAGCTCTGGCCGCTTAGGTGGTTTGCTTAGGATCACCAATTTCAGCCACCCAAACAAGACCTAACATTTAGGAGGTGGGGAAGGCTGGGATTATACTCCCTGAGTCAGCTCATGGATGGCCAGGGGGTGATGGAATTCGATCAGATCAAGGAAAGGTTCTCTTTATGGCGGAAAGACCATTTTAGATACCTGCAGATAAGAGCACATATATACAAACTGCAGACAATGTACACACAATCTGAACCTTTGTCAGGGACTTTGAACATAATGATTGAAATAATGAATGCAACCAAAGTTAAGGGACAGATGTCTGCCATTTACAGAACTCTTAGGGACAAGGGGGGAAATAAGGTCGCACAAGTTAAAAACAGATGGGAGCAGGAAATTGGGGAGAACCTTGAAGAGGAAGATTGGATCACTGCCCTTGCCCAGACTTTGAGGACTACGTCTTCGCCTAGGTGGAGAGAGTTTGAATGGAAAATTAGAATAAGGTTTTTTTGTTCCACCAGCGGCTCAGTGTAAATGGGATAGAGAATGTAATGGAGGGTGTTGGAGGAACTGTGGGACTGAGAGGGCAGATTATCTCCATGTCTTTTGGTCGCCCAACCTCACGAACTACTGGGGAAATTAAACGGAAGATTGGGCAGATCTTATCCATAGCCACACTAATGGGCCCTGAAAATATGATTTTGGGGATAAAACCGAAGGAACTCAGAGGGGCCGATAAAAACTATTTGTGGAATATCCTCCTCACGGCTGCACATAAGGCCTTAACCAAGAGGTGGCTCTCCCAGCATCCACCTGCTTATCTAGACTGGGTAAACATTATAAATGAAATAAAAGAAATGGAGGAGATCACCTATAAAATAAACTTTTGGACACAGATCTATGTGAGGAGGTGGACTCCATATATTACCTCAATGGGGGAGGAGGAGGGCTCGGGGAGAACTAAGATTGGAGGAGAGACATGGAGATATGAAAACCCTATCAAGAAATAGCTGAAATGATGGACAAAATTAATTTAATGAAGATGTGTTAAAAGAAATATGTCCTAGAATATAAAACAACCCGAGCTGATGAAGTATTTTAACATGTAAAAGGATTGATTTTGCTATTATTTGCATGCATCTCAAAGAATGTAAAAAAAAAAAAAAAGGACAAGATCTGAGAATGTCGTGTAACTGTGCTGAAATATGCAATAAACATGAATATAAAAAAAAAAAAATAACTGGTCGTGGTGGTGCTGTTCCTCCTGTTCCTCCTGTTGTAGATTGGAACCCCCTGTGTATTCTTTCTATAGTATACTTAATGTTAGTGGGATCAGTTTCTAAGTATGCAGCTGCAGCGATTTTAAAAGAGTCTTGTAATGGTCTTATATTATCCCATTCTTTGGGTATTCCGAAGATTCTTACATTATTTCGTCTTGCTCTGGCTTCCTGATCTACTAATTTAGCCTTAAGTTCACTGTTGGCCATTTCTAAGGATTTCATTTGTCTGGCAAACAGGGCCATTTCATCAGATACTGCAGTTAGGTGTTCTCTTATTTAAGAAATATCTTTTTTCAAGCTTTTATTTTCCTCTATCAAGTCTTGTGTTATTTTGAAATACTTTTCCATTTTAGTTTGTTGTTTTGCCATTTGTTCCAAAGTGTCCAAAATGTTTATTTTTGTGAAAAATAAGTTTTGATGGGAGCTGTACCATTTGACTCAGATCCTTTCCCAATCTGTTCATCTTCAGATTATGAAATATTGGAATATTCAAGAATCACTTTTTCGGGGCAGTATGATCATTCAAGTTTCTAGATGCAGTTTCAGATTTATGTTGATTTGTTTTTTCTTTTCCTACCCCTTCTACAGTCTTCCCCGAATTACTGTTCTGTACAAACACTTGTTTACTGGCAATTCTAGTTTCGGTCATATCCTTCACATCAGTTAAAGCTTCCTTAGCCTTACCTCTTTGACTATTATCATGTACTCGTTGTGAGATTCCAGGTAGCTCACTTCATTCATCAGTAGGATTCTGCTCCTTTTGTATTTCCTTGGTCATTACCACCAGCTCAGGCTCAGCGTTGGCCTTATCTCCACAGTGTGCTTGTATGTTCTCCAGACATCGAGGGACTTCCGATGGATCCTTCTCAGATATCTCCCATCTGCCTTGACGTCTCTCCTGGAGCTGTTCACTAGCACTTTCATTCATCAGTTCAGTTTGATAATCCTGCCAGGTTTCCTCCCCCTCATTTCTCTAATACTCAATGAAGGCCCTTCTTTTCACCCTCACAGACTCTTATTCCATTTGAGAAAAATATCAGCCTTTTGTCCTTGTTTATTTGGTGACCATTCATGCTCTAGATTTGGTCGCTTCCAGGAGTACCTCCTTTAATCCTACCCCACTGTTCTTCTATCCCTTTGATCTCATCTACACCTGACAATTTTTCTTTATTTCTCACATTTTCATGAAATCTGCACATTTGAGATCCAGGGCTGCAGTCTTCAAAGGGGGTTCACTGTTTTACCCTGCCAGTGTGAACCACACAGTGTTGTGTTCACTGGACCACAATGGTTCTCTGACAGTCACCCCCACCATCTCTAAACTGGTGAGTACCAAGTCAAGTATGGCATCATGCCACGTGGGTTCACTGACCACCTGGCACCAATATGCAGTCTTAAAGTATTTTAACAGTGCTTAACTCCTGCTTCTCTTTGCTGCTGGGGGTATCCCAGTCTTATCCAGCAGGTTCAGGTCTCCTGCCAGCAATAGGTCCCCTTTTGTGGCTTCCCTCCTGATTTCTTCCCTAGACTTTCTGTCTCTCCTCTTTCTGCCTGAGCAGCCAATATAATTTCTCTACTCCAATCTTCTTACCAACAGCTGTTGTCACTTGCACATAGACTGATTCCACTTACCCCTCACCATCCTTTTTTTATAGTCCCATCTTCTGTCACACCAATATCTTCCTTAATGTATAGGGCTAACCCCTCCTTTATCCTTGCCCGTCTTTCATAATCAAGATGTACCATGGAACTGCTAGATTCCAGTTATTGTTACCACTGCCCCAAGTATCTGTGACAGTCATCAATTCTAACTCGTCTTCTGTTACCAATGCCTGCAGTTCACAGATCTTGTGCTTCTGGCATTTAGAGAAACCCTCCTCTACACTACCATCTTACCACCTCCCCTCTTACCTGCTCCCCTACTTGTGCCATTCTTGCCCTCCCAACACCATACTTCAGCTCTTCTGATATGTGTACATTTGCTGCCTGGCCCTCACACACTACATTCACTTGTCCCTTGCCCCTGCTGATTTTCCCTGTTCCCATTTCTATTTCTGGGGAAGCCTCTGCTGGGTTCCCCCATACCTACCACCTACAAGGGTGTTCACAGCATCAGCTACCCCCCCCTTCCATTTAAAAGACTGTCCATGTAGGCATTGAATTTTTGCCCTAATGCACTAGCCACTTCCTTCATAAAATGAATTCTATCCCCCTTTAACAGCATTCAGTCCCAGAATCCTCCCCAGGCTCCCACAAATCCATGTCTCTTCTCCCTACACCATTCCCTCAACCAGGCATTGAATGCCTTTGTTTCCTCTTGCCTTATCCTACCCCCTTCTCTATCATATACAGGCAGCACCTCCCAAAAAGGACAATGTGCCTACCTTCCCCCTTAATTTCCTCCCTAGGATTCAGAAGCTGGACTTAGTAGCTCCGGCCATGATTTGCTAAGTCATTCATACCCACACTGCACTAGGACATGTGGCATCTCCTTCATCCTGTCTAGCAGCCTCCCTGTCCTGGCCTCATCCCTTGGAGCCTATGCACTCAGAAGGCATATGACTTCCCACTTTGTAGATCCATTCCTGCACACACCCATCTCCACCTTTTACCACTGAATCCCTAACAATGAAGACCCTACTCACCCCTTCTCTTACTCCCATAGCCCTGCTCGGTGCTTTCCTAACATGTTTTTCCCTAAATGGAGTACACATAATATAAAAAACATCCCAGAGTGAGACAGTCCCTTGGCTGCACATAATGTACACCATGACACTGACTGAAGGAGTCCATGGGCTACACATAATGCATTGTCTGGGAGCAAGCCAGTCCATGGGCTACACATAACATAAAATGTGCCTCAGAGTGAGCCAGTCCATTGACTACACATAACATTAAATACGTCTTAAAGTGAGCCAGTCTGTGGGCTACACATAATATAAAATGCATCTCCAAGTGAGACAATCAGTGGGTTACATACAATATACACCATGATCCAGACTGAAAGAGTCCATGGGCTATACAAAATATAAAACTTGTCTCAGACTGAGCTGGTCTATGAGCTACATATAATATAAAATGTGTCTTAGAGTGAGGCACTCTATGGGCTTCACAGAATACAAAACATGTTTCAGATTAAAACAGCCCACAGGCCACACATAGTACGAAATGGATTACTTATGGAATGCTGACACCCAGGAACCTGAGCCCAACATCCAAACATTGCGTTTGCTGGACAGATTGCCATTCCGATGGTGGAAAGCCTGACACCGCAATTATGGCTTTTTCGTAGGTGGGTGTGGGGGTGAAGCCCCCTGCAACCCCCTAAAATAATATAATCAACTCTGTGTCATTGTAAGTTTGGGAGTTGGGCTTTCATCCATTGTGATGGCAATCCATTGGGCAAACGAAATGTTGGGACGTCGGGCTCATGATTCTGGGTGTCGGGATTCTGAGTTTTGACATTTCACAATACTCCCATATGAAACATGTATCTGACTGAGACAGTCCATGGGCTACAAATAATACACATCTCAGCATAAGACAGTACATAGGCCTCACAAAATACAAAGCTCAGAATTGGATAGTCCATGGGCTACACAAACGGGAAAAAAAAATCTCATTAGCGAGTGAGACAGTCCCTGGGCCACACATAATGTACACCATATCCTAGCTTGAAAGAGTACATGGGTTACACATAATGAAACATGTCTCAGAGTGAGAGGGGCCATGGGCTACACATAATTTAAAGCACATCCCAGAGTGAGGCAGTCCCTGAGCTGAACATAATGCACACCATGACCCATATTAAAAAAGTCCAAAATATAAAACATATCTCGGAGTAAGACAGTCCATGGCTTACACATAATATAAAATACAAACAGCCTCCCAGTGGAGGTGGCAGGGGCAAAAACTGTAGCAGGATTCAAGAATGCATAGGATAGGCATATGGGAGCCATATTTTTGGGAAAGGGAGGGTAAAGCTGGATATCAAGTAGGGTCTGTGGTATTATAGTAGGTAGGGAAAAGGGGCAGACTAGGTGGGCCAAGTGGTCCTTATCTGCTCTCAGTTTCTATGTTTCTATGTCCCAGAGTGAGATAGTCCCTGGGCTACACATAATAAAAGACATAGCCCAGGGAGTGGGAGTCGATGTATACAAAACATGGCCGAGGGTGTGGAGTCCCTTGGCTACACATTAAAACATAATAGGCCATACTTTAAGCCAGCTTACTTCTGTATACCTAGACATTACAGTGTGTGTGTGTGTGTGTGTGTGTGTGTGTGTGTAAAACATTAAATCACTACAACTCCATAACAAGCAGGTGATCCCACAGGCCTACTCTGATTATTAAGTTAATAGTATACATTTTGCTGAGTAACTGAATTTACACATTTCACTGTTTTGCAAAACAAAAATCAAAAGAAAATCAAGATTACCCTGCCTAAGAGCCAACTGTGTCATGATGATAACCATGTCTATAACCACCTTATGCTTGAACAACCTATGTAATCAAAAGTTTTTCTCCACTGTATTTTATCTTGTATTGTTATCCTGGGTCACCCCTGAAAAAGGGACCTTCAGGGCTCAGTGGGCCTACCCGGTCACCAAAATTCAATAAATAAATAAATAAATGAAATAAATAAATAAAATAAAATGGTGGTTAACTGTCACTCTAACTTCTGGAGCTCTCAGACCTCCTCTAGTCAGCCCAAGGTCCTAAATTGTCCTTAAGCATACAGAAAATAGGAGTTACATACATTGAGGCAAGCTGCATTTTTGATATGCTAATTTAATGGCAAAGCTAGCGGAAAACTCCAGAATGATGTTTATTAGAATATTTTACCATGCTAGCCTGATACATAGTAAGTGGTTGCAAGCAGTGAGAAGGTTTTTTTATAGCTTTCACCTCCACTGCTTTTTGTTCATTTTCCTTTTTTACTTCTTGTTCAGCAGTAATGGAACTCTCAGGTGGATAAATGACATTGTTCACAGCCAGCGTCCCTCAGAGCCTCAGGGGCAAGCTACAACTCTGTCCATTACTAGGTGACAGCAATGAGGGCAACACAGCAAGGAATTCATTCAGAGCCTTCTACTTCACCAAGGGAGACATGACTACAACAAAAAGGCATTCCACATCCCCTAAAAGTGGCACACAGCAACTGTATGTGGGGCCGGGGCAACAATAGATGCCCCAAACATATGATGCTGTTTTACTATGCATGAATTTTCAAATGTAATTCATAAAGAACTAATATTTTTAACTTTGCAGGTAAATGAAAATCTATTCAATGGGTCAACGTGAACTGATTTTTCCACTAGGATAGTCATATATCACATTTGCCGCCACACTATCAGCCAAACATTGTGATGTGATTATTGTAATAAGCTCTATCTTGACACACAAGATATATTACTACAATCTTCTGCTCCCATCCACAGACACACACAGTATGCAGTATGTACAGTACAAGCAGGCAGAATTTTCTCAACAGAATAATAGATAAATGTGTGTCTGTATGTATAAGAAGCACATCTAATCTGCAAGCAGCTATGTAAAACACACACACACACACCCTTTAAAAGGAAATATACTTGAAACACCTGGCTAAACAAAGTTCAGCCTTGGGATATTCTTCCCTAGTTAAAGATGCCCTTACTAATTGAGACATTCTAGAGAAAGTTATAGTATCATAATAGTAACATGCATCACACCAGTAAGCCAGCTGATCAAAGGCAGGAATGAAGTATTGTTATGTACCTAGATCAAATAAAAAAAAAATATTAGTCAAAGGCAGGTTGCTTGCATCCACTCTCCTTAAAATGCTCACCATCAGTCCCAAGATAACAATGACATTTCAGATGCAATTAACATTTACAAGCAACACAACCTTTTCAGTGATGTAGAACTAGTTGGTTGGATGATGGAGTTTCTCAGGGAGGCATTATTAGAGAGACCCCCAGGCAATCACTGCCATTGCCATTTCCATTAGGAGCACATTTTTCCTGGCTGGAAATACTGCTCTACTGCAAGTAGCTGAGCTGATGAACTATGTGCTATTCAGGAAATTGGGAGCAATATGCAGGTATGACACACTAGATATTTGTAAGAATAAAAAAGGAGGATGGTACAGTGCATCAGTGCATCAGTGCACCAGAGAAAGGGATTGACACACAGAATTGTGGACGACTTCCATACCATCTCAAGCTTAATAAAAGGGGAGGTCAAAAGGTGTGTAGTGAACCTCTACACAAATGAGATGCTGTCTCATGTGACCAATCCATCGTCTATTTGATGCATATTCTAAACTAATCAACTATATAAGTTTTCATCTAAATAAGCACTTACCACGCTGTACTGTCACCTACAAGTGAGACCCCATATGGAATACTATGCCTCGTTCTTGAGTATTCATCTGAAGAAAAATCAGGACAGGCTAGCGACAGTGCAGAGTACTGTAATCAAAATGATTCAGGGCCAACAGGGCAGATTCTAGGAGGATCATCTCTGGGCAAAGAACGTACTCGCTGGAGACCAGAGGCGAGGGGTGCAATATAATAGAAACCTTCAAAGTAAATTATGAGGAACTATTTAGTAGGAATGGCAGGTCAAAAACAAAGGGACATTAATGGAAATGGTGGGGGGAGATTAAGGAGTGATGCAAGAAAGTTTTACTTTACAGAGAGGGCTGAAGAATGGAACAGACTACTGGCAGAGGTGGTGAGTGCAAAAACCATTAATGGGTTCCAGCATGGCTGGGACAGAGGTAAGAGCTTAATAGTAACTCGGGTGGGGGGCAGCAGTATGGCAGGGAGTGTGGAAGTGGGAGGAGATGGTTAAAACCCCATATAGACAATAGGTCATAAGGTAGGATAGGGTAAAACTTGGCTGACTGGATGGACCAATGATCTTTTTCTGCTGACATTGTCTATGTTTCTGTGTCTCAGGGACAGTGCTGTCTGCTGTACATAGGACTTCTTATGACTTATTTAGCCATGATAGCCCAGCTGAGAGACAAAATCTAATTTTTAGTGGGGTCTTTCTGTTATACATTTTGCAGCATACCTACCCAGGTTAACCCAGCTGTGATGTTTTAATTTCAGTGGGGGAAGACACGCACACATGCACACACCTACCTGCATGGACTGCTATCTTTGAACTGACAGCATAACTATTTTGCAGATACCATGGGCAGTATTCTTCAACTGCCAGGGAGGGAGGCTGCAAGCTGCTCTAATCTGTGTCCAGAATGGAGCATTTTTGTCCTCAAATTGATTTCCCTTCATCCAATTTACCACTGCTTGAATGAAGAGTGTCTTGCATCCAGAATTCTGCCCAAAGTTTGGACACAAGTCAGTCTGGTGGTAGGGTATGGACATAAACCTTTTCTGTCTTGATGCAAGGAAAAGAACCAAGTATTGTGCAATAAGGAAGGGGTTTCTCTAAAACTGAAGACACACTTCTCCTATATAGAAACATAGAAAGTGTAGGCAGATAAGAACCGCTTGGCCCATCTAGTCTACCCGTAGGCCCTATACTTGCATGTATACTTGTATATCAATAACATGGGTGAACATGAAGAAACCAGCTGGAGTTGGGGACATTTTGAAGGCCCCGTAAGTGACCCCCTTCTGAAAAGAAGATGTTTTTGTTTTAGTTTTTTTGTTCACTGGGAAAAGAGGGGTAGACATTATTGCCTATTTTCAGTCTCAAACAATTCCAAATTATTACACCAGGCTGTTGTGGTCTAAACTTTTTCAATTAGAAAAATATCATTAATGGCCAGATAACTATTAATGCCTCCCTCACACCCTTACTTTAATATTATTACTTTATATATGTAATTATTATTTATTAACTTTCCTGACTTAGGAAACGTGCCACAGAAATTAAAGTAATGAGCAGCTGAGCTCACTGGGGAGGATGCATTCAGAATGGGGCCTTGAAGGCTGCCCATCACGGTTCTGCATGCAAGCTTAGTTCTGGATGAAAGACCATGCTGCACCTAGACTTTGGATAAAGGCAGCTTTGTTTGCATAGCGAAGCTTGGAAAATCCTGCCTGGAGAACTAATATAGCACTACTTAGCAGCTGCCCCATTGGGCACAAAGTAATAAATATTTATATATAAATAATGGTTTTCCAGCAAACTTATATTTACCCAATTCTACTTTCAGCGAGTTTTGCACCAGAAAATGTTCACACTAGAAGTTAGTATGTAGTGAGGTCATCAGCAGATGAGTCCCTTTAAAACAATGATTACAGTTATTATGCACCCTTTTGAAAATTATAGATGTTTGAGTTATTTTGAAAATTCAGAAAATCTGACAGCAAATTCAAAACTATGAGAGCTGGAGTTAAATATGCTAAATCAGCAAGCACTGATATTATACACTGCCAGCTGATGGAGCAGTCTGATTGACTGATCAAAATTCTAAGACTTCTAATAAAAAGGCACACCTTTTACAAGACAGCAGGTGAAGGGTACAAACCATGAAAGCCCAAAATGATAATTAAATTTGTTATTGCAAAAGGAAACTTTGAGAAGGGAATAAAACTTAAAAACAATGGATATCACCCATCTGTCCTAATTTGTCCTCTTCAAATTAATCATGACAAGAACTGCAGGTTCATATCCCTGATTGGAGCATTTGATCCCATCTTCAGATAATCATATTTCATTGTCCTTCCCCCTCTATCTCCCACCGCTTTTATAGACCAAACTAAATATTGCATAGCCTCAGTGTAAAAGGAGATGGGGTAGAATTAATGACATTTAAAAAAAAGTTTATAATATAAAGAACACTGGCCCATTGATACAGCTGTAGGGTTGCAGTTCACAATACTGGTGACCTAGGTGTGGGAATGAAACTGGGATGGTGGGTGCCAGCTAGGGGGCTCCAGGAGGCCTAAACATCCCAACAGATAATGTCTTCCTCCTCTGGGTGAGGGAGGGTTGCAGTCCCTCCTACGTAGGTAACCACAGGAGGTGGTGCAGCTGGAGAGCAAGAAGGGAGGGGAAATGCAACCTGGTTCTGGTGCATGATCACAAGCATTCATGTGAATGCACACCTTGGAGCCATAGATGTCAAAATCCAGTGGCAATACCACAAGCAGGAAAACCCTAATGCATAGCGGAATAGTACCAGCACTCTCAGGCTCCACTGCTCCCGACTGCTCACATACCCAAGGAACCTGACAGAGACTGTGCCCGACAGTTCTGCAGTATGAGCCCACCACACAGGGAAATCCACTTAGCTCAGGAAATGCCCTAGTGGATGCAACTGCACTGGTTAAGTAGCAGAAACTGGATGCAGATTAGGCTGGAATATTGCCTGGTTGTGGATTGGCAGTATTGGTGACCATGGCAAAAAGAATGCATAAAAACAAATATGAAGCACCAGTTGCGCCACAGTGATCCTGCTACCAAAGGAAAGCAATGCTCACATCTTCATTGCCAATGTATTCTAGTATAGTAGACACACTCATGCTCAAGAAAATCAAGGGCTCACACCCAGGTTGTGTTGCCACTGAAATGTGATCTACACAATAATTGCATTTGCAATCGGTGTTCCTGGCAATGATCAGCAAGTAGGGTTGCTTTGCTCCCTAGCATCCTCAATGATGTAATTTCTGTGGCATGTTTCCCAAGTGGGAAGAAATCATGAATAGCAATAAATAGGTAGGAGTGGGGTTGTAATAATGTAAGTCTAATTAAAAGTTGACGAGTCTAGTGTGGCTCCTGATTGGCTACTGGATTAGTCATTAATGTCTCAGAAATGACCTATCCAGCTGCCAATTGTCACAGTGTGGCACGCAAAGTCTTACACATAAGATGTACTCTTGCCATATTGCTTGCAAAATTAATAAAAAAAAATTAAAAAATGAAAGTTGCTATTACGATTAGACTTATAATCACAAGAATAACCTAAAAGCCAGTAATTTCCTTGGATTAACAACTGGCTGGAGGGAGATGGCCCTTGGCTGTACCTCAGGCCACTCATCTTCCCAATTGGTCATTAATCCCTTGGAAATAACTTGCTTCTCAGTGTTTATTACTAAAGTATTGATCCAAATTAAGTGATGGCAGGTAAAAGGTAAGGGAAAGAGCACAGTGAAACAATGAATGGCAACTAAATGTACTGCAGTACACATGACCCTTTTTTTTTTTTAAATAAAAGTTTTATATACTTTCTCCGATTTCTGGTTCAATTTCAGCTGATGTAAATAGGTTATATGCTTATCTGGAGACACTTCAACTAAACAACATAGGCCTGACTCTGCCATGCATTTGGAGGCATATCAAAAGGAATTTGTGCCCACACAACTGTGCTGCCACTTGGTCAGTGCTAATTTATTTTTCTTCCACTTTGTGCTACTCTAAAACTTTCTTAGGGCCCACTGAGGAAGTGCCAGAGTGGCACAAAGCACCAGGGTGATGGGCATTCAAGTGAATCAAAATAAAATGTAAATTGGAGGTCTCCTCAGCCTTTTATTTTATCTGTGTGGCTTGTAGGCAAGAACAAAGATTGCTTCTGCTGCACCATCCTAATTTCATCAGGCTTTAAATGTAAATAAAGTTACTTAAGCCCGGGGTGAAAACCTGCTTGATTCCACTGCAAAGTTCATGATCTGACTCATGTAAGGCATCCTGGAATTTTACAATGTTTTACAGCTAAAGACTGCAGTAATTATACAGTGCTGTTGCTGTCCTCTGCAGTCCTTATATTCTTGTTTTATGCTGCCCATGAAACTTTCAATGAACAGTAAGTGGCCTGCTGTTTTTTTTGTAGTTTAAAGTGTATCTGTAACTTAGAAAAAAATGCTTTTAAAGAATACAGCAACTTCACAAGACATGTAACAGAACTGAGAGTATAACTTCTTCTGGCTTGTGCAGATACATACCATCAACTCCCATGATACCTTGCATGAGTGGGGTCATGACCTTCACAATGGCATCAAACAGGTTTTCGCACCAGGGCAAAACAGAGTAAAGCAGCCTCATGTATATTTAAATTAGGACGACATGGGGCTCGTGTGCAAGAGAGGGAATCATTGTTCATGCCTACAGACTACACAAGCATAGAGAAAAAAAGGTTGAGGGGACTTTCCCTCTTCTGTGCATTGTGATTCTGTGCTTTACTGTCTTCATTTCTGATTTACAGTGGCACTCAGCCTATAGGCAACAATACATACTCCACTGTGTTCATAGTTATCTTTCTGCCTGCAGAAATGGGCAGAATTTAAAATTCCCCTTATTTTTCATTCTGCAGAAATTAGGTCAATTTGACAAAAAACAATTCAACAGACACCACCCTGCAGAAATGTGCTTCTAACAGCTGAATTGGATTTTTTTTTAGCATTTTCCACTTTCAGTTTCATTCGGGTACACAGTTAATTTTCACAATTCTATTAACACAAAATGAGCATGTAAAAATTTAAACATTATAATTCTTGAAATACAAAAAGAAAACCCCATAGTATTTTGAAGAATTTCCATGGAATTCAATGGAAATCCACAGAAGTTTTGAATTCTGGGGTGGGGAGGGTGGAGCAGCTGCAAGTTGAGGGGCTAGCTACACAATCGGGCAGACTTGACAGACTGTGAGGCCTGTTTCTGCTGGCATTTCCATATGTTAATATGTTCGTATTCTGCCACAGAAATTCACAGAAGCAAAATGTCACAATTTCATCCAGTCCTAACTGCCACCTAAAATTGCAATATACAAAGTTTAGGGCAGACCACATAAGGCAGAATTACCTGCGGCCATGGTACAATGCAATTCCTCTGTCCTGGGGCATACAGGGTTTATGCTAGCCAAAGCCCCAGTATGAACAGCACTGACAGCACTGAGTAGATGACCATCTGGCAGTGAAATGCATCCCTACCAGACACCAGAAACATAAGAGCCACTCACCCCCAATTTATACCATTTTCTCAGATTTATGTAACCAATAACAGATCACTGTAATACAGCCACCAGTGTTTCAGGAGCAAAACAAACCCACTTCTTCCGGGTGTGACTCTGTGTGTTCAAATCACTTTAGTTCTATGAATATTTATATTACTCAATTTGTTGTGCAGCTTCAAGTTTGCTCTTCCAAAAAAACAGAACAGGAGAACCCTTCCTCCTTGGTGTTATGTCACGTGACTCTCAGCTATACTTCTTTCCCAAGAGACTATATGTTTTTGGAAGAGCAAGCTTGATGCTGCTTAACAAACAGAATGACAACAGTGATCTACTATCTGTTCAGTAAGTCAATGGATACATTACAAATTGGGAATAGTGGCTTACTTTTTCTGTGCCTAGTAGGGGCATACATACACTTTTCCAGGAACAGGCTACTCCCTTAAGAATGTTATTTTGTCTATTACAGTCCCAGAGGCACCCAGACTATTGTAGGAAAGTGTAATTTCCCCCATCTACTCCATGTCTCTGGTTCCGTGATGCTCCAGCAGTTTTCCCTTACATGCTTTAAGAATAAGCCTGTTAGCCCAGTGACTTACCCCAAACACTCCCTCAATGTAAGTATTCTCTTGCAGTGTAGTGATACTCCACACCCTCCCCCAATGCTCACCTGTCTCTGGTAACCAAGCGGTTCCCAACACAGTCTAACCCAAGGATCATCTAATGCAAAGACCACCCACTGTGCTACACCTATGTTACTGTTTGCATTTAGCAGGCAGTACACCGAGGAGGATGTATCTGGGTACTTGTAGCCATGTGAGGGTCACCATAACATTACAAGGGATTTACATGGCATCCCTTCCCAGTTTCTTGAGGAGGTCCAACTTGTGGTCCCAGGGAAAAGAGTCACACCCCCTATTGAGCATGTCTCATTAGGGTCACAATAGAGTACTGGCATTATGCAATCTTTGGACATTTAGCATTAGATTTCAACAGTTTGGAATAGGACCTATAATATCCAAATGCATCACAAACATCTCAACCCCACCCCGATATAATTTTGTATCTTCCTCACTTTCACAGCCTTCAACTGATAGAGTTGAAAGGTAATAATCTAATATACTCTTTCCCCAGATTAGATGTTGTATACATGTTTCAGTTCCATGAAACATTCAGGTGAACTGCTTGAAATAACTGACACTAATTCTGTAGATGTGCTGTGTTCCTTACAATTCAACACTTTCATTTAAGTATAACACACAACAAAATTGTTCTCATTGTTTCTATTTAAATAGATTAAATGAGGCCATCTGTATTATACACTACTGTATTTGCCAGGTTGGCATCCCCTACTAGTTTATATTATCTATGAATTTTATATTTAAAGATCTGGAAATGGCATGTTTTTATGAGATGATAAAACCTAACACATCCCAACACAGGTTTTATTCAGCAACTGTTGGTGGACTCGCATTGCTAGCATCTCTAATTACTCTCCATTGCTTTACTACTTGTTTCTTGCAACCTAATAGTCCTACACTGAATACAGTGAAATTAGATTAGTGACAGAAAGTTCAATAGTCTAATAGGATTTTTTGTTCTACAGAAACATAACATAGAATTTTTTGTCAGAAAAGGACTGCTTGGCCCACCCAGTCTGCTTAGATGCTCACTGCATAATCTGTCTCCACACACCCTGTCTGGACTCTGGCCCCCCTCCCCCTCCTGCCTATTAACTAATATTCTCCTATGTTTATCACACACATGCTTAAAGCTCCCACTGTTTTTGCCTCCACCACTTCTGTAGGCAGTTTGTTACAGGTGTCTACCACCCTTTCTGTGAAACAGTACTTTCTCATATCCTTCTTAACCCCCACAACACACACATAGCTTCATCACATGTCCCCTGGTCTTGCTGCTTTTTCTCATCTGAAAGAGACTATCCCTCCTACCCCCTGTTCAAATCTGTGAGGCACTTGTAAGTCTCTATCATGTCCTCCCTCACCCTCCTCTCAGAGAGTATGTTTTGAGATTCCTCAGTCGCTCCTCGTAGAACTTCTCATGCAACCCCTGCACCATTTTACTTGCCCTCCTCAGGACTGCCTCCACCCTGTCTATGTCCTTTCTGAGGTGCAGTATCGAAAACTGGTCACAGTAATCCAGGTGAAGTCTCACTAGCAAATGATACAATGGTAACACCACCTCCCTCCCCCTGGTGGAGAAACTCCTCCCTATGCACCCTAGCATCCCACCAGCCCTATACACTGCTTTGTCACACCGCCAAGCCACTTTGAGGTCACCAGATATGATAACCCCAGGGTCTCTTTCCTGTTTAGTGATTGACAGTACTCCCCCCCCCCCCCATCCTATACTCTGCTGCGGGGTTTCTATGCCCCAGGTGCATGATTTTGCATTTTTGGTAATGAACCCCAACCGTAATGCTCCTTGGGCTTTCCAAGATTCCTGCACATTCTCTCTATCCCCTCCCGAGTGCCCACACTATTAAAGGTTTTGATATCATCTGCCCAAACTGTACCATGTTGTCTTTGCAATGTTAAAACTGTATGCCTACATATCTTGTAACCTCCCGGGTCACACCTGAAAATAGGTATTTAGTTGTCTAGTGCACTTACCTGGTCAATGAAAACTAAATAAATAAAAAAGGCATATAGTACATTCCCTTCCAGCTTCTTCTGCAGTGTCTCTTATAAAGGCAATTAGGAGGATGGTTCTCAGTACTGAGCCCTGTGGCACACCGCTGAACACTCTCCCATTAATAAAGAGAATGCCATTTACCATCACCCTCTGTCACCGATCCATTAACCAGTTTCTAACCCAGTTCACCATTTTTGATCCCACCTGGAGCCTGCTCAATTTATTTATCAGTCTCCTGTGTGGCACTGTGTCATAGACACTGCTAAAGTCAAGATAAGCCAAGTTAACTGCCCCCCCCTTCTATTTCCCAGGTCACCCAGTCAAAGAAATCAATCAGATTCATGTGGCATGACCCCCCACCATGAATCCATGTTGACAGTGTTCTTGTACCCCAATTAATTCTTGATACTCTACCAGCCTTTCTTTAAGCAGGGTTTCCATTAATTTCCACACTGCTGAAGTGAGACTGGCCAGCCTTTACTTGCTAGCCGCCTCCCTCTTTAAATGCTCACCCAAGTAGCATTTAAACCTCCCACTAAGGATGGTGGTTCCCTTCCTGTAAGGAGTGCAGGCTGTCTCCCCTATAGAGGACCATACCCTCCCAGGTTGGCCCCAAGTCTCCAATTTAGACATAATGCAAAACTACACTACACTATACTATACTAAGACAGGGAATATGTATTCTACTGTATATCACTAACACTTCAATTGGCACCTCTCCTCACATACAATACTATTATTTTCTGCATGCAAAGATCCTCTGCCTTCACCTGGATCATCAAGTCTCATGTTGACTCCTTCTAGATCAGTCTTTCCTCCAGCACTGTATTCCTCATAAGCTTTGGTCTGCATTCCAATTTATTCACTTTGAGAACAAAAGTAATTAGGATAATAAATGCGTCTATTGTGCCCATTTATTGTCAAAAGCATCTTTAAGAAATGTTACGAAATGTGTCAGTTTCTCCATTTACTAAACCTCATTTACCTTGCCTGAGATTTCTTTCTTGACTGCAGAAAATGTGTTTAGTAGTACTTTATAATGATACATTTCTTTAATGCAATGGCCAGAATATAATACTGGGTGGGCAGTATAGCCTAGATGTTAGAGTAATGAGCTGTGGATGAGCATGGTATGTCCAGCAGACCCGGGTTTGATTCCCACAACATCCATGTGCATACTGTGTGACTCTGAGCAAGTCATTTAATCTCTCCAATGCTCCAGGTCAGCACTAAAAATGGGCACTTGTGCCTTGCGGGCCTTACCTGGTTACCAGAGAATAAAAACAAAAACAATTTCTGTACCTTCAGAGAATGTATCTTGTGGAAAGAATCCCAGCAAAAGATGTGGTGGTACATTGTTCATTTCTATCACTTAAATCCTTCACTAGCTCCACTGAATATTTTGCCATCTTTTAGTATATGCGCAAAATAAGTGTGGTGACAGCTTAATCTGTGCCACAATCTCTTCTGTAGTTCCCAGAAAATCTTTTAGCATGGAAACAGGCAGCCACTGGAGTACTCAAACTCACTCACATTGTCAGTTGTGTACTCACAAAGTGAAAAATGGGTGTGGTAGTGGCCAAAGTCAAAGAGTCACAATGCAACATCTGGAAGCATAAACAGTCAGATCAAATATACAGTACCCCAATCAGAGCAATAGAAAGCAAGGTGCAAACTCTATTCATTTGCAAAACATGTCATGTGATCACACTGACTAGTGACTTAACTGCCCCTACTGTGAGCAAGCCCCCCCCACCTCAACTTGTTGTGTCTGTCAATGTCTTTCAGCCAGCTCCACCTCTCTGCACTCGGGACACAGTAAGAGCTGCACTTTCTGTGCAAGGCTGCAACTTGCAAATGCTTCCCTGAAACACTACAGAAGCATTTGCATTTCACTGTGCAGCTGCAGCACGTCTCTATCTACCTATGCAGATGGTGCTACACTCCTGCTCTTGCTAAACGGAGGACGGGGATCTGAGAGCATCAGGATGTATGAAAAGCATACAGTCATTACCGCTAGGAAAATTATTTAACACACACTGAACCCACCTCCCATTCTGCTCTCTGTCATTCTCCCTAAGTGGCCATGGGTCACCCATCTCGGATTCTGCTGGCTCTCCCTCTATCACTCTGCTGCCATGTCTCTCCGGACTGGTCCACTGTGACCAGTTTTCTGACTCTGTATCTCTGTCACTGGTCGGGGTGGAACATCCCACACATGATAACTGGGCATGTTACAGAGCCCCGACATGGGTAGGTTTGAGTGGATGTCTTGATCCTAGGGGGAGTTGGAATTGACTGCCGCCTCTTTGGAGACAACCAGCCCGAACTGTGGTCCGTGCTGGTCATGACTCTTGCGGCACATGCAGCTAGGGCAGGGATGCCACATACTACCCCATAACATCGTTGCTGTTTCTCCGGTGTCTCACTGGTTTACACATGGTGGCAGTGGGGGGGGGGGGATGTTTCCTGTTATTGATGCACACAGTAACAAAGGGCAAATAGTGTAGACTGCACTGTGCAGTAAGCCCTGCTGTACTTGAGGAAAGCGAGGGATTGTCATGGCTGCCACACAGTTTTACTTTGTGAAGAGAGGGAACAAGTTTGGCTTCTGAAGAAGGATCAAGCAGCCAGGACTGTTAACAACTGTGCATTAACATGCATTAACGAATGGTCACCTGCTCTGTTTGAGCCAATCACCATCTTCATTTACACATCCCATGTTATAAATTTATTTATTTACCTTCTGTTTACTGGGTAAGCACACTAGACAATGAATGCCTATTTTCAGGTACAACCTGGGAGATTACAAGTGAAAGTGTACAAACAGTATAACAACAACAAGGAAGCAATGTACAGGCAGTGAGCAGTGTAAACAGGAACATATGCACAGTGGTAAGGACAATCAAAACAGTAAAAGGTAATAAAACATGTCATGGAAAACAATATGCACAGTGGTAAGGACAGTCAAACAGAAAATATATTGTCTAATTGCTGTCACTGTACTCTGTATGCAGAAATGCTGTTTCCCTTGATTGTGACAAAACAGTAGAAAATAAAAAAAAATTACAAGAAAACTGAATGAAATTTGATCATGATCAACAACATATTCCCCAGTTCAAGAACGAATTATATCACAATCCTTACTATCAGCACAGTCTGACAGCCTCCCCTACATCTAATAACGCTGATTGCCCAGGTTGAAATCCTATCGTGGAATATCTGTCAGGAAGAAACAAAAATGAGTACACAGTAGAGGGTTGCTATACACCAAGTACAAATTTCCTCTATCATGATGGACATGTACCACTGTAATTAAAGATGTTAGTCAAAATTAACCTTTTCAGCAGAAATGACAAGATTTTTCCTATAGGATTAGCACCACTGAATTTAGATTCTGTTTGAGCTGACTGCAGTTGAAAACAGAGGCTTTGACCTAAGCGGCAGCAGGCACACAACTGCTCTCTTTACCACGCAAGTGTCAAAACAGCAGTAAATAACTTTGGTCAACCCTGCAAATATACCTAAAATGACAAACTACCAACCTTTACAGGACAACTAAATTTACAGAAAAAAAAGTGTCCAGATAGTTTCTTACTGTTACGTGAACATTTCTGCACTTTGTCATAGCACTTCACCTTTAAGTGATTTATGGCTTCTTGAAGTGTAAATGTGGTAATAAAAAAAAAAATAAATAAGTCCAAAATCGTTTTCCATATCATGGGATCCTTTTTTGTATGAGTGAAAAAGGCCATGCAAAAACAGCAGGAGTGAGTCATGAAAAACTTTGTTTTGTCAGGGGGACTCGAATTGTTAGAATCAGAGAACACAGAAACATAGACTTTGATGGCAGATAAGGATTGCTTGACCCACCTAGTCATCCCATTTCCCCACCTATTGGATAAGCTGCAGATCCCAGTTAACTAACAGCCTACTTCCTCCTACCCCTCACCAGAATTGCCTTAAGTCTGTCTCATGCATTCTTGAATTCCCCCATTGTTTCTGACCCCACAATCTCCTCAAGAAGGCCATTCCATGTGTCCACCACCCTCTCTGAGAAAAAATACTTCCTCACGTTGCCCTTGAGCCGTCCCCCTTCTATCTTCAGATTGTGCCCCCTTGCTCTTGCACATCTCTTTTTCTGAAAGATGCTACCCTCCTGGACTTTGCTGATTCTCTTGAACATTTCTATTATGTCCCCCCCTCTCCCTCCTTTCCTCTAGGGTATACATATTAAGCTCCTTTAGTCTCTCTTCATATGGCATCTGGTACAGACCCCGCACCATTTTAGTTGCCCTCCTTTGGACTGCCTCCATACTGTCTATGTCCTTGCAGAGAGGGACTCTCCAGAACTGCATGCAGCACTCCAGATGGGGTCTTACCAACTGTCTGTACAGAGGAATAACAACTTCCTGTTTTCTGCTGGTGATGCCTCTCCCTATGCATCCCAGTATCCCCCCAACCCTCCTTACTGCCTTCTCACATTGCTTGACTACCTTTAGGTCATTTAATATGACTACCCCCAGGTCCCGTTCCAATATTGTTGTTGTTAGTACCTCTCCCCTTCCATAGTGTACTCTTCCCCTGGGTTTTTGTTTCTCAGGTGCATTACTTTGCACTTCTTTGCATTGAGTCTAAGCTGCCATACTTTTGACCATTCCTCCAACCTTGCCAGGTCCCTTCTCATCCTTTCCACCCCTCTGGTGTACCAACCCTGTTGCAGATCTTTGTGTCATCTGCAAAGAGGCATATTTTTCCTTCCAGTCCCTCCACAATGTCACCTATAAAGACATTATAGAGGACTGGTCACAGTACTGAACCCTGCAGTACCCTGCCAGTATCACCCCTTTCCTCGTAATGGACTCTGTTTACTATTACCCTTTGTGTCCTGTTGTCCAGCCAATTTTTTACTCAGGGTACCAACCTCAGACCCACTCCCAGGCTGGCTAACTTTTTTTTTGGAATTCAACTTTATTGTTTTTAAAGTATACAGGGAAGGTACACAATGAGACAGTATGAGAGCACATCCATCCCGACAAAACCAAGGTTACCTGCCCTACCACCTCCCCTCCTCCCTTTCCCCCACCTTGCTGTACAGCTCAAATTCTGTATTGGGGAGAAACCTCCATCAATATGCACACACATAACAAACTATACAGGGAACAGTCCTATTAGATAGATGCTCCAACCTGAGACAAATATAAAGTTTGCATCTTATCCCAAATCTTAGCATGTCTGGGGAGGGTGTTTCTTTTGCTACCCCCCATTTGTTCTACTCAGAGGTTCAACGACAGTTCCCTCAACCATTCCAATTATCTCAAAGGTAGGTCACCAGCCAGTGCCTCAGTATACGTTTCTTGAGAGAAGAGGATACTAGTGCCATATAGTACCTCCGTTGTTTTACTCTGATTCTCCCATAATCCTCCACCAGACAGATCTCCAGGGTAAATAGCTCCTCTATGCCCAACAGCAGGTCAGCCTTAGACTTAATCAGCTCCCATAGATCCCTAAATGGTGGGCAATCCCAAAAAATTTGCTTTAGGGAACCTTCCTCCTGATGACATCTATTATATGTAGGATGAGATAATCTCCCAATCTTATGCAATCTCAATGGCATCCAGTACATAGTGTTAACAAGTTTATACTGCATTAACCTTAAATGGTCCTGCGTGATATATTTGTAGGTTTCCAGGCAAATTCTGGGTCACTGCTCTGACAATTCAGGAAAATGTGTTGACTAGTAGGTGGGGATACCATTAACCTCTGGGAATGCCAGATCATATAGAGAGGCATATAAGTTAGACACCACATGGGTTCTCCAAGCTCATAGGGCCAGAGTTTCAAATGTGCCTTCCTCTTTCCCAGCCTTGCTCACCTTATCCTGAACTTTCAGGAGCATATGCCTTATCTGGAAAACTTTGAACGCCTATTCTCTGTTCAGATGGTATTTCAGCAGTATAGATTCTACCGAAAGACATCCCACTTCAGCTAAAAGGTCCTTTATTCTGACATCCTTCATCTGAGGGATCCAAAACTCTGTAATCATCTTCCCCCATTTTAAAACTGGGATTTTTAATAAGGGGCTGATTGGACTCTGTACTTCTGTCATATTTATGGAAGGAGCAGAGTTCAGGTTGGCTAACTTGTTTATTAATCTTTTGTGTGGGACTGTGTCAAATGCTTTGCTAAAGTAGACCATATCCACAGCCCTTCCCTGGTCTACTACTTTGGTCACCCAGTCAAAGAAATCTATTAGATTCGTCTGACATGACCTTCCCACTGTGAATCCATGCTGCCTTGGGTCCTGTGCCCTGCTGACCTCTAGGTATTCAACAATTCTTTCTTTCAGAAGTGATTCCATAATTTTCCCTACCACTGAGGTCAAACTAACAAATCTGTAGTTTCCTGCCTCTGCCTTGCTTCCACTTTTGTGGAAGGAAATAACATCCGCCTTCCTCCAGTCCTCAGGTACCACACCATCCTACGCAGCTTGCCACTGAGCATACCCTCCCAAATTGTAAAAATCCAGCACATAGTACCCTCCTGGACTTAATCCTCATAAATTAACCCTATAAAATCTTGCATTCAGGTGTGTTTCATAATGATATCAGTGACCACAGGGTCATAGCATATGTGAGGGCTATACCAAAGCTTACATCAACTTCTAGTTTTGTATACTAAAGGAACCTCTGCAACTTTAATTGCATTAACTTTATGACTGGGCTGAGTCACAGAAGATGCCAAGAATTTTACCTAACCCCGACAGTCACTGAGGCCTGTACCATCTTTCAGAACCTAGTTCTGGATGTGATCAACAAACACGCTCCATTTGTGAAAGTTAGAACCAGAAGAAGGACCACTCCTTGGTTCACTAGTACTCTAAGATCATCACTACAGCTAACAGATGTGCTGTGGAAAAGGGCCCACAAATCCAAATTATTGCCAGACTGCTCTGCATTTAGGACAATCAGGAACCATTGTACAAAACTCGTAAGGTTTGCTAAAGTGGAGTATTTTGAAAAGGCACTGGATTCCTCCAAAAATAATGCTGCTAAATTCTGGCAGATCTTAAAGGAACTTGAAGGGCACAGATCATCTCCTTCCTTGCCTGCTAAGATTGTCTCTGGTAGAGAAACTTTTACAGTCAAATACCATACATTAGGGCAGCTAAACAACCACTTTGGCACTGCAGACTTGCCTTTGACACATCTCCTGCAAGCAGCCTTCCCATTCAGCCCCTCACCCTTCCCCAGCTAACCTACCGGGTAGCCGTCAACCTCCAGAGTTTAGCTTCAGCCCTATCTAATTCAAACAGGTTGAGGACCTTTTTATTTCATTAGACACCAAAAAAAGGGCAGGTGCTGATCAGCTTGAACCTCTATTCCTTAAACTGGGATTTCACCTTCTTAACAGCACCCATCACTTGCCTATTTAACCTGTCTCTTACACAAGGGGTCCTTCCTTCCACCTGGAAAATAGCACACATAATCCCCTTCTTTAAGTCTGGCGATCTCTGTAACCTCAATAACTAGCAGCCTATATCATTGCTACCCATTTTATCTAAACTACTTGAGAAGTCAGTTAATACTCAACTGAGACAGCATTTGGATACCACTAACATCCTTAAGTCCCTACAATCCGGCTTTAGGTCTTAACACAGCATAGTAGCTGCCTTAGCTAAGGTGACCAATGACTGGCAAACCATGATTGATGCTAAAAAAAACACATTAGCGTAGTCTTCTTGGACCTCAGTAAGGCTTTTGACAACATGGACCACATAATACTATTACACAAGTTAAAGGATATCAGTCTTGATGCCACTGCAATGCAATGGTTTTTATGCTACCTCACTGGTAGACAGTAACAAGTAAAAGCACAAGGGGATCTCTCCCTCCTCAAAACCTTACTGAGAGGAGTACCACAGGGATCCATCTTGAGGCCCTTACTATTCATAATCTACATCAACAACATCGACTCTAATATCAGGTCAGCAAATGTACATCCCTTTGTTGATGACACAGCGCTATATGTAGCCAGACCTTTCCTTGAGCTTGCCTGTACAGACCTGCAACAGGACTTTGACTTGCTTGAACAAAATCTCTGCCATCTGAAACTATTGCTTAATGCAAAAAAAAAAACAAACAAAAAAAAAAAAAACACACACTAGGTTATGCTTCTTTCCTTTCATGCCCAAGCTGCAAACATGACCACCCTTAGTCCCAAACACCAGATAAGACCTTTACTGGTGAGTTGCTCGAATCAGCTGATAAATTTAAATATTTGGGGTTCTGGCTAGATTGCTGGTTATCCTTCACAAGCCATATTGAGGAATTGTCCAAATAATTAAGGCAGAGGCTAGGACTTTTTTTTTTATTTAAGAATTAAGCACTTAATTAACCATAAAGCAAAACTAAGGCTGGTCCAGACTACATTCCTTCCACTCATTGATTATGCAGACTTTCTTTATAGTCACAGTTCCAAAGCAGTCCTTGCCAAATGGGACACACTATATCATAGAGCACTAAAATGCATTACTAATGTTCCATTTAGAAATCATCACTGTTCTGTCTATGCCCAAATTGTCTGGCCCTTGCTACACACCAGGAGAATAAAAATGCCTCGTTATGGGCTTATAGAGCCATCACAGGTAAACTCCCTCCATATACTGCAGAATTCTTTAAGCGTAAGCCAAGCATTTGCTCACTTAATGAGATATTCCTATATATTGTTTGATATACCTAGGAGAAGATCCCTCTACGGTGAATCAGCAGTCAGTTATGACCTCCCAACTGTATGGGACACACTCCAAAGATCTCCGAAGATTACTAAAATTATCTGTCTACAGAACTTTAAATCCTTGTTAAACCAGTCCATGCAGGAGAATTGCAACTGTTACTAATATCTGTATTCACTTATCCCTGATTGATGTCTGCTCTTTGTTGTATAGACATATAGCACTTATGATCTGTACCTAGTGTGTTGTAGCATGTTACATAGTAGGATCACTATATCCTATAGAATGTTACTGTATACACTATATTATATTGCTGTTTATGTCATGTAGTTTAGATCTCCCCTGTTAGAAATGTTTTACTGTATCACATTCAATGTATGTACTTGAAATGCCTGTATCATTGTTGTGTCCACACAGGACCACCTTGTAAATTGTTTTTATTTTTTTATTTATTTTTATTTATTTATTACTAGGATTACAAATACCTTTGAACCAAGGGTTCTTTTACAAAGGTTCCGCATCAGCAATGGATGCAAGCAAAACAGTGGTAAGATACAATACAGGTCAGGAGGTTAACTTAGTAGCAAAAGACAGTACATGTGTATAGACTAGCACAGTAGCAAACAGTCAGTGGCAAATAACAACGCACCATTAACAATACTGGTGTATATATAGCAAGACACAGATACAAATGAAAACCATCCTAGGGATGACATAAGTGGAGCAAGGGGTGGGGGATAAGAGGGGATGGGGTGAGGAAAAGGGGGGTAGGCAGTCAAGGATTTGACATTGTTGTAAGTGCAAGAACAGAAAGATAAGTGCTAGGTAGTCTGGGGTGGAGCAACAAGAGATAGGGTGATAGGGAGGGGAGATAGGAGGAAAGGAGCTGGATAGGGGTGGAATGGTAGGTGAGAGGGGGTAGAACGGTAGGTGGGGGATGGGAGAGAGACAGGGAGTAGCAGGGGGTGGGGAGGGTAGCACGGGAGGGGAGAAGAGGAGGGAGAGGTGAAACAAAGCTGCAATACTAGGCAGAGCAGTCACAACTGTTGAGGTCAGTGAGGTGCTGGCAGAGTTTACATTTGAATGGGCATAGCTTGTTTTCAGCTGCAATTTCAGGGGGAAGGTTGTTTAGCAGCAGGGGGGCCCTGGTGTGGAAAGCACGTTGATCCTGGTTGGTAGGCAGAATGGAATGATAAACGTTGGTTTGAGGGAACTGAGCGTAAAATGTGCAGTGACTGTGGGCAACATTAAGGCATGAGTTGCAGGGGGTGTGAGGTTAAGACAAATTTTCTTAGCCAGTAGGCAGGTCTGGTAGGCAAGTCTACTATTTAGACTGAGCCAGTTGGATTGCTTATAGAGATCACAGGTATGAGTATGCTTCCCTGCGCCAGTGAGAAGTCTACAGCATTTGTTAAGGGCTGTCTTGACCCAGTTTAGAGTGGTATAAATGGCAGCCCTGTAGAAGACAAGCCTGTAATCAATGACTGGTAGGACTGAGGCAGTTATGGCTATGCGCATAGCTTCTTTGGTAAGACAGCAACGGTGGTGGTAGAGGACCGCAATTCTGGAGTTGATTGATTTTGAGATGTGTCGAACATGCGAGCTGAAAGACATTGTGCAATCAAGGGTAATATCAAGGTATTTATACTCCTGCATTTGCTCAAGTGGCTGTTCAAGTTCATTATGTATGGTGAAGCTTATTGATCTGTATTTGCCGTGAGAGCTATGGAACAGCATCGACTTTGTTTTTTTGTAATTCATCAACTGCTTATTTTGGAGAAGCCAGGTTTCAACTAGACTGAAGTTCATCTGTAGAACCTTGGAGAGCGAGATGGGGTTAGTATGGGAGGAAAAGAGGACTGCATCATCAGCATAGAGTATTAAGTTATTATTGCAAGCTGCAGGAAGAGTATTGATGGAAAGGCTGAAAAGTAAAGGGTCAAGGATGGAACCCTGAGGCACTTGAGAGAGAGTCAACGATTTTGACTTTTTGGCTCCTTGCCAAGAGGTAGCTTTCAAACCATTTGGTTACATCATTATATAGTCCAAGGGAGGAGAGTGAGTGAAGCAGGGGCTGGTGTTTTACGGTGTCAAATGCCTTGAATCAATGCTCAACAGTGTTATCCCTGGTAAAATAAAAAACAACTAAATTGATTAATTGAAAAAAGAATGTAAAACAAAAAAACACCTTTGTTGGTAATTTTTCAACAATTTAGTGCAGAATCCACCTAACAGGGTCCCAATGACCAAGATACATATGTTGGTCTCTCTCCACGATGACATTTTTGTGGGTTTTGAACTTAAAACAAAAAAAAAAATAGAAAACAAGATGGCAGCAAATGAAAAAATGATTTTCCCCTCACGAAAAAGGATTTGCTCCATATGAAAAAGGATTCTTTTTTTATTTTATACAGTTATCTTGAAATGCTTACTGAGCATGATCAGAACCCAACATTTTAAAACTAGTAACTCTGGAATAGAGTAATATTTTTTCACCAAACCAGCAAAAGGCACTACTGTGGGGCAGGCCCTTTCTACTCTGAAAATATCAGACCAAAATTCCAAAACATCTGGGTGCATGGGGCTGACAAAAAAAAAAAAGAGCCGATCCAGAAACAGTTTCATACCTTTTACTGGACCAACATAGATGTAACAATAAAAGGTATCAAACCATTTGTTTCTGGATCTGTTCTTACATGGACCAATATGGGAACTAACTAATTCTGTGTGTCACCAAAAAAAAGAGCAAAAATCCCTGAAAAAAATCACTTTTTTCACTATCTGGATCTTGGAATCAGCACATCCGACCAGAAAGAAACTTGACATATCAAGAGATCTACCCCCACGAGACCGTGAATACAAAGTTTTGTGCAATGTTATTAAAGTGCAAAAACTGGGGTTTAACATTAAACACCGTACTCAACTCAAAATATCATGGCACTATAATATATATATCATAGTGGCGTGGTCACGCAACTATAGTTAGGGTTGAGTAGGCAGTTTAATGTTAAACCTCAAATTATGCACTTAAATGACTTTGCAACCGTTCAATGGATTTGCACAAAATTTGGTATGGGCTGTCTCATTGGGTAGGTCTCTTGACATACCAAGTTTTGTCTGGATCAAATTTGAGAATTTCACACTGCCCATAGTGAAAAAAATGCTAAAATTCACCGTTTTTTGGCTGTTTCCTCATTGCACTGTGGCCACACCATTTGGACTTTTGATCTGAGATTTCAGGGTAGAAAGAGCTTGCCCCAAAGAACAAGCCAGCATTGGTTTGGTGAAAACATATTAATTCATTCCAAAGTTATTAAATTTTAAAATTTGGGGTTCTGAGCATGCTCAGTTCAGTCTTTTGGATAGCTGCGTGGTATGAAAAAGGATTTTGGTCTGACAAAAAGGGATTCTGACAGCTCACGAAAAAGGATCCTTAGAATTCATTTTTGTCCAGAAAGAAATCCTTTTTCATCAGCTGTCATCGTGATTTTTTTTTTAGCCCAAACAAAACGTTATAACTTTGCCCAGGGATGTCTTCTGAAAACATCCAAGTATGTATTTGTTCATGTGGATGTCCTTTACTCTTCTGTGCCTTTACCTTGCTTTTATGTGGCCTCAGAATATGTATTTTTTATTTTAAAAATCTTTTATCGTGACTCGCTTCTGTTCCCTTTTCATGATGTGAAAAAAGATTTTGTCGCCTCACAAAAAATGAAATTCACCTGGCAAAAAGGGATTACTGGTAGGGCCATCTGGTGTAAAAACTTCCATCCTTTTTCTTGAGCTGTCCTAATCATTTTTGTCAGCCGATTCCTTTTCCTTGAGGTGTCAAAATCCTTTTTCATTTTGTGAAAAAGGATTAGGACTTCTCAGACTAGATGGCACTGTTGATGATCCTTTTTCATCAGACAAATTCATTTTTTGCGAGGTGTCAAAATCCTTTGATAGCTCGTGAAAAAGGATGGCAGGCTGGGCCATCTGGTCTGAGAAGTCCTAATCCTTTTTCACATGATGAAAAAGGATTTTGACACCTCATGAAAAGGAATCAGCTGATGAAAAAGGTTAGGAAAGCTCACAAAAAAGGATTTAAAAAACTGATCTTTTTTCATCAGCTGTCTTAATCCTTTTCATCAGGTAATTCCTTTTTTGGAGGTGTCATCCTTTTTCATCATGCAAAAAAGGATTAGGACTTCTCAGACCAGATGGCTCTGCCCTTAATCCTTTTTTTACCAGACAAATTCCTTTATTGTGAGGTGTCTAAACCTTTGTTTGCATCACAAAAAAGGATTTTGACATCTCACAAAAAGGATATTTAAAACATATTGTTTCTTTGTCACTTCACTGCAAAGAAATGGTTAGGACAATTGGGCCCAAATTTGCAGGGTTCAAAGGAGTTGCCCCACAGATGTACCTTTTGCTGGTTTGGTGATAACATTTATATTCCTTCCATAGTTATAACATTCCAAAGTTTAGAATTTCCCATAGGATAACATTGTGGCAGTCACGGTACCTTTCGGTGGCTATATCTCAAAACACTTTGAGAGATGGATTTCTCACTAAATGCAGCTTAGTATAGTACACCTTTAGCTGTACTAAGCAATGATGCAGGCTGCCAGGCCTTTATTATAACTGTGGTGGAATTTTTCCCAATGTGCCTGTGGTTACTGTGATATTGTGCCATTTGTAGCCCAAGGGTTACTTGGACTGTCTGTATCCCTGTGCTCTGTCTCTACACCTATGTATAGATGGGAGCCCCAGATATGGATACCATTATGCAATAATGGGAGTGCAGGGTTCTCCATTAAGCAGTAATGGGAGTGCAGGGCCCGGAGTGCCCTGCGCTTCCTCAGGAATATGAGGGTTACTTACAATGTCACTACACTTATGGATAGATGGGAGTACAGGGCCTGAAGAGCCATGCACTCACACATATGGATACTATTATGTGGTTATGGGAGATGAGGGTTAATTACAATGTGTCTACACTTATGGCTAGACAGGAGTGGGCGCTGAGCTCCCACATGAAAATCAGGGACAATTACAATATGCACACAGAGGAGCACAGGGTCCAGAGGTCCCTGTGCATACACAATACACTATAGACTGATGGGAGCACAGGGCCCAGAGGGCCCTGTACTCCCACAACCATATAAGGGTAACATTACTTTTTTAAAAAAAGTAAGGAAATGAATGCAAAAAACTTCATTAATGCATAAGTTAGGGTAAAAGCAACAAAAGTAAAGAAATGAGGCATTAGAGTTTCCAACCCTAACACCCCCTCACCCATCCCTACTACCCCACCCCACCCTCCACAGACCAACAGGTGTTGGGGTGTGCCTTGAGGTCATCGACCCTAATGCTCACCCCATTCTCTTATGCTGTACCATGCTAGCTTCCTTACACAAGGAATGGGGTGAGTGTTAGGGTCGCTGACCTCAAGGCACACTATGATGCCTGTTGGTCTGTGGATGGTGAGGGTGGGGTGGTAGTGTTGGGTGGGGGGGTGTTATGGCTGGAAACCCTAATGCCTCATTCACCTCATTTCCCTACTTTTGTTGCTTTAACCCTAGCTGATGCAGTAACGAAGTTTCTTGCAATGAATATATATTACATACATATATACACTCACGCGTGCCGCACACACACACACACACACACACACACACACATATATATAAAATCTATATTTTCATTGCAAAAAAACTACTTTAATGCAGACATTAGGGTTGTAGAATGCAAAGCACACAAAAAAGAGAAATGAAAAACATTAGGGATTTGGGTCTCCAGAGTATTGGTGAATTAGTGGTGGGGTATTATTTGGGTTGTCAACCCTAATGTCCACCCCCTTCCCTGATGAAATGTGAGGTCTTCATGTCCCATAGGGCCCTGCATGAAGAAAGTTCAGACATATTATGTTGGCCATACTGTATCATTATGAGGCACTAGGATGGAGCTGTATCTTGTGCTTCAGACAGGAAGCTATGAGCTGGGAGGGAGAGGGTGGGCATTAGGGTTGACAACCTCAAGTAAGACCCCACCACTAATTCGCCAATACTCCAGAGACCCAAATCCTGAATGTTTTTCATTTCCCTTCCTCGTGCACTTTGTGTTCTACAATTCTAATGCCTGAATTAATGTAGTTTTTTTGCAATGAATATCAATATACACTGTATATAAATATATTAATAGCTTCACCTCCCCTTTCAATGGAATTGCATTAAATTTTGAATGCATGGTCTGGGGAAAGGTGTCTTGATTTGCCAAGTTTTGTTCTAGTCATATCTGAGGATTCCAAGATCTGGAGAGTGCGTTTTTAGGAAAAATTGTTCGGTTTTGTTTGCATTTTTTTGGTCATCTATGGTCCAGGCAGTTTGGAATTTTGGTTTAAAATTTTAAGGGTAGAAAAGGTATGCTGCAGAATCATGCCTTTCATTGACTTGGTGAAAAATATTAATCCAATCCCAAGTTATAAGCATTTAAAATGTTAGTTCAGAGCTTGCTTAGTAGGGTATCAAACATCTATCCAAAAGACCCCACTGAGCATGCTCAGAACTGAAATTTCAAATGTGTGTAACTTAGCAGCGGATTAATATTTCTTCAACAAACCAGCAAAATGCACATCTGTAGGCCAAGCCTTTTCTACTGTGAAAATTTCAGACCAAATTCCAAACCATCTGGATGCTAAATGCTGACAAAAAACAGCAACAAATAGTGATTTTTTTTTTACTTTTTTCTCTATTTGGATCTCAGAATCTGCACATGCAGCTAGAAGGAAATTTGGCAAGACAAGAGATCTACCCAATAAGACTATGCAGGAAAAATTTCTTGCAAATCCATGGTTGCAAAGATGGCGTCTCACGAAAAAGGATTTTTTTCTCAGAAAAAAGAATTGGCCCCTCACAACAAAGAATCATTTTTTGTGAGACCAAAGTATTTTGCCATTCCAGGAAGCTATCGAAATGACTGAACTGAGCATACTCAGAACTCAAAAATGTAAAATTGAATAACTTTGTAACAGATTAATATTTGTTTCATCAAACCAGCAAAAGGCACTTCTATAATGCAAACCCTTTCTTCCTTGAAAATGTCAGACCATACTTCCACACCGTCTGGGTGCAACAAGATGACAAGTGCAAAAAACAGCAATTTTTAACGTTTTAGCACTATGCACAGCTTGGAATTTGCAAATCCGACTGAAACAAAACTTGGCACGTCAAGAGATCTGCCACACAAGACTGAGCATGCAATATATCGTGCAACTCCATTGAACGGTTGCAAAGTTATTAATGTACAAGGTTTGAGGTTTAACATAGAAATCCCTGCTCAACCCTAAGTATACTGGCACTATTGCACCACTATAATTATATATATCTAGATGTATAAAATGCATTGATGGGAACTTTTCACAATGGAAAAGGCCATCATTTATTTCCTTGTATACCTGCCACTAATGTATCAGTCAAAGCAACATACCTGCACTAATCAATTAGCTACCACCTTGTATAGGTCATCACATTCTCTGCACCTGTAGTAGTGTTTAGCTACCAAATTGTATAGGTCACCCGGTGTCGTTTGACACACAGAGCAAATGACTTGTGTATAATTCATCTCTGTGTCTTGCACTATAGTAGTAGTCCTATGGATGAAATGTGCTATGCTGATTTGTTCCATTGTCAGTGTTTGTTTAATTTGTTGGTTGATGAGGAGCCTTTGGAAAGGAGTCCCTGACTCAAAGGACTGTAATCCAATTGTATCAATAAATAAATAAAATTATAGCTATATACCTGCACTAATTAAAGCTATATACCTACACTAATCAAACAATGAAAAGTATATATGTGCACTAACAAAAACGACACAGCTGCACTACATTAAACCCTATGGAATATCACTAATAATGTAATTGGCATAGCATTAGGAAGCTAGCCAAACCAATTAACAAGCTGCAAAAGAACCTGGGAAAAAAAAAAACAACACATACATAAAACACTCCCAAACCCAGATATCTCCCAAACTCCTACCTGCACTCACTACACACCATTCTCTACTTGCTGCAAGAGACCTTCAGACACTGTAACATGATGGCAAATACAATCTCCATAACAATAACTATCCTAATGTATTATTAAACAATAATGCACAACAGGGGTGTGTGTCATGCTGGGATAATGTCACGTCTTGGGTGGATGAAGCACGAAGCTGTAGGCTGAGTGCATTCAACACCAAAAAATGGAGGTTTTCCCAAATGGCACACACCCCTTGAGTGCATTATTGCTATCATACAATGGCTCCTTTAGAGACAGAAATAGAAAAAATAAAATAATTACAGTTTTAGAACAGTTTATGTACTGTAGTTTTTTTTTAAAGAGTCCTTTTACTGTTTCTCCACTAGGTGGTGCCATTATTTGAGTGACACAGTTTGTGTCTGTTAACACAGCTCTCTCACTGCAATCCTCCCCTGTCCCATTGTCTGTTCCTGCTCACACTCACTCCCCAACCCAGAAAGTAATTTTTCACTAGTGTTTCTCCCAGTAAAGTTCCATGAATAAATGTTTGATGTTTGTACTGGGAGAGGAAGGTGATGGTCATGACTGCTACTGACTGTTGATGATAACTGCTGCTGACCGATGGTAATGGTGCCATTCAAGGGTGGTAAAAGGAGTAGCTGCAGCATTGCAAGTCTTCAATTCAACTGGCAAATCCCCCCCCCCCCAACACACACACAAACAGCCCGATTAAGGTAATGTTGAGTTGCCTTTGCTTTTGTTATTCTGGGGAAAAATGCTGACTAGAAAAAAAAAAGCCAGAAAACAGATATGAAAATGTGATGGATGTTGAGCATGTATTAAAAGATGTGCTGCTGGGTGGGGGCCCGAGTGACTGAAGCCAGTCTAAATGGCATCTCTTTTAACGCTTGTTGTACTGCGGATTGATATATCTGTCCATAGAAACATAGACTTTGATGGCAGATAAGGACCGCTAGGCCCATCTAGTCTGCCCATTTCCCTACCTACAGGATAGGCCGCAGATCCTAGTTAACCAACAGCCTATTTCTTCCTACCCCCCCACAAGAATTGCCTTATGTCTGTCCCATGCATTCTTGAATTCTCCCACAGTTTTAGACCCCACAACCTCCTCAGGAAGGCTGTTCCATGCATCCACTACCCTCTCTGTGAAATAATACTTCCTCACATTGCCACTGAACTGCCCTCCTTCTATCTTTTAAATTGTGTCCCTTGTTCTTGCAAGTCTCTTTTTCTGAAAGATGCTACCCTCTTGGACTTTGTTGATTCCACTGAGGTACTTAAAAGTTTCTATCATGTCCCCCCTCTCCCTTCTTTCCTCAAGGGTATACATATTAAGCTCCTTTAGTCTCTCCTCATACGGCTTCTCTTGCAGACCATGCACCATTTTAGTTGCCCTCCTCTGGACTGCCTCTATCCTGTCTATGTCCTTGCGGAGATGGGGTCTCCAGAACTGGACACAGTACTCCAGATGGGGTCTCACCAACTGTCTGTACAGAGAGATAACAACTTCCTGTTTTCTGCTGATGATGCCTCTTCCTATACATCCCAGTATACCCCCAGCCCTCCCTACTGCCTTCTCACATTGCTTGCTAACCTTAAGGTCATCTGATATGATTACCCCCAGGTAACTTTCCTTTTTTGTTGTTGTTACTACCTTCCCACCCATTGTGTATTCTTCCCCTGGGTTCTTGTTTCCCAGGTGCATTATTTTGCACTTCTTTGCATTGAATCCTAGCTGCCATACTTCTGACCATTTCTCCAACCTTGCCAAGTCACTTTTCATCCTTTCCATGACTCCCTGTGTATCAACCCTGTTGCAGATCTTTGTGTCATCTGCAAAAAGGCATACTTTTCCTTCCAGTCCCTCTGCAATGTCACTGATGAAGACATTAAAAAGGACTGGACCCAAACTGAACCCTCCGGTACCCCACTAGTAACCCCCTTTCTTCAGAGTGGACTCCATTTACAATTACCTTCTGTGTCCTGTTGTCCAGCCAATGTTTTACAGGGCTACCACCCTGGGTCCCACTCTGAGCTGGTTAATTTGACTATTAATCTTTTGTGTGGGACTGTGTCAAATGCCTTGCTAAAGTCTAGGTAGGCCATGTCCACAGCCCCTCCCTGGTCTACTACTTTGGTCACCCAGTCAAAGAAATCTATTAGATTTGTCTGACATAACCTTCCCGCTGTGAACCCATGCTGCCTTGGATCCTGTGCTCCACTGGCCTCTAGGTACTCAACTATTCTTTCCTTCAGAAGTGACTCCATCACTTTCCCTACCACAGAGGTCAGACTGACAGGTCTGTAGTTTCCTGCCTCTGTCTTGGTCCCACTTTTGTGAAGGAGAATCACATCCACCTTCCTCCAGTCCTTGGGTACCACACCATCCTCCCATGATTTATTAAAAAGAGTAGCCAGTGGTTTCACTAGTTCCTCCCTTAATTCTTTTAGAATTCTGGGGTGAATTCCATCAGGACCCATTGCTTTGTCCACCTTCAGTTTTAGGAGTTCTTGCAGAACCCTTTCTTCTGTGAAAGGACTGGGATCGACCCCCTATCAAGGTGCTTCTGTTAATTGGATTAGGCACTTCCCTCCTCTTTTGTGAATACTGAGCAGAAATATTCGTTCAGTATTCCTGCTTTCACTGTCCCCTCTGCCCACCCACCGTTCATTCTATTCAGCCTCACTATCCCTCCCTTTGTCTTTCCATCAGCTGATGTACCTATAAAGGTTTTATCCCCTTCTTAACTGAGTTGGCTATCTTTCCTCAGTTTGGGCCTTTGCTATTCTGACTTCCCTCCCTGCTTCCTTCTGCCTTAACTTGTACAGCTCTCTGTCCTGCTCCTTTTGTGTTTCCTTGTACTTCCAGAATACTATCTTTTCTTCCTGACTTTTACAGCCACCTCTTTTGAGAACAATAGTGGCTTTTCTTTCATTTGATTTGTTTATTTGCTTCACACAAAGGCTTGTTGCCTCTGTGATGGCAGTTTGATAATTCCCCATTGTTGCTCCACACCTTCTAGCCTGTTTGCTAGTGCTTTCTGAGGCACTCTCCCATCTTGCCAAAGTCAGCCCTCCACAAGTCCAGTACCCTCACTTTTGTATGGCTTGACTCTGTAGCTGAGTTTAACGTGAACCACACTGTTTGATGGTCACTTGTCCCCAGATGGCAACCCACTTCTAGATCTGAGATCCTCTCACTGCCCCGTTTGAGAGTATGAGGTCTAAGTTGCTCCCTCACGAGTGGGTTCCAAACTAGCTGTCTAATGCCTGCCACCTGTAGGGCATCAAGAATGGCCCTGCTCTTGGATGTGGCTGCAGCAAATGTGCTCCAGTTAACATCTGGCACATTTAGGTCTCCCATCAACAGTATCTCCCCTTTCTCTGCCATTCTAAGAATGCCTTATATCATATCCTTGTCCATTCCTTCCCCCTGACATGGGAGTCAGTACACAACCCCTGTGCGGATTGTGGTGCCCTTTCCAGTCTCCAAGGTGACCCACAGTGCCTCCTCTCCTCCCTGTTTACTCTCTTGTTCAGTTGCTTTAATCCCTTCCTTTACATGAAGGCTACTCCTCCCCTCTTCTTCCCTGCCTGTCTCTCCTGTGGTTATGTGCCTGATATGTAACATCCAGTCATGGTTCTCTGTGTACCATGTTTCTGTGACTGCTACGATATCCAGGCATCCCTCTTCCATTAAGGCCATCAGCTCAGGGGCTTGTTGCCCAGACTACGGGCATTGGTACTCATTACCCTCCATTTCCTGATGGCCTTACTCCTTTGCCCCATCCCTATCCTTCTTGCCTTTGTCACTTTCTCCATTTACCCCTGCCCTTCTCCCTATCGACACCTCTATTTTGGTGTTTGCGCGCCTGCCGTGATAATTTGGGGGTTAGGATTTTCCTGCTCCTTTCCAGTGCCTCCCCTTGGCTAGTTTAAAGCTTGCCAATGAAGCATTTAAACCTATCACCTAGGATCCTGGTTCCTCCTGGACAGATGCAGCCCATCATGCCAGTATGGCTTGCATCACTCCAGGTGGACCCCCAGTCCCTAATGAAGCCAAATCCCTGAGCTCCACACCAGTTTTTCAAGCACTGATTGAATACCATGGTGTGGAACACCCTAGCCTCTCCTATGCCATAGATGGGTAGCACCTCCTAGAAGGTTACCGTGCGTGCTACTTGACTAAGGTCCCTCCCCAATTCCACAAACTCTTCCTGCACTTCTCTAATCCCTTTCTTAGCCAGGTCATTTGTCCCTAGGTGGACAATGACATCCAGCTCCTCCTGTGCAGCTGCTCAGGCAATCCTGGGGATTCGCTCCTGTCCCTCAAGCCATGGCGCCAGGCAGGCCTGCCCCTCCCTCTCCCTCCTCCCCCAGTTCTACCTTCCTAACAATGGAGTCCCACCAGGAGTTGTTTCCTTCCCCTGCAGGGTCCCCTGCCACCCTCCTGTGGGTCTCCTTCATGGAGGTTCCCAGCATCCTCCTTGGTCTCCCACTGTGGTACCTCCATAGAGGAACCACACTTTGCCAGAATGGCATAGGGTGTGGAGAGGTACAACTGGAGGGATCGCCTCTGTTCCACCACCCTCACCCTCCTGAGCCCACTGTGGTCCAACACCTCCTCTTTCTTGGCAACCTCTGAGGCAACGGCAGTGGCACTGGTGGTCCCTGGATGGAAGAGGAGGTCCCACAAATCCTGGCCAACTCAGCCTGGAGATGAGCAACCTCCTCCCTCAGCCCAGAGAGGTGCCTGCAGATGGGACAACACCGCATCCTCCAGAACATCTCCCGGAAGACTGCTGCTCCACAGCCACTGCAGATCCAGATCTACTATGCGTTCTAATTCTGTCAGCAGCCTAAGGGTTAAGTTTAGAATTCAAATCACAGAAGAAATAAATAATTTTCTAGTGAGGGGATAGAAGGAGGAGGAGAGCAAAACAAGGTTGGATTGACTGAGTGGGGGGACCTGGGACTGCTATTTGATGTTCGTGGGTTAGAGGGATTTCTTTTCTGTTTATGCGGTCATGTTGGTGCTGGTTACAGTGATGTTGTACTAAGATAACATAATTGTTGAAGGTCAGCAATGACCGATCAGAGCCCAGCATTCTTTCTTACCATTGTACAATATTCAATAAACAATGGGTAAGGGAGGAACACTCAGAAGTATACCTATCGCAGGGCTAATTAGGGCAATAAAGCCACTCACCCCCTTATAACCCTAATTAGTCCCCTCGATGGGTATATATCCTCTTGTATACCACCCTTACTGATTATTTATTCTATATATAGAGATATTTAATATATGGATGAGAACTTTGTCCTATTGAAAAGACCATCATTTAGTTCCCTGTATACCTGTGACTAATCAAACAATTACAGCTATATACCTGCACTAATTAAAGTTGTATACCTACACCAATCAAACAATTAAAAGTATACACCTTCTCCTCATTAAACCCTATGAGGCACCATTAAAACTAACTCAATTAACACAACCTTTGGAAAATAGCCAAACCAATTAACAAGCTGCAAAAGAACCTAGGAAAAAAAGACACTAACACAAAACCTTCCCAAATCCATAAATCCCCCAGACTCCTAGCTGCACACACTGCACACCATTCCCTCCTTGCTGCAAGTGACCTTACAATAACCATCCTAATGTATTATATTGAACAAACAATGGGTAAAGGTGGAACACTTGGAAGTATACTCATCAGGGGGTCAATTAGGGTAATAAAGCCACTTGCCCTTCGGGCTTATGGCTTTATAGCCTTTATTAATCTCCTCAATGGGTATACATCCTTGTATATGACCCTTACCAATAGTAGGCTGTTGGTTAACTAGGATCTGCAGATTATCCATTAGATAGGGAAATGGGTAGACTAGGTGGGCCAAGTGGTCCTTATCTGCCATCAAATTCTATGTTTCTATGATTTAGTCTACCTATATATGTATATCTATATCCATATACGTCCTTGAAGTTCTGGAATTTCCTTCCTCTAGAAATCCACAGCCTTCCCTCCCATGGGCTGTTCAAAGGTGCTCTCTGGAGACACTTAAAGGGATCATCCACTGGCTCCTGCTCAAGATAGTGCTCTGACGTCCTGCTTACATTTTGTACTGAAAATTGCCTCCATTCTCTACGTCATGTGAAGGTTGTTAGTCTGATTTGTGATTGCATCCTACTTCTATATCCAAACAGGTTCAGCAGCATGTATATCAGTTTTGTGCTCATACTGCTTTAGTTTTGTTAACTGAACTGTCTGTGCTCCTATGGGAGCCTATCTGTTTGTTACTCTTGATTTTATTTTGCTCTACTTCTGTTGTTTTTGTGCCGCATTGCTTACCAGTTCTCTGTCCTGAGTCACACCTGTAAATAGGCATTTACTTACCTAGAGTACCCTACACAGTAAAAAAACAACAAAATGAATACATAAAAATATACATTTTAATTGTATCTCTTTTTCTCTTCCCTTCGCCCACACTGACTCATGTCTCTGGCTGCATTATATGATAAAAGATGTACTTCTAACACCTTTTAACAGATGTTCTATCATTTACCCTAACAGCTCCTCTTTCTTGTATGTAAGTTAATTGCTGGAAGAAGGTAGCACTATCAATTGTATAAAAGTAAAGTTCTTTGTAGAAACAACCATCACCTGAAGAACGGCTCTGTGTAAGCCTCGAAGAGTGAGCTGGTCCAATAAAAGGTAACAAATCACCTACTGTACTTTGTTCATCTGCTGTGAAGACCATCAGTCCAAATCTGTTCCTGCTATTAATCAGGAAGTAATGTATTAAATTCCCATTGCTGTTTCAATTGGATGGCTATACCTTTTTGGACTGGATAACTCTTGTAGATGCATATAGAGTATAGGTATCAGATGTCTCATAGAATTCATTTGTATCATTTCCATGTCTAAAACATTATTGATTTCCTGTTCTTTCCACAACAGATGTCTCAACAGTCTCTTGTTTGGAAATACCTATGCCTTTCCTAGCTCAATTACATGCATCTCGGAGTCAAATACAACTCCAGCTCAGAATGTCTACTATTGACAGTAGACAGTCCAAAACCATTATTGCAAAATCTTAATTTTAAATTTTACAGGAATTTCAGGTACAACTGGTCAAGTCTATGTGGAATACTGACATACTGTATGGTCAATAGCATTATAGAGCAGCTGATGCCATATTTCCTCAGGGCAAGCAAGTCACATCAAGGAGTTGCCTGTCTGAACACCTAAATCAGCTGCAAAACTACTGCTTTTTTTTTAGCAGTTTTTAATATATACTATAAACCTTACAAGGTTCCACTCATCAGTTTCTGGTCTCATGTCACTCTGCTACCAATCATAGCAGCCCTGCTCCACAAAAAGTGTTTTGATGACATTAAGCTGAGAACTAGGCTACCGTCCATTCAGTTGGAACCGGATCAGGATAGGTGGTGCAGACTAAAATTACTAAACTTTTGTGGCACATTTCATGTGTAGTATATGTGTGTGGGTGTGTGTATATATATATATATATGTAATAGATAAACCACTCTGAGGTGTGCGGTCATGCTCCGATGTACGCAGGCGTTGGTGTGCGTTGTTACTGCCTCATGCGTCAACCACCCAAGGCGTGCGTATATCAGATCATGACTGCACACCTCAGAGTGGTTTATCTATCTTATAAAATGTCAAAATTGTTTTGGAAGGGGGCAAAAGTGCAGGTGTCGGTCGCACTCTGTTATACGCATGGTCATGTGATGTGGTCCAACAAATGAGCAGACATAATTTTTCCTACCCATTTTATATATATATATATATATATATATAGACATAGTTATATATGTCTGTGTTATCATCAACCATGAACTATGGCCAGCAAGGTATAATTTCTGTAGTGTATACAGCTCCCTTCTCCAATCAGTTTCCATTGAAAGAACTGCAGCTCTAGGGGTGTGCGGGTCAGATTTACCATTTCTTCAGGATCTGGCCAGGTGGGGTCAGGCAAATCAGAACCAGTATCAAAACTAGAAACAGAACCAGAACCAAAGGTGTAATATATATAGAATAATGCATAGGGAAGTGTGGTTAATGAGGATTTTATGCACACCCAAGGTGTGTGATACCCCATAAACCCTGAGGGGGTTATGAGGGCATCACACACCTCAGATGTGCCAAAATCCCAGTTTTCCAGACTTCCCCATGTTTTATTTTTTATATTTACTGGTTCTCTGACAGTTGCAGCATTCTGAGTTACATGGGATAATTACTGACAGAGCAGTGTTCAGCTGTTTTTAAATTTTATTGGAACACAAACAAGTGAATGATTTTTTTACTATATGAAACTGTTTAAAGCAAGTTTTTTTAACACAAAGGAATTCTGCTGACTCACTGGTCTTTGACAGAAACTTTGTCAACAGCTGGATGTCAGTCAATTTTCTTCAGTGTGTTTTTGTTCTCCTGTTCTTCACTGAACTTTAAACGGTTGGATACAGTGCCTGGTATAAATTGAGAAGAGGTTGCAATTTTTTTTAATTTTGGTGAGATTTATTTGAAGTGCCTTTCTCTGTTTTTTTTTTTTTTTTAAAAGTGGTACCAGATGAGGAAACTGTTCCATTTCAGCGGTTGTCTAGGTACAGCATGAGCAGGTTGGCAGCGTGAGTGAAGGGGGCCCTGGAGCTTCTCAGCTGGCATATGATAGGTGGACACAGCATTCAGGGAAGGTGCTTGGGCAAACTCTGTTATTCACAGTTCATTATTCACACATGGGAATAATGGAGTTTGCCAGCAATTCATAAACAAGACCAACCAGTAAATGTATAGTAATAATTAGTGGAGCAATCAATATAACAGTACAAAAGTAACATTACACGGCAGGTCTAGATCTGTTGCACTGAAAAGGCTCCACTGGTACAGTCTCACACAGCTGTAATACTGGCTATGTTTGTGCAACAGATTTTTGTTCTCTAAGGGAGGAAAGGAATACATGCATAGATTGATACAAGTAGTACTGTCTGTAGGTAATTTTCATTTAAAATCAGTGAAGGACATCCAATTACCACCATATGTTATATCTTTTCAGATACAACAGGAAGAGTGAGAGCACAGTTGTCTGGGGTATGCAGTGGAAGCAACAGAATTATGATGAAGAAATAAGAGGAGGAGTCACATGGAGACAATTTACAACAGGGAAAGTGGCAGTGGCCTGGGGCATCAATTGGCATCAGCCAACAACAAAATTATGAGAGAAACGAGAAAAGGAGTCACATGGGGCAATTTACTACAGGAAAACTGACAGTGGTCTGGGGTATCAAGTGACATCAGGCAGCAACAGAATTATGAGAAAAATGAGAGGATGAGTCATATAGAGGCAATTTATGACCAGAAGAGTTAGACAGTGGTCTGACGCATGCAGTAGCAGCAAGAAAATCATGAAGCAAACTAGAAGAGGAGCCACATAGAGCCAATTTACAATAGGAAGAGTAACAGTGGTCTGGGATGTGCAGTGGCAGCAGCACAATATTTGCTGAAAATTATTGAGCCATAGGGAATTCAACTGTAATTGGCATAAGGGTGGTAGGAAGAGAAAAAGAAACAGTAGACTCAGAGTAATAGTTATGTTACACCACTGGTGTGGATCTGCTGCACTGAAAAGGCTGGTGTGAATCAATCCCTGGCATCACTTCTTCCTCCATCTGCTCCATCTCACCCACCCTGTTTCACTGTACAGCCTCACGCAGGTGTAATATTTTGGCTTGGTCAGTGCAATGGATTTTTGACATGTAAGGGAGGAATGGAAGACCTGTAAAGATAGATAAAAGCCATACTGTATGAAACTTTCTTTCCAAATCAGTGAAGAAGATGGCATATATAACTGTTGCCAGTTTGTGTGATGAATATTTTATAATGGCCTTCACTGACAGTGACAATAAAGGAACATGATGGTGATTCGTTGGGTCAAAAATTAAGGTCTGTTTTATTTAGAGGCAGTGGTGAATGATGTAGTGCCTAGCCTATGTGAAGAACTCAGCAGCAGCAGTAAGGCTTTTAAGTTTGGTCAAAAGTTGGCAACCATGGTGCATTGTCTGATCGTGTACTTCTCCAACTAGGAGAACATCAGGTAGCATGTAATTGCTTAGTCATCTATCCTTCCGATATCAGTCTCTTTTGCATCCCGTTGTACATAGTGCATGTTGTAATTGTAATTCAGTGTGAGCAAGTCAACTTTTAAAAATGCCAGTTGTTCAACATGTTAAGGGAAAAGTGTAGCACTGGTTGGAGATACTATGTCACCAGTGGTGATGAATATCCTTTCTGGGGATACATTGGTGGATGGACAAGCAAGATAATATGAAGCAACATGGACAAGAGGTTGCCAAATGGATCTCTTCAACTTCCAGTACAACAAAGGATCTGCTTCAGGGTTTGGGTCTCTGGGTTCATTAAGGTATGCAGTAAGCATTCTTTCAGCAGTGAAGCCCCCTTGTGACACGATTTCTAAATGTGGCCTTGTTTTCTCATTCTAACTTAAGTAAGTCCATCTTATATGTTTTTGACATCATGCATGTGATGCTGATCCTCTGCAGCTGTGCTAGAGATAGGCATACTCCTGGAAGTTTCAGTATGGCAACTGGCACTTGAACCCTGTGCCTGAGCCAGGGGGAAAGTTTATTTGTTGTAATAATGAAAGAACCAGAGGTTTCAGGAGTGCTTGGCAACTTGCACCTTTCGGATTATGTGCTTTTCATACTCCTGTAAAGCGGTGGGATCCTTAACAAAGAAGTCATTCCTTAAAATGATCTAATATTGTAGCCTTGATATATTTTTTATCTTTCAGTATGTTGTCAAACTGCCTATGGAACTTGTAATTTAATGTCTGCGCTAGTAGTCATCATTGCCAAGTGTCCACTTGGCAAAGTTGAGGAGAATATGTATTGTGGGGATAAATCTCACTAGTAGAGGCACTGCTGCTTTTGAGTTCTTGGGTAACACTGCCAAATGGGACAAGGATGTGATGAAGTTGGTCCAGGGTTGTCCAGTGGTGAATAGTTCTGCCAGTATCATGTGACACAGCCATTGGACATATGGCCTTTTTTTGTTCCACTAATCTTTCTGTCATGTAATACATAGAATTCCATCTAGTATGTTCAGTATCAATGAGAATTGAGGCAATTTTGCTAGCTGCTGGAATGTCTGTAGTGTGGCAGTTACTTTCATAGACCTGAAGAAGTGGCTGGTTATTCAACGTGCTATTGCAATAAGATTGCTGATGCTTGTGCTCCTGTCTAAAGCTTGGTGGACAACTAAATTTCATGTGTATGCAAAGCAGTTTATATTTACTGTCTCCTCCCTGTCACCACAGTCACTGTCCACTGAAAGCCTTTATCATGCTAGCTGCATTATCTGTCACTGCCATGCTTACTCATAATTCATTTGCATGTAAACAATCCTCCCACAGTTTTTCTAAGGTGTTACATATGTTGACTGCAGTGTGTCTGCCAACCATAACACTGGCACTGAGCAATGCCATTCCCCTGTACAGGACTTTTAGAGTTAGATTAGATTGCTTTCATGACTGTGAGGAAGAAACCAAGTGTGTGGTCAGAGAAATATGCTTGGGAGTTGATGTGCTTGTCCACGTTTCTGTTGTGATGTGTACAGCCCCACCCTCTGTCTCCTCGAGTGCATGCACAATGCAGGCTTTAACTGTTTGGTAAATCTCTGGAAGTACTTCACTGGTAAATGTAAACCTGGATGGTATTCCATATCTTGGCTGTAAAATGCAAACAACCTTTGGAGTCCAATACTTTCCTCAATTGAAAAGGGTTGCAGATCTGTCCCTATTATTTCACCAATAAGTTTTGTAATTTGGAAAGCAGTCAGAAGCTTGGAGTCAAATTTGGTCTTGCGATCAATGAACTGGTTAATTGCTTGACTTTTGAAAAAGGACAGGTCAAGGAACTGGTGCTGCCGCTCTACCATGGCAGGGGTTATGGTGATAGGAGTAGCAGAGAGCCCTGGGTCAGCTATGCAGGGTGGCATCGTGTTGGAGGAGTCATTAAGCTCACCTGGCAGGGTTTTTGTCTTCTGGAATTGTGGGAGGCATGGCATACAATGACTCCCATTACCACCTGGGGAGCTGTCTCAATGCTATTAGGCAGGAAATTACTTACCAACCCAGAAAGAAATGTGGATTACATATGCTTAATCGAATGGCTTTCTTTTATTCTACTTTCATACATAGAACACTCAGGAAAGGTTTACAGTTTACTCCCTCATAGGGCAGTATTTGCATACAGATTAACTACTTACCTCATGAACTGGCAGATATCTCTGCCAAAAGTTCAAAAATCTATGGGCATCCCACGATATAGGATTTTGGCACTAAAGAAACTTGTTAAATGGGGTTTCTTCAAACATCAGGTGGAGACTCTACCTAGGAGGCAAATTTATGAGATTTTGGCAAAATCAGGAATTACAGAACCAGACTCAAAAGAATGTTTACTAGTCATGGTCCCCTTGGTATTAGATCAGTTAATAGTTAGCCAAGTACCTAAACAAATGTGGGATGTCTTGTGAGTTCCCATGGCAGACAGGGGATAAGAAGAAATAATGAGCACAAATCCTTACAGGAGCAACATTTCCCATACCCAGATTGTGGGGATGATATAGATACTATGGAATACTTTATTTTGACCTGTCCTTTTGGCAGTAGTTTTGGAAGGCATTAGTTAACAGATGGAAATTTTAGTGGTTAACAAGACTCACTTATGAAGGTGTAGTATTGGGTGGTTTTTCTCTGTGAGCATGGATAAATGATTTTAAAGAAATGGGGGACTGTCTTAGTAAATACCTTAAAAGGGGATAGCTGGGGGGAATGAAGGCACAATGGAAAAGACTAAAAAGGCATAACTAAGGCAATGGAAAACTGAAGGAAATAAGCAAGGGTAAGAGGAGGAAGCAGCTACCGTGGTTTTCAGAGGAGGTGGCTAAGGTGGTAAGGGAGAAAAATAAGCAGCTTTCAGGAAGCATAAGGAGACCTAAACAGAGGGGAACAAGGTGGTGTATATATCTAGATAAACAAAGGTAAGTAGTGAGGAGGGTGAGGGCAGCAAAGTCTCAAACAAAGGAAAGGGTCATCCAGGAGATGATAAAGGGGATAGGACTTTCTTCAGGTATGTGAGCAAAAAGAGGAAGGCAAGGGAAGGGGCAGTGAGGATCAGCAGAGCAGTGTGGAACTGTGCAGAGTGGTAGCAGGAAAAAGCTAAAATTTTAAATGACTACTACTGCTCGGTCTTCACAGTGGAGGGATGAGAGGATGGACCAACATGCATCAGCAGGCACCAAGGGAGGTGGGAGTGGACAGAAGTCCATTTTCGAAGAGAAAGAATCCAATGATGACTGGAAGCCCTAAAGGAAAACAAGGTAATGAGGTCAGATGGGATTTACCCAAGGGTACTAAAAGAACTGAGCATAGTGCTAGCCACCGCTCTGGCAACTCTGTTCAGCAACTCAGTGGAGATGAATGTTGTTCCAGAGGACTGGAGGAGGGCTGCTGTGGTTTCTTTGCACAACATCAGCAGCAGGGAGCAGGCTAGCAATTACAGACCAGTCAATCTTACATCAGTGGTGGGAAAGTTAATGGAAACCTTACAGAAAGAGAGATTGATGGAGACCTGGAGGCAAATGGACTGCAGGACTAATGGAGTACCTGGACACAAATGAGCTGCAGGGCCACCAGCAGCATGGCTTCACATGGGGGGGGGGAGTTCATGTCAACAGATTTCTTTGACAGGGTAACTAGGGAGGTGGACCTAGGGAGGGCAGTAGATGTGGCCTATCTGGACTTCAGTAAGGCCTTTGACACTGCACCATGCAAGAGGTTGATTGAGAAACTTAGGAACCTGGAAGTAGGGTGAAGGTGGTAAGTTGGGTATCTGACTGAAAGATGAGAGGCAGTGGCTGGTGGTAAGTGGCAGTCACTCAGGGATGGGAAAGTGACCAGTGGAGTATCACAGGGATTGGTACGGAGTCCTGTTCTCTCCACTATCTTCATAAGTGCCACTGTTGAACTGTAGGGAAAGGTGTGTCTCTAAGACTAGAGGATCTCAATATGAAGACTAGAGGACCTCAATATGTATCCCCTTAGAGGACCTCAATATGTATTTCCTGGAGGAGAGGAAAGAGAGGGGTGATATGATAGAGACATTCAGGTACCTCAAGGGTATAAACAAGGTATAGGAGCATAGCAGATTTCAGAAAAGAAGGTCTACAAGAACAAGGAGGCATGATATGAGGCTATTGGGGGGGAGCTCAGGGGCAACGAGAGAAAGTACTTTTTCACAGAAAGAGTAGTGGATGCTTGGAACAACCTCCCTGTGGACGTGGTGGGGGAAAAAATGGTAGGGGAATTCAAGAATGCATGGGATAGGCAAAAATCTAATCTCATAATAGGGAAGAGATGATAAGCCGCAGATCAACTAAGGTCTGCAGTATTGCATTAGGTAAGGAAAAGGGGCATACTAGGTGGGGTCACACAGTCCTTATCTACTGTCACCTTCTATGTTTCTATATTTCTTTGGGGATGACACAAAAACGTATAACAGGGTGGACACACAGGAGGGGGTGAAGAGAATGCAAAGGGATCTGGGGGAGCTAGAGGAGTGGTTCAAGGTGTGGCAGCTGGGTTTCAATACCAGAAAGTGTAAAGTCATGCAGCTGGGGCAGGAAAACATAGGGGCTATGTACAAGATGGGGGGAGATACTTACAGTCACCATGCAAGGGAGGGATCTTGGGGTAACCATATCCAGTTATATCAAGGTGGCAGAGCAGTACAATAAGGCAGTAGGAAAGGCTAGGCAGACACAGGGTTGCATAGGGAGGTGGATTTCTTGCATGAGAAGGGAGGTGGTTTTGCCACTGTATCGCTAACTAGTGAGACCCCATCTAGAGTACTGTGTCCATTTCTGGAGGGCACTCCTCTGCAAGGACGCTGACAGGGTGGAAGAAGCCATGGGGAGGAGTTTAAGGGGGTGTGAGGAAATACTTCTTCACAGAAAGGGTGGTGGATGCCTGAAATGGCCTGCCAGAGGAGGTGGTACAGGTGAAGACAATTGGGAGTTTCAAGCATGCATGGGATAGGTACATGGACGTAATAGGTAGAGGAAAGGGAGGGACACCTGTGACCACACAGGGTGCAGTGTGTAGTAACAGGGAAAATAAGGCAGACTAGATGAGTCTACCAGTTCTTTTCTGCTGACACTTTCTATGGATATAAAATAAAAGCACTCTGATAGTATTGTTCACTTGCCTGAAGTACTATGGTTGGCAAATAAGAGGTCAGTGAGTGCTACAGCAAATCAGATATCTATATACAGTATATCTATAATTAGTATATAAGTCAGTCTGAATTCCAGTCACTGCAGGAAGAAATAACAGCTTTTCTAGAAGGTGGGCTTGGTGTACATCTGTAGAACTTTGTTTTCTATTTTCTTGGGGATATCTGTTTAAGAAAATAGTATAATTTGCAAGACTGATTGCATAACCTTTGGTTTTGTTCATTTCTCTTTTTACCCATGAGGATCATATGTGCTTTTGCTGCATCTGAATTTGATTGTGCTTAAACCGAATGTGTTTGTTCATTTGATTTTCTTTTGATAAAATTCCTCTACTCTTCTTCATTAAGTGTCATAAGATATATAACTTCCATCTGGACATTGACCAGAGATGGGCAGAAGGGATCCCGGTTTAATGTCTCATCTGAAGCGTAGTCCCTCAGTAGTGAAGTACTCTCTCATACAACACTACAGTTTCAGTTATGGGTATTACCTCAAGTACCTTGTGTGGGGCTAGAACCCAAGCTGTCCCTCTTTCAGCCTTAGATGCATGTCTGCTACTTACTGAGCCTCTGTCACTGAACAACTCATTCTGATAGCCTTCAGGTCAAATAGACATCACTAATGCAAACAAAACCCAAAAAAACTACAATTCAAGGCTTTTTGGAGTTTTATATGCTAATTGCAGAAACCCTAAATCTCTTTATCTGTGGATGCTGTTCAGTAACAACAAAAATGAAAATACATAGCCTTAAAACTGATTCCCCCCTGAAGCGAATATATGAGTCGAAACGTTCCATGCTTAACCTTATTCAAAATGGCCACTGAGAGACAAAAGCAGTTACACCAAATTTAATAATTACGTGCTGAATTGTTTATTAGTATTTGATAACAAGAACTATGTGTTGCACTTCAACTGAAAAATAAATGAAAAGGAATCAGTGATGCATCCGGGGGGGGGGAAGGGTACATGCACTTAGCAAGTGCTGACATACATGCTAAGAAAAGACATGGTAATAAAGTAACAACCCTTTTGCAGTCAGCAGGGAGCTCCCATAGTCTGTTCATTTTTATGTTGCTTGCATGCATGTGCAAGAAACATAGTGCCATCATCGGAGATTTCGGAGGTGTGTCACCTCCTCCTCCAATTCAGGCAGTGTGCTGGCAGGCGCAGCCCCTGTAAGCCAATGCATTTTGGAGCTGTCTATGACACGCTCCAAAGTGCAGTGGCAGTACAGTTGAAAAGGGAGCTACGCTTCCAGTGAGCGAGATTAGAAGCCCACTGAGCGTGGCTCCCTCAAGCGTCTTGCGCCCCGCACCTACGTAGCCGGCAGGTGCCCAATCCCGCCCGGCTGAGCTGCTATCGTCGTCCCCAGTTGTAGGTGCCGCCGCTGGAGCCCACCCCAGCGTGGCAATGAATCACTTCCATTGCTGAGTGCCCAATCCCCGTCAGCTGACGCCCCCAATGTTCTTGTGCCACGCTGGAGGCCCACGCCAGCGTGGCAAAGCCGTCAAGCGTCTTTTTTTTTGTTTTAACCTAAGCGAAAATGGTCGCGGGCGTCTCCGACCCCCTCACAACCCGCACCCACCCACTGCTCTTAGCCTCCCCACCCCCCTCACCCCATACTATCCTCCGGACTCCGGTAGCGATGATCTTAGTGGACCGGGAACCGTCTGCACTCTTCAAAGCCGACCACGAACTGAAATGCCGGTAAGCTGTATAATGGCCTAGATAGGGGGTTCAACTGTGCATATCTCAGGCATTTTGGAATTTTTGCACAAATTTTCAACATGGGGTTTTGGACCCCTTCTCATGAATAATGTCAATGTCATGGCGTTGTCAGAGCCAAGGGCGTTCGGCGCGGTGACTGTGAAATCACCCGCCGGGCCGGGCTCCGCCATGACATCATTCATGAAAGGTGACTATAAAACCATAACTGAAAATTAAGCGTGCGACTGTTTTAGCGTCGTTCCGTAGTTCCTCGCGGAGCTCGTAAGTTCGCGAAATTTCAATACTTTCACTCCAGATTTTCAACATTGCCATTTTACCACACCTTCTTATGAGTAGTACAGCTGTCATTTTCACATCTCACCCAAAATGTGTTTCCACCCAGGTAGCGAGAATGGCGCGTCGGTGTCGTGAAATCAATGTATGGGACACATTAACAAAATCACAGTGACACTGTTCACGAGCAGGGTCTTAAAATGGCTATGTTGAAAATTTAGTGAAAAAAATTCTAAAATGAGTGTTTTCATGACGTGCGTTTCGCAGTTCCTACGCACACTCGTAAGTTCGCACATTTTCAATATTTGCACTCCAATGACTTCCAAATACCTAAACAGCACATAGAAGCAAGCAACATTCGGCATTGACAAATGCTTGTTTATGTCTAGATTGTTCTGCACAATTCCACTCAAAATGTAATCTGAACTCGTGATGTGTGGCTGGTGCAGTGGCTTGAATAAACGTACGGGGGATTCATTCTAGAAATCTGTCAGCTTTGGCTTCATGAACAGTTTGCAGGATGGTAGCAGTCAGTTCTAGTAGCACATTTTATTTATGGGAGTTAAATTACCCCGCGAGAATGCACTCAGCTATATTTCCAGGAGTACTGAGCCATGGTAACAACTTAGCATGCATTACTTTTTTAATTTGGAAGTTTCAGCAAAGACTTCAACACTAGTGAAAGGTGGTGATTACAGAAAGTAGAAAAAAAAAAAATCTTCAACACATCCTCTGATCACGTATAGTGCAAACCTCTGCACACTGTTCTACCAATCCACCTCAACAGCAAGGAGAGGGATTTATCTCATGTGGGTTGAAACAGCAATGTAGTCCATGCTCATTTAGACATAAGCCATTTTTTCAAACAATAACGCCTGATGTGTCATGTATAGCTATGCCATATCACGTACGACTGTTTTGTGATATTAATATTCATTTAAAAGTGCTCTACAACCAACAATCTTACATAGTCTTTCACATGCGAATCACAGTGAGGTCTGTACCAGTTCTGTCATAATCAAAGGTCAGTGATTCAGCACCTGGACCACCCAGTTTCAAATGTCATTCACTTCCACATAACTGACCTACACATTGGTTCTCAGCATAGGAAAACCCTCTCAACTTACCAAAAAACAATCAGGCACAGTGTTAAGTAAGCAACAACATATGACAGGGCATGTGTTTATTAGGTAATCACTGCACACCCCCAACTCCATGGATTGGTGGCATGAGGCATTGACCGAGTGACCTTCAACCATATGTTGAGGGAAAGTGCAGTAATTAAAAAATAATTGCAAATCCTGAAGTGTGCTATTGCATTTATAAAATGGCACCAAAATATTAAAAAACTCAAGACTAAATAAATCTTTAAATAAGAAATAACTATTCATTGATCAGTCAGTTCTCATTCCAAACTGCTGGGTTTGCCACATCAAAGAGGCCAAATTGGCTGGCAGGCAAGTCACTAATTTTGTTAGTTGAACCTTCCCCCCCTTCCCACAACTGTCACAGTTACTGAGAATTCCAAAGCTGTGTTGTAATATTTCTGTGCAGTTAGGCCACCCTACAAAATAAGTTTCAAGACAGACACGTGTGGTTACTGGTCAATTACCACACAGATCTAGACAACTATTGGCCAATCAAATCACTGGATTTTTCTTGCCCATTTTATAAAATGCCATAACAGATACCCAGAAAATGAACAGCTTAAGTTGCATGGTCTGTGGAACATCCTCTTCTAACTTTCTCTTCCTTTTGTAGTGGCTCATTTTCACCATTACACTGGAGAGAAATGGTACAGTATGTGATGCTGCTTTGTATTCCTTACAGAAGAACCGTGTCAGTGCTGGTCCAATCAAGCCAAATGGCCACCATTATTGCTGCAGAATGGGTTGACTCAATGATGCCTACTAAAGTACTGTTGACTGAAAACCCCTATTCAGATAGCACGATATCTGATACATCATATTAGGATCAGTTATAAAAGTGCAGTACCAAAATTTATAATACGGGCAGGGAAATTCCTGCATCCTGATTGGCTGTTACCTGTACACTGAACCTGTTCAATGCACAGATAAAAACAAGTTCTTCAAAGGATAACTGTAGTACAAAAAAAGAGTCAGTGCACCATGACAACAATCCACTTTCATGTGCCACCATTTTCTTTGTATGTTAGTGCTGAAAACATAATTATTCACACAAACCTGCAGTATGCTTTTTTTTTTTTTTACTACGAAATAGCAGCCATACACACATATCTGACACTTCAATTTAAATTAAAAAGTACTAAGCGGTCCTGTTCTCACGAAGCGACCATCTCGCTACATCCTGTATTATACCTGTTCCTGCTGTGCCTGCTAGCAATTAGCTCTTGCCCTGCAGTTGTTAAACTGAAACTGGTTGTGTTACAAGGGGTTTTTTACACTCACAAACTTCTTTGTGTTAGGCAAGGTGGCAAGGGGAAGAAGTATGTGTGCTCGCTGGGAAAAGCTGCCAGGTCAGTCACAGGAATGGGAGGGACCACTCTGCTCTGTATGTGTGCTCACAGTGGTTGTACTTCGCTTACAGGAAAAAAAAAAGTTTCACAGTTTAACATTCAACCACCCTCAACAGCTGCTCACTCTCCCATGCCACAGTCACAGAAAAATGCCAGTGTCTTCTCCACCCCAATACACATTGGGAGCTCCTGGCAGGCAACAGTCTGAATGGACAGTAAAGGAAAAAAGTAGTGTAGCAAACAAATGTTATTTTGTAGCATGCAGAAAGACTATCTTATGATAAATTCTCATAATAATATATAGTATATATATATGTGTATATGTATATACAGTATAAAAACTTGTTTTTTCTAACATCAAAAAGTAAAACAAAAATAATAAGTAGCCCACTTTATAAGTTCAATAAGACATTCTGGGGATATGAACAGATCTAACCTCCTCAGAGCCCAACACATTCACTTACTAACTTCCATTCTCAGTACCAAAGTAGATTCTGAACTACAGAGTCATGTACTAAATTACTATGCCTTAGACCCAAGAGCAGCTTACAAGTAAGGGTATAGTACAAATACCATCTGGTTTAGTTCTTTAGTACTGTACTTGTGCAAATGTAACTTGGAAACTATGGAATATCCAAATACAGTAAATTTTCCATGGAAATGATGATGGAATTGACAAGGTTTTCCATGGTGAATTATTCTAAATAGTAACAAGTAACAAGTTCTGTCCTTTCAATAATAGATCATGGGCTAGTTATCTATGGGTCCACAACTGACATTGCCCTTAGTAGAATCAAAATAGCTCTTAATAAAGCTTGCTGATTGGTTGCTGGGGTGCACAGGCATACCCACACCTGCGATCTGTATGATCGTATCAATTGGCTGACCCTCAAGAGCACGATCTTGTACCAATCCTGTCTGATGGCAAAAAAAATTACTCTCGGGATCTCCCCTCCCTTTGCACAAAAAAAACTCATTCATGCCTCAAACCCTTGGAGCACCGCTAAAGTTACCTATCAAGTCCCTTTCTGCTGGACAGGTCAAGGGCAATGGGCATTCATGTTCAGGGCACCTACCTGGATAAATGGCTTACCCACCCACATTCTGTCTGAACACAAGTTAGGCCCTATCAAACGCAAACTCAGGCAGCACTTTCTCACACTTAGTAGCTGTGATTGCTCATAGTACTCTGTTGAGTCAGTTCGCCTAATTGCCCATAAGCACCACTTCTGCCCTACCTCCACCCTTTCCTCTCTTCACCCACCTCTCCACCCTCTCCCTTGCTACTCCCCTTTTCCTCCACTAATTTCTGTTCCTACATCCCCACCCAACCTTTTCTACTACTCCTAATTTCCCCTACCCCAACACCACTTAGTTTTCCACCCCCTTAGTCTAAGCTAATTTATGTGACAAATACATTATTGTCTGCCTGGGCTCTCTCTCTGCACTGGCATACTTGTTGCTAGCTCTGGCCACCACCCTAGCTACTTCCTACATTGTCTGCTTCTGATGCACATGCATTCAGAGCTCGACACTATCGACAATGTCACCTTTCTGCAGCACCCTCTACCTACCACTCAACTGTTTTTAATGCTCCTACAACTTATCTGTAGGGGCCATTGTTGTAACTGACTCTATAACCTGCTTGGAAACTCTGTTAGTGTTAACTCTGTAATGATGTATAAATGTGACTTGGTACTCTCTGTATCACCTGACGAATTGTTTTATGAATTATTGTATGATGCTGCATTATCTGTTTGTCCCTGTACACTCTTGACGTGGAACCTTTGTAAAAAAGTCTCTGGCTCAAAGGTACTGTAATTCCGAGACTTAGAGGAGAATGGGGGGAGCAGTGAATCGGAGCAGGAGGGGCAGGGGGAAGAGGGAGGAAAGCGCAAGGAGAAGGACCAGTTGGGAGGAAAGGTAAAGAAGGACCAGAAGTACAAGGAGGATTCAGTAAAGAGAGCTGAGGGGGTAGGCCAGGGGAGCACGATGAGCAAGGAGGAACTAAATGGAGACAGGAAGGAAGGGAGGATGAGCCAGGCTAGTTTAGCAGATGGGGGAGAAGGACCAGTTGTGAGCAGTGAGGGGGGAATTAACAAGGTACAGAAGGATACTCAGGAGGAGGAGAGGCATAGGATTGGAGGGGAGGGAGTGGCCATGGTAAATAAGGGAGCGGGTGGCATGTACAATAGATAGGGGAGGAACAAGGAGCCAGCTGGGTGGAAGGGCCGTGCAGAAAGGATGAGGGACATGGAAGGGGAATGGAGGAAAAGGAGTGGTCAGAGTGTTCCTGCTGGAGTTCTAGGAACAGGGGTATCAAATGGGATAGGGAGGGAGAAGCCTGGCCAGTTAGAACAAGATGCTTCCCTGGACTAACGGTGCACAGGGCTAAGCACGAGGTATATCAGCTGGCAAAGGACTGTGGGGGTTCCCCAGACATACTGGTCCATCTGGGCACAAATGACATTGAGGGAAATAGCGAGCTAGAGATACAGGCAAGATTCAGGGAGCTCGCCAGGGTCTGTCATGACATAGGATGCACAGTTTCCTTCTCAGAAATCCTGCCAGTGCCAAGGGCTAGTGGGGAACACAAAAGAAAAATGAGGGAGATAAACCAGTGGCTCAGGGAGTGGTGTGAGGCCAGAAGGTATGGGTTGATGGGGGATTGGGGGGAGACCTGGGAGGATAAGGAGCTGTATGCTAGAGATAGACTACACCTCAATTTGGAGGGGAGGGGAATTCTTAAGTTGAAAATAGAGGAGTTCATTGGTGAAAAGTGGGGTTTAAACTTGTGAAGGGGGGTGGGATGGGAGAAAAGGCAGTCAAGGGGATGCCGATAAAGAAGGGACTCTGTCTCCACCCCCCTGGGGACCAGGAGGATTGCAGGAAAAGACCAACTGGCAAGTGCAGACCAGGAGAAAACAGAATCCCAAGGAACACGAGCAGGGGAAATGGAACTATAGGGAAAGGGTGGAAGGTAGTCCTGCTAAATGCCAGGAGCTTGGGCAATAAAATGCCTGAGCTCCAGGCGATGTTAACTGAGGGAGCAGTGGATGTGGCAGTGGTCACTGAGACTTGAGGCCACTGCAAGACATGACTGGGACCTGAACCTGGAGGTTACACTATGTTCAGGAAGGACAGGGGGAGGAAGGGGAGGAGGGTAGCAATGATAGTCAAAAACTGCATTGGCATAGGGGGAGTAGAGGAGGCAGAGGGAACCGTGGAGGCGATTTGGGTCACCTTGATAACAAGGGGGGGCAAGAGAGTAAAAATAGGAGTGGTGTATAGACCCCCTGCCCTGGCGGAGGAGCTGGAGGACAGTCTGGTGGCAGATGTTAGGAGACACTGCAGACTGGGCAGAGGAAAGGTGGTGGTGTTAGGGGACTTAAACATGCCAGGAACAGACTGGGAGACTATGACATCCTCTGTGACCAGGGAACAGAGGTTGTTGGATGTCTTTCAAGACGCGTTCCTAACTCAGCAGGTGAGGAAACCGACCAGGGAGGCATGGGTACTGGATGTGGTCCTGGCAGACAGTGACCAGATTGGGGGCCTGAGTAAAAGGACCCATTGGCGGGGAGTGACCATGCCACGGTCTGGTTCCTGCCTGGACCTAGGAGGGTAGAAGGCTGCACAAAGAGGCGAAGTAACCGACTTCAGGGGGTGGATTTTAAGGAAATGGAAGGATCCTTAAGGAGCATTTGGATGGGATTGGGTCAGACATGGGACGCTGTTAGTAGGTGGGAAATCATCAGGAGAGGGTGCAGGATGCTACCAGCACCTGTGCAAGAGTAAGACGAAATGCAGTGGGCCCAAAACCTGTTGGTGGACCAGGGAGGTCCAGGAGGTGGTGCGGGAAAGAAAGCAGCCTATAAGAAATTCAAGTGCTCAAGGGTGAAAGGGATCGAGGGAGTATGAGCTGATGGCTAGAAGGGCCACTAGAGTGGTGAGGTGGCTAAGGCAAGGAAGGAGCAGAACCTGGCCAGGGAAGTGGGAGAGGAAAAAGGGGTTCTTTAGATACATTGGGGAAAGACGAAGGGTGAAGGGGCAGATTAGCAGGATTAAATCAGGGAAGAGATGGGCACAAGACTCAGAGGAGCAGGCTGAGGTACTAAATGAGTACTTCACCTCAGTTTTCACCAGGGAAAAGGGGATGCTGCATCATACATGGGAGGAGACAGAGATAATGAGGAGGGGCCCTTTACCAATCGGGCAGGTCTGGGAGAGAGGGGGCATCACTAGCAGGTGGGGGAGGCTAAGCAGGGAGAAGAGGTACTGGAAGTGGAAATCACAGCAGAGAGAGTGAGGGAAGCCCTCAGCCCCTTAAGACGGAGAAAGCACCGGGCCGGATAAATTACATCCTAGAGTGCTGAAGGAACTTGCAGATGTCTGGCAAAACCCTGGCAGAGCTTTTCACCATCTCTCTGAGGACAGGGTGGGTGCCCCAAGACTGGAAGGTGGAGCATGTAGTGCCTATCACAAGGGGATCAAGGGAGGTGGCAAGGAACTACAGGCCTGTCAGCCTGACATCAGTGGTGGGCAAGGTGATGGAGGGCATTGTCAAGGGAAGGCTAGGGGGACCTGGATAAGTCAGGGTGCCTGGACGATGAGACAGCATGGATTCATCCGGGAAATCGTGTCAGACAAACCTGGTGGAGTTCTATGACTGGGTGACAAGTGCCTTGGACCTGGGTAGACCAGTGGATGTCCTCTCTCTAGACTTCAGCAAGGCATTTGACTCTGTTCCTCACGTGGGCCTGTTGGATAAACTAGGAGAAATGGGGGTGGGAAACCAGATGATCCGATGGATAGGCAATTGGCTCCAGGACCGGACCCAGAGGGTCGTAGTTGGTGGGATAGTCTCTTCCCCAAGGAGGGTCATTAGTGGGGTCCCACAGGGATCAGTCCTTGGGCCCCTTCTGTTCAACGCCTACGTATCTGACATAAGGACAGGAATCAGGAGTGAGATGAGTCTCTTTGCAGATGACTCGAAACTGGGGGCGGTGGTGGATGGGGAGGAGGGGAGGGTGGCCCTGCAGGGGGACCTGGAGGCTCTGGAAAGATGGTCTAGAAAGTGGAAGCTGAGGTTTAATGCAGGGAAATGCAAGGTACTCCACCTGCGGGCCAGAAACCCAGGCCAAGTGTACACCCTGGGGGAAATGCTACAAAGCTCAATGGCTGAGAGGGACCTGGGGTGGTGGTGGATGTCAAGATGAACAACTCTGAGACTTGTAGGAGGGCAGCAGCCAAGGCCAACAGGATGCTGGGATGCATCGCTAGGGGATCACCTCAGAGGAGAGGAATGATACTCCCTCTGTATAACTGCTGGTGAGGCCGCACCTGGAGTACTGCGTGCAGTTTTGGAGACGCACAAGAGGGACATTAACCTCCTGGAGAGGGTCCAGAGGAGGGCAACCAAAATGATTTTAGGCTTGGGGACAGCAGGACCTATGAGGAGAGGCTCAAGAGCTAAATATGTACACTTTGGAAGAGAGAAGGGACCGGGGACATGATAGAGGCCTTCAGATACATGAAGAGGGTAAATAGGGAGGAACAGTGAGGGTGCTTCAAGGAAGGGAGGAGGGGCCACAGAGGGCATGGGTGGAAGCTGAGGGGGAAGATTCAGGGAGAAAGGAGGAGGTGCTACTTCACTGAGAGGTGGTAGAGCCATGGAATGCACTACCCTAGGGGGCTGGTGGAGGCAGAGACAGTGGAGGGGTTCAAGAGGGGGTGGGAAAGGTACAGGGGAAGGGTTCAGGAAGCAAAATCCAATGCAGCAAGAATATCCGGAACTGGGAAGGGAGAAGCCAGAGAAGGCGAGGGGGACAGCAAGGTCAGCACCCAGGGTGGGGGCTGACCAAACAAGCAGACACGAAAGACCATTAGGCCTATTCTGCTGGCATTTTAGTATGTTAGTATGTAAATAAATAAAATAAATAAATAAACTTCAACAGTTCAGGATTCAATGCCAATAATGCACTCACACTAATGTTTATTTTGGAGTAAAAAAACTATTTAGAATAATTCACCATGGAAAACCTTGTAAATTCCATCATCATTTCCATGGAAAATGTACTGTATTTGAGTACTACATGGTTTCCAAAATCTTTTCCATCATATATTCCATGGAAGCCATGGAAGATATGGAAAAACCATGGAACATCCAGGGACAGTAAACGGTAGACAGTATCTAAAATTCCCAAGGATCTTCCATCTGACTGCCCTGCATTGCAACTCATAGTAAAAACAAACCAGTCTTGGACTAAAAAGATCTGATGCCACTAGCAAAAACTCAGGTTCTTACAGAGGGACAGATATTTAAGTATCAACCAGCCAAAAATACTTTTTAGTAATTCAGTAGTAATGTGCCTGTAGCACACACACATTTCACTGCAATACATATTGTAATCTAATCTCATAAAATGACCTGCACACTCTGTTGTGTTTGAAACATGCAGGAGAGACTGTTAAATTCAACTTGAGGAGTCTAAGAAAAGAATAATACATGACAGAGTGGGCTGTTTTTGGGCTATACACAGCTGCTCAGGAGTGTAGCGAGACCAGATGCCACCGGTGGAGGGCCTTATACCCCTGAAAGAATGGATATAGAAAACACCACCCACCCTGGAGTGTATTATCGTGTTTAGAAAATGGGTATTGATTGAGCATACTACAGAAAATGCTAACAACTTACACAGAAAAGTAAAAAAATTAATAAACCCAGAGTGTCTGAAAGAATTACTTTCATTTTGTGGTCTCCCCTTCATCACCCGACACTCACGTTTGTTGGGAATCCTTTTGTTTTGTGTGGCTTTCACTTTCAAACTTCTATTTGTCATGCAGCAGCATTTAAAAATATGTCCAGAGGGATGGAAGCCGAAGTTAGATGAGGTCTGATTGGGAGACACTGTGAGCGCCATCAGAAATGTAGCGCAAGCTTTGCCAGCATTGTTAAGAGAGGGAGCACTGGTGCTGGTGCTGCTTTGTTTCTTGTGCAGGAAAAAAATTGAAAGTGGTGTGAGAGAAGATGAGAATTACACTACACGGACAAAAAACTTTGCAACAATCTGTACCACTGAAGCAGGAACAGTCACTGAAGGTGCGACTGTGTAAGGGGGAAGCAGGGGACGAAAAATGTCTGCCATTGATTTATTAAAATACTGTGGTGGGCACAGGGATTCAATGCAAACAGTCAGGCAGTCAATGGAACTTTTTCTGGTGTCTGTTGGCACATAAATGCATGCCTGGGTATGAGTCTTAGCCAATCAGAGACTGAGATTTCTTCTACTCATTTTCTAAACTTGTAGATTGTTTACTGATTTTTCTCTCATATCTTTGTGTTTGTAAGAACAGTTAAGCTGGCGCTGCCACCTAATATTTGCAGGACTTTCATGACTGCATTCAGTTTTCTTAGCCTACTGTTGCAGTTTCATCTAGCCTTCTCTCTACCAATCAGGGAGCACTAAAACTAAAAATTAGAGTTCCTTTGTAAATGGAAAGCAACACTTCCAGAGCAGGTTGTTTTCTCCTGTGAAAAACAATCAGGTCAATCCATCATTTGGTGCAGTTGTTGGGATTTAAAAGAAAGGAGCTAACTGCTAACCCTATTTAAATGGCAAAAACAAATTTTGTAGCCATCGTATTGCCCATTGCACACTAGTATATTACTCTTGATGCCCCATTCTATTAAAGACTGCAAATGTGAATGTTGTGGTCGCCGACTAGATAATAATTCATGCCTTCAGTATTACAGCAAGTGTATAGAACAAAGCATATTGGACACAGAATGAGAAAGTATAGGAGGCAGTAGGGTGTAGTGGTTAAGCACACTGAGCTGCAAACCTGGAAAACTGGGTTTGAATCCCACAGCTACCACTTGCATAATGTGTGACCCTGAGCATGTCACCTAACTTCCCTGTGCTCCCAGGACACACTTGGAAACAAACCTGAGTTTAGTGTGTCTTTCCTTGCCAACAGCTATAAAATAAAATACATGTACTTCCTTTTCTTTGAAGTGCCCCTACAAAATAGGGACTAGACTGATATTCTCCTGCCATACTTATTAGAAAAAAATGTTCTTAATGGGCGATGATACCATCATGGCCCAAACTGAAAAGCAGAGCCCAGTGTCAGGGTTCCTGACTACCTTGCCATTCAGCAAAGGACATTTAATCTACAAGTGAAAGTCCACAAATCAAACTTCACCAAATCAAAAGCTTACAGATAAGCAACAAGGGACAGAGGGCAAAATTAAACAGGGGTCACTGGTTCAGTGACTGAAAGATGAAGTCTAGTGAAATCCTGGCTCTGACAGGATGAGGCTCTATATTTTGTTTGTAGAAAGAAAGATCTGCATTAATATGGGTATGCTCTTGAAATCAATGAGTCTGGTAACTTATGCATTCACATCCTGTAGGCTTTTTTTTATTTTAACAAAAAATAATACATGGCAATCCACTTTAGGATAGCTTTCTTTCATCATAAAATAAGTCCACCATTAATAAAATAAAAATACAATATGGTTCACAGTGGATAGTCAGTTACATAGTACACATAATTAAAACAAAGTGTAGCAGACAGAGCTCTTTGGATATCTGCCCTATCTAAATATACAATATTGTATCTCTTTACATAGAAATTGCCATCATATACTAGTTACGGCACAAAATCACTACGTTCAGTCATTGTATGCATTACCAAGCCAGTCCTTCTATTATTAAATAATTCAAGTTGATATCACAACTTGTAAGTCAATGTTTCTAGATGATATACCGAGATCATGAGGTCTCTCCAGTGATCTATATCTGGAGGCGACTGTGATAACCAGTGAGTAGTGGCAGCTTTCTTTGCTGTAATAAAAGCTATATTGAAAAAATATTTCTGGTGTTTATTCAGGAGCTTAGCTGAATTGTCCAATAGCAGGACTATGTTCACTATTAGGGGAAGGGAAAGTAGGGCAAAGGTCATGCACCTCTACGTCCAAGTCTGACCGAAATTGAATCAGTTTAGGGTATGGCCAGAAAATATGTGCTTGATGTGCAGACTGGTTACCACAGCATCTCCAACATTCAGAACCCAACTATTCAATTTTACCATGACTGTTGGAGTTAAGAACTAATGCATAATAGTTTTTCATGAAAACTCCTTCCAGCTATTAGAGAAGGATACTTTGTGCTGCTGTTGGTATATATTGTACCAATTTCCTGGGAGAATGCAAGCAGTTAATTCTTGCTCCCATTTTGTTTTGAGGGCTCTAAGTGTCAATTTTGGTGGGGTGTTGTTAGCTCTGTAGGTTAAAAAAAAAAAAGTGAGGACGGAGCCTTTGGTTTTACATGACCTGAAATAGTAGGATGAGTGGATGCATTTCCTTATAATCTGAGAGGGGATCTAACTTTGCCATCAAAAAACACTTGATTTGTAAGTACAAACATACAAACGTGCCAGCAGAAATAGACCACCAGGTCTATCCAAGTCTGGTGGAGTGTGCAGTTAGCACCCCTAGTTTGCAGCTGCCCCACCCCCTCCCATTTGTCATCCCACTGCCGCCCCCACCCTCACTCCCCTGCTCCTTGTCTAAAGCCCTTTTAAAGTTGTTCACAGATTTACATGATATCACCCATTCTGGTAGTGTGTTCCATTTTGCTACCACCCTCTCCATGAAATAGTGCCTCCTCATTTCCCTCCTAAATCTTCCCCCCTCTATTCTTATCCTATGCCCCCTTGTGTCCCTCCCCCTCCTTAGCTTAAAGACCCAATCTACCCCATCCTTACTGATTCCCCTCAGATACCTGAATATTTCTATGATGTCTCCTCTGTCCCTTCTATCCTCCAGGGTGTAGATATTCAGGTCTCCCAGACTGCTCTCATAGTCTGTCCACTCCATTCCACATATCATCTTTGTTGCCCTCCTCTGCACCCCCTCCAGTAGCCTGATATCATGCTTTACATATGGCCTCCAAAACCGCACACATTACTCCAAGTGCAGCCTTACCAACTACCTGTAGAGGGGCAAGATCACCTGTCTTTACCAGGACGAAAACCCCTTGCTGTGCACCCCAGCATTTTGTTCACTTTTGCAGCTGCTCTCCTGCACTGGGCAGTATTGTTCATGGTCCCTGTTACCATTACCCCATGGTCCTTCTTCTCCTCAGTGATCCCCAGCTTAACCCCCAGGCAGTATTCTCTCCTTAGGTTCTTCACCCCAAAGTGCATAACCTTACACTTATTTGAATTGAACCCCAGATGCCACCTATTTGACCACTCTTCTAGCTTGCTTAGGTCCCCCTACAGCTGTTCCCATCCCTCCCCTCCATCCACCACCACTCCAATTTTGGTGTTGTCTTGAACAGACTTACCTCGCTCAGCACCCCATGCACAAAGTCTGATATGAAGAGCCCAAATAATACTGGTCCCAGCACAGAGCCCTGTGGCACCCCCACTCATCACCGGCTTCAGGGTTGAGAGCTCCCCTCCCACCGCCACCCATTGTAGCCTCCCACTCAGCCAGCTTGTAATCCAGTTAGTCATTTTTGCCCCTACCCCTACACCAGTTAGCTTCACCCCAAGCTGCCCATGAGGCACCAATTCGAAGGCCTTGCTGAAGTCCAAGTAAAGAACATCCACCACATGAGCCTTATCCAGCTCATCTTTCACCCGGTCATAATACTGTATCAGGTTGATTTGACAGGACTTTCTCAAAATGAACCCATACTGCCTCATATCCTGGAGGCCGTTGTCCTCCAGCTATGACACCAGTCTTTCCTTTAGTATCATTTCCATGAGTTTGCACACTACGGAGGTGAGACTTACCAGACAATAATTACCTGGTTCATCCCTTGGTCCGCACTTGTGTAATGGCACTACATATGCCATCCTCTAGTCTAGTGGCACATATCCCAACTCCAGCGAGATGCTGCACAGATCTGCCAGTGGCTCCACCAGCACCTCTGCCATCTCCCTCAGCACCCTGGGGTGGATACCATCCAGTCCTGGTGCCTTGTCTACCCTCAGTCCCTTTAGGACTCTACCTCCCTCAATTTTTCCATCTGTCACCTCCTCTCCCCCCATCCCCACCCTCTCAGCCCATGGTGGTAGCGGTCTACCCTTTTCTTCTGTGTACACTGAGCAAAGGTATTCTTTCACTGCTTCTGCCTGTTCCTACCCCTTTTCCGTCCACTTCCCATCCTTTTTTATCCTCACTATTGTCTCCTTACACTTCCTTTTCTCCCTGATATATCTGAAAAAGTATGTCACTCCCCCCCCCCTTAATTCCTGCACTAATCTCAGCTCCCTCTGGGCCTTGGCTTCTCTCACTTTTCTGGTCACCTCCCTGGACCATCTTGCACACTCCTCCCTGTCCTCTTCCTTCCCTGTTCTCCTATACCTCTGGTGTGCCTCTTGTTCTGCCCTCACCACCTCCATTACCTCACTGTTCAACCAGCATGGTTTCCTTGCTCTGCTCCACTTACTCTGGGTCTTGGAGCAGGCTTCCATTGCCTCTGTAATCCCCCATTTAATAATATCCCATTTCTGCTCTGCATCCATCTCCTGCCTTATGCCCTCTGGTTTTCCTTTCAGTACTTCCCACATCCTCCCAAAGTCCGCCCTACTGAAGTTTACCACCTGGGTTACTGAGTTCTCTGACTCCCTGCACATAGTGATATTAAACCACACCATTTGGTGATCACTGTCGGCTAGTGGGTCCTCCACCCTTATTTCCCTTACTGCCTCCCCATTTGACAGTACCAAAGTATTGGAAGTGATCTGCTTCTTGTCAAAGCATATTTTTGTTGTAAAAAAGTAAAGGGATGGAACGGACTGTTATCAAATAACTGATAATGAAAGTGGAGACCTCGTCTTCCCCATTGAACAAATTGGTGGTCGCTACAGTTGGCTTGAATGTAGCATCATGTGGTATGGTGCCCATAGGAGCCAGTGGTTTGAGGAGCTGTTTATTTGTCAGAAAGCTATCCCATACTAGGGAGACATTTTGGGAAAAGTTATTTTCTGTTAACTGCTCTGGAGGTAAAAGAGGGTCAGAGAATAAAGTTTTATGAATTGAAAAATTAAAATCATCAACCTCCAGGTTTTTCCAATGGGCATCATAGGATTGGTCCAACCATGCTGCTACATGTCGAATCTGTGTGGCCAAACAATAATGCTTTAAGTTTGGCAAGGCCAAACCTCCCTGTTTTGGTAGTTGCAATTTACTATATGCAATCTGAGGAGTTTTACCTCCCAATATAAACCTTGAAATATGCTTATCCCATTCATGGAATGATGATTGTGGTGGAGACACAAAGAGTTTGGAACAAGTAAAGTAATCTTGATAAAACATTCATATGAATAATTTCTATTTTATTATGCAATGCTAGAGGTAAAACGCTCCATCTATCTAGGTTGGAATATATTGTTTGTATTAGCAGAGGGTATTTAAGTTGATAACGTTTTGTAAAGTTGTTCAGAATGTATACTCCTAAGTATTTTATTGATGTCTGGTCCTATTTAAAGTGGCAAGTAACACAAATATTAGGAGGGGAATTATAAGAAATATAGAGAGCTGCTGTTTTGCTTACATTAAGTTTGTAACTGGATAGACTGCCTTAGTCATTTAACATGGGCCAGAGAGAGAGATGGCAAAGAAACCAATAGGTTGTGTTAAATATATTAAAAAATCATCAGCGTAAAACACCAGTTGCTCTTCAGTAAGATGAGTAATACCAGAAATATCTTTGTTTTGGCTTATATCTTGTGCTAGGGGTTTCACTGATAGGGCAAATAAGGGAAACATAGGGCAACCCTGCACTGTTCCCCTGTAAAGGTTAAATTGAGAGGAAAGGGATCCATTTGCTCAGAGCATGGCTTCTGTGGACTGACAAAGTTTGCTAATGACAGTGATGAATTGAGTATGGAGGCCAAATCAGTGTAATGTGTAATTTAAACAGTTCCAGGACACCCTATTGAACACTTTTTCCACATCCAGGCTCAGCAGTGAGTCTGTTGCCAAGTTGTGGATGCGTACTGGAGCAGGGTAATGGTTTTGTAAATGTAACCCCCCTGCAAATGGGGGTTCCCAAAAGACTTCCAGGAGCTTGCTTGAATGCTCCAAGCCTGAATGGTGTTTGGCGTTTAAGCCATTTATCAGTGAGTGTTTTTAGAGCCTCTGGTACTGTCTCTTTAAGAGCTGTCTGCTTGCAGACATAATTAGTTTGTATGGGGGGGACTGTGTGCTTCTCTGAGTACCACTCGAGCTGCTGCCAATTCACTTCATTTTTGCAGTCACTAGGAGTGCAAAGGAACCTATCTGAAAGATGTAACTGTTTGCCAGAAATTATTTAGAGTAATAATGAAATTACAGTTTGTCTAACCTGCTTTCTTTGCAGTCAGAACTGTGTCTGCTAGTTCCCCATTCTAGTTTTGAACTGCTGAACTGGACCAATCAGTGTGGGGTAAGCTAGCTCTAAAATGGTGCCTTGGACGAATCAGAACTTGGACTCATAATCTGAGCCAGCCACAAGAGGATTGTATGGGCAGTGACTCTGGGAGATGTAGTTTAGACTTCAGTGCCTTTTGGACCAACAGCAGCAGTCTATTGTGAGTGACAGCCAATCCAGTCAAGAACTGGGAGGAACTCAAAGGAAGTGCTCGGTTTTGTCGGTTGGAGTTTCAGTTGAGCTTTGGCAGTGAAGAAGGAAGGAGCCCTGTGCTTTTTCAGTGTGCAGTTTTAGTCAAAAGCGTGTGTAAGGCCCAGAGTTCGGTCTGCAGCTTGTGTAACAGCTTGTTAGGACTGAATCCGTCCTGTGAAAAAGAATCAAAGGATCTCTGAAGTAGAAACCAGGCTCACCCTGTAGAAGACTGGAGGAATTGCTGAAAATTGCACTTGGTCTGTCAGGAACTGAATCTGCTGTGTTCTCCCGGGTATTGTGCAGTAATTGCAATCGGGATACAGATGCAGCCTGCCTGGTATAGTGCTTTCTTTTATATGGATGTGTGAAGAGGTTTGTGTACCTCAAGTGAGCCCTGCTGACATTGAAGGACCCTATCTTATTTGGAGGTCGTGAGTACTAATTCAGGGTCGCGCCCTGTTGAATTGCCACATTTAAATCCAAATGGAATTACTGTACTGCTGACTGTTTAATTCTTTTTCTCTGTGTGAAAGGGCCCCTACCAGCTGCCACAGTTTGGACTAGCCACTAGGGCTTGGGTACCCAGGGACAGTAACTGATAGGGATAGGCCTGTGCACAGAGCCATAGGTAGATTATTAGAGTGATAAGCTAATTAACCTGATTTCCCCTGTCCTTGTTATATCCCCTAAATAAATCAGAGCTGCTTGTTTCAGCAAAGTTATACTGCCTGAGGTATTTGTCTATGTTAAAGTACTGTACTGTGATTGTTGCACTGTATCTCATTTCACAGGAGGTCCCAGTGCCGGAACCAGACCTGGGGATAAGTGTATACTGTGAAGGTAATTCTGATATATTGTGTGGGCCACTAGTGGGAAGAAAGGGGGTTGCAGTGTCCCAGAGGGCTGTGACCAAGTTAGTTTAACTATTGCAACCCTGACCTCTGGGTGGAGGCACCCGCCATTGGATCCAGGCCCTCAACCTGTTAGTGGCAAATCAGGCAGGGGTAGTAGCCCTGGGATAGCGCCATCTAGGGGTTACATCTTGGAGGCTCACCACTGGGATTGTGTGTCCTCTAGTGGCCATATTTATGAACCACTGTTAAGAAAAAATGGGTACCCGACAGAAGTGGCTGTGCACCGGCTGGTGGAGTGGTGTACTGGGGAGGAGATCGACCCCCAAAATGCTGTGCTTATCCTGGACATCCCCCTGGGTATCAATACGGACACTGTGCAGGAGTACTTTCCAAGGTGGAAGGTTTACAAAACCCTGTGGTGGTGGGTCGGCATGCTAATCTGCTCACCCACACTTTCCTGGCCCTAGTAGAGTTTAAGGATCCCATAGATAGCTCCAAAGTGCCACAGACCATTACCCCAGAGGGAGCCCTCACTGCTTGGAGAGTGATAACTAAGGACAGTAAGGGCCGGGAGATCAGCCCCACCACTAGCTGAAACTTTTGAGGAGAAATTTGCTGAATGGTTGCTGGGAGAGGGAAAACTGTGGAGGACTTGAAGAAACTATTCTTGCCACCTGGGGTGTTCCTCCCCAACACCCTCTCCTGCTCCAGTGCCCGTAATGGTGGCTGAACCAATGCAGACTCCTATTTCTGCACATGCCATTAGTCACGACTCTTACCGAAGGTTGAGAATCTTCTCTGGCACCCTCCCACCCCCAGGGAGGATGACTGGGAGACCTGGATAGACTATGTTGCCCCAAGTGCTAGAATGGCAATGCTCGGGAAGGCGAAAAGCGAAAGAGGGTTAGTGAGAGCCTCCGGGTCCTGCCCTGGCTACCATCCGTGCTAAGCACGGGCCAGTAACCCTGAAGCGACTGCACAGGCCTATCTTGAGGCCTTGGAGAATGTGTATGGGAGCCCAGATTCTGATGAGGACCTATGGTGGAGAGTAAGAGATGCACAACAGTACCAAGGGGAGTTGTTGTCTGTGTATGTATCTCGGCTGGAAAAATTGTTGCAAGAATGCCTCAGAAAAGGTAGTTTGCCAGCGATTGAACTGGACCGAACCAGGCTGGACAGGGTCCTTAAGTCTGCCCCCTTCTCAGAACTGCTGTTGCTTCAGTTATGCCTGGCAGATCGACTGGAATCCCCACCCTCCTATGATGAGTTAATGAGAGAAATTCGAGGAGTTGAGAAAAGGCGACCTCGGGAGGGACCTGCACCAATAGCTGCGGCTCACGACCCGAGTGACTGAGGGTGACCCATCAAGTGAAGTTCAGGGGCAGAGGTTGGCAGTCAATGAGTGCTCTGACAAGGAAAAGATATGTCACAATGGGGCGAACTGTTGAGAGAGATCCGGGAATTCAAAACAGTCCCTTTATGAAGGCCACTGCAAGCACGTGGGCCCTGACCTATATCCGACTGCATCTGCTATGGGGTGGGGTACCCACCCCATGTATCTCCTGCTGATAACAGCTCGAACTCGATTCCTTGACCATGGAAGTGGAGAAACTGACGAGATGTCTCCAATGCTTATCACGCAGACAGAGATGGCACCAAGGTTTCCAGTTGGTAATACCCTGCCCTGGCTCCCAGTGTGGCGCCTCAGCCAGCTCAAACTCCAGAAAGTATGTTTTGCTATAATTGTGGGAAAGATGGGCACAAGAAAAGGGAATGCCAGTCCCCAAAAGACACTGACAAAGTTGCATATAGGCTACAAGGAGAGCTTCGGAGAAGAAATCAGTGGTTAAGAGGTGCACGACATGATCCCAGTGAGGGCACCAAAAATGCTAATTCACGTCCTTTTGTGGCAAGGTCAGTTGCCCAGGCCCCCACTACCGCCTCTCCAGACTGGTCCAGAATAGTGGGTCCCTCCATGGAGACCACTGTAAAGGTGAATGGAGTGTCTACAAGAGCTGTATTAGACAGTGGCTCCCAAGTGACAATTATGTTCCAGGATTGGTATCAGAAGCATTTGTCAGACGTACCCTTACAACCATTAGAAGGACTGCATGTATGGGGGTTAAGTGAGAAGGCCTACCCCTATTCCGGGTATATCTGAATTTGGCTGTCTTTCCCCACCTCCGTGGCTGGAGTGGCCGAACAAGTAGAGACCCTAGCCTTAGTGTGTCCCCCCACTGGACTGTATGATGGTGTCCCTTTGTTGATTGGAACAAATGCTCATATGTTCGGAAGGCTGGCACAGTTGTGTTATGAAAAACAGGGGTCAAAGACTAGTAGAGCTTTAAGAGTTCCGCTTTAATTAAGAAGGCCTATGAGGCACAGAGAGATGCTGAAAAACAGAACCAGAGGAACCGGTCGGAATTGTATGGAAGAAGGATCCTGAGTCTCTGATCCTGGCGCAAATGCCCAGTGTACCTTACAGGAGAGGTCCGTATCAGAAAGGATGTTAAGAATAAAATATTAATGTTGGATGCACCAGGGCGATGGAAAATTGCCAGAGGGACTGCTGGTCAGCCTAGTATTTCGCCCGCTAGAGCCCATGCTTATGCCAGAAGGGTAATGGTCCAAGTTCATAATGTGTCTGAAAGAGACATTCGAGGTAAACAGAGGTTGCATCCTGGCTAATGTGCATTGTGCAGACACTGCAGTGCTACCCAGCAGCAAGAGTTCAAGGAAGAATGACAGAGTAACGCCTACAACTTGTTTGATTTGGCGACTCCGCTGCCAGCTGAATGGAAAGTGAGGATCAGTGAGAAGCTTGCCCAGAGAGACCAGGTGTTTTCTTTAAAGGAATGGGATGTAGGATGCGTGCAGGAGCTGAGCACAATATCCGGCTGCATGACGAAAGACCATTTCGTGAGAGGTCTCGACGCCTGGCACCTGCTGACATAGATGATGCGAGGCGGCATCTGCAAAGATGTTAGCTGCTGGTGTAATACAAGAATCCAGAAGCCCTTATGCTTCCCCATTGTGGTAGTGAGGAAAAGAATGGAACAGTAAGGATGTGTGGATTATCGCACCTTAAACCGCGGACTATCCCTGATCAGTACACAATGCCCGCATTCAGGATGCTTTGGACTGCCTAAATGGGAGCAAGTGGTTCTCTGTGCTGGATCTCCGCAGTGGGTACTACCAGATCCCGATGGCCCCAGAGGACCGGGGAGAAGACGGCCTTTATCTGTCCGCTTGGCTTCTATGAATTCATGAGGATGCCTCAAGTGATTTCAGGTGCCCCAGCCACTTTTCAACGATTGATGGAGTGTGCAGTGGGGACATGAACTTACTAGAGTGCCTGGTATACCTAGATGATGTCATTGTGTTTGGCAGCTCACTGGAGGAACATGAGAGCAGATTATTTAAGGTATTGGACCGACTGGAGGACTTTGGCCTTAAACTGTCCATTGATAAGTGTCAATTCTTTCAAACATCAGTAAAGTATGTGGGACACATAGTATCCACCGAGGAATAGAGACCGACCAAGTAAAGTTGAGGCCTTGACCACCTGGCCACAGCCCAAAAATCTAAAGAACTGCAAAGATTCCTGGGATTCTGTGGTTATTATCGGCGCTCCATCAAGGACTATTCAAGAGTGATCCGCCTTTACTTAACCTTACTCAAGGTATCCCCAACCCACAAAAAATACCAAAAGTCACGTCCCTCAAGACTGAAAGAGTGTATTTTCATCCGAGTGAAGTATTTGGGGTCCGCTGGACCCTGATTGTGAGACTGTTTTTCATGAGATCATATATCAACTTACCCATGCTCCAGTGCTGGCTCATGCCGATTCAAGAAACCTTACGTCCCTGCACACTGATGCTAGCTTGCAAGGGTTGGGGCTGTTGTACCAAGAGCACGAGAATGGCCTGAGACCAGTGGCCTTTGCCAGTAGAAGTCTGACCCCATCCGAAAAGAACTATCCTGTACATAAGTTAGAGTTCTAGCTTTGAAGTGGGCTATTGGTGACCAATTCCATGAGTACTTGTATAGGGGCTAAAATACTAGTAAAACTGACAATAATCCTTTGACCTATGTGCAGACCTCAGCTAAGTTGGATGCCACTGGCCATAGGTGGCTTTCTGCATTATCTACATATGACTATGCTCTTGAATACCGAGCAGGTCTGAACCATAGATCCTGATGCTTTCTCCCGGAGGCCTGTTCCCCAAAATGATTGGGTCCGATTGGCAGAACCTGACATTCGGGCACTCTGCCGGAAGTTTGACAGGGAGGAACAAATGTCCACGGACGCAGTGGACTGCATGGTGGATTGTTTGGGAGCTCTGAGAATTGCATACCTGCTGCTTATTGCCACTTTTCTGCAACAGACATTGGTGCACTGCCTCAGCTGGACAATGACAGTATTCAAGTGGCTCAACTCACGATCCCATGATCAAAGCAGATTTAGAAGCCCTCTATGCAGGAAAGATGTGTCTAAATTACGCTCCACTGATTTGAGAACTGCACTGTTATACAAAGAAGGTCCTAAGTTGAAACTGATCAATAAACTGTTATACAGAGAAACAGTAGACAGAGGGGACAAGTAGACAAACAACAACTAGTGCTGCCCACTGCCTTCGAGACTCAGTACTGAGGTCCTTGCACAACCACATGGGGCACCTTGGTATAGACAGAACACATGACTTGGTGAGATCCAGATTCTATTGGCCTAAGATGGGGGCTGATGGAGCAACATCTGGAACTTGTAGTCGCTAAGCTACAGAGGAAAGCTTATCTAGAGGGCTGCCCCCTTGTTAACATCACCACCAGTGCACCCATGGAGCTGGTCTGTATTGATTTTCTAAGTTTGGAGTCAGATCAAAGAAATATCAGTAATGTGCTGGTGGTCACTGACCATTTCACGAGATATGCCCAAGCTTTCCCACCAAAGACCAGAAAGCATCCACTGTAGCCAAAGTACTTGTAGAAACTTTTTGTTCACTATGGGGCTCCACAAAGAATCCATTCTGATCAAGGGAGAGACTTTGAGAGTCGTCTGATCAAAGAGATGCTTTCTCTGTGGGGATGTGACAGTCAGAACCACTCCTTACCACCCCCAGGGGACCCACAGCCTGAGCGTTTCAACCGCACTTTGCATAGATATGCTCAGGCACCCTGCACCCAAAGGACAAGCCTAGATGGAGCAACAAATTCGCACCCTGGTACATGCTTATAACTGCACCAAAAGTGATGCCACTGGATTCTCCCCTACCGCCTGATGTTTGGAAGAGAAGCTCGACTACCAGTAGATGTGTGTTTTGGGGTCTCTCCTGATGGGGTTCAAGCTGACAACTATTTACAGTATGTGCAAAGTTAAAGGCCCAGCTAACTCATGCATACCAACTGGCTCAAACCATGGCTGCCAAAAAATCGGCCAACAAAGAAAGGTATGATAAAAGGTGAAAGCACAGGAACTCCAGGAGGGATCGGTATTGCTAAGAAATCTGGGACTGCATGGCAAGCACAAGATTGCTGACAGATGGCACCATCTCCCTCATATTGTAGTAGGCAAACTAGATGATCTGCCAGTGTACAAAGTAAGGCCTGAGAATAATTCAAAAGATGTAAAAACAATGCATAGAAATCATTTACTGCCCATTGGACAAATCTTAATTGAGTCTGAGCCCCTAGAAGATGCCCCCTCTGGACCAGTGACTAGAGCTGCTGCTAAGAAAAGACCAAGGAAGTCTGCACCCACAGAAGCAGAGTTAAAGTGTTCCCCTGCACAAGTCCCAGTTGAGCATGACTGTCAGTCCATATCAGAAGAAAGTGAGAGTGACTTTGAATACTATCCTTCTTACGAACTGAGTCAATTGTTTTGGGGCAATCCCTAGTCAATACTGGAGATGAAGCTGGCCTTCTGGACTGTCCAAGCCCCAGCTTATCCCTGGAGCCAATGCTCCTAGAAAGTGAAGTGCAAAGCATCAGATCAGATGAAATGGAATCATTGTGCATGGTTGAACTGTTTGAGCTTTCAGGGAGGAAATGATAGATTGGGGCAGACTGGTGATACACCCACACGAAGAGTATTTTGAGTGCCCTGACAGTCCACTGCCAGTGTCTGAAAGCTCTCCATGCAAGCCAAATGTTGTGGACTCAGAAACTGTAACTCCTGGAGCTGAAAAGTGCCCCAAGTTCTAGCCTCTCTACCCCATGGAGACTCCTGACAAGTGAGGACAATGCTGAAAATGAGGCTCAGAGTGCAGAGACTGTAACAGTTCCCCTAGAAAGACTGGTCGAGCTGTAAAGCCTGTGGTGCACCTCAGTTATGATTCCCTTGGGAGGCCTGTGGATTTGCCTCTCAATGTTGTCCATAAAAGGAGTGTATGTGTCCCTGAGCTCATTGCCCAAACTGGCGTCAGTGCTAACTCAAGTTACTTGTGTTGTCCCTCTAAGTATGGTGCCCTCGCCCGTCCAGCCCCAAGGTAACTGATAGGAAGGCGCCCCTCTCTTCAGGTTTCATGTACAAGAGGTAATAACTTGAGTTATGGTACAATGTGTGTAATACTGTATAAAGAGTGACGACTGCAATGTTTCAGAAATGTGTTCTTGGTAAAATGATATATTGACTGATGATTACATGTGTGAGCCTAATGCAAATGTATATGGTTGCAGTTAAAACTTGTAGTACTTGCTGGCCGACGTCAAGCTTTCCCAAGCCAGGAAGGGTGTAACCCCCGCAAATGGGGTTCCCAAAGACTTCCAGGAGCTTGCTTGAATGCTCCAAGCCTGAATGGTGTTTGGCGTTTAAGCCATTTATCAGTGAGTGTTTTAGAGCCTCTGGTACTGTCTCTTTAAGAGCTGTCTGCTTGCAGACATAATTAGTTTGTATGGGGGACTGTGTGCTTCTCTGAGTACCACTCGAGCTGCTGCCAATTCACTTCATTTTGCAGTCACTAGGAGTGCAAAGGGAACCTATCTGAAATATGTAACTGTTTGCCAGAAATTATTTAGAAGTAATAATGAAATTACAGTTTGTCTAACCTGCTTTCTTTTGCAGTCAGAACTGTGTCTGCTAGTTCCCCATTCTAGTTTTGAACTGCTGAACTGGACCAATCAGTGTGGGGTAAGCTAGCTCTAAAATGGTGCCTTGACGAATCAGAACTTGGACTCATAATCTGAGCCAGCCACAAGAGGATTGTATGGGCAGTGACTCTGGGAGATGTAGTTTAGACTTCAGTGCCTTTTGGATCAACAGCAGCAGTCTATTGTGAGTGACAGCCAATCCAGTCAAGAACTGGGAGGAACTCAAAGGAAGTGCCTGGTTTTGTCGGTTGGAGTTTCAGTTGAGCTTTGGCAGTGAAGAAGGAAGGAGCCCTGTGCTTTTTCAGTGTGCAGTTTAGTCAAAACGTGTGTAAGGCCCAGAGTTCCGGTCTGCAGCTTGTGTAACAGCTTGTTAGGACTGAATCCGTCCTGTGAAAAAATCAAAGGATCTCTGAAGAGTAGAAACCAGGCTCACCCTGTAGAAGACTGGAGGAATTGCTGAAAATTGCATGGTCTGTCAGGAACTGAATCTGCATGTTCTCGGGTATTGTGCAGTAATTCGATCGGGATACAGATGCAGCCTGCCTGGTATAGTGCTTTCTTTTATATGGATGTGAAGAGGTTTGTGTACCTCAAGTGAGCCCTACTGACATTGAAGGACCCTATCTTATTTGGAGGTTGTGAGTACTAATTCAGGGTCGCTCCCTGTTGAATTGCCACATTTAAATCCAAATGGAATTACTGTACTGCTGACTGTTTAATTCTCCTTTTTCTCTGTGTGAAAGGGCCCTACCAGCTGCCACGGTTGGACTAGCCACTAGGGCTTGGGTCCCAGGGACAGTAACTGATAGGGATAGGCCTGTGCACAGAGCCATAGGAGATTATTAGAGTGATAAGCTTAATTAACCTGATTTCCCCTGTCCTTGTTATATCCCCTAAATAAATCAGAGCTGCTTGTTTCAGCAAAGTTATACTGCTGAGGTATTTGTCTATGTTAAAGTACTGTACTATGATTGTTGCACTGTATCTCATTTCACAGGAGGTCCCAGTGCGGAACCAGACCTGGGGTAAGTGTATACTGTGAAGGTAATTCTTGATATATTGTGTGGGCCACTAGTGGGAAGAAAGGGGTTGCAGTGTCCCAGAGGCTGTGACCAAGTTAGTTTAACTATTGCAAACCCTGACCTCTGGGTGGAGGCACCCGCCATTGGATCCAGGCCCTCAGCCTGTTAGTGGCAAATCAGGCAGTGTGTAGCCCTGATAGCGCCATCTAGGGTTACATAAATATTGTCTAGAGTTTGCCTCTTAATGATAAAGCTGGCTTGATCTTTATTAATCAGCAAGGGAAGAATTTGTTCAAGGCTCAGGAGCTTGCTTGAATGCTCCAAGCCTGAATGGTGTTTGGCGTTTAAGCCATTTATCAGTGAGTGTTTTTAGAGCCTCTGGTACTGTCTCTTTAAGAGCTGTCTGCTTGCAGACATAATTAGTTTGTATGGGGGGACTGTGTGCTTCTCTGAGTACCACCGAGCTGCTGCCAATTCACTTCATTTTGCAGTCACTAGGTGCAAAGGAACCTATCTGAAAGATGTAACTGTTTGCCAGAAATTATTTAGAGTAATAATGAAATTACAGTTTGTCTAACCTGCTTTCTTTGCAGTCAGAACTGTGTCTGCTAGTTCCCATTCTAGTTTTGAACTGCTGAACTGGACCAATCAGTGTGGGGTAAGCTAGCTCTAAAATGGTGCCTTGGACGAATCAGAACTTGGACTCATAATCTGAGCCAGCCACAAGAGGATTGTATGGGCAGTGACTCTGGGAGATGTAGTTTAGACTTCAGTGCCTTTTGGACCAACAGCAGCAGTCTATTGTGAGTGACAGCCAATCCAGTCAAGAACTGGGAGGAACTCAAAGGAAGTGCTCGGTTTTGTCGGTTGGAGTTTCAGTTGAGCTTTGGCAGTGAAGAAGGAAGGAGCCCTGTGCTTTTCAGTGTGCAGTTTTAGTCAAAAGCGTGTGTAAGGCCCAGAGTTCCGGTCTGCAGCTTGTGTAACAGCTTGTTAGGACTAGATCAGTCCTGTGAAAAGAATCAAAGGATCTCTGAAGTAGAAACCAGGCTCACCCTGTAGAAGACTGGAGGAATTGCTGAAAATTGCACTTGGTCTGTCAGGAACTGAATCTGCTGTGTTCTCCGGGTATTGTGCAGTAATTGCAATCGGGATACAGATGCAGCCTGCCTGGTATAGTGCTTTCTTTTATATGGATGTGTGAAGAGGTTTGTGTACCTCAAGTGAGCCCTGCTGACATTGAAGGACCCTATCTTATTTGGAGGTCGTAGTACTAATTCAGGGTCGCGCCCTGTTGAATTGCCACATTTAAATCCAAATGGAATTACTGTACTGCTGACTGTTTAATTCTTTTCTCTGTGTGAAAGGGCCCTACCAGCTGCCACAGTTTGGACTAGCCACTAGGGCTTGGGTACCCAGGGACAGTAACTGATAGGGATAGGCCTGTGCACAGAGCCATAGGTAGATTATTAGAGTGATAAGCTAATTAACCTGATTTCCCCTGTCTTGTTATATCCCCTAAATAAATCAGAGCTGCTTGTTTCAGCAAAGTTATACTGCCTGAGGTATTTGTCTATGTTAAAGTACTGTACTGTGATTGTTGCACTGTATTTCATTTCACAGGAGGTCCCAGTGCCGGAACCAGACCTGGGGATAAGTGTATACTGTGAAGGTAATTCTGATATATTGTGTGGGCCACTAGTGGGAAGAAAGGGGGGTTGCAGTGTCCCAGAGGGCTGTGACCAAGTTAGTTTAACTATTGCAAACCCTGACCTCTGGGTGGAGGCACCCGCCATTGGATCCAGGCCCTCAACCTGTTAGTGGCAAATCAGGCAGGGGTAGTAGCCCTGGGATAGCGCCATCTAGGGGTTACATCTTGGAGGCTCACCACTGGGATTGTGTGTCCTCTAGTGGCCATATTATGAACCACTGTTAAAAAAAAAATGGGTACCCCGACAGAAGTGGCTGTGCACCGGCTGGTGGAGTGGTGTACTGGGAGGAGGTCGACCCCAAAATGCTATGCTTATCCTGGACATCCCCCTGGGTATCAATACGGACACTGTGCGGGAGTACTTTCCAAGGTGGAAGGTTTACAAAACCCTGTGGTGGTGGGTCGCATGCTAATCTGCTCACCCACACTTTCCTGGCCCTAGTAGAGTTTAAGGATCCCATAGATAGCTCCAAAGTGCCACAGACCATTACCCCAGAGGGAGCCCTCACTGCTTGGAGAGTGATAACTAAGGACAGTAAAGACCGAGGGATCAGCCCCACCACTATCTGAAACTTTTGAGGAGAAATTTGCTGAATGGTTGCTGGGAGAGGGGAAAACTGTGGAGGACTTGAAGAAACTATTCTTGCCACCTGGGGGTGTTCCTCCCCCAACACCCTCTCCTGCTCCAGTGCCCGTAATGGTGGCTGAACCAATGCAGACTCCTATTTCTGCACATGCCATTAGTCACGACTCTTACCGAAGGTTGAGGATCTTCTCTGGCACCCTCCCCACCCCCCAAGGGGAGGATGACTGGGAGACCTGGATAGACTATGTTGCCCCCCAAGTGCTAGAATGGCAATGCTCGGAAGGCGAAAAGCGAAAGAGGGTTAGTGAGAGCCTCCGAGGTCCTGCCCTGGCTACCATCCGTGCTAAGCAGGGCCAGTAACCCTGAAGCGACTGCACAGGCCTATCTTGAGGCCTTGGAGAATGTGTATGGGAGCCCAGATTCTGATGAGGACCTATGGTGGAGAGTAAGAGATGCACAACAGTACCAAGGGAGTTGTTGTCTGTGTATGTATCTCGGCTGGAAAAATTGTTGCAAGAATGCCTCAGAAAGGTAGTTTGCCAGCATTGAACTGGACGAACCAGGCTGGACAGGGTCCTTAAGTCTGCCCCCTTCTCAGAACTGCTGTTGCTTCAGTTATGCCTGGCAGATCGACTGGAATCCCCACCCTCCTATGATGAGTTAATGAGAGAAATTCGAGGAGTTGAGAAAGGCGACCTCGGAGGACCTGCACCAATAGCTGCGCTACGACCCGGTGACTGAGAGGTGACCCATCAAGTGAAGTTCAGGGGCAGAGGTTGGCAGTCAATGAGTGCTCTGACAAGGAAAAGATATGTCACAATGGGGCGAACTGTTGAGAGAGATCCGGGAATTCAAAACAGTCCCTTTATGAAGGCCACCCTGCCAAGCACGTGGGCCTGACCTATATCCGACTGCATCTGCTATGGGGTGGGGTACCCACCCATGTATCTCCTGCTGATAAAGCTCCGAACTCGATTCCTTGACCATGGAAGTGGAGAAACTGACGAGATGTCTCCAAATGCTTATCACGCCAGACAGAGATGGCACCAAGGTTTCCAGTTGGTAATACCCTGCCCTGGCTCCCAGTGTGGCGCCTCAGCCAGCTCAAACTCCAGAAAGTATGTTTTGCTATAATTGTGGGAAAGATGGGCACAAGAAAGGGAATGCCAGTCCCCAAAAGACACTGACAAAGTTGCATATAGGCTACAAGGAGAGCCTGGAGAAGAAATCAGTGGTTAAGAGGTGCACGACATGATCCCAGTGAGGGCACCCAAAATGCTAATTCACGCCCTTTTGTGGCAAGGTCAGTTGCCCAGGCCCCCACTACCGCCTCTCCAGACTGGTCCAGAATAGTGGGTCCCTCCATGGAGACCACTGTAAAGGTGAATGGAGTGTCTACAAGAGCTGTATTAGACAGTGGCTCCCAAGTGACAATTATGTTCCAGGATTGGTATCAGAAGCATTTGTCAGACGTACCCTTACAACCATTAGAAGGACTGCATGTATGGGGGTTAAGTGAGAAGGCCTACCCCTATTCCGGGTATATCCGAATTTGGCTGTCTTTCCCCACCTCCGTGGCTGGAGTGGCCGAACAAGTAGAGACCCTAGCCTGAGTGTGTCCCCCCACTGGACTGTATGATGGTGTCCCTTTGTTGATTGGAACAAATGCTCATATGTTCGGAAGGCTGGCACAGTTGTGTTATGAAAAACAGGGGTCAAAGACTAGTAGAGCTTTAAGAGTTCCGGCTTTAATTAAGAAGGCCTATGAGGCACAGAGAGAGATGCTGAAAAACAGAACCAGAGGAACGGTCGGAATTGTATGGAAGAAGGATCCTGAGTCTCTGATCCTGGCGCCAAATGCCCAGTGTACCTTACAGGAGAGGTCCGTATCAGAAAGGATGTTAAGAATAAAATATTAATGTTGGATGCACCAGGCGATGGAAAATTGCCAGAGGGACTGCTGGTCAAGCCTAGTATTTCGCCCCGCTAGAGCCCATGCTTATGCCAGAAGGGTAATGGTCCAAGTTCATAATGTGTCTGAAAGAGACATTCAGGTAAACAGAGGTTGCATCCTGGCTAATGTGCATTGTGCAGACACTGCAGTGCTACCCAGCAGCAAGAGTTCAAGGAAGAATGACAGGTAATGCCATGACTTGTTTGATTTGCGACTCCGCTGCCAGCTGAATGGAAAGTGAGGATCAGTGAGAAGCTTGCCAGAGAGACCAGGTGTTTTCTTTAAAGGAATGGGATGTAGGATGCGTGCAGGAGCTGAGCACAATATCCGGCTGCATGACGAAAGACCATTTCGTGAGAGGTCTCGACGCCTGGCACCTGCTGACATAGATGATGCGAGACGGCATCTGCAAGAGATGTTAGCTGCTGGTGTAATACAAGAATCCAGAAGCCCTTATGCTTCCCCCATTGTGGTAGTGAGGAAAAAGAATGGAACAGTAAGGATGTGTGTGGATTATCGCACCTTAAACCGGCGGACTATCCCTGATCAGTACACAATGCCCCGCATTCAGGATGCTTTGGACTGCCTAAATGGGAGCAAGTGGTTCTCTGTGCTGGATCTCCGCAGTGGGTACTACCAGATCCCGATGGCCCCAGAGGACCGTGAGAAGACGGCCTTTATCTGTCCGCTTGGCTTCTATGAATTCATGAGGATGCCTCAAGGATTTCAGGTGCCCCAGCCACTTTTCAACGATTGATGGAGTGTGCAGTGGGGACATGAACTTACTAGAGTGCCTGGTATACCTAGAATGATGTCATTGTGTTTGGCAGCTCACTGGAGGAACATGAGAGCAGATTATTTAAGGTATTGGACCGACTGGAGGACTTTGGCCTTAAACTGTCCATTGATAAGTGTCAATTCTTTCAAACATCAGTAAAGTATGTGGGACATAGTAATCCACCGAGGAATAGAGACCGACCAAGTAAAGTTGAGGCCTTGACCACCTGGCCACAGCCCAAAAATCTAAAAGAACTGCAAAGATTCCTGGGATTCTGTGGTTATTATCGGCGCCTCATCATGGACTATTCAAGAGTGATCCGCCTTTACTTAACCTTACTCAAGGTATCCCCAACCCACAAAAAATAATCAAAAGTCACGTCCCTCAAGACTGAAAGAGTGTATTTTCATCCGAGTGAAGTATTTGGGGTCCGCTGGACCCTGATTGTGAGACTGTTTTTCATGAGATCATATATCAACTTACCCATGCTCCAGTGCTGCCTATGCCGATTCAAGAAAACCTTACGTCCTGCACACTGATGCTAGCTTGCAAGGGTTGGGGCTGTTGTACCAAGAGCACGAGAATGGCCTGAGACCAGTGGCCTTTGCCAGTAGAAGTCTGACCCCATCCGAAAAGAACTATCCTGTACATAAGTTAGAGTTCTAGCTTTGAAGTGGGCTATTGGTGACCAATTCCATGAGTACTTGTATGGGGCTAAAATACTAGTAAAACTGACAATAATCCTTTGACCTATGTGCAGACCTCAGCTAGTTGGATGCCACTGGCCATAGGTGGCTTTCTGCATTATCTACATATGACTATGCTCTTGAATACCGAGCAGGTCTGAACCATAGATCCTGATGCTCTCTCCCGGAGGCCTGTTCCCCAAAATGATTGGGTCCGATTGGCAGAACTGACATTCGGGCACTCTGCCGGAAGTTTGACAGGGAGGAACAAATGTCCACGGACGCAGTGGACTGCATGGTGGATTGCTTGGGAGCCTCTGAGAATTGCATACCTGCTGCTTATTGCCACTTTTCTGCAATAGACATTGGTGCACTGCCTCAGCTGGACAATGACAGTATTCAAGTGGCTCAACTCAGCGATCCCATGATCAAAGCAGATTTAGAAGCCTCTATGGGAAAAGATGTGTCTAAATTACGCTCCACTGATTTGAGAACTGCACTGTTATACAAAGAAGGTCCTAAGTTGAAACTGATCAATAAACTGTTATACAGAGGAAACAGTAGACAGAGGGGACAAGTAGACAAACAACAACTAGTGCTGCCCACTGCCTTTGAGACTCAGTACTGAGGTCCTTGCACAACCATGGGGCACCTTGGTATAGACAGAACACATGACTTGGTGAGATCCAGATTCTATTGGCCTAAGATGGGGGCTGATGGAGCAACATCTGGAACTTGTAGTCGCTAAGCTTACAGAGGAAAGCTTATCTCAGAGGGCTGCCCCCTTGTTAACATCACCACCAGTGCACCCATGGAGCTGGTCTGTATTGATTTTCTAAGTTTGAGTCAGATCAAAGAAATATCAGTAATGTGCTGGTGGTCACTGACCATTTCACCGAGATATGCCCAAGCTTTCCCCACCAAAGACCAGAAAGCATCCACTGTAGCCAAAGTACTTGTAGAAAACTTTTTGTTCACTATGGGGCTCCACAAAGAATCCATTCTGATCAAGGGAGAGACTTTGAGAGTCGTCTGATCAAAGAGATGCTTTTCTCTGTGGGGAGTGCAAAGTCAGAACCACTCCTTACCACACCCCAGGGGACCCACAGCCTGAGCGTTTCAACCGCACTTTCCTAGATATGCTAGGCACCCCTGCACCCAAAGGACAAGCCTAGATGGACCAACAAATTCGCACCCTGGTACATGCTTATAACTGCACCAAAAGTGATGCCACTGGATTCTCCCCACCACCTGATGTTTGGAAGAGAAGCTCGACTACCAGTAGATGTGTGTTTTGGGTCTCTCTCCTGATGGGGTTCAAGCTGACAACTATTTACAGTATGTGCAAAGTTAAAGGCCCAGCTAACTCATGCATACCAACTGGCTCAAACCATGGCTGCCAAAGAAATCTGGCCAACAAAGAAAGGTATGATAAAAGGTGAAAGCACAGGAACTCAGGAGGGAGATCGGGTATTGCAAAGAAATCTGGGACTGCATGGCAAGCACAAGATTGCTGACAGATGGCACCATCTCCCTCACATTTGTAGTAGGCAAACTAGATGATCTGCCAGTGTACAAAGTAAGGCCTGAGAATAATTCAAAAGATGTAAAAACAATGCATAGAAATCATTTACTGCCCATTGGACAAATCTTAATTGAGTCTGAGCCCCTAGAAGATGCCCCCTCTGGACCAGTGACTAGAGCTGCTGCTAAGAAAAGACCAAGGAAGTCTGCACCTACAGAAGCAGAGTTAAAGTGTTCCCCTGCACAAGTCCCAGTTGAGCATGACTGTCAGTCCATATCAGAAGAAAGTGAGAGTGACTTTGAATACTATCCTTCTTACGAACTGAGTCAATTGTTTGGGGCAATCCCTAGTCAATACTGGAGATGAAGCTGGCCTTCTGGACTGTCCAAGCCCCAAGCTTAGTCCCTGGAGCCAATGCTCCTAGAAAGTGAAGTGCAAAGCATCAGATCAGATGAAATGGAATCATTGTGCATGGTTGAACTGTTTGAGCTTTCAGGGAGGAAATGATAGATTGGGGCAGACTGGTGATACACCGAACACGAAGAGTATTTTGAGTGCCCTGACAGTCCACTGCCAGTGTCTGAAAGCTCTCCATGCAAGCCAAATGTTGTGGACTCAGAAACTGTAACTCCTGGAGCTGAAAGTGCCCCAAGTTCTAGCCTCTCTACCCCATGGAGACTCCCTGACAAGTGAGGACAATGCTGAAAATGAGGCTCAGAGTGCAGAGACTGTAACAGTTCCCCTAGAAAGACTGGTCGAGCTGTAAAGCCTGTGGTGCACCTCAGTTATGATTCCCTTGGGAGGCCTGTGGATTTGCCTCTCAATGTTGTCCATAAAAGGAGTGTATGTGTCCCTGAGCTCATTGCCCAAACTGGCGTCAGTGCTAACTCAAGTTACTTGTGTTGCCCTCTAAGTATGGTGCCCTCGCCCGTCCAGCCCCAAGGTAACTGATAGGAAGGCCCCCTCTTCAGGTTTCATGTACAAGAGGTAATAACTTGAGTTATGGTACAATGTGTGTGTAATACTGTATAAAGAGTGACGTACTGCAATGTTTCAGAAATGTGTTCTTGGTAAAATGATATATTGACTGATGATTACATGTGTGAGCCTAATGCAAATGTATATGGTTGCAGTTAAAACTTATAGGTACTTGCTGGCCTGGACGTCAAGCTTTCCCAAGCCAGGAAGGGTGTAACCCCTGCAAATGGGGTTCCCAAAAGACTTCCAGGAGCTTGCTTGAATGCTCCAAGCCTGAATGGTGTTTGGCGTTTAAGCCATTTATCAGTGAGTGTTTTAGAGCCTCTGGTACTGTCTCTTTAAGAGCTGTCTGCTTGCAGACATAATTAGATTGTATGGGGGACTGTGTGCTTCTCTGAGTACCACTCGAGCTGCTGCCAATTCACTTCATTTTGCAGTCACTAGGAGTGCAAAGGGAACCTATCTGAAATATGTAACTGTTTGCCAGAAATTATTTAGAAGTAATAATGAAATTACAGTTTGTCTAACCTGCTTTCTTTGCAGTCAGAACTGTGTCTGCTAGTTCCCCATTCTAGTTTTGAACTGCTGAACTGGACCAATCAGTGTGGGGTAAGCTAGCTCTAAAATGGTGCCTTGACGAATCAGAACTTGGACTCATAATCTGAGCCAGCCACAAGAGGATTGTATGGGCAGTGACTCTGGGAGATGTAGTTTAGACTTCAGTGCCTTTTGGACAACAGCAGCAGTCTATTGTGAGTGACAGCCAATCCAGTCAAGAACTGGGAGGAACTCAAAGGAAGTGCCTGGTTTTGTCGGTTGGAGTTTCAGTTGAGCTTTGGCAGTGAAGAAGGAAGGAGCCCTGTGCTTTTTCAGTGTGCAGTTTTAGTCAAAAACGTGTGTAAGGCCCAGAGTTCCGGTCTGCAGCTTGTGTAACAGCTTGTTAGGACTGAATCCGTCCTGTGAAAAAAATCAAAGGATCTCTGAAGAGTAGAAACCAGGCTCACCTGTAGAAGACTGGAGGAATTGCTGAAAAGTGCATGGTCTGTCAGGAACTGAATCTGCACTGTTCTCGGTATTGTGCAGTAATTAGCGATCGGGATACAGATGCAGCCTGCCTGGTATAGTGCTTTCTTTTATATGGATGTGTGAAGAGGTTTGTGTACCTCAAGTGAGCCCTGCTGACATTGAAGGACCCTATCTTATTTGGAGGTTGTGAGTACTAATTCAGGGTCGCTCCCTGTTGAATTGCCACATTTAAATCCAAATGGAATTACTGTACTGCTGACTGTTTAATTCTCCTTTTTCTCTGTGTGAAAGGGCCCCTACCAGCTGCCACGGTTTGGACTAGCCACTAGGGCTTGGGTACCCAGGGACAGTAACTGATAGGGATAGGCCTGTGCACAGAGCCATAGGTAGATTATTAGAGTGATAAGCTAATTAACCTGATTTCCCCCTGTCCTTGTTATATCCCCTAAATAAATCAGAGCTGCTTGTTTCAGCAAAGTTATACTGCCTGAGGTATTTGTCTATGTTAAAGTACTGTACTATGATTGTTGCACTGTATCTCATTTCACAGGAGGTCCCAGTGCGGAACCAGACCTGGGGTAAGTGTATACTGTGAAGGTAATTCCTGATATATTGTGTGGGCCACTAGTGGGAAGAAAGGGGGGTTGCAGTGTCCCAGAGGGCTGTGACCAAGTTAGTTTAACTATTGCAAACCCTGACCTCTGGGTGGAGGCACCCGCCATTGGATCCAGGCCCCTCAGCCTGTTAGTGGCAAATCAGGCAGGGGTAGTAGCCCCTGGGATAGCGCCATCTAGGGGTTACATAAATATTGTCTAGAGTTTGCCTCTTAATGATAAAGCTGGCTTGATCTTTATTAATCAGCAAGGGAAGAATTTGTTCAAGGCACTTTGCTAGAACAGAAGTGCATAATTTACAGTATAGTCCAAATTTAATATTGAAATTGGTCTATATGATTTGTGGAGGGTTGGTAGTTTGTTGGGTTTGAGAATGGCCGATATAGTAGCATATTGCCAGGAAAGGGGGGGATTCATCTACTGTTTGCACTGCAGAATAGGCCTTAAATAGTGCTGGCATCAGAGCCTCTTTAAAAGTTTTAAAAAATCCAGCCAAATAGCCTTCTGGGCTGGGGCATTTACCAGATTTGACACGGGCCAGTGCGTCTGCTAATTCTTTCTGTGAAATTGGGGCTATTAGACTAAGATTTTGGGCCTCTGTTATTTTGGGAATGTGCAGAGAGTCAAAAAATTTGTCGTAAGACAGTTGATGTGGCTCTGGGTCTTGCTTGTAAAGTGTGGCATAGTAATTTGATAGAATCTGTGAAATTTGTGATGTAAATACTTCTTTTTGTGATTGTGGGTCTTTTAGTTTAATTATAGTTGGTCCAACTTTTTGTTCGCATAAGTGAAATGCTAATAGTTTCATGACTTTTGGGGCTGACATCATAATATTTTTGGTTTAAGTATTGTAATACCATTTCTGTTTTTGCATTTAAAATATCTTGAATTTTGTTTTGTGTTAGTGTGATTAGGGTGAGCACAGAAGGATCTCCATAGTCATGAGCTAGTCGATAAAACTGTAAGTTATCTGTTAGTTGTTTTAATTTTTCTTATCTAATTTCCTTAATTTGAGAGGCATAGGTAATTATTTCTCCCCAGAGGACTGCTTTAAGTGTATCCCACATAATAGTGGGGCTACAGTATATCCAGAGAATAATTCTACTGTAGAATAGTGGGAATTTTTTCTTTTATTAGTGTTAACATTGAGGGTCATTTATCAGTGCAAAGTTAAATCTCCAATTGGCTTTTAGGTTCTTTATTCAAGCCGAAAAGAGGCATGACCCGAGAGTAAAATAAGCCCAGTTTGGCATTGCTGAACTGCTGAGATATGCGCTGAGGCAAATGTGAATAACATGTATAGCTTTTTTGTTGGGCATTGCGGTGTTGCTAAACATCAGTGAGACTGGATTTGAGCAGTAATTTTTAAAAATATATGGGCCGAGGAAGTTTTGATGGCTAGTGTGGAGGTCATAGTGACTAAAACGTGTAGCTTTTTTGTTGGGTACTGCAGTATCACCAAACATCGGTGAGGCTGGATTTGAGCAGTAATATTTTAAAATATATATGGAAGGAAGTTTTGATGGTTAGTGTGGAGGTCATATCTAAACGTGGGTCAAGAGCCATGTTGAGGTCTGTTGAGGTCCTCCCCAACACTAGCATCCCTTTTGGTATTTAATATCGATTAAAAGTAGATATAGAGAGAAGAGAATCAGACCCAGGGTAAATAAAGATTTACTATAGTATAGTATGTACCTAGCAGCTGCCACACCACAGTCACTATGTAATTAGCAGGGTCCATGTAGGTTGTTTCTAGTTCAAAAGGAGAATCATTAGGTATCAAGGTTGTTACTCCCAGTCTTCTCCTCAACTGATAACCTGTAAATGTTTTGAAATCTGCACATCAGCAGATGCATGTTTATTGAGAATAACAAAATACATCCAGCCAGGATTAAGTACTTTTCTGTAAGATGGAGGTTTGAAAATTGCATGGTACCATACATGAGGGTCCTGTTTTTTAAAACCAGACATTGCACATGTTATTGTAAGGATTTAGTGCTGCCTCTCTGCCTGTTTCCTGAATAAAACCTGTGCAGTTATAAATTTTCAGCACTGTACCTGCTTTATTATCCATAAGTGTAACAATTTGTCTTGTGCCTGCTATAGGGTGTGACCACACTTTTTCTGTTGCACGACTACCATGAATGTTGCTCCATGACTGGCATACAGAGGATGCATTAATGCTGGGTATTCCATGCCCTTTTGTGCAATGTGGTAGCACCCAACAGTCTCCAAACTGGGAAATATGACAATGGATGCAAACCTAAGTCACCCAGATGGCAGAAAATTTCATTTTCTATACATTTACAAAAAGGGTAGCTTTTTTGTATTTTTTAATGCTTTCACAGGCATAGCCAGCAAAGGAAGGAAAGATTACGGTTTCCTAGAAGGGAGAGTGAAATACTACGTGGTGCAAGACTTGGGTTTGACCCTTGGATCCAACTCCACCTCCCTTTTCTAGTGGAATAGTGGAATTGGGACCCTGGGAGGCAGTATGGTGCAGTGGTTTAAGGCTCTGAGCTGCAAATCTGGAGACCTGGGTTTGAATCCCATAGCCCCCACTTGCATACTGTGTGATCCTGAGCAGGCCACTTAACTTCCCTGTACTCCCAGGTCACACCTGTAAATAAGCTTTCAGTTTAGTGTGCCACTCCTGGTTAAACAATTGGAAAAAAAAAGTGTATCATGCATGATCCCTGGGGAAAGGAAACTGTATGCTCCACTGTGAGAGCATTTCCTATGGTGGAAGTGGTAAAGGCATTGACATTGTGAATTACCACATGCGGTATCCATCTTCCACCCTTAGTAGGCGGTCACAGCCTTAGTAGACGGTCACAGACACAACTGGCAGATACTGAAGGCATTGAAAGGTAAATGGTCATGAAAGCTAAAAGGTAAAATCATGGTATTATGATAGATAAACTGGTAATCCTGGGGCTGGATCTTATTTCTTCAAAGTGGTTCTCTCACTATTGGACAGAACACGGGCAACTGGTTGATGTGCATGGGTCTAGATCAAGCTGGGGCCAGGTTTGAAAAGGATTACTGCAGAGGTTTTTCTTACGACCCCTGATGTTCTCCCTCTATATGAATGACGTTGACCACTAGCTTGCAGCGTGTGGATGTTCATACAGTGCTGTACTGTGAAGGCAGCACTGTTTCAGAAATTCAGATGAACTACAGCAGGGCTTTAACAGACTGGAGAATTGTCAGTGTATCTCCCTACAAATTGGGGTTTACTATAATGTCTTCCTGGGCTCCTAAATGCCCACAGTCTGAGTGGTGGTCTGTCCTCAGTAGTTCTATTTGTTTGTATGAGAGTGTTCTAGTGAGCCTCTGTGCCTGTCTCTTTAAGAAAAAGGCTAATCTGTGTTTAGAAATTAGTCTGGGCTGGGTCCGAGTAATTAAGACTTGTGATTGGACACACAGTCTGTTATATTGCTCCATTCTGCAGTCATTACTTGAGCAGAGGGAGCCCTCTTGGGAACTGTAATTGTTTATTGCTAAATTGCTGTTATAGTAAAGCTAGAGAAGTTTGTCTAACCTGCTTTGTTTGCAGCTCAAACATTTGGATGGGAGTCACCATGTTAGGTTCTGGACTTACAGTATTTGGACCAATTGAACCACTGGGGACCTAAAATGGAGACTGTCCCCAGGGGTCTTGTGGGAAGGAATTCTGTAGTTTTAACTGTTGGCACCTAAACTGGCCTGGAGGGGGAGCCCCTACTGTGACTGACAGTTTCTTCAGTGAACCAAACCTTTGGATTACAAAGGAAATAGTAAGAACGGCCTGAAGCAGTGGATCAGTTAGAGTTGGAGGTTGAAGAGTGAACAGCTCAAGCTTTTGAGTGGCTGCTCCCAGAAGGAGCGTAGGGGAATCAGTGGGAAGGCTCTGCTGACCTGCCTGCCACATTCACCTTCCAATGAACTGCCTTTTGCAGAAGTCGGATCTGGTTCCGATTTTCCATGTGTGGCATCTGCAGCAGAAGAAAGGAGTTTGTTGATGCGACTTGGGATTTGGACCGAAGACTTGCTCCAGAAGTGATCGGCCTGCCTGATGATAGAATTTGTCTCGGATTGAAAGGTTTATACAGTGAAGCTGTAATCTGCAACCTGACTGTATCCAAACTGTGGCATAGAAAGGTAACTGATTTAAATGTGCTGAATGTTGTTTCGTGGGTCGCAATTTGGTTCCCTACGGTGAAATCTTTCATGCCAGCTGGAGGCTTCACCAGCAGACAATCACGAACTCCTGCAGAACTATTCATCCTACCTGGGCCTTGCCACCTCAGCCTAGGCTGCTACTCCTGCTTCAGAGACTATCTCTGTGAAAGAACAGCTTGGGGATTTGGCCCCCCTGCCCAACACCATCAAGCAGGTAGTGACTACCTGGAGGTGAGTCATGTCCACCCTACTTCACCTGGCCTTCCAGATCAACACCACAAGGTCTTCATTTCGCCTGTCATGCATCCAGGTTCTGGTAGGGTGAGAACAAACCAGGGTAGCACCCTGCAACCACTACAGAAATCATTGTGTTACCATCTAATTGTTTTGTTCTGGGTTACTGCAATGGACTGAGCCATCCAGCTGGGATTACAAATTGGGTTATGTGCATGTTAACTGTTTTCTTTCCTAAGGGCCCCAACAACAGCTGCAACGCTGGCCACCCTGGGCAATGCTTCAGGCTAGCCTGCATGACATACTGGGTACCTAGGGTTATGGAACTGTTTGAAAGGGACTTACAGTGCATGTTTAACCAACCTGAATTTAATCAGAGTGCTAATCATTCTGCTAGATTCACGCCCCTCTCTTGTTCACTTCCCCTAAATAAACCTGAGTGTCTTTTTTCACATTTAACCTGGCTAGTGTGCATATTATTAGTTGAGTTACAGTGGTAATATTGCATTGTTGCATTGCTGATATTATTTTCCAGGGGGTCTCCAGGGCAGTGGCAGCTGATCCAGCCCTGGTGGTAAGTGAAAGGGGTGTAAGCATATTATTGCTGCTAGTTATTGAATGTGAATGTACCCTTGTGTTACTGTTTAGATCACTAGAAGGGTTGGTGAGTGGTTATATCATCCTGGAGGGGTATACCTGAGCAGTTAAGCTACTCCAATACCATTCCTTCAGGTGGAGGCACCCGTTCACAGAACTCAGGCCCCTCAACCTGCGTATTGCCATACAGACAGTAGCCCTTAGAATAGCGCAGCCTAGGGGTTACATCTTGGAGGCACCACTGGGATTAGTGCTGTCTAGTAGTCAAAAGGTAAAATTGCAGCCAAATGCAAAATTGAGACAGGAATTAAAATGGAGGCACTTACTATGCCCAAATGTAAAATTTCTCCCCACAAGCTGGTTGTGTACCACATGATGGGGTGGAGTGAGGCCAAAGGGGTAGACCCCCACCATGCCATATTACTACTTGATATCCCTGTGTGGACCACTAATGAAACTACTGAAGAAACAGTGGGGAAGGTTAAATGTCTGGGAAAGGTTGAAGTACAGGGGTGGTACCCAGATTTATTTGATCAGACCTTGGTGGCCTTACTTTCTGGTAGCCTCCCCATAGATCCTAAAATAGCACCTTCTGTTATCATGCCAGAAGGATCCCAGAAGGGGAGGAGAGTTATTCATTTGCATAGTGACCCATCTTCCCCTGTGGGGGTCCCTGAGGATCGAGAGGTTTAAAGACAAGCTAAGAAGACTCCTAGCTGCAGAAGGGCAGTTAGCTTAAGAGTTGCTGAAGGCTTTGAAGCATTTAGAGGAGACCACTCCCTTGCAATCTCCTCTGGCCACTCCATCCACCCCCAGGGCATCCCCTATTGTAGCATTCCCCCATTGTGATACCTTCTGTACACCTGAACTGTTATCACAAGCTCAGATTGTTCTCTGGTGCAGTTCCTGTGTCAGTGGGGGGAGGACAACTTAAAAACATGGATGGACTATGCTACTTCTTTGTTTCAGGAATGGCAGTGCTCCGAGAGGGAGAAGAGAAAGAGACTTATGGAAAGCTTAAGGGGCCCTACACTGGAGGCTATTCAGTTCCTTCGATCTACAAACCTGGAGGCCACTGCAGCGGAGTATCTCTTTGCTTTAGAAGGGTTTTTGGCAGCACCAAATCTGGGGAAGACTTAATGTGGAAGTTCAAGTCTGCTAAACAGTGGAAGAATGACAAGTTGTCTGCTTTTGTCATCCGAATTAAATGGGTCTTACAGAGAGCCCACAGAAAGGGGGTGTGTCCTGGCTTGTGAACTGAATCGGGTCAGGCTGGAGTACATCCTAAAATCTGCACATTACTCCAGTGTGCTTATGTTAAAACTGAAGTTTTAGGACAAGAAAGCTAACCCTCCTGAATACTGCTGGCTGATTAAGGATATTCAAGAGGCTAAGAATGATGAGGATGGTTGGGAAGCCTATGCTGGGGTTGCACGCACCACCCTGACCCCAGACCAACACAAAGAAAAAGAGGAAGCTTTAGAGATGCAGCAGGTCCAAGAGTTGCTGAAGGAGCTAAAGGAGATGTGAGCCAGCCAACAAGTTGCAGCTGAATCAGCCAGGAACTCTAACCTTTGCCCACCTAAGACTGAGACTGGCAGTGAGGCTCCACCTGTGGGTCTGGGGCCTCATGCTGTTGCTCCTGAACCTCGAGCTGAATCCAAACTGGTGGAAGAAATGAGGGAGCTGCAAGCTTTAGTTGGGGACCTCATACACACCACCCAAACTTCTGCCCCCTGGTGGAATGGTGGAGACAGGGAACCTGAGCCTAAACCAGAAAAGAACAATAGAACTCCCTCCTCCAACCATCACAAAGTTTGGGAAGAACCCAACCGCTCCAGTGACCATAAGGAACAGGTGTTCTGCTACAGGTGTGGAGAAGACACTCATACCCGACGAGGTTGCAGTTCTCCTGAGGATCTGTTGAAGATCACTGCTAAGCTGCTCAATCTGGTTTGACAGAGCAATATAAAACCTCAGCCAGGCCCACCACGAAAATCTTTTTCCTCTGAGACTGCTGTGAGCTAGTCTGAAAACAGACTTCCCCGGATTGGTCCAAGATGGTGGGCCTCTCCATGGAGACTACAGTAACAGTTAATGGCATCTCCACTAGAGCTGTGCTAGACAGTGGCTCGCAGATCACCATTATATTTCAAGATTGGTATGACCAGCACTTATCTGACCTCCCACTCCTACCCCTAGAAGGACTGCATGTGTGGGGGTTGAGTGAAAAATCCTATCCTTACTGGGGGTATGTATGAATTTGGTTGTCTTTCGCTACTGCTAATGCTGGCATGGATGAATGAGTAGAGACCTTGGCCCTGGTGTGTCCACCGACTGGACTGTATAATGGTGTCCCTTTGTTGACTGGTACCAACACCCATATGTTTGGCTCGCTAGCCCAGCTCTGTCAAGAGAAACAAGCCAAGCATACTGGAAAGGCCCTACACATTCTGGCCTTGGTGTAGCGAGCTTATGATTTACAGATTCAAAACAGAGAGATTAAGAAAGATGAACCCATGGGGGTAGTACAGAAAAAGACCTAGACTCACTTGTATTGCCTCCAAATGCTCAGTGTACCATTAGTGGTGAAGTGCACATAAAAAAGGATGTCAAAAACAAGATTCTTATGCTGGATGCCCCAGAAGAGAGAAACTGCCTGAAGGACTACGGTCAAGCCTAGCATTCTACCAGTCTGAGACCATGCCTATGCTTGGCGGGTAGTGGTACAAGCACAAAACATGTCAGACCAGGAGGTTTGAGTAAATCGTGGGTGCACCCTAGCTACTGTATATTGTGTGGATACTGCTATGCTGGCCAGCAAAAAGTGCCCTGGAGAGGATGACGAAGTGACCCCTGACCTGTTTGACTTTGGAGAGTCCTCACTACGTGCAGAATAGAAAGCTAAGATCAGCCAGTATTTTCCTTAAAGGAATGGGATGTGGGATGTGTCACAGGGGCCGAATACTACATCAGACTTCATGATGGGAGGCCATTCTGAGAGAGATCCCGTCGCCTTGTGCCTGTTGACATTGACTATGTTTGATGCCATCTCCAGGAAATGCTAGCAACAGGAATCATTCAAGAGTCTCAAAGCCCATATGCCTCTCTGATTGTGGCAGTTCAGAAGAAAAATGGATCAGTGAGGATGTGTGTGGACTACTAGAGGATAAACCGAAGAACTGTACTGGACCAATAAACCAGGCCATGTATCCAAGATGCTCTCGACTGTCTCAACGGAAGCCAGTGGTTCTCTGTGCTATACCTTCAGAGCAGGTATTATTAAATCTCGATGGCCCCAGAAGACAGAGAAAAACAGCCTTTATCTGTCCCCTGGGTTTCCATGAGTTTCTGCACATGCTTCAGGGTATTTCGGGGATGCCTACCACTTTTCAGTGGCTGATGGAATGAGCTGTGGGAGACATGAACTTACCAGAATGCCATGTCTAACTTGATGATGTCATTGTGTTTGGCTGGACCCTTGAGGAACACGAAGTCCATCTGTTCAAGGTTCTTGACCGATTAGAAGATTTTGGACTATAATTATCAATAGACAAGTGTCAATTTTTCCAGAAATCTGTGAAATATGTTGGTCACATAGTGTTGGCTGAAGGGTTCAGACAGACCTAAGCAAAGTGGAGTCTTTGATCGTTTGGCCCCAGCCTAACAATTTGAAAGAACTGCAAAGATTCTTGGGATTCTGTGGCTATTGCCAGTTCATAAAAGACTACACAAAAGTCATCCGCCCTTTGTTTAATTTAATGCAAGGTTACCCACCTACAAACAAGAAATATAAGAAAAGTGCAGCTAAAGAGGAGGAAAAGGTTTCCTTTTGGACACATGAACCATTTGGAGCCAGGTGGACTTCCGAGAGTGAGGCGGCCTTCTATGATATTATTCACCAACTCACTCATGCCCCTGTGCTTGCGTATACCAACCCCGCCAGACCCTATGTATTGTACACTGATGCCAACTTGAAAGGAATTGGTGCTGTTCTGTATCAAGAATATGAGGAAGGTTTACGCCCAGTGGCGTTTACCAGTCAGAACCTAACACTGTCTGAAAGAAATTACCCTGTACACAAGCTTGAATTTCTGGCATTAAAGTGGGCAGCGGTGGACCAATTCCATTAATATCTTTATGGTGCAAAGATTCTGGTAAAAACTGACAACAATCATCTCACCTGTATGCAGACCTCAGCTAAGTTGGATGCCATGGGAAATCGCTGGTTATCTGCACTTTCCACTTACGGTTATTCAGTGGAGTATCGAATGGGCTTAAACCACATTAATGCAGACACCATCTCCAGAAGGTCTGATTCTAATGCAAAGTGGGTGAGGATGTCTGAACAGTCTGTCAAAGCCCTCTGACAGAAATTCAATAACGATGAGCAGATAAAGATGAGCACCCGTCTCCTGAAACAGTTGACTGCCTAGTGGACTGCTTGTTCCCTCCTGACACTTGTGTTCCGGCAGCTTACTGCCATCTTGCAGCCTGAGACCTCAGTGCATTTCCCCAACTTACCCCTGACAATATACAGTGGGCTCTGCTCAAGACCCAATGATTAAGCCAGTGCTAGATGCTATTCATGCTGGAAAAAATGTGTCCAAGCTCCGCTCTTCAGATCCACGAACTGCTCTGTTGTTTAGAGAGGGGCCCATATTAAAGTTGCATAACCAGCAACATTATAGAGACACTACAAACTGACAAGGTCACATTGACAAACAGCAACTACTGTTACCGACAGTTTTCAAACAAGTAGTTCTATGGGCCCTCCATAACCAGATGGGACATTTAGGTTATGATCGGACTACAGACTTGGCCTGTGCTTGATTCTATTGGCCAAAAATGGGGGCTGACATCGAGACCCACATCAGAACTTGCAGTCGTTGTCTCCAGAGGAAAGCTCAGCCCCACAAGACTGCACTATTAGTCAATATTTCTACCAGCGCACCATGGAGCTTGTGTGTATTGATTTGTATCTTGAACCAGACCAAAATAATATTGGCAATGTGCTAGTGGTGACTGATCATTTTACTTGTTATGCCCAGGCATATCAACCAAAGACCAGAAAGCATCCACAGTGGACCAGAAAGCATCCACAGTGGCAAAGGTCCTGACTGAAATGTTCTTTGTCCATTATGGTGCCCCCCAGAGAATTCACTCTGATCAAAGGAGAGACTTTGAAAGCCGATTGATCAAGGAAATGCTGTCACTATGGGGAGTGCGAAAGTCCAGGACTACCCCCTATCACCCCCAAGGGGATCCGGAGCCTGAAAGGTTTAATCAAACATTACTAGACATGCTGAGCACACTTCATCCCCAGGACAAGTCCAAGTGAAGCCAACAGATAAGCACCTTGGTACATGCGTATAACTGCACTAGAAGTGATGCCACTGGGTTCTCTCCCTACTGCCTAATGTTTGGCAGAGAAGCCCAGTTGCCAATAGACGTTTGCTTCAGTGTGTCCCTTGAGGGAGTCAGAGATGAAAATCACCTTCAGTATGTTCAAATGTTAAAGGCCCAGTTAAACCATGCCTATCAACTAGCACATACAATGGCAGCAAAGAGGAACTTAGCAAATAAAGAAAGGCACAAAAACCATATCAAGGGCCAAGAACTGCAACCTGGAGATAGAGCCTCGTTACAAAATTTGAGACTGCATGGAACACACAAAATTACTGATCAGTGGCATCACGCCCCCTACATTTTTGTCAGCAAGCTGGAGGATCTGCCAGTCTATAAAGTGCATCCAGAAAATGACCCACGAGCTGTCAAGACAATGCACAGAAATCACTGGCTGACCATTAGTCAGATCATCATTGATTCTGCACCCCAAGACACTGCCTCTTCTGGGCCTGTAACCAGAGCTGCAGCTAAAAAGAAACAGCTAACCCCCTCTCCAGTTGTCAAAGATTCAAGGCCTTCCCCCAGTCAGGCCCTAAATGACATTGATTGCCAATCGGAATCTGATGACAATGAGTGTGAAGCTCCCTATTATCCATCTTATGAACTGAGTCAATTGTTTCAAGGTAACCCCATGTGCAACTTTGGAGATGAAGCTGGACCTTCAGGACTGTCTAACCCTCCAGCCTTCTCCATGGCCCCTTGCCCCCTGAAAGTGAGGTGCAAAGTGTGACTTCTGATGTAGCTGGCTCGTTGTGTCTGGCACAGCTAGCTGAACTCCAAGAAGGAGAACCAGAGACAGAAAGCACCACTGGTGACATATCAGTAAGTACAGAACTGTTTGCAAACAATGAATCTGACAATGCTATGGAAAATTATGTTGCTGAAGTTAATGATTCTGATGTGTTGTGAGATTTATATTCCATGGAATTTCTTCTAGATGATGAACCTGGAATTTCTTCAGAACCAAGTAATGTAAGTAATATTGTTGAAACAGAACAAGAAGCTGGCAGTGCTTCTAGTACAGAACAGACAACCAGGGCAGAGGTGCCCCTTTCTTCAGAAGCAGACTTATTGACATGCAATGAGCTGTCACTGAGAGACCCAAATGCAAATATTGAAAGACCTGAGCCTATGTCTGCCCCTCCCAGAAAGTCTGGGACAGCCTCAAAACCAGTGATATGCCTCAATTACGACTCCCCAGGAAGGCCTGTAGACCTTCCATTACATGTAGTTCACAAAGTGGTGGATATTTCTGAAAGCTCTTTTCCAAAGCTGAGTTATTCTGCCACCTCCAAGCTACTAGTGAAGCCCTCAGGCCAGTGTACTAATGCCCTTGCCCAATGCAGTCGTATTTCAACTGATAGGGGTAGGCCCCAAGTTATGCGTGTTAGTGTACAGGTGGTAACCCAGACCAGAACTGTAAGGGTAATGTATCTGAATACTTGAACATGTTAAAATGTTTTGTGAAATGTTATGAAAAATGTGTCCTTATGAACGGTCATTGCTAAAGTGGTAGATATAACTGTACTGTTACTATGATATATTTGTCTTATTGATGCATCAGCTTTTATGTTTATAGTATACTAATGGAACATGCATGTATCTTTGTATAATGTCTTTATATATAGACTCTTATAGTAAGTGTAGACTAAATGCAGACACCAAGTTTTTCCAGGCAGGGAAGAGTATAACCCTCTACAAATTGGGGTTTACTATAATGTCTTACTGGGCTCCTAAATTCCCACTGTCTGGCTGGTGTCCTGTCCTCAGTAGTTCTATTTGTTTGTGTGAGTGCCCTAGTGAGCCTCCGCACTGGTCTCTTTAAGAAAACGGCTAATCTGTGAAATTAGTCTGGGTTGGGTCCGAGTAATTAAGGCTTGTGACCAGTCAGACAGCCTGCCCTGTTATATTGCTCCATTCTGCAGTCGCTACTTGCGCAAAGGGAGCCCTCTTAAGACCTGTAATAGTTTATTGCTAAATTGCTGTTATAGTAAAGATAGAGAAGTTTGTCTAACATGGTTTGTTTGCAGCGTGAACATCTGGATGGGAGCTACCATGTTAGGTTCTGGACTTCCAGTATTTGGACCAATCGAACCACTGGGGACCTAAAATGGAGACTGTCCCCATGAGGCTTGTGGAAAAGAATGCTGTAGATTTTGTAGTTTTAACTGTTGGTGCCTAAACTGGCCTGGAGGGGAAGCCCCTACTGTGACTGACAGTTCATTCAGTGAACCGAACCTTTGGATTACAAAGGAAATGCTGTATCTGCTTGAATGAAAGCCTGGGTGCTTATTTATTTCATACCGGTTCTGGCCCGGGCACTTATTCGAGCAGGAGCATAATCAAACACAGGTGCTTATTAATTTTGTGAAATATTTATGGCTGGGGATGATATCAGATAGCTGTAAGACTGCTAAATAAATCTGGCAATAAATAAAACCAAAAATCCAGGACTTGCATTTGCACATAAAATCCATTTTATTTTAATCACAGTGCTTAGTGGGGGGAGGGGGGGCAGGCTCTGTTACCACCATTTAATGAAAAAAAAAATCTCATTCCTCATCACTGTCATCAACAGCTACTTCATTTTCAGCTGTCGCTTCAGCATCCTCTGCTTCTTCTTCTGATTCTGGCTCTTCTGTAGTATTTTTGGCATCAAAGTTACCACCCTTAGAGAGTGCACGAAGCTTGGTTAGGACATCCTCCATTTGCTCATATAGGGTCACATCTGGATTGAGCACATTAATGTTCTCATCCTGTGAGTTGTCAAGGGAATTCAAAACACTGCATACAATGAATGATTTTATAATAAGCTTAGTCGGGATAGTATCCCAGGCTTATTTAACCCACTTTGTGAGCTGGACTCTGTTAGGAGGCTTAAGGTTCCCTCCTCGGGTGTACTGCTTGTCCCCTTCCAACATCCACTCTTCATAAAGCTCCCTGTAGTGGGCTTTAAAGGGGAGATTCCAGTAGACATCAGCTGCCTGCACAAGGCCAGTGCTGCCACCAGGGATGACAGCCGTATCAGTTTTTAATTTTTTTAAGACACGGTTGGTTGATTCTTGGAGATGGCATCAATAGGCATCCCAGACCAGTAGTCTATGGGAGAAAGCTAGAGATCTCCACACTTGACTGAGCCATATGCGAGTTAGGTCTTCATTCATCCAGCCATTCTCACTGTAAACACACACAGCGCCTGTGACAGTTTCAAGTTCTTTATCATGGCGTTTACCCTTAAAAACAATAAAGGGAGGTAGGTTTGTGCTGTTAGCTTTTGCTGCCAGTACCACTGTAACTCTTGACTTTTCGTGGCCGCTAGTTTTAAGGGGGACTGATTTGTTACCGATGAAATCCACAGTATAGTCTGCAGCCACGTCCAGCCATATGGGTGTTTTATCCATTCCTCCATCTGAGCTAAGGAGAAGCCCTTTTTGATGCATAATCTTCTAACAAATAGCAGGAAGGAGGTTAGCTTAGGGGCTACTGTGTCCAGTGTTTTTTGCCCAACAGTGGTTTCGTGTTTTAATGTAATTCCATGCCTGTGGAAAAAGTTACGTATCCACCCATCACTGGCCACAAATTGATTGACTGTGCCAGTACTGCCTTTAGAAAAGATTTTAACTGCTTTTCTAGTCACCCTTAAGCACTGGGCTCTCATGGACTTGATCCAGGAATACAGCTCCACTTCGAGCATTTCAGAAACTGGCCACTGACCACCACCTTCCAATTTCCTTCGACCTTGTGAAGCCATTGCCTGAAGTTGGTCTGCTTGCTTACACCACTCCCTGATGCATTTGGAATCCATGCCAAAGTTGCAAGCGGCACTCTCCTTACTGTTGTCACTTCGTACAAAATCAATGGCCTGCAGTTTGAAATCAATATTGTAGCTGTGGAGCTGTTGTTTCTTAGTGTTCGGCTCTAAATCCTGCTCTGGTGAGTGCTCTATCTTGCTTTTCAGGTTCATTCATAGCTGCGGTGTGTTTAGCAGCAGGGGTAGAGGCTAGAATAGTAGCATTTGATTTATGAATTGGGTGCCTGCGAAACTGCCTAACACCTAATTACATGGGGAATTAATTTATCTGCTGATTTTAAATGGGTTGCTTTGTGCTGCATGGCTAGTGGAAACAGGTGTTAATTGCACCAAGCTTTACATAATGCCACTTTGCCCTACCCCGGCCCTCATTCGCACCTTGCTATCCACAATGACAGTGCTAATGGATAGCTGCTTTCCCATACCCCGGCCCTTGGTTGAACCAGACACTTAATTAAACACAGGCGCTTATTTATTTGGACATTGTAATTGTCCATGCACTTATTCAAGCAGACTCTTATTCAAGCAGTGGTGGTAATTCAAGCATATACGGTAGTCAGAACTGCCTGAAGCAGTGGATCAGTTAGAGCTGGAGGTTAAAGAGTGAACTTCTAAAGCTTTCAAGCAGCTGATCCCAGAAGGAGTGTAGGGGAATCAGCAGGAAGGCTCTGTTGGCCTGCCTGCCGTGTTCTCTTTCAAGTGAACTGCCTTTAGCAGAAGTCGGATCTGGTTCCAATTTTCCATGTGTGGAATCTGCAGCAGAAGAAAGAAGAAGTTTTTTGTTGTGACTTTGGATTTGGACTTAAGACTTGCTCCAGAAACGATCGGCCTGCCTGATGACAGAATCTGCCTCAGATTGAAAGGTTTGCACAGTGAAGATGTAATTTGCAACTGGACTGTATCCGAACTGTGGCATAGAGAAGTAATTGATTTAAATGTGCTGATTGTTGTTTAGTGGGCTGTGATTTGGTTGCCCACAGTAGAATCTTTTACACCAGCTGGAGGCTTCACCAGCAGACAATCACAAACTCCTGCAGAACTGTTCATCCTGTCTGTGCCTTGCAACCTTGACCTAGGCTGCTACTCCTGCTTCAGAGACTATCTCGGCGAAAGACTAGCTTGGGGATGTGGCTCCCCTGCCCAACACCATCAAGCAGGTAGTGACCACCTGGAGGTGAGTCATGTCGACCCTGCTTCACCTGGCCTTCCAGATCAACACCACAAGGTCTTCATCTCACTTGTCATGCATCCAGGTTCTGGTAGCGTGAGTACAAACCAGGGTAGCACCCTGCAACCACCACAGAAATCACTGTGTTACCATCTAATTGTTTTGTTCTGGGTTATTGCAATGGACTGAACCATCTGGCTGAGAACACAAATAATTGGGTTGTGTGCATATTAACTGTTTTCTTTCCTAAGGGCCCCAACAAGAGCTGCAATGCTGGCCATGCCGGGCAACACTTTAGGCTAGCCTGCATGATATATTGGGTACCCATGGTTGTGGAACTGTTTGAAAGGGATTTACAGTACATGTTTAACCAACCTGAATTTAATCAGAATGCTAATCATTCTGCTAGATTCACACCTCTCCCTTGTTCACTTCCCTTAAATAAACCTGATTATCTTTTTTCACTTTTAACTTGGCTAGTGTGCATATTATTAGTTGGGTTACAGTGGTAATATTGCATTGTTGCATTGCTGATATTATTTTCCAGGGGGTTTCCAGGGCAGTGGCAGCTGATCCAGCACTGGTGGTAAGTGAAAGGGGTGTGAGCATATTATTACTGCTAGTTATTGAATGTGAATGTACACTCGTGTTACTGTTTAGGCCACTAGAAGAGTTGGTGGGTGATTATAGGGTCCCAGAGGACTATACCTGAGCAGTTAAGCTACCCCAGTTCCATTCCTCCAGGTGGAGGCACCTGTTTACAGAATTCAGGCCCCTCAACCTGTGTATTGCCATATAGGCAGGAATAGTAGCCCTTAGAATAGCATTGCCTAGGATTTCATCTAAATCAAAATAAACTTTTTTTTTTATGTAAAAAAAAATCTCAGCCAATTCTGTTTAGCTCTGGAAGAAGATGAAGAAGATGAACTTTACTGGGGACTCAAACTATTAGCACATACAAGAATGTGTCACTAAGCCTATCCCATCTTACACATATTTATGAGTCTGTCTAGACACCCATCTCAAGTGGGACAGTCACATGATTAGCATTATTTAAAAAGTTGGATCCAGAGTGGTTTTCTTTATAGGCACTGTGCAGCATTATTGATAGAAATAAAGGTAAAAATTGTTGAGTCCATGATAATGTAAATTTTGAGCATGGGAACCTGACCAATAGCTAAGCTAGGGCTGGTCTGTTGAGTAAACCTAATGTTTTGCTCAACAGATTAACCCATGCCCCCTTGAATGCAGCAAGAGAACCAACCACTATGGTCTATTTGAACAGTTAAATTAGCCGTCATGAGGCCACAGAAATGTGTTATATTTGACCCCAATTATGTTAAAATGTGTTAACAAGGAAGCTCCTCTTCATATCAGACTCCCCTACTCCAAAATATACAGTTCTGGGGCACCCAGAGACCAGTCAGTGCATTGGGGGCCCAAGAGTGCTAGTGGCATCATCCTGCTACTTTCAGATGTTTTCCAGTGTCTCCTCCTTGTAATGCTGGATACTTGGGCACTCAATATATGTGCACATGCTGATATTACTGCCATGCATGTTGGAGCGAGCCAGCAGTCCTCTCTCACATACCAACAATCCCCAACTCCACCACCATCTGTGGTCACCTACTGTAGGTGGTGGCATGGTAGTGGGAGCTGTAACCCACCCAACCTGAGGAGGGTAGTAACTTCCTGGATGCTCAGTCCTCCTCCACTGTCCAGCCCTCCAATGACTTGGAGTCATTCCCAACATGGGTCACCAATGTCGCAAGCAGGAACGCTATTGCTGCACCAGTGGGCCAGCTTAAATGATTTAACTTTTAGTAAATCATGTTGTGAGTGTTGTTCTTAATTAGTAAATATGTAATTGTCTGTTTCATTTTCAGATATACTGTTGTCTACATGTACTGATCTAGTCAACTGGCATACTGATGTAATAGAATTTACATGTGCACTTTATTGTACATCTTTAAGGGGTACCATTAGAAATGAGCCTTGGATCAATGGTTTTTCTCTCTCCCATCAATAAACTTAATGTCAATGCTTCTCATGAAATTAGCTGAAGTAGAAACAATTCAAAAAAGTTTAAAAATTAATTAAGAAAAAAATTACAAAGTTTTAGCTTTATATGAAAGCAGTAATACTGATTTGTGTTACATTCTCACAAAAATGTGTTCCAGAGCACACTTTCCACCTTCCAAATGGGATGGTCAATCAAGATTGCGAAGTTTACCACTTCCCAAATGGGTTAGTCTTTTTCGGTATGTTTGTCGCTTCCCAAAGGGCTGGTTAATATATTTTCTATGTTTAAAATCAATTGTTCACAAAGTACTCAAATAGCCAGTGTTTGGTTTCCAGAGGTTACAACACAGTCCATTGTTTAATGGTTCCTCCCCTTCATATGCTCCCAATTACAGCTGTTCTATAGTAGATCCGCAGTCACTCCGACAGTGGATGGCTATGGTGGTGAGTGCAGGGGATGTGCTGGTTGCCACCAAGGGGGGTTGCAAGATGGGGTATTTGGTAGCCACTGGGAGGGGTTGAAGCACCTGAGTGGGTGGCATGAGGAGGGGGCTTCTGACATATGATCAGAGGGCCACTATATGCCAGGGCAAATTAATACATATTGATGAACAAAGTCTGGGGGATCACTGGAGACCAGGAAAATAAAACATACATGATAGGTGGGTGATCAGGGGTTGGGGGGGGTGCTCCAGATGCCAGGGACAGTATACTGGCAGACTGGGCAGGTGATGAGGGGGGCAGCATAAACCACGTTTGTTCCAGGTCTGTAAGGTATTAATGGTATGCAAATGACCCCATTGCACCCGTGGTCATTTGCATAGGGATGCCCAAATATGGCAGACTGCTCCACACTAGCAATTGCGATTTGCTTGCCCTGTTTGTCTGTTCCTACAATCCACATATTCCCCTATTAGCTGACAGAGGTTTGTGGTTTGTGTGAGCAATCAGTATAGTGCATGGCTCAGACAGGATAGTACATGTGAACATGCTAATAGTGCACACTATGTATTTCAGGCATCTTCCAATATACCAGTAGATTGCTGCAGGCACTAATGTGTGCCTGGAGTAATCTTTTTGGGCAAGCAAACAGTAATCTATGAATATACGGCTATTTTTGCTTTCATAGGTTGATACATGAATATACACGTAGATAATAGTCTTTAACCACATTGTAATGTATATTGATGTGTTAACATATGAAAAAGAGTACTGTACTGGAAGAACGTATTCATGTTACTATATCTCCAAGCTTTAAAGAAACAAAAGGAAAAATTCCTAGCCCTATCAATTCCAAAGTTAACCCTATGTAAATATACAGTAATTTCTTTGAAATGGCCAATTTGGGAACTGTTAGGGCTAGGAACCTATTCTTTTTCTTATTGTCTTCCAAAGAAAACATAAAATTAGGGGTTACTTGAAGGATGAGTGAAAGTTCTGTTATGCACTTAAAGATACAAGATGATGTTATAGAACATTAAAAATGCTACAGATCAAGAAATAGGATAAAGTGGAACCAAACTTCAGTAAAAGCTTACAATTTAAACTCGTAAAAATTGCATGTTTTTTATTCGCCAACATATGAAAGAGGTAATATCACACTATATTGATAGAAAAAAAATTTATGCTGATAGCTATGGGAGAAAACACTCCCCAGTTATTATGTTTTATTGTGTTTTCCCTGTACCCATTTTACTAGGAGACATCCAGGGTGTAAATAACAGGTATAATGGTGAGCACATGTAAAACAGATCAGATATGTAAAACTAGGCAGCGTGCAAAACAACAAGCATGCAGAAGTCCAGTATCGAAGGTCCACTGTGCTACTGACAGCTGAAGAGGAGGGAGACTAGACCAAAGCTTGGTTAGTCTATGAGAGCATTCAGCCTGACTGGCAGGCAGTGTTTTTTGCATGGGGGGGAGAAGGGGTGGATGTCAGTTTCTGGGGGGTAGGGAGAGGGGCAGGGACACGAAAGGAGCACACTGAGGTAGCAGGGGAGGGAAGATACAATGAGAGGTGGTTACCCTTGATTGAGGGGAGACAGAGGGAGCTATACAAGGAAGAATGATGTACATAGGAAATACAGTCAACAGAAAAGCAACAAGAGGAGCAGAAATGGGGGGGTTCAGTTTGGCCAGCGGAGGATGTGGGTGCAATGCTATACACCACAACCCCACAGTCAATCAACATGAGGATACATTTCACTAAAATCCTCCCAATAGTCAAGATGGGGGATATGGGCTTTGTTCTTGTAAACTGCTCCAAGCTTTGGGAGGAGTTACTGATGGATGGCATCAATGGCACAGGAGAAGTCAAGATGATGACCCAGCCAAACACCAAGATATTTAAAGGAGGAAACTTCCTTTGGCAAGGAACATTATATGAAATTGTCGATATATAAGATTTGTGGTTAAAAGACTTTGGTGTTTGTTCCATTTAAGAGCTAATCATATGAGGCACCTAGAGCCTGCGGGGATGAGTGCCATACAAATTAAATCTACTACTATTACTACTACTACTGGTTGACCAGTTAAGGTACCGGATGACTAACAGAGGAAATGTTGGTCAAACTGCTCTGACATTTCTCAGCATCACTTTTGCTTTCAAAGAGTGTTATTCTGTACCTTACCTGGAAAACAAATATCTTTGCTTTACTACGGAATGCATCACCTCTTGGTTTTTCTGCTTAGATTATCTGGGTGCAGCTAAGCAAGTCATCAGTGCCCGCCAAATACAATTTATTATTGAACCACATCAGTGCAACTGCAACTGAGGAAGGCTAGTGCCTCAACTCATTTTAACATAATATAGTTAGTCCACTGTGATTTTGTAGCTCTGACAGAAAATACACATCTGTTTTCTTACAAAAGTGTTTGGTGGCATGCGCTGATTATAGTTTGTCAAAACTCTTATACTATTTGGCCATAATGAGAGTCTCCCATCACCCCTGGTATTTTTAAGCTTGCAGAATGCATATTGGGTCTTTTTGAAAATTGGGACCTCTAACATCAACATATTGGGGGGCAGAAACTTGAATGTGCTTAAAACGGTGAGCTCCTCCCTCCTATACATGCCAGTAAATAAATAGATGTAATACAAAATTCAAGTTTCACCTTACATATCCAGATATCCCTTTTTAATTAAATGTTTTATTTTATTCACTTCTGCCAAAACATTCACATTCACCCACTGAGTTCTATTTTAATAAGAACTGTTTGCAACACTTCCAGTATGTGGGTGGTCTATTAATCCCCCATATTCAAAGCATTGTAAGGGATCTATAAGAGTCCTATAAGAATTTAAAGCCAACTGTTTCTTAGTACTATACATGTCACTGGATTGACCGACATGGACTAGTGCAGCAAAAATTGTAATTGTAATTTTTCAATCTAGACCATACGTGAGGATACCACTATTTATATTTCTTAATGGTAGGCTATCAAAGTGCATAGAATAATTTAAGAGAGACAATCTCATAAATGCAGACTTTTAACTTTAACGTAGTGCCAGTGTGTGTTCTAGAAAGAAAGAAAAAAATGAAACTCACTCTCCAGTACCATGGTGCAAGTAGAACACTTTGCACTACCATGCAAGTAACATGGGTTCACTGTATATGCAAGACCCCAGCTTTGGCTAGATGTAATCTGCAGAGTTCTGTGGAGGCAACACTCTCAGGCTCCAGTGACAAAGTGGGAGCCCATGCACAATTTGATTTTCTCCCTATAGTGAGCCGAAAATGACCTTGGGCATGACATCAGGCCCCCAGATCAAGTGCTATGTCAGAAAGGCAGACAGCGTGTAGGAGGAGGGTGATGGGAAACATCCTCCTGATCGGCAGATGGCATGTTTATTCCATCTATGTCCATGCCTCAGTGTTTCCTCTGCCAGCTCCCTCCTGATTCAGTCCATGAAGGAGAGTACATTTCTGCATCCCCCAAGTGCCAGGGGCCCATGTTGGAATCCACTGGGTGATTAGAACTACAGCCAGAACTGGAACAACTTGTGAGACCAATGAGAGGGACATGGACTAGCTGAAGAGTTGTGAGACAGATGTATTTTACTGTAGGTGAAGGACTGAAAAACAGAATAAAAAAAAGGCAAAAAAATCTTACTCCCAAAACCTGAAAGAGACAAAGAATTCCATTAAACCTATTTAAGCCCCATGGAGTTACTGGTTACATCACTGGTCTTTGACTCAAGTTGGCAAGGTACAGCTGTGAGGAATATTGCATTAGTGTAACAGCCCCACTGCTACTTCTGGGTGTTGATGTGCACACTCAATATGATTTATTTCAAAGGGAAAGTGGATAAGCTGGGAAGGATAAAAAGAAGAAGAAAAAAATAAATAATCGGCATGTTGGCGCCATTTCAGCTGGTGTTTGGCATGTAGGAGCATTGAAAAATCAGAAAACACAAGCAAAGATTGTTCTTAGAGGTTACATCAGTGACAAGCTTTTCAAATTTGTTCTAATCAGTCATTAATAAATCTGAAGTCTAAGAAATTTAAGAAAGCAACAGACACTCAAGAGTTCATAGCTAATGCCCACTTACCAGTGCAGATGAGATATTATGTAGCTGATTTAGGAGTTTCTGCACCAGGGAACCATTCGGGAAACAAAATGATACATCTCAGCAAGGCAAATCTTAGCTTGCAGGACACCAAAAATGAGCATTCTGTTTGGTCTACAGTTGTAGCAACTGATATGATCATGTTTTCTCAGACATTTTGGTACATATCTAAAGGCAACCTCTCCAGTGGTCCTACAGTGATACTGCAGGCAGGCGGAAAATCTCACTAGAAATATCACAGAAATTTCAGGAACTCGGACCATGCTGACTGCTTCAAATGTACAGTATGTCCAAATCAAGTTTTTCCTTAATCTGGATTCCTAGGCAGAATCAGGACAGGGCCAGACAGGGCACTTGCACCCAGTAAAAATCTGTGGTGTCTTCGCTGAGCCCCAGCAGTGATACACAGCTGGTAACATTTTCTGGATTTAAATTCCCCTGCATGCCCAGACACAAGTCCTCTGTACTCTGGTCATCCTTAATTCCTGGAGCCACCAATGACCTGAAATAATCTCTTGCATGCTTTTTCTTTCAATTGTAAAGTACTGCATCATCTACAATGGATGAGAGAGACCCATGTGCAAACTCCAGATAAGAGAAAAAGAGCCTGACAAGGTACCAGAGCTCACATAACCTTAGTTTGTGCTAGGTGTTTTCCCTTTCAGTGTGCTCCTTCTGTTATATTACATTAAGGAACCAGTGGAGAAGTCTCTATACTATACATGCTTAGAGCCAGTGGAAACATTTTCTAGCCCAGATATAAAACTACATGTTCTGATTAGCACTGCAACATTAGTGACGACCTTTCAGTGATTTGTCACCAGTGGTGAAGCTTGTGGAGTGAGTAGTGGGTTGTAGCTGGGAATTGGAACATATAGGAAGAAAGGAACTGCTAAATGAAAAAGGACCAACGTATTCATCATTTGCCATCCAGGCAGCTACACCATTCAAGAATATGTAAAAACTGGAATCCTGTACTTAAAATCCTTCATATCAGATATGCAACACAATTTATATCAACTAAACTCAGAGAAGGTTTCAGGTACTCATATGTCACCTTTAAAAAGGACATCTATTTTAACCCGTAGTAAGAACTATATACTTTGCATCACACAGTTCTAGCTTTTTCTTCCTGCCAATTTCATTTTTGACAGGCTACAATTAAATGCAGCATGAGAGTGGCAGAGGAGCATATAATCAGGCATCTTTCAGGTGTCTTTGTTCAGAATAACCTTTTAAGTAACCATTTGAGCTAAAATTCACTCCCTTTATCTTCCTTCCAAGGCAGCACACTCAAAGTGGTGGAACAATGCCCAGATAATTATGGACACCACACATGCTGACAATCATATAGAGAACTCACACTCATGTACAAGCACACTTGCCAACCAGATTAGGAGCAACTTTGCAACACTGCTTAGAGAAATACAATCATCCTTCCCCCCCAAAATAAAAATGAACAGATTTGGTACTTTCAAGCTAAGGGGGTGGAATGTTGACATTGTTTCCAACAAAGAGACTAATTATGTACTTCAGATGTATAAAAATAATCATTTTAATGGAATGGAGCACAATACTGGTGCCATCTCGATAAAATGAAGATCCCTGATTAATTCAAAGTGTTCAGTCCTGGTCTGTAAATACTATAATGCTTTAACCATATGATTTTTAAATACTAAAAGAAATGGAAGACAGTTTTCATATCTGCAACACACAATTATGTGACAGTAAAGTAGATAAAACAGGTGGCATGAAAACCACATTTTGTGTTTCATTTGCTATCAGTCCCATTTACTTCAATAGAGTCAACACTGACTTGTGGGAGGGGAGGTGAGAATGTTCCTTTAACTTACTTTTCCTAGCCTCATTAATAGTCTGCAGCTGCAGAAAAAGACAATGTTTTACCTTGTGGTGCTCTTAATTTCTGTTTGGGATGCAGCAACTGACTATATATAAGACAGAAGAGGGCCTCGGTACAGGATTGCTTAGATGACATATGCTGGAAACTGCACTGTTTCTGCAGTGAGGCCACAGTGGCTATATTTTATTTATTTACCATTTTTGACCAGGAAAGGCACACTAAGCTGTGACAGCTTGTTTCCAGGTACATCTTGGGGGATGGGTTACATGGATGTGTTTTACTGATGGAGGAATTTCAGTCCCAACACTGGGGAAACTCCTCTATTCTTCCTGTGGGGGGAATATCACACTTCTTGACAGCTCAAGAGTAGAGGAGACGGATGTGGCTGCCTGGGTGGATAAGACTGCTTCCCTCCTGGAGTATTGAGGAATCTCCAATTGTTCCTGAAAATTCTGTTTTTCGAGGAAACGGTCAGCCCTTACATGATGGCAAGACCACACAGGCAAGTACTCACTACAGTTTTCCAACTCCCGCATCTGTTGTGCCTGGGACACATCCTGTATGTGAACTCTCTTTTATTGTTCTGTTTGAAGAAGTAAAAGATAGCCAAGCCATTGTATGAGGAAAAAACAGCACCCCTTAGTGATGATCCCTGAGGACGAAGTGTGTTTTGAAGTTATAAAACGGCAGCTCAAGATGCCTGAAGACACCACTCTGTCAGGGATGAAGGTGTGACAGGAAGCTCTACTAACTCTAAGACAGATACTGTCAGACTCATCTGGCAGGAACCCTGACAATGCTCAGCTGTTTTCTGGTCCAGGAAGAACAGCGACAGAGAATGTCCAGGCCACCTCATACTACAGCTCAGCCTGCTTCAACTCAAATTCAGAAAAGTGCTCCATGTCAAATTCAAATCTGTAAAGAGACACAGGTGTTACTCCCAAATGGTTGTTAGACCATGCCCAACTGGCAGCTGGTTTGGAATTAATAAGACTGGGTAGCACCTGGGTGTCAGGCTCCTTACCAATACGAATCCCGAGAGCTGGAGGCTTGCTGGCCAAAGCACCTGAGTAGACAAGTACTGATAATACTGTGTCCCTGTTTCACAGTCTCTTGTGGCCTCAACAGCTACTGCTACTGCTACTGCTGAAGTTACAGTTGCTTTAACCCTGGATCTGCTTTCTGAGCTACAGCTTACTCAGAACCTGGTGCTCCCAAATCTGGGAAGGTCCTGTCTGCCTCTGAAATTGTACCAGATACTCCCCCATGCCAGCTGTTTCTGTAGTCCCTGCAAGTGAAGCACTTTTGCTCGAGACTTCTGTGTCAAATCTTCCTGACAGTACACCTGCTGCTGTTATGATTCCTCCACCAGCACGGAGCAACTACCTTTGACAGCAGACCCCCACCCTAAGAGCCACATCCCTCCACTGGTAAGGATGGATCTCTTGCCTGGCCTAACGACTCCATCTCTAACACAGCAAAAACAGCCTGACAACCCTAGGCCTTATGCCTCTGTTTTCCACGTGCCCACCTTACCAGCAAATAGGTCTAATGCAGTTTGCATGAAATATTGATGGGGCTGGAGGACACTCCTGATAGGCTGTGTGGCCTGTGATTTGCTTAAGGGGTCTATACACTTTACTGCCAGTGATATCTATGGCCTCATTCATGTGAGTGGTGAATTAACATTTAATGTCAGTTTTAGAGTATCACTAGACCTTTTTTGGCAACAATATCACAGGCTGAAAAATAACCCCCTCCGGATGCCATTCTGGCCATACCCCTCACCAAGCCTGCTCACAAAACTGTGACCTTTGTCTTCTGTAACAAGGGGGTATTGATTACTGACATTATGTTTTGGTTATGCCAAGGTATACTGTTTTGGAGGACCCAGAGGTGATTATTGATCCTGAAGGTATACAGTATGTACTGGTTAGAAGGCCTGGGTGAACCAGATGCAAAAAGAAGCTGGACTGTAGCACCTCCCAAACAGTGTTTTCATGGGCTGGGACCAGGGATGTTGCACTATGCAAGCCAACCAAAGGCTTGTTTACAGGCGCTGCTCTCGGTACCATCTTAGCGGAGCTTGCAACCAGGTAAAATGTAGGCTGTGTCATGAGGTGGGCTATGCCAGCCTTCACTACAGTAATGAGATGTGGTGCAATCTCTGTGACTATCTGGGCCACTTATATAGTAGCTGTCCTTGTGTGGCTCATAATCAGCTGGGTCACACCATCAATTAGAGCAGAATGTGTGACTGGCCCAGAGGAATCATGTTGCAAGCAGAGCAGTTACCTGACAACCTGTTGCCAGACGTAATCCACTCAGACCTGGTAATTCCTCTACCTCCTGGCAAATGCCCACCCCATGTCAGTAACTGCTCCAGCACCTGTGGACCATATCCTACTCCCCACTCAATGAGGTCCAAGCTGCTCAACCCCATGACAATGCTTCTGACCCCCCTGCAGGTGGCACAGGCTAATGAAGAATCCCTAGCCTCAGAAGCAAATCTGAAGGTAATTGAGATAGAGTATGCCCCACTTTCAATCCCAGACATGAAGGTTAACAGGCGAAGAAGAGCATGGAATCAACCAAGCACAAGGTCTTGGAGACTAATTTGGTTTCCATCTCAAAAAAAGATGATGCTCTGCAATCATTTAAGCAGCGGGGAGAAACAGAGGACAGCTCTGATGTGACCTCCTTATCCTCCTCGCAATCTGACCCTTCTTCCAGTACAGAATATCCAGCTCCTGATACCCCCAGCAAGAAAAAAACACACAGAAGAGCAGGACTGAGGGGAAGTTCAGGGAGGGGAAAAAAATAACATCATGTGGGGCTATGTATTTCTGTTTTTCCATCTGTTGGACCCCAATGTCACATCATAATTTCTCATTTTCAGCTGCAAATGTGAACAGTACTAACAACATTCAGAGCAGAATGACTGCTTTTTTCCTTCTTTCACATGAATTGTAATGTGACTTTTTGCAGGACACCAGACAGCACACTTTGTCTGAGGTGTTCCTCACAAGAAAAGCCTGGTCTAAGTGCACACCCTTTTTAGTTCTTGAGCCCAAACTCTTGTTCAGTGGTGGCCATCTTGTCTCACAACCCTGGTGTTGAAATCATAAAACTTATAGACCTGTGAACGGGTCATCTGCTATTATTTCACAACAAGATCTTTGTCATGTTTACAGACTCAGAATTGTCTATACCCCAAAGCTGCCAGGACTGAGTTATTTAAAACTGCACAGCCCTTCCTTTTTACAGCAAAACCTGTGATCCTAGGGATAATTTTAGTTTGTAATAAACAAAAAATGTCCAGTGTCAGAGATAAACATGGTGTTATACATATAGACAATAAAAATATTTTGTTCGCCACATAAAATTATACAACAAATTGTTTTACCACCACTTCAGGCAAAGATGCTTTCTTTTCTGACCTTAGTCTTCCTTAAGTCCCTGCTGACCTTTTTCCCTGCTAACTGCCAGCATTTCTGTCTAAGAGATTGCTTCTGCAGTCCATTCCTTAAATAATGAAATGGCTCCTGGGAAGGATGGGCTCACTGGTAAGTTTTATAAACCGGTGGCTCTTGCTTTATCTGAAGAATTTGCTATGGTATTTAATTGTATGTTAAATAATGGAACCGTGGTTTGTCGTATGAGGAATGGTTTAATTTTTTTTTTCCACATAAAAATGGGGAGATATGTGCCCTTGCAAACTGCAGGTCAATCTGCTTTCTCAATACAGATTTAAACATTCTTTCAAAACGTCTTACATTCTGGCTCACGCAGGTCATACGGCACCTGGTAACCCAGTCTCAGGCTTGCCTGGTTCCAGGCAGGGCCATTCAAGATCACGTAATATTATTATGTGAAATGGTCAAGAGGGGCAATACTGACAGTTTGGAGGGCTTCCTCTCTTGACCAGCGTATGGTCTTCAATCTGGTCTTACATGATTTCTTTTTCTTTTCCTTGGGAAGTATAGATTCCCACCACATTTTATGTCTTGTTTAAGATGTATGCATCATTCTACCTCAGTTATGGCTGTTGTTAATGGCTGGCTTGGCACTGCTTGAATGGTACCATAAATGGGTGCATCAAGGGTGCCCCTTAAGTTCTATCCTCTGCATACTCTGTCTGGACCTCTTATTGAGGAACACTGAACAGGATCCTCACATATTACCCTTGCAGGCCATTGAGGGTGCTGTTGTCTGTAAAACAATAGCCTACCTGTACATGGATGACATATGTCTCCTAGTGCATGACGAGCCATCTGTTAAGGCATCCTTACAATGGTTTAAGCTTTTTGGTTGATACTCTGGGGGGAACTTGAACCTCACCATGTGTGTGGGTAGGATATTGGGGGGCAGCTCCTCATGACTTTTCTTGCTGGATGGTATACAGCTCCCAGCTGAGCCCCTGCCTACTCTAGGGGTCCTTTTTTCAGTCTGGTAATATGGTCAGATTAAACTGAGAAAATAAACTGAATCTGGGTAAACAAAAAGTGTGTAACTAGAATAGATGACAGATGAATAAAAAGAAAAGTCTACCCAATTCAAGCTTTTCAAGTTCTGATTTTTCTTTACATTAGTCAGGCTTTCCCTACCCCATAGTTCTCTGGAAATTTCTATAACAAGTTTTTGGTTTTAGGTTTTTTTGAGGAAGTAGGTTAAACCCTATTAAAAAGAAAAGTTACTGACTACCCCAAAGCAAGGGGGCCTAGCTGTTATCCACCCCATATTGCTTTTTACAATATGCTTTTCCTATATAATATTAGACCTCTGGTATTACCCTCAGTTAAATTTTTGTCCCCTTGGGTGTATTCCCTTATATGTGGTGTCCTAAAGCCTGAGAAGCTGATAAGCTTAAAACGTTAAGAACCTCCAGGGTGGTCCCAGCTTACATGAAAGATGTCTTTGGCAAAATACGTACTGGGAACATAACGTATGTTCAGTTGGGAACCATTCCCAGTAAAACCTTGTATAGTCTCATTTTGGATATGAAATTTTCTGAGCCCCTGCCTTTTGGGCATGAGGGCCCAGCACTACAACCCTGTCTCTTGCAACAGTTGACTGAAAAATGGATACCACTAAAGATGTGGAACGCAGTTTGAATGAACTGCTATAACAAATTAAATGTTAAGGACAACCAGCAACTCAATCAGCTGGAAGAATGTTTATGCTCCAGGCCAGGGTGTAGTAATCAGTTAGAGACTCTTCAACATTTATTTTTTGACCATTGCTCTATCTGAGGGTTTGGGGAATTAGTTGCCAATCTATGGTCAGAACTTCTGCTCCACACTATAGATTAAGAAGTTCTAGTCCAAGGTCATTGCAGTCGGGGTTGGAGTAAATGGAACTGTAGTTTGTTAGATGTATGGTTTGCTTGTTGTAAATGGTGTTTCTGGTTCAACAGATGACATTTTTCACTGCAATAAACACTGATCTGTCAACATGACTTATTTAGCATGATTGTTTCTGTGCTGCAAAATGTTTACTTATCTGAATAAATGCTATTTTCTGATTTTTTGCTAGACAGGTGGCATGTCATGAATTGGTTTTTGGATTACGCAAACCTGCAACTTGAGCAGTTTCTGTTTTTCTTTTTTTCTGCTTTGATGGTTTTTGGCTTTGGTTTTTCATTTGTAGAACTATGTATTGATTATATTTATGAATACTTTCAATTTGTTTCTTCATGATCAATTTTAATTGAATTGTTTATATATACCTTTTATCAATAAAAATCCACTACTCTTCATCATTTTTTTTTGGTTTTAGCAGTGAAATAACTGTATTTTTAATGATTTTCCCTTTGTTGTCTCTTTCTTCAACTTTGTTCATTCACCATTTGATCTTGCATTTGTGCCAGGACAGTAAGTGATTAAAGACTGGCAGAAGGTATCTCAGTTTAATGTCTCACCTGAAGGACAGCATACCTCAGTTGTGCAACATCCCTCTTGAACTGCACTACAGTGCCAGTTATGAGTATCATCCCAAGTACCTGATGTGGGGCTAGAACCAACCCCCAGTACTACCTTCTGAGCCACTGAAACTGCTAAGTAATATAGCCACCAACATGATTTTGTATGACCACAAACCCCACAGAACTCCATTTACAAATATGGTGAGCAGCAATTTTTATCCTCATAACACATGGGAGTTAAATTTTGAGGGAAACAATTGCAGGAACTTATTTTACTGTGACGTGTATGAAAAGAGGATGGTTATATGTCTAGTCTTCAATCAATCAAAGTCTTTATTTATCCAGATGGTCATCATTGAGCAATGCTCATTTGCAAGATGGACCTGGTTAGAACATATTCACAAAGCTGAACAGACCACACAGTGATATTACATTCATGATGTGAACAGAGCCACACAATAATATTACATTTCAGTAAAAGGTACACCAGATACTACAGGCATAGATAGGATAGTACAATGCATAAGTTCATATAGTCATAGAATAGTACTGACAGGGTACAAGGTACAATAAACATATACATACAGAGCGGAGACTACAGGGATGGGGCAGTGGGGTTGAAAATGAAGAAGTAATGCAGGGAAGGGAAGTACTTGGGTGGTAGAGTGGATCAAGGGGAGTAGTGGGAGAGGATGGGCTATGAGGGTAATGAATAAGGGAACAGGGTGGGGGAAGGAAGGTAGTACTAGGGTGTAGGAAGGGAAAAGTGGAACACTAGGTACATAGGATGGAAACGGAAGCAGCTAAGGGGATTATCTTGACCAGAGGGTGGGGGGGCTCCAACCCAAAGAAGGGGGACTAGGAGAGGGAATGTGATGACATGTCAGTAGAGCAGGAGAGAAGACACCTAAAACTAGGGGGAGGCAAGGTAATGTGACAGCGACTATGAGCAGGTCCTTCTTTCCCAGTCAACAAACACTAAATAAATAAACAAACTATATCAATGGATATGGAATGAATCAATGAAGAGAAGGGCCACCAGTAAATTATGGTGGCTACAATCCGAAGGGACTATGATTTAGAATTTGAGTGCCACCGACTCCTACAGCCAGCAATGGTAGATAACTGCTGTAAGGAAGTTAATGGGATGTGTAGATACAGTAACACGGTTACAGAACCAGGATCTATTTTAGGCACCAGTTAAATGTTTTGTATTTCAATGTTATTTATCTAGATTAGACAGTATTTAGTCTGATAGAGAATGTTGAGCTTGGGCCCTTTGTAAAGATGTAACCAGTGTGCCTACTGTACATGATATATCCATCCAGACTCCTAGCTATCTGAATATGCTGACTTGCTCTATAGTGTTGACGATGTTATTTTTACACGAGGACCAGTTGAATGATTTGTCAACTTCTGGAATCCAAACACCATAGATTAAGTTTTGATTGCATACAGGACCAGGGGATTGTTGATGAACCAGGAGGGAATAGTGTTGAAATCAAATTGGAGTTGTGATTAACCCCAGACATGTCACTGCTCTGTAGTAGAGTATGGTGCCATTTGTATACACAGTATGTAGATGGCACCACCCACTGTGCTTCAGAAGGTCATGAACAAAGATGGGGAACAACAGAGAACCAGTAACTGAGCCTTGAAGACCCTGACATTTAAGACAGCAAGATCTGAACTAATGCCTTGTATGGACACTAGCTTGGTTCAGTTACTCCAGTACTTTTGGAACCATTTTATGGCTGGTTGGCTGGGACCTAGTCTTAAACTTGAGCAAGAACACCACATGATCCACCAAGTTGAAGGCCTTGGAGAGATTCACAAAGATGGCCCCCATGAGAAGACCATCCATGGCTATTTGGACATTGTTGGTGCCTTCAAGCAATGCAGATACAGTATGGTGGAATGCCTCTTCCGGAAGCCAGATTGCACTGGAAAGAGACTATGTAAATTAAGATGCTTAGTCAGGTGTGAGTGAGCACATGCTTTTCCAGAAAAATAAAGAGGGCAGGAAGAATCAAGAATTTCAAGAATACATTGTTGCTTAGAAATGGTACTGTGAAAAATATTTCCAGTAAACACGAGCTGTTGGCAAAGTAAAGACTGCATCAGAAAATGCTTTTTCATTCTTTTAAAGTCCTGATTTGGGTCATTTGACTTATTTTTTGTGTCAGCTGTAGTGTCTCTCATTTGCTTGCTGTATACCCAATGGCTTCAGAGTGTTGACAGGCTGTTATTTTGCACCCTGATGTTTGGTATCCTTGACAAAAGCAAACCTTTTTTCCCCAGCACATGCTTAGGGCAGATTTTCTAAAGATGCCTTGGGGGAAGGGTTATGAAGGTGGATTTTAAACACAAATATTCTCTGAAGCAGCTACCCTCCCCTAGGGCATTCTATACTACAAATTGCTTTAGATTAACATGTGATTCAATCAAATGGTTGTGCAATGCCCAAGAGGAAATGTGTCTCAGTCATGAACTATTACCACAAATACTCCAGAACATGTTATATATTCATGCTGCTAAAGAGGTGCTGCATCTGTTAGTGTCAGTCAGGTAAACGAGGCATGCAGTGTGAGATTGTCTTCTGAGTTATGTGATCAGCTGTTGCTTTTGAGGAAAGCAAAGGTAGTTAGAGCTGCAAAATCTCATTGCTTATAGAAGTGCTGCTTTTCCTGTTTTGTTCAAGAACTATGAATCAAAATCAGAAGAAAAAATATAAGAATGCCCTAATAAGGGAAGTGAGACACATTCCATTACTTTCTCAGTATTACCAGTGGGAACAGCAGAGAATGAAAATTACCCCTTCCCCTGGATTATATTACATTTAAAGCAGCAGCTCATGGTACAGTGAAAATGTGCATATTTTTTATTTCAATTTTGATCACCCCTGATCTCTTTTCTTGTTAGATGCCCTTAAATTCTCTGGTTTCAGTCCATTTTAGAATTTTTCAATCTAAAATAAGTAAATCTTAGGTTTATGCCACCTTTCATCTTTAAGGTAACCCACCCCCCAAATATCTCCATCTCAGTCTACCTCCCAGCCCTGTTACTCCTATTGCCCAGTTGGGTTACCCAAGGACGTGCCTGCCATGATCGCTTGCAAATGGAACTAACCACCAGTGTAACTGAACGCTCCCCAAGCTGGAAGGGAACATAGGACATGGGAGTAGCTAAGCCATCAACCACCACCAGGAAGTTTTCTGCCATCTGGTTCTCCCCACGGTTGCCGGCTATGAGATCAGCACATGTGTGCATGCCTTGACATGTTGGTGCAGAGCTCTGCCCAGCAGTCCTAGCCACACACACCAAGTCCTTGACTGCACTAACACTCAAGCAGTGGCAGTGACTGAATCCCCTTCCCCTGCACACGAACATACAAATGTGCCCGCAGAAACAGACCATCCAGTCTATCTCAGCCTGCTCGAGTGTGCAGCCAACACCCCTAGTTTTCAGCTGCCCCAACCCCCCCTCCAGAGGAGAGCATCCTCTGTGATGCTCAATGCCCCCATTCCAGCCCTTTGATAATCAGAGTGTGGGGAATGTACCTGGGTAACCAGCTCCCCCAGTGACAATGTGCCACTGTGCAACCATGCCATTGGTTCAGCTGGTTACTGCAAAGTATCATTTACATCCCCCCCCACATTCTAGCTCGTGACTGTCATTGCAGTCTTGTTTGCATCCTCTATTATTTACCACCCCTATGTGTTAATTAATTATGGGTACTACACTGTATTTACTTTCACTGCATTGTATTTATAGTATTTGGCTCAAGTAACATTTGCACCACATTCATTTTGATTTGTTGCGGAGATTTATTTTTGCAACAACTGTAATTTTCATTACATTCCCTCTTGCAACCCCTCCCCCCAACCCCCCAGGTTGTTTTGGTTTAGTGTTCCTTTTCCAGACAACAAATTTTAAAGAATGAAATTTTTAACTCTATTTCAACACCCATTGTTTAAAGTTGCAGATCACGGTACAAAATATGAACTATCCTATTCAGCAGTTAGAATAAACAAAACCTAAAGGATACCAATTTATGCAAATATTTATTTCATTCCCATTGCAGACCGTGTGTTATTTGAGTTTTAAAAGATTCTTTTTTTCTTGCCAGACCCACCTTGATATAGCCAAGTTGGTTAGGCAGTACTTCTGTATGCTGACAATCATCAGAAACATTTGCATAACCAACAAAGACATAGCAACAACTTGAACATAGCTTTTACAGCTGTGGAAAGACCTCAGGTAATCAAGATTTTTAAAAAATTACTAGGGGTTGTCATCTCTTTTGTGGAAATACCTCTCACCCTTGTGCCAATGAAGTGTCAAACACTGGCACTTGAAATGTGAAACAATACGGGACACTGGCCCTCATAATGAGGGACACATCATCAAACATGGAGATACACGCTCAGAACACTTTGGAAACCAGCACATTAATTTGTGCAAAGTTTAATTATGATTTAAAAAACTAGAATATTACTTACTTAAAAAGCCTGATTATATAGCATCTACAGTAGTCTATGTGGGCAGCAGCTTTTGAAGGGGGGGGGGGACGGTGAAATGAGGGCCCGCATAATGAGGAACAGTTGAGAGGTATGACTGCAGAGCCACATTAATTACAAAACTAACAGTAGATACATTTAAAAAAAAATTGTGGCATGGACAAAACCTATTGCAGAAGATAATCTACAGTTGTTAGGAATACGCTGCTGCTAATAATGGCATGTTGAAAATGTTCCCATTGAACATGGACTCCTGCTTTAACATTACCCTTCCTATAACTAAGATGAATTAGCAAGTGACAGACAACACTCACTGAAATTATTGGACACTAGGAACATAAGGGCAAACTAAAGGCCACTAAACATCAGCTCTAACATCATGACCATTAACTGAATTGTGATACCATATAAATGGATCTGGAAACAAAGATGAACACGAGGTATAAACATCAGGTGTTGCAAAGGAATGCCTAATGAATTACTATGTATTAAAAAAGGTAACAGAGATACACACATGGCTAAAAACAGAAACATATTATCAGTCCAGTGAATCTACCTTGATGGCCCTTCATTGTTTCAGCATGCACTACTGTGTCATTCCAGCCATAATAAAATAAGCTTCAAAGAAAAAGAGATTCGGCAAGACATTCACAATCTTAACTTGTGCAGATTGGTTGTTCTTGTAAATTTTATAGCACTTTTTTTTTTTTACTTAGTTTATTAAAACAAACAGTAGAGGGGTGTTTCAGCATTATGACCAGGAACTTCTGAACTGCATCTTCTTTTCATTCTAAATATGGCCATCATTTTGTACAGACAAACATTGTTAAAAAATCTATTACAGAACAGGGATGTTATTCATTAAGTCCTATACCTTATCCACATGCAAAGTAGAGGCCATACCTGTCCTACAGTAAAAACCCGATAACTGAAGAATGATGAGACTGACAACAGTTAATAAACTGACTAAAAACATATTAAAACCACTTGTGTGCATTGCCTTATTTTTAACATGACGTAGGAAAAACATAAGCCTATGTATTACAAAGGTTGCTCCACAGTTAGTTAGCACTTCCTCCCTTTCCTCACTGAAATAAAGGGCAGCGGAAAAAATGGTTGTCCAAAACCTCTTTGGACATCACAAGGAATTTAGAACTATTGTAAGTTATAGTGATGTCCCTCCACAGTTTGGACAAGTATTGTTTTGCCACAAAATGTGTTTCAACATTTGCTGTCACAACCAAACATCATATCCAAATATTCCCAGTACCAGACTACACTACTACATTTTATTGTGTTCTCAGGATAATCCCAGCTAGTGAAAATCAATCTGCAATCTATCAGCTTCTCACAACATTCCTTACAATAACCAGATATCAGAGAAGTTCTGCTGTAAAAAAAAAACAAAAAAAAAACTGATTCCTAGTTCCAGACTATATGATTGCTAGTGGTGATAATTCTGGATACAGAACTAAGGCTTCTGTGGACATTTTGAAAAACATAATACTTAGACATATACAACAATATACATCGTCCCCATTTTTGGTTATAGTTCTTATTTCCTGTGCATATCTTTCCATTTTTCTTTACTATGAAGAATATGAAGGACATTTGATGAAATCCGAAATAATTTTGTTTCCAGCTTAAGTTACAGATGTCTCTTTTTGACATTATTATCATTTTCAAGGTAAAAAGAGGCATGTCCTGTTTTTACCTGGGAATATTATAGTGTCATGGTAGCACCACTATAGTTAGGATTAGTTAGGCAGATTAAAGTTATATCACAATTTTTAATCACTTACATCTCAGCCATTTCTTGATGGAATTTCACATAATTGTTGAAGACATGTATTCTGGTGCAGGATCTGTTATTATGCCGATTATGGTGAAATTTAGTTCAGTGTTTTGTTTTTGTAGGAACTGGCAAAAGATTTGAAATATATTCAAACTGGCTCTGATAAGGCTAATTCAAGTGTTCTCTCTGGCATGCATAGAAAAATGAATAGCATGTGAATTAGCCATATCAAGACTATGGAGCAAATGGTGCTGTTTACTCCTCAGAACTGTGTTTGGGAGCACATCCTTGCATCTCTCTCCATTCCCCAATAAGGCACTTGATCAACATTGTCTTTATTTACAATGACCAGAGGTTGAGAGTCCATCCCTACAACAGGTAGTGTTGCTACCACATTTTTCTCCTTCCCCCTTCCTGACCTAATAAAATAAATTACAAACACACCACCCTCTGGCATCCACCACTCACTCTCCCAAAAGGCTATAGCGTGCCTCTTGGTGGGCACATAGCACAGCCCTCCTTCTATGTTAGCCAGCTGCTAATGAATGAAACTGCAGTTTTGCAATTTCATGCATTAGATGGCTGCCAGCCAAGGTGGAGTGAGGGCTGTGCAGGTAGACTGCCTAGGGGCATGACATTTCCTTTTTTGGGGTGAGTGGGGGGATGAGATTCTTGGGTGCCAAAGGGCGGTGGGGCTGTGTATGTTATATATTTAACTGGGTCAGGTGGGGGATAATGGGTTTCATCATTTTCATGGCAGTATGCTTTTGTGGTTGGAGCATTGTCCTGTGAACCGAAAGACTGTAGGTTCAAACCCCAGTTAGAGCTAAAATACTCACTGTGTGACATTGGGCAAGTCACTTAATTACTCAGTGCTCCAGTCTACCAAGCTGCTGAAATGGGTAGAAGCAGAACCCCATTGAAAGATGAGATGTTGAACCTCAGAGGGGTGATCCTGAATAAAAAAAAAAATTAACTGAACATTGGGGTGGAAGGATGTTCACTGAACTTCAGTGGTGGGGTATAGGTGGCTGGGTGCAGGTGCAATAGCTGTCTCTCTCCCTGATAACCTGAAGCAGGAAGCAAGTGTTGGGACCCAACTGAACACTGTCAGCTGGACTCAAGAGACTGGAAGTAACACACAAGAGGGGAATGCCAGAGCAGCCAGGTAAGGAATACATTTACTGTAATTTACTGTAGACATATTTTTGAATTAGGGCAAGTAAGGAGTTTTGTGGGAGGGTGGGTAGCAAGCATAGATAACAATGGCTGTGGTGGTGCTCATGGATGGGGAATGTATATGTGTCTGGTGATGCTGGGGTTTCTGGAGGGGTGGAGGCCCCCTGTGTGGTCAGTGCAGGGGAAGGTCAGTGTAAGAAGAGTCGGAGAGTTCTATGGAATAGTAGTGGGGACAATACAACAAGACATCCAAGTGTACATTGCTATTTGTTTTTGTTTTCCAGGACAGGGTCTAAAGTCTGCAGCAGGAATGTGTGTGGGTTCCAGTGTGAGAGGCCATATACACAAAGCATGCAGAAGGCCTAAGCTACTATGAAGGGCTCCATGCTTTCACAAAGCATGACACAGGAAAAAGGCCAGCCTTGAAATATATTTGTCTGGCATTGTCAATGCAAAGTTCAAAGCAGTGGTTATTATTTCATTTTTGATTACCTTTTAGCTCCTGTTATACATTTCAGTTCAGATAGTGAGTCTGCTGTAGTGCTTCCTTTATATCTGAAATATTTAAAGTAGTGGTCCTTTTAATGTGGTTCATACCAGGTTTTCTTTGGTATTCTCAGCTGCTGTTGCACACATACTGCTGCCTTAACACGTGGGACAGTATCTGCTAGATGCTAGTTCATTTTAGTCTCAAGAAATGGGGTATTAACAATTAGTATTGAAAAACAGCAGAGAATACTGATGAAAATGTGGACCAAGCCACATTAAAGCAGCAGTGCAATGAAATAGGTTTTTCCAAAAAAAAGCTAGTTTTAGCTGCAGTACCATCAATAAAAAAATATTTTCTGTATTTTATACCCCTTGCCAGGTCCACAATACTATTCCTAAGCCAAGTTTGGCAGACCTCAATTTTCATTACAAAAAAAAGTAAACTAAAACATTAATAAAATACTAAAATTTTGATGGCACTAGAAACTTTCAATACCAAAAAACCAGGAGATGCCTGGAATCTCTTATAATGAACAAAAGGTATGGTTAAATGTTTTGCCTAGATTTGCTGCACTGCTGCTTTGAAAGGTATGCTCCCTTTACTATTTCAAATGTAAAAAAGTGCTAATAAACACAAACTGAGGAAAACAGGCATCATACAAGATAGCAGAGAAAGAGCACTCTAACATATAATAAAACAGTATAGGACAACATTTTCACCGCTAACTTGCAATGCTGCTTTAAATATCTTTTTCAAAGAGTAAGGACATCCATTGGAAAAAGAAAATACTACTTTAAAACATCAGTTAGGAATGCAGCACTAAGAGCAAAAACTGGGGAAATGTAGTATTTTGGTAAAAAATCCTTTGAGCCTTATTGAATGTGTGGGTGGCATTCCTCAGGGTTTGAAGAAAAACAAGCATTTGTCAATGGTGAATGTTTGCTTGCTGGTATTGGCATTGGTAGTGCACTGTTACAATAAGGTACAATAGATAAATATGAAACCTGATAGCTGACAAGTCATGGAAAATAATGTGTGACGGTGGGTTATGCCCCCAGAGATGGAGACAGACACACACACACTGACAGAGAGCCAGACAGATGACAGACAGACAGACAGACAGACAGACAGACAGACTGACAGACATAGAACACTAGATACATAAATAAATAGAAGTTAAATCTGGTAATGCCAAATGGCAAAAGGGTACTATAAGGTACAGTATGTGAATTGCAAAAACTCTACAATGTGTATGTTTTCAAATGCATTCAGACTATTACTAATTTTATTGTAAGTTCATGGACGGGAAAAATAATAAAATATTTACCTTGTGGCGGGTCAAAGTAGATGTGAGCTAAATATATTGTATAGCATAATACATCATTCATTATTACTGATTGCATTACAAGGATCAGTTACAATGTGAATTGTAATAAAGGAGATAGATTTCACCCACAAACAAAAATACATTTTGCAACTGAATCAACATTTTCAACATTCTCATCTGACCACTCTTAAAGCAACTGCACTTGTGGACTTTAAAGAACAAAAGAATTTTAACACATTTTGTGACTGAATCAACATTTTTGTCTGACCTTTTCCAAAGGTATTGTACTTGTCTCTGAGGACTTTGAAGATCAAAGGAAACATACAGACAAAAGGATTTCACACATTGCATATGCCTACTGTCTGACCTACTCCCAAGTTATTGTACTTATCTCTGAGGACTTTGAAGAACAAAGGAAACATATAGACAAAAGGATTTTACACATTGCATATGCCCAGGCCACAGTTTATCACCTTTCAGGAACTTTAACATATTATATGATCCTGGATCTCAACAGTACTATAGTACTTCTCTTAAACCCTCTGGCACCAAACCCTCCCAGTCTTTTTTCATTTTCTCTGTACTTAGCCATAGTGCTAGCTATCCACCTTAGCCCACTAAAATCCATACCCCACCACCCTCCCTATTGCTCCTCCCCCCCGACTGCCTAGCCCACACTACTTCTCAGCTCTCTCCTGCCTCGCTAAAAAAATGCTTTGGCTTAGTCCCCACCACCTGTTCCTGCTCACCCTCACCCTCCTTTTCCCTTATGCCAACTCCCCCCCTCCGCCTACCCTACCCCTCCACCTACTCTCACCTTTCTATACTACTACCCGAAACATTGTACCATGGCTTTTACTCTGGAAGTCTTAAACAAACATCACCCAATTAATACCTGGGTGCAAAGAGCCATATTTCTAATTGAAACTGCCACATCATTATAACTCACTAATGATCACCCTCTACTGGGACTCCAGAAGACAATCCAAACATCTTAAAAGTACAAGCAGAAACTCACTCCAACCTATTATGAACTACGAATGGCATCGCTGAAATTCCTGCTCCTCCTACTTTTCAATATCTGGTGGGATACACCCAAACCCTGGCTCCTGTTGCACTGAAAGCCGACAAAAAAACAGGAAAGTTGGTAGTGGTCTCTCCATTATCACTCTAAATATCTGCAGCCTCCTTCCCAAATTGGCATCTCTTCAAACTCTCGCTGGACAAAAAAACCCTGATATACTAGCCATTGTGGAAACCTGGCTATCTCCCAGCACCCCGGATCATGCGGTCTCGCTTGAAGACTACAATCTTTTCAGACTCGACCGGGCAAGCAAGAAAGGTGGGGGCTGTGCTATCTACATAAAGGACAACCTCTCCTGTCAATGCAGCAGCTTCACCCCCACAAATACACAGATGCAACTACTCCCTATCAAACTGCTTCTTGGTGCACAAAACAAAGTTCTCACAGTGGCCGCAGTCTATATCCCTCAAAAGACCACCGTGCCAGTATTAAGTCTGTACTTGATTTTGTTGAGTCTGCAGCCCTCTGAAAATGAGCTCCTCCTCCTCGGGGATTTCAACATAAACTGGCTCGCCTCTGACACTGGCTCTTACAAAGATGACATCCTAGCAGCAAACCTGCTCAGATGGTAACCTCCCCACCCGTAAAATTACAAAACTGGTACAAGCACCCTTATTGACTGGGTTCTCACAAATCACCCTGACCGGATAAAAAACATTAAAGTCCTCCCTGACTCCCTCAGTGACCACTCCCCAGTGTCCTGTACCTGGTCTAATAAATTTCTCAAGCCACCCCCCAAAGTTATAACAAGCAGAGTATTGCCTTATGGGAATCTTATCAAGTTGAAAACCCATCTCCTACAACAGGACTGGACACCAATCCTTGAATCAACTGATATTAATACCGCACTAGAATACTTCATTAAATCTTTCAACTCTGCATGCAACTTATACGCCCCAGTAAAAAAACGTAAAATCAAAGCACTATCAAACCCATGGATTACTGCCAAACTACTTGCCGAGCTCAAGGTTCGGGACCACCTCTGGGCAGTTGCCAGAGACACAGGCTCACCTCATGATACCCTAAAATACAAGCAGGCATGAAATAGATGTACCTCACAAATTAGGCAAATGAAGAGCGCCTATTTCAAAAATGCCCTTGAATCCACCTGGGGTGATGGAAGAGCTTTTTGGGACAACATTCGAAACATAATGGGTAAACAATCAAAATCGTCACCTACCATTATGAAAGTTGATGGATCCACCACTCTTGACCCAAAGTCTATTGCAGATGTGTTAATAAGACATTCACAGACCTTAGTGGGGTCCTCCCCAGATTCTTCTCGGACTTACCTGTGCCTAGCCTAGTATCACAAAACACCTAAATGACAAACCACAATTTTACTTCAAGAAAATCAAAGTGCGAAGCACACAAGTACATAAGAAAGGCCTGCTCAAATCCAGAACAAGTAGTGACACGCTAGATCTAAAAATCCTGTCTCTCACCCTGGATGAAGTAATTCACCCCGCACAAAATTCTTAATCTGTCACTTTGCCAAAGTCAATTTCCCAACAAATGGAAATCTGCCATAATTACGCCAGTGCACAAAGGGGACAAAACCTCAACAGGAAACTATCGACCAATATCAATACTCCCTCCCTCTCCAAAGCACTTGAGCGAATAGTGGCAGACCAACTCTCTGATTACCTGGACAAATGCAATCTACTCTGTAATCAACAGCATGGCTTTAGGAAAGGACATAGTACAACAACAGCCTTACTTGATTTCTCGGAGAAGTCCACTCAGCCCTGGACTAAGGGTGCCAAACAGGTGCAGTCTTTGATCTTACAAAAGCTTTCAACACAGTCCATCATGGCCTACTTACCTCCCTACTTTCTAGCCTAGGCCTGGCAGACGGTCCTTGTGCTTGGGTAAAAAGTTACCTGTCCAATCGGTCACAGGCTGTAAAAATCTCTAATGAACTCTCCGACTTCAAACCAGTTCTCTCGGGTGTACCACAGGGATCAATTCTTGGACCGCTCCTCTTTAGCCTGTTCCTTAACTCCCTCCCAGATATCTGCCAGGAGAAAATAATCTTATATGCTGATGATGCTGTAATTCTGTCTTCCCACAAGGATCCAAACTCCCTACGAAAAAGCCTGCAACTTGCTTTCTCTATTGTTGAAAGGTGGTTCCTGGATAGTAAACTTTGCTAAACCACAATAAAACAAAAGCCATGCTCTTCTCCAATCACCAAAACAAAAATAGGCATATTCCACTCACCATACAAACCTCTGCAGGAATTACACTGGACCAAGTAAATACTTTCAAATACCTTGGCATCACTTTTGACCAAGGGCTCACCTTTGCAACCCACATTGACAACACTGCGAAAACAGTGAACCAACGCCTTGGAATACTATTCCGTAACCTTCAATTTCAATCAAGGCATTGAGAATAGCTATACAGAGTTCCATAATCTCAATCATTGACTATGGCCTTATTATTTATGGCTCAGCTACCTCCACTGCTCTAAGGCGTATCTCAATCACTCTAAATAAGGCCTGCCGGCTCCTCACGGGGGCTCAAAGACTGACTCACATGTGTGATCTGTACTATGAATCAGGCTGGTTGAACCTATCAAATCGTCTTATTTATCTCACCTGCACAATGGCAAAAAAATCTATCTTGGGACTGACTCCATTATGTATTCAAAACCTACTCCAACTGAATCCTGGCTCACGACCCTCCACCAGATCTGAACGCCAACCTTTCCTGGTTCCGAGATGCCAGACTGCACAGGGACAAAGATCTTTCGCATACAGGGCCCCGACATGGTTCAATGCGCTTAGTCCACCTACTCTATCCTCAACCTCGCTTGAAGCTTTCAATCCATGCTCTATGCCCACCTCACCACCACTAGCAACTGTGACTGCGCTAGATAAAGACTACTACTCCTCATGTCCATCCTCACATCTGAGGCCTCTTCCTCCTGACTAATGAACCCTCTGGTACCTCTACTACTTCCTGTCTCCCACCCAAACTCACTCACCCCTTTTTCCTGTCCCTCACTTACTCTCCCGCTCACCACCTTTCCCTCCTCTCTAGCCTCCTTTTGGTGCCTAATGATCACCCTCTCCTGGAAGTTTCCTTAACCTCGAAAATTTCTACTCGCTTGAACTTGTTATAGCTTGTTTTTCTATGAAACTTAAAAACGTTACTTCCTTAAACTGTTAATAGCAAATTTATGATGTAACTTTCCTGTCTGGTTTTGCCTGTAATGTGTATCGTGCTTTGTTAAATGTTCTTTGTGACGTGGAACCTTTGTAAAAGAGCCCTGGCTCAAAGGTATTAATTCCTAGACTAATAAACTAAACTAAACTAAACATTTAAAGGAATGATTTGACCAACTCCTTCTGTGTTGTTCAGGAGCGGTAAAAGAATAGCCAGTCATGTTACAGTCATTACATGACTAGAAAAGCAGCAGTAAGCTTTATAAGTGCAGGATTTAACAAGTGCAGATGATGCAATGTCTGCTATTATGCCATTACTGGTGAGAAATTTGAAGACCCAGTTACAGGAGAAATGTTTAAGATAAAAAAATACGTGGACTACCATATGGCTTTTTGTGCTTACGTGTGGTGGTGTACATGTAAATTGATCTTCGTTGAATGCACCATCCACCCCCTGAAGTGCCGCATCCAGGAACATATTCACGCAATTGTGAATCAAAATCAAAACAATGTCCTGGGTGCACACTTCAGTGAGGCCCATGGGTCATCCACCATAGGCTTCAAATTCAGGCCACTGGAACATGCCCCCACACACACACACACACACACTAGTACATGGTGGGGACAGGTGGAGGAGTTTGCTCCAAAAGGAGTCAAAATGTATTATTATATTGGATTTTCACTTTCTGAAATGGTAGCCAGAATGAATGATACATTAGACTCTGTAATATATTTGCAGTACCACATTTTTACCTTCTCGTTTGCATTGTGGTAGTATATTTTAGCATATGCCAACTGTAATTATAATGTTTAGTTCATATCTACTATGGCCTTCCACGAGGTAAAGATTATTACCATTAGTTTTGTCCCCATCAATGGGCTTACAGTATAATTAGCAGTAATCTGGTTGCATTTTAAAACATACAAATTGTAGAGTTTTTGCTATTCACACACCATAAATAATATCTGCTTTTTTGTGTAATTCCCACATGGTTATTCAGGTTAAGGTCCAGTAATAGTATTCTGAGGCATAATCTAGAATGCTGTGAAACTAATATTTATTAATTACTATTGATCAAAGTGTGCTGTTCAGGTTACATGATAATAAGAAAGTGAGTAGGGACCCCTGAATTGTCCCTCCCGACAAGATGGAAGGCATAATACAATTAAGTAAATATTTAAAAAAACAAGAAAGAACCACACATGGTGGTAGTGTTTTGGGGGTCGCTTAACAAAAACTAGTAAAGTAGCATATTTTAAGCAGTGTTAGACAGTTACTATAAGTATTCTTGCTGGTATGAGCCTGAGATAAGATAAAAACAGATAAGCACTGGTACTGATTTTATGTGGGGTGGTGTCCTAGTAAACTAACACACATTAAGAAGAAATAGACAGTTATTGCAGGTATAAGTCAGAGATAGGATAAATCAGATAAGAAGAATTCACTTTGGTATACATTAACAGGTCAGGACATGCAGATTATATATTACACCTGTATTGAGTCCCGCCTAGTTACTTGTGGCATTCTTTTCTCCTGATATTGATTGGCCCTCTGCTGGTGATGGAAGTGCTTGGGGTCTTTAATGTTATTGAGTGGGGGGGTTGTGGAGGAGGCCAAAAAAATTCCACTGCTGCTGCTATTTGTGTTCTGTGAACAGGAGCAGGTCTCCTGTTGCACCTGCAGCCAGTGTCGTCAGTCTGCATTGTGGGGGGAGGCAGTGAAAAAAATACTCATTCAGGTACTGCCTTCCGACACCTGATCCAAGCATAGCTCTCCAGTCGCATCTGAATTTAGCTGCAGTTGAGCCCCTCTTTTAAGGAGACCAGAACAGTGGGGCAGATACAGTTAGTACCTTTAGTGCTATAGGAGACAATGAGATCCGCCACTGCTGCTGCCATTTGTGATCAGGGAACAGGAGCAGGTCTCCTGTTTCAGCTGCAAAAATTCTAAACCTGCTGCTGTTTGTGTTCTGTGAACAGGCACAGGTCTTCTGTTGCAGCTGCAGTCAGTGTTGTTGGTCCACATTGCAGGGGAGGGCAGTAAAAAAAAATTCAATCAGGTGCCGTCCTCCATATCCCGATTCAAGCACAGTTCTCCAGCAACATCTGAATTTTGCTCCAGTTGAGCCCCTCTTTTAAAGAGGCCAGAACAGTGTGGCAGATTCAAAGTTAGCACCTTTAGTGCTAGGAGACAATGCAATCTGCCGCTGCTGCTATTTGTGACGGAGGAACAGGAGCACGTCTCCTGTTCCAGCTGCAGAAATTCCACCACTGCTGATGTTTGTGTTCTGTAAACAGAAGCAGGTCTCCTGTTCCAGCTGCAGAAATTCCACCACTGCTGATGTTTGTGTTCTGTGAACAGAAGCAGGTCTCCTGTTTCAGCTGCAGCAATTCTGCCGCTGCCGATATTTGTGTTCTGTGAACAGGAGCAGGTTTCTGATGCAGCTGGAGCCGAACGGGGTGGGGAGCAAAGGAACTGCAACAGAATCAGGACAAAACAAATGCCTAAAATGGCACAAGAGATGTAAAAATGCTACAGATAGACGGAGGCAAAATAGTGCAGTGCTGCAGTTGGTGGGTTATGATGAAAATGTCCCTGATTGTAGTGGCACATTTTTTTAAATTACACACAATTTTTGCCCACTGCAGTATGACCATTGTCATAGATAGCTTGCAGCCTCATTGGTCTGTCAAGGACGAGCCCAGCAAAGCTTGTGCTGCATTTGTCTGGACAGTGACACACCTCTCCAATGCCACGTACTGTCCCAAGATGTTTCTTGCGCATGTGTGCAAACAAACATTAAAAAAAAAATCACACTGCAGTGTTGGTCAGGGTTTTATTTAACTCTAAAAATTGATTATAGTTTTGCTCATAAAAGTGCTAAAACATTGTGAAAATGCATAGCACTTGCCTCACTGTGTTTAAAAAACATAACACTTCTAGAAAACCTATATAAATACTTTCTGTATAGTTAGTAGTGTCCCAAGGAAAAAAAAACTGCTAATCAATTATTTAAAACCCTGTTGGTGTTGCCCTACCTTCAGGCATCATGTCTTCAAGCACTGAAGTGTGACTGTTACTTCTCTGTCTAGCTGGATTGATTGCTGACATTTACATATTTACCTGCACTTATTCAACAAGGATAACCCTATGAAATGCAACATCTGATTTACATGGGGTCCCAGGAAAGGCATCCACAGTTCACAGATTAACATGGCCTAGCAGGAACAGTTATATATAGATTAAAATATACAAGGTAAGAAAATAAACTGTAAAGGGAAGTGCATCCAAACAGTAATCAACACAAGCTAATAAAGTGGGGTTGCGGCAAATAAAGAGGATGAGCATGTTCTGCAACATGATCATTTTCAAAGTTTGGGGGATATTGCATCAGAACAAATATATGGGGCTTAAGGGATGAGGGGTCTAAGGTGACTGGAATGCCTGAACTTGAACACTTGCAAGCTGGAAGCATTCATCTGCTGAAGTGGGATTACACTTTAACTCTACTGATGCTGCAGTTGTTTGCAATGAATGTAACATAAACCTGTAGAGCAGATTCTAGAGTCCATATGTAGCTCTTACAAATGGTGATTTAGAGAACCTGTTCCTTGGTTTGTGATAAACATGTTCTTTAAGGGACAGAAAACGTGGCTAGATATATCTGTAGAATCATTACAAGCTGGCACTTTGAATGACAGTTCCGTACTTCATTGCTGTCGTCATTTTTTAAAAAATTGAAATGATTATTTTTTTTGTCAGTTTTATGCTGAGCCTTGTAATTATCTTAAGAGGTTTCAGTCTTGCAGAATTTTTTAAAAAAGAAACCAGCCTATAATTTAATTTCAATTATCCTCTGGTTCCCCTTCCTTTTCACTGCAGTCAAGTCAACAAAAGAAATGCCGATAATTGCAGTTTCAAAGACATTTAATGTTTCTGCCCATTGAAATCGTATTCTAAAAAATCACTGTTCCATAGCCTTAATCTCTAGAGAGCTAGTGTTATTCCAAGGGCATGACATCTCACTAGTTACCCAGCTAAATGACTGATACCAGCATTAAGGGCACATTTCACTTCAGTGAAAAGCCATTAGAATGCCTGTACTATCACAGAATGATATCTGGCTTCATTCATACTAAACACACATGACTAACCTTTCTATTCTTTTTTTTAAATAAGGCCTAATGATTAATTCAGTGCACAAGAAAAGTATGTGACTAATCGCACTAGAAAGTAAAATTATTTAATTACCCAGAGACTGTAGTTATAGTGCAGGTATGCACCATGCGAACTTCACTATAAACTGCTTGAGCTAGGCACCTGAATAATTCCAACAGGGAACAATGGCATTCTGGATGAGGGAGTAATTGAGTAATCAAGGCTGCTCACTTCATAGCCACTCTTCAACAAAGACTGCTGGCTATGTGTAAGGTTCCAGGGACAGCCAGGTGGTCTAGTGTCCTCCTTGCCACTTGGGAACCCAGGCTCACTAGACATTTATAGTCTGGATACAATGACTCACTCACCAAATCCATATAAATATAGTATTTCGTATTTTAATAAAAATAGCTCTCCACTTAAGGAGGAGGTATCCACCATAAAAATCGTTTTAAAGCATAACAAAGTGTTCCCAAAAGATAACAAGACCTGTACAGTGATGGTACAGCTGCAGCCATGATTGCGGGTGGAACACGGCACTGTCTGCTATGTCCAAGATTGTGGCGGGAGTTCTCTGTGCATGCGTGACAATGCACGCATGCACACTGAACTCCAGTAGCAGGGCTGCACAGTCCACCATGTCCAAGATGGTTGCTGGAGCCCATTGTGCATGCAGGAGTTGCAGTGCATGTGCTGAGAACTCCAGCAGCCATCTTGGAATGTCAGTGTGCATGTGTAAGTCATTGCACACACGCAAAAAACTCTGGCCACCATTTTGAACATGGTGGACAGTGTCGTGTTCCGCCAGTACAGACAGACAAAATAGTGTAGTGAACTTGCAGTGATTGCTTTTCGCCTCCACTATTTAACATGTCCATTCGGTATCCGGAAAGCTACCTTTTCTGTGCTCGCAAGACGTCTGCAGGGCTATGCCCACAGAAGCCGTAAAAATGAGTATTGCAAAAAAAAAATCTCAGGAATGGGCCAGATAAAATAATTCAAATGTTGTTTATGACCATGGAATATGTTCTCAGGATTTTCATGCTAGCATACTTGTGCACCAGGAACCATCCCCAAATATCTACCTCAAATGAAATTTCATGTCTCTTTCTCTATCTGGGATACATGCTGCCTGAGGAGAACCTGTTAAGGTGGCAGTTATCTGTAGGGTGGTCAGTGAGTTGCACCATAGGTAATCATAGTGGGACTGAAGGTGTGAAAGAGCTGCATGCGTAAAGGCGAACGGGGGGGGGGGGCTGATAAAAAAAAAAAAAGTGAAACGAGATGATATGCAGTGGTTCTATGATATGAACTGCTATGTTGCACTGACACCACCATTTTCATGTCATGAATGATTCAAGGTAATATTTTAATCCCACTCTATAGCAGTACAAGGCTTGTACTGCAAGATATTTTGTCCACGTCTCGTCTTAAACTCAAATTTTCAGATAACGGAAAATTATCTTCTAACAGCCACAGCGGACACTAGCTTTATCCTTCTTTAGCAAGTCAAGGTTGTAATGTCAATCCCCATGGCATATAAGATCTACTGTAACATGATAATCATTTAATCACACATTCTAGGTTTTCTTTATACTGTAAATGGACTTAATACGTATTGTAATTTACCAAATACAGGGCAAACACAATGCAAAATATCCCTGATAGTGAAAACCCTTGTAATCTGTACCATGTCACAATAAAAGAAGCATAAATGTATCTATACTTTTCTAAGGAATGGAATATACATAATTTATAGCACAAGAGAAACTGACATACAAGTCATAACTTTTGAATTTTAACTCCACTTTAGTGAAGCACTTATCAAATGCAACACTTGCTAATAACAATGAAAAATTACACTATATCACACCTTCAAAGTTAAACACCCAAACAAGAAAATGATCCCAGTAACATAGAAAAAGTCCATAACAAAGTGTTATCCTTCAGTAAATCAAATGTCTGAGTGCACGTTGAAACGGAGGGAAAAGGAATAAATTATGCAGTTAAATATAGATGAAACTGTGCCTATAAAAAAAAAAAGCAAATCCAAAGCCTTTCAGCCAACTTTTACCTGACACTGATATAGGTCCAAAGGGAACCACTAAACCAAGACACAGCACTACTCGTGTCTTATAATGTGAAATACATGCATTATATATTTTTGCTACAGCAAAAATAAAGTCTTTATTGTGTTTGAAACCCTCCATGCTCTGAATGCTATGGAGGGGGTACATGTCAAAATTAACAGATAAAGCTTGTACAGTAGCTACCTCTTCATGATACAGCAGTTATTTTTTCCATTCAAGACCACCAGTCATGACCTGCTTCACTTCACTTCCATTTTTTAGCAATTTAACCACCTTCCAGAGGCTCCATAAACAGATATGAATGGCCCCTGAGTAAATATGCAGCTTGGTCAGACTGAAAGTAAAACCTCTCAGAGTCAATCAGGGAGAAATGGGCAGGATGACTTGATAGCACCGGGGCGGTGAACAGGAGGACGTCAGTTAGGAGAGTCTTAATGACTGGAAACTGGCGGGCCAGAGGAGGGCAACCAAAATGGTGCAGGGTCTGCACCAGAAGACATATGAAGAGAGACTAAAGGAGCTTAATATGTATACCCTCGAAGAAAGGAGGGAGAGGGGGGACATGATAGAAACCTTCAGGTACCTCAAGGGAATCAACAAAGTCCAAGAGGGAAGCATCTTTCAGAAAAAGAGATGTGTAAGAACAAGAGGGCACAATTTGAAAGTAGAGGGGGAATGGCTCAGAGGTAATGTGAGGAAGTAGTTTTTCATGGGGAGGGTTGTGGATGCATGGAACAACCTTCCTGAGGAGGTCATGGAGTCAAAAACAGTGGGGGAATTCAAGAATGCATGGGACAGACATAAGGCAATTCTAGTGGGAGGGTAGGAGGAAGTTGGCTGTTAACTAGGATCTGCAGCTTATCCATTAGGTAGGGACATGGGCAGACTAGGTTGGCCAAGCGGTCCTTATCTGCCATCAAATTCTATGTTTCTATGAGACTCAGTGATTAGGGGAGTAGAGAGTGTGGTGGGCAGGGAAAGGAAGGGAAGGGAAGAAAAATGGTCAGATGCCTTTGTGGTGCATTGGCCGTCAGGGATACATACAGGTAGAGAGGATGTGGAAAAGGGGGAAGGGAAGTTGGGGGTGCTAGTACACTTGGGTACCAATGATCTGGTGAACCAGCCTGTGGAGGCAGTGAAGCAGAAGAGACTGGGGGACAGACTGGAGGCACACTCTGTTTCCCTGGCCCTTTCAGAGGTCCTCCCTGTGGGGAATGGGGGAATAGGAATGAGGCATATGGAAGGAAAAGATTGAGAAGTTCAATGGCTGGTTGAAGGGATGCTGTCAGGAGGAGAGGTACCACATTATGGGGTACTGATGGGGCTTCTGAGACATGAGGCTCTTCAAGGGTGATGGCCTTCACCTGAGGGGGGGGGTTCCGTGCTCTGGGGCAGAAGTTTGATGTTTACACAGGACAGTTAAACTGAAAGTGGGGGAGATGGAGGCTAGTGGAACCACTGAGAAGGGACAGCAGATGGATATCTTAGCTACAACTCCTCCTGAACAGGGGACTAGTAGCACCAAGGTAGGTAACAGTAAGGTTGAAGTTCTAATTAGTTTTGGGGACTAGACCAGTGAAGTAGGGCTGACAAAGCTTACATTTGGCATGAGAAAAAAAATTAGACTAGTGGGTAAGAATAGGAAAAAGCAAAAGGGAATCAGGAGAAAGGTAGAAATAGGTCTGCCTTAATGCCAGGAATCTGGGAAACAAAATCAGTGAGCTCCAGAAACTGGTGGCAGACAATGAGATGGATCTAGAAGCCATCACAGAAACTTGGGCCACAATGAATAACAACTTGGACTGATAGTCCCAGGCTACACCAAGTTTAGATGGGATAGAGGAAAAAGTAAAGGAGGAGGAGTGTAGCCCTGTATGTAACAGAGGGCACAGAAACAGTGGAGGATGGAAACAGGGGATGTAATGGAGAAACAGAATCACTAAGAGTTCAGCTTACAGCATTCTCAAGCAAGAAACTATGGATGGAAATTCTCTATATACCACCAGGACAGGAAGAAGAAAGAGATAAGGAGCTGGGGGCAGAACTAATAAGGGAGGTAGCAAAGGGGAAGTTGTCGGTGGTAGGAGATCTAAACCTGCCAGACTGAGATTGTGTCATTCCAGCGGCCAGGAGCTCCAGAAGTCAAGCACTGCTGGATACATTGCAGGACTGCCTGATGGTGCAGTTGAATAAGGAGCAGACTAGGCAGGCTGCCATTTTCAGCATGGAGCTCATCAAGTTGGAAGTAGTAGGAGGAATGAGGGTAAGGGAGCCACTAGGGCCCAGTAACCATAACTCCATGTGGTTTGACCTCGCCCTTGTGACAAGTAAGCACTCATCAAAGGCTGAAGGTTCTTTATTTCAGAAGGGCAGACTTCATCCAGATGAGGAAATGGGTCTGGGAAAAGTTAGTCAAAATGGAGAGCATCAGGGATGTGGAGGAAAGATGGGGGAAAATTCTGAGGGGGCCATTCTCGAGGCAATGAAGCTTTGCATGAAAATGGTATCCAAAATAAAAAAAGACACAAGAGAGTAATATGGTTCTCTGGAAAAGTCAGGGAAGCAGCAAGAGTAAAAAACAAAAAAAGGCCTTCACCAGGTGCAAGAAAAAACAAGGGAAGAAAGACTGGAGAGAGTACCAAAGGAAAACAAAGGATACCAAAATGGCAGTCACAGAAGCAAAGGCAGACACACAGCTGCATATTGTGCATGTTGGGGAGAGGGGCAAAGGAGGGAAAACAGTTCCTTAGATATATTAGGGAAGGGCCAGATGAGATTCACCCGAGAGTACTTAGGGAGCTGGGCTGCTCCCCTAGCAGAACTCTTCACCAAATCACTGGAGAGTGGGACAGTACCAGAAGACAGAAAAAGGGCAACAGTGGTCCCACTTCATGAATCAGGGAGCAAAGAGGAGGCTAGCAACTACCATCCAGTGAGCCTCATGTCAGTAGTGGGTAAATTGATGGAGACACTACTCAAACAGAGGATAATGGCATATCTGGAAATCAGTGGACAACAAGACCCAAAGCAACAAGGTTTCACAGCAGGTAGATTCTGCCAAACAAACTTGGTTGACTTCTTCAACTGGGTTACAAAGGCAGTGGATCAGGGAGTGGTGGTGGATGTGGTCTACCTGGACTTTAGTAAGGCTTTCAACTCTGTTTCGCACAAAAGTCTGGTTAAGAACCTGAACCACATAGGGGTAGGTAAGGACTAAGGAGGTGGTTGGGTGGGTGAGCAGCTGGCTGAGAGGGAGAACATAAAGGATGCAGGTAAACAGCACAGTGTCAGCTGAGATGGAGGTGGCTAGTGGGGTACCACAGGGGTTGGTGCTGAGGCCTCTGCTCTTCAGTGTCTTCATATCCGACATCACAAATGGACTGGAGGGAAAGGTGTGCCTATTTGTAGATGATACCAAGCTGGGCAACAGAGTGGATTCCCCTGAGGGAGTAAGGAGTATGAATTCAGACCTAAGGAAACTGGAGGTGTGGTGAGAGGCTCAGCAGTTGAAATTCAATGCCAAAAAATGCAAAGTCATGCACTTAGGCAGAGGCAATACCAAAGGGAATTACTTCCTGGTGGGGGGGGAGAGAAGAGGCTAGCTTCCACTAGCCAGGAACGTGACCTGGAGGGTCATAATATCAAAAGACTTGAAGGTGGGGGAAAACAGTATGAAAATGCAGCGCTAAAGACCAGTGGCATGCTCAGTTGCACTGGGAGGGGAATTATAAGTTGCGGAAGAGAAGTGGTGTTGTCCCTCTACAGGGCGCTGGTGCGCCCCCACTTAAAGTACTGCGTACAGTACTGGAGGCTGCACCTCAAAATGGACATTGACAGAATTAAGACAGTGCAAAGGAGGGCAACAAAAATGATTTAGGGGCTGCAGCAGATGGCATACGAGGATAGGCTGATGCAGCTCAATATGTACTACCTGGAGCAGAGGAGGGAGAGGGGGGACATGATTGAGACCTTTAAGTATATTAGGGGTTTAAATAAGGTTAGGGTTCAGGAGTTGTTTCAGGCGAAGGAGAGCAGTAGAACTAGAGGACACAATATGAGGCTGAAGAGGAGAAGGTTCAGGAGCAATGCTAGAAAGTTCTTTTTTACCGAGAGAGTGGTTGACCCATGGAATGGCCTGCCCCATGAGGTGCTGGTAGCCAAAACAGTGAGAGAGTTCAAAAATGCATGGGATAGGCACAAGGGTATCGTTTCACAGAAAAGCTAAGGGGAAGGAGGTAGTATCCTATTTTGGGCAGACTAGATGGATCTTGTGGTCCCCTTCTGCTGTTACAGTCTATGTTTTTTTTTTTTTTTTTAATTCAACTGTTTGGCCCTCCTCATCGCTACCTCCCTACTCAGCAAAGGGGGGATGCATAGTAGCTCTGGCAGGCAGCTCTGACCCTCCCTCGGAGGACTCAGTCTCCGGCTTCCCACCTTCCCGATCCCCGACCCTCCTGGCAATCTCCCATGGGTTACGCCACCCCTGTGGCAGGGCCGAGGGCAAAGGGCGTTCACTTTCCTTTGCCCCCTGGAGACCTCCATCTAGACTCCAGGGGGCAGAGTCGGGCACTGTGGAAGCCATCATGGAGCCTGCCAGCTCCAACATTTTGTTGGTTTTCTCCCGCTTCTTGCTGCGGGTGTCTGCATGTGTGTGGAGGCACGCACACGCAGCAACCCAGTGACACCTTCCCTATTCGAGTCGCTCTCTGACTGCACTAAAACTGGGCCTCCATCTGAGGGCAGCCTTGCAGTGGGAGTGGCTGGGTCCCCAACCAGGAATGGAGAGCTGCCTGATGGCCGCGCAATCCATCTCCCAGCCTCCCCCCCGCCGCCGCCCCCCCCCCAATGGCCTAGGCTTGTTCCTGAACGCAGGTCACTGGCGTAGTGTAAGGTGTGGCTTCCAGCACCTCAACCCTCAGCACCACCAGACCAGCCCACATTCTCTGTTTCTATGCAAAAGAAAGAAAGGAGGAAGAATTGTTAGGTTAACGGGGAGGTAGGGTAATTGAGAAGGCTGGATAGACAGCAGCCATTCTTAATGAATACTTTTGCTCAGTATTTACAAGGGAAGACAGAGGGCCTCTGTCACAGAGTGGCTTTAAGGCAGCTGTAAAGGAGATGCATGAGATGAGGCAGCAAGTATTTACCAGTAAAGGCACTGGGAAAAAGCTAGCAGCCCTTTAGATAGATAAGGCTCCAGAGCCAGAGAGGATGCATCTGATGGTGTTCAAGGAACTGGCAACAGAATCAACTGAACCCCTGGTATGGCTATTCAACAGCTCAACTCAGACAGGTGTAGTTCCAAAAGACTGGAGGGTGGCAGATATAGTCCAGTTCCATAAGGGGGGGAAGGGAGATAAGGTGCAATGGGATAGCTACAGACCTGTCAGTCTTACCTCTATTGCGGGTAAACTGATGGAGACACTAGTCAAAGATGACCTTGTGAGCTACATTTAGGGTGGTTCTGCATTAAGCACACATACTAAGAAAGTTATCTTATCCTTCTGATCACACGTGTGGTTTATAAAAATCACTATAAAAATATTTAAAAATTAATTATTAACCCTTTTTTCCTACTTGACTCTTTTTCATCATAAACAGAAGCTCTAGCACAACCAACACTAATTGGCACATATGTTGAGGGCACAGACTCACTGAGCTTGGAGCCTGAACTACTCTTTCACTCACAAGAGGTGGTCTCTCCATGGCATGGATGAAGAACACCGGTGGGTCAGTGTGTGGGGTAGTTTGCACTGCAGACACCCATGCTATACCTGTTGCAATGAGAAAAAGAACCCATCAGTCTCCAGTTCTGTCAGGCTGGCTCTTTTCATGAGCACAAAACAGCATTACATAATGTGAGAGAACATAATAGGATATGTTTGTGTTTCAGACAGTGTTCTGTATAAAAAATGTCAAACAGATTTGTCAAATTTGGACACAGGAATGTGTTGCCTTATGCAGAATTCTGTCTAGTCTTAACCAAGCCAGCTGAATCCAGGACAGTGCAGTGGTATTAGGGAGTGGATAGCTACTTCCAATAAATACATTTTCTTCAACATTAAAAATTTAAAATAGAACTAGACAAATGTTCTATATAAACCTCACAAATCGGTTCTGTTTCTACTGGATAACAGGGTTGTCATCAGAAAGGCACGTTTAACAGAGGCAATCAAACGTTCAGTCTTGCCCCTCTGTTCAATGAGTTGATCCTCCCACCACCAGTTTGCTAATTCAAGTAGAGAAGTTGTAGATACAAAATGCAGCAATAAATCTAAAAATGATTTAATCACATAAGACTGAAAAGAAAATAATTCAGTCATTACTCCTCTCAACTTCATACGTTGGATTTTGTTATTGAAATTAAAAGTAATTTCTCCATTCACTACAATGCCACCAACTAATCATTCTGGTGAAATTTAAGTTGGTTTGCATTGTTGTCTCTCCCCCAACCCCAACGGACTAGGCTGAAAATAGGCAGTATTGTCTAACCTTCCTTTCCGGGTCAACAGAAAACAAATAAATTATTTAATGGAAAAATTACATAGATTTTTTTTGCATGCGATTGCTGCAAGTGTTTACAATACAGGGATTAAGAATGCAGGGGGAGGGGAGCGCCCCAAACCACTGGACTATCATGCCGTTTTACAATTAAGCAGCAACTGCAGCTCAAATGATTAATGACTGTGCCAACTTATTTGAGCAAAAGGAAAGTGCAATGAACATAAACTCTGATGCTGCTGGGCACAAAGGAATCCCAAGGGGATGGAACCAATGCTGTACTGCTTAGTTTTGCTGCACAGCGAGAGAGAGAGACTGTGTGTGTGTGTGTGTGTACTAGTGGATTTGACTGCATAGAGAAGTAGCACCCACCATCACATTTCACAGTTTAGCCTAATCTAAGCTTTAATGTACAGATTTTATATTTTTGGAGGCAAGTGCTACCCCCTTGCAAAATTCTACATGTGTGCATTTGGGGGGGGGGGTGTTGCATACAGGCTCATCTTCAGTGGAGAGACAGATTGAGATAGTCTGTTAACTTCTGAAAACATAAAATAATGGGTCTCTGTAGGGGATAAGAATTTCACGTGTCCAAGATTTTGGAATTATTTCTTGTTATCAGGAATTACAAAGAAGTGCCTATGCTACAAAAGCACATGTGAAACAACAGACATGGGGTACCCAGAAGAGCGGGCCTGGCACTGGGATTGTTTTCAAGGGCTCAGAGGTGACCCTTCTTTGTTCTCTCCTGGCTCTAAATGAAAACATTTATTAAACTGCCTCCAAAATGAAAGCCAAACACTCAGTAAAACAGAAAGCATTTGGTGGTTTCTATGTTTTCCAAAGTTTTATTAAAGGTATTGGAGAATGACTGTAAAGGCCTTTTGGTACCTTTTAGTCCTTCTTACCTATTATCTAGCCATGTAAAAGATCCTTCATGTGAATTTGCACTAGATCTTCCCCATGTAACACTGACTTCCGAGTAGGGGGTGAGGGAATTTAAAGATTAGCAACTTCAGTCTGGCTTTGACTCAGACCCTCTGTTTTCAGTTTGGCTTTGACTGATTGACTAAACACACTTTGGATTATTGGTAAAGTATATGATATGGCAGGCTAAAAATTGGGGTAGGAGGTACCCATCCACCACCCTTTGCCCTCTCCCATGAATCCCAACCTCACTAACCCTCCCCTACTCACCCAGTAAGTTTAGTTTTTTTAATTAACTCAGCACCCACCACAGTGCCAGGAGTTGTATTTTTTTATATAAAAATGTTGGGGAAATGGGAGGAGGGTGGAAATTGACTGGAGTAATGGGTGGCCATAGGACTAGCCCTCGCTACCTGGGAAGGGTAGGGTGTTATTTAATTTTTTGGTCAATATGATCCAAAGTGGCCAGAAGTTCATTTGGGCCAAATCAAAAGTGTAAGTGCTGCATGTTGGCCCATTCATCAAGTATAAATTCGTTATTAGCTTATTACTTTGGGGGTCCACGTGAATCAGTTTTGTCTCTATTCATGTCTGCAGTTTATATGCTTACACTTGGAGTGGTTCTCTGAAATTTTGTCTTGAGTAGTGACACAAATGGCAGACAGGGGTCAGGCAGCCGCTGGGGGAAATATTATACCAGGAATAAAAAACAGAAAACTAAGGAAAGCAAAAACTTGTCACCAAGTATTACAAAAGAGATTGGTGATCAATCTGGGGATGGGGAAGAAATATCTGGATGGGTCAAAAACAGTTGATAGATAAAACTAGTGGGGAACCAGAGGGGTCAGTCCTGGGAGCACTCCTGTTTAATATGTCTATCTATGACATTAGAGAGGGTATCCTGCGCAAGGTAAGCCTGTTTGGAGATGATGCTAAGCTCTGCGGAACAGTCAACAGTGAAAAAGGGATTAACATTGTGAGACAGGATGTGAGTAGATGAAAGAATTGGTCCAGTATTTTGCAGCTGAAATTAAACACCGAACAGTACAAGATGAAGCACATAGGAGGGAAGATCCTGGTACAGTTTACTATATTGATGGGATGCTAGTAGGAACCACACAAGGCGAGAGAGACCAGAGAGTGGTGATCAGCAATGATGTAAAGCAGGCTGCTCAGTGCAAAAGGTTATATGGGAGAGTAACAGGATGCTGTGGTGCATAAGGCTAGGGATGGCCAACTGTAGAAGAGAGGTGATACTGCTCTCTATATAGATCACTGGTGAGACTATAGCTAGAATAATGTGTCCACTTCTGGGGCCTGTACCTAAGGAAGAACAGGGCTAGATAAGAGATAGTGCAATGAATTCTTATGAAGATGATCCATGACCAGCTGGGCATGGCATATGATGATAAACTGAGAAGTCTCTACATAAATTTACTGGAGAAGGGAAGGGAGGTGCAGCACATGACAGAGACTTTCAAGTTTATGTGGGAACAAAAAGTCTGTTCAGACTAAGAAACAATGCACCCACTAGTGGGCATACACTCAAGTTGGAGGGAGAAGGTTAAAAAATGACATTAAGAATAATTACTTCATGAAAAGGGTGGTGTATGGGCAGAACGAATATCCTCACAAGCTTGTTGAGACAAAAACCATAGAAGGATTTGACAGAAAGTAAATGCAAATAAAGGATTTATCAGATATAAAGTGAACAAATGGGAAGAGGTGACAGAGGGAGGGAAAAGACTAGAGCATCTCCAAGTATGTAATCTTGGGAAAAACTGGATGAATTGTTCAAAATAGTTTCTGGCCATCTCTTGCTATGTTGTGTTTCTACCACACATCCAAGCTGGGCTCTCAGCTAATGGTATTGCAGAGAAGCTACAAAGCATTGCAGCAGCTGATCATTTGTCTGGGGCCCTCCCTCCCTGGACATGGGGGAAGGGAGAAGGGACCTGCTCTTGGGGTGGGAATAGGTTCTGGCAACACTGTAAGAGGAAGTTCCACTGAGGCTGCCTGGAAGGTGGTGGCATTTAGAGGAGGGTGGAGAAACGGGGGTTTAAAAAAGCTGAGGGACAGAAGCTCCCCCTCTTTCTCCTCCTTCCTTTGGATCTGATCCAATACCTGGCCAGTTGTGGTAGATCAGCTATGTGAGTACATCATGTTAGCCAAGCAGGAAGGGTTGTCACGGTGGGGGGGTGTCATCTCTAGGGGTTAGCGTGTTTTTCTCAGGTGAAGGGCTTCACCGACACTACCAGGGACCGTCAAGGTATGGAAGGTCATGGAAGGTTGGGGTAAGTCCCAGGGCACCCTGCTGGATAGGTGTCATCCCATCACGCCAGCGAGCTTGTCCCAAGTTTGGGCAGCACTGCCCATGGTGTGCTGGAGTGCATATGAGGTGAGGCTGTTTGAGACAATGTTCCTAGTGGTGTTCTGTTGGGTAGTCTAGGTTTCGGAGTTGACACAGGCTACTCAGACTAGGGGTATTGGGCCTGCTGGTTGAGGATGTGGTTACTTCAAAGGAGTGGGTCTTTGTGCAGTTAAGAAAGAGCAAAACAAGCTAGCCCAGTGGCATTGAGGGTTAAGGCACTGGACGCCACACCTCAAACCATGCCGGTGACTCATGTTCGGGAACGAGCATGGGCCCCTGGAGGTCAGCAGGGGAGGGAGATGATTCAGCATCTGATGACTGCTCTTCTCTCCTGGGGAAGGGTGGACAAGTCATCCCGCTCCTTGACTGCCCCCCGGTGGAGGCTGAGAGGTAGCACCAGAGTTAAGGAAGACAAGTAAACGTGGCTTCATGATGCGCGTGTGCCTCCATGCACACACGTTCACGGCCATAAGGGGTGGGGAAAGAAAAATGGTAAATGTGGCTGCCGGCTCAATGAAGATCCTCCAGTACTCCGGTACCGCCACCTCAAGGAACTCCTGGGACCGCTCCGGATGTGTGTGCTTGGGGGTAGGGCAGCCCTGCTTCCTTCTGCCCTGACAACAGGGAGTAATCCATGGGGGACACAGGGCTTGGGTGATGCCAACGGGTGAGGCAGTGACTGGGGATGGAAGAGGATGGATGTAAGGAGTCAGGCCGAGGAGGAAAAATAAATACAATAATAAGAAGGAGCAAAACTGACCAGAGGGGCAGGGGCCACTGGAGCCTGGTAAAGGTCCTGACTAGGTCCTCCTGGCAGGTCATGAAGTGGGTAAGGGCCAACACAGCCACTTGCCTGAAAGTGGGGGAGGAATTCTTCTGGCATAAAGATGTCAAGTCAGTGATGGCCTACCAGTTTCAACATATGTTAAGTAAGGCCATCCAACAAGCTGGACCGGACATTCAGGAGCTTAGCACACATTCCTTTTATATCAGAGCGGCAACAAATGTAAGGGACCAAGGATTGTCTGATGCAGAAATCCAGTCATTGGGGCAATAGAAGTCCCATGCATTCCTGCGCTACATCCGCCCACATTTGCAGTAACTCACTGTTGTCTCTTACAGGTTACCCTGATGGCGCCAGAAGCACATGGATCTGTGGTCATTCCTTCATATACTGGGCAGTGGCGACAGTGGTCAGCTGGCCTGGGGGGAACAACCTAGGTACACCTCCATGAACAGTGCGGGTTTACTGGTTGGGCATGCACTGGATAGAGTTGCTCTCAAGGTTGACTGAGGAGGCATGCACGCAGAGGAACACAGTCATATTGTTGATCCACTTTGGGGTTGAGGATTTAGGATCTTGGAAAGCAATAGACTTGCTACTGTTGATGAAGGAAGATCTACATTCCATAAGATGCTGGTGGCCCCATACTGTTCTCTCCTTTGGTCACACCTGATTCATCGAGAATGCTGGCTGCATGCGAGAGACATTGGGGCTATAAATGCTGCATGCTGTCAAGTTAATCATGAAATGAGAGCCTTTATAGAAGCCATTGGAGGAACTGTTGTGAGACAGAGGGAAATCTATAACTCCTGCCAGGGCCTGTATGAATGGGAGGAGGAGCATTTACGTGACAGAGGAATAGATCGGTAGTTGAATTCCTTTAAGCAAATCTTGGAGGCACAACTGGAACAAGCTACAGTGGGGAGGGGGGGGGCAGACTGCATCCATTTTGTGGTGGCTCAGGAAGATTGCAGACTGATTGTACAGGGGATGAGTCGAATTATACCGAAGGGCTCCTTGCTTACGGTTAGCATGAGGCCGGGGGACCAAAGGACCCAGACCCGGGTAAGAGGGGGCCATGGTCCATCCTCATCAGGACTGTATCCTGCAAGGACAGTGGTGCCGGATGGAAGCAGCCACAGGATCCTTGGCCACATGACTTCCCCACTTCTGGCAGTGGGCTCCCAATCCAGAAGGTACATCAGTCATTTAGGCACACACTAGAGTTGGCCTAAGAATTGAGGGCAGGTGTGTGGGAGGCCTGAAACATAGAAACATAGACTTTTATGGCAGATAAAGACTGCTTGGCCCACCTAGTCTGCCCATTTTCCTACCTACAGGATAAGCCGCAGATCCTAGTCAACCAACAGCCTATTTCTTCCTACCCCCAACAAGAATTGCCTTATGTCTGTCCCATGTATTCTTGAATTCTCCCACAGTTTTAGACCCCACAACCTCCTCAGGAAGGCTGTTCCATGCATCCACTACCCTCTCTGTGAAAAAATACTTCCTCACATTGCCCCTGAACCACCCCCCCATCTTTAAATTGTGTCCCCTTGTTCTTGCATGTCTCTTTTTCTGAAAGATGCTACCCTCTTGGACTTTGTTGATTCCACTGAGGTACTTAAACATCATGGAGAGAAGTTGCATATCCTCCCGACTGTGTGCGCTGCTCCAAACTGTGTGCACTTTTTATCAATAAATGCATGGCTGCAGCCATTTCCTCCAAGACTTGTGTTTGTGTGGTTATTTCAAGGAAAAGATAAATGGAGGGCTACCAGAACAATAGAGAAGCTGCAAATCATTGTAGCAGCTGGCCAGTTGTCTGGGGCCCTCCCTCCCTGGACCTTGGGGAAGGGAGAAAGGACTTCCTCTTGGGGTAGGAATAGGCCCTGGCAACACCCTAAGAGGAGGTTCCACTAAGGCTGCCCGGAGGGTGGTGGCATTTGGAGGGGGTTGGAAAAAGAGGGGTTAAATGAGCTGAGGGCCAGTAGCTCCCCCTCTTTCTTCAGATCCCCATAAGCCCACCCTCATAAAAGCAGGGTAGGGTAGCCAGGTCAGGTAGGGGCCCCCTTAAATCCAATAACACTGACTGTGCTAGGGGTTGGGGGAGTGAATCTTCCTGGCTTTTCCTCTAAAGGTGTTTTCACATCCTCCAAAGGGTTACAAACCTTAGATAGTTTGGAAAAAAAGAAAGAGATAGCATAGAGAAGAAATGACAAGGGACTAATAAAGATAATGCAATAAGACTGTCACAGCAATGTGCAGCAGCTCAGGAGGATTGCAGACTGATGGTATAGGGGGAAGAAGGGGGAGCAAGTCGAATTCTACTGAAGGGCTTTATTGCTTCCGATCGGCAAGAGGCCAGGAGATTGCAGGACAAGGACCCGGACCCGGACGGGAGGGTTTGTGTTCCACACTCATCAGGATTATCCAGCAAGAACAGTGGTGCCAGATTTTGAGAGGGCGCACGCGAGGATCGCTGGCTCGCGATGATCTCCCCACTCCTGGTGGCAGGATTCCAATCCAGGAGGTACGTCAGTCATTCGGGCACACACTAGGGTTGGCCCAAGAATTGAGAACAGGTGTGTGGCAGGCCTGAAGAGGCTGTGTATCCTTCCGACTGCATACACTGCTCCAATGTGTGTGTGCTTATATCAATAAATGCATAGTTGCAGACATTTCTTCAAAGACCTGTGTTCATGTGGTTATTTCAGGGAAAGCTTAAGTGGAGGGCTACTAGAACAATCAGAAAAGTATACTGTACATCTTTGCCTACCAACAATACCTCTTAACCTTTTGGCTATTGAAAGGGGGCACTAATTATCAAATGGGGAACACTGGCCCTCAATATGGGACACATCAGACAGAGAATAATTTCCAGAAAATGTTTTTTTTTTTCTAATTCAGCTTTTTGACCCCCCCCAATCACCACCTCCCAGTTACTTGGCAAAGGGGAGTACATATTGGGGCTGGTAGGCAGCTCTGGCCCACCCTCGGAGGGGCTCAGCCTCTGACCTCTGCTTCTTCCTCACCCTCTCAGCAATCCCCCATTGGTTGCCCCCCTCCCGTGGCAAGCCCAAGGGTGAAGAGCGTCGACTTTCCTTCCCCTCCAGAGACCAACATCTATAATCTGGGGTGCCGGTGCTGGTGCTGTGGGACCGTCACAAAGCCTGCCAGCTCCAGGCTTTACTCGTTTTTCTCCCTGCCCCTGCCACAGTTGCTCGTGCACGTGTGGAGGCACATGCACACAGCGACTCACAGCACCCTCCCTACTCTAGTCACCCCTGATTGCACTACCTCCGGACCTCCACCCAGGGCAGCCCTGCAGTGGGCATGGCTGGGGCCCCACCTAGGAGAGAAGTGTTTTCCAATAGCTGCTCAAACTATCTCCTGGCCCCCCTCTCCGCTGACCCGGGCTCATTCCTGAATCCGAGTCACCAATGTGGCATGAGGTGTGGCATCCAGTGCCTCAACCCTCAGCGTCACTGGGCCTGCTGAACATTTTGAAGACCACTGTGAGTTTTGTGTGTAAAGTTTCATTTTGTTTTAGTATTATGTAGTATTAACTTCTGCTTTGCGTAATTCAGGTCCGCACCTACTCTATGTGGGCACTACCATTTCCTCTTGGGATGAATGCAGGAACAAGCAGTTCTCAGTGGAAAAATGAGGGATGGCCCTCACTGTGCGGAACTGAGAGGGTATACTGTCTGCCCTGTACAGTAGGCCCCATACTCCTATATGCATGTACTTCATAAAGAGCGTCAAACTTTCAATGGTACTGAGTGGTGGCAAGACATTCCAAGCAGAATTAGTACCCCTCACATTATATGTGGCATCTTGGCTAGACTATATTGTGTAAGTAAATTGCTTTTACAGTGACTCAGTTTGGGATACAGTATATTAAAAGCACTATATAAATATTAATTCTATACTATTCCGCATGTCACACACTGCAAGTATTTGATTAATTTATCAATGCTACTGAGAGGTAATACGCTATCTTCACTTTACCTTTATTTTCTTCAGCTGTAAAATTTATATTTATGTGAGGCACTTCCAATTCAGTTCCCCCCCAAACACACACAAGGGTTTACATACTTATGAAATTTTGCGCAGTGCTTTAGACAGCAAGCATATGCCAAGAAAGTTTCAAAAAAACAAACCAATTTCAAATAATCTACCTTTCTGTATTGTTTAGGCATTCTTTATACTGCCCTTGTTGCAAACTATCTGTGTCTCATGCATGTCATACCGAGTATAATAGGTATGGAGGATTTATGGCAAAAAGATGTATTGTAAAATATTGTGTTGGTTCCTTGTTGCTGGTAGTGGTTACATGAGCTGATTACTCACTGTTGCCCCCTGTTGTTGATGAAGGAAATTGACACTCAGTATGGCCCCCACAGTCCAGAAGATGTAAAGAAGTGCTATGTAGTGTTCATTCTACAGTTCGTGAACTACCATTAATCAGAGTACTAAACGTGCTGAGAGATGCCACAACCATCTTTCTTATACTTTATATTATTTTATGTTTTTTTTTCATTCCATTTCCTGGATTGTAATACAGTACCAAATTCCAAGCATCAATTTGCTTGATTAGCAACAGAGGACAACAGTGAGTAATCTCGTGTAATCGCTGCCTGCCACAGAGGACAAAGACTGCATTTTACAATGACAGTCTGTTACCTACCCATTACAGTCATCATGAAATGCGTTAGAAGCAAAGGCAGATTGCAACAAGAGTAGTATGCAGAATACATCAACAATACAAGACAGATAATTCCCAATGTGTGTGTTTTTGTAAAATGGGGCAGACTAGATGGGCTGGTGTGGTCCTTTTCTGCTGTCAAGCTTCTATGATTCTACAAACTTTCTCAAAGGCACATACATGCATTCTAAAGCATGAAACTCAGTACAAGATATCATGAGTACGCAATTAATTTTCCAGGGTTAAGCTGTGTAGGACATTTCTCAACAAACACTGCATTCTGCTGGCTATCCATGTCACTACCTGGATCTCACCACAGCTGATTCACTAACACTGGAATGTAACAATCTTTAAAATATACACAAAAGATTAGGCACAACTACAAGAGACATGGCATGCTGTCACTTGCCAGTTAAAAAATGAAGTGTAATGGTGCAGATTCTGGTGCATTTCAGAACTGTTAATATATGTTTAAAAAATGTTTACATCCGGGCACCCGCCCCAAAAAAACTATCTAGATTGTTTTGGTTTGTGGCTTCTTAAAATATCTCTTTACATGATGCTATTCTTTTGGTGATAACACTGTAAAGTAAGGCGAGAAGTAATTTTAGTGTCTACTGTTACATTAATCCACAGCCAAACAGGAAGAATAGCGTGAAGAGTACATTTAACAGAGATACATAATTCCAAAATAGGGCAATGTTCAAAGCAATAAGCAGGCATATGAAAATTATTATTAGCCTCAGTTATTAGATAATGTAATTTTCAGAAAGAAAAAAATTGCCATTTGTGAGGAGTGAAGAAGTATGATGTACTTTTTTCTAAACTTTTTCAAAGATATATTAGCCCTAGAACTGAATGACAGGAAGTATGTGAAAGAGGTACAGAAAGTGTATTTAATGTGGGAAGAACACAAGAACAGTACAAAAATTTGCTGGCCTGATGGCCTAGTGGTAAGCACATTTGCATGCAAAATTGAGGGGTTCTAGGGTTGCATCTAGGCTCCTTGTCTGACTGGTAGAATGTGAAGTGTTATAGAGAAGGGACAGCGTCATCTGTAGCTATTTGGAATGCAAAATTACACATACCACACTAATGAAAAAATGATGGGACGTAGCCACTGCTGTTTACTGCCTCTGGTGGTCAAGTGGGGGTGGGAAGCCATATCAGCAGACCCCTTCCTATCTGTCTCAGACACTTTGCAGGGCATGAACGTGCATACGCTTGTCATGCTGGCTGGAATCAGACTAGTTCACTAGGGTTAAAGTGGAAGAAGAGAATGTACTTTTAATTCCAAGGCGCCGCTGTCAGACCTGGGTGGGCCAAACTCCGTGAGTAATAAAAAATTAAATGGCACACACAGGCAGCAGTGGAATCTATCAAGTGCCAGCATAATAGAAAAAAAAAGTAACACCAAAATGCCAAATGCCAAGCGCATCTAAAAAGGCAGACACTGTTACATTTTGCCAAGCTCTTAAGCTTCAATTGGGGGTGGAGTCTGTGGTAAGATGCACTATTAATCATGTGACTCTTAAAATGATTTACACTCTTTTACAGATCAAAACTGATCTCTAGTAGTTTACTATAACACTATAAGTCACAGTTTAAAATTTGTTTACTTATCATGCATCTAACAGTGTCCAGCACAGTATAAAAGTTTTAAAACACATAGGTTGCATAAAGAGTGGTTAGATAAAAACGGTGCTTAAAAATTCAGAAAGGATAAGGGATGCCTTGTTAACAGCATATGATGCATCACAGTAACTTCCACTGATGATAATTTATCATACTGGAAAAACAACACAGTATTGTGACTAACATGCAGTGTGATATACCACAATATAGTGTGATTAAACATTCTGAATTACTCATCTCTGCTGCTCTGGCTGTAAATTCGTCTCTGAGTGCAACTAAAATTCTTGATCCTCTATCTACCCCATTCCATTTTAACTTTTTTTTTAATTTAGAAATTCTTCAAATTATTGTGATAATATGTTGTTATATATGTCTTTTTTTAAAATCATAATACGGTACTCAAAATTTGATATGACGTCCCTAGTAAGGGGTGTGAATAAAGGAGTATACAATCTAAGCCCTAAGAAAGTACACAGTACCTAAGATACCATGATTTACAGCCAGTCAGAGAGCATACATCATTAAATGATGATACTCAGCAATGTCACTGCTATGGTATGTTTATAAGCAAAGTACTGCAGAAAACCAAGGTGTTTGTAAATTACAGATGCATCTACTAGGAAAACTAATGAATTGCAGTGGAGCTAACCAGGATATAATGCAGTACTTTGCAGTAAATGACATGTCCCAAAATAGTGCATGATATCAGGGCTTAATTGCAATTGATTTACACCATTTCTTGTAGCATACTGCAGTATTTTGCAGTAATACTACAGGGTACACCACTGCATCCTGGCTGGCATAGCTGTACAAGGATATGGGTGTAAAGTCAGTCACTGAACCTCGTGGTCTGTTAAATAACATTAGAGGGCTTGAGAAAGACCAGATTCCACCTCACTGATGAAGTCTGAGAGTTTGATGAAATGTACATAGAGGAGTCTGCCTCCATAGCTGTTTGGCATTTTAGTGTTAGCCTTTTTCTCTTAAAGGGGATCTACAGTAAAACTGTATAAACAAAACACACATTTTCAGAGTTTGTTTTGATTTGTGGATGTAGTCCCAGTGTGTTGGTCCCTTTCTTTGATGCTAGGATATTGTCTAAATTTGTCTACTAGTTTTAGGGCCCCTGGGGATCTCCATGTATGAAATTGCTGTTGCTTTTCTTTTTTTCTACAAATCCTCTTGTCCCATGTGACTGTGATACCTTTGTGACCATTGCTTCGGCAAGTGCTGGTTTATTGAAATGTTTAGAGCAGTACAGCTGTGATTTTAAGTAACTGTCATTATCTAGCGAGTACCAGTAAAATCTAATCAGCAATCACCTGAGGGATAATTAAATGAACTATTCTATAAGAAAACAACTAGGGTCTTTACAAATAATAGCATTAGTGATTTGTATGCTTTTTTTTATGGCTCTGTGTAGTCTGATGAAATGAAAAGCTTTAAAAAACAAACTATTTACTCCTTCTGGCTAAATCTAGATACATACCTGGAAAACAAAAAGATTGGATTAGAAAGAGTTATTTAGTTGAGGTCAGAATTGCAGGCTCCTAACAGAAGAAGAAGAAGAATCAGCATTTATATAGCGCTTTTCATACATCCAAAGCACTTTACAAGCAATGCTAGACTGGTAGTGAAGTGACTGAATGTGTGGTGGCGGCCATATCGCACATCATCACCCACACACAGCCTGGATAATTGCATGAACCGGTTTATGGGAAAGGGAATGTTGGCCAGGACACCGGAAATGTTCCTTACTCTTTGCGAAGGTTCTTTTACGTCCACCTGGACACCCACCAGGACAACACCAGGATGGGCAGAAGGGACCTCGGTTTAACGTTCCAGCCGAAGGATGGCACACCCCAGCAGTACAGCACACCCCAATACTGCACTTGGATGCCAGCGATTTTTAGGTGCAAGTCCAATCCCGGTGTGGGACGAGAACCCATGACTTTCTGGTCCAGAGGCGGATGTGCTACCAACTGAGCCACACTGACACCTAACCTAACAGCATGTTGCTGCTGCCACAGAAATCATTTACTAATTCAATGAGTCACAAACACATCACTGTCACATGGGGCAAAAAGAACAGCAATAAAAATTCAAACATGGTGATCTCTAGGAGCCATACAACTACTAAACACATTTGGGAAAAAAAACTCCTAGCAGAAAACAAAGAGAAGGACACACTACAACTACACATACAAATCAAAACACTGTGCACAACATGTTTTTGCACATTTGGACTGTAGTTTTCCCTTGAAGTGTCACTTGGTAGATTCCATGCCTGCCTGTGTATGTACCATTTCCTTTTTATTTGTATCTAAGTTGTTGTAAAGAAAGCTGCACACCCCCCCCCCAATATGTAACTTGAGCAACATGTCATGCTTGCTGTTTTTCTTCTTGACTAACCTGATGGACTGCCACGGAGGTGGTCATTTCAAAGTGGAATTAGCAATGAAGGTATACTGTACTAGGACTAACTGCATAGAGGGGGCATTAACTAAAAAAAAAAGGATAAAATAGAGAAATTAAAAAAAATCTGAATTGAAATGCAAAAACCTTTGTTTAGACATCAGTTAGGATTGAACCTGATTGCCACAAAAGTACAGAAATGCAATGTAAGGATGAAAGAAATTTCACCGAGCCTTGGTGAATCTGTGACATGGTAGTTTTTTAGGGCTCTAAATGATCATGCAATGCAGTAACACAGGCACTCCCTTTAGGCAAAGAAAAATTCTCACATCCCAAGACTGGAGAGAGGGTGCTGCTGAAGTTAGGGCACCATCAATGCTGCATTATCTGATCATTCAAACTGGAACAAAACACCACAGCACAGATTCACGGAGGCTCAGGGAACATTTATAACCTAAAGTCACATTTCCTTACTTTTATGTTATTAAGGTACTGCCCTAACTGATGCCTAAACATTTTTTGCAATTAATTTCCTTATTCTTTTTTTTTTAATGTAATAACACAATTTGTTGTTTATTTGAACACTGGGAGTTACTGTTTGTGTTCTCAGACTTTTGTTGTATTGGTACCCCCCCTCTCACCCTGCCCCATACTAAGCATTCCTTTCCATACTGCTCAATCCCCTGCTCCACAGGTCGGAAACAAGGTTTAACAAAATCAGGGACAAAGGACCAAAGACTAGGGACACACCTGAAAAATTGGTGATATCCATTCAGGAAGCTGGCATAATAAGCAATTTAGTGTACAATGCATTTTCAGATGAACAAGTCTGTAACTTGAATGTTTGACACTATTTTTGTCCTTGCAGTCCAAACAGTTTAGTCATGGAAATGCCAATTTTAGGAGGAACAGAGAAAAATGTTAAGGTAAAATCAGGAGCATCCTTGAAAATCAGGATACTTCAGAGGTATGTCCCTGTCATCCAGTAGTACCCATACCCTGCCTAATTTCAAACATCCCTGGCATCTAACATATTCCCTCCCAATACACACCCTGCCCCATTCCAGGTATCCATGGTGTCCAGTGATGGCCTGCTCCACATCTTTTCCCATGTCCAAGTATCCCATGGCATCCAGAAGTACCCTCTACCCTCCCCAAAGCCCCCTCCAGTTCCAGCATTGGGTGTCCAACTCCTTTGTCATATATACTCAATAATAAAAAAAATAATTTTAAAAGTAATTTCCCTTCCATCACCAACTAGCAACAATTCTTCCCTCTTCCCCTTCCCACCACAGACTAGTACAACCCACCCTTCCCTAGCCTGCTAGTAGCCAATTTTTAACCCTTCTATATTCCACCCATAGTTAAAAAAAGATGGCAACTTGCACAGCCCTCCTCTCATTTTCTCAGCTGCTTGCCATCTGAATGAACCAGTGTATGATCATCTGATACAGGGTCCACAGTTTAGACCAAGGTGGGCCACAGGAACAGACTTTGGAGGTACACAGGAGAAGCTCTGCTACCTCAAGAGGCAGAGTTGGTGAGTTAACAGCTGAGGCTGGACCTCTTGGCCCAAAAGTACCTGTAAAGGCACTCTTAGGCTCTGATCAGAGTGAGGCTGCCCTGCCATCAGATGCTGCTGGTTCAAGCAACCCACTGCAATAGTCCAGTAGGTCCAAGCAAATTCCTGAATGCTTTGAATGCTAAAGTGTAATAGGATCTAACTGATAAAGAAGTATCTATATATTTTGTGTACAAGTTCTGTCATTTTTAACAGCATGTTTAAATGTTTAGTTTGATAGCAAGGACATCATCTTTTTGCAAGGAGAGGCAGTGCAAATGATTTGGGGGTTTATACACTTCTAGTTTGTACTTATGTTTTAATGTTCTGGATTTTTTAAATGAACATTAGGAATGTATTTATTAATTGAAGGATACTGGGGCACTGAAAATGACCAAGGTTAAATGTTCACACATGTGGTCTATATATAGAGGAGGACAGGCAGAAAGCAGACATTCTAAATGACTACTTCTGCTCTGTATTCAAAAGTGAAGACAGAGGGCCTCTGCCAGAGAGTGGCATTAAGGCAGCTGTAAGGAGGATCCTTGAGATGATGCAGCAAATATTTACCAGTGAAAGGCTTTGGAATGGGCTAGTAGCACCAAAAACGGATAAGGCCCCCAGGCCAGATGTGATGCATCTGAGGGTGCTCAAGGAACTTGCAATGGAACTATCTCAACCCATGCTAGGGCAACTCAATAGCTCAAATGAGACAGGGGAAGTACCCAAAGGCTGGAGGGTAATGGACATAGTCTCACCCCATAAGTTGGGGGAGACAAGGAGCATCTGGTTAACTGCATATCTATCAGTTTTACCTCTATTGTAGGTAAACTGATGGAGACACTAATCAAAGAGGATCTCATGGACTACCTGGAGGGCAATGGACTCCAGGATATTAAATAGCATGGGTCCATGGCAGGGAAGTCTTGCCAGGCCATGTGACAGAATTATTTGACTGGTTAATGAGGGTAGTGTATAAGGGCCATGCTGTGGATATACTTCACTTCAATTTCAGTAATTTATTTGATTTTGTACCTCACAAAAGGCTGCTAAAGACGCTACAGGATCTTGGTGCAGCAAAGGACATAGATGGGTGAGAAACTGGTTGGAAGAAACAGCAGAGGGTTGTGGCTAACGGATTCAAATCAGAAGAGAGGGAGATCACCAGTAGGGTACCACAAGGATCAGTCCTGGGCCCAGTCCTTTTCAATATGTTCATCAGCAACAAGGGAGAAGGAATTCAGGGCAAGATGAGTCTCTTCACAGAGGACACTAAACTCTGTCTCAGCACAGACAGCAATAAGAGGGCCATGGAAATGCAAAGAGACTTGCAAAGGCTAGAGAGGTGGTAAGAGGTTTGGCAGTTGAAATTCAATGACGAAAGTATAATGTGATGCACATAGGGAACAAAAACTCCAGAACTGTGTACTGGATTTGGGGGGGGGGGGTTAAAGCTGGTCATGCCCTCTAAGAAAAGAGAATGAGGGACATCAGTGACTTACTACAGCACTCAAGTTAGTATAACATGACCTACTGTAAATCAAACAGGATGCTGGGGTGTACAGTAAGGAGTACTGAAAGCACGAAGGAAGGAGGTATTGCTACCTCTTTATCGATCATTGCTGAGATCCCACCTGGAGTACTGTGCCCAGTTCCGAGTCCTGATCTAATGAAAGAAAAGGATGGGCCAGAGACAGTGCAGTGTAGGGTGGCCAAAATGTTTCAGGATCAGCTCAAGGCACTGACGTGCTTGCTGGAGGCTAGATGAGAGAAAGAAAGAAAGACAGAAGGCATGATACAGACCGTCAAATAGGTAGCAGATCAAGAACACGGGGGCACAAGTGGAAACTGATGGGCGGTGAGATTGAAAAGGGAAGTGAGAAGTTTAATTTTACAGAAAGGGTGGTGGAGCCATTGAACAATCTAACAGCTGATGTGGTGGGTGGCAAAACTATGAATGGTTTCAAACACAGCTGGGACAGAGCAAATGGCTTAGTGGTTGCTCAGGGTGATAGGGGTTAGGTAGGGACTGTGGAACTGGATAGTGTGGGTTAGAATCCTGTATGGCCAACAGATCCTAGGTTTGGTAAACTTTTATGGGCAGAGGGGATTGACCAATGGTCTTTTCTGCCATCACTGTCTATGTTTCTATGTCTCTAACACCAGGACAGTTTTACAACCATGCCATTTAGCATCTTGTCTGAGGGTAAGACTTTGTAATGGTTATTGGTAGAAGTCTCTTAATGAGCAAAAACATTTTGTTTTTTATGGTAAATGTGAGGAGTTGTAAACTAAGCTTTGTGTTTCCTTTCCATTTAATACACAGGGAATGAGAGAGGGAAAACATTAGAAAGGAGAAAACAATACATATTTTATTTAGCGGAATTGAGAGACTGAGGAATTGAAAGCTAGTAATCAAGATAACACAATATATTTAGTTCTGCAGTGCTGAATTGAGCATGATATAAACAAACTGAATAGATCAGAGGAAAGGTACTTTATTCATCACAGCTCAGTATGAGTGTCAGGAAGACATAGTGCTCAGGGCTACTGTTGATCAGGAAGGCTGGAAGCCTCACATAAAAATGTTTACTGTTGCCATATCACAAACCGTATGACTGACACCACAACCAACCAATCAGCATGAACAGGAAGATGTTATGGGCAGTGATAGGGATCATTCTGTAATGCATTATGCTTTAGCTGTTTCAAAAGATAAAATATATGTATTCAATTGAATCCACACATCCACAGCACAATTGACTGAAAAAAGGGAAAGGTTCATTTCTACATCCCTCACAGACTACCACCCTGACACATCTACCACAGTATTATCCCAACACATTTGAAAGCAAACAAAAATAAAACTAAAGCCTACACTTGCAGAGGTAGACAACTTGTTATTTGCACATTCACCATCTACTCTGAGTGCATATTTAGTTCAGATGGTAACAAAGTCACTTACCACAGTGTTTAGATTATTACATGGGGATTAATAAATATGCATACCACCTATAATTTGGTGGCGAGTTCTTAAAAGGGCTTCTAGCCTACTGAACTTGTATTCAATCTATGAAATCCATGAAAATGTCTTACTACATCTAATGTAGACTAACGTACCTCCCTTAAAAATGAAAATGGAGAATGCACAGCTACTTCATTGTCAGTGGCTAAGCAGGTAGCATGATTAACTCTGAGGCTGTAAGATCAGAAGATCATGGGTTTAAGCCCCATACGAGGAACTTGGGGCTAATACTTAATACTGACACTGTGGTGCAGCAATGGGGGGGATCCTTGCACTGTTGAGGGGCTATCCTTTTGAAAACACATAAAACTGATGTCTCAGTGGGGTGACAGATGAACACTATTCTGTCCTAACCTGTCTATGACTAAGGTTGTGATGTGAGCCTCGGTGAGTAAAAATAATACAGAAAAAATAAGGTAAGAAAAGAAGGGAAATGCTTGAGTGCTTCCTGTGGAGTAAGGTGGCATCCCATTTGGCATGGACCACCAAGATGCAAAGAAAGGAATAGTTCAGTAGATATAAACACAGCTTTATGTGTCTTCTAACAGTGTGGTTGGGAGAACTCAGATGGTAAAAATAACCTCCATGTAGCACGTAATACATTCTTACTGCATGTCTGCTATGTTTGTTTTTCTGACCAAGTTGCAGCTATGCTTAAGGAATGTGACTATGTAGTTAGCTGTGCCTAAAATACATTATTTTCTGACTGAGTGACCTGGTGATGATGAGAATCATGTCTCATTCATGACCTGCTGCGATGCTCTCCTAGACTCTTCTATAGTCTGTGTTTAGTCACTTGCCTCCAATGATGATGATTATGATGATGATAAAAGACCTGCTGTTGCTCTTCTGCTTAATAAGTTGCTGTGGGCCTAATATTGTACTTTCTTATGTTCTTCAACTGCTTGGCAAAGTAAAAGTAAATACATTCTATGTTGTTGTTCTGCCTCTTTTTTCTTACTGCTAACTAACTTTTAGATTGGCTCAATTTTTGCCTGTAACTGCTAACTTTATCTTCACTTGACAATGGTTTTATATGACATTAGTAATGGATCTGTCAAACTCCAGTTTGCACAATCCATGAACATCTACCCTATCCTGCTACTCTACTCTACCTTTGTCTCTGTACGATGGGCCTCTGCTGATGATTAATGATCAAAGACCTGCTACTATCCCCTTGCTTCATTAGATGCACCAGACAGGCTGCTCCATGGCTGACTTTTAAAGTAATAAGTTAATATTTAATAAACTGTATCTTGTATTTCTTCTTTTTCCTCACTGTATGTAATCAAGGTTTGGACAGCATGTCATCAGTGACTGGAAAATGTAATTATCTTTCACTTAGTATTTTTAACAACATTTAAACTACATCCTTCAAATTTGGATGTCCTCTGTTCATGATGATAGTCTTGTCCTGCATTACTCTCTAGTGTACCGTCTTTCCAGAGTACAAAGTCCAACAGAATTTGTCTGCAAAATCATGGAAATGGATGGGGTGAACAGAACAAGGAGGGGGCAAGCTCTCTTGCAAACTACAACAACCAAATGGGGCCCCATGCACTCCTGTAGCAATGAAAATGTCTCAATACTTGCATTATGAAAGGTTGCTCCACTATGGAGCACTAGGTTTTCATGCATGTTTGCTGCTGTAATACCAGAGTACAATGTACAAAAGGACTTTTTTATTTAAGTTTAAAATAACAAAACACATGTACAAGCAAGTAATAAGCAGGTCAATGTCGCTGACCACACATACCCCGGTGCTTCAGGTCCCAACAGACACTTCTTCAGGGGGCGAGAAGTCCTTTTGTACAACATACTCTGGTATTACAGCAGCTTCTTTGGGAACAGGCATGAAAACCTAGAGCTCCATAGCAGAGCAGCCTTTCATAAAGCAAGTACTGAGAAATTCTAATTTCTACAGGAGTGTAAGGAGCTCCGTCTGGTTGTTGTACCTTCCTTCCCAACTACTGTGCCTCTGATGATGATGATGATCAAGAAAGAGCTATTGCATAGCCCATTTTAATTACTGCAAGATGCCCAGCTATGTGCATACCCGATACACACACCCTAGCTCTATCTTTTGTTGATAATGTCCTAACACATTAGGCACTGAATCCACTAAGTACTGTTTTGTGTACCATCATGGAAAGAAATAAGCAGTGTCACATACTGTGCATAATTTCACATTGTGGGAATTGTGGCTTGTCCTGGATGCTTCATTGCTGTCTGATGATTATGGAGACCTATGGCATAGTCTAGAATGATACACAACTTACTGCCTACCACAATTTTTTCATTGCTGCCCTCCATTTACATTATTATCCAACTGCATGGTATGTACAGTAGTAGACAGATACACAGCAGATATCAGGAGGACATGCAGATTCTCTGGAGCAATGATGATTACTAGAATATGTGCATACCCCAACTTTAAAGTCTTCTTGAGAGAGATAGGGAAGACTTGCTTTTAAACATTATTTTAAGTGTATTTACAAGAGTTTCTTAAGCTACCCAGGCCTGTTACATGGCTCTCTGAATCTGAATTAAGCGTCACAAATATTAAGAAATCTGAATACTAGCCATGTAATTCAGATGGTGTTTTCATTAAAGAGGGACGAAAGTGAAAAGTGCTACATTGTAGAATTAGAATAAGCATAGCCCCAATGAAGCTCATACCGAATATTAGGTTTCTATGTTACTTAATTTTAAAGTTATGGGCTATTTTGTAACAGTGATTTCACTACTTGTTCAAAAAAGCCAGTTTCAGTGAAGAGCTGCTGCTGATGTCATCTTCTGAACTCACAGTCTAGTCCTCCCTGTCAGCAAGCTTATAGGACCTGTTTCTCCAAAGTTTAAAGATCGTGTGCGGTGGTTTTTACAAGTGAAACAGGCAGCACCATTCAAAAAAAAAAAAATTGCTATAAAAACTATGCGTTTCTCAGGTTTTGTAACTAAGTTGACAAATTTGTATTTTTTTAATTCCTTTCTGGTGTGGTCTATTTCTCCAGGGTTGCTGTGTACTGAATCAGCATGCCTCCAGCCTGCTGACACCAATTCAGTTGTTACTCCACTGTGCCTGTTAGGAAGCTGTATCGCTACTAGTAATGTAATGCTGGTAACTTCATTGCTGTTTGTCAGTGTAGGGTTTACAATAAGTTTTAATAGGGGCCTTATATGTGTTAATTCCTACTAGGGGTGGAAGTGTTAGCCCTGGTAAAATGATAATTTTAATGTTGAGTACAACATACTATAGATGAACCTGAATGTAGGTCAATTAGCAGCATACCAGGGAGAAAACATTGGGCAGGCTTCTGCATAGAAACTTGTAGTAAGGTTTCAAAACAGCATTATATGTCCCACCCCCATTTACAGGGAGATGGAATAACTGTTTAAAAGTGCCATCTTAAGAAGTCACTTCAGTTCAATGACAGGTGTGAACGATCACAGCCTTTCACCACATTAGAGTTATCCAGTGTGCAAATTTCACAGCACTGTACTATGACTAAGCATCCAGCAACCCTGGAAAACAAGACTACAACAAAAAGACCCCCCTTAAAATGTATGAATTTGTCAACTTTATTACAAAACCTAAAATACACATAGTTTATAAAGCAATGTTTATTGAATGGTGCTGCCTGTTTTATTTGTGAAAACAACTGCATGTGGTCTTTACACTTTGTGAAACAGGTTCTATAAGCTTGCAGACAGGGAGGACTACACAGAGCTCAGGGGATGACATCATCAGCACTCTTCACTGAAACTGACTTTTTTGAACAGGCAGTGAATTAAGAGTTATAAAATGACTTGTAACTTTTAAACAAAGTAACTTGGAGATCTTTCTCTTGGCATGGGACTGATTGGGGCTATGATGATCCAAATTCTGAATTTATTGGTGCCAGAAATTTTGACCATAGTTCCTCTTTGAAACTTCTATTGCAACATTTAGTATGAAATGTTTAAAATGCACCTCTGTTTTAAGTTGTCTGATAAGTTAATCACATGTCTATACATGGAAAAGGTGTCTGATGTAGACACAGATATGTAACATATATGGGACATATCACTGACATGGTTAAGAAATATGGCTGACACATTCCTCTCAGATGGTCAGTAAAAATTCAAGACACAAAAGATGTTTGAGTTTATGAAAGGACATAGACACACAAATAACAGCACCATCAATAACGCGACAGAAAGAAGTGTGCGCATGTGAAATACACACAATTAAAAACCACATGAAGGAAATGCATGTTCACTGTATAACGGCTTCTTGACCATGCTGTTTTGGATGGTGTGGTTTTGATAGGATACCATGGCAGCACTTAACTACAAGGAGTCATCCAAGTGTCTGATCACTGTCATGTGTAAGTTTGTGACAGAGTAGTGACAGAAGTATAAAATACTGCCACAATGGCATATTGTCCCCTTCTTTTAGAGATGTAAATACCATAAGATGTTCTCTAGTCATTCTCACTCAAACACTTATTAGAACACACTAATCCTACCAAACATGCCTGTGCACTGCAGTGGAGTTTGCTCTGCTTTTACACAAAGAAATGTTCTTTAATGAACTACTTCTACATCATTGATTTGTAAGCAATAACACTGGGCTGTGCATGCATTAAGCTGTATCACCACATACCCTTAGCATTTAAAGAGGCACAAGGCCACTAGCATGTGGTAATTATAGCTTAGAAAATAGACTAAGAAAATTCCAGGCTCTGACTGGCTGATAGACCTGGCAAGATGGTCATCTATGAGATAACAGAGCCTGGGTATTAAAAGTGCTAGTTCTCAACAACCTCGTCGCCAATATCAAGCTGACATTTGAAGTTTCAAGTTAAAATATCCACTTGTTTTGTCTCACTTAGCGAGAGCTGAGACCTGACCCCAGTGCTCCACCCATTCTTCCAATGCCACCACTCTTGCTGCTGCCTGATTACTCCTCTCCCTCTTTACAATCCCCCCAAGGCTTTTACTTTTGCCATGGAAGTGGCTTCACTGAATATATACTCCTTGCTGCTCTCTGAGACCTGTAGGGCATGAACTGAATCACTGGTGCGGCTCTAATTATTTTTCCCCTTGGGGAGCACTTCCCTTTCTTGCCTGCATTCCTGCAGGCTTCTGAATAATATTTTAATTTTTGCCCCTCGACCATTCATTTAAGCCGCGGTGCAGCTTACAGTCTGTGGCACCCGCCTCGCTGATGCCGCCTTACTCCTCTCTCTTCTCACAACCTCCTGCTTTTACTTTGCTGTATTATGCTTTATTACCAGCGCACTTTCTCCCCTGCTCCATTAATGCCATGGGAGCGGCATCACTGAATAGCAGCTCCTTGCTGCTCTTTAGACCTCGTAGGGCATAAACTAAGCCACTGGGTGGTGGTTTGGGAAGGTGGGAGGTGGTGGAAGGTGCTTCATCCTATGCCTACTCTGCCTCCCACTGGCTTCACTTGGCTTCCTGCTCCGGGTGGGGGGGTGTAGGTAACTAGCTCAAAAAGAAAATTCAAATGCAGGCCAAGGAACTATTTTATTATAAAAACTAACTAATGTTTAATTAACATTTTTTAATGAAACATTTTCTTTTACAGTACCCATTTCCTAAGTGTAATAATACCCTCCAGGGTGGGTGGTATTGTGCTATACTGGACTTTCCAGGGGCTATAAGGCCCTCCGCCTGTGGCGTCAAGCCTCATTACGCCCCTGGGCAGTCCGGTATATTATTCATTTATTTAGCTTTTGTTGACTGGGTAAGTGCACTAGACAAATTCTGCCTATTTTCAGGCACGGCCCAGGGGATGGGGATACAGATGAATGCCAACTGACTTTGAATCTGATTAAACTGTTGGTGGTATTTTTAGTGAATGGGGGGAAATTTGGCCAGGGCACTGGGGAAATTCCCCTACTGTTTTCTTTAAATGTTAATAGTATTAAGACTCAGAGGAAGTAGCTGGTAGTTATGCAGTCTTTAGAGAGGGTTAGAGGGGATATATTTTGTTTGCAGTATACTCACCTAAAATCTAATTCTGAATTAAAACAGGCTGCCTCTTTTTGGAACAGGGAGGCTTCTTTTAGGTCTGTTGGACTAGATCCTTGTGATGGAGTTGGGATTTTATTTACTAACCTGCAACTCAAAGTTTCTAGATTAGTGGATGTTTTTCCGGGCAGGCTTTAATGCTTGATATTAATTTTTTCAAGAGCGCATCCATTTAATTACAATATATGCACCTCAGTCGAAGGCTCAGAGGGTTTACCTTTTTAGGGAAATACAGCTATATTTGCATACTTCTCGGATAGTAATATGGGCTGGGGACTTTAACTGAGGTTACATCATTTAGATAGGGGGTTACAGACTAAAAAAAAGTTTTGTGTTTCCACTACCCTAAACAACATAATAGACACAGTGCGTCTTAAGGATTCCTGTAGAGAACTTCACCCTGCAGGAGGTAATACATATTTTCAGGGAAGTCTCAACTAGAATAGATGTTCTCTTTCCGACATGTAGTATGCATATTTTAGATAGCAAAGTGGAAGCTTGGGAGTTCACGGATCACTGATCCCTTACAATCACTATCTCATGGGAGCAGGTACCCAGAAGTAAGAAGTGTGTGTGGAGATTGAATGCATCAGTGCTATCTCAGGAAGTGGTTCTAAAGGCTTGAAGACAAAATTGGCAAGTGAGGTTATCTGTAGTGGGATTTTATGAGGATTTGGCTACTTATTGGGATGATTCTAAGCAATCCTGGAAATGCTTGTTCCAGAATATTGCTTATGAATCTTCTAATTCTGATTATTTAAAGTATTTAAACTTAAGAATACAATTACAGAAACTCATTTCCCAGACTGAAGTTACCAGACAGGATTATGGGGGCTCACATTATTTTGGTTAAAAAACAGATGGCACACCTGCAGTATAACAGGGCAAAATCATTGGCGTAGGAGCACAGGTTCGAGGTACAGATCACAAAGGGTCAGTAGACCCTTTTAAACACTGTAAACAGTGAGTAAATCATAGAATCATTACAGAAATATTAAATAGGGAAAACCAGTTGGTAACTTCTCCACAAGACATGTTACAGGCAGTAGAGGCTAATATTAAAGATATGTTTGGGGTAGTGACAGATGTTTCTCAGCATGAGAGATTCTTGGAATCACTTGATTTACCTCAGATAGATCCAAGGGAAGCAAAGGATATGGTTGCATGCATCACGATGGAAGAAATCCTTCAAGCTGTAAGTTCCCTTAAAAATGACACAGCCCCAAGCAATGATAGGCTTGGGGCAGAATTCTGTAAAACTTTTCAGAATGAATTGGCACCAGTCTTAGAGATCTTATATGATTCTATGTTACAGGAAGGAATATTGTCAGACACCATGTATCAGACCTTGCTAATTCTATTATTTAAAGAGGGTTTAAGGGCTGACCTAGCAAACTGAAGGCCTTTGTCCTTATTAAATACTGATTTTAAAATACACAGTAAAATACTTCTAAAAAGACTTTCATCAGCAGCAGACCATTTAGTCAGTACATAGCAAACTTGTGCTGTTCCTGGAAGATATCAACAAGATAATTTAATATTGTTAAGGGAGATTTTTCAGAAAGGTATTGAGGGTAAGGCTCACGGTTGGGTTATTAGTTTGGATAAAAAAACATTCAACGGACTAACTCATAGCTTTTAATTTCAAGCTTTGCAGGCTTACGGCATCCCACCTTTATTTATTTTTTGGTTGAAAAGTCTGTATAATCAGGTAGTCCTGATTCTGAATGTGAATGGATGGATGGGGAAACAGATAGCGGTTAGGAGGGGGAGACAAGGGTGTTCACTAAGCCCTTTGTTATATGTCTATGTCTTCTGTTAGCACCCTTTGCAAACTGTGTGAGAGGCCTTTTGGCACCATGCAATTCTGCTTAAAGTTGGACCAGCATAACATTCTGTGGTGATTTGCATTATGCAGCCCATGATGCTTTGCATTGTGGGGGCATGTGTGATTTTGTATTTTCTTGAAACTTGGCTTCCCAGCCAAATGCCCTTTGGGGTAACCCTTGCCTCAGTGTTTGCGCACAGAGGTTCTTTGTCTTTTAAATAGTTTTTTTATTTTAATGGGTTCACCACAATATATCCAAGGCACACTGCCTTAAGGGTAGCTGGTCCATGCCACTGGGGTGTCAAACAGATGAGGCATACTGATGAGTCCTGGTAGGACGAAACACATATTTATGTCTTCTGTTAGCACACTTTGCAAACTGTGTGAAAGGCCTTTTGGCACCATGCAATTCTGCTTAAAATTGGACCAGCATCATATTCTGTGGTGATTTGCATATGCAGCCCATGATGCTTTGCATTGTGGGGGCATGTGTGATTTTGTATTTTCTGGAAACTTGGCTTCCCAGCCAAATGCCCTTTGGGGTAACCCTGGCCTCAGTGTTTGCGCACAGAGGTTCTTTGTCTTTTATATATATATTTTAATAAGAAGCATCTCAGGCAATGCCAAGATACATGGGAATTTTCCAGCAGAAGGACAGAGGGCAGTCAATATAATGGCTTATGCAGATGATGTCACACTAACTTTAGCGCCATCTACTTGTGAAAGGAAGGTAAAAGATTGTTTGGAACTTTATTCCAGTTTATCTGGGTCCAGCACAAATTATAACAAGAGCAAGGGAGTCCCACTGGGTCTTACTCCTTTGCCAGAATCACAGCAGTTTGCAGGTATTCAGATGGAGACAGGCCGTATTTCAATTTTAGGAATATAATTTGGAGTAGAGGAAGCTGATAGAGGTAATTGGGAGAAATCTTTGCAGAAGGCAAATAGATTAGTTAATTCCTGGAAGGGACTACAGATTGCAAAGAGAAAGAGTATTTTTAATCAAAACTTTGCTCATACCTGTTTTTCTTTATGTAAGCTATATTTTCTCACCTCCACAGGTTTTAGTATCATCTCTATATAGTATTTTCTTTCAGGCATTCTAGGGAATAGGTTGAACCCTGTAAAAAGAAACATTACGTATTGTAAAAGGTGGGGTGGCGATGATAGATCCGGTAGCCTTTTTTTATAGTATTTCTGTTAGTTATAATTTTGGGTCTGCTTTGAAACCAGGTCATAAAAGTTGGAAACCTTTTGTTTTAAGAGTGGTTAAACCCCTGTCTAAAATTTTGGAGAGAAAATAGGCCAAGGGCGTTGTCTGCTGCTACTAGAACTCTGGGCTATGAGATGGTAAGCTTAAAGTAAATGATGCAGGGGAATGTTACAATTACACAAATTCAAACCATGGATAGGAAGGCATTATACAATAACCTTATAAGTTAAGCTGTACAAGAATTATTGACATTCCTGATGTGTCTCTCTAATCAGCAAGATTGAGTGTTACAACAGCTAACAAATCCCAGACTTTCATCGTTTGTCTGGGATTTGGCATGGTTAGGCAATTATGGCAGATTAGAGCTAAAGGGGAATAGTAAACATAAGCAACTGTCCGAGAAACTGTCCAAGAGAGACATGTATATAGATAGATAGATAGATAGATAGATAGATAGATAGATAGATAGAAACTCAACATTTATTTTTCGAATGTGCCTATGTTCAAGGTTTTTGGAGAATTTTAGCAAGACATTGGCACAAACCTTTATTTAGTACTCTTACATATGAAACTCTGTTCTATGGAATTGTAGGTAGGTGGTCGGGTAAATATAATAGAGAGACAATTTATGTAGTATTAGCAGTTATAAGATACTATATTTGGCAATCTCGATGTTGATTGAGCACACAACAGAGGTTAATCTATGATGAAATGTGCAAAAATATTGATATGTCTATACAATAATGGCTGATAAAGATAGGACTCAATATTATATTGTAAGGTATAACACTCTGTGGGTACATTGTAAAACATGGTTACAGTTGAGACTGGGCGTTAATAAGATGTTTTATTTTGACCTTTTGGTACTTTATGTTCTCTAATTGTCTGTATTATATGGCTTGTAAATAGTTTTGCCTGATTTTTTGCTTTTGATGTATGTATATGTACTGATGTGGTCTTCTTTGATTCTGTAATGTGGAACTTTCTTTCCAATAAAATTCTCCTACTCTTTTCGAGAAGTGCCATGGGATCTTTAACATTCACCTGACCTACCCCCCAGAACAGGCAGATGGGATCTAGGTTTAATGTCTCATCTGAAAGACTGCACCTCAGGAGTGCAGCACCCCACCCTCATGCTGCACTACAGTATCAGTATTGGGATTCAACCCAAGTGCCTGGTGTGGGGAAAGAACAGACAGCCTTCTGATCCTCAGCCTCAGAGGTGAGTGTGCTACCTGCTGAGCCACTGACACTGCTATTGTATAATATTGCCCACCCTGTTGGGTATTATTGCTTGTTTAATGAGCTAGTAGTGACAAGATCAGCAGACAGATAATAATATTCACTTTAAAAGAAGCCAGTTGCTACTTTTGATTTCTGATGTATTTTTCTTTTTCTATTCACTCATTACAAGTCTTTCTTCTGGACTGTATTAAGTATGATGTGAAGAGCCATCTCTTACCTAGTAGCTGACATTTCTAGTTCTATTCCCCTTTCTACCTCATCTGCATCAATACCTCACTCATTGTGACATCAGAAATGACTGATCAGGCAGCAGGAGACTGGCTCTCCTTGTTCATTTGTGATGTCAAAGTCAGTGAGGTATGAAGGGGGATAGAACTTGACCCATCAGCCTAAAGTGGGAATATAGTTCTACACATCAATATGAGGCACAGCTAGTCAGTATTAGGCAGGTAGGAATGAGCAGGCACAACAGGTCAGCAGGTCTTTTTCTACTAAAAGATTTTATGTTTCTATCACACAAGCACAGTGAGGTAGGAAAACCTTTAATAAGCCTCTTCTAATAAGCAAAAAGGAAGAGAAAAAAGTATTTCCGATATTAAAGGTAACATCAAGTTGCTTTTAAAAATTCCTGTTACTTTCATGCAGTGAGCTAGTCCTTTAATACAAGTCTTGGATTGTGTTTCACCACTTATAAAATAGATTTTGAGCAAATAAAATATGTGAAAGAAAACAAAATCTGTAACCATGTATTACGCGAGAATATAGTCACATGGTCATGTGATGGCTGTCTGCCAATCATGGGTCTCTATTTTAGCTATCCATTTTATAAAATCTTCTAACTACTACACTTAGAATCAACACCTTCACTGCCAGTAAATCTCCTGATTCTAGTTTTTGAGTGGTTCTTGCTAAAATAAATGTTGAACCTTTGCTTGCACTAGGAATAAATGGGCTGAACTGACACAGCGATGAAGGTTCTGGCTTTCCAGTTGTGCTAAAGTTATTGTGTTTAGGGGTAGCTGGAACACAATTCAAGCTCAGCTGTTTTTTTTTCAGTGTTTCACTGGTAATTTCTTAATTAGTTGCTTAATTCCACTTTGCATTTTCTCCACGTAATTGTTAAATCCAGCCACGTCATCACTGCATCACATTCCAGTAAATGTCTACTTTAACTACTACTACCATACATGCAAGCGCACACACACACACACACACACTCTCACTTTCTGTCTGCTTCTGAGTCAGTCTTGTGACAAACTCAAGAACAGCACTGTGCAAATTTAAATAAAATGCTCTTTAAAGTGCACAGTGTGATTTTGTGCACTCATAAAAGATCATCAGAGGTGTGCTTCAAGGTACTAACTTTACAGCATTTTCTAACTTATTTTCAACTGTTTGGAGCCCAGCTATCAGCAAATGATGCTATGCTGTCAAAGTAACAGTCTTGGTTTCACAAGAACTACTCATGTTATGGTCTGCCTGTATGCAAATAGTTTCCAGAATTTTATGAACAATGCCATCATGAGCAGAACCCAATGTGAAACAGACATTTCCAAAGCTCTGTTCTCTGGGTTATTGTTTGTAATGTCCAAAAACAATATATCAGTCCCATCAACTTGTGTGTATATGTCTTCAGAATACGGAGAGTAAACATAGTGTAGCAGTTCATTAGCGGCGTTAATGACAGCATGCTGGCTGTCCAGTTCACAAAAGGTGTGTGCTATGCAGAAGATTGCTGTGGCCAGGCTAAACAATATTGGTGCTGCTCTGTCAGCTGCCTGATGTCATCAAGTTAGACAGCCTGCATATTTAGTATCAGGGAGGCTCTCAACGTGCAAATGAACAAGAGGAGTATTACAGATGTCTTAACGATTTACTGCAGAGAAACCGCATGTTCTTAAGTTGAACAAAAATACCCACTAATCAATATAAACAACAATACCTGCTAATTTACAGTGTTTTCTAAGGTCCCCAGCTGGAATTTCATTTCTCTTGGGGATGGAAATCGATATACTGTGGCTTGCAGACAGTGGATATTAAAGGGATACTGTCAACCCTCATAGGATGGAAAAGATGTTTTCAAACAAAATGAGTCTTTGAATTCCCAACTGCTCTCTGATGTTATTTTGATAGAAAAGAATCCTTGCAGAAATATTTATGGAAAAAACAACAGTATTCTATTATTTGTGTCAGCTTCAACATAAATACAGCATTTAAACTACAAAGAAATTCCAACTTCTGGTCCTTTATGTGTCAGCTAAATGCTAAAGTACTGCATATGCTACTGTAGACCTCACAGTTGTTTAGAACCTTACAAGATTACTGATAACTTGAAGTATACTTGTGATATGTACTATAAAAAAATATCATTTGTTAATCATATCAACACTGTTTTCATTTAAAAAAAAAAACATTTTTGGTGTCATTCTTTACAAAAAAAAGACATGACATATACAGAGAATAAATAATACTCAAGTGTGGAAAACAAGCTGGTTCTCCCATCAGCATGTTACTGTGATGTCATAGAACATGAGAACAAAGCTCAAGTGTTCCTATGACCTCACACTACAAGATGTGTGAACCATACTTGTTCTGCAAACTCAGTTTTTTTATATTATGTAATAAAATCTGAGTATTTTTTTTAGCTTTTTGTTTATTCTCCTTTTCCGACTGTCTCTTTGGACCCAGAGCTGGACTCAGTGTTCACACAACCCCATCACTGCACCATCTCCCAGGACTTCCCTTCCTCTTCACCTGACCACTCAAGGTAACTCCTCCCTGCAATTGAGGTCTACAGGGTAGCTCAGGCCCCTCAGGAATAGGCAGTCTGTGTGGCCAGGAGCTGGCCAAATGTTGGTGGGGGAGAGATATGTGGTCTTTGCAGGGCTGTCATGCCGTGGTGGTTGGTGCTTTCATCTTTTCTTCCCACCCTGTCAGGACACTGGTTCGAAAGCATGTGCATGCATGTTGTGACTCAGCACTGCTCCAGCCAATCATGTCCCTCCTCCCCACTGAATCTGCTCATCCTGCACCGCCACTCATAGTCAAACAGGTGGCAGTTGCATGGTGGAGTATACTACCCCAGCCCTCAGAGGAGGGGAGCATCAGTGTGATGCTTAAATCTCTGCTCATTTCTGAACCCAGGTAATTTGCATAGCCTGCGGTACTGCTACCGCTGTGTTGGTGGGTCAGCTCTGAGTATCTTTTCTGAAGCAGAACAAGTCTGATATTTCATCTAGATAAAATATCACTTGTCTGTTTTCCATTTCAGTTTTAATGGCTCCTAGTGTGAGTGGCTCTGCTCACAGGTGCTGCTGATTAGTGTTCACTGCTGTTCTCAATGTTCAAGTTTATTCAAGTTCAAGTTTATTGCAGGAAAACTCCATTGAGCAAGCTCATTCACAAGGAGATCCTGTGACATAAACACTTAAAGTACAAACACAGATAGGTAATAACAGTATATACATGAAATACACGTTACATGATAAAGGCTGGATATACATACAAGGGTACCACATGATGAAAGGGGCATGCTTATTTATTATTGTAGTGAGTTTGTCATTAAGGATGCAAGCTGCCTTGTTGACATCTTTGGCTAGGTAAAGATCTTGCCATCTGATCATGCTCAGGTCAGATAGGAAGTTTACTGCACTGAATTTGCGAAAGGATCTTTTTGTTATAAAGATGGGTTGCGGCCGGCCTTAATTTGAGATCTTATACAAGCAACAATTCCATGATCGCTCATCGTTGTGAAACACTGCCAAATGAGATATTTTGTGTGGATGGGTGGTTAGTACCACATCTAGAATGGAACTGTTGGCAGTATTTAGAGTGTTGTTCCTAGTAGGTTCTCTGACTAATTGCCCAAGACCTAGCTCGTCACAAAGGGATTTGAGGCCATGTTATATGGTGACAGCCAGTCCATATTTAGATCTCCTAGAAATATTGTTTCAGTTTTTGCATCTACGAACATGGATTTCAAAAGATTAAGGACTTCATCACCACCAGACGGGGTCTATAGCCACCTAGGATAGTGATACATTCCGAGGAGGAGATGAAGGCTCAGCGAAACTAACTCAAATTCCTTGGCTAGAGATTTGCAACTAATATTGGTGACCAAGTACTTAGATTTGGCATAGATAACCACACCCCGCCTCTAGACTCTCTATCTGCTCTAAATAAATTGTAGCCCTGCAGTGATATTTGTTGATCAGTGTTCATCTTTTTTAACCACGACTCAGTAATTATGATAAGGTCTGGGTTAACGTGTGCAGCCCAGGCTTGCAGCTGTACAAGTTTTTTAGGCAGGCTTAAAATGTTGACCATCATCATTTTGAGACCTGTGGCCTCAGCAAAATCGATAAGCGAGGTAAGTTGTGGGGGGGGCCAGGGTTGAGCTCCACATTTCCTGAGCAGAGAAGAAGCAGAAGTATAACTTTCTTTAAGGAGCTTATAATAATGGAGACTGCTTTTTTATTTCTTTGCGGCAACCCATATCGTGCTGTGCAAGAGGCGGCGCCACTGTAATGACAGTTGATTGTGATCAATGTAAGTGCTTGTATAGACATAGGTGAGGACAGTAGCAAAGGGGTGTAGGCTAACCGTGGGGAATAGGCTAAAAGGGGAGAGGAGAATGACAGAGTGTCTGCACGGTAGACTGTTATAACATTAGGTATTGATAAGGTACATTGGAGAACTGAATTGCATTGAGGTACTTCAATTGCACTGTATTGCTGAAAACTCTGCACCTTAGGAGCAATAAAACACAATAAGGAGAGCCATGGTCCCAGATTGAGTGGTCTCGTGATTTGTATTAGTGCAATATTTTCTAGGCAAGAAATTTGCCCACCTAGGTACCCATTTAAAACCTAGATGAGAAAATACAGCAGAAAGGGGAACAAGGAGATCAGGAGCAGCTTAGTTAGTGGCCATCCACCCTTCAGACTCAAGTCCCCTTGTAGCAGAACCGGGAAAGAAGTAGAAAGATAATGCAGGCCATATTGCCCACGAAACAATATGGTGATTTATGTAGAAGACCAAGAATCCCTCTAGTGGCGAGTCTGTATAACCTGCTAATGGAAAAAAAAGGTAGTTAGACTTATCGGAGCCAAGGCAGAGTGCTTGGATGGGGGCGCTGCAGGAATAGCAGTCAGACAGAAGAGGTGTAAGCAATTTAAAACAGTAGTAGAAATTACAATCCAGCTAATACAGTAGAAAAACTCCTAATAACACAGTAGAAATGTGCTTAGTTCTATGGAAAGTCTAACAAAGTGCCAGGTGTCTATAGCAGGGGAAAACTCCTGCCAACCAGAGTGGATTTGCTGGAAGCACCCATGTTCCGATCGGCTGCGCTGTCCCGTACCTTCCAAGGAGCTGCAGGCGGGTGTCCTGGTCTTGGTCGGTGGCTGGCTGGGTGCCGGCCGACCGTGGGTGAGCTGGAACAGCCCTGTTCAGGGACAAGCAGCTTCCAAGGAGCTGCAGGCAGGTGTCCTGTTCTTGGTCGGTGGCTGGCTGGGTGCCGGCCGACCGTGGGTGAGCTGGAACAGCCCTGTTCAGGGACAAGCAGCTTCCAAGGAGCTGCAGGCGGGTGTCCTGGTCTTGGTCGGTGGCTGGCTGGGTGCCGGCACCGTGGGTGAGCTGGAACAGCCCTGTTCAGGGACAATGTTCTAACTCTCAGAACAACATTTTAGAAGCTCTGGAAAAAGATGCTCATAGTGTGTTATTATATGTTTAATGAATATTCAGACTTTGCTGTTTAACAGTGGGTCTTTGTATTTATGGCAGACTGATGCTCCTTTAAAAATATGCCAATGCCCAGATTACATTTTCAACTTAAAATGAAACTGTATTTGTTCATGACATTTCGCAGGCAGATGCTTGTGACATCATAATTCAAAAGCTTCTTTTTGTGAGTTCAGCCAATCAAAATATTGGCAGAGACTGTAAACCAAGGTTGCCAAGTGGCAAAACACATAACATAAACATTGAAAGCATACCACAGAGCAGATTGTGTTCAGTCTGTGAGTACTGCCTTCTGGTAATGAAAGTGCTATATTCATTAAAGTGGGTTGCAGTGATTGTAAGAAAAAGATCAGGGAAAGTCTAATAAGTGTATTAGCAGATGCAGTGATTTTACAGTGGTTTTGCTAACCAGTCACACTTAAAGGTCAGGTAAAAGCATGACTGGTATTCATGCTCTAATTAGTAGATTGCTATGCTGATAACACTAATTTCCTCTTAATATTTTGTACAGTGTGGGATCATGACATAGGTCATCTTATAAAGGATCTCCTTTTCCACATCTCTGCAGTTTAACTTAATTATATAGCCCTGATAGTGAAATCTGTAATAACTTAGGTATGACTGAAATGCTGATAAGTCTAGTAAAATATCACACATAGGAGCCACACAAGCCAGGAGGGTGTCTCACTGCAATAGCTGGGGCAGAGTCACAGAAAAGTCAGGCAGAGAGGGTTGATACAATGAAAATAATGTTATTCTTTCCCCAAGTCAAGGTAACTATTGCACAGAGAAATGCATCTTAAAGCTGCAGCGCTACAAAGAGGGAGGATAGGTATCATATTGCTGTTCTGTTTCTTTGTTGTTGACTGCTGATCTGAGATCATTGTAGGGATTTAGGATGCTTCATATGTTACATAGGATCATTTAAGCCCCTTCATTGTTTTGCTACCTTAAAGAGGACAGGAGATCGTTTCTAAAGGCTAGCGGTTTATAAAGTTTTTTTTTTTTTTTCAGAAATGACATTAATTTCCTTGAAGTATCCATATTAAAGTGCACCTCAGAAAAAATTAAGATGAAAAACTGTATTTTGCAGTTTTTTGTTTTATAGGCAGCAATACTGTTGCAGTCTACTTTATAGAACCAGTAACCTGGAGTTGTTAACTATGTCATGGTCTGTGCACAGAGCTTTGAGCAAGGTTCTCATAGGTAAACAGCTCCTAATTAGCATTCTGACCACAAACCGTGACATAGTAAATACTCCAAGTTACTGGTTCCATAAAAAGAACTGTGCAGCATGTTGTCCATAAAATAAAAAAAAAATGAAAATGCAGTTTTTCACTTCAGTGTGTATCCGGGTACAGATATGAATCATTTGGAGGTCTGAAGTTCATTGCTGTAAACAGGAACATTATTAAAATCATGCAAATTAGCACTAATTTCATGCTCCTTTAATCAGCTCTACACTGAAAACATACGAACATATGAAAACTGCCAGCAGAAGAAGGCGTAGTGGGCTGTCAAGTCTATCCATGTTGTAGAATCCTAAGCAGCAACTAAGGGCTTGGCCCTCTTCCCCAACTGCTATACCCCCTTGTTGCCCACCCTCCCTTGACCCTGATCTTCCACTTTACACTGTCCCACCCTCTTGAAGCCCTGCACTGTCTCCAGTAAGACCACCTCCTCAGGGAGCTTGTTGCACCTTGTAACCAGCCACTCTGGGAAGAAATGCCTCCTGAACCTTGTCCCCTAAAGTTTAAGGCAGTGTCCTGTCATAGCTTCACTGCCACTGAGACTGAAGAGGTTCTCCTTGTTAATGCCCTTCATGTACTTAAATGTCTCAGTCATGCCCCCCTTCCCACTTCTCCTTCAGGGAGTACATATTCAGACTTCCAAAAACAGCAGCACATAAAATAACAAACACCCAGCTCATTAGTAATAGAACATTGGTAACCAATACTGAACACTAAGTATCATATTAAAGCAGAAATGAAATGAAAACTTGGACTGTGGGATCTTGTTGCAATCTGGTCATTTTTGTTTAATGGCTGCATTTCACATTATCCATAGGATTCTAGATTTATTTCACACAATAACAAAAGTCAATTAAAAAAGCCTTTGGCTGGTCCAGTGGCACATAAGGCTGAGGCACTGCAAAGCACCTTACCACATGATGTGCCAGTGACCCAAGTTCAACAGTGAGTTCAGGTTGCCTGGAGCTGGCTGGGGGAGGGCTGGCAGAAGGAGTGGGCAGGCAGCAGGTACCGCTCCTCTATCAGGCGGTGGTGGTTTGCCTTCCTGGCTTTTGGTGCCACCAGGTGGAGGTCTGATGGTAGCACTAATGCTCAGGGGGGGAGAAACAGACTGGTTGCATGGATGCAGACCACAGTTCCCGAGTGCAAGTGCTACTCCATACACATGCGCTTCTGTGCTGTGTCATGGCTCTGGGCTACATGGGAGAAAAACAGGTGGAAAATGGAGGAGACACACAAGTGGGGTTCAGGGAGGGAACAACTTGGGATTTAAGAAAGGGTCATCATATATGGGTATTGTATACCAGACTGTGACAGACAATGACCATTGTTTATTTGGTAACACTTTCTTCCACTGCAACTCAACCAATGGCATCACATGTAATCAGAAAGAAGAGCAGTACTCCAATGTATACAGTCACAGCGTGCACACACACTCTCAGATGGTGAGCTCTCATTTAGGATTACTGCAGCGTGACAAATAAGGTTATCCCAAGTCCCAAGAGGGAATCTCAGTATCTCCACATTTTCGATGAAGAAGTAAAAACAATCATGATTAGTAATCTGTAAGGGAAGGAAGGGGTGAGAGATTCATAGGTTAATGTGCACTGTGCTATGTTGCAGATGTATGAACAAAAGTAAACAGTACAGTGCATCCTGCACCCCCCCCCCAGCAGCTCAAAGGAGCCTCTAAATAGCTTCAACGTTTTTCTATTTTCTACTCACTTTTCTCCTTCACTCAGTGACTTTAAAAGGGGTTCTTGGTTTCATAAATCAGCTGAGTTGTAAATAAGCATGACCGCCTCATACTATAGGTCAGGTACTTACCCTTCTAAATTTTAACATGACAGTATAAGTCATTGGTTTATGAAAACAAGAACCACTTTAAAAAATAATGCAATGAAGGCGGAAAGTCGGGAAGAAAAAAAGAAAACCTTTAAAACCAATTGCAGACCCCTTTGAGCAGTTTTTATTTTGGGGGGGGAGATGCACAGGACACTTTTTATTTATTTATTGAAATGTAGTTAATCCACGTGAGCAAGTAGAGCTAAGATACAAATCTCATTTTCAGTTTGGACCTGGGGGAGTTAAGAAGGGTGTACAGATAACAAGAAATAATAATACCCATTTCACAAGTTGACACACTCCGCAGTCTTTAACATTCTTTCTAGCCCTATTTTTTTGTGTTCATTTGGCCTCTTGATGATACTATTTACACTATTAACACATGTGTTTAGAGATACATTGGTGGGCTGAAATAGTCCCTCAGTTTAGAGTGGCCAGATTCTTCACCAGGAAATGGAACCTGTGTTAACTTCATCATCTCTCTCTCTCTCTCTGGAGCACTAGACCCTCTGACTTTTCATCTTAAATTCACAAATAATTTTTTTACAATGTACACCTGTTCAGTTTGTTGCTTTAGTATTGTTTTGTGCAATCAAAACTGAGCATATGGCGCTGGAATCCCTTTTTTTCAGATTTTCAACTGTTTGTAAAACCAGCATAATTCACTACATGTGTCCTTTCTGAGTCCATGCAGCTCTCTAAAATTCCTGCTTTATGGAATTATTTGGTTTGCATTTTTGACAGTTCTTTAATTTCTTTATTCCCCACTTGTGCATTTATCTTCAGTGTTTGCTGTTTGTCACAGTACCAGGTACTAACTTTGGTGCATCTTCCATACCAGTATCTGCATTCCCTTACTGAACAGGGTGCATTTTACAGACAGGTCTACTTCAGCGAAAGAGGGACCCAGCAGACAGCAAGGCCACTAGCCTTGCAGGTGTCGGTGGCAACCAGATGCCCCATTGTCCTGACAAGCAGGAAAGGTGTTTATCTTTAATATCAAGCCCCCCCCCCTCCACCCTGATCCTGCCTTTGATGATCTGGTGGGTGGAAAATGTGTGCACATGTGGTCACCTGCTTCACTAAAGACACTATTACTATCCCACCACAGATGTTGCTCAAGTGGTGGGACTTCCATACCAACCCGACCCAGGAGGACAGTGTCTTAAGACATGAACCAAGCTCTCTTCACTTACCTATGATCCTGATGTCATGGGCTAGGAGACACCAATTTGTTAGGCAGTGATAGGCGGTAGGTGTCTGCCAGTACCTTTCTGGGACTGAATAACAATGACAATGAGCTCCAGACTGGTTGTTACACTCTGCCTTCTGCCACTTAATGATACTAAACAGACTGTACTCCCCCACTCTTCAGCACACTGAAGGCTGTCATTCAGCTGACAGCAAGTGTTACAGGAGAAAGCATGCAGTATGGTTGGAAGGGGGGGACCCCTGAGCAGGTGGAACATTATGCACATTGTATTACTGCCCATCATGGATCATGGGGTTAATTCCTTTAACATAATATGAACTTTTAGAGCCAGGGGTTGGGCTGGGAAGGTGTGGGTAGTGAGTGGTGGTGTCAGGAGGCAGGATGTAGGTGGGAGGATGCAAACAGATTTTCCTGTTATGTATGGGAGGACTGGGTTTTGAGGGGTGGATGACAGGTGATGACTTGGGGGGTCCTGGATGGCTGTCAGACTAGTTATGGCTACTTGGTAAGGGCTAGAGAGTTCTTTTTAAATTATTTTTAAACTCTGACACTTCCTTGTTTAACTTTCTGAATTAACTGCTCCAAATAGGGGATAAGGTTAATTATTTCTTCCCCAAGTAATACATAATCCATTATTCATGGTATTCAGGAATTATATTCTTTAAAAACTCCTATTAGAGTGCAGCACTTGTAACTGCTACCGTTGATAGTCTCCTACTCAATGTAATGTTCCACCTGCCACAGTAGCTATGAAACAGCCCTCATCACATTAGCCCCTACTATTAGTAGTTCAAGCACTTATTACGTTACCAATCTATCATATTTTCAGCACGGTAAAAATACTTAATGAGTTTACTGTATTTTATCACTATTATTGTCTCTCCTGTATTATTAACCTACCAAGATGTAATCTTGTTTTGAGCCTTTGCTCACTATGTACCATCAGTGTATATGCTGTACTGGATTTTTTTTTTTTTACTTTATCTTTTTATTAGGATTTAATGTACAGAACAGAAGATATAGTCGATACATTAAGCAACAACTTCCCTATGAGACAAGGATCACAACATATGTACAGTATAGTTACAGTTGGTGGGTCTAGAATTCATTAAGAGTCTAAGTGCAGTCCACAACGTGGGTTTGTAAGAATTATTGCTGTAAGAAATGTCTTATGATGTAACGATTAGTATGGGGAATAGCAGGAAAGGTTAAGGAAAAGCAGAATATACTCGTTGAGGTGAATATGAAGGTCATATATATAGACAATTAGCACATACAGTTACTGTAACTATTTGTTACACAGGAAGACGTAAATAATTGTATTGTATAATTAGATATTAAAACTATAAGAAAAAGAAAGATAGAAGATTTAAAGTAAATAGGAAACTGTAATGGATGTTAAATTGTGTTCCCTTCTAGTAGTAGTAAAATCTTTATTTTTAGTCAGGAAAGAATGACTTTACACCATTAGGACAAAGTCCTATTTACAAGGTGCTCCTGAAAGCAATCAAACTTCATATATACAAAGGCTTAATCAAATATAACATATCACAGATAAACAATTAATTTAGACTCACATGGAACACAGTTACATTAACATGTGCAAAACTACATGTGCAAAGTTTAAGCTAAAACTTAGAACATCTACATCTAGTTGTGAGTTCTTGTTTTAGAGCAGTATTAAGCTGATTTTTGTTGTCACATAGATTTTTGGTTTGAATACTCACGGATACCTTCTTTGTAACTAATCCCTGGTTGCCCCAGAAAAGGGACTCCAAGGGACCCAGCGGGCTCACCCAGTCATTAAAATTCAATAAATAAATAAACAAACTGTACTACTCTACCAGGTTGCCCCATGCTACTGGGAACCAGGGGTCCAGCTTTGTCAGTTAATTTGTACTGCAGCTTTTCTTTTCTTTTCAGACTTAGCTGTTGCCTGTCACCTTAAATAATACTCAAACAAGAATACTATACTGTTCCTCAAAACTACTTTACTAGATGAAAACAAAAGTGATTTTCCCTTTTGGAATCAGGAGAAAAGAATACACTTAAACCCTTATTTCTAGCACAGTGCAACTCTTCTACTGCTAACTTTGCTATCCAAGTATAATCTTTTGTGTCCCAAAGAGTGGAACCCAACGCAAATTTGTCCCTGATATAGCAGTAAGCTTGAACAATAGATCACCAAACTTTACATTAAAATAACAAAACTGCTTCTGGTGATGAGACATACTGTAGTGTATGGTACTGCAGAAACATTTTTACATTATTAACACATTTACTACGGTCAGTTTAGCAGCTGAATCAAATATTGTAACAAGCTTCCCTTCCTGGCACTAGTTGCAGTGTTGACTCTGGATGACAAAAATAATTAGTCATCTGAATACCCCCCTTCCCATTTGTAGCCACTGCCTGTTTTATTTAAGCCATTTTATCCATTTTTTTTTCAAGTGGACACCTGCTAACATGGTTTGAAAAGCACTAGCCAACAGTGGTTAATTAAAATTGTTTTGTGTCAAAACGAGTTAAAAAATGTCAAATGACTTGGTGGCTAATCTATAGAGAGCTAACAATGACTAGTTTTTCTATAACTACATAGTCTGAAAAATGTTAGTGAAAACTGATGCCTTGCTACATCACTTGTTAAAGTTACCAGCAACATTTCTCTAGACCTTACCCCAACCATACAGATTTCTTTTGGGCAGAGAAAGCACAACATCATGTTTTATCACAAAACATTTCTGACATTAGTTCAGTCCCTGATGCATCTAAAATACCTGATAGGTGCATCAGCAGCACACAGAGAAAGACAAGTTTGGAAGCAGAATCAGGAATCCCCCTCTCCCCCCCACCAGACCAGCAGGAGGTTAGGAAAAGTTATAGGTATGACACACTTAACCTGTGCTGGGGAAAGCTGTAGGTAAGACAAACAACCTGCATTGGGAAAAGTGGACAGAAGCTGCTCACAGCACTGCCATGCACTCCCTTCTGGCTCTTGATAAATCTGTTGGTGGCAGCTCCTAAAGGAAGATCTGATTTCTATTTCCCCAGCCAAGGTCTGAAACATGCTTTGACTTCTCTCCAATCATGGGTTGGTTGTGTGGTGGGTTCACTCTCTCTTATTCACTGTTTGGAACTGTGGGAGGGTTCCTCCGGGCATTGACCCCTGGAAAGATCTTCCCGTGAGCCTAGTGCTGACTGGATATTTTGTGCATCACTGGAGTCATATGAACATACGAAGAAGCCAGCAGAAGAAGGCCATTTGGTCCATCAAGTCTGCTCATGTTGCAGGGTCCACAGCTTGAGCTACTGTTCCTGCCCCCTCTCCCCACTCCTCCCATCCTCCCTACCCATGACCTTTACCCTCCCCTATACCTGTCCAGGCGTCTCGAAAAGCTACCCACTGTCTTCAATGAGATAAGGTTAATTTACTAAAGTCATGGACAAAATGTCAGCCCTGAAGCTTGCAGGCAGTACGTAATAAAATAATTTTCTGTTTTTATATTTCTATGCAGTATTAAAGGTTATATATGTAGAACTGAAGCACACTAAGGAGGGATAGATGAAATTTACTATATAAAACCAGATGGCAGAGAACTACAGTGGATGTGCTTTAATTAAAACAAAAATCAGAATAGCATTTTTATTTTAAAAGGAATTCTTAACTCGTTTATTTATTTTGCCTCATTATTAACTTTCAATCCCCATTCCAATTGCGCTTTCTGTATCCCTTAAGAGGCCACACCTAAAATTGAGATTTATGTGTTCTATATCTCATAACTTGTCTGGATGATATACATTTTAAATAAATACAACACAGAATAATATATGGGAGGCCATGTATTATGAGGTATTTTTACACACCAAAGGTTTGTGATAATCTTAGAAACCACAAGAGCGAAACTCAAGTGGTTTGCAAGGTCATCACACACCAAGCGTGTACAAAAATAAATTGATGCTGCTTCCTCCGCCCCATGTTTTACTTCCCTATAATAACAACAAAAAGTGTTACAAAAGCCAATTTACAGACAACAATGGGTCTGGGGTCCACAACTGGGTTGGAGGATTTGGTAGGGTGACGTTTATTGTTGAATAGATAGGGCAAGAAGGTGGGGCAAGAAAGTGCCAGCAGATTGTTTTTTTCAAAATTAAAAAAAGATTCCATAATACATGGGTGTGACATTATAGCTGTGTATAATGGGATATGTGATGTCATACGCAAAGTTAAGAGCAATATACAGCTTTTCAAAACTGGTTAGAAACACATCTAAACTGTTATTACTCATTTGGGTAAAAAAGTCATTTACAGCCCCAAGGTACATTGGCAATGATCCTTTATCTTTTCACTTTGACAAGGCTCCATGAATTTAAATTGCTAAATGAAAAACTTTCCTGACACGTATTCTCTTAAAAAAAAGACAACCATGCTTTGTATTTTATTCTGGAAGACCTTAGCTTTTATGACATTCCAAGCATGATTCTGGGGCATATTTACATAAAAAAAAAAATTCATTAAAAACAGGACGGAAAGAAAAGGAATTACAGTAGAAACTACTGTGAACGGAGCACAGCCCACCACCTTTCTACTGCTATGAAGGACAGTTTCCTTACTTGTGTTTCATTATTCCCAAGGGCTGGAGTACTGTGCCTGATAATTTCCTGAAAAAGGGTGATGAATTGATTTCCTTTGCCATTTACTGACAGTAAAGAGAATAGAATGGCACTATAAATTCAAGGTAATGGGCCAATCAGAGATGACCTTGTTGCTAATTGAGTACAATGGTCGTAAGCCAGAGGACATTGCTAAGAACTGCCATAGACTACCCCCCCCTTCTGAAAGACAAGTATCTTCTATGCCACCAACAAGTTCTCAGTACACCTGTATGACGAAGCATACAATCCAGGTGAGCAAACCACATTTGAGAACTGGTCATATTCCAACACGCTAACTTCAAATTAAACTGCACTACTACTTTTTGTAATGTCTCTGAAATGGACACATAAGACCAATCACAGGCAGATGGAAGTTATGTTACTGTATAAATGCAACAAGAAACAGAAACGCACTCCAACTGGAAACCTGGTGCTGGGGGTGGATGTGCCTAACCCCTCACTTGAATACAAAAACTACAAAGTTATTCACACTCACTGAGGAAGCTAAAGAGACTGCCTAGGTGCAAAAATGGGAAAGGACAACTCTTGTGCTTTATGAAAATGGATCAGATTTATGCACAAACTCAAGAGGCAGTCTTCCAATAAAATAGCTGGTAGCCAGCCAGATGCCCCAGCACCTCAATTCACTCTGAGGCTTCATCAAGGGGCAGGGGCAGATGGCTCAGTTCCCCCACTAAATACACCTAACATATGTTAAGAGTATAGTTCATCAAAGTGTAACTTCGTACTAAACAGATTTACTTTTTGCATTTTTCAGTCACAAGTAGAGAACAAGGAAGAGATGCAAGTGAAGGACACCAGATTATTAAAATGCTGAAGCTTTAAGAGAGAAGTTAATCATAATCTCCATACTACTTTGTTTGGATAGGCTTTGTCCTTTGAGATTTTGCATGTAGACAGCGACTTTGTTTTCCTTAGTGAGTGAGGAAGTTATCATGTGCTTCCCTCACCAACTTCCAAACTACCATAGTAGTGAGGAGAGAACAACAGCCTGAAAGAATTTTCCTTCATCCTTTTCATAACCTGATTTATTCCTTACCTGTCCCCTTATATGCACTTTGAATACTTTCTAAGAGCAAAGCACTCTCAGGCCTACTCAGCAAACCAGCTCAAGTTTACAGGTTCTCCTTATCAGTACAAGGCACAGACCAAGGAATAGACACTTGTTCTAAGCCCTCTTATATCAGTCAGTTGCTTGACAAAGCATTCAAGACAATCGGAAAGGTGTGGTCCTTTAGCACATGGATGAAAATGAGCTGTTCTCTTGCACACTGGGAGAGGGAAGTGTCACTAGGGCTCCCATACTTCGCATTAGATATGGTAGTTAAGAATGGGCAGATACAATGGGCCAATTGGCCCTTTTCTGCATGTAACCTCTCTGTTTCTGTTTCACACGGCATGGTTTCACAAAAGGTACATTCTGCCAAACCAACCTGAATTAAACACAGAAACACAGAAATTGACAACAGATAAGGACCGATAGGCCCACCCAGTCTGCCCATTTTCTCTACCTGCTGCCAAAACTATAGACCCTACTTGATCTCTGGCTTTGTTCTCTTTCCTTGCACTAGGGTTCCCCTAGGTCTACCCCATGCATTTCTGAATTCCCCTAACAAATTTGATCCCAACACCTCCACTGGAAGGCTGTTCCATGCATCCACCACCCTTTCCATGAAGAAATACTTACTCATGTTACCCATTAGTCAAACCCCCTGCCAGCCTCATGTCATGACCCCTTGTTCAAAAACATCTATTTTTCTGAAAGATGCTACCTGTACCTTATTTATGCCCTTGAGATATTCGAGGGTCTCTGGCATATCCCCCCTCTCTTTTCTCTCCTCCAGGTTATACATGTTGAGGTCCTCCAGTCTCTCCTCATATGTCTTTTGGTGGAGACCTTACACCATTTTTGTTGCCCTTCCCTGAACTGCCTCTACCCTATGTCCTTACAGAGATGCAGCCTCCAGAACTGGACACACTACTCTAGATGAGACCTCACTAATGATTTGCACAGTGGTATCACCACCTCCTTTCTTCAGCTTATAATACCTCTCCCTATGTACCCCAGTACCCCACTCACTCTTCCAACCACCCTGGCACATTGTTTGGCCACCTTTAGATCATCTGATATGATTACCCCCAGAGCACTTTCCTGTGTGGTGGTCGGCAGTATCTCCCCTCCCATCATGTAAGCCTCCCCTGAGTTCCTGTGCCCCAAATGCATGATTTTGCACTTCTTTGTATTGAATCTTAGCTGCCACACTCTTGACCATTCCACTAGTTTACCTAGGTCCCTCCTCATTTTTTCCACCCCTCCCAGAGTGTCTACCCTATTGCAGATCTTAGTGGCATCTGCAAAAAGGCATACCTTTCCTTCCAGCCCCTCCGCAATCCCACTTATGAAGACATTGAATAGGACTGGCACCAGAACCAATCACTGTGGCACCCAACTGGTCACCCTCCTTTCCTCAGATTGAGCTCCATTTACCACCACCCTCTGTATTCTATCCCTCAACCAATTTCTTTTTTTTTTTAACTCTATTTTTTCAGATTTTTCATAACAGGTATAAACAATACACCAATAACTCATAAGGAACATCACATTAATTATACAACCAAATTAATTTACAGTACAGTACTTCCAGACACTCAGTTCATTTTCTGCTTTATATTTTCTATTGCATCCATTTCATGAGGCTATTCCTTTTGCTTTTCCAGTGGTTGACCTGTTATGTTACAGTTCTATTATGGTACAAAGTCTGGCCTACACGGAGAGACATATACTACCCATCTTCTCGAGATCATCTCAAATTGCTCTTGTCTTTTATTAACTATGGTAGTCAGATATTCCATTTTGTATACTTGAATCATTACGTGCTGCCACTGGTTTAAGGTTATAAGAGCCTGAGAAAGCCAATTTTTGGTTATGACTTTTTGTGCAGTTAAGATGCATATATACAGTTGTTTCCTTGTGTTAGGGTCCCAATATTCTCTAGGGAAGGATGTAAAGAGGAAAATGTGTGGTGTAACCTTTGGGAATGATGGGAATATTTCCCCTAAGGCTAAGGACAATTCTTCCACGTGAGGTTGCAGATGCCTACAGTGCCAAAAGATATGTCCATGTGTGGCCATGGGGCTGCCACATCCTCTACAGCATGCCGCACTGCCCAGTCTGGAGTACTTCACCTGAATGGCAGGTGTCCTAAAATATCTATGTGTGACCTTCCAGGAGAATTCTTTCCATGTCAGGATGCTGTCCCGAAATGAAGGCACCTCAAATGCCCATCCCATGTTTGTTCCTCAATGGTCACACCCAATTCCCTTTCAATTTCTGAAGCATACCCTTTCTCAAAGAAATTAGTGCTTAATATAAATATGATATTGTGTGTGTAAGGGGGGGCTTTGCCTTCCAGTGCCAACTGGAATAATTCCAGAATCTTGGGTGTCGGTAGGGTCTTCTCTTCAATCCCTCTCTGCAGGGATCCGACAAAGTCTTATGCTTGTAACACTCTAAACTGATCCTGCATTCTAATGCCATATGCCTCACTTAGTTCTACAAGTGCCCCCCCCCCCCCCCCACAAAGTGGCTCACCAAATGTAGGCCCTGCCTTTCCCAACACTAGAACCCGTGGTCCAGACGAGCAGGTAAAAAAAGCTGGTGGTGTTGGAGCGAGTAAAGTAAATATCTAAAGCTGTCTAGTTTCCAGTACAGATCTCCATGTTTGTAGGGTATTTGTTGTGTGAGTTATCAGTTATCTCCGATAAATGGGGAGCCGGCCTTTTGTAGTAATACTTTGTTCAGGTTAACCAGATCCTCTTCTCTTATTTCTAAATCCCTCCATTTAGCTTGGTACTGGGGTGAAGCCAGTAAAGCACCAGTCTGAGTTGAGATGCCTGGTAGTAAGTTTTTATGTCTGGTAATGCCAAGCCCCCATTCTTTTTGGCAGTTGTAGAACAGAATATTTTATTCTGGGCCTCTGTAAGTCCCATATATATCTGGATATTTTTCTGTTTAGATCTCTTACCATGTTAGTCAGGATAGCAACAGGGAGCTTCTGGGCCAGATACAAAAAATGTGGTAGGAGAGTCATTCAAACCGCATCTACCTGCTGTATCAGTGGAAGTGGCAAAGCCTTCTATCTTTCAAGATCCAATGTGATCTGGCGGAGCAATGGGATGTAATTGAGATTATAGAGCTGCTTATGATGCCCCGATATGTGTATTCCTAAATACTTTAAGCTTAAGTCCCATGTAAATGGGAATGTCTGTTGTGTTTGGAGTAATGAGGAATAATTATAACTTAATGCCTGTTTTTGTGGTATTAATTCTATATCCTGCTAATTCCACAAATTCTGTTAGCAGATGCCATAGTGGTGGGAGAGATGTCTCAGGGTCCAAGACATAAAGCAGCAAATCGTCTGCACATAAAGTGAGCTTATGCTGTTCCTCTCCCGCCACCACCACTCGAATGGCCCGGTCCTGTTGTATTGCCTGGGTCAATGGCTCCAGATATATGGCAAAGAGCAGCAGGAACAGTGGGCATCCCTGTCTGGTACCACGGATTAAATTTAAGAGGGAGTAAATTCGCCATTCTTCTAGCCATTACAGCTATAAAAATCTTGTAGTCTACATTTAATACTGAGATTGGCCTGTAGGAGGCACACGAGAGGCAATCCTTTCCAGGTTTCAGGATGCTGGATAGTTGCATATCTCCAGAAGTCTGGAGCTCCCTCTCCCTTCAGTACCCCCTGAAGTGTGGGGAACAACTGCTCCTGAAACATCTTATAAAATCCATTCGTGTAGCCATCTGGTCCTGGGATTTTATTTGATTTTAGGTTTGAAACAACTGTCCCCAGTTCTACCAAAGTAATCGGGAAGTCCAGCACTTCTTTCTGTGTCTTTGAAAGTCTCAGGAGATCGAGATTCAATAAAAAGTCCTGCACCCTCTGGGGCTCCACTGAGCTCTCCGGTATGTACAGAGCATGGTAAAATTGTCTAAAGGCCTACATGATTTGAGAGGGGATTGTCTCAATCCTCCCTGATGTTGGTGATTTTATCTGCGTTATCAGTGAATGGGTGGTTTTCTGATGAAGTTGGTGAGCCAGTAGCCGGGTGGCCCATTTTCCACCTTCATAGTACTTTTGTTTTAAATATTGGAGGGCTTGCTCCATTTTTACATATAACAAATATTGAATTCTATGCCTAGTTGCCTCTAGGAAGGGGTGAATCGCCTCGTCCCTGCTGCATGCTGATTCCGTAGCTCTTTTAATTGGTTTTGTAGAGTGTCTAACTGAGCTGCTTGTTTCTTTTTGTAATGCACTGCATATTTTATAATGTCTCCCCGCAACACTACTTTAATAGTGTCCCATAACGTACATGCTCCTATTTCAGGAGATTGGTTGGTTGTCGTATAGTATCCAAGGAATCCTTTCAGCTACTAATGCTTTGAATTCTGGAATGTTCAACAAAAAGTTGCTAAACCTCCAGAGAGTCTGTCGTCTTGAATGACTCCAATCCAGGTCCATCCGCACCACTGAATGATCCGATAGAGTAGATGGGAGTATTTCACAATTATGTATTTGTGCCTGGTGTTCCCTTGTTATATGCATAAAATCAATTCTAGCATACTGTGTGGGGCAGAGTAATGAGTGTATGCCCTGCCCTATTGATTTTGTTGTCTCCATGCATCCACCCATCCTGTTTCTTTCATATAAATCTGTGCGGCTCTTTGGGATCCAGGTTTTCTCGGGGGATGGGGATTAGTGGTATCTAGATGATTATATGTGAAATTGTGATCTCCCCCCCATTATTAGCACTCCTTGACAGTGCTGTTACCTTCTGAAATAGAGCTCTCACTGCCTTGGCATCTGACCCTGGGGGTATGTAGATACTTGCAGGGTGATTTTGCCTCCCTCGTGTATTCCCATTACCAAAGCCAAACATCCCTCAGGGTCTATGTAGGTAGATAGTGTTTGAAATGAGGCATATCTGGGAATCAGGAGAGCAACTCCCCTTCTTTTGCCCTTTTTGTAGGAGGAGGCTATAACTTGTGAATATCCAAATTTTTGTAGTTTCTGATGTTCCACTTTCCCTAAATGAGTTTCTTGTAACAGTAAAAAAGTGGGCCTTTGCTTTTTGAATGAGGATAGGACCTTATACTTTTTTTATTGGATTATTCAGGCCGTTCACATTTTGTGAACAGATCCTTACTTTTTCATTAGTGGCCATTTATTCCTGCCAGTATAAGAAAGAACTCTGGTGTGGTATTTTGAATGCATCCTGTCTGACTATGGTCATAGCCCCCATGTTTGAGAATGGAGTCTCCATCCACTTCTCACATTGTGGTCTCCATCTTTTACCATTATCAACCTGAAATAGCTCAAATGCCCCTTCGTCTGAAATAGATTGTGTTAATTTGTGGTCATGAGTGTCATATACTGCTAAGGTGAAACAAAAAACACTAACAGATACATAGCTATGTACAGACAGTAACTTATGTACAGTGTGGCTTCCAATGAGAGTGGGCTGTGCTTTGCGCCCTCAAAATGTACCTGAAGCAATCCCAGATGGGGTCACCTCAGGAAGAGTGGGTAATGTGGTGGGATATTCCATCAGGCCCCCTTGGTCACAGACAGTGCTGGACCCGAGTAGGATGACATACAGTAGCGACATCAGATCCCTTTGGAGGCTGAGTGGGGTACCATCATTCCCCATCCAGTCCTTCGATTTCCTCTCCCAAGCCTTTCTTCAGGCAACCCAAATACAACAACTTATGTTCAAATCTTTCTTGTCCCCACTATGTAATTTCTATTATACCTTATACATGAAAATGAAACCCCAAAGTATATCCTCCCATGTCTGCTCTGCTCCCTTTTCCGCTTCCTGTTCCAGCTCATTACTGGCATCACATTTTTTTCACCCCCCAATAGTAAGACATTTTCCTAACCCCTGGTTTTCTTGAACTTCATCATGAACAATTCTAAAACAAACAGTACAACAAGTTTAAACCAAATATCCATTGTCTATGCCATAATTGTCAAACCTGCCGAGTAGCAATCCTGGTTTCACCATCTCGTGAAACAGATATTTTGACTGCCTCATATACCTGTTCAAGGATCAATTGTTTAATCGACTTCAGGCTTATTCCCCTTATTAAGTCTCCCCGGGGGAAGTGGAGGTATGTTAGGAAATGGAGAGTACTACTCACCCCCAAGGGAATGCCGTTGGAATCAGTCAGTCTATTCTTCTAGCCCCTCATCTCCTTCTGACTCAAGCAACTCAATCATGCCAGAGTCAGATTACAAACAACACATTTAGATTTCTGCTACAGTTCATAATTAAAGCAGTTATGCTGTTTTTTTCCAGGAACTAAAGTTCACCATTGAACAATGGGGGCCACGAGAGGGCCCTGAGAAAGTTCCTCTGCACGACAGATCCAGTCTCGTTCTCCCCTGTATAGGCCTGGTGAGTTAAGCAAAAGTGTTACAGATTTTAATGACTAACCTCATGCTTTCAGGTGTTCTTGGTTGTAGAGGTTTTCAAGGGCAGATATTTTTCTTGTTGTGCATGTAGCATCTGCCGAATGTCCAGTAGGGTGGCCGGGGCCACCCTCCTTGCCGAGTTTTTACGCTGGTGCATTTCTCCTGGGGTCCATCTTGAGTGGGGTGGTTTCAGGCATTGTTGCTGAAATGTAGTTCCTGGTTTCATCTAGCCCTTCTCTTTCAGAGCCATTAGGGCTTCCTCTGGTGTTTGACAGGTTACAGTCCCTGAGTCCCAGAAAACTTTCAATTGTGCAGGGTATGGGGTCTGGAAGCACTGATTATGTGCATTGAACTCTCTTATTATCCCATTGTAGGCCATGCACAGTTGTGAAATATCGGTGGAGTGGTCGTGATCAAAAATTAACCTCGCAGCCTTGTATTTGAGTTCCCCCTTTCTACAAGCCATCCGCAATAACTCCTCCTTATCTTGAAAGCTAGACAGTTTTAAAACCACGGAGCACGATCTGGAGTTTGGGTCAATTGGATTCAGTGTCAATGCCTGGTGGGCCCTTCCAATATTAAACCGGAATGCAGGTGAAAGCTCTAATACATCACGCAAAAGATCATCGAGGAACTCCGTCATTTTCCCCATCTCTGCATCTTTGAGTAGTCTGTATACACGGATATTATCCCTTCGGGACCTGGCCTCCAGATGGGTGAGTTTAAATTGTAAGACCTCTTGGTTGCCCACTAGAAGTCCATGTCTGCATGTAGCTGTTCAGTTTCCATTTCTACTCCAGTTATTCAGGCCTCTGATTCTTCCATCCTCTCCTCCATAGTTCTCAATTGCTGGTGTATTGTGTGGAACCCCTGCCTGTTTTCACCCTGAAAATATTTGATCTCTTGCAGGAGGGTTTCAAAACAGGAGCAGGAGAGATGCTCCATTTTCGAGTTGGTATCGGGCTCATGGCTTATGGGTGATGAGCCTCTGCTAGTCTCCAGTCTCTCCACAGATCCTCCACCATCCGACAAATTAATTGGGTTTTTACTTCGGGATCTATTTGGTTTTGTCCCTCCAGCTGTTCTTGTTGCCATACTGTCCATATTTTAATGATTAAACTGTACTGGAAGGTTTTATTTGAGTTGCCTGTTGTGAGCTCAATTATAGAGCAGCCATCCAGACGGTGACATCACCGGAAGTCTCCCCACAACCAATTTCTAATCCAGTTTACCACTTGGAGATGCATTCCCAGGCTGCCTAGCTTGATTAAAAGCCTCTTTTGTGGAATGGTATTGAAGGCCTTGCTGAAATTCAGGTAGGCCACATCCATTGCTCCCCCGATCCACTTCCCTGGTCACCCAGTCAAAGAAATCTATCAGATTTAACATGACCTTCCCGCTGTGAATCCATGCTGCCTTGGATCCTGTGCTCTGCTGCATTCATGATGTTTCACAATCCTTCCTTTTAGCAGTGATTCCATTATTTTCCCCATTACTGAGGTGAGACTGACTGGTCTATAGTTTCCAGCCTCCTCCCTGCTCCCACTTTTGTGTAGAGGGACTACATCTGGTCTCCTCCAGTCCTCTGGAATCACTCTCATTTCCAGCAACTTATTAAACAGGGCTTCCAGTGCTGCTGCCAGCACTGCCCCAAGTTCCTTTAATATTCTAGGATGTGTCCCATCTGGTCCCTTTGCCGTGTTCACTTTCAGTTTTGCGAGTTCTGTTAGAACTCTCTCCTCCATAAATGGACTGGTGTCCACTCCCTCCACTGCTCCTGCACTTAATTGTGGTCCCTCACATTCCCCCTCTTCAGGGAATACTGAACAAAAATATTTGTTCAGGATTGTTGCTTTTTCCAAGTCCCCTTCCAAACACTCCCCTTCTTCCCCCTTTAGCCTTACAATCCTACCCCTTGTCTTTTTCCTTTCACTAACAACCTATAAAAAGTCTTGTCCCCTTTCTTTACTGCCTGGGCTATTTCTTCCTCGGTTTGGACCTTTGCACTCCTGATTGTCTTCCCTGCCTCCCACTGCTTATCCAGATACATTACCTTATCCTACTGTGTTTCCTTGTACTTCCTGAAAGCCAACTTTTTCGCTCTTACCTTCCCGGCCACTTCCTGTGAGAACTACAGTGGTTTTCTTTTTCTCTTGCCTTTGTTTATTTGCCTGACTCAAATATTTTTTGCCTCCCCTACGGCTCCTTTTAGATGTGTCCACTGTTCCTCAACTCTCCCCAGGTCCTCCCCCACTACTAGGGCCTTCTTGAGACACCCCCTGAACTTTGCAAAGTCTGCCCTCCTGAAGTCCAGGACCCTCGCTTTTGTGTGGCTTGACTCTGCCACTGTACTCACACTGAACCACACTGTGCGATGATCACTGGACCCTAGGTGTCCACCAATCATAACATCAGCAATTCTGTCCCTGTTGGTAAGTAATACTGTAAATCCCATATCACACTCTCATAGGTGGGCTCTAGCACTAGGCGCCTGAGGCATGCTCCTTGCAGAGAGTTCAGTATGTCCCTGCTCCTGGCTGAGGCTGCAGCTGGGATGCTCCAAACAACATCTGGCAGGTTGAAGTCACCTATCAGCAGCACTTACCCTTTAGTCGCCATCTTATGGATGGCTTCCACTAGAACCTTGTCCAACTCTTCCCCTTGTGCTGGAGGATCACAGATCACACCTGTGCGAATAGCGGTGCCATTCCCCATCTACAGGGTGACCCACAGGGCCTCCACCCCCGCAATGTCTATACCTCAGTTGCTTTTGTTCCTTTCCAGATGTAAAGCGCTACCCCTCCTCCCTTTTTACCATCCCCATCTTTTCTGAATAGAGTATAACCTGGTATAACTACATCCTAGTCATGGTTCCCATTACATCATGTCTCGCTAATAGCGACAGTGTTCAGGTTAGCCTCTGCCGTCAAGACCATCAGGTCCAGGATTTTCTTTCCCAGGCTGCGAGCATTCACGTACATGGTCTTCCATATTTTGTTACCTCCACTCCTGTCACCCCTTTTATCCTTATGCCTTTAGTCATTACCCCCACCTTAGTCCCTTTCCCTAGTTTAGTTACCATTGGTGATTTCCCAAACTTAGGGTCCTCCCTGATAACTACATTAACCTTTGGGGGTTGGCAGCTTGAGTCTCTCTGATTCCTTCCACAACTCCCCTCGGCTAGTTTAAATGCTTGCCAAGGAAATATTTAGAAACACAGAATTTGTTGGTAGATAAGAACTGCTTGTCAACCCAGTCTGCCCATTTTTGTCCCTGCCTATACTGTCAGCGCAGATCTTATCTGATCTCCAGATACTCCCCCCTTCTTTCTTACCAGGATTCCTTTGTGCCTCTCCCATGCATGCTTCAAGTACACTCAACCATTCTTTCACTGAGGAAGTACTTCCTCACAACACTCCTAAATTTACCCCCTTCCAGCTTCATTGCATGCCTCCTTGTTCTTGTGGACCTTCTCTTCTGCAAGATACTACCCTCCTGTACCTTATTCACCCCAGTGAGGTATTTACAGGTCTCTGTCATGCCCCCCCATTTCCAGGGAGTATGTGTTGAGCTCCCTCAGTCTCTCTTCATAGAGTTTATGGTGCAGCCCCTACACCATTTTAGTTGCCCTCCACTGGACAGCCTCTGCCATGTCTATGCCCTTTCTGAGATCTGATCTCCATAACTAGACACAATTCTCCAGTGGGGTCTCACTGATGAGCAATACAGTGGTAACACCATCTCTGTCCTTCTGCTGGTGATTCCCTTCCCTATGTATCCCACCATCCTGCTGGCCCTGCCTGTGTCCTTGCTGCACTATCCCACCACCTTGAGGTGATTAGATATACTGACCCCAAGGTCTCTTTCCTGTTTAGTGACCAGCAATAACTGTTCTCGTTTAACACTGCCCCTGAGTTTCTTTGCCCTAAGAGTATGATTTTTGCTTACATTGATACCCAACTGCCATACCCTTGAACACTCCTTGAGTTCTCTCAGGTCTCTACTCATCCTCTCCTCTCCTCCAGAGTATCCACCATATTACAGCTTTTGGCGTCATCTGCAAAGAGTCGTATCTTCCTTTTCAGCTTTTCTGCAATGTCACTTATGAAAACACTGAAGAGGATTGGTCCCAGAACTAAGCCCCGATTTATTCCATGAGCCACTCTCCCCTTATTAAAGGGAGTCCCATTTACCACTACCCTCTGTCACCTATCTATCATAGTGTTGAAGGCCTTGCTGAATAAGTAGGCTACATCCAGTGCCACACCCTGATCTATTTCCCTGGTCACCTAGTTGAAGAAAACGATCAGCTTCATCTGATATGACTCTCCCCTATGAATCTGCACTGCCTCGGGTCTTGTAACCTGCTGGATTCAAGATACTTCACTAGCCTTTCATTTAATAGCATCTCCATTAACTTCCCAACCACTGACATTAGATGGAATGGCCTGTAGTTGCCAGCCTTCTCCCTGCTGCTGCTTTTATGAAGCCGAACTACAGTTGCACTCCTCTAGTCCTCCTAAACCACTCCTGTTTCCAGTGAGTTGTTGAATAAGGCCATCAGAGGTGCAGCCATAACCTCCCTGAGCTCCCTCTACACCCTTGGGTATACCCTCTCTGGCCCCATAGTGTTATCCACTCTCAGTTTTATAAATTTTCTCAGGACTCTTTCCTCTGTTCATAGGCTTATGTCCACCTCCCTCCCCCAAGTGTTCCTGCTGCTTCTATGTAGTCCATCCCCCCCCCTCCACTGTAAAGACTGAACAGAAATATCTTTTCAGAATACATGCTTTTTCCTGATCGTCCTCTGCACAATCTCCCCCTACATTTCTTAACTTCACAATCCCTCTCCTTGTCTTCCTCTTTTCACGTATGTGTCTGAAAAAAGGTGTTGTCCTCTTTAGCCACCCCTCTGGCTATCCTTTCTTCTTTTTGCTCCTTTGCGCCCCTCATTGCCTTTCCTGCTTCCCTCTCCTTTTCCTGGCACACCTCTATCCTCTTTCTTGCCTCCTTTAGAGAAAGGAAGGCAGTAGGACATGGAGGCATTCAATGAAGTTAGAGGGGGAAGTTTAAAAGGGATGTGAGGAAATACCTCGAGAGTCATAGTTGACTGGTACAGCCTACCAACAGAAGTTGTAGTGGCTAAGACTGTAGGAAGCTTCAAGCATGTGTGGGACAGGCACAGACGAAAACTAGTTAGTGGAAAAGGAGGAGGTGGGGACACGGATGACCAAGAAGGGTCAGAGGTGTCAGAACAGGCAGGGAAAATTGAGGCAGACTAGGTGAGCCAACCGGGTCCTTTTCTGCCGGCAAAATCTACATGTCTCTATTTCCTTTGCATCTCCCTGTACTTCCTGAATGCCACCCCTTTAGTCTTTGCCTTTGCAGCCACTTCCCTCAAGAACCATAGTAGTCTCTTTTCTTCCTGTGGTTGTTCACTTTTTTCATGCAGAGGTTTGTTGCCTTCACTATACCATCCCTTAATTTGGCCCACTGTTCCTCCACCCTACAGGCAACCCCTGATGAAGCCTTAATTGGCAAAGTGCAGGAGCACCTATAGCAGCATTCCTGGGTGTAGGAGTGTTGGAGCCATTTAAGCTGAATAAATCATTATTTTTGGATTATTTAAATCGTCTTGAGAATTATTTATCATCATTTGCCACCATCACTGGGGTACACTCCCCTGGCTCTGAAGTGCGAGTCTCTCTTGTTGTGTTTGTCTACATTGGGGCGACATACCCATACTCGACCCTGCCCAAGCTTGCAGCGCAGAACTTTTCATGTTATATTTTACTACAGGCAATCCACCCCTGCTAGGTTGTCTCTGAGGCATTCATCCATTTTTCTTAACATCTGCCCTCCTGAAGTCCAGGACCCATGTCCTTATGTGGTTTGTCTCTACCACCATCCTTATGTTAAACCACACTGTATGGTAACTGCTGATCTCCAGGTGGCATCCCATCTTGAGGTCTGAAGTCCCTGTTTGTGAGCTCTAGGTCCTAGTATTGCCCCATCTTGAGTGGGCTACCTCACTAGCTACCTAAGAAATACCCCCTACAGGGAGTCTAGAATTGCCCTGCACCTAGCCGAGGCCTCGGCTAGGAGATTCAAATCTACATTCAGCACATTTCTGTCTCCCACCAGTAGCATCTCCCTCTTTCTTTACAATCATGCAGATGGCTTCCCTAGTACCCTTTCCAATTCTTCCCTCTGTGCTTGAGGTCTGTGCATCACCCCAGTGCAGATACTGGCTCTGGCTCCTGCCTCCAGGGTAACCCACAGCACCTCCAAACCATCCTGTACTCCTAGGTTCCCTTGCATTTCTGCTGCTCTGACACCCTCCCTCACATGTAGCACAACCCTTCCTCCCCTCCCTATTTTTCCTAAATGGAGTATAGTCTGGTACGGCTATGTCCCAGTCCTGAATCCCTGTGCACCACGACTCAATAACAACTGCACTATCCAGGTCAGCCTCTGCCATGATGGCCTCCAGATCTGAAATTTTGTTTCCAAGACTCCCTACATTGGTACACATGGCTCTCCATACCCTAACTCTAATTCTATGCCTGCAACCCCCTTACCCTCTTCCTACCTTTGTTGTCACTTAAAACTTCCTCTCTCTCTCTCTCTCTCTCTCCCTCCCCTCTTCATCCCTTGCCTCCTCAACATCTCCCTTTCCACCTCTTCTGTTCTTGTCCCCTATTATGCTTGATTCCTTTAACTTGTGCCCTGGGGGAGTTTCCTCTCCTTGGGCCCTCTCTTTCCTGTCGCTTCAGTCTGTTGGGGGGGCAGTTTATGCCTCCATTTGTATTACTGCCTCCCCCTCAGCTAGTCAAAATGCTCATCAAAGTAACATATAAACCTTCAACTGAGGACTATGGTCACCTTCCCAGATGGATGCAGGTCATCACCTCTGTATAGGCCCATAACTTTCCAAGTCAGCCCCAAGTCCCCAGTGAAGCCCAGCCCCTTCTCCCTGCACCATTCTTTCAACCAAGTGTTGAATCTCCTGGTGCAGAGCCCCATATCCTCTTTTTGGTCATAAACAGGTAGCACCTCGGTGAATGCCACCGTTTGTGCTACTTGCCTTAAGCTCCTCCCCAGTTCCTGAACTCTCCCTTTACTACAACAGCCCCATCCCTTGCTAGTCATTTGTCCACAGGTGGATAATGACATCCAGCTCACATCCCTGTTCTACCACCCTAGTGAACCTTAAGATCTGCTGTCCATCCCTCTGAGCTGAGGTGCCAGGTAGGCACCTAACCTCCCTCCCTTCCTGCTCCCTTGTATTCTTTGAAGAGATAATTTGGGAGGAGGATTGGGGACAGGAATTGGAAATAGTCTATCTGGACTTCAGAAAGGCACTGAACACTGTACCACATTGGAAAACTTAACGGAAAAGATGCACAACATAGAGAGCACTGTACAGGAGGTAAACAACAAATTGACGGAGAAGTAGAAAGCAGAGACAAGTGATGGAGAATGTCACCATTAGGGATGTGCTGAGTGGAGTACCTAAAGGGTCGGTGCTGGGTCCATTGCTCTTTGACATATGTATTTATCACCCGGGGGGGGGGGTGCAGAAACAGACCAATGAAGTTTGCTGATGGTACTAAATTGGCAAGAAAAAGCGAACACAACAGACAAAGTGGATGCACTACAAAGGGATCAGCACCCATTAGGGCACTGACAGAGAAATTGTGGCTTACATATTATCTGGGGAAGGGAAACTTATTACACTAGGGGTGAGGAATCTGGGTCACACATATATCCTCAGTGGTACAAGAAATGATAGCACAACCAAGGAAAAGGATTTAGAGGTGACTGTGGACCATAGGTTGAAGTCACGTAGGCAGTGTGCTGCAGCAGTCAAGAAAGCAAATGCAATGATGGGATGTATTAGTAAGAGGCAAGAAGCAGGTTAAGGAAAGTGACCCTCTGTCTGTACAAATGCTTGGTCCGAACGTATCTGGAGAACTGTATTCAGTTTTTGTCACCGCAGTACTGAAAGGGCAATGAAGTGAGAGTTCAGCACAGGGCTGCCGTGCTTATTAGTGGCTTAGCAGGCAAGCGCTATGAGGACAGACTGAACACACTCACTAGCCTAGAAAAGAGAAGGCTGAGAGGGGTCATGAATCACAGTTTGTCAAAACAAAATGAAATAGACACAGGTGGAGTAAACACATATGTTAGGGCTGGTGAGTGCAAGCACAACTAGAGGGTATGCCTTCAAATGGAGGGGGGTGAATTAGGGGAAATATCAGAAAGCTTTATTTCACATAAAGTTCAATTCAATTTTCAGTTCAACTTTATTTTTATAGCGCCTTTCAAAACCAAGGCGCTTAACATAAAAGCAGACAGCCAATATAAATATCATTAAAAAATTACATTATAAATCACTAGGGAAAGCCAGGTCAAATAAATAAGCTTTAAGCTCAGTTTTAAATCTACTAAAGTGTAGCTAACTTGTGGAATAATCTACCCAGTGAGGTTATGGAAACTAGCACTGTTTGGGCTTTCAAAGCTGGACTAGTCAGATTCCTGAGGAAGAATGCAATGAGGGTTACATAGCATTAGTAGGGTAACATTCCAGCTGTTAATCTTGGATGTGTGCCAGTACTTACCTGGGTCTAGTCACTACAATGCATCAGACAGGCAGACCAAATGGACCCTAAGGCCCTTCCATCATCACAACATTCTGGTACTATGTTACTCTGATCCCCCTTTCACCATTGTAATGGGACTTGCTTGGTACAGGTTCTTTCCAAATCAGATATGGATTAGTCTGTAAAACTGCCACCTGTTCCCTGAAGCTAAACTGAGTCATGGATAGTTTTAGATATTTAAGCATAAGACCTGAGTAACAGACTTTTATTAATAGAATGAGGACTGGTTGGGAGAGTTCATGCCCAAGGTGAAGCCAAGGGCACTAGCACCCTATTAGTTCTTATTCTATTAATAAGGGAATAGTACACACTTCATTATTGCAAATATAAACCTACTGATGGGGTTACATTAAAATCATACTAACAAAGCATTATTCTAACTGAAGAACTGCTGCATATACATTGCTGCAAATAGACATTGCACCATTACACTGGATTGCTTGCTCCTTGTACTATGACTGCATGTTCTACTCTCCTATGCTACATTTCCTTGGGTCCCACCTGGAAATGAGCCTTGGCTCAGTGTGTTTTTCCCAGTCACTAATCTGTAAACAAAATAAAGCACAACAAAGAACTGTCGAACAGCTAATCACATAGAACAAGTCCTGGAGGACATCACCGTTTCCAGAAATACACCTTTTTTTTTAACACAAGAACACCAATGTAATTGAGCAATGAAGGAAGGATTATACCCAAAGTGCACTGCCAATTACGCCAAGTGTTAAAGAAACCCGACGCTATACATATCCCTAATTCAAGATTACCAGGCTACCTTGCATTACTTCAGAAGGGACATCTGAAAGTACTTTTTCATAGAAAAAGTGGTGGGCAGGTAGAACAGATTGCTGAAAGAGGTGGTCAGTTCTAAAACAGCGTGGTGGGGTTAAACAAGCATGGGCAGGCACAGGGGCCTGATCAGATCAGGGGATATTAGAGAAGGAAAAAGAGCAAGAGTCTGGATGGCCAATAGGGGCATCACACATATTAGACATGGCAGGGCAGACCGGATGGGCAGATGGGTATTTTTCTGCTGTAATATTTTATGCTTCTATTAGAGCAGTATGTGTAGTTTTATGTTTTTATTAAACTATTGATTTTTTTTTTCCAAAATCCTGTAAGGAGAATCTTGACATAACCAAGGCTGTGGTTTATGTTTAAAGTGCTGCGGTTAAGATTCTTGACACAGAAAACGATGCCAGAGGTAGATTCTCTAAGATTTAGTAATGTCACAGAATTTTGCCGAACAGTAGTGGTGATCCTAGACAGCAGTCTAGGACTGCAACATAATAGGTCAAACATAGGCAAATGGTATATACAAGAGGTCTCTTGGCTAATCAAGAATGTCATCTCGAGGCATCTTTGCATTTGAGAACAGCAAAATGAAGCTGAGCGGTTCTGGAAAGCAAAGATGTTTCAAGATGATACTCTTGATTAGCCAAGAGACATCTCATAAATACTTTTAATCCTTATTGAGCATTTTTTTCATGTTTTTTTTCTCTATGGCTTCATTACCTTCTTACAACAAATTGTGGCTCCTGAGTGCTACTGTACTCAGCTTGGTTAGTCAGCTTTTCCTCAAATCACAGCTCCTGGTCATCACTGTGCATATTACTGTGTACGTTACAACAACAAAAACAGAAATAATTTTAGAAGCATTAATATTTAATAGTAGTGATCAAGGAAAAAGGAGAGGTGGGTTTGCACATCACAGACTGTGTCTGAGGGTGTACTTACATGCTGTGCATTATTGATTTTTTTCTGGTTGCGCTAAGAAATGCTAACTAGTAATAAGTTTCACATTCTACATATATTCAACAGTGAGTAGTGTAGTCATGATAATTTATTTAGACTACAAAAAGCAGCACATGCACCAGGTACTGTAAGTGTGATATAGTTATTGGTGCAAGGAACTGCCAACCACATACCCCTACGTATCGACTCCTAACAAGCCTTCTCCAGGAGGTGGTACTGGACTGTGAATAAGACCATTTTACAGTGCATACAACTAAAAAGTGTTAACAACACACTAGAATCCACATCAGAACAATGTGCAAGTTTAGACAAAAACAATTATTATTATTACAAAGCATTCACATCACTGGTCAGATTGGCTGTAAAAACTGATGGAGTAAAAATAGCAGTAGTAATTCTGTGAGAGAATAAATTAATGCTGACCCCATAATCAGTTGAAATGCAAACACCATCCCCTCTTTTCATACCCTGGACACGGGGCCACTCTGGAGGCTTGCTTCTCCTTCAGATACCTTGGGGTCTTGCTCAACCAGCACCTCGACTTTTCTGTACATGTTGATGCCATCCACAAAAAGATTCACCCAAACTATGTGCATTATATTGCAACCGTGGTTGCATCCCGATGCCTGCCCACCGCTGTGTTATACAGAAAATGATCCTCCCAATTTTCAGCTACGGGGATGTAGTCTACGGTGCCACCCCCAAATCCACCTTAGCCAGACTGGACACACTTTTCCACTCATTCTGCCATTTCACTCTTGATTGCCCGCCCTCCACCCATCACAGCTCCCTTTACCGGACACAACCTCCCCTTGCTTCATGATCAGCGTTCATCACACTGTGTGAGCCTCATGGCCAAGTTCTGATCCCATTCCATACCTCCCTACCTTGCCTCGGCCCTGTCAGCCCAGACCAGTCCAGCATACTGCCTTAGAAATTCCAACACCTGTCTCCTGGCAGCACCGCGTATGTCCTCCTCTGTGGGCCAGGCAGCCTTCAGATACAGAATGCCTAAACCATGGAACTCCCTCCCTCCCTGCTGACATCCAGCACACGCCCCCTCCCAATCAACTCATCAAGGTGCACTTTTCCTCCCCATGTGCTTGCAACATCCCATAGTTGTGTTTGCCCTCCTCTAATGGTATGTCTCCAACCACAGACTAGCCATAAGCTCCCATCACACCTGTGGCCTTGTTTGTTTGTTCATCTCTGCCTCATTCCTCCTACTCCCCCTTTCCATCCTAATGCTCGCCATGTTTCTACCCCTGGCTCTCACTCTTTCCGTATTAACTCTTCCTGCTGCACCCACCCTTCCCTGTCCATTCCAGCCTGACTAAAGTCCCACCCCATCCATAGCAGTGTCCCAATCATCTACCCCTCCTCCGTCATTATCATAATAAACAAGTACACGACAGCCATCGTCACTTTCTGTGGTTTTAGCTCAATTTTTCCCCCCAGTCGTCAGTCATATATCCCTCCTCTTTTTTACCTCTCTAACCTGCCACCCCATATATGGCCTCTTTCCCCCTTATGTGTAGTTGCCAGCTGCCTCACTCAAAAGATCTTTGCTTATAAACCCTGTATGCCTATGGTTGATTATACATCTGCTGACTTCTTCAATTGTAAAGTAATGCTTTTTTTTTTTTTTATTTCAACCTTGTACTGTACTGTATACACTGTGTATACTTTTTCTTCCTTGTATATTATTGCTTTTTGTATACCTGCTTCTGTACTGTACTTTGATGTATTCATGACCAGGTCCACCTTGCAAATGAGCCTTGCTCAATTGCGCCCGCCTGGATAAATAAGGATTTTGATTGATTGATTCCCCTTCTTGATGTGCACTTGTAATGATTGCAATATTTATTCTTCCTGGTATTGCATTTATTGTATTACCATGCTCTAGTGTTGTGAGTCGTCTGTATTTGTACTTTTGTATCCCTCTTCCCCCTACCCCCAGGACGCACCTGGAATCGAGCATTGCTTGCTCAGTGTGCCTTCCTGGTGAAACTTTTAAATAAATAAATAAATAAACAGACATAAATGACAATGGCCAGTATGCCAGATCTTGTATATCAGGTTATAACAATATGTGCCAATTCATAATAGGCACAATAACCACTAACAATCCGAAACTGCATGGGAGTACCTCTGGAACAAATCCTACACTTTAAGTATCTGGGAGTAACCCTGGACAGCTCACTTTCTTATGCTCAGCACATCAACAATGTTGCCCGGGCTGTCAACATCAAGACTGGTCTGCTCTACAGACACAAGCACTACTTGACACCTGAAGCCCTCAAAACTGCAGTTATCAGCTCCTTCTTACCTACTGTCGACTACAGCTTGGTTTTCTACAGTGCCGCTACCACTTCTTCACTTCATAAAATATTCACTGCACTAAATAAGGCATACAGACTCCTCACTGGTGCTGCACACCTTACCCACACATGTGACCTATACGCCCAATCTGGGTGGATTCAACTAAGCGGAAGGATACAGTACCAAACATACCTGTTAGCTAGAAAGGCACTCCTCGGCCTTTTGGCCCCTGGAATTGCGAACCTCCTTAGCCCTCACTCCAGCTCCCAGCACACTCAAAGCTCAGCCAATAAATCTCTGAAGATTCCTAGCTACAAGACATCTCAAGGGCAGTAGTCATTTGCTTACAGAGCCCCACTCAAGCTCAATGCACTTCCCAATGAAATTCTATCCATACCAAGATTAGGTCCTTTCAAGCACAGGCTCTGTCAGCATCTTATGACAAATAGTTCCTGTTACTGCTTCACCTAATGATATTACCACCTGTGCGCACTCCAGTTCCCTCTTTTCCATCCCAAAGCTTTACCTTTCCAATCCTTGCTATATCCTCCTACCCTTCCCCACCACCTCCCCTCCTACCTACATACATACTACCCGCACCCGACACTCTTTCTACTCCTACTGACAAGGCCTTCTGGCTGCTTACCTCTCCTCTGCTCTTTTATTACCCTCCGCTCCTTTCGTCTCCACTACTAAAGTTATTAATTCTAGATAATTAAAGTATGTACTTTGCTGTTGTTTAAACCTAGTCTTTGTATTATTGCCTCTGTATGTTTGTTCACCCCTCCTGTAATCCGAGATCGAATAAAAAAAACAAAAACATAAATATTCAACAATCAGCACTGTAGCACAACTAGTCAGTGTCCGCTAACTGAAAGGTTTTGGGTACCAATCTGCCTGGTGATGTTAATGCTTCATTTTTTTGTCTAAACATGTGCATTGTTTTGATGTGGATTCTAGCACCTTGTTAACACCTTTTAATTGTATGCACTATAAAATGGTCTTGCTCACAGTGCAGTACCGCCCCTGAAGAAGACTCATTAGAGTCGATATGTAGGGGTGTCTAGTCAACAGCTCCTTACACCACTAAATATATCACAGTTGTAGCACTGTGTGTGTGTGTGTGTGTGTGTGTGTGTGTGTGTTTTGTAACCTTATTTTTTCTGTTGCACAGTAGCACCTTTGGGAGTCAGGTGTGCTCATGACTTTCTGTTCTGCCCTATGATAATTTACTTAGACCTGTATTCTTATTGTAACACCCCTCTGGGGAGAGAGTGTGCAGTGGTTTCCATGACACACTGCTGCTTTGCCCGTTTCAGATCACTGGACCGTGAACCCGAAAAGGGTTACATTTTTGTTCTTCTGGGGCGGAGCTGGTCAGCTTTTGGCTGGGAGCACCTTGGTGGTGGGTGTATACCGACTGTGCAGCATTGGGAATACCGCGAAGACCATCACAACAAAATTTTCAGCAGTTTTCTGTGATGGTCTCCACGTTCCCGACACTGTTGCCAGTGAGGTATTTGCCCCATCCCTGAACTAACTCTGGAGTTAGAACTCTAAATTATGGGGTGCAAGGGGCAGAGCCTCCCATATGGGGGTGTGGGGCAAAGCCCCATGGAAATGACTTAGTCTTGAGTAAATGGCACAACACCAATTGGCGGTAAAGAGTTGTCGCTGGGTGTCGGTCAACAAATTTTTTGTCGCTGCAGCATAGTGGAACCAGTGGGGTGGGGTGGGTCATTTTTGGTCCATGTGGGAGACCGCGGGCTGAAGGAGTCAGTTCTAAGGCAGGAGGGGGGCCAATTGTCTGCTCCTGCAGTTCTTGCCATTTTGAGTGAGTGGGAGGCAGTCTCAAAGCCTAGTGAGGACATGATGGCTGCCATGGTTTAAGAGACACCTGTAGAGGGAGCGATGCAGTGGGGGGTTGGGGGGCAGGAGACAGTGTCAAAGCGCAGTGAGGATGTGGTGGCAGCCGTGGTTTAAGAGACCCTAGCAGGGGAAGTGATGCAGTGAGGGGGGGACAGAGCACTAAGCTGCTTACATTTGGCTACTTTGGGATTCTAACCCACGCAGCAAAAGAACTGAGCATTTAAGAGATACAAGGCAAATAAGATTTCACTTCCACTAAGAGAAATAAGAGGGGGTAGCTGAAGCAAATTAAGTGCATGGATCAACAGTAAGGCCTTTGGGATCATTAAGCAGGATAGCTCCCTGGGTTTCAGGATGCCCGTAATGACAGGAGGGATGCTGCCCCATTGAGTGATCATGGGAGAGTGCGGTCAGTGCTTCAGTGAGTGGACTGTGGTAGCCTGAGTTTGGGACTGCAGCATGCGGAAGTGAGATTTGAGTCCAAAGGATGGGAAAAAGGACTGGGATCCTGCTGAGAAAAGCGTAGCCAGCAAATGAAGCTGTGTGACACTTGAAAGAGAGAAAGGTGTAATGCTGCCTGTAATGTTCAGTTAAAACATTTTGAACATGCAAAATGTGTACTGCCATGTTATCAGAGTGTAGTGAGAAGACTGCCTGTGTGGAATATGGACAGTGAATTATGAGCCAATGGACAATGCATGGACATTGAAATAGGGACCCCTCAGTCCACTATTGCCATGTTTTCACCATGGGACATGGCTGTATCAAGTTTATATAACTCCATGGAGTGAAAAAGTTTTTATTAAATGTTCCATTATCATTATCAAAATGTCTTCTTTTTTTTGTTGTATTTTTTAATGCCAGCTCTGCTTGTTGTGCCATTAACCAAGCTGCCTTCTAGCCCAGCACACCCTGGAGAAAGCCTGCACCCCAGTCCCGAAGGACAACAATGCAAGTCAGCTTTGCAGTTTCTGTTGTGGTTCCACCCTCCCCACAGACATGTAACACCAGCATACCCCTGGACACCAGGGAAGGGGGTTGGCTACGTTATTAGTTTGTTCAAGGTGGAGCCTGTGTTGTGATCACAATTCAGTGGTATCTGGACACACAATTAAATGCAGCCAAACCATTTTTGCTGTTTATCATTTTTAACTACGGACAATTCCACAGAATTGATTAGGGATTTTCCTCAATGGACATAAATAATTAAAAGAAAACTATGTAGTTTCAGAACTTGAAACCCAGAGGCAAACGTACTTTGTATAGAGGTCAATTAAAAAAATGAATGCTTACTGTTTATTCTCTCATAGAATTACAACCTGCATAATCTCCTGCACTGGTTTCAAGCCAAACACCACCAAAAAAACAGTGTCCATGACCTTTGGTTCCAGCCTAGGGTAGGCTTGCTTCCCTTCCTTTCCTTCATTACCCTGGCTGGTTTCTCCCTTGAAGTGGCTCACTCCTTCAAGTATCTTGGTGTGTGACTTGACAGCAGGCTTGATTCCTCTGCCCAAATTGATGCCAGCTATGCTAAGCTCCACTCCAACATTGGTGCCCCATTCCAGAACAAAGACTGCTTGATCCCACATGTCCGACGGAATTAGTTACAATGATGGTGCTACCATTCTTTCATTTTGTGGATGTGGTCTATGGTTCTCCCCCCTCCTCTTCACTTGCCAGACTGGATACCCTGTGTAATGCCTTCTGTCATTTTGCCACTAATTCACCCCCTCATATTCATCAGTGCACTCTCTACTCCTCCCTCTCCATACTACCCCCCCTTTCCTCCTGTTGCCTGCATCACTGTGCTTCTTTCATCTCTAAATACTGGTTTGAGACAATGCCCTCATATCCTTCCACTCTCATCTTCCCCACTCCATCCACCTCATACTCCCTTCATTCCAAGGATTCCCACTTCTTCTCCCTCCCTCATCACCAGTCCTCCGCTGGACAGTCTGCCTTCTCCTATCATCTTCCATCACTCTGGAACCTCTTCCCCCCTTATATCCATCTCTCACCCTCCCCAACTTCCCCTAAAGGGGACAGGAAATCTGTGCTAATTGACAGCAGTTAGTAATGTTCCTAGTAAGAGAAATGATAAACTTGCCTCCAGATGAACCGTAGTTAACTATACCTTAATAAACACTGATGTGAAAAACTGTGTTTTCAATTGTTTTCTTTTTATGAACAATATTCTGAACAGTTCTCTTCATGGAACCAGTAATTTGGAGTGTTTACTATGTCTGGTTTAAGTACAGAATGCTAAACGTGAGCTATTGTCCTATCAGAACCATGCTTAGAGTTCTTTGCTCAAATTGTGACATAGTTAAAACTCCAGATCACTGGTTCCATGAAGAGAACTGTAACAGAATTCTGCCCATAAAAACAAAACAATACAAAGTACAGTTTTTCACATCACTTTTTACTGAGGTACAGTTATATGTGGATAATTTAGGCTTATGGATATCATTTCTGTAAATGGGAACATTATAAACAGCTACCAATTAGAAATAATTTCCTGTCCTCTTTAAGTATCAGCTTAAACTCATGCCCTCCCCTCCCCTTCCTGTGTCAGTCAACTCTCCACATGACCTGCTTCCCCCCATTTCATGCCCCCTCCCTGGGGTTGATCTTACTTCTCATAATGTTTTTTGCATTGAGCATATCAATCCTTTGTCGACTGCACCTATGAATGAATGCTTAGCGCATCATGCTCTAGTCAGCTGCCGCATATGATGTGCCTTCTTACCATGTTTGCAGTATTTTTGTTTGCACTTTACTTGTATTGCATTGTTCAATGCAATTGTTATTCTTTGACTGTATCCTTAACCTCACGGTTCAGGTCACACCTGGAAATGAACCTTGGCTCAGTGTGCCTTTCCTGGTTAACAGTTTTTAAACAAATAAAGACAATACTTTAGAATGTAGCTGGGCAAGGAAGCTGCAGCATGTAAAGATCTCTTGGCTCTATAAGAGGCCTTCACGTGGTGTAGGTTCCATCGTGCATTTCTATGGACACAAAAAAGGAAATGCTTTATAATTTTAGTAAACAGTATTTACAATACAATGAAAGTGTTATATCTGTTATTTTAATGTCACTAGCATGTTTATACTTGCACCGTGGACATCACCAAATGAATCTTATATTATGCATTACCTCCAGTCTATTAGTCAGCCATCTGTCAGCCAAACTGACCAATCAGAAATCTACAGTTTAAGTTTCCACAAGGTGGAAATCTAAAAATTAAGAATGACATTTTTTTCTGTTTTTAAAAATCAAGGTTCTTGTTATATCTGTTCTTTCACAGGGCAGACTCCCCAAAAGCTCTTACTAGACCAAGCTTTCCGATAGCAGCAGCTTAAAACTTCTGCTCAAAGGAAATTCTCGGTTGAGGGAAGGGGAGACTGACATTTTAATTTTGATTACTATCAGTCTCTCACCATTAGAGGGCGCTGGTGTTACTATTTCTCAAAACAACTGGACTTTAGTTACAGCATGTCATGTCAAGTCTGGGTGGCACTCCTATGGTATTTGCAGACTTATTTTATATTTTTGTCACAATTTTTATGCAGGATTCTTTAAACATGAGGAAGTAAAAAAAAAAAAAAATACAGAAGCCAGGACACCTCACCAAATCAAGCATATATTTAGAAAGCTGCAGAACTTAGGGCTGGGAAGATCATAATGCTTATTGTTAAAGCAGCAGTATTTGTTAGTAGGCAAATAGTTTTTTCTTTTTAGCCACATTTTTTTTTCTGCATCCTTAGATTCATTCTCAGTGTATTTTTAATTTTCTGAGATATTTTTAAAAACCCTTTTATAGCTAATGTTGTATTTAATGACTTGTGTCATTCAAGACTGCCACCACTCGCAATTAGTAAAAATCTCTTCCACTGAGGTCACCTGTTAAATATAAATACTAAATTCGCACTCTGGATGTATTTGGATGGTGTTACCACATGTTTCTGAAGTAAACAGTACAGCACTATACCAAGATATTAAATTTTTTTAGTGGTAGACATGACCAAGGACTGGGATTTTTTTTCAAAATTTCAAAATCCATTATCTCTGTCCTAGAAAGAAAGAAAGCAAAAATAAAAGAAAACAACAGGTAAATGGATGTTTTGCCAGAAAATTGTTATTGCTGAAAAAAAAAATTACATGGTAACTAACAAATACTGCTGCTTTAACGAATGCATTAACAACCATGCATTAAAATTCTTACAATGTGGTTCATTGTTATATGCAAGCAAAGGGACTTTCGGGTGCTAAAAACTAGCACATCACACTCAGGAAGCAGTTGCATGAGAGGCATATTATGGATCCCAGAGTACAGCATGGAAAACCGCCTTTTTTTTCCTGCTTGGCCTCAGTGGCATGCGTGTAAAACTGACAAGGAGCATGCTAACCCATCCTTCTATTTCTCTGAGGAAAATTGTACTATTGTGGAGGTAACATCAGGAAAGAGCCAATGAAATGTAAGCATAGAAAACCAAGCAAAACCTGCCCTGACTGAGGAGCATTCCTAGTACAGTCTTTTTAAATCCGAAGTTTCTTGTTTCCTTTCTAAACTAAATTGGGGGATTAGTTTCTTGCATATGCTCAATCTGTGTCTTACTGATAATTTCATTCATTTTGCTTCAGATCTTTAGCTGCACAGTAGTTCAGATGGCAGCAGTCAGTTCTACGACAGACTATCCAAATGAAATAACTTTCTCACATCACAGCTGGCAAGCACCGACCTTGCTGATTAATTATGCATGTAAAATGAGTTTAGGGGCGAGGAAGAGGCTGTGGGTGCTGATGTGCAAACACATCATCATGCTGCTGAAGGTGTGAATGGTAAGGTATTAAGCCACAGCATAAACAATCCACATCATGAGGTTAGACTATCTGCAAATAAAAAAAAAATCATTTTTGACTAAAGAAAAGAGGTTCCCACTCTTCTTTATTTCTAGTGTTACCTTCTGGTGCTGCCACCGTTGGTCATCTCATAAGCACTGAAGCTACAGCCACAAGTCAAGGTAGGTATGAGACACAAAGGTGTGAGAAACAAGCAGTGTTAGAATTACACTTTATGAGCTTTGGGAGCTATGGGTCATATGAAGGTCCTGTCTTCATACTGAGCTCCCTTTCCCATTTTAAGTCAATGGCAGTAATGCTTGAGCTACTGAGGCTCACCTTGAAGCTACAGGGGAAGAGCCCTGACAAACCCCCCTGTAATTCCATCACTGGAAGGTGGTGAAGTGCTCAAGGCTTCCCCACACGAGTGATGAAAACTTTATTAACAAAAAATGTAAAAAAGTTGTAAAAGTGAAGGTCTAGGTTTGGACTGGGCTGACCCTTGACAAGGCACAAATTTCTGTGAGAAAAGCTACATACGATCATATGATAAAGGCCTTACAGTCCATCAAGTCTGCTCGAGTGTGTAGTTCTCAGTGTTGAGTACTGATGCTGTCCCCATATCCCCCTCTTTCCTTTCCTCCTTGCTTGTACCATGTATGTTATCACCATCCTCCCACCCACCCCTCTGGCTCTAATTTTGCCCTTGACCCTGTCCCCACTCCCTCTACTGATGTATGCAAACCAGTTCTTCAGGCAATGCATTTCAAGCAGTCACCACCCTCTCTGTGAGAAAGTGCTTTCTCATCTCTCTTCAGAACCTCCCCCCTTCAAATTCAGACTATGCCCTTGTGTTGTCCCTTCTTTTCTATACCTAAACAGACCCTCATGGCTAACCCTGTTTATGCCCTTCAAGTATCTGAAGATCTCAATCATATCACATCCATCTCTTCTGTCCTCCAGGGAGTACATACTGAACTTCTGTAACCTATCATTGTAGGGCTTATCTCTCATCCCACGTGTCATCCTGGTCACCCTTCTCTGTACCCCCCTCCAACAATCTGATATTTCTTTTTAAGAAGGGGTGCCAGTACTGCACACAGTACACCATGTGAGGCCTCACCAGAGCCCTGTACTGTGGCAGAACCACCTCTTCACTCCTTGATGTGATTCTTCTCACTATACACCCTAGCATCTTGTTGGCCTTTGCTGCCCCCTTCCAACACTGTGCAGAATAATTCATATGACCAGTGACCAGCACGCCCAGATCTTTTTCCTCAACAGAGACCAGCAAGTGCACCCCCCCCAGCTGGTAGCTGTATCCAGGATTCTTGTTACCAAAGTGCATAATCCTGCACTTCTTGGCACTGAATCCCAACTGCCAGGTGTATGACCATTCCTCCAATGTTTCTAGGTCTTTCTGCAGTATCCCCCCCTCAACCCTGTCCATCACTGCTCCCATTTTGGTGTCATCAGCAAACAAACGTATCCAACTCTGGAGCCCGTCTGCCATATCTGCTACACAGATGTTGAATAACGCTGGTCCCAACACTGAGCCCTGCGGAACCCCACTGATAACAGCCCACGTTAATGATAGTTCCCCCTCCTTACTACCACCCCTCTGTTTTCTGTTTTCCAGCCAGTTCCCAATCCATTTGACCACCCTATCCCCCACCCCCAGAACCTTCAGCTTGCCTACCAGCCTCCTGTGTGGCACCAAGTCGAAGGCCTTACTGAAGTCCAAATACAGGACATCAACTGCCTTGCCTTTATCCAGGGCTCTAGTTACCCAGTCAAAAAGGTCCACAAGGTTGGTCTGAGACAACCTTCCCTGTGAGAACCCATGCTGTCAATCATCATGGAGATAGTTCTCCACCAGGAATGCCACTATCCTTTCCTTCAGGATAGTCCCCATTAGCTTCCCCACAATTGAAGTGAGGATGACCAGCCTGTAATTCCCTGGTTCATCCTAAGAGCCACTTTTGTGAATAGGCACCACATGCACCATCCTCCAATCCAGGGGCACACATCCTGATAGAAGGGATGTGTTGAATACATCTGTCAGAGACACTGTCAGGTTCTCCGCAAGCTCCTTCTGGATCTGTGGTGTATCACATCTGGTCCTGGTGCTTTATCTATCTGCAGAGACCTTAGGCCCTCTAGTACCCTCTGCACCGGGATCCCCTCATCTGCCATTCTAGCCCCACCCTTCCCTCCCTATCCTATCCTTCCCTTGTTTACTAAATTCCTCCCACTCCCTTGTAAAAACTGAGAAGTATTCATTTAATACCTATGTCTGATTATCCCCCCCTCCTCTACCCATCCTCCCTCCACGTTAATTTTAGAAATCTGCTCCCTACAGTTCCTTCTTTGCCTGATTTATTTGGAAAACCCTTTTTCTCCCTTCTTGATCCCTTGAGCAAGCCTTAGCTCCTTCATAGCCTTGGCTGCCTGTACCGTACGAGACAAAAGCTGTGTTAGTGAAAGCACTGCCATATTTCGGTAAGTCACCACTTTATTCGGAGTAAAAGCATTCATTTGATCATATAGTACCAGGCAGATTTTGGCATCTGTTACGTAAGGCAGATAACATGTTCTTTTTTTGCTGGATTGGGTATATATGTAACATATGTTGTGCTATAAGGTTCCTTATTGTTGTTATTTTTCTTTATAACAGATTTTACATTATGCCAGACTTTCTTACCCACTTTGCTCATTCCAAAACCACTACTTCATGCTCGCTGTGTGAAATCATTGATGACATCACATAATATGTCTGTCGACAGCTGGAATGCATTCTGCCACAGAAGTGAATAAGTTATGCTGCAGAAATGAGCGAACTCTACAGCAGCAGCCATGGGGCCCTGCTTCAGAAAGTATGACCGAAGTGCTGTAGAGTACTAGTAGCCCTAGTTAAGGGGCAACAGGCAGGACTGAATATGCGTAGCAATCTTTATTTCATGCAAATTACTATAATGTTTTTAAGTTATTAAATGCATCCAGAGTACACTACAAATAAGCACCAGTATGCTGTATTCAGAAAATGAGGGGTACGGGCCTGGAATGTGTAAACAGACATGACATCTACACTATGCAAAGCATTTTAACCCAGTTAATTGCCACAGATTTCTGAATATTTATCCGTTTTATTGGGTGACATGTCTTGGTTTTGTAATCTGTTTACAATACAGAGAATAAAACGTGTGTGTGTGTGTGTGTGTGTGTGTGTGTGTGAGTGTGTAATTTTGTACACACCTGAGGTGTGGGGTGCTATATAAACCCAAAAACTGAACCTCAAACAGCTTATAAAAGCATCCTACATTAATGGTGTGTATTCAATTCTGGTACATACACACATAGACACATCTTGTTTGTTTTGTTTATTTATTTATTATGTGTTGGTAGGGGTCTCTCCCAATCAGGCACTATTCTCCTGTTGAGCTCCATGGCCTCCGTCCCTTTGACTGTCCTCATTTGCCAGCTGAGGTCTATACTTGATGCCGTGCATTGGGGATTGTTAGGAGAAGGTACAGGGGTGGGGGCTGTGGACCTCTCGGGAGAGTGGAGCCAAGTGGACGGATTGGAGTAGTGGGGACTAGGAGACACCCTGGGGCAAAATGGGTTCTCGATAGGGGTTTGTCCCATCTGGTTCCCATACCCAAGGGCTCCACAGTATGTGGGCAGATGACTTGGTTGACCTCGGGGTCTCATCCAACCTGGGTGGTGTTATGCGTGCTAAGTCTATTAAAAACAAGATGGCAGTGGTGGCTGATCTTGTTGGATCATCAGATCTGGCTGGATGAAAACTCTGGCCCTATTTCAGAGTCAGCAATTCCGGCCAGGTTTTCAGTGCTACACAGCCTGAGGTTGGATCGTATGGGCAGAGGAGTGGACATTGGTTTTAGATCAGAATTGTGCCTTGTGGAGGTGCCAATAGGGGAGACTCGGTCCTTCAAATGCATCGTGGGCACAGGTGTGGGGTGCAGGATTCTTCTCATCTACTGTCCACCCAGGGGTGAGAAGCAATTCCTGCAGGAAGTCACGGACTTCATTGCTGACATGGTGTTGGAGTTCCCCAGATGGATAGTGCTGAGAGACTTCAATGCTTGTGTTGATGAACTCTTGCAGTTTGGTCAAGACTTCCTCCAGCTGATGAATTTGCTGGGCTTCTCGCAGGTGATTACCTCTGTGACCCATAGGCATGGTCATTCCTTGGACCTAGTCTTCCTTCTGAGTATGGAGACCTCTGATTTGGTGGTGGAACCAATCAGTTGATCAGACCATCATACCATAAGGTTCAATCTCCAAGCCCCCCTGTATAGGCCTACTCCTACGGAGATGGTCCTGTACCGCCCTTTAAAGGGGTTTATCCCCCAATGGCCTACTGGTGGTGCTGGACCTATCGGGGCTGCCGGGGACTAGTGGTGACCCAGATGCCCTAGTCCAGGCTTATAATGATGCTGTGACTGGGGATCTGGATTGTCTTGCTTCTGTCCGTGTTCATCCCCTTGGTTTGATGGGACCCTGAGAGAGTCGAGGAAAGTGGGACGAAGGCTGAAGCATCACTGGTGAAAATCAGGCCTGGATGCCAACAGACTTAAATTGTTAGCCCATTATAAGGACTATCAATAAGCTATCTCCCGTAAGAAGGCAGAGTTCTTGCCAAGGGAGATTGACATGGCACAAAATCAACCGGCTCAGCTCTTCCGAACTGTGGACAGACTGTGCAATCCAGCCTGTCTACAGTCTTGGAGAGCATTGTCGCAAGGGAAGTGCAACGAATTTGCTCCCTTTTCCGCGGATATGGTTGCCAACATCAGGTCTGAGATTCACACGGGATGCCCCAATGGGGCGGGCGGTGATCGGAGGAAGGTGGCAGCTCCTCAGTCTGTCTGGTCTGACTTTGGCCGGTGATCGGGGATGTCATGAAGATTATCCAGTCTTTGCGGCTGACCTGCTGTGTTTGGACCCCGGCCCAACGTGCCTCCTGGTGGGGTGTGTTGAGACCATCGGCCGGGTCCTTGCTGAGATAGTCTGGTGTTCGTTAGAATCCGGGGTGTTTCCAGACACCCTGAAGGAGGTGATAGTGGTACCCCTTCTTAAGAAACCATCTCTCGACCTAGACTGTCTTGCTAACTACAGACCCATCTCTAACCTTCCCTTTGTGCGTAAGGTTATTGAGAAGGTGGTCACGCTGCAGCTGGAAGATCATTTGATCATCCACGACATCTACAATCCTCTCCAGTCTGGTTTCCGGAAATGGCATAGTACCGAGATGGCCCTTGTTTGGGTTCTTAATGACCTACTAACAGCAAGAGATCAGAGGAGCCATTCCATCTTGGTTCTTCTCGATCTCTCGGCAGCGTCTGACACTGTGGACCATGGGGTGTTGGTCGGGTGCCTGCAGTCAATCTGTGGACTGTCTGGTACGGTCCTCGGATGGTTTCATTCTTTCCTCACTGGCAGGTTTCAGAGAGTTGTTTGTGGAGTTTACTCCTCTGACAAGGTCTCCCTGCCATGTGGGGTTCCGCAGGGCTCTGTACTGTCCCACATGTTGTTTACAGTGTATATACTGCCCCTGGGAGACATTGTAAGGTGGTATGGGCTGAGTTTTCACTGCTATGCAGATGATACTCAGCTCTACCTGTCCTTTGCACCCAATCAAGCGTGAGCTGTCTCGAGTTTTAACAACTGCCTTTCCGAGAGTGAGGACTGGATGAGTGCCAGCTGGCTGAGGTTGAGTCTAGACAAGACTGAGATATTGGTGTTGGACCCGGGCCATTGGGTAGAGGGGCCGTCGGAGGGGCGAGTCTCGGGGCTTTGGCTCGGTGGTCGCCAGCTGACGACCTCTGAACGGGTGCGGGATCTGGATGTGATTCTTGATGACGGATTGATGCTTAAACATCAGGTGTCATCCATTGTCAAGACTGCCTTTTACCATCTAAGGAATGTAGCCTGGATCAAGCACCTGGTTCCACCCGATGATCTACCAGTTTTGGTTCACGCCTTTGTAACCTCTCGCCTTGATTACTGTAATGCCCTGTACCTAGGGCTATCAGGGGGTGGTATCAGCTGCTTGCAGCTGGTGCAGAGTGCAGCAACCAGGTTGTTGACTGGGCTACCTCATAGCTGTCACATCACACCGGTGCTGCACGATCTGCATTGGCTGCCTTTTCAGTGGTGGATCACCTTTAAGGTCAGTTTACTGACCTATAAGGCCCTACACAGACAGGGACTGAGTTATCTGCAAGATCTTCTTCATCCCTATTGCCCCTCCTGGCCACTTCGCTCCACCAATGAAGGATTGCTAAAGATTCCCAGGGTTCATCTAAAATCATCTGGGGCCCGTGTGTTTGATTTTGTGGATTCGACAGTGCATGACGGTGGAGAGCTTTAAATCTGCATTAAAAACTCATTTATTTAATTTGGCATTCCCCGATTTTATCTGATCTGCTTCAGATGTTTTATAATTACTAGTGAGAATTTCTAATAAAGCAGTGGCAGTTGTGAGACTGCTCCACCCATTGCATACAGCGTGAGCTTGACTGACAATTAGCGATTACAACCACCAGGTTGTAATGCAGAGTTACAACCCAGTTTTACAAGCATTAAAAATGCTCACTAGTAATTACAAGAAATTAAATCATTGCTGGCATTTTGTACTACACATTATATACAGTACAACTATGCTGCATTAATTGTAAGTGCTGACATGCTATTCCAGAATCAATAAAAAACTTCCTAACTCTTGAGTTCATAAGAAATGGACTCACTCTTACTCTGCTGTCTTTTCTGGGAATGTAAAAAACAGAAAGTTTGGAACAGTGTTGGGGAGCATCAGGAGAAGCAGCTGAAACCAGGCTATGGAGTTACTGCAAAAAAAGTTTTCTTTTTTCTTTTGTCATGGCAGTTTCTTCCTTTTGTTTGCAAACAACCACCACCCCACCACCCCCATTGTCGGCTACTCTTCTCTGTTGCTTTGCTTTAAATTTTAACATCACTCACCCCCTCCTCCTCCTCCAGTCACTCTTTCCTCTCTTGTTTTAAAATGTACACATTATTATAGTAACCCTCCACCCCACTAGCAGCTGCCGGTGCCAAACAACTCTACCCTAGGACTCCTAGGAGTCTTCTTTAGCCAGGATAAAAAAAAATATAAGAGTTTTCAAATAAATAGTTCCTTCAAACTGGCAGCTGCAATTGCCATACAGTCTGGGGACTGGGATCAGTCGAAGCCAGAAAGGAACTACCCAACTGAGTTTGCAGCATAGTATAACACCTTTGCAGGTCACACTACCAGCTACAGCCAAGTACCAAGCTCAACCCCAACCAGTTCTTCTTACCTTGTAATCAGCCGTAGTGTAGCCAGTAATTTGTGCTAGATATGAAAGGTACATTTCCATTGGCCGTGTGATGTACATTTAAATGCTCATATGACAAGCAGCACAGCAGCAAGCACAACTTTCTCAGTGATACTGTGCATTTACACATTACAAATAAAACATGTATGCGTTCCTCAGCAGCATCCCTCCAGATCAGAATCAAGAAGAACTTTGCAACCATAGGTTTCCTTCCCTGAAGCCACATCATACTCATTTCTAGACATTGTTTCTATGTGGAGGAGTTGTGGGATAGCAGATTGACCAGACATCAAACTTCAAGTTCAACACACAATCTTGGTGTGATGTTTATTCAAAATACAGAGGATAACCTTCAGCAATGGCGTATCCCTTCTTCAATACATCAGTTTGCAGCAACAGACTATGCATGTCCTTCCTCTGCACTTAGCCCGCACCTACCGACTTACTGATCTCTGATCTAACTTATCAGTTGAGATTTAGACTCCCCTATGCGGGCCTTGTTTGCTTGGGTGGTGGGGGCTCAAATAAAAAAACAAGCTAAAGACAAAGAACCTCAGTGCAGAAGCACTGAAGCAAGGGTTACCCCAAAGGGTATTGACGGTAAGCCAAGTTACAAAGAAACACAACACCACACATACTTCCATAATGCAAAGCATCATGGGATATATGCAAATCACCATGACATTTCAGACTTGTTGAACTTACAGCAATTTACATGCATTTTAAATTGCACAACTAATTTAATTTTTATAATGCAGTCCCCTAGTAATCTTTTACCTTCGTGCCATGGTATTTTCAACATTTGCAGGTTTCATACATATAAGGTATATACATCAATATATGTTATGACATAGTGTCATTACATATTAAATCCAACAACGAGGAAAACAGCCTGTTGTTTTACATCAGCTCAGAGGACACGACAATAACCTCCCTGTACGAGGACCTGAGAGGGAAAAGGAAAATTAAAGAGGACACTATAGCATAGTCAAGAAAGGGAAGGGGGTGCCCAAAGCTGACCAACCTTATGGACTAGAAATTGTAAAGAATAGATTAGGCTAAGAAATAGAAGAACTGTTGTAACAGATTTAAGAAAAGGTCGGTCCTCGAGAGTGGCAGGAGCTCCTTGTCACATTCTGAAGTCATTTTGACAGACACATTCATCTTTAGTAACCCTTTCAGACTGACTGACGTCAATATTTCCAGGTTTCTGAGTATAACCCCCCCACCCCAGATGCACTAACAGCCGTTGCAGGCAACAGGTTTTACCCTAACAGTCCCCATTACCTTGTAATCAGCAACAGTATGGCCAGCAATTTGTGATAAAACTGCTATTTTATTTTCCAACTTGCAGGGGACTTTTCCCTGAGCTTGGCCTCTGTTTCCAACTCTGACATCAGGACAACTTGCTTAAAATAAATTATGTACAGCCTTTCTGTTGTGTTGATTATGTGGATGTCTCTGACCATGGTATATCAGTGGCCTTTCCAAAGTTCCTCTGCTCTTTTCCCTTTTATTTGGAGACTGGTGGCTGTATCAGAGTTGTAGCAGCAGTGAACTTGGAGGCATGACATAAGCAGATAAAGTGACTGGAGAGCAGTCTCCCTTCAGTGGTAAGGAGTCCACTGCGAAGATGGACTGCTCTCCATTCCCTCTGTCTGCTCTGGTCATCTTCTCCAAACCGGCTTCTGCTGCCACTCCAATACCACTGCCAGTTTCCAAACAATTGGGAAAAGAACAGAGGTACTTTGCCCCACACCATCTATCCAACTAACAGCACGCTGCTGTTACTTAGGCACACCTCCCAGCCTTCTCGGCTACTATTTGGCGGCCACCTCTGAAATGTCAAACCACATTCACAGTCTGACACCCAATCTCATTCCGCATAGTCCCAGTGTCATATTTCCACTATTGTGTAATTGTCTAGCAACAGAGAGAGAGAGAGAGAGAGAGAGAGATAGAGAGAGAGATGAGGACAGTCAGAGTTAATATTGAGAAGTCCTCATGCATTATATTTCTGCTCCAAGCGGAAACATCTGTACACGATAGTAAAGACTGCATAATCTGCTGACCCATAAACTGGAATAGAAGGGTTAAATATATTTAATCTACCCAAGTGCACACCCAACTACATTACCACATCTCATCAGCAACCTTTGCCATCAACTGCAGGTTGTAGATGGACCAATAGTTAGCAAGATCATCAGGTTCCAACAATTACTGTAGTCTCACGACTTCCAGCATCAAGGGGGCTGAACAGACTCCAATCTTTCAGAAAGCATTTCTTTATTTATATTTTTATTTTATTTTATTTAAGTCTCTGATTACTGGGTAAGTGCACTGATCCAAAGGACCATTTTCAGGCATGACCTGGGCCAACAATTTGGCACAAAAGAGTTACAAACAGATTACAAAGGAATACAATTATTACAATACAGTTTACAATGAACTGGAGGGTAGGGTGACATTAACAATGCCTGCTAAGGCTGAAGCCATTTCCACCACCCCAGCTTCGATAAGCTGGAAAGGAGCTGAGTCCAACCTAGAGGTAATACAGCACAGCACAGCACAGTACAGTACAGCTATCACCTGGCCAATATCTTCAAGATCCACCTCCTTAAAATGACTCCAGTACACTGAAGCATTCAGTTTCCTTACCAATTTTGGTTTTGTTAAACAGATTCAACCATTTTTTTTTTCTTTTCAACTCTGTTTATGCTCCTCTCTGACCTGAGGCAAGGCATCCTTTGGATCTTGCAGTGCCTCCTCCCATCCACCTGAAGTCCTCCTTACCTGGGGTCCAGTATCCCAGGTCACCCATGACACACCAGAGTTGGGCACTCCTGGCTTGCCCTCTGGGATGCGGTTGTCTTCTGCTCCTTGGCAGTGCCCCTATATAAGCAGATCAGATCTGGCAGAGGTGAAGCTCTTGGGGGGGGCCCAGATGTGGGCCAGTTGGACCCAAAGTGGACATGGGGGGCTAACTGAGCATCATCTCCCTATCTCCAGCCAGTGGCTTTCTACTTTTCTGGGTTGGCTCCAAGGGAGTGAGCGTTTAATGGCATCAGCATGCAGCTCTGCATGCTCCCACACACAACGTGTACACAGCCAGCACTCCCCTCCGCTGCATATGTGGTTCTAGCCTTTCTCCCCCCTACCTGCTGCTTGGAGTCTGGTAAATGCTGGACACCACAAACCTCCCTCCCCAGAGAAGCAGAGCAGTCTGATGGATGCTCAATCCTCCTACCCCCAGCCAACCCTTTGATGACTCATGTTCGCTTCTGAAGCCAGGTCATCAGCATTGCAAATGGTAGTGCTACCACTGCACTGGCAGGCCGTCAATTTAACCATTCTCAAGCATTCAGACTTCACCAGAGATGCAACATCCCACTCCTATAGACAGGTCAGATGAATTAGCCTGCTCATAGCCAAAACAGGAAGAATTTTTTTTTTTTTTTTTAATTTTATCTTACCTTTATAATTTAACCTGCATTTGAAAACAAGCTTGTCTCAGCCTTCCAAGCACACTGTTTTCAGATTCCTAAATGTTTTAGTTTAGGGTGATACCCATCTCTTCAGATTTTTATAGAGCAGATAGCATCTGAGAGATTAGATATCTTGAACATATATCCCTTGCATAAGTTATATGACTACGTTTATGGCACAATTATTGATACCCTCTTGTTTTCATCAGTGATTTCTTGGCAAATAGATGCTTAGCTAGAAAAATATTTGCATGCTACTCCAGTTATAGTATAAAGTTTTATCAGTTTTTCCCAATTGTGTATGTTTCTTGCCTTCATCAGCTGTGAACAAATACCTTTCTTGGGGTTCAAGATGCCTATGCACTGTAAGTGCTGCTTCATATTCCACAGAAATAATGACAATTTGTTTAGGTTTTAAGACTAGGAGTAAAGCAATAAATAGGTTTCTAACATGTCCAGTCAGAGCAGGCATATACAGTGTTTTATACAGTGTTGTATCATGCTCATAAAGCAGTAGTAGGACTAGCTGATCATGGTGTAATGCTTTATAAATATATGAACAAAGGCATCTAATTTATTGCCATGAAATGCACTCTGAGATACAGGGTGTGTATGAAAAGTGCTATATAAATGTAAATTATAATGAATGTTGACAACACAGACAGTATTCTGCTACATGTCTGACATGGGTTATGTATCTGACCTCCTACGTCATCATCCACTCTTCATGTAGGCTTGAAATGCACATTACTATCACTATAATATATTGCTTATTATACTGTTGTGGCATGTGTGAGCAATATTTAAAGCTAACAGAAACCTACAGATGTATTTTTACTGTGGAGGTACAGATCCTGCATGATTCATGTTGAGGGCAAGATATATAAATTGCAAGGGTAGCATTTTTTTTTCTTTTAAAGGAGTACTACATTAAAAATTTGCAAAAACCTATGTCGTACAGTGTTTTGATGTGTGTGTGGTCCTGGTGTGTCCTTCCCTTTGTTTGCTATTAGGATTTTTTTTCTACATAGAAACATAAAATTTGATGGCAGATAAGGACCGCTTGGCCCACCCTGTCTGCTCATTTTCCCCTACCTGTTTCATATACCGCAAATCCTAAATGATCTATGGCATACCCTCTCTTTTCTATTGCTAGAGTTCCTTTATGTCTGTCCCATGCATTTTTGAATTCCCTTACTGTTTTTGCCCCTACAACTTCTACTGAGAGGCTGTCCCATGGATCCACCACCTTTTCCATGAAAAATACTTTCTCACGTTACCCATAAGTCTACCCCCTCTATTTTCATATCATGGCCCCTTGTTCTTGAACATCTTTTTTTTATTTGTTATATTCATTTTTACTCCTTCCTCCCAGGACTCCACAGGGGCCATGACCTCTCCCTCAGAGGGGTTCATTACCCCGTCAAACCCCCCGCTCATTCACCCCCCTGAGGTTCCCCTGCAGATTCCCCCTCCAAGGCACGGCCAGGTGGGGGGTGCCTGCGTACCCCTGCCACCCTGGTACAATAAATCTGGTGGCAGGGGGCAGATTCACCAGCACGATCGGACCATCATGGGTCCTGTGTAGCCCAAGGCATTTTCCATTTTCTCCCACCCCTCCTTTCTGACATAAGAATGTCGGCTTCAAGCCTCCTGACCATGCTGCCCTCCAGCTATCACCAGAGGGCAGTCAGCAAGCAGGACATTTCCCCCCTGCTGAACCTCGGCGGTCCAGGCTTGCTCCTGAACCTGGGTCGCTGGTGTGGTGCGAGGTGTGGCATCCAGCGCCTCAAACCTCAGCAACACCAGGCCTGCTTTCTGAACATCTTTTTTTTTGAAAGATGCTACCCTCTTGTACCTTATTTACATTCTTGAGGTATTTGAAAGTCTCGATCATATCTCCCCTCTCCTCCAGGGAATACATATTGCGATCCGCCAGTCTCCCCTCATATGACTTTTGGTGCAGCCCCTGCACCATTTTTCTCACCCTTCTCTGAACCGCTTCTAATCTGTCTATGTCTTTCCAGAGATGGGGCCTCCACAACTGGACACAGTACTCTAGATGAGGTCTCACCAATGATCTATACAGTGTCATTACTACCTCCTTCCTTCTGCTGGAGATAGTTCTCCCTATGTAACCCAGCATTCCAGAGGCTCACCTCACAGCCTTCTCACACTGTTTGGTAACTTTTATATCATCAGATATGATTACTCCCAGGTCCCTTTCCTGTTTGATGGTCATCAGTACCTCCCCCTCCCATCATGTACTCCTCCCCCACATTTCTGTACCCCAAGTGCATGATCTTGCACTTCTTTGCATTGAATATTTGCTGCCACACCCTTGACCATTCCTCATGCTTGCTTAGGTCCCTTCACATTTTCTCTACCCCTCCTGGACTGTCAACCCTGTTGCAGATCTTCGTGTCATCTGCAAAGAGACACACCTTCCCTTCCAGCCCTCTGCAATGTTGCTTATGAAGACATTAAAGAGGACTTGTCCAAGCACTGATCTCTGCGGGACCCCACTGGTCATGCCTCTCTCTTCAGATTGAACTCTGTTTACCACCACCCTCTGTGTCCTATCACTCGGCCAATTTTTGACCCAGTTTAGCACCCTGGGACCCACTCCCTGGCTGCCCAGCTTGTTTACTAGCCTTCTATGTGGGACAGTGTCAAAGGCCTTGCTGAAAACCAGGTAGGCCACATCCACCGCCCCTCCCTGATCCACCTCCCTAGTCACCCAGTCAAAGAAATCTATTAGATTTGTTTGACAAGATCTTTCCACTGTGAATCTGTGCTGCCTTGGATCCTGTGCTCCACTGGATTCGAGATATATCACAAACCTTTCCTTTAGTAGTGATTCCATTAGTTTCCCCATCACCGAGGTCTGGCTGACTGTAATTGCCAGCCTCCTCCCTGCTCTCACTTTTGTGAAGAGGGACTACATTCATCCTCCTCCAGTCCTTTGGTACCACACCTGTTTCCAGCGAACAGTTGAATAGGGCTGTCAGTGGTGCTGCCAGCACCTCCCTGGGTTCTCTTAATACTCTGGAATGTATTCTGTCTGGACTTATTGCCTTGTCCACTTTCAGATTAGTGAGTTCCTTTAACATTCTCTCTCCCTTAAATGGACTGGTGTCCACCTCCCTCCCAGTGGTGTTTCCATCTCTTAACTTTGGCCTTTCCCCTTCCCTTTCTTCTGTGAATACTGAACAAAAATACTTGTTCAGGATTTCTGCCTTTTCTTGGCCCCCCTCTGCACACTTCCCTCCTTTCCTTTTTAGTCTCACAATCCCACCCTTAGTCTTTTTTCTTTCACTAATGTACCTGGAAAGTTCTTGTGCCTTTTTGTTAGTGCCTGGGCTATTTTTTCTTCTGTGGAACCTTTGCACTCTTGACTGCTTTCCTCACCTCCCTCTGCTTTTCCAGATACAGTTCCCTGTCTTCTTCCCTCTGCATTTCTTGTACCTCCTGAATGCCACTCTTTTTACCTTTAACATCTTGGCCACTTCCTTTGAGAACCATAGTGTTTTTTTCTATTTCTCTGTTTTGCTTACTTGCCTAATGCAATGGCTTGTTGCCTCCACTATGGTTCCCTTAAGATTATTTCATTGTTCCTCCACCCCCCTCTTTTCTCCTTCCCTGCAAGTGATTTCGTAAGACATTCCCCCATCTTTTCAAAGTCAGCCCACCTGAAATCCAGGACCCTTGCTTTCATGTGGTTTGACTCTTCTGCTGTTCTCACATTGAACCACACCATACTGTGATCACTTGATCCCAGATGACTTCCCACTTTTACGTCTGTAATTCTGTCTCCTTTGGCGAGTACCAGATCCAAAGTCACTCCCTCTCAGCTGGACTCCGTCACTAGCTGTCTTAGGCATGCCCCCTGCAGGGCTTCCAGGATGTCTCTGTTCCTGGCTGAGCCTACAGCCAGGTTGCTCCAATCCACATCCAGCAGACTGAAGTCTCCTACCAGCAGACCCTCTCCTTTAGCTGTCATTCTGTGGATGGCTTCTACAAGTACCCTGTCGAGCTCTTCTCCTTGTGCAGGAGATCTGTAGATCACACTAGTGTGAATGCCAGTCCCATTTCCCATCTCCAAGGAGATCCACATTGCCTCCGCCTCTCCATGCATTCCCTGTACCTTGGTTGCATTAATTCCTTCCCTGACAAAAATAGCCACTCCTCCTCCCTTTTTACCCACCCGTTCCCTCCTGAATAAAGTGTAACCTGGTATTGCCATATCCCAGTCATGGTTCCCCATGAACCATGTCTCGGTAACAGTGACAATGTCCCGGTCCGCCTCAGCCATCAGGGCCACTAGGTCCAGGATATCATTTATCAGACTGCCCCTAAATTTGCCTACTAGTTTTATGGCCTCTGGGGATCTTCATGTTAGCATGGTTTATTGCTCTTCTTTTTCCTACAGTGCCTCCTGTCCCATGTGACAGTGATACATCCAGGAAAACTGATTCAGTGACAGAAAATACTACAGCAATGATCTGTAGATAGAAGCCTGATGTTTTGGCCTCAGCTAAATAACTCTGATTCAATATTTTTATTTTTGTGTGTGTGTCTAGGTCTAGCCAGTAGGAGTAAATTTTTTGCTTTAAAGCGTTTTGTTTCATAAAACTACACACAGTCACACAGGGGTCCATTCTGGAACCTCTACTCTACTCACCATCCATCAATCCTCTGCTTTCTATATCCTCAGTAAGTCACAGTATCATGTATGCGGATGACCTTACCCTTTTCCATAGTGAGAACAATCTCTCGACTCTATCTCAAGTCCTTAACATAGATTTCTCTGCTGCTGCTCATTGGTTTGAGCAACACAGACTGATTGCAAATGCAAAAAAGACCAAATCCATGCTGCTCAGCTCTAAACATAGACTCGTCAGTGCTGCATCCACTCACTTACCCTCCCTAAACATCCGATCCTCTGACAGTACCACCCTGGAGCAGATGAATGACTTCAAGTACCTTGGGGTGACTCTTGATCCTTCTCTCACCTTCTCTACACACATTGGTCAGGTAATCAAGATTAACCAGCATCTGGGTGTCTGCTACAGGCTTAGACACATTTTATCTCCTGAAGCAAGATTAGAAATAAGGAGGGGTACCCTTCTACCCATCCTTGAATACTGCTCCTCCATTATATCCCTGGCCACACCCCAGCTTCTTAGTTGCCTGAACAATGCAGTCAACAATATCCGCAGGTTTATCACACAAGCCCCTTTCAGCACCCACCAGTGCACGCTATATTAAACACTAGGATGGCTCCCTTCCTAGTCTCATAGGAACCTAATGCTAGGGTCCTTCATCTGCAAAACACTCCATGAGGGTACAAAACGTATACTTCTTCTCCTGCTATTGTCAGAAAACATTCATCCCAATCCCGGACCAGCCCCTATAATAAGAACAACTCAGACCAATCAACCAGGATCCCTCTCAATAATCTCACTTAACATATGCAGTCTTCCTCACATACCTCCTGCCACTTTTACTAGCTGCCTCCCACCTACCCAGCACCCTGTGCCCGCTCCCCCCCCATTCACATTGAATCATGTATGACACCGGTTCTCTGCATCCCTTTCTCCGCACCTTACTTGCCCTCTTCCCACTCCTACATCCCCCTGCTCATGCTTCCCCACTGTCCCGAACATCTACCAACTCATGCTCTCTCACCCCGTCCATGGTACCCTCCCTCTTGATCTCATGTATCCACCTTGGGCATCTCCAATCACTACGAAATGGTCCTCTCCCCCAAATGGCCATTGGGTACTCCCCTTGTCCACTGCTACTACTGCCATGCTTTACCCACGGCTCCACCGGTTTACTTGCCCTGGTGAATCTCGGAGTTCTCTGGCCCAAAACAATAGGTGCCAGTCATGGGTATCTCACACCAGTACTCTAAAATGTATACTTCTTCTCCTGCTATTGTCAGGAAACATTCATCCCAATACTGGACCAGCCCTACAAAAAGAACAACTCAGACCAATCAACCAGCATCCCTCTCAATAATCTCACTTAACATATGCAGTCTTCTTCACAAAATTGATGCCCTTCAGACTTTTGCCTGCCAGCATAACCCAGACATACTAGCAGTCGTAGAAACCTGGCTCTCACCTTCAGTTCCTGACCATGCTATCACCCTTCCTGGGTATAATGTCTATCGGCTTGATCGAACATCAAAAAGAGGTGGTGGTTGCGCCCTGTATCTTAAGGACATGATCCAGGGGCACCTCATCAACTTAACCCCCCATACCACCACTGCACAGATTCTTCCTGTCAAGATCCTTCTCGGTGCGCACAATAAAGCCATCACAGTTGTCACAGTCTACATTCCACCGAAAGAGCAAGGTAATGGGCTTAACGCAGTCCTGGAGTTTGCCAAATCTCTCTCACCTGAATCAGAAACCATCCTCCTCAGTGTCTTTAATATTAACTGGCCTGCTGCAGAGGCAGGGGCATACAGGGACTTGAGAGCGGCAGCAAACCTTTCTCAGACAGTTAGCTCCCCAACCAGGACAAACTATAAAACAGGTACCAGCACCCTTCTGGATTGGATCATAACAAGCCATCCTGCCAGGATCACAAACACTACTGTCCTCCCTGACACACTTAGTGACCACTCCCCCGTCATCTGCTATTTGGTCCAATAAATTCATCAAGCCCCTTCCCCCCCAAAATCATTACTAGCTGAGTTCTACCTAGAGGCAAGCTACTTCATCTCAAAACCTTCCTTCGTCAACAGGATTGGTCCCCAATTCTCACTGCAACCAATGTGAACACTGCACTGGAACACTTTATCAGGATCTTCAACCAAGCATGCAACATATTTGCACACCTCAAGAAGCGCAAGGCCAAAGCCCTATGTAACCCCTGGCTCACTGGAGACCTACTTAGATGACTAAAAGCTCGAGACCACCTTTGGGAGATTGCCAGAAACACCGGGAGACAAGTTGATATTGCTAACTATAAACGTGCATGAAATGACTGCACCAAGTATATCCGGGATACGAAGAGCACCTATTTCCATAATGCTCTCACTAACTCATGGGACTACGGTAGGGACTTCTGGAATAACATTAAAGAAGTCACCGGGAAGCAATCTAAATCATCCCCGTCAGTACTCGGCATAAATGGTGAAACTACACTTGACCAGAAACTCATTGCTGATACATTCAATGACACCTTCACGGACCTCAGTGCTGTACTCCCGTTTTTTTTCAGTGAGGTGGTTCCCTTTGCCCCCCCCAGCCACCCTCCCTTCTACTTTAAAGCAGTAAAAATGCATCAAGTCCGCAGCTATGTTACTAAAGCCATTTGCAGCTCCAGAGCCAGCAGTGACTCCCTCGATGTCAAACTGCTATCACTCACACTTGAAGAAGTACTCCGACCACTGACCAGGATTTTCAACCTCTTCCTCAGCCTCAGCCAGTTCCCTGACTTATGGAAATCTGCCACGGTAACCCCAATTCATAAAAGTGGTGACAAAACTGCTACTGAGAATTACCGTCCAATTTCCATCCTACCTGCACTCTCCAAGGCCCTAGAACGGATTGTGTCAGACCAGCTCACCGACTTCCTAGACAATCACAACATCCTGTGCAAGGAGCAACATGGCTTTAGAAAAAGGTCAAAGCACCTCCACGGCGCTACTTGAATTCGCTGGTGCAATCCATCACTCACTCGATAACAGTCATCTTACTGGGTCCACCTTCATCGACTTAACTAAAGCCTTTGATACCGTCAACCACAATCTCCTACTTGCCCAGCTCCAACTAGCAGGGCTCTCACCTAACTCGGTGAACTGGTTCAAAAGCTACTTAGACAACCGCTCCTAAAGAGTGAGAATTGCTGGCACACTCTCAGACCAAAGACCAGTCCGGTCCGGTGTCCCACCAAGGCTCAATCTTGGGCCCCCACCTTTTCAGCCTTTTTCTGAACTCACCGTCAGAATCCTGCCCTGAACAGATCCTACTCTATGTGGATGATGCTGTCATCCTGGCATCCCACCATGATCCAGTCCATCTACAAGGTAACCTCCAACAGGCCTTCTTTGCAGTCGAAAACTGGTTCACAAAACACAGACTTATCCTTTACCAGAAAACAACAAAGACCATGATCTTCTGCAGCTCCCACAACAAATACAAACAATATCAGCTCTCCATCAAAACCAAGCAAGGAATCACCCTCGAACAAATTCATACCTTCAAATACCTCGGCCTCACCCTCGACTGTAATCTCTCCTATGTCCCACACATCAATAACGTGGCAAAAGTAGCCAACACCAGGATGGGCCTGCTATTCCGACATAGGAAACATCTAACCCCAGAAGCTCTGTCCATAGCTCTACAGAGCTCCATCATCAGCATCATTGAATATGGTCTCATTATCTATGGATCTGCCACAACCTCATCTCTCAGGCGTGTTTCGACTCCCTCAATCAAGCCTGCCGACTCATTACTGGTTCCCACCGTGTCACCCACACCTGCAGCCTCTACTCCAAAACATGCTGGCTGCAACTGAACAACTGAATCAAATACCAAACCCGCATCACTGCTAAGAAAATCATGATGGGAAAGGCACCACCAGGAGTCAGCACCCTCCTCAAACTCAAAATCACCAACTGCAACACCAGGAGCTCTAAGCCCCAGATCCTTCAAATTCCCCGCTGCTGCATGTCCCAAGGCCAAAGGTCGTTTGGATACAGGGCTTCGAGTTGGCTGAACAAGCTCTCTAGTGACACCTCATCCACAGCAGAGCACTCAAAAAAAAGCTCCACCACTCCATAACTGGCACCTCCACCTGTGATTGCACCCCATAACATCTTCATTCCCTACTCTGCTTCTAACCTTATAGGTGTCAGTTTCTGCCCTCTCTTCTTGCACTTACCTGTCCAATGCAACTTCTAATGCACTTGCCCTGTGTCTGCCCTGACAAGGCCCCTCGGCTGCCTCACCCTGACCCTCTACGCCTATGCCTTCCCCTACTCTCAGCCCTCTCCCCTTCTTGCCCTCTTCCTCCTATCGTTTCTTGAGTTACTCATCGCTCAGTCTGATTTTGTCAAGCAAAGTTACTGTCTAAACCATGTACCTGTAACTGTTTTATGTTTTAGTGTCTGTTACCCTGTAACCAGCATGACATGGAACCTTTGTAAAAGAGCCTTGGCTCAAAGGTACTTTGTAATCCTAGACACAAATAAATAAAAAAATAAATAAATAAAATAAAAAAAGTCTCCGCTGGTGGGTCTGTTAGTCCCTAAACAGAACTCTTGTACTTTGAGGTCATCCTCAAACAGGCATTTGGAATGTGTCAGGACATCCACTGACTAGGGACAAAGAGCCTTTTTGGGCAACACCTACATTTTGGAATGTTGTTCTGCATAAAATTCAAAATCTTGAATCCCCCTTGACCTTCAAAAAGTACTGGAAACAGGGAAGGTCCCCAAAGACTGGAGGACAGCAGATGTAGTCCCCTTATACAAAAGTGGGAACAAAGAGGAGGTGGGGAACTACAGACCAGTCAGCCTCACCTCGGTAGTGGGGAAGATCATGGAAGCACTACTGAAGGAGAGATTGGTGGAACATCTGGGTGTCAATGGACTGCAGGATCCAAGGCAGCATTGTTTCACCAGGGGGAGGTCATGTCAGACCAACCTCGTTGAATTTTTTGACTGGGTGATTAGGGAGGTGGATCAGGGGAGGGCAGTGGACATGGACTATCTGGACTTCAGCAAGGCCTTTGACACTGTGCCACACAGAAGACTATTACACAAACTAGGGAATACGGGTATGGGCAGGACAGTAGTGTGGTGGGTAGGTAACTGGCTGGGCGGCAGGACACAGAGGGTGGTGGCAAATGGCTGTCACTCCACAGAGGGAAGATTGACCAGTGGGGTACCACAGGGATCAGTGCTGGGACCGGTCCTATTCAACATCTTCATCGGTGACATTGCACAGGACCTAGAAGGCAGAATTTCACTGTTCGCTGATGACACAAAGCTCTGTAACAGAGTAGACACACCAGAGGGTGTAGACAGAATGAGAAGGGACCTGCAGAAACTTGAAGAATGGTCAGGGGTTTGGCAGTTGAAATTCAATGCAAAGAAGTGCAAGATAATGCATATGGGGCACAAAAACCCTGGCACAATATATCAGTTGGGGGGGTGAGGATATAGCATGCACCAAGCAGGAAAGGGATCTTGGGGTTATCATCTCTGATGACCTCAAGGTAGGGAAACAGTGTGACAAGGCAGCAGGTAAAGCAAATAGGATGCTGGGATGCATAGGCAGGGGCATCACCAGCAGGAAAAGGGAGGTAATGATTCCACTATACAAGACACTAGTAAGGCCCCACCTGGAGTACAGTGTACAGTTCTGGAACCTTACCACGAACGACATAAGACAGGGTACAGAAGGTTCAGAGGAGGGCAACAAAGATGGTGCATGGATCGCATCACAAGTCCTATGAGGACAGGTTGAAGGAATTGAATATACTCCTGGAGGAGAGAGAGGGACATGATACAGACATACAAGTATCTTACAGGGTGGAACAGGGTGCAAGAATACACTATTTTTAAGTGAAAAAGATGTTCCAGGACTAGAGGGCATGGGATGAAGCTGGAGGGAGGACGATTCAGAGGAAATGTGAGGAAGAATTTCTCCACAGAACGGGTGGTGGACAAGTGGAACAGCCTGCCTGAGGAAGTGGTGGGGGCTGAAACAATCACGGGATTTAAGAATGCATGGGATAGACAAAGGAATTCTGGAGGTCAGGGGTATGGGGCAACACAGTTCTAGGAAAACATAAACTGAAGTTACAAACTCAAATGGGCAGACTAGGTGGGCCATAGGCTCTTATCTGCCGACACTGTCTATGTATCTATGAACTTAAGGAATACACTTATATCAACATCGGCATGCAACTGCTAACATAGACATCAGTTGATGTATTCTTGAAGCATTATCTCACTGATCAACCATAAACTTACAGGCATGACAATTATTGCCTGTCTATGCATCTGTGAATTATTTGTTATCGTACTATATGTATGCCCCCATTCTACTTTTCTCTGTATTAAGATTTGTATCTGCATTATGATGCAACTGTCTGTATGTGCCATCTATATGGCCCAGGTCGTGCCTGCAAATGGTCCCTGGGACCAATGTACTTACCAGGTTACCAAATACACAAATAAAATAAAAAAAGCACACAAATCGCCCTAAGCCATCAATGCTTCAATCAGTAAAAGCTCTAGCTGTTTTCTTACAGAATACCCAATCAATCAGCTCTGAAGTTTTTGCTAAACTGTAAATGTACAGTAGCCTTCAATGCCCACTGGATAAGGAAAGTTACTTAAAATCAGAGCTCTGTTGCTGTAAAATTGACTCTAAAGTAGTACTTTATGGTTCTGAATGCATCATTGTTATGTGGGACGGAAGCCACTGTAGGAAAAAGAAGATCAATAAACCATGTTAACATGGAGATCCCCAGAGGTCATGAAACTAGTAAGCAAATTTAGTAAAATCCTAATAGCAAACAAAGGGAAGGACACATCAGGACTATAACACAAATCAAAACACTCTGCACAAAACATGCTTTTGCAAATTTTGATTGAGTACTCCTTTAATGTCCCTGTTGAACAAATACTGGTTTGCTCCTTTCCTCTCCATCCTGAAACAAGCCTATCTTGTTGGCTGGACAGTTTTTTTGTTTGTTTGTTTTTTTACTTTTTTTTTGTTCTCTATGGTTCTCTACACATAGTTCATCTTTAAAAAAAAAAGGCACATAGCACATCATAGAAAATACCGGCTGGGGAAAGATGTAGAACCAGTGCGTTCACTCACAGAGGGTTCTGATTCACACAGACCTAAAGCGAAGCTCGAGAGGGTCAATGTGAATCAGAACTTAAATGGTAATGTTTGACACCTTCCTTTTCAGTATCATCTTATGTGTGTGTTGGAAATAGTTAAAAGAGAAAAACTACATTAACTGCTTGAGGGTCACGCTGCGGTTTGCTCTAAATTTAAAATCTGTCATTGCGCTGCTCACGGCTCAGAACACTGTTTTAACCAGAAGGGCTGAACAGCATTCTGAGTGACTTTCTACTAGGGAAGTACAGCTTTTTAATAATGCTGAAAATTGAAGGAATACAATGTTCCAACATACACTATAATTAATTTTTTTTGTCTTTTTCCCTCTTACTGTACATGTATTCAAGCCTTCACTGGCAGACAACTACAACATTGAGGCCACACTATTTATATACAGAAACAATCACTGTGGAACCCACCATCTTTAACTTACCTGACAAGTGTTTGAGGACAGGTTTGATCATTTCATGTAATATTTTTTCACTTTATCTAGTCAGTATTAATAGGAAAGGTACATTTTACATAGGAGCAGTCTTTCCCCATTTCGCTCCTGAAACCGAGCCAGGCTTTTAATTTCACTCCTAGAACTTTGTTCCCCTGGCTCCCCATTCTACCACTGGTTACTTATTCATTTACAAGTTTTGACCAAGGAGGCACTCCGACCTGAGGCATGTTTTCAGGTATGTCTGGGGAGGTGTAGAGGAAATGGGAGGATACAACAAATTGCAACAAAACAAATACAATATAATATTTACATTACAAAATAAAATACACTGTTCAAACTGAAAAAACAAAAAACATGCTGCTTACAAAAGTAGTACATAAGGGAGCATTAATTTGACAGTTAGTGGACAAGAGAGGCAGCAACCATGGGGATGATCAGAGGGGAAGGAATGGAAATGAGTAAGGACTAATTATAGGAGCAAAAGTGAGAATTGAACTTGATGAGATGGATTTAAAGGAAACTGCAGAGGAAAGCAAAGAGAATGGAGTGGGTGTCATTCCACGGGGGCAGTATGAAAAGCAACCTACCCAGCTGAGGAGTGACAGCAAGAACTGTGAAGTAATGGGTGTCAAAGGATCTAAGAGAACAGGGAGAGTGAGAAGTGAAGAATGGTAGGAAAGAAGGGAATAAAAACAGAATGCATCAGTGAAGTAGGTGTGGTGGGAGAAGCAATATGCCTATGAGGGAGAGGTTGGCTACAGCAAAGGGAGCAATCATAGGTAAGGCAGTAAGTTTTTCACGGACCGAGCAGATTTCACGAATCTCGCGAAAACACATACCGATCATGAAATTTGTAATAATGTAAAATCGTATGTATGTATGTTAATAAAATTAAAAGAAACATAGTTTCCTGGTATTCTGTTCATTTTTTAATTCATCTTGTTGTTGTGACTGCTGTGGGTATCACAGAACTAGGTTGAAAGATCAATGAAACAAATTACCTGACAGCTCTCACCTGCTAATCAGTCAATTACATTCTTACCACCAAGTGCTACAAATTTGCTCATTGAATGTGAGCTGCGGTAACTGCTGCATTTCATTCTGCTTGAGACCACCAGGCAAACTGCAATGTCAGTGCTACCGAAACCACTTTCAGCATCCAAAATCGGCAATGTGTTTCCCAGACAACGCTGCAAGCAATATGAAAATGGGGTATTTCATGTTTCTGGTGATGTGATGTTCTGCACCTGCTGCAATGTTGCAGTAGACCACAAACGTAAAGCAACCTGTGACAGACACTTAAGAGTCATCTACACACATAAAGAAAAAAAGAAAACTCGAGGAGAAATCGACCTTATTGGTGGAGAAGCAAGTCACAGTAAGAGAGCTGTTCACTGCTAAAGCCGCACACCAACAAAGCCGAAAGGTATCTTTATTTAATCTTGTAGAGGCTTTTACTGCAGCAAACATTCCTCTCAATGCTCTCGATAGCCCTGTCCTACACTGCTTCTTAGAGGAGAATTTAAAATCAGTCAGTGTCATACCGTCATCTCAGTGGCTAAGGACTGAATATTTGCCTAAGGTTTACGCCTCAGTGTTCCGGTACATAGTGCCAGTGTGGAGAGATCATTCTCTCGCTACAGTGCGATGCTCCAAGACAACAGACGCAGCATCAAATCTTCTAACTTGTGCATGTATTCTGTGCTTCAACAAAGTTGACATTTTAAAATATTTCATTTATTTATTCAAATAGTTGGTAGTTAATGCAGTATTGGAAGAACATTTTGCATTTAGTGGTTCACCTGATTTTAAATGAAATAAAAAATGTGTTACTTCTTGTATATCTGTGGATGTGTTTTTCATGAAATCGGCATTTTAAGCTATGAAGAAGCCATGAAAAAGGCAATTTTCCATTGTGAAAAACTTACAGCCCTAATCATAGGTACTGGAACCTATGGATGTGGGAGAAGGCTATAGCCACCCCCCACACATACATTTTTGCCCATGAACAGTCAAAGTCCCCCTTTGCTTACAAGAACTACCCCTTTTACCCTGTGCCCTTTTGAACTTCAGCACCCCCACTTTTCCCCATTTTGAGGCATCCATGAGAGCAATGCTATGTGAATTCTTAATTTCTTTTAATGCTTTTGGTGCTCATGAAAGGAACTTGACAGCCATCAGTGAGTCCTCTATCTATAAAATAGGTACAAAATACAGTAGGTGTTTCCAGCCACAATGCAAGCTAAAAGGGGAACAATCATCACTAAGAGCCCCACACTCAAGTGTGGGTCTGGTCCCTATTTGCACTTTGTGTGCAAAAACATTTTTTTTTTCATTTACTGTTTCTTGCCGTATAGTAGAATGTATCAGACTGATTATGCTGACTTCTAAGCTGACACATTCTGTAACTACAAATCCCAGAATCCACTGCAGCTCACATCAGAGCAGAGCTGCAGCAGTGGGATATTCAGTAGCCTGCAGTACATTTTAGAGCTTTTATAAGCTCCAGTAAGCTGTTTGTCATTCCTGTTGTTCTCCTGGGGCCAGGTACAGTCCTCTGTAACTGTACTTGGCCCAGAGAGGACAGCAGGACCAGCAAACAAAAGAGGACCAAGGGCCAGCGAGGAGTAGGGAGTTCCTCAGAGCATAGCAAAACTTAATGTGACTGAGAGCTGTGAACATTAGGAGACTAGGCATTCCTTCCAGTATTTTGAGAGCATAAGACACAAAACACAGGCAGTCGAAGCCTGCTGTACTGCATTCTTGGAGAAGGTGAGAGTAACAGATATCGCTAGTAGGTTGAAGAGGACTGTTGTGAGGGTGGGGTACCTGGGGCAGGAGGGGAGCCAGTTTGAAGCAATTTGACAACAAAGTGTTTCAAAAAAAAAAAAAAACATTGTCCTGATGCAGAGAGTCAACCTAGTCCAGCAAAGAGGTGGCAGTGGTGGTTGAGTCTCAAGCCGACTTAGATAAATCAACAGATGTTGTTATAAGTTACATCCCATTTAGATAGGGTGGTTTTGTTCGTGTCAGCAGACCACAGGTGAGACCTGGCAGCAGCACACCTTGAGCAACGGCAAGGAGAGCCTTGGGGGGCAGGTAATGTCTGACCCTGTAAGGCACGCCTTATTTAGAATGAACAGATTTGCTAGTTGTAGCAATATGGAGGGAGAAATCTAGAGAGGGGTCAAGTGCAACTCCAAGGTACTTGAAACTAGTGACTTCATCTAGAAGGATCCATTAGTGCAGGGAGGGGAGAGTACAGGTGCACTCGCTCAGAGATTTGGGCTAGAGCCCAAAAGCACAGCAAGTAGTCTGAGTTAGTTTGTTGTTTGTGAGCCATGACTGTCAACAAAAGAATCTGAGAGTGTCAGCTGAATAGCTGAGATAGAGGTTGCACTTCAATACAGGACAAGGTTGCCCGCTACAGTACTGGCGTTACATTGGGGTAGGACATCAGAGAGACTGTTTCTGTACAGTAAGAAAAAAGGGGGGGGCAAGGTTCATGCCTTGAGGATCACTAACACTTATATGTGCTGGGGTAGATGTGACAGAGTGTAGCCTAACTTATTGCTTCCTGCCAGACAAGTACAGTATCTAGAGAACCAGCAGATAATGATAGGGGAGACACCAAGGGAGGTACCATAGAAACATAGAAGTTAATGGCAGATAAAGACTGCAAGGTCTATCCAGTCTGCCCATTTCTTTTTCTACCTTATAAATGTGCCATCAACCTTTGCTCTGTCAATGGCCTATCTATTCATACCCATCTGTATTGCTCCCTTATGCCTATCCCATGCCTGTTTGAAGTCCTGCACTGTATTCACATCCACCACTTCCTGAGGTAGGCCATTCCATGCATCCCACCCTTTCTGTGAAAAAGAACTTCCTTACTTTACCCCTTAATCGGCCTCCCTCTAATTTCATCCTGTGTCCTGTTGTCCTGCTATTTTTCTTATACTGAAACATGTCAGACTCTTACCTTGTTAATGCCCTTAAGGTGTTGAATGTTTCGATCATATCACCTCTCTCCCTCCTTTGCTCTAGGGTATACATATTGAGCTCCGTTAATCTGTCATCATACGTTTTCTGATGCAGTCCCTGCACCATTTTGGTTGCCCTTCTCTGGACTGCCTCAATTTGGTTAATGTCCTTGTGAAGGTGTGGCCTCCAGTACTGCATGCAGTACTCCAGATGGGGCCTAACCAGTGTCTTGTAAAGAGGGATTATTACCTCCCTCTTATGACTTGTGATACCCCACTAATACACCCTAACATCCCCCTAGCCTTACCTACTGCTTTAGTGATCTGCTTAGATGATTTCAGGTCATCGGTGATGATGATGATGCCAAAGTCTCTTTCTTCCCTTGTGACAGCCAGCAACTCCCCTCCCAGCCTATAGGTGGGCTTCAGGGTTTCTCTTCCCTATGTGCATGGTCTTGCACTTCTTTGTATGAAACCCCAGTTGCATTTTTCTGACTATTTTGCTAGTTTATCCAGATCTCTTCTCATTCTGCCCACCCCATCTGGATCATCTACTCTGTTGCAGATCTTGGTTTAATCTGCAAACAGACAAACCTTACCCTCCAATCCATCTGCAATGTCACTGATGAAAATATTGAAGAAGACTGGCCCCAGGACTGATCCCTGAGGTACCCCACTTGTGATTTGCATCTCTTCTGATTGTATACTGTTTACCACCACACTCTGTTTTCTGCCCGTTAACCAGTTTGCCACCCAGTTGACCCACTTCTGACCCACCCCAAGTCTACCCAGCTTATTAATCAATCTTCTATGTGGAACAGTATCAAAAGCTTTGCTGAAGTCAAGGTAGGTGACATCAACTGCTTCCCCTTTGTCCACTAGTCTGGTTACCCAGTCAAAGAAATCTATGAGATTAGTTTGACAGGACCTTCCTTTTGTAAACCCATGCTGTCTTGGATCCTGTGCTCTGATGGATTCCAGGTGTTGCACTATCCTTTCCTTAAGGAGTGCTTCCATAATCTTGCCCACTACTGAGGTAAGACTGACTGGTCTGTAGTTTTCTGCCTCCTCCTTGCTACCACTCTTGTGGAGCGGGATCACATGAGCCCTTCTCCAGTCTTCTGGGACCGCTCCTGTGCTCAGAGACTCACTAAACAGTTCTGATAAAGGCTCTGCTAGTTCCACCTTTAGCTCCTATCTTAGAACAGGAAAGTGAGTGATTTATCAGGAAAAAAAAATACACCTTGGTGAGGTCAATGAACACTAGTTCATGCCTCAGTTGGTAGCACATCCATCTCTGGGCCAGAAGGTTGGGGGTTCTAGTCTCACACTGGGACTGAGCTCATACCTAAAATGCTGGCACCTGAGTGCAGTATTAGCTGCTCTCAACCTTGTGCAACTGGTAGACTCCCCCACTCAGTATAACAGCGGAACAGGCACAGGGTCAATAATCGACTGGGTGGTCACAAATCGACCAGAAAGAATATTCTCCATCATGGTTCTCCCTGACTCCCTCAGTGACCACTCCCCAGTAATCTGTAAATGGTTAGATAAGGCCCCAAAGGCGCCAGCCAGGACTATTACTGCTAGACTTCTGAAGAAAGGCAAGTTGGGAGCTCTAAGAGCACACCTCAGCCTCCAAGACAGGAGTTCTATTGACCACAAAACATATATCAACACTGCCCTAGAATGCTTTATAAGCAAATTCAATGAAGTGTGCAATGTCTACGCCCCCTACGCCAAAAGAAGGATCCGCAACTATGACAGCCCCTGGATCACACCACAGCTACTAGCCCTCATGAAAAATAGAGATGACTTGTGGTATAAATCAAGGAACTCCAGTACGCAGACAGACTACCAGAACTATAGAGCTGCATGGAATAAATGCGCCTGGGCTATTCGCAAGGCCAAAAACACTCACTTTAAAAATGAGCTGACAAACTCATGGGGTGACAGTATATGGTTCTGTGACAACATCAAGTCCCTAACCGGCAAACCTAGTAAAACTCCCCCCACCTTCCTAAGAGCTAACCTATGCAGGATCACAGTCACATAGCAAATGTCTTCAACAAAGCTTTTACTGACCTCAGCAGAGTGTTGCCCCCTAGCTTCCTTCAACATCAATCAGATACTTGCACCGAACAAAACCCAGGGACTCAATCAAACTCCCACCCACCTTTCTACTTCAGAGCTGTCACCTTTATGGAAGCAAAACAGTACATCCTAGAAGCGCTAGGTAATTCCAGAACTAGCTCTGATCAACTTGACCTAAAACTAGTTAGGCTCACCCTGGACATAACTCTCAAACCCCACACAAAAATCTTAAATCTCTCCTTGGTATCAGGCGAATTCCCATGGATCTGGAAGGTGGCTGTGGTTACTCCTGTTTACAAAAGTGGTGACAGGGCCAACTCTACAAATTACCACCCAATATCTATCCTTCCTCCACTCTCCAAGGCCTTGGAGCGAATCGTAACCGACCAACTGACAGAATATCTAGACAAGCATCATTTACAATGTCAGCAACAACATGGATTTCAAAAACAACATAGTACCACAACCGCTCTAGTAGAATTTGCCAGCTTTATCCATAATACACTAGACAGAGGGCTCTTGGAGGGGGCAACATATATTGATCTCACCAAGGCCTTTGACACCGTCAATCACAATCTGCTCCTGGATCAGCTCTCCAATACCAGCCTCTCCTCTGCAACAGTAGCATGGATCAGAAGCTACCTCTCTGAGAGGGTCCAAAAAGTGAAAATCCTGGACACCTTCTCCGACAACCTTAGTGTTAACACAAGGGTTCCTTAAGGCTCTATCCTTGGCCCTCTGCAATTCAGCCTGTTCTTAAAACAACCTTCCTCAATCAGTAAATGACCAGCTACTACTATATGCAGTTGATGTGGTCCTATATTCATGTAATGCTGACCCCTACATACTGGAAAAGCAAATGCAGGCTAATTTCACCACAGCTGAGCACTAGTTCCTTCAATCAAAACTGCTCCTCAATTTAAAAAAAAAAAAAAAGACTACGTTATTCGCATCATCACACAGCAAGCACCACACCCACCAACTCTGCATTCGTAACAATCAGAACACTTCCCCGGAGATGGTATAAACATTTAAATACCTAGGACTGACACTGGACTGCACCCTCTTGTTTAACCAACACACAGACGCAGTCGCAAAGCCGTCAAATGCAAAACTAGGTTTATTGTACAGACACCGAAAAGGCCTGACTTCTGAGGCACTAAAAACTGCTGTAAATAGCGCAGTTCTGTCAGTGATAGACTGGTCTAGCAGTATGTGGGGCTGCCTCCCAAACTGCTTTGAAATGTATCAAAAGAACACTAAACAAAGCGTGTCGTTTAGTCCTAGGTGTACCCCATCTCACTCACACCTGTAAGTTGTACACTCAAACAAACTGGCTCAACCTTGACAGCTGCCTACAGTAACAAGTATGCATGCTCGCCAAGAAGTCTATGTTAGGACTTACCACCCCAGGCCTGCAAAGCCTTCTTAGCCGACCTAATTCCATCAGATGCACTAGGGGTACAAACAACTCGGCCCTCTGCATCCCTTTTCATACAGCCACACAAGGCCAATGGTCCTATGAATACTGGAGCCACTTTGCTTAATGCACTTGACCTAGACATCATGAAAGAGGACAAAATATGCCCCTTTAAAGATAAACTCCGAGTGGTCCTTGCCACAAATAACTGTGACTATGAGACCTGAACCCCCCCATACACTTCCCGCCTCTTTCCTGCTACCCTCATTCTAACCTACACCCTTGCCTTCTCCTCTCTTCTTGCTAACTAACATTCCCCTACTAGGCTCCAGGTCCCCACCTCAGCACTTCCCCCCCAATGAGTCTAGCCTTCCTCTATGACTACACTCTTCAGCACTTAAGACAAAAGAACTGCTGCCCATCAAGTTCTCGCCTCCTTGCATATAGTATTAGTAAATTATTTATAGACTATATCATCCTCTATTCCCTACCTGAGTTGCTCTAGATCCTGTAGATTCTCAAGTTGTTCATTTAAACTTCTTGTCAATCTAGCCTGCTATAAATTATGTATCTGTATATTTTTATCTATGTAATCCCTGTTATTGTAATTATGTAACCTCTGTAACCTGATGTACTCATGCTTTTCTAAGGCATGGAACCTCCTTATATCTGCTTAGGTACTTGTAATCATTGTAAATGATGTTATGCTCATGTATTACTATGACATGGAACCTCTGTAAAATAGTCTTTGGTTCAAAGGTACTTCCTAGAAATAAATAAATTACCTGGGTGGCCATTTTTTGTCAGGTAAATGATGGATAGTTCAGACTTTTACCAGGTGAGACACTCTAAGCTGAAAGCTTGTTTGCAGGTGCAACCTGGGAGCACGAGGAAGTTAAGTGACTTGCTCAGGGTCTCACAGTATGCAAGTGGGAGCTGTGGGATTCAAACCCAGGTCTCCAGATTTGCAGCTCAGAGCCTTAAACCACTGCGCCATACTGTCTCCTAAGCTACTAGAAGTAATGAGTTAAAATAAAAGCTGCCCTCAAATAGTATCCACCCTCAATTAGAGGCTGCAGTAAAACACAAGAAAGTGCAGTAGAAGTCTAATTGAAATATGATTATTGTAGTTTCAGGCAACTGGACTAGTTACACTATGCTGAAGAAAAGACAGTAGACGAGCATGCCTACAGCAGGAGCAGGGCAGAGTGGACCATGTTTGGTACAGGGTAGAAGATTCAGTGGGGATTTTGGAAAGATTTTACAATTTTTTTTTATATTAACTGCTGATGGTGTATAGGGCAAATGAGTCTATGTTCATTTTTTTAAATTTATGTTTACCCTGTAGCAGTCTATTCCAGGAAACTGTGACTTTAAACAGTACCGACAACAGTTGTTTATAGGATTTATTAAGGTGACCAGCTGGTTGCCTTGGCTCGACAAGTATAATAATAGTTCCATTTAGTGGATGGATACTTCCTAATTTGCTCACTGGATTTTTTTCGATGTATGCTCTAATAGGCAGACTAATTTCTTTAAATTCACTGAAAGATATTGTTTTAACATTATTATGAATTTAATCAACCACGTTTTAATCATTGCTGCAAAACTGATGAAGAATCATTTTGTGGTGGATGAGAATTCAGTTCCTGTTTTGGTTAAAATGTTTTTTTTTATAAAACATGGCTTCTCCTGTAAGGGGAGATGCTTCTTGCATGAGCAATCACAGCAGCAACAACAACAAAAAGCTGACACCATCTAAAAAGCAATCCTGAAAGAGGTGCAGGGCGTGGGAAGCTTGTGCAGCAGAAACAGCAGAAGCAAGGCACCGGTAATGATGGCAGGCTCAGGTGTGGGAATGCTCATTTAGAAGACAAACAGCTGCACTGGGTGACAGGCTATGCCTCAAAGTGATCAGCCATAATGAGAATGACTTGTAAGTACACATTAGAGGTTATATCCAGGAAAGCCTGACTGCAAGCAGCTCACTAAAGACATACCTTTGCCATGCACCTCCCCCTCCCCACCAAAAAACAAAACAAAATGACAACAAATTATTAACCCCATTTAATGGCAGGAATTTCTCCATAGGTTTAACCTGCACATAAATCTCCCATATACTCAGTGGAAATCCACATTAACTGTGTGACATTTTTCTCTCCAGAACTCCACAGAGTATCTGCGGTCTGTTAGCCTTAGAACTGTATAAAAGGATTTTGCTCTGCTACAGCTGTGGTCTTCAACAATATACCAAGTTGCATGAGATCCTGAGCAAATTTGCAGCAAGCTGTGGGACCCCAGTGAGCTTAAAGGGACACCTTCAGCATTTTGTGTGATTTCTTAAGCATTACCTTATAATGCTGCCTGTTGATATCAGTGGTCTGATAGCATAATATGCCACAAGTTTGATAGAACTGTGAATTTCTTGTTCTTTTTTATGAAAATCCTAACAAAGTGACCCACTTGTTTAGCCACTGCTAGACCTAAATGTGCATTCATGTTACCAGTATGGTGCTGAACCAGCCGTAAACTTGTGCATGCAGGAGGATGTCCATTTTAATGCAAGGTGAAATAGTAGTATTCCTAAAAAGCTGGCAGTCACCAAAAGTTAGGACACTCTCTTTAAAGTGAAAATGACCACTGTAACATAAAGAAATACTGATCTGAAATCTGAAGCTGGGACTCCTGGCATGTGCCCTAGCGCAGCCGCAAATGCACACACCCGGAGTCCCAGCTTCAGATTTCAAATCAATATTTCTTTGTTATTGAACTCGTTTTCACTTTAGAGAGAGAGAGTAGTAAGTTTATGTGACTTCCAGCTTTCTACAAGTACTACCATCTCACCTAGCATTAAGCAGTTTATACTCATGCATGCACAAGTTTACAGTCAGTTGAGCACCACACTAATAACAAAAACTTGCATCTGGATCTGGGGGGCGGCTTAACAGGCGGATTGATCTTATACTGGAATTTTCTTTTATATGTAACCCCTAGATGGCGCTATCCCAGGGGCTACTACCCCTGCCTGATTTGCCACTAACAGGTTGAGGGGCCTGGATCCAATGGCGGGTGCCTCCACCCAGAGGTCAGGGTTTGCAATAGTTAAACTAACTTGGTCACAGCCCTCTGGGACACTGCAACCCCCCTTTCTTCCCACTAGTGGCCCACACAATATATCAGAATTACCTTCACAGTATACACTTACCCCCAGGTCTGGTTCCGGCACTGGGACCTCCTGTGAAAATGAGATACAGTGCAACAATCACAGTACAGTACTTTAACATAGACAAATACCTCAGGCAGTATAACTTTGCTGAAACAAGCAGCTCTGATTTATTTAGGGGATATAACAAGGACAGGAAATCAGGTTAATTAGCTTATCACTCTAATAATCTACCTATGGCTCTGTGCATGGGCCTATCCCTATCAGTTACTGTCCCTGGGTACCCAAGCCCTAGTGGCTAGTCCAAACCGTGGCAGCTGGTAGGGGCCCTTCACACAGAGAAAAGGAGAATTAAACAGTCAGCAGTACAGTAATTCCATTTGGATTTAATGTGGCAATTCAACAGGGGCGACCCTGAATTAGTACTCACGACCTCCAAATAAGATAGGGTCCTTCAATGTCAGCAGGGCTCACTTGAGGTACACAAACCTCTTCACACATCCATATAAAAGAAAGCACTATACCAGGCAGGCTGCATCTGTATCCGATCATAATTACTGCACAATACCGGGAGAACACACAGCAGATTCAGTTCCTGACAGACCGAGTGCAATTTTCAGCAATTCCTCCAGTCTTCTACAGGGTGAGCCTGGTTTCTACTCTTCAGAGATCCTTTGATTCTTTTCACAGGACGGATTCAGTCCTAACAAGCTGTTACACAAGCTGCAGACTGGAACTCTGGGCCTTACACACGTTTTTTGACTAAAACTGCACACTGAAAAAGCACAGGGCTCCTTCCTTCTTCACTGCCAAAGCTCAACTGAAAAACTCCAACAGACAAAACCGGGCACTTCCTTTGAGTTCCTCCCAGTTCTTGACTGGATTGGCTGTCACTCACAATAGACCGCTCTTGTTGGTCCAAAAAGGCACTGAAGTCTAAACTACAACTCCCAGAGTCACTGCCCTACAATCCTCTTGTGGCTGGCTCAGATTATGAGTCAGATTCTGATTCGTCAAGGCACCATTTTAGAGCTAGCTTACCCCACACTGATTGGTCCAGTTCAGCAGTTCAAAACTAGAATGGGGAACTAGCAGACACAGTTCTGACTGCAAAGAAAGCAGGTTAGACAAACTGTAATTTCATTATTACTCTAAATAATTTCTGGCAAACAGTTACATCTTTCAGATAGGTTCCTTTGCACTCCTAGTGACTGCAAAATGAAGTGAATTGGCAGCAGCTTGAGTGGTACTCAATCAAAGAACACACAGTCCCCCATACAAACTAATTATGTCTGCAAGCAGACAGCTCTTAAAGAGACAGTACCAGAGGTTCTAAAAACACTCACTGATAAATGGCTTAAATGCCAAACACCATTCAGGCTTGGAGCATTCAAGCAAGCTCCTGGAAGTCTTTTGGGAACCCCCATTTGCAGGGGGGTTACATATAAAAAGAACAAAAACATGAACACTTCTATCAACATTGGGGCACATTACACTAACTTTCAAACCACTGATGGCAACAGGCAGCATTATAAAGTAATCCTTAAAAAAACAAAATCACACAAAAAGCTGACATTGTTCCTTTCAGGGAGTTGTAAGTGCTTTATGCTTTACCACCATTTATTGGGCAATATTGAGCAGCACTACTCCCATCAATGCAAGAATCACAGAGATATTTAAATTAACAGATTTCAGTTTCCCAAGCACGTGTGTCACTGCTCAAGGTGCAGCTCCGCAGGCTAAGCTTGTAGGAGACTAGTCCTTAAACAGCATTACCAGATCTATAGGATTCCATACAGCTCCACAAGCTCAAACTGTCTAAGGGTACAATTTCCATAAATCACTGCATTAAAGATTTTTTTTTAGACACCCTTTCTATAACAACTTTTCATACATCCCCCCTAGCAAGCAGAGAACACTCTAATGAATCTTTGTACCCAGTGGACAGCACTACAGAACTCAGATGTAATTTATAATTGGCTGATGACTGAGACATTCTGTCATTTTCATGTTGTGTGGTAAAAACAACCACTCTGGTTGCTGGAAGGTTGGCTACAAAGTTCAGAGAAGTGTTCGTTTATTCAAAGAAAGAAGTTACTATGTGGAAACTTAGCCCTGGGCTAGCCCCAATTACTCTGATGTCAGCGAAAGAAACTGCTTTATATGAGTCTTACTTAACAAGCATTTGTCAATGCTGAATGTTTGCTTGCTGGTATTAGCATTAGAAATGCAGGAGATGCAGAATAGGAATTGCAGTGAAGAACTGAACTTAGAAACATAGACTTTGACGGCAGATAAGGACCACTTGGCCCAACCAGTCTGCCCATTTGCCTACCTATTGGATAAGCTGCAGATTCTAGTTAACCAACAGCCTATTTCCTGCAACCCCCCACTATAATTGCCTTATGTCTGTCCCATACATGTTTGAATTCCCCCACTGTTTTAGACCCCACAACCTCTCCAGGAAGGCGGTTCCATCGTCCACCACTCTCTCCGTGAAAAGAATTTCCTCACATTACCCCTAGACCGTCCCTCTCTAACTTTAAATTGTGCCCCCTTGTTCTTACACATCTCTTTTTCTGAAAGATGCTACCCTCCTGGACTTTGTTGATTCCCTTGAGGTACTTAAAAGTTTCTATCATGTCCCCCCATCCATCCTTTCATCAAGGGTATACATATTAAGCTCTCTCAGTCTCTCTTCATATGGTTTCTGATGTAGACCCTGCACCATTTTAGTTGCCCTCCTCTGGACTGCTTCCATCCTGTCTATGTCCTTACATAGATGAGGTCTCAAAACTGCCAGGGACTCCAGATGGGGTCTCACCAACTGTCTGTACAGAGGGATAACCACTTCCCTTTTTCTACTTGTGATGCCCTCCCTATGCATCCCAGTATCCCCTGGCTCTCCTTACTGACTTCTCACATTGCTTACCCACCTTTAGGTCATCTGATATGACTACACCCAGATCCCTTTCCATTATTGTTGTTGTTAGTACCTCCCCTGCTATTGTGTACTCTTCTCCTGGGATTTTATTTCCCAGGTGCATTACTTTGCACTTCTTTCCATTGAATCTAAGTTGCCATATGTCTGACCATTCCTCCAACCTTGCCAAGTCCCTTCTCATCCTTTCTACCCCCCTTGTGTATCAACTCTGTTACAGATCTTTGTGTCATCTGCAAAGAGGCATACCTTTCCTTCCAGACCCTCTGCATTGTCACCTATAAAGACGTTAAAGAGGACTGGACCCAGTACTGAGCCCTGAGGTACTCCACTAGTAACCCCCCTTTCTTCAGAATGTGTTCCATTCACTATTACCTTCTGGGTCCTGTTGTGCAGCCAGTTTGCTACCCAGGCTACCACCCTGTGACCCACTCCCAGGCTGGCTTACTTGATTATTAATCTTTTGTGCGGGACTGTGTCAAATGCCTTGCTAAAGTCTAGGTAGGCCATATCCACAGCCCTTCCCTGGTCTATTACTTTGGTCACCCAGTCAAAGAAATCAATTAGCTTTGTCTGACATGACCTTCCTGCTGTGAATCCATGCTGCTTTGGGTCCTTTGCCCTGCAGGTCTCTAGGTAGTGAACAATTCTTTCTTTCAGAAGTGATTCCATCATTTTCCCCACCACTGAGGTCAAACTAACAGGTCTGTAGTTTCCTGCTTCTGCCTTGCTCCCACTTTTGTGAAGGGGAATCACATCTGCCCTCCTCTAGTCCTCAGGTACCACCCCATCTTCCCATGATTTGCTAAAAAGTGTGGTTAGTGGCGTCACTTAGGTCCTCCCTTAGCTCTTTTAGGATTCTAGGGTGAATCCCGTCAGGCCCCATTGCTTTATCCACCTTGAGTTTTAGGAGTTCTTTCAGGACTTTTTCTTTTGTAAATGGAATGGCGTCAACCCCACTACTCAGAGTGCTTCTATTGTTTGGTTTAGGTAACTCCTCCTCTTCTTCCTTTGTGAATACTGAGCAAAAGTATTCATTCAGTATCTCTATCTTTTCACTGTCTCCCTCTGCCCACCTCCCCCCTCCTTTGTTAATCTTCACTATCCCTCCCTTAACCTTTCTATGCTCTCTAATGTACCTATAAAAGGTTTTATCCCCCTTCTTGACTGAGTTGGCTATCTTTTCCTCGGTTTGGGTCTTTACTTTTCTGACTGCCTTCCCCACTTCTTTCTGCTTTAATTGATACAGTTCCCTGCCGTGCTCCTTCTGTGATTCCTTATACTTTTTGAATACAGCCTTTTTCTCTTTAACCTTCCCTGACACCTCTTTTGAGAACCATAGTGTTTTTTTATTCCGCTTTGTTTTCTTTATTTGTCTCACACAAAGGCTTGTTGCCTCCATGATGGTAGTTTTGATTTTTCTCCATTGTTCTTCCCCCTCTCCTTTCTGGCCATTTGCTAATGCATTCCTCAGGTATTCACCCATTATGCCAAAGTCAGCCCTTCTAAAGTCCAGTATCCTTGTCTTTGTATGGCTTGTCTCCATGGTTGTGTTTATTGTGAAGCACACTGTGCAGGGGTCGCTTGTTCCCAGATGTCTACTGACTTCTAAACTTGTGATCCTCTCTCCATTTGAGAGTACCAGGTCTAATATTGCTCCCTCCCGAGTGGGTTCCACCACTAGCTGTCTAAGGCATGCCCCCTGTAGGGCATCGAGAATGACCCTGCTCTTGGATGTGGCTGCAGTCCATGTCGTCCAGTTAACATCTGGCATACTCAGGTCCCCCATCAACAGTATCTCCCCTTTTTCAACCATTTTGAGAATGCCCGCTATCATTTTCTTGTCCATTTCCTCCCCTTGAGACAGGGGTCTGTATACAACCCCTGTGCGGACTGTGGTGCCATTCCCTGTCTCCAAGGTGATCCAGAGTGCCTCTTGTCCTCCCCCTTTACTTTTTAGTTCTGTAGCTTTGATCCCATCCCTTATGTAGAGAGCTACTCCACCTCCTCTTTTACCCTCCCTGTCCCTTCTGTAGATTGTGTACCCTGGTATTTTGACATCCCAGTCATGGTTCTCCATGTACCATGTTTCTGTGACTGCCACAATATCCAAGTGTTCCTCTTCCATCAGGGCTACTAGCTCTGGAAGCTTGTTTCCCAGACTACGGGCATTGGTACTCATTGCCCTCCATTTAATGTTGGCTTTATCCTTTTTTACCCCATCCCTGCTCTTATTGCTCTTGTCTATTTTTCCATTTACCCCTGTCCTGCCCTCTGTCGAGCTCTGTACCTCAGTGTTTACCCTACTACCTGCCATGTTTTGTGGGGAGAGGCTTGAACTTTCCTGTTTCCTATCAGCACCTTCCCCTTGGCTAGTTTAAAAGCTTGCCAAGGAACTTCACGCAAACCCCACCTCCACTCTGCAGAGAGGGACAGGCATTGGAGTATGCATTTGGGTAGTCAACCATAACGTTCATGCCATTTCACCTCACCCTATCCTGCAGATACCGACAAGTGTTGAGGTGTGCCTTGGGGTGTTCAGCTTTACAGTCACCCCATTCCAGAAGGACATACACTGAAATGGGTGCAGTATAGGAGAATGGGGTGAACTCTGGGGCCGAAGAGTCCAAGGCACACCTCAATGCCTGTCACTGGCTGCAGGGTGGGGGGTGAGGTGGAATGGCATGAGCATTACAATCGGTAATCCAAAGGCACACCCCTGATGCCTGTCAGTCTGTACAGGGTGGGACGTTATGATTAGAAACCCAAATGCCCCGGGCGTTTGGTGGTATTTGCACTACAAATTTTCAACATGGCCTTTTTGTGACCCACACCTCATGAAAGCATTTGGGACCTTTTCTCATGAACAGTGGCACTATGATTTTGTTAATGTGTCCCGAACTTTGAGTTCCCACAGCGACCATGCCATTCTGTGCCAGATATATGAAAACACAGATAGGGTAGGATGTGAAGAATGACAGCTGTACTACTCAAGGGAGGTGTGAAGAGATGGCTATGTTGAAAATCTATAGTGAAAATATTAAAAATGCTCGAACGTCCGAGCGTACATGGAAACTTCGCAATGCATGTGAGTAACAGTTATTTAGTGGAATTATTTCACAAAATTTTCAACATAGGCATTTTGTGACCTTTGCTCATGAACACTGTCACTATGATTTTCTTAATCTGTCCCGAACATTAATTTCCCACAGCGACCATGCTATTCTGCACCAGATGTGTAAATGCACATTTCGGGAAGGATATGAAAAATGACAGCTGTACTGTTCATAAGGAGGAGTAAAAAAAATGCCAATGTTGAAAATCTGTAGTGAAAATATTACAAATGTGCAAAATTATGAGGGTGTGTGGAAACTGCACAATGTATGCTCATAATACAGTCATTTCATGGACTTTTGTCACTAAATTTTCAACATAGGCATTTTAGCACCTCTGCTCATGAATAGTGTCACTGTGACTTTCTTACTCTGTCCCGAACATTGACTTCCCACAGTGACCGTGCTATTGTGTGCCGGAAGTGCGAAAACATATAAGGAGGTGTGGAAAAATGGCAATGTTGAAAATACGGAGTGAAACTATTACAAATTTGCAAAGTTATGAGGGTGATTGAAATCTGTGGAATGCATGCTCATCACACAGTCATTTTATGGACTTTCATCACCAAATTTTCAATATAGGCATTTTAGGACATCTGCTCTTGAACAGTGTCACTGTGATTTTTGTAATATGTCCTGAACACCGATTTCCCACAGCGACTGAGCTATTCTGCGCCAGAAGTGCAAAAACACATTTTGGCCAGGATGCAAAAAATGACAGCTGTACTGTTCATAAGGAGGTGTGAAAAAATGCCAATGTTGAAAATCTGGAGTGAAAATATTACAAATTGCGAAGTTACGAGGGAGCATGGAAACTGCACAATGCACGCTTGTAAAACAGTCATTTTGTGGATTTTTTTCACCAGATTTGCAACACAGACTTTTTTAGAACCCACCTCATGATCAGTAGCACTGTCATTTCATTAATCGGTCCAAAAAGGTGATTTCATGCAGTGACTGCAAAATCACTTTTCGTGACTTAACACCATGACAGTGACTATAATCATGAGAAGGGGTCCCAATAACCCAATGTTGAAAATTTAGTGGCGAAAGTCCAAACAATAGCCGAGATAGCCACATAAGTTGAAAAAACCCTATTTATGCCATTATACAGCTTACTGGCATTTCTTCAGTTCGTGGTCGGCTTTGAAGAGTGCAGACGTGTTCCCGGTCCCCCGAAGGTCGTTGTGCGGGGCTCCTGAGGTAAGTATGGGGTGAGGGTGTGTGTGGGGAGGTGGGTGCATAGTGGGTGGGTGTGGGTTGTGGGAGGGGGCACAAAAGACTACGAGAGACCATTTTCTTTATTTCAGGGGCAAAAATAATAAAAAGGATGTCGCGAGAAGGTTTTTTTTTTTTTCAGGCTTCATTTGAGAACACTGGGGTGGGCTCCCAGTGTGCCACCCACATTTTGGGGAAGGGGGGCGTTAAGCTGATGGTGATTGGGCAAATAAAGACTGTTTGGGGGCATGATGCTGAGGTGGATTGGGCATCCCCTTGGCACACAACAAATGGGGGGGTACATTATGCCGATGGGGAGTGGGCTCACCCATCGGCAAATGAACTGGGTGTTGGGATGCACTATATGCCATGCACTTGCCACACACTGTAAAGTAAATGAGCCGTCTATGACAGCAGTTCAGATGCAGTGGTGACATGTAGGCAATTTGCAAATTGCCTGCCGACGGCAGTATGCAAATTGCCTACATGTTACTACCGCTGATTGTAGCAGTGGTTTTCTCTGAACTGTATGCCACTGCATCTGAACTGCTGTCTTAGACAGCTCGGACATTCATTGGTGCGGTGCGGCCGCACCTTCAAGAAGAAGCAGGGCACTGGAGGCGGGGCTGGCACACCTATGAAAACTCGTATGGTAGCACTAGGTTTCTTGCACATGGGTGCAAGCAAACATAAAAATGAATGATACACACAACAGAACAAAAAGATACTGCTCTGTGTTAATGACAGCACATATCAGAAGTTGAGTATGGATCCTTTGCCCTCTAGGTCACTGGTTTAGCTCAGACCAGGTCTAGAGTTGCCACAGCCATGATCACCTTTTTTTGTGACATACACTATACGAAATGGGCTGTAATTTTTGCAGTCCATTTCTTGTTGGAGAGGTGTCCAGTTCACAAAAAGGCCACTACAACTGGCAGCTTTCCTAGCAACCTTACATGACAGGCCACAGCAATGACTAATGTTGTGTCATCTAGTCTGATCTGGCTTCTATTTTAATTGAGGTAGCTCTTCCATGACAGGGTTGAGACTCACTGGTGAAGTACTGTATGTGGAGTTTTGGGAATCCTGTAATGGGGCTAAACATGCAGAACACAGATATACAGGACTTTGTCTCCAATACTGCCAATATAGTTAATAAAAAGTAGTAAGTAAACAAAAATGTATGTGTTTAGCACCTAATCCCAGAGGCTCTGGACACTGTACATGTAGGAAACATGCATCAATAATAAGCATAAAACAAATGACAATAATGATAAAATAAATTAGCAATTAAATCCCAAGTAAGCAATAAGGCACAAAGGAATGTGTGTAAACCATATGGCCAGGGGCGCAGTAAGGCACAAGGCCAATGGCCGAGTGAGTTCAGCTGCTGGCCATGCTGTAAAATATGGTTTACATACACCCCTGAGTGCCTTACTGCGCTTATAAAATTTACTCCTTTTTTTTTTTTTTTACTTTTGACTATTGGGAAAAGCATGTTTGTATGTAGAAAAATAGATTACTTTGTGCATTTGTGATAAAATAATCCTTCCACCCACTACAAGTGATGTTATTGATAATGTCATTGCATTATTGCCTACTTTCTTCTTCCTATTTTTTTTTCTCTATAGTATATGATTATCTTTTATTATGTATAAAAATCAGCCTGCTCAAAATCTTTGTTAAGCACATTCTAAACCATTATGTGCATTATAAAGTGTTGTTATGCACATTACGAACAGTTGTTATGCACAGTTCAAAGGTTATACAATTTTAAATTTCTCATTTATTCAACACCTAGCTACTTACTAACCACACACAGTGCCCAAAGTCATACATTTTACCTTTCAAAAGTCTGGAAATTTGATTTTGATATGTGAGTAGAACAAAGAAATGGCACGATTTTTTGTTTTCACTTCAGTAGGAGTCTGTCACGCTAGTGTATAAAACCATATACTATAAAAAATATAATATGGTCAACCACACACAACTCAGCATGCATTTCCATCTTGGGGTTGAGATGACAGCACGAACCTCTCGAGCTTTGCTCTCGAGGTTCATATGCTGTCATCTCAGCCCCTCGATGGAAACACAGCCTTGTTGTGTATGGCTGTCCATACATTATTCTCTATGTTGTTCCCCACATTCAAGATATGGAATGTTTACGACGGAATACATGGATTCAAAATTCTGCTTGGTTCCACTAGGAGAATGTTTCTCTCCCAACACACTGTACACACAAACAACAAAGGCCTTTGTTACAGCCAGAGACTCAGTTATGTCACTGTCAGGGCAAGAAGAAAAGAGTTTCCTGATAAGCAATTAAAGACAGAAGGGGGATTTTTGACTGTCAGCAAAGAAACAGTTGTAGTGAAAACTATAAACAATACTTATTGTTTCTAATTTATTTACGTACGTGAGGAATGTGTGATAATTAGGGAAACAGCATTTATTTTCATTTGTTTTATTTTTATTTAAGGTAGTTTTATTTTTAGGGCCCAGTTGAAGTTTTTTTTACAGTGTAAAGGTAGCAGCCATGTTTGTGGTGGAAGATCAGCTCTGGCAGTAGAGGGCTATCTGAAATGCCTATGTTCCAAATGCCAATTGATCTGTGTTGCAGACACTTCACTGCTGAGCAGTCCTTTTTTTTTAACCCATGTGTAAACCGGATTTTACACATAAATAAGAGCCAATCAGATTACATGATTTTACCCTGCCATTTTATAAGTTAAAATAACAAATAGAGCAACAGTTGACTAGTTCTTAATTATAAGCAGTTTTCTAATGCTTTTTTAAAAAGATGGTCCTTCAGACCCCACTTAAAAACCTCCACTGATGGGGCCTCCCTCAAGGGTCTTGGTAGTGAGTTCCAGACAAAATAATTATCATACATGCTGGGTTATTTTATAATATAAATGCAGGGTGGACATTGAAAAGCTAAGGTGAACAACACAATTCTTATGAAAATGTACCAGGGAAAAGCTACACCCTACTATCAACTGGCTTTCCATTTGCATTTGTACAAAAATGCAGACTAAATAACATTCTGTGGTAGCCTTAACCACAGTATCCACAACACTTTATAAACCTACAACAGTCAACTGAGTGCAGGCGCTCTACCCAAGAGAAAACTGGTGCACTGACTCTGCCTCCAAAGGCTGAATGTTTGATTCCCAGCACTGCCAGTCTGCAGATAAAATCACAGTAATATAGATGAGGTTACAAGGCACACTGACTCATAATCCAGAAGTTATCCCTTTGGGGACTGAGGGAGGAAAAAAGATTCAGAACGTAGCAATGAGTCATATATTTTAAGCAAACTGCAAAGTGGTGGATTAAAAACCAGAACCTTGCACTGATGTCACAGTACCACCATAGATCAGCATGTGCCTGCCCTTACTCACACAGCTGTATTAAAACAGGTAGATTATGGGTTTCCAGGTCAGAAGATGGGTCATAGCAGAGGTTTTTTAGTGCTAACGCAGTGCATAGAGCACCAGTCCATCAAGAATTAAGCCTGCAACTTTTGTGATCACTTAACATGGCTCTGAGTTTCTTCACAATAGAACAGAACACCAAGTCTGTTTATATGGAAACTTCTGAGCCACATGAGAGACCTGGGTTAAAAGTGGCCTTGGGAATTCGAGACTTCCACATTATGTCATCAGCTGGTTGGCTATGAAGATGATTACTGGGAATGAGGGGTGGGGGGGTAACCACACTGAGTAGAAGCAGCCCCCTCCTGTGGCCAGCCTATGAGCTGATATTGGCATAGTGGCACTCTCTTACTCTCTCTGCTGGGGAATAATGTTGTTATGACAATAACAGGTGTGTGTACAGGATGGCAAGATCCCAGGGGCAAGCTCTAGCTGTATTAACTTTGCATGAGGGTGCCACAGACAGCCCAGATTTGAAAACTGAGGAGGGGAGATAAATGATGATTATGAAAAAAAAATGAAGGCCAAATCTTGTATTTTAAGTACTTGATCATATTTTCTCTTTTTTTCTGTAAAAATACTAAAACATCTGCTTTTCAGGAGGCTCAAATGTGATATGAGACTTGTATCACTTGAATGCAGATCCACACTTGAGAATCGGACACTCACTACCACTTCTCAAAGTATACACCACAGTGGAACTGTTCGAATTCAGTTTTTTTATTTTTAAACACCCATATGTTTCAAAGGCCTTTGATGAAGTACAATCTGTCCGAAATGCATTAGGCGGGAGCATTGTGTTTTATTGTGTTTCTTTGTTCAACATGGGTGTTTAAAAAATTAAAAACAAAATCTGAACAGTTCAGCTGTGGTGTCCCATTTCAAGAAGTGGTGGTGAGTGCCCGATTCTAAAGTGTGGATCCGCATTGACTTTCTGAGAGCACCACCTTCCCTGTGCGCACTTTTTTGGATGCATATCACTTGAATGCACAGAGCAGGTGCAGCCCCCAAACATACTGGGCTTACCTTTGTTCTGAGCCCCAGCCTTGCCATTATCAACATTCTTGCTCCCTCCAACATCAAAGACTCAAACCTTGCAGCGGTGACCACAGATAAAGACGACAGGACTATAAACCTTCAGGACCTCCTGTGCACATACAGTTATATCAGTTCTGCAGATAGGGTCAGAGGCCACATACAAGTATAAGGCTTATGGGCAGGCTGGATGGGCCTAGCGGTCCTCATCTGCTGACATTTTCTCTGTTTCTATGAGAGTTTCTGCTCACTGAGAATGGGGACATTCCCTAACTGATAGCCCCGAGTTACCAGAACACTTAAGCACAACTATGCTACTACACTGGGGGCTCAGAAAGTTTTCTAGGGCAGGAGTTCTGTTTAAAATAAAAGACTGGGGCCACAGCCCCTAAAAACTACCGAGGTGGCAGCTATCTTTGTATATTCTGCCTCCCATCACTCTAGCAATGAGACTGGAGGACAGTAACCAGTCAATCAGGCTCCAAAGCCTGATCCAGACCATAAAGGGGCTCCAGAGACACTGCAGGACCTCACTGATTTGCCCAGGAGGTGTTCAGCCAATCATCCATTGAGGAACAGCCAGAGAGACCCTCCCAAGTGACTGACATAGGGCCTTAGCTAATTGTGAGGCTGTCTGCTCAGATTTTCATTGAGGAATTTTCCAGCATATTCTCAAAATGCTGGAGTCTGCTAGAGAAGTATGCAGGAGACAGAAAAGGAGAACAGAACTTTAATCAGCAAGTGCAAGCAGCACTATGCAGAGACTTGGAGAGGGAGAAGTGTGCTTTTACTGCAGCTTGGGAGAAGGCTGCTACTTGCAGGACATCAGTGTCCACACTGCTAAATCTGCAACTACAGGTACCAGTCTGTGGGAGCACCACCTTGCATCTGAACCTGTTAGCCAGAGGGACAGAGGAGGAGGTGAAATGACTTTATGCCATTCAGACCCAAGTGGTCTGGACCACTATGGAGCAGTGAGGGCCTGGAAGCCACCATGCTAGGCACCACAGCCAGCTGACAGCCCACTAAGGAAGTTGCCTTGAGGCTTTGCAGAGGTGAGCTGATGGACGCCCTGGATCCATCTGAACTTCCTAAGAGACAGAGGGAGGAACAGCCCAGCTAATCTGTGTGAGGTGCCTGACAAGGTGCAACCAGCAGAAGAGAGATGAGAGAGCCAACATAGTCTAGTGGTCCCCCAACCCAAACCTCAGTTTAAATATACTGTAACCCTGGTTGATAGAATTTCAGTTTTATCTAAAATGCTGCCATTGTAAAATGGGTAAAAATGGAGAGCTATCATTGGCTAAAACCTGTCACCAGACTGTGTGGCAATATTACTTCATCTATGGTCACACATTTTGGTTAATTTTTACATGTTTATTTGTTCAAAAATCTATTTGATACAGTAAGTGAAATAACACTCTGCAGGGTTTTGCATTAAACTACAAGAAGTGCACACCTGGGAAGTCTGCAGATATAGCTTAATCCACACCATCCCATGTGCTATTGCTGACTTGTATTCCGAGGCAGTAAAGGGGAGGTTCAGTGAATAAAGGCACAATGTGTGTGGGTGTCTGCTAGAGAAAAAGACAGTGAGATATATCAAGAAACAAAACAAAGTATGTGGTGAAAAACAGCAGAGATGGAAGAGTGTGGAAATACAGTCACACCTATTGGGGGAGGCCGCCTTTTTGAAAAAGCAGTTGTTGGATGAGGCCACTTGGCTAGAGAATGGCCAGGTTGCTGGTTAGGCTTTGGGAGGAGGTACCAATTCAAAAAGCATAGCACTTTGCATCTAGCCAATCTCATCAGTTTCACTTTATTTACAATTTTTTTTGTGAAAAGGTACTTTGAAACTGCAGTAAATCTAAAATCCACTACTTTTAAAATCATTTCATTTTCAAAAGTTTACTTTTATGTTTGTAATTTGGAGTTCTGCAATCCTTTTTTAGATGTTTAATATTTATAATCACAAGCAGAGTTAGATCAGGGTAGAATAAATAAAAAAAAAAATCAAGATATGAGAGAAGTGACCAGACTAGAGGATAAAGAAGTGGAAACATCTTTCAGCAGAAGAGCTGTACAAGGATGAGGGGGCACAATATGAGATTGAAGGGGAGCAGAATAAGGGGAAATGTGAGGAAGTTTTTCTCCATGGAGAGGGTGGTGGATGCTTGGGATAGCCTACTCCAGGAGGTAGTGGGTACAAACACAGTGGGGGGATTAAAACATGCATGGGATAGACATAAGGGAACCCTAGATGTAGGGAGGATAGGTGAAAGCCAATGACCAAGTAGCATCAGTGGCCACCGATGCAGGCTGGGAATATGGGCAGACTAGGTGGGCCTAGCTGTCCTTATCTGCCGTCAACTACTATATTGCTACATGAAAAATAACAGAATTATTTATTTATTGAAAAGTTTTTTTTTTTTTTTTTTTTGAAATTCTCTTTTTATTCATTTTCAGTTACTATTACAGCAATCTGGTAATTACAGTAAGGAAAGAAGAACAGTATTACACACATTCCGATAATTGAACATTGAATGGAAGCATAGAATATCCAAACACCCCACGCCAAGGAAGGTGTCACCACTGAGGAAAAGAGAAAGAAAAAAACAATATCACCATTATAGACAAGGGGAGGGAGGCTAACTGACCCAGAAAAATGAATCAGCTAGCAGCCAGATAATAGAACCCAAAGGAATAAATAGCTCTACTGGTAACTAGTTCTTGGATATTGAGAGAGCATTCCAGAGAGACCAGAGGAAGAGAATATGCCTCGGAGTCAAACGAGCTGGAATATGCCTGAAGATACAGGGCATATAATTTGCCCCATTTTTTCTGAAAGGCTAAGGGGAGAGAGTCTGATATTGGCAATCAACTTCAAAACACAGGGACATTTCTTCCACCCAGTCTATATATGAGAGCTCTAGATTATCTAACTAGTGGCGGAGCACTAACCTCTTAACCGCCATTGAAATGAGAGCCATATGGTATCTTCTCTCTCTGACGTTGATACCCGAGTAAATGCCAAGAATGCAAATCTCAAGAGTGAAGAGATCTTGCAGACCAAGGATAGGATCTAGATTATCCCGAATGGCCTTCCATAGTGGGGCTATTTTGGAACAATACCAGAAAATATGGGGAGGATTGCCCTGATCTTCACCACACCTGAAGCAGTTAGGGGAACTAGAATGATCAAATTTCGCTCTATGGGCCGGCGTAATGTACATGTTGTTAACAATAAAATACTGAATTAGTCTATTCTTGTCAGAGTATTATATATATGCAAATCTTTCCAGATTTGACTCCATGTAAGCAAGGGCTCTAAGGAGGTAGAGACCAAGATTGGAGCCAGCCAAGGGCAGGGAAATTAAGCTTCATAAGGTGCAGATACAACTTAGACACCCCATGAGGCTAACCGCACATTCTTTAATCACCTTTAGTAACGGTTTAATGATCGATGTTGGGACTGTTGCTCAACTCATTGTAGACCAAATGTTTTAATTGATGTGCTTTAAAATCATTTGGCGGGAATATTTAGAGCTAACAGGAGGTCATCTACTGACCCTGGGCCTCCTTGCACATAGAGGTCCTCGACTGAGAGCCCTGAATTTGGGGTAGCCACTTCAGAGATAGAAATTCAGTCCCTATTTTGATATTAGGGTTAGAGACCAAGAGTTGTCCAGGATCCTTAACATGTCTAATTCTAGAAGTAGTGTAAAATTGATTGAGTACCTTAACCGTGGTACCCACTGGTGACTCTTGGATACAGCTAGGCAGAGTTGATAACCGACAGTAAAATAGACTAGAGGGGTCTATGTTACAATATTTAATGAGATCAAGATCCAAGTTTATCCACAGAGAAGGGGATGTTACATCCATTCCTCCGAGCCATTTACCAGCTTTAACTACATGACTAGCCCAGTAGTAGTACTCAAAATTAGGGAGACGGAGCTCCCCATATCTTTGGGCAGACAGAGTTTATAAACGCCGCCTGGGAGGCTTGTGATTCCAAATAAAGCCAGTCATGATCGAGTGAACTTTCTTGAAAAGGATTTGGGCAGCCAGATGTCTAAAAGGTTCAGGGGTAGAAAAGGCGAGGCAGAATATTCATTTGATAATACTGATACGGGCCCCAACTGATAGCGGGAGTTTACCCCATCTTTGTAGATCAGAATAAATTTTATCTACCAGATCATCCAGATTGAGTTTCCTCACCAAAGCAGGGTCCCGAGCCAAGTAAATCCCAAGATATCTGAGGTGGGAAGAGGCCCATTTCATCCCAAAATGGGATATGGAGGCTTGAGATATGTGCATATTGAGAGGAAAAATCTCGGACTTGGCCAAATTAAGTTTTTAATTGGATACTTCCCCAAATTGTCCTATTATATCCAATACCTCTCATAGGGAATCTATTGGGTTGGTTAACTGTAGGAGGATATCATCTGCAAACACGGATATCGTGGATGTTCGCTGGGAGATGACACACCCCTGGATCCCCGGAGCAGATTTGAGATTGAGCAACAAGGGTTCCAGATAGAGATTGAAAAGGTATGGTGATAAAGGACAACCCTGCTGGGTGCCTGAGAGTAACCTGATACGGGATGAGAAGACACCATTGCAATAGATTTTGGCCGAAGGGTCCTTGTACAAGGCCTTCGTCCAATGTATAAACCTCTCTGGGAAACCAAACATGGCCATAGTATACCATAAAAAATCCCATTTGACCTGATCGAATGCCTTCTCTGCATCCAAGGTGACTAGTGCCATGGGAACCTGAGAAGCCTGAGCAGCCTGGAAAACATGAGGCGCACTCTCATGTGGTCCGCTGCCGATCTGCCCTGTACAAAACCTCACTTGCTCACTGCTCAAAAGTGATAACCAAACTTGTTTATCAGTGAAGCCAAAATCTTAGACAGTATTTTGATATCACAATTGAGCAGTGAGATGGGTCTATAGTTAGCTGGATCCAGGAGGGTTTATCTGTTTTAGGGATCAGGATAATAATAGCTTCCAACAAGGATGGGTCCAATAATTCCAAAGATAACAAGTAATTATAAACTTCCAGAAGCGTTGGGGCCAGATCCTGGCAAAAAACCTTATAGAAGTTGGTGGGCAAGCCATCAGGTCTGGGAGCTTTATCCGGCGAAAGACTATGGATGGCCTCCTCAACCTCCTTTAAGGATAAAGGGGCAGAGAGAAAAGCTATTTGGTCATCGGAAAGACGAGGTGGGGAGATTGATTTAAAGACAGATTCTATGGTAGACTGGAGAGGGGGGATTGTCGCGACTCCATACAAATTTTTATAAAATATTCTAAAAACTTCCACAATATCCCTGGGCGTTGTCTTAATGGAACCATCTTGAGCTTCCAAAGCTGGGACTAGCCTCGAGTTCTCCGTTTCCCTAAGTTTTAAGGCCAAGAGTCTGCTCGGCTTCTCCCCTTGATTTAAGTATTTAGCTTTGGTTCTCAGCAGAGCAAGCTCAGTCTTTTCCCCCATACTCATTTTTAAGTTTGTGTAGCTGCTCCAGACATGTAAGGGATTTAGAGAAAGCAAGGGAGTCCTCTGCCTCCTTAATCTGGCCTGACAACAGGAGGAATTTTTGAGTCCTGAGTTTCTTCCTCTTGGAGGAAATTTTGATGAATTCTCCTCTCAGGAAACATTTTAGAGAGCACAAAAGGATATCTATCCTGGATACTGAACCATGGTTAATATCCAGAAATTCTCCAATGAGGGTTCTAATCTGGGCAAGGGACTGTTTGTCTTTTAGTATTTGAGTATTAAGTTTCCATATTGTATCTCGTTGTGTCAAGGAGGAAGGAGTGAAACGAAACCATACTAGGGCATGGTCAGAAATTACTATGGGCTCAGTGCCTACTAAGGTTATATTAGGCATGAGGGAAGCACTTATTAAAAAATAGTCCAACCTGGACCATGAATTATGCGTCGGGGAGAAAAAGGTATAACTCCTGTTAAAAGGGTGTAGAGTCCTCCACGGATCCACTAAACCTAGCATATTAGCTAAGTCCCGTAGCGCTAGTTGTGCAGGAGATGGAGGTTTCAGGGGCCTGTAGGTTCTGTCCAGTTCTTGCGATGGGGCTATATTCCAGTCCCCTCCCAGAACCAAGGGAATTGGCAGTAAGGCACTTAATTTATCAATTAAATGCATAATAAAACAAGCATCCCCTCCAACAGGACCATAAACAGAGCCCAAAACTACGGCTGAATTATACAGAGAACCCTTCACCAAGATATATCTGCCCTCTGGATCTTGTATAATTTCTCTGACTAAAGGGTACACTTTTCTTAACCATAATAGCAACTCCCTAGCTTCCGATGAGTCACCAGCAACATAAATTTGGAAAATCCTTTAACCTTCAACAACTTGGTTTCAGCCCGGTTATGTGAGTCTCCTGCAGGAACAAAATATCAACTCCAAGCAGCGAGCAGTTGAACAATACTGGGACCTCTTCTTGGTCTCTCTGATACCTCTTACGTTCAACTGGCTATTTTAACAAAGTCCATAGCCATCCTCTAGGTACCGAATGCATATAGAATGAACTGCTCCCAGATACCCCAACTAATTCCTATCAGTGGTGACACCTTCTGTCCCCCAGTAACCCAAAGCACCGGTAAGTCCAAATGAAAGAATATGTCCACCAGATAACAATAAAGGTACCTTAGCATCACAAAATAAACAGGAATAGATGATTGATCCCACAAGCCCTAATAGTAACAACAATGGGCTCCTCACCCCACCCACTATCCAACAACTACTATGTGTAAAATATGCTATCACTATCCTCTCTAAAACCAACAACCAACATGACAAACATACCCAATACCACCCGATTCTCCCCTCCCCTCAGGTACCCCAAGTGTCCCTCGAAGTAACATTATTAAGTCCAACAGCCCATATAGCCCGCACCGAACAGTTAACCACCAGACTCAAGGAGAAATAGAACAAATAAGAAGTCCCATAATAGTACCCACAAACCCCAACAGATCGCGAAGCATGGCTCTGAGCTGCCCAACCATACGAATGCCCCCGCAGAAGCGTAAAGAATAATAAATAAAAAAAAAATCGGAGCAATCGGAGTCCTTCCAGTAACTCCATCAGCCAGTCCAGAAATAATGAAAATTTCAGTACCTGAAAAGGGAACATTGAAGAAGAGGGTCCACTTCTGTGACATCCCTGCTCGCATATAGGTCGGAGGACTAGGAGGAAAAGAAACGGGGAAGGGTTTGGTGGCGGACCAAATGGTCTGATCGCAAACACGTCCTCCGGAAACCGATCCCATGTGAGTCAGTACCCCATGAGCTGATGATGAGAATGGACGTAGCGGGAGCCGACTACAGGCTGAGTAGGCCTCACCACCACGACCCTTCAGGCCTACCACCACGCGGAATCCCCCGGGAGGATAACCCTGCAAGAGAGCAAGGTAATCACCACCGGGAGCATAAGACAGTAGTGGGGGAAAGCCTACGAACACAGTATGTTACAATATTAAACAAAATAGTAAAAATCAGAGGGAGAACTCTTACAAAGACAGCAACCCTACTTAAATACTAAACATCCCACCATAGAGTTCCCTTAATATAAGAGCTTTTATTAAAGTCACTTAAAGAGGTCCAGGAGTAATTTGCCAGTCCAGCCAGTGCCTCCTCTGGATTTTCATAGGGACCCGCGCCTTCCACTTGTACTAGCAATTTAGCAGGATAATTCATCTGAAGGCTTTTCCTGCAGCAATTAATTTTTAACCACTGGATGGAAGGCAGCCTTTTCTGACGCACCTCACGAGGAGATCCTGGGTGATCCTAAGTTTGGTGTGTTCCATAATATAGCTTCCAGTTCCTTCACTTTGGAAGAACATGCTGCGCTCTAGATAACTTAAAACTTTACAATGACAGGCCTGGGGAGCCGAAGGAGGAGGTCTGGGCCTGAGAGATCTATGGCTCTCTCAATGTGATATTGCTGGTGGATGGGTGAGGGCCCACTATTTTGTTGAAGAAGTGTTGAATAAAGCGCGGGTATCGCTCCCCTCCTCTAACTCTGGGAGCCCCAAAATCAACACATTGTTCCTCCGACTACGCCTCCAAGTCTCGGTTTTCAACTGGGTTTTGTATTTGTTGTCGAGCTTAATGATTCGGATCTGTTTTCTGTTGCCACTTCTCCATGGACGTCATTCTGGATTCTGAGTCGTTCACTCTCCTCGAAAGATCCGCGAAGTCTTGTCTCAGTGACTTAATTTCTTTTGAGATCTCCAGGAGGGCATCTTTGAAGGGGGATAGCTCTTCAAAAAAGCATTCTTCCGTCAGCATTGTACCAGTACTTGTATTAGATCCTCCACTGGTGGGATGCTTAACCATCGAGGTTATGTTTACATTGCTATTTCTGGCTTTTTTGGAGGCTTTTTCTGCGTGAGTGGGAGGGTATACTTGACTCCTGCGGCCTTCATGTCTGTTTCAGCCATCACAATCAGCACTTAGGGCAATCCACATGACAATCTCAGACCCCAGAAGTCTCCTGAAGTTAGCAAGGCTTTTCCACCCATTTAAGGCTTAATTAGTGGCTTTAAAGCAATAAAAAGTCAGTATTTGCGAGGGGGAAGGCAGGAGCTCTACAGCAAGCAGCCTCTCAGCACCACTGCATCACGTGATCTCCCATTTATTGAAAAGTTTCACCAGGTAAGGTATGCTGAACAACAAGTTGCTCGTCTCCCGGTACGACCTGGGGGAAAGGGTGATGGGAGTTACATAGCATCAATGAGTGCACACACATTATACAATAGCATAAAAAAATAGGTCATAAGTGAACAACATATTAGCAAGAAAGCAAATAATAGCAGGATAGAACAGATTAAAATCCTGTGGCTATGAACTAGCGGGGAGACAGAATCACAGGTAACAAAACAGCAAAGGTGACCTATGGCCTTAAACAATTCAGATTAAAAATGGCACAGAGCAAACAAGTGATGAAGAGGTAGCAAAGTGGTAGAGAGGTGAGCCAGGGCCCAGCGCTAGGTCAGCAGGCTAAGGAGATTAGACCAATAGAGAGAGAGACAGAGATGGTAAGAAGCAGCCATGCACAACTGGAGCCAGGATAGGCTCCGAGACTATAAGTGCATCGATTTGGTTGTAGCTAGGCAGACAGGCCCACAGACAGGGTGTGAGATAAGAAAAGGGGGGGGGGCTAGTGCCAAGTGCAATTTACAGAGAGGAAGTTATGTAGAGCTTGGTTTAATGAGTCAGGTGAGGAAGAGGATCAGATTTGTGTAGGAAGCGCATTCCACAGTTTAGGGAGACGATAGGAGAAGGAGGCCTGCCCACTAGCAGTGGATCTCCAGGGAACAGTCAGAGTTACAAATAATGATTTCTCTCACTTTAACATTACAATATGAATTGTTTTCTAGATGTTGAAAAAAATGCTTTTCTGGGCCATGAGCTTCTGCTCCCAGTTTTAAGGAAAATATGTGGCGACTTCCACTCCTCGACTCATGCCACTGTTTGATGTAGCTTCTCAACCGCACTTTTACTAAAACAGCCTACGAGTCCCTTCCTTATTAACAATGGGACTGAACCAAAAGTGCAAAGTACAGATCCAACCATTTGTCAGCTTGCCACTAAACAAATGGCATTGTCAAAAGTCATGAAAATACTACCCACCCCCTCTATCCTTTTTGTTTGAGGGGCACTTTAGCCTAGTGGTAGAGTAGAGTGCAGAGCTGTAGACCTGTACATCCAGATTTTAATCCAATAACGGTCTTTAATTGCTGTGTGACCCTGAGCAAGTCCTTTAACCTCCCTGAGTTTAACCTTTCTGGAACCTCTTCCTATAATCTATATCTGCACTATCTGAATCACCATGTCTATCCTGCAGTGCAAGTATCTGATCCCTCGTGCTCTCCGTAAATTCTGATTCATTTACTTGTTTTGATTTGCAATGTAATTCTTCTTCTGTTTATCTAATTATTTTGTTACTTATTCATAATGGACCACTAGCCCTTATAATCGTCCCTCCACCAGCTGCACACTCGCTCACTCTCTCCTCAGCACCATCAAGCCCAACCCAATTATTCTTCACTAAAAAATAAAGACTTTTATACTAAATTAGCACATAGGTTTCTTTTTCAAAACAGATCTTTCTGTGTTGCTCTCTCTGCTACCTTAACAATATCTTCACTGCCAGTCACTACCAAAACAAACAGCAGCATTCATTGCATTTCTCGAACCCACCTAAAACAGCTCATCAGCCTGCCAATCTGCTCCCTTCAGTACAGAAATAAAAACAGCTATAAAACAGACAATGACAAACAAGTACTTCTTTAAAATTCTGCCTGAAGGGTGGGGTGGGGGCAGGGTTGGAAACCCTAACACCACATTTCCCTACTTTTATTCACTCTAACACTAACTAGAACAATAATGAAGTTTTTGCAATGAATTTCCTTACATTTTGAGATAGCATAATTCTATCTTTATTTTCTTGTGGGAGCACTCCCATCCATCCATACGTGTTGACATAGTGTAATTGTATCCTTATTTGCCTGTGGGAGCACAGGGCCCTCTGGGCCTTGCACGCCCATCCCTCCATAAATGCAAATATGTATGTTGCTGTGGAATTTATAGAAGAACAACAACCAAATTGTTAGCATAGCCTTCTTATTACCCCACCTCATGTTCACGGTACTGAAACTTTCCAAATCCCCAGCAAAACATGATTCCATGCCACTGTAACGTCATTCTATGACACAGGTGTGAAAAGACAGTTTTGGTAGGATTTGAAAAATGACAGCTATCATGTTCATGAGGTAGTGTAAAGAAATGGCTATGTTGAAAATTTGGAGTCAAAATTTAAAACTGGCAAAGTTATAGGGAAGCGTAACAAAATTTCAATGGACGCACATAACTTTGGTATATTACTATACTTTGGACCCAAGTTTTCAACATAACCTTCTTATGACCCCACCTCATGAACAAGGGCAATGCAAATTTTCTAATTCTGACCGAAAGGTGATTTTGCCAATCAACCATGAAATCACCTTCTGGGCCAGATTGGCTCAATTCCACTGAAACTGTTCATGACGTGGGGTGTCAAGAAGGCCATGTTGAAAATTTGGTGGAATAATATGCAAAAATGACCAAGCTATGCATCAAAGTTGAAAACCCCATTGAAATACATTGAAGCTCACTTACTTTACTTTGTCATATATCAGTCGGCAGTTCCAGTGGCAAGAGGTGTGTCTGATCAGAGAGTGGATCTTCATCCTGGGACCTGTTCAGGTGAGTGATGGTGTGTGGGGAGTTGTGGAGTGGTGGGTGCCGAGTGGAAGGTGGGTGGGTCATATCAGCAAGGGACCTTTTTTTTTTTTTTTTTTTTAACAGGGAAAGTCATTGAGGCAAGGTTTTTTCTATTACAGCTACTAACATACAGGGATGGTGATTGGAGGTTGTGGGTTCCACTAGACACCAGGGAAAATGTAGAAATATACTGGGATGGCTATCAGAGGGTGAGGGGTGACACTGGATACCAGGAAAAAAATTATGCAGACGGTGATCAGAGGGTGGAGGGGGGTCCCACTAGACACCAGGGGAAAAGTCAAAAACATTATGAAGATGGACACTGGAGGGTGGAGGGTGCCATTGGACACCAGGAAAAAAATATATATTGGGGGATGGCGATCGGAGGGTGGTGGGGGCACTGGACACCAGAGAAAAATATATGAAATACAAGGCTGTTCCAAGCATCCACTACCCTTTCTGTGAAGAAGTACTTCCTCACATTTCCTCTCAGACCTCCCCCCAGCTTCATAGTGTGACCCCTTGTTCCCGAGCATCTTTCTCTCTAGAAAATGCTCCCTTCCTGTACCTTGTTTATACCTGTGAGATATTTAAATATTTCTATCATATCCGACCTTTCCCTCTTTTCTTCTAGGGAGTACATATTTGGTTCCTTAAGCCTTTCTTCATAGGGCTTCTGATGCAGGCCCTGCATCATTTTGGTTGCCCTCATGTGTACTGCCTCTGCCCTTTTGGAGGTGAGACCTCTAGAACTGGACCCAGTACTCAAGGTGGGGTCTCACTAATGATCTATATATATTTATTTAAAATATGATAATCAGGAAAGGCACACTGAGCCAAGGCTCATTTCCAGGTGTGACCCAAAGGGGGGGGGGGGGAGTGGCAATACAGTGCAGTGAAGGATAAATGAACTTACAAAGTACAGCATACAAAACCATAAGTTTCACAGGCAGTAAAACCAGGACGGAGTGGGAGTCACTGCAGTGAGTAGAAGCAAGTTTAGGTTGTAACCAAAATAAGAAGCAGTCATCGTGCAACTTACAATTAAAATAGTTTCCCAGGTAGTAAAACAAGAAAGGAGTGACCAGTCAGTTGTGACGCATAGGAACAGGTTTTGATAGCAACATAGTGGGAAGCTGTGAACAATGTGTGCGATAGAACCACCAAAAGTGGTACCCACCTACTGAAAAGTGCAGGCAGGGCACCAGAAGAACAGCAGGCCCAGGAAGGTTGGTAAAAGGATGTAGGTGGGGGAGCAAAGGAGGTTACAAAGGTGTAGAGGAGAGGGAATTTATGGGAAGGGATGACAGGAGCAGGGGTGGGCAGTATCAGATTTTAGCAAGTGCCTGAAGGCAGGGAGGGATGGGACTAGGCAGAGGGAAGAGGAAAGATGGTAGAAGAAGGCAGCCTGTCCAGCACATGAGTGAGGATGAAGAATGGCGAAGGTTCTGAAGTCTCTGGTGCATAGAGAGTAAGAAGCAGAGGAGTGGGGGTAGGGGAGAGGAGTGAGGAGAGGTAAGATGGGAGGATGCCAAACCAGTATTTGGCAATAAAGGAGGTGCAGTGGGACAGGCAACATTAAGGAAGAGGGAGGATGGAAAGGGATGCATAAAGTGAGCAATAGTAAGTGCAGGGTGAATATATAGTCCACAAAGTGTGCAAGAGGTGGACATAAAATTGGCTTAAATGTACTGTAGGAAGCAGAGAGTGTTGGTGGATGATCACCATTTAGAGTGGAAGGGATGTGCTGAGTTGAGTACCTCAGGGGTCTGTGCTGGAACTGCTTCTTTTTAACATATTTATTACTGGCCTAGAGGAAGGCATCATCAGCAGGTTTCTGATGTTTGCTGAAGACTCTAAATTGGCAAAAAGAGTGGACACAGCTGAGAAAAGGGTTGCACTACAGGGAATCTGAAAACAGGGATGTGGGTTGAGAAATTTGAGGTTAGCTTTAATGTCAGGGAGTGCAAAACACTACATCTAAGGGTGAGGGATCTGGATCACAGATATACCAATTTGAGGTACAACAGTGGAAAGTACAACTGATGAAGAATAATTAAGGGGTAATTCCAGACATAATGGTTAAGCCAGGAAGCAGTGTGCTGGCAGTCAAGAAATGTTAAGGTGCATGGGGGGAGGGGGGCAGGTCAGGGAAGGTGAGCCTCCCCTGTGCATGGCCTTGGTTCACTATACCTGGGGTACTGCGTCCAATTTTGGTCACCACAGTACAACATGAACACTGAAAAGGTCACAAGGGATCAGCACAGGTCCACCAAGCTTATTAGTGGCTTGGGAGACAAGATATATGAGGAGAGATACTCAAATGATTTAGTCTAAAAAGGAGAGTCTGAGAGGGGACATGATCACAATTTTCTTTCTACTAAACTGGATAGACATGTTTGGGTATACACAGATGTTTGAGTTGATGAATACAAGCAGAATTAGAATGCATGCACGCAAATGGGGGGAGCAGAATAATGGGAAACATTAGAAAGCATTACTGCACACATAGGGTGGGTAATTTGTGGAACTGCCTGCCCATTGAGGTACTGGAAACTACCATCACTGTTCAGGACTACACAGATTCTTGAGGACGAATAGCACTGAGGGTTACACAGCATGAGTAGGGAGAACATTCTGGGTGTTAAGTTTCAATGTGCATAAAGTCACTGCCATGTGGCAGGTGAGTCAGTGAAGATGGACCCCTAGTCCCTTCCATCACCATAATACTATGTTATATGATTCTTTTTCCTGAAAACCCTATATGCCATACACAGCAAATTAGAACACTACTGTGGGTCACCCTAGAAATGGGAAATGGAGCCTCTATTTGAGCTGGTGTGGTCTACAGATCTCCAGCACAAAGGGAGGAGTTAAATAAGGTACTGGTGGAAGCTACTGGCATGATGGTAGAAAAGGGGGTAGTGCTGCTGGTGGGGGACTTCAATCTGCTAGATGTAGATCAGAACATCCCAGCTGTGGCTTCAGCTAGAAACAAGGACATCCTGGCTTTGGCAGGAGGCATTCCTCAGGCAACTAGTCAGTGAACCCACTCGTGATGGGGTAGTATTGGACCTGGTACTCACTAACAGGGCCAGTGTTGCAGACATCAAGGTAGGAGGCTACCTGGGGAACAGCGATCACAGTACAGTGTGGTTCGATATAAGGATGGCTGCGGAACTGAACCACAGAAGGGAAAGGGTCCTGGACTTCAGGAGAACAGGTTTTAAAAAGATGGCTGATTGGCTCAGAGATCATCTGGCAGGGAATGGGATGACTTGGGTGGTGGTGAGGTATAGTATGCAAAGTTAAAAAGGGGCATAGTGAAGGCAACAAATCTCTGCATCAAGCAAGTGTACAAATGCAAGAGGAAACAGAGATTGCTATGGTTCTCTAAAGAGGTGCCAAAAATGGTAAAGGTTGAAAGGGTAGCATTCAGAAGGTAAAAGGAGATGCAGATGGAGGATAGGGAGGTGCATCAGGGGAAACAGAAGGAAGCAGGGAGAGCAATTAGGAGTGTGAAGTTACAAAGTGAAGCGAAAATAGCTGAGCAATGGCTTGAAGGGGACTAGACATGTTTTAGGTATAAGCGAAAGGAGGAAGACCAAGGGTGGATCATAAGGTTAAAAAGGAAAGGGGGGACTGTGCAGAGGGTGACCAGGAAACAGCAAACATCCAAAAAAAAAAACACTTTTGTTCAGTGTTCACAGAGGAAGGAGAAGGGGAGGAACATTGGAGGGATGGAGGTGGACACAAGTCTGTTTTTAGAGAAGAGGGTCCTGAAGAGACTCAATCAGAAAGTGGACAAAGCAAGGGGGCCAAATGGGGTGCATCCAAGGGTATAAAGGGAGCTCTGGGAGGTACTGGGTGCACCTCTGACAGTCCTATTTAGCAGTACACTGAAAACAGGAGTGGTTCTGGTCAGAGGACAGGAGAAGGACAGATGTCCCACTTCACAAAAGAGGTAGCAGGGAAGAGGCTGGCATTTTTCGAACTTGGACCACAATGACAATGATTTGCAAGGCACCAACAGTGCTGGATCATTGGGTGGTCCCGATGTTCATCAGCGAACCTGATAAAACTTATCTCCAAGCTGCGTACTAAAATTAAAACTTCACCTCACAGTCAAAGAAGTATGACTAGGATCCCCAGAAAGACACAAGCAGGTGATGATGAAGGCTTTAATTACAGTGAAGAAGAAGGATATGAAAATAAAGGAAGGGAGATGTTTGGGAACCAACGGAGATTTCCTGGGCACATATTTTGGGATTTTCAGATAAATCTTCTGGGTGAGAAAGATGACACCCCAATCCATTTTTATGATAAATGTGGTCTACCTATCAAAATACATGGACAGTTGATACCGTGCAAACATGTCTTTTGTTATGAATGTGCAATTTTACATGAGAAAAAAGGGGACAAGATATGCCCAGGCTGTAATGACTCTGTGCAACGCATTGAGCAGTGCATGCGAGGGTCACTCTTTATGTGTAGCATCGTGCAAGGATGTAAGAGAACACTACTCTCTACAGCTAGCACCTATGACTGTCTCCCTTAATCATGTTTTTCCAAACGTCGAAGTTAGCACTCAACCTCTTTCATAGTAACTTAGCACTCCTGCCTCCTACTCCTCCCCCTGCATCCCCTATCCCCTTCCCTCTCCACCCTTCCTCACCCCTACCCTTGCCCCACCTCTCCTCATGTCCTCCACTCCCAACCTCCTCCTCTTACTCTTCCCAGCCCACCCTCCCACATCTCTTCCTACACCCTGTGCCCTGTTTGTCTTGACAAAGCCTGCTGGCCAATATCAATGTACTGTATGCATTTTCCTGTGTCTGAAACTGATTAGCATAATGTGTCTCTGTTGTTTTACGTTGACTGTCCATTATGATTTTGTGTCCATTATGATTTTTGTACCTCCTAGTTACACTTTATTGTACTGTACTTTACTGTCCTGTTTAATCTGTTGTCCTTTCTACCGACATGGAACCTTTGTAAAAGAGCTCTTAGCTCAAAGGTATATGTAATCCCAGACTTCAAGCAGCAGTGCAACGAAAAACATTTTTCCAAAAAGCTAATTTTCTGCTGTGTTTATGAAAAATATTGACAGAACTGTTGATTTGGGGTTTCTGGATGCTTTCTATACTGTATACAGTACATTGTCATTTTTGTCTGGGTTCTTACCCTCCTCAGGTCCTCAGTATTATTTCAATGCAAAAATGAGGTGGCCATCTTTATTTCTTGAGAAATAATTATTTTAAAACTTTCATAAAATTCTTAAATGATGATGTAAACTGAAAACTTCACCACCAAAATAAAGTGGAATGCATCTGATATTAATTAGGAAGAAAAAAGGTAGGGTCAAATTTTAACCCCTTTTCGTTGCACTGCTGCTTTAAATAAATAAAATTACAGCTAAGAGGCTGGAAATTACATCAGTGGTGGGAAAGTTAATAGAGTCACTGCTGAATGAAAAGATTGTGGAATATCTTGAATCTAATGGGTTACAAGACCCGAGGCAGCATGAATGTACTGGGTGGATGGTCAAATCAAATCAAATGAATCTGATAGATTTCTTTGATTGGGTGACCAAAGAATTAGATCAGGGCAGAACAATGAACATGGCCAACTTAGATTTCAGTAAGGCTTTCAACACCATTCCACATAGGAGGTTAGTAAGCAAGTTGGATAGCTTAGCAGTGGTCCAAAGGAGGTAAAGAGGGTAAGAAACCAGTTAGGAGATAGGCAGCAGAGGGTGGTGGTAAATGGAGTTCATTCCGAGGAAGGCAGGGTGACCAGTGGGGTGCCTCAGGGATCAGTGCTGGGACTAGTCCTCTTTAATGTGTTTATATTAGTGACAATGCAGAGTAGTTGGAAAGGAAGGTCTGCCTCTTTGCAGATGACACCAACATCTGCAATAGGGTGGACACTTGGTGGAGGGTGTAAAAGGATGAGCAGAGACCAGAGAAAACTTGAGGGGTGATCAAGGTTATGGCAGCTGAGTTTCAATGTGAAAAGGTGCAAAGTAATGCACTTGAGGTACAGAAACACAGGGGTAAAGTACAAAATGGGAATAGTGGTACTGATGACCACTAAGAAGGAAAGAGACCTGGGGTAATAATATCAGATGACCTTAAGGTGGCCAGGCAGTGTGGCAAGGCAGTTTGGAGGGGCAGTGAGATACTGGGGTGCACAGAGAGGGGTATCACCAGCAGAAAGAGGTAGGAGGTATTGCCTCTGTATAGATTGCTAACAAGATCCCACCTAGAGTACTGTGTCCAGTTCTGGGGACCACACCTCCCGAAGGACACAGACAGAGGAGAGCCATTCCAGAGGAGGACAACAATGGTGCAGGGTCTGCATCAGAAGCCCTATGAGGAGAGACACAAGGAACTACATATGTACACCCTGGAAAAGAAGAGGGAGGAGGAGGATATGACAGAGACCTTTAAATACCTCATGGGGATAAATAAGGTACAGGTGGGAAGTATTTTTCAGAACTAAAGGTGCTCAAGGACAAGGGGGTATAAGAAAAAGCTGAAGGGGGGTTGAATAAGGAGAGATGTGAGGAAGTACTACCTCACAGAATGAGTGTGGATACTTAGAGCAGTCTTCCAGTGGCAGTCGTGGGGGCAAAAACAGTGGTGGGGTTCAAGAATGCATGGGATAGGCATAAGGGAATCTTAGGGAAAGGGAAGGAGGGTGAGTGAATGGGCCAGAGATCATATAGGGTCTGCGGTGCTACTATAGGCAGAGAAAAATGGGCAGACTTGGTGGGTCAAGCTGTTTCTACCTGCTGGCAAATTCTATTTTTCTAACAACATTCATCACATAAAAACAATCCAACATATTAAAACCACCAAAAAATGTGTTTAGCCTTTTCCTAACAAATGCTTCTGAATGTGCTATTCCAACCTCTGCTGGGAGGAAGTTACAATGGAGGGGACTGGCCACAGTCACCACTTGCTAACCTGCACATATAAGAACAGATCTTTCAGGATCTGAAGTTTTGTTAAAAAAAAAAAAAAATCAAATCTATTGGCAACAGAAATTTTCAATGTGGGTGACAGAAATCAGTGGGAATTAAATAATGTTTTGGAAGATCATCTCTTAGGTGAAATTTCACCCAGTTCTATTTGGCAGATAAAATCCATAGCAAAAGCCTGGCCTGGATGAGCAGGCTGGTAGTGTACAGCTCTGCCATGCTGAAGACCCAAGATTAGGTCCTGATCTCAACACACCCAAGATGGTCGGGGGGGGGGGTGCATGGAGCTATGCAGAGACAGTAGCTCTTTGCACCAAAAAGGGAACCTACCTACTATAATAGTGCCCCCTACAGGGAAGGTGACATTGATGTTAGTGACCATGCAATGCCAAGGCAACTCCCTACCCACAAGCTGGTGCCATACATCCAAATGGATTTCGGGAAGAGGAAGAAATGTAAAGGTGGAGAAGCTCTGCCCTGCAGGGTATGATGCCCAGCATCACCACAGTCAATTCAGGTCCAACAAAAGCCCCACTGTCTTCTCCATGATTTTTCCTGCTCTTGATGTGTTCTCCCTGCTGGGACAGAAAAGTGTGCATCCACAGAGTCCTCAGGGCAATGAGGGATCTGGTCACCACAGTGTAAGCAGTCGTACTAGAAAGGCAGTGGAGTTATGCGCTAGGGCAGATAACAAGTGAGCTGGTGTGGTGGATGGTAAAAGGACATAAAGACAATTATTAAAAAAATACACAGCAAAATATTTTGGGGAGATAAATAATCATTCTTTTGACAATATGGTCCTTTATTGACAAATTCTAAATGCCACACCTGACATCAACTAGCTTTAGACTGTTGTTACTACAATACTTGCACCACACTGAAGAACAGTTGGTGACAACGGTAAATGTGACTATAAGAATTTGCTAGTGGCTGTACCTTTTACTTTTTATTGAAAACTCCTCTTTTAAATCACTTTTTCTCCTCATTATATACTGTATCAAGTTTCTATGTCTCCTTTGATATTTATCTGCTGTTTTTTTTTAAATGCATAAAAGCCCAGACTGCTTTAACGTACAGTAACATAGTAATAGTGTGCGGGGAGCCCTTATTAACAAAAGAAATGAAACAGATCATAACCTTGTAATCCCATCGCTATGATGTCAGTTTCTGTAAACTTTGCTTGAGTATGTCATTGCGATGGGTTTACAAGTTGGAATATCAACTACTGACAACATTCTGTACTAGGAGCAGTGATCAGGATTACATGCAAGCAGTTTAAACAAAACAGAATGCTCACTCAATTCAGTGTTCTGTGGTCAGAACGATGATTGTTAGTTTCTACGGGCATTTAGTGTGGCAGTTGCAGTTCGCAGAAAGTATCGATTGCCATGGCATTCAGCGTAACATCTTAGATAGCAATGAGTGAAAAAACTATCTTTGGGCTCAAAATTATTTATTTTTTTTCTGTTCTAGTTATCTGACAGCTTACAGTACACCATAGCAGTAAACCTCGCTACAGGGCTGACATACTCGGGATGGCTACATAAGGATATTTCCCAAGATTCAGCTCTCCCAGCCACCATGTGATCCCTGCAATCAACCAGGTTGTTGGACATGGTTTCTTTTCAAAATGCTTTTTTTAGTAGTTTCTTGTCTAAAAATAGTAGTTTTGTGTGTAAAAAGAGTTAGGTAGTGCTATTTTTAACTTAAGTTTTATTAGTGCCGTTCAGAACTGTTCAATAAGCGGTGGCATAAAATGATGTATAAATTCATTCCTGCCTGCTTTACGGATCATAATGGTAAGATAAATAGAGTGCGATTAGCTTTTATAGAGACTTGAGCCCATAGATTATAAAAGCTAATGGCTAGAGTTCTGCTAATAACTACACTGAAATCACTTCTTGAGGTTGCCAGGACAACAGTAAACCTCTCGAGCTTTGCTCTTGAGGTTTACCATGTCGCCCTGGCAACCTCTCAAAGTGATTACAGCATGGTTATTGGCGTAGCTCCAGCCATTATCCTCTATATTATGGATCAAAGGTCTCTGTTGCCATACAAATGATACTGGTGGTTGCATGAGGCCATGTTCAAGAAACACAGCACCCATGTACACTGTCAATGTTATTTAGGCATAGGGCTCAACACAGATGGTATTGTACAAAACAAGGCCATGTAAGCAATAAGACATGATGAGGAGGTGGTTGTCATGGGATAAACACACAACCAAGGGTGTAGTGAGGCCAGAGGCACTTGTGCCGAGGACCTTCAGCACCTGGGAGGGTGTTTATTCCATGACAAACACCAACCCACAGTGTCTTACTGCACTTATAAAATGGGCCCCTATGCAAAAATAATAAGAGGAAAAATAAAAAGGGGTAAAAATGATAAGGAAAATAAACCTTTTTTAATACGTATGAAAAAAAATTGCTCCTGTAGTTTTTTCTGCCTCTGTATGGTGCTGTTGTAATTGCAAGCTAGTCTATGAATGGAATAATTTTCACTCAACCTACATTAGAGATCATAATACATATAAATAAATACTTCTGTGATGATAATACTTCTGTCCTACTTCTGGGGTGACACTTATGTGGGCTGCCATAAACTGTGAGAAAGAAACTGAGCAAGACACACTGACCAAGCATGAGACACAGACTGAGTGAGAGAGAGGGAGAAAGGACACAGCACTTCATGTTAAGTGCTGCCCTGGTTACTGGCAAAAGCAAAAGCAAGTTAGCATCTGAGATCAGTAGCGGGGCTTTGGTTTGTCAGTTTTTTTTTATTCTTTTCACTGAAACTTGAGGCTGTAAATTAAGCAACCATACACTGTGAGTGGCTGTTCACTAGTTGAGAGATAGCAAGGATCCGGCAGACAGCGAGCATGCACAATGCTTCATGATACGTGCTGCCATGGTGACTGTGAGTGTAGCTGTCGGTAATGTCAATCAACACCAGAAGAAAAAGATTTTAAATGATAATCAATTGAACGTTATGGAGTTGACTTAGCAAGTGGCAGTGTAGTGGTGTGTGCGGGCAGGCAGGAGTGCAAACAGCCAGTCAGCTGAAGGACCGAATGAAGGAATGGAGGGGGGATTATGGCAGCAGATTCAAGTATTGGGGCAACATCAAGGCTTGGAATTTACAAAAATGCAGCAGTTAAATAAAAAATGAGTAGATGGGTTAAAATGTTTTATTTTACCGTGTTTGGTGTTTGCTAGATTATGGCTGGGGGAAGGGAGTTTTTAAAATGTGTTAAAATGTAGTTCTGGCAAGTCAGGGGTGTTAAGCTGTTTAGCTTTGCAAACATGGCTGCCAGAAATCTTTTTCCAAAATTTTTCTGGGAGGCATGGATGTCTCAGTGTGTAGTGTCCTGGATGCTGAAAGGGTTCCAGACAGGTGGTTGTCACTCCATAAGCACCTGGGTTCCATACTCTCCTGCCAATCAGGATGCAGAACATTTCAAACCCATTTTATAATTTCTGATACTGGTTATTCAAAAATGTAATTTTACATTGTGGTTTTGAGACTTTGGGGCATTTATCATGGAATGCGCAATCTGGCCCAGTTTTCTGCCAATCAGAATGTGAATCAACAGCCCAAAAGGTATGGTTTTATGCACAATGTACTGTACGCACTGTAAGATTTTTGTTCCTTTTGCACCAGGATCATTTTTGTCTTTTTTTTTTTTTTTTTTACATGAGATTCTTAATAACACCAGTAGGGTGCACCATTTTTTCAACTCACCTTTCCAAATTAAATTGCTGTTTAGTATATGCCAAACAATCAGAGTTTTCCCTATTACTCCTGACTTTTTATGTGTATTCCGGGATATCTATGGGGGGGGGGCAAACATCTAACAGAAGGTCTCTTCTGGGAATATGCATTTGATATCACCTAATAATTCTCACACTAAAGTGCTACTCTTTTTCAATGGTTAATATTTCTTTCTTTCTCTTTTTGTTTTGTTAAATTGTTACATTTTGGGAACAGAAAACAAGACAGGGGACACTGCATCCTTTGAGGTTAGTAGAAGCTAAGTGAATGGCCTAAGGCAAAGAAAGACAGAAAGAATCCATGCGGACAGAGTACGCATTCAGTAAATGAAGAGGAAAAGACCTGGCAAACCACCAGCTGCTCTACAACACGACACATTCTAAGAAGCTGTCCATGATTTTTTTTCTTTCTTTCTTTCTTTTTTTTTGTTGGGGGGGGGGGTTAAGAGTGGGTGTTAGTTGAGTCTGCAGTGTTAGTGATAACATTAAATCTTTGACTGACACATGAAGCTTAGGCACCAGTCCTGTTTACCTAAGGGGTTTTTATAGCTTCTTTCCGCCCCTACAACCTGATTGTGGGATTTTCTGCAGTCATTTTGGATAACTAAATATAGAAAACTGCAGAGTGTTGTAACTCTGTTATTAAGGCCACCAGCAATGGAAGTCTGTCGTACTTGGAATTTTAGTTACAGGACTTTAAAGTCCATTAGAATTTCCCCCCTTTTAACACATCTCACATTAAGACTCCAATTGCTAAGCATCCCCCTACAGCCTTATAGAGAGATTCTAGAGAACGTGATTTATTTTTGTGAATCCCACAAAGCCCTGAGCTTTCAGCTAGTGTATAGCAAATGACAGATCTTGTCAGGGGTACAAAAATGGCTTCTCATGCGACATCTTTTTTTCTCTTTTAGTGACTGCCTAGACTAGTGGATTAGACAGTCAAGCTTTAAACCTGGAAACACAGGTTTGAATCTGACACTGCCACTTACTCTCTTAACCTCCCTGTGCTTAACAGCTTTGCAGGGTTGGATTTTAACATCAATTTAGTAGGGATCTTTTGCAAATTTAGCCCCCAGAGGGGAAAATCTAAATTGATCCAGTACTTATTTTATTTATGAAGTTTTAACCAACTTAACTCTTTGTAGCATACCTAGCCCCAAAATACAGTTATTCATTTTTAATCTATTTTTCAATCATTTGTTTATTCCCTCCGGCCTCTGGCCTTCCCCCTTTTGCCTGTGGTCCTTACAGTCCTGTTACCCAGCATCCGTAACATTTACCCCTCAACAAGGTCCCCCATGGTTTTCTCCCCTCCATGGAAAAGCCAGAGGGGGCAGACAAGCCCTTTTTGACCACAATCCAGATGGGGAGTTGCTACAGGACCTGTGAGGGACTGGGGTTTCATCCTGCTGTGGTCGGGGTTTTTCCATCTTAGGTTTTCAGCCACAAGAGAGTACAGTGGTGCACAGCACATGCTCTGCAGGGCCAGCTAGGCACATACATTTAGTAGCAAACTTTTGCAAATGATGCCCCTTCCCATACTCATTTTGTCAGTGGTTTTGAGGCTGTATAGAAACATAGACTTTGATGGCAGATAAGGACTGCTTGACTCACCTAGTCTGCCCATTTCCCTACCTATTGGATAAGCTGCAGATCATAGTTAACCAACAGCCTACTTCTTCCCACCCCCCCACTAGAATTGCCTTATGTCTGTCCCATGAATTCTTGAATTCCCCCACTGTTTTTGACCCCCACAACCTCCTCAGGAAGTCCATTCCATATGTCCACCACCCTTTTTTAGTTTTCAGATGTGAAAATATAAGCAATCTAGTACTTTTATTTTTTAACACAATTTGAACTAAGTTCCCATCTGTAGCCCACATCAGCTGCAAAACACAGTTCTTTATTCATTTATGTATTTATTTTATTTATTTATTTTTCTAATCATTTTTCATACCCCTGATCTCCAACCCACCCCCTTGTAGCTCTGGTCCCACCAGACCTGTCACTCATCATTCTCCAGGACTTACCTCTCCACAGGGTCCCCCATGGATTCCCCTTCCTGGCAAAGCCAGAGGGTGCCGCCAAGTCCCTCTACAAAACAAACCATATGCAGAGTTGCCACAGTCAGTGGAACAGGACCTGTGAGGGAATGGGGTTTCAGCCTGCTGTGGTCTGGTTTTTTTTCAACCTTAGGTGTTCATCCACAAAAGGCCACCTGTGTGCAATAGTATACTGCACCTGTGTGCACAGGTGCACACACATGGTTCATCACAGAGGGTGCATCTACCCCAATCATGTACATGTCCCAACTGTGCTGCCATCTAGCCTCCATGGGTTTCCCCATGCTACCCCATGAGACCGGAGTCCATTCCTAAATGCAGGTCACCAGCATACCAAACAGTAGCACTATCAGTCTGGCAGTAAAATACAGATATCTGATAGATGGACCCCCCTTCTAACCCCTGATTCATGACTTGGGGGAATAATAATTGAAAACAAGGGTAGCTAGTTGGGTCCCCACTCCCTCATTCTCCCATATACCAAGTTATTTTCTGTAGGAAGTATGAGCAAAAGGAAAAAACACAGTTACAGTGGAGGTGTAATGATACTGTAGTTAAACATGCTGCACAAGTACAGGAGTGATATTTTGGTCAGTTAATTACACCCAGGCACTCTTATACTTGACTTTAAGCCCATCAGGTGGCCAGAATGTTCTTAACCCATGTTATAAATTGTGTTATCAAGCATCTAGGCTTTGAGTATTTAAAGTTATAGAATTGGAACATCAAACATTTTACAACAATGAACTGACAAAATAAACCAAGTGAACCCCCCCAACCAGCAGACATTAAAATTAATGAGCTGTCTTTCTTGGAAACCTAAATGATTTGTAAGGGCCAGCTACAGCAAGGCTGTCTTTGTAAATGCAGTTTTTGAATGTCAAAAACAGTTGTTTATGTTGCTTAATTGCATGGAAACTTACAGTAATGTTTCACACACAAAGCTGAGAACAAAAGATTGATTTTACAATTGAGGGTATACTGGGTACCACAGTATATCACTAAGGAATAAGGCATGCTAGAGGGCTGATTATGTTACGTTAATCTACCAAGTGAGGGCTTGGGACTTCAGCCACCATAGTGTACACTGACATATCATAATCCGCCCCCCCCCCATCATGCTGTATTCCACTTATCAAATGTTTAGTAATATTAGTTTTCTAGCAGGGTAGTAGTGTGGTAATTTGGTGCTATATCTTTAAATGGCTGTCTTTAGGGCATTAGCATAAATTAGATATGTGACAATCTGGCAGGGATAAAGTCATAGGTGGTAAACTGCACTAGTTGGGTGTGGCTGCACTGTAAGAAGAGGGTTATTTCTGTGTGGACAAAGTTGGTCCTGCTGCTTTAAAATGGGTCGGTATTCCTAACTTTTAACTTGCAGCACTTCCAATGTGATCTCTGTGGCAAAACGGGAATCCTGGACTGTGTTTCCTGTACTTTCCATGTGCTCAGAGTCAGACCTAGAAGCCTAAACTGTTGACTAGATGTCATGCGACATCACTTAAGGTGCTTTTACATGCAGGTTTTTTTTAAACAGAATCAGCGTTACCTGTGTGGCGCCGTTGTACTCTGTTGCGTTCTGGTTCTTTTCTACACACTGCGAGTATTCTGGCAACCCCCGCCTCCATTTGTTTCGGCTCCCCCAGAGTTTGCTGCTCTATAATGTTGTTTGCTGCTTTTCTACCAGAATGGCTGTTTTACACAGCCCAACGAAATGTAACACAATGGTGCAAACCGCGAAAAGCAGAGATTGCGGTTTGGACGAACGTTCGCCTAGGGAACGAAACAGATCCACTTTACACACAAGGGATGTAACGGAATACTGCTTCCATATCAGTTATTCCATTACATAAACCTGTGTGTAAAAGCGCCTTTAGATGCATGGCATTTCAGTTGATCAGGTTTAAGCAGGGAGTATGAGCTGTTCTGTGTTTCTTTCTGCATGCCAGAAAAAGTTACATGGACATTTTATTAGCTTTAGAGCAATGTTTGTAGAAGTTTTACTGATGGTTTAATGATATAGATATGCATGTTCCCTGTTGTTGTGTAGTATCATAGTTTTAAATATATTTTATTAGATGTTTAAAATGTTTTTTTTTTCTTTTGTGAGTAGCATTCAGGCATTTTTGGGTTTACATCCATACTCTCCTGCTTGAAACTATGCTGTAATAATGTGCAAATGCTGCTCACTTTGACTCTCTGTACACCACTTTATCTGATGTTGTCTTGTATTTCTTGAAACCTGACAAGGTCATCGAAGACTGATTTACTTCTGCCTGCCATATTCAGCAAAATATGCCTATTCCTCTGTATAACACATTTTTTTGACTCTCTTATTTCTATTGTTTATCTGATTGTTGTAGTTATGACGTGGAACCTTTGTAAACATGCTTTCAGCTCAAAGGTATTACAATCCAAGAATGAAATAAATATATAACATTTCTGAGTAAAACAATAAATTGTGTGGAGAGCAAAAAATTAGACAAATTGTGTGGGATGAAAGAGACTGAATGGGTAGTAGTATACAGGGTGAAGAGAGGTGTGAAGGAGGCCATGTGGAATCTTATTATCAAACCGTCTGTGAATGTGCTTTGACTCAAAAGGTTTAATTTTTTGAGGTCTGTGCCCAGCCTACCATTTGACATTACTTCATTCAGAGTCTCTGAAAAAATTACCAAAGCACACCTGCTAGCTGCCCCACCAACAGCTTTATTCAACAGTTCACTAGAAACAGGCGGCGTTACGGAGGATTGGAGAAGAGAAGACATGGTTCCTCTACAGAAGAAAAGCAGTAGGGAGGATGCTTGCAACTATAAACCAATCAGTTTTACTTCAGTGGTGGGGAAATTAATGAAAAACTGCTAGAGGAAAAGCTTGAATTCAAGCGGCTACAGGACCACAAGCAGCATGGATTCACAGGGGGAGAAAACGTCAAATTAATCTGATTGATTTTTTGATTGCATGACTAGGGAGATAGGTTGGGGGAGGGCAGTGGATGTGGCCAATCTAGACTTTAGCAAGGCCTTCAACACTGTGCTACACAGGAGACCGATTACAAACTTTAGCAGCCTAGGGGTAGGATCTAAAGTGGTAGATTTGGTTAGAAACTGGTTAACGAGTAGGCGTCAGAGGGTAGTGGTTGACAGCACTCACTCTAATGATGGGAGAGTGACCAGCCGGGTTGTCACAGGGCTCAGTACTGGGACCAGTCCTCTTTAATGTCTTTGTAAGTGACACTGTTGAAGAACTGGAATGGAAGGTATGCCTTTTTGCAGATGATACCAAAATCTGTAATAGGGTGGACACTTAGGATGGGGGGAATGCAGAAATCTTGGGAAATTTGAGTGGGAGAAGAACAGTACAGTTCGGGTTTAATGCCAAGAAGTGCAAAGTCATGCATCTAGAGAATAGGAACTAAAGAGCTAAGCATAGGATGGGGGGGGGGGGGAGGTTCTGTTAGTCACTAAATAGGAAAGTGACCTCGGTGTTATCATAACGCATGATCTCAAAGTGGCAGAGCAGTGTGAAAAAGCAGTGGGTAGAACTAGTAGGATGCTGAGATGCACAGAGAGGGGTATCTCCAGCAGGAAGCATGAGGTGGTGTTGCCACTGTATCACTTGCTGGTGAGACCAACCTGGAGTACTGTGTCCAGTTTTGAAGGCTGCACCTTAGAAAGCACATAGATAAGGTGGATGCAGTCCAGAGGAGAACAACTAAAATGGTGCATGGATTGCACAAGAAGCCCCACTAGGAGACACTGTGGGATCTCAGCCTGTACACCTTGGGAAAAAGGAGAGAAAGAGAGGACATGACAGAGACCAGCAAGTACCAGACAGGGGTGAACAGGGTGCAGGATAGCAGTCTCTTTCAAATGAGCAAGAGCACCAGGATAGGAGGTACGCATTGAAGTTGAGGGGGTGGGAGTTTAAGATGGATGTGAGAAGTACTATCTCTTTGAAAGGGTGGTAGATGCCTGGAACAGGCTGCCAGTGAAAGTGGTACAGGCAAAAACAGTGGGGGGCTTCAAGCATGTGTGGAATAGACATAGGGGAATATTAGTAAATAGGCAGAGAGGAGGGATGGTTGCTGGAGACCAGTTAGGGTCTGTGGAGACAAATTAGACAGGGAATATCTGGGCAGGGAGGGCCAAGTGGTCTTTTTCTGCTAACAAATTCTGTTTCTATGTTCAGCTACTTGGACTGTTTCCTTAAAATACTGTGCTTTCTCAGGTTTGTCACATTTGTAAATGTGCCAAAACTGGGTAAAATGCAGGATGTAATGTGATACGTTCAACAGAACTCAGTGTCTGCTACAAGCTCTATGCATATATTTTAAAATCAGAGACTTGCAGTCCTAAGTTTAGGTATCTTAAGCTACTGTTGAACATTTGTGTCAGATGGGTACATAGCAACATGACTGTTAAACAAGGAAAACAAATGTCCTGAATTGCTAACCCTGACATCATTCAGCAAGAAGTATTCATTTCATTTGGCCCCGACTATTTCTTTTTTGAGAATGGTTAGTTGGATATGGCATGGAACTGGGAACTGATCCATAATGATATTCAGCTGTATGATGGACCAATCAGTGTTTCTACCAAATGAGCTATTACAGTATATAACTAAAATGGGCTGTCTGAGATGTCTCTTGGCTAATCAAGAGTGTCACCTCGAGACATCTTTGTGTTTGAGAACTGCAAAGTGATATCTAGGACTGCCCATTTAATTTTTATCTTGCATCTCCTTTTGTTTCAAATATTTTACATTTTGTTTGTTCCCAACAAATTTTTATCATTATTATGTACCACCTTTTTGTATAGGAGTGATGTGGCACATCCAGAGTGTACCATGTTTACATGACTGGGCAACCTCTAACCTTCACTCTGTCTGATTAACTTTCACATCTCATTGATACTGAATTTCTTTATGCGACTGGTGATACACACACACACACACCACAGTCACTGAAGTAAGGAAGTTGTCTTTTTTTTGTTAACTATTTCTGTATTGGTTGTAACCTGCGTAATGTGGGATGGGATAGTTTCAACTCCTATTTGCAAATACGGTGTGTGACTGGGAATGCTATTGTGCTCATAGTCCCGCTTGTTACTGATCTAATGTTTACACTGTATTTGGGGGAAGTTTATTCAGTTGGGTGCAGCTGGATTTCATGTCCCAATTCAGAACAGTAGTTTGTTACAAGCACAGTTCAGAAAGTTCAGTTGTCAATACCAATTCCCAATTGAAAGTTTTAGAAAGAAAAAAAAAACACCACGGTGACAGCCACAATGTGCAGTATGTAAAGACCTCTTGGCTGTCTAAAAAGTCTTCACTCGCTACTGGCTTTGCAGTACAATCCTATGAGAAAATAAATAAATGTGTTATAATGTGTACAAGAACCACCTAGAATCAGTCCTAAGGAGAGCAAACAAAATGACACGTGGGACACAGGGGAAGACTTATAGTATGAGGGAAGATTGGCTGACATTAATATGCACTCCATAGAGACCAGAAGGGATTTACTGCCATTATCTGTATAATGCTTGCCATTATTTGTTGTTGTTTCTACCCATTGTATTTTTGTAGCACTGCTGTACTGTTACTCTATTTGTATTATTGTACCCATGTTGCTGTTGTTGAACTGTTCTCCTTTTGTTGTACTCTCCCGGGTTGTGCCTGAAAATAGTCATTTTATGGCTAGTGCACCTACCCGGTTAACAAAAATTAAATAAATAAAAAAAAATAAAAGGGAGATATGACTAAAACTTTCAAATATCTGAAGAGAATAAATAGGGTGGATTACCAGCAACTGTTTAAGCAATGAGAAGGGGTCTCTGACAAGAAGACACAATTATAAGCTGGTGAGAGGGTTTTAGAAAATACTTCTTCAACACAGGTGGCATTGTCTACCTGGGGGTTGTCAACTGCTACCTTGTTATGCTTTGTTTTCTATATGCCTTCATGTTAAGTCATGCTGCATCTGACTATTTACCTTTCTCTGAAATGCTGTAATACCTGTTGTTCTCTGTATCATGTAATCTCCCTAGTCGCACCTGAAAATAGGCATATGACTGTCTAGTGTGCTTACCAGGTTAACAAAAGCTAAATAAAATAAAATAAAAAAATAAACACCGAGATGGTTACAGGTTTCAATAAAGGAAGGGAAAGAGACATGGGTATGGTGAAAGTGACAAGGGGGGGAAAGATTGAATGGGGGCCACTCAACTAATAAAGTGGAGCTACAAGTTGGAAGTACTGTGTAGGCCCTACAAATGCTAGACCGGTCCGGTAGGGAAAGGCAGACTCAATGGGCAAAGAATCTTCCTACCTATATTTCAGTCTACAGTATGTCAGGTTCTTTTGTTCTTCAGCTGAAACTGCCAAGATGGCAGACACAATTCCTACCAGGCTGGATGACTCCAGACTTGTCCCAAGCTATCTGTCTGAAGTTTAACTTCTAATGCAGAAGTTCTTTGGCATGTACCATTTAGTCACATGCTGTAGCAAGTCCACTCCTACCAGTCAAATTTAAATAAAAAAATGTTTTAGTAAAGAAATAATTGTACTGAACAAGCTCGATGTTTCTTTGTACTTTTAGATACAAACTTACATTGGTGACTGTACTGTGCCAGAATCTCTAACTATCCCTGAAGGCCAGCATAATAGTTTGCTTTGTTCTTTCATCCCTGATAAGATGGGCAGGATGATAGCCACTTGTGCATACATCCAAAAAACAAGCACCTGCCCAAACATTTTTACCACCATTCTCCCCCCCCCCCCCGTGTCTTTTTTTTTTTAATTTTCATTTATTTTATTTACTTACCTTACAACTTCTGGCCAGTAAAGAAACACTAAGCTGAGGCTTGTTTCCAGGTTGCTCATAGTCACAGAGTATGCAAGTGGTGGTTGTGGGATTCAGCCCTAGTTCTCCAGGTTTGCAACTCAGTGCTCTTAACCACTATACTATACTGTTTCCCTAGTGATATGCGTTACCACAGTCATCACATTCCAGTGCAAATGGTCTATGGCACAATGTATCAGTAGGTGGAATCTGGAACAGTGCTAATGTAGGCAGTTGCTAGGTCAGTTGCTCTCAGAAATAAGATGTCTTCAGCAGTTTACAGAAAAAGTAGATTAGGCCCCAAGTTCATCAGACTGGGAACTACTCACTAAACATAACTGTCTAGATGCCACTAAGAATTCTTCAGTGCATATACTTTATTTAGACTTGGGCAAGCAGGTGGAGCCCGTTGGCATAATGCCCATTTACAGAGGGGACCCAGACACACACCCAAACAATACAGAAATACACATGGCAATGAGTGAGTGGACAGTTGCATTTCTTGCAAAACAGTTACAATTACATTGGCCAAGAAGATAAAAACTTATAAAAACTTCTGAAGCACCAAAGAGATTGGGCCTCCATCAGGTAAACTGGTAAGGTGTTCCAGAGCTTAGAAGCAGCATAATCAAAGGAGTGCAGGCAATTGGTGTTTTGAACTAAGGAGTTCAGTAAATTAGCTTATGCTTGTTTGAGAACCTGAGACCTTTAAGGGGAAACAGAGCAGGCTAGAAAAACAGGAGTGGAAGCTAGGTGCAAGGATTTTATATGTATTGCAGCCCAGTAAATAGTTTGACATAGCTTCTTGGGAGATCCATTTGAGATCACTATCGATTAAGCAATGGTGCAGGCTTCTCTCTGCATCAAGAGAACACACCCTATACAACTGCAGAGTTTCTAATCCAGAATTTCCCTGTCAGACAAAGAGTCAATGAGAATGGCACCATAATCCCCGAGGAAAAGAATGCTGCAATTTGCAGTGGTCAAGTGGACTTTTTCCAGTAAAGCGCTGTGTAACCCTGTACAGTAACCCCCTCACAGTGACAGTGGAAGTTTGCCAAAGTATTACTCTGGCTGCTGAATCTCAGCACTATTAACCTGTTTAATTAAAACATTCTCTGGGTTAATTGTTTAGAGCAGTATTGGTCTGTGGCAGCTTTGTAACAAATTAAGCCGAGTCGCCAACCTCTTTGGCCTCTTGTCATTAACGTGGCAGTACAGCGTCGTGGCATTGCAGGCCTAGCAAATCAGCCCACCTTGGAAAAGCTAGGCTCACATACAGACTGGTTGTTCACTTTAATACTGGCATGAGCCATGTATATCACTAGGTTTCAGGGCAGGCTGGTGGGGGGAGGGCTCACTGGAGGGTCATGAGAATTTGCCAAAATACATGCCCCTCCTATCAACTGTCTATGCAGCAGCACAAAGAGGGAGTCTGGCCAGGAGTACTACATTGCAGAATTAGAATCTGCACATCACAGTAAGCCTCCTACCAAAAATTAGATGTCTCAGTTACTTCATTTACACCTTTCAAGTAATTTTGTAACCCTGATTTCACTCCCTGCTCAAAAAAGCCAGTTTTAGTGAAGCGCTACTGATGAGGTTATAACCAGAACTCACAGCCTAGTCGTTTTTGTCAGCAATCTTATATGACTTATTTCTGTAAAGTTTAAAAAACTAATTGTAATCATTTGAAAAAAAAAAAAACTGACACAGGCTGGGTGCAGTGCATGTTTTTTCAGAATGTTCAGATGCCTGGTACTGCACTTTAGAATGTGGCAGGGAGGTGATTTTTGAATGCAGCACAGGACATAACTATGGAAGGTCAAGGTTGTGCACAATTTCAGAATGTTAGGGGGACACGCAATCTCAGAATGTGGTAGGGATGCACAATCTCAAAATGTAGCTGGGCACACAATCTTGGAATGCAATATGGACACACATGTACGATTTTGGTGAGGACTGACAGTTTTGGAATATAGTGGGGATGTACACTACTGGAATGTGAAAGGACACACTGTTTTTATTCTGCAAATGCTTCTCCCTGCCACAATCCAGAATTGTAAACACCCACCACATTTCAAAATTGCCCATCCCCACCACATTCCGAGACTGCATCCCTTTCACATTCTGACACTGTCAGTTCCTGCCATGTTCCGAAAGTGCACATCCCTACCACATTCCCCAAATTTATCATCCCCATAAGATTCCAACACTGCATGTCCCTGCCACATTCTCGGCTTGTGCATCCACACCATATTCCAACATTATATGTTCCCACAATATTCTAAAGATGTATGTTCCAGCCCCACACTGAAATTGCACATCCCTGCCACATTCTGAAATTGTGGGTCACTATCACATTCTGAAATCGCATGTCCCCACTACATTCTGGGATTGTGTCCCACCCATGTTCCAAAATTGTACATCCCTGCCATATTCAGACATTGTGTCACTACTACATTCTAAAATGGCAAAGTCCCCATCACATTCAGAAAATAATCATCCTCACCACATTCCAAAATTATGCATCCCTGCCATATCTGAAACCGAGTTTCCAAGCAACATTCCAAAACCGGGTATCCACACCACATTCTAAACTGTGCATCATTACCACATTCCAAAATTGCCCATCCTCATCATGTTCCAAAAATGCACATGCAACTGTACCTTACAGCCAGCCCCATTCCAAAACTGTGCCTGCATACCTCATTTTAAAATTGTGCATCCCCACCATATTTCAAAATTGCCCATCCACTTCATATTCTGAAAATGCATTTCCCTGCCATACTCTAAAACTGTGCATCCCACCACATTACAAACATGTACATCGCTGCCACATTATGAAATTGCATGTTACCACCACATTCTGAAACTATGCATCCCTGCCACATTCTGAGATTCCATGTCCACACCGCCCTGTAAAACTGCATGCTGCCACCACCATCTGCAATCAAGCAACACCCCACATTCTAAAACTATGCATCGCGTCAAAACATTCCACAACTATGTGTCTCTCATATTTCAAAATTTGCCCATCTTTACCACATTCTAAAACTAAATTTCAGCATGCTGACCACCCTCCAAAATGGCATGCTCCAGCTACTTTCTGAGTCTGTGTCATTGCTGCATTCCAAAATTGTAGCCTGGTGGCATTCTTAAGTCTCTTCCCTGTAGCATTCTAAAAACAGTACACAACCTTAGCATTCAAATGCCATATTTGCTGCTGCATTCCAAGCCCTTCCCCATCCCATTTTTTCCTGCCCTGTACCCACCCAAGGTTAGCTTTCCTTTTTCTTTTTCAATAGAGATTTTTTCTAACAGGTGGTGTGGGCAGGTTCTCTGCCCTGTCCCTGCTTCATCACACTCGGTACCCGCCAAACCAGACCACCGTACCCCAGACTCCACAGGGACTGCCCTCCGTGGTGGGGCTGGGAAGGGGAAGGCCATCTTACCCCCACCTGGAGAGACACATCAAGATTGTGGGCAGGATGATTGGCCGATGGCACGGGGTGGTGGTAAGCAGCGTGGGGTGTCATGTGGTCCACACCAACCTGTTGTTTTCTCCTACTGGTTTCCCTGCCACAGTAGCATGTCAGGATGTGAGCATGGAGGCACACATGCCCTGCAGGGTCACGGACCATCCCTTTGAGATGCTCATGCCTGCGCCAGCATGTCCCACCTGGTGGCTGTCAAGGGCCAAGCAGACTGACCACCCCTCCCCAGGAGAGGAGAGCAGTCCCTGGGATACTCTATCCTCTCCCACCCTGCTGATCCCCAGCAACCTGTGGCCATTCCCAAATATGGGTTGCGGCAGGGCAGGAGGCAAGACAATCAAATGTCTCAGCCCTCTATGCTGCTGGGCCAGCTGCTTTCCTTTTTCAAATGTTTACTACAAGTGCAGTGATATGTAACATGGTGAAATAAGTCCTAAGGACTAGGCTGTGAGTTCTGTGTATGCCTTTTTTTTTTTTTTTTATTTCGATTAGGATTAATACCTTTGAGTCAGAGACTCATTTTCAAAGGTTCCAAGTCAAGGTCAGAACAGTACAATACAATACAATACAGATAGCAGAGATCACAGGGTAGGCATCATGAAATCAATATAGTGTCACATGAGGTTCAAGACTTGTTAGTTTCAGGTACAACTTAACAATAGATAAAGTGCATTACATCATTTACTGCAGGGTAGGACTAGCCAGATAGGAAATAACATATCATCAATATAGCGATGTTATGGCAGAGGGATGATAGGGGAAGGGGGTAAGCAACCGAAGTGGTGTTGTCAAAAAGGAGGCAGTGTGGGTAGGGAAAAATGAGGAGGAGTAAGGGTCATGGAGGAGGGTAGTAAATCGATTTATGGAAGGATTGGGTGGGAGAGTGGGGTAGTAGAGAAAGGCGAGTAAATCAAGAGGATCAGTAGATCATTTGTTTGCGCAGTTAGAGGTAGATACACTCTTTAGATGGGACCGTAGCCCTCTTTTGAACTGGCTCAGATCTGTACCTCCAATCAGCATGTTGCGTAGCTCATTAAACCATTTGGGGTCCTTAAAGGTAGTGGATTTCTGGGCCAAAGACATGCGCTTGAAAGGGACTTGGAGTCCTCCTTTTGATGCGGTTCTGGCTTGCTGTGTTTGCACTGCCTTCTTGAACAGACTGCACAGGGATCATAATCAGTACCTGTTCATTGAAACCACGTTTTTTGAACAGACAGCAAAATTAGGGTTACAAAATGGCTTGTAACTTTTAAATAAAGTGACTCAGAAATCTCATGTTTTCATGATGCTGATTGAGTATATGCTGATCCCATTTTAGCTGAACTCCCTCTTTAAATTGTTAAGAAAATCACTTGTATGCCCCACATGAGGGAGTACCCCCAAAAAAAAGTTTCACTGCTGCCTCTAGAAAGGACAAGAAGGGAAAAGGGGTGCCTAGTGTACACATTTCTGTTTATGCTGTAATGTATGCAGATTTGTTTGACTAAAATGTTAATCTCATGTATTATGCCTGAAAATGTGCATTTGTTTGCCTAATGCATGTACCAAGTCAACAAAAACTTAAATAAAATAAAATAAATAAGCCCTATTAGACAACTAGGAAAGAAAACTAAACTGGAAATGAAGTGATCACCTATTTCTAGTGATCAGTAACAAAGCAGAGTAGAACCACCAGATGTATGGCTATAATGAATATGTCCTGACACAAAGGTAGGCATTTCAGTTTATATGGCATTTATTTTTTATTTTAAAAATGACCAGCTCCATTTGCCAGAATCAGTTTTTTCTGTATTTCGCACAAGATTCAAAACAATGGCTTTATGTAAATCACAACTACAAGGTAGATCTCACAAAAATCATACAGCACTTCATTAGGCCTTAAGAAGTTTACTTTTACTGCAACAAGTTACTTTTTTTGTCTTTTCATATCTTTCTCCCACCCTACCCCACTGGCTGGCCCTCAGCCCTATCATCCACCTTATTCAGACTTACCACTGCCTCCTTGTTCCTTCCTGGCTTACCCCCCCTCCAGACGTTGTCAACCATGGTAAACCAAGCACCTGAAGGAGGTGCAATTCAGTCTGGAGGTGGGTGCCAAGTTGATGGTGCCAGACCTACAGAGTTGGTGCCGGTATCATTCTGCACCAGGTGTTTTTTTTCTCTGCCTCACCCCTGGGATGACAACTGCCCGAAACTGGATACGTGCACCAGCATGTCAAGGCTCTGTTGGCATCCCCCCTCCCTGCACACAGCTCTGTGCGCACCATCACTAGGTGGCAACAGTGCAGCAGAGGCTGGGACTCCTCCCTTCTCAAGGAAGTGAGTGTCCTCCTCCCCCAGTTGGGCCTCCCACTGTAGGCTCACTTCCAAACCTGAGTCATCAATGTCACAGGCATTAGCTCTACTACTGCAATGATGGGCCTCCAACAAGTTATACCTTATCAGCCCTTTCCAAACTACCGTAACTAGATTTCTCTGTTGGTTGCTGTTCTTCCTTACATTTCTGTTGCAAAACATTTAGCTGTCTCGTAGAAACTTTCAGAACTAAAAAGTACAGTGCCTTTCAGAATTTTTGTTTGCCCAGGATAAACCATCTGAGATATTACTGCACATTTTTTTAGTGGACTCATCTTTTGTACAGCTGGGAGAACAGAAACACAGGATGGGGGGGTTAATATTACGTGCTCAAGGTCATATAGCTAGTCAATACTACAGTACTAATTCTATTTACTTCATCAGGCACCCTTTGGTAGGCACCTTACAAATATAGTTTAAAGATCCGTAAAAAATGTGCACTAATATCTCATTTTTAAAATAAAAAAATGTCATATAAACTGAAATACCTGCCTTTGTGTCAGGACATATTCATTATAACCATACATCTGGTGGTTCTACCCTGCTTTGTTACTGCTCACTAGAAATAGGTGATCATTTCCAGTTTAGTTTTCTTTCCTAGTTGTCTAATAGGGCTTATTTATTTTATTTAAGTTTTTGTTGACTTGGTACATGCATTAGGCAAACAAATGCCCATTTTCAGGCATAATACACAATACTAACATTTTAGTAAAACAAATCTGCATACATTACAGCATAAATAGAAATTAGTACACTAGGCACCCCTTTTCCCTTCTTGTCCTTTCTAGAGGCAGCAGTGAAACTTTTTTTTTTTTTTTTTGGGGGTATTCCCTCATGTGGGGCAGACAAGTGATTTTCTTAATTTAAAGAGGGAGTTCAGCTAAAATGGGACCAGCATATCCCCAATCAGCATCATGAAAACCTGAGATTTCTGAGTCACTCTGTTTAAATGTTACAAGCCATTTTGTAACCCTAAACATTTATTTAAATATCCCCAGAGTGATATACACAGCTACAGATACCTGGCAGTTTCAAAAGCAAGTATTTTATTTAACATGAACTGTGATTTCTGGGAATTTTACAAAATCTTTTCATACTTTGAAATTCTCTCCATTTTCCCATTTTGGCAGGACATTCGGGTCCTTAGAGAGGCCATAGAAACTGTAATTATGGTACATCAATTGAAAGCTTTTCTAGCCTGCTTTTAGGTTTTCTTACTAATCTCTGCAAACATTGCATTTCCTGTTTGCCAGGAACCTTTTTAAATTCTAGCTATTGTAAATTATTAAGAAACAGCCATGGAGCCCAATTATCTCATTCCTTTAATACCCTGTCTTCCTTTATGTATATCACAGTGCTTTTCCACTAGTTCCTCTGCATCACACTTGATTTCTCTTTTTTTAACTACACAAATATTACCTGCAGGACTGTCCCTTGGACAGTGTCTCTGTCTGCTGCAGCTCTGCCATTCCTGGTTGTGATAGCAAATTTTTTGCTACTTCTTAGATTAAACTACAAATTCCGTGCACAAGCAAATACACCCTTGCCACCATCATGTTACATTTAATTTTGAGATTCACAGTTAATACATTACAATTGTATTACAAGAAACTCTGCAACAGATTTCCTGAAACTGTACAGGATTTTGGCAGTACAGTATTTTCCTAGAGTTTATGGTCAGCAGGAAGCTGTGCACCAGATAGCGGCACGGAATCCTCTTGTGCAAAGTTCAGCCCTACAACAGGAAACATGCCCACAGGCATTGACAGAGTTTGAAAACTTACTGGAAACACAAATATACTGGACATTGTCAGTACAGATATGACAGAAAGCATAAAGGATGTCAAAATATTGGACCCATTACATAACAGTGACCACAATGTAATTACATTTACAATCAGTACCCAGATGAAGGTTATCAAAGATAAGACAATTGTAAAAAATGATTCAGGGGTAGACCTTAACTCAATTATCAAACATTTAAGGGAGTGGAATTAGGAGTCATCATGTAATAAGAACAATGTTAACTCCTTTTGGACTGATATAAAAAATAAGTTACCGAGTCTAGAACAGAGGTATGCCCCAAACAAAAGAATATATAACAAAAAAGGTAAAGTCCCCCCAGTGCTATTCAGGCAAAATAAAAAAAAAAAAAACAACTAAGCAAAAAAAGATCAGCTTATAATGCTACAAAGCATGACAACAAAAAATACAAAAAAGAATTGAGTATAAGTAAAAAAAAATTAAGAATGAAAAGAGGAAATTAGGGAATTTAAAATCTCACCACACTAAAGATAACGGGAAGTACTTTTTTTGAATACGTGAATAATAAAGCCATAGATAGGTCAGTAGGTCCAATAAAAGATGGTACAGAGAAAACATCAGAACCTGATAAAATGACAGATATTTTTAATAGTTTTTTCTGCTCAGTGTACAATAAGAAAAACAAACAACAGCATATTAATGAGGAGCCAGGAGGAAATACTTGTGATAATCAAGGAAGTCGGACAGCAACAAAAATCACAATAAGGGAAGTCAAAGAACAACTAGAAATAATAAACATCACAAAATCAGCAAGACCTGATGGGCTTCAACCAAGACTACTGAGGGAGATGAATGAATGGATAGCAGCCCCACTGGCGTCCTTGTTTAATATGTGTATTGAAACTAGCATGGTCCCAGATGATTGGAAAAAGCAACAGTGATCCTGATCTATAAAAAAGGAGACAAATCTAACCCAATCAATTATAGACCCTTAAGTCTAATGTCAACAGTATATAAAATAATGGAAGCATTAATAAAGAATAAAGGATAAGGGAAAACAAGAACATCTCCGATGTTAACCAACATGGGTTCAAGAAAAAAAGTTAGCATATCTCAAATCTGTTGGTCTTTATGAAAAAGTGAGTCTAGCAATAGATCAGAAAGAACCAGTTGATATTATCTATCTACATTTCAAAAGAGTGTTCAATAAAGTACCTCACAATGTACTGATAATGAAACTACGTAATTTGGGCATAGACAAAAATGAATAAACTGGATCAGTCAATAGCTACATAATCGAACACAGGCCATTAGAATTCGAGGACATTTATTAGAACTAAGCAAAATGACGAGTGGCATCCCACAAGGACTGGTGCTAGACCCTGCTTTGTTCAGCCGTTCATCTCTAACTTGGAAAACGGGACTAAGCATTGGGCAGCTAAATCTGCAGATGATTCAAAGCTGAGGGCAGTGGTAAAAAACCCATGATGAGGTCAATAGCCTAGAAAGAGATCTTAAGATAGAAAAATGGGCACAAGACAATGCCATGAGTTTCAATCTTGACAAATGCATTGTCTTATAGCTGGGTAATAATAACTCCTATAATAACTATAATTTAATGGGGAACATCCTGAAGAAAGTAGAGTCTGAAAATGATCCTGGAGTCCTGATTAACAAAGAACTTAACTTTGGTGTGCATTGCAATAAAGTCATTAGCAAGACCAACACAATATTGAGATGTATTAAGAATACATTCATTTCAAGAGACACAAATTGCATCTGTACACTATACACCACTTATATAAGGCCCCATTTTGACTACTGATCTTCAGTTTGGTGCCATCACTAAAGAGATATATTAATAACATGGAAAGAGTGCAGTAAAAGGCAACCAAATTGGTAGCAGGGTTGAGAGACATGATTTATGAAGACAGATTGGAGGAGCTAGGATTGTACTCACTTGAAATGAGACGTTGGTGGGGCGATATGTTGCATATATACAAGTTATATCGTAAAAACAGATTAGATAAGCAAGGCGGTGGAGTTTGTATGTACATACGAAATGATATTCCTTCTTTTGAAGTGTGTTCTCCCTTTCCTTTGGAAACTATATGGGTTAAAATCTTATTGAAGGAGCAGTCCTACTGTATATAACTATTGGTAACATCTATCGACCTCCATTTGCAAATTCAGATTACACAACTGATATGTTTAAAGAAATTACACATTTTTCAGAATCTCAAGATACTGTAATATTTGGTGACTTTAACCTCACTCATATTAACTGGGACTCATTCTCAGGACAGTCCTAAGCCGAGAAAGGACTAATAGATGTGGTAGTTAGTACTGGATTACAACAACTTGTTACTGAACCCACTCGACGTCCTAATAGTTTGGATCTATTATTTACTAACATAGAGCAACAAATTGGCAATTTACAAATTTTGGATCCACTTGGGACCAGTGATCATTCATCTATTCTTTCTGAAATTCAACAGTTTAAAAATACACAAAGGAAGTTATACTGTACAAAAAAATATAATAAAGCAAATTTTTCTAAAATCAATGAATACTTACAAAACAAACTGGGAATCTAATCTTCTTAATTGTACAACACAACAAGCTTGGGACTTTTTTTAAAAACATTGTACATTATTTGGAAAATACCTTTATTCCATCTAAGAGGAAATTTAATAATAAAGGAAATATTCCCCCTTGGTTCAACAAGACAACTAAAAATCAGATTAAAATAAAAATTTAACTTTTTAGGAAACTTAAGAATAGTTCTGTTCCATTTAAAACTACTCTATTACATAAATACAGACTATCTGTGAAAAACTTAAAAATTCTATTAAATTGGCAAAAAATAAGCTAGAATTTAAACTAGCTCACACAAAAGACTGTCACAAATCTCTTTTCTCCTATATAAATAGTAAAAAGGTGTATCAAGGACCATTGGTCCCATTATAACCAATGGCTCTTCTCTATCTGATATAGAAACCTCGAATCTCTTTAATAAGTACTTTTGTTCTGTCTTCTCTCAAAAATCACCTATTAGTACATTTAAAGTTCACCACGTAGATTATCATAGGTTCTATCCAACTGACATTATACAGGCTATCAAAAAAAAAAAAAATACTAGTCCGAAACCTCTATAAATTTTTCTATACCTTTGTCAATTATCTTCAACAAATCCTTACAAGAAAGCATTGTACTAAATGATTGGCATTCAGCAATAGTTACTCCCATATTTAAAAAAGGCAATAGAGGTTCTGTGCAAAATTATCATCCAATTAGCCTGACCTCAGTGGCTGGTAAATTAATGGAACAAGTAATGAAGTCTCTAATAGATCAAGATTGTAAAAAATGAGGAATTTATGATTCAAATCAGCATGGGTTTACTCCCAAGTATTCCTGCACCACCAATCTGATATCTTTTTACAATAATATAAGTACTCTACTAGATGTGGGTATCCCTACTGATGTAATTCTTTTGGACTTTAGTAGAGCTTTCGATAAAGTCTCACATGAAAAACTCATTACTAAAATGCACAATCTAGGTTTGTCACCTGATATTGTCAACTGGACTTTAAACTGGTTGACAAATCGTTCTCAGAGAGTCAAAATTAATGATATCTTGTCTGATTCGGGTAGTGTGACAAGTGGTGTACCACAGGGGTCGGTCTTGGGACCAACATTGTTTAACCTCTTTATCAGTGATTTACAAACAGGGCCAAATAACTTCATGGTTAAATTTGCAGACAATACTAAATTGGGGGGGCAAGGTTAATAATCAAGAAAATATTTCTGCATTAAAGAAGGATTTGGAAAAATTAACACTTTGGGCAAATGAAAATCATATGCAGTTTAATCAAGACAAATGTTTAGTAGTGCATTTTGGTGTAAATAATCCAAAAATGATATATTATATAAATGGACTACCCCACTTCACTCATCAAATTGTGAAAAAGATTTAGGGATATATGTTAATAATAAACTTACATCAAATGATCACTGTGTTAGAACTGCTTGCATGACCAACAGACTTTTGAGGCAAATAAAACCGCACTTTTGTTAATCATACTGAACAATGCCTTATTCCATTGTATAGGGCATACATTAGACCGTATCTAGACTATGGCTCCCCTTTCTGGAATCCAAACCAAAAAAGAGACATAGCAATTCTTGAACAGGTTCAAAGGAGAGTAACTAGAATGATTCCAAGATTAACAAACTTGGATTATCAGAACAGATTAAAAGCTACTGGTCTCTTCTGTCTTCAAACTAGAAGATTAAGAGGTGATATGCTTATGGTTTTTAATTTAATAAATTCACCAGATCTAATGGAAAAATGTGGTCCAACACTCTCCAAAAGGAGACATGTTCCGAGACTGCATAATAAACAGCTTGAAGTAAAAACTTATAAAACCAGCAAAAGGGGAAACTTTTTTCCAATAAGAGGGTGTGGAAAGGATAGGAGAAGGAGGGGGAAATGAAGTAGGCACAGTAGTGCAAGGGACATTGCGACCAGGAAGAGGGAAGCAACAGCAAAATGGCAATCAGTAACCACAGTAGTTAACTAGCGCACAATAGCAGGCAAATAACAGCTAGGTAGATTAGTAAATAGCAATCTGCATAAACCACAGTACTCAATCCAGGCACCACAAAGAACACTACTCAGCACAAATGGATAATGTGTCCAACTTTATTAAAGTTAAAACACCAACATGACCATAAGACAAATGGAGGATCAACACCACATCATTTCACATTTGCACGCCTTTTCAAGAGGTGACCTATCACCTCTTGAAAAAGCACGCTAGTATGAAATGTTTAGGTGCTGTTCCTGCATTTGTCTTATCATCATGTTGATGGTTTAACTTTAATAATGAAGTTGGACACATTATCTATTTGGGCCGAGCAGTGTTACTTTGTTATGCATGGAGTGAATGCTGCGATTTATACACATTGGACTTGATGTTTTTTATTATGTACCACAGCAGTGGTGAGCATCTCTGTCTGCCTCTCTAGATTAGTAAATGGTTGTGCTAGACAAGTGAGCAGCAGCAATTACTAATTCCTGGTAACAGAACTGGGCCGGGATATTAGAAGCAGTTGTGCATACACAACTGCGGCACTGCGCCATGGAGCGATATTCAGCTGGAACCAGTGCACAGTGCAAGTAGCAGTGTGCCAATGTGCAACTCTAATGAATGCATGTGCAAGGGTAGGGGGCAAGCCCATGAATATGCGGTGCAGTGCAATACTCGAGCCCCGACCCAAGTGTGGAGCAACGGCCAGATGCACCGAGCAGACTTGAGCCTATAAATACAGGGAGCAAGCAGGGGGACAGCACTTGCACCAGAGGGTAGCGAGAGAGAGAGAGAGACACAGATAGACAGAGAGATAGAGAGAGAGAGAGACACACACACAAGGAAAGCCACCAGACCCTGGAGGGAGGGAGGGAACAGAAGAGAAAAGGGAGACAGAGCCAGTGAGGGACCGAGGGAATGGAACAGGCAGCCACAGGGGTGTGGAGCAGAGGTGGATGAGGAGTGCGAGTCAGGGCAGGAGATGCAAGAGGGAGTCAGGCAGAGTGACAGGCACTGACCCACGGTGGCAAGCTGACCACTGGAGCAGACCACCCAGAGGGAGACAGGACAGCAGAGGTCATGGCCAGTGCAGCCTTCCAGATGGAGGCCATAATGAGGGGTGTGAGGAGGCAGAGCAACGTGGCCATGGAAGGGCCCATCGGCGGTACGCCCAGAACAGGTGGTACCGTCCCCACATTAGCTTTGAGAACCACTCTGATACGGAGATCGTGAGCCGGTATCACCTGAATCGGGTGATTCTGAGGTAGCTCTGTGAGCTGTGTAGTGAGGAGATGCAGGCACCCACTAGACGGAGCCACACCCTGACAGTGGAGATGAAGGTGACAGCCGCCATGTGCCTGCTCACCACGGGCACCTTCCAGAGACCAACAGGGGACACCACAGGCATAACCTAGTTGGCCATGTCACGCCTCCTCACATAATTCCTCAATGCCCTGCTGCCACATGCTGTGGAACACATCCAGTTCCCCAGCACACAGGCAGAGGATACAGAAACCATGCAGGACTTTCACAGGGTAGCACGGATGCCTGGCGTGCTAGGGGCCATTGACTGCACTCATGTGGGCACTAGAATTTGCCCCCCACCAGCCTCCAGTCATACCCCCAGTGGCTGTATCCCTTTTATTTTTTACAAATAGGTCCCCACTTTTTACCTCATTTTATATCCCTCAGCAATTTATATGCTTCAATCATGTCCGCCAGCTCCCGCCTGGCCTCCAGTGAATACCTGTTAGGGCCTCCAGCTGTTTCTTAATAGGATCTGCCCTGGATCATCTTGGTGACCTACAACTCCAGTCTGTCAATGTTCTTCCTCAAGCGAGGGCTCCAGAACTGGGCACAGTACTCCAGATAAGGATCAGGCCATGATCTGCACCCAACCCCTTTACCATCATGGAGTGAAACTGGTACTGTATGGTGCCTATCACCTGCCCCCACTCCCCCAACCACTTATACCATGTGGTCATGGCAGACTTGATAATGGGGATAGGTAAAATAGGGTTGCATTGCCTCACCTAAAAATGACAGTGCTGGGCATATGAACTACTGCAGGTGTCTGCCAATAGCTGGACTTTTACTAAAGAAAAGTAGCATTGGCATAGTGTCAGCACATTTCTTAGTCCAACAACTTCAATTAAAATAGGCTCTCCACTACTCCACTTAATTTTGTAAGCTGGTGCGTCCTAAAGGCACGTAAAACTATGAACTATCAAAGGTGCACCCACCTACTTTCCATACAAAAAACAAGCACATACACAGACAGTTCACAATAAATGCAAGAGCAAGTTTTTTGCACGGAAAGTACCGATTTTGGAATACCTTTTTAAAGAACAGTAAAGCATTTTTTTGTACTGTGAATATAGGACTTCTGTTTATTTATTCCAAGGTACACTAGAGAAAGACGCAGTATCACACTTTTAAAAATGTGGATGAATTAAGTAGGTAGGTGCACCTTTGAAAGTTCACATTTCTTAGTCCTCAGTTTTCTTTTATATACATGTACTGTATATATGATGTAGTTACCCATTTTTTAATTCATAGAAGGGGTCCTGTTTCACCACACCTACAGTAGAAGACCTCCATTAATCTCAAAAGTCTAATACAAGAAATGCAAGAAATCATCATAACTAAATTAGTTTATGCTAATGCACTGGAACAAGACAAATGGAAAAGCATTTTAAAATTTCGTACAAAGATCATACAGTACATAAACTATAAAAGCTTACTCTCATAAACCTTTCGAATGATTGGGGATGGGTTGGACATTCTGATTTCTGAAGGGAAATGTTCAATCCTCTTCCAGAGGTGGGATGCACTTGATGAATCCATTATCTTCTTTTCCCCTTAAAGAGCCACCGACGCTGCAAGAACAACTCTGAAGAACATAATATCTGAACACAAAGCAGCTTATATTTCTCATTAGCTCTGTATTTCTTACCTCCATTATTTATTACTGAGGTCAGATGCATGAAAACAGAAGAGTTGTTTCCTGAGGGTTCATCAGCTCCTGTTGCTTCTTCCCAACCTGATGTCATAATACTGTGCTTGTGACATCACAGTTATTCCCATAGCAACAATTCTGATGTCATAACAGAGCTTTATGATGTCAAGTAGGGAGCAAGTTATATAGGCAGATGGGCTCTAAGGGATAGAGATCCTGTTTTGTGGGAATTTCTTTAGTAACAAATAATGAAGAGGAGAAATCCATAGAAGACAAGTGAAATACAAGCTGAATTAAGTCCAACTATTACATTTTCCAATGTTTTCTCGAAGGCGTCAGCTGCTCTTTAAGCTGTCTGACTGCAGGTACTGTAGCTTAAGAAGTAAAAATTCTCATGCTTGCTGTCTGTGATGATAAGTAGGGCACTTGTTGTCCAGAAGAAGATGACTAGCTTAATACAAAGAACTAACACAAAATCCTTTGGGTGTGAGTGGACCCATCAAATCTCATGCATCCCTAATCATAAAACATCTGTGCTGATCAACATCTCATTTGATTTGCTTGTACAATTTATTTACCCAGGATACCCCAACTGAGATGCAATACTTCATTTTCGGTGGGGTCCTGCTACTACACAAGCCACTGCTTTAACCACTAGACTACACTGGTATCCTGTTAAAATCACACCGAAATAATAGTGAATGAATAATAGTGACAACTAAATAGTGAAAACGGAAACAGCAACCAATACTTTATAGCGCCATGGTAAAATAGCCTCTGGCTCAAAGGTTGTAAACTGATTTTACAAAATAAATAAATAAATAAATAGCACCTAGCAGTTAAAATATCAATAAGTCTATTGCTACTTGCAGTGCAGGTTCCTGTTGTCACTCTGAAAACATCCACTTCCATTAACCAGTGTGTTAGTGTTTTGACTCCCCTCCCCCCAGCTGATTGGTCAAATTCAGCAGGTGTATGCAATAAATTCACTCTAACTTCTGCATTGTTTCTGTGATGTTTGGTTGTGTGGAAGGAAAGGACTGCAGCATGTCCCTGGAATTTGTAACTAGCCAGAAAGGTAAGCCGCTGCTCTATATGCTGGCTACCTGTTTAGAAAAGACAAAGAAAGAGCTGCCAATGTTTACTGGAGATGTGCTGACTCTCATAAATACAACTGCCTGGCTAGGTTGCACACACCAGCAGCCATTGTTGTGGCTGCTATTCATGAGCATAATCATGGGGCAGATGCTGGCGATGTTGGGGTTAGGCGTGTAATGGCTGACATTCATTCCCGTGCAACAGTCGAGATAACCTCTTAGGTTGTTGCTGAGTGTACGGCATCTGCACCAGAAGCTGTTAGTGGTAGGCATCCAGGAATAAGCCTCATAAAAAGAACAGTGCAGAGCATTCAGCAGCAGGAAAGAGGGTGTCCCACTACACCAACTTCATGGAAGACCTAATTATACCACAGGAATTCTCATTACTGAGCTCTGATGACTGCTTCCCTGTGCTCAACAGTGGTAGGAAGTGGTAGGTATATTTGCCACAGATTGTAATTTGCATATTTTGCACGAAAGTGGTGATTGGATGTAGATGGTACATTTAAATCATGCCCTACAAAGTTTAATCAGTTGTACACAGTTCATGCCTTGTGGTCCAGTGCAGTTATACCTGATGCTTATGCACTTATGTGCTCACGTACCACAGCTGCATGTGTTAGAGTTTTTGCTGAACTCAAAACACTAGTCAGTAACACGTTCCCATTCAATGCCATCATGGATTTTGAGAAGGCTGCCATTAAAGCCTTTGTTACAGTGTTCCCTGAAACACAATTAAGAGGATGCTATTTTCATTTCGCGCAAGCTGTTTGGAGAAAAATTTATAAGTGCCCGGAGGTGGAGAAGCAATACTGCCTGGACCCAGATCTTGTGCTAAATTTGAGAATGTTGCTCTCTTTGTCATTTGCGCCACCTGCTGATGTCCTGAGCAAATTCAAAGAACTAAAAGAAATGGAGTTCTATGTTACCAATAAAGAGCTACTGCAACCTGTCTTGGACTATTATGAAGACACCTGGCTTGGTAGACAGCGAGGTTGGTCCGGAAGAAGAAGACGACCAGCTTTTCTCTTTGAGCAGTGTAATTGTCATGCTGGGGCACAGCGTGAATTAGCAAGAACGAATAACACTGTGGAAGGTTGGCACAGGGGGTTTAACTCCAGACTAGGAGCATGTCACCCCAGTATTTGGAAGCTTATAGAATGCTTGAGACATGAACAACAACAACTGACAGAGCTAAAATTGACACAGCTTGTATCAGGAGCCAGTAATGCAGGAACCAAATGAAGTATAAGGATCAAAATCAATGTATTGCTTCCATTGTGGCACAGTACGAGTCCAGAACCACCTTGCAATACCTGAGAGGACTAGTGTATACTTTTCAATTCCAACAGTGATTAACGTGGAACCTCTGACCTTTGCAAACAATGAACTGCTCCAAAGCTGAATAAAATAAATAAAGGATTGCTCTCTGGCTTCGGCCAGTTATGTTTTTTAAAACAAGAAGTCGCGATTTTGACAGTCAACGAATGGATGCTACGCACCTGTCACAGGTTGCTAGTATTTGAAGTGTGGCCAGAAGCGGTCAGCGAAGCATTGGAATTTGTGACACTAGGTAGTCTTAGGAAGTAAATTCAGGTTTCCTAGTGCACAAGTTCAGAGTGATTACAAGGTCAGCAAAAATGTTTACTTGTATTTGCAGCAGAGAAATGCTCCCCAATGTTCATTGTGGCAGTGGTGGTTGGGGTGGGGGGTGGGGTGCAAAGGGCATTCTGATCCATGCAAAGAAATTTTCACCAAAGTTCACTCAAATGTCACGGTATTATGTAGTGTCACTGTACATGCAGTTGCTGAAATAAAGTCACTGTATTCTCCGGAGCTCTTTAGTTTTCGCTATTTTATCATAGAACTGACTATACTGCATCCTGATTCACCGAGTTGGCATATTGAACAAAAAAAAAGCAACATAAAAGTGTAAAGGTGGCTATTATTGAATTACTTTTAAAATATACTGAAGAGGCAGTATGGTCTAATGATTAACGCATTAACTTAAAAAAAAAAAACAGGACATAGGCCAGCCCAGTGGTGCACAGTGTTGAGGCACTGGACGCCACACCTTGCGCCATGCCAGCAACCCAGGTTTGGGAGCGAGCTCGGTCTGCCATGGGTCAGCTGGGGGGAGGTCGTGGTGTTGGATTGAGTTGCTGACAGGCAGCTCTCATCTCTCGGGGAGGGATCTGGAGTCTCCTGGGCTCTTGGCTGCTACCGAGTGGAGGCTTGTTGGTAGCACCAAGCCCAGTGGGAAACTCGGCACTAGGCCGGGTGGGGGGAAAGGGCCATCACCAGAGCCACGGGGTGCTTGCTCACCTCCATGGGGATGCACGACCATGTTCTGGGGCTCCAGGAGTACAGGGAGAAAACAAAAAATGCTATATCTCCCCATTGCCGAGCAGGTGGGAGGCGGCAACAGGGAGCAAAAAGCTGTATAGAAAAAAAAAAAACAGGATATAATGGGTTCAGACCCCACTAGTGCCACGTACTGTGTGACCTTGGAGAGTCACTTAACCTCCCAGTGCTGACTGCAATTCAGCAAAGGGCATACTCGATGGACTTACAGTCTATTTCTGTCCTTTTTTGTATCTATGTAGCTCAGCTGGGCTATCTTACATAAACTGTAACATAAATCTGTATATTGTGTCTACTATTGTTGCTTGTATCAAATCTGGTTCATGTGTATTACTGTTACCTTGTACTCCACTGTCACCCTGCGCCATGTTTTATGGCCCAGGTCATGCCTGAAAACGGTCCCTGGGATCAGTGCACTCACCCAGTTATCAAAGTCATAAATAAATAAATAAGCCAATAAAACTGTCATAGGTCATAAAAACATTAAGAGTAACTCCACTGACGTCAGTGCATTTTATTTATTTAAAAGTTGATAATTGGAAAAAAGCACCAATGAGCTGAGACTCATTTCCAGGTGCGACCCAAGGAAAGGCAACATGGGAAAACAGTACATTTACATATGACAAAAAAACACATCAGTAACAAGAAACAAGGGTCATGGTTACAAGACCCATAACAGCAGGTAACACCAAGGTACAGGAGTACGATATTAAAGCAAAAAAAACAAAACTGTTTATCCACAGATAGCACCACAGTCCAGTTGCAGGACAGGCCATTGCACCAAATAATAAATAATGGCTCAGGGCAAAAATACATAGAGAGAGCAAGCAGGGTTGGACTGGCCCACCTGGACACCTGGAAATTTCCAGGTGGGTCCCCCTCAGTTGGGTACCTGGTCACCTTCTGAACTCTGAAAATCTTAGTATTTATCATCTTTTTTTTCTAATTAACTGGGGTATCTGGGACACTGTAGATAAATGTAAGATGTAATCACTAAGCTAATGTATCAACCTGAAGTGGAATACTGATATGAGTGTGTCACCCTGGGCTCTCCTGTATTGATTTTCCAGGTGGGCTCTCCATATCCCAGTCCGACCCTGACAGCAAGGCACAAATTACAACAGTGGTGTTCCTATTGGACAAGGAGATATGGCTGCCAGGGGTTTGCAACTGTAGGTGATTGGTTAACTAATGCTTAGAAGGTGAGGTTACAGTACACAGGGAGCACTGTGGGTGAGGCAGAAGTCTGAGTAGCCCTTTTAGTGAGATGGCAGAGGAGGATAGTCTGAGGTAATGTCATTAGGTGAACTTTGGAACTAACAGAGTACAATAATGAATGTAACTTCAATAGTTGTTTTTGCATGCTCTCACTGGAACACATACTAGTTTATATATAAGCAATGAAACATGACAGGGTGTGGTTAGTAGTGTGATCACCTCATGCCCAGAGCCTCATGAGGCTGCAGGCTGAGTGTCTTATTGCATCTAGAAGTGTGGTGAACCCAGTACTACCCACACCTTTACGTGTCTTTTTGCACATATCATATGGCATTTTGTAATAAAATAAATTGAGAAATAAAAATTTAGTTTCAAACATCAAAATAGTTTATGTTTGGTCAAATATTATTATGTGGAAGAAAATAGTCCCACTTTTTTTGGTGGGGAAAAAACAACAAAACACTAAGGGTGGGATATTCAGACTGCACCAGGCAGGGGCGCAAGCCTAGGTGCAGCGCAACTGGGATGAGCCAGGGCATGATCCGGGTGATATTCAATGGTGCTGCACCATGGCTCAGCACCATTGAATATGGCACTGAGGGCACACGCACTGTGCATGGCACAGTGGCACTGCGCCAGCGCAAGTGGCAGCAGGGGAGCAGGGGGCTGCACCAGTGCAAGTGCAGTTGCGTTAGGTGCAGCAACAGCGATATTCAGCTGTGAGCATGCAAATGAGGCCATTATGTATGCAAAGTGCAAATGGGGCCATTTGCATGTCATTATCGCCCTATTTGCATGTGGTGTGCCAATCCCTGGCGACTTGCGCCTGGCGCCCTGCCAGGCTGCAGCCGCTGGGGACTGACACCCTGCTGCCCCTCGGTGGGCTCCGCACCCGAATGCTCGTTGGCGGGCATATGTTTAATAACACCCTGGTGGTCCAGTGGACCCTACCCCTTTGCCCGATTGCGGGCATATGTGTAATAACATCCTGGTGGTCCAGTGGACCGATCCCCATCGCCTGATTTCGGGCATGGATTGAATACATCCCTGGTGGTCCAGTGGGCCACTATCCCATGCCCAATCGCAGGCATGTAATGGAATACTTCCTGGTGGTCCAGTGGACCGATCACCTTCGCTCACTCGTGGGCATTTGTCAAACTCCCTGGTGGGTCAGTGGTACCCCACTCCCCACCCGTCCACTTAGTCCCCTGCCATCCTGCACCCCCCCGGTCAGCAGCAGGCGGCAGCTCCCCGCTTGCAAGCCACCCGGCCGCCCGCTGACTGACAGCATACTGTAGGGCTGTATGCCTATTGGTCCCGCCATTAGGTCAATGGGTGTGCGAACCATTCAATACTACACAGTCCCGAAATGTGAATAAGCATTCGTGCATATCGGGACTGGCGTATCAACCAATATAGTCTGCACACTTGCAATACGCAGTGAACCAATAAAATATTACAGCCCTACTATATGCATCAGTAAGCGAGGCGGCTCGTAAGCGAGGAGCTGCTGCCCCCGCTGACCAGGGAAGTGCAAAATGTGAAGAGCTAAGTGGGCGGAGTGAAAGTGTACTGGACCACCAGGGGAGGCCCAATAAATACCCATGGCCAGCGAAAGCGATAGTCACTGATATCCCCAAAGTTATTCCATTACATGCCTGTAATCAAACGGGGATAGCGGTCCACTGGACCACCATGGATATTTTTAATACATGCCCATGATCAGGCGATGGGTATCGGTCCACTGGACCATGAGGAAGGTCCATTATTGATGCCCACGATCGGGCGACGGGATGGGGGGCACAACGCTCCCTGGGCAGGGGGCATGGGGCAGTGTTTTGAGAGGCTAGGTGGCTACACACGGCAGGTGGCTGCTGTATTGCGCCCAGCAATATGGTAGCCCACCTGTGGGTGTCCCTGACTTGTTCCCTGTTTGAACGGGCACAACATTGCACCCCCCCGATTGGCACAAGGCGGGGTTGTGCCTGCATATGCGCCGCACATCCTGGCTGAATATCGGGATGTGCCACATATGCATGGGCATGCCCCCGCACTTGCACCGCATACATTGCAGGTGCGCCCCAGTGCATCGGGGGTCGCGCAGCTCAACCCGCCTGTTTGAATATCGCACCAGGTGCATTGGTGGGCTGCGCATGGTGCAACCCTGTTGCGCCATGCGCAACTCCTTTGAATATTCCACCCTGACTGCTTAACTCTGACATGCTGTTAGTCTGGCATTCTGTGCTTTTTTAGGGGTAGAGTTCAGTGGATAAACTTTCAATTATTATTTCTACAACAGAGAGTAGTTTTTACTCTGAATTTGCACTTTTGTTTTCAGGTGTCTCATCAGTTAGAAATGTCAGCATGATGTAACCGCTAACAACGCCATGACAGTCTCAGCTTTCAGCAATTGAAAACTAGCAGTGTCGGGATTTTTATGGATGACAGTGTCTTTTTTATTAAGAATTTCCTTCACTAGCACAAGATTTAGTGATCATTTACTGATGATTACAAAGGCCTGAATGTTGGGGTCCCCATCAGTTACCATGGCCATTTCAAAATGTAAGCCTTTACTCATGTAACTGCTGTCCACTTCCTCATTGTGACTCTGTGGAGATCAGGACAACTTCTTGTTTTTCTGTTTTTGTTTTTCTACTGGTATGTCTTCAGATTCAGCACTGCCATTAATGAAAGAAGAACTGGCTCCTGATACAAACTATGTCAATTCTAGCTCTGTCAGTTGTTGTTGTTCATGTCTCAAGCATTCTACAAGCTTTCAAATACTGGGGTGACATGCTCCTAGTCTGGAGTTAAACCCCCTGGTGCCCACCCTGAATATGATTGCTGCAGCAGCCAAGGCTGCAATCTTGACCATGGTAAGTGCCACTAGGAAGAGAGCATTGCTTGAGAGCAGGACCATCTCAGCAGCACTCAAGCATCGCACTGCTCAGGAACACACGTCTTTATGTCCCTGCAGACTGCCTGGACGAGATGGGGTAAGCTGAGGGGGACTTGGTGAATTTTGAAAGATAGGAGAAGCATGCTGGCACCACAGCTTAACATTTCAAATTCGCTCAGTGGTGGAAAACAATGGCAGTGTCTGCAAACTATTTTAAGTATGGCACAGTGAGCACACATGCCTATGTAAACTGGCATAGTGACTTGTATTAGTTTGTGCCCCTTGCTAGTAGTTTCACCTACCAAGAGGCACTAGCCAATCAGATTTAGAGTTTGTTTCCCATATGATAAATGATAGCCACAGTACCTACAGTGAAATGATCTGCAGATAACATTTTCTAGTTATGAGCCTTTCAGTCAGCAGCCATGGGAATTTAACTTCAAAAGCATAATCACTCCAGATGGTTTTAAGTATAACAAACAGTGTTTTGTTCTCAGAAGAAAACGTCAATGAAATATTTTAGAGATCTGACAGTTTAAAATGCAGACTCAGAGCCTCCACCAATCTTGCTATTTATGCTTGGTGCTATTTTTGGCTTTGGACTAAAAAAGCACTGCAGGAATGATGACGCACACGTGACAATAACAATGAAACTTTTCATTGTGTTTTTAATGTTTCAGTCATCTATTGAAAGAAAGTTAAACATGGATGCTACGGAAAGATTTGCCTGGCGGGGTTCTCTTACTTTAATGGTTTAAGACACAGGTTTCAGTTTACAACCTGGGGCACTCAACAGCTACTTTATTTCTTAGCCCTGTAAACCACACCCAGACACTTATGCAAAGTGTTCCTTCAAAGGCCAAAACCCTCTAATCTCCAAGGAAGTTGTTTTATCTTTGTGTTTTGTTCATAAAGGTATTTTTAGGCTCAGAAAAAGGGAACACACTGACTCAAACCTCTTCTGCTACTTAACAGCAGTAGGTCGATCTATGAATTAGGTAGTATGGTTTGAATCCCAGCCTCTGGCACCAAGACATGAAATACACACCTGCAGAGGTATGTCAGCCCTGGAAATGTCTAGCAAAGGCATGGTGCTCATGAGGCAGCAGCATAGCACTGAGAAGGACAATGAGCGGGGGGGGGAGTCGCGGGCCACACCTCAATGTTATTAGAGGCTACTGTACTAAGTAAGCAATGACCCATGATAGGGTGTGTGGTTATTGGGGATTACTCAACACCCCAGGTATGTTGTGAGGCACGAGGCTGCAGGCTGAGTGTCCTCACAGCACCGGAGGTGTTGATTAATCTCCAATAACTGCAGATCCTGGAGTGGGTTATTGCGCTTATAACATGGGGTATGCTTAAGCAAAAAAAAAAAAAAAAAAAAATCCAGAAAGGTGTTTTTTTTTGTTGCTTAACTAGCAATAAAGCTACTGTATTTTGCCACCTTGCAAAATAGTCCCAACCAAATAATGCACAGTTCAGTGCTGTTATGCACATAGAAATGTCACACATACACCATCTAGATGATTTGTTGACATTCCTTGTGCATCACATTGTCCTCTACCTTGACTATGAGGTTTACTGCTGTAACCTCCTCCCCCCCCCAACATGGAGACACACATGCAGCTCTCCATACAACTTACATAGACAGAGAGAGCAGCACACCGGGGTGGTGCACAGCTGATCAGGACATTGACAGCAAACTGGAACTCCATTCAGTAGGCTGCAGCGCTAAAGACAGACGACACTACCAGCAACAATACACAGACAGAGAGAGTAGGAGAGAAAAGACAGCAGAGATTCGAACTGACTTGTACCTACCTGTGACTGTGACGACAGTGTCTGACGTGTTCCACATCATTGCTGTACTTTGCGCCCCTCTTTCCTGAGACTGCACATTACCGTGCTCAATATGTCAAGTTAGTGGACTGCACCATGCATAAAGCGACCTGTACGAGAACAGCAATGAGGTAAACACATGGGGACTGTTCCTACTTTTGGATGCTGGTTAACTCTCATGCATCCTGAGCACAGTTGTCAGACACTGGGACAGAGGTTAGGACCAGCACCTGTCTTGGGGGAGCTGTCGGGTCTGTCAACAGAGAGAGAGAGAGAGAGAGAGAGAGAGAGATGCAGTGTGACAAGTAGTCAATAGTCTCTTTCTCCAGTCACTGTGACCTTGGTATCCAGACATCCGCGAGGTGGGTGGATGGGGAAACACTCAACACACTTGGGGGAGGTAAATCCATGGTCCAGACGGGTGGGGTCACATGACAGAACCAGCGGGACAGACAGAGGGAGCCTGACAGCAGGACAGGACAAGTTCTCGCACAATGACGGGTGCTACTGGTACAGGACTGAGTGCTGCTCGGGGAAACACAGAGCAGTGAGGACCACTTGATTGTGCAGTTCTCGGGGGTCTGAAGGCTGGGTGGGTGGGGAGAAGCACAGTAGGGATGAGTATTGCTTAACTGGTTACAGGTGCTGTTGCTACAAAGATGCAGAAACTGGAACATGGCACTACTGTCACTATGCATATCATGGGGTACGAATGTTCAGAAACTGTAGTGGTACAGAGCGATCACATGCTTTGTGAGAGAAACAATGGCCGCCGCTACAACTGATTTCCCACTGTAATAACAAGAGCCAGACTGCTTCCTGATCTGTTCAGAGGGACTGATCACTACTTGCTTGCGTGTATGGGGAATTAACGAATGGTCAGGTGATCGCCCTGTACCAATCATGTTTGACTGCTCCTACCCCATGTTATAAATGAAAATAATGCTTGCAGTTCAACACTACAATATTACTATATTTATTTTTTTAGTTGTTTATACATCGGTTTACAACCTTTGAGCCAGAGGCTCGTTTCCAAAGGTACCTCGTCACAAAGAGGACACATACAGTACAACATTTAGTTACACATTGCAGTTAGAGCTTTTACATCATTGCGGTTACCGTCTAGGTAGATATATGCAGTTATATCTTTCTTACAATAGGAGTGTTACAGGTTTGGTATTCACAAGCTAGTACAGTAGTTGGGAACAGATTGAGAGATAAAGCATACATTGGTAGTGCAGACAGGTAGTCTAGAACAGAGACAGCAAGAAGTGAATAATACTGGTGGTAAGGGTGATAAGTTTGGGCGTGGAGCCACTCAGAGAGTGTTGTCAGTTAGTTTGTTGTACAGCCACTCAGGGAGTTTTGTAAGTTTGTAGTTTTGTAAGTTTGTAGTTTGTTAAAGAGCCACTCAGGGAGTTTTGTAAGGGCATGGTGTGCTAGATCACCTACGGACAAGCACAGCTACGCATGTTAAATAGCTGACTCCGAAGTGCGGTGTTGAAGAGCGGGTGATTGTAGGTGTATTGGTGACGGAGGAGGGAAGAGTATTGAACCAGGAGGGAGCTCTGTAACAGAAGGATCTTTGACCGTGTGTGGTCCTGGACCTAGGGACTAGCAGGGTGGTCTTAGAGGCGGTACGAGTTTGGACTAAGGGCTGTGCAAGATGGATAGAGTCTGTCAGTCCAGGCGGGGAGATTCCAAGGAGTATTTTAGAGGCAGGTGTGGTACCTGAGCCGTTCGTCCAGATTAAGCAGCCTAGCCTCTTCACATAGATGGCAGGTATGAGTGAGCCTAGGAGCTCCCGTAATTAACCTACAGGCTTTATTCAGGGTGAGTCGGATTTTATTTAGGGCGGTTGTGTCTGTGGCACCATAGACTGGCAGGCCATAGTCCACAAGGGACATTATTGAGGAGCTAACTGCTAGTCGACGGGCATCAGGAGGGAGGCAGTGCTTGTAGCAGTAGAGGATACCTAGCCATGCATTTGTAGCTGAGGCTAGAGTACCAATGTGGTCGTGGAAAGTGAGTGCTGAGTCAAAGGAGACCCTGAGGTACTTGTACAAGCAGACTTGATGGAGAGGATGTTTGGAGCTAGGGAGGATGCGGAGTGGGAAATTACTGGATTTGCTTTGGGGATGGGCGAAGAGCATGGCTTTTGTCTTTTTTAGATTGATTACTAGTCTGTGCTCTCTGAACCATGTTTCAGCATCATTGAAGGCTATTTGCAAAGGTGTCTTGAAGGGAAATGGGGTTCTGATTGGGTGGTGAAAATGGCGGGCGTCATCTGCGTGCAGCAGGATTTTACCAGTGCAGGCTTTGGGCATGGTGTTGAGGTAAAGTGAAGAGAAGAGAGAGGACCAAGGATAGAACCCTGGGGACACCTGAATGGATGGGACATGAATTGGAGAGGGTCCCATTAATTTTAACACGCTGAGAGCGGTCAGACAAGTAGCTGGAGCACCAGGAGACCGGGCCGGTGGCAAAGCCAGTGCGGCTGAGGGCATCCAGCAGGAGGGGGTGGGAGACAGTGTCGAAAGCCTTAGATAGGTCGATAAACACTGCCCCGGCTAGTGCGCCAGAGTCCAGGGAGGAATGCAGAAAATTAGAGAACTCAATAAGGGCAGTGCTGGTACTGTGACCTGCACGGAAACCATGTTGTTCATGGCAAAGGATGTTGTACTTGGTCAGGTAGTCCGTAATCTTGGTAGCCACCAGTTTTTCTAGGGCTTTGGAGAGGGGTGGGAGGATGGAGATTGGCCTGTAATTTCCAGCTGTGCACCTGTCACCTACTTTGTGTATGGGTGTAACTGTGGCAGTTTTCCAGGCAGACGGGAATTGTCCCAGGCAGAGGGACTTATTGAGCAAGCTAGTTAGTGGGATAAGGACCTGATCCAGAACCCGGCAGAGGATACTGGGGTCCAGGGAGTCACTGCCAGAATTATTGCTCTTTAGAGCTTTCAGCAGGTGTGGCCTGACCTCCAGGGGAGTTACCCTTCGGAAGTGGAAACTAGGATAGTGAGTCACTGGAGCAGGTAGGGAGGGAAGGGGGTCAAAAAAGTCTTTAGGGAGGACCGAACTAAGGTCTGTGAAGGATGAGTTGAGGAAGTTGGCTATGAGGGCAGGGTTAGTGGAGATAGAGCCATCAATGGTGATCTGAGAGGGGGGTGGGGAGCGCACGCTCCCATTCAGTTGTTTTATGTTGTCCCAGAAAGTTCTCGCATTCCCCCAGGAAGAGGTAAGTGTGGCCTGATAGTGATTGGCTTTTGCTTTCCTGATGGCCCATGTGCATTTGTTTCTTGCGGCATTGTAAGCCTGTCTGTCTGCTGACCGGCCTGTTTTGGAGGCCAGGTGCCACAGGTTATTCCTGTGTTTGAGCAGTTGCAGCAGGGATGGGGTAACCCAGGGGGCACTACAAACTTTGGTTCGGACTGCTGTAATGGGTGCGAAAATGTCACAGGCTTTGTTGAAGGTTTGGGAGAAGAAGGTAAGGGGCAGTATCTAGATCTGGGGCATGGTGTATGGGAGACCAGTTAATTTGGGCAAGAAGTAGCTTAAGGTTTAGTCCTCCTGGTCTGAGCGCCGGCGTAAAGTGGGAAGGGCCGTGGATTTGGGTGTGGGGTGCGTAAGCGGAAAGGAGAGGGAGTGATCACTAGAGTCAGGAAAGACCTGGGTATCATGTATTTGTTGAGGGCGGTTGGTGATGACCACGTCTAGTAGGGTGCTGGTACCTCTCCTACTGTTGACTCTGGTGGGTTGGGAAATTAGTTGGGACATGTCAATGGCTGCGAAGGAGTCACGGGTGGTATCAGCGGATGAGCTGAGCCAGTTCACATTCAGGTCACCCACAAGGACTTGGTCAGCTGAGTGAGGTAGGGTTGAGAGATAGTCAGTTAGTGAAACCACTGCCAGAGTTTGTTTTTTTTGGGGAATGTAGGCAGTGGTAAGATAGAGGTGACCCTTGGAGGGGTCAGGGGTCAGTTTGAGGGTTAGGGCCTGCGCCCCGAATGTGAGAACAATGGCAGGGAGTGTCTGTCCAGTGAGAGTGTCCCTGGTATATATCGCACAACCCCCCCCTCTTCTACCAACATGATCTTCCCGGACAAGGGAGTACCCTGGAATGGAGACATAGGAGTCTGGAGTGGATTTTGATAGCCAGGTTTCCACCAGCATGATGACATCTGGTCTATGCAAAGAGATCCAACATTGGAAGGAATCAAATTTTTTCAGCAGGCTGCATATATTCATAGATGCTATGCAGAGCCCGGGTGACCCTGTCGGTGGGCAAGGATGGGCTGGACCAGGGTTTGGATGTAGATTTCCTGTCAGGAGTAGCAGTATAACCACAGCCCTGGCCAGGGGACGGTAGAGGTGAGCTTCGATGAGTATGTCGTGGAAGGACGGGTGCTTCTGGACACTGGGGGTGGGCAGGGTTTTCCAAGCAGTGAACGTGAGGATGATAAGTCTCCAGTGTGCACCTGAGGAAGCTGTTGGGAGCTGACAGGGGAGAAGGTAGAAGGCTGAGGCAGCTGATGAGAGTAGGGTGGGAATATACTAGCTCCAGAACAATAGTAGGATCAGGTGCCAGTATGTCTGCCGTGGTATCTGGTGGGTGGGACAGTGGCATCAGGCTAAGGATGAGAGGGAGGCATTTTAGTAGGAGGTGGGCTAACATAATGTTAGAAGTTGCAGCAGTGTGGTAGGTTGAAGTTGTTATGTGTCCCACAGCAAGAGTGGATGCCACTTTGGATTAGTGGTAGTGACACGGACTCTGGTGGACAGGGTACCCGGTTCAAGACCAACTTAGGGCAGTTGGACAAGGGACCTGGGTGGGAGCCATGCTCCACGTTCTGAGAGCTAGAACACAGGGTATGTTTAGGACAAAAGGGGTGCTGTCGCGACTCTAGTGGCCACTCAGTGCAGGCTCAGTTGGATGGCAGGAGGTCCAAGCAAGGGCTCATTACCGAGTGAGGGAGGGAGTAGGATAGCTGTAGTTGAGGAAGACAGGAAGGGGATAGGTAGTTTGAAAGAATCCGGGAAAGGAGGTCACTCAGCGGGGGGCTTGGGGGAGAGAGACAGGGAAACTGTGAGTGAGTTAGTTTCAGGGTGGGGTGTGAGAGGTGGTGTGGGTGAGGTAGCCGAAGGAGAAGGAAAGGGAGGATAAGTAGTTAATGGGATCAAGGAAAACAGGAGGGAGGCTTACTGAGAATAGAAAAGCTAGAGGCGGAATCTAACGGTCCCTCTAGTGGCTGGCAGGTATAACCTGCAAATGGAAAATAACAGGAAGTGATGTCATCAGTCAGGACCTATAAAACAAGGGACGACCCTAAAACTAAATAGTTAATTTTACATGCATTGCCTCAGCTGCAACCTAATTATTGTATACCACTGCATTTTGCCAACACACAAGGTTCTTAAACAGTAGGTGACCAAATTTACAAAATGTTCAGCTAAAATAATCTACAAACTGTCACATAAATAAGATTTATAAAATCAATATGGGAAAATCCATTAACATGGCTTGACAAAAAACACGTCTCATGACAATGCATCAAAAACCTTTTAGGCATGGTTGGGTGTTGGACCTTGATTTTATACAGCAAGAAAATGTTTCGGTGAGCCATTTTATAAGTGCCATAACACAGTCCAGGATGTGCATTAAAGCATTTTGTTGCACTTTCCTCAGGCATAAGGCATTCTACTCTACTTTGTGCATCATGACAACATGAAGTGTGCCCCAAAATTATTTTCATGCAACGCCTGGCTTATGCTACTGCATTCTTAAGGCTAAAATATAGTATAAGTGCACAACTTATTGTGCATACAAGTACCATTTCCCCTAAAGAGTTACAGAGGACTGACTGCAGTGGTGCAAAACAATCATTTGTAAAGGCTGCTCTATTATGGCTTCCAGTTTCATTAAATCCCAAGTGCAGAATAAACTTTAACAGAAGATCAAGCTACCATCCCTGGCCCTCAATAGTCACAGTATAATCCATGAATGAGCAGGTGGTCAGTTCACAGACACAGAGCACTCTGAAGCACTCGAGTTAAAAACTCCTGCTGAGATCCACTGATTCTCTTTCAATTTACTATCTTCTCCCCCAATCCTAGTACTCTAATCTCCTGGCAATCGCACCCAGTGAAATGAAATAGAAAGCTCTCTGGAAAGCCTAAAACTGATTCACATACACAGCTGAATTAAAATCGTTCTAGCCTAATTGCCTCAGATTTGAAAAAGAATCCTCCAGCTACCTATCAAGTACAAAACAGGCAGGTGCTGCAGAGGCTGTTTATAAGTCAGAAGGCTACTGTACTGCTGCCTCCTCTGCCCGGGCAGATGCCACTCCATAGAAACCTTGAAGAAAAGGACCACGTGTCCTACCCAGTCTGCCAATTTCTCCCTTTTTTTTTTTTTATTTATTCTTTGCTAAACAGGTAAGGCCCACTAGGCACAAGTGCCTGTTTTCAGGGGCAATCCGGGAGCACTGGGTGGTTAAGTGACTTGCTCAGAGTCACACAGTATGCAGGTGGAGGTTGTGGGAATCAAACCCTGGTCTGCTGGATGTACCAAGCTCATTCACAGCTCATTACTTTAACCTCTAGGCTATACTGCCAGCCCTTTTTCCATACCTACATTATCACCGCAGACCCTACTTGATCTACTGCTCTTTCTCCCTCCCCCAGTTCCTTTCCACTATGATTTCCTTGTGCCTATCCCATGCATTCTTGAACCCCAACACTTTTTCCCCCACCACCTCTGCTGGAATGCTTTTCCAGGAATCTACCACCCTTTCCGTGAAGAAGTACTTCCTCACATCTCTCCTGAATCTACCCCCTCCAGCTTCATAGTATGTACCCTTATTCTTGAGCACCTTTTCTTCTGAAAAATCTCTCTCTCCTGTACCTTACTTATGCCTGTGAGGTATTTAAAGGTCTTCACCATATCCCCCTCTCCCTCCTCTCTTACAGGATGTACATAATGGGGCTTTGATATAGACCCTGCACCATTTTAGCTGCCCTCCTCTGGACTGCCTCTATTCCATTTCCTTCTGGAGATGTGGTCTCCAGAACTGAACACAGTACTCTTGGTGGGGTCCTACCAGCGATCTATACAGAGGCAACATTGGCTCCCTCCTATTGTTGGTGATACTCTCCTTATGCAGCCCCCTCATCCCACTATCCCTCCCAGCTGCCTTGTGTACTGCCTGGCCACCGTTAGGTCATCATATATGATTACCCCCCAGGTCTCTTTCCTGCTTGGTAGTCATCAATACCACTCCACCCATTTCGTATTCTGTCCCTGGATTTCTGTGTCCTAAGTGCATTAGTTTGTACTTTTTTGCATTGAAACCCAGCTGCCATACCCTTGATCACGCCTCTAATTTTTAATTTTCTCAGGTCTCTGCTCATCCTTTCCAGCCCCCCCAGAGTGTCCACCCTATTGCAGATTTTAGTTCATCTGCAAAGAGGCAGACCTTCTCTTCCAGCTCCTCTGCAATGTCACTTATAATGACATTAAAACGAACCAGTCCCAGCACTGATCCCTGAGGTACCCTGCTGGCCACACTCCCTTTCTTAGAGTGACTCCATTTATCACCACACTCTGTCACCTATCCACTAACCAATTTCTTATCCAGTTTACCACCTTTGCACCCACTCCTAAGTTATCCAGCTTACTTTTTAGTCTCCTACGTGGAACAGGCTCAAAAGTTTTAATGAAATCTAGGCAGGCCATGTCCACTGCTCCACCTTGATCTAATGCCTTTGTTGCCCAGACAAACAAATTTACGAGATTCATTTAACATGACATTCCCACTGCTGCCTTGGGTCTTGTAACCCACTGGATTAAAGAAATTCTACAATCCTTTCCTTCAGCAGTGATTCCATTAACTTTCACACCACTGATGTCAGGCTGACTTGCCTGTAATTGCCACCCTCCTCTCTGCCACCACTTTTGTGAAATGGGACTACATATGCCCTCCATTCCGGTTTCCAGTGAGCTGCTAAATAGGACTGTCAAAGGAGCAGTCAATACCTCACTGAGCTCTCTCAGTACCCTCGAATACACCCAATCTGTCCCCATTGCTTTGTCTACCTTCAGATTAACAGGTGACCTCTCTCCTCTGTAAAAGGACTAGTACCTCCCTCCCTCCCAAGCTTCTCTTACTTTTTATGTCCCTCTCCTTCTCCTTTCTCTGTGAACACTGAACAAAAGTATTTGTTCAGGGTGTCTATCTTTTCATGGTCCCCCTCTGCACAGTCCTTCCCTTTTCATAGGATTCACAGGATACACAACTGCTCAAGTAGCATTAGCTATTTATGACCTGCTCTGATTTATATTTCGAATTGGAAACAGTAGTTTCCATGATATTTATCCAATGCATTCTTAAACCGACTCATGCTATCACTAGACACTAACATTGATGGTAGTGAATTCCATTCCATAACTACTCTCTGAAAGAACCAGTGCCCTCTCTATCCCTTATTAAAATATTCTCCTTTTAATTGATACTGGTGTCCTCTATTATTTGTTATTGCTGTTCTCTTTTGGAGTCCCAAACATTCCCACAAATCTCCTTCTCTAGACGCCCTGCAGACCAGACATATATGTATGATACAGGAGCAAATACTACCCCCAGGGCCATGAGTCTCTTCTCATATGTCCTCCCATTCATCTCATCCACCATCTTCGCAGCCCCCTCCAGTCTCATTGCATCCTTCTTAAAGGGGAAGTCTTCCATAGTTTCACACCAATATTTTCTCAACTCCTTAAGTGTAACTGTTGTGTGCCTTCTCCAGTTGCCAGCAGTCCTGTTGCTGTCCAAATCTAGATTATAAATAAAAATATACAGCCCCCAGAAGTTATCAATGTGTTTGACCTCCATTTTGCCATCAATGCTGCTGGAGGATGATGTCATCAGAACAACAGATAATGGTGCTGCACTAAATGCAGTTCCACCAGTAAACCAAACCACAATGTTTGGTTCCCCACTTATGGAGGAACCCTTTAAGGGTTGTGCACATCCTAAAGTGCAGGTCTAATAGGAACTAGGACCAGATGAATGTGATGCAGCACTGATTTGACATGTATATACAGTATTCATATAAGGAAATACCTATATATGTTGTGGTATTGTTTCTGTTAGCAAAAACAGTTTATCCAATAAATGACTCTGGGTACAACAAGAGTTTTAAGTGGTATTATACAGCTGTTGTATTATGTTCTATATGTGTTAGCATTCTCTGTGTTGATTGACACCAGCAGTAAGAAACAATCTTGCAAATATGCCCCTTTCCCTTTGTAACTAGGCAGTCAGTGATTGGATGGCTGCTGTAAGGCAATAAAGAGTTCAGCTGTGACAAGGAATAGCTTACCAGGATATCATCAGCTGCAGCATATGGAAGAAGGTTAATCTAGTGGTTAAAGCACAGGCACACGAACTGGGAGACTCTGGTTCAAATCCTACTAAAGTCCTTTACTCTCTAACCCTTAACCAGCTCCCCTAACCTCCTTGGGAACTGTGATGGCCTCTCAGGTCCATGACTTCAAAAGTGCCCCCACTCCCATTATAAATCATTAGCAGTGATGTGAGAGCTACAGCACTTCACTTTGAAGGTACTGAAGACAAGCTGTGGCAGCCCCCCACTTTGTAATGCCAGCATTTGAAGTAGGATGTCCCTCACAAATCAGCTGCCACACTTCACCTGTTGTAGCTAAAGAAAGTAATCAGCTTCAGTGTTCGTAGTGCTCTGTATTTGCTTAGCTCATTCCTCCCATGTCATATGCACTCTTTGTCTTGGTATTTCTAGTCAGAAACTCAGATTTAAGGAGCATTTGAAATGTAAAACAATACACTTTATAGAGTAAGTGATCTAGCATTCCACTTTCAGGCTGCTGAAAGGGGGTGTGTCATTTGTGCAAAGGAGAAATTCAGTTTTGTGTGATCCTTTGGAAAACTGTTCAGGCCTACCTTGTAAATGAATCTTCTCAAGGGTGTTCACCTGGTTCAAAACAGATTGACTGATTGTCTGACTTGAATGACTGATTCTTTCTACTGCTCTCCACACCATGTTGCAACCGTCTCACAGAGAGAAATGAGCAGTACAAAGAAACAGATTCGGTTTCCTGTAAATGAAATACTATTAGATGTATTATTTACTCTACACATACAGTATTAAAGCTACAAGTACTCCCCTCTGTGTAAGTTGCATGACAGAACTGTCTTAAGCCATTGCAAACTTAAAATCAGGATAGACAGCATTGATACCCTTATAAGACAAAGAACCTCTGTGTGCAAACACTGAGGCAAGGGTTACCCCAAAGGGCATATGGCTGTGAAGCCAAGTTTCAAGAAAATACAAAATCACACATGCCCACACAATGCAAAGCATCACAGGCTGCATATGCAAATCGCCACAGAATGTTATGCTGGTTCAACTTTAAGCAGAATTGCATGGTGCCGGAAGGCCACTCACACAGTTTGGCTGGTTCATTCCACTGGGGTGTCAAACAGACGAGGCATACTGATGAGTCCTGGTAGGACGAAACACGTGTCTATGTCATCTGTTAGCACCCTTTGCAAACTGTGTGAGAGGCCTTTCGGCACCATGCAATTCTGCTTAAAGCTGAACCAGCATAACATTCTGTGGTGATTTGCATATGCAGCCCATGATGCTTTGCATTGTGTGGGCATGTGTGATTTTGTATTTTCTTGAAACTTGGCTTCCCAGCCATATGCCCTTTGGGGTAACCCTTGCCTCAGTGTTTGCACACAGAGGTTCTTTGTCTTTTAAATGTTGTTTGGGTTCACCACAACATAACCCAGACAGACCATCTTAGGGTAGCTGGTTCATTCCACTGGGGTGTCAAACAGACGAGGCATACTGATGAGTCCTGGTAGGACGAAACACGTGTCTGCATCTGTTACCACCCTTTGCAAACTGTGTGAGAGGCCTTTCGGCACCATGCAATTCTGCTTAAAGTTGAACCAGCATAACATTCTGTGGTGATTTGCATATACAGCCCATGATGCTTTGCATTGTGTGGGCATGTGTGATTTTGTATTTTATTGATACCCTTATGTTTTCTTCTGCACTGTTGCTGCAGTGACATCAGGGAATGGGAGGGGCTGTATTACAAGTGAGCAATTTGCATGTAAATGGAGGCTTGCTTGACACTTTACTATCTTGTGTCAGAGCCTCAGACTCTAGATATGTGTTGCAACAGAAGAAATGCTTGATCTCTTACTGACATATGTACAGTAATTGATGTAATATATAATAAATGCATCAGACATATCCAAATCATAAATAAACAGGAGTCTTCTCCTTCAAGATATGGTGACCAGAACTGGCCACAGTACTCCAGGTGGGGCCTCACCAAGGATGCATACAGCAGTATCACCACTTCCCTAGCCCTACTCCTGATATTCTTTTTTAATACAGGCCAGGATTCCATACCCTTTTTTTGGCTGCCTTAGTACAATTATCTGAGAAATTGAAAGCACTAGAGATCTGCACTCCAAGGTCTTTCTCCGAGTCAGTAGTTTATAACATGTTCCCTTTTATATGGCAAGTAAATCTTCATCCCCCCAAAAGTGCATAATCTTACACTTACTCAGATTGAATCTCAGTTTTTTCTCCCTGCAATTTCTACCTGTTCATCAATATTGTCCAGAAATAGCTTGGTGTTATGCAAAATTTTCACTAATTTCTCCATCAAGGCCCCACTATTAACTGTTAGAAGTTGTTACCAAGATATTGATTAATCCCTTCCCTTTTCAACTTTAGAATTCCACCCCCAGATTCCCTCTTTTTACTTACATACCTATGGATACATAGACAGTGTCAGCAAATAAGGGCCTACGGCCCACCTAGTCTGCCCATTTGAGCTTGTAAGTTTACTTTATGTTTTCCTAGAAGTCTGTTGCCCCCTTAACCCTGACCTCCAGAATTCCTTTATGTCTATATCATGCATTCTTAAATCCCATGATTGTTTCAGCCCCCACCACTTCCTCTGGTAGGGTGTTCCACTTGTCCACCACCTGTTCTGTGAAGAAATTCTTTCTCACGTTTCCTCTGAATAGTCCTCACTGCAACTTCATCCCATGCCCTCTAGTCCTGGAACATCTTTTTCGCTTAAAAATAGTGTCTTCCTGCACTCTGTTCCTCCCTGTAAGATACTTATATGTCTCTATCATATCCCCCCTCTCTCTCTCCTCTCCTCCAGGGAGTACATATTCAATTCCTTCAACCTGTCCTCATAGGACTTGTGATGCAATCCATGTACCATCTTTGTTGCCCTCCTCTGAACCTTCTCTACCCCGTCTATGTCCTTACGTAAGTAAGGTCTCCAGAACTGTACACCGTACTCCAGGTGGGGCCTCACTGAGTGTCTTATATAGTGGAATTATGACTCCTTTTCCTGCTGGTGATGCCCCCTGCCATGCATCCCAGCATCCCATTTGCTTTACCTGCTGCCTTGTCACACTGTTTCCCTATCTTGGAGGTCATCAGATGATAGCCCCAAGATCCCTTTCCTGCATGGTGCATGCTATATCCTCACCCCACAACTGATATATTATGCCAGGGTTTTTGTGCCCCATATGCATTATCTTGCACTTCTTTGCATTGAATTTCAACTGCCAAATCCCTGACCATTCTTCAAGTTTCTGCAGGTCCCTTTTCATTCTATCTACACCCTCTGGTGCGTCTACTCTGTTACAGAGCTTTGTGTCATTAGCAAACAGGGAAATTCTGCCTTCTAGGTCCTGCACAATGTCACTGATGAAGATGTTGAATAGGACTGGTCCCAGCACTAATCTCTGTGGTACCCTACTGGTCACTCTTCTCTCTGTGAAGGGACAGCCATTTACCACCACCCTCTGTGTTCTGCCGCCCAGCCAGTTACCTACCCACCACACTACTGTCCTGACCATTACCATATTCCCCAGTTTGTGTAATAGTCTTCTATGTGGCACAGTGTCAAAGGCCTTGCTGAAGTCCAGATAGGCCATGTCCACTGCCCTCCCCTGATCCACCTCCCTAATCACCCAGTCAAAAAATTCAACGAGGCTGGTCTGACATGACCTCACCCTGGTGAAACCATGCTGCCTTGGGTCCTGTAGTCCATTGACAACCAGATGTTCCACCAATATCTCCTTCAGTAGTGCTTCCATGATCTTCCCCACTACCAAGGTGAGGCTGACTGGTCTGTAGTTCCCCGCTTCCTCTTTGTTCCCACTTTTGTATAAAGGGACTACATCTACTGTCCTCCAGTCTTTGGATACCTCCCCTGTTTCCAATGATCGGCTAAACAGGATTGCCAGAGGTTCAGCCACCACCTCTCTTAGATCTTTAAGGACCCTGGGATGCACCCCATCTGGCTCCATTGCTTTATCAACTCTTATTCCTTCCAGTTCCTTCAGGACCCTTTCTCGTGTAAAGGGACTTGTGTCCATTTCTGCACCATTCCCACCCCTTGTACTTCCTTCAGATCCATTACCCTCCTCTTCCTCAGTAAAGACTGAGCAGAAATGCCTGTTCAATATGTCAGCTTTACTGTTGTCATCCTCCATGCGGCCTCCGTCCTCCCTCTTCAGTCTCACTATCCCTCCCTTTGCCTTTCTTTTTTCACTCATGAACCTGTAAAAGGTTTTGTCCCCTCTACCCACTGATTTTGCAATGTGCTCTTCTGTCTGAGCTTTGGCTTCCCTTACTGACCTCCCTGCCTCCTTTTCCTTCTCCTGGTACTTCTCCCTATCCCCTTCTGCCTGTGTCTTTTTGTATTGCCTGAATGCAATCTTTTTGGCTTTCACTTTCTCCAGTACCTCCTTGGAAAACCATAATGGTCTCCTCTTCCTTTTCTTCTTGCTAACCTGCTTAATGCATAATTATGTTGTTCTTGTAATCCCCATTTTAAATACTGCCCATGGTTCCTCAACCCCTGATTCCTGCCCCATTCCCCTTAATGCCTCTTTCAAGCATCTCCCCATTTTCCGAAAGTCTGTCCCCCTAAAATCCAGGATACGTGTTTTCGTATGGTTTGGTTCTGCTCCTTCTGTGATTTCAAACCACAATGACTGGTGGTCACTGTTCCCCAGGTGCTTCCCCACTGTTACCCCATCACACTGTCCCTGTTTGTGAGCACAAGGTCCAGTATTGCCTTCTGTCAAGTTGGTTCCATGACCAGTTGCTTGAGAAAGGCACCCTGAAGGGAGTCCAGGATAAATCTGCTCCTAGTTGATTCTGCTGCTGGGATGCTCCAGTCCACATCTGGTATATTGAGGTCTCCAACCAGCACTACCTCATCCTTGTCTGCCATCCTTTGGATGGCTAGCATCAGCTCCCTACCTGTTTCTTCCTCTTGGGCTGGTGGTCTATAGACCACACCTGTGCAGATGGCTGGCCCCATTTTCCTTTCCAGCTTAACCCACAGTATTTCTCTCCTATTTTGTTCCTCCTGGATCTCTGTGGCCCTTATGTCATGCCTTGTTCCTTTTTATTGCCTCCTGGGCTATTCTCTCTTCAATTTGTGCCTTTGTGCTCCTTACTGCTTTCACTGCTTCCCTGATACTCCTCCCTCTGTGTTTCCTTATACCTTCTGAGTACTACCCTTTTAGTCCTTACCTTTTTAGCCACCTCTTTTAAGAACCATAGCAGTCTCTTTTTCTTCTTGCTTTTCCCCACTTATTTGACACAGAGTTCTGTTTCCTTTACTATGCTCCATTTTATCTTCGCCCACTGTTCCTCCACCCCAACTAGGCCACCCCCCCTGCCAAGTCATCCCTGAGGCATTCATTCATTTTTATAAAATCTAGCCTCCTGAAGTCCAGGACACACTCCCTTGTGTGGTTCAGTTCCGCAACCATCCTTATACTGAACCACATGGTGCAGTAATCATTGGTCCCCAGGTGGTCTCCTACCTTGATGTCTGCAACACTGTCCTTGTTGGTGAGTACCAGGTACAGTATTGCTCCATCATGAGTGGGTTCACTGACTAGTTGCCTGAGGAACACCTCAGAGAGTCCAGGATGTCCCTGGTTCTAGTTGAAGCCATAGCTGGGAGGCTCCAATCTACATCCGGCAGGCTAAACTCCTCAACCAGCAGCATCTCCACCTTTTCTGCCATCTTGCTAATGCCTTTTACCAGTTCCTTATTTAACACCTCCCTGTGTGCTGGAGGTCTGTATATCACTCCAGTGTGAATAGTGGCTCCATTGCCAGTCTCCAGGGTGACCAACAGTACTCTGCCTCCCCCTGTATTCCCATCTCTTTCACGCTTTTCCTTACATAAAGCATTACATCCCCTCCTTCGCTCTGGTCCTTCCTGAACAGAGTATAGCCTGGTATGGCAATGCTCCAGTCATGGCTTTCAGTGTGCCATGACTTGGTAATGACCACAATATCCAGGCTGGCTTCTGCCATGATGGCCTGTAGGTCTGGCACCTTATTTCCTAGACTGGTAGCATTCACACACATGGCCTTCCAAGACTTTGTTACCACTCTGCTTCTTATACCGCTTTTTTTCCTTTTTGCCTTCACTTCTTTCCTCATCTCTTTTTAATGCTCCCATTCCCTTCCCCCTTTGTCTCTACCATCCTGCTTCCTTTATTAATTTGCACCCTGGAGGATCCCTTTCCACTCAGCTTCTCCTTACTCTCTTCTTCATCCTCAGGGGGTTGGGGGCAGTTTCAGGCCTCCCTGATTCCATCTGTCACCCACCTTGGCTAATACAACTATTCATCAAAGTAACATTTAAACTGCCTACTGAGGACTGCAGTGCCCTCCCAGATGGATGCAGGCTATTACCCCTGTATAGGCTCTTATCCTCCCAGGTGAGTCCCAGTCCCCAGTGTAGCCAATTCTCTCCTCTCTGCACAATTCTTTCAGCCATGAGTTGAGGCTTCTGGTGTGGAAAGCCCACTGCTCTCCCCTGTCGTAGACAGGCAGTATCTCAGTGAAAGCCACTGAAGGTGCTACCTAAGACCCCTACCCAGCTCCATAAACTCCCCCTGCACTATTCCAGCCCTGTCCTTAGCCAAGTCATTAGTACCCAGGTGGACAACAATGCACAGCTCTACCTCTTTTCCTGCTGCCCTGGAAATCCTCAGGATCTGCTTACCATCACTCTGGGTCGTGGTGCCACGTAGGCACCTAACCTGCCTCCCCCTTTTCCTGTTCCCCAGTCTACCCCTCACAGTGGGTCCACCACCAGAAGTTATCCCTTCTCCTCTGGGGTCCTCTCACCCCCCCTTTTCGGGCTTCACTACGGAAAGCCCCCACGTCCTCCCTGGTCACTACTGTGGGTGCTTCCTCCCGGCAGCCCTACTCCACCAGAATGGTGTTGGAATTCTGTAGTGGTGCCAGTTGAGGTATCTGCCTTTGTCCCACCACCCTCACCCTTCCAGAGCCCACCACAGTCAGGCTGTTCTTCCTCTCTGGCATCCTCTGAGGTAACAGTGGAAAACGTGGTGGCCCCTGAGTTGGGAAAGAGGTCCCCCTGAATCCCAGTCAACTCAACCTGGAGTCTAGTGACCTCCTCCCTCAATCCAGAGAGGTGCATGCAAATGGAGCAGTACCACAGTCTCCAGATGGTTTCTCTGAAAACTGCCTCCCCACAGCCACTGCACTGCACCACTCCTGGCATTCTCAACTTCTATTCTCTCTATGTTACCTGTAAATACTTCTGTACCCTTACCCCTGATAGGGTGTTGCTAGTTTCCCCCTTTTCTAGTTTGTTTTTATTTGTGTTCTCCCTTGCCTTCTCTAAATCTATTAATACTCCTACCCTAGACAGGGTGTTATCCCAGTTTTGGCCAAACATTTACTTTCTGCCCTTCTCTGCAGTGACTGGTACACAGTAGTGCACATTTTCGTTACCTCAGTCAACTGGCAGAGTCCCCTGCATCCTTGTTTCCTTCTGACACTTGCCTATGCCTAAGATGTTAGTTACCTGTCTACTCTTTTGTTGTTCCACTTGCTCACTAGAACACTAACTTGCTGGACATTATTAGAGTGGGAGTGCTTTTATAGTGCTCTTGTAAGAAGGCACTAAGTCTCTGTCAACTCCAGCCCTCAGTTACACACCTGATTCACAGAGCTTCCTGAATCTACCCATCCCCAAGATTAGTCTCCTGAGCTAGTTTCCCTCCAGACCACCTATTACAATTCTAAAGACAAGTTTCAAAGTGCTGCAAACACGGCCTATAAATATCTTTTTTTCTTCCCACTTACCCTGCTACTTTCAGTATGAAAATAAATATGAATAAATATAAATATATCATTAAGGTAAAGATACCCTTGCTGAGGATCAAACCAGGGACCCTGAGACCTGTAGGAAGCAGATCTAACCAGTCAGGTAAATGGAAATTCCTCTAACTTTGGAGGGGAAAGTTCTCCATTGACTTCTAACTATACAATGTTAAACTTAATTACCACTACTAAAGGTTTCTTTATGGTTACGGTTATTAGCATTACAGGACTCTCTTTTTTTTTTTTTTTGAAATTTAAGTTTATTGGTTTAAGAATTACAGGACTCTTGCCATTCACAGCATTCACTCCTATATGCACTACTTTGTACAGACTGCCTTTTCACATATAGAAGAATACTTCCCCTTTTCTTCTACAGAGGTATAGTATTTGTCCCCTCTGCCAGTTTTGGGCCTACAGACAACCTCCCAGCCTTAGCACTGTTTCTCAGTGTCAAGCACAGAACAGGGTCCAAGAGTAACAGCAGTCATCATTTACATGGGCCAGGATGTTCTCGCCCATTTTGCCCCACAGACACCCTCCACTCATGTTGTGGCACACCATTCTGGACTTGACCAGCAGACTGCTTCCCATGCCAAGGATCCGAACCTTTTTGTTCTGCCACAGGGCTTGGGGCAGTTACAGCATATGGCACTCCCTTCCTCAGTGGAGGAAGTACTGCTGCTAGTGAAGCAGCCCTCCTTGATGATGGCCACCCATATACAGGTTCTCAGGGCTCACTCTCGAACCAAGATCAATTGCCTGGTAGTATGCTTTGCTACCATTAGTCCATCAGACAGCCCATTCTTGCCCTTTTTAAAAGCAGATGCATGCCTTCTTCATCACCACTGCTACAGCAGAGTCAGCCACGATGCAACACAGTAACCTAAAGTAACTGAAATGTTCTAAAATACTTCTGACAAAAGGGCTTAATTACCATTGAATTACACTGTTCCCTACGACATACGGCAGCATTTTGTGACATACTGCAAGGTACCAGGCTGGCTCCACTGTTTGTGTGTCCTATCTACTGTACTTGGTCTATCAACATCATCTACAGGTCTTGATCAGAATCCATGAATCCCAAAAGAAGCAGCTCTAACCTATTCAGATAAATCAAAATGCCTCCCGCTTGGGAAGTTAGAGAGCTCCTTTGATTTTCATGCTTTCATTCTCCATGTCTATCACTACAGGGCTCTTTGCCATTACAATTACTTAGCACTATTGTGTCTAATTATACACCACTTTCACTACTAGTCTGCATTATTTTGCAGAGACTACATTTTCTCACATACATCATAAGAGTAGAGGTAAAATAAGCCTGACAAACAGCTATGCTTTTGATAATCCTTTGCTTAATTCTTTTGGAAACTAGGTATGCCCAGCTGAGCACAAGACCCATTTACAGGGGAACCTCTGGGAACAGGGAGGTTAAATGACTTGCACCGGGTCCCACAGTATGTAACTGGAGGCTTTGAGAATCAAACCCATGTCTGCTGGCTGTATCAAGCTCATTAATAGCTTGCAACCACTAGGGTATACTACCAGCCCATTTATTAAATAATTTTGCCATCTATACATGTCTTTCTAATTTGACTGGCTGTACAATATCATAAATCAGCCATATGCTTATTGATAACATTATTCACAAAGTCAGAGTATTCGATGGCCACTATCAGCACTGTTATGGCCACCATAGGTAAGAAAAGGAACTTGCTTTTACATAGTGCCTTTCATACAGGCTGTATTGCAAAACACTTTATAATGCAGAAGAGAGAACGGAAAGCTGCTGCAGGTTCCGTGTACAGGGAGATAGAGTACAGAGACAGATTAGAGACAGATTATAGAGGGGATAAACAAAGGGATGAAGTACCTTTTGTCCCTGATTTTGATTCAGAAATGCCCTCTGTCCCATCTACATTAAATTGATCTTTCTGTCATGGAGCAGTAGGAATTTGAAACGTAAAATAATGCCATACATACGTGTTACAGTCTACCTCTTCCTCAGGAAATGTTCTCACTGGGCCAAATGCTTCAGCAGGTATGACAATTTTTAAAGAAGTGTTCCTGATTTTAGCCCTTCATCCCTCTTTTTACCTTGTATCTGATTTGTGAGGAAAAAGGTTGAGAGGTATGCAGGGAGGTTAAAGGATTCACTCATGGTCACATAATGGGGAAATGGCAGTTGCGGTATTCAGACTGGCATCTGTACTATCCAAATTTACAGCTTTGTGCTCTATCTACTACAGCTGAAATTATTTCATTTAGAATTACTTGGCTGAACAAGACATCATAATTCCAGTGCATTTTAAGATGTTCACTTGTACATTTTTAGAAGGCAACTGAAGTTTTCAGTGCAGTGAGTACTGCTAAAAGTTAGCACTCTCTCCTCTGGGCCAGAAGATCATGGGTTCATGTCCCATAACTGGGATTTAAGACTCCTTCCAAGTGCTGACACTGCAGAGCAGTACAAGCAGGATGCTGCACTAGTCAAGCTGTTGTTCTTCAAACAGAACAACATGCAAAAATAAGTTTCCTTCTGCTCACCTTGAACTGTTTTCCAGGAGAAACTTCTAAATATTATGACATTATTAGAAAGGAGTAGAGGACATTCCTAGTTTCAGTACAGCAGATACTTTTAAATTTTTTTTATGGTAATAGCTGCAGATTCTCTCACTGCATACAGTCCCTGCACTACAGTGCTTCTCTTATTGGTTAGGAGAATGTTTTCAGATACGTCCTGTATTAAATTTCTTTTTACACCATAGGGACCTGTGGAATAAATGATTTATTTTCACTGGCGCTGTTTGACCTTGAGTAACCTCAAGAGTGGTATAAACCAACATGATGTGCCCAAGGTCAAACAGCAGGACTGAAAAATAGAAACACAGAAACACGGAAACACAGAATTTGATGGCAGATAAGAATCGCTTGGCCCACCTAGTCTGCCCATTTCCCTACCTAATTGATAAGCTGCAGATCCTAGTTAACCAACAGCCTACTTCCTCCTACCCCCACTAGAATTGCCTTATGTCTGTCCCATGCATTCTTGAATTTCCCCACTCTTTTTGACTCCACAACCTCCTCAAAAAGGCTGTTCCATGCATCCACAACCCTCTCCATGAAAAATACTTCCTTACATTATCTCTGAGCCATCCCCCCTCTATCTTCAAATTGTGCCCCCTTGTTCAAGCACATCTCTTTTTCTGAAAGATGCTACCCTCTTGGACTTTGTTGATTCCCTTGAGGTACTTGAAAGTTTCTATCATGTCCCCCTCTCCCTCCTTTCCTGAGGGTATACATATTAAGCTCCTTTAGTCTCTCTTTCATATGTCTTCTGGTGCAGATCCTGCACCATTTTGGTTGCCCTCCTCTGGACAGCCTCCACCCTGTCTATGTCTTTGAGGAGATGGGGTCTCCAGAACTGTATGCAGTACTCCAGATGGGGTCTCACCAGCCATCTGTACAGAGGGATAACAACTTCCTTTTTTCTACTGGTGATGCCTCTCCCTGTGCATCCCAGTATCCCCCCAGCCCTCCTTACTGCCTTCCCACATTGCTTGTACACCTTTAGGTCATCTGATATAACTATCCCCAGGTCCCTTTCCATTTTTGTTGTTGTCAGTATCTCAACCCCCATTGTGTACTCTTCCCCTGGGTTTTTGCTTCCCAGGTGCATTACTTTGCACTTCTTTGCATTGAATCGAAGCTGCTATATATTTGACCATTCCTCAAGCCTTGCCAAGTCCATTTTCATCCTTTCCACTGCACCTTGTGTATCAACCCTGTTGCAGATCTTTGTGTCGTCTGAAAAGAGACATACTTTTCCTTCCAGTCCCTTTGCAATGTCACTTATAAAGACATTAAAAAGGACTGGACCCAGTACTGAACCCTGCGGTACCCCACTGGTAACCCCCCTTTCTTCACTCTGGACTCAGTTTACTATTACCCTCTCTACGTCCTGTTGTCCAGCCAATGTTTTACCTAGGCAACCACCATGGGACCCACTCCCTGGCTGGCTAATTTGTTTAATAATCTTTTGTGTGGGACTGTGTCAAATGCCTTGCTAAAGTCTAGGTAGGCCTTGTCCACAGCCCCTCCCTGGTCTACTACTTTGGTCATCCAGTCAAATAAATAAATTAGATTCGTCTGACATGACCTTCCCACTGTGAATCCATGCTGCCTTGGGTCCTGTGCCCCACTGGCCTCTAGATACTCAACAGTTCTTTCCTTCAGAAGTGATTCCATCATTTTCCCTACCACTGAGGTCCAACTGACAGGTCTGTAGTTTCCTGCCTCTGTCTTGCTCCCATTTTTGTGAAGGGGAATCACATCTGCCCTCCTCCAGTCCTCAGATACCACACCATCCTCCCATGATCTGTTAAAAATGGTAGTCAGTGGTGTCTTTAGTTCTTCTCTTAGTTCTTTTAGAATTCTTGGGTGAATCCTGTCAGGCCCCATTGCTTTGTCCTTCAGTTTTAGGAGTTCTTTCAGAACTCTACCTTCTGTGAAAGGACTGGGATCAACTCCCCCATCCAGAGTGCTTCTATTGACTGGATTAGGTACCTCCTCCTCCTCTTCCTTTGTGAATACTGAGCAGAAGTATTCATTTAGTATCCCTGCTTTTTCACTGTCCCTCTCTGCTCACCCAACCTCCTCTTTATTCAGCCTTTGTATCCCTCCCTTTGTCTTTCTGTCTCTTCCCTAATGTACCTATAAAAGGTTTTATCCCCCTTCTTTACTGAGTTGGCTTTCTTTTCCTCAGTTTGGGCCTTTGCTTCTGACCACCTTCCCCACTTCCTTCTGCTTTAACTGGCACAGTTCTCTGTCCTGCTCCTTCTGTGTTTCCTTATACTTCCTGAATGCTATCTTTTTCTCCCTTATCTTCCCTGCCACCTCTTTTGAGAACCACAGTATTTTTTTCTTTCATTTTGATTTGTTTATTTGCATCACACAAAGGCTTGTTGCCTCTGTGATGGCAGTTTTGATGTTTCCCCATTGTTGCTCCACCCCTCCTTCTTGCCTGTTTGCTAGTGCTTTTCTGAGGCACTCTCCCATTTTGACAAAATCAGCCCTTCTGAAATTCAGTACCTTTACTTTTATATGGCTTGACTCTACAGCTGAGTAGTTTATCATGAACCACACTGTTTGGTGGTCACTTGTTTCCAGATGGCTACCCACTTCTAGATCAGAGATCCTCTCTCTCTCTCTGTCCCCATTTGAGAGTACCAGGTCTAACATTGCTCCCTCCCGAGTGGGTTCCAACACTAGCTGTCTGAGGCATGCCCCCTGTAGAGCACCGAGAATGGCCCTGATCTTGGGTGTGGCTGCAGCAAAGGTGCTCCAGTTAACATCTGGTGGCATATTCAGGTCCCCCATCAGCAATATCTCCCCTTTCTCTGCCATCCAAAGGATGCCTTCTATCATTTCCTTGTCCATTTCCTCCCCCTGAGACGGGGGTCTGTATACAACCCTTGTGCGGATTGTGGTGCTATTTCCAGTCTCCAGGGTGACCCACAGTGCCTCCTCTCCTCTCCTCCCTGTTTACCCTTTAGTTCTGTTACTTTGATCCCTTCCCTTACATAGAGAGCTACTCCTCCTCCTCCTCCTCCTCTTCTACCCTCCCTGTCCATCTTGTAGATTGTGTACCCCCTGGTATGCTGACATCCCAGTCACAGTTGTCTGTGTATCATGTTTCTGTGACTGCCACAATATCCAGGCATCCCTCTTCACAACTGGGACCTCATGGAATAAATAAATAATTTATTCCACAAGGTACCTGTTGTTGTGTATTCCATTTATGCAATAGGCAGGGACCTTGTATTTGTGGGTTTTTTTTAAGTTTTTTTATTTTTCTTTATTTTTAAAAAGTTGTCTTATTTCAAAAAGTAACACTCCTCCACCTCTGAGGAGCATTGATGCTATGCTAGTTGTTATGCATGCCATGCCATGATGCTAGCACTGACTGGTGGAGAAGCAGTTTCATGAAAATTTATACTAAAATAAGGCAGTGCTGCTTAGCGAGGAATGGACCTAATGAGAGGATGGTTGCAGTTTTACAGAGAAAGAGATTTAGATTTTTTTTAAGAGTGTGGCTATAAAGCATGGAGTGAAGAAGCATAGTTTGACGGATCGTGGTGGAGGACCGAATGGGAGCACAGCTGTGATGGCTGGTGAGAACACTTTTGCACTGAGGAGAATACAGTCTTTTCAGCTTTAAAAAAAAATAAATTGTGGCATTTTGCTGTGCAGTGTATTGTAAATGAGCAGACAGTGGTGGGAGTGAAGCAGAAGCAGCTTGGCACATGGAGTGGTGAGAGAAACCTAAAAAGGAAAGTAAAAGCAACTGTAAATAGTGCCTGCTAGGTGGGAGTGGGAAAGGGGACAGACACTTCATGATGATGTGCCTGCTATGTGGATAAACTGCAATGATGTGTTTACTTTATTTGATAAAGTTTATTCAACGACAGTGAAAATAAATGGATTTATGGCTTCTGTGTCCATGCCTATTGCATAAATATATATGTATATCTATATATATATATATATATATATATATATATATATTATAGAGGTGAGGTCTTGCTCTTATAGTTATGGTTCAACCTTCACTTCTATGTTAAACTCAAAATTTTGCACTTTAATAACTTCAAAACCATTCAAGTAATTTGTATGAAATCTGCATATGCCATCTGGGATCAAAGATCTCTTGATGTGGCAAGTTTTGTTCAGGTCGGATGGGTGGGTGCAGAAATACAGAGTGTTAAAAAAATTTGAAAATGACCATTTTTTTCAAATTCTTTGTCACGCCACTGTGCAAAAATGGTGTAGATGTTTGTTCTGAAAGTTGTAGGGTAGAAAGGTCTTGGGTCACAGATGTTCCTTTTGAAGTTTTGGTGAAAAAATATTAATCCGTCACAAAGTTATTACATTTCAAAGTGTTCCATTATTTCCTATGGGTCCAGTTAAATGTCCCACTTGAAAAAGGATTCTTTATCAGAAATACGGAATCTTTTTTTGCAAATGCAGGATCTTTTACCACAAATGGATGCGGAATCTTTTCCCGTGTTGCCGCCATCTTGTTTTCAGTTAGCGGGGATAATAAAATTAAATAACTAAAAAAATAGATGGATTTAATTGACACCAACAGTTGTCTTTACCTAATCAGGACACACAGAATCCGGTTCTGGGTTTCGTTTTTTCATAAGTTACCAAAAAATTTGTTTTTTTAATATGCCAAAATCCTTTCTCACTAATTGCAAAAAAGGAATCACAAAACATGACTCTTTTATGCAATTTATGAAAAAGGAATTTTAAGAGCGCTGTTTCTTTTTCACAAAACAGTTAAATGGTTTGTGCTTTTGATCTGAAATTTTCTGGGTGCAAAGGGCTTGCCCCACAGGTGTGCCTTTTGTTGGTTTCATAGGTAATTACAGAGCCATGTAGATGATAGTCCTTTTGCTCACCAGTTTATCAATACCCCCTGAATATTTTGTTTGATAAGGAAACTATCCAATCTTAACTTAAAGGTATTCATAGTGTCACTAGCCACCACCCCTAATGGTAGTTTGTTCCAGAAGTTAGTTACTCTTAAGGTGAGCCAATATTTTCTTTTGTTTTTGGACATTCCACCAACAGTTGTAGAGGGTGTGCCCTAGTATTGCACATTGATTCCCTGAATCTCAATCCCAAAAGCTCCCACAAACCTGGATCCATACGTGATTTATAAATCAAGCACATGTCCCTCTCAATCGCCTAAACTCCAGCAGTATAAGCCCTAAGGTATTCAACCTCCTTGATAATCTTGTCCTTTGACCTCCTGTATGTAAAGTAGTAGCTCCCATTAGACTTTTTCCAGTGCAGCTATCTCAACTCTTCCACTTGGTGACCAAACTGTGCATAATAATCCAAGTGCGGTCTCACCAAGGATGTATAAAGAGGTAGCATAACTTCCCTGCTTCTAGATGTAATGTGCTTATTAATACAATGTAATATATTACTTGATTTCTTGATAACTGACTTATAGTGTGTTTTGAATGACAAGTCGTTAGTAACCATAATGCCCAGGTCGCTTTGTTGTTCCACAATACTCGGAGTTTGTCCTCCAAGTGTATAAGACCAATGTTTGTTTAGTCTCCCGAAATGCATGACACAGCATTTGTCCACATTAAATAATTTTTTATTCAATGCCCAGGTTTCCAATGCATTTAATGCTTCCTGCAGTTTTGTGGCATCATCTTGGTTGTTCACGGGGCACCCTATCCTGGTGTCATCCGCAAACTTCGATACCCAGACTCCATTGTTGATACACATTGAGGCAATACATATATTAAACAAACAAGACCCCAGCATGGATCCCTGGTTAGGTGAAAAGATGTTATTTTGCTCTGGAGTTGAGCAAGTTACCATTTTGCTTCATTTCCCAAAGTATAACATTGTAATGAGAGGTGTACACTGTTGTTTCTTTGTCACTACACTGTGAAGAAACAGTTTGCAATTTTACTCTGAAATTTTCAGGGAACAAAGGGCCTGTCCCACCGATGTGCCTTTTGCTGATTTTGTGAAATATATTAATTTGGTGTCAAGTTACATGGGTTTCAAATTTTGCAGTATTTTCTATAGGATAACACTGCGATCTGAGGTATTTCTTTGGCACTGCACACTATGGGATGGGAGCATGGGTCCCTGTTGGATAACACTACACTATCACAAAAATGATACATGGATGGGAGCATAGGGACTCCACATGCAAATACGAATACCATTATGGACTGATAGGAGCGTAGGGACCTCTAGGCCCTGCACTCCCACAGGGAAATAGGGATACAATGACAATATCTCAAAAATTATGGATTACTGGCACTGCATGCACCCATATGCAAATATGGATAGCATTATGGAAGGATAGGATTTGCAGGCCTTATGGATGGATGGCCACATGCAAATACACATATCATTATGGAGCGATGGGAGTGCAGGGTCTGCCACTCCCACAGAGAAATAGGGATACAATTACAATCTCTCATAAACTGTGGATGGATTGGCGTGCAGGGCCTCAAAGGCCCTGTGCTCTGACAAGCAAATAAGGCTACGATTATACTATCTCAAAAAGTAAGGAAATTTATGGTAAAAAAAATTGTAAATGCATCTGTTAGGTTTCATATTAAAGCAGCAAAAGTATGGTGCCCAGCATGCAAGCATACCCCCAAGACACTGGCATGGTAGTGTACCTCATGCAGCTGGTAGATCATGATGATGGATGTCTCTTGTATTATGTTCAGAGAGTTATATGCTGTTCATCTTACCTGCTGTTGGCTGTCCCTGCTTGGTTGTGCTGACATGCCCCTTCTGCTGCTTTGGGGGGAGGGGATTGCAGAGTTAGGGTTGGAAACCCTAACACTGCATTTCCATACTTTTGTTGCTTTAATATGAACCCTAATGGATGCATTAATGATTAATGAAGTTTTTGCCATGATTATTTTTATTATATATATATATATATATATATGGAAAGTGCCAGCAGATGGGGACCACGTGGTCCATCTAGTCTGCCCAAGGTGGCTACCCTCCCAATTATATTTTTTTCCTAAGTTGCCCACATTGCCTGTCCCGAGCGAGTTTGAATTCCCTTACCGTCTTCGATGCCACCACTTCTAGTAGCAGGCTGTTCCATGGGTCTCTCACTCACTTGGTGAAAAAGTACTTTCTAGAGTTGCTTTTAAACTTGCCTCCACAGACTCAAGTTGTTCCCTCTTGTAGTACTGCCTGTGTTCCTGGAAGAGTACGTGAAATGTTTCTATTATATCCCCTGTTTCTTCTCTGTTCCAGAGAGAATAAATTAAATTCTTCAAGTCTTGTCTCTTATGGCTCATGATGCAGCCACTCCACCATCTTTGTGGCCCTTCTCTGCACCATCTCCAGATGGTCGGCGTCCTTTTTAGGTGAGGTCTCCAGAACTGGACACAGTACTCAAGGTGTGGCCTCACAAAAGATCTGTAGGGGCATAACAACTTCTGCTTTCTACATGAAATACCCTTCCTATGCATCCAAGGATACCACTTGCCTCCTCTGCTGCTGTTTGCATTATTTTCCTACTTTTAAGTCATTGGTAATGATTATGCCCAGATCCCATTCCATCTCTGTCTCCTCTAATTGATGCTCTTCTAGTATGCACTTTTTTCTGGGTTCCACTTCCCCAGGTGCATTCCACTTCTGAGTGTTAAATTTTAACTGCCAATTTCTGGATCATTCTTCCAGTCTCTTTAGGTCAGCTTCCATACCTAATGCCCCCTCTAGTGTATCCACCCTGTTGTAGAGCTTTGTATCATCTGCGAACAGGCAAACCCTCCCCTCCAGTTCATCAGTGATGTCACTGATGAATATGTTAAAGAGGACTGGACTCAGCACCGATCCCTGTGGAACACCACTGGTCATACCTACCTCCCTTGATAATGCCCCATTGACCAAAACTCTCTGGGTCCTATTCTGTAGCTAGTTTCTAATCCAGTTCACTATTTACTGTCTGACTCCTATGTGTTCTAGTTTGTTAGCAAGTCTCCTGTGGGAATGGTGTCAAAGGCCTTGCTGAAGTCTATTTACACCACGTCCACTGCCCCACCCTGGTCCACTGTTCTGGTAACCAAATCAAAGAAATCAGTCATGTTTGTTTGGCACAAGTGCCTTGCTGTGAAGTCATGCTGTTTGAGGTCGTTTAGGTAATCAGCTATTCTCTCCTTTAGTAATGCCTCTGTAATTTTTCCCACTATAGAGGTCAGGCTGACTGGGCAGTAGTTTCCTGCCTCTTCCTTGCTACCACTTTTGTGCAAGGGCACAACTGTTGCCCTTTTTTCAGTTTTGAGGTACTCTTCTGCTTTCCAGAGAAAGACTGAACAGTTCAGCTAATAGTGCAGCTATTTCTTCCCAAAGCTCTTTTAGTATTCTAGGGTAGATACCATCTGGCCCCATGGCTTTATGCAACTTAAGTTTGCTTAGCTCTTCTAAGACCCTCTCTTTCATGAAGGGGCTTGTGTCTGCCCCCTCCACTATCCTGCTCTGTCTTACTTAGTGTAGGTCCTTTGCCAATATCTTCTATTGTGAAGACTGAGTAGAAGAATTTGTTTAACAACTCTGCTTTGTCTTCATCTTTCTCTAACAGCTGGCCCTCCCTAGTTGCTAGTCGGACTATTCCCCCTTTACCCTTCCTTTTTTCTCTTATCTATAGAAAGATTCATCTCCCCTTCCAACCCACTGTGCAATTCTTATATATCTTATATTTATATATCTATTTAGATTTCTACATCTATATCACTCTATCTAGAGACATTATACTGGCACAGTAGCACCAGTACAGTTAGGGTGAGTGCACAGTTATATGTTAAAGCCACATTTTTTTACTTTAATAACCATTCAATGGATTTGAAAGGAGTTTGGCATGCATATTCTCTAGTGGTAGGTCTCTTGTTGTGCTAAATTTTGTGTGAATCTGTTGAATGGTTGCAAAGTTATTAAAGTTCAAAAATCCCTAAGTTTACTAACATTTTGCTGTTTCTTTGTCCACCTGTATCTCAGAAATGGCTTTAGTCTGTAGTCAGAAATTTCAAGGTAGAAAGCCATTGCCTCACAGATGTGCCTTTTAAGGTTTGGTGAAAAATATTAATCCATTCAAAAGTTATTACATTTTTTAATTACGATTATTTCTATGGGAAATATTAGATGTCACACAAAATACTTTTATGGCCACATGAGGTACTGCATTTTTGCATGTAGGGTCACATAGAGCCTCTTTGTTTTCACAGGAGGTACCATCTGGAGATCAATGTAGACTGACCCCACCAGCTGCCCATGGTCGGAGTGCACTGTGTAGGAAGTCAGTATATTCCAGCAAGGCAGTAGTAATGCAATGTGCTTTCCTGAAGCCATGCTGCTCCACATCAGATGTTGTATTTGGTCAGGTGTTCAGTGAGCTGGTATGCGATAATACACTCTAGCACTTTGGAAAGGGAGAAGAATAGAGATAGGATGATAATTGAGGTTGCATCCTGTCACCACTTTTATGGTATGAAAAACAGAGGCAGATTTCCAGCACTGTGGGAATTGTTGACATAAGAGGAGTGGTTGATAAGTGTGATAAGAGGCTTGAGGACAGAGTCAAGGCTGAGAGTTTTAGGTCAAGGAATTGCTACTGTATCTGGCTTTTCCCAGTACCATTTGGAGGTATTTATTCCACTCAATCAAGGGGACTCTTTTAAAATAGAAGGGGGGCTGTCAGGAGGATGGGATTCACAGGTACTAGAAGGACCATCAGTCCTTTTTAGTCTGAGGGAGTATGCCAGTGAGGTATGAAGGCCATATTTTGAGTGAGAACACCATCTGCAATGATCATGTTAGGGGGTGCTTTAGAGGGATTCCCAATGAGATTTTTTAATGTTGTCCCATAGTCACTTTCCATTGCTCCATGAGTCAGAGCTCTTGTTTAAAATGCTCCCTTTTAGCGCAACATATTTAGAGGGTGCAGTAGTTTCTTGTGGCCTTGTAGCATTGCATGTTCACTTGCCTTTAGAGGCAATTGCAAGGTGCCAAAGATTATCCCTGTCATGCATCTTTTTTCAGTAGATCAGCAGTGATCCATGGGTTAGTTACTCCTTTCGTGGGAAGGGACATAGATGTCGCAAGCTTTGTTGAATTGGCAGATAAAATAGTAGAGGGCAGTATCTTGGTGTTGTTCATAAGGGACCAGACAGTGTGCTCAAGGAACTGCTGCTAGTCCTTGAGTTGCCCTTTCTTGAGCAAGCACTGAGATTGGGCTTTAGCAAGGACTTTGGGGGCTTTGTTTGACCAGTACCAGACGACTGGGGAGTGGTCACTTAGCGTGTCTGGTAAAACCTCGGTGAGGGTTATTCTGTCTTGGTGGGTGGTAAAGACAAGGTCAAGGAGAGAGCTATTACCAGTTCTGTAGTTGATCCTATTGGGAGTAGTTACAAGCTGTGTAGTGTTGATGGCTGCAATGGTGTCCTTGTAAGGGTCAGTCTCAGGGGCCAGCCAGTTCATGTTGAAACCCCCTAGTATTATTACTTAATTGTTAGTGGGCAGGTTGGCTATGTAATCAAAGACCAGTTTAAAACCTGTAGATTGTTCTCGAGGTGGGATATAGACAGAAAGTATAGTTATTGATTTGCCATTCTGGCCAAGTATGATCTTGACAGCTAGTAACTGGGATTTGCTTTCCGCAGCCGGATGAGGTAGAGCTTGCCCGTTGAGTGATTCTTTAATACAGAGTGCACAACTCCTCCCCTTTTTTTCCTGATCTTTCATGCCTAAATAGGGTGTAACCTATGAGTGTGACAGACTTGTCTGGGACTTTAGGGGACAGCCAGGTTTCATTAAATGGCTAGCACATCAGGGTTGTGTTGTGTAACCCAGACTTGAAGGCCATCCAATTCTGGTTAAAAGGCTTCTGATATATATTGAGGCAAATTCTGGGGAGCAACTACTCTTAGTGGTGCATGGGGCTGGCTCAGGTGGGCCAGGGTTGGGGCATATGTTTCCTGACAGGAGGAAGAGAAGTAGGAGCAATCTGAATAGATAATGTTGGAGTTTCTAGCATGTTCTATGTTGACTGAAGCCAGGAATCTGCTTTGGTAAAGGGATGAAGGAGGGAAGGTGAGGCAATGAAGGAAGGGGCAGCAGAGTGGTAAGGGATATTCGCTAATGCAGGTGGCCTGTGATGAGGGAAAAGGAGGGCATCTTTCAGGTGTGTTAGTGATGCCAGTACCCTGGGTTATTTCTCTTATTCCCATGAGCAGATCATAAGGTGGGGGGGCAAGTGGTGTTAGGGCAGTTGAGGGGTACTTGGGAGAGAAGGAAAGTAAGCACTGCCAAATAATTAAGAATCCTCATTTTAGTTGCTCAAGGGAAAAATAAGCTGCTGTAGCCAGGCAAGGTAATAAATTGAGCAGGTTTGAGAGACAGCTAAAATAATGCAATGCAGGTGCTGAGCTAAGCAAGATTTGAGGGAGTGCTAAGTGGTTGTTAAAGTTCAGGGGGAGTTTGCCCTTTAAAATAATGAGCGATCCTGAGTGGAGTGTGGGAGGAAAGCTGGTTGTAGAAAGTGTATTTAATAGAGGACGGGGGTTGGGGAGTGTGGGTGGGAGAAAATTCTTCACCCTGGTTATGCCCAGATTAAGTTTTGCTTAAGTCATAGTAAGATTTAAGAGGTAGCACCAAAAAACTGTGGCTAGGCTTGTGGTAGGCAGCAGGAGAAGAGGAGCCAATGGGTGTCTTCCCAGCCAAGAGAGCGGCCAATCAGCGGAGAGCAGAGTGAGGGCATCAGATACTCAATCTTTGGCACTTTGGAGGAACTATATCAGGAGCTGATCTTTCGGCAGCTGGCAGGTGAAGCGGGCGGTAGCAGAGTGGAGAGCCGCACCACTGGGGGTGTTCACCCAGTAGGGGCTTGAGTCTGTGGGAAGGAAAAGAGAGGGGAATTAGTTTTTGCAAGTAGTGAAGCAGGGGGAGGGGTTGCCAGAGGTGGCAAGGGACAAGAGACAGAAGAAATTAGGGCTAAATCGTGAGGCAGGGTTGAAAGTAGTCAGGTGAATAGCAGGGGAACGGAGACTGCTTGGGAGAGAAACAAATTACTTAATTGAGGGGCAGGTCAGCAGAGAGGTAATGGGGGCAGGGCGGGTCTGTGCCAAGAAGCAGGAAGGAGAGAAACAGAGCTAGGAATAGGCTTAAAATGGTAAAAGTTTAGCTGATCTGAGAGGTGCAGTTAGGTAAACTCCTTAGGTTCTACCAAACAGTTTTACAAAATTAAGTTAAACAGAGGGCTGAGATATCTAGGTTTTAAACATTAAGGACCATAGTTAAATTGGAAAACAGTTCAACGGGTTACTTATGCAGCTGGACCAGTTTAGCAAAATTAAAACTAATTCAGCAACTCAGTACAACAAAAGTTAGCACTACAAAATTCTTCACCCTGGTTATGCCCTGATTAAGTTTTGCTTAAGCTGTAGCAAGATTTAAGAGATGCAACCAAAAAACTATGGCTGGGTTTGCGGCAGGCAGCAGGAGAAGGGGAGCCAATAGGCATCTTCCCAGCTGAGAGAGCAGATAATCAGCAGAGAGCAGAGCGAGGGCACCAGATATTCAATCTTAGGAACTGAGGGACCATACCTGAGCTGGTCTTTCGGCAGCTTGCAGGTGAAGCGAGATGGCAGAGTGGAGAGCTGCACTGCTGGGGTGTTCATCTGGTCAGGGGCTCTAGTCTGGAGCTGGTGTTTCAGTGGCTGGCAGGTGAAGCGGGCGGTGGTAGAATGGAGACCGCACTGCTGGGGGTGTTCCCCAGTCAGGGCTCGAGTCAAGACTTATGGAATGGAACCCTAAAATAGGGTTGGAAAAACAGAATAAGTAAAAAGCAGTAGTTAAAAGTCACAGACACAAATAATTATATTATCATATATCATGAAGAGTACAGAAAGCTACTCAAAAATATATGAGCAAGTTAAACGTGCTAGCATCAAGACATCTCTGTCAAAGATATAGTAAATCAGTAAATGTCAATGCTCAATAGATCAAATAGCACGAAGGTAAAAGGAAAGTTCGGCAGTTAAGAACAAAAGCAGAGGTCAAATGAGTGGGGGCGTGGAATGAGGGAGGAGTTGTTTTTCAGAAAAAGTATAAAGTCAATAGATCAAATGTAGACACCATGTAATTCATACAGAAACAAGGGTTTCAAAGGTTATTTTGTGCAGTATCTATCCACTTAGAGTTTCGCCATAGCTTTTTTAGGAAATGACTTTTAACAACTGCTTTTACCTATTCTAGTTTTCTTTTGCCTACCTCCCCGGACATTTGCTCAAATATATTTGTGAGTGAAATTAAAAAATCTTTTAGGTTTTATTTGTATACTAAGCACTTAGTTTGTAATACTGTAGGCAAATCTGAGTGAGGTATTTTAAGGGTTAAATTATGGCTTGTTTTTTTTAATATGTTCACAGGTGCTCTTATCTTCAACCAATGGGACTATGAGAATTTGAATATTGTCACCATGTCATAACTGTAGATGCTATTTAAATTGCTATGTATTTGAGATTCTTCAGCCTTGAGAAAAGAACCATTGTTCCAAAAGCATCAGGCTGGTTTTGCCTGCTTGACTTTTTACTTTTGCTTGAATAAATGTAGTCATATGTCAACCTTTACAGTGTGCTTGAGTCGTAACTTCTTGAGGTGGTGAGTGCTCCACTGTTTTATTGCATATTGGATTTCTGGGTCTTGGCACCACCCTCCCAGTCGAACCCTCTTCAGTTGTTCTAATACTGTATGTTCAAAGGTTTGCGATGGCAGCAGATGGTACGCAAAGCAGCACTGTTTACTGCTGCTGAAAACCATATCTTAACCAGGCACAAAGGCCACACACCCCCACCCCACTGATAGCAGGATGTCTGTACTGCAGCTGTTCATTACCAGTCACCATCTCGTGTCTGTCAGACATCTCCCTGGTGTCTAGTGGTAGTCTCTGATCCCCGATCAGCCGTTCCATGTTCTTCCAACATCTCCCTGGTGTCTAGTAGCACCCCCAACCACCTGACGTGTTATTCCAACATGTGGCACCTCCAGTCCCAGATAACCCATCCGTTGTAAGTCGAACATCTCCCTGGTGTCCAGTGTTACCCCCACCACCCAATCACTGTCCCGTGTTATTTCAACATCTCCCTGCTGTCTTGTGGGACCTCCACTCCCAGATCATCCATTCCTTGTAAGCTAAACATCTCCCTGCTGTCTAGTGGCACCCCACCCCCCCAATCACCATCCTGTGTTTTTTCAACATCTCCCTGGTGTCCAGTGGCACGCTAACCACCCATCATCTGTCCCACGTAAGCCAAACACCTCCCAGGTGTCTAATGGCACCCTTCACCCACGAGGTGCCTGCTGAAGACTATATGTCAGTCCCTTGAGTATCTAGTGGTACCCCACCCCAAATGCCCATTGACGGTCTTACCGGTAGACACTGACAGTTAAGTGGCCTCCACCCACCCCTCCTGCACCTAGAACACCATCCATCCCACCACTCACCATACCAGAGTGCCCAGGGACATGCATGCATAATTGGAATCCTGATATGGTGACTGGCACAGCCCTCCTCTCAACTCCTCACCAACTGCCATATGATCTGTCAGTGACTGTGCATACTCCAACTCCAACTATCCACTCACATCCTCAGACACCATGGTAAGGTGGGTGATGGGATGGGTGGTGTTCCCGGAGCAGGCTTGGTAGGTGGGTGTCTGGACCACCAATGTCTATTAATAAGACTGTAGACAGGCATGCATGGGGTAGAGGGTAGCACTGCACACCAGGGCCTGCCATATTATTATTCTTCACGGGTACTTGGGGGGATGCCATTAGACACCAAGGAGCTATTCAGCTTACACAAGACAGGTGACCAGAGTGTGGGTGGGGTGCCACCAGACACCAGAGAGGTGTTGGAATAACATGGGATGGTTGATTGGGGGGGTGAGGTGCCACTAGACATCAGGGAGATGTTAACATAACATGGAATGGGTTATCAGGGGGTTGGGACTGCCATTAGAGACCAGGGAGATCTTGGAAGAACACAGGACAGGTGAATGGGGGACACTAGACACCAGGGAGGTGTTGACATAACACATGGTAGGTGATCAGGGGTGGGGTACCACTAGACACCACAGAGATGTTGGCATAACATGCGGTGCGTGATCCGGGGGGGGTCCTTTAGACACCAGGGAGATGTTGATGTAACATGTGGTGGTTGATCAGACAGTGCCACTAGATACACCAGGGAGATGTTGACATAACACAGGATGGGAGATCTGGGGGTGGAGGGTGCTATTAGACACCAGGAAGATCTTGGAACAACACAGGATGGGTGATTGTGTGGGAGTGTGTACAGCCACTAGACACCAGGGATGACATATCAGGCACCTACAGGATTGGCACTAAAGGCCACCATTCACCATGGAAATTAGCCCATAATGCCATGGGCATGCAAATAGCTCTTTAGCACTTTTCATGCCCAATGGGCTCATTTGCATGGTGTGGCTGACTCTGATCAACATGGCTCCTGGCACTATCTGGTCCCAGGGCACTATTCCCTGTGGGCTGGATACAGCCCAGGTCCATGTTGGGGCAGTGCAGTTTGACTTAGCACTGCACTGACACAGGCCAGTATTCAGTTGGATAGCACCACTCCACTGTCTGAATAAATGTAACAGCCATTGAGTTTGACGCTAACACCAGCACCGTGCAAACATTTGTGCTGCGCTTGTGCTCATTTTTGCATATCTGGGCCCTGAGATGTGAAAACTAAGCTTTTCTTTCCAAGGAAAGAATTACTGATTTGTGTCACACTTTGATATTAGGAATGGGACCACAAATGACAGTGGCGCGGTAGCACCACTATAGCTGGGGTTCAAAGGTTACTTCTATGTTAAACCCCAAATTTTGCACTTTAATAACTTTGCTACTGTTCAACCAATTTGCATGAAAGTTTGCATGTGCCATCAGGGACCAAGGATCTCTTGATGTGGAAAGTTTTGTTCTGGCTGAATGTGAGAGTGTGGAGCTGTGCAGTGTCAAAAAATTTGAAAATGACCATTTTTGTGTAAATTCTTTGTCATGCCATTTCTCAGAAACTGTGTGGAGTTGTGCTCTGAAATTTGTAGAGTATACAGGTCTTGGGTCACAGATGTGCCTTTTGAAGGTTTAGTGAAAAATTATGAGTCCATTCAAAAGTTCTTTAATTTTCAAGTTTCCCATAATTTCCTATGGGAACAGCTAGATGTGCCATGCAAAACTACTTTTATTGTTGCCGCAAAAGCGATATTTGGTGTTGCAAATGTGGAATGTAATATCAAGATTTCGCCATCTTGTTTTCAGTTATTGAGGCAAACAAATTAAAATATTTCAAACAAATAGTTAGAAATGGTAAACACCAACAGTTGTGTTTACCTAATAGGGGCCTCAGAAATCAGATTCTGGCGTCAGTTTGCCCCCAAAATGCCCAGAAATATGTGAATTTTGTCCGAAGACATATTTGTGCCGCAAATAGCAGCAGTTATTTTGTGAAACAAAGGGAGTTTGTGCCACAAATTGTGGCAAAACCCCATTGTTTCCGAAACAAAGAAGGGTGTCTCACGAAACAGCTGTCACAATGTGTAGCACAAATACATCCGTCGACAAAATTAACATATTTCTGGGCATTTGGGGGGCAAACCTACTCTGGAATCTGATTCTTTGGGCTCCAATTAGGTAAATACCTGTTGATGTTCACTTAATTCAAGTATTTCTTTAGGTTTTAAAACCTCCAAGGGGAAGGGGGTCGAGGCATGAAAAGAGCATAACTGAACTTGGTGACCTCCCCTTTCACACAATTAACCTATCCGGGCCATTTTTGGGCACACTGACTCAAACTCGATTCCTCGGCCCCTAGATTCCAGTATTTCTTTAGGTTTTAAATCTTTGTATTACCTGGTGGTCTACTGGCCCTCCCTCCCTGATCCCCAAGCACATACAGTATATGTTTCTCAGTTCCTGGTGGTTTAGTGGCCCTCCCTCCCTGATCCCTCTAGCCACCAGTTTCCATACTTTTCATTGATGGCTAATGGCATCCCCACCCTCCCATATTCCTTGGTGCTGAAAATAAGAAAATTATTCCTCATTGTCATAATTTTTTTTATCTGTAGAAAAAAACATCCATCGCCGATCACAACCGCATTCCCCTCCGATTACCACTGAGCACCCACCTCCCACACCCCCATAACACCCCCACACACCCTCACTTACCTGAAGAGGTTCCAGGTTCAAGATCCACTCTCCCGATTGAAGACACATCGTGCTGCTGGAACCAGCGACAGCAATATGAGAAACTAAGCTAAATACGCTTCAATGTAGTTCAATATAAGTTTCAACTTTTATGCAGAATTTTGGCATTTTTTGAGATTTTGACCCCAAATTTTCAACATGGTCTTTTAGGGACCACACCTCATGAAAAACATGAGTGTCATTATGGAACTCTCACCAGAATGGTGATTTCAAGGTTGGTTAGTGAAATCACCTTTCGGGCAGGATTTGTGCAATGACAGTCATATTGTTCATGATGTTGGGTCATGAGAAGGCTATGTTGAAAATTTAGGGCCAACATTATTAAAAATGGCAGAGTTTTGACCATGTGTTGCTATTTTGCTATGTATACTCGTAACTTTGGAAATTAAAATGTTTTTACCCACAATTTTCAACATAGACTTATTACCCCACCAGAAGTCATTTTTCAAATCCTGGCCAAAATGTGTTTTCACACTTGTGGCATGGAATGGCATTGCTGTAGTACAGAATTACATTTTGGTGGGGATTCTAAGATTTTATGTGCAGGGTATATCAAGTCTGGTAATAATATAGCTATGCTGACAATTCCATAACTCTTGCCATACAAACGTAAGCACCCAGAGGGCTCTGCACTTACAGACCTACATATATATGCATGAATGGAGCCCACACGCAAATACGAATACCATTAAGGAGTGATGGGAGTGCAGGGCCCAGAGGGCACTGTGCTCCCACATGCAAAAATGCACACACCAACAGGAACCGCAGCTGTGCCTTGGGGTCATCAGCCCCAATGCTCACCCCATTCTCCTATACTGTACCATCTCAGCTACCTTACGCATGGAATGGGGTGAGTGTTAGGGTTGATATCCCCAAGGCATGCCCCTGCCTGTTGGTGTGTGGAGGGTGGGGGTGGAGTGGGTGGTAGGGTTAAAAAACCCTAACACCCCATTTACATATTTTTTTCGCTGTGATATGAACCCTAACTGATGCATTAACGCAGTGTTTTACCAAGAATTATTTTTATATATTGTAACAAAAATTAGCTATTGTTTTAAGGGTTAAATTATCACTTAAGTTTTTAATAAGTTCACAGGTGTTTTTTTCTTCAACAAATGAGACTATGAGAATTTGAATTTCGTCACCATGATGTCATAATTGTAGATGCTATGTGAACTGCTCTGTATTTGAGATTCTTCAGCCTTTGAGAAAGGAATCTTTGTTCCGAAATGCGTCAGGCTGGCTTTTGTCTGGTTGATTTTTTTTATTTTTGCTTGAATAAATGTAGTCGTATGTGATTCTTCACAGTTTATTTTTTATTTACTGAATTTTGTTGACCTTGGAGTTGGGCTTGGAGTCATAACTTCTTGAGGTGGTGAGAGCTCAACTGTTTTGTTTTTGCACAAACCTATGAATATGCCAGTGGATCTGTATGCAGAATGAGACCCCTCATTTGCATGGGTGCAGTGTTATGTTAGTGCTTGGGCACTAACAGGTTTAGCACACACTATAGGGGCCTCTGAATATAGCCCTCACTCAAAGGATGCAAACCAAGATAGCGTGGTCACAACCCCATTAGCAGCCATGCTAACTTTTGAATATCTAGCCCATGATGTTTTAATCTTTCTTTTTTACTACTTTCATGATTCATACAATTTTTCTCAAATGTGTAGGGCAAATTTATCTGTAAAAATAATTTATCATAACTGGTATTAATTTAGTTCACTTAAAAAAAATGAGAGAATGCCATGCTTTTGCAAAAACATTCCAGGCTAATCAGATTTAATTATGCAAAAAGTATAAAAGAAACACAGCTGTTATGTAAATGATGTGCCAATAGCATTTTTATTCTTTTAAAAGAAAGTGTTTCTAGCACGAAGTAAAGAACTCACTACATGGGAATTTTAAGCATTCAAAATGGTGAAGGAACTAATTAAGAATAACTTGAAATAGGAAGACTGTGAGAATTAAAATTAATGAGAAGAAAGAAAGGAACACAATGCTTTGAGGATGACTTTTTTATAATGGTGTTGTAATAGAGAAATATTTTCTGTTTTAACCATGAATGACATAAACGGGGACAGTGTTTTTGGCAGTGTCAGTGAGCAATCCAGAGTCTCGGTTGATTTCACTGAAACTTCAGTAGCTCCTCAACTGTAGTGGACTGGCTTTTAAAAGTATGGGATGACTTTTAATTTGGCATCCTTGGCTGAGTTCCCAGTAGACAAAGGTCCATATCTTATAACTACAAACAATGCAACAAGCTCAGTTAGTACTCTTTGTTCAAAAAAAGGACATGAATGAATAAGTATGAAGGGAAATGAATGACCTTCTCAGTCATAACAAGAGACAAGCTGATGACGATCTGTAATGGTAAGGGATTATGTATACTGCCCAAACACTTGACCTGCAAATACATAGGGGACTTTTGTTTCCCATGCTTCCTCATGCTCCATAATTACAAAACTGCAATCATGCTGAAAAAGGCCATCAAAGTAAACATCTGATGCTCAGAACCGCAGTATCTGAATGCAGGACCATGACTGGGCAGACCAGGGCTAGTGTGGACGACAGGATTTTGCAGGGGGATAAATGGGAAAAATGAACCTATTATTCAATAACCAGGGAAGAAAGCAGCAGCAGATTTATTTAAATGGTGCCCTATTCTGCAGGCTCAGTGCATTTTACAACATACATTTTAGCTGCCAGTTATACAGGCATATACACCCAAACACAGTTATCCTGTTTTAACAGTAAAATAGACAGCTCATAAGGTTACCAGGAGTCACCGATGATAACCAGTAAACAGAGTTAGGATAGCGCTAGACCACATATTGTAATAATGCTTGAGCCACTGTTTAAAACTCACAGCAGAGGGGCTCTCTTAAGTAACAGGGCAGTGTATTCACATCCAGGGTGCTGTAACAGCAAATGCCTTGTCCCCAGATAGTTTAGCCCAGATTTGGGTATCACAGAGGCTCACCTCTGAGGAGCAGAAAGTGTGGACAGGAGCATATGGATTGAGGAGCTCTTTAATGCACCAGTACTAGATTAAAAAAAAAAAAAAAAAATTGGATCTTTGCAACAGTTTGTTCCTTGTGCTCTGTTGAGCACTTACCTGGTAATCTTTCTTGTTTTCACTGTACTATTACCCCATAATTTGCTTCATTTTTGTTTTTGATTACATTCTTCCACCTACCATGTTGAACTGGAACCCTCTGCTTCCAACTGCGCATGCACAAGACTCGCAGTACTACACAGGGACAGCGGGAACACACAGCACAGGGTCCAACAGATGTAACAAAAGATCTGATGCAACATGAGGGGGAAGCTCGACTGCAAATTAGGCACCAGCCTTATTTCCTGTATATCCACAACAATGGAAATACACTTTAAATAGCTAAAAAAGCAAAGATCGCTAGAAATTTTTTTTTTTTACAGATATGGAAACCGGAACTATGGCGGCATGCTTCCAGCCAAAAAGCAGAATTTTAAGGATCACTTCCTGATTATCCAGTACTGCTATATAAAGGCAGCCCAGGCCCATGCAGGGCTTTGAATGTGAAAGGGACAGTGTCCACTTTTCTCTGCACTGTAGCATGCATACAGTTGGCATTCATAAGCAACAGAATGCCTCCATGTAACAGGATTTCCACAAGGATCAATTTTTCTCTTTGTTTATTAAAAATAAAAACTGGGCAGGGCACTTGAAAGCCACTGGCTGATGCTCCCATGCATCTCCCAGTGTGATGGCACACCAAGCCATGAATAGACTCATTCGTGAACAACTTTGACATTTTTTGAAGGGTGAAGAAGAAGAATCATTTATATAGCACTTTTCATACACATTATATCCCAAAGCACTTTACAAGCAATGCTAGGCTGGTAGTGAAGTGACTGAACGTGTAGTGTTAGCCATTTCACACATCAACACCCACACACAGCCTTGGACAATTGCATGAACCAGTTTTATTGTGAAGGGGAATACTGGCCAGCACCCCAGGGAAAGTCCCCTACTCTGACAGCAGGGGGAGCTTCTGGTCATTTTGCAGAATGGCCAGTCCAGGTGTGGAGCCAGAGAGGATGGTCATGCAGGAGACTGGGGGACAGGTCTCTACCCCAGAGTTGGCACCATGCGAGACTGAAGATCAGTTCTATGTTGTGGAAACAGAAGGACTTTCCGAAATACAAGCAGAAAAAGAAATAGCGGTAACAGATATTGCTAGTTCTGATAAAAAGACACAGGACAATAATGAAGCTATTAATCCTACTAACTCACCAGAAAAACAACTACAAGAAATGCTGCAAAGAAAAAAAAACAAAAATGTTTGGCTAAGTAAAAGGAAATTACAGAGGCAATACCAAATCTTCAAAAACCAGAGGAAACTAATAACACGGCTACAGTGACTTTTGCACAACCGAGTAATACTACCTCTATCATCAAGGAGAGGAAAACTACAGAAAGCAAAACTATACTACCACATGAACCTCAAAAGTCTTTTTCCACCAGAATAGACACCACCATGTTCCAAACAGACCTGCAAGTCCAAACTACGGCTAACATTTCTCTTTTGTGGCACGCAAAACACAGAACTTGCAAAATAAAATTCAAGAGCAGCAAACACAGGCTACGAAACAGCCTGCAACTTTACTCATGAAATTTACCTCCAGGACACCTATTAGTAGCTTGTTAACAGCAGGTTGGTCAAAACTTTTGGCACCGAAATCAATAGAAAAAGACAACAAAACCCAGTCTGAAGCCACTAGAGCAACAATCAGAACAAAGGTTGTCAGTGCTGATGTGGCAGATACCATGGCAATAGACACAACACCAAAGAACTCCGACCATATGGTAACAACTCAGGCTGGGGAAGGCTGGGAATGGCGAATACAGGGTTTTGGCCCTGGCCTAAGACACTCTCAAGCTGCACCAGAAGACACCAAGCACACGGAGGAATGGACAGCAGAAAGGACACTCATGAACACTGGATGGGTGCAGTCACCAGACACAGGAGCATGGATATCGGGCCCCACTCCAACATAACTGTGCACAGCAGGAAAAGCTCCAGGACAAGATGCAACAGGCAGAGATCAAGAAAATATTGTCTTAAATTCCCCCTTACCTATACTAAAAGTAACTCACTCAGAATCCTATATTGCCTTTACCAGAGAGAAATGTACCAAGCACTAATGAACAGACTATAACTTTGGATAACAAACTAGCCACTGAAACTGTACCTGAAGCACCTTTAAATACTAGAAATAGACAGAACTCGAGACCTTATGCTTCCTTGTTTCATGCTCCAATTTTACTTGCAAAAAGGCATAACGCAGTGAAGACTAGTGTATAAAGGGTATGGACTTTCTACCAGATAGGGTGTTCATAGCAAAACTCTACTGAAAGACTCAATGCATTTTTTGCTAATGAAATGTATGCTCTAATCCATGTCTCAGGGAGATCACCTTTGATATTAGTTTTAAACTGAATTTAGGTTTACAGAGATTTTAGCTAAGTTTCAGAATTCAAAAAAAACTCTATAGAGCACCATTTGAGGCCATTCCTCTAACCAAGCCATTATACAGAACAATCAAGTTTTATTCAGAAATGAGGGAGTGAGCATCAGACCTCACATATTGGCTGAAACAAAGATGTACCGCTTTAGGACACCCAGAAGCAATATTTCATACAGATCATATCGGGGGTGGAGGGTTAAGGTAATGTCGAACTCAAATGGCAAAGGCCTAGTCCATCTACCAAACTGTTTTTTCCTGGTTAGGGATGGGGGGTCCTTTTCCATGCAAGCCAACCAAAGGCCTGTTACAAATGCAGATCCACCAGTCACCCTAGCAGCATCTGTGACCAGGTAAAATGTACATTATGCCAAGAAATGGGACACACTAGTGGAAACTGTTTAAATGAATGAAAATTTAATCTTTGTGATAGATCAGGACACAGCTATCAGAGCTGCGGGCGAGAGGCACCGGGGGCCCTGATGGGATCCAGACTCGAATCCTCAAGGAGGGCGCCCCATCTTTAGCCAAGCCCCTAACCTGGCTGATAAACCGGTCCTTTATGGAGGGGTCTGTCCCTGAGCCATGGAAGCAGGCCCTAGTGATCCCCATTCACAAGGGAGGGGCCACCGAGCCTATTGGGAACTACAGGCCTATCTCCCTGTTGTCCGCAATAGCGAAATTACAAAGAGAAGCTTGTATACTCTCAACTCTGTCGAATATCTGAAACACACCAGATAATCTCTTCATCATAAGCAGCTTCAGAGCCAAGCATGGGACCGGACACTGCACTAACCAAATTTTGGCTGATATCCTGGGCAATAATGACTCAGGGGGTCAGCACAGGAAAATCTTCATGGACCTGTCTAAAGCGTTTGACCTGGTAAACCACAACCTCCTTTTACAAAAAAATGTCGCTCTTGGCATGGAGCGCACATGCCCTCGGATAGTTTGCTAATTACCTTCTGGGCCAGACCCAGAGGTCAAGTGGAAGGACTATGTCTCCCAGTCTGCACCGCTCAAAGTAGGAGTACCTCAGGGTCAATACTTGGTTCCCTTCTCTTCACTTTGTTTATAATGATCTGCACTTACATTGGGAGCAGCAGCGTCATCAATACGGGACGATGCTGTCATTTTCCGAGCCTCCCTAACTTAGGAGAACTGGGAATGCCCTGCAAGAGGACATTCTTCAGATGGAGGACTGGCTCACTCAGAATAAAATGGTGTTAAATACCAGTAAAACTAAAGCGATGTTGTTGGGCCCAGATCCTTGGGAACCGAGAGGTCGCTGCTCCTTCAGCTGCAGTCAGAGAGGGGTGATAAACTTGAGGTGGTTACCTCCACTAAATACCTAGGCTAACCTTGGACCAAGGCTTCACCCTAAAAAATCATGTTGACCAACTCACCAAAGCCATACATGGAAAACTCGGTATCCTCTACAGAATAAAGGACCCGATTATCCCTGAAGCCAGAGTTGCCATACACAACTAGCGTCCTTCTCCCCAAGCTCGCTTATGCGGCACCTGTTCTTCAAGGCGTGGCCTCTACGGAACTTGGCAGGCTCCAGACCTTATACAATAAGATTGTCCGATTTGCAACATTATCACACCCTAGGACACACCACTGCGAGGCTCAATCCAAGCTGAGCTGGCCGTCATTGGAAGCCCGCCTCATCTACCCCACACTATGTCTTGCTTTTAAGCTTCTGGGGCCCTTACCTCCCCCTAGTCTCAAAGGACTAGTTAGTGTCAAAACCAACCTGAGGAGTCTCTGTTCCTCAGGACAAAACCTCCTTGTGGTCCCCAAAACGAAGACTAAAGCTGGGTCCAGGTCCTTTGCTTTTACTGCACCTTCCCACTGGAAGAAACTCCCACTGGAGGTACGGGAGGCAGGGTCGAGCCCCTGCTTCCAGTCTAAGCTCAAAGCACACCTGCTTGCCAGGAGCACTTGCTAATGCATAAGGAACTGACCTTATGCCACGGCCCTCCTCCCTCCACCTTCCGTATTGTAAATGCCATTAAGTCTTTCACAGTTATACAGTATGGAATTTGCCTTATGTGTGTTATCACTGTTAAACCATTTGGTATTTCATAGAGTTTACAAGCTCTGCTTACCTACTTGTACTGCCTGTTTACCTGTATGTTATTTTTACAGCTCTGCTTACCTGCTTTTACTGTTCTGTTTACCTGTATGTTATTTTTTACCCCCGAGTCGCCCCTGAAAAAGGGACCTCCGGGGCCCAGTGGGCCTACCCGGTCAACAAAATTCAATAAATAAATAAAATAAGTGGAAAACACAGATGAGGAAGAACAAAGGTCACTCATAGTCTTGGCCCAAAAGCTATCTTCCCTAGACCTTCACCCACTCAACGAAAACAAGACAGCCCCCCAGAGACCCCTCCAGGAAGTTAACAAGAAAGGCCTGCCCAGTTAGCTACCGAAACAGCTGAGGGACATACCATAGCACAGCCAACAACATGAGGGAACCTTGAACACCCTCAGATTTCTCCAGAACAACCAAAGTCTACCTCGGAGCACAGTGTCAGAAGCTATGCCCCCACCCCAAATACCCTTCCATCAGGTAAAGGGGAAAAAGTAGCAAAGATGCCAAAACACAAACCAAAAGACAGCCTGCATCTAAAATAGAAAAAAGGAAAGACGTGCCTACAACCAACAGATATGAGGCACTGCAAAACACTATGGGGGTTTCAGATCCAGACTCCTAAGACTATTTCATAGTCCTTTCAAACTGAACCTTTGTCTGACATGGAGAGCAATGATTCAGATCTGCAGGTACAAGCACCACTGATAAAAGAAAATACAAAAACAATGAATACAAAGAATCCTAGGAGATCAAAAAGGCAAAGTTTAAAAGATACATGAGAAAATAGATAGCATCTGCCTTTTACCATTGCAATAGAAGCTCCTATTTCCCGAGCAACCATAAATGTAAACAGTATAAGAACACAGGAAAAGGCAGGCAGTTCTTTCCTTCTTTCTAAATAGCCAGGCTGAACTTATCTTCTTGCAAGACACTTGGCTGCATACCTTACAAGAAATTCAGGAAGCCACAAAAGCATGGTACAAAGGGCCTTCTTATTGGTCCTTAGGCACAGAACCATTTACAGAGATAGGAATCCTATTCAAAACACATTAGGACCTTAGAGTAATAAAGTTAATTGATATTTTGCCAGGTTAAATACTGCTCTTAGATACAGTAATAAAATATATTATAGAATCATTAATGTTTACGCTCCTCAAACCAAGGCAGACAGAATAACTACTTGTCAGACCATACAACCATATTTATATTCAGCACAGACAGTAATACTAGGGAAATTTTACTGTGGATTACATAAACAAGATAGGGGAATACAAACAAAAACTAATAACATGTTTTGTGATATGACCACATTAGAAAACATGATTAGGGATACAAATCTAAAAGATGTTCATCATACTGACAAAATGGAAATCTACACCCACATTCCCGAAAGGCAGGTTAGCCACCAGAACAGATTTCTTCTTTATTTCACAAAGAACACCAATAATCAATACTGAAGCGTAGGAGGCTAAATTTTCATACCATAAAATTTTAACATAAAAAATTGGTCAACAACCAACACTAACTAATGGACCAAGATACTGGCAATTTAATTCAGCTCTGTTAACCCACAGCACAAACTACCCTTTGGCGACGTCTTAGACCTGGTGGGCTGAAAGGCCTTAAGCAACTCCTAGCCCCCATAGACTGGTCCCCTATACTAAACGCCCTGGATATTGACACGGCCCTTACCTTCTTTATCCACACCTTCAACTCTGCTTGCGGCGTTTTGCACCCATAACTTTTACGCCGGTCCAAAGTAAGGCATGCCTCTGTTATTCCCCACCCTGTGCCAACTTAGCACATGGACAATCTATGGCACATTGCCATGGAAACAGGCCACCCAGTTGACAGGCTGGCTATGCTGCTGCCCAGAACAAATGTACACGGGCCATCCGAAAAGCGAAGGCTGAGCACTATCAAGCCTCCCTCACTTCCTCATGGGGGAATGCTAGGACCTTCTGGGACAACATTAAGCAGCTGAATGGTGGCACACATTCTCCCCCACCTTCGCTTATCAACATTAATGGTTCGGTCTCCTCAGACCCTGTCCTTATTGCCAACCACCTCAACAAATCTTTCACAGACCTCAGCCCGGTGCTCCCAGATAATTTCTTCACCCCCCTTCCTCCAGGTCTGTCCCTATTCTCCCACGCCCCTTGTCCTACCTGCACCGAGTCACTGCCCAGGAAGTCAGACTTTACCTACTCAAGGCCTTAAAGAGTAACACAATTGGCAATGACTCCCTTGATACCAGTCTTCTCCGTCAGGTTCTGGATCTGGTTATCTCACCAGTCACCAGCCTCTTTAACAAATCTGTCTGCCTAGGGCAATTTCCCTCTGCCTGGAAGATAGCTACTGTCACCCCAATACACAAGGGTGGTGATAGGACCCTCCCTAGCAATTATCAACCTATCTCAATCATCTCTTCTCTCTCTAAGGCCTTAGAAAAAATTGTGGCCACCCAAATCTCTGAATACCTCGATAAATATAGCATCCTCTGCCCAGAACAACATGGTTTCAGAGCAGGCCACAGCACCAATACTGCCCTCCTGGAGTTCTCTAACTTTCTTCACATCTCACTGGACTCAGGCTCCCTAGCAGGTGCAGTGTTCATTGACTTATCAAAAGCCTTCAATACTGTCTCCCAACCCCTCTTGCTAGTTACCCTTAGTCACTTAGGCTTTGCCACTGGGCCTGTTTCCTGGTGCTCCAGCTACTTGTCAGCCCGCTCACAACGTGTGAAAATCAACGGGAAACTTTCCAGCACCTGCCATATCCGCTCCGGAGTCCCTCTGGGCTCCATTCTTGGGCCCTTGCTCTTTTCCCTTTTTCTCAACTCCCTGCCCAGTGAATGTACTGGTAAAATCCTTCTTTATACAGATGATGCTGTACTCTTTGCCTCAGACTGTAATCCCATCTCACTTCAGGATTCTCTGCAGGAATCCTACAACAGCGCAGAAGCCTGGTTTACTGAGCATAGACTCGTAATTAATCTAAAGAAAACCAAAACCATGCTCTTTGCCCACCCCCAAAATAAATCCAGTAACTATCCTCTTGCAGTCCACTCCACCTCTAAACTCCCTATTGAGCTAGTTCACTCTTATAAATACCTAGGTATAACCTTTGACCCTGCCCTCTCTTTTCATGCCCACATCTCTGCCCTTGCCTCAGCCTCTAACACTCGGCTGGGTATCCTCTATCATCATAAAAGCTGCCTCCCCACGGATGCCCTCCGACTTGCAGTCACATCCTCTGTTCTATCTCTGGTAGACTATGGCTTACCTGTGTATGGTGTAGCAGACCAGACTGCCCTGCACAAGATCCACCTCACCTTAAACAAGGCCTGCAGGCTCATAACTGGGGCTCCTAGTCTAACCCACACTTGCCTTCTTTACACCATGGCTAATCTACTCAACCTAGATGAGCGCCTCAAATACCAAACCTGCCCCCTAACAAAAAAATCACTCCTTGGGCTATCCCCACCAGGTCTGTCAACCACTATCCACTGAGCAAACCCTACAGTGCATACCCGTATATCCCTTAAAACTGCACTGGTTATACCGAGGGCAAGAACCTCGCAAGGTCAAAGGGCTTACCCCTACAGAGCCCCCTGTTGGTATAACGCCCTCCCCGCTGGAATCACTGATGCCGCCTCATTGTCTTATTTCAAAACTAGCCTTAGAAATCACCTGCTCTCAACACGCAGCTGTACCTGCCTCTAAGCCTCCTCCTATCCTTCCAGACAAAGCTTGTTGAGCCGCTCTCTGACCTTCTGTCCAGCTTCCTACCTTACTTGCTACTATCTTCCTCACACTCCTCTTCTGATGTCTTCCACCCAGCCTTACCTTTATCTGCCCACTGAATCAATCTCCATGAAACTACTGTATATTGTCTACTCTGTAAAGCTCACATGTAAGCCTGTTGTATACTGTGTTTGACATATGCCTGTATTTTTGCCTGATTCCTAAATGTACTCTGATTTTTTGTCTGCCCTGATGTTTGTTGCTTGCACTGTTTTGTCCTCTCTGTAACAAGGTACCTTTGTAAATGAGCCTCTGGCTCAAAGGTTGTTAAACTGATGTTCTTATAAATAAATAAATAAATAATTGAACACATTTTTTACAGAATATTAAATAATTTATCACTTTAAAGAAAACAGTACTAGAAATGTATGATACACCAATTCAGTGGTGGGAGGATACCAAAAAAAAAAGAACTACAGTCCTTCCTAAAATACAATAGTAAAGTTATAAAAAAAATAAGGAATATTTCTCATATTTACAGAATAGGAAACAATTGCAGAAATTACAGACCTTGGCAACAACAAACGAACCATAATTTTACAGTATAAATCCAAAAAGTTAGACACCAAAACAACATGATAATCTTCAAAAACAACAGGAATATGGAACACAAGGAACAGCAAGTACACGATGCCCTTTATTAAACTGCCAAGATAGAATAAAACAAACAGATGGAATCTCTGAAAGATATTAGTGGCCAGACATACTCTGACACAGCTAATATATTGAGCATAGTGTCTCAACGAGCAATGCAAATCTTTTCTGAACAGAAAGGTAGTAATGAGAAAAATTCCCAGTTTTTCTCACAATTTCAGGTTCCATCCAACATGTCCACCAGAAATATTGTAAGAATTAATAAAGAACATTAAGCCTATTGAAGTTGAAGCAGCCATTAATAGCCTGAAGACAAAAAAGGCACCAGGTAAAGATGGACTAACTGCAGAATTAAACAAATTGATAAAAGAAGGTATAACAAAATAATTGGCCACAGTCTTTAATGCCATACTGCATGAAAACAATCTACCTCTACGAATGTCAGACGGTCTCCTAATTTTTTTTTATACAATAAAGGTGATAGAGAAGACATTAAAAATTGTAGACCTATTAATGTTCTAAATATGGATTTGAAAGTACTCACAAAAATATTGAATGCCAGGTTAAATACAGCAGCTAAACATTTAATATTAACAGTTCAAACATGTTCCATTCCCGGAAGAAAAATGTCTGATCAACTTTTATTAATAAAAGAACTAATAGAAAGAGATAACATAGAAGGCTTGGAAGGAATACTACTTTCACTTGATCAACAACAAGCTTTCAATACCGTTAATCATAAATATCTGTGGAACACCTTAGAAGTTTATGGTATACCTCCTTTAGTCATCTCTTGGATAAAATTACTATATAGAACAGCCACTGTAGTACCATTGGTTAATTGATGGCAGGGACCCATGGGACACATACAAAGAGGGGTCAGACAAGGTTGTCCATTAAGTCCGTTACTATATGTGTTCTGCATAGATCCTTTATTAAGAGCAATTACTGCCTCACAGCAAAGAGACAAAATAAGTACAGGAAAAATAGAAATCTCACAGACAGCATTGGCATATGCAGATGATATATGCCTGTTGGTAAAAATGAAACATCAGCACAACATACATTACATATATGCTCAGCATACAGTAGTTCAGGAAGCAGACTGAACATCCATAAATCTACAGGACATCCCTTTTAAAAAAAAACAGACAGGAACATACACACCTTAGCAGGTATACAACCTTCACAGGACCATATAAGAATTTTAGGAGTAGTTTTTGGAAATGAGGACTTAGGAATATTAAATCGGACACAAAAGATAGAACAAGGTCAAATTCTGGTGACAGAATGGAACAAGTGGCATATGGGAAAGACGAAAAGAATATATCTAGTTAAAACCTTTTTAGTCCCATTGTTCTTATATATTAGTCATTTGTTTCCACCACCAAAATCTTTGGAAACAACTATCCTAACTCTCTTTTTCCAGGCCATTTGGGGTTCTCGTTTGAATCCTATAAAAATAAATATTTTACATTTGCCAGTTAAGGAAGGACGGTTGAAAATGTTAAACCCCATAGTGTTTTTTATGGGATTTATATTACTGCCAACATAAAAACCTTTATTGATGCAAAGAGAAGAAATATGGAAAAATCTTTTCCTAGAAACATGCAATGATTGGTTTCATAACTGGGGGACAGGACAAACAAAGGTAACAAGGCAGAAGTAAGCAGTTCCTCCTTATTCTCGAGAAGTTTTTGTTAAACTGAAGTCATGGGAGATCACTAGCCAGATGGTGCTAACACAAACAAGGAAACTGATTTATAAAAGCATAATCAGGAAAACATTTTCAGAGCCCTTAGTTTTCCTGGCTTGCCCATTGCAATATGTTCTCACCCTTAAAGACTATTTGAGCAATAGTCGAATTCCAGACAAAATGAAAGATATACATTGGCTCTGCTGCCATGAAAAACTGAATACAAAAGCAAATCAGAAACACAAACAGCTAGAAGAAAGGTAGTGTTCCCGTAATGAATGCACACAAAAACTGGAAACCTTGAAGCATCTATTCTTTTCATGCACATACATAAAACAGTTTTGGGTTTTGTTAGCAACTTCCTGTAATGCTAAGCAGTTTAAAGATACCACATATGAAATGTTAATTTATGAAGTACAGGATAACAACTGGGGGAAATGGGACAAAAACACTCTTCAACTCATTTTTATTATCAAGTGGTTATATGGAATTCCAGATGTTTATTTACACTGCAACAGAAACATATATCACATATTGAACTTACACAGAAAATCACTCAGGAATTGAGACTTATTAATTTTCAAGAAGTAAAGTACATACAATAAAAAGAGTTACATGAATAATGGAGGAATCTCCCATGGGTTACATATACTGATGCACCAATAACCTAAAAATACTGTACAGTAATAGGATTATATGTTTGTGTTTATTTTGAACAAGTAAGGTTTGGGTTATTCCTAAAAATCAGTATTGTATAAGAGTGTTGACTGAAGACAATACACATTTCTTTAATTTTTTTCCTTTTCCATTTTCTGTTTTAACATAGGGCGGGGAAGAGATGTTTTCTTTTGGGTTTTGGTGTTGTGATTCCATATTGTATACCTATGTTTTGACTGTATGCATATTTTGTAAATAATATTGTGTACTCCACAATAAAAACAAATTCCCCTACTCTTTGCAAAAAGTGCCTTAGGTTCATTTACTTCCACCTGGACACCCAACAGGACAGCACCAGGATGGGTAGAAGGGACACTGGTTTAATGGCTCATTGAAAGGACGGCACACCCCAACAGTACAGCACTCCCGTAGTACTGAACTTGGGTAGCAGCGTTTTTTTTAGGTATAAGCCTAATCCCAGTGTGGGACTAGAACCCACGACCTTTTGGCCCAGAGGCAAATGTGCTACCAACCGAATCACACTGACAACTGGGTGCAAAATAAATAATTTGCCAAACAGTACCTTTTGTGCTGATTTTAGTAATATTTCTCTTTTTAGAAACGAGGGTCCTAACCTGACTTTTCACATGTTCAGTATTGAAATAGTGACTATGGGCATGCACATGTCACTAATGCACATAGCCCATGGTCACTGTTTCAATATTCAACATGTAGTAGTAGTAGAGTTTATTTATTTTGGGCACCATTCCACATAGGCTCTGGGCACCCTTACAAAATACAGAATACAAACAACATTAGGAACATACATACATAGAACGTAATACTGTACAACAAATATAAAATAATTAAATACAGACTTTAAAATTCATACTAATCCATTCCTAAGCTGTTTTGCAGAATAAATATGTTCTGCAGGCCTCAAAGGCCTGTTGGAAGAGGAATGTTTTCAGATACTTTTTAAATGCATCAAGGAAAGGTGCCTCCCGGAGGTACCCCGGCAACGAGTTCCAAAAGACCGAAGTGGCCACCTCGAATGCCCGGTCCCTGGAAGATTTCAGCCTAGCTCTAGGGACCTCCAGGAAGGCTTCCATTGTGACTCGGGGTGTAGGGATGCAGAAGCTCCTTCAGATAGCCTGGACCCAATCCATGTAGGGCATTATAGGTCAAAAGACCTATTTTAAAGGTGATGCACCAATGCACTGGCAGCCAGTGCAGTTAGCGCAGCACTGGCGTTTTATGACTGAACCTCAATTGTCCCATCAACAGCTGGGCCACCACATTCTGCAGAAGCTGAAGGTGTCATATCGCATCACCAATGGCCTCGAAGTAGAGCACATTACAGTAGTCAAGCCTTGAGGTGATATACGCATGTACCAGTGTGGCCAGGTCATCAGTGGGATTAAGAGATTTAATTTGGGTGATGTTTCAGAGATGGTAAAAACCAATCCGGACAACAGCTGACATCTGAACTTCAGGTTACTTAGTTAATTAGTTACTTGGCTAGAAAAGATGGAAAGGGCTAGTGGCCCATCAAGTCCGTTTCCCACTCTTGAGGGTAACTGTCAAAATGACTGTTGCCTTAAATATTCAAATTCATACTTAAACTTGTCAAATGTTGAGATGTCAACCAATTTCTGCGGCAGTGCATTCCAAGCTTTCCCGGTCCTTACAGTACATTAGTGGACACATTTCTTAGTGTTGTTATAAGGTACTGTAAGTTGTTTACTGTTTGACCTCAAGTTAAATCACTTATCACTACAGGATAGACCACACTGTTGCATAATTTCTGGTTCCTGTAATATATTAAATAGGAGCAATATATCACCGCATGATCTCCTATCTTCTAATGAAACCAGGTCCAAGGCTGCTAATCTTGCCTCATATGACATGGTTTTAAGTCAGGGGATCATTCTGGTGGTTCTGCTCTGTTCTCCCTCCAATAACCTTATGTTTCTTTTAAAATATGGTGACCAATACTGAGAGCCATAGTCAAGATGTGGTCTAATGTATGTCCTATATAGTGGGAAAATACATTGCTCAACTCTAGATAAAAAGTTATTTTAATATATTGTAAATCAATCTGTGTCAGCTCATTGTCCAGAACAATGCCCAAATTCCTCACCTTAGAGGAGGCCTCTAGTTCAGTGGGACCAATGAAGAGCAGTAACCTATCCCCAGAGGCCCCCACTCCCCCCTTTGACCCGGCTCAATCACCAGTATTTCAGTCTTCCCCATGTAAAAGGGTTACAGCCCTCATTTCTGAAAAAGAGAACCATTATTGAAATCAGAATAAAAAGGTACTATTAGATAAATTATTTATCTCTCACCTCTAAAAAAAATGTCAGACTCATTCACGAATGAGTTTAGCTATAGCTTGGCACGCCATTGCACTTGGGAACATGCAGGAGTGTCAGCCAATGGATTTCAAGGTGCCTGGCTCGAGTTTTTTATTTTTTAACAAACAGAAAAAAATGAATCCTTGTGAAAATCCTATAGTATGGAGGCATTCTGTTGCTTACAAATGCCAACTGCACACATGCTACAGTGCACAGAAAAGTGGACAGTGTCCCTTTAACAAACATATTGGTTACACGACACCTCACTGGCAGCCAGTGTAATCCCTATAAGACTAAGAGAATGTGCCCGGAGTGGGAAACTCCAGCAATCAACCTGGCTGTGGCACTGTGCCTCAGGTGCGAATGGTGAGTCACCCTATAGACAGTCCAAGGTACAGAGCATTATAGAAATCCAACCTTGATGTAACAAAGGCATATACCAGAGTCTTCAAGTCCTCAGATCCCAGATCAGGACTAACCCGGACAATTTTTGAAAGGTGAAAAAAGCCACCATGGACCACAGCTGATAACTGATGTTGCACTGTCAATATGGAGTTCATGATGACACCTAGATTCTCTACCCTATCCCTGGTCAGGAGAAAGATGCCCTCCAGCTGTAATCCAACCACCTCCCCTCCTCTACCTGCCAGTCTTGGAGAGCAAGAATCCACACATAAAACTTCCATCTTTTCTGAATTCAGTTTTAACCAACTGGTGGCCATCCAGCCATTGATATCAGCTAGGCATCTGTTCAACTCAGACAAAGTCAACCTCACCTGGGGCAAACAGCAAATATCATTATGTACCATCAGCGTAACAAAGAAAACTCACACCATATAATCAAATGGCCTATCCCAGTGGCAGCATAACGCCACAAATAGCATGAGTGACAAGGTCAAACCCTGATGCACCCTACAATCAAGGGTGGCGGGGTCCGAAGAAATATTTCCAAGAGCTACCTGCTGCACCCTGTCAGAAAGGAAGGACTCAGAACACTTCAAAATAGTGTCAGTGATTACTCCCAAGTACCTCCATTCAGTTGTTAAATCTTCATAACCTACAGTGTCAAATGCTAATGAGAGATTGAAAAGAACTAAGATGGTTTGCTCTCCTATATGCCTTGCTAAAAGATTCTTTTGCACCCTGAAGAGTGCAGTCTCCTAAAACCCAACAAGAACAGCGCAAAGATTGAAAATCCCTCCAGATGAGCCTCAATCTGCATCATCACCACTGTCTCAATTATCTTCCCCAAAATTGGAAGATTCAAGACTGGTCTTTTATGGAACAGGATGTCATAATCTAGCAATGGCTTCTTAACAAAGTGTTTTGCCACCACTTTGTTCAGGGTCACACGAAAGACACTCCTCTTCAGGGAACACCTGACAATCTCAACCATAACCAGGCACAAGGACTCCTTGCAGCCACCAATAGCTACTGAAGGTCGATCACAGGTCCAGTGTTCAGAAGGTGGGACACAGCTCAGAGATCAACTGTAGAATCTCTCCAGCTGATGCTGGCTGAAACTCCTGAAGACTACTGAAATGCCTTTGCATCAGGAAAAGTCAGGTTAGTACTGGGCCATGGCAACCATTCAGGGGGATCTAGACTGGATGTAGGATACTCTATCAAGGAAGAACCAGCAAAACTCTTCATAGCTTTCTGTTCAGAACTCTCTCCTGGGCTGCAGACAGATGAGATGTAATAATCTGTCCACAGTGCAAAATATTTGAGCCATACTGCTCCTCCCTGCAGCAATCACCTGTGACCGTAATACTTCCTTTCTTAGGGTAATTGCCCCACGACAGTCATTATAATGAGTTGTAAGGGTTAGAACATCCTCCGGAAATCATATCATCCAAGAATGCTCAAACCTCAACCCTTTGGCCTTCAGTTGCCTAGGCTCCTCAATATACTAGAGGAAACACTGGTGGGAGATCTTTGGATAAACATGGAATGGAGTGAGGGAATCAAGAGCAGCAGTGATAGCCATGTTGTAAGCATCCACCACCTTCTCAACCCCCTCTGTGCATACCCTCAACATGCTCAAGAAGTCTAGTACCACCATTAGCTTTTCGGGTTCAAAATTATGCTTAAGACTTTCTGAACTAACTGCCAAAAGAGAAGCTCTTACTTGTGGGGGGTGTCCTTGATAAGAAATATCATAGCATGATGATCCCAATAAGTAAACCTTGACATCACTGACATCAAGCTCTAGCAAGAAAACCATGTCCAAGGTGTGGTCCAGCTGATGAACTGCAGAAGCCACAGCCTATATGAGAACCACAGATTTCATCTGCTGGAGGAATTTCTCAGAAAGCATGGAAGACTCACTGTCAGCCCAAATACTTACTGTAAGTATGCTAACACCAGCAACCTTACTCCATTGTCAGGCCAGCAACAAACTCCAAATTCCTATAGGAAACAATTCCCCTCACACTGAGAAAGATCCTGCCCCCCCAACCCATACTTGCATCACCTGTGACAGCCACATATTCAAATGACATAACTCAGCCCACTGGGTATGCTTCACGTCTCAAACCAGATCTAAAGTAGATGGCCATTAGCTATCATCCTCCTGTGCTCATCAGAGTAATGAGCCACGGGTTAATGTCTCCAAAACTTGGCCAGGTCTCTATAATGCATATCAGAACCACTGAGGAATCGGGAATAAAATCAGCTACTGCTTCCTCAATGATCTTGCATTACAAAGAACTGCCTGAAGGAGTGGAGCCGTGCAAGTGAGTCCACTGGCTACCTTCTCTGTTGGCAATTCAGCAGCTCTCATGATGAAGACCAGGCAGGAAGAACCCCTGTCCCAGTTCCTTCTCCACCCAGGGTAACAGAATAATGATCACCCTGGAGAGGTGTTGTTTCCACCAGGATTTAATGATCTGGTACTTTCTGTGCCTCGAATTGACCTGGTTTGGAAGTTGCAGTTTAACGTTATATGTGCACATCAGGTCCATGGCAACCTCTGGGGTTAGGGGGAGCTGGCTGGTTCAGTCTTACCAAGCAAGTGAACCTCCTGGGGTTACTGGATGCAGAATCCTGGTGCTCCAGAGTAAAATATTTGTTAGATATGGTGGTAATTTGTGAAAATGTGGTGCTAGGCTGGGGCTCATTTGGTTTGCCATTAGTGATTCCTGCCAAGGGGGTCAAGGGAAAGAAAATCCAGGAGGTATATGCGCTAAGGAGAGATATGTGTTAATAGTACAATATTAATCATAGTGCCAGTATTTGAGAGATACTTTAAGAGAGAAAAGATTCTGGGGAGATGTCAGAAGGGACAGTATGACTTTAATTAACAGTAAAACCAAGCAATAAGTCAGTGGAGGTGGAGTGGTAGGGCAGATTAACAAAATACATAGGGATGTAGGGGGAATAGCTTAAGCTTAGCAATATGGTGTAGGCAGAGACCTGAGATTCTTGTTTGCAGTAGAGCAACCTGTTTGTAGCAGGGAGCTGAGCAGCCTCTAGTGGCGAAGTTCCATAGGCTGCAAATGGAGACATGGACTGATTGGTTCAGTCAGCAGCTGACAAGTCCCTATAAAAGGGCATACTCACCAAGGGTGGTGGTGGGAGCGGTGGGGAGCCGACGCGGAGCTAAACACTTTTCCCTCAGCAATTCCATTGCTGTTTCACCGCTCCGAGCTGCGCGACCACTAACTGCATACCTGGGAGCCTTTAGATTGTTCTGTGTGGTGGGGGAAGGCAAGATCGCTGTAGCCCTCATGACCTCTGTGGTACTGGGACCTTCCGTCAGTCGGTCCCCCAAATCTGCCGGGAATGAGGAGATAAGAATATATACAGGCAGAGGGGGGATGGTAAGCACAGACTAGGTAGGGCAGACAAAGAAGGGGGGCGAGAGAGAGAGAGAGAGAGAGAGAAAACTGGGCTGGGATGTTCAACTAAAGATCTTTGTTAGCTTTCAAAGTCAGACAACTTAAACAGGGCTAACTATGCAGGGCTAAATAACAGGCTATAGGAAATAAATCTTCAGCTACAGAGACATTTAGCAATAGCAGTTGGAGGCTAAACTCAGCTTTTAAAAGTATTCCACTAAAGTTCAGTTTAAAGTAACTGCAGGTTGTAGCTTCTACAGGAATAAATGAAAGTACCATTCGGATTATTGTTAAAATGAAGCCAAGCAGCCACTAGTCTGTAAGTATTCCACTAAGGTTCAAATTAAAGTAACTGCAGGTTGTAGCTTCTACAGGATAAATTAAAGTACCATTCGGGTTATTGTTAAAATTAACCAAGCAGCCACTAGTCTGTAAAAGTTTAGACTATCTCCACATGTACGCTGACTGCAGACAGTCCTGGTGCAGATTCGAATTTAGAAAATGGTGCCAAACACTTTGCCCTCAGTAATTCCATTGCTGTTTCAGTGCTCCAAGCTGCACGACCACTAACTGCATACCTGGGAGCCTTTAGATTGTTCCATGGGGTGGAGGAAGGTGAGATCACCGTAGCCCTCATGACCTCTGTGGTACTGGAATCCTCCGTTGGTCGGTCCCTCCGAAACTGGGAGCCTTTAGATTGTTCTGTGGGGTGGGGGAAGGCGAGATCGCTGTAGCCCTCACGACTTCTGCGGTACTGGGACCCTCCGTCAGTCGGTCCCTCCGAATCTGCTATTTCTTTGGTTTAAAATATATACTTCTATTAATAACAGATTGCAACTTTCATACAGTATTTATTTTTTGTTGACTGGTTTTGCACACGAGACAGAGATGTGTCTACTTTTAGGAATGACCTGAGATGTTTCCAAACTAACACGCATAAATAGTACACAAATAGCATACCTTGCAACATGGTAAACAGGAATAAACTAGTGCAGTCAAAAGTCACAGGCAAAACAAATGGGCCAGAACAACATTCCAGCAAAAGTAAGAGGACTGCCCTGGACAAGTAGAGGCAAGTTGAGATGTTTGTAATGTTGTTGTTCATTTGTGTACTTTTGCAATTAATTATCCGCTTGTTTTTCTTCCCCAGAAACATATGGATCGAATGAAAGTATCACCTGCTAAATTATTAAAAAAAAAAAAAAATCACATTCTCAAAAATCATTAATTTCAAGACCAGCTCCATAGCACAATGCAGCATGGGACAATTTGTGTATGCTGGAAGCCAAGTTTCATGCCCCGAGTCCAAGATGGCAGAAGCACAGACTAGCAAGGAGAGTGACAGAACCAGTAAAGGAGGATGGTGGGCTGCAAAATAAAAGTGGAGATTACTCAGCTGTGGTTATGCATGATTTCTGCTGTTCACCATCCATGTCACTAGACCGTGTGTCAGCCCTGGCTCACCATCATCATTGCCACCTCAAGCATTTGTAATCCCTATGAGAGGTTCAGCCTCACTTCAGGATGGGCATTTTCCCCGGGGTGGAGCTTGTTTTCCATTCTCAGAGCCTGCTCTCCTCTTTTATTGAAAGGCACATGATGCAGTGCCCTGGGGGTTGCTTGGTAGCACATGATCACCCATGGCACCAAGTATACTACTACAGTACCCTGCTGTCACTAGTACAATGAAATGTAGAGCTTACTTCAACTCTTCTCCAGGAGGGGGGTGTCCAAGCAGATGCTAGACTGCCCTCCCTGCTAGTCTCCTATATTGCCAGCTCTGGGGTGAGCCTGGCTTTGCCAGTGTAATAGAGTAGCCCTCCACTGCACAGTGCCATGGATCTAGCCATGAAACAAGAGATTTTTTGTTTGCCTGTGAATTTTTGTTATGATTTAGCAGGTGATATTTCCTTCCTAACAACATTCTACTTGGGAAGAAAAAGTAGAAGATTACTACTTGTAAAAGTACACAGATGGTAAACTAAAATCTGCACAAAACCTATGCTCAGACCATGCTTCCTTAGTTCGACACCCCCCAAATACCTGTGTTTACAGCAATCTCTGTTGTACAGTTTAAAAACTGGACCTCCTCCTCTCTAGCCTCCCCAAAGACCCCTGCATACTTTTTGTCAGGCATTTTGAATGCTTGCACAAAAGAACATTGACTCTTGTAGACATTTGCCTTCTGGTCAACATCCTCTTTCTCAAAAAAGGTTGTAATGTAGCTGGCTATTCAGTGTGGATGTCTTTGAAGACACAAAGGCTATTCCAGTTGTCTGCATACAGTTACTGAAGTACTAGCAGCAGACTCTCTGCTTTGTAAAGAGGTTTGAGATACTTTGAACAATAAAGGGGCTGCCTATTCTAGAATGAAAAATGGTAATTGGTAAAATGAGATCTGTCCACAGAAGTAAAGTTTGTGACAAATTGCATTTTGTCCATAAAAGTAAATCTGTTTGACAGAATTCATTCTGTCCACGTAACTATTTTTTGTGATTGGTTGGTTGCTGCAGCAAGCAAGCAGGGCAGATTAATTCTGGGAACAGAAATGACTTTGTCAAATGCCATATATGATTCTGTGTGAAGAATGCATTTTGTCAAACCCTGCTTCATTCAATGGACCCAATCTATTCTGTCAAATGTCTCTCTTCAATCTTTGGATGGAATGGATTTTGTTATACAGGTAACATAATTCTGTGGACAGAACATCTTTAGTCAAACTTATATCTTCATTTTATGAACAGAATGGATATTACTAATCTTCTCACTTCATTCTCTGGACTGAATGGATTTCATCAAATACCTACTCCATTCAGTGGACAAAGCAAATCTCATCAAAAAGTCTTCCCACATTTTGCCAAGTACTGTATGAGATTTTTTGTGTGGGCACAATGAACAAGTTAGTAGATAATTTGGTCAACAAAAGGAAAAACTGAACTGGCTTGATAATGTAGTGATGGAGGGTGGCACTTGTTAAACCGGTGACCTATGTCTATATTCCAAGCCTGGAGCACTGGCAAGTGCTGGACAGGGCTGGCAGAGGCTGTTATTGAAATACTACTACCTGGGAGAAACAGGTGGAAGTACAGCATGGAGTACACAATCCGTATTTTGAGTCTATCTTAACTAGTCAGAGTTCTAGTTCAATTTGTAGCAGCTGGATTTTAGTACCAATAAATGTCACAAAATTAGAAGAAAGCCCCCCCCCCATCCCCCTGTCATTCTAGGGTCCCATAGAATGGAGGTAAAGGAACTCACCTCACCTCCATGATGGCATTAAATGGGGAAAAAGGAGAAACAGTCAGCTTAAATGGCAGGACCTTTGGGAACAAAACTGGGGACCTGCAGACACTGGTTGTGGACAGCAAAACTGACATCATAATCATAACAAAAATGTGGGCTACACCCAACCATGACTGGGACCTCATAATCCCAGGATATGCTCTCTTTAGTAGGGATAGGGTAACAGGGAGGGGGAGTTGAGTTGTACCTAACAGACAGTATAAGGAAAATGGAGGAGAAATCCATTGGGTGCAGAGGGTTGGAATAGATGGTGGTGATGGGGGAAGAGCATCAAGTTGGGGATTGCTTACAGCCCTCCCAAACCAGATTGAGGCAGCAGACAGGTTCTTGGAAGGGGCAATTATAGGGGACAGGGTTGTGGAGGAGTTGAGGTGATGGAAGGGAATAAGGCAGTCTACTACTCTGCCTCCAAAATCACCCTGCAGAAATGGGGCATGGCCTACAATAACATCTGCAGGTTTGCTGTAGCCACAAACAGGTATACTCACCACTGTGACCTCTATTCTAAGCTTGGATGACTCCTTCCGATAGCCCCAAAAACATTTTCTATGGGCAGTTTGATTCATATGTCCCTCATAGCATTACTGAAACCTGACATCCTAGCATATCCACTTAGGCCTAATGTCCCTGGATTATTATGCATCTCTAGAACTTGGACCAAAGTTACAGAGATGATAGTCTCCTTCACAGCACCTACAGTATGGGACTATTCCAAGCGCAGTCAGCAGTGTTCATCCATTCATGCTTTTAAAATTGCACTTTGAACCTTCCTATGACAAGCAACTAACTTTATGTTCTTACCCTTAGGTTGCTTTTAGAATGGATCCCTACTCTTATACATGCACTTGACCCACACAATTGAAGATATATATCCTATATCCTTGTTCTGTATGTTAATTATTGTATATAGACATGAACTGTCTGAATAACTGTATGCCTTGAATCTCGTTGTATTACTTTCAACACTGTTTCCAGCCTATCATTTTACTTTTGTCTATTTTGTACTGAACACTGTTTGTACTGAATATCTGTCATAACTGTGTTACTTTTGACCACCCTTGCTATATTCTCCCACGTTGTGCCCGAAAATAGGCTTCTAAGCTGTCTAGTGCACCTACCTGGTAATTAAAAACTAACCAACTAGTTAGCGAACTAACTAGGCACTGGGACCAGACAGGCTCCACCCCACAGGTACTGAGGGAAGTGGGGACAGCACTGTTAGAGGCATTGGCAGATTTTGTCAACTACTCTCTGGCAGCAGGGTGGTGCCAGGGGGCTGTAAGGGGTAGATGTGGTACCTTTACACAAGGAAGGTAACAAGGGAAACTTTGGGAACTACATATTTCAGTTAGTCTGACCTCTGTTGTGGGGAACTGATCGAGTCTATCATTAAGGAACAGATAATGGAATTTCTTGTGGCAAATGACTTTTAGGATAAAAGACCACAGAGATTCATAAAGGGCAGGTTGTGCCAGAAAAAAAATCACTGACTTCTTTGACTCTGTCACATTCAGCAAGGCCTTTGGCAAGATGCTGCATATGACGCTTGTAATGAAGCTGTGGGACCGGAAAAGGAGGGAACGCTTATCAAACTGGATAAGCAACTGGTGAGGAGGACCCAGCGGGTGGTGGTAAATGTAAGTCACTTGACAGTCAGAGAGGTGAAAGTGGAGTATCGCAGGGTTTGGTCAATAAACTGATAGTCTTTAATATGTTCACCTGTGACACAGGAGAAGGCATACAGGGGAAGTTTAACTTATTTGTAGATATCACAAAGATATGTGGCAGGGTGGATATGTAGGAGGGGGTTAGGGAAATAAGAAGGGGCCTGGAAAGGCTGGACAATGGTCCAAGGTCTGTTAACTAAAATTCAAAGTGAAAAAATGCAATGTTATGTATATTGTTAAAAAGAACCCCGAAACAGCATATTAGGTAAGTGTCAGAGCAGGCCAAACAAAGAAGGAAAGAGACACTGAGGTAATCATTAGTGACAATATCAAGGCATCAGCCCAGTGCAATCAGGCATATGCTATGGTGGCCAATAGGATGCTGGGTGCACAGCAAAGATTTCACCAGTAGGAGGCAGGAGGTGATCCTGCTCCACTACAGATCCCTGGTGAGGCCACACCTGGAGTACCATATGCAGTTTTTGAAGCCCTCATCTTAAGAAAGGTAGAGATCTTCAGGAATCAGTGCAGAGGAGGACTACCAAAATGATACACTGCATGCAAGGATGGTCCTATGAGGAAAGGCTGAGCTGGCTGAACATGCCCCCAGTTCAGACCAGAAGGGAAAAGGGCAACATGATAGAAACATTTAAGTACCTTAAAGAAATCAATAGGATGAACTGTCAGCAGATGTTCACATGTAGATAAGGGCCAGCACCTGGAAGCATGGCTACAAAGTGGCCAGAGGTAGGTTCAGAAGAAATGGGAGAAGTATTTCTTTACAAAGAGGGTGGTAAACAAGTGGAATCGCTTGCCAAGGGGAGTGTTCAAAAGCAGAGGCAGTGAAGAGACACATGATGGGGTGGGACACACACAAGGGGCTATCAGTGTAGGCAAGGGCGGAGGGAGGGAATGAATCTATGAAACAGACTGTGCTGCTTATAGGAGGCTCACAATAATAATACATTTAATTTCCCATGAACTATGTTATACTTGTAAATGTCTCTGATTTCCCCTAAATACTGGGTCTTCAAAATATGGAATCAACTTGTTCCAGCAATTCAATCTTTGGACAAGCCATAACTCTTAAAAAATCTAATTTCGGAGGAAATACGCAATTCATTTGGATGATTCTGATCACTGAGTGACTGTTGTATGATATATTATGTTTTTCCTTTGTATTATTTAGAGATATGTGTTTCCTCTGTGCTGTAACAAATTGTGTAAACAACAGGACAACTTTGTAAATAGGGCCTTCTAGTCCTATTAGTTTTTTTGTATAAAAATAAAGATAGTTACAACTACTACTAGAATAAGCCAGCCCAGTGATAGGCTAAGCAGCAGCTGATTATATAGTACATTTTTTTTTATTTATTGAATCTTGTTGATCAGGTAGGCCCACTGAGACTAAGAGTCCATTTTTCAAGGGTGACCCAGGTTTAATTACATCGAGCTATATCAGAAAAGACATCATACATTCAAACAACAGTGAGTTACAATGGGTTATCTACATCCATGACTAAGAGCATACAGGGCACATAGTAAAGCTACACACATTCTGGGCTTGATTGTAGAAGGGGGTTAAATCGACACCATGGACTTGCATCAGGGCATGTGACGCAAGTAATGACTTGTGTCAAACAGTCGCACAATTGTGATTTTGCAAGGAAGGCAGCTGCAAATCCCTGATGCACATCCCTTGTGTTGAATACAGCAAAGTTAATAAAAAGGCAGTAGAGTCCGGCAACTCAGAGAGGACCATACTCACTTGTGGATTAAGTGAAAAATATATTCAGTTTATTTTAAATAAATATTATAAGTTAACAGCAGCATATATATCACCAAAGTGCAAACAGAGTGTTTAAAAAAATCACCAACGGTTCACGTTATGCCAGCAGTTTATCATGGTGTGGTATGAGCTTCTAACACCCACATTTTTATATACAAGGGAAGGCACATGATCTTTTCAAAAGAGCCAATCCCAAACTTGCCTAGTACTGACATCATGCATAAGTTTTCTTTAGTGCAATACACATTATTGCTATTGGGTGTCAGTGCACCAACCATAACATTGTCCTCTGTAAGGATTTTAACATTAACACCAGAAGAGAAATTTCCTCTACCTACTAATTTAATCTAAAGAAATACATTCTAAAAAAGAATAAGCTTAAAAAAGGGGAAGAAAAAGGAGAGGAAAGACTTTTTAAAAAAATATGTATGTACATACTATAAATCTTTCTATCATCTTTTCTTTAGAAAGGGAACTAGACTAAAGGCTTCATTCAGTCCTCTGTCTAGATTAGCTCATAAAACATTTTGCCACTTACTCTCTTGTTGTAACAATAAGTTATCCAGATCGCCCCCTCTGGGGCCTATTTTCACTTTTTCCAAACCCTGAAAACTGAAGGTATGTTCCACCTGACCCATTTTTTACATGTATTGTTAGGCATTTGACAATTCCTTTTCAATACTGCAAACATGTTTAGCAGTCCTTGACTTAAAATTTCTTTTTGTTTTACCAACATAGAATTGTCTGCACTTACTACAAGTTTCTGTATACACGACATGAGTCATGCTGCAGTTTATGAAAGATTTCAGGGTCAAACAGTTGTGCAATTATGATTTTGCAAGGAAGGCAGCCACAAATCCCTGATGCACATCCCTTGTGTTGTGCACAGCAAAGTTAAACCAGCTCCCCCTGGTCTAACTGTGTGCCTTTTGGGTCCCATTTGACGGGGCTTGTGCCAAAGCTTTGGTGCAAGCTGCTGTAAATAGTTGCAATTGTCACAACTGTGCCAACCCTTGTAAAATCTGGTTGCGTCAAAGTTGTTTGGCGCAACTGCTCCACGCACTGCAGTTGCCACAGGGCATGACAGAAACTCTGTGTCACCCTTCTAAAATGGGGCCCTCTGTGTTGATTAGATAAGCACAACAATGGTCATTCAAACAGCTGAATGACCAGGCCAGATAAGACTAGTAGTATTATAAAAACAAGTATATACATTTTGCAATAATAAATCATAGCTGAGGGGAGAAAACACATTAGCAAAGGCAGGTACATTAGTTACACTCATTTAGGAGGGCCTTTGATCCTTTCTTGAAGACCCCCAAGTAAGGAGCAGTCTTGCAGGGTAGGTGGGAAGTTGTTCTATAAGGATGGGGCAGTAGCAGCAAAGGCCCTTTGTCCTGTACTGGACCTCACCCTGGGTACTTCTAGGAATGTACAGTTGGAGAGCCGGAGAGTCCTTCGCTGTGGCTTAGCAATCAAAACATTCTTCAAACTAGGTGAAGTAGTGCCTTTTATTAATTTAAATGTCAAACTGAGCAAGGGGTAATCTAGGCTACTTTCTAGTGTGGGCCAGTTCAGTGATTTTAGAACACTTAAAAGATGCTCCCTTGGTGATGCCCCAGCTGCAAAACAGTCAGTTTTGTGATACAGCTGTTTGAGCTGTTGCATTTCATAGCTCTGGACAGATCGGAGGACTGGGGCACCATAAAACAAGACAGGGAGCAACGTGCCATTGGCAGTTGCTGGCCATGACTCTTTCATGGGGAGGTTTTTGAGGCATTAGAGAAGCCCACGTGTTTGGAGCAGGGACTTCACCAACTGTTCTACATGGGGATTTAAGGTCACTTCTTGGTTCAGATGTATCCCCAAGTATTGACAGACTCCACCACCTCAACATGACACCCAAACAGTGTAGTAATGGATAACAAGTGCAGATGAACTGAACCCAAGTGTCTGTGGTCAAACAGGATAGCTTTAGCCTTTTTTGCATTTAAGACTAGTTTGTTAGTCTAAAACCTTTTTTCAAGCTCACTAAAATCATTTGAAAACTGTCTGTTTATTCGGTTGGTGTCACTGTAACACCTATAAAGTACTACATCATCAGCACAAAATAACAGGTTTGCCCCTCCCCCCCACAGTTCATCAACATGTTATTAACAAAGAGGGAAAAGAGAAAGGGACCAAGGACAGATTCTTGCAGAACACCATCTGTAATTGGATGCAGCCCCAGCTGTGCACCTTTCTTCTTTACCAACTCTATCCTGTTAGAGAAATAATCATAGACCCACCAATGGGACAAGCTGTTAAGGCCCAGGTGTTTTAGCTTATCAAACAGAAGGCTGTGCTTGATTGGGTCAAAGGCTTTGGTGAGGTCTATGAAGACAGCACCAGTCAACTGCCTATTATCCATGGTGCTTAAGATATCTGTGGTTAGTCTGACCAGGGCTGTACCTGTCCCATCCTTCTTTCTGAACCCATGATGTCCGTCAGCAGACATCAATGCTCATCATTTTCCTGAAATTGACTGTATACTAATCTCCTGGATGTTTGCCAGGGAGCAGAGGAGAGAGATGGAGTGGTAGTTTTCAACAGGTTCTTCAGGGCCACCCTTGTGTACCAGTACCAAAAGGGCCACCTTCCACGCAGATGGCATTTTCCCTTCCAAAAGGATCTGTTAAAAGCATTGCAAGTGGGGAAGCAATTACAGGGGCAGTCAACTTTAGCAGTTTTGGTTCAAGTTTGTCATACACAGCTCAGCCTTCTACTCAGAGTTTGAGCACCTCTTAATGTGTTTCCAGCCCAAAATGGGATTCAGGGATTTGGTTCATTGGGACTGGTAGTGCAAGGGGATACTGCAGCAATCCAGGTGATTGACATCTGAATCTGTCCCAGTCAGTGAAAAAGCATTTAGTGCACTGGCTGAGGCTAGTGAGTTGCAGTAGCACCGACCCTCTGCCAGAATATCATCCCCCAGAGGAGCTGGAACAGCCCTTTAAGAAGGCATTTATCTGTAGCAACACTTTTTTGGGGTCAGAGAAGTTTTTAACTTGAAGGGTTCTAAGGTACTTCTTCTTCTTTGCAGCTTTGAGGTTCGTTTGTTTTTTAACAAGCATTTCTCAGTTCCCTGTACCACTGCCAATCTGTCTTGAGGACAGAGGTGTTAGAGTGCCCCCATGCCCCGTCTCTCTGCTTCATGAGCTTCTTTATCCCCTTACTCATCCTTTAGAGTGCTGTCCTTCGACTCTGAGCTGTCTACAGGGGGCATTTTTATTGGCCACAGAAAGGAAGCTATTTATAAAGATATCAAGGGCAGAGTCAATGCTAGGGAGTTCCTTGATCATGGTCCAATAAACCTCAGATAATGTAAAAAGGAAGGAGTCTGTGGCAAATTCGGAGAAGTCCCAGGTGCAAAAAAATCATAGGAAGAGGTTTGGGAGAGTTATTTTTCCAAATGCTGAAAACTGGGGCATGGTCACTGAAGGAGTCTGCAAAGATACCAGCAACTCTGATTCTATCCAGTTTTGAGACAAGAACCCAGTCAAGAGGGGTATATTTTCCAGTTTTATTGTTGTACCGGGTGGGTTCCATGATAATTTGAGTGAGTAGGGCTTTAATCAAAGCTGACTTTATAACCCTTCCATCTCAGGTGTCCAGCTGATATTACTAGACCCCAAAGAGTATTAATTCCCCAAGGGGTAGTCAGATGGTAGATGGCCGAGGTGATTGGCGGAGGGCTGTACTGGTCACTATTTTGAATGGCACAGAATGATATCAGCAAACATGCAGAGATGTGTAGGAGGGGATCAGCTGACTTTTGGGGGGGGGCAGGGGGCCATCAGACCACCAGAATAAGGGACTGTAATTATAACTTGATCAAATGTGATCATGAATGCTGTCAGATGGCTGAAGTAGTCAGTAGAGGGCTTTGCTGGTGACTTTTAAATGGCACAGAACAGCATCAGCAAATGGGCGGGGATTTGTTGGAGGGGGCAGCTGACCTTTGGGGGGGCAGGGGGCCATTAGACCACCAGGCTAAGGGGCTATAATTATAACATGATCATTCAGGCTGTCAGGGGCTGGGGGGGAATGACAGACCACCAGGATTGTGGGAGCTGTATATTTCATATGGCCAGGACAGCCACTGAGGGGTCACACATGCTAGTGAACTCATAATAGGCATGCACATTGCCCCTTAGTGCCTTGCATGCCCAATGGGACCATTGGAATACTAGGTCTGAATATGGCCCACTGGCACTCTGGTGCTATCCCATTTGGAATGTGCCATCTCCACTGGATCCTGTGGGTCATTGTCAGTCTGAAGTTGTGTCAGCACAGCACATACAGTAGTTTCTGTCATGACCCCATATTCAGATAGTTAGCTCACTCCAGTCAGGGCTCACTAATTGTCTGAGCTGACCATGCGCTAAATGCCATGAAGCGCTCCTCTCTCTGCAGTGCACAAGGCTGGCTCTGAATATGGGGGTGGGGGGCGCAATGTCTACAGTTGAACCTCTGGATCTGACAGGGCTATTTTCTAATAAAGGATACTTAGCATATTTCTGCCAGTCACCAGACAAAATAAAATTGCCCAGGAACCTCCAAAATCTCAGACTGCAAAGGAGTTTTCCATTAGTTGGGGTATCTCCATTGGCTCCCTTAAAATGGAAGCAGAGGGGCTCAGGCAGACTGGAAGAATCTCAAATCTTTTTCTGCTGGAAAATTTTGTCTTTTTATGTTTCTATTTCCTGTATTACAAGCATTAACAAGTAAACTATATACATATAATTATAAGCTGAGGACCTCGAAGTGGGGACTCCCCAAAATCTCGAGTGAGGGGGCTGTCCTGGGTTCAGCTGCTATAAACTAAGCAAATAACTTAGTGGCACAATGCCTACACCTGAGGAAGCCTCCTTAAAATTCTTGCTGACACTCAGGAGGTCATCCCCAGAAAACAATATTTTTACCAGTCTAACACATTTTCACCTGCAATTTAATGAAACATTGCGCTAAGACAATAAACAGTATTACACAGAAATAACATGCACAGCTTATGAGGAAGTTTGTTACAGATGGCTAGAACAAAGATCTTGGGATGAAAGGTAGGATAAAGTTATTCAATAAGCAATGACAATGGCAATCCCCGCCATATCCAAAGAAAAAGACCTGCAGTACATACAGTCTGCCTGAAACTGTCCCCTGCCATTCTAAAGGAGTCAATGAAGATTCCTCCAAGGGAAGAACTCCTTTGCAGTCTGACATCTTGAGGGTTATGAGGCATCCCTCCCCTAAGCTGACAGTTCAATTTTCAAATTCTGTTGCCTCCTACTTCCTAGTAAATCAGTTTGCTGTAGGAGTATCAGTGCCATTTTGTATTGTGTTTCCGACAACTGGCAGCAGTCTGAAGCCAAATCATTTTGTTTATTCTCCCAAGCTGAGGCAGGCTCGGCTCCCATCTGCCCTGTCCCACCATCCCTCACTATCCACAATCTACTCAGGCTTACCTGTTCCTGTGAGCACTCCCATGGACAGCCCCCCATGGCGGGGCCATAACTGGGAGGGCTGTCCCCCCCACCCCAGGTCATAATCCAGTGTGCTGGTAGGTCCCTAGTGATGGTGCAGCTAAAGGCTCAGTGTACAGGGTGTCATTCACACCTACCTCTCTGTATTTTCCTCACGTTTTTCTCCCTTCCCCCAGCTGCATCAAACTTGGACTTGCGTAGTGTGCGACGGTGCACACGCCCAGGTTTCCTGCATCTCCCTCCCCTGACTTAGTCTGCCACTCATGCATCCTATGAGCTGCCACCAGGCCTTAACTTGGTGGCAGTCAAGTGCTGAGATGGCATGCCACCCCGTTCTGGGAGAGGAGAGCTGCCAGGTGGTCGCTACATCCTCTCCCAGCCCTTCCCCCCTGCCATTCTCTTGGCAACCCAAGCTCATTCCACAACTCAGGTCACTGTCGTGGCAAGAGGAAAGGGGCACAGTGCCTCAGCCCTCTGCACCACAGGGAAGGCTCATACTGTCAGCATTCTATCCCCCTTTGCTGTCCTCTGGTTCTTCTGAACTTCACACTGGCTGCTGTTTTTTTTTTTTGTATATATTTGTCCAAGGCATTTGACCTTGGTAATCACTGCTGCCTGCTACCAAGGCTCAGGGACAGAGGATTATCTGAACCGGCTGTTGCCTGGTCCAAAGATTATTTACATTTAAGAAACAAAGAGTGACAGCGAAAAACATCTTATTTCCAATTTCTGAAGTTAAAATTTGAATGCCTCAGGGATCTATTTTGGGGCCACTGTTATTCAGCTATCACTTGAATAACCTTTCTAATGTAGTTTCTTTTTTCCTTTTGTAATCTATTTTTATTCATAGAGGCATAAGAAGAATTACGCATTGGTGCAATACAATAAACATTCTTTCTGATACATTAAATTAATATTTCATTTTTTTAAACAAAATATCATAACTTTTTTCTATTATGGGGGTTATCAAGCAATCATAAAGTATCTTAAATTATGAACTTATAAATATTAGTTAGTATATTAGTAATTTAAGTGCTCCAAGCTTATTTTTCCCTGCTTAAAGATACAAAAGCAGCATGAAAATTTACTAAACCCCTAATATTCCCAAGTTTATCATTAAGGTTTAAAGAGTCTTGTTTTTCAACTCCAGGCTGCTTATTCAAAACCTTCACAGGTCAGAAAGAAAAAAAAAACAAAAGCTAACAAGTAATTAATTATACCCACTAATGTAGCATCAATTTGTCTGGACTGTATGACATTCAGGTAAATCTTCAGCATCTTCATCAAGGCCAGAACTCATATCCGTAGGTAACTGTACATCTGTCTCAAAAAAGGTTCTAGCCCAATCAGGATCCTCAAAAAAATGTTCCATCCCTTAAAAAGTCATTTTCAGTATTCTGGCAAAATACTAAGAAATCTTCTCCTCCCGCATTTAGTAGCCATAGAGAAATCCAGGTAGATACTGTATGTAACCTTACTCTAGAATAATAAAATTTCTTCTTCTGTCTAGCCAGTTCCAAGATTTTATGTTTATGAAGCAGTGTTTGGAAAGGCACCATAATGTACCTTGCCCTGGCTACCAGTTCGGTCATATCTGTTGCTGTGGCTGTTTAACCTGACCCCTTATACAGTATCTTGATTTGGGACAATGTACAGAGTCCAGCTGCACTGGAGAGTCTAAAGAAAAAACAGTGTTCAAAGCTGTTTGGACCTTCATTTTTAGTTCCCCGTCTGGGACAGTGGCAGGAAATCCAATAATCCACTAGTTCCTCAACAGAATCAAATTTTACAGTCTCTCGACCACTGCGGCCTGAGCCACTTGAGCATAGATTGCAGTGTTAACAGCCCCTTACACTATCAATATTGGAGCACATTGTGATTTCAACTCAAGCTCATTAGCCTTAACAGCCTTCTCAGTTTCCTCGGCCCTCTACTCAATAGCCAAACATCCTTTAGTAATTTCAGTAAGCATTCCTTCCATTCTTTGAGTAGAGGACTGGACTTCTGCCTGAAAGTCGGCAGATGTTACCTGAATGGAAACACGATTTGGTTTACTTGGTTTGGGCTTAGTACCTGTTGACAGGCACACTGCTGGAGAGCCACCCACTCCAGCCACACCAAGGGGATTTGCTGAGCCCCATACTGGAGCATCTCTCCCAGGCAGTTTAGGGGATACAAACCTATCCATAGAGAATTCTAGGGCTGACTTCATAAAACACCACCACTGCAAAGTCAATTTCTTCTTCATAAGTAAAGTTGTGATATTGTGATTGTGGTTTTACAGAGACACACTGTTCATTAACCGCAGAGAGCTCTCAAAAAACACATCCAGCTGCCATTAGCTCAGCAGCCCAATGTAGTTTCATCAGACAGACTACTTCTATGTGCTGAAGATGTGGCTCTGCTTGCCAAGGCACCAATGTGGACACTTTGAGTTCTGTAATTGAAAAAGATGTTGGTACCATTCAGGATAGGCTAAAGGGGAATTACCTTATTCAAAATACTGCCAAGACCAAGAGTATGTTATTCCACTTAAATCACAAAACATCCGTCTTCACTGCCCCCCCCCCGTGCTAACTGATCACAGAATACAATCATTGAATAGGTGGCCTAGTTCAAATACCTTGCCTTAATTACTGACAGAACATTGTCCTAAAATAGCCACAGAGATCATTTAGTCAAGACTTCTGTGCCTGCATTTGGCCTGTTGTATTGACTTAGAAGTTGTCTTTCTGTAAACTCTAGAGCAGAGGTTCTCAAATGGTGAGGCCAGCCTCCCTTGGGAGGCCCCAACCTGTTCCAAGGGAGGATCAAGCAAGTCTGAAAAAGTACTGTATTTCAATTTTGAGTTTTATATATTTTGTGTGAAGAGATGAAACAAACTGAAAGAGGATAATAGTAGGTGAATCTTATGTATTTATTTAATAATAGGTGACACAGAAAGGTGAATGAGCCAAGGCTCATTTCATGTGCACTCGGGGAAGGGTAGGAAGCCAATACATGTCAAAACGTAACTGCAAAACAATCAAGAAATACACAATGAACAATATTGCAATCAAATATGAACAATAAAGTAATAATGAAAGGTGGTAATTGATCAATTTGCAACCTGATGGCAGTACAGCCCAAATACAAGGGTTGGATATAGAAGTGCTAAGAGGAATAGCAGGAAGGAGCAAAGTAATCCCTGCAAAGTTGCTTAGGAGCAGGGAAGGACTGGGAGAGGCAAGTATGTAGGAAGGTTATTTCATATAGAAAGGAAACAGAGAAAGTAGCTTGACCCATGAAGGTACTGCAACAAGGGGTAACAATGGTTCAAGAATAAAAATAGCGGAGCAAGTAGGCTGACCTGTGGGGGGGGGGGGTTACAGTAAGCTGAATAACATTTATTTATTTTATTTATTTGTTATTCAGATCATGCCTTTGAGCACAGGAGCTCTTTTTCAAAGGTTCCATGTCAGTAGAAGACAAAGAACTGAATGTGAGCCAAGTACTCAAAGGGGTTTCAATTTATTCATGGTGTACTGCGCAAAGTACAGTATGTTATTTTTCTTTGGGGAGGCCCAAGATTATTTCAGTTTTTGGGAGAGGCTCAAAATCTTTTCCATGGATTTGGGGAGGCTCACTGTGACAAAGTCTACGACTATTGCTCTAGAGGAATCTAAGCCCAGTCTTTAATTTTTTCCCAAACTGTCTACGCCATAGGGGCTTACCAATATACTCCACTGCATATGAATCCTCTCTGCATAGAGTACAAACCCTTTATCATTATGTCTGTCACTTTGCTTCTGCTAAACCTCTCCAAACTCACCATTGCATTCTTTATAATCAGTTTAATTGGTTTTCATTTAATGCCCGATGTTCCTACTTTCATTTAATTTGTTTTGTTGTGAATTACATAAGACCCTGTTAAAAATGTCAAAGGCCATGTCACGTCAAGGTACTCTACAAGATTATCTGAGGGTTTATGCCAAAACTCCCAATACACAGAACAATGGTTGTTGGCCAGTGCTCCTTTATTTTTAGAATTGCCAAAGAATGGAATGCTCTTCCAGGTGAGATCCAAAGTTTACCTACCTACAATGCATTTAAAGCAAGAATGAAACCTTACTATATTGATGTCTCTGCTTGCAACTGTTTTCATTAACTGTATTTAAAGTATAATGTAATATATTTTGCAGTAACTTTACTCATTTTGCATTTATTTTACATATTACATGTTTTGGGTTTTTCCTTGGAAACTAACATTTATGCTCTTGGGTTCTAACACAAATAATCAATTAAAAAGAAAATCATTACTCCAAGCCTCATATCCTTTTCCATCTCTCAACTTTGATGCCTCTTTACAGGACCATCTACTTTGTCACTCCCCCCCCCCCCTTTTCCCTACTTGTCACTGAAAATTCTACTCCATTTTACTCCTATTCTTTTTACTGCTTCTGCTGTGTGGTAACATGGATCTGAATCCTATACCTCTCTTCTACCTCCACTGCACTCCTAAAAGGTTGAGAATCTTCCACCTTTACACTAGCTTTTCCCTAAATCTGGCCAGCCTAGGTGGTGTCCCCATCAATATTAGCCTGATATCTTCGATATCGGTGAATACAGGCTCTCTGCTAAGATAAGTAATAATAATGTCTACATTCCTGATTATGGGTGCCTCAAGCAGGATCCAGTGGGATGTGGTGGCAGTACTGCTCTATGTGTTCATCATGATTTCTCCTAGAAAATGATATCTAGAGCTACTGTCCCCTTCTCATACCAATACATCTGTGCAGGCTCTCTTTCCCCTCTTTTCAATCTATTTCTGTCAGTGAGGTCTATGCTCCTCTCAAAGCTAACACTGTTGTGCTATCACATATCATCACCCTTGCCTCTCTATATTCCTCTAGGGAGTTCTTCCTCTTGGGGATCTGAACAATAATTGCCTTGCCTAATTGGCCATATTACCTATTCAAAAATGTGAATCTTTTGATCTCATCTAGCTCATCACTGAGCCTACACACCTTAATCCTCACTCACTTAGACTAGTTTCTCTTATCCCATCCCTACTGCATCAACAACACTCATGTCTCCAAAGTGCCTTCAGTGACCACAGCATGGTCTATCACTGGTGCACTCTCCGACTCCTCATTTTTGGGTGCCACTTGGTGGACACAGGAGGATACCGTGGTCAGTGGCAGTGACAGACCTACCTAGACTTGGCCATGCAGCAGCACAAAAGGAGGGGGGAAGAAACAAGGGTGGAAGAAGCAAGGCGTATGTGCGACACTGACGACTGTGTCTATTCTGTGATGACCTATGTGATCCCTACCCAGGTGGAGGGATGTTTTATTCGTGTTTGGTATCTGCTTCCAATTCTGCATCCAATATCTCTCTTGGAATGTGGACTTTTGGACTTAAATACCAAAATACTGAATTGTAAAAAACACTGAAATCTGATGCACTGGATTCCTTTTTAACAGATTCCAAACAACCTGTCTTTCTATTTCCTCCCTGCTCTTTCTCTTTTTATTTATGTATCTATCTGAAAAAGGCCTCATCATTGACTTTCATTGTCTCTGAAATCATTAGCCTTGCCTCTGCTTTAGCCTTCTTCACAGTTGTGCTGGCTGCCATTAGCATCCCCTGTTAGTACTCCCCGTTTCTTTCTGTTTGGTCTCTTTGTATCACCAGAGAGCAAATTTTCTGCCTTACTGCTTTCCACATCTCGTTGGAGAACCATACCAGTGTCTTACAGCTCTTGTCTTTCCCCATTCTGCTTCAGAAACCACTTTCCATGACTTGAAAACACTTTCATTTGATTTATTTTATTTATTACAGTCTCAGAATTTGACATACCTTTGAGTCAGACTCATTTACAAAGGTTCCACATCCAAAAGAAATCATAACAATTAGCTAAATACAACAACGTAACAAAAACATGACATTGGTATAACAAAAAAAAAACAATCAGAGCAGTCATTATATCAGGCTTTCAAAGTTGGCAAATAAGAACCAAAAATAGATTCCAGGGTAAAAGCTAAGATAAAATTACAATAATGTGTCAGTATGTGATAATAAGCAGTCAAGAATAACTTTTTCAAAGTCAGTAGGTTAACATGAGTCAGCCAAGACAAATAAAAAGGAGCAGTGAAAAATGGGAAAGAGGGAGGAGGGGATTAGGTGGAAATCAGGGTTCAGGACCTACGGAGTGAAGTGAAGTAGAGAGGAAACACGTCAAGAGAGAAGTACCTAGGGTGTGTGTGTGCGGCGGGGGGGAGGTATGGATGACGGTCTCCAGATTTTGCCCACCTCTTCTATCTGCTCTACTCTTTGGAACCTGCACTCTAGTATCTCTTCCACTGTGCCAAAATCTTTCCCGCTGAACTCCAAAATCAGCATCTTAGACTCGGGGCTGCTGCCCTTAAGAGTATTCTTAACTACACAGAGTTGTGGTAATTTACTTCAAGGGGAGCCTCGACCTGGACATCCTCAATGAGTTCCTGGTTTGAGAACACCATATCCAGAACAACCTTTCCCTTGTAGTTTCCATTATGTGGTGGACAAGGAAACAATCCTGAAGGGTGTCTGCTAGTGCCTGGTTCCTTGCATTACTTTCCCTTGGAATGCCCAAGACTACATCTGGCAGGTTAGAATCCCTTGTCAGAGTCACATTACCCAGTGCAGCCACCTGCTTTATTTCATATTCTAGGGCCTATCTCCTTTTGTCTGGTGGTGGTGGAGGCTAAATCAGTGGAGGGATTCAAGAGGGCACCGGACAGGTATATGGGCCTGAGAAGCATGGGGAGGGTGGAGGCTGGTGGAGGAAGGTGTGGCTGGTGAGATAGGACAGACTAGATGGGCTGGCATGGTCCTTTTCTGCCATCAAGCTTCTATGATTCTCCTCCTTCTCAGTTACCCTCCCTCCACACCCTTGTCTATTCATTTATCATCGGGCCTACCATGTTAGTTCCCTGCCTCCTCTCTCTAGTTGGGGGAATACCTGCTATGCCTCCCATTTCTAATACTGTACTGTTTTTCCCCCCAGCAACTGCCTCTCCCCTATTAGTTTAAATGTCCAGTAATGAAATCACACCACTGAGCAAGAGCATTTGTCCCCTGTGCTGTGGGATGGGGACCACAGTGCTTGAATAGTCTCTTCTCTATCCAGAAATGTCCCTAAAACCCCTCATACTGGAAACCCTCTTCCCTACACCACTTTTTTAACCTTGAGTTAAACTGGGAGATTTTTAAAAGTCTAGCCTCACCCATGTATCACACTGGCAGAACATCTGTGTATTCTACTGAAGCCTTTGCTAAGTGTAGCTTCCTGCCTAACACCCGAAAGCCGTTCTTGACCTTCCCTAATGCTCTGTGGCCAGATCATTTTTTCTCAGATAGGACAGGACAAGTACAGCTGTCCCCCCTCCATTCCACACTCTTCCTACTGCCTTCTCAATCCTAAACATATCTCACTCTCTGCAGGTACACTCAGTAGACATCTGACTATCTTCTCCAGCTGGCAGTCTGTTCACACCACCCTCTCTGACCCCTATCTATAGAGCTTCTGAATATTAAGACATTCCTAATGACTCTCCTGGCTTTTGACTCTCCTACCTTCTTAGGTAACATATTAGTGGTAGTCCTACTCACCTGAGAAGCAACAGGTGCCACTTTTCACTGGGGGATACTCAGATTGACCCCTTTTACTTAGTGGAGCAAGAGGGTTTACTGTTTCAATTCCAAGTTCCTCCTTTCCGCCCACTGGTCACATCCCCTGCCCCTCCTCCATGCTGACTACATCCCATCCCCCAGAATGGACTTTTGGTTTTCTTTGGAGAACAGGAGCAATAGCTGCCTATCTAAACTCCCAGTTGGCCTTCGCCACAGCTAGTGCCACTTTCTGCAGTCTTTCTGCATACTGGACAGCAGCCATGCCCCTAAGACAGAAGAAGAATGCTGCTCCACAAACCCTATAGTACACTATGTCCCTCATCAAACGATATTGCATATCCCCACACTCATCATCCTCCGTGTAACCTATCAAGATCACTATTTACTCTTCCAGCCTAACACCCTTGGTTTCAGGGTACCTCAAATACGATTTTTTGCAAAATATCTAAAGCTTCCTGAAGTACTTTGTCAATGTAAAACCTTTCAGTACCAGAAAGATCCTGACATCACAGCCCAATTATTGTGTATACAGAACTTAGTTTACTACAGCCCTATGTTCAGCATACCCAAGATAACATCAGCCCTGTTCTCACACAGATCCACAAGAAGTTGATCAATAAAAGATATCCCTCAGATTGGGGGAGGGGGCAGTTAGTTCTGGAGAGAAAGGTGCAGAGTGTCCTGTGGACCTGTGGACTACCTGTGGATGCTCCTACCAATGTTGAAGTCCTGCTCCATGGTTTTCCTGCCCCAGGGTTACTCAAGTGATGGGTCACTTGCACCTGTGGGATTTAAGTACTGGATTGGTAGCTCCTTTTTTGTAGCAGTCACATATTCAGGTCCTAAAATTACAACTTCCAGACCCTGCACTCATCCCCTGCTCATCTTTCCCACAAATCTCACCCTCTTCCCAACCTCCTTTACCCCAGACCCCAGTATATCATAAGGCTATTTCTGACCAGAAATACAAAATCCCACACAATGAACTCTCTGTCCCATGCCTGTTTTGTGGTGTTTCTAGGCAAGAAAAGAAAAAATGAGAAAGATAAATTTTGCTGACACAGTTAAAATTTTCACAGATTGCTCCAGCTCAGCTTGAAGTCATGTGATTAGATCCTACAGGGGACTTGCACTCAGACCTTTGCTTTTCTTTCTCCCATAAATCCCACCTTCCTCCCAGTCTTTCTTATCTCAGTCCCCAGCAAACAACCAGGGCATTTTTTTTAATAAAAATATAAAATTCAATGCAATGAACTCTATGCCTACTGCTGGCTCCCTGGCACCCCTGAGCAAGAAAGAAACTAATCTTTTGGTGGCTAAGTTTAAATCTTCATGCACTTCTAGTGGCTGAATTGTTAGCAGTCATGTGACAAGCATCTACAATAGCATCTTCTGGGCCTGCAAACAGCCTCCACTCTTCTTCTTCTGCTAAATTACGCCCTTCTCCTGACCTCCTTAGCCCAGTCCTCAGCACACATTCAGTCCATTTTGGAAAAAAAAAATGAAATCCTATGCAGTGGACTGTCTTCCCCTTACCAGTTCCCCAGTGGAAGAAAGAAAGAAAACTTGTTGACTGAGTTTAACTTCTAATGGACTGCTAGTTTCTGATTTATAATATTAACTTGATCAGATTCTTCCATCTCCCATATCGACACTCAGCCTCCCACCCTTATTTCTCCAGTAAATCCTGCCCTCCTTTTGACCTTCCTTACACGAGGTGATCTCAGTACTTAAGATATATTCCAAAAAGAAACAGACACGAAAAAAGGGCAAAAAAACATGTTTCCAGAAATGTTTTTTTTTTGAGATGACATGCAGCAATTCCACCAAGGAAAGTTAGAAAATTCTAACAACCAAAAAACAATGTATAACAAAGGTGAAATAAATATTGTGTAGAATATTTCCATTAAATTATTTTAAAACACATTTACAAAACTGATGAAGAGAATCCTATCACATGACTTACCAAATAGGTGTCACCACACCATGCTACTGTAAGAAGCCGAAGTGCACAGAGAGGAACCAGGGATTTCTTTTGAAGTATTGCATTTTCCAAATGTACCTTAACATGCTTAATAACAGTGGTAAAAGTATTTTGGAGGTGGGGTCTAACCAATCCAGCCTCCTGAGTGGTCAAAACCTGGTCACAAGGGAGTATGCTAACAGAGTATAATGCATGGCTAAGTGGTATGCTAATGAAAAAAATATAAAACTTCAGGTCAAAAGTACAGCACGAAACAACAAAACCTGTGACAAAGTATATCTTTGCTATCTAAGGTACAGTTTATACTTTTTTGTTTTGAAAGTTACATATTGAACCCTAATTTTGCGTGGTTAGCCCAAGTCATAGACTCCATATACTGTAATATTGTTGGCTTGATAATTATATAGTTGGTTTCACAACAGAAGGGAGATAACAAGGCAAAATAAACTTGTTGTGTGTCCATGCTGCTTTATTGATAATCAAGGGACTGATCCAGGGACAGACACAGTGTATAAAGCCTCTTTAGAAAATGGCCTTTTTATTTCCTGGGCTCTGATTGGCTGGTACCCCTGCCGGGGGGGGTACATTAACTTTCAATAGATGCCCAGGAAATAAAAAGAACCAGCATCAAACTGCCAGTTCGCCCACTCACATATCATTGTGCTCACCTTACTTATTCATTTGCTGAGAGCACCACACTAAATTTGAAATTGCCGCTATTTTTTTCCTTATCGCTTAGGGAGGGACACTGGCAACTCAGGGCTCAATAGTTGACTGCCAGGTATTATTGTGCTTAGAAAATGGGCACTGTAAAAAAAATATTTAATACAAAACAGTTAATAAGAAAATTAGTTTAAAATAACTTTTAGATTAAAATAGTTCCTCTGCCTGTATGAGCTGATTGTGATCTGGTTGCCATGGTTATCCTCTCCTACACATTCACACATACAGGCAGAGATTGTGAGGCACACTTTCTTAGTTTTAAAATGATGACTGCCCCCATAGAAACAACGCTGCAGGCTGTGATCGTTTTATTTTCTTACTAGTATCGGTTTGTTCTGCCCCGAGCTTCTGTACATTGCCGACAAGGAAATGAGGAGGCCAGGACAGAGATGGGTTAGCTTTCAATTTTTTTATATAAAATAAGGTGAAACCGTATGCATTTTCACCTTTCTGTTCTCTTTGGAAGCAGGGAAAGCAGCAAAAGAAAGGCAGTAATAGTGCGAGCCAAAGGCATGAGAAATGGATGAGAATACAGATCAGGCAGAAAGATGGAGGTGACAAGTATCGGGATAATTAGTAGGCTTTTTTTTTTTCAGCACCCCTCCATATTAGTCTGTCCTCTTATTTGTTCCATTTCTGCACCCCATTGTTCCAGTTTCTTTTTTTAATGTCCTGCCAGTGGAACACAGGAATGCAGAAGTAAGGAAAGATGTTGCTGCAGAGAAAGGTCAAAACATGTACTGCCGCTATTGCTGGAGTGCGGTAAGCTATGCACTACAGTGTTTGGCTCTACAGAAAGGCTTTTGGGATGTATAAGTTGGGTATAGCAAGACACTTTGCATAGGCTGTGTTATTCATTTTTATTTTTTAATTTTGTGAGAGGTAGGCACTGTATGTGAGGCAGTCAGGCAAGCAACACTATGGACTTTAGCCACTGTGAAAAGTTGCATGCTATACTTTGAAATCCGCAGTGAGAAGAGGTGGTTCAGTGAGGCCAATCACTCTGATTCCCACTTTTCTTTTCTCTGTGTGGCTACTTTTAAATTTTCACAAAACTAAGGCAGGCTGGTGTGGACGTTGGGGGCTGCCTCTCTCAGTCGACCAGTTTCTAGGTCAAGCAGCTTCATTTTCAGGAGCAGGCATATGACTGGCATAGTAAAGCGAGACAGCACTAACCCACTCTGGGCTGCAGCCAGGGGCCTCCGGCTGTTCCATATGAATATTGGCAGCCTACAGCATAAAATCCATGACCTTGAAGCTTGGACCGCATTGTACAAACCAGATGTACTAGCGGTGACTAAGACCTGGCTTAAGCCGCAAATCCTTCCACATTAAGTAGACCTGCTTGGCTATAATGCCTTCAGATGGGATCGTGTAGGAAGGAAAGGTGGTGGGGTTCTCATCTACACCAAGTCAAATCTTAATGCTACGCAATTAAACTACCCTCTCCCCTCTGTGAATCAGTAAGTGAGATCATTTTCATTAAATTGCTCCTTGGAGATACCAAGCCTCTGTATGTCGTGTGTGCCTACCTCCCGCCCCAGTCAGCTGCCTCTTCCCTAAAATCCCTAACCCTTGCCCTGACAGAACACCCCCCTAGGAAAATGATTCTCCTTGGGGACTTTAATCAGAACTGGCTTGCCCCGAGGTCCTCAACTAACAAGAATCCAGTTTTTGACTCCAACCTGACTCAAGTCATTGAACTGCCTACAAGGCATAGTATCAGGTCTGGCAATCACTTCTTACTCGACTGGGCCCTTGTCTCCTGCCTTGATTGTATACTGATGGCCAGGACCATGTCTAACTCTCTGAGTGACCACTCACTAACCTTTTGCACCTGGTCTAACAAGCCCCCCAAATTGGTGGCCAGGGTGATTGAAGCCAGGAACTACACCAGACTTGTGATAGCTGACTTCTGCTCAGACCTTCGTGCCATTGACTGGGATCCCATTGTCACCCTCCACACCCTGGATGAAGCCTTGGACTACTTCACCCGCTCCTTTCTGTCTGTGGCTAATGTCCATGTGCCACGAAAGAAACTAAGAGTAAAGGGAAAGTGCCACAAATGGCTAGACCCTGGCCTCAAACAGAGTATGCTGCTCCATGACAGGGCCTTGGGACTATATAAATCCTCTGGCTGCACTGCTGACTGGGAGAAATATAGGGAACTGAGGAATCACTGTAAGAAAGCCTCCAAACAAGCCAAGTCTAAGTACCTGTGTGATCTTCAGACCAGTCACCTCCGGGACCCCAAAAAATTCTGGAGCCAAATGAATCTTCTGCTTAAAGGTGCCCTCAATACCCAGGATGGAGCACTACTTGTTGGGAATACCCTGACCAATGACCCCTCCACAGTAGCAAAGGCATTCAATGCCTCTTTTTCGAACCCAGGTGGACTCTCTCCCCCCCATCTTTCATGGTGCTCCCCTCATTCACAGTTCCAAATGGGAGCATTCTCGGACCCAGTTTCATCTGAAAATTGTCAAACCATCTGAAGTACTACCTCTCCTGCTCAAAATGAATCCTGATTCCTCCCCGGGACATGACCTGCTTGAACCAAGGCTGCTGAGGGCTGCTGCTCCTGCCATCACCCTCCCTGTCACCTAGCTAATCAATAGGTCCCTCCTCGATGGAACTGTCCCAAGTAAATGGAAGGTAGTGACCACAGTCCCAGTCCATAAAAAAGGGCCCATGGACAAAATGGGAACTACAGGCCTATCTCCATTCTTTGCCCTCTGGGGAAGGTGCAGGAGAGATTGGTCCACAACCAACTGCGCAACTACCTTGAGCAGCACCATCTCCTAGCCAACGTACAACATGGCTTCAGGAAAGGCCATGGCACAGACATGGCCCTTATCTGGCTTACGTCTGATGTCCTTGATGCCGTGGACCAGGGCTCTCAGACAGGCACATTATTTATCGACCTATCAAAGACTTTTGACTTGGTCAGCCATAGCCTTCTCTCCAAACTCCATCTCCTCAGACTGGATGGGCTCTCTCACTCCTGGTTCGAGAGCTATCTACTCAATCGAAGCCAAAAAGTCCTCTGGAGAGGAACTCACTCCAGCACCCGACCGATAGTCTCTGGGGTACCTCAGGGCTCAATCCTGGGCCCCCTGCTCTTCACCCTCTTTGTCAATGACATAGAGAGGGTTCACGGGCTGAGCAAACTCATCCTTTGTGCAGATGACACTGTCGTCTACTGCAGTGACCTACTGCCTAGCGTTATCACTGCCAAACTACAAACCAGCCTTTCAGCACTTGAAGCCTGGTTCTCTGCTAACTTCCTAGTATTAAACAAGGAGAAAACGAAGGCTGTTCTGTTTGGAACCAGATGCCTCAGCTCAGACAGGTGTGACCTACTCCTGTTCCAAACTGCCCAAGGGAAGCGAGTTGTGGTCCTAGATAGGATCAAATACCCAGGGATCCTCCTTGACCAGGAACTGTCCTATAAACCACACAGACTCATTAACTAAGTCCATCTACCAGAGGCTCCCTTTCTGACAAGGCTCAGCGTGCAACCGCTAACTGCACACTTCTCCCCTACATCCTCTATGGGCCCCCCCCGTTACAGTTCCTACAAGAAGGGGAACTTAGAAAACTCAGTGCTCTACCACAGAGTGGCACGCTTTGCCACCAGCTCCCCCCCGGAGGCACCACTGTGAGGTCCTTGCTGACCTCCACTGGCCCACCATAAGTCATAAGCTGGCATACTCCTCCATCTTCCTGACCTATAAATTCACCACCTCTGGCCCTCCTCCTCATTGGCATGGACTGCTCAACCCCATAATACAATGCCGATACATGAGATCCTCAACTGGCCGCCCCTTGACATCCCTTGTGTACGCACCAACCTGGGCAAGTGCTCCTTTAAATATGCTGCCCCGCAGTTATGGAACTCACTCCCAGCAAACCTGGTTGATAGGACTTCTCTTCAAGGATTCAAGTCTGGCCTCAAAGTGTACCTCCTGGAACTTAGCCTTTGTGGCTGTAATCACTAGCCCCTTTCCCTTCCTAATCAACTGTGACCATTGTACTACTATTGCCCTATCTGGAGAATGTGTCTACTGTGACTCCTGTTAATTCTATGCATTGTGAAACTGTGATTTCTGGACTGTCAACCTGTAATTGCTGTCTCTCCAATGTTATGTCTCAAGTTTAACCACTGTATTATCGTCCACTGTATGTAATCACTGCTGCATGTATCAAATCCCGTGTTGCCCCTGAAAAAGGGACCTCTGGTCTTAGTGGGCTTACCCAGTTACCAAAATCTAAATAAATAAATAAATAAGAACCAGGGGCATTGGACAAGAGGTAGAGGTACTGTAATTAAATACAAAAAAAACAAAACAAATGTAAGTAGAAATGAGCAATATGGTCAGGCCTATTTTTTTTGGGGGGTGGGCTAGTATCTCTTGCTAAGCAAGAGAAAAAAATGGCAGCAATTTCAAACTAAATTGGGTGTTTCTAGCCAATAAGGAAGCAGGGTGGGCACAGAGATACCAAGTGGGTGAAGGGCAGGAAAGGCTGGTACTTTTAATACCCAGGCTCTGTTGTCTGATAGATGCCCACCTTGGCAGGGCTATCAACCAATCAGAGCCCAGAGATTTCATTGCCGATTTTCTTAGCTATGTTAATGCATAGAGTGGCAAGTTGGAGTTCAGAGTCCAAAGGGTGAGGGACTTCAACCACCATGAGGTACACTGACATATTGTAGCCTAATCCCCCTGGTGGAATTACCTTATTCCACTAATAAAATGTTTAGTAATGTTATTTTTTTAGCAGTGTAGTAGCACTAGAATTTGGTACTTTATCTTTTAATGGTTGGCTTTAGGGCATTAGCATAACATATGCTGCAGGGATTAGATTGCAGGTGGTAAACTGCCCTAGTTGGGTGTGGTTGCACTGTAAGAAGTGAGTTATTTTGTTGCTTTAAAGGAAAGCAGTGCAAAACACTGTTGCCAATTCCCAAGGCTGCAGAAACAGCCATTTAGCCTACCTGCATGTGGTCACAAGCCTCCAGCTAACCTTTCAGCATTAATTTTCCCCATTTCTGTGCTCCTCAGCTCTGCGCTGAAGCTGCCATTTGGACACTGCCACTGCACTGGAAGACCGAGTGTGCACTCTGTTCAGCAGTTTCCTTCCTGCGCTCTGCTAGAACGCTCGTTTGTGACGAGCTGGGAAAAATTTTACAGAGGAAAATGAACTTGTGTGGCACGTACTACTAACTTTCTCTACTTCCCAAGTGCTGTGTGAGGCTAAGCTGGAAGTCCAGGCTATGCATTCTGTTCTTTCCATGTGATCTGAGGCAGACCTAGAATTCTAGGCCACTGATTAGGTGTCATGTGACCTCACACAACAGCACTACAGGGCAGCTGAAATTCAGCCAGAGAATTTGAGCTGTCCTTTATTTGCATTTGCTTGCCAGATATGTAAATGAATATTTCACTGGCTTTTAATGCAATGCTTCTAAAGGTTTTGCTGATGGTTAAGTGATGTATGTATGCATGCATGGTTCTATTGTAGTGGTGAATCACAGTTTTGAAATATATTTCATGCTTTTATTAGGTGTTCCAAAAGTTTTCCTTGTGTGAGCAGCGCTAAGATTTTTGTGGTTTGAATTTGTGAGTAGGAAATACTTATGTTTTTTTTTTCAGAATTGTTGGATGTGTTTTAATTTGCTTGATTTCTTTCCGATGATGTCCGATTTGCATTGTGACCTTTTTCATCCTGAAGATATGTAATTAGCATATTGACCTTTCTGACCCAGACTGGTTGTGCTCTCCATTAATGTACCACTATCATGTCTTCCAAGCAAGGGTATATAGCATCTTAATCACTGTGAGACCTCAAGCAATTCACTTTACCTCTCTGTACTTCAGTCCTCCTTGCAGTAAAACTGGGTGAAAAGCAGAACCTCGGTGAAAATGAGATATTGCTGAGTTATGCTATCCTTGGTAAATAAACTATAAAATAGAAAAGAAGGCCCAACAGGTATTCTGAAACGCCAGATTTTAAGGTACAGGAGATGGAAAAAAAAAAAGCAACTTTGGGAGAGAAAGGAAGTCTAACATTGCAACGGTGGAACATATCCATTTGAAAACAAGAACATTTATATAATTTGTTTTGGTTTAAACTGAACAGATTTGAAACAAACCTTTTAATATTCACCCATCCCTAAACTGTCACACAGCGACCTTCAGCAAAAATGGTGTGTTTCTATGATTAACTGAAACTAGCCATCAGAGAACGCTTAACTGTAACACGTTTGTTACATTTGTATCCTTAATTATAGTGTATATGTGAAGGAGGGTATAAGGGCCACTGAGATACAGGGGCAGTGGGGGGGGGGTGAACATACTAGCGCTTACAGACATATAAGTGTGCTGCATACATGCACAATGCATGCTACATGCTTAATTGTGCAATGTTTGCATGCATTTAGCATACACAAAGTGAACCCAAGTGAACCAGACTTAAAAAAAACATCAGGTTCACATGCTGCAAGCTTGACATGTGTGCTGCAGGTAAGCTGATGCGAACATCTTCAAAAATCACATCAGGTACACATGTTGCATGCTTGACATGAGTGCAGCAGCTAAGCTGGTGTGAACATCATTTAAAAATCACATCAGGTTCACATGCTTAACGCTTGCCATGCATGCAGCAGCTAAACTGGTGCAAATCTCATTTAAAAAACACATCAATTTCTAGTTCTCATACTACTGCTAGCAATTAGAGCCATTAAAATACCATTTCCATTGATTTTCCATTAAAATTAGACAAACTCACTAATTCTGACCATTAAATCCTTTTGCAAATCGTTTAATGGCTTTTGATTTTTGTCATTAAACTGCCATTCATTTGTAAAGTATTGTTTGCCTACTGCATTAAATGCCTAGGATATAGTCAGCGAACACCCCCCTTCCATTCCAGATGTGCAAAGAGGGGCCTCTGTGGTGTGAAGCTTGACCTTTTTGTTTTGGGCTATGCAAATCCCCTTATGCATATTTAGTGCTACATATGTGTTTCTCCATGACTGTTAGGGCTTACTTATTTTCCCTTTGTCATTCTGCATGGAGCGTATACACTATGGCCATGATCAGGGTTCTCTGTGCTGAGAAGGGCCTTGGAAGCATGCACTATACCTCACTTTTTGTCACTGAAATGAGGGACATGGACAAGCAAAATGAGGGACAACAACAGACACTAACCCTTACAATGATAGGGACACATGCTGAAACATGGAGATATAGTACTTCAGAGCACAGTGGAAACCATTGTATTTACTTGTACAGATATTAGCACCTGAGAATGAATTTCTACCTTAAAGCAGGGGTGCCATTTAAGTAGGGCAGAGGGGGGCAGTTGCCCCCCCTGCATTTGTGCCTAGAGTGCTCTTATGGTGTGGCAATAATAGCATTACATTTGGATTTAATCTTTTGCATAATAAGTGCCTCCCTCACCTGTGTGCGATCATGCTGTGAGTGCACTCCTGACTACAGTGTCTGTATTGTGTTGTCCACTTTCTCCACCTATTAGAGGTGGCACATCACACGTGACATGGAAGAGCTCCAACCAAGCAAGCATGCATAAGTCATGTGATTGTGACACTGTCTTTCCTGCCACAGAGTAGACAAGCTACACACTACAACTTGGAGAGTCAGTGAGCACTGAGCTCTCGCTAGCAGTGTTGCGGTGGCATATTGTTGTTGGGCCACTCATAGCAAGTCTCTGTCTCCCTTGGTGGCTGAAGGGGTAGGGGGTGAGCTAGAAGCTAGCTGAATGACTAGGCTACTTACCTACACCACTAGACGTGCCTCAGAATAAAAACAGTGCAGACTCCCCGCAGCAGCAAACTAAGCCTAGCAGCAGCGGCAACAGCAATGCAGGCAGCCTTCACAGACCTTGATCAGTGTGATGTGGCAGCAGCCAAGCAAGAAACAAGCAAAACAGTTTGGGTGGGTTCGGTCGGTGAGGTGATCACAGTGGGGGACCTAGGACAGTTAGTTCCAGCATCCAGCTTCTGGCAGAAGGATGGAGGAGGAGCAGACTGAAAACTGGGCTGGTGGCACACTGGGCCAGACTGCAGGTTCCAGCCAGATGGCAGGGTAATAAATAAATGATTTTTTTTAGAGGGATTGGGGAAGGAGGAGAAAGGACTGAAAAATGTATGTGCTGTTCACATTTCTGTTCCTTTGGGCAGCTTCATGACCCATATGGAACTGGTATTGAATGGAATAAAATCAGGGAGACAGATTGGAGAAAAGTTTTTTTGGGGGGAGGAGGGGTGTTCAGAACTTCAGCCAGGAAAAAAATAGTTAGTAACTGGGAGGATTTAAGCACAAATATGATGCACTGCTGTGGGGTATAGACGGATGAATCATACATTTTAATTTTTCCTGATTTGCATACCACTTTTCAATCACAACAAATACGTTTTACCTTTTAGAGATGTTCCAGACATTCTAGAGCTTGCCTTCTAGGGGCTAACTGGTACTTGGCCCCCACTGGTTGTTGGCTCCAGTGTCCCCCCATTGAAATCTGAAATGGCATCCCTGCCATAAAGTCTAAATTTACAGGACATCCTGTGTGAGCAGCATGTTTTCCATGAGGGATGGATGAGGGACAGAAGAGTCTTCAGGGGTAAAATGAGAGCCATCCCTTGCAGTCAGGGACAGTTCAGCAGTATGGTATGCACAGACTATTGGAGCCCCACTATAGTCAGACGTATGCCCCCCCAGGATAGCTGATCTTCACAGCCCCTCACTCAGGCATGTTATGACATAAGACAAGGAAGAGTGCTGGGACATGACCCATTGAAATGAACAGGAGTATTTTTTTATTACTATTTTATACTTTATGATGGTGAGTTGAAGATTAATGAAGGCCACAGCTGGACTAACAAGGGCCTTGTTAGTAGAACAGTGGCCTTCATTAAACTCCAACTCACCATCATAATGTATAAAATAGTAATAAAAAATAACCCCATTCATTTCAAAGGGGCCCACCCTAGCACTCTGTCTCATGGACATCATCTCTTACAGACTTCTGCCTCTGGCTCCCTAGTACTCAGGTAAGAAACTCTCGACTTACACCTATACTTTGTGGGTTGTCTTTAACAGTGTGGCTGAACCCACTACAGAGTGTGTATGTGGGGGGAGGACTGGCCATGTGGGTGGGTGCTGAGTTATTGCTACTTTTGTGTTTGCCTCTTAAAGTCTGTTTGTGTGGAAGTATTTAAAACTATGGAGAGAAAATAGGCGTACAGGCCAGACAGAAGTGATTAAGTAGTTTTGTGGGTGTGTGTGTATTGGGGGTGGAAAGAACCACATGTGTTTCCGATGGTATGTGTGCTATGGTTCAGCTGTGATGAGGGGGACAAGAAAACTAAGAAGTATATCATTGGCTATAAGCATACCATATGCGTGCAGATGTTTGCAGATTTTTACTGAAGGACAAGTGAGCCATGTATATGCAGGCAGTATAGCCTAGTTGTTAAGGACATTGGACTGCAAATATGGAGACATGGAGACCTGAAAACCTGGGTTTGAATTTCATCAACCCCCACTTATATATCGTGCGATGCTGAGCAAGTCACTTAACTTTTATGTGTGCAGTTATCAGTGACCACTTGCTTTTTGCATGTATGCCACATGCATGCAGAAAGTTCCAATTTAACATAAAAATCATGCTTGCAGTATGTATGTCCCATGGGTAGTTTTATGTGCACATGAGAACATTTCATATAATTATTTCTGTAATGGATGGGTCAGCCCAGAGATGGGGTCGGTGGATGCTATTTTATTTATTTTTTAATTTATTTATTGAGCTCTAGGAATTACAATACCTTTGAATCAAAGGTTCTTTTACAAAGGTTCTGTGTCAGACACACAAATACTAATTAAACAGAGGTATACATCAAATAACATAAATACAAGAACTATATAACATTGAAATTACATACCAGAAGCCAGTCCGGTGGTGCTGAGGGTTGAGGCACTGGATGCCACACTGGCGACCCATGTTCAGGAATGAGCATGGGCTATGGGGGGTCGGCAGGGGAGGAAGAGGATTGAGTGTCCAGAGGACAGCTCTCCTCTACTGGGGAGGGAGGACTGGCACTCCCGCTGAATGACTACCCACAGATGGAGGCTGGAGGGTAGTGTGGGTCAGATGGGCCAGATATAGGGAGGGTGCTGTGGGACTACTATGGATGTGTGCACACCTCCTGCGTGTGCACCCCAGCAATGGAGGAAGGGAGAAAATGAGAAAAAACTCCTCCAGCTGCAGGATGACGACCGACCTCCTGCAGGCTTCGCACCTGGTGACTGGGCAGGGGTAAGTCCCGGTGATACTAGGGTGACAGGGCTGGGAGGGGTCAGTCAAAAGGGGGAAGCTGGGGGCAGAAGGAGGATAAAGAATATATAGAAGAAAAAAAAAAGAAATTAGATACCAGAGGTATATATCATTATGCATAAAGTATCATGTTATTCACATAGGGGTGGTGTATAGGCCTCTGACACAGGGTGAAGATTTAGACAGAGCCCTGGGGAAAGCAAATAGCAAAATGGCCAACAAGGGGGAAGTTTGGATTATGGGGGACATTAATCTGCCAGACATAGATTGGGGCATTCTGGCTACAGCTACATCATGAGGCAGGGCCATCCTCGACTCCACACAAGGGACATTTCTCAGGCAGCTGGTTTTGGAACCCATTAGGGATGGGGCAGTGCTGGACCTGGTACAAGCAGAGACAGCATTGCTGACATCACAGTAGTCAGTCCCCTAGGTACAAGTGATCACTGTACTGTGTGGTTTGGCATAGGAACAGAATAGGAAAAAAAAAAAAACATACTAGGATGAGGATCCTGGACTTCAGGAGGGCAGATTTTAAAGAAATGGGACACTGCCTCAGAGAATGTCTTGAAGGGGGAGAAGGCAGAGGGGAAGTGAAGGCTCAGTGGAGAAAGATTAAGGAGGATATAGCACAGGTAATGGCATGAGGAGGAAGAGGGTGTTATGGTTCTCTGAGGAGGTGGCAAAGGCAGTGCAGGAAAAGAAAACAACATTTCAAAAGTAAAGAGACCCAGAAGGATGAAGACAAGGAGGTACATCTGGCAAAATAAAGGGAGGCAGTAAAGAGGGTCAGGGAAGATAAAGTACTAACAGAGGAGAGAATAGCTAAGGAAGTCAAAAAAAGAGACCTTCTTCAAGTATGCCGGGGAAGAGGAAGAAAAAGGGAGGGATAGTGAGAATCAGGTGGGCAAGAGGGACTATGCAGAGGAAGATCAAGAGAAAGCAGAAATACTAAAATTATTACTTCTGCTTGATCTTCATGGTTGAGGGTGGAAGGATGGACCAGCATGCTATAGTAAGCATCAGGGAGAAAGGGAGAGGACATAAGTCTCGTCTCAGAGCCCAGAAGGGACTGGAAGCCTTAAAGGAGAATAAGGCAATGGGGCTGGATGAGATTCATCCAATGGTCCTAAAGGAACTGAGCACAGTGATAGTGGAAGTTCCAGAGAACTGGAATAGGGCTGATGTGGTCCCTCTGCACAAAAGTGGCAGTAGGGAGGATGCTAGCAACTACAGGCAAGTCAGTTTCACATCTGTGGTGGGGATGTTAATGGAGACACTACTGAAGAAGAGGCTCATGAAGCACCTGGAGGCAAAAGGGCAGCAGGTCCACTGGCAGCATGGGTTCATGGGAGAGGGGAGGCCATGTCAAACAATTCCCATAGATTTCCTTGACTGGGTTACCAGGGAGGTGGATCAAGGGGGAGCAGTTGAAGTGGCCTATCTGGACTTCAGTTAGGCTTTTATTTATTTAGTTTTTGATAACCAGGTCAGTGCACTAGACACAGAAGTGACTATTTTCAGACATGACCCAGCAGGTTACAACATAGCAAAGGCAACAGTACAACAAATAAGAATGCAAGACAATGTCAGAATACCGCATATAAGAATATAGGAGAATTAAATTTTAATCGGGTAACTGTTTAGGCAATTTCAATGATAAAGAAACAGTGGGATATTAGACATTACAAAAGTGCAATAAGTCCCCATGATTACAGTTAGAGTATTTAACAATTCAAAAGTACAGAAGTGCAGAGGATATGATTAGAGTATCGACTACGTTATACAATCACAAGCTACAGTATATTCCAGAAGAGAGGAAGCAAGGATGCAGAGTAGTAAGTATAGCAAGGCATAGCATGGAGATAGAGAGGAGAGATAGGAAAGGAGACCATAGGTAGAATATGAAGGGAAGCAGGTGGAGGTAGGGAAAATACTTACCTTAAGAAACCATGCAGCAGCACAGTGCAGAGTACCATGATCTAGGGTGGGTTGAAACAGGTGCACTGGGTATACCCAGTAAGAAGGAAGCGATGCCTGTTTTTAAATATGGCATGACTAGGGGCCAGGCATACATTAAGGGGCAGTGAGTTCCAATAACTGGATGCCACATAGGAAAACCCTGATTTACCTTTGGATGTTTTACATCTGGGAATGAGAAGTAAAGAAAGATCAGCAGATTGGAGGCCATAGGAGGTAGACTGAGGGACAAGCATAGAGGTGAGGGAGCTAGGCACGTTAGATCTCAGTATACTGTACAGAAGAGCCCCAAGAGAAAGGAGCCAGTGGACCGCTGGAGAGGGCCAGTTTAGGTCTGTGTATAGCAGGCAGTGATGTTTTAACCTAGGAGATGTAGAAGCATATAGACATTATTGTAGGTTGTGTCCCATCTGTGTGGGGGCGCTTTAGATGCATTGCTGTAGATAACAGCTCCAAATGTGAGTGACGAAAGTAGGATTCCTCTGGCTATGGCCAACCTCGCAGAAGGGGTGAGACTGTGGCTCATTTTGTGGGCTAACCCTAGTTTAGTATTGACAGACTTGCATGTGGCGGAAAAATGGTGATCAAAAGTAAGAGATTCATCATGTAGAACCCCCAGGTATTTGAAGGAATCTACCACCTCCAGTTTTAATACTGCGCTACACAGAAGGCTAGTTATGACACTAAGCAGCCTGGGGGCGAGGGAGAAAGTGACAAGCTGAGTATCAAACTGGTTAAGGGATAGCAAGCAAGGGGATATGGTAAATGGCAGCCATTCAGGTGACAAACGAGTGACTAGTGGGGTGTCACAGGTTCAGAGCTGGGACCCGTCCTCTTCAATGTCTTCATTAGCAACATTGCGGAGGGGCTTGAGGATAAGGTGCATCTCTTTGTGGATGGTACAAAAATCTGCAACAGGGTTGACACTCAGGAAGAGGTAGAGAAAATGCAAAGGGATCTGAGGAAACTAGAGGAATGGTCTAGGGGATGGCAGTTGGGTTTTGTGCAAGGTTATGCAATTAAGGCATATGTATAAGATGGGGGGATTGGAGCTTACAGTCATCAAACAAGAAAGAGACCTAGGGGGTCATAATATCTAAGGAACACAAGGTGGCTGGGCAGTGTGACAAAGCAGTGGGAAAGGTTAACAGAATGATGGAATGCATTGGGAGAGGCATTTCTTGCAGGAGGAGGGAGGTAGTGCTGCCAGTGTATCACTCAATGGTGAGGTCCCACCTGGAGTACTGTGTCCTGTTCTGGAGGCTGCACCTCTGTGAGGACATTGAAAGGGTGGAGGCAGTACAGAGGCAACCAAAATGGTGAGGGGGTTGCACCAGAAGCCATGCAAGGAAAGGCTGTAGGAACCCAACATTTGATCTGTGGAAGAGAGGAAAATGAGAGGGGACATGATTGAAACCTACAAGTATCTCACAGGAGTGAACAAGATGCAAGTGGAGGGTCTATTTCACAGAAAGGAAGGCACTAGAACAAGGGGGCATACAATGAAACTAAAGGGGAAAGTTTAGGAGAGATGTGTGGAAATACTTCTTCAGGGAAGAGGCAGTGAATGACTGGAACAGCCTGCCAGAGGAGGTACAGTAGTGAGGGCAAAGACTGTGGGGAGCTTCAAGTATGCATGGGATAGGCACAGGGGCATACTAGGTAGAGGAATGGGGGAAGGAGTGACACCTGTGACTAGGACCGTCAGAACCCACTGAAGTTCTGGGCTTTGGTTCGGGTCTAGAACTTTACATCTAGTTCTAGAGTTCTAATCTCCTTTAGAACTCTAACTCTTTTATGTATAGGACTGAAGAGAATGATAATGTGAGGAGAAAAAAAACATAAATAAAAGTCCTACCCTCTCAACTCAGCAATAATATTGTTTCACACTACACATGCAGAAAAGAACACATTCTGCCTTCCAAAATGCAAATGCCAGGTGTCACAATTACATGTGTTTGGCATATCTGCATATTTGCAGCATGTTCTCATATTGTGTCTCTTAACATTTTAGGAAATAATTCCCAACAATTAGTTCCCTCCCCCCGACTGGCATCTCCTGTGTTTGAAATGTCTGAACAAAAATGTATTTTATTTAGTATTTAGAACCCCTAATACTTACAGCCTATGTCTGTTCTAGTTCTAAATTAGAACTCAAATCCCTGGGTTCTGAATGGGTTCTAATCTCTTTAGAATTAGTTCTGACAACCATACCTATGACCAGCTAGGGTCAGTGTTGATGGAATAGGCAGACACAAGGGGCACACTGGATGGGCCTAAGGGTCCTTCTCTGCCGACAAAATCCATGTTTCTATGCAACTGCAGTGTTAGCAAAGATTTGGTTGCATATAGCTAATTAAGTCAAACTCTACGATGGTATTGAACTGCAATTAAAAAAATGCAGGGGAAAAAAATGTTGCCTCATTCAGAAAGTTTGTAAAGTTTGGATATTAATCCAAATCTTCAAGAGTTCAAATCTAGACCCATGTTCAACTTTATTTAAAATGGCCACTGCGTACTGAAGGACAATTTACCTATGCATAGCACCAGCATACAAGGCTAGTTTATGTACTGCGTGTGTGTAACATATCATCAATAATCATCCTCTCTATAAGTAATTCTCTCAAAAATGCTGGGAAAATGGAGCTGAAATCTGAGAACTACTGACAAGCTGAAAAGAATCAGCAATTCCTCAATTGATAACTATAAACTATGAAACTCGCCCCACTGACGGCACACCGTAGAGGATTCTCAAACATGTAATTTTATAACCTCCTACCTATCCACAAATGTCCTCATGACTGATAGCAGAAAGCATCTATCAAAAAATGTATATTACAGCTCAGCAATACATTAAAAATCCCACAAGGGGCTGAGAGAAAATCACTTTTTTTATTTTCAACATGTACACAAAGGTATTCTTATCACTCGGAACTAACCCTGTGAATCTCAATTGCTAGGCTGTGTCCTGCTAAGTGCAGAGCTATTTGAATACAAACTAGGCTCAGGTTTTTTTAAATTTCTTTGATATGTGCCAACCCTTGCAGCTTATTCCCAGTGCACAACTCTGACATTGGAGGGGAAAACTGAGATCTGAATCCAAGTCACAGCTTGAAAACATCCTCTCACAAAGCAATTTTTTTCTTTCCTTTTTTTTTGACAAGGCCGTCCCAGGGTATTTACGGCTCTTCAACTGACTCACTTTCAAGCTGTGACATCGAAGCAATCTGAAGTACAAAACAACTGAAATAAGATCCCATACAAACAAACCAAGCTGACAATCACTTAGAAAATACCATTAGCCTGCAAAGCAAAGTTCTTTTTTCATCCATTTTTCGATTTCCTTCCTCTGTCACCCGGTTAGTTAGTAAGTGAGCAAGTGAGTGAGCATGTGTGTGTGTGTGTGTGTGTGTGTGTTGAGGGAGGGGGAGAAGGGAGCAGGATCCTCTGGTACTGAAAAATAAGCAACAAGTAAACTGCATAGAATTCCTACCTAATAAAATCACATTTGTTTTGTGTGTCGTTCTTAGAGTTTCATACTGTTTCTTTTTCATTTTTGAGTACATACCTAGGTGCTAGATAAAAGAAAAACATACAGAACCATTGGCACCACCTAAGATAGTGTAATATTTGAAATATTTACTGGGTCTATTAATCCCCGTCTGTGTATTTAAATATTTGGCGCAAAATCCAGTAGACACTACTAACTGGTACTGGCCACCAAAATGATGTGTTAAGTGTCTGAAAACATTAAAGATTAGGGTAAAATAAAAGGACACTGACCTCTACGTGGACCAGTTTTGACTCATCTAAATTATAATGCAGAAATATAGTTTCAGCACAGAACACACGATTTTTTAGAACACAAGTCTTTCTTTTTTAAAAGTCAGGTTTATTTTTATTGACACATTATTATTCCACATAATGTGCTGCTAGGTAGACAGTGCTTGGTTGGAAGGTGGCCACTGGCCGACTCAATGCTACATGTCAGCAGCAACTGTGGGCAACAGGGAAAAGAATGACAGCAACAATGGCTGTACTATATGGCCATTTCTGCTATAGCACATAACAGCGAAAACAGTAAGGGCAGCAATGGCTGTAACCACTGTTTGTGCGACAGCACACATTTAACCATTTCAGGGGAGTGCTCCTCAGCTGGAGTAGTGGTCAGCATCATCAGGCATGAGCAACAAGAAAATGAGGTGAACATTTAGGCAACAATGGGAAGCTGTGGACTGAACCTGTTAGGAGCTGCAGTCAACAGCACTGGATACAATCTGCCAGGGAGGCACAAACAGTGGGGCTGATGTCAAGAGCTGTAACAAACAACACTGGGAGCTGACACAGTGTATGAGATGTATTCTGTGGGGGAGGTGCCAGCAGCTGGGTTGATGTGTCAGTGGTATCAGGCACTGAGACTGTTCAGGTTCTGTAAGTAGTAACAAAACTGCATTGCAAAGGCGGAGAAGCTGTCAGCAGCGACAAATCAGCAAGTTTAGTATTGTGAGGTGCAGGGCCGGCTTTGCTCATCAGTAGGGATGGGCAAGGCCGGGGTGGGTATGGACTTGGTTTTGAATTTGCCGGATCTAGGCTGTTTGAATTTGCAAAAGAATTTGGATTTGTCAAGATTCAGCTTATACAGTATATATAATTGAAGGAAAAAGGGCGTTATTAAGAGAAAAGCACCAGAAAATGTCAATGGAGTGACAGTAACATTAAAAGGGGGTCCACTGCTGGAGATATATTGCATCCTGCTGTTTAAAGTGTTAATTTCTGGCTGAAAATGAGATTTTTTTTTATTCTTTTGGTAACCAGGTAAGGCTTACTAGGCACAAGTGCCTGATTTCAGGGGTGACCCTGGGGAGGATAAGTGACTTGCTCATGCTCAGTCACAAAGTATGCAAGTGGAGGTTGTGGGAATCAAACCCAGATCTGCTGGTTGTACCAAGTTCATTTGTAGCTCGTTACTCTGCTCTCTAGGCTGTACTGTGAGCTCCAAACTAAGATGAGGAGGTCAGGGGCATGAGGGGCATCTTCTATGTGGCAATGGGGCTTGGACAACGTCGCAAAAAAAAATATTGCATGAGATTGCATCTCGGCACCTCTGCGGCCACCAAGAGACCTGATCCCACCTGACTTCTCTAGCAGAATGGCACGCTGAGCAGCTGTGCCATCTGCTATATACCCAGTCTGTGCACATGTGCAAACTCAGTATTCAGCTGAGGCACACTGCTCGAGTGCCTCGGACCTCTTCCCAAGCCTTCTAAGCATGTCACATAACAGAGAGGCTGGGGAGTACAAGATCTGAGCCAAGCAGACTGCATTCAGTTCGGGTCTCGCAACAACCGAGGAAGTGACTCGGTTTTCAAGGGAAGGCTTTGGCCCATCCCTACTCATTATGAGATTAAACAGAATTGGTTTGTTAACCTATATTCGGAAGGCCATTCACAACACAGGCTACAGCGGTAACTCCCCTGACCTGAAGTTGTTAGCACTTGGCCTTGAAGAAGTCCTTGAACCCCTGACAAAGGTCCTCAATCTATCACTAAGGATGTCCCAGTTCCCATCTCGCTGGAAACAGGCGACCATCACACTGTTACACAAAAGTGGAGACAAATCATTGCACTCCAACTACAGACCTATCTCCATCCTCCCTCTACTGTCTAAGGCCCTGGAGCGTATCGCCTCAGACCAACTAGTCAAGTACCCAGAAAAATACGACATCCAGTGTCCTGAGCAACATGGTTTCCGAAAAGGGCACAGTACCACCACTGCACTATTAGAATTCGCAGGCTTCATCCATACCATGCTCGATCAAGGAAACTGTGTAGGGGCAGTATTCATCGACCTTACAACAGCCTTTGATACTGTGAACCATCCTCTCCTACTCAAGCAATTATCAAACATTGGGCTCTCCAATGAAGCACTGCTCTGGTTTTCAAGCTACCTTGGGGAGAGGGTCCAGCAGGTTAGGATTGCCGGTGTCACCTCGGAAGAAAAGCCAGTCCTTTCAGGGGTCCCACAGGGGTCCATCTTGGGGCCACAACTCTTCAACCTCTTCCTCAATGACCTTCCCAGTGTCTGCCACCAGAAATTACTGCTCTACGCTGACGACGCAGTCATGTTCACCAACCACTAAAACGCAGAGCTCCTTGAGAAACAATTACAGCTTAAATTCATGTGCATCGAAGAATGGTTCAAGTCACACAAACTGGTCATGAACTACAGCAAAACAAAGGTTATGATCTTCTGCAATGCCAGGAGCAAGTACAAATCCTGTGACCTCACCATCCTAAACCAAACAGGGACCTTACTTGAACATGTTCCTGATTTTAAATACCTAGGTGTCACATTGGACAGCTCACTTTCCTACCATCGGCACATAGATTCTGTCGCCACAGCCACTAACATCCGTATAGGCCTGCTCTACAGGCACAAACACTGCATGACTCCTGACACTCTCCGGTTGGCTATCAACAGCTCTGTCACCTCCATCATCGATTACTGGCTAGCAATTTATGGCTCTGCCTCCGCCTCTGCCCTCCGCAGAATTACAGCTGCACTCAACAAAGCATGCAAGCTGCTAACTGGGGCTGATCGACTTACACACACTTGGGACCTGTACACTCAGGCAGGATGGCTTCCTCTCATCAGCCGGATATAGTATCAAACCTGCCTCTTAGCCAAAAAAGTCCTCCTTGGGGTCATGCCCCTGGGCATTGAAAAGCTCCTCATTGACCACCACAGCATCCAGCGAACTTGAAGTTCACAACAACTAACCTTCCTTGTCCCCAGATGCCGGACTTTCATGGGCCAGAGGGCCTTTGCCCACAGAGCACCACAGGGGTACAATACTCTCAACAACAGAAACTTTACCTGCTGCTCTTGGCCCTTTTAAGAGACAACTCCGACTTCATCTCATTTCAACTAGTCGCTAGACTGCCTCACACTGGGGCCGCACCGCCACTGCCCACTTCTGTCTTGACAGCTACCTCTCCCCGCCTTGCCTCTCTACCTGCCTACCCCTTGCCCCTCCCTTTCCTCCCCGGGCATTTCCTGACTTTTATCCCTCCTCCCTTCCCTTTGAAACTCTTACCCTCACCCTCTACCCTCCGACAATGGCCTTCCTGCCTGCATACCCCTTCCTCTCACCTGCAGTGCTTATTTAAGATTGTCTTGGCTGGTATGCCATGCTACCTAACATTTGGCACATTTGAATTACTGGAATTTCCTAAGCCTCAGTCTCTTACTTCTTTTTATTGTGTAACTATGTATTATTATGTTGACCTTTGTATGTATGTATACCCCCCATTCCTTCGACGTGGAACCTTTGTAAATGAGCAGTTCCTGCTCAAAGGTATTTGTAATCTTAGATTTCAATAAAATAAAATAAATAAAAAGGTAATGCCTTATAGTGACACTATTTTAGAGTTAACTGGGTGGTCAAGTGTTCCAGTTGTACAACAGCTCACACAGGCCCAGTTGTATTCAGTACATGAAAAACATTTTTTTACTACACAGAATGCATTGCACTTTATTGTATTAGGAATAAAGTACTTATAAAGCATTGAGAAAGAAAATTAACATAAACATTTATAAATAGAGTCTGAAAACAGTATGTATTTGAATTCCACTCCAATATCAGCTGAAAATGAGTGCTGCTGTTGTTGCTATATGGAAACAGCATTTTTCTTTTCTAAATGCAGAAGTGATAACTAGCTTTTCTGGGTAACCCCCAAAATCTAAAGAACTAGGTGGTGGTGGTGGTGGGGGGGGTTCTGCCTTTTTTTCTGCTTTATTTTCTAGCTAAGCAAACACTTACATATTTAAGCTGTGCAGGCTGTTCTGCTGTGCAGATCAGTTCCTACTGTATTCACACAGAGGAATGCACAGTGACCTTTCTTTCACTGAAAAAGCACGGAGGTGGGTGGCAGATATTTCAGGTTTATGTCCAAAAATGAATGAGTGTAGATCCTGTTTCTTTGTTGCTTAGCTTGTCTGTAATAGTGCTGCAAAATACATATTGGCTCCCAGACTGAACGTTCACAACACACATCAACTTCTCCAGACTGCGCATACCACTCACAGAACCCTGTCAATGCAGCTACAAGGCCCAGCAAGGGTGTTTTGCTTTTGCACAGTGCCTCTCGACTCCTGTGGCAAGAGTTAAATGCATTATCACATCAACTTTCAGTGAAAGTGCATTCAGGTACACCTACTGCAGGTTAATCCGACCATGCTGATTGCCACTGCACATCTCAAAGTGATTCAGGTTCTCTATTTTATGTACAGTGAAGTGATCGTATATTTGTCCATGGGTTTGAAAAGAGGATGACTTTCAAGCGTGCATACACACATACATACTCTCCTGTTGCTGCTTAACTCTTTGTAGAAGGAAGTCAAAAAAGAGGAATGGTTAGTCACAGGTGTCGAGTTTCAGTGTTCCTTGCCCACTGGATGTACAGTTGAATTCACTTGCAGCTTGCTCCCTACTCTCTCCGGCCACTGCAATGGTTTTGCCTTTTGGAGGGACATAAAGAGTCTTCCTCTTCACCATCAGGGGATAATGTTTTTGGCAACATAAGGAGAACTTTTTGAGCTTGGGGCGGGGGGGAACAACTCCCCCTTCTTCGTTGGTTGCAGGTCACAGCCATAATAAATGGTGCGCCAGCAGAGTTGAAAGGCAGAACCTGGTATTTATCATGACCGGCTGGGGTTGGGTATTGGTAATGTGCAATGTTATGAGACGGGGTGGGGTAAGATAGGTCATGGTGCCATCTGCAGTACAGCTCCTAAATGAGCTGAACCCTTTGTTGCCCTGACTGCTTTTATGTACTGCCTTATTCAAGGACCTAGATTTTATTTTGTGGTAGGGGAGTCATTATCGTCCACTGCAGTTCTTGTAGCCCCTAATACCACCCTGCAGATTTAGTCAGTGGGAAGGGGCTCCTCAAACCATCTATGAAGGAACCAGCTAAGCAAGAAGGTGGTGCTGGCAGTGTGCTCCCCAGCACATAGACAGCTCTTGACTGGCAGCAGCAGCTACCTGCTAGGCACAACATAAGGGATAGAGGGAGTAGGAAGGCAGTGCTACCAGTTAGTGTGGTCATCTCTTCCCCCTCACACAGCCCTGATCAGCAGACGCTGCTGTCAAAAACAGAAAGGGCTAGAGAGAGGAGGTGGGCAGGAGGGGACACTAATAGTTTGACCCACCCCACATAGACTAGATCAGCAGCTGCCACTGCCTGTCAGGCACACAGGTACATAGAAATTGTCAGCAGATAAGCACCACTAGGTCCATCTAGTCTGCCCGTAAGCCCTATACTTGTATGTAGTATCTCACTCTAAGTGATCAATGGCTTTTCATCACTCACTTCCCACACAGCGAGGATTGAAGATGGAGGTGGGGGGGGGCAGGAAGGTGAAGCTGAACTATCTGAAATATATATGTGTGTGTGTGTGTGTGTGTGTGTGTGTGTATTAGTGTGTCTGTGTCTGAGCATGCCACTCTGTGTGTGTATTTGTGGGTGCATGTCATAAGTTGTTTGCCTGTGTGTGCAGGTAGTGTGTATTAGTTTGTCTGTATGTGAGAGATGTAATGATGTTGGTTTATCAGAGTGTGTGTGTACGCGAGCATGTTGGTGTGTACACATTAGTGTGCCTATCTGTGCATATTGCAGTGTGCAATTTAATGTGCATGTCTGTTTACCTTAATGTTACCAGGAAACTCATGGCCCACTTTAGAAACCAGAAAGAAAGAAGTGCTTTAGCTGAGATTTGAAGGGAGGCCTGTGTAGAATACCATTCCACTGCAGTACCAAGCTGTGCTACTCAGAACAAATGGAAACCTGGGGATCCCAAAAGTACATGAACACACTGGAGCTACACAAATTTTAGAATTATATTTTTTTTATTTAAAAGGAGTGCAGGGTGCATTTATATGAATTACAATTTAGACATAAGAAAGAAATAAGTGCATAGCTAAAGTACTTATTTCTTTTTTACTTCTAATTTGTATTTCAAGCACACCACACTCCTTGTAAATAATGTGATTCCCATTTCATCATTTTTTATTTCTTAGAAACTGTGGCACTGCTACAAAAAAAAAAAGACGGCTGCTGCGCTGGACAGGCTGTCAGCTTGTGGAGCTTACTAGAACTCTATGTGCAACAACCTGCTAGTTGTAGGTGCTGCAGCTTCGTGTTTTGCTGCCGTTGTTTTAACCCATTTTTATAGTATATTTTATTTAATGAGTGTAGTGGTAGGGTGCAGTTATAGTGTAGTCAGTAATTTCAGTGAAGTAGCCTAACAATGTAGTTTCATTGTTTTTTTTACTTAGATTGCTGAGATGCTTGGTGCAAGAGTGGACTTTTTACTTGCCGTTTGACCACTTTCTGTTTCAGTGGTAAGCCTCGGTGTGCCTGAGTTAGTGGCATTTGTAGGAAAGTTTAGATTGCAGTTCTCAAATCAGCGGAGAATTCAAAGTGGGACAGAGATCAGAATGAAACCTGACAGCAGCATGTGGTACGGCAATTGCTGGAGTCAGGTGGAAGTTGTTGCCAGGAAGAACATTTGGAGCTGACCACATAGCAAGCAACTGGCAACGGGAGTGAAGGGGGCCGAGTTGGGACCTCTTCTGCAAGATCATGGGGACTGGCTTAAAGATACAGACATTCTCATTGTTGCAAGTTGAAGGACTACATAGGAGCCTGCTTTTCGATTCCTCTGCCTGGAGTCTGGAGGCAGTAAGAGAGCCATCTGGCTAGTTTCCTTTCTTCTGACAATTGCCACTAAATCTCAGTTTTAGCAAGCCTACCTTAAGCAGTGGCAGTACTGATGGTTAGCTGTGCATCTGTGGATTAATCTGTTCATGCCATAGTGAGAGGGAAGACTGGCTCCAGTCACTTGGCGGTTTGCAAGAACCTGAACTTGTTACTGTTGTTTCACTGTCTTCAGCCTTTAAGAGATAGAAGTGGGACTAAGGAGCTGTTCACCCTGAAAATTGTGCCTGTTTTGAACAATTTGGAGCTACAGCACCAAGGACAATCCAACCACATGGAACCCTTGTCGGGGGCTGGCAGTATAGCCATAAGGTTAGAGTAATGAGCTGTGAATGAGCTTGATATATCCAGTAGACCTGGATTTGATTCCCATAACCTCCACTTACATACTGGACGACTCTGGGCAAGTCACTTAACCTCCCCAGTGCTCCCAAGTCACCCCAAAACAGGCACTTATGCCTAGTGGGCCTTACCCAGTTACCAAACAATTAAGAAAAATAATTTATTATATCTTAGATTCATTTTTATCAGAGTGGCTGGGAGTATAAGATTAGGTTAGGAATATATGGTGTTAGAAAGCTTGCTTAATGTTTATATGGATGTGAAGTGTAGGTATTAAATTGCATTAAGTGAGTGTGGTGTTTAGGGGGAGTGGTTGTGTGCTTGTGCTTGGTGGGTTTGTGGAAAGGTTTGCTGGGGGTTTGGGTTGGTATTTTACTGTGGTTTAGGGAGATTATTGTTGCTGGATTGTGTTTAGGACAGCAGATCCCTAGGCTCAGTTACTCCCTATCCCTTCTCCATGACCAGCATCTCATTCGAGACCTCCTGGCCAGGTGCTGCATACCAGCATTGCAGGGAGGTGGGGATCATGGGAAGGCATGGTAATCATATGCTGGGTTCAAGGATTGTGCTATTAGGACAGTGATGACCACAAGACATCCTGGGGTGGTATGGGAGTTAGAGAGAGGTGACAAGTGTTCAATTCCATATCCAGGGCTCACAATGGATTGAATGGGCATGTAGCCAAGAGGCCTGCTGCCTCTACTCACCCTCGTCGGGCAGGGTTATGTAGGTCCAGATCAATGAGGACTAAGAATGTCATAACAGTAGATTTTATATTTATCCCTCTGCTGGTCTGGTGTGCATCATGGAGACCTGGCTAGGGGATGATTCAGGGCCTGTGTTGGAAGCAGCCATCCCTGCCCAGTTCTCTATGGTTCACTGCCTGAGGAAGAATCATGGGGGGGGGGGGAGATGGCCATCTGTTTTAGGTCTGAGCTGAAATTAGCAATGCACCCAGTAAGAGAGATGTTGACATTTGAATGCATGTCCAAGTCTGGGGGCAACGGTGCAGGTTGTAGGATCCTCTTCGTATACCAGCCTCCAGAGACAAGGGGGAGTTCCTTCCGAAAATTGCAGACTTCATTGTTGACAGGATATGGAGTCGACTAGATGGTTAACTCAAGGGGGATTCTAATGCCTGGGTCAATTACAAACTCTCACACTTTGGACATGATTTCCTCTGAGTGACAGAGTTCCTGGGTCTTGCAAAAGTTACTACATTTGCAACTCACCAACATGGTCATGTCTTGGACTAGATCTTACTGTGGAGTTTGATGTAAAGGGTCTCAAGATTTATCTGGTCAGTTGGTCGGATCATTGCACTTTCAGTTTCTCCTTCAGGGCCCCCCCTTGTGGTTTACCCCAGTGGAGATGGCCTGGTATCACCCTTTAAGAGGGCTATGGCTTGAGGGACTTTAGACTTTAGGAGCTACTAGACATCTCTGGTGTGATGGCAGCATGTGCTGCAGAGTTGGTGGTGGTGGCCTAAAGTAGGGCTATCATGGCGGTCTTCAATTGCGTGACACTGACTCATGCATGCCCCCTTGCCTGATGCCATGGCTCACTGTGGTATGGTGATTAACTAAGGGAGATGAAGGCAAGGAGGTGGGGTTAGAAATTTGTTGAAGGAGAAGAGATCTAGGGCCCAAGAGGACAGACTGGCTTTTGGTATTCATTTCAATGAATAACAAAGGTCAATCACCCAGAAGGAGGCAGGCTTTCTGTCTAGGGAGATTACTGCTGGGAGGAATCGACCAGCTCAGCTCATTTGAACTATATAGAAATATTACTCTATCTGAACTGTCTGAAGTCCGTGAGGGCTTTTTCAGCCACATAATGTGAGGAGTTTACTCAATTATTCTTGAACAGTGTGTTCTCTATTTGGGCCTGGATATTTCCAAGGGGGCTGCAGCAAGCTAGCAGGGTTGAGCTGAGATACCATAGATGTGTTCTGCTGTTATGGGGAGAGTTTAGACCAGAGACAATGGATGAGGTGACTGGGGTGATTTCTGAGCTGTGACCAACATTTTGCAGACTGGATCCTGGCCCAATATGGCTACTGGTGAAGAGCTGTGTTGGGTATCTGGGCCGGTGTTCACTAGTGTTTTTTGTTGGAAGGAGTCTTCCCAGCTGCACTAAAAGATGCACTGGTGAAGCCCCTTCTGAAAAAAGCCATCTTTGGACCCAGATAACCTGGCAGATTACCAAACGGTCTCTAACCTATCTTTTGTGGGCAAGGATATTGAGAAGTTGGCTGCATTGCAGCTTGAGGCACACCTCATAGCTTTTGACATCTAGGAGTCTCTCCAGTCAAGCTTTAGCTCCAGACATAGCACTTCGACTGCACTGGTCAAGGTGCACAATGGCCTTCTCAGGGCAAGGCATGGGGGGATTGGTCAATTCTCATTCTCCTCAACATTTCCTCAGCCTCTTACACTGTAGACCTTGGGCTATTGTTGGTCCAGCTGAAGGAATACATAGGACTCACTGGAAAAGTCATCTGTTGGTTTGAATCATATCTCAGGGCCAGGACACAGAGGTTTGTGTTTGGGAATTCCTCCTCACTCCAAGTGTCACTGCTTTGTGGTTTTCCCCAGACATAGGTCTTTTCACCCATTTCATTTGCAGTGCTAATGCTACTCCTGGAAGGGATCATTAGACAATACAAATAGATTTTTAACTGCTATGCAGATGACATCCAGCTGTAAACAAAAATGAAAGAAAGATCTGCACGCCCACTGTGGGTTCACAGTGTCCAACAAATTAACTCTCGTACTTAGGCTGATTGTCAAAGTAGGTTTATTCATATGAATTCTTTCCAAATGCTTACAAGTGCTGACAGACAACAAAGACTGTATATGCTGTAAAAGGATGAGAGACCAACACCATGATCCATGTGCCCTGATGTTTCGCTCAGTGGAGCTTTATCAGGGGGTGGGTTGACACCAAGCTGTATCTGTCGTTTGCACCTGGGAGAAGAGGTGTGAAGGGAAGTGCTCAATAAATGCTTGGTCAAAATCCGTGACTGGATAACACTGAGCTGGCTAAGACTTCACCCTGGTAAGACTGAAATACTGGTAGTCTATCCAGGTTGTTTGGGGGGGGAGGGGAAGTGACAGCTGCTGAGAAGGAGACTGGACGTTGGCTTGGTTCATCCAGGCTTATAGCTGCCACAATGACGAAAAATCTGGGAGTCATTAAGGATGAGAGGCTGACCCTTAAGACTCAGGTGTCAGCACTAGTCCAGAGAAGCTTTTACCATATGAGGAACATCAGCAGGATTAGATCCCCTTATTCCACCACTCCCAACTCTCCTAGTGACCTGGCAACACTAGTACATTCATTTGTGACATCCTGTCTCGACTACTGCAATGCTCTGTACCTTGGGATTGGTTGAGGTACTCTACAGTGCCTGCAGGCAGTACAGAATGTGATGGCCAGGCTACTCACTGGCATCTCAATGTCTGAACTACACTGGTTGCCGGTTAAGTGGTGTGTCTCTTTTAAAGCTGACTTGCTAATTTATAAGGCCCTACATGGATTAGGTCCTGAATACATGTCAGATCTCCTAGGCCCTGATGCACCCTCACACTCTACACTCCACTGAGGTAGGCCTCTTAGCCATGCCAAGAGCCAGGCTTAAAAACCTTGAGTGATTTAGCCTTCCAGGTGGCTGGCTCACAGCTTGGAACTCATCTCCCGAGGGTCCTCAGAGAGGACCTCTTGGTGGAAGCCTTTAACAGAAGGGTCTAAAGACTTCATCTTTTAACCAGGTTTTTGGGTACTGACATATACCCTTAACTGGTTATTATCCCAGCTGAGTTTTTAACTATTTTATCAGTTAAACTGCTAGAGTTTTCATTTCTGTATTTATGTGTTATATTTCACTCTTGTACTTTATTGTAAGGTGCCCTAAAAAACTACTACTACTGCAGGACCGGCTATTGATTGCACCAGCATAGCCAGTTCAGTGGTGGCACTTTCTCAACAGGTAAATGGTGACAGTCCTTTGTTATAAGGTGATGCATCACCTTTCAAGCAGTTCCTGATTTGACTCAAGAAATCATAATGAACATGTTTGCTGTTACAGATGTTTCAGAAATTTCACACATACTGCCCAATTCCATGGAATTCCATTGGGATCAATGTGTTTCAAAATTATGAAAGTAGTTTGTAGCATTTTAATTAAAGTACAGATTAGAAATTCATAGTTTACATAAACAGTGTTCCACAGATTATATAAAACACAGACAATCCCACCGGATCTCAATAATTCCAATGATGTCCATTTCTTCAGCACAACTATCTCCTCAATTTGTTTCCCTCCAGTTACATGTATTCTTTTCAACCAATTTCACTATTAATTTGCTGCCTCTTGAAAATAAGCTTTATTCACATAAAATCAGTCTGTGTGTTACTGTATGTAACACAGTAATTAAATTATCCATGGTCACTACAACAATGCTGTTGTAGCAAAAATATTTTCTAAAAAGCACAGGGAAGAGCTAGATGAGAAGGGTGGAGGCTGGGAGGGGTTACTGAGGGAGGAGGGGTGGTGGGGGTCAGGTCAGGTGTAAGGAGGTCCAGAGCCTCAGAGCATAGTGATGTCTCTGAATGATGAAAGCCTGGGAAACAAGATGGTAGAACTGCAATAACTCATGGCTAATGGAGAGGTGGACATAGTGGCCACCACAGAGACATGGGCCACACAACCATGACTGGGACCAGGCAGTTTCCTGGTATAAACTGTATAGAAAGGATAGGGGTATGGGAAGGGGGGAGTGGACCTATATATGAAAGAGGGGACAACTTGTACCAGAGAGGAAGAGGCAGAGGGTAAGACTGAAGCATTGTGGCTACAGGTACAATCCACTAGAGGGAGGAAACTGAGGATGGGGTGGTCTACAGGCCACCTTCCCAAGACAAGGAATTGGAAAGGGTACTAGGGTCTCAAATCATGGAAATGGCTAGCAAGAGGGAAGTAGTAATAATGTGGGATTTCAGTCTATCTAGGGTAGAATGGAAAATCCCAGCTACCTCCTGCATTAGGGAGCAAGTCCTGCCGGATGCATTTTAGGGAGGTTTCTGGCCCAGTGTGCCGTGGAACCTACTAGGAGAGGGCTGTACTGGGACCTGATTCTGTCCAACTGTGAGCATGTTCAGGATGTGAAAGTAGATATTGCTGGTAGTAACCACCACATAGTGTGGTTCCACCTGGACATGGGCAGGGTGGGGGTGGTCAGGACCAGGGCAAGGATTGGACTTTTAAAGGACAGATTTTGGTATGATGGGATAAATTCTAGGACACCTTGCTGGGATCAGAAGGGAAATAGCTGTGGAACAGAAATGGGCCATAATGACAGAGGGAATCACTGAGGCCACTGAGTAGTGTGCCAAAATCAAAAAAAGAAAACCATGGGCAAAAAGTCCAGCTGGTTCAGCAAGGACGTGGTAAAAGTGGTAGGTGACAAGAGGGATGCCTTCCAGAAGTACAAATGTTCTCAGAAGGAGGAGGACAGGGTGGATTACTCTGCTAAATCAAGGGAGGTGAGCAGAGTGGTTAGGGTGGCAAAGGCAATTAAAGAAGGGTAAATAGCATAGGGGTAAAAAAATGGGACAAAAGATCATTTTCAGATATGTAAGGAAGAAGAGGATCATACAGGGTGAGAGAGACTGAAAAAGAAGGGTAGTTTGGCAGAGGGTAGTGAAGAGAAAGCAGAGGCACTTAACAAGTACTTCTGTTCCGTCTTCACTAGAGAGAAGGACGGACCAGTATCACAGAGGAACAGGGGGTGGGAGCGGGAGGAGTCATAGACAGCATCATTCAAGCTGATGGGGTACTTAAGTGCCTAAGGGCTCTGAAGGTAGATAAATCCCCAGGGCCAGATGACATGCACCCAAGGGTCCTAAGGGAACTGGTGGAGGCTCTGGTGGATCCCCAGTAGGCCTGTTTAATACCTCTCTGGAGTCAGGGATTGTGTCCTGTGATTGGAGAACTGCACACGTGGTGCCTTTCCATAATAGTTGGCCAAAGGATGAACCAGGAAACTACAGGCCTGCCAGCCTGACACCAAAATTAGGCAAGCTGATGGAGATGAGACCAACCTGAAAGAGATAGGTGTGCTTTCTGGAGGATAATGGGCTCCAGGATGTGAGGCAGTGTGGGTTTGTTTCAGGCAGGTCCTGCAAGAGAAACCTAATTGACTTCTTCGACTGGGTCACCAGGACAGTGGACAGGGGCCAAGCAGTTGATGTCCTGTATCTGGACTTCAGCAGATCCTTGACTCTGTACCTCACAGGGGCTAGTCAGCTCAAAAGATGGTAGTCGGCGGGGGGGTATTCTTAGAAGCTAGACCTGTGACCAGTGTGCTTGTTCTGGTGTTAACATATTCGTAAGTGACATCATGGATGGGATCAAGGGGAAGATCTGCCTTTTCACGGATAGCACAAAGCTCTGTGGGGAGAGTGGACATGGGGAGGGGGTGACAGGAACTCAGGGAAGACCTAGCTAGGCTAGAGAAGCAGTCTGGCTTTTGGCAACTGGGTTCAACTCTAAAAAGTGTAAAGTGATGTACCTGGGGGCATAAAATCCGGGGACCAATTACTGGTTGGGTGGTGTGCAAGTAACCAGGATAGAGGAAGAAAAGGATCCAGGTGTAACTATTGTGATTGACCCAAAACACTTGGCATACTGTAGGAAAGCTATGGCCAAAGCAAACTGAATGCTGGGTGCATAGTCAGGGGAATTACCAGCAGGAAGCAGGAGGTCATTCTCCTACTGTACAGGTATCTAGTGAGACCGCACACAGAGCACAGTGTGCAGTATTTGTGCCCTTACATTAACAAGGATAGCAACTTGCCAGAGACAGTCCAGAGAAGGGCAGCCAATGTGACCCAGGGCCAGCGAGGCAAAACCTACAAGGAGAAGCTCAGGGGACTCAACATGTACTCTTTTGAGGATGGGGGGGGGATATGACTGAGACCTTCAAGTATCTTAGAGGTATAGACAGGGTGAGCACTGAGGGCATCTTCAGCCTTAGTGGGAACAAGACCACTAGGGGTAATAGCCTATTGCTGAGGGGAAGGGAAGTTCAGAAGAGAGAGAGAGATGAGGAGGCACTTTTTACTGAGAGGGTGGTAGCCTAATGGAATGAGTTGCCGGAGGAGTTATTCCCTAAAATGGTGGGCAGGTTCAAGAGAGGTTGGGACAGGGTGAGAGGAAGTTGCAGGTGGGAAAGGAGAAGGGTGGACAGGGTATTTGGAGAGAGATTGAAGGGATATGGCAAGGGGCAGTTCCTCTGTAAACAAAGTGGGACCTGCACACTCAAGCAGACTAGATAGACCATAAGGCCTTTATCTGCTGGCACATTCATATGTAAAATGATCACCACATCTTACTATTTCCAGTTTAAAGGTACTTATAATTATTTTATCGCTATCCCCAATCAAATGTGTCCCTTCCTTATTTTACTATAGTCCATTATTTTATATATTGTACATCCTCTTTTGTTAAATGTGGATATTCTAAGGAATTTAAATCATTTTTGCCTACAACATATTCTAGGCCACGTGTTTATCCAATTTAATTTGAAATAATCTCTCCATCTTTCTATCTCTCTCACTCTCTACAGGCAGATTGTTTTATAAATGACTCAATTCTGCTTCTCTTTAAGTTAACCCTCAAGCTTTTTTAAATCTTCTTGTATACAAGTTTTACTTTTCCTGTTGGCATCATTTGTCCCCAAATGAATAACTACTATTAGCATGCCAGATAACTGCTTTAGAAGCCTCTCTATTCTGTTTTAATATGCTTAATCTGTGCCTGTCTGAGCAATATATAATCTTATTCACTGGTCACTTCTGCATGGTGTCACATAATCCTTAAACTCACATCTGCTGAAACCATTACATTCCTATTTCTCTTTTCTATAATCTTTCATTAACTATATGGTGGTCTTATTGTTCTGTATGTCTGCTTCATTTTCATCTACATCCTTTAAAGATTCAACTCATTTAGTGGAGCTGGTGTTAATATTATAGATCTAGATATCAAATGCTCTTATCTTTAGGAATATAGCAAGTTTGCTCTTCATTCCTTGATTTACAACTTCTTTTTTAATGATATGACATTATGATGAATGGCAGCTCAGGGGAAGAAAACCTGCCACTTTACATTTCAAGGCCCTGTGTCAATCTCCAGTGTGTCTTTAATACAAGAAGGGCCTTAAAGTAGTTGAGAGAGTGCAATGCGGGGTCACCCAACTTATCAGGTGCATGGGAGACAAAAGCCGAGGGCAGGCTGGTAGCCCCTCATCATGTTTACCTTGGAGAAAAGGAGGCTGAGTGTGAGCGTACTCACACATCTGCCTACGCAAGCATATTAAAAGACTGGACCAGCGGAGATGTTTAATCTGATGTCCTTAAGCAGGATGCAGGGACACACACCTAAAGCACAGAGGTGATAAACTCAAAACTCAAGGGTATCAATAGGAGGTATCATTCCCAGAGGGTTGAGAACCTGTGGAACAGACTACCCTCAGAGACAGAATTTATTTATTTAGTTTTTATTGAAAAGGTAAGCACACTAGACATTTACAATGCCTATTTTCAGGTACAACCCAGAAGAGTTACATAGTAAAATTAATGTAACAAGTACCGTACAGAGTAATACAAGAGTCCAAAGAAAGGATATAACTAGGGGTGGGCAAATATCCTATTCTGAATATTTGTATTTGGGGCCCTGAATATTCAGAAATACAGTAGTCGTTTTCGTGTACCTGTGGGGAAGGGGTATACAAAACAACAACCCTTCCCCAATCCTCCTCCTCCTCCTCCCCAGCCCAATCACGCTAAAAACAACCCCCTGTCTCCCTCACCCTCTGCAGCAAGCCCACAGCCACCCTCTTTCCCCCAGCACCCACAATTTAAGCTTTAAAATGATTAACGACAAAAATACTCCCACAATGGGCAACTGGCACAACCCCACCACCTCCACTGCCAGCTGCAGTCTCCTCTTGCCATTTTGCCATTTTGAAATGTAAAAAATTCCCCACAATAGCACCCAAGTTTCATAAAATGAACAGTGTCAAGGCACGGCTAGTCGACCGACACAACCCACCCTCCTTCATGGCCAGCCACATTCTTATGAATGGTGCTCCCATGTTTGCTCACACAGTAAAATAGATGATTGCATAATCAACTGTTTTACTAAGCGAAAATATCTCTAGACTGGACTAGAAACATGGAGGATAGAAGAGCGGCTGGGGAGTTCAGGGAAGAATTCAGCCAGGGACAATCACAGCAATGGGCACACTGGACATTGACATCACCACTTGCATAGATAGACTAATAAAGTAATGGTCGGTAACAGGAGTATGGGTCGGGAGGGACTCTAACTACAGACCTATCTCCATCCTCCTTCCATTGTCTAAGGCCCTGAGTGCATCACCTCAGACCAATTAGTCAAGTACCTGGAAAAATATGACATCCAGTGTCCTAAGGAACATGGTTTTCGAAAAGGGCACAGTACCACCACTGCACTATTAGAATTCACAGGCTTCATCCATATCACACTTGAACAAGGAAACTGTGTAGGGGCAGTATTCATCGACCTTACGAAAGCCTTTGATACTGTGAACCACCCACTCCTACTCAAGCAATTATCAAACATTGGGCTCTCCAATGAAGCACTGCTCTGGTTTTCAAGCTACCTTGGGGAGAGGGTCCAGCGGGTTAGGATTGCCAGTGTTACTTGGAAGAAAAGCCAGTCCTTTCAGGGGTCCCACAGGGGTCCATCCTGGGGCCACTACTCTTCAGCCTCTTCCTCAATGACCTTCCCAGTGTCTGCCACCAGAAATTACTGCTCTACGCCGATGACGCAGTCATGTCTAAACCAAACGCAGAGCCCCTGAGAAACAATTACAGCTTGAATTCATGTGCATCAAGAATGGTTCAAGTCACACAAACTGGTCATGAACTACAGCAAAACAAAGGTTATGACCTTCTACAACGCCAGGAGCAAGTACAAATCCTGTGACCTAACCATCCTAAACCAAACAGGGACCTTACCTGAACACATTCCTGATTTTAAATACCTAGGTGTCACACTGGACAGCTCACTATCCTACCATCGGCACATAGATTCTGTCACCAAAGCCACCAACATCCCAGTATAGGCCTGCTCTACAGGCACAAACACTGCATGACTCCTGACACTCTCCAGTTAGCTATCAACAGCTCTGTCACCTCCATCATCGATTACGGGCTAGCAATTTATGGCTCTGCCTCCGCCTCTGCCCTCCGCAGAATTATAGTTGCACTCAACAAAGCATGCAGGCTGCTAACTGGGGCTGATCGACTTACACACACTTGGGACCTGTACACTCAGGCAGGATGGCTTCCTCTCATCAGCCGGATACAGTATCAAACCTGCCTCTTAGCCAAAAAAGTCCTCCTCGGGGTCATGCCCCTGGGCATTGAAAAGCTCCTCATTGACCACCACAGCATCCAGCGAACTTGAAGTTCACAACAACTAACCTTCCTTGTCCCCAGATGCCGGACTAACATGGGCCAGAGGACCTTTGCCCACAGAGCACCACAGTGGTACAATACTCTCAACAAAGAAACTCTTACTGCTGCTGCTCTTGGCCCTTTTAAGAGACAACTCCGACTTCATCTCATTTCAACTAGTCGTTGTGACTGCCTCGCCTAATCGGGGGCCCACCGTTCACTGCCCTCCACTTCAGTCTTGACAGCTATCTCTCCCCGCCTTGCCCTTCTACCTGCCTACCCCCTTGCCCCCTCTCCCTTTCCTCCCCAGGGCATTTCCTGACTTCTATCCCTCCTCTCCCTTCCCTTTAGAGCTCTTACCCTCACCCTCTACCCTCCGACAATGGCCTTCCTGCCTGCATACCCCCTTTCCTCTCACCTGCAGTGCTTATTTCCAAGACTGCCCTTGGCTGGTATGTCATGCTACCTAACATTTGGCACATTTTGAATTACTGGAATTTCCTAAGCCTCAGTCTCTTACTTCTTGTTATTGTGTAACTATGTATTATTGTGTTGACTTTTGTATGTACAGTATGTATACCCCCCATTCCTTTGACGTGGAACCTTTGTAAATGAGCAGTTCCTGCTCAAAGGTATTTGTAATCCTAGATTTCAATAAAATAAAATAAAATAAAAATAAAATCCACTAGGCAATCCTATCCTTCAAAATCCATGTTGGATTACTTGACTTCAGGTCAAAGGAACCAGGAGTTGGACAACAAGGGCGGAGGGATTGATGCTCGGTTGGAGGATTTTTTCATATTTTGTACTTTGAGCCAGAGGAGTAGAAACTTGCAGGAGGGGCCTGGGGCTGTTTATTGGGGAGGGACTGGATGGAATCTGGGGGATAAGACTATCACTTTTATTTACTTAACTACATCATTTGGTAGCACCACCACCAGGATCATAGCACACCACCCTCTCAAAAAGGCAGCCTGAGTTCCAATGTCAGTACACTGGAACAGAGTCCTGAGAATGTGAACAAACCTAGTACAGTGTATAGCTACAACTACTAAAGCTAATGCAACCAAATAAAGATATAGATTACAGTGTAAATGAGCTAAAGGCATACCCCAAGTTGCCATGTGGGGATAGTAATAGTGTACAGTGTAAATGCAATCAAAATCTATCTTTTGACAAACAAAGGTGGCTTCAGATACCCCCAGAGCCAAGGGGGTGATGAAGGACAGGACAATGAAGGCAACGAGGAACAGAGAAAGGGTGAACACAATAGACACCCTTAATATACAGGTGGATCAGATGAAGACATGAAAGGAAGGTCCTTGTCCATGCAGCACATAGGCCGCAGTGAAGAAGGGGCATTACAGTCTCCCCTGAAGAGGCATGAGTAACATGGTTAGAGTAGTTCCTGGGACATGTACAAGAAAGTTTTAGCAGAACCTTGGTGGAATGGTGGGCCATGGCTCCAGGGTTGTGGGGACACTGCTAAACCTGGGTCTGTACAAAACGTAGGGAGTGGCTCCCAGTGAGAATGCTTCATCCAATACTCCTAGACACAGGAGTCACCTCTGACATTACTGTCCCCCCCCAAGGAAGAGTTTGGTAGGAATGGTCTAAAGTGAGTGTTATGTTACAGTATTTAGCAATGATGACAGTGAAGATGACGATGATGATGATGTCATTCCCACACTTGCCCTAAACCATCAAGTGCATTGCATTCCACTGAAAAAGATTTTTTTTTTTTTTTTTCAATTCAACTTTTATTAAATTTAACAACATTAAGGAGTACATCCAGAAGGGTAACAAGATAACGCGAAAATAACTGCCATTAAAAACAGATTATCAGGATGTAGAGAAAAAGGATTCTTTATCAGCATGAGTAGTATATGGTCAAAATAGCCTCTCTGCACACTGTTAAATGATGGGAAGCTGCTGTGACATCATCATAACACCAGAAAGTTCAGAACCTCACTCCCCACTAACGTCAGCAATAACTGGACAGTCATGCTAGGTTCTATTCAAATCCTTTATTGAGTCCATTGTTTAAAATAGCAAGCAAAGCAAGTTACCTTGCACAGGTAACACAGGTAGGAAAAAAAGACTTAGGCTTCTTTTATTACCTGTGCAGTTAACTTCCTATGTTTTCTATTTTAAACAATTGACTCAATAAAGTATTCAAATAGAATCTAGCCTGACTGTCCAGTTAGTGCTGACATGAGTGGTGAGTGAGGTTCTGCACTTTCTGATCTACAGATTTTTGGAGCGGACACCACCTTCCTTTTGCTCACCTCTACAGAAGTTGAATCATCATAACACCAGTTCTATCAATGAAATGGTGCTCCAAATTACTCTCCCATCAACATATTAATAGTTTTACTAAAGTTGATTATCTGACCTTTCAATACAGGTACTAAATCACTGCAGTATTTTAAGTTTTAAAGATATCAGTTAGGGAGTTGCACACATTACCTTTAACCCTTTAACTGCTGGTTACTGGTATTAATTTAAACTCCCTGCTGCTAGCGATTTGCTGGAATGTGGATCCCATATGTAAATCCTTATACAATATTTCTTATCTGAGATATCATAATGACATTTTCAGAACACGATGTAAGATCCACTAGGTGTAACCAGATGTAAAATTGTTGCCTTCCTATTAAAATCAGCCAACAGTACACTCTTGTAGCTGTACCCCAAAACAGACCATTTTTGATTAATTGTCATAAACTCTAATACAAAGCTTTTATTAGGTGGAGGCTATTATACATGCAATAAAAGCATCAAATACCATAATACTTTCAGGAAAATGTATTTTTCATTCCTAATATAAAGTTTTTTGATCATCGTCTTACAACTGAAGGAAAGAACTGTAGTACCTAGAGGCCAGTGGGGCACAGGACCCAAGGCAGTATGGATTCACAGCAGGAAGGTCACGTCAGACAAATCTAATTGATTTATTTGACTGGGTGACCAAAGTAGTAGAGCAGGGAGGGGCTGTGGACATGGCCTACCTAGACTTTAGTGTAACCCCCCTGCAAATGGGGGTTCCCAAAAGACTTCCAGGAGCTTGCTTGAATGCTCCAAGCCTGAATGGTGTTTGGCATTTAAGCCATTTATCAGTGAGTGTTTTAGAACCTCTGGTACTGTCTCTTTAAGAGCTGTCTGCTTGCAGACATAATTAGTTTGTATGGGGGACTGTGTGTTTCTTTGATTGAGTACCACTCAAGCTGCTGCCAATTCACTCCATTTTGCAGTCACTAGGAGTGCAAGGAACCTATCTGAAAGATGTAACTGTTTGCCAGAAATTATTTGGAGTAATAATGAAATTACAGTTTGTCTAACCTGCTTTCTTTGCAGTCAGAACTGTGTCTGCTAGTTCCCATTCTAGTTTTGAACTGCTGAACTGGACCAATCAGTGTGGGTATGCTAGCTCTAAAATGGTGCCTTGGACGAATCAGAACTTAGACTCATAATCTGAGCCAGCCACAAGAGGATTATATGGGCAGTGACTCTGGGAGATGTAGTTTAGACTTCAGTGCCTTTTTGGACCAACAGCAGCAGTCTATTGTGGTGACAGCCAATCCAGTCAAGAACTGGGAGGAACTCAAAGGAAGTGCCAGTTTTGTCGGTTGGAGTTTCAGTTGAGCTTTGGCAGTGAAGAAGGAAGGAGCCCTGTGCTTTTCAGTGTGCAGTTTTAGTCAAAAACGTGTAAGGCCCAGAGTTCCGGTCTGCAGCTTGTGTAACAGCTTGTTAGGACTGAATCCGTCCTGTGAAAAGAATCAAAGGATCTCTGAAGAGTAGAAACCAGGCTCACCCTGTAGAAGACTGGAGGAATTGCTGAAAATTGCATTCGGTCTGTCAGGAACTGAATCTGCTGTGTGTTCTCCCGGGTATTGTGCAGTAATTGCGATCGGGATACAGATGCAGCCTGCCTGGTATAGTGCTTTCTTTATATGGATGTGTGAGAGGTTTGTGTACCTCAAGTGAGCCCTACTGACATTGAAGGACCCTATCTTATTTGGAGGTCGTGAGTACTAATTCAGGTCGCTCCTGTTGAATTGCCATATTAAATCAAATGGAATTACTGTACTGCTGACTGTTTAATTCTCCTTTTCTCTGTGTGAAAGGGCCCCTACCAGCTCCACAGTTTGGACTAGCCACTAGGGCTTGGGTACCCAGGGACAGTAACTGATAGGGATAGGCCTGTGCACAGAGCCATAGGTAGATTATTAGAGTGATAAGCTAATTAACCTGATTTCCCCCTGTCCTTGTTATATCCCCCTAAATAAATCAGAGCTGCTTGTTTCAGCAAAGTTATACTGCCTGAGGTATTTGTCTATGTTAAAGTACTGTACTGTGATTGTTGCACTGTATCTCATTTCACAGGAGGTCCCAGTGCCGAACCAGACCTGGGGGTAAGTGTATACTGTGAAGGTAATTTGATATATTGTGTGGCCACTAGTGGGAAGAAAGGGGTTGCAGTGTCCCAGAGGGCTGTGACCAAGTTAGTTTAACTATTGCAAACCCTGACCTCTGGGTGGAGGCACCCGCCATTGGATCCAGGCCCTCAACCTGTTAGTGGCAAATCAGGCAGGGGTAGTAGCCCCTGGGATAGCGCCATCTAGGGGTTACATTAGCAAGGCATCTGACACAGTCCCGCACAAAAGATTAATAAATTAGTCAGCCTGGGAGTGGGTCCCAGTATGGTAGCCTGGGTAAAACACTGTCACAGTGGGTAATAGTAAATGGAGTCCACAGTGAAGAAAGGGGGATTACTAGTGGGGTACCACAGGGTTCAGTAGTGGGGCTGGTCATTTTTAATGTCTTTATAAGTGACATTGCAAAGGGACTAGAAGGGAAAGTATGTCTCTTTGCAGATGACACAAAGATCTGCAATAGGGGTGGCACACAAGGTGGGGTGAAAAGGATGAAAGGGGACTTGGCAAGGTTGGAGGAATGGTAAAATGTAGGGCAGCTTCGATTCAACGCAAAGAAGTGCAAAGTAATGCACCTGGGAAACAAAAACCGGGGAAGAGTACACAATGGGGGGTGAGATACTGACAACAACAAAAATGGAAAGGGACCTGGGGGTAGTCATATCAGATAACCTAAAGGTGGGCCAGCAATGTGAGAAGGCAGTAAGGAGGGCTGGGGGGATACTGGGATGCATAGGGAGAGGCATCACCAGTGAAATACAGGAAGTTGTTGGCCCTCCGTACAGACAGTTGGTAAAACCACGTCTGGAGTACTGTGTACAGTTCTGGAGACCCCATCTCTGCAAAGACATAGACAGGGTGGAGGCTGTCAGGAAGGCAACCACAATGGTGCAGGGTCTGCACCAGAAAACATATGAAGAAAGTCTAAAGAAGCTTAAGATGTATAGCCTCGAGGAAAGGAGGGAGGGGACATGATAGAAACTTTCAAATACTGCAAGGGAATCAACAGAGTCCAAGAGGTGTAATCTTTCAGAAAAGAGATGTCAAGAACAAGGGGCACAATTTGAAGATAGAGGGATGGCTCAGAGGTAATGTGAGGAAGTATTTCTTCACAGCGAGGTTGTAGATGTATGGAACGGCGCCTTTCTGAGGAGTCGTGGAGTCAAAAACAGTGGGGAATTCAAGAATGCATGGGACAGCCATAAGGCAATTCTAGTGTTGGGGGTAGTGGTAGGTTATTGGTTAACTATGATCTGCAGCTTATCCGTTAGGTAGGAAATGGGCAGACTACTGGGCCAAGTGGTCCTTATCTGCCATCAAATTCTATGTTTCTATGAAATGCTTTTATTACAGTAAACTTGGTGCAGAACTTCAGAACTGATCTAACACCAAACTGAACCATATTTTTGTACCACTTTTGTGTATTTTTTTCCTCTTGACTTGTTTGTAACAAGTAATATCTGTATTAGATGAAGGGTTACTTAAGACAAATCAGAAATGTCTTAGATGAATGAGAACAACTTACCAAAAATAGTCCTGTTAATTTCAGTGAAGTGTAAATTTAGCCACAGTAAACATAGCCAATACAGTTAGCAGAAACATCTTTGTGACTGATGTGAGTACTTGCATAACTGTGATTAAGCAAGACATCTGAAAATGCTTTCACATCGTTCATTCAAAGTAATGTGCCTATGCTGCAGACAGACAACTGAGGAAAAAAGTTTCAAAACTCTCAATATCTGTTAGTGCAGATTTAGACCAACAGTGAATATAGTCAATACACTGTACAATGTAAAACACTGAACCTCACTGGTTAACCCAAGCACCAGGAAAACAGTATTTGCAGTTTATGAAATAAGTTTCTTTACTCTGAAGTAGAAGATGACAGTTTGTCTGGTTGTCCATAATCCTTAACTGTGTGATATATTTTGAATCATCTTCCACACAAGTGGAATGCTACAGTCAGGACAGTGTTACTGAGTTTTAGAAGCTCCTCCACACTTTCCTCTCTTATATTTTGAGCCACCGGCTGTCAGGAAGCTTGAGGGCCTTAGTAGAGCAAACACTGCAAAGTCTGGTAGGGTAGGGTTCTTTTTTGGTGTAGGAGGGATTCTGCAGCAAAGTGCCTGGCAACAAGGCATATTTCTGTGTCTGCACTTGACACATATGTGTAGTTGCAGTAGCACTGCAAAGGTAGCTTCTACAAGCTCTTTCATGAGCTGAGCAACACAGTGGTAGTAAGATCCTTTACTGCCCTTTCTCTTATACATTACAAAAGAAGAATTGAACACAGCAATATCTCAATTAGGTGGAAGAAGAATGTCTTCTACCTAGTCCTTCAACATTTGACCACTGACATCTACCCCCCAAATCTTATTACTGGACTATAGTATGTCATCAGGTTTGATCTTGGGAGTTCCATACGTTTGTCACCACATCATGCAAAAGTGTTCAAAAGACCAGCCACGCCAAACAACTCTCAGTTAATTCTTTTATTCAGCTTCCATAACCCAAGCACAGATCCCCCAGACCGTGCCTGGCATTTTGCTCAAACGTGGGCTTCTTCAGGGTAGAGGATCTGCATGCAAACAAAAAAATTACATCAAAAGCATATTGTAATGAAAGATAAACTCTCACCTATACACATATGCCCTTTTGCAATCCCTCAAATTAACAGGGTGATAGCATGCTTCACTAATCCCCACTTCATACTGCTCCTAGGTTTTCATATATAAATTCTTATTCACATATTTAGGTGGATCATTTCACAGATGAGTAATAGCCATTATCAGACTGTTCTTGCTGTCTGTATACTCCTAGGATGTGCAAACAGTGCTAGTAAGCTTGCACATCTGAGAAATATATAGATAGGAAGAAAACTATCATAATGGCTATTAATCATCTGTCTACAGGTCCACCCAAATATGATGAATAAGAATTATATATGAAAAACCTAGGAACACTAAGGAAGTGAGATGAGTGAAGTATGCTGCCACCCTGTTAGTTTGGGGTATTGCAGAAGGGTGTACATGTATAGATGTGATCTTATCTCATTATATGTTTATGATGTAATTTTATTGTTTGAATGCAGATCCTTTACCTTGAAGAAGCCTACATTTGGTTGAAACGGCGAATGTGGTCTGGGGGATTTCTGCTTGGATAAGAGAAGCTAAATAAAATAACTGAGATTTTTTTGTTGTGGCTGACCTTTGAACACTTTTTGCTTGAAGATATCAGATATACCAGCCCCAAAACTACACTGACTTATCACAATAAGAGGAAGGGGACCCACCTGGAACCGTGTCTTTTGTTACAACATGATACCATGTCACCTTGATGCACAGCAGTTAGCGTGTATACAGTCTGTGTTTTCATGGGCCTTGCTCACCACATGACTGTTCTCATTGTTGGACAATCCTACACAACAAGTAAACTACTCTTTCCAACATCAAGCTGGGCATCAAACCGTAGTGGTAGTCCTCATCATGATTTACTGACAGTGCCACAGAATTCTGTGTTCACTTTCTGCGTGTGCCACAAGTTTGGGGCTGGATGAGCAGTATTCTGTTCCATAGTGTCCTCCCCATGGCCTAGGATGCTGTGGTCCAGTGTTAGAGTTGGTACGTTGTTTTTACTTGCATACACCACATAATTCCACACATCGCCTCCCATCTCACCATTATTTGAATAGCTTTCACATAGCTCATAGGTTCTGATGCCAAATCTGGAATGGTCAAGGGCATGTATTTTCTAAATCCCAGATGGCCTTTGAATACTAAAAGAGATCAATATATAATACTGATGTATCTGGCAGGAGTATATGCAGTCATAAACTTGTTTTGCAGAAAATCTAAAATAGTTCTGATTTGTCAAAGTTTGTCAGGGGATGATGCAACATTAAATTGCAGGAATTTTAGAACATTCATGAACCTGTCCATACTCATAAGTGAGTGCACAACAGGCATAGAAAGGAATGGGTTTGTGGACCAGTAATCTGAAGTACTTTTTTTTTTTTTTTTTTTTTTTATTACCAACCAAGTCAACAAAAAATACTAATGAACACATACAATTCAGAGAAACACCTTGGTTTCCATGAAGAAGTACGTGAAAATTTGATTTGAGTACTGCTAGACAAAAATGGTTTGCTAATCGGTTAGTTTCTGTATAAATATTTTTTATAATAGCTGTCTTGGTGGCGCTGAGGGTTGAGGTGCTGGTCACTGCACTCGCACCATGCCAGCGACCTGAGTTTGGGAGCGAGCTCAGATTGCTGGAGGTCAGCAGGGAGGGAGAGGATGGAGCATCCGATGGACAGCTCTCCTCTCCTGGGGTGGGTCAGGCACAGAGACCGTTATAGTCTGATACCTAGTGGAGGCTGGATGTTGACACATCCAGCCAGTTAGCTTGAGAACAGTAGGTAGGGCAGCCGGTGGGTGTGCTGTGTGCAGACATGTGCCCAGTATGCCCTCTACCGCCACTGCACACCCTGCCTCTGAGGAAGAAAAAGGAAAATGGGGCACTCCAGTCACTGCGACTTGATGACCGTCAGAGTTGCACCAGCACCAGCTCTGCAGGGGACTACCAAATGCAGATCCGGTCTAGATGGGGGAGTTGGTTGACCCCTGCCACCCCGTCATGGGGTAATTTGGTTGTTGCCCTCACTGGAGACCGGCGCGGGGGCAGACAGCGGGCAGAGGAAGGGATGCGGTGACTCCAAGGCTGACCGGGGGGTCCGGGGGGTCCCAGGGGAGAAAGAATACTAAAACATAAATACATATATATACTGTATATATATATATATATATATATATATATATATATATATTATAATGCTGTCACTATCATTGGGCCATCTTTGAAAAAAATATTTGGAAACAATGAAGTAGTACTGGGTTGTCAGGCAATGGGACATTAATCCTAGGAGTTCCTGTGAACTTAAATGGTTCTACCTTCTGCTCATTTTCATACCACAGAAAGTTTAGACACATTTTTCAGGTTTGTACCAGTACTATCCCTAGAGGAACTGTGTGGAACTTGTCTAGTTACTCTGCTTCTTCTGAGGATTCTACATCTCCCTCATGGATTTATCCCTCTAGACTTTATGTATCCTGTGCTTTGACCCCACCTCTATGGAGACTGATTCTCTGTCACTTGAAAGTCCTATGCCCATTCATTTTCCTTTCATCTCATTCTCCCCTTTCAGTTGGTCTGTCAAGATCTGTTTCTGTTACTTGTTCCATTTCACGTGAGCTGGTTTGTTCTACTTCAGCAGATGTGGATGGACCACTTTCACTGCTGCCCTTTCTGCATAATGTGCCTTGCCCTCTTAATGTTTTGCCTGCCTCACCTCATGCCACTTTCAGTGCCTTTGTCATTTGATTTGCTCTGCCTTGCTCCATGTCCATCGGTGCCTTTTGTAATTTTTCTTTGTCCTGCCTCACCCAATTCCACTTTCAGTGAATTCATCATTTTTATATGCTCTGCCTTGCCCCATGCTACTTTCACTGCTTCTGTCATTTTTTATTTCCCTGCCTTGCCCCATGCCACTGTGGCTACCTCTGTCATTTTTACTTGCCTGCCTTGCCCCATGTCACTTCCAGAGCCTTTATCATTTTTATTTGCCCTGCCTTACCCCATGCCACAGTCTGTGTCTTTGTCATTTTCATGTGCCATGCCGTGCTCCATGCTACATTCGGTGCCTGTGTGATTTCTATTTGCTTTGCCCTGCTTTTCCCCATGTCACTTTTGGTGACTTTTCATTTATTTGACCTCCCTTGCCCCACGCCACTTTCAGCACCTTTGTCATTCTTCATTGTCCTGCCTTACCCCATGCCAATGTCAATGCCTTTGTCATTTTTATTTTGCACGCTGCCTCACCTCTCTACACTTCTGGAGCCTTTATGTTTATTTACTCTGCCTCACCTTGTTATACTTGTGATACCTTTATTTTTATTTACCCTGCCTTGCCTTATTACACTTGGGGTACCTTCATTATTTTTATTTGGCTGGCCTTACCCAGTTCCACTTGTTGTGCCTTCATCATTTTCATTTTCCTTGCATTGCTCCCTTCCACTTGTATTGCCTTTACTAATTTTATTTGTTTTGCCTTGCCCCTTTCCACTGTGACATGCTGTTTATACTGCATCTGATCTTTCATTTATCTGCATTTTGCTCCTTCTGTTACAGTCTGCAAATAGGCTGTGCTCAGGTAACACGACTTCCGTATCTGATTCTGATGAGTAGGAGTCTGAATCAAAACTTGTGCCCCACCTGACTCACTGTCCACAAATATTTAATTCAATTCAGTATAAAGTGCTTTTGACATGGCAAAATCAGAGTCACAATGCCAGTATCAAAGTCAATTGTACTATTGTGGAAGCTTTTCCTTTCTATATCAATACACACCTGGTGTAACTACACTTTCAGTAATAAGCAATAAATGTCTCTCCCTTTACTGCAAATTCGGCCAAATTAAATTTCTCCTAATTAGTAACACAGCAGACATGTGCTTAGCAACAGGCCCTGTTGTTTAGCATTTTTTTACAGTCTCCAGACCCACAAAGCAATTCTTGCTTTGCAGGACAAAACTATTTTTTTTTTTTTTTTTTTTTTTTTTTAAAGATGTTTGTAATTCAAGATGTCTATTTCTCTGTGTGTTAATCACACACTTTTTGTAATGTTTTGGCCTGAAAAAAGCAATTTTTAGCCCACAGCAGGAGCTCCAACAGAATGCTCCTTCCTTCTTGCTGCCCCACCACCAAGTGGCTAAACTGCATGAGACCTTTGCCGTTTGCAGATGTTCTTGCAAAGGCTAGGTCACATGACAACTCACCACATGTTGCCAGCCCGACTTTCAATAAGTCTCCCTGTGCACCAGTATAGAAGTCCGAGTGGCAACAAGCTCCATTTTCACACTATCACACTGTTTCTCTGAAAACAGAGAAAACTCGGCACTCACAGTAGTGTGACTGCAACAGTATACCTGGCACCCACAGGTAAAGGGTTAGCTGTTAGCATCCCAATCATATCAAGACAAAAAAAGAAAATGTTCTGATTTTACAGCAGAGTAAACTAATTATAAATACATTTCCATTTAGAAAAGTTAAATAATTAAAAAAATATATAAAATAAAACAAACTCAGTGTAAGTTAACCTAGCCCCGGGGGGGGGGGGTACTGATGGGCATTTATAAATGCCAGAATCTCCGAATAATAATGCCAGGACAGCCCAAGAAGAGATCTCAGGGGAAGTACTAGTCTGGTTCAACTCATACCTAACTTGAAGGTCTAAGCACATGACTGTTCAGGGCATTCTCTCTAAGGTGGGTACCCTCTTATAGAGGGGTTCCACCAAGGATCCATCCTAGGTCCTCTTCTTTTTCTAACACAAGAAAAACAGCCTTCTAGGATTGTGGATATGTTGTTCATCCACACTCTTTGGCATATTCCTTTCCACTTTAAGGATCGCTGTAAGTCTTCAAGCTGGCTCCACCCACCACCCAGGTGGTATAACCCTTAGCTCCGCCCCATGACACCAGATCTTCCTTTCCGCTGGGAAATTCAGGTTGCCTCCTTCATGCTCCCGCATTTTGTAGGCCCTGGCTTCAAAACCTTGGTTATTCGAAACTTCATCTAGTTCGCATTAGCGATCGCGTCTACTTACCTTCGATTATGGAAGACAAGTCTTCCCGGATTTCACCGGTGTTCATGTGGCCAGAAAATGTCAAGCGCTTATCCCACACACCGCGCGCCGATTGCCTGGGTGTCGACATATGACACCTGAAGTCGCGATTTTGTCTTGCATTTCAATCTAATGTCCTCGATAATCATCTCGCATGCCTGAAGTTGGGAGGCCGGAAAACGGAACCCTCCAGTGAAATCAAAGGAGGCTCGGTGGGTGGTTTCCATGGCCACAGGATCCACCGAGTATAACTGGAATGCATGCAAGCCTCTGAGGAGGAGGAAGTGGCTCATGCCAGAGAATCCTCCTCTCAGAGCTTCTTTGTTGTGCTCAACCTGGGCTCCACCTTCTCGGTTCTTTCCGAGAGTTGTGCCAGTCTCTCCCGACAAGAGGGGAGGGTCCTGCGGGCATGCACTCCGTTCGGTCCCGTAAGCAGGAAAAGGACCCTGGATCAGGATAGATCTCGGTCCCAGGAACCAGCAGTCTCGACTTCAGTTGAAATTGCTTCTTTGGCTGCTGGCTTCTCGGCTTTGCCATCTGGCCAGTCTACCGAAGTGTCAATCGATGAGGTTGAAATAATCATTGACCCAATCGACCCATTATTGCCGACTCTGGTCAACAATTCTCTCAATTGGACTCTGGTCCTTTCCTTCCCCGATGAGGGGACCAAGCCTATTGGGAATCCCATTGAGGAAGTGGTCCCCAACCCTGGGAAATCACTGGTCCTGCCGGTGTCTCCCAAGTGACTGAGTCGGCCTGTCCAATCTCGATCGACGTTAAGGATCCCCTTGACCTAAAGGCCAAGGAAGAGTCACAAGCGCTCTAAAAAAGAGGTGATGCCATCGGTCGTCCTCGCCCTCCTCGGATGAGGAGAGGCTCTGGAGGAAACTCCATAGTCGCTACAAGGACCTCATGTGGCAACAGCTGATTTTGACTGGGCACATGCAGACTCCGGCCCCTACCCTGGCCATTACTTGGCTTTTGCCTCCCAGGCCAAAGCCGACTCCTTTGGAGCGGATTAAGTCAGTTGCCCTGCCCGTGGAGCTGGCAAAACCTCTAGTTCGGCCTAAATCGGTCTCTCTACTGATAGTTATATAACCACTGCCCAAGCAGCCTGTGGGAGGGGCTCCTTCTAAGGAAGACAGACCAGACACCGGGCTTCTCTGGCATCTTTCGGTCACTGTCACCCCAGACCACCCTTGGCGGGTTGAAGGTGACCTGGGCAGTCAACCTTTGTATCCAGATTCCTTGGATTCAGATGAGACCGGCCTACATTCTCATCCCAGGAATAATGAACTGGCCAGTGGGTTAGAGATGGAGGAAGGTCCTTTGTTCTTTTCACGGCATTCTATGCCTCATCTCTGATTCTACAGGGATGCCCCTGGAACCTATCCAGACAAAGGTGGAGTACCCTCTCACGGACATCCTCAAGAGAGGGGATACCCTAATGGAGGCCTTTCCTGTGGCCGAGGCCATTGTTGGCCCGGCCCTAGAACTTTGGCAGTGCCCTGCTTCCTGTCCAGCCCCATCTGCCTGCATAGCCCATAAGTATGTGGTGCCCATGGGGTCCCTTGTGGCATTCAAAGAACACCCTTCTGCCGAGATCCTGGTGACCGCCTTTGTGTTCAGGCATATTGGCAGTTCTTCCGACACTGACTGAACTCCCGAAAAAAAATCCAAACTCTTGGACCATTTGGCTCGAAAGGTCTATGCAGCCTCATCTTTAGGCTTTCATCAGGTAAGTTTGGCCATTATCATGGCACACTTCTCCCATGCCCTCTTGGGGTCTTTGGATGAAGTCCTCCCACAGTTCCCCAACGACATGCAGACCACGGTCAAGCAGGTCCAGGATCAGGGCTGGGCTGTTGCCAAACAGCAGCTACAGACAGCCCTGGATTTTGGGGATTCTTGTGCTCGCTCGATGGCAGCCGCAGTTGCCTCTCATCGCAGGGCTTGGCTGAGACTCTCCTCTTTTTCAGCAGATACTCAGCACAAACTAGCTGATGTGCCTTTCTTGGGCACCGACCTTTTCAGCCCAGGTGTGGCTGGCAACCTTCAGCGTATTGAGCAGTCCAATGCCACCTTGGATGCTACTTCTGCTAAAGGTTCTTTGGGCAAGAAACAGCAGAAGAAGAAGAAGAAAAGCCTTTTCGCACTCTTCCCCTGCAGCATAACCCATCTTTCAAGGAGGGCAGCTGCAACAACAGCAACAGGCTCAAGCTTGGTCCTTGGCCAAGCCTGGGTCTTCCCAGACCCATAAAGGAGGCCAAGGTTCAGCTTCTGGATCATCCTCCTCCAAGTCTTCTCAGTGACAGGGCAGGGGCTGCCTTCCTATCTCCCGTCTCGCCAGCTCTGGGTCCTCCCATGGGGGGCCAGCTCCACCACTTCCTTTCCACCTGGTCCACTATCTCTATGGACAGTGGGTTCTCGAGGTGGTCGGTCAGGGACTGCCTCTGAAATTCAAGCAGTACCCTCCAAGCCGAGCCCATGCCCCTCGGGAGGAAAGAGTATCCATCCAGACTCAGTCGGCTCCCAAGACGACATTGCTCAGCTCCTCCTCAAGAAGGCAGTAGCTCCAGTGGTGGATCCTCCAGCAGACCCAGACTTTGTCTCCAGGTACTTCCTGGTGCCCAAGCAGACAGGGGGCTGGCTCCCCATTCTAAATCTGCATGACCTGAATCAATATCTCAGGTCATGCACCTTTCAGATAGTCACTCTGTCCCATATCATACCATCCTTGGAGCGAAACATGTGGTTCTGCTCACTGGTTATGCAAGATGCGTTCTTTCATGTCCCCATCTGTCCATCTCATCAACAGTTCCTCTGATTCAGAGCCGAAGGGACCCTATAAGAGTTCCAAGCCATGCTGTTCGGCCTGTCATCAGCCCAATTGGTCTTCACCAAATGCATTGCAGTGGTGGCAGCCCATCTCAGGCAATTGAGGGGGCAGGATTTATCCCTACCTCAATGACTGGCCCTTAGTGGGTCCCACCCAACAGGAGGTGGAGAGGTCCAGGGACCTGGCCCTCAAGACCTGCTCCCAACTCGGCCTCCTGATCAATGAGTCCAAGTCGGAACTCATTTCTTCCCAGGTGATGTGCTTCATCCGGGCAGAGCTAGACTCTCGTCAAGCCAGAGCTCGGCTCCTGGTGTACAGGGTGGAGGTTCTCTCCCCCTTTGCCCAATCATTTCTGGTTGGGCAATTGCGCCCTGCCTGGGACTTTCTACATCTTCTGGGTTACATGGCGGCATGCACTTCAGTGGTCCATTGGGCCCAGTTGCACATGCGCCCCCTCCAATGGGAGCTGGCCGCCCAGTGGACTCTGCACCATGGTCATTTCGACCAGCTGATCACTGTAACCCAGAAAATATGGGATGCTCTCCAATGGTGGATCACCTAGACTTGTTGCAGGAAGGGATCCCATTTGTCCGCCTCCTGAGCCAATGGCCATCCTCACGACTGATGCCTTGCTCATGGGCTGGGAGCCAACACGGGGACAAAGGGCTCATGGGTTCTGGACCCTGAAGAGTCCTTGATGTCATGAGCACCTCACCAGCCTGAGCCGGTTCAAGTCCAGTCGCACTACCATCACCATACTACCAACAAACAGGGTGGCATGCACTCCCATCTGCTTTGCAGAGAGGTGCTCACATCTGGACCCTCATCAGCCATTTAGAGGCAGATTTCCTAGCCATCCACGTGGCAGGAGCCTCAAACCAGCTGGCGGATGCTCTCAGCCACTTAGGGCAAGACATCCCACGAGTGGTCTCTCCATCCAGATGTAGCTTACAGCCTGTTCTCCCACTGGGGCAAACTGATGGTGGACCTGTTTGCCTCCAGGGAAAACACCAAGCTGAGGCTGTTTCATGCCCGCCCCCCTCAGCAGGGCTCACTGCAGGGGGATGCCTTCTCAAGGCCATGGACCCAAGGCCTCCTCTGTGCCTTCCCTCCATTTCCTTTGATCCACAAGGTGCTCCTCAAGGTAAGGTGGGACAAGGAGAAGGTGATTCTGGTAGTCCCAGACTGGCCGTGCCAGTTCTGGTATCCAGATCTCCTCAGCCTCAGCTGCAGGCCCCTGAGCGATTCCAGCATGCCCGGACCTGATATCTCTTAATTGGGGAAGGTATACCATCCAGACCTTCAATTTCTGCACCTCACAGCCTGGTACCTGAGCAGCTAGAGTTCCAGGCTTTGGGTCTTTCCAAGGATATCCTCACAGTGGTGGAGGCATCCAGAAAGAAATCAACCAGGAAATATTATGCCTTCAAATGGAAAAAGTTTTCCATTTGGTGTCAGGGCAAGGGCCTGGACCCTCTGTCCTGTCCAGTGGCTAACATGCTTGACTACCTTTGGTCTCTGTCCAAACGGGGTCTTCGGACATGGACTCTTAGGGTGCATCTGGCAGCCATCTCTGCTTACTGGGCATGGGCTGGTCAGCTGATGGCACAGGAGACAGTGGTTGGGTGCTTTTTTCAAAGGCCTGGATCACATATCTCCTCCGGTGCATGAACTTCCACCTCCATGGGATCTACTGCTGGTAATGGCAAAGCTCATGGGCAAGCCATTCAAACCAATGCACAAGTGTGCACTGTCACACTTGTCATGGAAGATGGCCTTCCTGGTGGCTATCACATCTGCCAGAAGGACAGAGGAGCTCCAGGCACTTTCGGTGGACTCCCTTTATCTGGTCTTCCATGGGGACAAGGTTGTCCACGCCTCCCACCTGAAATTCTTTACAAAGGTGGTGTCAGAATTTCACCTTAACCAGGTGTTAACTCTGCTGGTATACTACCCTAATTACACCTCTGAGGCCAGTACAGGCATATTTTGGTCCTGAGATAGGCTCTCTCCCTATTACAAGGAGAGGGGGCAAGGAAATTCAGGGAGAGGTTCGTCAGCTGTTTGTCACCTACGCTGAAGCTGCTTCTGGCAGATCTGCAGCAAAATGGACAATTGCAAGGTGGATTATACCTTGCATCAGTCTGTGTTATGAGTTGGTGGGCATTGAGCCTCCCAAAGGGATAAGAGTTCATTCTACCCACCACACTGCTGCATCGGTGGCTACTTCCAGGGACATCCCAATCCAGGAAATCTGCCGGGCTGCTACCTGGAAGTCAACAAATACCTTCATTACCCATTACCACATCGACCTTGAGTCATTCTGGGATGCTGGTTTTGGGGCCTGTTCTCCAGTCTCTGTTTCCTAAGTAGGGGGTGTGCACCTTGCCTCCCTCCTCCCGGAGAACTGCTAGGAGTCTGCCAAAGAGTGTGGATGAACAACATATCCACAATCCTAGAAGAATGGGTTACTCACCTGTAACAGTAGTTCTAGGAGTGGTATATGTTGTTCATCCACACGGACCCACCCGACCTCCCCGGCTGCAGATGCACAAACCTGGCTTCCAGTGGGCTAAGATCTGGTGGCATGGGGCAGAGCCGAGGGTTATACCACCAGGGTGGTGGGAGGAGCCAGCTTGAAGACTTCGCAATCCTCAAAGGGAAAGGGACATGCCAAAGAGTGTGGATGAACAACATATACCACTCCTAGGAACTACTGTTACAGGTGAATAACCTGTTCTTCCCAATCACATTGCTTACTCAGACATAAACTTCATGAGACAGCACTGTACTAATCTGCAGAGTAAAATACAATATGGAAATGGAATCAGAACTCAAAAGGACTTCAGTTCACTGTGGAAATTGTTCAAGCAGTCCAACATGGTACTTGGCTCAAAAAGACTCAAGTTATGTGTTTCAGAAATAAAAGTAAACAACTGAAAGCAGTTTATTGGGCATTAAACTCTAAATGGTTCTAACTGGCAAACAATGATGAATACAGATACCTTGGGCTGGTGATTTACAGTTCACTTCAATTTAATATAAACATACACAACATAGTTAAAAAGTGAACTCAAGAACAGGAGTGTTCAGATGCACAGCCTTTTTATCACAAAGGATGCCAAGGCAAAAATCGCACAGCAACTGATTCTTCCACTACTGGAATATGGGAGCTCACACTACTGATACGTAACCAAGCTAGACATGGCCTGCATTAAGTTTGACACTTTGTCTTGGTATGTCCTTATGACACCCATGTTGCATGATGTTCAGAAGACTAAGCTGGGGTTCATTAAATCTACAGAAACAAAAACAAGCAGCGATTATGACTTTCAAATCTTTCAGAGAAAAACCCAGCCCAGTAGACCAGGACCTAAAACGGTGACCACAGACACAACTTGAGAACATCAAAACAGAATTTCCAATGTCTGAAAAAATCAGAACACCTATGGAAAGATGACCTCAAAGTAGAGTCTCAATATGATGTGGCACCTACTCCCCAGGCACTAGGAAACTCTCAAAGAGAACAGTTACATAAGAACTTACCGTGAGAGTAGATCTTTGATGGGATCTCAGTCATCAGGTCACACATATGGAACTTGGTAGCCAGTAATCTCAGTGATTAAAAATGAGTGACTGCAAAAACAGCAACTCATTTTTAGCGCTATCATTATGAGCTACCCTGCAAGGGTAGCGATGGGACAGCAAGGAGATCGACCAGAAGGGGAGGGATAGGGAGGTGGAGGGGAGGGATAGGAAGGAGGGATTAGGTAGGGAGCAGAGCCTGCTGCAGCCGAGCCAGCCCTGTGGTGTGGTGGTGAGGGTGGCTGGCTACGGTGCAGTAGGCACTCAGTTTGGGCTGGACTGGGGGAGAATATTTTACCGCTGCTTGTGGCTGCTGTTTTTTTTTCCCCAGACCGAGTTTTGCCCCTCCTTGACGTGCACCCCCCTGGAGTTGGTAATCTAAAAGAAGGGGGGTGCTGGGGGCAAAGCCACCCGTGAGGGGGCGCGCGGGGGGTGCAGCCCCCCCCCCGTAAAAATACTAAGTGTTCCTGAAAGTGGGGTTGCCGAGAACTGTATATCACAGATATGTTTTTTGATGATATACACACACCATAATAGCAATCACTGTTTTGTGATCGCTGTTATGACATGTAACCATGGAACTTCACCATCAGTGAAGGAGGATAAACACAGAAGATTTTCAACAGCACCACTGGGGCCACCAATGCCAACACCATCTGCCAACATCATCAACCCTATAAAGGCATAAGTGGCCCCGCTCCCTTCTCAGTTCTTTCCCCCGGAGAGTAAGGGAGTACTCCCATGCCATGGGGGACCTAGGAGAGAAAGAATGTGCCCAAACCAAAAATAAAAGGCTGGATACACCAGATAACCAGTTCTGAGAGGAGAATCCCGTAAAAGGGGGATGGTGGGAGAGAAAGCAGACCTGATGACTGACAGCCCCTCGAAGATCTACTCTAAGTGGTAAGTTTTTACGCAAATGTTCTGTCTTCTTTGGGGGTATCTCAGTTATCAGGTCACACATATGGAATGAGTCCCAAGCGGTTACAGATGCAACAGAACAATCTGGGAGGAAGGCCAGTCAAAGCTTAGGACAAGAGGCCCTGCAGAACAGCCTCTGCCAAAAACTGCACAGGCTCTAGAAGCAATGTCCAAACTAAAGTGCTTGGTGAAAGTGTGGGCAGGGCTCCAGGTGGCAGCAGCACAAATGTCAGTGGCTGAAACCTTTGAAACAGGACACAGAGGTAGCCATGCTCTTGTGGAATGAGCATTCACTGCCCCTGGCAACTCTGTTCCATGCTTGTTGTAGCAGAACACAATACAGTGTGTAACCATTTCGACAAACACTGTTTTAAAACTTGGGCATCCCTCTCTACCTGGGGTGAACGTAATAAAAAGTTGTTTAGATTTTCTACTGTCCTTTGTTCAGAGCAGAAATTTCAATATTCTGCGCACATCTAACGCATGGAGTAGTGTTTCCCCTTGACTGGCACACTCAGGAAAATAAACAGGTAAGTGGATAGACTGGTTCAAAGTAAACTCAGACACCACCTTTGGAAGAAACTTAGGATTCACACACAAAAACACCATGTCTTTGTGAAAAATCAAATAAGGCTCTTCGCACCAGAGAGCCTGAAGCTCAGAAATCCTTCGAGCAGAAGTAATAGCAATCAACAAGGTAAAGGAATCTCTTATGAAAGAGAAATTCTACAAACTAAATAAAAGAAAGTCATAGGCAAAAATGGTGCAAAACTGCATCAGAGTTTCCATGGAGACCCATGTAAAAAACAGTCATCAGGAAAGAACTGAGGAGGGAGTGGGGCCCCTCATGCCTTTATAGGGTTGGTGTCGTTGACAGATGATCTCAGCGTGAGCGGACCCAGTGGTACTGCTAAAAATCTTTCGTGTGGATCCTGCTTCACTAATGGTGAAGTTCCACATGTGTGACCTGATGACTGAGATACCCCTGAAGATGATCTGCTGGCTATTAAAACTGCCTTACAAGTGACTGCTCAAAACATGCAGCTGCTTTTAAAGAGTGGCTTCTTAGTATATTAACAACTGCTCCCCCCCAGCATAGTTGATAACTGACCTGGCCAGGAGCTTGCTGCAGAAATCATTCGGTAAAATGTTCCATTTTTAAAAAGTTATAACCTCCATAATTTTAGTTTGGGACACTGCTAAGAAAAACAGACCGACTTCCCGATAGCAAAGCCATGCCCCCCACGCAGGCCCATTTTGTGATGTCACAAAACAAAGGCTGCATGTGCGCGTCCCACTGAGTTCTGTGGGGGTGATATTTCTATACATTATTATACCATTTACAGTTGCGACTATAATAAATCAAAGTGACTGATCTACTAATAGGGTCCCTATTAGTCTCTTACAAGATTTATGCAACAATGCCACTGTAACAGGACAGCTTTGTAAACAGGACTTAAGCCCTAACAGTTATATCCTGTATAGGAAATAAAGGTCTTTACTACTGGGTGATAAATGTTCTGGAGCTACGATTAGCATGTTGGTGTGAGCAGACTGTAAACATCCTCATCAGAGCTTTTTAAGATTACATCCAGCTTACACTGTGGTTGCCACTGGGCAGGAACTGGCAAGAGAGCTGAGTGACTCCCTATACTTATGTACTTTACAACCATAAACATTTTTTTTCCAGCCCGCACTAATTTTTGGATTTTATTTCCGATTTTTAAGGAAACAAATGGGATACAACAGAGGTAGATCTTGTGGAGGTCATAGCATCCTACCTGCCCCTTAAAAGTTTTACATTCCTGAATTTTCCAGGAACTGCACATCTCCATGTACACCAGTACCGTCTGACCCCTCCTCCCCATCAGAAATCTTAGGTTTGCCCTAGATGATATTTCATCTGGTGAGAAGTTTGGCTTACATCTGAAAAAAGCACATCTATGGACTACAGTGACTACACAAAACAAAAAAGATAAGAAGCGAAGCCAGATACTCAAAATAAGAACAGAAACACAGCCAAGCATACCCAGCAATTCACATGGAACTGCAGGGCAACATACAACATGAAAAAACAAGCATTTGTCCATGCCGAATGCTGTCGTGCTGGCCTTGGCAGTGGGGGTGGCGGAGCTAAAGATGCATAGCGCTGTGATTTTGTTAATGTGTCCCAAAAGGTGGTTTTGCAGAGCAAGCACGCCATTGTGCGCCACAGCTGCGGAAAGACAGTTTGGGCAGGCTGTGAAAAATGGCAGCTGGACTGTTAATAAGGAGATGTGCACAAATGCCAGTGGTGAAAATGTGGCATGAAAATACTGCAGATTGACAAAGTTACAAGAGTGTTGTGGAAACTGTGCAATGCACACTTGCAACAACATCACTGTATGGACTTTTGGCACCAACTTTTCAACACAGGCATTGTAGAAATTCTGCTCATGAATAGTGTCACCGTCATTTCCTCAAACTGTCCCGAAAACTGAATTCGCACAGCAACCATGCAATTCTGCACCAGACGTGCGAAAACAGATTTCAGGCTGCTGTACTGTGCATAAGGAGGTATGCAAAAATGCCAATGATGAACAGCTGGAGTTAAACTATTACAAATTCACAAAGTTCACAGGCGTGCGTGCAAACTGAGCAATGCCGCGGCTGGCTGCACGCGTACTCTAAAACACTCATTTTATTGACGTTCATCCCCAAATTTTCAACATAGGCATTTTAGGACATCTGCTAATGACAGTGTCACTGTCATTTTTATCATGTGTCTCGAGCATGGACTTTCCACAGCGACCGCGCTATTCTGCGCTGGAACTGCAAACACAGATTTTGGTCAGGATGCGAAAAATGACAGCTGTACTGTTCATTAGGAGGTGCAGAACAATGGCACTGTTGAAAATCTGGAGTGAAAATATTGTAAGTTTACGAACATACGAGCGTGCGTGCAAACTACTCAATGCACGTTCGTAACACAGTCATTTTATGGAGTATTGTCACGAAATTTTCAACACAGGCATTTTAGCACCTCTGCTCATGAACAGTGTCACTGTCATTTTTGTAATGTGTCCCGATCACTGATTTTGCAAGTGACTGCACTATTCTGCGCCGGAAGTGCAAAAACACATTTTGGCCAGGATGTGAAAAATGACAGCTGTACGGTTCACTAGAAGGTATGGTAAAATGCCAATGTTGAGAATCTGGCATGAAAATATTGTGAATTTGCTAACTTACGAGCATGCGTTTCGCAGTTGCTACGCACGCTTGTAAAAACAGTATTTTTTTGGATTTTTCAAACCAAATTTTTGAGACCCCCCCCTTCAAGAACAGTGGCACTGTCATTTCATTACTCAGTTCCAAAAGGTGATTCTGCGCAGTGACTGCGAAATCGCTTTTGGTACTGAATAACGCCATGACAGTGCAAGAATTCAAGATAAGGGGTCCCAAAAACCCCATGTTGAAAATTTGGGGCCAAAATTCGAAAAAATGATTGAGATATGCACTAAAGTTGAAAAAATCCTATTTATTGCCATCATACAGCTTACCGGCATTTCCTCAGTTTGCGGTCAGCTTTGAAGAGTGCAGACATGTTCCCGTCCAACGAAGAACGCTCAGCTGGACTCCGGAGAGTAAGTATGGAGTGAGGGGTGTGTGGGAGGCAGGGTACACAGAAGGTGGTAGCGGGTGGGGGGAGGGGCAAAGGAGTCTCTGAGGGACGTTTTCATTTTACAGGTAAAGAAAGAAAAAAAAACCTTCTGGGACAGTTTTTTTTTTTTAGGATTTAGCACGCTGGGGTGGGCTCCCAGTGTGCTACCTAACTGTTTGGGGTGTCTTTAGCCGATGGGGACTGGGCACCCTAGTCAGCAAACAACACAAGGGGATTTATGCAGGACTGGGATTGGGCACCCCATCGGCATACAAAGAAGGGTGGAAGGAGAGCCGAGGAGACTGGGCAAACCTCGCATTAAACAATGGGTTCTTATGCCGATAGAGTGCTCCCCCATCGGCACATTCATAGGGGGAAGGGTCAACTGACAGGGGGATCGGGCACCCCCGAAGTCGGCAGTTCGGTGGCCAGTGTGCCACCATAATGTTGGTGAGCACGTAAAGAAAAGGTCCGCTGCGTGTGAAGAGCTTTGCTCAGATTACAGCAGACCTTTTCTCAGATGTGCTTGCCACGTTATGTATGCATGGTGTGGTGCTGGCATGCAGGCTGATTGGGGAATGAGAGACGCACCTACTGATGCATGCCCTGCATTCGCCAACAGCGACCGTGCCTCTAAAGCCCTACTGTCCCAAGATGTTGGCTGTGCAAGCGCACCAACATAAAAAACTTACTAGACTCTAACAGTCAAACTTCTACTCATCACTGACTATAACAGATTTTTGACAGAAAAATTACTGTTTGAAATCTCCAAGGACACCCAAACATGTACACTTCTTGCAAATTCAGGTGATTCTCCTGTTCACCATCACACAGCAAGACCGGCCCTCCAGAGGTGGAGGGGTGGCTATCTACATCAGATCAGCCCTACACTTCACTGTCTCTCTCACACCAAAGCTGAACCCAAAGCTTATGAGCTTGTTATGGTAAAACTGTCCCCTCCCTCCTTATTACCTATCTTTGTGGCTGGAATTTATTGCTGCCCAGGCACGCCAACCACAATAGTCACCGACCTTCTGGGCCAGCTCTCATCTCTCGCACAGTCGGGTGAACTATATGTGATGGGTGACTTTAATCACAACTGGCTAGCACCCACTTTTAACAAAACCCAAACTGAGATAACCGCTCTCAACCTTAGTCAAACCATTTCAGAACCCACACACTCTAACCATAAGTCTAGTAACCACTCCCTCCTAGACTGGGCGCTTATATCCCACCCACACCACGTTGTCAGTTCATGCCTCCTCCCTGATTCCATCAGTGACCATCATCTAATCTACTTGGTCCGCAAGATCCACAGCTTTAAATCCCCTCCCAAATTTATATTCCAACAGTCATACAAATCCCTCAACCTCTCCCCCCTCCTGGATGATTTATCTCACTCTAATTGGGCCCCGAGCTCTAGCTGCTCTAACATGGATGTGGCCCTCACACACTTTCGGAACAAGTTTCTCACCGCCTGCGACAAACACGCTCCCCTGCGCCGGGCTAGAGTCCGGGGGTCTCACCTACACTGGATTTCCCCTGAGCTGACAGCTTGCCAACAAGCCCGTGACAAGGCCTGGTGAAACTACAAATCCACGCTCCGCCCAGGCAACTACATCACCTACCGCATGCTCCACAACAAGTGCACAAAGGCCATCCGCTTAGCTAAGGCCGATTATTTTAACAACACCCTAAATGCAAATCTTGGGAGTCCTTCTAAATTCTGGAAAGTCATTAACTCCCTTTTCACCCCCAAACAACAAGCCCCACTCCTCTCCTCCTCACCCAAGGGACTCTCCTCTCTGACCCCCAGAAGGTAGCCTCCGAGTTTAATTCCTGTTTTACTACCTGCACCCAAACCCTCCTAGATTCCCTTCCTCCTGCAACCACACCCGCTCCCCAGACATCTATCCACCTTCCGTCTGGTAGGAGCCCCTTTTCCTTCAGACACATCTCCCCCACCGAAACCCTAGATGCCCTTCACTCCCTGAACCCCTCCAAAGGCAAATCCCCTGATGGTCTTGATAAGAAACTCCTCTTCCTATCTGGCCCCGCCATTGCTACTCCCCTCGCGGCCTTACTAAATCTCTCTTTCATCACCGAGTCACTTCCCTCCAAATGGAAGCATGCCACTGTCATACCCCTTCCAAAAGGTGGTGATCCTACCTCCACAACTAACTACCGTCCCACTAACACCTAGTGCTATCCCAACCCTCCCACTTTCTCTCTGAAACTAACTTCTTCACCCCATTTCAGTCCAGTTTCCAAAAACACCACTCTACCACCTCCTCCCTACTAAGACTCATGGACTCCATCCTCACTAGGATGGATAAAGGACTAATCACTGCCGCTATTTTCATTGACCTAGCAAAAGCCTTCGACACGGTATCCCATCCTCTCCTACTATCCTGCCTATCAGGGGCTGGGTTAGCAGTGTCTGCCACAAACTGGCTCAGTGCCTACCTTCTAAACAGAACCCAATCCACTAAAATAGCTGACCACACCTCCTCCCCCCCATCACCACCAGCGTTCCCCAAGGCTCAGTTCTTGACCCCATCCTCCTAAATGATCTGCCTAACTCTTGCTCTACTACCGCAATCCACATGTACGCAGATGACACGGTCCTCTTTACCTCCGGCCGGACCCACGAAGAAGTCTCCTTCAAACTTCAAACCGATTTCAACAAAATCCAACGCTGGTTCAATACCAACCAGCTCTCCTTAAACGTCAAGAAAACTGTCTCTATGTCTTTCGGCACTAGACAGTGTCTATCCAAACTCACGTCCCCCCGACCTTCCATACCCTAAATAACACCATCCTTGATGAAATGCCCTCCTTCAGGTATTGAGGGGTTTGGCTTGATTGCCACCTTTCCTTTTCCACACACGTGGATGCCATCATTTCAAAACTGCACCCAAAACTTGGTGCCCTCTATCGAAACCGCACTAGTCTCCCGCTACCTGTCAGACATGAATTAGTCCAGAAAATGATTCTACCCTCCTTCAACTACTGTGATGTCATTTACAGCTCCGCAGTCAAGACCACCCTAACCAGACTTGACCCCCCCTTAATGCTTTCTGCCGTTTTGCCCTTAGGCGGTCTCTGCCTCACATCACTGCAGCTCTCCACCTGCTAAATTCATTTCCAACTTCTGGCTTGGCTCCTCCCCTCCACCGATCCTCCCATCTTCCCCTCCTACCCCCACCCACGCCCTCAGGTCTTCTGATGCTAGACTACTAGTCATCCCTCACCGTAGGTACACCGACGGCCAATCAGCCTTCTCTTACCTCTTCCCTAAACTCTGGAACAGCCTGCCGGCTCAGATCTGCCATTCATCATCCAAACACTCCCTATCCTCTGCCCTCACTAACTTCCTTGCACCAAACTGCAACTGCCCCTGACACCCCCCTTATAGCTTCTTTTCCCCCATCCCACCTTAGCGCCTGACCAGCGGCTCAGCCTTCGCCTAATTGTCTGGCTTATACACTGCCCTACACACTTACACTCTCACTCCCACTCACTCACATTCCCTCCTAATCTCTCCCTTCCCTTCCCCCTCATTCCTAAACAACCCACACTCTTCAGCCTTATGCACTGCTACTGCTCCCCTCTCCTTCTCCCCCACCCCACCTATACCACCCCCCATCTTCTCCTCCTATTCCTACTGTCAACTTGGTGCATCTCGCTTCAGCTCAAGTCCTGTTACTGGCACTCAAGTCTTGTTATTGGCACTTAAGTAATCATGTATTACCCTCAATGTGTTCCCATGATATGTATAGCCTGTCCTTGATGTTCATGTTCTGTACTGTTCTCCTATTGTAAAAAGTGCTAATGTAATCCCACCCAACTATGTACATTATCTGTATTGCTCTATTTCTCTAAATTCAACTTTTTTATGTATACCTGCCTCCATTGTAACCCCTCCCCCCAGGTCGCACCGTGAGACAAGCATCTTTTTGTTCAGTGTGCTTTTCCTGGTGAAACATTTTCAATAAATAAATAAAAATAAATAGCAATTCTGGGCAGACAGCGATCTGCTACAAAGAGTTTCAAAATGTGCTGGAAAACCCAAACCACAAGTGTAACTGTTTTGAAAATACGGCCTCATATGTTTTTCTACCAAACAAGTTATTTAGTACAACAGTGCCAGAATGCAACAAATAGAATAACTCTCCCTATACACCCTTAAGGTCAATGGGAGATAAAATGAACAATCAACATAGGAGAATATTTATTACAAGCTGGGTCCCATCTGTGTCTCACCAACCTCCTCTGTGTAATAAAATCACGCACAGTCAGATATTTTCTACATAATCAGATTAGTGTTCAGAGAAAAGTTGGATAATTGAAGTACTGCCTGATAAGGGATACTGTGTAATTACTTTAAAAACCACAGGAACTGCCTAATTGTTCAGCTGTAAACAATACCCCCGCTGTATTTCCAGTGGTGTACAACAGAATTAAAAAAGGGCAAAATGAGCTTCTGAAAGTAGTATACTGGAGAGAGGATAAATTTAAAGGATTCAAAAATTCCAGCCTAAGGCCAGTTTGACACCTCAACAATCTATTCGGAGTATTGCTGAATGGAATGAGAACTATAACTGTGGTGACTGCAGGGAGTTTTCAGGATTTTTGTGCACTGGGTAAGAGGAAGCTACTCAAAGTATCTGCTGTCTGTGCTTGAATGAACCCAGCTTTGTAGTGAAGCAGTGCCTGCAACCTCTCCCCTGACTGGGGCTGCCTACAGTTGCTGCATCAGCCCAATCTGAGTTATAAGCAGAAAACATTTTATATTTTTCTGGTGAATAAGCTATTCCTTACCAAAAGTGGTCTCACATCCCCTTTAATGAAATCCTGGACTCATCTATGGCCCCTGAAGAAGAAGCTAGCAACTGTTATGAAGGTCCTAGAGAGGTTTACACTAGGGCTGGGTAAAATTACAGAATTGTGCCTTTGGCAGAATTCTTTAGAATGTCTTAATTTTTGTAGAATTCTGCCAGTGCCTAATATGCGTAATTCCACTATATTTTTCTGTAGAAAATGGCAACATTCTGCAGTTTACCTTTACATCTATTCTATTCTTTTCTACTTTGAGATAATGTTAGGGTCTTAGCCAAACCACAAAAAATTCAGGAAATGCCCAGTTAGAGGTTAAAAACCCCAACTCCACAAGTTCTGTGCAAGCAAGATGGTATGATTTTGTATTACTGATATCTGGATCAATGACACCTCAATTTTATGTAGACCCTAACTAACAGCACTATAAACCATTATCTGTCCCACCTTGATGGCCTTTTGTATGGTGAATTGGTGCCAGATGAGGGTGTGCTGAATGGTTGGGCTGGAAAGAACGGTACATCATAGTATACTGGAGACTGTGGGGGATGGGGGGTGTACCACTAGACTATGAGGAGCTGTGTCAATTTTAGTGAGATTGGGCAGAAGGGGTGCCACTAAACTACTGGGGAATTCACCAGTTTCATCTGGGATTGAGCAGGAGGGGCTACCATTACAGTATATTTTGCATCAAACTGTCTCATCAACTAGTTGCTTTGGGATTTCCTGATAAGTTGCATAGGAGTTGTTGGATCCAGTGCAACGCCTTGTAAAAATGTTTGCCTGCAGAGCTGCAAACTCATACTTGCATGGCATTCAGACAGAACTGCAGATGCATTCCACCTGAGTTGCAGATACTTCTAAAAGTTGCTCTTGAGCTAGTTAATGGTTGAAAAACAAAGTAATATGCATTGCCAGTGCATCACCAATTTAAAAAAACCAGTACAAAACCAACTAATTGATATTCCAATTTAATGTTAATTGTACTGTACAGTAGCAGGGAATTTGTCTAATTCATTGAGGATCAGGTAGAAGGGGGTACCACTAGACTACCATGGAATTTGCCAACTTCATCAGGGGTTGGGTGAGAAGGGGGTAACGTCAAATGACCAGGGAATTGGTAAATTTCATTAGGGATTGGGGATGGAAGGGACTGTTACTAGATTACCAAGGAATTTGTGTATTACATCAGAGATCAGGTGGGATGAGGTACATTAGACTACCAAGGGGTTTGTCAATTTCATCATGGATCAGGGTGGGTTGGGAGTGTGTTGCTAGCACCAATGCTGCTGGGGGGGAAGGAGGTGTACTACTGTGTTTGCTGCTAAGAGCAGTGTTTTGGAAGTGTTAAATAATGCTGCCTCAGTGGCTTTTTAGCACTTCTAAAACCTTCAAAATATACCACTGCACCCTGTATGCAAGGGGGCATCCTCATTTGCATGGGTACCATGGTGTATTGTGTGTGACTGTGCTATTCACTGTGTGCCACACTATGGGGAACACGGACTGTGGTCCCCACCCTGTTTGAAGATGCTGTGTTCAGCTAGTATCGCACTATGCCTGTTAGTGCCACACTAACCTTCTGAATATAAGGACCCATATTGCTATGCATACTGTACCATTGCCAGGCCATACATTCTAAGAGGGAAATTTAATCTTTCTAAAACTTTTGTACTGTTAATTTCCACAGAATTCACATCTTCTTCTTGAGAAAGGGGTGAAATACAGCACTAGTATCAACAGTACTTAATTATAGCCAAATTCTGGGAATCCAATGTTAGACCTTTTTCAAAAACTATTCCCAAATTGCTGACAATTCTTTTTCACCACAAGATGAGTGACACGAGGATGGACAGTTACTTTTGCTTCAGCTTCATGAAGCAAACATATCTGAACGCCTATCTTTTATTATTGCAGTGAGTAAAATAGAAGTGAAGTGATTTAAATGCTGATACAAAAGAACAGCAGTAGGATGCAAAAATGATGCAGGAATCCAAATTATTCCCAATTTGTTTTGTTTCTGTAAACACAAATACAATAAAAAGCCTCAAACCCAGCACAAAGCATCACGGGTATGGAAATCCATGTATTGGGGGGGGGGTGATGAGGTGACCAGAAGAATATTTATCTGGTGCTACATTCCGTTTGACATGTCATTACTCAGATCTCAGCACAGTGGATTCAAGCACACTAAACAGAACAATAATTTTCAAAATCTGCACAAAAGAGTACGCATGATGACAACAGATGAAATCTATCATTTGTCACCTCAAAATATGCTTAATGTAGAATTAAAGAACCTAGAAGAAAACTGTGGAAAAACTATTTAAATTTTACAGCCACTTTAGTATAATATTGCATGATTTACATAAAATCCCCACAGCTTGCTTATTAGTGAAATGAGAATTTCAGTTGAATGGCACTTTCATGGGAATTCTATTGGCAGAATTTATCATTCCATATACTTCTACTTTACACTTTAATTTCATTTATTTATTTAAACTTTTTTACAAGAAAGGCACTCTAAGCTGAAACAACTAATTTCCTGGTGGGTGGTGAGTAACAGTGTGTGTGTTTGTGTTTGTGTGTGGGGGGGAGGGGACAGACATCCAAAAAATAGACAATGCATTTATAAAGGGTGTAACCAGATACAGTGCAATAATCCTAACAAAGCAGGAACACTGAGTCACAGGATGACATGTGGGCTTACAAGTTCAGTATCCAGCTTCAATAGAAAATAATATTTCTGGGTGGCTTGTAAATGCAGTTGAACTTATATGAAAGACACAGAAAACCAGTTGAAAACAAATCTTTTGGAGATGGGAGCTGATTGCGGGAAGTAGTAGTATACAGTGGAACAAAGTGATACTAGTGAAGACTAACTGGAGCATAGGTGGAAGACATCATCCACGGAAGTGGACAGGTACACCTGTGAAGCATGTGGGGGTGCAGCAGGTATTTAATGGTGAAAATGGACAGGCTTCTCAGAGCTCAGTGGAAAACTGAGTTTCAGACAGCAGGGAGCCTATATAAGAAGACTGTGTTGCCTGAGGCTCTGTCACTGTAAGTCTTGTGGTTTGGAAACACTGGCTCTTCTGTGTTCTAAGCAAGTATCCAGATGGTCATGCTGAGGATAAGGAAAAGCTGATGGGTAGATAAGGAGGTTGACCAACCAGAATTTGAACAAGAAGGTCATAACATTGGCGAGTTACCAGGAGTCCAGGAAAGACCAACTAAGTGTATCATAAAGGCCACAGTGGTGTGTCCTGGGGTGGTGGTTTATTATAAGCCTACAAAAGACATTTAATGTGCCAAGTCAAGAGAGCTGGGAGGTAGGAGCAGCACCACAGATTACATCCCCCTAATCAATGGACAGTTGTTATCATTTTAACTATGCACTCACACCTGGCAAACTGTGGCAGGTGGTCTTAATTACAATAAGAGTGCATCTCGTTTGGGGTGCAGTTTAGTTAGTCAATGAGCACAAAGAATTGTAAGGTAGGATCAAGCCAGATACCCAGGTATTTTTTCTACATTAAAGTAAAATATGTATATTTTGTACATGCATCTTGTTTACATGCAAGATACATATGCTTATTTTGATACTGTGTACATGTTTGCATATTCATATGCACATCTCAAAAGTACAGTTTATGAACCATAATCATGATTTTTTTTATTTGAATTGATGACATTAACTTACAAACCAAATGGAAAGTAAATGAGTATACACCAAGTACATGAAGGAACTCACCCCAACCTAAAAGGGAACCAAATAGAGTTGGCATAAATACCAGTTTGGGCTTTTATTACATATCCGATTGAGAGGCAAGTCCCATGTGTAAGTGTAAAAGGTGTTACGTGTGTGCCTGAGTTAAAGGTGCATTATAAAATGACAGCTCCAGTATAGATATCTAAATGGTTGTTAGCAAAATGAATTCCAAATGTACAAAGATGTGTTATATCATGCAAGATTAATTTATCAACTTTTTTGTCTGGGTATGTTAAAAACTCCTTTGTTCCCATAGACGCCATATGGCATCGGAACCATCCATTGCTGGATCTGACCCAAAATGGCCACTGGGAGCAAATGAGTTGAGACTTTTTTTGATGTGTATACATTCACAAAATATTTTAGATATGTATCAATCACAGAAAAAAATATATCTATTAAGTATTTAAGCTGTATCAGTGGATACATAAAACCTATATAGTATAAGTTAGGGCTTATTGTGTATGGAAATCAGTGGCTATCAAAAAGTTGTGCGCATTCTAAAAGTTGTTGTGCACATTCTACCATCAAGTACACCTGTGTCCTTGCTTGAGCTAACTCTCTGGCAACTGCTTTTATTTTCAATTACTATGATTTCTGGAGGTCATGCCTTTGCAACCAAACTAGTGATTTGCAATGCCCGCCCTCAGCAGGTCTGAGGGGATTCCCCTGAGCAAGACAGTGCTCACTATGCTGAGCCACTCCCTAGCTCACACTCTCTCTTTCTCTGTACTGGCTGTCACTGTTGGACTGCTACATCAGGTTTGTATGTGCTGGGCTTTGATAAAGATAGGGGGGAAAAATGTTCCATGGAATTTTATTTTGATACAGTATAAGCCGTAAATGACCATACATACTGGTAGTGCTAACTAAGCAGAGCTCCTCCTAGGCTCTCACACACTCTCTCACTCCCTGCTAGTTCCTGCTACAGAACCATATAATATAAAAAATAAAATATGAGTGACCATGCACAACCCGGCCTGTGTTTCCATCTCAGGGTTCACATAACAGAGTGGACCTCTCAAGCTCCATGTGCTGTTACCTCAAACCCAATATGGAAACATGGGCGTGTTGTGCATGGTCACCCATACATTATTCCTTATATTGTACACCTACAGTAAATATCATGGAAATATACATAATTATATTTAATATATTATATATTATATCACACATAGTTTGCATATACTGTAAAGCTGATATTTCAAATCAGCCAATTTGAGATATTTTGAATATACTTAGACATATGATGAAAATATTTTCTAACTTAATTTATATATATATATATATATATATATATATATACAGACACACACACACATATATGTTACAGTGGCACGGTAGCACCACTGTATTTCGAATTCAGCAGGGGGGGTTTATGTTAAACCTCAAATTTTACACTTTAATATATTTGCAACTGTTCAACGGATTTGCATGAACGTTTGCATGCACAGTCTTGTGGGGGTAGATCTCTTGATGTTCCAAATTACATTCTGGTCTGATATGCAGATTTTGAGTTCTGAATACTGAAAAAAATGTAAAAAAAATTGCTGTTTTTTGCCATTTTTGCCATCACCTAGTACTCAGATGGTTTGGAATTTTGGACTGCAATTTTCAGGGTAGAAAGTGCTTGGTCCACATCAGTTTCCTTTGCTGGTTTGGTGAAAAATATTAATCTGTTCCAAAGTTATTACATTTAAAAATGTTGGGATCTCAGCATCCTCAGTAAGCACTTCAAATAACTGTATGAAATAATCATATGGTGATGAAAATTTCATTGGAAAATTTTTGTTCACACAAAAAGTTCATACAAACATTTTCATATTATATTATCATTTATACAAATGTTTTTGTAATATCTTCACAATCATTCAATGGATTTGCTTGAAATTGTGCATGCATGGTCACAAGGGATAGGTCTCTTGACTTGCCAAGTTTTATTCCAGTTGGGTGTGCAGATTCTGAGATCCAGATAGCAAATTAATGTTAAAATAAATCACTTTTTTTCTATTTGTCATCACCTTGCACCCAGATGTTTTGGAATTGTGATCTGAAATTTTCAGAGTAGAGAGAGCTTGGCCAACAGATGTTCCTTTTGCTAGTTTGGTGAAAAAATATTTATCTGTTTCAAAGTTATTGCATTTTACATATTTCAGTTCTGAGCATGCTCAGTAGGCACTTCAAAATAGCTGTATGAAATGATCATATGGGGATAAAAGTTTCATACAAAAAGTTTTGTATATATGAAAATTTCATATGAAAATTGTGTTCATATGAAGATTTTGATATATTTCATTGATATGAAAATGTTTGTAATATCTTCACAACAGGTGTACAGATTTGCATGATATTTTGCATGCATGGTCTTGTGGGGTAGGTCTCTTGATCTGCCAAGTTTCATTCCAGTTGGAGGTACAGATTCTGAGAACCAGATAGTGAAAAAATGTAAAAAAAAAAAATCACTTTTCTGCTGTTTATTTGTCATCACCTTGCACACAGATGGTTTAGAATTTTGGTCTGAAATTGGTCTTACATTTTCAAAGTAGAAAGTGCTTCACCCACAGATGCTCTTTCTGCTGGTTTGGTGAAAAAATATTAATCTGTTCCAAAGTTATTACATTTTAAAAATTTCAGTTCTTAGCATGCTCAGTAAATACTTCAAGATAGCTGTATAACATGATCATATGAGGATGAAAGTTTCATACAAAACTGTTCATTCATACGAAAAGCTGACAGGAAAATTTTCATACAATATTTTCATTCATATGAAACGTTTTGTAATATCTTCACAACCCTTTTATGAATTTGCGTGGAATTTTGCATGCACAGTCTCATGGGGTAGATGCCAAATTTTGTTCCAGTTGGATGTATGGATTCTTAGATGAGAATAATGCAACAAAGTAAAAAAAACACTTTCTATGTTGTTTATTTGTAATCGCCATGCTACCAGATGGTTTGTAATTTTGGTCTGAAATTTTCAGAATGGAAAGGGCTTGGCCCACAGATGTTCCTTTCACTGGTTTGGTGAAAAAAATACTAATCCATTCCAAATCTTTTTAAAAATTTTTATTCTGAGCATGTACAGTAAGCACTTCAAATAGCTGTAGTAAATGATCATATAGGGATGACATTTACGTATGAAATTTTCATATGAACAGAAATTTCATATGAAAATGTTTGATCATATGAAAATTTTCATATGGTATTTTTGTATGAAAAGTTTTGTACTAACTCCAAATGAAAATAACTTACAAACATTTTCGAATGAATGAAAATTTCATACAAAAATTATTGTAACAATGAAAAATCTTGAATGAAATTTGCATTCATATGAAAATTTAAGGATATGATTACACTATCACAAGAAGTATGGCTCTGTGCTCCCACAGGCAAATTATCATGCCATCTCAAAAAGTAAGGAAATTGTTTGCAAAAAAAAAAAAAACTGTTAATGCAACATTTAGGGTTCAGGCTAAATCTAAAAAAGTAGGGAAATGTGGTTTTAGCGTTTCCAACCCTAAAACCCAACCCCACACCTAAAACAAATCCAGGGTGTAGTCTTCCTAGGGGTTGTCAACCCTGATGTTCATCCCATTCTACACACTCCAGAATCATATACACCTAGGGGTGCGCTTTAGGATTGACAACCCCAAGGAAGACTGCACCCCTGATTTGTTTTAGAGTTAGAGACTATGGCCGAGATATTCAAAGGGGTTGCGCCAGAGTGGCACCCTGGGGGAATATTCAAAAGTGGGAATTAAACAGTGCAATTTACGATGCGCCAGGGTGCAAAGATAATGTATGCGGCACATCTTCAGGGGGCATGCCCATCCATATGCAGCACATCTTGATATTCAGCGAGGGATGTGCCGTGAATCTGCTGGCACAACCCAGAGATGTGCCGCATACCTGGGCTCAGTGTTGAGACTGTAAAAAACTGGCTCAAGTGCTATACACCCACTGGCATGCTGCTATATTGCAGTGCACAACTCAGCAGCCGCCATCCATGGGTGGCAACCCCCCCCAAACACCATGCACAAGCACACACAATTATCCCTGGTGGTCCAGTGGTTCCCCCTCCCATCCTGTACCTTTGATCACCATGATATTATTAAAATAAATGCCTCTGGTGGTCCAGTGGACTCCCCCTTCCCTCCTCCACCTGTGATCGCTGTGATATTAGTAAAACCAATTCCCCTGGTTGTCCAGTGGTTCCCCCTCCCCACCTGAATCCCTGATCACCATCATATTATCAAAATCAATTTCCCTGGTGGTCCAGTGGATCCCCCCTCCCCGCCTGAATCCCCAATCACCGTCATAATGTGCCAAGGACCCTCCCTGGTAGTCCAGTGGTACCCCCCACCTACATAGGACCCACAGCACACCAGCCCCCCCATCATCGGCAGGCAGCATACCCACCTGCATACCACTGTGGCTGCCCACTGAATGACAGCTTAAAGTAGTTGCTGCAAGCTCAGTGGTCCACACAATGGGCTTGCAGTGCATACTGTAATAATTCACAACTTTGTGAATGAATGAATGACTTAATTCACAAAGTTGTGAATTATTACAGTATGCAATGCAGGGAGATTGGAACCACCAGGAGAACTGATTTTACTAATATCATAGTGATCACAGGTACAGGACGGGAGAGAAGAACCACTGGAACACCAGGGGAATTCTATTGAATTATATCATGGTGCTTGGGGTTACGGGTTTGGGAGGGGGTACTACTATGGTCCCTGGTACAGGGACCGCATGTTGTGCAGGACACCAGGTGCATTTCACTGTCCGGCCCTGCACAACTCATGCAAAAGGGGCCATAATGATATGCAAATGGCCCCATCTGTATTATTTGCTATATTCAGAAGAGATACACCATGGCACTTCTCTTTTGAACATATCCCTTTGTTGCTCCAGTGCAACTCAGTTGTGCTGAACAACCACTTGTGCCATTGTCAGGTGCAATTTTGAATATTGGGCTATATATATTTTTTTTAAATAAGCATTTATACATTAAAAAATATGTTTAAAATATATTTATTTTCCATATGGGTGGCCAGGATGCAACAGAGTACACTGCAGTATTACTGTGAAATGTTGCATTATGCTACAGGGAACAGTGTAATTCAATGGCAACTAAGCCCTTTTGACATGCAGTATTTTGTGACATGTCATTTATTACAAGTTACTGCATCATGTCATTGCTGGCTCCACTCTAGTTTCCAACCTTGTTAGAGTTGTCACCCTTATGCAAGGGTATAACCATTGCCCTGTGTGCCAAGAAGAGGGTAATTGACAATTGGCCAGTAAAAGGTTGAAGATAGAGGTAGCTGGGTTTGTTGGTGCCACTGTAGCCAAGAGGTGAAGCCTGGAGTCCCCTTAATCTAGACAGAAACCACTGTGTGGGTCTGTTGACTGCAGAGCTATTAGTATCTCCGAGCAGATTATCTCAGAGAATTAAACAGGTTTGTAGCACCTGCAAGAGTTGGTATATTATAAGTTATGGTGTCAGAGACAGGAACAAAGTCCTTTATACAGTTAACAAAGAAGGATGCCACCTTGCAGGGAGTTGAAACCAGCAAGGAGATTTTTCTAGCAGAAGGAATTGGGTGGGGGCAAGCCAACAACGGCTGGGGAAACAGGTTATGCACACCTTCCAAAACCATTAGGGCTGGAAATATTGTTGGCAGGTTAGTTTGAAAATAGGCCACCCTTGCCAGCACTGTTTTATAGTACAACAATTTTGTAAATGTTTTTGTAGTATAAATGGAAGATAAGTGATCAATGAAAGACTTGTTATGCTGCCACAAAACACACCTTTGTTTGTAGAGTGACTGAAGCTCAGCTGTAATCCAGGGAAGACAGTTTTCCTAGACCCAGAGTTTGCTTATTGGAGCATGTTTGTCACAGACTAGCTTGAAAGAGACATGGAGACAGAACAGTATGTGTGAGGGGTGCTCAGCTGACAGCAAGAGGTTGGTTAGGAAAAAATCTATAGCTAAATATCAAAAGGACCTAGTTAAAAGAATTTGAGGGGGAGAGAATTTTGAGGATTGCATCTTCCTGATACATGCAGACCATACAGTGGTCACTAAACGAGACCAGAATAATGCCAGACAATTGTGTGAGGGTTGATAGAGAGCATCTAATCAATTAGGGAAGGCTTGCAAGATGTGGTGTTTAGGCAGGTGAGTTTAGAGATAAGCTCGGAGAGGATTAAAGCAAGAACTTTAATTCTGATACTATTTCAAGAGTGGTTTGCCCAATTTGTGCTAGTATCCTCCAGGTTAAGAATCCCATTTTAAGGGCAATCTCTTAATAAGCAGCTGAGGACCTTGATTTCAGAGTCAGTTGGAGCTGTGGGGGATAACAATAAATATTGAAGATGTGTATCATCAAGGATTTGGGGAAGAAAAACTTGCCTATAGAGATCTAATGAGAACCAGATCTAGAGTCAGTGAAGGTAACTCAAACCTTGTTGCCTGGAGATGTGCCATAGGTTAATATTCTTCCACCACTTTACCCCTTCTTTGCAGATGGAGGAAGTACCCAGGGGAGGACCACCTCTTATCTGATTTTGTGGCAGAGCCAGGATTTAGTTATGATTACAAAATCAGGTCACTGTTGATCTGCCAGGGCCTTGTCAGGTTGACCTCTAGCAGTATACTGTACTTTTGGCATTTATGTGAATCATTAGAAGGATTTGAGGAAGATAAAGGCATCTTGGTAACATAATATTCATTTGGGGGATGGGGCAAGGTTTGCCTCAAGATTTCCTGCCAGTAGGAGATAAAGGGTAAGCATAGAGCCAGAACTGCAAAGGTGCTTGCAGTGAGCCTTGGACAATAAGGAGCACAATTCATTATCGCACAAGTTCTGGACCCTTACCTTGGTTCATGGAATGTTAACTCCAGGCAATAACAAGGTTTCATAATGCAGGAACATTATGCAATTAAAAGCATTTAGTTATCCGAACTATAGAATGGCATACCGTTCAGTCTACCAAGGCAGGATCAATAAAATGACAGGAGACGGGCAGGAAAAGTAAAACAATAACATTGGTATTTACCTGAAAGCAGCACTTGCAGCTCTACCACTACCTCTGAGCAACTCTCATTGATAGGATGTTCATGCTGCATATCAGAGGGGAGAGGACTACGGAAGAGACTGCAGAAGTGCTGAGATGCCTCATGCAGAGCTGCCTGCTGGCCCACTATCACTCTGTAGCACCCCTGATGACACACTCCTGCTACATGGCTCTCATACTGGTCAATCACTCATGCAGGAATCACTTGTTTACCCAATCCTTAAGACTACAGAGTCCCTCCTTCACAGAGTCTGACTGCTGAAAAAAGTCCTGATTGGCAACAGTTCCTTTGAGTCATTCTGGCAACATCTGGGAGCCTATGTGCAGACTGGACCTCTCCTGTGTTCCCAGCAGCAGCAGGAGATGGCTGGATCAGGCTTCAGAACAGGACAATTGAAAGCAGCGTATAAGAAAGCCCAAGTCTCCTTTTGTACTAACTGAAAACTGCTTTGATTGGCAGACCCTCCCTACTGCTGCACACACATCACTGGGTCAAACTTGTTGTGTAGGGGAGACAATCAGTGGCTTGGATCAGTCTAGTATTCCAGGTGGTGGCTCCTACCCCTTGACACTGATGGGGAATAACTGGATTGGGCTGAAGAAATGAACAGGGTAGCTCATCAGAAAGGTCAAATTGCTGCTCTTCTTTGCCCTGATTGGCTGAAAACAGCTCTGACTGAAAGCAGCTTCCTGTTGTTGTCTATGGGTCTCTGGAATCATTCAAATGATATGGAGGAGCCCATTGATGGCTTGGACCCCTCTTGTGTTCCTGGTGGCTGCTCCTATCATGTAGCACTAGCAGGTAATCTAAAGGATGCTGCTAGGGACTGACAGGGCTGCCCTGCTGAGAAGTAGATAGCACAGAAAATGGACACCCACTCAGTTTCCTAATATGGTGCTGCCAACAAAGCTTGGAACTTGGCCATGTGAAATCAAAAAAGTCAATGCACAAGGTTTTCCAAGTGCAGATGCAATTTATTTACAATTCATTCCTCCCCAAAAAGTATAGAGAACAGTCTCATCAGCCATCAAACTCCTTTAAATATTGTCTCACTCTCTGAGACTTATCAATGGGTGTACCAGAAAGAGGAGTGGTAGAGTATGTCTTGCTGCTGAGGAGACTGCTTTCTGCATATTCTAAGATGAATTATAAATCAGGAATATGTAAAAGGCTGACTCAAAATATGTATGTTATCTTCATGTAGGAGGGTCAGGACAATAACTCACAGATGGTGGAGTCAAAAGTTACAAGAAGTTCTGCTCCCTCACAACTGATGAGAAACTGCATATTCTGAGTTGGACCATTGCAAACACCATTTATACATCTGTGTTTTGTTATTTTTAAATCAGCTGTCTGTTCAAAAATTAACTGTTTCTCTTTGATTTTAACTGCTGCCTTCAGTGTTGTACATTGCTACTGCGATGCCATCACCATTGTCAAAGCTGCTGCCTGCTTGGTTCAGGAGGTACTGTGATATACCCAATAGGGCAAGATATCATCTGTGACATATCCAACTCACAAGATAACATGATGTCTAACATGATGTCTTGTGAGCTGGGTATAAAATATAACTTTTTATCTTGTCATTTTTATAATAAATTATACTTGCACTTCTGAGAACTGTCTGAGTGTGTCAATTTTTCTGTTTCACTTCTGCTAATGAGCACAGAATGTGCCCTGCCGCCATCACAGTTACAATCACAACTGGGTGCAGCTGTAGATAATATTGAGAAGATGACAAAAATGGGATAGATAAGGGAAAATAAAGAGGACAGAACAGAAAGAGAGCAAAGGAACAGTATTGGAACAGTTCACAAACACTGATTGCACAAAACTAGAAATTAGACATTTATTGCTGCCATCAATTTTGACCTTGGTTTAAATGACAGAATCATTATGGAGGCAAGAACAAGGATAATAAAAGTTTCTTTAGATACATAAAGAACCAGCCAGCACACTGGCATAGCAGTAGTGCTACCACCTGTGATAGTGACAACCTACATTTGGGAATGAGCACATTGTGTCAGAGGGCTGGCCGGGGGGACGTAGAATGAGTATCCCATGGACAGCTCTCCTCTTGGGGTAGTGGCTTTCGGGTATCAGTCACACCCAGTAGAGGCTGGGTGTGCAACCACCAGGGCTACTCTCAAGGGGGGGAGGCAACGGCGGACATCTATAGGTCAGGTGCAGTAGCGTGCCTGACCTGCGCTCACATCATTGCACATCTGCACCTCTGGGGAACTTCCAAGAGAAAAATCCCCAAGGCTGACTACACCATGAAGCCCCTGAACTTTTGTCCAAATGATGCCCCAGGCATAAGCCTTAGCTGGGGCCTCGGGTAGATTTTGGTCCCTCCCTCGGGAAGCACCACCACAGGGGGCAAGCTGTGAGCCTCCTAGTAGGGCAGCCTTGGGGGGGGGATACCAGACATAAGGTCAGGGTGCTGAAGAGGGGGTACATCCCCCATGCTGAACCAAGGCGTATAAATGGATTTGAAAAAAAAATTCATAAAGAACCAAAATGGACAGGGTAAATGAGTATTTATGACCATTAAGATAGAGTGATAGACTGAGACCTGTTGAGGGTCCACAACTAACAGATGTGGAGTAAAACCATTACTTTGCAAATGTTTTCAGCAAAAAGACAGCATGATATGAAGGTTCAATATACAAGGGGGATAATCATTTATATGTTCCAGTGTATGGTACTATAATAGAATGGGAAATGGCACACAATTGTCCTAAGGGTTACAAACAGGCAAGTCACAAGTCTGGATGGCTATATCCAAGGATATTACATTTATTTGTCACAGTTGTAAAAATATAATACAATTTTAATCCTGAATCAAGAATGTCTGAGGTGCCTAAGAATTGAAGAAAAATGAGGGTTACTCCAATTCAGATGAGTGGAAGGTGCAATTTACCAAGTAACTACAGACTGGTAAGCCTGGTCTTTTTTAGTATGCTTGATATTGGGGAAATTAATAGGGGCACAGCTGAACACCATTATGGAGAATAATAGATTACATGAAGACAGCCAGCATGGAATCTGCAAGGGGAGGTCCTGTCAGACAAATCTGTTGACATTTTTTCAGAATGGTCTTGATAGACAAAGATGAAGGTGAGCATGTAGATGTAATATGCTTGCACTTCAGTAAAGCATTTAACAAACTGGTTCATAATAATCTGTTTGAGAACCATAGAACAGTAGGTGTACCAGTACATATACAGAAGTGGTATACACATGGTTAAAATGGGATGGAGCAAAGGGCAAATCTAGAAAGTAAAGCATCAGGCTGGACTGAAGTTAGAAGTAACCATACCAAAGGGTTCAGTATTGGGACCCACCACTCCATTTAACCTTTTCATAAATGACATAGACAAGGGACTTGGCAGGTATGTATAAATGTTGGCTGATGAAACAAAGATTGGGAGATTGGTTACTACACAGGAGACCAGAAAGCTGTAAGAAGATGTACATAGATTACACAGGGGCCAAAAAATGGCAGATGAAGTTCACAATATAGGGTTATGCAGTTTGGTAATGGCAATCCAAGATGGCAGTAGAAACTGGGGGACCAATCACTTAAATCAACAGATACTGAAACAGATTTTACCATGATTGTATCCAAGGATCTTATAAAAAAATCACCAGACAATTTGACACGGTAGGTATAGAAGCTAACACGGTCCTGGGTAAAATTTGGAGGAACTTGGTGAGTAGATCAAGGTAGATGATAGTGCCACTTTATAGGAGACTTTGTGGTCACTACATTGCAAAAGTGAAGTACTATAGATCAATTGAAGAGGCTGCAGTGAAGGATGACAAAACAATTATAAGGCTAAGAGCAAAGGAATGCCAGGAAAGGTTACCAGAATATGATTTGTTTTCACTGGAACACAGGAGACTAAGTGATGATAAGAAAACTGTGTATAAGAATGTGAAAGGACAAAGTACTGGATGCAGTGTTGGGTAAGTTACTTTTTCTATTACTTTCTATTACGTTTGGAAACGTGATCCAGGAAGCTCTGTGCAGTCTGCAGCAAGGATGGAGAGTACTGGAAAAGTAATACATCTTACGATTATAGTTACTTATTTCTTTTTATTCAAAAACAATACAAAAATAATAAATAACTAAAACAGATTACATTTTTTGAAAGTAATAGGTTAGTTACTAGTTACTTTCAAATAAATGTAATCAGTTACAGTTACGTATTTCTTTTGTATAAAAAGACATAAGTAACTGTAACTGTAAGGTGTATTACTTTTTCCAGTACTTCTCCATCCTTGCTAGTGACTGCACAGAGCTCTCTAGAACAAGTTTCTGAAAGTAATAGAAAAAGTAACTTACCCAACACTGACTGGATGGGAGGAGTGAGGCTGGCCACTAACTGAGGAGAGGGACATGGTAGTCATCATTAGCGAATCCATCGAACGAACCAATCAGTGCAACAGGGCCTACAGTAAGGCAACAAGAATGTTGGGGTCTTTTGGAAGAGGTTTTGACAGTAGAAGAAAGAAAATTATATTACCCTTGTACCGGCCACTGGTGAAGCCCTATCTGAAGTACTGTTCCCAGTTCTGGAGTCCACACCCAAGAATGGACAGGGATAGCTTGTAGTCAGCACAACAAAGGGTCCCAAAGATGATTCAGGGCCAGCAGAACACATCCTATGAGGAATGGCTAGAGTCCCTGAACATGTACTTTCTGAAGGCCAGAAGAAAGGCAGGCAACATAAAGTTCTACTTCATTGAGAGAATGGTTGAGTCATGGAACAGTCTGCCAGAAGAGGTGGTGGGAAACGGACTATAAATGGATTCAAAGCACAGCTGGGATAGGGAATGAAGACTTAGGTTGAAGATAGGTGATCCAAGGGAAGGGGCAAGGGTATAAACCCTTCAAGTTATTAGGTCATTGGGATAGGTAGGAATACCTATTCTGGCAGACTGGATGGACTGTTGGTCTTTTTCTGTGGCTGTTTCTGTGTTTCTATGACACACCAAGGTTTACAAGAAGGACTTCTGGGAGATAATTAAGCATAGCATAAAGCCTTGGCATCAAATGAAGCTAATCATGGAAGATTTTAGGTAGAATACAATGAAGATCATTTTCACAAATAGAGCTTTGCATAATTTTTTTTTTTGCATGTAAAATTCTTGTGAAATATGCATATTTCATATTTTATATTCAAGGAATTTCCAAATAATATTTGAAGTATTTTGAGAAATTCTGCAATGCTCAAAGTCCTGAAGTTGCAGGAAAAAGAATTCAAGTAACAGTGATTCCCTCCCCAACTTCGGAAAAAGTAAATACTGTGGCTTCAATTAATGGCTAGTCATGGCTATGGCTTCTATTCAAGGGGTGGCTAGTTTTAGAGGGAAACTTTTATTTGATTGCTTCCGTTGACTGCCATATTAGTTACAGGAATCATAGCTGAAGCAGCAAGTATAAGTTACCTATCTTCTTTCCTGTCCACCTGATCATATGCCTGCCTTCCTGATTCTCTCTCTCTCTCTCTCACTCACTCTCTCCTAGTAACCAGGACAACCACACTTACTCTCTCTAACTCCTCCGGTAACCACAATGACAATACTCAGTCCCTCTCTTTTCACCAGTAACCATGGTGACCACACAGTTTCTCTCCTGGTGCTGGTGCATTTTTCTTGTTGACTGGTTTTTATTTTTGTTTATGTGGGGTACTCGAAGTGTGGTAAAAGTGCACAATGGCACTAACATCGGTAAGATTTCTCTCTTGCTGGAAATGGATTTTTTTTTATTTTAGCAGAAAGTGCACTAAATAAACTTACTGTGCACTAGTAAATAAAGATTAATTCAGTCCATCTTGTCACTTGATGTTTACCATCAGTATTAGCTGAACACCAAATGATGGTCTGTCTTAACTCAACTTACTAGCCGTGGCCTTTATTACTGAGCAGCTTGCATTTCAAACTGACTTTGAAAGGAGTGGCTTGGATTAGAGGGTAGCTACTAACTGCAGAATATGGTATTTGTTAAGCAGCAAGTCCTCAATAGGTCCATATTAAGTAACTGAATTTTGCTATGTATAGCACTACACAAAGTGCCACTACTTCCCACAACCCCTTGCACAGTGAAAAACATGGAGACTGTGCAAAGTGGCACTTCCTGAAGTACTTGCACTTTCTTTTTTTTTTTTTAAGCAAATGATCCCTTCATCCACCCCAGGCAAGCACCCCATGCCACCTTTCTCGTCTACCTAGCTCTACCCAGTTTAAATCCCTAACACTACACACTAAGCATAAACAGCGCCACCTGCTGTACACCAACCTCTTTCCCCACAGGCAGCCCCGCAAGAGAAAGTAAGAACAAGCCCCCGCCATCCATAACACCGATCCATTTCAAAGTTACAATCACCTCCTCTGACCCATGGCCAAATAGTACACCCGCTCCCACCCACCAACTCAGGCAGCCATCCATCTCACATGCTACCCAGAGAAGAAAGGATATACAAGAGAAAGTGAGACAAGAACAGTGACCAACACAGACCTTACTCTCACCACACCTCATCTAACTGCCCTCTAAATGAAAAGCTGCATATGCTCACAGTGAAAATAGCTGTTTTTACTATGGATACATGCTCCTTTTTATTCAGACAGTGACTGGCTGAGGTGATGAGAGAAGGGTCTGTGCCAGTCACTATCCACATCTCACTCTTGATCATAAATCTTTTTTGGGGGGTATCAAGGGGGTGGACAGTGGATATGTGACTAAGTGGGTGGTGGGAGGGGGTATATAATTTGGCCATGGGGGGTGGGTTGGAATGTGGAAACTGATCAATTTTATGGGTGGGGGAGGGGTTCTTATTCTTAATTGCTTCTCTTCTATAGCTGCCCAGTGGGAGAAGGGTGGTGTATTGTGGGTGGCACTGTGCTCATGGGTGAAGGTAAGGGTGGTTATGTTTTGGTTTTAAATTAGTTAGGGCTGGGTGGGCTGAGGAAGGTTGCAGAAGAGGGTACTAGAAAGGGAACATTTGCTTAAAAAATAAAGAAAACCATATAAAGGAACTTTGGGCTTGCCCTGACAGCCCAGGGGCAGTGCACTGTGGTACCATACAGGCAACCAAGTTCAGAAGTGAGTGGGGTCATCACGTTGGAGGAGGGTCTGACTGAGGTAGCTACTGATCAGCAAAGTGCATTAGTCAGGGATTGGTGGTGGCGAGTGCTGTTGCCACTGTGACCCTTGCACCTGGGCTAGGGAGATTGTCTCTCACTGTAGGAACAATGTTATACCAGCAGCAATGGAAGCAATGTTCATGCTACAGGATGGATGGAGGGAGGGACCAGGGGGAACAAGGCAAAAAAACTCCTTGCAGTTCAAATGATAGACAACAGAGCCTGAAAAGGGAATACCCCTGATTACTGGGCACTGTATATCCCTGGCCATACAGCAGGACAGAGAAAGGAGAAACATATACATTATACATGAAAAACAAAAGTAACTTTGCACTGCAAATTGCTGGAGAAGTGTCAACTTCATCAGTGATACATATGTAGCATAAATTTGGTACTTCACCAACAATTCACCAGCAAAGTAAAATTTTATAGCACTTCTAGTTTTATAGGTTTCATAGATTTTAACGAGCAAAGTTAGACAAATTGTCCTTTGCTGCTTCACTGAGCTTAAATATTATACGGTATCCCCTAATTGCATTCATATTGCAGTAAATATCAACTTTTGTTTTATATTCATCCATTGTACTATTGCTCACGATTTCCAAAAGAAAGGCCAGTACAAATCAATACCACTCTTTCTGAAAAAAAACACATAGCTCTTTTCTTGGGGTGGTTTAAACTTCCCTTAAGCTGGTGTAAGTGTGATCTTTTGCTATACTGTAATTCTCTAGTTTCCAGGCCAACAGTATCCCGCAAGTCAGGAATATTTTTTCAGATTTAGTAAGCTTTATTATGTTTACCATTTAACAAACTATACACAAAACACCATTACATAGACATGTTTAGAGACAGTAGTCCAGCAACTTAGATCTATTGTATCATTATTGCAGACCGATATCCTACATCTGACATATTAGACAGGAGTAAGTTATGTTGCTATTAGAAAATTAATGGTGAGGGGAAAAAAGAAAAACCCAACCATCCCTCCCCCAGCATGGCTTCCTCCCAGTACCCCCAGATTTTATTCACCACTGGAGAAAAACAGGTAAGAAAAGGAGAGAGAGAAAGGGAAAACCTCAACATAGTTCAGATTATGTTACATGTATTTAGGGATAAGTTTAGTGAATCTACAATATGGGTTATTGTTGTTGAGACAGTTAATGTCCACTGGAATCTACTTAATGGAGCCAAATCGACCCTATTTGTGGGTATGGGGAATGTTAAGTGGTTAGTAGGGTGTGCAGAGGGGCCCAGATCTTCTGATATGTCATATTACTTTTAGAAATGCTCGCTAGGAGGTGTTCTGCTTGTAGAGCAAAGAGGATTTCTTGGTGTCATTCTCTGTACTTGGGGGTTTGTTGATCCAACCAGTGGCGTAATATCACTTTCTTAGCACATAGGTAAATTAAAGTCATATGTTTCCTTTGATTTCCAACAAGAGTGTTCCCCAAGTCCTCTACGATGCAAACCTCTGGTTGAAAAGCATTTTGCAGTCCTAATTGAGTGTCAAGTCTAGAGTGGATACTTTCCCAGAGGGGGGACACCTTATCACATTCCCACAGAATGTGAAACAGCATGCCTCGCTGAACCACACATCTGGTGCACAAATTTGACTGAAGCTTTCCCATTTTACAAAGTTTTACAGGAGTATAATATAGATCCTGTAGTATCTGAAATTGAAGCAGTCTGTAGCGGTCCCACCTAACATCCTTACATAGCCTATTCCAGATTTGTGACCATTGTCGGGGGACCATGGGTGTTGGAGGGAGTATCCTATCCCATACGTAGTGAGGGGTACCATCTAGTTCCATGACTATTTTATGCAGTTCTTTATAATAAAAGAAAATTAGGTGAGAGGTAGGCCACATTTGTAGGTGCATTGGTTGATGGGGCCAACCATGTGATGTCCCATGGGCCGTTACCAAAATGCCGTATCAAGACCTGGGAAATGTGAAGATATTTAAAACAGAAAGAAATCGGCAAGCTGTATTTTGCCATTATGTCCGGGAATGTTAGCAACCTATGATTCTCTGTTATGCCTATAACTTTTTTCCCCATTCCACCCGGCCAAAACAAGTGATTAATAACTCTTCCTCCAATTTTAAAATTGGGGTTACCCAAAATGAGTTGTGAGGAATCCTTTTCTACAGAGCATCTTAGAGTATTGTTTAGTTGCTTGTGAGTACGAAGGGTTCCTATAATGGGAGTGGTTTTAAGCTGCCCCGGAACCTTGTTAAGAGGGAGATATGGTAATGTTCCGATGTCTATACCAGATGAGACACAGTGTGACTTCTGTATTTGTAACCACAGTGTGGCATAAGGTTCCGAGCAGGAGTTCGGGGCAGGATTCAACCATTGCGAGACAACTGAACAGTTAATGAAAAGATAGTAAAGATAAATGTTGAGGACTTGTAGGCCTCCTAGTTCTTTTGATCTCTGTAGTTTAAACAGCACCCTACGAGGGGTTTTATACTTCCAAATAAATTTTGATATAATGCCATGAATGTGATTGAACCAGGCCTTAGGGAGGTATTGATGACACAACTGAAGCGGATACAACAAATGGGGCAAAACATTCATTTTAATAGTATTTATTCATCCCCACAGGGAAATAGGTAGTAATGCCCAACGATTCAGGTCAGTCTTAATTTGTGCTATTAGCTGGTCTAAATTATATGCTTCATTTTGGAATTTGATTGAGATAGATACATGCCCAGATACCTCATTTTATCCTTTACCCAGTAGAGTCCAAGATACTGAATATCAGCTTTTAAAATCAGACTATTAGTAGCATGACCTCTGTCTTGGACAAATTCAATTTGTAGTTAGATAAATGCCCAAATTCCCTGGATAATGTCCAATGTGGCCAGTATAGATTTAGATAGGTGGGTAATATGAAGTAAAATATTATCTGCGTACACTGATAACTTGTATTGGAGGTGACTGATTGGGATACCAGTGACTAAGGTTGATGTATTTATTTTCCTAATAAGGGGTTCTAAAAAAAGGTTAAACACGTAACGGGAAAGGGGGCATCTTTGTCGGGTGCCCTGTTGTAATGTGAAGGGAGGAGAAAGAACTCCCATTACAGAAAATGCAGGCTGACGAATGGGAATAAAGTACTTTTATCCACTGTATAAATTGTACCAGGATATGATATTTTGGAAGTAAATTAAATAGACAGTCCCATGACACTCGATCAAAGGCTTTTTCTGCGTTCAGGGATACCAAGGCCAATGGAATATTGGAATCCCTGGATGCAGAAATAAGATAGGACATTTTATGCAGGTGATCCACCGACAAGTGTCCGGCCACAAAGCCCACTTGTTCGGGACTTAGCCGAGTCTGCCATACTTAGGCCAGTCAGTTGGCTAGGATTTTTGCTAGAATCTTCAAATCAACATGTACAAGGGATATTGGACTGTAATTTGGCAGCATTGTAGGATGCTTGTCTGGCTTTGGAAGCACCACAATAGTGGTGGAGGTAAAACTGTGGTCTGAAAGGCCATGCTTATAGATATAATTATAGAAATCGAGGAGTTTAGTACCTAATTGGGCTTTAAAGGATTTGTAGAAATATGGTGTGTAGCCATCAGGGCCTGGCGCTTTATCTAATGGGAGTGTATCAATGGCTTTGTGAACTTCAGTTAGTGTCAGGGGAGCTTGCAAAATAGAAATTTGGTGCTGGGACAGTCTTGGGAGATCTATAACTTGGAGAAATTGGTCTAACTCCTTATCTTTAAAAGGTATGGGGGAACATGAGTAAAGAGATTGGTAGTAAGTTTTGAAGCAGGAGACAATGTTCCTGGGAGACGTATGAAGGGTACCCGAGGCGTCTCGTATGGTTAAGACAATTCTATCCACCACCTGTGCCCTGAGTCTCACGGCAAGCAATTTCCAGCTTTGTCTCCTCGGTCAAAGTAGGTGGCTTTAGAACGTAAAAGGAGGTGTTCGGCTCTGTCACTAAGAAGGGTATTATATCGGAAGCGGAGGCTCTCTAGTTTTTCAAATTCTACTGGGTTGGAATAAGCGGAGAGGGATTGTTCTAATACTCTGATTTGTTGTAATAGTTGAGAGGATTCTTGGGAGATTTTCTTTTTCCTGATTGAGGCTAAATGAATGACCTCTCCTCTTAGTGAACACTTCAATGCCCCCCATAATATGTCCAGTTTTGCCATAGTAGGTGCATTGTATTCGTAGAAATTCTCTATAAAACTAATAAGCTGCTCTATTAGATATTCAGATTTTAGTAATTGGGAGTTGAACTTCCAGACTTTATCATGATCCATTGAGGTAGGTACTGACCATTGTAAAAGAGGTGGGTGGTGGTCCGATATCACTTTAGCTAGATAATCACAGGTTTGAACCCTTGATAGGTACTCAGTCCCCAACAAAAAGTAGTCAGTTCTTGATAGTATATTATGAGGCAGGGAGTGAAATGAGTAGTCTTTCGTTGAAGGAAAGAGGGTCCTCCAGGGGTCCAATAGGCCCAAGGAGTCCATCATTTCCCTCAGCGCCAATTGTGCAGGGGTTAGGGAGGAACTTCTCAAATTGGATCTATCCAGTTTGTTACAAAGGACTAAGTTCCAGTCCCCACCAATTAGTATTGGAAGGGTAGACCAGGGAGCCAGACTGGTCAAAAGATTAGTAAAGAATTGCGGGGTCATCCCCTACAGGACCATAAACAGAGCCCAATATAAGCTCCGTGTGGACCAAAATAGCTCTAAGCAATATGTATCTACCCTGGGGATCAACTACTGATTGTAACAATTTAAAAGGTATCTGTTGTGCTACCAGCACAACAACGCCACATTTGTGCGTGTCCAGACCCGCCCCCAGCGCTACACCCACCCATGTTCGCCTTAGCCTAAGGATCTGTGTTGTGGGTAGATATGTCTCTTGGAGAAAAGCCACATCTACATTGCGCTTGTGGAGATGCAAAAAGGATCTTGGCTCTTTTAGTGGGGGACTGGGCACCTTTGACATTCCACGAACAGAACTTTAAGGGTGCTGCCATGACCAATTACAATGTACCATAGAGCTCCTCAAGAGAAAATCAACCCCATACAGGTAAGTTCCAGTTCCCCCGTAGTCTTTGGTGTCAACGTCTAGTGGTGAATGGTGTATATCACCTCTCCCATTCCCCTTCCATAATATTAAACCCAGTACCCAGGTAATTATAGTCCCCCCTATCCAGCCCCCCTTCCCACCAAGTGATACAAATATATTTATTAAAGGCACAGAAACATTTTTTAACATAAAAAAATGCAAATTACTAAAAAAAAAAACAACTAACCCACTCTCCCACTCCCCTTAACCATTTCCTCCTTCCCACAACAGGGTAGTCAATGTCCTTAATGGGTTGCATGGGTACACAGACCCAAATGTTTGACAATACCAGAAGCATAGTTATTGCAACCCATTGAGACCAGGCAATTTCATATGTTATGGTACTCCCCCCCACCCTGTGCCGGAACATGGTGCACTGGTTAGACTGCAGAGTGGTCCACAGACCTTGTCTCCTACCCCAGCTCCCAACAAAGATAGTGCAACTAGCATAATAAAAAATTTTATCTTAACTGAACAGTACTATGGGCGACATATTAAGCCCAAAAACTCACAAGTTTGGCGTAGGAGGGAAAAAAAAGAAAAAGGGGAAAAGAAGAGAAGAGAAGAAATATTGAAAACACCTGAGAACAAGCTCCCATCCGACTTATATTTCAGCCAGATAGTCTGAGCAGTCAGTCTGAACTTGTACATGTAAGTTCCTGATTGTGCCCAAAAGAAAAGGAAAGGAAAAAAAAGAAAAAAGGGGGGATTCCCCTTTAAACAGGCCCGTTTAATTTATAAAATAAATGTAAAAATTGCATTGCCTGATGCAAAAGAGTAAAACAGGGCCATGTCCACACAGTGAGAGTCTTCTGTCTTCTTGTGGTCTGACTAAATAAGACTAAGCCATCGCACAGCACTCCTGCATGGAAAGAAAGAGCAAAGACCACAGGGGGAAAGGCACAACTCCAAAGGGGCTGGTTTTCTTCAGCGACAGGCTTACCAGCTTATTTATCGCTTAGTCAAAGGTCCCTCCTGATAAATGTCGATGCAGTTCAGGTTATCCATCACCATGCTTGCTACAGGTTGAGTTATGGGCAGTCCAGGGAATACCCTCAGTTTCTCCTCCTTGAGGTCGCGGTCTTTGTCACCCTCTCGTGGATATTTGCCAAAGGTCCTCACAATCACCCAGAAGAACCATCCTCCTTTTCAGGTGAATGGAGTAAGAAAAAAAAATTCCTAGGGAGATCCTCTTCCAGTAATCTCAGCGGGTGGTAAATAATCCGGGGAGCAGAGAATGTAGGGCTGGGTTTGCTTCTTGTGCGGTATCATAAGAGTGCCATTTCCCCTCGTGCAACACGGACAGGCAAGACGGATACTGTACCCTATACTTAATCCCTGCTGTGATTAGTCTAGAAACTAAGGGATGGTACTCCAATCTCCTCTGTCTCACTGTAGCTGGTAGGTCCTGCACAAATCTCAAGGGATGGTCCTCCCATAGTACTTACTGAATGCTCTTGATGTGCTCAAGGATGTGTGTTTTATCCAAGAAATTGAGGAATTTTATAATCATTGGCCTTGGAGGCTTCCCAGCTGTTGGTATGGGGTGCAATGAATGGTGAGCCCTCTCTATTATGTAGATAGTATTGTTGGGGGAAGGCCCCACAATTTTTGTAAGCATCTTTTGCAGGAATGTAATTGGTGTGGGTCCCTCAGCTTCCTCTGGAAGGCTGAAGATTATAATATCATTCCTGCAGCTTCAGCCTTCCAGGTCTTCTAATTTGGCTTCTATTTTATGTAGCCACTGTCTTATGTTAGTCACTTCGGGTTCCACTCTGTCTTTCCAACTCTCCAAGGAGGTAGTATGGGCTGCGACATCTGAAATGGCCCGGTTTGTGTCCGAAAATTCCCCTCTGAGTGATCTGATTTCCCCAGTGATCTCTTGTAAAGCCTCCTTAAATGGCTGTAGTTCTTCCATGAACTTTTGCTCAGAAAGTGGAGTCAGCGTTTGTTGAGTTGCTGTGGGGGAAGTGGATTTCAAGAGGCTCCCTGACTGGCCTTTAGCTCGTTTCAGCCCTTTCTCAGGGGTCTGTGGGGGCGTGTGCCTTGGTAGAGCCTGGCACATTTCGACCTCCATTAAAGTGGTAGGACCCGATTCCAGGAGCAGGCACTTAGGTTTAATTTTCTCAATGCCAGCTATCCGGACTGCTTACCGATCGCACCAGGAGCTTTTAAGAGCACAGTCCGTTGGTAGGTAGGTGAGTAGCTAAAGCTGGGTAACTGTTTTTAGGCTGTAGATGAAAGTTGGCGCGGGAGCTTGGTCTAGGAGCTGCTCGTCTCACAGACACATCATGTGATCTCCCATAAGTCAGGAATATTAAAGGTGCAGACAACTAAGTAGAGGTCACTTCTCAGTCTTGGATATTTTAGAGCATGCAAATCTAATTTTTGTAATCCTTCCTCATACTTTAGATGCTGTAGTAGTGATTATTTTAGTTTCTCTGTGCTGTACCGGCTCAAGTGATCTAATCTCTGTTTTGAACATGGATCCCACAACTGAACACAGTAGTCCAAATGTAGCCTAACCAGTGAACAATACAGTGGCGTAATCACCTTTTTGTCTACTATTTATGTTTCCTTATAGAGCTCAGAATTCCATGAGATTTCCTCGTTATCGGCCGATGGTGTTTTTTTTTAATCTCAGGTCATTTGCTACTATGATACCCAGATCCCTCTCTTTTGTCACTGTCTTCAGGATCTGTCAACCTAGCACATACTGTACGATGCCTTGATGTTGTTTGCTACAAAATACATCACAGAGCATTTGTCCACATTAAACTCCTACTTATGATCATGTCCCCACTGTTCAATTCTAGTCAGTTCTTGTTGGAGATTTTGTATTTCATCGTTAGTGGTAACCATTGAACTAGTCTTGGTGTTGTCTGCAAATTTTGTGAACCATACCCCTTTGTCGCATTGCATTGTTGTGACAAAAGTATTAAATAGACAAGGCTCTAGTACTGAATCCTGTGGCACTCCATTAGTCACTGCTGTCCATTTTGATGCCACTCCTCATAGTACCACCTGTTGCTGTCTATCTGTTAGCCATGAGCTGATCCATGCTATTAATCTTGAATTTAATCCCACATTTGTTAAGCACGCCACTAATTCTCTGTGTGGTACATTGTCATTTGTTTACTATAATCCAAGAAAATTATGTCCACAGGATTCTCTTGATCTAAAGCCTTACTTACTTTTTCAAAGAAAGAAATCACATTCTTTTCATTAGATTCAATAACATCTGTCAATTTATTCTAGCTGCATCTTTTAGGATGCATCATTCTATGTTATAGTCCTCTGTTGGTTGCCTTTCTCCCTCTCTTAAATTTACTTACTCTCTTGGTTGTTTGACTTACAAATCAATTTTTAAAGTTAATTCTTCCCCTACTCCACTGGCTGATTTATTGACACAAAGAACTATTACAAATCACCTTCATTCCACGGATTGGGTTATGCTTCTAGTAGGCGCCCAGAAGAACAAGTATGGTGCTCGTTCCTTTACAATTAAGGCTCTGTCACTGTGGAATTCACTACCCCTTGCTTTATGTTCTCTAACTTCATTGCAAAGTTTTAAAACTCATTTAAAAGTTATTTGTTTTCTATGAATGGATGCTAATATAACATTTAATGTTGGTTATTTGCTACTGTATTGTTGTGTATTGTTTGTTTATTTGTTTTATGTCTGGGTTAGACCTGAAAAAGGGCTCTGCCCAGTGTCCTCACCCGGTTAACAAACTTAAAATAAAATAAATATATTAAAATAAAACAAGACTGACATGACCTCCCCCTGGTAAAACCATGTTGCATCATGTCTAACAAATTATTACTTATGATGTGATTTTCTATTTTTTCTTTAATAATGTTTTTAAGGGCCTTACAGAACACAGAAGTCAGACTCACTGGCCTGTAGTTTTTATACTCCATCTTCGTGCCTTTTTATGTATTGGGATAACAATGGCTCTTCTCCACCCTTGTACTACCTCCTCATTTTCCTGTGAGGACTGAAATATTTTAGTGACAGGCCCTGCCAGCTCATCTGCTAACTTCCCTTATTATCCTAGGATGAAAACCCTCCAGGCCAGACATTTTGATTGACTTTACCTGCTTCAATCTCAATTTAATATCTTCCGACTTAATGATTATTCTGGAGTTTTCTTCAATCTTCCAGTTAAAAAGCGGGTATGCATCACTTTTACCAAACACTGTACCAAAGTATGTATTGAGCAACATGAACATTTGATAATCCTTGGTTACTAATTTCCCCTACTAATTGGCTAGTGGCCTCACCTGAGAAGCTCCACACCTTTTTCAGTTAATATAGCTGTAAAAAGTTATTTATTTATTTATTTATGCTTTTGGTAACCAGGTAAGCAATCTGAACCAAATGACCATTTTTCAGTTGTGACCCAGGCCTACAGTGGCACAAACAATAGGTATAAGTTATGATACAGTGGGTACATATAATACAGAGAGTACAGTGGTATGAGAAACAGTGATACATAAACATTACATCTTAAATAGGGGTTAAGGACATAAAAAATAAGTTCACGACAATAAACCAATGTTTCTCTGCTTGCAGAGAAACTAGGAAATACGCTTACAGCAAATCAAGACTTTATTCAGCCAGTCGAGGGTTTACAATACAGTGCATAAGGGATTACACTATAGAAATCAACATTTTCACAATGGATTCAAATGTGCCTATTGTTTATTTAGTAGCCAGTACTTGGGAAGTAAGGCAAGTGGTACACTGGGCCCCTAAGGCGGATTACTGGCTAGGGTATTTCCTAGGGAGCAGGTATTGGTGGACTGAGACATAAGCCAATCTCTTAGCTTCAATTTGAAGGACTAATGAGAGGGTAACTTTTGAATAGCAGATGGCAGTCTGTTCCAAAGAGAGGGGCCAGAGACAGAGAAAGCCTTGCTCCCCAAGACAGTAGATACATGGGGGACTACCATGGGGGAATGGGAGAGACCCTGAATCACCAAGTTACCACCATGCCAGTGAGAAGCAAGGAGTAAGGGGAGTTTTGTGAGTTCCTGAGAGAGGTGTCAACTAGACAGCCCATGGTATATTCAAAACAGCCCTGAAGAGAGAGCCAGCCTAAGGACTGATATAGAGAGCAGTGATGAGTGGAGGAAGGGACCTGAAGAGCAAAGCAACAGATAGAGTTGTATGTGATATTTAGATGAGAAAGAAGTGAGGAGGACATGGTGAACACTGGGGAGCAATAGTCAAGTGGGGGCAGTAGATTTCCTTGAGGATTTGCAAGGAGAGCCTCTGGGGTCAGGAGATAGTTAAAACAGTAGGCTGTCCCCAGCTTCTGGTGAACTCTCTTCACAGTGTTAGAAATGTGGTCATTGTAGATAAGGGAGGGATCAAGAGTCACTCCTAGGTATTTGAAGGAGGAGACAGTGTCAAGAAGAGGGCCTGCAGGGGTGACTAAGTGTAAAGAGGTTTCTGATTTGGCAGCCTTTGTAAGGTATCACTTGGAGCCAAAGAGCATGGCCTTCATTTTTTTCTGATTTACAAGATGTTTTTTTGAGAGGAACCAATTCTGAGTAGCTCCATAGTCTGTAGTGAGGGTAGAAGATATAGATTCAAGGGACTTGGCACCATGGTAGATGGCAAGGTCATCAGCATAGAGGAGCACATTACAGTTTATGCTAAGACTTATAGTTATAGTTATCTATAACCCTGGTTGCCAGCTCAAGTTCATAGCTCCTTTTTGCTTTCCTGATGCATTTTTTACATTCTTTAATTTCTTATATACTTCTAATACAGAGTATTATACATTTTGGCCCAGTTGAATGCTTTTTTCCTTCTTTTGAGCTTAGATTTAATGCTCCTATTGAGCCATCCAGCAACCCTACTAAAAGAATTATATTTCGTTATCTCAGGGACAAGTCTATCAATGTCTGCCTAGTTTTGTTATAAGTATACTCCACATCTCATTATGATTTTTGTAATCAAATTCAGCCTTCCAATCCCAATCCCTGAAAGCCTTTCTCTTCTCCTTAAAGTTTGCTTTACTGAAACACTTAATTTTAGTTGTTCTTTTAATTTTAAAGTTCATCATCTGTACTTCAAAAAGTACCACATTTTGTTACTTCCTCCTAGAGCCTCTTGTTCTGCAATTTGTAATTTGTTTTTTCAGGTTACTTAAAATTAAATCCAAAATATGCTTGCCTCTAGTTCCAGAAGGCAAGTACTGGACCAAGCTCAATTTGCTAATAACATATACACATCTTTTTTTCCATACTGGTACTTCCCTTGGAATGCATCCCAACAAATACCTGTTAAATTAAAGTCCCCCAGTAAAGTAATTACATCCTTTGTATTCAAGTTTTCCAAGTCTTCCAACATTAACTGGTTTAAATAACTATTTTGTGAAGGTAGCCTATACATAAGACCTAACAGAATGTTTTTGCCTGTACTAGGAAGCAAGTTTATCCATACTTGCTCTATGCCATTGTCATCAATTTTAACTTGTTCAGCCCTTATATTATTGGACACATAAAGTGCCACCCCTCCATCCTTTTTACCTTTTCATTCTTTGCTGAACAAAGTATAACCTTTGACATTTCTTCCCCATATGTCCTCCACCTGCCACCAGGTTTTAGTTAAGGCAAAAAATTTGGATCTGATCATTACTCAAAAGCTGTTCAAGCTCATCATTTTTATGGACCACGCTTCTTGCATTTCTGAGCAAGACCTTTCAACTTCCTTCTTCCAATTACCTGTCCCTCTTGTCAATTACAGATGTATCTTTATTACTATGTAATACAGCACCCCCATTCCCCTCAGCTCCCAGTTTAAACATCTTTGGATGCTTTTATTTAATTCTGTCTCCAAAGACCCAGGATCCATCCCTGTTCAAATGCAATCCATCCAGTCTATATAATTCCAGGTTATAGCAGAGCCTGTTCCAGTTACTTGAAGTAAAACTCACCTTATCACATGACCATTAACTGTCTTATATCCTGAATTTATTCTTCCCTGCTCTAGGTACTGGGAGGATTTCCAAGATAACAACTCCACAACCTTTTTCTTTTAGTACCCTTTCAACTGCTTCAAAGTCCCTATATGTCCACTTCCCTCTTCCTGCTGATACCATTCATACTCACATGTAATACTGTGAGCGGGGCATTTGAACCTTTTAACAACCCTTCAAAATAAATGTTTTATCTTTTCTATTCCTGCTCCAGATAAACAGCTTACTGTGACGGTTTCCTTTCTACCTCTACAGAACACTCTATCTGCAAATTTAATAACTTAAAGTTTAATCACAGAGGACTGTACTTAACTAGAGATGTGTGAAGTTTGCAAAATTTGCTCTGTGAATTATTTTGCAGATTTCAGGGAATTCGTGGCCTGCAAATTGTATGAATTCACCACAATGTGCAAAACTTCACCCACAAATTGTGTACTTTATCAGAATTTCACGCTTTGCAGTAAAAAGCAAGAATTTTTGGTGCAAAATTTATCAATTTGCACACAGCTTAATTTTAGCTGGTTAGCCTGAATTCATCAATCCACAAAGTGTGAATGTTTGGAGCTTCATGCAAAATTCGCAGGTGAAGTTTTACTTCTCAACAGCTCTAAACTTAATCCCTGGAGAAAAACAGAAATAGAAAACATCTGCTCTAACATGCACTGCATGCTATTAAATCTTCAACTGCTCTGATGTCAGCTGCTGGGGATTCTGGTCAGTCTCCTTTCCATGGCAAGCAGTTATCTCACATCTAGTGATATGATTGCATTTTTACTGTAAATAATTGATGTGGTGGAATTCTTGGAAGGAATTCAAGTTTTAACTGTTCCTTTTTATGCAAGAGGTTTATCACTCTCATATTAAGTTTGAGTTGAGTGGGCTAAAAAGCTGTGGACACAGTCAGGGCAGGCAAGTCATGCTAGGGTGATGTTTGCCTAAAATCTAAATAAATAATTAAAAAAGTTTCAAAGTGCTATGAATACATCACTGTTTTTATGTTTCACAACCCAGCACTGCTCTGGAACCTCAAGCAGTAACTTCATCTCCAAAAAAGCATTAGTGTGATGCTAGAGGAACAAAGCTACATCATGTTCTGTGGATATCATAACAGAACCAGAGGGGAGAGGCTATATACAATACCTTTACTAAACATAGCAGGACACCATTCACTTTTGAGAGGCAGTATATTAAACATAATAGTTCTCCAAAACAATTAATGGTGACCTGCGAAGTTTAATAATGTTACTATATACAGCCCCCTTCAGATTTCCCCAGTTCTGCTATATTTTGAATTGAAAATGATGTAGCCCCGTTCCTCACTTAGTATCATCAGAATGCTGTTTTGGCAGGGAAAATACTGCTGGAGGCTCTAGAGCAGAACAGGCTGTTAGAACATTAAGAGGCTGAGATCTTCTGAAATACTGTGACAAATGTTTTTAAGTTGCTTATTTAGACCTGGAGCAGGAAACATGTGTGACTTAACTGTCCCAGAGGGGAAAAAAGGCATCAACTGCCCTTTAAATAAATCCTATCAATTTATTTATTTATTTAGTCAGTCATAGGAATTACAACCCTTTGAGTCATAGACTCATTTACAAAGGCTCCGCATCAGCATACTCATACATTCAGAGACAGTACATTAGTGGGACATCACATTTCAAGTATTTACATATAATAGCCAAGGTCGCTGAAGATCTATACCTGTAGTAACTAGGGTACTGATATTAGTACAGATGAACAATTACAGAGCAAGTGCAGCCTCTGGGGCACTGCCATATAGTAGGAACAGTGATCAATGCATTAGTGAGACAACACAGTTTAAGCAAAGTATTTACATATAATAGCCTGGGAGACTGTTGATCTATACATGTAGTAGCTAGGGTATTGGTATTAGTACAGATGATATAGGTGCAGTGTGGGTGCAGCCTCTAGGGCATTGTCATATAGCAGAGACAGGGATCAGCAGCAAAGATGTCCTATACAGTTGGTTGCAATATCAATGGGGAGTGGCCTAGTGCAGCTCTGTGCAGGTCAGTTAGGAGGATTAGCAGCTGCACTGGCATTGGAGCAAGGAGAGAAGGTGTTTTTTTAGGATGGGCTTGAAGTGTCCTAGCTTGGGAATGGAGGTTATGCCTAGAGGGAGCTCACTGTACAAGGCAGGAGTTCTATAGAGGAATGATCTCTGAGCTACGGAGGTTCTGTCCCTGGGCACAGTCCACAGATGTTTGTTGGCAGAATGAGTGGTCACAATGCGGGAACACAAGAGTAGTGAGGCCAAGACCCCCAGTGGAGTTAACCCTAGGTGGATTTTTTTGGTGAGGAGACAGGATTGATATTGTAGTCTTTCCTCCAGGGTGAGAATGTTCATAAGAGCATAGAGGGTGCAAGTATGGGAGCATTTATCTGTGCCTAGGAGGAGTCAGCACACTTTATTAATGGCTATGTGAATTTTGTTTATGGTGGTGGTGTCCGCAGCAGAGTAAATGGGGAGCCCATAGTTAATGAGAGAGAGGACAGAAGAGGTGACAGCCAGATTGACAGCCTCTGGTGTCAGGCAGTCTTTGTGCCTGTATAGGAGGCCGATGCGGGTACTAATGGCTGAGGTCAGGATGATAATGTGGGCATGGAAGGATAGGGAGGTGTCAAAGATAAGGCAGAGGTATTTATAAGTGAGTACTTGTTCCAGGGGGAGGTGAGCGTGGGAGAGGATTTTTAGTTCAGTGTCCTTGGCCCTGCTCTGCTGGTGGGCAAATAGCATGGCTTTTGTTTTTATGATGTTGACCACAAGTCTGCGACTGGAGAACCAACTTTCAATCTGATTGAACGAGTCTTGGAGGGATGACTGTAGGTTGTCAGGGCAAGGGTGTGCGGTGTAGAGAACTGCATCATCAGCACATAGCAGTAAGTTACTGAAGCACGATTTGGGTAATACATTTAAGTAGATACTGAAGAGTAGGGGGCACAATATGGATTCCTGGGGGAACCCCGAGAGGACAGGCGGGGTGGAAGATAGGGTATCATTTATCTTAACACACTGGGATCTAGAAGTAAGGCAGCTATTGAACCAAGAGAGTGGTCCAATTGATAGACCAGTTTGGTGGAGTGTGTCCAGGAGGAAGGGGTGGAAGACCATATCAAAGGCCTTAGAAAGGTCCATGAAGATGGCTCTGGCAAGATGTTTATGGTCAAGGGCAGAGTGAATGAAAATGGAGAATTCGATGAGGGCTGTGGTTGTGCTATGGCCTGATCTGAATCTATGTTGCTCACTACATAATAAATTGTGGTCTCGCAGATACTCAGTCAGAAATTATTTTTTCAAGGGCTTTTGAGAGAGGGGGAAGGATGGAGATGGGCCGATAGTTGTTGGGGTTGGTACTGTCTCCACTTTTTAGTATTGGGGTAGTTGTAGCAGGTTTCTAGGCTGTTGGGAATGCCCCAAGCATAAGGAGCAGTTAAGGAGGTCAGTCGGGGTGAAAGAACAGTGTCAAGAACCCGGCAGAGGATTTTCATGTCAAAAGAGTCTTTGCAATAGTTGGAGCCACTGAGAGCTTTGGAGAGGTAGGATTTGGCTTCCTGCTTTGTATTGACCCTAAGGTAGAATGGGGGGCACTAGAGGTTTGGTTCAGGGGTAGCTGGGATAGGGTCGAAAAAGTCACTCGGGAGAACTGTACTAAGATCGGAAAAGGTTGAGTTAAGGCAGTTAGCGATAGCCTGTGGGTCAGTTGAGGTGGCATTGTTGATGCAGAGCTGGGAGGGAAGGGGAGACGGGATTTGCCATTAAGTTCTTTAATGTTGTCCCAAAACTTTCGTGCACTCCCCCAGGAAGAAGTCACGGTGTCTTTATAATATTCAGCCTTGGCCTTGTGTATGGCCCAGGTGCACCTACTGCATTTGTCAATGCCGAATATTTGCTTGCTGGTATTAGCATATTAGCAGTGGAAGTGCAGGAGGTAGACAGATTCAGTATAGGAATGGCAGTGAAGCACTTAACTGATGCCAACTCCACCCTCACCCTGCAGAGATGGACAGGCACTGGGGTGTGCCTTTGGGTCGTCGCCCATTATGGTCATGACATTTCACCTCACCCTACCCTGCAGACACCGACAAGTGTCGAGGTGTGCCTTGGGATGTTTGGGCTTTACATTTATCTCATTCCATAAGGAAATACACTGAAATGGGTACAGTATAGGAGAATGGGGTGAACTCTGGGGCCAAAGGGTCCAAGGCACACCTTGATGCCTGTCACTGGCTGCAGGGTGGGTGTAGGGGTGGAATGGCATTATTATTACTGTTGACAATCCCGTCACACCCCAATGCCTGTCAGTCCCAACAGGGTTGGGCGTTATGGTCAAAAACCCTAATGCCCTGGGCGTTGCTTGGTATTTTTACTCCAAGTTTTCAACATGGGCTTTTTGAGACCCCACTGCATGAACTGTGAAACTATCAGTTCATTATCCAAAAGGTGGTTTTGCACAGCGACTGTGCCATTTGCTGCCACAGGTGCGAAAACACATTTCGAACAGGATGTGAAAAATAACAGCTGTTCTGTTCATGAGGAGGTGTAAAAATGGCAATGTTGGGTCACGTGATGGCAGACTAACAAGAAGCAGCAAGCTCCTGTTGCTCCGTCCCTCCCTCGCTAATAACCGCTACTAAACACTACAATCAATAAAGACTTACTTTCTAACTTACTGAAGAGGTGACTGATCTCTATCCAGCATCTGCAGACTCCAGAATATGGAAGTTTATATGCGCAAAGTGCCGTGGCGGCACTCTCCTCCTCCTCCAACACCTGAAAAAGACAAGGGCGCTAAATGGCCTAAACAACAAACTACCAAAGCTACAATGGGGCCTACAGCTCTAATGGAGGAAAGATTTCTACAAATTATGAGGCCAATGCAGGATTCGATTGCTGGCATATCGGACAAACTGTACCACATCAAAACCTTGGTCAACTCTCTTGCCATGAGAGTTGGGAACAACGAAGCCAGAATAGTATCCCTGGAGAGGAAATCAGATAAGGCTGAGCTCAATCATACTATTATTGCCCGGAGGTTTAAATACTTAGAGGAGAAGTTGGAAGACCTGGATGGGAGAAGTCAATGAAACAATTTAATCATTATTGTGATTCCAGAAAAAGAGGAAGGCAGCTCCCCAATACAATTTGTCCAAAAATTCTGTGAAAAGATAGCAGGTCCCTCCCCCAATGGCACTGTGTATGTTGTAGAGAGAGCTCATCGGGCGTTTCCGCCACCGCCATCACCCAGTTCCCCACCAAGGCCTCTAATTTTTAAATTGCTTAATTTTTTAGATAAGCAACACATTATGGCCCAGATGAAGACCCTTCAGGAAGTCCAATGGGAAGAAAAAAAAGTCAGAATCTCTCAGGACCTCCTACAATCTGTCCAAATAAAATGGCAAGAGCTACACCCATTTGTTTCCAAGTTAATAGCCACTGGGAGACCTTTTAGGGTGAAATATCCTGCAATCCTGCAAGTTAAAGTTAATGACCAATGGCAAACCTATGAAAATCAGGAGCAAGTCTTAACCGAACTAAAGAAGGTTCTACCAGACCTCTTCAAATGACTGCACCAGATCTGATTGTCAGTTTAAAGTGCAACGCATAACATCTGAAGCTTTAGAACTAACAGTCTTACCAGGACATGCTTTAATTAGTCTAACTGGGACTGCCATGCCTGGGTTTCGGAAATGGATGCGAACTTGATCAGATTCTCGAGGTTCAATTAGAAGTCACCCTGTCTTGAGTACCGCCTGAAAATGAGAATCCTACAATTATAACCTTCAGGGTAACTCTGTTTTAAACTGATAAATCACCAGTACTATGAACAATGACCAGTCGCTTACTTTCTGCCTCGCTCTGGATGACTATGGGTTACAATCTTACTTAATCCTGTTAAATATTTTCCTTTAACAATACTTCTGTGAGTTAAACAGGATGGTTCATTCCACAGGGTTACAGGACATAATAATTTCTGTTTTTTCTTTCTTTTCTTCTAAATGCTTATCAAGAACCCTAGCTAACTTTATCTGAATATTTAGTTATTTTTAGTAAACCGTGATCAGAGGCCATAACAAATGTTTTCTCGCCTTACAGGGAATGAAGGTGTACAATTAATGTTTGATTACATGTTTTGGTTATGTATGTAATTCTCTGTAGGAGTATACTGAATATTGGTTAAATCACTTGTTTAATGTGTAGCTGGGGGAGGGGGGAGCTGCTCGTGGGTCTGCATAATAACATCACCTGGCCGAATGAGTAAGCCAGTACAGTTTAAGGAACTGGGAGTACATATTAAAGTACAAGTTATTCTGTTACTTTTGGTTTTGGGGGGAAGATTGGGGTGAGAAGAAAAGACTTATATTCTATGTTTGGACTTGGGGGGTTACCAAGTGTCAAGGTGTCTGGTATATTGATATTGTTAGTCCTCGTTTGACTGCTAGATTACTATCTTTTGAATAACACCTGTGGTATTTACATCGTCTTGAGCTGGAATGTCAAGGGTGCTCGAGATCAATGTAAAAGGCAAGTAATTTTAAAACAGTTATTGCATCTTAAGACTGGAATTGTGTGTCTGCAAGAAACCCATCTTAGATGAGAAGACACCCCATTATTGTGTAAAAATTGGGTAGGACAGGCTTATAGAGTGGGTGTGTCTTCTAACAGGGGGTTGAGTCTTAATAAATCACTTTCCTTTAAAGTGGAACATGACATTTGGGATACCAATGGGCGTTACTTGCTTCTTAAGGGATTATTAGATTCCCAACAAATTCTGACTGGTTCCATATAGGGTCCAAATGTGGACTCCCCACAATTCTTTCTACATCTTTTAGATTTAGTGGTCTCTAACCCACCTAGAACAACATTCCTAGGGGGAGATTGGAATATCGTACCCCAATTACAGCTGGATAGATTAGACACTAAAAGGTCTGGTCCTTCCCAAACACAAATAGCCTTAAAGGAGGTTGCGCATTGGGCAGGGTTATCAGACATATGAAGAATTTTAAATCCAGGTGAAAAGCAATATACCTTTTTCTCCTCCCCTCATCGTACTTGCTCCAGAGTAGATTATTGGTTGATTAGTTCCCAAATAATGCCTGGAATATTAGATGCAAGTATTCATGCTATAGTCATATCAGACCATTCCCCTGTTTCCCTTACTTATTCATTGGGTCCGGGAATTGGGAAGGATTTCCTTTGGTGTTTAAATAATCAACTACTCCAAATCCCTAGTTCTAGGGACCATGTCAAAGACTTTGTTTCCCAATTTCTAGACACTAACCTAGGGTCAGTTAGTAGAATTGATATAGTTTGGGTAACTTTGAAATGTGCATTAAGGGGTGAGTGCATTCACCTAGCATCCATAAGAACCAAGCAATTCAAGTCCCAAATTAATGGCCTCCTCGACTCCATTAAATCCGTCGAACATGATATCAGTCAACGCTCGTCAGAGGCCGACTGGATTAAATTACATAAGTTACATGCCCAATTTTTGGACCTCATGTCTCATAAAGCTGAACTCTCTCTTAAAAGAACTAAGATTAAATATTTAGAATCTGGTGAAAGGGCAGGTAAACTACTTGCTATCCAGATCAAACAGGCCGAAGCTACATGGCTTGTATCTGGCCTACGCCCGACACGTGATGGCCCTATTATCACAGATCCGAGGGAAATAAGCTCAGGGTTTAGACAATACTTTCAGACCCTCTATACTGTTCTTGGGGACAAAATTCCAACAGATAGGGATATTGGTAAATACCTAGACCTCATAGATCTTCCTACCTTATTCCCAAATGATACATCTTCACTGGGTCTTCACATTAAGGAATGGGAAGTCGAACAAGCAATTAAACAACTTCCCTCAGATAAATCTCCTGGGCCAGATGGTCTATCAACCAGTTTATATAAATCCTGTTCATTGGAGCTCTCTACACTCCAGACAGCTGTTTTCAACTCGTGGTATGAAAATGGATTTTCTGACCATAGTTTCCTAGAGGATCTAATTACCCTTATTCCAAAGCCTGGCTGAGATTCCCACTATCCAGAAAATTACCATCCTATATCACTACTTAATGTTAACATAAAATTACTTGCCAAAATACTCGCCAACCGATTGAGACCCTTGATGGGTAAGCTCATAAGTGATGAACAAGTCGGTTTTATGTCTGGTAGATCCGCAAGTGACCATATGCATCAATTATTACACCTTCTAACTTTAACCGAGAATTCTGAGGCCCTTGCAGCACTAGTAGCATTAGATGCAGAAAAAGCCTTTGACTGAGTTTCTTGGGATTTTCTCTTTCCACTTTATCATGCTTCGGTCTTCCACCAGAATTTATAAAATGGGTTAGGTTATTATATGTTTCCCCAACAGCCTGTGTCTGGTGCAATGGTATCCTTTCTAATTCATTCCCACTGTACCGTGGCACCAGACAGGGCTGTCCCTTCCCCTCCTTTTCAACCTTTACCTAGAACCCTTAATTAGGAAACTTCTTTCTTCCCAAAACCTTCATGGAATAACTGTGGGAAAGAAACAACATCTTTTATCAGACTACGCAGATGATCTGTTGTTGCACATAGAAGACCCCATGGATGGTATACCAGTTTTACTACAAGAAATTAACCAGTTCTCAAAGGTCTCCTATTATAAGCTTAACCCTTCCAAAACTAATGTTTTTCCTTTAAATGGGAGACTATTATCAATGGACGTAGAAGAATATGGCCTAAATTGGGAATCAAAGTCTTTGACCTACCTGGACATTAAAGTCACTAGAGAGATCTCTACAATAATAAAAAAGAACTTCTCCAACCTGTTAACAACAATAAAAACAGATCTGGATGGGGTGCATTACCGATCTCCTTGTGGGGTAGGATCAGCACTATTAAAATGAATGTGTTGCCCCAGATTCTTTATGCCTTAATTATGTTGAGTTTATTCTTCCCTAAATCCTGGTTTTTCAACCTTCAAAAGCTCCTAACTCAATATCTTTGGAAGGGGAAGGGAGTCAGAAGATCATATTTTAAGCTTACAGCACCAAAATTATATGGTGGTCTCTCACTCCCTTCTTTCTTCACATATTATGGAGCAATCCAAGTTAGCAAATTAATACACTGGGTTTGAACACTGAGTTCAGGAGACTTTGGATAATATACTCCCCTCTGGTTGGATATTGAAAAATTTTTAGCCCTCAAAACTTCCTGTGCCTTACCAGCTTTAATTTATACTTATCCTAAGCTTGTTCCCTTAGAGATATGGAAGAATTCAATGGGTTGGTCCCTAAAAGCCCTACATCAGATACAGCGACACTTAAGTCATGATTGGCATAGCTCATTGGAACAGCCACTGCTTGGTAATCCCCACTTTCAAATTCAAAATCGGCCTATTCCAACCACATTCTGGGCTCCTCTAGTTGGAACTCTGCTTGGAGATATTGCCCCTAATGGAAGAATTCTTCCTTATCCCCCATTTCAACATGTTACCCACAGTGTAACTGGAAGCCCCTTCAAATACTGGCAGATTAAACAAGCAGTGGCTTCCTTTATGGCAAAGATATCTGGATCTATCCCTCCTAAAATGGAGCTATCCTCCCTCCTACGGATAGCTGATCAACCACATTCAGGATCCAATATTTACAAGGAATTACAATCCCTAGATCCCCAGCTGCCTCAGTGTACCTGTTATTACTGGGCTGATAAACTAACTCTCAAAGAGGACTCGGATATTTGGCAACAAATATGGAGCAATAACCATCGGTTCATCAAACAGGACCGGCTTCGACTAGTGCAGTACAACATTATGCACAATCTATATTTTACTCCTGTGAGGTTACATAAGATTGGGAAACTCCCCTCCTCAAAATGTCACTGGTGCCTTGATGCAGATGGGGAATTTTTATCACATGTTATGGAATTGCCCAAAAATACAGGTATTCTGGCATGCCATTCAAAACTCATTAGATCCTCTGTTGGGACTAGATCCACTGTTTTCTCCTGAAATATGCCTGCTTAACTATTTCCCTCCAGGAATAATCAGAATGAGAAAAGCTTATATAGCTTTAATATCTGCTGTGACAAAGCTGTTAGTTATGAGACACTGGAAGGATGAATCCTCACCCTCTGTGTTGGAATGGCACAGAGAGGTATTGCTGGCTCTGCAATTGGAGAAGCACATAGCCACAATGAATAATAGGCTCCAATCCTATCTTGATAAATGCGGTGCGCTTGATGCCTTGCTAGTAGCATGGAAACCTTAGAACATTATATAATCTATGTTAATGTCACTGTTCTTCTCAGAATAGATTCCTACACTTGGTTTTAATGGGGGGAAATGGGTAGGGGTTTTGATGTATTAGGAAAATAGACTGGAGAAATAGCCTCATAGAACTCTGTTAATCTTTGTTTGCACAACTGAGGCTGCTCTGCTAATTTATCTCTGTATTATGTGAAAATAAGAATGAAGTTTATTGAATTAAAAAAATGGCAATGTTGAAAATCTGGAGTGAAAATATAAAAAAAACTGGTGATGTCACGAGCGAGCATAGAAACTGCGCAACGCACACCCGTAATGTAATTAGTTTGGGGATTTTTTTACAGCAGATTTTCAACATAGGCATTTTGGGACCTCCGCTCAGTGTCACTGTGATTTTCTTAATATGTCCCGAACACTGATTTCCCACAGCAACCATGCTATTCTGTGCTGGAAGTGCGAAAACATTTTTCAGCCAGGGTGTGAACAATGACAGTTATACTGTTCATAAGAAGGTGTGGAAAAATGCCAATGGTGAAAATCTGGACTGAAAATATTACAACTGTGTGAACTTATGAGGGTGCATGGAAACCGTGCAATGCACACTCATAACACAGTCATTTTATGGACTTTTGTCACCAAATTTTCAACATAGCCATTTTAAGACCTCTGGTCATGAACAGTGTCACTGCGATTTTCTTAATCTGTCCTGAACACTGATTTTGCACACCGACCACACCATTGTGCGCTACATGTGCGAAAACACATTTTGGGCAAGATGTGAAAAATAACAGCTATACTGTTCATAAGGAGGTGTGGTAAAATGGCAATGTTGAAAATCTGGAGTGAAAATATAAAAAATTCTCCAAGTTATGAGCATGTGTAGGAACTGCGCAATGCACTCTCGTAAAACAGTCATTTTTGGGAATTTTTTCACCAAATTTTCAACATAAGGTTTTTTGGGGCCTACCTCATGAACTATGACACTGTCATTTTGTTAATCAGTCCCAAAAGGTGGTTCCATGCAGTGACCACGAAATCACCTTTTGGGACCAAATAACAAAATGACAGTGACTGAGTTGATGAGGTGGGGTCCCAAGAACCCCATGTTGAAAATTTGGTGAAATAATTCCCCAAAATGGCAGAGATACACACCAAAGTTAAAAAAAAAAAAACATTTATGTCATTATACAGCTTATGGCATTTCTTCAGTTCGCAGTCGGCTTTGAAGAGTGCAGAGTCCTATGTTCCCCCTAAGGTGTGCGGTGCATGTGCGCCCACACAGCAGTCAGAAATGACCTGCACACTGCTTCAGTAGTAGCACACAAAGCAGCTGACAGGGATCCTCACATTCATGAAGTAGTGACAACAGTCATCACTCAGATTTAAGACTCAGACAGCAGGACATGAAAGTGAATTAACAAGCCAGCAGTTAGCAAGCGAGACATCTCGTGCTTGCTCCACTTATTGAACAAAGGACTCAATTGGCAAAACTCCAACCAATCGGCTTTGCAGTTACAGCAATGTTTTTGGCTTGACATTTCCTTTCATTAAGACAGTACTTGATAATGAACAGTATTCCCCTGCTGTTCACAGTAATGGCATGTTTTATTTGTTTGGTAGATGCCCCCCAACAAAGCAATGCAAGAGATTCTCTGACATAAGGTGTATATTATATTATTTCAGTTTTAAAGTTGCACAACTTCAGTGTAATCTGCCTCCTCCCCAAGCAGCGTCTCACATATAAAATGTGTTTATAATGGATTTAGAGCCTCACCATTGAAAGTGTGTTCATTTTTTTTTCAGTACAAGAAAGTGGGAAAACTATAGTTTTTGTTTACAATAAAAGTATCAAAGCAACCTACTGTCTGTTTCTGTGTCATTTTTTTATGCATTTGTTGGGGGCCGGGATGGGTATAACTTTCTCAGTTAGCAGGCTGAGACACTGACTGTACATACTGTATGTCTAGAGACATGAGATTGTGCCTCTTTTTAAAACAGGGTTTCACATTATATACACATTTGAGATTCAATGAATCAGCGCTTGTAAAAGGTTGCCCATGTTGGCTACACAGGGATAGTAATTCTAAAGTGGACAGCAAGAAATAGCAGTGCAAAAAATGTCCTTTTCATTTAATTTCATAAATTCAGACTGCACTTAGTATGGATCCAGAACGGAAGAGAAATACAGTCTCCTAAATGCATCTCCTCTCTCATATCACACTGACTCACTCACTACATTGCAAAAATACATTTTAAAACTTCCACTGAGCTTGACAATATCCAGCATAGTCATTGTAAACCATACCTGGGGTAAATGACATCACATACAATTATGCATGCATCCATCAAATATCTCATTGCTAAGTACTGCTTTAAGAAGCTGTCCAACCCTGAATACCACATTGCCATAACAGTATTAAATTATGTACTTTTGGAGTTGGCAGAGTTGTCTAAGATGTTCCAAAAAAAAGTGGTCTAACAACAGTTGAAGCTGTACAGATTGCTAGAGCAAAAATAAAAAAGATCAGAAGCCAGTACCTGGGTGAAACTGCCTACTGGAGCCAACCAGTAAAACTGCTTTTGGCTAATTGCACAGCTGAAGTAAGCACAACAGCAGTTTTGCAATTCATTGGCCTGTTATGTGACCCTCTGGACAGCCAATTTCCTGCAGGTGAACTTTCTGACTGATCTGCCTTTGATTTTGCAGCAATGCCACATTGCAGCCTTGAGTTTGGCTTATCAAATATTGAGAGACTGTACAGCAAATATCAGGACTAGTTATTTTCATCAGTGGACCAGGCAGAAATTTTTAGCCAGTACAATGACTTCAGATTTATAGTTGCTGAAAAAATAAAAGGAGGATCATTAAAATCCTTTACTGACATGATACACTTTGCTTTGACTAACGTGCAGTACAGCATGGTGGCTAAACTTATTGATGTATATGCTACATTCCAAGCTAAACATGAAGCTATCCTGTATAGAGGTTCCTACACAATCTTGTCTTTCTCCAGAAGAGATTCTCCATAGGGAGGTGCAGAGTGAGAAGGATACGATGGCACACAGAAAAATCTTGGGAGTAATCAAGGATCATGTACTGAAGCAGAGACAAGTATGGCTGAGTAGGACCATAACTATCTTTGGGTGGAAGGTTTCACTCAAGGAGTCTCATAGGGAAGTTAGGGAAGATGTGTTGCTCTTCTTGGAAAGAGCATTAGGATTTTATATCTCCAGAAACATGGTGGAGTCCACAAAGTTATATGGAGATCCTGAGCCCACAACACAGATTGATATTGCATTTAAAAATCCTTATACGGCTAGCAGCTTGCTTTCTCTCGCTGCAAGCTGGACTATTAGGGAATACATTCAGTTAACCCTTTAGACTTGGGCAAAGTCTTTTCTGGGTTGATACAGACTAAGGATAGTCCAGAATTAATCTTAGAGGCAGATAACCCCCTGATTGACTTTGGAAACCTAACTGACCCTAATACCTACTCGCCGCTGACAGTTATTGATTCAGCCTTACAAATGCAGCCTGTAGATAATATCAAACAAATTAACTCCGAATGCCAGCTGGATTTGGATAAGGGAGCTGGGGATCGAGATGTGGATGCCCTTTCTATACTTTAATGGAATATTGAGAGCATCCATCTTAAAATAATTGACCTTGAAGTAGTGAGATTTCTGGATAATTTTTATATTATTGGACTGCAAGAAACATGGTGTACAGAAAATGTAACTACCAAATTGGCTGGATATTCTTTCTTTACTCTGCCAGCAACTAAAGATAAAAGTTTGGAAGGTTTAAAGTGGGTATTTCCTTTTTTATCAAAGCTTTGCTAAATTTTCAGATCACTAACATTTCTACTAAGTCAGAGGGTATTTTGGTTCTTATGATTAGCAAGTGCCAAGAGATCATTCTCTGCAATATATACTTTTCTACTCGCAACAGAGCTACTGATCCCGCTGACCTTTTCGTACAGGATCTGAAAATGGCACTTGACGAATTGTCAAATAAGGGTATATCTTGTCCTACAATTATTTTGGGAGACTTTAATGCCACAATTACTTCTTGTTTCTTGGAGGATGTGTATTCAGATATGATCCATACAATATCTATAATTAATCCAAATAGCTCATATACTAGGACTACTCAGGATCTAAAATCTAACCTCAGAGGTAGAGAATTGCTAGCGGGCTTGGCCAGTAGAAATTTCTGTATTTTAAATGGGAGAACTCAGGGAGATCTAGTTGGATCCTTAACATATAGAGGATCTACTGGCTCTTCAACCCCTGATCAGGTTTGGACCAATTTGGAAGCAGTAAAGCTGATCCAAAAGTTAGAGGTCATGAATAGATTGGAATCAGCACACTGTGTCATTGTAATTAACATCAGATGCCCTGTTGGGACTTTAAGGAATGAGGCACAAAAGGAAGAGAGTCTGGAAGTCATAAATAAGAGAAGGATTATATGGGGGCAGATTCATCAGGCTAGTTTCAAAGAAATTCTTAGTACAGGAGTATTAGGTGATATTCACAAGTTGGTCCTGGACAAAAGTAAGGCCTTTAATATTTTGGAGAACTGGGAAAGTATTCATTCTTTACTTGGACCTAGATATAAAACAACGTACTATCCTAGGTCCCTTTATAAAAGTCTTGGTTTAATTCGATATGCCTACAGGCAAAGAAAGAGTTTGGAGGAAAACTAAGACAGCATAAGAAGAAAAGAAATACGTCTACAGCAGATTTTAAATTGCTAAAGACTGAAAGAGAAAAACATAGGAAAATTCTCAAACGAGAGAGACATAAACATACTCAGGGACTTTGGGAAAAACTGAGGCAGGCTGTTTTGGATAGGGATGGAAGACAGTTTTGGAATATTGTTGCCCAGGGATATAATAGATATGCCAATAGGATTGAAGCATATATTACACCTGAAGTTTGGGCATCTCATTTCTCCACGCTCTATTATTCTCATGAAGAGCAGGAGACACCTGATGCTTTCAAAATACAGGAGGATTAAATTTTTCCAAGACCTGTCTTGATCACAGAGGACAAAATCCAGATGGCACTGATTAGGATAAAGGCAAATAAAGTGCCAGGGCTGGATGGGGCCCTAGGTGATCTATATAAGGTTTTTCCCAACTGGTAGATTCCTTTTCTTCTTTTGCTATTTAATGGCTTGGTTCAGGGGCACTCTTGCCCTGCCAGTTGGGAAGGTAGTGTATTCTTCCCAATTTAAAAAAAAGAGGATCCAAATGACCCAATGATGCATAGGCCTATTAGTTTGATAGATGTTTCACAGAATATTTTCTCTAGGATAATTATGGGCAGATTGCTGTTGTGGGTTGAGGAGAACTCAGTATCGAATGAGGCACAGAATGGTTACCATTCTACAGTACAACACTGTTATGTGTTTCAGCACCTGATCTGGAAGTATACTAAAGTGAGAAAAAACAGATTATATTGCTGTTTTGTGGACTTCTCCTCCGCCTTCGATAGCATTAGTAGAAAAATCCTTTGGCTACATTAAGGGATCTGAAGTTGGAGGCCTCACTTCTTGATGTTATTATTAGACTCTATGAAAATATGTGGGCAACGGTCCAGTATAATCAGCACAGTCATCTAACTGATAGATGAGACAAATGTGGGGCTCAGACAGGGGTGTATTTTGGCCCCCACTCTCTTTAACATCTACATTAATACAGTCTTGGATCAGCTTGGTAACCCAGATTGTCATGCTCAAAAAATTAATGATCAAAGGATTGAATGTTTAGCATATGCAGACGATTTAGTCTTGCTCTCTACTTCAGTCCTAGGTCTTAAAAGAAAATTGGCTCACTTTGAATTTCTCTGTTCTCTGTTCTCAAAGGAAACTAAAAGTTAATCTTTGCAAGACCAACATTGTAGTTTTTGGCTCTCAAACCAAGAATACGGTAGGCTTTAGGCTAAACGGTAACCATACAGACACTGTTAAGCATTATGACTATTTAGGTGTCCATTTTGCCTATAGCCTATCTTGGACCAAACATTTGGAGGCTATTCGATATAAAATGGGATCTTCTGTAAATGCCCTAAAAATATTTAATAGCAAGATGGGGAAGTCATCAGTCAGAGGGGTATTAAGAGTTGTTAATGCCAAAATGAGAACGAGCATGTTATATGCCTTTGAAATCTGGGCTCCCAGCATGGCACCTGGAAGTTTGTTTTGGGGGGCAGTGGAGCCGACAGGGGATTGGGCACCCCCGGGGGCCATATAGACTTTGCCACATTGGGGTGGGCTCCCAGTGTTGCACCTGGAAGTTTGTATGGAGGGCAAGTGGGCACGTCTGTCAGCCATACAGTGTGCAGGGGTGGAGGGGAGTGCATGAGCACACTGGGATGGGCTCCCAGCATGCTACCTGGGTGTTTGTTAGGGGGCAACTGGAGCAGACAGGGACTGGGCTGTTCCACTGGAGAAAAATAAGCTTTCTGAGACAGCAATTCAGATGCAGTGCTGATGTATAGGCAATTTGCAAATGCCTACACGTTACCACCACTGATTGTTGTGGTTTTCTCGGAACTGTATGCCACTGCATCTGAATGGCTGTTGCAAACAGCTCGGACATTCATTGCTGCGGTGCAGCCGTGTCTGCAAAAAGGAGCAGGGGTGGCACACCTACAAAAACTTGTATGGTGGCACATGTTTCTTGCACATGCATGCAAAAAGGAGCAGGGCATTGGAAGTGGGGGTGGCACACCTAAGAAAACTTGCATGGTGGCACTGTTTCTTGCACATGCATGCAAGTAAACATAAAAACTATACTCAAAAGTTTCTGCAAATTGCCATTTCATAGCATCAGAAGTATTAAAGCCTCATAAAAATGTATGCTTACCATAGTGACGTCACTATTTTTGTAAATCATTTGAATTTGAGAATCTGAATAACAACATTTTTATTATATCTGCCTCACCACAGACTCCATATGTGTTAGAATGCTTCAGTGCCCCATCTACTGACTGGGTCATATTACTGTTTGCCAAAAACAGTGCAAAAAACTCAGGTTACCTATTAACTTGGTGAAAGCAAATTAGTTCTTGCCAGCATTCAGTTCCAAAATGGTTTTGAAAAGTTACCATCCTCGGTTTCAGCCTGTTACTAGAAATGGTTTCAAGCCTACAGTACTGTATATGGTCATTCTACTAAATCAGATGGCTTAAAGGCCTCATTAAGTATATCTGTTTTTGATGGGGGAATTACAGTTATAGCTCTATAATAATGTGAACCTAGTCAAGACCCCGTTTTCCCTCTGATAATAGAGTGCAAAGACTACATATTCATTATGTTTCAAATTCTGTAGTTAGCTGGTTACTGGTACCATAATGTAAGCATGGATAGCTGATCTTTATTCTAATAGCATAGAATAAAAACAATATAAACATTTCTTCACATCACTACTGGTTCTATTTTCTAAATAAACATTAAATGCTGCCAATCAGTACTTTGGAAACCAATAGGATATAGCACAGGAAATCATTAACTACAGAATGACTTTTATCTTACTTATAATGAAATAACATTGTACTCGTACAATTTCTTAACTCCCGAGATGAAACTATATAACATAGTTTAGGAACAGTAGACACAAGAAAAATTGGGTGCATTATAATTAAGGAAGAAAGAAAAACCAAGAGCAACAGTCATTTACAGATCAAGCTCCAAAACCCAGTTTTGAAAATAGAAAAAAAAAAAGTACACACAGTCTTAGTGAGGTAAACCAAGGCCCTCATTCAAAGCAAATAACCTTTAAGGGAAATACTAACTGCTTCAGAAATAAAATCATATTGGTAATCTAATTTCACCTGGCAAACCATAAACAAAGAACATATAATAAAACTGAGCACTACTCATGATTCTGTGCATTGTTCAGGAAAGGTATTCTCCATCAGTCTCCCTCCCTCCCCTGAATTAACATACACAGTATAGCAGAGATAATATTTGCAAAACATAATTAAAGATAATAGCAGAGCTTGAGGTACAAGCCTGTGAGTGAAAGGTTTTGTTGTTGCGCCACCTCCCATTAGAACATTACCTTCATTAACACGGACTCGCTAAGCTTCTCCCTGTTGACAATCTTTATTGCAACCTTTTGACACGTTACACAGTGGACGCCCAGCTTCACCAGCCCTGCAAAATAAAGAAGAGAAAGAACATTACTCATGTAAGTCCTGTTTCCAGTCTTTGTCATTATTAATGTTCATTGATAGAGGACTTTAGTGTAGAGAGAAACTGTCCTTGAAAAATTATACCTACACCTAAAGGAAAAACAAGAGCAACACTAAGGTGTGTTAAATCCATTCTGTGTGACTGCTCAGACTGCATCGATGAGATGATGAAATCTGGATACCATGTTCTCAGACATGATTTGTAAAATGTTTGATTCTTTTCCCCATTGTGCCCCCGACATTATGCTTCCAGTCATAAAATAAATTATAGATATCCTGTACTTGAGATGAAAATAATCTAATTCTATAAACTATGAGTTATGTGGTGCACTCCCACCCCAACCTATACAGATAAAGTTGGGCTGACACTTAATAAGGGAGAGGGATAATGTACTGCAACTTCACAAACTGGCCTGTAACTGATTCTTGCCCAACCTTGCTCCTAAGGCAGCAGTGGGTACCTGGCATAAAAAGACACATTTTAAATGGCACAGATTTGTTTGTTTGATCCAGCACCAAAGGGGTAATCACACAAATGTGATCTAAAGAAGCAGAGAAACATGCCAAGCACATAAGAAAGGCTAGGGAGGCAGTATGGTCTAATGATCACAGCATTGAGCTGTGAAACAGAAGGTCACAGTTTCAAACCCCACCACAGCCGCAACTCATACAATGACCTTCAGCAAGTCAGAACAAGGAAATGAACACACTCACTGGTGCAGGGCCTGGGAGCAGAGTCAGGGCAACCATCCCTCAGCTACACGAATCTCCAAACCAACAAACGCTGTACTCACTGTGTAAGCACTGTAGACAAGCAAATGAAAGACTTGAGTTTGAGGTCAATTTGCTGTATGCACCATCAGTTTATTTAAACTGAAAAACAAACATTATAGTGGATTCAAGCTATGCTGATTGGTCCCCATCAGCACTCTTTAAGCCCCCAGCTATTTTAACTTTTCAGTTTAAATAATCTGACTGCACATATTGCAAACCTACCTTGGACTATAGTCATTAATTTGCTTGACTACAGTGCAAAGTGCAGAGTCTGCTTGTTTGGAGACCTTGAGCAAGTTACTTGACCCTTCTGTGCTTCAATATTCCCAGTAAAAAAATTAATCAGAACCAAAAGCCTACCAAAAGCAACATGTTCCATCTCAACTTGGCAATCAATGGGCAAATTGTACAAAAGATATATAAATAATACAAACCAAATCTAGCATTAGACAACACTTTGGAGCCATTAAATGCTTAGGATTTCTCACTGTGGGCCTGTGTCTTAAATCTCCAGGGCTACTAATGACAGTGCTTTAATGAAGATTTACTATAGCCAAGTAGCAAAGTATAGTAGTTGTATATTGAAAACCGTGCCAAACCATTATAGTCTTAAAATTGGAGTGGACGCAAAACTTCATATCATGTTGTACGAGACAAAAATATACCAGCCTTTCAACAGACACAAGATGAAAACCTTATACAGTAACGAGCAGGAACTGCAGAAGCAGGTACTAAATCTAGTGCGGTTTTCTCCACAGACTATACAACTTAGCAACACTGCTGAATATTTCATTATTGCTCTATTCAAGTTTTTAAAAACTGTTGAGCTGAGTATTTCTAGGAACTGCATATGCACACCTAATCTGAGCTAATAATACAGTGCATAATCTGTTCCCAGAGGTAGTGGCACAAAAAATAGAAGTTTCTGCCTTTGAGCTCCTAGATAGAGAGGGAGTGCCACAATACAAATATGACTGCAGATGAGCAGACATAATCATACGGTATGTAAATAGATACCCAAGGCTACTACTATGTTCTGCTCACAGAGCTTGCTACATACATGCTGCACACAGTCAAGAATAAGAAATCACCTGCATAACTTACATGATTTTATCTCCAAAACCAGGCTTACCAAAAGGAAGCCCTGCAGATAAATCCTAAGAATACATATACTTATTTCATTTATAATTAAAGAAACAGGACTGATAACTCCAAAGTATGTAGTGGTGGCCCTCACACAAGCTGTGCTAGCCCACCACCACCATGTGAGCTGATTAAAGTAATAATGGTTCAAGTCCAGAGACCCAATGGTTATTGTATTGCCTTGATCTCTTATCATGCACCATGACGATTTAAGATCTATCATGATGTTACAACTAGGTTATTTTAAATCTAAAAAGAGGTCAGGTGGGTGAAAGTGGGTTGAAAGAGCAGAGGAGGAAATTGCTGTAAAATCAGCACTTGCAATCAGCAGACACCAATGAAGACTAAAGATGTGCAAAGTGAATCTCCACTTATAAGTAGAACAAAAATATGCTGCAGGTTATACCTTTTATTGGACTAAAACAATTGTTTTTGAGACTGGCTTTTGAGAGTTATTCTTCCTTCATCAGGCCACTTCCCAGTATAGATCAGAAATGAACCCTTTAAGACCAGATCTCAAATCCAAATTGCAATGTTCTTTATCTTAATATAGCGCAATACAAGTTATCACTCATGAAATATTTGAATGCAACAGTATATTATTTTTCACACTGCATTCTAGTATGCTGCAATAAATAACCTACCCCCTCATACTAAAGTACTATCCAACCCATTGTTCAAGTAGATTTGGATTAAAAAAAGGTCTGCTGCCAGTTTCTAATCATAAATATCCACATAATCTGCATACAACTAATTGTTTCATTTCTAACTTCAAAAGCAACTGTTCCTTCCAAAATATATAGCTTAACTTCTGCTGCTCTCTCATATTTGCCACATATCAAAAATCCATAGTAATCAAGTACAGTATATAACTTAACATAGATAGTATGCCAACTAGGGTGCAGGTACATCTCAGAAGAGTTTTATTAGGGCTTCTCTATGATGTTAACAACTCCAATGTCCACTCCAGTGGAATAAATTGTTTTCTGTAACAGGTCATTTCTAATTGCAGCTCATTTGCCCTGTTGTCAGGTCCTGAGATGCTTCAGTATGAAAATGTGATGATACCATAATAATCAGTATTGTGATCATCAGATTACACATGAAGTGCAAGTAAGATAAGATATTCTGGAAACTTTGGGTAAATAAATACATACTGTTAATAAATGCATGACAAACTCTAAATCAATACATACATGTTGATGTATTAGACAAAGGAAATAAATGTTCGCCATGTGCAACATTCAAACAAATCTGGAGAAGAGCAGTCAAAAATCTTAGCATTCACTGTTTTCATGTCGACAGTGTGCATCTTATCACAACATACTTCGCAGCCCCCTCCCTTACAAATCATGGACAGGCACAGATAAAACAGGGACAAACTGCCAAAATCAGGGATACATATGAAAAATGGTAACATCAGCTCAAAAAGTTTTCACAATATAAGACATATTTATAAAAGCATTTTTTTGGAAAAAAATATAGGCAGTAACTAACAGTGGCACTGATTTATGATTCAAATCAATATTTTTTTTTAGAGACAGAAATACCACATTTAGGAGCGACAAAGAAATTATCTTTAGGCAAAATCAGGGACAGTTGAATGGTACAGTATGTATTACAACATGTTAATTTACTGTGACCATTCTAGTTAGGTCTTAATTGTATGAAAACCAAGCATTGCCCAAAGATTTACTATTAATTAACACAAATGTCAGTACATACTGAGTCAGGAAAAAATCTGATGGGACAAACAATATTCTAGAGACCTAGTAGGCTCCATTCTAAATAGGTAGGGAAAATACAGTGGCCTAATTGGTCAGCAGCCGTGCATGCAGAGACAATTACCCACAAGTATAAAAAGTGCTCACAATCAGGACATAATTAAAAAAGGAAATCAATGTGCCAGACTTTAAAATGTCTAAATTTATAAAGCTCCATATTCTTCTCAGTAAATGGAATAAAAAAAAAAAAAAACAGTCCCAACCAACCACAAAGAAAAAATCTTCTATTTCATACTGTCTTCACATTTTTTAAATCAAAATATGCATTTGGTGTTTAAACAATAATGACCAAACTGGTGGTCATTGATCCCCAGGAAACTACCATCAGCGAGGTCACTATTGCCATTTTAAGGCTAGTACTGCCTTTGAAGAGCAAAATTATTGTAAAAGGCATACTTTTTCTGTTTTTCTTTGGTCCTAGTGGGTGCATGACTTTACTTACATCTGCATGTTGCGAAGAGACAGTGGTGTGAGTATGCATTTTGTGGCCGATCAAGTCCAAAAGATGGTGCAGCCACAGCAAAGCTTACAATTGGCTGTGACTTAAAAAAAAACAAAAAAAACTCACTTTAACTTTCCCTGAGGCAGCAGCTTTTACTATGGTGTGGTTTCTGTTGTGACCCGGTCAGGTTGCCAAGCAGTTCACAGCCAAATCAGTAAGTGTTCCTGATGTGCGGATACCTGCATCATTGTGAGGAGGTCTCTTGTCCTTGTTTGGCAGCTGTATCTGTCTTTCAGAGACCATAAATGACCAATCGAGTAGCCAATCAAGAGACTGAAGACACCTCAAGAATAATTCATTAGCCTTATAATCTGTATGAAATATTTTTTTTTACTATATTGCAAACTCAGTGCTGTTTTGACATTATCCCCATTCAGCCACCCACTCATTCGTTTGGCCCCTCACCACCAAGTGTTTACTCATTCATACTCACTTGCTCAGTCACCCATTCTGCAAATACATATAGAGACTGTTGTGTCTTCTACTTCCATGAAAAACAAAAGGATGACTTGCAACTCAACGAATCGGTTTATAAAATGTATCAAATATGAACTCTATAACCATGATTAAGTTCCCATCCAGACCTGCAGCCCAGCCCTGGTCCCACCCCCAACTCCCCACCTTCTCACTCACTAAAACTGTGACTCGCTCTAATGAGCATGCTATAGCAAGATGACTCTGCTGCCCCCCAGCTCCTTACTTGACCACCTGGACAATCCCCACACCACGGGGGTACAGCACAAACTAACAGGTGTTTAAACTTCAATTATATTTTTTATTTTTCATTATACAATGGCAAGAGAATTTCTTGTATCCTGATTGGTCAGTGTGTGCATGGGACAGTGATGTTACTGAGCAACAACATCACTGTATTAAGTCCAGGCACACACGTGACCAGAGAGCACTTAAATAAATCCCTCCCTCATAACGCATGTCACTGCTAAGCCAACGATAGCCTGAAGCTGGCACGGCTTAGCCCCCCCACACACACACACACAAAGTTCGCTGCGTGTGTGTCTCGCGCCTACAGCTAGTTCACAGAAAAGCTCCTTAATTCAGATAAAAGCCATCAGATTCGGCTTCACTAAAAATAAAACGGCAGCCATCTGTCTTTCCCTTCACAGACAATGCTGCCTCAGTCTCGAAAAACATGCGCGATTGTCCGTTTCCACAAGAAACCCAAAGGAAATGCCCACTCCTTCTGAAAACCATAGCGGTTTCTCAGCAAACTCACACACACACTGGTCATTTAAAAAAAGCAGTTTAGCACAATAAAAAAAACACAACAGCTCTGTACTGTACCTTACACATTCCGATGATGCCCAGTTACCATCTGAGTGAACACAGGAAACTAGAAGTGTCTGCTCGTCTCTGCTATCATCACGTTTACTGGCAACAATTTTCACAGGGGAGACTTCACTGGGTCTGAGGACAAGCAGCGGGACCACACTGATTAAATGTCATGGTAGACCAAAGGTCACCACAAAACAACAAATGTATGGGGGGGGGTCACCATGTACAAGAAACCCACAGTATAAGCAGCAGCACCACCTACTGGACTACTTTTTCTTATATTAACAAAATATGGCTCCCCTACAAAAAGAATAAAAATAAACATTTTATAAAACATTTTTTTTAAGCTTTTTACTATTATTTTTAAAATGAGCCATTGTATAATAACAATAAGGCACTCCAGAGTGTGTGTGTTATTAAAGAAACAATGCTTGACAGGGTGGGTGTTATGCTGGGATAACATCCCACATTGGGTGGTTGGGCCTGAGGCCACTGGCCAAGAAGGGATGTTATCCCAGCATAACACCCTCCCTGGAGCGCATTATTCCTATTATACAATGTCTTGTTTTATAATAAAATAAATAATTTTAAAGAATGTTTTTGTTAGTATGTAAAAATATTTTTGTTTTTTAAGAAAAGAAAGAGCTCATCATCCAAATCCTACAAACAATCAGCAGGGATGTTATGCCAGGATAATATCCCTGCTGTGACAGCCAACTGACCAATCAGAAGCCAGGATTCTTTCTTGCTATTGTATAATGTCTAATAACATCACTCCTGGGGTGGTGGAAGCACTCAGCTACACCTTGTGCTTCAACCCACCCCAGGAGTGGTTATTAGACAATAACACACACCCTGTCATGCCTTCTTGCTTAAGAATCCCTGATGATCATTCCTCTTGCCACCTGCCATTCTCGTGTGACCAAGCATCTGATCTGCACATCTAAACAAATTGCACCACTGACTCCAGCCCTACAATAGCACTCACTCAGAGCCACTCACAATATTGCTTAAATGATTTTATTAACAATTAACAAACTGTGGTATTAGCAGCTTAATTAAAATAACTGCTAATTGTGTCTGTGTGTGGCGGGCTACACAACAGGGGCAAATGAGACAAAACAAAAAGAAACTGACATTTAAGCAGTAAAATCAATGCCAACTGTAACAGCAACCCCCAGAGGCACCCATTGGTGGAGGGACTATTTAAAGAAGGTATTTTAGAAATTATGTTACTTTTATATATTTTTTCAAAACTTTTGAAAACTATTTTAAAATTCACCTAGATATCCATTTTATAAGTGCAATAAAACACTCTGGGGTGCTGGTAGTTATGCCACCACAGCACTTCCAGAGACTGAAGGCTCTTGTCCTGTAATCTTGTGCGCTACTACACCCCAGGGCATGCGGTGGTAGCATAACACGCAACATATCATTGTGTCATCACTTACGTGACTCATTCCCTATTTAAGAATGCTTTAAAGAGCTCACTTCATTTTTTTTTATTTAACTTAGCAGCCCACACAGTTTCTTTAGTTGTTTATTTTAAAGAGGTAAGCAGCCATGTAAGATGAAGGTGACACAGGTAAATGAGAAGACCCCCCTCAGCAGATGTGCCAATATCAGATAAATACTTAACTGCTTCATTAGTGGGTGTTTTCCTTAAACCTTCTAAATTGCCCCTTTTGAACTCTTAGTACTGTTTAGAAGATTCTATGATTCAGAACTGAAGAAGCATCAAAGAGTAATTAGTTAAGGGAGATTTACTTGCAACTGTACTTGAGCCACTGGTGCACAGACTGTGGCTAGAGCACCCTGATCCCACCCCCCACCCCGAATCCCAATATGTACTTAGTGATTAAATTACCTGATTACTCACAACATTTTATTTCTAAGGTGGTACAGCCATCATATTGGGAAATGGAGTGCAGCCCCTGGGAGATTGTGCTGGCAAAAACCACGATATGATGATGCGGTTTTGCCGCTTCCTGTCCATTGCCCTAATGTATGGAGATATTAAAATTTCAGTATTTTCTGGGTCATTGTTATTTTTACAAAAGGTGCCCATATGCCATGCGTGTGCAGACAATAAATACTGAAGTATCACAGGGATCAGCTCTGGCTCCGCTCCGGTTTTCAATATTTGTAAATGATCTACCAGTGATCTGTAAAGAAGTTTCAACTATAATGTATGTAGATGATAACTTACTTTATTATGCTGGACAAACAGGAGCAGACCTAAAGGTGAAAATGCAACCAATATACAGTATCATGTACAGTATTTCAAAACTGGTTTACTGAAAATAAAATTCTGTTAACTGAAAACAATGGTTTTTGGAACTAAACAAAGGATAGAGGCTAATGGTAATAATATGGAAGTATTTGGGAGGAATAGACATGGCTTGGAGTAGGTATCCTGTTTTAATTATCTATTCTAATTTTAGGTTTAACATAACTACTAAAGTATGGGGTAGTGTGTGTTATGAGAAGTTTCCACCGTCCCCAAAGTGTCAGATGCTACATAAACCCTGAGAGCAAAGCTTGAGGGGTTTATTAAAGCATCTAACACTGAGGGTGTGTGTGTAAACTTCAAGATTTATACACTACCCCATATTCTATTTTATATACAGTAAATGCTGGATTTTGCATTCTGGCCACAGCAATTATATAAAAAAAGGAAAAGACATTGCGGGTGTGGCCGATGGTCCGCTTGGCTGTAGCGAGGTCCCGGTCTGGTCACTCACTGAGGTCCCCCCCATCTCATTTCGGAAAGGGTAGCAATTTAAAAAAAAAAGAAAGAACTTACCGCCCAGTGAGAGTGGAGGTGTACTTTTACAGAAAAGGCAGGCGGGCGAAAATGCCGGGTTTCATTGAGGGGAAAAAATTTCAGGCCGAAAATCACGGAAGAGCTGCTGGGGCACAGGTGCAGAGTGAGGGAAACCCGGTGCATGTTTGCCATTATAAACACTCCTTTATAACGGCAAATTATGCAACAGGTTTCCCTATGGCAGAAAGAAAAAAACATTAATTATTGTCTTTTTATGAACATATCACAAAAGTCGCACAACAAGTTGTTAATAAGCTGGACTATTTATACAGAAACAAACAAAGTTTAACATCACATGTTAAAAGAACTATAGCAATCAAGTCCTCCTCCCAAACCTGGAATACAGTTCCATTTTACTAGTCAATTTACCAAATAAAATATTTCAAAAATATGTGGCTGCATGCAATGACACTGTTAGATTCATTACTAATCAAAGTAAACAGGAACACCATTGTGACCTATATAAAAAGTTTGGAACTATAACTCCTAAACAGATAATTCAGTATTCAGCATTAACATTTCTCCACAAGGTTTTGAACACAGAACCACCTAAAGCTTTACATAATAGGTTGATAAATAGGTTAATTAAAGTGAGTAACAGTAAATCATTACGTACATCATCATTAAAATACTATCAAGAAGGTCAGACTAAAACTAAAGCAGCTGAATGCACATTACCATATTATGGTTCCCAATTACAAAATGAGATACCTGGACTGGGATTAGATGTTCAATCTAAAACACACATGTATAAAATAACGAAAGAACCATCTAAAGACACTGTCAACATGTGATTGTTTTGCTGATACCTGAGGAATTTCACACCAAAGTTCACCTGTTTAACTTGTACTTACGTATATATTGGGCCATTTTTATGCTTCTACTGCATGATTGTAAATCAATGCGAGTTGTAATTTTGTACCGTTATACCTATTGTGTGCCCCTTTTTGCAAGGTGTGGCCGAAAATGGGTCTTTGATCCAGACCACTTTCCTGGTAAATCAAATCAAATAAAAAAAAAACAAACAAGCAAGCTGCTGAGAGCTGGGAGTAAGGGGCCACCATGCTGTGTGCACAGCACAGCAGGAGAGCTGCGTGGAATGTGGTATTACATCAGCAGAACTGGTGTGGAATGACATTTCCACCCTCTAATCACTTCTCAGAATTTCTTTTTTAATTCTGAGCAATTCTGGAAAGCATGTCAATGTAAACCACTGAATAATATTCCACAGTTAGAGGACAATGAATCTGCAGTTCACATAAACTGCAAAACAGTTCAGAGGTTAACATTTCGCTTTCAGAATTTTAAAAATTCCCCTTAGAAACATAAAAACATTGGCTGTGTGAGCAGAAAAGGATTGATTGGCCCACTCAGTCTACCCAGATGGTTCCTGCCCAGTCCGTCTCCACAAACCCTAACTGGTCTCTGGCGACCATCCCGCCACCCTGCCTATTTATGAATATTCCCCATGTCTGTCCCACACATGCTTGAAGCCCCTCACTGTTTTCACCTCCACCATTTCTGCTGGCAATCTGTTCCACACATCCACCTCTCTTTTAGTGAAGTAGTATTTCCTCACATCCCTCTTAAACTTTCCCCACTCCAGCATCTTTGCATGCCCTCTGGTCCAGGTGCTCTTTCTCATTTGAAAGAGACTTACCCCCTTCACCTGTTCACCCCTGTGAGGTACTTGTAGTTCTATATCAGGCCCCCTCTCACTCTCCTGTTTTCCAAGGTATACATGATGAGCTCCATCAGCCTCCCCCATAGGGCTTTTGATGCATCCTCTGCAACATTTTATTTGCCCTCCTATGGACTGCCTCCACCCTGTCTATGTCTTTTCTGAGGTACGGCCTCTAGAACTGAAAAAAATACTCCAGGTGGGGTTTCACCAATGAGCGATACAGTGACACCACCACCTGCCTCCTCCTGCTGGAGATATCTTTCCCTATGCATCCTAGCACCCACTGGCACTACCCACTGCACTGCCACTTTGAATAATCAGATATGACAATTCCAAGGGCCCTTTCCTGCTTAGTAACCATCTGTACCCCCTCCCTCGCATTTTACAGTTAGCTCCTGGATTCCTATGCCCTAGGTGCATGATTTTACACTTTCTGACAAAATTCTGCAGAATGAGGCAGAATTTCTGAAATTCTGTGGGATTCTGGCAGAAGCATAATTTGGAAATTCTACACAGCTCCACATAGCGGGCGCGTTATCATACCACCACCCTATTTCCACATATTATCAAACTGATTTATGGACGGCAAGGCAATTTCTTTTCTAGGTGCTCCTTCTCAGAGGACAGGCACCATACAACAACAAACCAAACCAAAGGATAATGAAAGAAAAATACAAGAAAACAGGAAAATAAAATACTTCTTAAATAGGTACATCGCTCCAAAGAGTGTAGACATTACCGCTAGCTGCAGGAAGGGTTGAGTCCCTCTTTCAGGATTGCTCAGTGGGGTTACATGCCACCAGGAGGTGGCAAATTGACACTGCAAACACTTTGTTGTTCCCTTTGTGTAAGAGTATATTGGGCCCAATATATTTTAAAGGGGCACTGTCAACCCCTTTAGCCCTTAAAGTGTCCCTAGTTTAAAAAAAATAAACACGTTATCATTGGTCACATTCTGTAGAGATTGCAGATATAGCTGGTAATTTGAGCCTGATCCCCATTTTCATTTTAAAGGCAAAAAATGAACTGCCCACCCTACTGGTGTTACCACATAAAAATGTGTTTAGTCCTTGATCAACTCTCACTGCATCTTTCCTGGACTTGGCAACATCGCCAATGCAGTCTAGCTGCTCATGATGGAGAAGAGGCTATTACATCATAAGTGGCTGCACTGTTTGGAGTGTTCCTAATGTTAAGAAATAAGGGTAGAGCAAGGATTTGAAATAAAACAAGGCTGGTTATAAATACATCATTAGCATGCATTTCAGTTCTACTAAAGAAGCAGATAAAACAACCAGCAACGTCAATTAATTTTAAAGAAGGTAAGCAGTTATGAAATGTGGGTTTTCAGCTAGAAATAATATGACACAAAAAGGGTTGTTAGGATCACTGTAAATAAAAATTGACAACTAGAGAAATATGTGGCAGCACAGGAGCTCTGCAGCAGGCAGGACACACAATCTGCAGCCATGCCAGCACAGAATTCCAGTGACTCTCTGCATAGGTACAGCTAATGGTAACTAGAGTAAAGATGAACTCCTGAAATGTTGCCTTCATTTTTTGGCATTCTTTGCTTGCTATTGAGAATCATTGCTCTTTAGCTGGTGTGCCTACTCAAGCTCTGTCAGAGCAACTCTGACAGCACACATAGCTTTTTTTTTTTTTTTTACTTTGCGTCAAAGGCCCTGTCTACACTACCACCCAAAAATCTGTAATGTTTCCAAAACGGTTCAAACAGGTAATGTTACAGTGCACCTACATTACCTGCGAACTGTTTTGGAAACCATTACAGTCTGTCCACACACTGGGAGAAGTGTGACTGTTATGGTCGTCTCCCTATCCCACAATGCAGTTCATGCTGCACTGAGCACAATGCTAGGTCTACACACTCATGCATCCACACTACAGTCTGTAATGTTACAGAGGCATAATAATTTTCAAAACCGTTGTTGAAACCACTTCATAAGTGGTTTCTGTAATGGTTTTGAAAACGCCTTCTGTAACATTACCAGTGTGAATGCAAACCATTATGGTAATGGTTTGGAACCTCTGTAACATTACAGAGGGGTTTTTCTGGTGTGGTGTGGTGGGGACAGGGCCATACAGAATTCAGTTTTGAGTTCCTCTATTGTTCTAGACACTCATCTTTACAGTACAGGAAGCCATCTGTCCAGCTGTGACATTATAACCATTCAGTTTTTTCCACCTCAGTCTCTTCAATCTCAACATGAATACAGAGAATACTAAATATAAAAATAATTATTTTTAAACTACTGGCTGTGCTGAATGTGTGTCTCCATTTTTGTTTCATTAAAGTTAAAGTGTAAATAGGATAATTTAGCTCAGAGTGATGGGTTATTCTGCAAAATATGAATGTCTTCTAACAGCTCCAGTGCCATCAGACATTACTGCCTCACTAGCAATAACTCATCATACATGGGACGTGGCTTACAGTGCTAGAATTACAGGGGAGCTTGCCAGGGCTCAGCCCACCTCCAAGCTCTGACATGATTCCTGGTAGCCCAGGCATTACTACCATTGACTTTTAATGACAAAAGGGGCTCAATTTAAAGATAAGACCCTCTCAGCCCCCCACTCCAAAAGCTCAAAGTGTCATTCTATCACTGGATGTGGCACAACATAATGCTGGCTTTAGAGACTGTGAATGCAAAGCAAAAATCCACACAAAATATGTTTAAGGGGATACCTTACAAGTGACTTACAAAAACTAAGAATGGAAGAGAAAGGAAGAAAAGAGTTTTGATTATATCACTTTAGAGACTTCTGGGTCTTGATGCATCAAGGAAGAAAGGTCAACCCTTGGATTGTTCACCTTTTTTTGGGGGGTGCGGGCCAGGATATTAAACTAAAGAGGGAAACAGAGAGGCAACCTCACTGCTACTAAGCAGTTCAACACCACTGGAGCTCTACAACGGTAATGAAATACACCAGTAGCCATATCGAGGCATGCAGGGCATTGTAGCATGCTACCATTTTACTGGTATCACATTTTATATGGGTAAAACCACACACCCCTTCATAATTCTGGTTGGCGAACATCTAAGGAGTATAGGTAGGAAGGATGAGACAAATGTCCTGGCAGCACACATTATGACACACAGGAATGAATGATGGTTATCAACATAAGTTTCAGTTTCTGTACAGTTGATAGCATAACATTGGGGGAGAGAGAAGGGGGATCAGTATTTGGCACTTCTTAAGGAGGAGTCCTTTTGGATCTATACTCTTGGGGCGTTAACTAGCCTGGGGCTGAATGATAGGTTCAATACAGACACTTCCTCAGAAAATTATTTCATTGCTGCCTGCATTAATTACTGCATGATTTTTACCCAAGACTTATACTCTCAAGAAATCACCTATGCTTTCTTTTTTTTTTTTTTTTTTTTTTTTTGAGTATCTGTGCTTGTGAAAAGAGTTACTGCATGAGAATACATTGCTTCAGCTTTAATATGGGACCCTGTGATACATGTGCAATTGTTATGAACACCTTGCTTGAATTTCATTGAATATTAGCTACCACATTTTCATATTCTAGCTGTCAGATGTATTACGTCTTCTCATATAGGACTATATACAAAAACTGCATATCACATTTGGTGGTGATTTGAGATTACAGATATGTGCTAACAGCAGCCCCTTTTTGGCTATCAGTTCAGTTGCTTATATACTAACATACTAAAATGCCAGCAGAATTGGCCTAACGGTCTTTCGTCTCTGCTCGTTTGGTCAGCCCCCACCCTGGGAGATGACCTTGCTGCCCCCCTCGTCCTCTCTGGCCTCTCCCTTCCCAGTCCCAGATATTCCCACTGCACAGGACTTTGCATCCAGAACCCTTCCCCTGTACCTGTCCCTGTTCCACCCCCTCCACCGTCTCTGCATCCACCAGCCTCCTGGGCAGCACATTCCATGGCTCCACCACCCTCTCAGTGAAGTAGCACCTCCTCCTTTCTCTCCTGAATCCCCCCCCAGCTTCCACTCATGCCCTCTAGTTGCACCCCCCACCTTCTTTCAGAGCACCATGTCTACTTCTCCCCTATTTAACCCGTTCATGTACTTGAAGACCTCTATCCTGTCCCTTCTCTCTTCCAATGTGTACATATTTAGCTCTTCGAGCCTCTCCCCAAAGGTCCTGTCCCCCAAGCCCCAGATCATTTTGGCTGCCCTCCTCTAGACCATCTCCAGAAGTTCAATTTCCTTCTTTAAGTGTGGCCTCCAAAACTGCACACAGTACAAGAGGTGCGGCCTCACAAAGCAGTTATACAGTAGGAGTATCACTTCCCTCCTTCTGGAACTGATCCCCCTAGCAATGCAACCTAGCATCCTGTTGGCCTTGGCCGCTGCCCTCCTACAAGTCTCAGAGTTGTGCATCTTGACATCCACCACCACCTCCAGGTCCCTCTCAGCCATTGAGACTTGTAGCATCCCCCCTACCCAGGGTGTACTCTTGGCCCAGGTTTCTGGCTCCCAGATGCAGTACCTTGCATTTCCCTGCATTAAACCTTAACTTCCACTTTCTAGACCACCTTTCCAGAGCCTCCAGGTCCCCTTGTAGAGCCACCCTCCCCATCTCCCCATCCACCACCGCTCCCAGTTTTGAGTCATCCGCAAAGAGACTCATCTCACTCCTGATACCCTTCCTTATGTCAGAGATGTAGGCATTGAACAGTAGGGGCCCACGGACTGATCCCTGAGGGACCCTACTAATGACCATCCTTGGGGATGAGACTATCCCGCCAACCACGACCCTCTGGGTCCAGTCCTGGAGCCAATTGCCTATCCATCTGATCATCTGGTTCCCCAGCCCCACTTCTCCCAGCTTATTCAACAGGCCCCCATGAAGAACAGAGTCAAATGCCTTGCTGAAGTCAAGACAGAGGACGTCCACCGGTCTACCCAGATCCAAGGCTCTCGTCACCCAGTCATAGAACTCCACAAGGTTTGTCTGACACAATTTCCCTGAGATGAATCCATGCTGTCTATCATCCAGGCACCCCTACTTTTCCTGGTCCCCCCTAGCCTCTTCTTGACAATGCCCTCCATCACCTTGCCCACCACCGATGTCAGGCTGATAGGTCTGTAGTTCCCTGCCACCTCCCATGATCCCCCCTTGTGGATAGGCACTATATGTGCCACCTTCTAGTCCTGGGGCACACACCCTGTCCTCAGAGAGATGCTGAAAAGCTCCACCAGGAGTTTCGCCAGGACATCCGCCAGTTCCTTCAGCACTCTGGGATGTAATTTATCTGGCCCCGGTGCTTTCTCCATCTTAAGGGACCTGAGGGCTTCCCCCACTCTCTCTGCCATGATTTCCACCTCCGCTACCTCATCCCCCTGCCTTGCCTTCCCCCCTCCTGCCAGTGATGGCCCATCCTCTCCCCAGACCCAACAATCGGCAAGGGCCCCCTCCCCCAAGTTTCACTATCTCCTTCCATGTATCATGCAGCCCCCCCATTTTCCTTGGTGAAAACTGATATAAGTCGCTTTTTAATTTTAAATGCATTTGTGTATCATGTTAGTACACGTCCTGATTCACCTTGTATCTTTACTAGTACTTTAATAATTTTGCAGTTTGTTCTGAGAAATGAATATGAAAATGCGCCTTTAAATCATTGGCTTAAAGAGCTGTCAATCACTTCACTCCCATCCCCCTGAAAATGCATGACCATGCCAAACCGATCGGGTGTCTGTACCTTCTACTCCTTTCTGGAAACAGCTACTGACGTAAATGAAAATAAAAGTTTGAATACTACTGTGGCATCTGGTGCTGGTTATTATTTCAACTTGGCTCCTCTTGTCTAACTGAGGAACAGACACGGAGTGGAGCCGAGTTTGTTTTGGTGCTGTAAATTTAGGATAAATCTCTTGTTGTTAAGTTGTAAGTGTATCACCAAACTTATCCAATTTAGTAAGGTACACTTCCTATTAAAGACCTCAATGTTCATGAGGTTAAATAGTGTAAATCAAAGATATATGGCAAGCAATTATTCAGAAAGCTAACGTCTCCCATGCAAGACATGCTGAATATAGACAGATAGCTTCATCTTCACTTGGAAGAATGTGCAATGCACACAACTATATTTATCTTGTGCAGGGACAGTCACCCTATTTAACAATCAAAAGAACAGGTTGTATTTGAACTATAAAAATATACTGGTTAAAATAACTGTTTTCATCTTGGCACATGTCGTATGCCCTCAGGATGAGGATGGGGGTGAATGGTAGCCTTCACTTTAGAAGAGATAGATAGATGTCAAGATGTATAATTGAAATGATCCTGTGTACAAGGACATGGATTGAAATTAATGTAATTAGCACAAGACAAGTACAGTTACAATTTTTTTTTTCATTCTCACACCTTTTGCTTGGTACTCATACTAGCATAGCATTACAAATGCAAACGAAATGAAAATCACTGTACTGGGATATTAGGCACTACATTCTCTCAAAGTGATCTGAAATTAGTGTAATCTGCTTGTATTCAATTATGCACATTTTGCTAAGTTTTACACTCCCAACAACTCTACAAGACTGACATCCTAACTACAGTGCTTTGTTTGATACTAACAGTTTCCTCTAATTACCCATTCTTTTAATTTACCAGATGTTTTTCAATAGTAATCACTATCTAGGTTTCTTAATCATCACTAATTATTGTTTTTTTTAAATAAACAGCACTCTCCTGCATGAAATGTTAGATATTCTATTCTAGCATATAATCAAAGATTCCATGCATGCGTGTTATATTTAAATATAGGGCAACCCTTGTAATAGCTATTGCTTTCCTTAATAAATGCCTTGTAGTCTATCGGTATGCTAATCCACACACAAGGAAAGAAAAGGCAGCTATCCTTACAGAGTCTTTCTCTATCATAACACATCCATTCAGCCAACGAACACTGCTGCAATAATCATCATTACAAAAAAAAAAAAAACAGGAACCGATTTTCAGTGCAAGGGGCTGGTAAATTGTAATGGCAACAATTCTGCCTCAGCCCCTTTCCTGGGACCCAACAGCATCACAAGCAATGCTCATAGTGGGACACACTCACTTTCTTGCCAGCACACATCAAAGTGGGAGGAAGAGGGTAAGTCCCCATGCTATTGGCATAAAGGGTCATGGGCGATAGTGGAGGACTCCGGACCCATGCAAGCAGCCTAGCGCTATGTCACAGAATTAGCATACATTACAGTGTACTACCGCTATGTCACTTGCCACTCTGCCGATTTCAGCATTAGTGGAGATCTACGGACCAGCTTACAATTCTTGAGGTTAGTTGGTATGGCTGTGTTTTTTCTTTTTTTTTTCTATTTTTTTTTTGAGTTGTGGGATCTGCCCCCCACATCATCCATATTTTTCAAATTAACATGGAGTGTGTGGGGGCAAGGTCCCACTTCCCAACTCAAATTGACAGAAAAACCTACAGACCCATACGAACTAACCCCTAGTGCCAGTAGCACAACTAGTAAAAGTGGGTCCATAGATCTCCATTTACACTGATATCAGCAACACTGAGTGATCAAAGCACAACAACATGGTGTAGGGTGTAACGTTAACAAACTAGTGTAAGTGGGTCCGGGGTCCTCCACTGTTGCTGGGTAATGTTCAAAAGCATGGTGACCTCTGCTATGCCAGTTGAACATTTGTGATGCCCTCCTGGCTGTAGAACATTTACAGGCAGGCGATAGGGGCACTGCATAAATTTATCTGCCCCTTGCAAACCAGCAAGGGATGAAGAATGGAAATTTACCAGAACACCTTAAGACAATTTTTTTTTTTTAAGAGTACAGGGCTGGGGAAGGGTAATCCACTTCACCATCAGGGACTATATCTGCTGGCTGGGGTTAGGGAGTGGGCCACTAGACTGCAATGGAGACAATGAGGTACCAAATAAAGATCTTTTAAACCGGGTCTACAAGCAGGCCTTGGGTAAGGGTCAGGGGAGGATATGTACAACAGACATGCTCAAGCATACCTTTATTTATTTATGTTTTTGGAAACAACCTTTGAGTCAGAGACTCATTTCCAAAGGCTCCACGTCATGATTACAAAACAGAACAGTACAATAATATTGTCAGCAGTGGATGAACCAGTAGCATGAATAATATACAGTGTAAGAGACATACCCGAGATGGTTACAATCAACAGGAGCATAAGATACAATACACAATATACAGATGCATAGGAGGTACAATATACAGTATACATAGTAGAATCTGGTGCACAACAGTTACCATATACAGTGTACAGGTACATAGGAGGTATAATATATAGTATTCATAGCAGTAATAGTGGGTCTATTGTAGGGAGGGGCAAAGAAAAAGCATGACTGAGGGGGGGAACGGACAGAGTCCTTTATCAAGGGTGTGGAGCAGGCCTGGGTGGCAGGGTGTACAGGCAGATTCAGTAGCAGTCACAGGTGTTGGCTGAGTGGAGGTGGTCCCTGGGAAGGGATTTAAAATGGCCAATCTTACTTTCTGATGCATTAGTGCTAGAGAGGGCATTAATCTAGGAGGGGTCCTTATAGCTGAAAGTTCTCTGGCATAGCGAGGTTCGGCATCCAGGGACGTAGAGCAGAGGTTTAGCGGAGCTACAAGTGTTTCTGGTAACAGGAGCTGGTTTTATGAGGGCTAAGAGGCCTACAGGGGGTGAAGAGGCCAAGGAAAATATTTTTGGCCATAAGACAGGTGTGGAATTTGAGTCTATCTTCGAGGTTAAGCCAGTTTGTAGAGCTATAGATGGTGCAGGTGTGTGTGGTATGGTCACAACCAAGGATAAGGCTGCAGGCTTTTGTTAAGAGACTGCTGAAGTCTACTGAGGGAGGGAGGAAGAGTCAGCTGCCTCATATACAAGGATCCCATAGTCAATTAGGGAGAGGACTGAGGAGGAGACAGCTAGTTGGAGGGCATCTGAGGTGAGACAGTGTTTGTACCTGTGCAGGAGGCTGATCCTGGTGTTGACAGCTGTAGAGAGGAGATGGATGTGTTGGTGGAAATTGAGGGCAGGGTCTAGGGTGATGCCTAGGTACTTGAAGGTATCTACATGTTCAAGGGGGCTCAGGTGGGAGTTAAGGATTTGGGGCCAGCAGTTTTTGTGAGTGCTCTGGATGTGGGGAAAAGTCATGACCTTCGTCTTTTGTAGTTTAAAACAAGACACTGGCTGGCAAAACATTGTTCAGCCTCAGAGAAGGAGGTTTGGAGCAATTGCTGGAGTATGCAGGGATCAGGGTGGGAGGAATAGAGGACAGCATCATCTGCATATAGTAGCAGGTTACCAGAGAAAGCTGCAGGGAGGGTATTTAGATATAAGCTAAATAGCAGGGGGCCCAGGATGGAGCCCTGGGGCACCCCTGACCTAAAAGGGAGACAGGTGGAGAGGGAGCAGCCTATCTTGACCTGCTGGGTTCTACTTGTAAGATAGTCAGAGAAACAATTTGTGGCCTCCTGAGAAAGACCTAGCAGGGGGAGGGTAGATAGGAGGAGGGCATGGTTAACTGTGTCAATGCTTTCGATAGATCTACAAATACAGTGCCGGTAAGATGACTTCTGTCCAGGGCTGAATGGACAGAGGAGGTAAATTCCAGGAGTGCTGAGGTGATGCTGTGGCCTTTGTGGAAGCCATGTTGTTCCTTACAGAGGAGATCGTGTTTTGTGAGGTAGTCAGTGAGCTGATCAGAGATGATGCACTCCAGGGCTTTGGGGCAGGGAGAATAAAGATTGGGCGATAGTTGCCCATAGCTGTACGTTCGCAGCTTTTGTGGATGGGGGTTATGGTGGCAGCTTTCCAGCGGGATGGAAATTTGCCTAAAGTGAACAATTTAGTATGCAAGTTAGTGGGGCAAGGACATCCTGCAGGGTCAGGCAGAGGAGTTTCAGGTCCAATGAGTCACTACTGAATTGGGAGCCACCGAGATCTTTTTGAAGGTAGGGTTTAGCTTTCCAAGGTGCAAGGGTTTTTAAGTGAAAAGGAGGGGAGGAGAGGGGTGTGTGAGGAGGGGGGAGCAGGGGAAGGATTAAAGAAGTGTTGGGGGGGTATGCTGCTGAGGTCCGAGAAGGCAGAGTTCAGGGCATCGGCAATAAGACTGGGGTCAGTAGTACAACTGCCGTTTATATTAATTAGGGAGGGGGGGGAGGAGCTGTGTTCTTTCCACTAAGCTCCTTTAGATTATTCCAGAATTTTCTGCCTGTGCCCCAGGAGGATGTAAGTGATGCTTTACCTGGCACTATGCCAGGCACAGATATGCAAGATGTCAAACACCCAGGATACTAAGCACAAATCCAGTGTGGGTCCAGTAACATCTGGAATGCCAAATTTACCAGAAATTATATTGGCCAAGAAAACTTTGTCTTAGCTAACATTTGTTTATACCTTATCTTGTATTCTGTCTTTTTGCCTTTTAGGACAGTCTGTCTAAGCAGAATCTCTGACTTACATTCATGGATATTACACATAAACAGAGTACTCTAATTGCCTGTATATAAATAGCACACTGGCTCAATTAAAAGGCCAGCAGTCTAGGATATGCATTTAGACATATCCACTGGTGGGACTTCTCCCCCGTGCACAAGACAGCTTTGGAGACTAGACGTCTTACTATGGATCACAATCAGGTGACTATGTGTTCTGTACTGCGATTCATCCCACTGGGGCTGAGAATGGGACTATCATTTCAGTGTTCCTATTAAAGCCCTCATTCTCAAAACATGTCCTCTCTGCTGTCTCTGTACGCAACAGAATAAAACTTTATCACAACTCTAGCTCCTGATGGACCCAGACACCTTTCTCAAAATGACACAGAAAGATCAATAGCAGACTTCCAATGGGAAAGCCTATAGTTCTTCCCTACTGGATCCATCCCTTTAATGCACTGCAGTGAAGACACCTGGGGCCACATATTGAGAAATGGGCAAAAGTGGAGCAGAAAGATTTGCACTCTGCTTGCCCTTGCCCATGACCCTGAGGATGCTACATTCGGTGGGATAACACACCAGCACTATCCAAATGAATATGGGGCCTTGTCAGGGCAGTGCAAATTCAAGTAGCACTGCTCGACATAGATCTGGACTGTACACATCCCATACTGAAATGCACGGGACTGCACCACCAGACATGTCAGCGCCCAGAGCCCCTGGTGCAGCATTTAGCCAGCGCCATGCAGTCAAGACTATTGGGTATGCAAGGCACTAAGGGGCCACATGCATGCCCATTATGGTCTCATTTGCACAGAAAGCAGTGTCAGCTCTGTGCCCCTCCTGTGGCCAGCCACCAAATCAGGCATAGTGGCAACTGGCTCCCAAATCCTGATCACCCATCCCTGTACATGTTTAAGTATTTCAAGGTGTCTAGTGCCACCCCCCCACCCTCTGACAGTAGACCGTAAGCACGCTCCTTTTATAGAAAACAGGGTGTGTGCTCCCTGTCAGTCCATATGGTGGCTGGCTGAGGTGGTCAGAGGAGGGCTGTGCCGGTTGCCTTATCAGCTCCACATGGCACAAGAGACAGTAAGGGGGGCTGGCAGGGTGGTTTACTCAGTGCCAGTGGTGTGTGTGGGGCCACCAGACAGTTTGCTTGACATGGCAGCGGGCAATCAGAGGGTGGAGGGTGCCGTTAGACATCAGGGAATACTTAGAGTATAAACATGAGGACTGGGGGGGGTGCCACTAGACACTAGGGAATACTTAGTGTACAGGGATCAGAAGGCAGGGGTTGCCACTAGACACCAGGTTATATTAAAACATGTATTGAGATGGGCATCTAAGGGCAGGAGTACTTAATGGAGCATGGGGCTGGGGATCAGAGGGCAGGGGGTGCCACTAGAAACCAGGGAAACTGTAAACATGGGGATGGGGATCAGCAGGTGAGGAGTGCCACTATACACCAGGGAATACTTAATGGAGTATGGAGATGGGGATTAGAGGGTGGGGGGTGCCACTAGACACCAGGGAATATTTAAACATGTATGGGGACAGGGATCGTAGGGCAGGGGTGCAACTAGACACCAGGGATGTCATTTTTTTCATCAGGCCTGGGTGGATGACAGCAGTCCCTTTGCCCACCACCAAGGCCTTGCGCCCTGTTAAGTCAGGGTTTGCAAAGGTGGGAACTTGTGCTCATTTGGGTGGCAGTTACTGCCTGTGTATACCTCTCAAGATCCCACTGCGCCTGTATGCAGGGAATGAGCCCCTCGTTTTCATGAGCACAGCAGGACCTTAGTGCTTGGGTGCTAATGGGTTTTGCTCACGCTGTGGAGATGTCTGAATTTAGACTCCACCCAAAAAGCGGGTGCAAAACACTGTTAGTGTGGGCAAACACCCCTTAGTGCCCAGGCTAAGTTTTGAATATCTGGCCCCTGTTCTCTTTTCATTGCTGACCATTTTAATATTACTGAATGGCACTTAGCATCTCATATTATGCCAATAAACATTTTCAAACCTATCTTGTACGATGCCAAAGTCATTTTTTCCCCCTTAATTAGTGTCTGTGGGCCTAAGTGTTTCACCTGATATACCCTATGGGCCTAGCTGAGCCCCTCGTGCTACATGCAACTGTTTTACTTTAGGTTTTGTGCTTTTGTTGTTTACTGTTTATACATCAAATTATTTTGTTTGCTTCTCCAGACTGTACAGTTTTACTTTGTGTACCTTGATGTTACCTCTTAAGCATTCAACTATGCTCCTGTTGTCACCTTAGGTATTGTATTTACTTTGCGCTATGCATATTGTAACCTCCCAGGTCATACTTGAAAATAGGCATTTAATTGTCTGCTATTCTTACCTGGTCAAAAAAACTAACTTAACTAAATAAACGGGTAAAAATAAAAATTTATATTTTTAATGGATTATTTCGGTAATTTTCCACATCTTCCACATGTTATAGTATATGGCTATGCTGTCTCTTGAAGAACATCCCTTTCTGATTTTGGGCGTGTGCATACATTGGTGCCCTGCTTCCCTCTTTTCCTTTAGTACAGATCTACAAGAGTTGCTTGTCATATGCACCAATATCCATCCATCTGTCTGTCTGTCTATCCATCTATTTATCTCTCTATCTATCGTTTTATCCATCTATCCATCTGTCATAAGCATATCATACATGAGTGAAGATCCATATCTTCACCCAAGTGAGGATACAAACTAGGACCCCATTCTCAGTTGCTCCAGGGTGGCAGCACAAAATTGATTGAAAGTGAATGCCCTTTAAGCCACCACCCACTAGTGCTATATACAGAATTAGACACCAGTCACAAGTGAGGATTCCCCCCTCTGTGACACAGGCACAATGCAAACAAAAATTCCAAATGTTGGAGTGTGCATATGGGGTTAGAACCTGTTAACATGTTGCACTGCATCCAAAACTGGGCTACAACATAGCACTATGCCGAGCTCATACTGCCCAACATCCTCAATTATATTGTAAATTCTTTGCAAAAAAACTGCATTAATTCACCAGTTAGGGTAACGTAATGCCACAAAAGTAGGGAAATGTGGCATTAGGGTTTCCAACCCTAACACCCCACCCCTCAAGCAGCAAAAGGAAAAAAACATTAGGGTTTTGGGTCTCCCGAGTCTTGGCGAATCAGTGGTGGGGTCTTCCTTGGGAGTTGTCAACCCTAATGCCCACCCCCATTTCATGAGCAAACAACATCACACATGATCTTCTTTCTTCACATACAGCCCACAGAGCACTGTATGAAGAAAGGTACAAGTTGGCAACCTCTGGTGAGACATACTTCTCTACCTTTGAAGAGTATATCATTATGACACAGTGGCTTGGAGCTGTACCTTGTGCTTCAGATTGGAGGCTAGGGGCTGCGGGGGTGAGCATGAGGGTTAACAACCCCCAAGTTAGACCCCACCACTGATTTGTCAAGACTCTGGAGACCCAAAACTCTAATGTTTTTTCCTTCTGCTGCTTGGGGGGTGGCATTAGGGTTGGAAACCCTAACGCCATAGTTCTTCATTAGTTTTGTGGCATTAAGTAACCCTAACTGGTGCATTAATGCAGTTTTTTGCAAAGAATTTCCTTACCTTTTGAGATAGTATAATCGTATCCTCATTTGCCTGTGGGAGCACAGGGTCCTCTGGGCCCTGCGCTCCCATCCCTGCATAGATACATACATGTATGTTGCTTTGGAAAAGCAGGACCCACTGAGCCCTGTATTTGTATTTCTGCCAAAGCAGTAATGAGATTGTCAGCACAGCCTTGTTATTACCCCACCTCATGAACCCTGTACTGAGAATTTTCATCCCCACCGAGACATCATTCTGCGGCACTGAAACCTCATTGCATGCCACAGTTGCAAAAACGCATTCTGACCTGGATTTGAAATATGACAGATGTCCCACTCATGAGGTGGTGTAAAAAAAAAAATGACTATGTTGAAAATTATGACCCTACCTCATGAACAAGGGCAGTGAAAGATTTTAACTTCCACCCAAAAGGTGATTTCACCAAGTGACTGCAAAATCATCTCTTGCATCAGGTTTTTGTAATTCCACTACCATTGTTCATGAGGTGGGGTCCCAAAAAGGCCATGTTGAAAATTCAGGCTCAAAAAATGCAAAGTTATGCATCAAAGTTGAAAACTCTACTGAAATACATTGATGCGCACTTACCTTAGTTTCTCATACTGCAGTCGGCAGTTCCAGCATCAAGATGTGTCTTCATTCAGAGGTTGGATCTTCACCCTGTGACCTCTTCAGATGTGTGAGGATGTGTGGGAGTTTACTGGTGGAAGTGGGGTGGTGGGTGCTGAGTGGGAGATGGGGGTGGGGAGGTCAGTTTGGCGAGGGACCATTTTCTTTTTTGCAGGTAAAAATAAAATATCTAGGAATGGTTTTCTTTATTTCAGAGTGGGACGAAGATTGGAGAGTGGGGGGAGGTTCCACTAGACAGCAGGGAAAGACAACAAACATTTTGGGGACTGTGATCTGAGGGTGGGGGATGCCATTAGACACCAGGGAAACACAAAAACAAATAGTATGGGGATGGTGATCAAAGGATTGAGGGTGCCACTAGACACCACAGAAAGGTGAATTAATTATGGGATGGCGATAAGAAGGTTGGGATGCCACTAGACACCAGGGAAAGATAAATTAATTATGAGGACAGTGATCTGAGGGTGGGAGTGCCACTAGACACCAGGGAAGGATAAACTGACTACAGGGACAGCAATCCAAGGGTGGGGGGGTGCTGCTAGACGCCAGAGAAATTCAAATATATTAGGGAGATGGCTACTGGAGGATGGGGTGGTGCCACTAGACACCAGGGCAACACTACATAGAGAAAGGGACAGGAAAGGGAGGTGCCACTAAATACCAGATGTGGCTTCACAAGTCAAGAAAGTCCCATTGTTCTCATACAGAGAAGGTGGGTGAAAGGCTCCTCTTGCTAAGCTGGACATCATGGATTTTGGGTGCCCAGAAAACATATTTCTGGCAACTTCAAAAACAAACACCAGAATCTACCTAAACTGGTCCCATTTAGCTTGGTTCAGGTCTTTGTTTTTAAAAGATATAAATAATCTGTATGAACTTTTAACTGTTTGTAAGTTTAAACAGTAAAATGAAAATGGAGGCCTTTTGCGATAGTTTTTTTACCTTTCGCAATGGGTTTTTACCAGTCACACCAGAATGTTGACTCAAAAAAGTTAGAACTTTAAAAAGGTATACATTTTTTTTCACCAAATCTTCCAAAGGCAGACCCCCGGCATGGGCCCTTCAACCCTGAAAATTTCATGACAAAATTTCACACAATCTAGGCTGTGTTTGAGAGCAAAAATACTCAATGTTAAGTACAGGGGAAACCAAATGTGGTTTTGTTCTGGTTTTTGGCACTCTGTATCTTGAAAACTGTACAAGATGCCATCACAGTGAATGTCCTAAGCCTCGTTAGCCTCCCGGTGTCCACTGGTGCCGGCTTCTTCTCTCCTGCTCTGGCGTCACCACTCTTGCGCTATGTCCTCGTCCAAATCCCCCCTCCCTGCTTGACCGACGCTATGATGTTACTATGCTCATAATCCTCACCAGCCCTGTTGGTCATTGAATTTATCTCTAACTTATACCTTGCCCCAGCACTGTATCTGGGTGTACCTTCCACGTAAATGTAAAAACTGTAAAAATTGTCTTTTCTCCTGTTTTTGTACCTGAAGGTATTCGTCTGAACCAATTACTGTATCAATGTACCTGTTGTACCCTTTTGTACTCTCCCGGGTCGTTCCTGAAAATAGGCATAAAACTTGTCTAGTGTACTTACCGGGTAAACAAAAACTAAATAAATAAATAAATAAATAAATAACAAATCTTTCCTCATCTTGAGACTCTGGCAGCCTGACCACGTATACCAAATTTTGGGCTATTTCGACAAAGGACACAAACGTTATTAAGGTGCAAAACATAGGGCTTAACATTCAACAGGCTACTCAGCCACAATTATAGGGGCACAACTGTGCCCCTATAATTATACTTAAGCAAAAAACTCTTTATCCATCAGGATGATCATCACAAGTTGGATGTTTTGCAAAACATCCAAATAACAAAAGAATAGGGCCCATAGTTGAAGGATTTGGCCCACTAAAAGGCAGGTAGAAATTCTTAGTGCTCACTGATGTTATACTGTATGATGCTCAAAGCACTGTGTGATGGCCCTGATGCCCTCTTCAAACAATTGCAAAGCCAGTGGGCTATCCACCAAGTCACATATCATGGTGCTTTGTACTGTGATCAGTGAGTAGATGCATTGTCCATTAGCCAAGCAGAAGGTGCATCTTGCAACCAATAAACCAGGCCAGTTTATAGTTGCTAACTTTCTACTTCAGCACCAACACAGCAGAAATGGCCCATCTGCACAGAACCTGGTTGTTCCTTAGTTACACTAGGAGGCCTATACCTGCATTTCAAGTCAGGGCTTCCACTCTGGACCTCTCAGGCTTAGGCATAAAACAGCAGTTATAAAATGACCACTTTGTGCCTGGTCATCACTATGGGGCTCAAGATTCCCATATAGCATTTTAATGCATTAGTTCATTCCTTACCCTTCCTAAACCAATATATGTCTTTCTGCTTCTTAGTGCCACTGGCACCTCATTTTTCTGGGCCTACTTTACCTTAAGGCAGTCTCTCATATGGACACTCCTATGCATTCAGACAATCCATTCCAGGCACCTCAATCTAGCCCATTATGGGAAAAGCCTTGCTGTCACCAAGGAGCAGCAGTAATATACTCATAGCAGTGGATGAGGGGTCTCAAGAGTATCACTGGCTCTGCGCCACAAGAATGTGGTAGCCATCAACCTGGACAATATGTCTCCTTTTTTCCCCTTTAGTCTCATCCTTCTTCCATAAGAGAAGCCTGCTTATTAGCATCACAACTTGTTTGTAAGGTTTCGACAAACAACATATAGTCACCCTTGCCATAATACCTGACCATCAGCTACTCAAGGGGATGACCGAACATTTAGACTTCTCTGACTGATCTCTTGGAGTCCAAACATGTTTCCTTCACAGTGCACATTCACTCCACTAGTAATAAATGTAAGGAGGACATGAACTGCAAACCTCAAGCTGGGATCTCCCTCATGGCTGTGTAATTTGCTACCATGAGCAACACCAGGCCAGACAAGCCAATAGTTTTAATGTTCTGTATGATATAGAATGCTCATTCTGATGTCTGTACTTTTTGAAACAAAAGAATCTTGTACATGTAGTAGAAATTACATCACAGGTTTTATGGTTTCTTAACAGTTGTATAACGATTAAAGAGATAGTGTCTCATTGTGACTGGTTAAGGGAACCACCACATTATATTGTTTAGTTTGTTTATTTGGGACAAGAGCTTCTCCGAGATGTCTCCGCATGTCCTCTGTTCCCCCCCATGGAGGTCCCTAAAGTCTCTACAGTCATAGGTGGCAAAGCACAGTCTGTCACTGCCCCTTCACTATGGAACAGACTCCCTGCATCCCTCCACTCAGCTGATACCCACAACACTTGCAAACTCTGTTCAAATCCTGGCTGTAGACCGAAGCCAAATGCCCGTGCTGTCCAGGGTAATCTCCCTTGACTTGCTATGTTCCCACCTTCCATTTCTGCCAACCCTGCTATTCCATTTGTCATGCCTCAACATAGCAGTTTGAGTCTGCTCTCTCAACCTATTATCCAATGTGTAATTGCGAGTACCTACCTGATATGTGAATTGTTTTGGTATGCATTCTGTACTTGCTCAACATGTCTTATATCCCCACTGTGTGTCTGTCACCTTTTCTCCAATTCATTGTAATTGTATTGCAGTTATTGAATTCATTGTAATCCCTCTGTATCTCTACTGTGCCAATTTCTTGGCCCGGGTCATGTCTGAAAATCGTCCTTTGGATTAGCGCACCTACCCAGTAATCAAAGAGTTAAATAAATAAATAAGTGCAACTTAGGACAAATGATAAGTAGCAGTTTGGTACATTGCTTAAAGCTGTACATTATATAAATACACACATATATATTAATTACAGAGGTAGTGATATTTACTTTCAAAGACTTACATATACCAACAGCTTAGAATATATGCAATACAGCAACATGTTAAAAAGCATTAAAGTGTATACATTTACAGTGTGAAAACTCCTGTCTCCAGCTTTCTCCTATCATAATTCATTCCAAGAGCTAATGACCTACTTTATAAATATACATATAAATAAGGGAGGGAGGATGGCTGGTTGTGTGTGTTTGGGAAGGTGTATGTCCCCACTACAGAAGTCAAGTGTTACATTGACTTTAAGGTATTGTATTTTTGCTGGCCCAGTAACACTGAGGATTAAGTCACTGGATACATCACTTTTCTCCAAGCTGGCAACCCGTGTTTGGGATCAAGCATGGGATGCTGGGGGTCAGCCAAGGAGGGAAAGGACCGAGCATCCCAGGGATTGCTCTCTTCTCTCAGGGTTGGTGGGCTACTAGCACAGCTGAATGACTGCCCCTAGGTGATGGCCTGATGGTAGTGCAGGACAGGCTAAGCAGACAGTGGGAGGTGCTGGGGACTCTGCGGCATGCATGTGCCTCCACTCATGCATGTTGATGTGTGTAACCCAGCAACAAGGGCTGGGAGAAAAATGGTGGTGGGACAGGCATCTATGAAGCCCTGCCCAATAATCCCTCACCCACCTCGTCACCAGGATGCTGATGGGCAGGAACTGGATACTTGAGCTTAGGTGGGCGAGGACAGCCTTCGCCCACCTAACCCCACAACTGGGGAAAGCTATGGGGGAAGATGAGCTGATCGGTTAAGTCCTAGGGGAGGATGAAGATGAGGTAGATGGTGGTGGTTGGTGGTATAGGATGCGTGGCAGTCTTGTCTGTCCCGGCCAGAAGGAGGATTTAAAAAAAAAAAAAAACTATACGGAAAGCAAAGTTATTGTTTTTTGTTATATAATGCATACATGGATTAAGTCTATCCTATGTGGTCAACATTTTGACTCCATCTGATTCCCCACCACACAAGGGCAAACAGAGGGGTACTGAAAACGAATTTGTGCCTGCATAAAACAATTGATGCCTGTTGCTTTAAGAAGTAATTCTGGGAGCTGCTGTTAGACACAGAGTGAGCACACATAATGGGTGTGGGAGGGCCATCATGAAAATAAGACATGAACTGCTAAGTAGCATGTGTGGGGGTTGCCAAGGGCAGGGAATGCGAGTCCCAGAGTCCCACATGACCTCAGCAAACATTCTGTATGAGCTATTCATATGTATAGGTACCGCAGGGGGTTATATGTATAAATATTTTTTATACCTTCTTTTTCCCTCCAGATCACCATTGCCCGAGACTCCCTCAGACATATGGTTTGTCCTGCCCAGCCTGCCATCCCCCCATCCCGAGTCCCCCCCGGTGCTCTGAGCCCTCAGGACCTTACCAGTGGTATGTTGTCCCTGGCTTGCATCCCCCAGGGAGAGGCCACCACCACTACTTTGATGCTCTTAGAATCTAGCAGCCTCAGACAGGCTGGAGGTCAGAAGATATCAGGGACTGGGTGGGTGGGATCTGGTGGTGGGCCATTGTCATCTACTCTGGAGGTGGGGTTATCCCCTTTTCAAGTGTGAATATGATCCTCCAGAGGCGCGGATGTGCAATGATGTCCAGCGCGAGTCGAGTGTGCTCTCACAACCCTCTCACGAATGTCCACCGTCATCTCCTACCCATACCTGAATGACCCCTGGTTGTTGCACCCCAGTCTCCACTGGGAGTCACTGCTGCCAGGGAGTCACCAGCCCACCCTCCCCAGGAGAGCCCCGGCAATCTGAGCTCACTCCTGAACATGGGTTGCCAGCATTGTGTGAGCTGTGGCATCCGGCACCTCAACCCTCAGTGCCACTGGGCCGACTCACGCAGAGAGCTATATTTAGAATTTTATTTCATTAATTGTCCATGTCAAAGAACACTACATTGTATTTACATAGGGTTCAGTCTCAAAAATGAAGTCCAAGGCAATCCAATCCCTCTTCTTTATGCTCCAAAGAACGGACAGACTGCCAAATTTGAATGAATTTTTATGCAGGTAGCAATCAGCAAAAAAAAAAAAAAACATATCCCTGCTGCAAATGCAGGTAAATGGCCTTACTTAAATATTAGTTAACTCAAGATTCAGCCTTATTTATCCAATGGCAGTTGTAAAGGCAACGAGATCAATATTAAGAGAGTTTAACATAGTCATTATGTTTTGGTGTCCAGATCAGAGCTGCAGTCCTGAGCCCCAATCCCTTTTCTTATTTTCTCTGCAAAGATCTCAGACTCCCAGTGCTCTCCAAAATTGAAAACTTTGCCAGTATACAGGATCCTGAGTTTTGCTGATGGCTGGAGTGAGTGGTTGACTCCCAGCTCCTGTAAAGTTTGTAAACTCTCTCCAACATTCCTCAAGACATAGCTCCAGTCTGGGAATAAAAAACACTTGTTTGTTCTCTTCTATAAATGGTTTGCTTTCTTGTTTCACTGATCAGAGCAAGAGTTCCTTTTCTATTAGGCTCTCCATGATGAAAAGCAAGGTCCTAAGGGTGTTTTTGATGATTGGACATCACCGTGGGTTGATCCAGCAAGCCTTCTGAATCACTGGAGTGGATAAGAGTTAATGCAAATCGGTGTCAAACCCATCCAAAAATACAAGTGGGTCTTCCCCTGTCATGGCTTCAGGCAAGCCAAGTAATCGGATACTGGGTGTACTTGCACTTAATTCTCCAAATGTTTTGAAAGGTATTCCCTACTGCTGTTTTTGCCTCCTTTACTTCTGTTGCCACGCTGGCAGCCTTCAGTATGACAGCTGAATGGCTGGTATTGAAACACGGTACTTTTCTGTCTAAATCCCTAATGGCATGGAACATTTGTGCCATTTGCAGCTCTGGTACTGTTGTTGCTTTGGAAGGGAGGAACCTTACAGCTACTTCTTATAGCCTAGTCTGTATTTTTGTATTGGCTGGAGTTGTCTGCAGTACTTCTTGTTGGTTTTCCCATTTTTACCAATACTGTAGTTGCAAGAGACGTTGTCTGTGTCTCATAGGTGGGTACTGAGTTGTCTGCTCTTTTACTGAAGTTTAAAGAAAAATAAAGTTTATAATGATAAAATAAGTGTTACCAGATTATGTTATAGGAGATTGAGCAAGTCTAGCTTGGCACTCAGTTTCATCCCAGGATTTCTTATTTTATGCTGCTCTGTCCCTGCTAGCTGGCCTGTTCTTGTAATGAAATTATCAATATTATTTATTACATGCTGGTGATTTGCAATTCTGTTTTACTGATTGCTGCCCTACTGCTGATTGTTTGTACTTACTGTCAATTTTTTGTTCTTGTTATTTCTCATGTAACTCGTCCCCAGGACATATGTGAAAATGACCTGTTCATAGCTGAGTGGACCAATCCTGGAAAAGCTTTTTTTCTTTTAATATAGATTTTTACCTAGCTGGTCAAGCACAGGCAGTCTCTCAGTCCTGTCCCTGCCGCCTCTACCGGGCAGGCACCTCAACCTAGGACAAGTGGACTCAGAGACCCCCACAGATTGCCCCCTATGGTGGGGTCAGGTCGGGAGAGGGCCATCCTCACCCCACACCCAAAACTTAAATCCAGTGACTGGTCTGGTAGGCCAGATAGTGCTACAGGACCATTTTCCATTTTCTGCCCTGGTTTCCCCAGCTGCAGTAGAACGTTTAGCATGCATGCATGGAGGCACACAGCTATCATAAAGCCCCCATGCTCCAGTATGGCACTACCCCAGGCCTTCACCTGGTGGCAGCCAAGAGCCAAGTCAACACACCACCAATCCCTGGGAGAGGGGAGCAGTCAGTCGGATGCTTGATCCTCCCCCGGCTGACCCCTGGCAACCTGTGTTTCTTACTGAACACTGGTTACTAGTGTGGCATTCAATGCCTTAGCCCTCCTCACCAGTGGACCTCCTAGAACATCTTTGAAGTAAATAATTACATAATTTTTTCAGTGTACTTTGAGTTTTCAGCTTCATATTGAGCACATGCAAAGAAATTGTAAAAACTTGGCAATAATTGCACATGGCTGCAGAACAGTCATGCAACAGTCATGTGCAGATCAGGACTATGAACCAATGTCAGTATAAGTGCCACCAATGTGGACATCCACGTTGGCACCATCATCAATACTGACATCATGTCAAGGCATGGACATAAATGGCCGACTTTGAAAGGTCTTTGTAGTTGACGGGCCCTACTCTTTCTCCTGGACAGTCTTCAGAAGGCTCAGTCCTAGACCATGTTCTTTTGCATCCTCTAAACCATTACCCGACAGTCAAAGATAGATACATAAATAGATAGATGAAAACCTTTATTTTTTAACAGGAGATAAACTTTTAGGATAAAAGTGTACAGAATCTTAACATATGTTTCAGAGAGGACAAAAAGACTTACAATCAGAGCACTATTAGATACTTATAAAGCACATTTAACAAAGAAAGTAATATACTACAAATGCAATGATATGCAAGACTTCAAGATGTCACAAAAAAATGCTCAGAGTATGGTTTCTTAGAGAAGACAGTTAACATTAAAGAAGTGATAAGTAGGCTAGACCTAATGATGGCACGGGGTGCAACTGCACTGAAAATATACAAAACTTAGCAAAGAGAACATTGAGTAAAAGATAAGATAGCTGTAATTCTAAGTGATGAAAAATAAAAGGTAAAGCAATCTGACACACTAGATAGAAAAGCTATTAAGTGGAACAAAAAAGTTCTGGTCTCTAATGAGGAAGTCTGTGCTCTTTCTTAGAAAAGAGTACCTGAGGCAGTTGAGGCTGGCAATGCTATATACTGTGTTGATGTACATCCATTGCTCTAGCCCCAGTGGTTCTGGTTCCTGCTGTAGCCTAATATCTCTGGGTAGGACCAAAAAAAGGGCACTATGGAAGAGAGAATCTGTAGCAAGATAATTATTTATTTCACATTTTTTGACGGGGAAAGGCACACTGAGCCAAGGATCATTTCCAGGTGCAACTCTGGGAGGAATACAGAAAGGGGATAGAATTGACCAAGTAATAAAGGTACATTTGCAAAATTAAAAAACAGTCAACTACAGTATATACTGTACATAAGGTTGTAAGTTTAAAATGCTAAAATGCCCATACCTTGGAACAAGTGATGGCTCTTAACAGCCAAATCTGTATTACAGCCCCTGCATGCCTTTTATGCTCTATGGCCATGCAGCTGTTGAAAGTATAGAATGCAAGACTGATAATACTGGGGGACAACTGGACAAGGCATTTGCAGCTTTTGGTCCATGCCTCTGGAATTTGTTTCGTTGGCGTGACTATGTGGCGTGCTAAAGAAACAGTTTCACTAATTCAGCTAGTAGTAGTACCTCATGTTACCAACCAGCTCAATACACAATCCACCAAGTACACTAGATCGGTGCAGCTTGAAAAGTTTTCCTTTTTGTTTGGTATGAAAAAGCACAAAATTATGTAGATTTTTACATATCTGGACTTGACTTAACACAGCAATATTAGCAAGCATGTTAGCTCTTGTAGAGTATAGTCCCGTTTACACTTCCCTATTTGCAGTACATTAGCCCGTGCACAGAGGTTGATGCACTGCAAATACTGCCATGTAGACACTTTCCAGAGCACCTTATATGCTGTTTGGATCAGTTTTTTGATCTGACTCAGTTGAGGGATCAGTATCAGAGCACGCTCCTTAAGTGGTGGTGTAGACGCTTTGTTGCGCTCGCTCCAATAAAAAGGCCATCTCCCTCAACTCCTCTGTGAATTTACAGCCCCCTCCTCGGAGTGACCTGCAGCACTGTGAGAGCAGGCTGTGTAAACATCAATGAGGCAAGCACAATGGGAAGGGAGCAGGACAAATTTCTGATTGCTGTTGCCACGTAAACATGCCTAATAAAACACTTTCATCTGAGCCTTGTGTGAATCACCAGTTCACACAACAATTTTAATATCCAATGCTGCTGTTATGGTGGGGTGTAATAAATATACAACACTAGGACGAAGAAACTGTATACCCAATTGTGTCTTCTATTTTCAAATAAAGCATGGTACAAATGTAATGAGTTTATCAGCTTATCACTTTTACTTAAATGAGCGGTTTTGACATATTGAGCTCACTCATCATCCCCCATTTGTTTAGCCCCTGATAAGAGACATGTCAAGCTTCCAGTCCAGTTATGATGTCTAAAATCACAGCAAGACTTTTCAGTTAATTCCCTGGCAAAATTTCTGGCAAGCATTCAGAAGAGTTCATCCTGAATCCTGAGCAAAACATCAGAAAGAGAAAATTAAATGAAGAAAGAAAAATGTCACATAAATTAGTGGATATGTAGAATAGGTAAGATGGTTATTTGGGTGTAAAAATAAGTGTCTTCTTTTCAATTAACTGGAACTGTAGATTCAGAATAGGCATATGGCATTTTCTGCACAAATGCTGCAAGTCAGATCCACCAATCATCTGCCTGAATAACCCATTTGTTACCATCTGCAACATGAACCAGCCAGGCTTCCAATTAATCCAGACATGACTGCAGCAAGATCTCTTCTGCAGACAATATTTTTGCTGTTCATTGGTGGCACCATCCCCCCTGTGGGCACCCTCCAGGCTACAGTGGGTTCATATTAAACCTGCATGGCATAAATAATTGAACAATAAAGGAAATCAGAAGTAGAACAGGATTCAGGCTGGGTGGGGGTATGAGGCGACAATGCCCACTGTCTTGGAAAAATTAAATTGCTAAGATCTTGCAATAAACATTTGAAGCCATGAGGCAGGGGTATAGAAAATCAACTGTGTAACAAGAGTTATACGATCAATTCTGATACACATCAGTTCGAAGTAATTTGGAATAGGATGACTTGTTTTCAAACAATCTGCGTGTCTCACCCAGGGAAGACACATACAGTAGTTTCAGTTGTACTTCTTAGCTTGGCCTTAGGTCTTGCTGGTAAGTGAGGAAGGGTTGTGTAGGGCCTGCTCAATAGATGTCACTAAACAGTAACAGTGAAAAGATGCATATGTAACAGGACTTATAACAATAAAACCCAAAAGATTAATCATTTGTTATGCTAATTCAGATGCTTCCACCTCACATTAGATTACAGATATGGAAGCGCTATGGTTCTTCAAAGTAGTTTAATCATGGAACATTACCATTATGTTTTGTTGTGTCTTGGTGCAAATGTGTTCCACAAACAGCAGGTCAGATTAAAAAAGGTAGTTAGCCAGACAGACAGCAGTAATGGGAACAGAGATAGAAAGCTGTTAATCAGTTTGGGTAGCTAATCACCATGTTACATGCAACTTCCAGGCACACAGGATGAAATGCTCATTTTTATGCAATTTGTAACTCATTACCTTGCCTTCTCTTTAGATAATGTGTGTCATGGCTGATTATACCTCTCTCAAGTACAGTGTGTTGAACAATTCCATCTTGTTAGGCTTGGGTGCTGTGGACCTATTTGCATGCCTGGACATACGACAGTATGCAATGTTAGGACAGAAAAGTATTTCAGGAAACATTGGCTATTGTTGGCAAACCAGCAAGCCTGAATGGGTAGAGAGAGTCATGAGAAGCAGAACTCCTTAGTCCAGAATAGGATTTGTGCACCCCTTGTTTAACTAGAAGGCACACCTCTCCAAGTCTAGGGGAAAAGAGAAGGGTGGGGTTCATTGTTTTGCCACCATAAACAAGGTGGACTTAGCCTGCTATACAAAACAGACAACCAAGTGTGGCAACTGCCTGGCACACACCTGGTAGGGACCAACTGCCATGGCCAACAACCCGGGTTCCTGGGAGAAAACATTTGCTCAGGCCTATGCTAGGTTTGCACTTCTGGGCAGGGGCACCAAGTAACTCCAGACACAAGGAAGCAATAACATCACTGTCCAAACCAGGCTGGGATTCTAGAGTGTGGCTTTTATTCACGTAACAAAGAAGGAATAATCACAAAGTGAAGATGGATCCCCATGGGGCTACACACACTTGTAATGCAGATTATGGAGGTACAGACATTCATGAGTTCCCATTTAGCATAGGTTGAAGAAAACACACATTGGTTCCTACTGGAAATTGGCACATCCAGCCAGGTACTGGTACATTTCCCATCGACTAGGCACACACGGCCAGTACTAGGACACTTTCCCATATTTCATGAAGAATGAAGGTGGTACGCATGACTACAAAGGAGCACATACAGACTCATTACTTTCAGAACCCACTAAACTGGGGTAAACTGAATGAAAACAACCCACATCCAGGGGTAAACATTTTTCTCAGGCATTGGCCAATTGCACTGAAGAAAACATAATAGGTGCCCTTCCAACCCCCTAGAGGTAAACTGGTTAATCCAGATGGGGGGTCTCCCACCTTTTGTTTCCAAATTATACTCAGCCATTCATCTGGTTAATAACACCACACAAACTGTAGAAACTGTAGATGTTGTCTTAAATGTATATCACACTTAACATCCTACAACTAAACACCTCTTGGGTGCCAGAATTAAAAAGTTCTGTATTTGGACAGTCACATACAGGACTTCAACGTAGGCAGCCACTTTCCAAAAGAAACACTGGGTGGACAGGGCCCCTTTTTCAGAGAAACTTCACCTTCAATGAAATGTAGGTACTCCTGGGTTACACAGAAAAATCACACAAGTACTCACAGAGCAATTGTACAATGCAGCTTTCCAAAAGTCCAAATTGAAACAGGGGATTGCCCCTGAATCTTGGAGTTCACCCCATCCCTCCTGGGATGGGGCACAGGGGAAACCATTAAACAAGGTCTCCACCACTTCTACACAGGAACTTGTTGACCACTAAGGTGAGAAACACACACAAAAAAAAAACAACAGGTAGCTCTCTGACAGAGCTGAAGGAGGAGCTGCCTAGACTGCAGCCTCCTCCACTGAACTCCAAATACAGACTCTCTCAAAATTCTAAAGCTAGCTCTAGCAGCTGCTAGCCAGTGTGGCTTATGCAGCTGCAACAGTTCTAAATAACATCATCCATCCAGAGCTCAGCAGAGACTGAGAACAGAGTGAGACAGTGAAACCAATTTAACTGGCATTTCACTAGCTGCCTTCTCTGCCTGCCACTGATTCTAACTGGGATTTTAGTAACCCTTGGGAACAAGGGGGTTACATTTGCATGCCTGAAAAGAATCAGCAGATCTCTTGGCCTTGGAGTCCTAGAGGTTTTTAGCATTGTTTTTTTTTTTTCTTCAGTGCTAATGTCAATAGTTATCAGTTATGGTAACAAATCCCTTTACCCATGGCCTATAAGTTCGTATTCACTGAAAGTTGCCCCTGTCTGTGTGTCAGTCAGATGGCGACCTCCACAACAGTAGCTGGTGCTGCTTGGAATGTCAGCAACCCAGGTTTGTGAGCCAAGTCCTGTATGCGGACATGAGCCCAACAAGTAGAGGATTAAGCAGTCCACAGCACACCCTCTTCTTTCAAGCAGGGTGGATTGCAATTCCTGTTCTGATACTGCCACTTGGCTAACATGTAGTGCAGCTTGGGGACTGTGGAGGGAGGGGAAGATGCATATGTGATTTGTCCGGCATGCCAGCACTGGCATCCCTGCACTGTCAGAGGGTAAATGTTTGCAGGAGATGAGTCATGCCTAAACATGGATGTCAATGAACTGAAGGATGACAGTTCAACCTGCCCCCTGCCCATAAAGGCTACTTTACAAATTTCAAGGAATTTTGTCCCCAATTCCACTCTCCCTCCCCTTCCTGCAAGTGGTGGTGATAGGATTATGTAGAGTGTATGCCTCCCTGACAGTGACAGCAACACAGCAACCTACGTCGCTGTCAACAAAAATCGACAGTTTGCCAACAGGTCACTGCGTTGGTGCACCTGAGACAGGGGCACACTGTCTCCCGGTCCTGCACCCCCTCCCTAAATCAACTCTGACTTGGAGTTGAGAATCCTTAGTATGGGGGGTGTGGAGGCAGAGCCCCCCATTTGGGGGGTTCGGGGGGGCTAAGCCCCCCAGTAAGTAAAAGGACCGGAAGACATTCGGGATTTATATCGAATGCAACTTGCGGTCAACATAAATCCCACAGCTGTGATGCTGGTTGGCGAAAGTATTGTCAAACCGGCATCGTAGATCCTGGAGGGTATGCATGCCAAGGAAAAGTAATGTCTCATAGGAAGGTAAACAAGCGGAGTAGTGCAGCAGCAGGTAAATTATGTGGTACCTCAGGCTCCCAGTGTGTTTCTAGGATATCATCTGATGGAAGCAGTTACTGGTCAGGTAAGGACCACATGAGAATTAATTGTTATGAATCTTAAAAAAAAAAAAAAAAAAAAGAAAATCAAACTTTGGAGTTACAGTACCTTTTGCAGTAAAACTCCCATTTCTCCCTCATAAGTCTCTCCACTTCTCCAGTTTCTCCCTCATAAGTCTCTCTACTTCTCCAATACTGACCTACTGACTGTTCCATCTCCCAACCTATCCACTGTTATTGGTAGAACTGTTTCTTCTCTGCCCCTACAACTGGGAGCAGCTGGCCTTTATCTCTTTGTCTAATCACCCATCACCCCACCCTTCCTAATCACATCTAGCTCAAAAACCTGTCTTTTCTCTCTCTTGCTATCACTCCTAGTTTTTTCACTGCTATTATGTGTCCTTTTCACTTATGTTTGCTGCCTGACCATCTGCTACTCTAGCTTGCAATGCCTAAACCTGCTGCTACCTTAGCCTACCATGTACCAAGGAATTAAATTGGTGTGGTGTGACTGAGGTCTTCATCATGGACTCCTCAGCTGACCTTATCATGGAGTCCTGGCAGGATGATACCGGCTCAGTGTTGAAGGCATCTATCCTGACTAGGTATTCTATGGTGCACTGCCTAAGAGAAGAGCATAGGGGCTGTGGCCATCTGCTTTAGATCCATTACATGACTCATGGCCTATCCCATGAGAGTGAGCACGTTATTTGAATGAATGTGTGGCCATTCTGGTGAGTTGGGTGCAGGTGGCAAGACCATTCTAGTGTACTGGTCTCTGGTGAACAGAAATTAATTCCTGCAGGAACTGGTGGACATTGTGGTCGAGATGGTATTGGATTTCCCTAGATTATTGGTTCCAGAGGACTTCAGTGCTTGGGTCAATAATGAACCCTCACAGACTGGACAACACATCATTCAAAAAATGTTTTCACTGGGCTTAATATAAGCAATTAACACTGGTACCCACCATCATGGCCATGCCTTGAACCTGGTCCTTTCATTGGGTCTTGGCATTTCTGAAGCCAGAGTTGATCTGGTCATTTGTTTTGATCCTTAAGCCATGTTGTTTCTTTGTGAGGCTACCATTTTAATACTGCCCCCTTGTGAAGATAGTCTGATACTATCCTAAACATAATTTGGAGTCTAGCAAACTCCAGGAGGTATAAGACACTCAAGCATGATGTCAGCATGTGCTTGTGGAGTGGAGGGGTCTTGGAGGGTTATAATATAGCCCTTATGTTTGCTCCAGACTCCTTTGCACCTGAAGATTTAATTTATTGACCCCCCCACAAAAGTTCTCCTTAGTACTATAAGGAGCCGAGGCAGCTGAAGATGGAGGCTGGAACATTCTTGTCAGAGATCCTGATTAGTGGACTACAGATTGGTGCTGAGGACACACAACGATGAGTATCACTGGGCAGTTGACCTGATATGGCTGAGTTCCTGTCAAGGATGATTGCTGAAGGAAAGAATCATCCAGTTCAGCTCTTCTGCACAATAGACAGATTGTTAAATCTATTCTATCTGAGGTCCGAGATAATTTTTCTGTATAAAAATGTGATTAGTTTAATCGATTCTTTCTTGACAAATGACCTGCCATGGGCTGGTAGTGCCCTGCCAATGATGAGTTTGAGTGACTGGCCTTCTGGGAGATAGTTTCACCCAGTTTTGAATGGGGATATGTCCCAGGTGATCTCAGGGTTGTATGCCAGCTACTGTTTGTCAGATCCTGGGCCTACCTGGATGCTTACTGGTTGTGGGAACTGGGAGACCCTGGGTCCAACCATTTCAGAGATGTCAGATCTTCCCTGAAGGATGGAGTTTCCCCTGCCACCTTTAAATAGGTGATTGTGAGACCCTCCTGAATAAACAATCTTTGGGTCCTGATGCTCTACTGAATTAGAAACCTGTCTCAAACATTCCCTGTTTGAGAAAGGTGAGTGAGAAGGTGATAGTAATGCAGCTGGAGGCTCACCTGGAAACATTTGACATCTATGAGCCTGTTCAGTTAAGGCTTTAACTTCACCATATCACAGAGATTCTAAAGCATGGATACCGTTCTTCAAGGTGATCCATGATCTACTCACTCTGAGGGATAGGGTGTACTGATCTGTCTTGGTACTTCTTGATTTTTCATTGGTGTATGACACAGTAGATCATGGAGTGACAGTGGAATAACAAGGAACTAAGTGAGAATCAGGGGAGCTGTTTTGTATTGGTTTAGAATTCTATCTCTCAGCTGGGCACAGCAGGTTGTGCTAAGAAATTCCATCTCTGGAACAACTGTTCTCAACTGCAGCGTGCCTCAAGGATTGATCCTGGCTTCCATATTATTCAGCATGTACATGCTGCCGCCATATGAATCATTTAAGCAACAAGGCACAATGGGGCATTGCTGGCACTAGATTTCCCCATGGTCAGGGGCATAGTGAGGCACAAGGTGAAGCAGAGTGCCTTCAGCCCCCTGACTGTGGAGGAAAACTAATACCACCAATGCCCCTGGAGTGGCTTACTGCTTTCATAAAATGGGCCCATAGGAAACTTTTAAAAAAAGAACACTGTAAAAGTTTTCAAAGCCACAAAAAATATAATAAAATGTTGCTAAATAATGAAAAATAGCCCCTCCACGGCTGTTTTTCACCTGTCAGCCATATGTCTTAATTCACATTCAATGCACTGTGTGAATGTTTACAATGGAATAGAAAAATGCAAAGCTCTGCATCATTCCAGTAGTAGAATGCCCCCCCTCCCAGAATGGTAACATGGAACACATGAATTCAAAAATTCTTCAGAGTTCCACTGGCATACACACACATACATACATACATACATACACACACACACACACACACACACACACACACACACTTCAAGTGGAGCCAGAACCGCAATTTTATCTGTTGCCAGGTAAGAGGCAGGGAGTTCTCTGGCAAACTGATAGGGTCAGAAGGGGGATTTTTCATGGTAATTAAAGAAACACCAGCAATTGAAACTGTGAATAATACTTGATTTTTTTAATGTGCGGATGTCTGTAAGGAGGAGCTCTTGAGTGAAACTAGCATTAAATTATTTAAATACTTTGTTTAATTTAATGGACTTTTATTTTTAGGGCCTAGTTGAAGTTTTTTATGTATGAGTAAAGGTTGCAGCCACATTTGTGATGGAAATTAGGAAGTAAGTGGCTTATGAACTCTGTGAGTTGCCCTGGTTGACAAGGACTTGTTTTTAGCCATTGGTGGTGCTCTCTTACTGCCATGGCTAGAACCAAGTCTCAGCCAATCAGGACACAGGGATTTCCTTGCCCATTTTATATAAGAAGTTACGGCAAGGAGCTTTACTTCTATGTTGATGATGCTCAGCTGCACCTCTCGTTCACCTGATGAGGTTAAAGTGGTATCTGTGCTGTGCTGCTGTCTTAAAGAAATCCATAACTGGATGACCTCCAAATGGCTAAGCCTCAACCCAGGTAAGACTGAGGTGATATCTTTCAAATCAGGCTTCCGTGGATTGACTTAAGACAAGGAACGATGCCATCTTGCCCTCTTTAAATGGTATCACACTTGGAACGATGGATGTGGGGCCACTATGCACTACAAGCTGACACTTGAGTTTCTGGTGTCAGAGGTCTTCTGTAGTGACATATGGTATCACGTAGTAACGGCGAATCAATTAGGGTGATTACACAAGTGGCGACTGTACAATACAGGTGACATCACAACAATGGCAAATGTGCAACATTGGTGACCCTGTGTATGCAGCGATGGTACGAGTCAAGGCGCGAATCGGAGCTGGATATATAGAAATTGAAGGGGGGGTTAAGGGGGCACAGCCCCACACATATACACAAGTGCATTCAGGTGTTCAGGTCAGCAGGTGCTGTTGTTGGGTTCATGTTTTTGTTTTTCCGTCGCTATTATTTGGAGTTGCCGTTTTTGTGAGCTCCTTTATTTAGTCGCTGTTTTGTGTTTCCTTGATATATATTCACTTATCACATAGAACCGTGACATATTTCATCTGAAAACCATCTCCCTGCTCAAACTATATCTTGCACCAACAGACTTGGCTACAATAATCCATGCTTTTGTCACATCCAAGCTAAATTACTGCAACACTCTCTAGGGTTATCTCAGTCTGATACACTGCCTGTAGTTGGTCCAGAATGCAGCAACCAGGTTAACTGCAGGGACATCTCAAAGGAAACATATTACTCTGGTGCTTTGTGACTGACAACGGCCATCTATTTGGTTGTGCATCAGCATCAAGACTGGCTTACTGGTGTGCAAGGCCCTGATGGCATGGGTTATGGTTACCTGAAAGATCTCCTGTTTCACACTCCTCTGTCTACTCCTTCTACCCCGGTCAGGTGGGCTGTTCTCAGTTCAAGATAATGTTGTCTGAGGACAGTGCCTTTTGGGTGACTGCACCTGTACTTTGGAATTCTCTGCTGCCCCCCAGATATCCTGCACACTTGTGGAGGCCTTCAAGGGAGCTAAACATTTTATTTGCTGCAGCAAGTCAACTCTCTTAGTTGAGTTTGTTAGTGAAGCTGTATTATTAATGTATTTATTAATTTGTTACTAGAAACAGACATAGACACAGAATTTGCTGGCAGTTAAGGAACGCTTGGCCCACTAAGTCTGCTGTTTTTCCCATCCTACGATATCACCACAGATCCTGCTTGTTCTCCAGCCCATTTTCCCTACCCCTCCATTTCTCCCCTAAGATCCCTTTATGCCTATCCCATGCATTTTTGAACCCACCATTGTTTTTGACCCCACCATCTCCACTGGTAGACTGTTCCAGGAATCCACCACTCTTTTCTGTGAAGTACTTCCTCATATCTCTCCTGAATCACCCCCTCCGGCTTCATAGCATGTTCCCTTGTTCTTCAGCCCTTTTTTTTTTTTTTTTTTTTTTTTTTTAACAAAAAATACTTCCTTCCTGTACCTTGTTTACCCCCATGAGGTATTTAAAGGTCTCTTTCATATCTCCTCCTCCTCCTCGTCAGGGTGTGCATATTTAGGTCCTTTAATCTCTCCTCGCAGGGCTTCTCCTGCAGATCCTGCACCATTTTACTTGCTCTCCTATGGACCACCTCAACTCTGACTATGCCCTGCCAGAGATGTGGTCTCCAGAATAGGACAGTCCTCTAGATGGAGTCTTACTACTGATCTACATGGAGGCAATAGCATCTTCCTCTTTCTGCTGGTGTTACTCCTGCCTATGCACCCCAGCATCCCATTGATCCTCCCACCTGCCTTGTTGCACTGCCTACTCATCTTCACTTAATCCGATATGATTACCCCCAGGTGCCTGTCCTTCTTGGTGGGTGTCAGTACCACCCCCATTCTGTACTTTGTGCCTGGGTTTCCGTTTCCCTAAGTGCATTATTTTGCACTTTTTCACATTGAAACCCAACTTCCATACTCATGACCACTCCTCGAGTTCTCTCGGGTCACTGCTCATTCTTTTTAACACCCCCAGGCGTGTCTGCACTACTGCAGATTTTGGCGTCATCCACAAAGATGCAGACCTTCCATTCTAGCATCTATGCAATGTCACTTATAAAGACATTAAAAAGGACCAGTCCTAGCACTGATCCCTGAGGCAACCTACTGGTCACTGTCATTCTGCCATTTCCCTTCACAGCACCCTGATCCTCCCGGCTAGAATGCCTTACAAATAAATTTGCTTTACCTGATATGGTACCAAAACAGTTCCTACACTGTATATGTAAAAATATATTGTCCTGTTTTCAATTTTGTATTTTCTACAGTGTTTCGCACACTGCATTTTCTGTTTGGGAGTTGTATGAAAGGCAATCTGTAAAAATGTATAATATTGATTGCATGTAATTTTTTGGTAGTAAGAATAAAAGGGAAGAAAGAAGTATAGGCCGCTGGGTAAACAGGCATAGATCATTCTCAAATGCATGGCTTCCGATCTCACTTTCATTATGTAAGGTAACCATATCATGACTCAAAGTCACATTCCTCCATCTCACAACAGAACAATAAAGAGTTTAAGTTCACTCCATGGTAACTAGATGGGAGAATGATGTTTCACAATGATGCTTGAACTCTTCTTGTTGGGCCAGTGGATAGTGACATTCATCACCGATGTAATATATGTTCATTATGAAAGGGGGAAGGAGGGGTCTGGCATATGTCATGCAATAGCACCTTCTGCAGCTATTTCTTGACTGGGACATGGCATCAGTCATGCAGTAGACCACTCATCTGTTGGCATTACTCTTACATCAAGACTTGCCATTCTTGTTATTGCATGCCTGCGCACACTCCCATCATGAGAAAACTGTTGATTCACTGCACCTATCACGTCAAGTCCTTTTATTCTCTGCACTGATCATGATGAGGCCACTTCCCCACTAAACTCTTTATATCGAAAGAAGTGACCTGACACTCCCATAGCCTGCACACCCACTGGCCAAGAACATGGTGTTAAAGGGAGGCTAGAAAAGGGAGAGAAGGGCAGGGAGAAGTAAGGGAAGGGGGTAAAATAAACAAAAGAAAAATCATTCATAGTTCTCTTGGAAAATGTTTTCACTGGTTCAAATATGGGTATTTAAAATATTTTGTTATTTATAGCTTGCTGAAGATAACTTTAAAACCATTCAGCTCCAGCTGTACATAAAACTAAAGATTTAAGTTCTGTATCTCTGATCTGAGGATGCTTCGAGTACAATAGGCAGAGCGTCAGGGTATACAAGATTAGACGGCACAGTTGGAATAACACCTCAGTACTAAGTGAAGAAGGAGATGTAGTTGCTTTTTTTCCAGTACAAGACAGGCTACGATATAGTTGAAGAGAGCTGGCAGTGTCCCTTTAAGCTAAAGAATGAAACCCTAAATAACCTTAAGTGCTATAAAAGTGATTGATAGTGATGGCTGCCTTAAATCATCTCACGTCATGTTCACAGAAAACTGGGGGACTAATGCATTTTATATGAACGTAGATGTAAAATGATCTTAGATATAGCATTTTCTTTTCCTGTAACAAGTTACAAGAGAGATTACTAATTTAGTCATTCCCTCAGATAAAATGTATCAGTGACATGCCAATCAAACTCACACTTTTCATTACAGTCCCAAAAATTATTTTAGTCAGTCAACCACACATAGCCCGAAATTATTCATATACGATCAATTATTTATTATAGCAAGCTGAATTAAAAAAAAAAAAAGAAAGAAAGAATGGATACTAACTACCTTTATCGTAAGTTATGTGACTGTACGTTGATATGCTTTACTCATGAATGCCAAAGTTATGCAAACCTTTCTGCAAGATGCTTCCTGAATCCTACCATTAGGGTTTGGCATCTAGCCTCTCCCTGATGTTTTTAACAAAATATATATACTCCAGCCACTCTATTAGAAATACATTTATTGACATTTTCATGAATGAATATGTCCTGAAAATTATAGCTGTGACAGTAACATTGATCATTACAGCTTTATACTACATTTAAGCAATATATACCACGACAGGGTGCGAGTTATGCTTGGACCTGCACATGCCTGGTGTGGTTTGGTCATGAGGCCACAGGCTAAGTGAGTGAACCACACCAGAAGTGGGTAAATCCCAGCATCACCCACGCTCTGGAATGGTATTTTGCTATTATACAATGGCCCCCCTTTTTTTGTGACAGAAAAGAAGCAATAAGGTGTTTTTGTGGCATTTTAATTTATTTTTATTTGATTTATTGCTGCACCATAAAAAATAGTCCTGGGTTGCTAGGGCTGAGGTGTACCTATGCATTCACAGTAATACTTTGTCATTCCCGGCCCTGATGCTTTCCCTGGGGCCAGGAAACCTTTATCAGTGTTCCCTGATGTCACCACTTGACTGTGCCCTGGCTCCATTTTTGTTCTAGGAGCTAGGACATCCTTCTGTACTTGGTCCTCAGTGCAACTGCAACTACGGAGCACTGGGTCTGTTTTCTTTGTGGGTTGTGTGCATGCGTGGCAGCATACATTGCTGCCATGCTTCCCAACACTCATTCCCCAGCCATCTTTGACTCCTAGTTCAGGGAAAGAAAGCAGGTGGTGTTTTTTTTCTCTATCCTCTGCCTCGGCCTCCTGAAACACTGAAGAGGGTCTGAGGGTGTGGAGTGGCAGCGGCTTCAGATTTAAACTGTGGAATCCTCCTGTGACTGCCCTACCTGTCCCAGTCTTTGGCTCGCCTGGGACCAGTGGGTAAAGAGATCACAATACAGTGGACAAAGAGGTACATAATTTTTTTTTTGTAAACAAAATAGAAAGGACACTTTTGTTTTTTTCTTACAGGTAGCTTTTGGGCAGGATTTTTATATGGCTCAGGGGTTGTGACTCATCTTAGTGAGGACCTATTATGGCGGCACTTGTATTTAAAGTCCGGGGTGAGGGGGGGGTCAGAGTGATTTGAGATTCGAGATGCAGCTGACACCTTTTTCATGGGTCTTGCCAAGATTTACCATGACTGAAAGGTACCAGTCAGCCAATCAGTTTTCAGGATCTTCAGGGCCATTGTATAATATAGTTTATACTATGGGTTTAGGACAGTAGTAGGCATATGCCCATGATAACTGTCTCCACTGCTCAGTGGTGATAACTGCTAGAGTTACCTTCCAGTAGAAAAACTGTCATGTATCAATTTAAAACTGGAAAAGTTTGCTTCGTGTACAATTTCCCCTAGTAACTGATTCCACAATCTGATCACTCTAGGTAAAAATGCATACTTTTTAAGATCCGTTTTGGGTATATTATCCATAAACTGACATTTATGGCCTCTCAAATCATGATTACAGTCCTTAAACTTCAGACCCAAATCATCCATTAGTTCACTGTCCTACAATATCTTATATAAAAACAGCAGATCCCCTCTTAATCTTCTCTGACTTAAAGACCATAACCCCAAGTCTGCAAGCCTTTCATCATAAGACTTTGACCTACACCTTAGTGAATCTGTGCTGTGTTCTTTCCAACAAATCAATATCCCTCCTAAGATAAGGACTCCAAAACTGCAAACAGTAATCAAGGTGCAGCCTAATATATGATTTATTTATTATATTTGAAAGACTAAAATGTATATTAAGGAACTGCTTCCTTCTTTAAGGTAATGCTTAGGTGGTACTGTCCCCATCGGCAGTAGCAAAATTAAATAAAGGAATCCTGCCAGAAAATGCAAAATATTAGAATTTTAAAGGTTTAGTAGTTCAATATTTTTAGTAGTGTTCACAGATCCAGGGGTTCTGGCAGTCTGTACTTTAGAAGACACTATGGGCATAAGGTATTAAAGTGAATCAGAGGAAGTTATATTGTTACAGACAGTGGGGAGCTTCAAGAGTGGGTGGGACATTTTCAAAGGAGGATGCAAACCATAAGGGGACGGGGTGGGTGAGAGGGAAAAACTGGGGGGGGGGGAAGCTGCCGTCTAATGGCTGAAGTGCTGCACACTCAAGCAGACTAGATAGACCGTAAGGCCTGTATCTGTTGGCAACTTCATATGTTCATATAAGTCTGTTTAAAAGACCCAGAATGCTTCTGTTCAGAATATTACCACAAAATACAATTTTAACAAGGGTCCATAAATAGCTTTTTAAAATCCTGTCTTAGGCTGCCAAGAAGTACATGTAACTGCCCATAGGTTACCATGCCTTTAAGCCTCTCACTATTCAAACATCAACAGCACTCTGTTGCTGACAGAGCCAGCATTGCTGTGTTAGTGACTGGACCAGGAACCATCCATCTAAAAGCTAAGTGAACTGGATGTACACTTATAACCATTTAAGTCTGACTTTAGCTAGGACATTATGCTTACACATGGAACTTTGTGGAAATAAGACCTTTTGTGGAGAACTGCCACTGGACTGTAAATCAGTAGCCACATTCATCACCTTTGACTCACCTTGCCATGGAGAAGGGGTCAGAGGATGATTGGCCACCCAATCAGGTAATGCTGGATGTGGAGAGAACCAGAAGGGCTTGTTGACTATTAGTGGATCCAATTAATTCAGGCTTCTTTGCAGCTACCAATCACCTATACAGAAATGGATTTCTAGGGCTGCCTGTCCTGCTTGGCAGCCCTTTCCCCACTAGTCAGGTTCCCCTATGAACAGCAAGGCAGACTGGCATGAGATCTCAATCAAGCAAGATGGAAGAGAGCTGTCCTGTGACAATCTGTGCATCTGACAGTGAAAGACCAACCAAAAAGTAAAAAGCAGATGATCTGCTTATAAAAGGGAGGTATGTGTATGCTGAAAATTGCACCACTGTGAAACTAGCACCAGTGTAAGAGACTGTGTCATACTGCCACTGAGACTGCTGTGGGATCTGCCCAGCATGTACCACAGCCAGGTATCAGACTATCACCACTCTGCTGGACTGGATCCCATGTCATGAGGGGTGATGCAGACTCCCTGTGGCTAGATCGACTGGAGAACAACTGAACCTTTGAAATGCAACAACAGCCCTGACAAAGGGTGAAAGAAGTGACAGGGAGAGATGGACAAAACTGGATGCCTGCTGGAAAAGGATCACTGTAAGCTGTGACATCAGTCCCTGTTCACTGAGGGAATCCTTTGGTACCAGAACCTTGAGTAAAGCCAGGATCTGGCCCTGCAACTTTTTTTGTTGTTGCCACCTCCAGAACCCATTTGCTCAGTCACGGACCCCTGGCTGCCACCCCCCACATCAGCCGCCCTCCTTGTACCCTCTCGCTTACCCACCAGAGTGGGGTCATGGCACCTGAACCCCTCTTAGGGGTGCCGCAATCAATGGGATACGACGGGAGTTGTCTTTGGGGGCTAATTGCAGCCAGGGGAGAGCATCATCTAGGCGGTGGGTGGCAGGTTTTTCTGGTGTTTTGTGAGGGTGGGGACGTGCAATGATGACCAGCATTCACCCTGTTCTCCGAACGCATTGGCGTCAGTGTGAGCTGTACACCCAGCCTCCAATGGGTGTCAGAATAGTGCTGACACACTCCCCACCCTCCCCCCTGGAGAGTGAGAGCCATCCTTGGATGCTCAATCCCTCTCCCCCAGCGGGCTCTCCAATGTCCCAGGTCCGTTCCCGAACCCGGGTCACCAGTGTCACAGGTTGGCACCCTGCCCCTGTGACAACGCTGGCCCTGCAACTTGACCCAGTTGGGAAAGTATTTCTGGGACTTGGTCAGCCTGCCAGGAGTTTACAAACACCCCAGTTTGAGGGGGTTTTATTTGCATGTTACTAAACAGGTCTCTTCTAGTTGGGGAAGCGGAGAACGGGTGAACGGACCACCAGGGAGCCATTAAAGGTAACGACTCTCTTCCCAGGGACTGCTGCATTTGCTGGGGGTGTTGGCCCATCAGCGTTTCATGTCAACTGCCTCACCCACCCCAGCTACCCTCCCACCCAGGGACAGCCCTGAATTTATAGCCCCTACCCTAGCACATGACTAAGTGTCCACTTCCCTCTTAGCAGGTTATACCCTCCTACCACCAGTTGGATCATGAGCCCTCCTTCATACTTCTTTCTCCACTCTCCTGCTCTCAGCCCCCTTACCTCTCCTCCCCATCTGCCACTGCACCACCTGGCCACTGGGAGGTAGTATTGTCACCCCCCATTAACCACCTTTTTAATCACTCCCACCACCATTATTGGCCCATTCTCTCCTCTCTTCTCTTCCCCCTCAACCTGGGGCTTTCTCTCCACTCCCCACTCAGGTTTTGAACCCTGTACCTCCCGCACCACAGGCAAGCACCCTACCTCTGCTCTATCTTGGCCACCCTAATACCTTGTCTCTGTTACATACCTTTCTATCCCTCGCACCCCTGAGCCCAAATATGGCCTTTAGTTCTATCCCATTTTTCCCACTCCTCCTTATCTCTCTTACACTCCTCCCCATCCCTCCCTGTCCAGCCCCCCTGCCTACTTCACCCACACCTCTCGCAACCCATACCCGCACCACCCTCACCTTTCCCCCGGCTACCTATGATGTCCCTCCTCCTCCCACCTCTTGACACTGCTGTTACATTCCTCATCTTCGCCTCCCCTAGCCTATGGGCCCTTCACATCTCCATACTCTCCCTTCGATCAATCAGCATCCTATCTTGCACATCCAGTCATAAAAAAACACTACGCTGGCAGCTCCATAGAGCTCTCTCCCTGCTCCTCCTCATATTGGGAAACATCCACCCCAACCCTGGACCTCTCACTTCCCAAACATGTCCCAATACCACCACCTCAGGGCTGTGTATCACCTCAATGAACATCTGCAGCCTCTCCCAAAAATTCACAGAGCTCTAGGGTTGGATAGCCCTGTACCAGCCTGACTGTCTCTTACTAGTGGAAACCTGGCTATCCAAATCAGTCCCAGATTCCTCAATTGCCATTCCCGGATACGCTCTATACTGCAATGACAGAGTGGGCAAATGTGGAGGTGGTTGTGCCATCTATCTTAGCGACACCATCCAGGCACATTCCCTCCCTCTCCTCAACTCACCACCAGTGCCCAAGCTCTGTCCCTCCAGTTCTTCCCTGGTCACTCCAAAGCCCTAATAACCCTCATAGCAGCCTATATTCCCTCATAGAACCAGGCGACTTCCCTCCAGTCCCTCACTGAGTACAGCTCCCTACCAAGGCTAAGCTCATTCTACTGGGTGATCTAAACATCAATTGGCTCTCCCACTCAGCCTCCCCCACCGAGATTCACTAGCATCACTCAACCTAACACAACTGGCCACCTGCTCTACCCACCTCAACCACTCCACTGGCACTGCTACCCTTTAGACCTTGTCCTCGCCTATCGGCCTCAAAAATTCACCAGCCTCACGGTCCTCTCAAACACACTCAGTGACCACTCCCCCATTCTCTACACCTGGTGCTGCCTGGTCAAGAAACCACCTCATAAATCTATCCTCACTAGGCTACTTCAACTAGGCATGCTCACCCACCTCAAATCTTATCTCCTTAGCTGAGACTGGTCCCCCCTAATGGGTGCCCGGGATCCCGACTCATAGGTTTCGTAGGTTATGCAGAGCCGAAAAGACCAAAGGTCCATAATGCTCACCATTTTTATTTAATTATAACCCTTAATTCAATTTGAACTCAAAAAAACATCCACTCAATTTTTAAATAGATACATACTTTCACTGGCGACCACTTCGGGTGGCAGGGCATTCCATATTCTAGAAACTCTGAGAACCACGAGCTTCTCTGTTTTGTTCTGCAGCATTCTACAAACTGTCATCATGTAAGGCACGATACACCAAACATAAATCTCCCCCTCAGTCTGTGATATTCCAAACTATAAAGTCCTAGTTTTCTGAGTCTATCATCATAATCTAATCCCCTTACTTCATCATTTTTTTTAGTTGCCCTTCTCTGCACTCACTCCAGGGCATTTATAGATCCCTCATCTCCTGGTGCCCAAAACTGAGCACAGTACTCAAGGTGTGGTCTAACAAGGGAAGAATACAATGGGAGCAGAACCTTATAGCTGTTGCTTTTTATATGTTTATTAATACAGTGAAGTATTCCCCAAGCCTTTTTTAATAACTTGTTGACAATGTAGTCCAAAATTTAGGTCATTTTTCACCCTGATTCCCAAATCATGTTCATCTTCAACTACTTCAAGCAATCTACCACCCATTTTATAATTAGCTTTTAGATTTTTCTTTCCAAAATGCATCACAATACATTTATCAATATTAAACATAAGTTTCTTAACCTTTGCCCAACTTTCTAGTTCACTCAAGGCATGTTGTAAAGTATTTACATCTTCAGGTTTATTAACTGTGAAACCAATAAGGGTGTCATCAGCGAATTTTGTTAACCAAACATCCGTTAATGTATTTAATGAGGAAATGTAAATATTAAAGAGACAAGGGCCCAAAACAGATCCCTGAGGGACCCCACTGGTCACTTTTTCACAGTCAGAATAAGAACCCTTTATACAGACCCACTGAGTTCTTCCAGTCAACCAAGATTCAATCCATTTGGTAATATTCCCCTTAAGACCCATTTTTATAGTTGCATCAATTAGTTCACCATGCGGGACCTTGTCAAAGGCCTTAGAAAAATCCAGAAGAATAACATCCACTGCTTCACCTTTATCTAATGCCTTGCTGATGCCACCATAAAAATGTAACAGGATTGTCATACATGATCTTGATTTCACAAAACCATGTTGTGCAGTATCAGGTTGCATGATATTCCCTATATGATTTTTAACTATGCCCTCAAGAATCTTACCCAGGAAAGATTTTAAGCTAATGGGTCTGTAATTAGCTACATTCTGTTTGGATCCTTTTTTGAAAATGGGAATGACTGTGGCCTGTCTCCATGTTTCTATAACCACTCCTTCTGTAATAGATTTTGTAAAGAGTGCAGCAATGGGACCTGATAAGGGGATTGCTAATTATTTCATAATACGAGGGTGAAGTCCATCAGGACCAGCTGATTTATTGGGGTCAAGTATCAGGAGCAATTTTTCGACTTCCGTGTTTTCTACTGTATATTATTTGTTATTTGGTCACTATGACTTTCATTTGGGCTAGTTTTTTTTATTAAAGACAGAAGAAAAATAGTTATTGCATGCTGTAGCCATTTGGGATTTATCAGTTAGTAAGTCACCATTCGGATTTTTTTTATTGGGCCTATAATAGGTGTACTGCCCCTCTTTTTGTTTATGTATGTATAAAATGTTTTATAATTATCTTTTACATTTGCAGCTAACCTGTATTCATAATCGCGTTTGGCTTTTCTAATACTATTTTTTGATGACCTTAATTGGTCTTTATAATCAGCCCAATTTTTTTGGAGAGCTACTTAATTTGGCTTAAGAATATGCTTTGTTCTTATTTTTTATGTGCTTTTTAACTATTGCGTTCATCCAAGGTAATTTAGGTTTTTTTTTTCTGTTTTCGTCATTTGGGGTATATATTTTTTTTGGTGGCAGTAGAAAGTTTAGTGTTTAAATGCTGCCACATTTCCGAAAGTGATTTTTATTTAAAATCTGATTTCCAGTCCCAATTTGCCATTTCATTCCAAAAATCCAAAAAATTGGCCTTTTTAAAATGATATATTATAGTACTATTAGTATCATATCCTGAGTTTACTTTATAAGTAAAACTAACCATGGAATGATCACTTGAGCCAAGGGGGGGGATAACTTTACAGTTCATAATATTAGTACCCAGATTACTCAACCCTAGATTACTTCACATGCACCATTAATGATGCTTGCAAGAAATTCACCCCTCCCACCATGAAGATGATCAAAGGGTTTGATACCCTCTGGATCACCTCACCTCTCCTGAGTCTCATGCACCATTGTGATGATCTCTGGAAGAAAGCCTGCAGATCATCAGGTGTAGCGGGCTGCCCATAATCAAAGTACCCAAGCCATCCGTAAGGCTAAAACCGACCACTACAGGACTGCACTGACCACGACCTGGGGGTCTGGCTGTAACCTTTGGCAGAATATGAAAACCTTCTATGGCAATCCCTCCCCCATCTCAACTCACTATAAATGGGTCCATCACCAATGACAAAACTACCATTACTGATGCCTTTAACACCTTGTTTTCTGAACTGAGCGCCATCCTCCCCACGGATTTCTTCTCCCTCTCCTCCTCCCCATCCTCCCCCGACCCTCCCACCCTTTTGTTTGAGGTTCTTACCCCAGGAAATGAAACCATATCTCCTTAATGCACTCCAAGGCTCATGTAATAGCAGTGACTCAACTGACCTTAAGCTACTCCGCCTTGTACTAGATGATGTTCTCTTCCGCCCCCCTCCTACCTTATCAACCTCTCACTCCATCTCGGCTAAGTTCCCCTTACTATATTTGGAAAACAGGCATCATTACCCCCATCCATGAGTCAGGTGGCCAACTCACCCCTGGGAACTACCGCCCCATCTCCATCTCCCCATCAAAGCCCTAGAACACATCGTCTCAGACCAGCTTAACGAGTACCTTGCCAAGTATGATCTCCTATCTCCTGAACAACATGGCTTCTGGCAGGGCCATAGCACCACCACTGCCCTGCTGCAATTCTCCAATCACATATACACAGCCCTTCACAGCAGTCCTATGGCTAGGGCTGTCTTCCTGGACCTATCTAAAGCCTTCAACACCATTAATCATGACCTCCTTGTCTCCACCCTCACTCACATCAGCCTGTCCCAGGATGCCAACACCTGGTTTGCCGAATACCTCACAGGTCACTCTCAAAAGGTCAAAATCAGCTCCACCCTCTTCTCACCCCTACCTGTCCTAGGGCCCCTTCTATTCAGCCTCTTTCTCAACACCCTACCCAAGGCCTGTACTGGAAACATCCTACTCTATGCCAATGACGCCATCCTTTTCACCTCCCACGCTAACCCCACCATCCTGGAACACTCCTCCAGGCCGCCTTCTCAGTAGCTGAATCCTGGTTCATCAGGCATATGCTTGTGTTGACCAAAAAAAATCTAAGGTCATGCTGTTTGCTCATCACCAGAATAAATTAAAAGGATTCCCCTCTCCATGTCCATACAGCCCTCTCCCTCCCTCTTGAACAAGTCCACTCCTTCAAGTACCTTGGTGTTACCTTTGATCCTGCCCTCTCCTTCCATGACCACATCAACCTTCTCTGCTCCTCCGTCATCTCATGGATTGGCCTGCTGTACCATCACCATAGCTGTCTACCCACAGAAGCCCTCCAGCTTGCCATCTCCTTTTCCATCCTGTCAAACATTGACTATGGCATCCTACTCTATGGGGCTACAGACAACACTGTTCTACACCATGTCAAGGTTACCCTTAAGACCTGCTGCCTCTTCCTGGACTGTCCCAGGACCATCCACACCTGTGCCCTGTACAGCCAAGCCAACTGACTTGATTGTGAGGACAGATTGCAATACCACACTTGCCTCCTAGCAAAAAAGGTGACTGCTGGCCTAACTGCTGAATGCCTCCCCTCCCTCCTGTCACCTGTGACAATCACTAAGTCCACCTGCAGCTCACTCAACCCACGGTCCCATGTACCTTGCCAAAAAACCTCCCTAGGCCAACACTCTTTCCCCTACCGTGCCCCCACCTGGCTCAACTCCCTCCCTCCATCACCTTCGAATACAGGATGGGCAGGTTTAAATCTCCCCTCAGGGTGTGCCTCATCTTCTCCCGCACCTGTAGCTGCACCTAGGCACCACAACCACAACAATGGACTACGTCCTGCCTAAACACACTGACACAGGCCTCGGCCCAAGTCCACTTACTGAAATGCTGCTGTATAATCAGAGTTACACACTAATTAGATAGCCAGTATTACTCTGCCCCAGTTTAGTCACTGTCTTCACTAGACTGATGGCCAGTATACCATATGTATGCTCCTCGATTTCTGTATTATCTGCCTGTATTTTGCCCAAACATTATGTATCTCAGCTGTACCTTCACTGAACCACCTTACTGTTGTATAAACACTGTCTGTTATTTCTTGTACTTCCTCTGTATAGTCAATTGACGCGGAGCCTTTGTAAATGAGTCCTCAACTCAAAGGGTTGTAATTCTGAATGTCAAATAAATAAATAAAATCTTGCTCCTTATTTTAATGTACATCCCCACCAGTCAACCATTAGCAATATCATCCAGCCTACACAGGTTCCACAGCTGCATGTCCAGCAACACTCTGGGCGCTGCTATGTTATTTATAGGGTAAAACACTCTACTAATGGGGAGAAGTAAGTGCCTCAGGCCAGGTGGCATGAAGTGAGTCTCTATATTGCACACTGTGGTGTGGGGTGGGATATGGTTTAGGGCTACCTCTGGATGGAAATTAGCAGCCTGGGAAAGCATTTAATGTGGCTGTGTCTGATACGGCACACAACTGCAGCCTAAGAAATCATTAATTTAGCTCTGCCTAAAAGGGCAGTTGGAACTAAATGGATCTGGGCATATGAGGACACAGAAGACCTGCCACTATCTGCTTTACCAGTCTACCTAAATTACTGATAATCGGCTTCCTTCCCCTTTAAGGTTTGCTGCCGTAATAAACATTTGTTTTGCATGACATCTTAGTTTGTGTTTACACAGTTACAGTATTAGGTCATGTCTCTGGGAACTGTCACTGCATTTGGGTTGGTCCACACTGCTTTCTAACTAAGTGATAGACCCTCCCTCCCCCCACACACGTATTCACAAAATGGGATACAAAGGACCCAGGTCTCTCAACTTTGTGGCACTCACAAGGCAGGAATAGTCACCTAAATATCTACAGTAACCCAGTGGCATTGCAAGGTTCAATCAACCCCCAAAAACATACACTTGTCATACACTGATAATGGATCTGGCACCATGATACTGACCAATGGAGGAGAATGGTTCATTGATTAGTTGTTATGGGATAAAGTTGCTAATTTCTTAAAGGAATTCAGATGGCTTGGGCTCCCTACCTTAATATTTTTGGTGTAGAAGAAAGTCATGATAACAAAAGGTGTATGAAGGCAATAAAATTTTATATGATCTTTAGTCTCCTATATATGAATGAATGATGTGCTATGTTTCATCTAAAAATTTTATTACTGTTTTGTGATTATTTTCAGCCTAATATCTCCCTTGGTTAACACTTGCTCATGATGAATGCTATTTACTTTTCTGTTTTTCTTGCCTTTTTTTATAATCTGCATAGCTGGATTGTTGTTGCACATAATTTTTTGTATAATTTATAAAAGATCAAAATATACACTGGAGATTTTCTCATGGTGGTAGATGAACACAATAAGAGAACACAAGAAAAAGGGATAGGGAATCACATCCAAACTCTTTACTGTTGGCCAGAGTTTATTACATGTGATCCATAAGGGAGTTACTGCCTAGGACATGGGGGGGGGCAGCGAACATATAGCTTGAACTAGAGGACAGGAGGGGTGTGGAGTAACCCTGGTGGTGTGCTTTGTGCCCCTAAATAGCTCAGTATAGCATGATGCCCAGCTATTCAGGGAAATAAAAAGAAAAATTGGATGCAGCTGTGCTTCCAGGAGCTTTCAATCTCCTGGGCACAGGCTGGTGTCTTAGGAGGACTAACAGCAGGGCTGATACAGAGTTAGTGTTTATATTCAAGGACTGCTTCCTTAAGCAGTGTGTCCAACATGGACTAGGTTGGAAGCCATCCTTGTCCTTTGTCTTAACAATGGGGATGGGGACGGGGACATCTCCAGTGTTACTGTCAAGGAAACAATGGGGGTCAGAGACCACAACTTGGAAACCTCCACCCTGGTATCAGAAAAGACAAGCTGGGCCTCAGCCACCAGAACACAGAAACTTTAGAAGTAGGGACTTTGCCAAGAGGAAGGACGTGATGTCCATGGGCCTGACACAGCTACAGTATATGAGGCATGTGATACAGAGCACATGTGGAATTTAGTACACAGGGTTTTTGAAGCAGTCATATAATTTTAGAATATTGTGTTGCCTTATTGTACAGTGTATAACAGGTCTTGTAATGTACTGCATTAAGTCATCTTATTCATTGTCTTACTGTATATGATGCATGTAAGATATAGAAACACAATTTGCCTGCAGAAAAAGACTGCTTGGCCCACCCAGTCCGCCAAAATGGTCCCTGCCTAGTCTGTTTTCACAGACTCTAACTGGTCTCCAGCAACCCTCTATCCTCCCTGGTTATTCACTAATATTCCCTTATGTCTAGCCCAAGCATGCTTGAAGTCACCTGCTGTTTTCACCTCCACCACTTCCTCTGGCAGTCTATTCCAGACATCTTACACTCTTTCAGTGAAGCAGTATTTCCTCAAATCCCTCTTTAATGTCATCCCCCTCCAACTTCATCAAATTTACTCTTGTTCTGGTACTCTTCTTCCTTTGAAAGAGTCTCCCCTCCTTCACCGTGTTCATCTCTCTGAGGTACTTGTAGGTCTCTATCATGCCCACTCCTGCACTCCTCTCTTTCAGGGTATAAATGTTGAGATTCTGCAGTCTCTCCTCATAGGGCTTTGGGTGCAACCCCTGCACCATTTTAGTTGCCCTCCTGTAGGCTGTCTTTACCCTGTCTATGTCCTTTCTGAGGTGTGGCCTCCAGCATTAGACACAATACTCCAGGTGGGATCTCACCAGTGAGTGATATAGTAGCAACACCACCTCCCTCCCCCTACTGAAGATACCTCTCCCCTATGCACCCCAGAATCCCACTAGCTCTACCCACTGCTTTGTCATACTGGCCTGCCACTTTGAGGTCATCAGCTATGATAATGTCAAGTTCCCTTTCCTGCTTAGTGACTGGCAGTACCTCCACCTCCTTCCTATACTCAATGCTTGGGTTCCTATGCCTTATGTGAATAATGTCACACGTTTTGGCATAGAACCCCAACTGCCACATTTTTGAGCAGTCTTTGAACTTCCTAAGATCTCTATGCATTCTTTCCACCCTGTAAAAAGGCACAACTTCCCTTCCAGTTCATCTGCAATGTCAACTATGAAGACATTGAAGAAGACATGCCCCAGTACTGAGCCCTATGGCACCCTGCTAGTTACTCTTCCATCCTTAGAATGAGTGCCATTAACCACCACCCTCAGTCACCTATCTGTTAACCAATCTGTAACCCAATTCACCACTCTGGATCCCATCCCTAGGCTGCTCAGTTTCTTAATCAGTCTCATATGTGGCATGGTGTCGAAGGCCTTCTTTAAGTCCAAATGGGCCATGTCCACTGCCTTCCCCTGATCCATTTTCCAGATCAGCCAGTCAAAGAAATCAATTAGGTTCATCTGGAATGACCCCCCCCTCTCCCTCTGTGAATCCATGCTGCCATTGGTCTTGCAGCCCATATGATTCAAGATACTCCACCAACCATTCCTTTAAGTGTGTTTCCATTAATTTCCCCACCACTGAGGTGAAGTTCACTGGCCTATAGTTGCTAGCCTCTTCCATGCTGCCACTCAAATGTAGAAGGACATTATCTGCTCTCCTACTGTCCTCCAGAAATACACCAGCACAACCCTGAGTTATTTTAGTACCCTTGGATGTATCCCATCTGGTCCCATAACCCTGTCCACTTTCAGAGCTGCAAGTCCCTTCAGGACTCTTTCCTCTGAAAATGGACTCGTGTCCACCTCCTCCCCTTGTTCCAGCTACTCTCTGGTTGTCCATCCCTCCTCCCTCCACTGTGAAGACTGAGCAGAAGTACCTGTTTAGGATATATATTCAACATGTTTCTTTATGTTCTGAAATTAGAGCCACCACTACTGCTACTATGCATTCCTGTACACATTAAGTGGAAAGAGGCCAGTAAGTAACCCCCCCGGTTCAAAGACAGACCTAAAGCAACTAATCTGAAACAGAATAAATTCTAGGAATGCTTGTGACAGGTTTCCTCCACACCAGATAGGAGTACATGGCAGTAATAAGGGACTACAAAAATATCATTTAAACAATCAAGAAGGAACTGGAAGCCAGGACAGCAGTACGTGCTCCAGACACCACCAAAGCCTTTTTCCCATTCACAAGCAGTAGAGGAAATGTGAAGGTGTGGAATGGCCTCCTGAAACCAGAGGAACAGGGAGAGGAACCAGTGAAAGAACCTGATGAAATGGTTCACATGCAGGATTAATAAGTTGCTTCACTGTTTAGAAAAGCTCCCCCCCCACCCCTGAAGGAGAGAGGGTATTCATTTGGAGGGCTCATGGAATTAAGAGTAGCCATGATGCAGCATGGAAGCATCACATCTGCATTGGTAATCTACTACCTGGCAAAGATCTAGCCAGGTAAGTTCCATGATAGAGAAAGGATAATACTGGAGCTAAGAGAACAACAGGCAGGGCCACTTGCAGTAATCATTCAAGAGTCTATCTGGACAGGTGTGGTGCTGGAGGACTGAGAAGTGGTTAGTGTGGTCCATATCATCAAGAGGGGGGCAGGCTTAGGGATTCAGGAAACCTACCAGCTGGTCAGCCTGACATCTGTGTTAGCAAGGTATGGAAGCCATTAATATGCACTGAATAATGAAGCATGAAGAATATTTTCTTTCTCTTAGAATGGCTTTGTGAGAAGCAGATCTTGCTGAATCTACATGTCCATCTTCTTCATAAAGATGTTCAGGGAGGAGGAATATGGCAGGACCACAGACATGATCTTTCTGGACATCAGCAATGCCTCTGATACTGTAGCACAAGACACACATCTGGACAAAGTACACCAATGTAGTTTGCACAAGGCATAAACAATGTGGATTGCAAACTGGGGGGGCAGGAAGTAGAAGCCTGTGTTGGACAGAAACTATTTTCAGTAGAAAGGGGTGTTAAGTGGGGTCCTTCATAAATCTACGCTGAGGCTACTGCTGCACAGAATTCTTGTCAACAACCTGGAAGCTGGGGTCTCTAGCAGGCTTCTTATGTTTGCAATGACACTAGCTGACTAGGGTGGTCAACACCCTTGAAGATGGGACCAAACTTTTGAAAGACCTGAACAAGCTGTGTGGATGGTCAAATTCTTGGAGTCTTTGATACAATGCAGCCATCTTAAGTTGATACACTTGGGGAGAAAACAAAGGTAGGGTCTACATACTCTGTGGGGCTCCTGTTGTTGCAGTGGAGGAGATATATGACCTAGGAGTCATAATTGACAGTGGGCTGATGCAGTAGCAATGCATGGATGCTGCCAAGAGGGTCAGCATAATGCTGGGATGCATTGGTGGGAGGGGGTGAACAGCATGGTCAGGTGAAGTAGAAATGCCACTTTACAGGTCCTGGTCAGACCCCAACTGCAATACAGTGTGCAATATTATACAGATAGATAAGCACTACCTTTCCTGTGCTCAAGGCATCTTACAAAGAAAGAGTACACCTAATTAAAATCAAGAAACAAAAATATAGACAGCAATACAGTATGAAAAAATATTATATCAAAGAGACATTGAAGTGCAAAGTACAGTATATATTTTATTGTTCTGAAAACACTAAGCAGATACTACCATAGTGTATTCACTGCATCAGAAACAGCATGCATAAAGATCCATGTCTTTTTCTGAAGCACTCTATCTTGGAGTATCTGGATGTCCACTGGAAGAGCATTCCACAGTCATGGGACAGACACTGAGAAGGCTCGTCCCCTAGCAGATTGCAATCAAGTTTTTCAAACCAAGAGTAACTATTGCCCAAAAGAACATAACTTCTTACCATTTGTGCAGGTGACCAGAAGGTCACAGTAGTAATACTTGTTTATCGATCAGCTAGAGCTGTTACAAGTTTTATAGAAAAAACAGAAAATAAACCGATAAATATCTTCATCATATCTTAGACTTCAAAATTAATTATATAAAAAATAGAAACATGACATGATAAATATGGCTTTTAAGTGGAGAGCCATGCTTATTATAACAAATACACAAGGACCTGCAGCTCACATATTTTACTGTTCCATACCAGTAGAAGGATTAATTTCAACAACATTTCATCTTCTTAATACACACACACACACACACATTTTGCAGAGAACCAAGTTAGACCTATACCAGATAACAATAAATTCATTGCTTAAGTAGGGGTTTAATAGAATTAGCAAAGACAGTGCCTTATCATTTTCTATGCAACTTATTATATTGTGGAAAAAAGATCAAGTGAACTGTGTCCTCTGGGATGCCCAACCTGCAACCACGTAAGATCTAACTTTAAATATCTGAAGTTCCTGCAAATCTAGCTTTTTGAACATTTGATTCAAACACCAGAAATCTAAATTTGGCATATGTCTGTCCTAAATGAGAATCTTTTAATAGCTTTAAATATGGCTCCATAATATAAACACTTCTGACAGATATTAACCAGGCAGTTAATTTATAGCGAAAACCATCTCTACAGCTAGCTTTTTCATTCTCCCTTAATTATAGACTATCTTCTTATATGATGCATATATGCTGATCCCCATTTCCAATAAAGAGGGAAGAAAAGAAAGATTTGTTTTATTTAGAATCACATCCAACTGTGATAACCACCCAGCATCAAGACCAAGAATTCTAAACCTTTTTATTTCACGAACAGCCAGAAATCATAATATAGCAGAAGCCATCCTGCTTAAATGTAGCCAACAGGAGAATACTTGTGATTTACTACTGGGGAGAAGTCAAAATGATGCCCTCATGGCCCAACAAGGTATATTATGAGGAACAGTCAAAATCTGTTTCCAAAATGTAACTATTTTAAACAAAAAAAAGGTCCACACTATTAACACCCCATATTTTTGCTGCAGACAGGCACTTAATAGATCATTTAACGTTTGCCTCTTTAATAGCAGCAGATATATAACCGCCAAACTTCCAACTGAAACTGCTTATTCCTAAAAACCATGAGCCAAGGTTTTTTGCCACTAATTTAAAATGCTGAATCCAAGAAAAATGAAAGGTAAATGCCAAACCTAAATATATACAAGATTCATTGCAAAAAAACAAACAAAACTATTTAATGTAGATATTAGGGTTGAAGAGCGCAAAGTTGAGAATGAAAAAAAAATAGGGTTTTGGGTCCCTGAAGTCTTGATGAATCAGTGGTGAGATGTTTCTTGGAGTTGGCAACCCCAATGCCCAGTCCTCTTCCCACAGCTCCTAGCCTTCTGTCTAAATCACAAGGTACAGATCCAAGCCCTTGCCTCAAAGTGATATACTCTTTGGTAGTAGAAAAGTATGACATCACCACATGTTACCAACAGAATCAGTAATAACTTTTTTCCATGCAGAGCCCTGTGTGAAGAAAAGAGATCACTTCTGACCGTGTTTGATCAGGAATGGGGGGGGGGGGATTATGGCTGACAGCCCTAAGAACATCCCACCACAGATTTGCAAAGACTCCGGAGACCCAAAACCCTAATGTTTCTTCATTTTTCTACTTCTCTGTGGTTTGCATTCTTCAACTCTAATATCTGCATTAACATTACTTTTTGGAGTTAGGTACTAGGAGGCTATATAACATAGTGGTTAAGGGCACTGAGCTGCAAACCTGGAGACCTGGGTTTGAATCCCACAGACCCCACTGTGTGACCCTGAGCAAGTCACTTAACTTCCTTATGCTCCCAGGACACACTTGGAAACAAGCTCTGGCTTAGTGTGCCTCTCCTGGTTAAACAATAGAAACATAGAATTTCTCCTTTCCCTTTCCTTTTTGCAATGAATTTCCCTTCTTTTTGTGATAGTGGTTGCACATCCTCACCTGCTTTTGGGACCTGTGCAAAATGAAAGAAACAGAATAGTGGAGACATTTCAGACCCCATGTTTTTGTATCAGCCAACTTCTCTAGACATAGTACATGGCCCCATCAGGCCTTGACCTGCACATTAACCCCTTGTTACGGAAGGCTCCCAGCCTGCCACAAGGTGTTGTCTGTGCAGCACAAACACTGTGCAATCCCTTCTCAGGATAGGAGTGGTGGTGCACAACTACGGTAGCCCCCATCCTCAGGCTTCCCAGTGGGCTCCAGTGCTCATCCCTGAGCACAAGTCACCAGCATGGGAACACAACATGCTACCCAGTGGGCCAACAGCCTTCCCTGCACACAATGTTCCTTCGTCACTTTTTTTACATTTTGACCCCAAATCCTCTACCGTCTTTTTATGACCCCCGAACATGACAGGTATCATTTTTAAAATACTGGCTGAAATGTACTGTTATGCCACAAGTGCAAAAACAAATTTGGGGAAGGATTTGAAAAATGACAGCTGTCACATTTATGAGGTGGGGCGAAAAAAAACTACATCCAAAATTTGGGGACAAAATACTAAAAATTACCAAAGTTATGAGTGAAAGTCGAAAATTTTCAATGTAACCCTCATGACTTTTTTTTTTAAATATATTCTGATCCCAAATTTTCAACAGTCTTCTTATGACCCACCTCATGAATTCATTAGATGAAATTTTTCAAATCTTACCCAAAAGGTGATTTCGACAAGCAAATATGAAATTACTGTACCTTTAGGGGCAGATTTGAAAAATTTCACCTACCTTGTTCCTGAGGTGGAGTCCCCAAGAGGCCATGTTGAAATGAGTCCCAAAAAAGTCATTAAAAAGTTTGAGGGGAAAATATAAAAAAAATTAACAAGCTATAAGTAAAAGTTCAAAACGCATTGGAAATACATTGAATAAACTTATATAAACACTTACAGTAGCTTGCTTCTTCAGTTCGCAGTCGTGGTTTTTAACCCAAAACTGGATCTACTCAGGTGGACCTTCTTGTGGTGAGTGAGGGGTGTTGGGGGTAGTGGGTGCTCAGTGGGGGGGGGGTTGGTGAGGGTGAAGCCACTTCAAGCTGCAAAAGACATCAATGGACTTTTTCTCTATTACGGATTCAAAACATTTTGAACAGGGACTGTTTTTATTCTACAGGTGTTGACACTGAGGACTGGGCACCCCAGTGTCGACTTGATCTTTTGTGGCACCATGGGTGGGCAACCTGGTATCACACACAACTGGGGTGGGGGGGGTTCTGAGCCAGCAAAAGGGATTTGGCACCCTAGTGTTGGGATGATTAACAGGGAGTGTTTGCAGTTCAATGAGCCAGCACCAGGGACTGGGCACCATCATGACTGGTTTACAGACGTTAGGCTGTGGATGCAGCTAAATGCCACAAAAGCACCATTTAAAACTATAACCATGCACACATCTGTTCGTTGAGGGCTGGGCTATACACTGATGCATAGCCCCAACACTGCTGAATGAAGGTTATTCACACTTAAATAGATGGGATTCTCAATCCTGTGCACCAAGTGCCACAAGTCAGATCACCTTTTTGCAGGCAAATCTTGAGGCAATCTTGGGACCCTTTTATGGGGCTTGCACCAAACATTTGGCACAAACTGCTGTAAAGTGGGAAAACTGTCACAAATGCACCCCATCTTCTTGAATCAAGCACACATTGTGGCAATGTATTTGGTGCAGCTGTGCCACAACATGTGTTTGATTCAAGTCTTGATGCAAGCCCTGCATTAATTTATAGCATCAGGCTAGTCCTGTCCCCACAGATATGCATGCATTTTACCAATCACATTTATAAATGTGATAAAAAAAATCAGATCTTTTGAATGCTGATTTTTTAAACTGAGCATGCACAAAAAAGGAATAGTTTTCAGTTGATAATAAAAAACTGGGAATATTAGGAAAATAAAAAGTACACACATTGGGTTAAATTCTAGCAAACCTGCATGTTTCACATTCGAACTCAAACTACCCTTTAAGTTACTGATGAGCAAAAAAGGTCTTCATCTTGGCCAAGTCAACATTTTTGTGCACTTCTATAACTTTGCCCCACTGAACTGATTGCCAGCTCTATGTCTGCCAAATTTAAAGTAACAGATCAAACGGGTGAAGTTATTAAGGTGCAAAAATCAGGATTTAATACAGAATTGCTTTCTCGGCCCTAATTTACAAACTTGTTCCAGATGGTGATGAATCTGGCCAGCTCTGGAGCACTACCTCAGATTACCACAATTCTTGGAGAGACACTGGAGTTTGTCTCAAAATTTAAATACCTAGGTGTGTGGTTAGACCATAATCTATCATTCACTGAGCACATCGAGGACTTTGTAAAGAAGTTAAGGCAGAGGCTGGGGCTATTCTTTAGAATTAACCAGGTTCTTACTAGAGATGCAAAAGTGTGCCTTGTCCAAACTACTTTTCATTTGCCGATCGATTTTGCAGATTTCCTTTATAGTCAATGTCCCAAAGACTCACTTGCAAAGTTGGATATGCTTTACCACAGGGCCATCTGGTTTATTACTGGTCTTCCCATTTCTACCAATCATTTTTCTTTGTACAAAGCCATAGGGTGGTTCTCTCTTATGTTTAGGTGTAATAGAAATGCAGTCCTTTGGACTTATAGAGTCTTCTTGAAGCGGCTTCCACAATATATAATAGACTGTCTCCCACTAAGTGAGCCAGGAATGTATGCCCTAAGAAGCACATCCTACATCACATTATGTATCCCCAAGGCTTCCTCTTGCTATGGCAGAGTGGCCATTAGTTTCCTGTTGCCAACACTGTGGAACAAAGTACAAACATTCTTGAAATTATGCTGCCTCCGCAATGTGAATACCTTTAAATCTCTATATGCTCAGTATGTGTGTCAGCCATACAATTACTACCCCAGCCCCTCATTTTTGTCCGAAGCATCAGGCTGCTGCCCTCTGAGCATAGCTGAATTTATGTTTGCTTGTAACCTTTGGTGACCTTAAGTCTGTCAGCGTCTTATGCCGTAAATGTTTTTCCTCTCTCGAAATCCCTGTAGGGTTATTATCTTTTCATGGCTTCGCACTGCTACACCTTACTCACCCTGCTGTCTTTTACATATTGCTTAATCTGTGGCTCTTATTCCCCTACCTTGTACCATTTAACTGCCCTATTTCATCTTTGTATTCCCTTTCCACTGCATTCCACTCTTACTATCACTTTCCTCTGTCCCCTAACTCTCTTCCTTGCCACAGACTAGCTCTTCAGGGGCTCCCTGCCCCTCAGGTGGGAGAAATGTGGATACTGGGTGGTTGTCACTTCCATAGCTGCCACCTGATACACCTAGACTGGACTCCTTACTAGTGAAGTGCGGCACTGCCGATACCCAATCGGAAAACAAGCACTTTTCTGCCCTGGTGTCTGATTGGCTCCTGCAGTCTTCTCCTGTGTCTCCCTCAATACTAATAAGCTGGAGTCTGATTTTATGTCTAAAACTTGCACAAAAAAGTGCTGTACTTACTTACTGCCTAACAGTTATGACCTCTATTTTTTCCTGTTTAGAGTGTCAAGAATTGGGACTCTGTTTGATTACACTTCTTTCTGAATTTCTGTGGTTGGGCCAGTCTTTAGGCATCAAGGAATACCCAATTCTGTTGTCCTGCTGTTTTCGTTCTCCCACTGGTTCAGATGTTCCACTGTCCATGGCCCAGTACTTAATACTGACCCCTTCCTCCATCCCCTGCCAAGGATATGCTCTTCACAGGCTTCCTGCCTATTGGCGTGGGAAACCTGGGCACCGGGCAGTTGGCACCGCCTCTACCGCCACCTGACAACCTAAGCTCTGACTCCCCATAAGCAAAGCACGGCATTAGCAGCCATCCAATTGGAACATGAGAGCTCTTCGGCATTGGCTTCCAATTGGTTCCTGCAGTCTGTTTCTGTGTCCATTCTAAGCCAAGCATAAATCTGATTTCCATGCCGAAATTTGCCAAAAATGAGCTGTAATTACTTTTCTCCTTGACCATTAAGACCCTCATCCTTCTGTTAAGAGTGTTACATTTAGTGCTGCTGTGTGATTGCACTACTTTTGAAATTCTGTGCTTGCGTCAGCTCCCTACACGAGCGGCCGATCACTTCTCCCTACTGAAGTTCCTACTAAGCCTCATCTTATGTGTTCCTTAAATATTACAGAAGCACTCTGAACTGATATGACTGATGAACCATTGAGTACTTACTTGTATTAATTACATGAATTGTTTTTTACTTGTGTTATTTGGCTATATTGTAAATATGTGTGTGCACTGCACCATTTGACCTGGAGCTAACCAGGTCCATCTTGTAAATGAGCTTGCTCAATGATGTTTGCATGGATAAATAAAGATTTTGATTGATTTTTTTTTGATTGATCCTTTCAAAAATTCAATTTGTGAGCTAATGAGAAATTAGGAACAAATTGTAGTACCGCGTGTCTTGGATTAATTAACAACTAATTCATTGTTATTACAAAACCTGTAAAATAGACCCAGTACATTTTTCAGACAATACTTGGTCAGAAATAAGAGAACTACATAACCAGCATAAGCTAATATGGGACAGCATTATATGGAATTTAAGGGGAATTTGAAGAACATTTTTCCAAAGAGGTTAAAAAATTATTTATATAAAAATTGAACATTGGAGGTGCTAACAAGCATCACTGCTTAACCCCCTATTAGATGCAAGTCTGTAGTATCTCCTTCTATAGAGAAACATATTTTTGTATTGGAGTATAATAAGATAATGTGAAGCACAAACCTGATCAATGTTTAATGTCATCAGTTTTGACTAGATGATATTTCTTGATAACAAATCAAATGCTGATAATAAATCTATAAAAGCAGCATAAATCCACCTCCTCATATTTTACAGTATGTATGAATCTGATGATTTAAAACAAAACAAATGGTCAAGAGTTGAAAATTCTACTTGAAAGTCATCTTGTAGGGGTGACATAATTTTGTCCCCATCAGTACCATATTGTAGTTTTTAATTTTTTTTTATCTTAGCCTCTATATTAGTTAGACTAATCAGCCTATACAATGTTGGATTCCCCTATCTAATTCAATCAGAATAATAATATTCCATCTGCAACATTCTGGAATGTACTTCTTGGTCAGACATGTATATACAAAAGTTACAAGGAAGATGTCTCCAAATGTGAGGGATTCAATGGTCAGATATACCACCATTTCAGAGGAGTGAATTTAGCTCAGAGTATTTATTTGCTCTTGGTAACTGGGTGAGTACACTAGGCATAAGGATGCCTATTTTCAGGCATGACAGAATCAAATATGCTTTATTCACATGTGGGTGATGTATCATTTGAACAAAGAAAACCCACTTACAATAAGAAGGCTATTACTCAGGAGGTATATAAGCTTGCAGACCCCATGTGACATTTATAGTGTTACTGATGTCATAATCTTCTTGCAGCACAGTTACAGGGGTGGCACATGCTGACTGCAAATGATGAATCACCAAGGAGTAGGTCCCTCTCCCTTCAGTTTTATTTCAAGGGGAGAACTTTCTCCAGAATGCTTTGATTTCATGATCTTTTACAGTCTATAACATTTAACAGGAGATAGCGATGCTAGTAAAAATCATAGTTCCATGCCTGCCATCATCCGGGGAACCTTTTAAAATGACGCCTGCCTTTATAATAGTTTTACCTCTGAGAAACTGACTCAACTTAACTTCAGTGAGGTGAGTTCTATAGATCAGAACATGTACCACTTTGTTCCTAATTTTCTTTTGTCTGCAAGACAAAGTATGCAAAGTCACTGGTTTTGTAATATATATATATATATATATATAATATGCATCAGAATATTATAAAAAATATGTCCTTTGTCTCAAAGAGAAACTTGTGAGCAGACTACATTCATGTCTTTTATTTTAAGATCACAAAGTTCTTGTTTTCAAGAATTTAGTTTTCTCTGACCAGTGTTAACTTAAAAATATATACTTTTTTGAAACAAGTATATTTCCTTTTAGCAATAAAATGCCTTCATGAAACTAATCCTTTTGCACTTTTCAAGAGTAACTGGTTCTAAGAGGTGTAAGTCTGATATATATATATATATATATATATATATACACACACACACATATATATAGGCATCAGCCAGGATGTTGCAAAGTACTTTGCAGTATTTCTGCACAGTGCTGCATTATGCTGCAGGGACCAGTACAATTCAATGGCAGGCCCCTTTCTCATGCAGAAAATTGTGAGATGTCTTTTATTGCATTTGATCCTAGCTGAGTCTGCTATATTAGAGTTTAGGAGATAATGATTCTAGTCCATACTTGCATTTTTAAACATATTACAAACTCCTAAGCTGGTTCATTAAATGTGTCCCAAAACTCTCTTTAAGATGCTACACTGTATGCACACATAACTGTGGTAAATTTTAAAGACCATGGAGAAAAGGCTACTCAGAGACATTACTCTTGTCTCTGTGCAAGACTATTAAGTTCAGCACCTCTGTGAAGGTAAATGGAATGTGACCTCTGATTTCTTACGATGTAGTGTACTGGTTCCAAATGGATCAGTCAGAAAAACACGTTAAATGTTGTTAACGTCAGATGTCCATGGTCCACGGCCTGGAAAACATAACATCCCCTTCTGTGGACCAAATGTCCTTTCAAAACACAATTCCTTTTTATATCAGTATTATTCTAAGAAAATCACATAATTTGTGTTACTGAATAAGTGTCTCTTCTGTTAAATGTGTCCCAAAGGATTCTCTCTTCTGCCACCACAGAACACAGTATATTTCTCCACGTAGCAAAAAAAGTCCAGAAATAAAACATATGACTAAATATATCAAACTATACTAATTTGCTGCAACACTTTTCTTTCCCTGCCAAAGCATCTACATAACAACACACTGGGAGGGATACTAGATTCATTGTTATCCACTTCCACCAATTCATAAGCTGAGATGAAACAAGCATGCTGTACACTCACAATTTAGCCTCCTTTTCAAAGCTTTTTTATAATTATATTTTATTAATATTTATATTGAACATACATACAAAAGAACTGTACTCTATTCCTGTCCCATGTACACAGAAATAGGTTCTAGTCCATAGCAGGAAGAAAGAAACAAAATGACAAACAAATAAAACAACAAACAAAGGATAATGTCAGAGAGTGCCCTATCTAAGTTCAAATTTATACAGGCTATAATTAAAAAAAAAAAATAAAAACTGGTTAATCCTCTCTGAGAATACCATTTACCTGACTATATACAGTAATAACATGTTTAATTTAATAGAACTGGCATAATCTCTATGAGCACTATATTAGGCTTATTACCTTCGATATACGCATTTTTAAATTTATGAAATGTAAACATTTCTACCATTTCAATCTACCTACATCCCCTTTTAATCCTATTTACTAAATAAGTAAATACAATGTTCTGTTATCTGTTTTCCCCATTTTCTTTCCCATTTTCCTTCTTTTTCCCTGTGCAGATAAGTAATTTCTCAATGGATTTGCCTAATCTCATTCCATTGAAAAAGGGGGAAAGGAGAAAAAATCCTTATTAAACTATTTATTAATTAATTATTTTAAAGTTCAACTTCTGCTGCAATAATAAACATCTTCTCATCTGACTGGGTTGGTGATAAGTCTGTATCTTCATCTTTTTCATACTAACCATGAAGAAAATAAGACATCTGCTCAATTTAAAAAAAAGATATAAACCTTGCCCTTAAAAGTTGTCTTTAGCCAAAGCAAGCAACCGAAATTGAGCACCTAGCTCCAGAATATCTTGATGATACATCACAAAACATCTGTGCCTCTTGTGTAGCTTAAGAAAAGTCAGGGTAGATAGAAAATGTATGCCCCTTAGATGTCAGTTGGGTTTTTATGCATGGCAACCTCATTATCTGATCTCCATTTGATTTAAATGAAAAAACTGCCATGATAGTGGTAACTTTAGGGTCTTGTTTAGTCACAGTATCTATCCCATTTACTGATGCATCACATCACATACATTGGGTCTCTGTTTTGTACTCTGAAAGACTTTGTTAAAAATGGAGGATTATCTTCTGGTAGATCAAATACTGTGAAGATTGATTCCCATACAGACTCAAACATTTATCTAATGAAAAAAGAAAACCAACAAGAGGTACATTCATATACCGGGTCTGGTTCTCCAAATTTTCCATTTTCCTCGATGTGTTGACATTTTTTTTGAAAACATAATTATCAGTGGCTTTCACAGCTTGTAATTTATTAGATAGCTTGTATATAGTTTCTGTATTTTTCTCCTCATGTGTAGCAACATTTTCTAGTCTTTCTCCATTAATGTTTGTGTCATTTTGAAGAAAGTGTACTTTCACAATGAGAGAGTCAAATCGCCAATCATGCCTCTCAATGCTTGAAAGGATTTTATATGTCTAAACCCCCAAAGATTAAAGTGAGTGCTTTGGGGATTCAGCTGCATTTTGGGGTGTGCTCTGAGCCATATTTAATTCTCTAATCTATGAGTTATCAGCTCTTGCTCCAGCATGGTTTCTAATGACTTGCTTGCAGGTATTATTGCATTCAGCATTCATTGAGGCTTGCCAGGTGCGGTGGATGAGTCAAGTGTGTATGAAGCTCAAAAGGCAGACACACTGCCAGGTAAGCCAGGTGACTCCCCAGAACATTTCTAGCCCTTGGTATTGGTTGTGAGCCTGGACTGCTTCTCAATGGGTCAAATGTGTGGGGAGGTGAAACTCTCCTCAGAAGTGGTAGAAGTAATCATTTTTCTTTTTTCTAACACATAATGTTAAGAAAACAATGTCTTTATTAAGTTACACTATGTTATCTGCATGCAACCATCTTGCTAAAACAAACAGGGCAGCATCTAGAGAGCCATCTTGGAACTCTCTCTCCTTTTCAAAGTTCTTTGTAAATGAGATAGAAGGGGAGACAAAGAGATGGACAGTTAGTCAGGAAAGCAGGGCAATATGATAAAATAGATAATAAAGGTCCACTACGTTATACTGAATTACTGTAATATAGATTACTTCCATATAGTGATTCATTTTCACCCTCACATTTAAGTTTATGTCAAATTATACCACATGTATTTATTGTAAGCCCATCAGAACACAAGAAAACTGTAATTCCATACCCCACAAACTACTACAGTTACACTTTGGACAGGCCCACAGTAGGTTATCCACATTCTACACGTGACTACAGTAGGTTGTTCACATTTCAGACATGCCCACAGTAGATTATCCACATTCTACATACTGTATGACTACAGTAGGTTGTTCACATTTCAGACATGCCCACAGCAGCTTATCCATTTAGTCAACAGAAAAAAGGGGAGAAAGCAGATTCCACTTTAACTACCACAGAACTTTCAAAATCATGGGTTCAAAATTCCTGGTCATATAATAGTAATACATTCAGTCAGCTGGGGTATACTCAGAATAGCCAGCTCCTGTGGTAGATTACTGTACATGCCTTGGCCTTTGGCCTCGGAATTTAATCACCAACATCAGCTGGTTATTCCTTTGCATACTCCAGCTATCTGAATGCTATCACTTAAATATACCTGAATAGGGTTAAGCTTTGTGATATCACTACTGGTAACCCGGTTTCATAATCTGAGACCAGGGTGGTCAGGAGCAATGGTTGGCATAGAAGGATAGAGAGTGATCAAATACCAACTTCTCTGAGGGAAGGAATGGCTTACTTGGTTATTATTTGTAATCAATGTGTGGACTGGAACACAGACACAGATAATGGCTTACACTTGTAGTAGTCACTTGTCATCAGGACCTGCATCCCTGGGTAAGTGCTGCATAGGTAAAAAGGCCATCCAAGGTGTCAAATGGTGTCAAGAGTCAAAGCTCCAAAGGACACTGTTCTTCTGATGTTCTTGACTGTCCCCTGGCTGTCCACATGCTTTCCTCTGCCTCTATACTCAGTGGAGTCAAGCCAGGATGCAATGTGGTACCCTGTAGTATTATTAAAGACTGCTGCAGTATGCTGCAGAGAACAATGGAATTCAATGGCAATTAAACCTTTATGACATACCATTTACAATGAGGTATGAGTTGCATCCTGGTTTGACTACACTGTATGGCCTTGCTCATGTAGAAAGAGGCCCTTCCTCTTGTTAGAGGCATATATTGTTCTAAGGGAAAGGTGTAGACATCTTTGAAGTCAAGACAAGACTAGCCCAACACACAAGTTCACATGGTGGAAGTTAGCACACTGGCTAGCCTGGAGAAGTAACACTTGGGAGGCACATTAAATACAAAAAAAAAAAATAAATCTATGTATCTGTAGATCTATTTATCTATAGATCTATCTATCTATCTATAGCTGAATTAAGATGAGCTTCTAAATATAAACACAGATCAAAACAACAGGACTCAAAGTTCACATCAAAAGAAAGAATTGCTGATTCACTAATTCCTACTTCTTGCAGGCTTACCCTTGGAAAACTGCACGATGTCCAAAGTGCATGTAGTGTGGTCTCCCTTTTGAGAATGATTTGACTTAGGACTGTCCCACATAAAAGGATAACCCTTACTCTGTGGACCAACTTAAACTGGACCAGGTTATGGTAGGTAACACTGACAAGTGTGCCAGTTATAACCAGATGTTCTCAGTGCTTAGAAGAAATGCTCCACATCTCAGCATTTCCCTTTTCCCTGTAAATTTCTGTCCTTTTTCAGTTGGGGGCACATGTTAGTTCTTCTTCATGACACTTTAAAAGAGGAGAATTCAGCAGCAGAGACGAAGAAGCTAAAGCACAGGCCGGAGAACTAACTCAGGACACTGCCTCTTTAAAAAAAATACCTCTTTGCAATGCATGCATTAGAAAACAATGCTGATATGAATGGAGTATGCTAGAAAAACATCAAAACACAGTTCCTAGTGCCCACAGCTGCCATCTTTGCACATGGATGCACTTTCTATTAAAACCCCCCTGAAGGATCCTTAAGATCAAAACACATCCACAGGAAACAGAGTCTTCAAACCTCATTAACTCACTGCCAGCAGTTGCGATGTGATGGCCAGTGTTACAAAGGATACAGCATGGTTCCAGGTTGTTTATTAGAAACAGACTACTGGGTGATACATGTTTTCTTAGAAACACAAGCTGGTCCAGGGGCCCAGTCAACACACTGCTGAATAATGGTTGTATTTATCATAGATGTACAAAGCCAGGGAGTAACTTAACCAACAAATTAGTGAGTGATGTTTGTGTTTTTGTAGAAACATACCATAGTATGTGCAGTAATGCAACACACATTATAAGGTCTATGTTCTCCTGCTAATACTATACTGAATGGCAATATAAATTCTGGAACTGCCAGTCAGGTTAAAATTTGAAAACTAGAAAAGGTGAGGAGCTCATGCCTTGCTGGTGAAGCTAGCTTGTTGCAAACAGGAAACAGCGATAGATAGAAATTTCAAATGGAAACAACAGTTTCTCAAACCCTATTGCGCTGACCAAGAGCCACTGCTCTGAAAAAATAGCAAACAGCCTACCTGAGCTGAAGGTCAGCTTTATTAAATGTGCAAAAGTACTCACTTCAGCATGAAGCTTGTCCAGAGTGCAGGCAGTGGCAGAACTAGAATAGGCATCAGTAAACAGTGTGCATGCATGTCAGCATCAGTAGATAGACAAACAGCATGTGTGTAGGTCAGCTGCATGGTACATGCAAGTGATGTGCATTCACACTGTATGTTGGTCTCCTGTCACTTTTTGCCACTCAAGATGCACCTTATAAGTACCAGTGAAATTTATTGTTTCATCAGTGCTCATTTCAGTTCTGTCACTGCCTGCACTATGCACAAGCTTCATGATGAAGGGAGCACTTTTGCACATTGAAAAAGAACTGGTAGTTTACTCACCTGGTAAAGGTGATTGTGGGGGGATATATCTCTAAGGCATTCCACATTCATGACATCATGGGTTGTGTACACCTGATAGGGTGCTTAATGCACATGTGACTTGAAGAAAGTCCATCCCCCACCTGAGAAAGGGGTCTGCTCTCCTATGGTCAGTTCGATGTATTCCAAAGCTGCATCTGTAACAATAATCTAGTAATACCTTTTGCTGTTGATGAATGTAGATATGTAGTGACCACTTAGTGGTAGAAATTTGTTGTATAATTTTATTTTGTTATTATACTATACATATAGACATCGGTGATGTCCGAACCTACTAATTTGTAATAGTGAGTATCATACATTCATATAATGTATGAAAACTTGTTAAGTCTTTCACACGTCTGTTGGGAGGGATGTGGAGTGCCTCAGAGATATATTCCCCCACAATCACCTTTACCAGGTGAGTAAACTACCATTGTGGGGGATAATCTCTGAGGCACTCCACATTCATGACATCATGGGTCATTAAAAAGCAGTAATCCTCTGCTAGGGTGGGTCAGACGTGTTGTTTTGTACTTTGTCCTTGCATACTGCTAAAGAAGATTTCCTCTGCAGTATTCCTATTTTTCTCTGCCCAAGAAGTTGCAATTGCTCTGGTAGAGTGAGCCTTCAGATCACTTGGTGCAGTCAAGTTGTTCACTCTGTATGGTTCAGTGACTGCTGTTTTAAGGTACATGGCAATCAATGATTTTGAAGCTGATTTTCCTTTTCTTTTTCCATGCAGCATTACAAACAGTCTATTTTGTACATTTCCTCTGTCCTTGATAAGTATGTGCTAAGTACCCTTTTCTTACCCAGCATTTTAAGCTGAGGATTGTTTTTCATTTCCCCCTGAGGGAGGTCTGCAGGTATTTCAATAGTTTGGTTGATGTGGACTGTTAATGATACTATTTTTCAAAATGACATTATAGGTCTAAGGGATATTCTGTCAGTGTAGAATGTTCGGAATAGGGGTCTGTATGAGTGTGCCTGTAGTTCTCCTCCATGTCTGGCAGATGCTAGTGCCATCAGGGAGGGTGAAAGTGTTAATGTCTTTGCTAAGCTTATGTCATGTGCTGGGCCATGTTTGCTCAAGAAGGGTATGAGAGGTCTCATGTTGCACTTGGCCCATGGCACCATGTCTATCATTGATGACATTACTCCCAGTACTTGTGAAACTGTTTGAAATTCTGGATTTCTGTGTTTCTGTAATTGTGTAGTCTAAGCAATAATTGAGTGGACTTGGACATTTACTGGGTTGTCGAGACCCGGATTTGTGTTGATCAGTGAGCCCAGATGATCTATATACTGGCTAGGGATGATGGGTAGCTTTTTTGATAGATTATTACATGGCTGCGATTTTGTAGGCAGTGTACTACCGCATTTGTTCTCAAATGGACTGTTGTACTGTTCTGGTCTTGATCAGCCAGTCATTCAATAGGGTATTACTTGTATGCCCTTAACTCTCATTTTTTGCTGTGAATGCTATTGTTACCATTGTGAACATGCTTGGGTTGATAGTAGGTTGAATGGTAACACTTGTATTGGTATAATTTTCCCAATATGTGAAATCGACAGAATTTGTAGTGTGACGTACTTGTCCTACAAATGTAGCGAAGTTAGGTAATCTCCTGAGCTTATAACCATGAGGGTGGACCTGATTGTTTCCATTTCAAGGGTTTGAATTGTACAGAATTGTTTACGAACTGGGCATAACCCTCTGGTCCCTTTTTGGGTTCCTTGTCAAACATGAAGTATCCTCCTTTCCCCTTTCTTGTAATGTGTTACCCTGTCTATCGTCTTGTTGTGCGGTAAGTCTGTCAGTACTGTTTGGACTTCAGATGCAGAAGGTGCACCCATGCCATCTGACCAGGAGGATGCTGGGGAAGACACCAATGAAAACACAAAAGACATGGCACAAACAAATATGCCACCTGCAATCCTCAATCCTCCGCTGGGCAGGATTTAGACACAGCAACAATTCCCCACCAAAATAATCAACCGAAGCAGCCACAACAAGGGTTGGGTTGGGTTTGATAAGAGTAACTTTGTTTTTCAGCACAGGGAATAGGACTAGAAGGTTCTGTGTTGGTATGCGAGACAGTTGTATCACATATCCTAATCTATTACTTGTAGGACCCACCTGTCTTGTGTGGTTTGCTCCCATGCTTGCATGAAGAGTAGGAGTCAGTCTCTGATTGGAATGTTTTGGTATTGCTTGTAGCAATGGTAGTTGTTATTTCAACTGGGTTCTGCGAGGGTAGTAGTTTTCTCCACCTTGATTGGGAACCCTTCTAGCTCAATATCTGATGTAATGCTTTTTTTTTTTTGGTGGGTATGGCTGCCTGTAGTAGTGTAGCCTATAGTTGTAATTGTCCCTGTCTTGTCTCGAAAGGAATGAGAACAGTATGTTTGTCTAGCTGACAGATAAGTGGATCTGTTTGACTGAGCTTTGGTAGCTTGTCATCCTCTTTTCCTTGAGGTATCTTTCTAGACCCTAACCGAACAGTAGGTTGCCTTTAGAAGGTAATTTATGAAGTATCACTTTAGAGTCATTGACCGCATTTCCTTAGATTCATCCACAGAGACCTCTGTGCTTGTTATTAGGAATGTGGCATGTGGATTAATCTCTAAGAAAACCACTGACATGTCACCCAGGTATTTGGTAGATAGTATAGTGTTTTGAAGGAGTTGGGATTCCCACATATTTTTATTTTATTTATTTATTTTTCTCTTTTCATTATGACCTCTTGTAACTGTGTGAGCTGCGCTCTAGTAACGTAGATGGCTGTTGTAGCAGCTCTGTCTCCTAAGCCAGCTATTAAGCTACCCTCTAATTTTAGGTCTGTGGGGTCTTGGGACTGGAGGCCATTTCAGTAGATAGCATAGCCTTTTATTAGCAAAGCAATATGAGGGTCTGTTGTCAGTGGTGTGTACCCTAATACAAGTTGTCTGCTTGAAGTGAGTACTATCTGTCACAAGATCTGCGTTCTGTACTCACTCCTGTTTGGCAGACTCCCATTCTTTAATCACCACCTCATCAATAGACCGGCATACTGGGAATACATCTGTGTATTTTTACCAACTGTTACGATGTGGGGATTAGCCTGGACAGTGGGGTAGGAGTTGGTGTGTCAAACCCCACCTCAGCCATTGTGTCTCACACTAATACCTGTATCTAATCAGGCAAACACCCTTTGGAAGTTAGTGATTGTGTAACCACCTCCATCTTTGTTTCTAGATCGGAGTGTGTTTCCGAGTCCTGCTGTGGTGAGTGGGGTTCTGGCACTGATGATACCGGACTATTTCACACAGTGTCTTACACTAGTTGTTGTGGCCACATCGGTTGATTATTTTGGTGGGGAATTTTTGCTGTGTCTAAATCCTGCCCAGAGGAGGATTAAGGATTGCAGGTGACATATTTGTTTGTGCCTTGTCTTTTGTTTTCTCATTGGTGTCTTCCCCAGCATCCTCCTGGTCAGATGGCATGGGTACATCTTCTGCATATGATGCATGCAGTATGCTTAGTTGTTTTGGGGCTAGCGTAACTTTGCGTTGGCTACAGCTCTTTGTTTTGGCCATTGCAGCAAGGTGAGAAAAGGTACATAGAGAGGGTGATTGTGGGGTTTTGGGGGGTTGGGGAGAATTTAGATATATTGTTTTATTTATTTATTATTTCCCTTAATTCTTCCCCTGAACAGTAATCAATAATGTTCTGCACTGTACAGGCTATTGTTGTGCCTGTGCATTAAAGTGTGCACTGTCCCTTTAAATGTGGTTACAGTGAGTGAGGGACTCAGTGTTATGCTGCCTTGCCTACAGCTGTGGTAATAGTACACTAATTACTGTGGTAATAGTAAACAGCACTGCTCATACTCTGTTGTTATCTTGTCTCCTTCTCCACTGTTATACTGTTTACTTGATATATATTGCCCATACCCTGTTATCTCCTTCCCTACTCTCACTGTAATTTTGTATTATGACTGCTTATTGTTATGTATTGCACCTGACGTGGAGCTTTTGGAAATGAGTCCCTGACTCAAAGGCTGTAATCCAATATTTTCAATAAATAAATAAATAAATAAAATAGTGCTGCCCCAATGTATTTCCCCATTGTTAATTGATTTTCAAATCGTTGCACTTATATTTAATTATTCACATTGTAGTCTGCTGTTGCAGATCAGTTGGTGCTTTTAACAAATGCCCACTGTGCTGGTTGAACATTTATGAGCGTAGTTACACTCTCCACAAGATACCAGCAGTGACTCTCGGTCAGTCTACAATGTACACTAGATGTAGCAGTGACTCTCAGTCAATCTACTGTCTGGCAGCCACCAACACCCTTAATCCTGCATGGATAAGGGGTGAGTGGAGATCTTTTATGAGATCACAGCAGCAAGTCTCGCAATATTCTTTCTCGCGGCTTCCGATCTGGATAGGCAAGTTAGGTTAGTCTCTCAATGCTCCTCCTCCTCCTCATGAGACCTACTTGTTTATGGTGTTTCAGTCAGGTAGATGAGAGAGGAGTTTCCTTTACCTTTTGATAGAAGAAGGTGGTAAGTTTAAAAGACATAATGTGCCATAAAGAAGTCTAGAGAGCATGTCATTTTGAGGTGAGGTACAGAGGGACTGAGAAAATGCTTCAGAGACTTTTGTGTAGTGATGTCTTGAGTGAGCGCTTCAGGTGCTGCTATGCTTTTAATGAGGAACTGTGGCACATTACTTAGCATTTTAGAAGTCTGGGATGCTGGCAGGGTACTTCCAATGTTCTAAGGTGGCCACTTGTTCATTTTAATAATGTACAGACTCTGGAGTCATTGGCAGGGCTCCAGGTCATCAGGCTTCTTAGTAAGGTGGTATGCTTGTTCTGAACAGCACGCAGGGGAACTCAGAGTATATGCCCAAGTAAGGAATGAGAGCCTTTAATTATGTAGTAGCCCCTGATGTACTGAGCTCCTGGGACCACTGGTAGGGGTTTCCAGGTAACTGTGGCTATGGAATCTTTTTGGTCATCTGTGACAGATCTCAGACAATACATGGCTCTGTTAACATCCTTTAAATTTAGCGTCCTTTAAATTTCAAAAATGTGATAAATTATCTTGTTCAAGCCCTTTTCTTATTAACTTAATAGGGCTAAGTTATGCATTCACATTGGTATGCATTACATTTGTCACACACAGTACATAGTAGCAACGTCTTAATTAACATGTGATTGTGCCTTTAAGAGAGAAAAAAACAACTGAATATCAGTGTAAGAAATGACTACTAAAGTTCACCATTTCCCAAATAGTTATTTTAATCAAACCTCCTTGTATGTTGACCCAATATAATACAGTGCTGTGTATCATTTTTGGCCCTTTCTGTATGCTTATCTCTGGGATAATGTAGGCATGTGCCTTTAAGGGGGAAGGAGGTGGGCAGGATGACTTTGCACTAATGCTTGCCTTGGCTGTGGTAAGCTGAGTGAGGAATCATCTGCACTGCTGCTTGTGTAATAGGACACAGTTTGGGGCAGAAGCATTTTTTGTTCTTTAAAACATGTTTCTTCAGTTCTCAGTATTAAACGTTAGGGGACTTTGCCTTGAGAAGCTGTAGCAATTGCTAGCTCCATTCTCCAGTGCAAGATATGTTGGCTTTAGTCAAATCATGTGTTTATCCTCATCTAAGATAGTGGCCAAAATCTCATGAGGGCTGAGAGCTAGTCAGCTTGCAGCTCTCATGTATCAGGAGATTTGGAAACTAGGAAGAAGTAGAGGGGTGGTCATGCTGCTAGGAGTTTTTTGAGAAACTGAGGCCATAAAATAACATTTGAGTGGCTCCATTTTAGCCCATAGAGCTTCCTTTTCTCTGTGGGGCTGTTTCTGGGTAGAAAATAGAACAAAGTGGCCGCGGGTGCTTTGATTTACTGCCACTGAATTTCAGTAATGTCTGAATCCAGCTCAGGCATTTTAAGCATTTTCCAGTGCAAGGACACTTTTCTGGGTCAGTCTGAGAGTACCTTTCTTACAGGTTAGTGAGGCTAGCAGGGTCACCAGATTCTTGTTGGTGATTAATACAACTCAACAACCGCTGGCAGGGGAACCAGGTTGATTATTTATTATATTACCTCCTGTAAATCATTGCATAGATTCTGTTTTCAATTATGTGGGCCAGACATTATTTTAGCTCCTGGCACTGCTAGCAGGGGTGTTCAGGTAGCTAATAATCTCTATACTTGCACAATGTGATAACGTTCATAATTTGAATACTGTGCTGGCAATTTGTCAGCTAACATTTTCCTAGACAACCAACACTAGTAGAAGCCGCAGTGCTAACATCTCTAAGACTGCCAGTTTTGCAATTTTAAACAGCTGCATATCTGAAGAAACATACTCTTGTTGTCTTGTTTGATCTTTGTTATAGGATATTAATAAATGGCTTAGCCGGGTGGCTTCTTACCTTAATAATGAAGTTGTTCTTTATAATAAACGTTTGTTCTTTACAAGAAACACTCTGGAGCTCTATGGTGTGCGCTGCAACCTGTTTTGATGCACATTAAGAACTAACCATAGGAGAGCAGACCCCCCTCTCAGGTGGGGGATGGACTTTCTTCAAGTCACATGTGCATCAAGCAACCTATCAGGTGTACACAACCCATGATGCCATGAATGTGGAGTGCCTCAGAGATTAGCCCCCACAATGAACGTCAGCTAAGGTAGACTGTTTGGTATTTTTTCTGAGCTGTGATTCTTGGTTAGTGCAACAAGGTTTGGGAAACTATGGATTCCATTTGAAATTTCTGCAAGGTTAAAATCTGAAGCCTATAGCAATACACTGCCTTTTTCTTTGCACTTATTTTGAAAGGTGTTATAACTTACAAGCTACTTTAGTTGGTTAGAGGGCACAGTGAGTGGCTGACAATGGGTAGCTAATAAATGAATATGGCAATCCTGATTCTAATATATTGATACCACAATGTGTATTATGCAAGTGACTTTAGTTCAGAAGAAAAGGTGTTAACAACATGAGACACAGAATGAGAGTCAAAATTTTTCTCCTAATATGGATGTAAGAAATTGAGACAATCCTTCTGACAGCAAAGTGGGCAGAAAAACTAGCCAAACACTTATGATGTTAAGAATGCAGGACATTATCGGGTATAATGAATAAGCCTGACTATACCTTTATATTGTAACTTTCAACCCGACTTCAATTGTTTGCAACACTCTTCAACCAAATATTGAAACTGGTTTCGAAAACTAATTAGCAAATGTTGATGGTTTTACCATTGGTATATCAATTCAGAAGGTGAAAAATGTATATGAAATTGTTCAGCCATATTCTAACATTAGTATAGCAAAATGCTGCATTTTTCATGGAATTCTCATTTTGCTCTTACCACACAACTAAAATGAATAACATACTGTAGGAGAAACCAAAATAACATTTAATTTAAGGTCAATGATAGAATACATATGTTGATCTTCAGATATCTTGTGCTGTAATATCCAGGAACTGTGAGTGAAATTCTTTCCTCCACATGTTTAAATGTATTAAGGTTTAATGGTACAGATGGTTATCTCTCATCAAGGGAAATACTGGGGTCACAAATTGGGCTATAGTTACCTGCATGTTAAGTCTAGCTATTCTCTTTTGGAACCAGCTGCTACCTCAGTTGGGGTCCCTCAAGGATATATACTAGGGACCCTCCCTACATATAAATTCAATCCATGCTAGTCTCTCACACAGTATGCTAATCCTCTACACAGATGATATGGTACTCTTCACTTGCTCTTATAGCATCTCTGATACAAATTGTCAACCATCATCTAACCTTCAATCAGTGCAAGGTTGACTCCTCTCAAATAGACTCCTCATGAACACCACAGAAATCCATGCCATGTTTTTTGATTCAGCTCCTAGGATAAAAAGTTGCCAATCTCCTTTGGCAGTGATCTGTGAAAATGGTTCCTGCCTGACTTCAGTTTCTTAAACAATTTGGGTGCCATGCCTGACTCATCATTGAACTTCTCAGTGCAAGTAGCTGCTGCCAGCAAAAGCAGTGAATGCTAGGTTGGGGATTTCCTTCAAGATCAGTAATAACCTCACCCTAAAAGCCAGAGTAGCCACAGCCTGAGGTATTCTGCTCCCCAAACTCAAATAAGGGATGTCCATCTTCTTCTCAGCCTCCAACCAATCAATCAATCAAGTCTTTATTTAACCAGGTGAAACACCCTTGAGACAACTCATTTACAAGGTGGGCCTGGGGTATTTAGCAGCATACTGCAGTACAATTATACAATATAACAAGTCCATTACAATATGTATACAGTACTATACAATGGATTACAATGAAATAGAGTATACACAAGAACAATAAGGAAAAGGGCGGTTGCCCAAACACAGCTATAGCTGCAATGCATAATAAGCCAAGCATTAGGAACAATATTGGATAACACATGTATTACATGCTAATTGCAGGTACATAGACCAGGTGGTACATAATTTGATAAGGAATGCAAGAAACAGGTGCAAATATCACAGGTTCTCAATAAGTGCAGTCCCTGGCTATGACAGGGCTCACGTATAAAGGATTTGCTAATGACATAAGTCCCCATGGTATCCGATTTCAACAGTAAAGTAATAGTAAGGTGGCAGAGAAAAAAACAAAACAGGCTAGCTAAAGGATATGGTGCAAAGCAGGGCAGCTCCAAGACTTAGAAGGATGGTATTTGGTAACCAAGAGGATGCGCAAGAAGATTATATGGGAAGGATGAAATAAGAAGTGTGCACCCGCAGTTAAGATGAAGAATTTATAGTAGGTGCATTGCCTGGGTGGTTAGCAAGAGGAAGGAGGGCTGTAGTCCTAACAGAAGAGCCTAGGATTAACAATTGCAACTGGCTTGCAGAGTCTGGTCAAGGAGGTTCTTGAATTTTTCAATGCTAACAAGGCTGGAGAGCTCAAGAGATTTTTGTAGATTATGCCATATGGTGGGAAGCGCATGGCTTAATGAGTGCAGGCCATAGCGGGTTCTAATTCTTGGGATATCAAGTGAGATGTAGGAGTATCTCCTAAGCAAGTAACTTCACTGGGTAATGGTGAGGAGGTTACAGATATAATCTGGAAATTTCTTTGTCAAGGGTCTCAAAGTCCAGGTAGTCACACATTTTAGTCACCTGGTTTTAGGCATCTGCCAACCCAGCATGGAATAGAGGAAGCAGTGGTGAGTGTTATAGGGCACACAAGTTACGAACCTAATAGCCCTGTGATACAAGGTATCCAGTTTGGCCAGGGCAGTGCTAGAGCCATGACTATAAATGAAATCTGTATAGTCGAGGAGCAGTAGGAACGTTGACTGCACCAGCCTGATTTTCGCATCACATGTGAGGAGATTTTCAATATGGAAAACAAGTCGCAAATGCTGCTTGAGTTTGTTAGTTCATCAATGTGCATCATAAAAAACAGTTTACAATCAATCCAGACACCCAGGCATTTGAAGCTATCCACTGATTCAAGCGATTCACCCTGCAATGTGGAGATTGGTAGCATAGGCCCCACAGAAGGGGAAATAATGGAATGTGCTTGAGGGGATAGGAACATTGACTTTGTGTTTTTAGCATTCAGCAGCAATTTCAAGTTCAAAAGATTATTGTGCAGAAGAATGAATTCATGCTGCAGCATAATACAGGTTTGTTCCATGGTGGACTTAGTGACATAAATCATGGTATTGTCTGCAAAGAGATGGACAGCAGCAGTCTTAATACCAGAGTTGAGATTATTTATATAGATCGCAAAGAGGGGAGGACCTAGAACAGATCCTTGAGGGACACCCCTCTGAATAGTTTTAAGGGGGGATAGGTCTGTTTGCACTTTTATTTGCTGTTGTTGGCCCGTCAAGTAATTCTGAAACCATTTCACAGCAGCATTATCGAGACTAATGTTGCATAGCTTGATTAAGAGCAGATTGTGGTTGACCGTATCAAAGGCCTTGCTAAGGTTAAGGAATATGGTGCCCACATGCTGCTTAGAGTCCAGTGCCAGCTGCCAATCACTGGTCAAACTGGCAAGAACAGATAACTGTACTGTGACGGGTGTGAAAACAAGACTGTACAGGGTTGAGCTTATTATGGATATCCAAATAATTCCGCAAATGTGAGTTGATAATTTTTTCTAGGAGCTTGGAGAGAATGGGCAGTAGGGAAATGGGTCTATAATTATTGAGGTCTGAGGGAGCTCTGGATTTGAAGAGAGGGACTACATGGGCAATTTTCCACAGCTCGAGGAAGGTACCTTGCAATAGTGACAAGTTAAACAAGTGGGTAATAGGAGCAGTGAGTACACGGTATCCTAACTTCAAGAAGGAAGGATCTATGTAATCTGTGCCAGCACTCTTTTTAGTGTCAAGTGCTAGCAGTAGGTCCTCAACTTCTTTTAAGGATACTGCGCTGAAGTTGAACTTGTCATGAGGGGAAGGGTCCCCATATATGTTTGCTCATGCGAGTCAGGTGCCTTGCCTTGGGAAAATAACTTACTAGCAGGAGAAGTGTTGAAAGTCATCCCTGCTGTCATAAAGTGATATTAAGCAGGTCCAATATTTGGATTTTATCTGAAGTGGTGAAACCACCTATCGAGATTTTAGCTGGGAGGGAAAAGGAGAGTTGTGTCCTTCAACATTCCTCAGGGTTCTCCAAAATAAGGTGGGGTTGGGTGATGCATCATCCAATTTAGTCTTAAAGAAGGTTGATTTTTTCAGACCTGATTAGTTTGGTACACTGGTTTCTTGCTGTTCTGAAAGCTGCCCAGTCCAAGGGTAGTTGAAACAGGGCAGTTTTGATGTGGTCATGGAACCAGTGGTAGGACCTTTTCCTTGTCCTGACCTTGATGAGGGAAGAGTGCCTGTTGATTACTTCTAGAACAAGGTCATGGAATATGTTATATGCTGCTACTAAGGTTTTTGCAAGGTAGAATTCTTACCATCTTATGGTGCACAGGTCCCTCAGGAAGCTTCTACTATCAAAGTGTTTCCAGCTCCTTTTACACACATAGGTAGCGGTCGAGGGGAGCTTGGGAGTGGTCCTCACTAGAGGTGGGTGAAGTGGCCAAAATTCGATCTGTGAAGCAATTCGAGGAGTAATATGGAATCTGTAAAGTAATCCACAACGCAAAGCAGAGTACTTTGCATCATAATGAGGAAGTGAAGTCCATTAATAACAATGACTTTGAGTTACTCCATCTTCCCCCAACCACTTCTGCACCAATTTTAATGCAAAGTATATCAAAATCAATGTACTTCGCATCACTTCGCCTTGTTATTGAGCTCCAAGGTGAATTTTGCAGTGATTCTGAGGTTCTCCCAGTCCCTAGAGCTGGCCCAAAACAGGCCAAGGAAATTGGATACATAAATGGCTGGCTAAGAAGGTGGTGCTTGAGGGAGGGGTATACTTTAATTGAGCATTGGAAAACCTTTACAGATTATGGACTTTTTAGTAATGACAGTCTACAAATAAATAGACAGGGATCCAGAATCTTAGCACAGGACATTCTTAAGGCAGTACTGGTAAAATCTTCATCTTTAAACTAGAAACTGGGGGGTTGGGTGGTGATGTTAAGCACAGGCTAAACCATTCACACAACAAATAGGAAATCATAAAGATCTAAATTGGAAATGCCTAAATATAAATGCAAGAAGCATTGTACAAAAGTTTGATGAATTGACATACAAAATTATAAAAGACAAAATACAGATGTACCATAATGGAAACATGGTGGGATACAGATGACCAGTGGGACCGTCAGATTCCAGGGTATCAACTGTATTGCACCGACAGACCAGTACAAAAGGGCGGTGGGGTTGCCATCTATATTACAAATGATATTACAATGGAGGAATTAGAAGTACTGACACTTGAAGGCATTGACCAACTATGGATAAGGGTCTCCCCTGCCGATCAAGCCAGCATCACCATAGGTGTGATATATAGATCCCCTGCCATTCCATCAAATTTCGACTCCCAGTTAATAGACAGACTAGAAACAATGAAAGTACCTGGAAACATGATTATATTGGGAGATTTAAATTTACCAGGTATAGACTGGGAACATCATACAGCTGGGACCATCTTGGAAACTGGATACCTTGACATCTTTAGCCTTATGGGTTTGGAGCAATATGTATCACAACCTACTAGAAATTCTAATATATTGGATCTAGTATTAAGTAATATGGGGGGAGTATATCCAACAATGTAAAGTAACTCCACCATTGGGTTCCAGTGATCATGACATGGTCGAATTCACCATTGAGGGAGAGGCAAATAGAATTCTTGGAGAAACCTTAACTAGGAATTATAATATAGCTGATTATAATAAAATAAGGGAAGATTTCGGTAACTGGGATTGGAAGACTAACCTACAAAAGAAACCCGTCTCATTAATGTGGGACATTCTTATTAAAAAGCTCAAACAAATTGTAGATGCACATGTTCCAATAAATAAGAAATACAATAGATCGGGGAGAATACCTGTCTGGATGACAAGGAAAATTAAGAACTTGATTAATAAAAAAAAAATAGGGCCTATGCTGTAGCCAAAACACATGGTCAGGTGATAAATTGGAAAAAATATAAATACCTACCAAAAAGGACAAAGAAATATATTTTAAGACAAAGGTACTTATGGCTAAGGAGTTTAATGGGTATTTCTCCAAAGTATATAACCCTAGTACTAGGGTTACCACGCAACAACTGAATTCAGCAGGTCAGCTCATATTAGATAAGAAAGATGTTGAATACAAACTACTTAGTTTAAACCCAAATAAATCTATGGGCCCAGATGAGATTCATTCTAGATTGATTAAATAACTGGCTGAATTACTGGCTGAACTATTAACCCGTGTGTTCCAGGCCTCCCTAGACCAGGGAGAAGTGGTTGATGCATGGAGGGAGGCAAATATTACCCCTATTTTTAAAAAAGGTTCAAGATCTGAGGCAGGTAACTATCATTCAATAAGCCAAACCTCAATATTAGGAAAGGTGCTGGAAGAGATAATAAAAGAATGCATAGTGGAGGATATGCAAATTAGGGGAAACATCGATACATCACAGCATGGTTTCAGACAAGGTAGATCTTGCCAGACTAACCTTCTGGGATTTTATGAGAATGTCAGCAGAGCCCTGGATGAGGGACACCCAGTGGATGTCATATGTCTGGATTTCTCCAAGGCATTTAATAAAGTGCCCATGGAGAACTGGTGGACTCCTTAATAGAGCATGGTATCCACGGTTAAATAACTACATGGATCAGTTCTTAGCTTTCAAATAGAAGGCAGAAAGTAACAATAAGGGAAGTAACTCAGGGTGGGTGAATGTGACGAGTGGTGTCCTGCAGGGATCTGTCCTGGGACCATGTTATTTATATATATATATATATATATATATATATATATATATATGAGTGTGTGTATATATCTTACATACATACACACACACACACACACTCTCTATGACAACTGGAGGGGTTACCTGGGAAGCAAAGTTCACCAATGATACAAGGATTGGCTCTATTGTTAAAAACAGTCTGGATAGTGATAAAATTCAGGATTCATTAACCAAACTACAAAATTGGGCACACATCTCAAGATTAACATTCAATATAGACAAATGCACAGTAATGCATTTTGGCAGAAATAATCTAAAGGCCACATATAAATTGAATGGGCAAACCCTAAGAGAGGTCACTGATGAAAGAGACTTAGGAGTTAGGATCCAAAACAACCTGAAATCTAACCAACTTTGTAGTCAAATTGTGAAGAAGGCGGGGAACATCCTGAGCTGCATAAGTAAACATATTGGGTCCAGGCGGAACAAGGTTATTTTGCTACTCTATAGCTCGCTGGTGCGGCCCCACCTGGAGTACTGTGCCCAGTTCTGGTCTCCATGCTATAAAAAGCAGATTACAGCCTTGGAGAGGGTCCAGAAAAGAGCTACATGTATGGTTGAGGGAACTCAAGGGTGTGACTATCAAACTTGTTTAAATAAATATGGATTATACACTCTGGAGTACAGGAGACTGCGTGAAGACATGTGTTTGGTTTATAAAGCTCTTACAGATACCAGATTAAGGGAATTAACAGAGCTAAAATTAAAAAGTCAGCCATATCAAACCAGAGCACATCCCTTCCAGCTGCAGATGGATAAGTACAAAACCACTAAAAGGAAACACTTGTTTAGTATTAGGGTTGTGCCAAACTGGAATAAACTGCCTATGGAAGTGGTATCCAGTTCTTCGATGCAGGTTTCTAAAAAAAAAAAAAACTAGACACATATCTATTAGGAAATTGTATCCTGGGGTACCAATAAAAATAAAAAATAAAAATGTCAAGCAGTATGGACCAAATAGGTCTTCTAGCTTTATAACAACTTATGAACTTATTCATAGGACTGCAGGTCACATGGGCTCTAGATTGTTCTGCACAGCCTCAGTTCTGTGTAGTGTATGTGTAGTGGTAGATGGAGACAGTTTTCTCTCAGAGCTCTGCAGCTCAAATCCTCTACAAGCTGTTAAAAAAGTCTTTTTGAGCCATTGTTTTGGCTCAAAATTTAGTACATGGATTGTAGAAAACCCTCCTGTGCTTATGTCATCGAGTGTTTGTTTGTGTGTGGATTTTAAATGTTAATTTAGAACATTCAGTCTGTGTAGTGACCGACACTTGAAGCATAATTTGGTAGGAGGGGTGTATCTGTTGTGGAGGTAGGTTAAAACGGGGAAAAAAAAGACAGTGTTTCTGTTTTGGTTATATTTTTCTTGTATAACTGTGTTAATGTACACACAGTAATATTTTCAGTAATTCTTGACTCTTTTTGCTGATTGCTGTGGTGCAGCAGTGCATAATTTCAGTTTGTTTAAAAGGTTTGGTTATATTACTGAAATTTTCAATTTGCTAGGCATTACTTGTAGTGTGTGTGTGAGTATGTGTGCAACGCATGCCATCAAATCAGACACATTTTATTTTGCACACAGTGTGAACCTGCTATCCACCGCACCTGCATGATTTTGTACTGCTTTGTAGTATCTTGGTTTTGGACTGTTACTACAGTGCACTGTAACCCCCCCCCCCCCAAACCCGGCAAAAGGTATTCTTTTCCAGACTGGATTGTGACTTGCGAGCACTAGTTAAGGTGTTGTTGTGACTTTGTGCCTGTATCTCTTCTTGATTGTGCAGTGAAATCTTAATCTGTCTGTGCTTTTGCATCTGTTTAGTGCCCAGTCTCCATCTGCAAGCTACAGTTGTCTATTTTGGCTTCACATCCACCAGCCCAGACTGAAAGTTCAGAAACCTAAATTTGTTTAGAATTTTCTTAGTGATCCCCAAAATGCCTGCAAAGAGACATGCAAGCAAAGCTGTTTCTGGCCATGGCACATGGCACAGTGGCAAGATTGTCCATGGGCATGGTAGTATGCAGAAGTGCATAGCTGATGTCAGTAAAGGGATTTTTCCATCAATGTTTTTTTTTTTACAGTGCAATCTGTAGCTTCTCTCATATTTGGAGGAGATGATGATGTCCCAGCTGGGGGTATTAGTGCAGTTTCTGCTGGCGTGAGTATTGATGCCTCAGGTTCCACTTCTCACCAGTTAACCGTTTCAAAAAATATAGTTGATATGTAAATGTGAATCATATAGACACATTCTTAGATATATGAGAACCTTATTTGAAATGCCCTTTTAGTAGTAGTTATAATTGATCCAATTCAAATGTTTGCTTTAGATATGAAAGCTTTTTACGGTTGACATTATACAAACGAAAAGGAACACCCTGTTTTATTTCAGATAGTCTATTGCTAGAATTATATTATTTATTAATTGCACAATTTTTAGTGTTAAACAATTTAATTGCTAATTAGTTTACTTTCTTTCACTATTTTAGACATTACCAATTTATATTTTACAGCATGTCAATGTTTATGATGTTCCTTTACTCTTATATATGTAAAAAAAATGCTGTATTTTAAAAAATTTAATAAAATATAAATTACCAAAAAATATAGAGTGGAGTCTAAAGCTGTGACTGACAATGCAGATGATGTCATACTCTCCTTTAACATCCCCATGGTAGTTAAACATTATTCTGACCCTGGCAACGATAACTCACAATGTCAAATTTCTTCCAGTGCTGTTGAGGTCATGCCTTTACCATCCAATGATTCAAAGTGTGGTGCAAAAATATTGGAGGATGATGATGCTGTGGTTACAACATGTTCTCCACATGACAGCATCCAAGCTGAAAATGTAGATGCGGATGATGTTGATGAATATGATAATGATGTCAGTGACCCCTGTTGGGAACTGGAGAAAAAGAAAGTCAAGGTGGCTGTGTCTGGGTCTGTTGGTGTTAAATCCCCAAAAAGTTGTGATTTAGTGGTTCCTGTTGATAATGATGATGATCCAGTAATAATCATAGGTAGTCATGGTGGTCAGTTGGAGTCCAGGTGTGTCCAGCCTGAAAAATCATGTAGCACACCCCCCATTTCAGGGGTTAAAAAAACAGAGTCCGAGGCCGGCCCGGTGGCGCTGAGGGTTGAGGCGCTGGATGCCACACCCCGCACCACGCTGGCGACCCATATTCGGGACTGGACTCGGGTCGTTGGTGGGTCAGCCAGGGGAGATGAAGCTGGCGTCCAACGACAGCTCACCTTCTCTCGAGGAGGATTCGGCTGATGCCCGACACTTGCATGATTTGACGGAGGCTTGAGGAACTGCAAGCTCCACTTGGGGATGGGCGGCCATTGAGCAGCATGGATGTCGGCATGTGCGTCATGACGTCGGGGGAGGTTACCTGCTGCTCGGGGAAGGAGAAAAAATGCGGAAACAAGCCTGCCTCAGCCGGGAAGATGGGAGAACCATGGCCATGCCCACGATTTTCCTGTGCCCAACCAGCAGACCTCAGACCGACGAAACTTAAGTAACGGGGCTTGAGCCCCCCGCCTCATCCCCGCCTGGGGGGTAATCTGCAGCTCCATGGGGCCAGGGGTCTGCTTGGGTAGGGTTCCGGGCAGTGGGATGTCCAGTTGTCCCCCCCTGAAGGGTTGGAGGTGGCAGGCTAGGGGAGGAGGAATAAACAGAAATAAAAAAAAAAAAAACAGAGTCCAATAAGCAGCATCAGGGACATGTTAAAAGTAGGGGATCACAATCCCTTGTTTGGGATTATTTTGTCCAAGATGCAAATGATGAGTCAGTTGCAATCTGCCAGCTTTGCCATGTGTGTGTGAGTCGAGGTAAAAAGGGGAGTCATCTGGGCATGGGGGCCAGCATGCACATCTTAAGAACAGGCACATGGTACTGTGGACCCAGCACCAGATGGCAGCTAATTCCATAGTGGGGCGTTCACCCTCATCATCAACCTTACTAAGCATGTTATCCCCTTCCATGAGTGTAAGACAAAGTAGGAATGTCTGCAGTAGTAATGAAATAACTCCACAGGATTACTACAGGCATGATGAGGTGGAGGATTATGATTTAGAAATCATGTCAGGTGGTGGTCAATGCAGTAGGTCTAGTGCAAGTGGTACATCTACCCCAGTATGTAAAATGGGGAAAATAACTTAATTTGTGGACTTGCTACCTGTGCACCCCTCTTCATCACATGTCCACACCCCACCATCAGCCATTCGCAGAGCTGAGCCATTGGTCACACCCTGTGCAAAACATGCAAGTCAGCCCACATTGGAGAGTGTTTTTGCCCATATCCTCCTGCTTGCCTGCCTGCCTGAGGCATTTGACCTATACTGTGTAAGCCATGTGATGTGTGTAGGCTGCCTGTGAATTCTCACTCCACCTTAAAGTGGAATAAGGTGGAGTGCACAACACAAAGTCATAATTACAATGTGAAGTGGCGAAGTGAGGGTTTAAAATGGGCACTCCATGTAGCAGAACACATGCGAAGTGGCCACTTTGCTGGCGGAATTTTACTTCGCTGCATTTCTAGTCCTCATGCAAGGTACACTGCGATGATTGCTTATGTCTTTAAAGAACACTGCAGTGTGGGAAAAGTTATGCAGCTTATTTACTAAGATCAGATCCAGGAGTGTACTATGAACTGGGTTCTTCTTGTTCAGGTGTGTTGGTTTAGAAATGAGCTGGGTGAGGCCGTACTAACCACAAAGATCTTTTAATGGATTTTTAGCACGGAGTGAGCCAGTCAAGATTTAGGCCCCCCATGATTATCACTTCTGAGGACAGACCATCCAGCAGGTGTTGGAGGTGGTTCAAGCAGTTCCAGCCCACCTGATGGGGGTCAATAACATCCAATAATAGTGTCTCAGATGAGGATAACTGCATTCATAATGAAAGGCATTCAAATTGATTTGGAACAGTGATGAATTTGATTAAAGTGACCACATGCTCTTCTTGGATATAAATTGCGACTCCCACTGCCCTTGATTGCCTATCTGCTCTAAATACGTTGCAGTCAGAAATTTTTATTTTCATGATTAGAGGTTTCACTCTTCAGTCAAATTTCTGATATGACTTGCACATCAGGTTGGGTGTGACAAATCCAGGCTTGCATTATGTTGAATTTTTTGAGCAAACTACATGCATTGATGTGCATGAAACTTATACCCTTTAGATTCAGTAAATTAGAGGGGGTGGTGACAGGCAGTTGAGGTCCAGGATTTAGTTCTATATTGCCAAAACAGATTACTAGAAGGAGGAGAAATGTTTTGAGGGCATGTAAGAGTATTCTTAAGAGCCGCATCCTCCTCCTACTGGTAGTGGGTCAAGTGGGAGGATGTATATCAGGGTCAAGATTGTGATAGGTGATGGTTGGAACACACAGCAGTACTCTGAAAGCAATGGTGAGAGGGCAGAGTGTTTGGGGAAACTGCAAGGGAAGATATGTTGGCCTGGGAGACAGTGCCCAAGTGAGCTGGGTACTACAATGGTGTATAGGGGCTAGGAGTAGCCTCCTGTGAAGTTGGACCATAATATGACTCACAGACAATCTGTATATTGTTTATTAAAGGGTCTCAACCTAGTAGGGAAGGCTGGAGGTTCAATACCAAGTGGAACATTCTAGGATTGCAGCAACGTAGGTAGCAGAAAAAAGAGGTTATACCCTTTAAAGAGGTAAAATCATGAGCAGGGATACATAATATTTTAGTGTGCTCTGCACAGCAGGGAATGCGCAAGAATGAGGAGCAGTAAGGAGCAGTAATGGGGAATAATAGGAGTGCAGTAGTTGATGCAAGGGGTGGAGTAAATGAGGTAGCTCAAAAGTTGACAAGGAGGATGAGGGAAGAAGGAACAAGGAGAGAGGATCTCGCTCAAGGCAGTACAACAGGGGCAGCTGGTTCGCAAGGGGATCTTGCTTTAATACAGTACACAAAGAGATCTTGCTTTAAGGCAGCACAATTAAGCAAGCTGAACATGTCCCCAGGATTGCCAAGGGGCAGTCCCAGTGCAGACACAAGAAGACTGATATTGGAATATTATGCCCCTTTGAGAGCAAAACTGTCATGCAAAGATTCAATTTGGTTCACAATAATATCTGTAGATTTGAATGGCTTCCAATAAATACACTCATACTTGTATCCGGTGTTCTAAAGTACGATGGCTACCCCCGTCTACTGTATGTACCCTTATGATGGGAGTTGTTTTCTATAATGCAGCAGTTGAACAGACCCCTCTGATATAAACCTCACTTCTCATATCTGACAGTTTATCTTATCTCATAAGGTCAGTAGTTCCTGGTGTTTTGCCCATTTCTAAAATGAAAATTAAGTTGTTCTCTTACTTTGCTCCTAGATTATGGAACTCCATCCTGGCTACCTTCAATGCTGTCCATTTAGTCAGGCCTTTAAGAGATGGTACCACTCCTACCTGCTGAAGGCCTTATGTGTACCTGCACACAGGCAGTGTGTGACCGGTAATGGGGTCTGTGTCTGTTGAACCTATTGTCATCGTGCTTATTATCTTTAAATGTATGTAACCTATCTTGTACTTGATTTCTTATTTACTAGTTGAATCTTGCCTTGTTCTTGCATCATGTTTACCACACACGGCGTATATATTTCTGTATTAGACCGTTATCCTATACATGTGCATAGTCTTTCTGTACTTTGTATATTGCTACAATTTCCTCTGTTGTGATCTCCCAGGTTGTGCCTGAAAATAGGCAACTGTTTTGTCCAGTGCACCTACCTAGCAAATAAAAACTAACTAAATAAATGAATTCCATGTTATCCTCCTATGACACGAAAATCTGGTAAATATTCATGCACAACACAAATTTCTCTATCTTGGGCTACCTAGAGGTTTGATACGGCACATGCAGCTGATGCAAAATGCTGCAGCCAGATTGACTGCCAGATTTTCCCGCTCCAAGCAGAACTCTCTTGTGCTTCAGATAGAGATATTTCCATATTTTACTTCACCAACAAAGTTCTACTGAAGCTGAAAATCTGGCCTTCATAAAGTACTTTGCCATTTTGTAATGAGTTTTCCAGGCAGTGGCATTTTTTTCAGGTGAAGTCACTCAAAGCTGTACTGAATTTGCAACTTGCCTAGTGAATTTGCATGACTTCACTTGAAAAAGCACCACTTCACCATCTGAAAATGTTGTGAATTCAGCACTTCACTTCAAAATTAATTTGCAAGGCAAAGTATGCTGACTTAGCACATTTCTAGCTGCAGACGTTGCACTGGCTGTCAGTGACATTGTGTCTCACCGTCAAGACACTGTAGGTTTGTTAATGTACAATGTCCTACATGATCTGGGCCCAGGCTACCTACAAGAGCTACTCTGTCCATATGCTCATGGCCTCCCTCTCTGCTCATCTATAGTGGGCCTACTGATAGTCACCAGATCTCATCTAAAGCTGTCTGGAGACTAAGCAGTTGCAGTGGCTGAAACTGTACTATGGAAATTATTGCCCAGGTATATTTGAGAGGGTCTCCGAGTTGAAGCTTTCAAGAGAGGCTTAAGCATCATCTCTTTTCCTTGGCCTCCTTGGAGTAATTTTATTTAATTTTGTTAACAGGGTAGGCTCACTGAGACTTAACAGTCCCCTTTCCAGGGGTGACCTGGAGTTAATTACATAGACAATGCAAAATATTACAGTGTCAAGTTCCAATCAACACAGTGCAAGTACAAACAATTATACAGAGAGTCCAGGAATAATACAGATGTTAAGAGTAAACATTATATATATATATATATATATAGGGGTAACAAGAACTAGTAGAAGCACTGCATTAACAACAGAACTAACAAACAGGTCAAATTGTGAAATTATCTCACTACTGATGCTGGGCATACTATATTAAGGGTACCAAGTGCTTTGGGTTTTATTGTATTTACTGTATTACATTTATTTAACTGTCACTGTATTTAAGGGGATTAATCTGTGTGCTGCTTATGTTATCTACTATATGAGGCACTCTGAGTTTGCAGGGATAGAGGACAAATAAATATGCTACTACTAAAATAACTATTTTGGAAAATAAGAAGACATGTCTCAAGGAGCAACAGATGTATTTTGTTACAGACTTAATTGTGATGGTAATGTTCAAGCATGGGGCTGATAATACTGTCAACTGGCACACACTATTCAAACAATGTGAAGACACAGTGCAGACCTGTATCAATGCACCACTACAATGATTAATTTAATTGCAATTTGTGTACCAGGTCTTTGTTTACTTATCATGTAGCTATGTTCAGCTACTACTACTGAAATTTGCTCTGTATGCAAAATAATATTTGTACAGATCATATCTCATTGTTTTGCACCTTATTGTATTTGTTTTTACTGTAGCTCCTGCTCCGGGAGTTTTCCTGCACTGTGCTGAAATGTATTATGTTTTTATGTACCATTTCCCTGTACTGTATCTTGCGCCCTGTAATTGTATTTTTACACTTGTGCCATCTTAATGGCCCAGGTCATGCCTGAAAACGGTCCATTGTATCAGCACCCCCACCCAGTAAACAAATACCTAAATAAATCAATCAACAAATAAAGAAAACTTCCCATACTCTCCTAGTATTCTTCATTTCATTTTTATTAAATGTATTGTTTTTCCAGAAGAATTTTAGGCATAAGATCCTTTTTTCCAATCATAATCTCTGTCAGGCATGTCTCATGAGTCTTGGCAAATAAGGGCCCCCATCTTCAAAAGGGGACAGGATTGGAATAGCAGTGTGGTGATTCTCAGGGTTTTTAACCCTGATGATTACACTCTCTCCCAGCCCCTATCCTCATTACCCCAAGACAAGCTACATGTTCAAGTCTGTGTCTCATAGCTCTGGTGACTGAAGCTGGGCAACCACAGCTCTCCACATGGGGCCCACAGAATTAGTCATAACTTTGTATAAGCTGCAAATACCTATTATGGGGGAACTGAAAGTCGACACCAGTGGGGTCTGTGAGGGTTATAGCTGAACTAGCCCTCAAGGATACATAGAAACATAGACTTTGATGGCAGATAAGGACCACTTGGCCCACCCAGTCTGCCCATTTTCCCACCTATTCAATAAGCTGCAGATTCTAGTTAACCAACAGCCTATTTCCTCCTACCCCCCCACCAGAATAGACATATGTCTGTCCCATGCATTCTTGAATTCCCCCACTCTTTATGACCCCATGACCTCCTCAGGAGGGCTGTTCCATGCGTCCACCATCCTCTCTGTGAAAAAATACTTCCTTACGTTGCCCCTGAGCTGTCCTCCCTCTATCTTCCAATTGTGCCCCCTTGTTCTTGCACATCTCTTTTTCTGAAATATGCTGTCCTCTTGGACACACAATTTTTAGGTGGGCCCTCCATCTGATGCATACCTGCTCATCTTCCGGACTATAAAAATCTTCACTTTTCTTATGTATTTTCTACATAAGTGGGGATACTGTGGGCACTGCATGTGAATGTAACATGCAAACACAGAGCTTTTGTATTATATTTTAGTGGAATACTGATAAAGGAGGACTCGTCTATTTTGAAGGTGGGCCCATGTATCAACTTTCCAGGTGGATTCCCCTGTACCCCAGTCTCACCCTGCTGATGGCAGGACTTGGAAAGAACCAGACAGAAGTAGGTAAACACTGAAAAGCAAAAAAGTTATGAAGAAAAAAAAAATAATGAGCCTTGTTCATTTCAATGTGGTCAATGACTGAAGGAGCAGCATGTCAATGGACAATAAGGAACCAGCACTGAGGGCTAGAGGAGCCATGACGAGAGAGAGAGGTGGTTGCCACTTGTGGAGGAGGGGTGATGGGGTGCACGGATGATGGAAAAGGGAAGAAGGTTATTTTGCAAAGGTTCTGGGGGAGGGGGGATACCAATGGGATTCAGCACTCACCACCTAGAATGGCATGTGTGCTGGGGGGTGAGTTTGTAGAAATCCTGGGGTGGGGGTGGTGAACTGGTAGTGAAAGGTGGAGAGTTATTGTTTAAAAGGGTAGGCCAGGTGGGAGGGGTACCAGTGGTGAAACTGGGCACCAACTGTCCATACCTTTCATTAAGGAGAGGAAGAACTACACTGGGGGACATGTACCTACTAAGTTGATCATTACCAAATTTACAAGATTCAGAGATCCTGGCACTAACTTTGGGCATGCCACATTTCAGGCCAAATGGCTTAATGATGGTCAGAGGTGCAAAATTTGGGGTTTAACATTAAAGTGCCTACTACTGCACTTATATAATGTAATACATTTACAGTATCTCTCTGTCATACACACACACAAACAGGAGTCAGCTTGGGTGCAGAGGTGTCATCAGTTTCATGTCTCACAATACTTGAAGACACAATGTAATCTGATTGCATTTACTCCAATCTGTCATGCAGGGAAGTGTGATATGCTCATCTCAAAAGCATGCTAAGCTTGAGGCAACGAGTTGAGCACTGGTCACCTATACATTTTTCATACTTATCACAGAGCTATGCATCCTCACTGACTTCACTGTATGGATGTACAATTTGTATATGGTTATCAATCTATATACTGCATTTATATATATTCATTGCAATAAAACTTTGTTAATGCATCAGTTAGGGTTGTTACTAAAGCAACAAAAGTATGGAAATGTGGCATTAGGGTTTTCAACCCTAACACCCCATCCCCAACCAGCAGACACCGACAGGCATGGGGGGGTGTGTTGGGGTTGTCAGCCCCTACCTCCCCATTCCATAAATAAATAAGCTGAGATGGCCACAGTATAAAAGAATGGGGTGACCGTTAAGAGTGACGACCCCAAGGCACCCCCCCCCCGATGCCTGTTAGTGTCTGCATGGTGGGGGTTGGGTGTTACGGTTAGAAACCCTAACACCACATTTCCCTACTTTTGTCACTTTAGTAACAACCCTAACTGATGCATGAAGGGGACATTTAACAAATCATTTGTGTACCCACATGAGAGATTTAGCTCCTCTTTTTGACTGGTGCTTCTGAAATGGCAACAAAGTTTAAACAGTGGAGTTGTATTTTTACATTGATTTGTACTACAACTCTTTATGCTGGCTGCTATCTTCAAAATTTGGGGTTAGAACTGCAAAAAACAAATTGTTTAACAAGCAGCTAATGTTCGGCATTGACAAATGCTTGTTTATTTATGCTGTTCTCATGCCTTAACCCCCCCATTTCCTTTGGAAGATTTAAAACATAAAACAATACTTGACTTAGGCAAACACTAAGAGGTGTTTACCTAATCTGGGGCAGAGGAATGGGATTCTGGGGTCAGTTTGCTGCCAAAATGCCACAAAATAGGTTAATGTTGTCTGCTGATGTATTTGTGCTGCAAATTGTGGCAGCTGTTTCATAAGACACCCTTCCTTGTTTCACAAAACAATAGGATTTTGCCACAATTTGTGGCGCAAACTCCCCTCATTTCCGGAAACTACCATAATTTGTGGCACAAATACATCTGCGGACAAAGTTAACATATTTCTGGGCATTTTTGGGACAAACAGATCCCAGAATCCAATTCCTTGGGCCCTGATTAGGTAAACACAACTGTTGGTATTTGCCATTTCCAAGTATTTTTTGAAATATTTAAATTTGTTTGCCTTGCTAACTGAAAACATGATGGAGGAATCTTGACACAACTTTCCACATTTGCGGCAAAAATACCCGCATTCGTGGCAAAAAAAGTGTTTTTGAGCATAACATTTAACTTTTCACACAGGAAATCAAGGGAAACTTTTAATTTTAATAACTTTTAAACAGATTAATAATTTTTCACCAAAACTTCAAAAGGCACATCTGCAAACCAAGCCTGATATACCCTCAAAATTACAGACCAAAGCCACAAGCCTTTTCTGAGAAATGGCGTGACAAAGAATTTACACAAATATGGTAATTTTCACATTTTTTGACACTCTGCATCTCCACACCCGCCCATCCAACCAGAACAAACTTGCCACATCTAGAGATCTTTAGTCCGTGGTGGTGCATGTAAATATCATGCAAATCAGTGAAACGGTTGCAAAGTTATTAAAATGAACATTTTGAGTTTAACATAGAAGTGACCGTTGAACCCTAACTATAGTGGTGCCACTATAATATTAGTATATATACACACATTTAGAATATATTATACTGGCATGGCAGTACCAGTATAGTTAGGGCTGAGTAGGGTGTTAAATGTTAAACCCCTTTTTGTACCTTACTAAATATGATGACATTCCACAAAACAGCCCCAGATTTTGCATGTGTGGTCTGGCAGGCAGGGTCTTGAGGGTACCCACGCCCAGTACAGCATCTGTTGACTCCCCTCCCTGGCAGGTTTCCTAGCTTCTGAATGTATGGGTGATGGCACCAGGGTACCCACCCGTGCCACCAAACAATATCCCGACACTGGGGTGCCCAATCCCCTGTATCCGGTAGGTCCCCCTGCAAATCTAGAAGACCATTCCTCATTGAAAGCTTTAAGAAAACACTGTAAAAAAAAGAAAATGGTCCATCAGTGATCTGACTCCCCCCAGACCACCACCCACCCGACCCTGACCCACCACTCAGCATTCACCACCTCTCTCCCCCAGCATACACTCTTATTCACTTGAACATGTCCCATGATGCAGATCCACTCACTGATCGAAGATGCATCTTGCTGCTGGAACCGGCGACAGCAATATGAGAAAATATGGTGAGTCAATGTTTAATGTATTTCAATGGGTTTTGAACTTTTACTCATAACTTTGTCATTTTTTTATATTTTAACACCAGTTTTCAATGTGGCACTTAGGGACCCCACCTCATGAACAAGGCAGGTGAAAGTTTTCAAATCTGTGCCAAAGGGTGATTTTGCAGTTGTTCCACAAAATCCTGTTTCAGGAGGGATTTGAAAGTTTTCACCTACTGGGTTCATGGGGGAAGGGGTCATAAAAAGAGCACGTGGAAATTTTTTTTTTGTAAAAATATAGTAACATGCTGGCCCAGTGGCATGGAGGGTTAAGGCGCTGGACACCACACCTCACTGCATGCCAGCAACCCCTGGTTCGGGAAGGACTCAGGTCACTCAGGGGTTGGCTGGGGCCAGGAAGGATCAAGCATCTGCCAACAGCTCTCATTCCTTGGGGGAGGGGGGGGACAGTGGAGCATACTGTAGACTGACACCCAGCAGTGGCTGGATGTTGCACAGGCTTGTTGCCCAGAATGGGGAGGGCCCACATCCAGGGCATTAGACTGCCTTCACGGAGGAAGAGACAGTCACCTCACACACTGCATGTTTGTGGATCCTGGGGCATAAGACTGGAGGAAAAAGCCTGAGCTGGCAGGCTCCATGATGGCAGACTGTGCCCGTGCCGACTCCTGGCAATCTGAATGTTGGCTTCCAGGGGAGGGGGAGGGGGAAGGCCAGGACTCCTCGCCACCAGCCCTGTCATGGGGGGTAACCCATGGGGGATGGCCAGATGGGATGGGTGCAAGGAAGCCTGACTGGAGAGGCAAGTCCCATCCAAGGGAGGGGCTGGAGCCGATTGCTCGCTCTGAGGAGGAGCAGAAAAGTGTATATGGAAAAAAATAAAAATAAAAATGAAAGTTGAAATGTTTCAATGTACACTCATAACTTTGCTACAGTAGTAGCCATGGACATGGTCAGATACAGTATTTCCAGTTATTTCGCAAATGCAGAAAACAGGAGATTTCTCTAGAAATATCACAGAAATTTCAGGAAATATCTGACTATGTCTTTGACTGTGACTGTAATTTTTTGACTCCAAACCTTCAACACAGTCATTTTTTCACACCACCATAACAGATGTCATTTTTCAAATCCTGAACGAGATGTTGTTTAACACATGTAGAGCAAAATGATGTTTCAGTCAGTGTTCTTTTTTTCTATTTTTTATCTGGACCAGTGCCTTATTAATCCAATTAAAAATAAAATTCTGAGATTCGGTTGGAGAAGAAACAGAACATGCTGTGGTGTGGGAAGTGGTGGGTCTGTGGAGGTGGGACAAGCCTGAAGTAGATCAGGACTGCCAGCTTCTGAGTGTGAGAAAGAAGGTGTGGAGGTGGAGGTTGTGTGAGACACATTAGTGAGTGAAATGTCTGTTAAAAAAAAAAGTCAGTAAATCAAAAAAAAAAACAAACAAAAAAAAAAAACCCAGTATTTAAAACAATCCTGTGGAGAGACAAGAGATGTAGGCTCAAAGGTTAGAGGAGTGTGATGCCGCTGTGGAATCTGAGAGAGAGAGAGAGAGAGAGAGAGAGAGAGAGAGAGAGAGAGATTATTGGTGTGATTAAAATAAGTTAGTCTTTTCTTATTTGGACCAGGGACTTTAATTAAAAAATCTTGAGGAGGATTAGGTTTTCTCATCCTGGAATCATGTGTATGCTAAGACCTAAGTGTTCATTCCTTCTCAATAAGCCCTCAACATGCACCACAGAGCTTTTAAAACCCCAGAGGCGGGGGATGGGGGCTGGGTTGGAAGCTCCCAGACTCCCGGATTTCTGTTAAAATTTTCACTGCACATTTTTCACGCTCACCCTATATACAGAATGTTTGCCACAGTTTGCCACATTTTTCCATTTCTTTTTTTATTTTATTTACAATTTTCAGGTCCTCCGCAGAGTCAACAGGTGGCTCTGGCTCTCCCTCGGAGAGATCCTTCCTCCAGCTCTGGTCATCCTCAGCTCTGCCAAGCCCTGCGATTCCCCTGCAGATTGCACCCTGTGGCAGAGCCAGGGTGAGGAGTGCCAGCTCACTCCCCCCCCTTTGAGCACAAATCCAGATGTCGGGAGTGGCATCACAGATGGACATACTGGGCCATCATAGGTCCTGTCGGCTCCCGGTCATTTTCCTCCTTTTTCTGCCCCTAGCCCGCGTATGTGCAATGGGTGGACTGGCTGTCCCCGCCTCCACGGAGGCAGCCTAGCACCCTGGATGTGGGCCCTCCCTGTGCATGACTGTGCACCTGTGCTTACACCCAACCACTGCTGGGTGTCAGTCTACAGCACACAGTGCTAGTACCCCCTTCCAGAGGAAGGAGAACTAGCTATGGGTGCTCAATTCTTTCTCATCCCAGCCAACCCTTGAGCAACCAGAGTCCATTCCCAAACTTGGGTCACCGACGTGGTGCACGGTGTGGCATCAATCACCTCAACCCTCAGTGCCAATGGGCCTGACCACATTTTCCAGTTTCTAACTTAGGAGATCTGGTCACCCTACTCTAAGATGATGTAAGTTGTTAATCTTTGAAGTGCTGTATTTGGCCACTAGATGAATGCAATGGAACAAACTGACCATATTTTGTGTGAAAACAAACAGCAGGAAGGTAAGGTAGATGTGTGTGCACACATGTAGAATTACACTACTGCTTGCCAAGTCAGGCTGCCCATTGTTTGAAATTGAGAGACTCTGGCTTGGTGCCAAGGGATGTAGGGTAAAGCATCAGTCTCAGCCTCTGTTTCTAGCCTTGCAACTCTCATTAGACTCTCACAGTTTGTTTCAGCCCCTGCTCTCTCACAGAACTTGGAGAACAGTCGTTACACTGGAGTGGGGAAGAGAGAGACAATTACTGCTCCCATGATCCCAAATAGGCAAAATCATTTAAAATCCTATCAGCACCCTCTTAAAACACATCATGCATGCCAGAACCAGTGGGATCATTAGTTATGTATGTGAAATACTGTTCTTGCAAGATTCCAGAAGGTTATTTACTTTATTACCCATTACAGATAAAAACACTGATTATGCATTAGAATAGGCAGTCAGTCACTGGCATCTTGGTGCCTTGGGTTGATTGTTGTGCCCCCAACCCTCACACCTGGCTCTGCCACTGACCAGGGAGTCTGACAATTTGGCCACAAACTGACTGCAACCACTGGTCCATGAGGGCCTTAATTCCTGAGGTGCAGGGGGCATTTTGGGGTGGGGTGGGACACAAATGTGCTGGCCATATTGTAACCAAAATGCAGCATGGAATTTTGCCATGTGCCTGGTAAAATGCCCTGCTGTGGCTCCCATCACATATGAGGCACAAAAGGGGTTTCCCTATTTAAAGGGCAGCCTAGGTTGTCAGTGGCCCCCTGGGATTAGCAGGCCAGGAAATCAGATGGGGGGGGCAGGTGTATAAGCTACAAGGGAAGACTTAGCAGGGAGAAAGGGGAGGAAGGGGGTGGGGTTTCTGGCAGAAGAGGAGGGATGATGAGGTCACAAGAAAGTGAGGTCACAAAAAGGGGATGGGCAAGATTAGGTGAGCTGGCAAGTGGCCACTGGTGGGCAGGCAAGGCAGTAGAGGGGGCAAAAAGGGGTAGATAAGGGGCTGCAGAGAGAGGGATCTCCCTTTTTCTGCAGCTGTTTCAGGAGATCCCACACACCCCTCCACCCAAATTAAAACAAGAGTCCAAAGGGGGATGGGTTGCTAGGTGAGGGCAACAGGAAAATTCACAGAATGGTGGATTGCTGTGGAGAGCAACAGGTCTGTGAAGTATGAGAGATGAGGCCAGACTGAAGGAGGGCAGCCGGGAAGGGATGGGGTCCAACCAGAAGGAGGTATGACTGGGCAGGAGAGGGCTCCTCATGGGGCAGAAACCCCAAGGAAGCAGGGCTGGGAAGCAGGTTGGATACCTGGACCCAGGTGGAATAACCAGGATGAAGAGGCATCGGGTCAGCACACCCGAGCCAATGAAAATGAAAATTGTGGGAAAATCAGTCATGTAAATAAAGGGGCAACCTCAGTGTTTTGTTAGTAAATAAAATGAAAATGTATAAGATTTGTTGGTGGTGGTATGGGAAATGTAGAAGGAAATACATTAATAAAATATATTAAATAATGTACAAATCTACCCAATAAAAGTTCAGTGGTTAAAACAACACAAAGGTGTGGGCATGACTGATTTCAGAGGGTCCATGTGACAATGTTGCATCTAGTTTCCACCAGTTTTGTACTAACACTCATAGTCACTGAGAATGGGGCCCAAATATCTTGGATTAATAGCTTCATAAAGATACAGTAGGCCAGATCATCTCAAAGCTAAAACCAGCCCTCAAAAGACATAACTGGGTTGTCAGGCTTGTAGCTCCTTTTATGTAGAAGCCTGACAACATACACACTGAAGCTTTACAAGAGATGACATACGTATTCAAGCCAGAGAAAAGCTAAATCTGTATGTCTAAAAAATACTCACAGTATGGGAATTGCTGCTACTACCTCTTTTACTACCTGCATAGCAAAAAAGCTAATAAATTATTAAACAGACTGTAACTTTTTATGAGCCTAAAATATTGCCATGTAATGGGCTAATGTTCGTTCAAGAAACATATCTAGATATTCAAATTTCTCCTTTGCTACTAACACATTTATAACTCCATGAACTAGTGTCATCTATTTTTTATTAGAAAACACCAAGGTAAAGCATGAAGGGTAATAGGGTTCATTTTTCTTCATTTTTTAAATTACCCCTCACAGGCATGGTTTTGCATATTTTTAAAGCTAGATGACACCTAAATTTGAGTATAGCTCCTTTGTATTTGATTTAAAAGTTATATATCGATTCAAATATTTAAAGTTATAATATTAGAACACTTGAATCAGTTAAACCAAGTCAGTTTAAAACCCTGCTTGCATATTTGTCTTATTGGAATAGAATTAGGATTTAATTTATAACCGCCTCCTTAGTCTCACACACTTACAGGAAAAGAGGGTTATGTTAGCTTATTTGACTTTCAGAAGGTTGTTGTCATGGTGTTCTAACAGTGTCTTCAAATCCAACATGTATCCATCTCTGACTGGTTTAATTTTACTTATGTGAAAAAAAAAATTGGTAGATTTAGGGTCAGATCATAATAGCTGACATACCCCAAATTATTAAGTACAGTTCTGAAAAAACAATTGTTTTACAATCAATTAAATGAGGTAATAGCACTAAAAGAATCAATACTAAACCAGAAAGTGAAAAAGAGAATCTGGTTTCCTGTGCATGTCATGTGCACATTTGATCGGTGTTTCTGCATTTGAAATGCCATACAATATTATCCAAGTATAAAAATAGTGCCATCATGGGCACACACCTTGTTCACTCTCTGACACTGCCAATATTAAAGTAACACACCTGGATACAACTATAATTTTCCTGACCACAAATGTCTAGAAACAAACTGGACCTCTATTCTAGCAGGATCATGAGGGAAACATTTGTCCTTAAGACACTGGGAAGCAAGTAACAAAATATGAAATACAATTTAAATTGTTGGTGTAGTTCAGTGGGATAGAGCACCAGTGCAGACAGTGGCTTACTGTAGCTATTCAGTGTGAACCTTGGCTAGTCTCAGCCTCTGTGTGCTCCATTCCTTGCAGTAAATTTGGATGAAAATAGCACAGTAAGTAAATAAAGCACTGCATATGAGCTACCTTGGGTAACGTAATTTACAAGAAATAACACACATATGGTCCACTGGTAATGATAAATCACAGACTATGTGCATAGTAATGAGGAATCATAGATCATTTCAGTACATGTGGAACCCTAGATTATATCTGCACACATCGATGAGGAATCATAGATCATTTTGGTACTGGAGTAATCATAGATTATCTCACCAGATAGCAATGAGGAATGAAGACCTATAGATTATCTCAGTACACAAGAATGGGGACTCCTAGATCTTTTCAGTACTGTACTTGAGGAATTGTAGAGTATCTTAACTCACAGCAATACAGACTCAGAGATTAGGGGAGGAAAGGGAAAGGGAGCATTGTTTAACCAGGAGTAGCACACTAAATCAAAGCTGGTTTCTAGATGCAACCTGGGAGCACAAGAAAGTTAAGTGACTTGCTCAGGATCACCCAGTATGCACCTAGGCAGATATGGGATTCAAACCAAGTCTCCAGATCTGCAGCTCAGAGCCTTAACCCACTATGCTATACTGCCTCCATGATTAAGTACACAGTGATGCAGAATCATATATTGTACCTTCACAATAAAGCAGCAATTAATATCTAACAAAAAATGAAGATACAAAATATTGACAGGTGTTATCATGGAACATGGAGGGATCGTCTATCAAACTTCATGATACAGAGTGTATGAGATTTATAAACTCATTTGATATAATACTACAACAAGAAACATGGTGGAAAAATATCCCACCAAAATTACCTGATTATGAAACGTTGATTAAAGCTACAAAATCATCATGTAAAAGAAGAAATCAAATGGGGCTATTAATGACCATAAGATTACAAAAGGAAATTAAAGCAGTCAAAACAGAAACAAACCTTGATAATATTATTGCAGGTAACCTTAATATAATATTCATAAATGTGTATACTCCTCTGCAAAACTCATGAGCAGATTAGAACATTATTTGGAATAAGGTGGGAAAAAAACTCTTCAAACAATAATGGATAAATATCCAGAACATAAACTATTTATCACAGGAGACTTCAATGGAAGACTACCAAGTATGAAGTTACAACCATTACATCTATTTTCTGACATTAATAATGAAGGAAGAATAAACATCCTAAATGAAAAGCTTACAAATGTGGGTAAGTACATGTGGTGAGAAACATAAAGCTAGATTACAGTTAAATACTGCTGCCTTGGAATCTGAGAGTGTGGTGTGCAGTTGATGCATGTACTGTATACAGTAGGCACATGGACTGCCCATTCGGCGGCCAGCCGGGGTGGCATGTGGAGGGCTGTGCTGGTCGCTGGATCAGGTATGGGAGGAGTGGGAATGCTGAGATGGGTAGGAAGGGAACTAGCCCACCAGGGTACTGGGGAGTGTTGTGGCATTGGTGCCGTTGGTACAGTGGTGTTGGGGGGGCAGTGCCCGGTTGCCAGCCCCTGTCCATGGGTGCTGCAGACTCCCCATGGCCATTGCAGCATTTCGGGTGGGTGTGCCACATGTCAGGCACAGCACCCCCTTTGTTGCAAGCCGCAGGACTTAGGCACCGGGACCCTGAGAAATAGAAATTTGGGTGCAGGGTCCCAGGCGCACCACACTCGGCACAAGCTGCCATTTTAACTGGTGTTTTTGTGGGGATGTGTATTGGTACAGGGGTTTTAAGCTAACATGTAAACATATTGCTCTGCTTACACCGTTACAGCCCTGCAGTGTCCCACACTGTAATGACAACCTACAAACTGTCTGTACTGCATAAAATATCATGTACTGACAGTCTGAATGGGGGATGTGCTTTTCTCACCATCAGTAGTGGATTTAAGAAGTTTGACAGATATACTGAATCTGAGCAAGTACAGGTTTTCGCTACTAGCTGCATTTCAGCTTATAAACTGTTTTTGAAAACATTAAAATGAAGATGGTCTCGAAGCTTTTTTTTTTTTTACACATTGAAGTTACTGTTGAACTGCACTTCTGCTGTTTATCTGGTCAGGTCAGCTTGCTGAAAGTCACTGTTTTTGGTTGTGCAAGATGGTGCAGTCTGGATTCTGAAGGAAAGAAGGCCTGAATGGCCAAGGGCTCCTGTACAGATCCAGGTTCCCCTCACCTCTGTCGCTCTGGCATAAATCCTGTGGGACATGCTGGATGTGCTGCATGCAATGTATCCTGAGATGACACCAGTGCAGACCAGTACCTGTGTAAACAGTTGTTGGGAGTGCAGTGGGCAGAGTGGCACTGGAGCAGGGAAGAGTGCAATGCTGCCCTGCAGTCAGTGTACATGCACCTATTATTTTGTCAGAGTACACAACCATAATGGCTGTCAAATTATTTTAGTATTTATTTAAAGTACAGGAGTTGTTGTATATGAAAATCTACACCCCCCCCCCCAACTGCTGTTGGACCACAGTTGTGATGCAGCTACCATGGTACAACAACATGCCGTACCACAGTAGCTACATCACACATGAGCACTCATTCACTACCCCTCGAAAAAACCACCCCACACCCAGCTGCTTAATACCAAACAACTTACAGTCACAAACTGAAAACTTATCTTCTAATACACTGTAACTCTGTTTTCTTCAGTTAGAATATTACATGCCAGGTAACAGTACTTACTAAGCACTTCCACTTTAACCAACTTCATTCCAATTGAAACACTTGGTGAGGGTCATCGCTGGTGTAGGAAGTTCTCATCAAAGAAAATACAATTGCAGTGTATTAAAAGATAAGTTTTCAATAGGTGGCTGGCACTGGGTTTGTACTAAGCAGCTGTGTGAGGTGAGTTTATTTATTGTAACAAATACTGAAAACAGCAAACATTTTGTTTCAGTTCAACTATTTTTATGTAAACAAACTTTTTGAAAACTATATACTATACAAATAATATATGGGCAACCATGTTCTACTTGGTATGTGTTTCCATCTCAGGGCTGAGATGACATCAGGGACCTCTTGAACTTTGCCCTTCAGGTCCCTATGATGCCATCTCAACACTGAGCTGGAAACAGTTTTCTAGTGTATGGTCGTGCAAACATTATTCTATATATGTAAAGGTCTGGCCACTTAGCATCAAAATCAGTTCATTTCCAGGTGCGTCCTAGAGTGATGGAAAGTGGTTTATAATAAGAATAAAAATACATAAAGAGTGCATTATAGTGGCATGGCAGTATCACTATAGTCAAGGTTCAGAAGGCCCCTCCACATAAAAATCCCCACTGTTCGGCCACTAAAATCTCAGCAGCCATTTGACATAGAAATGTAGAAGCATAGAATCTGTTGAGAAAAAGACTGACCAACATCCTCAAGATCCCCAGTGGGACTATGAGCCAGGCAGCCATGGATGCACCTATTTAGGATACCCGCTCATCTCTCCCACTGCTAATCTGTTCCACAGCTACATCACCCTCTATTACTAGGTTTACATAAGTTGGTGATCAAGTGCTTTGTCTTCAATTCTAGGTAATCAATCACCAACTCTGTTCGAGTTTACAAGTAGAGTAGCACTAAATGCACCCAGAAAAGAAAAGGTTTATATGTAGGGTAATATTCAATTACAAGGTAATTGAGATTACCATGTTATTGATTTTACCTTGCATGTAAACCAGGGACATGTTTACTGAGCCTGCACACTGGATCGGTTCTGGCTCCGCTTGCATCTACATGGAGTTTGAGAACTGATGTTCCTGTAATCAATGCACTTGGATCAATCCCGAGATTACTCCATAACTGATTTTAACCCGGCATGTAAATGGGGTATATGTGAAGTGGAACTTCATGCATCACTCCTGAATTCACCCCTGACTATCCTCCAATCATGTCCATTGATGTCACCATCCCCATTTATAAGAAAAAGGTCTTCACTTTTCACCTTCTTTATACCCCCCACAGAAATTTAGAGATCTCTATCATGTGTTCCCTCTTGCACCTGCCCTCCAGTGAATATATATTCATGACTGCCAGCCATTCCTCATAGTATCTGCTTTGTTTGCCCTGGATCATTTTGGAGCTCCTCCTCTATATTGACTTCCACCTGTCTTATGTCCCTTCCCAATTGAAGGCTCCAGAACTGGGCACATTATTCTAGGTGAAGCCTCACCAGAGGCCTATAATGTATGTAAATAATTGTTTCCCCCTCCTTTCACACCCTCAGCAATCTGCAGTTCTGTGTCTGCCTTTGCCCTTCTGATCACCACCCTTGCCTCTTTTAGTCAAGTCTGGTACTCCTCTCATTTTTCCTCCACCTTATTTCCCTTGTACCTTATAAAGACCGTCTTTTAACCCTCATATCTTATTGCTTCCTTAGTAAAGCAGACAAGCCTTTTGTGCTCATTTCATTTTGTGACCTTTATTGCACAAAATCACCTCCAGATCTGCCCCTTTGATCTTCCCCTCTACTTCCTCAATCTAGTCTATACCCGCCACGTTTTCTCTTTTTCCCACATCCAACTAAATTGTGCCTGTTCAAGGTCCATGACCACTGACCTTGATGAGGGACCAGTGTTCTCCAACGCTATTTCAAACCATATGGAACTGTCATCCTGCCATGATATTTAAAAGCTACTCATTCTGTCCCAGAATCTCAGGACTTGCCAATTTTGCTAAAATTAGGTTCCATGCTTTTTGTGCTTTGGAGAGAAAAAAAAATGTTAAGAATTTAAAAAAGTTTTTTTTTCTTTTGCTCATCAATAACTGAAAATGGATAGTAACTGAAATATGAAAGTTGCAGGTTTATCAGATTCTGTCCCAACGGTGGTGCATTTGATGTTTTGGAAAACCAAAAAATTAAAATAAAGTTGTAAGCAAAAGAAAACATGGTGTTTGTGCACCAGCAGTTAAAAAGGATTGGCCTGAAGTTAGATACAGCCAAGTCACTTGCAACTGCATCCCAATTGTTGCAGGCATGCGCACACCCAAAACTGAATTTCTAGCTGTACTATAAAACCAGAAAGCAGTGATGTGTTCACATCTAGGAACACACTGTTATTTCCTGGTTTGTGACCCAGTTAAAAAAAATGTCTAATTGTGCGGCCATCTAGAGTCAAACACAATGGCATGCTCCTGTCACCACCCCCCAATTTATTTAATGCTGCCACTGGGATCCCGTCCCCAGTGGCTGCTTGTGCCAGACCCTTCCCCCTATAGTGCAACCACTGGGACCCCATCCCCTATAGCTGTTTATACTAGAACCCTCCCCTCTTGTAGTGCAGCCCTTGGGAGCCCATCCACAGTGGCTGCTTCCACTCAACCCCCCCAGCTGTTATTCTGTAGACCCCAGGACCCCATCTCTGGTAGCTGCTTCTGATGGCAACATTCTTTGATTCTTGTCATGTAATCACTGGGAGTGTATCACTGGTGGTTGCTTCAACTAACATGAATCACACAGGGGTACCATCCCAGTGTGGTTATACAGGTGCTCTACAGCATCTGCCAATACATTTTGAATCTTGCACAGCAATTCTTGCCCTGTTGTGGGTTGTTTTTTTGTGGATTACTTGGTTAGCAATATATCCACACTATTACCACTAGGCAATTTGAAGCACATCTCTATTTCCTTGTTAGTTTGTGATGAAAGGGGTGCACTACATGCCAAAGATACTTGGCATGGGGCAGGGTGTGGGAGGGTATTCCACTGGATGCCAGAATATTTGGACTTGGGGCTAGGTACGGGTGGTGGTGCCACTGGATGTCAAGGATACTTGGACATGGGACAGGGTGGAAGGTGCTACAGGACAACAGGGATACATGTTCATGGCTCAGGGTGTAGAAGAGGGTGCTAGTTGATGCCAGTGATATTTGGAGACAGGGCAGTGTGGGGAGTAGATGTCAGAGATACTTGGAATGAAGCAGAGTTTGTGGGGAAGGGAGGGTACCGTTGAGTACCGGAGGTGTTTGAAATGATGTAGGATGGACAGACCACTGGACAACCATTTGGCCAGCCACTGCCTGGTGCCAAAGGTCATGGGGACTAATTTTGACAGAGAGAGAGTTTATAGGATGAGTATTAGTTAAGGTTGGAAGGAAGAAGGAAATGCTATTTTTGCAGTAAAAGTATTTACCTAGTAGAAGCCCTGCTAAGATGTAATATCTCATTTTCAGTGTAGTTTAGCTTCTACTGCCCAGTTGTACAGCTAGGGGGAAGGAGATGTCACATGACTTGATCATGGCCACTCAATGGGTCAGCTGCAGTGATGAGATCTGCTTCTGTGAGCTCCTTAAACACAGCTCAGTGTTCAAACCACTATAACTCACTGCTCTCCTCATTTTCAGATCAAGTACCATAGCTCTCCACTTTCCTGTGTGCCTTGATGAAGCTGCTAATGTCTCGCCAATATTGGAAACTGCTGATTTCACAAAATAAAAGTTGATGAAAAGCAATTTTTGGCAGACACAGCACCATTCAAGAAGCAAATGGTGCATTCAAACTTATGGATAATGATTATGAGATAAGATATCCACCACAAGCTTACAATGTTAATGAGCTGATATATATAATGCTTCTTCAGTATCAACAACTTATTAGAAACATGTCATCTAATGTAGCCACATTTAATGGAGATAGCCGTGTATTATTTACCGGATACACGTAGAGCAGAAGATCTTCCGATCAACTTCAGACTACGAAGATTCTATTTACAGACTTTTTTTTTCAGTCTTTTGGTAACCGGGTAAGGCCCACTAGGCACAAGAACCTGGGAGTACTTGGGAGGTTAAGTGACTTGTTCAGAGTCGCACAGTATGCAAGTGGAGGTTGTGGGAATCAAACCCAGGTCTTCTGGATGTACTATGCTCATTCACAGCTCATTACTTGACTTGCAAGGAAAGTTATGCAAGATAAACTTAATGTAATGTACAATAACCTAGCTGGATGTGTACTAAAATGGGATTTGCAGACTCATCTTTGTACTACATTGTATACATTGAACTGGAGATTGCTAACATCCAACACAGCACTAGTGTTATGATGCCACAGGGAAATGAATATAACCAATTATGAACCGGCGATCGTAAATGGACAATTCTGATTGGCCGAGAGGTTTTCGAAGCCGTGATGATATCCGGCTACATCATCATGGCTTCAGAAAACCTCCGGTCTCAACCTCCCTCACTGACCGCGCGGTGTTCTCAATTTCCGCAGTCCACAGCAAGTCATACTCGTAGTCTCCGCCATTTAAAAAAAAAAAACGAACCCTCGCTACGCTAAACGAACGACACTACCTGCCTTCCAGGACCCACAACAATAAAACGAACATTAAAGACATTCTGGAACAGATAAACAAACCTGCTGCCGCTGGCAGGCTACACTGACCAGACGCCGGTTCCCAACTCGCGGGCACACGCAGATTCAAACGCATCGCCAGACACAATTGTCCTGTCAAACCCACTGCTTCCTAATCCAGTAATATTGCTCGTTGCCTTCATTTTCTCTATACAATCTTCGTTATCATGATCATCTATCATGGGTGGAGACAGACAAAGACAATGTTGTAGAGTTCAAAGGTCACACCATCACAATACTGTTACCTCTTATGTCAGCTCCAACTACAACAGCGCACCTGCTGTCCTCTAGAACTATTTTTTTAAATGTATTCCTACACTACCAAAAAAGCTTTTTAAACAGGTTTAAAAGGTTTTTTTTTTTTTACTCTTTATTATAAAATCATTACTCCTGTTCATAATAGCAATAAGGCACTCCAGGGTGTGATATATCGTGGGATACTCGTCACTTCTCGGGGTGTTGGGCCTTTTCGGCCTGCTGCCTCGTGCCCAACCACCCGAGGCGTGACGATATCCCACGATATATCACACCCTGTCGTGCCTTATTGCTTAATTATAACATTAGTTTAAAAATACCTAAAAATCCTAAAAATGTCACTGGTTAAAATACATTGTATGGCTGTGCATTAATTCTCCAAATCATACACAATTGATAACCTAAAGAAACTGTTCTAAATAGTAACACCCTACTAACATCACTTTTGCACCAATTTAAACATGCTTCTACCTTTTTTAATGCATTTTGCTGGGATTTACCATATTTCATCAAACGGAAGCCACCCTCAAACAGAAGCCTCAGGTTATAATGAATGCTTTTAATAAAAAAGCTCCCCTCAAATAGAAGCTGTGGCTTCTAATCAGGGTTGACGTCAAGCCAGTTAAAGCACTGTAGAGGGAACTCTCTATGATTTTTCTGTCTGTAAATACAATTATTATTGGATTTTGTTTGATCTTCGTTCATGTTTGTGGTGCTTTTTTTGCTATAAAGTATACCAGTAACAATATACTTGATTATTTTCAGGATGTGTAATATTTTATTTTTCACATTTAATATGTTGAGCTTGCAATATAAGCTACCCTCCAATACAAGCCACAGGTCAAAATACAACATTTCAAGAACTACAGTAATTCACTTTCTGGACAGTTGAAAGACATTTGGCCTTCTGCCTCATGCCCCACAATGCACCTAGGGTGTGCATTAATACAGATTGAATGCATGCTCTGTCATTGGTTATTGTGCATTTTAAGCACAAACACACCTCTGTGCTTATCAGCTGGAATGCTACCACTACTGATGCTGTGTAACACTCACTGGGGGTTAGACAGACATAGACACTGTTGGTGGAAAAAGGCTCTTGGCCCATCAGGTCTGCCCACCCTACCTAACTATTCTGCTTTGCCCTGGTGGCCCATCCACTCCTCCTGGACAAGCTGAGCTCTTCCGCTCTTCCGATTTCTTTCCTCCCACTGTTGAATGGTTCCATTTCTACCTCACTGGCCATCAGCAGCTGGTACAGGTAGGAGACATCCTGTCACCTCCCCTACTCATCCAGGCTGGGGTCCCACAGGGATCCATCCTGGGTTCTATCCTCTTCTCCATGTTCCTGAATGACTTCCTATCTGCCTGTGCCAACTGGCATATTCACATGTATGCAGCTGACACAGTTATCTCCCCCTATGACCCCTCAACTGCAAAAAGTTGAAGGCTTGCTCAAGCAAGACTTCCACAATGTCTTATGCTGGTTCCACTCTAACCAACTCCAGGTCAATACTAAAAAAAACTGCCCATCACCTTTGGCACCTGCCAGAAATTGGCCAGGTTCTCCCCCCTCCCTGTCCTCTCCACCCTGAATGCCCCTCCCCCCGAAGTGGTTTCTTCCTTCAAGTATCTCGGTGTGCGGCTAGATAGTAAGCTTAACTTTTTTGCTTACGATGATACCCTCTACTCCATGTTCCACCCCAAACCTTGTGCCTTGTACCGCAACAAAGACTGCCTGTCTGGTAAGGCCTGCTGGGAGCTTATTACCATAATGGTGCTCCTGGTCTTTGACTATGCAGCTGTAGTTTATGGCACTGCCCCCCCTCTTGCCAGACTGGACACCCTCTGCAATGCCTTTAGTTGCTTTGCAACCAACTCCCCACTGCTCCCTCTATTCCTCCCTATCCATCCACCCCCTACCTTAACACTGCCAGTCTCACTACGCTTCCTTCATCTCCAAATACTGGTTTGGGTCCCTGCCCTCATATCTATCCTCACTGGCTTCTCCTATTCCCTTTGCGTCATACCCTCTCTGCTCCAGGGATCCTCACACCTTCTCCCTTTCCAACCCTCACTCCTCTGCTGGGCAGTCAGCCTTTTCCTATCACCTTCCCTCCCTTTAGAACCTGATCCTCTCCTCTGTCTCTCCCTCCCACTTAGGCACTAGTTAAAACACCTCCCCACCCCCAGCTGCTCCTGTCAGCCCTCTCTCTGATCGTCCCCTATTGGATCCCTTACCATCACTGTTGTTGGGCCTCCTCCAAGGTTCTACCTCAGCCTGTATCAGGCTCCTTCTTATTCTACATCTGCACTGCCATCATTCCACCAGCTCTGGTCTTTCTATTTGATCCTAGCCCCTCCTAGGTGCTGGTTCTCATGCCTTTCTCCCTTCCTCTATTCTCTCCTCCTTTTTTTCCTAGCCTTCACATTCCCCTTGTAGGGTTCTTAGCATCCTGAAGGGGCCCTACAGTGCCTAGGCTTGCCACATTTTTCCCCATCTACCTATCCTTGGCCTTCCAGATCCCCTTGGAGGGTCCCCAGCATCCTGGTGGGTTCCTTGGATCAGGCCTCATCCCTTCCCAGGTGTTATTTCTCATTCCCTCTCTCTGACTATCCCTCTATAATTACAATGCTTAACTGCAGGAGGGTTTACAATCGTCTGAACTTCCCTGTCCCCTTTCATGGTTCATCATATCCTGAAGGGTTCTCTTTTTGGGTCAGACCTTATTTCCCCTCATTGGTGTTAATCACACTTACTCCCTATCTCTATCTCTATCTCTCTCTAATCTCTTCTCCAGTCCCCTGTCCCCTTCCAGGGTTCCCCACATCCTGAAGGGGTCTCTCCAGGACAAGACTTTGCACTATCCGTCATCTCATCCTCTCTCTCCTTCACCCCTTATTTCATGCTATCACTTATTACCATTACACTTATTATTTGTTCTCACAGATTATATATGTATGCAACACTGTTTGTAACAACTGCCTTAATTAATAGTATGCTATGTTGTTCTTTGTAACTTGAATGTAAAATGTCTCATCCCTAGTGTAGCCCTTCCCCTCAGGTTGCACTGGGAGATGAGCAACCTGTTGCTCAGTGTGCCTTCCTGGTGAAACATTTCAATAAATAAATAAATAAATATTTGTACATCAAAGCCACTCCCTGTACCTCTGCTTAGCTACAGTTACTTTTGTTTGCACTTTTACTATGTTAAATTGTACTCTGACTGCACTTTAACTTGTACCAATCATTGACTGTATGCTTTATTGTATTTCCCACCCCCCGAGTCACACCTGGATATGAGCCTTGGCTCAGTGTGCTTTTCAGTTACCAATTTCCAAATAAATACATATAATGTAACCCCCCTATGGGTGAGTCTTACCTGGAGTGCCTCCCAGCTGCCTGTCCTGCCAGTCCCGGTCCTGCATAGGACCCAGTGGTGCCTGCATATGCTGTGGGGACTGGAGGAGCATAGTAAAAGTTCTCCTGCTCAAACGTGCGACCTGGCAGCACTGTTCATGCATTCCATCTAGCACTAAGGTGCTCAGTGTTAAAGCCACCTTAAAGCTGCCTGGTGGCTCTGTCAAGTGTCCCCTTTCTGTGCTCCATCCACTGGAATCCCAAAGACTTAAGTAGGGGTTCAGAGAAGGGGATAAGAAAAAGAGAAAATAAAACTCTGCAGAAAGCACTTTTAAGCACTGTATATTACTTTAAGAAGCAGCTGAGACTGCTGTGTAAATGAATGTAGGAACAGTGAGGGCTGTAAGGTGCAAACGGCCGAAATGCAGCACCAAAAAAAGGACAATATCAACCAACAGTCAAGAGTAGGTGCGCAAAATAAATCAAACATGCAAATAGATCAATGCTCAGTGATTTAATGTGCCAAAATGGCATACAGGACAAACAGCAGAGCCCCAGCGCTTTGACCCCTGTGGGTTCTTCCTTAGAGGGAGGAAAAACTAAGGAAGAACCCACAGGGGTTTGAAGCCCTGGGGCTGTGTCTGTTTGTCCTATATGTCATTTCAGCACATTAAAGTACTGAGCATTGATCTATTTGCATTTTTGATTTCTTTTTCTCACCTACTCTTGACTGTTGTGTAAATGAATGCCCTGCCTGTTGCCTGGGGACAGTGCTGGTGACAGGCAAGGGGCAATCCCTGCCAAGCCCCACTCTGCCACTGGACACCACTGGACAACAGGGTAGAAGGGCAGCTACAAAATGCTGAGGGCAATAAATGTTAACAATATTTTTTGCCTACAAAAAGAACTTAAAGTTGGAAATCTACATGAACCATTTTTGTTGCAGTCATATTTGTCATCCCTGACCCCTACCTCCACCAATCAGAATTCAAGGAGCCCTGGAGGACTTAACAATGGCTCCTGGGAAAGGGGGTAAGGACTGTGCTCTTGGTGCCCTTTCAGGCAACCAATCAGGCATCGAATGAACTGAATGCATATTAATTCTGCAGATGGACAGCTGTGTACCATGATCTCCTTAAACTCAGGGGGCAGATTCAGCTACAAGCAGTCCACCTTGAGCTCTTCAAGAGTAAAGAGGGCTCAGACTGTGTGTTGTGAAAAGTTTGGAAGTTGGCCAAAGGCTTCCACAGCCGCTTCCTTGGAGATTTGCCTAATGCATTCTACAGTCTAGAAAGTCAGAGAAGTATGAAAAGCTGCCTTGTGGTTTGAACTTGAATTTGAAAATATCTGAGAGACTGACTTCAACCCTTAGCCCTGGGAGGTGATCCAGACCTGTTCCATGAGGTATCCTCATCTGCCACCCTGTAGAAGGAAGAAAAGACTGCGTGTTTCCTGAGCTCCAGGAGAAGAGACACTGCCAGTCATGGACGATCTGGGGAATTGTCCAGGTAGTGTCACAGTCTGGCATTACATATCTCCCCCAGAGAGCTGGACGTGTGGGTGAGGTGAGTGGCCTTGGTCCCAGTGCTGTTCTGTCCAGCACCTGTAATGCTGCAGAAGAGAAGGAGACAAGTTGCAAGATTCTGCCACCTTACAGAGGCACCAGCTGCAAAGAGCCTGCTATAGCCAACTAAACTGCAACCTTGTTTGAAGCACCTTAGAGCTTCAGAAGGAGAGACATTTTGCTGCACAGACCCTGTATTCTGAATCTTCAGAACATTGAGTCAGTGCAGGGTCTGCCCTGTAACTGGGGGTGTTATCAGCTGTTCTTCAATTTTACTGTTTTGGGCATTCAGCCAGGAGTTGCAAGTTCTACTGAAATAGCCATTGCATCCATTCGAGGGTTTTGTGTTTTCTAATTGTTTTAAAATGCACCAACACTGGCCAACCAGCTGCACTGATATCAGGCCTGCAACTTCTCCAACTGGGTACCCAGACAGACATCTGGGAGCTCCCATTAAATATTTGGGGGAGACTGGTACCAGTCGGGGAGTGGGTAGTGCCTCAGTATAGGTGAGCTATAAAATTGTACTACTATGGATGCTGGTAGGAGGTGGGCACTGCACTTTTTCTTTGATTACAGACAAAGTGATTGCTGGTTGTTCTTATTCATTTAAAGCGGTTTATCCTCTGCATCCTTCTCCCTTTTCCCAATACCTACCCCATGTAAATAAATTGTTGGTTAACCTTTTTTACAGCTGTCTTATGAGCCCGTAATTAGTGAGCATATTATTACAGATAGATAAATCGTACAACTGTTTCTGATATTCCATGTGCGGAGTGACTGCAAGAGGAGGTGGGTAGATATAGCATCCCAGGGAGTTGTACCAGGCAGATATCTGGCCCACTATAATTTAACTCTGGGTGGAGGCACCGGGATAAATAACTTTATTTAGGAAAGAACCCCCTTTCCATCTAAAACAGAGCCCAGGGCCTTTAACCTCACCTAGCCAGCAAGGCAGGGCTAGTAACCAAAAAGTTACACAGTGACACGTTTGCAATAAATATAAAAAAATCCTCCCCTTTTTTACTGTCTCCCTTTTTCTAACTAAACCCCACTGCCTGTCTCATCCCTGCCTGAAGCTGCTCATTGACTTGGTCTGTACCAATTATTCTAGTAATTTTTTCCACTTATCCAGCACCCTTTCCATTAAGGAGGGCTTCTGGATATCCTTTTTGAATCACCTCTGCCAGCATTAGTGAATTCTCTCTTGTCCCTGTGTTTGAACTCAAGAAGACTAGTTTCTTTGCCTCTATTTATTCCATGCCTGTACTTGTATGCCTGAATCATGTCGCCCCTCCCCCCCCCTTTTCTTCAGGGTGTACATGCTTAAGTCCAGCAGCCTCTTCTCATATGGCAAATCCCCAAGGACATGCACCATCTTAGTTGCTGTGCCCTGTACAGCTGCCACCTTGCTGCAGTCTCTCCTCAGGTGTGAGCTCCATTACCTGGTGTAGCATTCCAAGAGTGGCCACACCAGTGACTGCCTTCTATATATCCCCCTCCCTATGCGTTTCAGCATTCAGTTTGCTTTGCTCACTGCCCTGTTGTAATGTGTAGACATTTCTAGGGTCTCCAATATCATCACCCCCTGAATCCTTTTCTTCTGGAGTGCTATCTAGCACCACCCCTCCCATTTCATATTGCACCCTTGGGTTCTTTTACCCAGTATGCATTATTTTACAGTTTTTTGTGTTAAAGTTTAGCTTCCAAATCGTGGACAAGCTCTCCAACCTGCCAGTTCATCCCTTAGTTTCCTTCTCCCCCTCCATGTCTACCCTAGCAGAGACATTTGTGTCATGTACAAGGAGGCAGATCTTACCCTGCATACCTTCACCTACTGTATGTCACAGATAAAAATACTGAAGTGGACTGGTCCTATCTACCCCTGAGATACTCCACTGGTCTCATCCCTCACATGTAAAAACTATCCACTGACTACCACCTTCCTTATTCTACCCCTCAGCCAGTTCTCTACCCAATTCACCATCATTTCCTCTACCCCAAGGTCCTTAATCTTTTTGACCAGCCTCCTGAGGGTATCAGAGTCAAAGACCTTGCTGCAGTCAAGGTATACAATATCAACTGCCTGCGCCTTGTCTACTGCTGTAGTAACCCAGTTGAAAAACAACCAGATTCATCTGGCAAGACCTTTCCTTCATGAACCTGTGCTGTCTGGGGTCCTGCATTTTCCTGAATAAAGAGTGATAAAGAAAGAACTTAACATAAGTTAACAGCTCATTTCCTCAGTTCTAGTTTGAATGTGACCTGCAATATTTAGAAATAGACTGCCTCTTGTCTGATAGATGCCTGCCATCTCCACGCACTTTGATAAACCTTAAATCCACTGTCTGTAGTCCTCTGTCACATACACCCAGAATGCCAGGGGCTCTTTCTGATTAGAAGTGCTAACTCATACTACGTAACTGTAGAGTAGTGACAGCCAATCTCAGGGATAAATTACATTATTTTTTAGCCACTGGCACTCTTATGTAACAAACTGGTGGGAACTGATAAAAAGGTGTTATTCAAAAACTAGTTATCAAACTAACCACAAGTTTTTAATACACATTTTCATGTCCTCCCAAATCAAATTCCAATGAAATGCATCCAAAAACTATGTACTGGATTAAACCCCAACATGGCATCACAGACCTGGAACACTGAAAATGGACAACAGTTCAGGTAAAAGACTGTTATTCTCACATGGAGATGTTCTGTGGTGCATGCTAAGCTTTGAGACCAGAAAGATCTAACAGCATCCACACGCAGGCAATACTAGACACAAAGAGCGCTTCAAAAGAAAATGTGAAAATGTCTTGTTATTTCCCTTGCAGAGATGTAAGTCATTGAAAGTTAGGTTTCTAGCTGTTGTGCAATATGTTACTGTTTTCCTGGGTCAGAATTCTTCAACTAATGAGCAGATGTCCCTTATCTATTCTCAAGCTAATACTTTTGCAGTCTATATTAGAGCTATGGAGACTAGCAAAGATTTAAAGATGAATTTCTCTGCATTTCATTAAATTTTTGACTCATGGATAAATAACTTCTGTCTGAGAGAATGATTTAACGGTTTTTCAGTCAACAAAACTCCTGATGACTGGTGGTGGTAATCAATGGTAAATGAGTATACCTACAACACTTACGAAATGGGCCCTGGAATGTGCAGTCATCAGAGTGATATGATCGGCTAACATAAACAAACACTGGCAGCAGATAAAGACAGAAGATCCATCCAGTCTGCCCATAGTGGTATTACTACCTCATGGGAGTCCAAGAGGCAAATGATAATCCCTACTGACTGCACACTTCCCTTGCTTGTATATCTGTGCAGTTGCTAACCAATGGAAAGGTCACTTTAAACAATGTTTGATGGCATCACAATCAGCTCTGCTATGCTCAAAATAATACGCAGACATGATGGACCTTTTTAAGATTACAGATTCTATGTTTCTCATTGACAGATTCTATAAACCAGCCTCAAACAGGAACAGTTAAATAATCTGCACAAACTAAAGGTAAACAATTTATGTACTTAACTACAGGAGACATTCATTTTATAAGTGGAATAAAACAGTCCAGGATGTGCAGTTGACATACATGCACTTCTCTGGCACGGATAGTACTCAGCCTTTGACCTCATGCCAATGCACCAGAAACATTAGTATATCTCAGTATGACTGCGCACCATGTTGTGTCTTATCCCATACACATGATCTTGCTCATGCCTGTACTGATACTGTGTTGTGCTTGCCTGTGCAAAGTTCTGTATTTATCACCCGAACTTGTATACTTTGTTTAAGAAGTTTACTGTGACAATATTGCTACTGGCAGAGGTGGTGGGTATAAAAACAATAATAGGGTTTAAGCATGGCTGGAAGAGAGTAAAGGGCTTAATAGTTACTCAGGGGGTAGCAGTAAGGGAGGGAGGGAGGGAGGTTAGGGCAAAAATCCTATCCAGGCAAAAGGTCACAGGGTAAAAAAAGGTTCAACTGGGCAGACTGGATGGACTTATGATCTTTTTCTGCATGCACTGTCTATGTTTCTAAAAAATGCTTCCCCTTTACTTCATATATACATTCTTAATAAATAAATACATAGCACTATTCATGATGCAGTGCTAGTATGTATTGTCGCCACCCCAGCCATAGCCTTACTGGTCACATGGCTCATTAACAGATCCTTCCTCGAATGGGGTTGTGCCGGCCCAGTGGAAGCAAGCTTAAGTGGTTCCTAGCCACAAAGGCGGTCCCAAGGAGCAGATCGGAAATTACAGGCCTATATCCCTCCTGTGTATTCTAGCCAAAATCCAGGAGAAAATTGTGTATGGACAGCTCTGTGACTACTTGGAAGCAAACTGCTTGCCAGCACCCAGCATGGGTTCAGAAAAAAATCATGGCATGGACACTACCCTGATCAAATTCTCCACTGATGTCCTCTGGGCCCTTGACAAAGGCACCCCCACTGGGGCTGTTTTCATCGATTTAACCAAGGCCTTCAACTTGGTGGACCACAGTCTGCTACTGGGTAAGGTGAAGTGCCTTGGGTTAGATCAACACACCCTGAACTGGTACTCCAGCTACTTATCCGGTCGCTCGCAGCAGGTCAAATGGTGAGATGCCATATCTGACCAGCTCCCCATTAAGGAAGGGGTGCCTTGGGCTCAATCCTGGACACCCTCCTATTTTCTCTATTTGTAAATAACCTCAGTGCATACTGTGGGAGAAGTTCTGTAATCCAGTACACAGATCATGTGGTGCTTTACAGAACCTTGAGTGGCATAACTGACCTCAACGGGCAGCTGCAGGAATACTCCCTGTCCTTGGAGAGATGGCTCCAGGTCAACAGACTACTCCTGAACACCACTAAAACAAAAGTGATAGTGTTCAGCCCAAGGTCTCTTGGCCCTGACCAAAGTGCTATGCTGCCACTCTTCTCCACATCAGGGTTGGTGATTGAGGTTGTAACCTAGTTTAAATACTTGGGAATGGTGCTGGACCAGGGCTTCACCCTGAAACCCCATGCTGACAAGATCACCAGAACGATACACCAAAAACTGTGTCTTCCTTACCGTCTGAGCCCCCAGATGATCCTTGAAACTAGGATAACTATTGCTAATAGCATCCTACTTCCCAACCTTACCTACGTTGCACCAGTACTGCACTCACTCCAGAAAAAGGAGCTCAGTAGCTTACAAACTCTATACAAGACAGCCAGATTTTCTGCCGATTCACACCCAAGACAGAACCACTGTGATGTCCTGGCATCCCTGAAATAGTCTTCCCTTAGTCACCGTCTCCAGTATCCGCTTCTGTGCTTTACGTTCAAACTAATACAGGACCCTTCACCTGAGGACTCGCTGAACTACTTAAACTCAAAAGCACTGGCAGACTGTTATGTACAACTGGCAGGGAACTGTTGGAAGTGCCCAGAATAAAGACAGCTGCTGGCTGCAAATCTTATACCTACTCAGCCCCAGCGCTTTGGAGCAAACTACTGCCACCCCTCAGCTCTCCAACTCTCTGGGATCCTTTTGAAAAGGGCTACGAGGGCACATGCTTGTAAGCAGGATTTGCACCTACAATTAAACACTGTGCCCAATAGGGTTGTCCCACATTTGATCTCCTAGCTGACAATGATTGCTGTGGTATTACACCACTCAAAGCTCTGTTATCAATGAGTTGTCTTGTCAGTCCTTAGTTGTGTTTCTTCTTACTACCCTAGCTAAGCTAGAATGTAAACTTATATGTACTCTCACCCCATTTGTCACCTCGTGCCCTGTACCTACTAATGAATTGTACGTATGATCTTCTGTACTATTGGCACTGTTCCCACATTTTGTTGCCTTTATGTGCATTTGTTTCCATTTCAAATGACTATAAATATAACTAACTCTGGGTCACCCCTGAAAAAGGGTCCTTCCAGTGGGCCTACCTGGTTAACAAAATTTAAATAAATAAATGAACGTGTTCCTTTAGTGACCAAGGGGCAGCAGTGAGTTCATGAAAAATTGTCTCTTGACTTGTCTTTAAGCCTTCAAGCAGAATTAAGAATAACACAGTTTTACTAGAATTTGTCTGCAAAAATCAGTTTCTGACTGGTGAATAATTTAACATGCTCCAAATGTGCTAGGGAATCAACCTGCAATAAGTGTCCAAGACTCATAAAGAAGTTTTGCAATAACAGGAGTCTTACTATCTCAATGCACAATTTGTATGCCAGCTTAATGTATTCCAAAACTCTTTACAACATAAAAAACAGCCAATTATCTGGTACAAGCAATATCGAAAATGTATATTTTTGAAAGTGACTTAACATATATATGTTCTTCCCCCAGAGTCAGACTGGTCCACCAGGATACCTGGAAATTTCCAAGTGGGCTACTCTCTGCTGGGTACCTGGCCACCTTCTAAACTCTGAAAATATTTACATTTATTAGCCATTTTCCAATTAATATTTTTGCCACTGCAAGCAAATGTTAGAGGACAACATGGAGTAAGTGTATCAAATTTAAGAGGAATACTGACATGCTTATGACACCCTGGACCCTACCCTATTGATTTCTCAGGCAGGACCCTGTATCTACTTTCCAGGTGGGTCCCCAGTACCCCAGTTCAACCCTGCCCCCCCCCAAAAGCCAATTTTCCAGTGGATGAGATAACACTGGCAGAGAATCACACTCAGTCAGATAACTCTCTGTCAGCTTATAGAGGTAATGGAAGCCCACCTAATATATTGTCATGGACTGAAAATAAAACCTTTAAACTGCATAGCTGTACAGCTGGTCTTTATGTATTGTGTGATACAGAACTAAACAAGCATTTGTCAATGCCGAATGTTCGTTGCTGGTATTGCTGTTGTACCGGGTCTTGCTTGTACACATTTTTACTATACATTTACCCAGGATAGAGAAGATGAGATGCAGTATCTCATGTTCAGTGGTGTCCTGCCTTACCACATTGTTAGATTATAATTACTACCCAAGATAGGGCAGCTGAGAGGCAATATTTACTTTTAAGTGTGCACCCACATCTGGCCCTAAATGCCCATCAGTCTTTTTGTGACCTGACATTACAATCAAGGCAGGTGGGAGTTTTTAAATCCCATCCAAAAGGTGATTTCACTGTGCAACTGTGGAAACAGGTTTTGGAAGGGATTTGAACAATTACGCCTGCCATGTTCAGGAGATGGAGTAACACTAGGGATATGCTGAATATCAGAGGTCAAAATCTGCAAAAAATAAAGTTTTAAGTAAATGTTGGAACAATTTGTTTCCTCATAAATTGGTTGGTTTTTCAAATTTTTATCCCAAATTTTCAACATAATCTTTGTATGACCACAACTTCAGAGCATGACAGGTGTCATTTATAAAGCACTGGCTGAGACATCATTTGGCGCCACAAGTGTTAAACACATTTTGAGTAGGATCTGAGAAATGACAGCTGCCACATTCATGAGGTGGTATGAAAAATGGCTATGTTGAAATGTCGGGGTCAAAACATTGAAAATTACCATTGTTATGTAAGTGCATTGAACAACTGCAGCATAGACTCATAACTTTGTTGTCTTCTCAAATTTGTGCCTAACATTTTCAACATAGCCTTATTATGATCCCATCTCATGAACAAGGGCAGAGAAAATGCTTAAATCCTGCCCAAAGGTGATTTTGTGCCACAAGTGTGAAAACACATTTTGTCCAGGATTTGAAAATGACAGTTGTCACATTCATGAGGTGATGTAAAGAAATGGCTATGTTGAAAATTTGGGGTCAAAATTCTGAAGTTAAAGTCCTGCCTTTGCAAATTTCAACATAGGCTCATAGCATTTTTTTTTTATATTTTCACCCCAAATTATCAACATAGCCTTCTTATGACCCCACAACATGAACAAGGATGGACAAAATATTCAACTCCTCCCTGAAAGGTGATTTCGTGCAGCGAATGTGAAATCACTTTTTGGGACAGAACGCCTAATTTCATTGCCATTGTTCATGAGGTGAGGTCCCAAAAAAGGCATGTTGAAAATTTAAGGGCAAAAATATTCAAAACTGGCCAAAGTATGCCATTAAGTTCAAAACCCTTTGAAATACACTGAACCATATATCTGATTTCCTCAGATCGCAGTCCGGCATTGAGGAATGAAGACGTGTCTGTGGTCCAGAGAGGATTACGATGCTGGACCCCCAGTGGGTAAGCATGGGTCTGGGGGTGGGGTGGGATGGTGGGTGCTGAGTGGAAGGGTTGGGTAGGGGAACTGAAACACCACAACAGACACCGATGGACATTTTTCCTTTTTACAGGATTAAAAAAAAAAAAAAAAAACAGCAAAAATACCAGGGAAGGTTTTCTTTATTTCAAGTCGTGACACTGGGAAATTGGGCACACCCAATGTCACTGTTACATTGGCAGCACTGGAGATGGGCTCCCTGGTGTTCCAGATCCAAAATGTGCAGAGTGGAAGCCAGTACAGGGGATTTGACACCCCTGTGCTAGAAGATTAACATGGGTAAGGCTTGGGGGGGGGGCAGTTACGATGGGGCAGCATGAGACATTGATGGACGGTCTTCTTTTTGCAGGGTGTATTTAAAAAATAAAGTATGATGGACGGTTTTCTTTATTTCAGGTGGTGACACTGGGGGATTGGGCACCCCCAGTGTCAATGTTATGTTGGTAGCACTGGGGGTGGGCTCCTCAGTGCTGCATAACTAAAACAGGCTTGGTGGGGGTAGCAGCCAGCACAGGGGATTGGTCACCCCGTGGCAGAATATTAACATGGGTTGGGCTTGGGGGGGAGGCAGATACAGCAGTGACTGCAACAGACATTGATGGATGGTTTTCTGTTTTGCAGGGTGTATTTTAAAAACAATCTATAAGGGATGGTTTCCTTTATTTCAGGTGGCAACACTAGGGGATTGAACACCCCCACTGTCAGTGTTATGTTTATGTGGGTTGGTGGGTGCTAAGTGGGAGGGTCGGGTGAGGCAGCAACAGACATCAATGGATGGTTTTGTTTGTTTCAGGGAGTAATTAAACCTCAGCAGGCTGAGCACGATTATCAACTGTGCTTGCTGGGCAGTGTACATCAAAGAAAAAAGCCGACCTATGATTGGTTCAGTTCTCTCCTTTGAAATACCTGACGTTTCCACCCAGCAAGCTGGAACAGTGTCGTAATCAGCCTGGCTGATGACTGGTGTGACACTGATGAGCCCCTTGCAGACCACTCTGCATTGGACTGACAGTGTCACATCCCTCAAAAGCCACTCTCCTAACAAAATGTTCACTGCACATGCGTGCACAGTGAATATAAAAAGGACATTTTTTGTTTAGGAAAGTTACTATACTAAGATCTGAATCCAATTACAAAACTTCCCTCCAAATTGAAATTTTAATAAGGTATCCTTGAGAAACATCCAATCCAGGCAGTCAAATGCTTTTTCATCACTGATCAGCACAACTGCTCTAGAAGTTCCAGGAGGGAGTAACTGAGAGGCAGAGAGGACATTCAGTAATCGTCGAATGTTATCCTGCATATGTCAACCTGGTATACAGCCAATCTAATCTGAATGAATTAGAAGTGGGATAACCTGCTGCAGCTGAAGCCCTATAGGTTTTGCAAAAATTTTAACATCTCAATTTAAAAGGGAAATAGGGCAGAAATTACAAATTGCAAAATATTGTTTTAAACTACAGAAAAAAATTCCGCAGAACTGACCACTGACAGTGATCAGTTCTGTGAAATGTATTTTCTGCAGTTTAATACAATAATCCACAATTTATACATTTATTCTGCCATTTTAAATCAAAATTTCCATGAAAGTTGCTAATTTGATAATTTAATTTCCAAACTTTTGTGGAAATTCCACTGGTATAAGTTTTTTTTTCCACACTGCTCTAGACCCAGTCAAAGCATACTATCAGGTTGGTCTAACAAGACCTTCCTGCCAAGAACCCGTGATACTTACTTTCCCGGAGCCCACGTTTCCCCAGGTAGTCCACTAGGTCCTCTTTGACTAGTGTGTGCATCAATTTACCCACAATGGAGGTAAACCTAACAGGCATACAAGTTACCCAGTTGTTCCTTGTTTCCTCCTCTGTAGAGTGGAAGCACGTCTACTACCGTCTAAGCTTTTGGAATCACCCCTGACTGCAGTGAGCTACTGAACAGTCCTGCCAAGTGTTCGGCGAGTTTCAGGTGCCAGTTCGCTGAGCACCCTTGTGTGTATCCCATCTGTCCTTGGAGCCTTATATATTTTCAGGGCTGCAAGTCCTTTTCTGACCCTTCCTCCTGTAATCGTCACCTGCCCCATTTCTGGAATGCCCCTTGCAGCAGACTAAATGCGGTTTTCTGGCCAATGCTCGCAATCCTCCACTGTGAATGCTGAGCAGTAGTCATTAAGTATAGTTGCCTTCTGCTCATTCTCAGTTACCCTGCCCCCCCATCAGCCTTACAATTCCCCCAGCTCCTTTTTTTCCCTAATGTATCTGAAAAACAGTTTTCTCCTCCCTTAATCCCATCTTCAGCATGCAGCTCAGCACTTGTTTTTGCATCCCTGACTGCCTTCTTAGTCTCCCTCATCTTTTCTTTGTAAACACTACATTCCTCATACTGTATATTATATATGTTCAGGTACTCAAAGTAAAACACACAAATCAGCTATGAACATCTGCAATTTAAAACAAGGCTTTAACTCAGGGTTTTCCTCACTTATTTGATTTTTTTGCGTGTAGGAAAGAGCATGCTCAGCTCCAAGCAGCTTGCTTCCAGGTGTGAAACTGGGGTAGGACATATCTTGTTGGGAAGGGAACATTCAACAATATTCAAATGATACAATTCATAAGGACACAGTAATAGATAGATAATATGGATTTCTTACAAAATACATGAACAGAAGAAAAATAGAAACCCCCTTACCTAATTAGAAGATGTTAAGAAACCAAGGCGGCATTAACATTCATAACGATACTTTAGTTATACAATTTCTAGGACAGCAAATGTTACAGTGCTAGAATGCCAAGTTGTTAGGGCTCATCTGGTTCCTATTGTGATCATAATGAGAAAGTTGGTGGTGAACTGTGCCATTAAAAGGCATTAGTGGGTGGGAGATGAGGAATCTGCATGGTGCAAACAAAGTGGATGCTGTGTGATTTCATTTGTTGGCTGTTATGTAGAAACATGTTACTGCTTGTAAAATGGACATGGTAGAGAAACTGGCAAACCTTTCTAGAACTACTGTAACACAAAGAGTATGCTCGAGTTTGGTTCATTGCTTGTATAGAAGTTCAAGTTTTAAGCACAATGTTACCTCTGATACTGGTGAAGCAGGGAAGGCAGGGCATTTCAAGGGTAGTTGTGATTCCTTCAAGGAAGGCAAAGCAATTTTGCCTTGTACAATCAGAGATATCTCAAAGAAAACACACGCACTCTGTTCATCTAAAGGGCCAGCAAACAGGATCAAAATGAATGACAGTAATACCCAAACCCCTGCTAATTAAATTAAGTTACTGTATATGCATTTGGAAAACCTGTAAACTGCATGGACATTTTTTGATCCTGTTTATGTAACTAAAACCATTAAGCACTAGTGAAAGGTGAGAGACTGACAGTACTGCAGTCTGAAGCATGCTATTTAAGAAAAGGGCCAGGTACACTGCTAGTATGTGCTTCCATGTCGCTCCTGTAAAAAAGCTTTCAGCTTAGTGTGCTATACCTGGTTAAACAACTAAATAAAAAAAAAAAAAAGTTTCCCTGTACTGTGATGTATTTAATGCCGGTGAAAGGTAAGGGACTGGAACACTGTAGACTGAATCCATGTGTTTATCAAGAGGCCTTGTATAGGATGGTAGCTGGGGATATAATTCAGGGGTAGAGTGGACAGGCTAAAATCTAGGTCACTGGGAAAAAAAGCACAGCTTGTGCATTGCCAGAGCTGTACTACATACCACATTCTGCCTATGGTGGGCAGGGGGATGCATCTGAAGCCACTGTGGAGTGGTCGATACTCTCAGGTGGTACACTACAGAATAGCAGGTGGTGGTGGTGGTGGTGAAGGGCTATGCCAGGTACTGAGTGCGCAGACACACTGAAGGCTTTACAACACTATGATGAAATTGGTGCTGGTGAAAGGTAAGAGACTGACAGTGTTGTAGCATAATATACTCAAGGTACAGAGTGGACAGGTGCATTGCAGGCTTCCAAATGATAAGATGATACTGATGCTGGTAAAATGTCAAGGACTGGCTGCACTGTGATCTAATGACCTCTCTTTTTCACAGATCAGCTACAGTGTGGGCAGGTATGCTGCAGGTTTCCCAATATGACTATGGAAGAAAGTTGACGGATTGGCAGTATTGGAGACTGCAGCCCTCTGTTCATTTACATGACCAGGCACAGAATAAGGAGCAGTAACTCCACATGGACAGGTATGGGATAACTGCAAAAGCCCTGAACAACTTGGTCTATTCATTTATTTACTTTTTGTTGACTGGGTAATCTCACTGGAGTAAAGAAGACCCCCAATTTTTCACTGGGAGTACCAGTTCAAAGTACATCAGGACACAGGATAATGAAGAATAAGATAATACTAATTATTAAATGGGATTCAAAAAAAAAAAAAAAAATCTCAAAATCTGATGGGCTGAGAACAATCTTTACCCATGCTGTTATCCAAGTACAACAGCACCAAGTAAAGATCCAGCAGCCTCTTTACAATAAAATCAATACTGATCACACATCCCCGATTGCCATCACAAACACAATCGCCACCTCTACTCACTAAAAAACTTCAGCTAGGGCCTAAAAATAAACCTGCTTTAAATTACAAAAAAATAATCAAATGTTCTTTTCCGTCATACACATCTTACACAAACTTACATAGATTAAAAATTGAAGAACTGCAGTACTTACAATTTTTATTTCTGGTGCTTCTTTGCTAACTAGGAAACATCTCTCTCCTATTCGTACAAGCTTAACGGGGAAATCTCTGTTGCTTAACCCACTACAGATAAAATAAATACCCTGGCTACATATGAAGCTTCCTGTTCTGCGAGTGTGGGGATGAACAAAAATGTTAACAGAACTCCACAGAGATGTGAATTGTTGTATTCCATGGTAAACATTTCATATATTGAAGCATGAAGGATAAAAAAGAAATAGGGTGAGGAAAGGAAGAAAATAATATAAAGGAGGAGGAGGAGGAAAGGGGATGAAAAGAGATAAATTGGGTGGGTCAGGAAAAACTGAGGATTTAAGTACTAATTTAAACACTATTTTACCGGGTGTAATATTCCAGACTTGACATGTCATGCAAATGCTGGGATGTGCTGGGATAATTTTGGTGATGAGTATTAACTTTAAAAAAAAATTATAATGTTTTATTTGAAAAAAAATACAATGCTGAAATTTTTCTACTTTTGTGCATCCCTCCAAATCCTGGACGCATTTTATAATTGCAGCAAGACATTCCAGGGAGTGCACTGCAGTAGGATGACAGCACTTCGCAGGTGGCTGAAGACACTCAGCAATGCCTTGTTCCTAACCACAGACCTAAGGTGTGTCTTTTGCTATCCCACCACAATGCAGTTGCTCTCTTATGCAACTTATTGCTTAAAAAGCAGTTCATAGGGTGCCGCCACCAGAGTCATGGAGCATAACCGCACCTTCACGCACATGCGTGACCATGTTCTAGGGTCCTGGGATAAGGGGTGGGGGAAACAGGAAAATGGGGCACTGGGGGAGGCTCAATGAAGCAGCACAGATTGAGATCCTCTGAGGGAGTACCATAGCATGCCTGCCCCCGGAGCCCTGAGAGAAAAAGCTATATGGAAAAAAAGGATGTGTTCATATGAAAAATGAATGGGAAAAAAATAAGTCCAAATTCTTTTTTCACATGAAGGCATTTTTTTGTATGACTGAAAAAAAGCATACAAAAACAGATTCATTCATACAGATGAAAAAAAATGGGAAAGAAATTAGGTCTAAATTCTTTTTTCATATGAAGGCATTCTTTTTTGTATAAATGAAAAAAAAAATCCTAAAAAAGAAAATCGGCAGATAAAAAAGGATTTTTAAATGTTAAAAAAATAAATTTCTGGGTCATTTATCCACAAACTAAGTGCATCCACCTTACAGGTCCTGATGAGGAAGATACATGTGTGCAGGATGGTGATTCCACGGGTTTTGAAATGTTTTTTTTTTTTTTTAAATGGAAACAAGGTGGTAGTCATACAAAAAAAGTAATTTCTCTCATGAAAAAGGACTTGCCCCATAAAAAAGGAGCCTTTTTCATATGGACCAAATTATTTTTTTCCTTCCAAGCAGCTATCCAAAAAACTGTCAGAGCATGCGCAGAACCGACATTTTTAAATTTAATAACCAGTGCAAGAGACACCTGTGGGGAAGCCCTTTCTACCCTCAAAATGTCAGATCTGGTGAAGCCCTTTTTACCCTGAAAATGTCAGATCAAAATTCCAAACCGTCTGGGCGCAAGGCCATGACAAGATAAAACAGCAAAAACTGATTTTTTTTAAACTTTTTTCGCTATCCACCTCTCAGAATCCACACATATCCAACTGGAACAAGCCATGGCCCCCATCACCATGCATGCAGAACTTTGTACAAATCCGTTGAACTGTTGTAAAGATATTAAAGTGCAAAATTTGAGGTTTAACATAAAAACCCCTGCTCAATCTTAACTACAGTAGCACTGACACACCACTATAATTCACAGTATCATAACAACAGCATTCTTCTTGATACAAGGCACCTCTTATTATGCTAGTGGGACAGCTCCCAAGCAGCTTGGATGTGTCCTTCTGACAAAGAATGTACTGTAGTGCTTGTAAGGTACCTGTACAGACTTTAAAGCAGCAGTATTTGTTAGTCACCACATAGTTTTTCAGTACACTAATTGTTTTCTGGCAACAACATCAATATACTCATTTTCTTTTACTCATGAACTGAAATGCAGTATTTTTAAAAGTTCCTACTCCCTTTCCACATTCACCCTGAAAAAAAGCAACTATCTTGGTGTGGTTCTATGCTGTTCACCATCAGAAGCTTGTGGTAGCACCATCCTAATACATCCACAGTATGAATCTAGTATGTACACTGAAAACAAAAACTCGGCAGAAGAGAGTTCATAAAATGTGTGAATTGCAGCCATCTTTAATGACTTGAGTAATTTACGGTGTCCAGGATGACAGGCAACATGGGTTTATGGTAGGGAGGTCATGTCAACAAATTTGACTGACTTCTTTGACTGTGTCACTAAAACAGTGGATGAGGGCCAAGTGGTGGACATCCTTTTCCAGGACTTCAGCAAGGCTTCTCACCCATTACCCCACAAGAAGTCAATCAGAAAGTTGGCAGATACAGTGGTTGGTGAGAAGTTGACCAGTTGGGTGGAAAACTGGCTAAGTGGCAGGACTCAGAGTGTGGTGGTAGGAGGGAAGCTGTCCAGCAGCAGAGACATCACCAGTGGAGTCCCACAGGGCAGTGCTGTTCAATGTCTTCATCAGTGATATTAGGAATGGAATTAAAGGCAACATTTGCCTATTTGGGGATGACACCAAGCTCTTTGGGAGGGTGGGCACAGTAGAAGGGATACAAGACCTAAAGGAAGACCTGGAAAAGCTAGAAAGGTGGTCAAGGATTTGGTAGCTTGGTTTCAACCTAAAGAAATGCAAAGTTATGCACATCGGAGCCAAGGACGGAGTACAGCCTGAAAGGAGACTGGCATCTTCATCAGAGGATGAGAATGACCTGGGTGTGATGATTACTAGTGACCTGAAACATTCCATGCAACAAAAGTAAGCAACAGTATGGCCAAATGAAATGTTGGGCTGCAATGCCAGCAGGATCAACAGCAGGCAAGAAGAGGTAATACTGCCCTTGTACAACATCAGTGAGGCCAGATTTGAAGTACAGCATATAGTACTGGTGCCCATACCTAAAAAAGGACAGAAACCTGTTGGAGATGGTCCAGTGGAGGGCAACTAAGATGATCATGGGCCAGCAGGGTAGGACATCCAAGCTGAGGTTGGATGCCCTGAACATGTACTCCCCTGGAGGAGAGAAGAGTGAGAGGGTACACGATTGAAACCTTCAACTATCTGTAAGAAATAAATAGGGTAGACAAGGAAGCTGTCTTCAAGCTAAGTGGAAACCAAAACATGAGGGGATACAATCTGAAGCTGAAGGGGATGGGGAGGTTTAGGAGAAAGGCTAGGAGGCGCTTCTTCAAGGAGAGGGTGGTGGCAGGTCGTAATGTGCTTCTGGAAGATGTGGTTTTGTTGAAAATGGTATGCAGCTTCAATGGTGGGTGGGACTGGGTTAAGGGGAAAATAAGGGTCAAGAGAGGGGAAGGGTGGATGGGGGGGGGACAGGGTCAGTAGCTGATGCTAAGAACTCTGCAATAAGAGCAGTCTCGATAGACCTAATGGCCTTATTCTACTGACTTCTTCGTATGTTCATATGTATTATAAAAATTAGTAATAACAGCTGATGTAAACAGCACCTTTCTCGGTGCTGCACCAAAATCAGAGAAAGCTCCCTTACCTCTACAGGAGCTCCTCTGCACAACAAACAGCATTTGAAATTATGCCCCCAAGGGAAGGGAAGGGATTATAAATTACCCCTGAGGGGCTAGCAGCGCAACCCCTTCCAACTTTCCTGTTGCTGGCCACACCCCATGCTCCAATGTTTCATGACACAGCAAAAGGGAGAGCATGGGGGTGCGGTCCATTGAAGTGTATGCAGTGTGATTTTAAAATAGTTTTTGGCCATTTAAGTGGCCATTTGGTAAAACCGGAGCCAGCATTCAACTAAAAGGTTTAGGAGGTAGTATAGCACAGTGGTTTAAATCTCTGAGCTGCAAACCTGGGTTTGAATCCCACAGCCCCCAGTCGCATACTGTGTGACCCTGAGCAAGTCACTTAACTTCCTTGTGCTCCCAGGTCACACCTGTAAACGAGCTTCAGCTTAGTGTGTCTCTCCTGATTTAAAAAAAACAAACAAAAAAAAAACATGGCTCTGATTTTACTAAATGACAAAAAGCTGTTCTTTAAAATCACTCTCCATACACTTCAATGGAGAGTGCCCCCTGCACTCTCCCTATTGCCACTTCATAAAATGGGGCATGGCCAGCAACAGGGAAGTAGAAAGCTAGTCTTTTTGGGGTAATTTACGATCCCTTCCCTTCCCTCGGGAACATAATTTCAAAAGCTGATTTTTAGGCAGAGGAGCTCCCGTGGAGGTAAGGGAGCTTCCTCTGATTTGGGAGAGATGTAAAATTAGTAGGATTGATTCTCTTTAAGAATATCTGAGAAAATTAAAAACACACTGAAGATGGATCTTTTTTTTTTTTTTATTAGCTTTTGATGACCGGGTAAGTGCACTAGGCAAAAGACCTGCCTATTCTCAGGCACGACCCGGGAGAGTACAGTTTACAATAATTCAGCAAAGACAACAGTGAGATACATAAGGCAAGGACAACTATCTGGACAGAAATCATAAAACAGAATAACATCAGCAGAATTAACAGCATACGGATAACAGCAAGAATAATACAAGTTAGAGCAGCCATACCATTTTTGCAAAAAATCCAGGTAACAGGTCATATATCCTAAACAGTGGTGATAAGAGAACAGGGAGACACACATTAACAATAGGACTACAGAAATGGGCAAGAGGGAAGCTGGAGGGCAAGCAGTAAGACACACAAACGTTAAGTACAGTCACAGTAACCAGAAAAAAGAGCATAAGGATGTCACAAATACAGTACATATTTTCTAAACAACTATATGAGAAAATTGTTGCTGACTAACAAATACTGCTGCTTTAAGATGCATCTGTGTTTTGAACATTTTAAAATAATACAAAAAGTATTACCTGCATAGCTTAGTATGTTTTATTAGAAAATATAATCAGGTTGTAGACTATACTGTAGTTGTGGTAACAGCCTATGTATTTTTTTTCCAAAAGGCAATGTTAAATAGTGGTGTAGGATTTATACTGGTGTTCTTTTTAGTGTTTCTTTTCTGATGTTTTGCTTGACATAAAGCAAACAACTAAGTCTGTTATCTGCTCTGCCTCCTGGGGGTCTTACAGTAGATGATACTGGTCCCGTAATCCTGGTGAGGTTGCACTGGTTTATGTTAAAGCATGAAGACACCTTGCTTTAGTAGTTTGAGCACTGAAATGTGAACCGTGAGATGCCAAGTTCAATTCCCATAATAGTCACTGGCTCACTGAGTGACCCTGACAAAATCTCTTAAAGCCGTAGTTAACTTTACGTACCAGGCAGTGTAGCAGTGGGACATACTAGTCCCAAACTACACAGTCATCTGGTAGTTTAGTTTTCATTTACATTTACAATATAAACTTAAGTTTTAAGTGAGGCCCCAGGGACTCACAGTAGGTTGTTATAATGTAGAAGTCTTCTCATAACCCTCTGCAGCTGACAGCACTGACACAAATCAGCCGGGGGGGGGGCTTCTATTCAGCCTTTGTTGTACCATATTATTGTCTTCCAGTTGCAGCAGAGCAGACAGGTTTCAGCAAGGTCATCCTCTTTTTCCCAGTAGCTACAGGCTGAAAGCCCATCCAGTTCTGTGCGTTTCATGCTTTCATCACCTGTGTCACCTTGTGATGCTGCTACTTTTCTTGAGTAGTTCTCCTGGTGCAGCCAGCAGACCGATGCAGCACTGGCTCAGTAACATAGAAACACAGAATTTGACGGCAGATGAGGACAGCTTGGCCCACCCAGTCTGCCCATTTTCCTACCTAATGGATAAGCTGCAGATCCTAGTTAACCAGCAGCCTACTTCTTTCTACCCCCACCCCCTAGAATTGCCTTATGGCTGTCCCATGCATTCTTGAATTCAACCACTGTTTTTGACTCCACAACCTCCTCTGGAAGGCTGTTCCATGCATCCACAACCCTCTCTGTGAAAAAATACTCTACATTACCTCTGAGCCGCCCCCATCTTCAAATTGTGCCCTTGTTCTTGCACACTTTTTTGAAAGATGCTACCCTCTTGACTTTGTTGATTCCCTTTGAGGTACTTGAAAGTTTCTATCATGTCCCCTCCCTCCTTTCCTCGAGGCTATACATATTAATCTCCTTTAGTCTCTCTCATATGTCTTCCGTGCAGACCCCACCCATTTTAGTTGCCCTCCTCTGACAGCTTCCATCTTGTCTATGTCCTTGCAGAGACTGGGTCTCCAGAACTGCACACAGTACTCCAGATGGGGTCTCACCAGCTGTCTGTACAGAGGATAACAACTTCTGTTTCTACTGGTGATGCCTCTCCTATGCATCCCAGTATCCCCCCAGCCCTCCTTACTGCCCTCTCACATTGCTTGCCCACCTTTAAGTCATCTGATATGACTACCCCCAGGTCCCTTTCCATTTTTGTTGTTGTTAGTATCTCACCCCCCATTGTGTACCCTTCCCCTTGTTTTTGTTTCCCAGGTGCATTACCTTGCACTTCTTAGCATTAAATCTAAGCTGCCTTACATTTGACCATTCCTCTAACCTTGCCAAGTCCCTTCTCATCCTTTCCACCCCACCTTGTGCATCAACTCTGTTGCAGATCTTTGTGTCATCTGCAAAGAGACATACTTTTCCTTCTAGTCCCTCTGCAATGTTGCTTACAAAGACATTGAAGAGGACCAGTCCTAATACTGAACCCTGCGGCACCGCACTAGTAACCCCCCTTTCTTCAGAGTGGACTCCATTTACTATTACTCTCTGTGTCCTATTCTCTAGCCAATTCTTTACCCAGGCTATCATCTTGGGACCCACTCCCAGGCTGGCTAACTTGTATATTAATCTTTTGTGTGGGACTGAGTCAAATGCCTTGCTAAAGTCTAGGTAGGCCATGTCCACAGCCCCTCCCTGATCTACTACTTTGGTCACCCAGTCAAAGAAATCTATTAGATTCATCTGGCATGACCTTCCCGCTGTGAATCCATGCTGCCTTGGGTCCTGTGCCCCTCTGGCCTCTAGGTACTCAACAATTCTTTCCTTCAGAAGTGATTCCATCATTTTCCCCTATCACTGAGGTTAAACTAACAGGTCTGTAGTTTCCTGCTTCTGCCCTGCTCCCACTTTTGTGAAGGGGAATCACATCTGCCCTTCTCCAGTCCTCAGGTACCACCCCATCCTCCCAAGATTTGTTAAAGAGGGTAGTCAGTGGTGTCACTAGTTCTACCCTTAGTTCTTTTAGAATTCTGGGATGAATCTCATCAGGCACCATTGCTTTGTCCACCTTCAGTTTTAAGAGTTCTTTCAGAACCCTTTCTTCTGTAAATGGGCTGGTATCAACTTCTGTATCCAGAGTGTTTCTATTGTTTGTTTTAGGTACCTCCCCCTCTTCATTTGTAAATACTGAGCAAAAATATTTGTTTAGTATCTCTGCCTTTTCGCAGTCACTCTCTGCCCACCCCCTTCCCCTTTATTAAGCCTCACTATCCCTCCCTTAGTCTTCCTTCGCTCCCTGATGTACCTAAAAAAAGTTTTATCCCCCTTCTTAACTGAGTTTGCTATCTTTTCCTCAGTTCGGCCTTTGCTGTTCTGACTGCCTTCCCAGCTTCATTTTGCTTTAACTGATACAATTCTCTGTCCTGCTCCTTCTGTGATTCCTTGTACTTTCTGAATGCTTTCTTTTTCTCTTGAACCTTCACTGCCACCTCCTTTGAGAACCATAGTGGTTTTTTACATCGTTTTGTTTTGTTTATTTGCACTGCTGACGGAACTGTGTGTGGCATGTGAGTGCACATTAGTAGAGTATGCAGTGACAAAAGAAGTTTTGCAATGTGCAAACTTTCCAACATGTCTTGATTTCACACTATGCATTGTGAGTTCAATATCTGGAATTAGCTTGAACATTGCTCTAATGATATACAGAAGTGTACTGTAGATGCATGTAAATGAGCTTCCACCAAGACAAAGATGCTGTAATCACTGCTGTATTTGAACTGGTGTTACATCAGTTTGCATCTCTTTATAGGTTTCACAGCTCTGATATGCTTTCATTAATTGCAAATTCAATCCATCTTTGAGAGGTTGATAGAAGAGCATCTGCACAAAAAAGCAACAGCGTTGAAGGAATGGGGCCAGCCTTCAGACAATTAACAGCATTTGTCAAAAGGCTTCTTGAAGGGTTAGGAATTGCATTGATTATTAAGATAAAGTAGATTATGGACTTGTCACATCAGTGGTCCACTTCAGTGGTAAGTAAAATCTCTGCAAAGTGTTACAGGTTTTAAAAAAAAAAAACTTCTCAATCAAAATGATCAGTTATACCATTCAGCTGCTCAACTCTGAGAGCACTGCTGACAGACTGTGTGTGACAGACTACAGTAGACTAGCAAAGTGTGCAGTGCCAGAGTGAGGGGCAATTACAACACATTCTTTTGCATACAACAGTTCATATAAGTTTTATTTTTCTTGCAAAACAGCCATTACTACCTTCATGTGCACCAATTAAATCTGCATCATCTGTATCTGTCAGAGCATTCTGCAACTGCTGCTCTGGCACCGTGCACTCTCTTAATGCGCACTCTGGGCTGTGTAGGTCTGCAGGCTGCACCAGGGAAACCACTCTAAGAAAAGCAGAGGCGTCCACTGCAATGAGAGTGTGGGTACACAGAACAGGATGGGCTTTTAATCTGTTGCCACCAAGAACTGAGCGACTGACTTGCAGAAGCCTGTTGGCTCTGCTGTAGCTGAAAGACACTGCTCTCGTACAACTGGAACTGAATGGAAGCCCCCTGCAGTTGATTTTTATCAGTGATTTCAGCTGCAAGATATAACAGGTAGAGAGAACTCTGTCATTTCAGAGCTTTTGCTTCAGCCAAACTTTGCAAAATGTGGAAATATTTTGAGAAATTCTACACTGTGTGTAGTTGGCAATTTACAGTTCCCTCCCCCGATTTAAAAGTTTTGTTCCATGACCTGCTGTAGATTTTTTCTGTAACTTGATGCCAGTGCTGATTTGAAGGCAAGACTCACTCACTGCACACTAAATTTCCAAGCACTTTTATTTTCATATGGTGCCAGTACTGCAACACTAAACAGCCAGCGTTTCGAGGAATAAAATCCTCTTCCTCATGGCGTGCAGTTACTATTAAATATATATGAACAAAAATATAGAATTACAGTATATTTGTTCTAGTTACCATTTTTTTTTTTTAACTATCACAACTTAATTTTCTATACTTTTTTATCTTATAATTTAATGAAGACTACCACAAAATGGCTACTTAACCCAGTGTCATATTTTTTTCACCATATTGCAGTAGTCCAATTTACATTTTTTTTTATCTGGGTGGAACTGAATGTATTTTGCAGCTGTCAAGATGATGATGCAATTGAGCAAATGCAGGTCATCTGTAGGTCGGAGAGAGATAGATGACTTAGGATCACTATCGCATTCCATCAAGAATGTGTTGTCAGGTACATGACAAAAGAAAACAGTGGGGGAAAAAAACAGTGCTTTTAAAAAAAAATACTATATATATATATATATATATATATATATATATATAACACACACACACACACACACACACACACACATACATATTATACTGCGTAGTTAGGGTTCAGTAAGCACTTTAATGTTAATGTTAAACCTCAAATTTTGCACTATACGACAGATTTGCCTAAAATTTTGCATGCACAGTTTGGTACCACAGATCTCTGGAAATGACAAGTTGTCTTATGGTCAGATGTACAGTTACAGAGCTGCAGAATGCCAAAAAATGCAAAAACACAGACATTTTGTGCATTTCTTTGCTCTCACCCACAGCCTGCATGATTTGCCCATTTGGTCTGAAATTTTCAGGGAAGATGCAGCCTAGGTCTCTGATGTGCCTTTTGAAGATTTGGTGAAAAAATATTAAACTGTTCTAAAGTTATTCAAAAAATAATTTTCCTACTATAGTCAATGAGAAAAAATATATGTCTCTTGTAAAAGCTGCTACCACTACATTTTCCTGTCGCAAATGGCCCTTTTACTTTGTGCTGCTGCCATCTTGTTTTCAGCTAGTGAGAGAAAATGCCTGGCATTTAAATTTGGGACCCCCTAGGTAAACACTGACTGTTGGGTTTACCTAGTCAGGTCCTGAGGATGCCAGCCCTATCTTTTTGGGGCGATAAACCCCCCCAGAAATGTCGGTTTTAAAATCGGCACCCTAGTACTTTCGCAAATTGCAGAAAAGACTGCCAAGACACTTTCAGAAATGCCAAAGTTTTGTGCTGTTTCTTGAGAAACTTTTGCAATTTGTCAAATAACTTTGCCCAAAAACTACAAATCTTTGCCATTCCCCTGCAACAAAACAATTGGGGGTTTTGGGCTGCAATTTGCAGGGTGGCAAGCCCTGGTCCCTCAGAGGTGCCTGTTTATGGTTTGGTTTCAAAACATTCAACTGGCCCAAAGTTACAGCACTCTTAAGTTGAGAAATTTCCCATAGGATAACATTGCAGTGCCTGTGATGCCTTTCAGCACCTGCAACTTGAAAATAAAACAAGATACGGAGTTTTCGCTACCTGCAGTTTTCTGCAGAAACCAGTTTGGAAATCATAGATTACACCAGCAATGGAATTTTTTTCCTACTTCCTACAGTTATGGAGATATTCAACAATTAGGGTTCCAAGGGTGCCTTTTCAGTGCTCTTGTAAACGATGGGAGATACAGATTTCGTTTACTTTTCTTGCATGGAGGTCTTGCTATCATGATTACACCACTTGAATTTTTTCGTAGCTGCTATGGCTGCTGGGATATTGGCATATTAGTGTTACAAGGGTTCCTTGCCCTACTGGGCTGCTGTATAGCTCTCCAGTTATGTGTAAGTGTGAGCGCAGGACCCAGAGGACCCACGCTCCCACATATGCATACAATTACAAAAAAAATGGGCAACATGAAGGGAGCGCAGGGCGCATGCTCCCACTAACACATACCAGTTACATTGCACTTTCTCAAAAAGAAGGGAAATTCATTGCAAAAAATTCCTTTAATGCATCAGTTAGGATTAATAGCACAGTGATAAAAGTTTGGAAATGTAATGTCAAGGTTCAAAACCCTAACTCCACATTCCCCCCACACACACACACATACCCACGTATGCAAGACACATGCAAGATTGTAAGACACTATACAAGTCAGTCACATCTGTAAGCACAATAATCACAACACTGTACTCATTTCACATAACACTGTGCAATGAAATAACAAATACAGTACAATTGATTCTATACTGCCAGCACAGTATGATTACACATTATTGCTGGCATATCTTCTTCATACAATGACACTTAGTCTGTACAAATTTTTTAAATATTAATTTTTATGTGTCACAATTCAACAATTGGCTCACTGCAGGTATCGCTGCTACCACATAGGCATGTTATAGCAGGAAAGATAGAGCTGACACATACATAGTACTTTTCAGATACTGCTCAGGTATGAAACTAGCACCATCACATGTTATACTAATATTATTACCATTTGTTATTAGGACTGACTCACTCTTTCAGAAAAAAATGCAACCATCAAATGACTGTTGGTAGGGTTATTCAAACTCTCATTTCAAATACAACAATCAGTAGATAACATACTGTGAGTTTCATCATTTGACTATTGAAATATAGGCATCTGCTTAAATCTTGTTAATGATGTTTGTAACACAAAACTGCTTACTGTGGGCCATCTCCCATGGTTGCCCAGCATGCGTGTGTACCCCCAAGGCACTCGGATGGCTGTAGAACTCATACAGTTGGTGGACAATGATGATGGATGTGTCTTGTAGTATGTTTAGAGACATGTATGTTACTTCTTACCTGATGCTGGTTGTCACCGATTGGTTGTGTTGCCTTGGCCCTTCCCTTGCTTGCATGTGTGTGTGTGTGGGGGGGTGCGGAGTTAGGGTTTTGAATTCAAGCATCACATTTCCAATCCTTTGTTGCTGTGCTATTAACCCTAACTGATGCATTAATGGAGTTTTTTTGCAATGAATGCATCTATAACTGATTACAACAGAGGAGTTCTTTAGAGGTGGTTGCTTGTACTGGTTTGCTGGGTAACTCGCTTGCCAATGCTAAACAAGAAAAAAAAAGGCTTCTTGTGAGTTGTTAACATTCTATGAGGCACAGAGTTTTATACAGTAAAAAGGTAGGTTGACACAGGGACTTGTTATTTCCTGGTCTCTGTGGCCACATGTATGCCCACCTTGGCAATGTGCTTGGCCACATCAGAGACTCGGAAATTTCAGTTCCATGTCAAGATAGCGACTGAAAGATGGCGCCGACCACAAATGGCACACACAGTACAGCGAGTGCACAAACAGTGATCTCCTTATTTTCAGGGGGTCTTTGCCCCCACACCCCGGGCTTCACTCCCACACCCCCCTCACTAAATATACCAACTCTGCTATTTATCTATTCCCACCTACCCAACTGAAGATATCAGGGGATTACTGCAGAACTAATATTTCACACTGATGATATTTCATGGTTCGCGCGGTGACCGCATATTTGCAGCACAACATTTTTGCAGATGCCATGTCACCACTTTTGACACTTTGACAGTCTGATTATGTTGAACACTGTTCATGCTTGTTAATGAAAATTAAAAATTAAAAAATTATTCTGAACGTGCATAGGACTCCCTCCTGACAAGCGTAAGCAAATTAGTAACATCAGCAGCTTGACAGGTACCACTTAAGAATGATCTGTTTCATTCCCGGTTTCCACGGTGTGCTACAGCTTGTGCTGACAGCTTGATTATGCTGTACACTGTTCATGCTTGTTAATAACTAGCATTTGTTAATGCCAAATGTTGTCTCGCTGGCATTAGCTTTGGTAGTGGCAGAGGTAGAGATGCATAATAGGAATGGCAGTGAAGTGTTGAAGTGATGCCAACCACACTGTCACCCTGTACAGAGTGACAGGCATTGGGGTGTTGACGAGCCTGCATGCAAACTGCACAATGCACACTTGGAAAACACTAATTTTATGGACTTTCATCACCATATTTTCAACATATGCATTTAAGGACCTCTACTAATGAACAGTGTCACTGTCATTTTCATAATGTGTCTCGAACATGGATTTCCCACAGCAACCACGCTATTCTGCGCCAGAACTGCGAAAATACATTTCAGCCAGGATGTGAAAAATGACAGCTATACTGTTCATAAGGAGCCGGAGGTGCAGAACAATAGCAATGTTGAAAATCTGGAGTGAAAATATTATAAATTGGCGAACTTACGAGCGTGCGTGCAAATTGTGCAAAGCATGCTCGTAACACAGTCATTTTATGGAGTATCGTCACCAAATTTTCAATATAGGCATTTTAGGACCTCTGCTCATGAACAGTGTCACTGTCATTTTCATAATCTGTCCTGAAAATTGATTTCCCACAGCGATGGTGCTATTCTATGCCAGAAGTGCGAAAACACATTTCGGCCAGGATGTGAAAAATGACAGCTGTACTGTTCACAAGGAGGAGTGTAAAAATGCCAATGTTATAAATCTGGCATGAAAATATTGCAAATTCGAGAAGTTACAAGCGTGTGTAGCAACTGCGCCATGCACGCTCATAAAACAGTCATTTTTTGGATTTTTTCCACCAAATTTGCAACATAGGCTTTTTGAGAGCCCACCTCATGATCACTGGCACTGTAATTTTGTTAATTGGTCCCAAAAGGTGATTCCGCGCAATGACTGAGAAATCACCTTTCCGTGCCAAATAACGCCATGACAGTGACAGAATTCATGAGGAGGGGTCCCAAAAACCCCATGTTGAAAATTTGGTGCCAAAATTCCAAAAAATGCTCAAGATATGCATCAAAGTTGAAAAAACCCTATTCATTCCATTATATAGCTTACTGGCATTTCTGCAGTTCGTGGTCGGTTTTGAAGAATGCAGATGTGTTCCCGGTCCACCGAAGATCGTCGTGCCCGACTCCGGAGGTAAGTATGGGGTGGGGGTGTGAGGAGGCAGAGTGCGCAGTGGGTGGGTGCGGGTTGTGGGGGGGGGGGAGACCGCTGTGGGACCGCTTTTGGTTTGCAGAGTTAAAAAAAAAAAAAAAAAAAGACGCTCGTGGACAGTTTCCATTTTTCGAGGGATTTGGCACACTGGGGTGGGCTCCCAGCGTGCCACCTCATTGTTTGTGGGTGGGGTGGTGCTTTAGCCGATGGGGGATTGGGCACCCCTGTCGGCACATAACAAATGGGGGGGAGAGTGCATGATGCCAAGGGAGATTGGGCAGCCCCCTCGGCAATCAGCAAAAGGGGGGGAACATTATGCCAACAGGGAGTGGGCTCCCTCATCAGCACTGTGACAGGCAGCAGCAGTCACTGCTGCCATGTTGTCTGCACTGAGGGAGGCATGTAATGGTCACGCTGCATGACAGCTTTGCTCTCATTGCAACGGACCTTTTCTTTGTTGTGACGGCCACATTAGACATGCATGAGGTCAGTGTCTCCAGCTGCCTGATTGGGGAATGAGGGACGCACCTTCTGATGAATGCCCTGCTTTTACCCAACAGTGACCACACCTCCAAATCTGCTACTACCGCAATATGTTGGCTGCGCAAGCGCGAGCCAACATAAAAATTAGCACATTAGTAACAATGGTTTCTTGAGATCATTACAGGTTGAAAGGTACTTCTTAATGTTTAGCTGTAAATTTGGGTTGCATTCCCATGGTGAATTTCCTTGTAGTGCTAATTTTCCACATTGTGCTTGCGCTCCAATTAATTAACATTCCCCCAATTTTCTGGTTATTTAAGTCTTTATTGAGCACAATCAGTTACTGACAACTGCCTCATCCTCAGTCTGCCACAAGCTGATAGGCAAGTTCTCCGGCGAGTCCTCCTGCCCTGCTGGTTCTCGCTGTCTGTGAACCATCAAATCCATTTGCAGCCCAGTTCTACAATGATTCCTTTTGCCCTGCTGGTTCCCACTGTCCGTGAACTGTAATTACATCTGCAGCACAGTTCTACAGTGACTCCTTCTGCCCTGCTGGTTCCCGCTGTAAACTGTCAGCTCCATCGGCAGCCCAGTTCTACAGTGACTCCTTCTGACCTGCTGGTTCCCAGTGTCCATGAACTGTAATTCCATCTGCAGCCAGTTCCCTATACATGGCCCTATACAACTGGCTAAGCTGGCCAAAGGCTGTCAAATGGGGGATAGCATTTGTAGACGGTGTTGATGCTGACCAGCTGGTTGACAGTGCTGGAGTGTCCACTCATGAGGCAGACTGAGTCATCACTGAGTTATAGTCCTGCACAACTCCACCACTCAAAACAAGAAGGGGAGAATACCCCCGTTATTCAGCAGCAATCAGACTCAAAATTGGCTGCTATACCATTGAGAATGGGGTCATGAATGCAATGCAGTGCTTCAACTCCAAGAATAAACAAAACAATAAATGAAAGTAATGTGCATAAATTCAATCAAGACTATCTGGCACAAGTAAAATCAAAGTAAGACATTGCTAATATTAAACCAGAGCTACCAAAGAGACAATATGGGACACAAGCCATGCTGACAGAAGACATAGAGAAGGAGCTTAAAAAATGTATTCAGACTTTAAGATCAGACGGTGCAGTGGCAATAGGGGTTATCAAAGTACACAACCCTCAGTTGATCACAGAATATCTGGGTAGTATCAGCCAGTTACACCACTGGGTATGGACTTTCCTTAATAGTATGGGTTATTCAAAAAGAAAAAGCACAAAAGCTTCTCGGAAGGCACCCACAGACTACCCTGAGCTCAGAGATGCCTTTTTAGCTCGCATTTCAACAGCATATAAAAATGAGCTCATGCTGCTAGAATTAGAGGATTGGATGAAACAGGTATAAACATGATACCAGTGTCAGAGTAGACTATGGAAGTCACCAGGTCCAAACAGGTGGAGGTATCAGGCCTCTGTGATAAAAGGCAAATAACAGTGGCACTTAGTGTGACCCTGGTAACTTTCCGAGTCCCCAAGTCATCTACAAAGAATGCACAGCGGGGGCATGGCCAACTGCCGAGGTGAATGGATGCCTGAGACAATAGATCCCTGATACCCTGACATATATATGACATTTATCCAGGCTATTCTGCAGCTATTAAGGACATATTTGCAGCACTGAATCAGTTTGAGATTACCTGCTGACCGACTCCTGTTTCAAGCTCCAGGCTACTGGCAGTCAAAAGATCTGTCCGGGTCTGTCTAATCCATGGAGAGAGGCCCACATACATGAGGAGATCCCCAAGATGGATTCTGTGGTGCCTCCACCCTCTGATGCAAACCTACAAGAAATCAGGCAGATGTTTTCCAAGATCCTGCACAAAATGGATAGCATGGATCTCACCACAAAGCAACACACAGTGGATATCCTTGTATTGTCCCAAAATGCCTGAGTCACAGATAGACCAAGATGAAGGACCACCAGAACAGAACCAACACACGACTTAAAGAACAGGACTGCATAATCCAGGCGCTGTGGTCCAGGGTTAAAGATCTGTTAAACCACAGCTGCCGGAATAACCTCCACTTCGTGGGGTTTCCAGAGGGCTGTGAGGGGAAAGACACAATGTTTTTGCTCCAAAGAGAGCTGCCATCACTGCTGGGTTGTTCGCAGGGAGATCCACCCAAGATCAATCAGACATACAGGACTCTGGCCCCTTGGCCTGCCCCAGGGAGCCACCCACGCACAATACTGGCCCAGTTTTTGAGTTTTCAAGACTGGGAAATGATCACTAGAACAGCCAGACAATGAAGAGAGCTGAGCTGGAGGGGGCACAAAATCCAGATTTTTGCTGACTTCTCTCAAGAGGTATCCGTGAGGAGACGGGCTTTCACACTGGCAAGAAAGGCCTGTGCTGAGACTGGGCTGGAGTACTCCCTGCAATACCCAGTCACATGCCATGTTGTCATCAATGGGATGCCCAAGCACTTTGATGCACTGAAGGCCACTGAGCAGTTCCTTGTGGCCTATGCCTCTAGATTAAACTGGGAAAGGCTCAGAGATTCTGGGTTGCTGCCAGGAGCCCGTGCGAAGACTGCCCCTATGGAACACCAGCCAGCTGAGCAACTCCAGAAGAAAGGGAATCCAGCCCCTGCATCTCCTCCTAGAGGCACACGACCCAGGCAGGATCTCTCCACTGGCACTCTGAAAGGTGAGAGACTCACTACAAGAAGGCAGAGGGAGGAAGGGGCCCATGCAGATAAACCCCCCAGGCTCCAATCTAAAAGCAGCAGTGTGAGCCACGACTTAGAAAACTCCATGGGCCCAGACACTGTGCATCTGGGAAACAACCGTTTTACGGTGCTCATGGATTTACCCACAGATGGGCCCCCACGTCGCCCTCCTCCACCTCCTAGATGCTCTGTAGCCTCCCTGGTGGAGGTACCTATGGAGCGGGCCCATTCCTGGACTGACGAGGTGGAGGATGCTGTGTCACAGGGCCTGCCACAGGCTGACTATCAGGAGGTTCCGCTGAAGCCGATGGGGGACTCCCCCCTACCTCCATCCGACTTGGCGCAGGAGGGTTGATGATGCACTATTCCAGTGCTGGATGGAATTTCTTGGACTCCATGTGAATCAATTCATGTTATGCTGTCCCCATTGGGAGGGGGGTAAATAAATGTATTTATTTATTTGTATTTCGGATGACACCTTTGAGCCAAGGTCTCTTTTACAAAGGTTCCACGTCATGACAATAAGGACAATAAGGTACAAAACATAACATGATCATTACAATGGAACTTACAAAAAAAAAAGACAAATAAGGTTACAATAATAGCAGCCAAATGCATTGTCAAGGAATTGTGTTGTGAGTTGATTATACAGTACAAGTCATAGGCAGCTCAGTGAAGCTTTGTTAGGAGTGGGTTAGTGGGAAAAGAGAAAGAAGACTGGTGGTGAGGGGGAGGTATGGGAGACAGAGAGAGGGAGGAGGGGAGAAATGGGGAGGGTATTGCATTGGGTATGTGGTAGATGGGAAACAGCAAGGGAGGAGGAAAGGGGGGGGGATGAAAAAGAAAAGGAGACAGATTCATCCTATACCCAGTAATGGGGGGTAGGAGAGGAGGAGAAGGAGCTGAGGCAGTGAGGAGGGATGCTTGAGGGTAGTATGCCTGGAGGGGATTATAAGAAGCAATCACAGAAGGCACTAGCCATGAGGTGTTGACACAGTTAACACTTAAAAGCACCAATTGTGGCAATGTTGGAGATTTCTGTAGGTAGCAAGTTGAACCAGGTGGAGGCTCTGACAAGGTAAGAACGCTGAGCTTGAGAGGTCCGACAGCGAGGTATTGTAAAGGTTAGACTGTCTGATCTTCTAGTTAGGTGGCGGACACGCTGAGGGGTCAATATTGATTGGACTCCAGGGGGCATAAGGCCCAGTGATGTCTTCTTAGCTAGGATGCAGGTCTGGTACTTTAGCCTGCTGGATAGCTGGAGCCAGTTAGCCTGTTCGTAAATGTCACTCGAAAGTTGGACGGAGTAACTAAATGGCCTTTAATGCACCTCCAGTTAGGGAGTACAATTTCCCTCCTTTGCTCGTGTGCTTATGTTGCCCCACCTTAGCCCATGGGCCAGAATACGGGGTAGGTCTCTTTGTTGAGGCTTATCCAGATATGTCCAGATACGGTCCAGATTTCACTGCTACCATGGGCATATATATGTCTCAGCAATGATTCTGCTGAGTAGATATTGAGGGGGGCCATTTTTGGTTCCCCCCCGCATGCTCGATCACTTGGATTTCATGAACGTTTATAGAGGTGGCCCTGGACGTGGCCCAAGTGCCTGGAAGGCTCAGGTGAACAACTTCAAGACTCAGGTTTGAGAAGCTGCAGAATGGGTCTAGACACATTGGGGTAGGGACCACAAAAGTAGTTCGTCGGAAGACAGGAGCTTTCGTGCCCAGACCAGGAAGTGCACACCTAGCAACCCCCCCCAGTTATCTGGGCTGCTGGTCAGCCAATAATGTACATGGACGCTGGTCATGAACATGGGATTCTGGGAGGGAGGGAGGGTGGGGCTGGGGCTGGTGTATTCTTGACAATGACAATGTTTGCTTGGGTTATAGTTCTGGGTGTACCGCATCCTCCTGAGTTCATGATACCTAGATACAGGCTTGCTGGGAGATGGGCTACTCAGTACTGGGGAGGAGGGGGGTAAACCAGATAGCATACCATTTTGTTCTGTCCTCTGCTGGGACTTCTTATCTGGCTACAGTTACTTAATGCTGATATGTATGGAGTTTTTGTGTGCAAAGGCAATCTATGTATTCTTGGAGGAGCCTGAGGAAGGGAGTGATGAGAGGGGGAAGAGGATCTGGACATGGAGTTCCAGCTCCCAGTGGTGAGGGTAGCAGGTTGGAGAGTCCCACCTCATTTTAGGCAATCCATAGTTAGACTTCCCCCTGATGGAGACTAAATTGGTATCTTGGAACGTTAGGGGGCTCAATTCTCTCATCAAGCAAAAAAAAGTTTTGCTGCATTTAAAAAAAAATTGAGCCCCCAAATAGCATTCCTTCAAGACACTAAACTCTCCACTAGGGAAGCTAACAAATTATGTCAGGGTTGGGTGGGTGAAGAGATCCACAGTTTTGCACCCTCCCATAAAAGAGAGGTGTCAATACTCTTCCATAAAATTCTGGGTTGGAAGGCAGAATGCCACAAAGCCAATACGGAGGGCAGGTGGATTACGGCAGAAGTCACCACACCAGAGGGTCCACTTATTCTGGTAAACTTATATGCCTCTAACCAGGATTGCCCACACTTTTTCCACACCCTCAACCAGTGACTCACAGACTTTAATCCGAGCAGGGTCCCAGTGATAACTGGGGACTTCAATCTCACCCTGAACGCCTCTATAGATAGAAGCAATGGGTGCCCAGAACCGCATAAACAGACTGCAAAAGCTGTCCTCTGCCTCATGGAGGAACACAACCTGCTGGAAGCCTAGAGAACAAAACACCTGGGGGTGCAAGACTTCACATGTTTCTCACAAACTCATGGCACCTCCAGTAGAATTGATTTTTGGCTGGTGTCCAGCTCGGCCTACACGGGGATGTCTCTAACATTCAATCACACCCCATTATCATATCGGACCATGCTCCTCTCAAGGTGGCACTAGATCGGGGGATAGAACAGACCCAACCCAACATTTGGAGGCTAGACACTCTCTTATTGGATGAAATGCAATTCCAGGACTGGTTGGGCCCAGAAGTGGATGAATACTGGCGCAATAATGATAATGGGGAGGTTTCCAACTCCACATTATGGGAGGCCTTTAAGGCCATCATTCAGGTTGGATTATTGTCTTTGCTATGGTGAGACGGCGCAGGAGGGAGGAAGGCTGAACAGCGAGACATATAAAAACAACTAGCCCTCCTAGAGGCCCAATATAAGAAATGTGGTCCTGGAACTCCCCAAGGGATTTGCTTGCTTAGCTAGACAACACTAGAATCCAGCTGAACATACACTTGACCCGGCAGGCAGAACTGAACCTAAAATGATTGCACCATGCCGTTTGGGATGGAGGGGAAAAGGCCAGCAAATTGCTGGCCTACCGACTTAGAAGTTGGCAAGCAGCCAGGACCATTCATGCTCTCACAGACAGCGAAGGCAATAAATGTCACACCCAGACACGGATCAACATGATCATGGCACAGTTCTATGAAAAACTGTACTCCTCCCCTACTCCTCCAGCCTCCGATGAAATTGAAGCTTACCTGACCAAGCTCCCTATACCTAGGATAGCAGACAAGGCAGCGCAAATGCTGGAGGCACCAATTACCATAGAGGAGGTAGAGGATGCCATCTGGGCCAAGAATCCCCACAAGGCTCCAGGGAGGGATGGCTTATCAAATGACCTGTATAGGATTAAAGGGGTGCATCATGCCAAATATCTGGTACAGGCATTTGTGGACTTTCTCTGTAAAGATATACTCCCACCCCCATTGAGAGAAGTGACCATTACGGTGCTCCTAAAAAAAGATAAAAACCCACTGTCACTGGGAAGCTATTACCCCATTTCCCCTCATAAATGGAGATGCTAAGATACTGGAAAAAGTGCTGACAGGCCGACTAGAATTGCTCCTATCAGGCCTGATTCATCCTGCATAGGCAGGCTTTGTTAAAGGTCGACTGGGGTCAGACCATCACAGAACACTCATCATGCTTTTGCACAAAACCAGATCCTCTAAAGCCCCCCCAGCAGCCTTCACAATTGACTTCAACAAGGCCTTTCATTTGGTTGAATGGCCCTTCCTGATACAAACCCTGTCCCAAATGGGCATAGGTCCTGGTTTCATCTCATGGGTGACACTCCTATACGTCTCCCACTCTGCCTCTGTTTTGACCAATTAGACAGTGTCCTCCTCGTTTGGCCTGCAGAAAGGGCACACGACAGGGTTGCCCCCTCTCCCCACTACTTTATGTCCTGGCCATAGCTATCAGAGAATCCCAAAATATCCCAGGAATTCAAGAGGGGGAGGCACACAATTAAAACTTTACTGTATGCGGATCAACCACGGCTTATAGGCCCCAAGTTGTCCTGGACACCATAACAGACTTCTTGAAGGTCTCCAGCCTCCAAGTTAACCAGTCTAAGATGGAGAGTCTTCCCCACTCTCGGGCGAGTGAAGTACACCCCGTCATGACTCAGGGGCTTAAATGGTCACCGAATGGTATTAAGTATTTAGGCATTTTAATTCACCCCAGCCTATTCAAGATGATATCCCTGAACTTCCAGAACCTGCTGCAGTCCCTCAGGACTGATATGGATAGATGGAGAGCACTAAAGTTGTCCTTGGCAAGAAAAATAGACTCTATAAGGATGATAGCATCCCCACATTTTCTCTACATCTTGGCACATCTGCCAGTGCAGATCCCCCCCCAAATGGTTCCAGAAGGTAGACACTCTGATTGGGAAATTTCTTTGGGAAGGATGCCTGCCCAGATTCAGTAGGCTAAAGCTTAGATAGCACTGGAGCACAGGGGAATGGGGGCTCCCCTGGTTCCAAGGGTACAATATGGCCTTATTGTGGCCCAAGCGGTCAGGTGGTTTGTTCCAATGGGTCATGCTTCTCCAACCTGCCTCCCTTTAGAAGCTGCATGGGTGGGGTTCGCCTCCCCAGTGACACTACCATATCATAAAAAGCTCAACCCTTAATGCTAACCCCCCCATGCTCATTTCTGCCAAATACTGGTTAAAAGTTCACTCCACACTCAATCATACTCCTACCCCTTAGAAATTCATGCCACTATGGCAGAACCCATTCCTAAAGGTGGGAGGGGAGCACATCCACTGGCAGGCATTGGAGGCCCACGGCATTACTCTAGTCTGCGACCTGTTGATTCCAGGATCCAATGCTTTGGAGTCTTTTGAAAACCTTCAGACCAGATTTCACCTCTATGCATGCCATTTTTGGAGGTATCTCCAAATGTGGGAAGCCATCACTCACCTCTCAGGTGCCCCCTCTGCTACTTGAGCTAACCCCCATCCTCCACCCTCTGGGTATCTGGCTGGGCCTGCCCAAAAGCAGGGCAAGTTACATTTATGCAGCCATTCGGGATGTTCCCCCAGACCCTACACAATCGGGCTCATTCCCAATGGGAGGGTGACTTAGGCTCCCCATCTCAGAACAGCAAAGGGCGCATAGCTGGATGAGAATACATAAGGCCTGCAGGGATGGTTGCACCAGTCTCATTATGAATAAGGCACTGCTGAGATGGTACTACACTCCGGGCCAAGCTCCAGCACCTTGGTCTTACAGATAATGGCAAATGCTGGCATTGTGGTCAGCAGGGTGCCCATTTGTACCATCTCCTTTGGATTGCTCTCAGCTCCACTCTTTCTGGATAGAGGTGAGAACCATGTGTTGAGTGATCCATCCTGCAGTGCCCCAATCCTTCCCTGCTCCTGTTAGGCTACGAACACACAGGTCTTCCTAAGAACAACCTAGAAGCAAGATTGGTCACGGGGGTTGGGGCAGCTGCTAAGAGACAGATACTTATGAGATGGCATACACCAGATAGTCCTACCTTCTCTGAGCTTCTTCTCTCTCTGGAACATTTGGCCACCTTTGAGAGATTATCCAGTTTGGCTGCCGGCACCCTGGCTGAGTACCCCGGCTGTTGGCAACCTTTCCTGGACTCAACAAACTGCCATAAGTCAGACATGAACCCAGGTTGATACCCACAATGGTTATTCGCTCTTCCTTTTGGGTTCTCCCCCTGGGTGCCCTAACACCCCTCCCCAACAGAGAACAAATACAGGTTCATATGTTAAGGTGATTGCCTAATATATATAGTTGAGTTATGTAGTGTGTTTAGGTTTAGTAAAAGGAGATAGCATAGGACATGTTAAAATTTCATCTTAGAGTTCACAGGTCCTGCATGTAATGGAGGATGTGAGCATGAGATGGGGTTATACCCCTGTGGGATCCCTCTCCCCCCACCCAATGCCAGCAAAGGACACAGCTGATATCCCTAAGAACATGGGAAGGGGTGAGATGGGATTTATGTATGATACCAGCAGACAAAGTTTTATTTTTCTCCAAGAGGTTCCCCTTCCCCCAGGGCAATGCTTGATTGTGCATGGTGACGTTACTGTATAAGCTCTGGTGCCCAGTGCTTCTGCCTTTCCCTAGGGTCACCAAATGTTGCGGTGAACCCAAGGGTGTATGCATACTATTTATGTGCTCCATTTTTACAATAATAAAAATCTTTAACCACAAACAAAGGATGCAAAGTAGCTTGTCACCCACATTTTCAGTTTCCAAAGGGTTGGAACATTACACACACTGAAAATCACTCAGCAAACTTTAGTACTGTACAAAGATAGAGTACATAGAGCAAATACTGGTCCTTTACAAGGAATTCACTAAAATAAGGCTAAATTTACCAAAGGAACAATGCACCCTACTAGTGATGGACTTATTCCGTTCTAGTACAACAGAGGAAGTGCTGAAATGTTGAGTCTTATGACATTATCCCCATTTTTGTACTGGCATCATACACAGGCCTGCTGCAACTGCTGGACATGTCAATAAACAAGCTGTTTAAAAACTCCCTAAAGCAGCATTTCACAGCTTGGTATGCCGGCTGCATCACAGGACAACTAAGGCAGGGTAATAGTTCCAATGAGATAAAAGCTGATCTTAAGATGCTCACTGTCAAAGAGAAACACACCCAGTGGCTTGTGTGCAGTTTTGAGGAGACAGCCAGGAAGACCGAAGACTGCCTCAAAAGTTTCCAAATATCGGCTATACAGAAGGCACACGCTAAATGCCTTAATTGTTAAATTGTTGTTAAAATGCCATTGCCTGCAGTGCTTTCAATGCCATTTTTTTTTTTGTCCAATGCAGTTTTCTGGCTTTTCCTTTGAAACTGAGATCAGGCTGGATGCAGGATTTCAACTATTGGGTGTACAGGCGGCACGTGCTAAGTGACTGAAGTGTTAAATTAACGAAATAACTGTAGTGCTTTTAATGCTTTAACTGTATGTCATTCATAAACATTTTACATGACATAGTACTGTATGTTCTGTTTGAGTTTTGTTATTTGAAGTGACAGTCGACCAAAACCAATCATTTTCAGCCAACCAACTACGAGTAACATTTTTTCCTGGGAAGCATATTTCACTTTCATATTATTTTTATGGATTTAGGGTGGTCAGCGAATATGGTGAAAATAAAATGAAAGCAAAATATATTAGTGCTACAGTAATTCAGTGCAGTGTATGAAGAATTCTCTAGGTCACTAGGCACATAGCAAAAAAATTTCTGATATTATCTCTGTTCTTTCTCTAGCATCAGGCGATCTGTATCATGCTAACACTGTTTTTGTCTATGGGTAACTTCAAGATCCTGACCTGATCAAAACTGCATGCACCAAGGCACTGTTATAATATTATATTTTTATGTTATCTGAAAACCATTACTTTTTTGCAATCTAGTTAATTTCTTGTTTGTATACATTGAAGATTTGTAATCCCCCATGCTGTCCAACCTATTTGGTAGTGTACTGGTTATAGAGTGCTACAAGAACAATTCAGTTTCTGATGATCTTAAAGTTATGAATCAGAGAAACTCACCCAGTGGATGCATGTCTTCTAGTGCAGCATTCTGCTTGCCAGCTAACAGGCAAATACTTTTTATCATGCAAGGAAAGAAGGAAGAAATTACTGGGGTATGGGATTTTCCCACAACTTGTTTTTATTTTGTTTTCCCTGTGCAGACATTGTGCATAGTGGAATGTTCTGCAAAATTACACTAATATAAAATATGCATTTTTTGTGTGAATTTTGCTTGCAGAGAAAGATTTTGCACAGCTCTAGATAAAAAAAAAAAAAGGATTTCATGGTGAGGGGCTACAAGTCCCTGAATCTCAACTTGAAACATCAAAAGACAGGTGGTAAATGCAGGTAAAAAAACCCTAAGTGCCAGATAAATATGTAGATTGGTACTAATAAGTCCCATTCCACTGTCTGTCTGGCTAAGTTCGCTTTTCCTTTACCTTTCTGAGCTTTAGCCCCCAAAGCAGCAAAAATGGGATGAACCAGGACTCCCCAGAAAAGATGTACAGGTCATCTGGGCTATCTTGGTAAATAAATTGAATATATGAAAATAAAAGGAGACTGTAGGCCATGTTGCTTCACTAAAATCACAATAGAAGGACACAGTTTGGCTTCAAAGAAAAACAAGAGATGGCTTGTTTTAACCAGCTATGTCATACTGAGCTTGCCTGCACATTGCAGTTAAATGCATTGCACTGATCAACTACATCTCAAATGAAAATAATACTGAGTGAACAGTCTCATTTCATTACTTGCAAGGGAGACAGCATTAACAGTTTGCAACAGAGTAGACTATGTAAGACATTCTTGCTTTACTTTTGTCTTATTGACACCATCTATGAGTTTTAGATATTAGCAACAACTATCGAAATAATGTAACAATGTGAAATAAAAACATCTCTGAAGAATACTCCTTATTTTTTCGTTATTCTGCTTATCTCCTGGTCACCAGTGCTGCTCACCTCTGCCTGGTGACCAACCAGATCCCTCCATCTCTGGCACTTATTTACCATCAATGGGTCCAACAGGCATTCTGCTCCCATTGTTAGGACAGTACAGGAGAAGTGCCCCCAGCCAGTCCTTGAGCTCTGACATACAGAGGCCAGTGAGATCAGTGCGACTCAAGTGTACTGGCATCATGTTACTGCACTCCCATGTTTTTATTTTGTTTTGTTTTTTATTTACACTTCTTAAGTCTCCCTATCCTCAGGGAATAAGCACTGAGAGCTCCATGGTGCACATTCACTAGTAACTGCATCCTCACTCTGTCATACACTCTGCTGTCTAAACCACCCCCTTTGGTCACCCAGGTGGTAGTGCTGCAATCGAGAATGCTACCTGCCCTCCCTGTGGGATGCTCAGTCCTTCTCCCCTTGACCTGCACCTAGCCATCTCGGGTTCATTCTTGAACACAAGGCATGGGCGTCACAAATGTGTACCCATCATTTTTACTGCAACAACAGCATTGCTGTCCCCATTAAAAGAAATTCCTCTCTTAATGGCTCCCCACACATTTCAGCTCCTTTATTTTGCTATGTGTATCTTCATACTGCATTTTGTACTGCACAGTCCTCCACTGTCTTGCAGTATAAGCAAAGCTTTGTGGCACAGGCCACTTATTTTATTTGTCTACATGCTTAAGCAGAGTTTAAACTGTTTTAATATGTGACATTATAAACACTTTCTGCATGTAATCCAGCTCCCTTTTGTGGAAAATGGGTTAGGAGTGCCCAGTTCTCCTCTAACTTGGGAAGTGATATGAGGGAGTGAAATGCTCTTCAGGAGGGCATAAACAGGGGGTATGCAAAAGAGAAAAAGGAAGACTTGAGTTCTTAGATATAACAAATGAAATGGTGGCCTTGATGGAAGAGAGATGTCTGGATATCGTGGCAGTCACAGAAACATGGTACACAGAGAACCATGACTGGGATGTCAACATACCAGGGTACACAATCTACAGGAGGGACAGAGAGAGTAGTAGAGGAGGAGGAGTAGCTCTCTATGTAAGGGAAGGGATCAAAGCAACAGAACTAAAGGGTAAACAGGGAGGAGAGGAGGCACTGTGGGTCACCCTGGAGACTGGAAATGGCATCACAATCTGCACAGGGGATGTATACAGACCTCCGTCTCAGTGGGAGGAAATCGACAAGGAAATAATAGAAGGCATCCTTAGGATGACAAAGAAAGGGGAGATATTGCTGATGGGGGACCTGATTATGCCAGATGTTAACTGGAGCACCTTTGCTGCAGCTACATCCAAAAGCAGGGTCATTCTCAATGCCCTACAGGGAGTATGCCTCAGACAGCTAGTTTTGGAACCCATTTGGGAGGGAGCAATCTTAGACCTGGTACTCTCAAATGGGGACAGAGAGAGGATCTCGGATCTAGAAGTGGGTAGCCATCTGGGAACAAGTGACCACCAAACAGTGTGGTTCACGATAAACTCAGCTGTAGAGTCAAGCCATACAAAAGTGAAGATACTGGACTTTAGGAGGGCTGATTTTGTCAAAATGGGAGAGTGCACCAGAAAAGCACTAGCAAACAGGCAAGAAGGTGGGGTGGAACAACAATTAGGAAACATCAAAACTGCCATCACAGAGGTAGCAAGCCTTTGTGTGAAGCAAATAAATCAAATCAATAAATCCCACCACTGTGCCCTCCATAATACCCTTGGATGGCTACCACTGCAAGGTCGCTTTGACCTAGCCCTCTGCTGCATGGTGGACAATGTCATCTGCACAGCTCCAGGATCCCCCCCTTACTGCCGTTCTGAAAACTCGATCGCTCCTCCGCAACCTCCACTTAAATGGTATTCCCCCTCTAGCTGTTCCTAGGGTATCCACCAACATGGATAGCAGAGCTCGGTCTGCAGCTGCCCCCTTGCAGTGGAACAAACTACCGGCTGAACTCCGTTCCATTGACACTCTTCCAGTTTCAAGTCCTGCCTTAAAGTCTGGTTCCTGTCAAACTCATCCTGCCGCTGCTCCCAGTGGTCACACACCAACCAACACTAGTCAACTCCCCAACCCACGGTTTACCCACCTACCCACACTAGTCAACTCCCCTGCCAACAATTGTTATATTGTATTTTTCACAGTAATATTTGACTACTTGCCTGTACATATTGCATATATATTTTTACTGAGTATTCTGTGTATTACTTGCTCACTGCACAATGCAGTCACACATTGTACACTGTGCCTACGACTTGTTTGTTTTGTACCAAATCTTCTCTTGTCCGATATTGAAACCTTGTATTCACTGTTCTCAAATGGACCTATGCATCAAACCTGTATATTGTGCTTACTACTGTTGCTTGTATCAAATCTTTTTCATGTGTATTACTGTTACCTTGTACTCCACTGTCACCCTGCGCCATGTGTTATGGCCTAGGTCATGCCTGAAAACGGTCCCTGGGATCAGTACAATCACCCAGTTATCAAAGTCATAAATAAATAAAATAATAAATAAAAAATGAAAGAGAAAACCACTACGGTTCTCAAAAGAAGTGGCAGGGAAGGTTAGGAAGAAAAAGATGGCATTCAGGAAGTATAAGGAAACACAGAAAGAGCACGACAGAGAACTGTACCAGTTAAAGCAGAAGGAAGCGGGGAAGGCAGTCAGAATACAAAAGCCCAAACCGAGGACAGGACAGCCAACTCGGTTAAGAAGGGGGATAAAACCTTTTATAGGTACATTAGGGAGCAAAGAAAGACTAAGGCAGGGATACTGAGGCTGAATAAAGAGGAGGGTGGCTGGGCAGAGAGTGACAGTGAAAAAGCAGGTATTCTGAATGAATACTTCTGTTCAGTATTCACAATGGAAGAGCAGGGGGAGATACTTAATCCAGTCAATAGAAGCACTCTGGATAGGGGGTTGATATTAGTCCTTTCACAAAAGAAAGGGTTCTGAAAGAACTCCTAAAACTGAAGGTAGATAAAGCATTGGGGCCTGATGGGATTTATCCCAGAATTCTAAACTAAGGGAAGAACTAGTAACACCACTGACTACACTTTTTAATAAATCATGGGAGGATGGTGTGGTACGTGAGGACTGGAGGAGGGCAGATGTGATTCCCCTTCACAAAAGTGGGAGCAAGACAGAGGCAGGAAACTACAGACCTGTCAGTTTGACCTCAGTAGTAGGGAAAATGATGGAATCATTTCTGAAGGAAAGAACTGCTGAATACCTAGAGATCTGAGGGACACAGGACCCAAGGCAGCATGGATTCACAGCAGGAAGGTCATGTCAAACAAATCTAATTGATTTCTGTGACTGGGTGACCAAAGTAGTAGACCAGGGAGGGGCTGTGGACATGGCCTACCTAGACTTTAGCAAAGCATTTGACACAGTCCCGCATAAAAGATTAATAAACAAATTAGCCAGCCTGGGAGTGGGTCCCAGGGTGGAAGCCTGGGTAAAACACTGGCTGGACAACAGGAACCAGAGGGTAATAGTAAATGAAGTACACAGTGAATGGGGGGGTAACTAGTGGGGTACCACAGGGTTCAGTGCTGGGGCCAGTCCTTTTTAATGTCTATATAAATGACACTGTAGAGGGACTGGAAGGAAAAGTATGCCTCTTTGCAGATGACACAAAGATCTGCAACAGGGTTGACATGCAAGGTGGAGTGGAAAGGATGAAAAGGGACTTGGCAAGGTTGAAGGAATGGTGAAATGTAAGGCAGCTTAGATTCAATGCAAAGCGGAGCAAAGTAATGTACCTGGGAAACAAAAACCCAGGGGAAGAGTACGCAATGGGAGGTGAGATACTGACAACAAAAATGGAAAGGGACCTGGGGGCAGTCATATCAGATGACCTAAAGGTGTACAAGCAAAGTGAGAAGGCAGTAAGGTGGGCTGGAGGGAATACTGCATTGCATAGGGAGAGGCATCACCAGGAGAAAACAGGAAGTTGTCGGCACTCTGTACAGACAGTTGGTAAAACCACATCTGGAGTACTGTGCACAATTCTGGAGACCCCATCTCCGCAAAGACATAGACAGGGTGGAGGCTGTCCAGAGGAGGGCAACAAAAATGGTGCAGGGTCTGCACCAGAAGACATAGGAAGAAAGGCTTAAGATGTATAGCCTCAAGGAAAGGAGGGAGAGGGGGACATGACAGAAACTTTCAAATACCTCAAGGGTATCAACAAAGTCCAAAAGGGTAGCATCTTTCAGAAAAAGAGATGTGCAAGAACAAGGGGGCACAAGTTGAAGATAGAGGGGGATGGCTCAGAGGTAATATAAGGAAGCACGTCTTCACAGAGATGGTTGTAGATGCATGGAACAGCCTTCCGGTCATAGAATCAAAAACAGTGGGGGAATTCAAGAATGCATGGGGCAGAGATAAGGCAATTCTAGTGGGGTAGGAGAAAGTAGGCTGTTGGTTGACTAGGATCTACAGCTTATCCGTTAGGTAGAGAAATGGGCAGACTAGGTGGGCCAAGCGGTCCTTACCTGCCATCAGATTCTATGTTTTTGTTTTTCTATCAACTAAATGGAATCAGTGTTTTGTGTCCTTTTGCCACTTCCTTAGGGAAAACAGTGGTTACTACTAATTTAAAATACTACAAACCTTTGCTGCAGTTTACTGGGTCCTCCTCCTTCCTGAGTGCTCCACGATACATACAGGGAGTGGCCTGCTCCTTCACTGTTAGGCTGTTATCAGTGAAAGAGATGGACACTCTTCTGTATGTATTGTGCAGTGCTCAAGAATGCACACTACGGTGATGGAGAAAAATAAACACATTTAAGGGAACCTGGTAGGGCTCTGTTGACTGCAGCAAAGTTAAAGTGAAGCCTTGGATATTTTGTTAGGTGTTATTTAATGTAAGCATAAGCCACTGCATTCACTGAGAAAGTGGCTATGAAACATTGTTATTGCTCATCTGATAAATTAAATTGACATATCTAGGAGTCGAGTCTTCCATTTTCAGTTTTGGATTTCCTACACATCATGGGAAGCTCCTCTACTAATAATATAAACATCTACTCTTAAAGAACAGTTTGTGACACTTGGCCAGCTGGTTATGATTGTTCTATGATTTTGTAATATAAAATGATGTAGTGTGTGATTGTCTGTCATGAGACATCCTGTGCTCCTGGAATGACCCCCCCCCCACACACACACACACAGGATATGTTAACCTGAATCCAGGAGGTAATTAAAAAGACTAGAGAGACATAATTAAGGGTCTCATGTTTATCTGACTTAATTGGAGCTGACCAGCTGCCAGTATATAGGGATCATAAACTTTTATGACATTTTAGACGAGCTGCATTTGTTGGCCGTGTTTATGGCCTCCTGCCTTTGAAGCTGTGAAACTAAAATATCCTTTGATCCTTGAGGAAGCAGGAAACCACTCAAGATCAAAGAGTCATATTGGGAAATGAGTTTTTGCTGATGTCACCTTATTTAATATACCTCCTGACATGACATCGTGTGTGTATTTTTTTTTTTATATTTAACAAGGAGAAGCTAGTTGACATCATGGAAGGGGTGTGTTTGAGAGACAGTTTAAGCTATTCTGTATCTGATCTTTAGACACATTTCCTTTGTGGGCTCTTAGAAACAACATCTAACTATAAGCACTGTAAGAAGGTAATACTGTACATTAGATAAGAAAGTCTAATTGTATGGTGGTAGGAGTTTATGTTTGTACTTTTCCTTGTTTTCTTTTAAGTGATTGTATGCTTTGTGATATAGTGTTCTGTGTTTACTTTTACATATTGTTATCCATTTTTAAGTAAACCTCTTATTTTAAAGAGACTGCCAGGTGTGCCTTCGATTTTTTCTTTTGCATGTGAAGTATAGATGGTTAAAGTTGACAACTGTTCATAAGCTTAATGGTGTTACTGAACTGGGAAAAGGTAAGACTATACCTAAGGTCTTTCATAGAGTTTTAAGGGTTCATTTTGGATACCTGGTTAAGTGCCCTTAGGTGAAAGATATCTGGCATTCCCCGAAGAGCAGAATTATCTGAGCCTATACATTTGGGTACACTAGCATAAAGTCCACAGTTTGAATTCCCCCCCAGAACTTGAGACCAAAGGTGATTTGGACCCACAAGCAGACAGGAGGATTACCCTGTTCTGTTACCTGTTCACAATACTGCGCTCAGAGGTTGGCACTGTGGGAGCAGAGGGCCTGACCTGCTGAGTAGGTTTATGACAGATTGGTTGGCAGTGGTGCAGATACATTTGGTAACAGAAGCTTTAACTGTTCAGTGTGTCAGCTTAATACTGTACAGCTCACTTGCAAAATAAGGCAGTGATTTATTTTTAAAAAGGAAACAGAACTATATCATTTTGCTTACAGTCGAGTTCTAACCTTTTTTTTCTCTGAAGTGCAAGTTAGAGTAGCTGTAGTTAGGGAAGAAGATGGCTTCCAACTACAGCGGGCACACTGTAGACTACTTGAGGCAGTTGTGCAAGGACAGAGGAGTCCTGTACAAGGTGAGAGCCACCAAGCAGAACATCGTGGATGCCCTGATGACAGCAGATACCCAGAGCATCGAGTCACAGACTATGTACTGTAAAGGACCAAACCTTGAGTGTGGAAGGGCTAGTGGCCAGTGCAGTGTCCAGATCCAATGAGGATGACAGCAGGGCCAGTGCCATGAAGGGCTACAGCAGTAGGGGAAGGTCACCAGCATTCTGGAGCCAGAGGCAATCAGGCTGCAGATTGAGTTGCGCAGAATGGAGCTGGAGTTCCAGCGAGCACAGCGAGAGACAGACCATGAGGAGCATGAGCGCTAGAGGCGACATGAACTGGAGAACCTATCACTCCAACCACCAGCACCAGAGCAGGTAAGTGGCTTGGGTTTAACTGGAACTACAGGACTATGTTACAAATTGAATTCCAAATTGATAGCCAAATTTAAAGAGGGGGAGGATATGGATGCCTTTTTAAATTCCTTTGAAAAAGTTTGTATTCAGGCAAAAATTCCTAGAGTGTCCTGGAGCTTCCATCTATCCCCGCTACTTAACAGGAAAGCTCAGGATGCATTGGGTCATATGGACAATGAGGACAGTAATGATTACAGCAAACCAAAAGCTGCACTTTTAAAAAAGTTTGTTTTAACTGCTGAAACCTACAGAGCTAAATTACATAAGCGCAGGAGAAACCCTGATATGAGCTACGAGGAGCTAGCCATGAAACAACATCAGTTTTTAAAATGTTGGTGGGAAGGAATTGAAGCAAACACTGTAGATAAAATTGAAAATACTGTCTTGTTAGAACAGTTTTTTGGGGCATGCCCAGCAGAGCTGAAAATCCAGCTGGAGGACTGAGATCCCAAAACAGTGCAAGAGACTGCCAAACTCTTGGACCGCTATGCCAAGCACAGACCTGCTCTGAGAGCGAATGGGGCAGGCGTGGCAGTGCAGAAAGGGAAAAGCGTGCCTTCAGGGCAGTTAAAACCCTCACTGCCTCCACAAAAACCAGTTAGCCCCAGGTTTCAGAGAAAAGATTTCTATGAGAAAAGAAATTAATGTTGGGTCTGTAGAGAAACTGGGCATATTGCCAGACGGTGTCCTACAAGGGCAAGCAATATGCAACATGGGGCTAGGAAAGAAGTGGGTTGTTTGTGTGTCCCTGGAAGCACGCCTGTGAACATAAGGGAACACATGCACCCAGTCATGGTGAATGGTGTACAGACACAAGGGTTAAGGGACACAGGGGCATCCCTGACATTGGTAAAAGGGGATCTAGTAGAGCCTGGTCAGTTTATACCCAATAAATATGTCACTGTACAAGACTTTACTGGTGAGGAGAAAACATTGTCCCTCGCTAGTGTTCTCCTAGAGTGGGGTGAAACAGGGGAAACTTTGCAACAGGTGGCTGTAGCCAAAACATTAGCAGTTGATGTCATCCTTGGCAACAATCTCAAACAGGGGATGGTGTGTGCAGTTACCCCTAGCCAAGTGGCAAGGGAAAATTGTAGTTCCCTGGACCCCACAGAAGCTAGTGTGAAAATCACTGGGAGGCCGATTCCCTAGCCTGTGTCTCCTGAGATGGAGACTAATGAAAAGGGGGTAGAAATTTCCCCAGTAGCTGTTAATCACAAAGCTATGGAGAGTTACTCCGAAGAAGGAGGGGTGACCCATTGTCAGGGAATTAGGGATGACAGTGATCCTGAGTGTCCTGATGCTAGTGCTAAGGACTCTAGTTTACAGATTGAATGGGACCTGTCCCATGCCTTGGGAATGTGTGAGGAGTTTGCAGCTGCTCAGAGAAGTGATACTAGTCTAGAGAAGCTCACGGCTTGGGCAGACTCTGACGGAGCACAGGGAGGTGATGGCAGACATAAGGTTTATTGGGAAAATGGACTGATGTATACTCAGGCTGTGCAGACAGTGGGAGGGGTGACAGGCAGGCAGCTTGTAGTTCCCCAGGGGTATCGTGAGCAGTTGCTCAAGATTGCACATGATAGTCCCTTGTCTGATCATCTGAGAATCGCGTGCACTACACAGCGGTTGGCCCAGAATTTCTATTGGCCCAACTTCACCCAGCAGGTGAAGGAGTATTGCAGGTCTTGTTACTGGTGCCAAGAAATAGGGAAGGTGGGCAAGAAAACCCAAGCCACCCTGATTCCATTGCCCATAGTGGAGGAGCCATTACAGAGGGTGGGAATGGATATTGTGGGGCCTTTAAATACCCCCAGCTCCTCAGGGAAGAGTTTCATCCTGACTGTGGTGGATTATGCCACCTGGTACCCTGAGGCAGCCGCCCTATCCTCACTGAGGACAGACAAAGTTTCAGATGCCTTACCTGGGATTTTCTCCCACGTTGGGTTTCTGCAGGAGGTTATCACTGATCGAGGGGGTTTCTTCATATCGGACCTGATGAATGTTTGTGGGAGAAGTGTGGGGTGGTGCAGAGATGCACAACACTATCACCCACAAGCCAATGGGCTTGTGGAAAGATTTAATGGTACCCTAAAGTCAATGCTCCGGTCATTTGCTGAACAGCATGGGAGGGACTGGGAGAAATACCTTCCCCACCTGTTTGTATACAGGGAGGTGCCCAAAGAGTCAACAGGATTTTCCCCCTTCGGGCTCTTATATGGACTCTGAGTACATGGGCCCCTAAACTTGATCCGGGAGGACTGGGAAGGCAAGCACACCACCCAGGGACCTTCCATAGTGGATTATGTCCTTAGGTTTAGGGAAAGGAGCTTATGGGGACAGCCCAGAGCAACCTGGCAGCTGTCCAACAGAAACAAAAAGTGTGGTACGACCGGAGAGCCAGAGCTTGCTCGTACATGGTGGGTCAGGAAGTAATGGTCCTTATTCCAGTCCAGAAAGACAAGCTGCAGGCTTAGTGGGCAGGACTGTACAAAGTAGTTAGGAAGGTAAATGACGTGAACTATATTATAGAGTTACCCGACAGAAGACAGACAGAAAGGATGTACCATGTCAACATGATGAAGCCATATGCTAACAGGGCTGACATGGTGTTCACAATATGTAGTGCTGGGGGAGGGGACGGACGAAGGAGACCCCCTTCTGGACTTGCTGGAAGAAAGCAAGCGGGAGTCCTCTGTGGAGGCAGTTAAACTGCCACCCCAGCTGGCCCTGGACAAGATCCAGGAAGTAAGGAAAATTTTAGCAGACTTTGTCCCCGTTTAGCGCCAAGCCTGGACTAACCCACTTAGCGATGCACGATGTGGAGACAGGGACACAGACGCCCATACGGCGGACAGCATATCTGGTTTTTGTTTTTGATTGTTATTTACCACACCCCAGTAGCACCCCCTAGCAGAAATTTGAATTACTTTTGTGAGCAATGCAGAGTGGAGCATGCTGAGTGGGGAGGTGTGGAACCCCCTTTCAGCATGCTCCCTTCCACCACCTGTTAATGCTCTTGGGTGGAAGTACCTTATTTAAAGGAACCAATTAGGCAATGTGTTTTGGGCCAATCTAGGCAGCACTCTATATTTATGAGTAGCCACTACAGGCACTTCAGAGCTAAGAGCTAGTGTAGGGACTATACCGAAAGGGTCCCACCGTGAAGAGGTGGTATAGCCTGCTCACTTGGAATTCCAATCTGAAAACTAAGAGGACCCCCTTGTTTACATGGAGTTTAAAGTAAGTAAAGCCAACAGGCTATTAAATTGTTTAAATACTAATATGTGGCATGTCTTTTGGGGGGGTTGTGCACTGGTATTCTGTTTTTGATTGTCCAAAAGGACATTAGGAGGAAAGTGGAGGACATGCTGGATTATAGGGTAATTCAGAGATCCCACAGCCCCTGGGCCTCACCTGTAGTCCTTGTGCCCAAGCCAGATGGCTCTACTCGTTTCTCTGTGGACTATCATGGACTGAATGCAGTCATTAAGTCAGACGCCCACACGATGCCCTGGACGGACGAACTCCTGGACAAGTTTGGAGGGACGACCTACCTCACGACCACTGACCTGACCAAGGAGTATTGGCAGGTAGAGTTAACGGACAGAGCTAGAGAGAGGTCAGCCTTCATCACTCCGAAAGGCTTATTTGAATTTAAAGTAATGCCTTTCAGAATGAAGAACACCCCGGCCACTTTCCAAAGGTTGGTAAACCAGGTGTTAAATGGTGCTGAGGAGTATGCCGTGGCATACCTGGATGACACTGCTATCTTTAGTGCCAGCTGGGAGGAACACCTGTCCCACCTTAGGGAAGTGCTGGGCAGGATACAGAGGGCTGGGCTCACTGTCAAAGTTGAGAAGTGCCAGGTGGCCGTGGGAGAAGTGGCATACCTCGGGCATGTTGTAAGCCAGGGACAGCTCCGTCCTAACCAAGCAAAAATAGAGGTGATCAAGGCATGGCCCAGATCAGAAACTCAGAAGCAGGTCAGGAGTTTTTTAAGGACAGCAGAGTACTATAGGAAATGTGTACTAAATTACAGTGCCCTGGCTGCTCCCCTATCTGACCTGATAAAAAAAAGGATGCCTAAGAAAATTACCTGGGAACCAGCCTGTGAAAAAGCCTTTACCAGACTGAAGGAGGCACTGTGCAGTGCTCCTGTGTTGACAAGTCCTGACTACAGCAGACCCTTTATAATTCAGACTGCTGCCTCAGATGTGTGTATTGGGGCAGTGCTGAGTCGGACATCCAACCAAGGGAAAGATCACCTGGTAGTGTACCTGAGTAAAAGTTACTTCCCAGGGAGCAGGCATACTCTACTGTGGAAAAAGAGTGTCTTGCCATAATGTGGGCCCTAAAGAAGTTACAGCCATACTTATATGGACAGCATGTTGTGGTACAAACTGACCACAACCCCCTGGTTTGGCTGACGCAAATGGGAAAAACTATTGGCAGATTGTTGAAATGGAATCTTGCCTTACAAGAGTATGACATGACAATCTTACATAGGGCTGGAGCGACCAATCAGAACAGCAATGGGCTTTCGCATCTTTATGAGGAGTGAACTGATTCAGGAAGCTCATCTCATGCAGGGGATAGAGCCCCCAAATTCAGTCTAGGTGGGGAGGATTTGTGACGCTTGGCCAACTGGTTATGATTGTTCTATGATTTTGTAGTATAAAAATGTAGTGTGTAATTGTCTGTCATGAGACATCCTGTGCTCCTGGGATGCCCCCCCCCCCAAGGTTTCATTAAAATAATGGGATATATCAACCTGAAACCAGGAGGTAATTAAAAAGACTAGAGAGACTGCCTGGTGTGCCTTCAAAATTCTTTCTTTTGCATGTGAAGTATAGATGGTTAAAGTTGACAACTGTTCGTAAGCTTAATGGTGTTACTGAACTGGGAAAAGGTAAGAATATACCTAAGGTCTTTCATAATTTTTTAAGGTTTAATTTTGGACACCTGGTTAGGTGCCATTAGGTGAAAGATATCTGGCATTCCCCGTAGAGCAGAATTATCTGAGCCTGTACATTTGGGTACACTAGCATAAGGTTCACAGTTTGAATCCCCCCCCCCAGAACTTGAGACCAAAGATGATTCAGACCCATAAGCAGACAGGAGGGTTACCCTGTTCTGTTACCTGTTCACAATACTGCGCTCGGAGGTTGGCACTGTGGGAGCAGAAGCCTGACCTGCTGAGTAGGTTTGAGACACAGTGGGCATCCTGGAACTGTACCTAGTAGCCATAAACAGGGGTTACAAATGATGGGCAGGATTTCTAGAGTGAGATGTTCTTAAGAGAGTCAGGTAGAGGTTTGTTGGAGGAGCTAGCTGGTCCGGTTGGTTGTGCCCTGACTGCAACTGAGTATAGACAGGGTGTAGGAGTACCTCAGTACCAGTGCGTGGAGAGGGGTATGCATAGGTCTGTTTGACTCTTCAGTGAACCTCCTTTCCCATTCTGCACCAAAATCTGGAGGCCCCAAACCATGCTTGGAGCATGTAGCTCCAGGGCTTTCAACTTAACCATATCAGAGGTCTCGCTAGACCACTGGTGCCAGATCTGGTGAAGGCCACAAGGGTAGTCAGTCACCCAAGGGGAAAGCCAACCAGCATGCAGTTGGTAGGGATGAACTGTACAATAATGGAGAAGTTGCACTGGAATCTCTGCGGAAGCCAAGCTGAGAGACCCTGAACAGGTCACCAAACAAAATCAGGGCCTGAGAAGAGCACAGGAAAAAGTATGCAGGGATCCCTGTTTCCCGTGATAATACCTGAGGGAGAAATGGTTGCCTGGGATTGACTGTCCTCAGCTGGACTTTATACGAGGGGAGGTCTTGCAACTACCATTTAAAAATTATGCTTGTTAGATGCATCATAAATGTTCATGCCAGCACTTTGCTCAGGAAGAATGAACTGCAGGCTTGTCGCTAACTACCCCCTTTCAGAATAAACAGTTTTTTCTAGACTTTGCTGATGTTGTGATTAATACTTCATGTATACCATGCATCTTGTCCAGGGCAACAATGAAAGCTTGTTTGCTCCTCCATTCTGAGCTGGACCAGAAGGTGCTGAAGCATCAAAATCAAAGTGCAGCACTGCTGTTTGAATTCATCTGAGAGTCAGCAGTATTCTTTCAGCAGTCCCAACAGCCTTGGCAATTGTGGAACAGAGGTGAGTTTTAAAGTGTTGTGCACCTTACACACCCAGGGGAACATGGAGTGGGAAAGGGAATTGTTGTAATGAATAAACTTCAAAAGGTCTCCTGATGCCAGAGTAGTCTGTCTGTTTTCCGGGCTGCATCAGCTACAACCCTGGCTGGCCAATCCTTCTATACTGTAGAGTATTAGGGAGTCCCCTATGAGGATGTCAGACTTGCACACAGGCAGAATTTATTTTGGGATGCTACTACAATTTTAAACAATAAATTACAATGCCTTTGGCTAACAAGACTGACAAGTATTGTAATATCTGAAGATAAGCCACAACTCATGGGTTTTGGATTGCAAATCATTCTCTAAAATGCTTCGACAATGTCCATGAGCTTTTTTTTAGATTCCTGCAATCAGGGTAGCAGCTTCTCAGGAATTTACTGCACCTGACTGTTTTGACATAATGCATATTTGGGATGCAAGTCCATAAGTAATAATAATTCTTTTAGTGTCAGAATGCTGCCCTAGTTGACTGACTTTCTCCTTCCCTGCCCCTCCCTGCTGTGTGGTCAGGCTCATTTGAAGCCTCTTTCTCACACAGCTCCGTTCCCGATCAATACCAATTCACAGGAAGAACACAGCAAATCTCTTGTTCTGCCACACAAGATGTCGAGGGACAACTGCAGTCATAAACATTTCAATAAAGTCAATTTTTACAGCAGCAGAGACTTATTGACATTTATGGTGGGTGCAACATGGAGTTCATTAAAGCTGCAGTGTATGTCAAACTACACAGTTGCATCTTCTGGAATTTAAAGTAATAATTCAAATCACTCACCTCCACTAAATGTCAGGAAAAGGTTAGCAATTAAAAATAAGGGCTACTGGTTGATGTAATAAATTATCTATTAAGCATCACATGCTGAAAAAAAATTACTCGGAAAATCTCTCAAATTTTCTGCTCCTAGCCTACAAAATACTATGGTATCACAGACATATAACATAGTGTTCTGAATGTTTATGAAAACAACCTTCAGCCTGAATATTTGTCAAAATAAAATAATTATATGTAAAATATATACAGTCAAACTTCTTTAATCTAGAAGCATTGGTGAAGTAACTATTTTTTAAGAATTAAAAACATCAACAGATTAATATGGCACAGTGAGACTCAATGAGGCACACTGCAGTAGTACAGTTTTTCAATATAGCCTTTATTTGAACATTGGTCAAGCAATTAAAATGGTATTTTTTTCAATCTGTATTTACTCTACTGCATTTATTTACGTAAATTACAACACAAATTACTTTACATTGTTTCAATTAATGGCTCATTTTTTAAAGTATGCTGTAACTTTGATCTGTCATTTAGCATCTGATACTTGAACAGAAATGAAGTTTTTAGATCAAGCACTCTATGTATGTTCCCATCTCTGCTGAATTGTGCTGTTTCAGGTAAAGCAGGACATTATTCAGACCTGCACATGCCTCTGTGGCTAAGATTTTCGATGGGGGACAATGAGGTCTGACTGAGATTCCAGCTCGTCCTGTCTGTCTTTGTCCATTTCTGGTGGATCTTTTGGTCTCACAATGTTTATGAACATACATACGAATATACAAGAATGCCAGTAGATACAGGCCATATGGTCTATTGATTCTGCTCGAGTGCGCAACTCCCAGTCTAATCTATTGCAGCTGTACCCCCCAACGCCATGCCAATCCATCTGATTTATCGCCCTCTTCTGCCAACTCCTCCTCCCCAGCTTCAACCTTACCTTTGACCCTGTTCCTCCCCCTCTTAACACTGCCCACAGATTTCAATTATATCACCTCTGGCAGTGCGTTCCACCTCGCTACCACCCTTTCCATGAAGTAGTGCCTTATTTCTCTCCTGAATCTACCACCCTCCAGTTTCAGGCTTTTTCTCCTTGTCCCCCCCCCTTTTAATCTAAATATGTCCTCAGTACTAACTCTATTCATGCCCTTTAAGTATTTGAAGGTTTCAGTTATATCCCCCCTCTCCCTTCTATCTTCCAGGGAATACATGTTGAGCTCCCCCAGTCTTTCCTCATATGATTTGTCCCCCAGCCCAAGGATCATCTTTGTTGCACTGCACTGAACTCCCTCCAGTAGTATGACATCTTTCTTTAAAAAGTGGCACCAGAGCAGCACACAGTACTCCAAGTTAGGTCTCACCCGTGACCTGTACAGTGGTAGAATTACTTCCTCTCTCCTAGAGGTGATTCCCCAGGCAATGAACCCCAGCATCTTATTAGCCTTGGCCGCCACCTTCCTACACTGCACTGAGTGATTCATGTTCCCTGTGACTAGTAGCCTCAGATCCTTCTCCTCCAATCAAGTGGATAACTACACTTCCCCCAGCCAGTAGCAATTCCCAGGGTTCCTGGCTCCCAAGTGCATGACTTTGCACTTCTTAGCACTGAACCCCAACTCCATGTGTGTGACCAGTGCTCCAGTCCTGCCAAATCTTCTTGCAGTACCTGCCACCTTCCACACTGTCCACCTCCGCCCTGATCTTTGAGTCTGCAAAAAGGCTGCGCTTACTCCTAATCCCATCCGATATGTGGGTAATGAAGATGTTAAATAGCACTAGTCCTAATACTGAGCCTTGTGGGATCCCACTGGTTACAGTTCTGGGAGTCGCGAGTTCTCCCCCTACAACTAACCTCTGCTGTCTGTCCTGCAGCCAGCTCCTAACCAATCCAACCAGTTTCTTCCCTTCTCCCAGGTTTCTCAGCTTACTAATCAACATTCCATGTGGCCCTGAGTCGAAGGCCTTGCTGAAGTCCAGATACAGGACATTCACTGCATAACCCCTATTGAGTGCCCTTGTCACCCAGTCAAAAAAGTCAACCAGTTTTGTCTGGCAGGATCTACCCAAGACAAACGCATGTTCCCTATTGTCCTGGAGACAACTGTCCTCCAGAAAGATCACCAACCTCTCATTAAGGATAGTCTCCATTAGCTTCCCCACGATGGAGGTAAGGCTGACCAGTCTGTAGTTACCTGGTTTGTCCTTGGGCCCACTCTTATGGAGGGGCACCACATGTGCCATCCTCCAGTAGTGGGGCATGCACACAGTCCCCAAGAAGGTGCTTAACAAGTCTGCCTGAGGTCCCACCAGGACCTCTGCCAAATCCTTCAGGACCCTTGGATGCACGCCGTCCGGCCCTGGTGCCTTATCCACCAGTAGAGACCTAAGGCCATCCAACACCCTGCTCACTGGGATCTCCCCATCCATTACCCCTGCTCCTCCTGTGCCCACCCCACCTTTCACCTGGGGCATAGGCCCATCCCTCTCCCTGGTAAACACTGAATAGAAGTGCTCAGTGACTGCTTCTGCCTGCTCCGCCCCTTTTCTGCCCACCCTCCATCTTTCTTGATCCTGACAATGTGATCTTTACAGCTTCTCTTCTCCCTTATATAGCTGAAGAAATCCTTTACTCCTTCTCTGATCCCCGGAGCCAGCCTCATCTCCCTTGAAGCCTTGGCTGCCCTGACTACTCTACTCACTTCTCTGGATTTCCTCACATACTCCTCCCTGTCCTCCTCTCCTCTGGATCTCTTATAGCTTCTGAAGGCAGCTCTTTTCTCCCTCACCATCTCTACTACTGCCCTGCTCAACCAGTTCGGTTTTTTGGACCTGGCCTTCTTACTTTGGATCTTTACATAAGTTTGTGGCCTCTGCAAGACCCAGCTGTATGATGGCCCATTTGTGGTCGGCATCCATGTCCAGGCAGATGTTGGCAAGATGCTCTTCCAGTATGCCTCCCATCCTGCCAAAGTCTGCTCTTTTGAAGTCCACTACCTTTGTCTTGGTTCTGGCCACCTCCTTACCTAGATTAAGGGAAGAACCACACTGTGCGGTGGTCACTTTCTGCCAGGGGGTCTTCCAACCCTACATCCTGGACATGCTCCCAGTCAGTCAACACAAGGTTCAGTATGTTTCCCTCCCTGGTTGGCTCCATTACCCTCTGCATCAGGGAGCCATCCTGGAAGGCTTTCAGGAGGACCCGTTTCCTGGCACTTGCGGTAGCTGGAGTGCTCCAATCTACCCCTGGCAGACTGAAATCCCCTATCACAGTATTGCCCTTACTACTAAACCTCCTTATTTGCTCCCCCAACTCCATCAATTTCCTCATTTTGAAAGGGTGGCTTGTACACTACCCCCAATCTAACCTTTCCTGCCTTTTGAGTTCTGGAGCTGTACCCATAAGGCTTCAGCCCTGCCCGCCCTCCCTTCCTTCGTGTTGCACAACATATCCCTTACCTTGCATAAATAGCCACCCCTTCCCCATTTCCTTTTTCTCTGTCCCTACAGTAGAGTCTGCACCCAGGGATCACTAGGTCCCAGTCCTGGTATTGCGTGGCCCATATCTCAGTGACGGCTGCTATGTCCACCTCTCTTTCTGCCATCAGTGCCTGCAACTCTACTGCCTTTTTGCAGTATCTTTGTCAGTTAGTGATGGACCGCTTTCCAAGATATCCTCTACCGCTACAAACTCTTGAGCAGTGAGTGTTTCATAGATGGATTCTGGCAGGCGGTGTTTGAGCACTTGTAGTTCCATGAGATCAGCAGTCAAGTCAGTGTTTTCAGGATGATCTTCCACGTTGTCAGGCATTTCATATTCTTGATGTTTTAGGTTTTGAACATGCTGCCAGCAGTAATGCTTGTCTCAGTTACTGACCTCCATGAGCTGTGCCTGAATAGCAATGCCTGCCACAAGGAGACTTGATTCCTCTTGTGGGTCAGAACATGAGATTAAATATGGCACAGCTCATTCTTATAAAAGCAATTAACATTTTTTATAGTATTAGCATCTATTGGTTGAATGTGTGAGGTGGTGTTGGTGGTCCAAAATGAGTTTGACATGACACAGGTTCAGGAGAGCTGTGTAGTTGGTTGCATTATCCACTAGCATGATGACATGTTTTAACTGCAGTCTCATAGCTCTGTACAGAGTCCACTAACTAGTTCTTAAATTCAGTCCCAGTCACCATGCATTGTTATTGGCACAGTATCTGGCATAAAGCTCCAGGACAAAATCACTGCCAAAATATGTAGATTTCTTAGCCTTCTCAGTGACAAAGGGCTTCACTTTATGTCAGCTGCTGGCATTTGAACACAATGCCACCGCAAGTTGGTCATTTGATTTTTTGCTGCCAGATATGTGAGCTGATGAGAGTGTGGCTATTGGACCTAGCCTGTAGAACAGGCCAGCCTCAAAGTTATAAATGTCTCTGGGGCTGTAGCCAGACAGGACTTCCTTCACATGTATCCTCCCAGACACAATAGCAGTCTGACTGACACTGTAAGCCTCACCATAATAGATTTTACTGATCAACCCATGTCTTTTCTTAACCCCTGAATCCAACCAGGGGAGTAGGAGAAATTGGAAACACACATCTGGTCACCGATAAACTTGGCCTTTTTGATAACAATGGCATTCAAAACACTTGTACGCCTGGCATTCATTTCACTGATCCATAGATTAGTGCCATTTCAACTTCCTAGGGTTTTCTGAGGTAATGTTGGTCAATGTAGTACAGTCAAAGGATGCTGCCAGCCATTTCTCCTGAGCCCTCCAGATATTGGAGCTGGAGGAATAGCCCAGCTTCAGCGCAAATGCTTTCAGGGCATACGCTGCCATATTCCAGTTGGTGGAATCAGGATTTGCCTGCTTCTGCAGACAGAACTCTTTTTTGGCCAACAGAAATTTCTGAAAGACCACACTTTGTGCTTTGTGAATTCATGATGAATGCTGAATGAAACAACAGGGAGCCGTGCTTTATCTGCAGTTGAATGCAAACTTGTCAGTGCGTTTGCACATCATCAATGGATTAATGAGGTAAATACCTGTTAACAGTATACAGCTTAGTACTGTAATAGTAGGAGAGTCTATGGATTCAGATGCAGAGACAGCCTAATTAAACAGTTTAAATGGATTTTTTTCATTTGTGTCTGTTGATGACCAGAAAGTCTGGTATCCAGATTATCTGATAATAGATTAAAGCAATCTGACTGTATATACTAGCCCACTTCCAAATGTGTCCTGGGTGGAAGAGGATGAGGAGAGTGCAGTACTAAGCCACATTAATATTACAATTAAAACAACCATAGTAAAAAGTACACACTAGACAATTAAGAGGAAGCACAGTGTTCAAGCAGTGCATACCATAGCATATCAATACCTAGATTTCAGCAAAGTGCAACTGACAGCAAAATGAGAGAGGGAAGGGAGATTGCTAGTACAACTGGAACAAGTCCCAGGGGAATTTTTTTGGCAGGGATAGGAACACTGAGCCAAAGTTTATTCCCAGGTGCATCCTAGGGGCACAGAGAGGGTATGTGACTGACTCAGGGTTCACATGATATGCAAGTAGGAGGTTGTGGTATTCAAATCCAGGTCTGCTGGATGTACTATGCTTGTTCACAGCTCAGTGCTTTAACCTCTAGTCTATTGTACTAGCTAAGTTTTGGAGATTCATGTACCTTGAATGCACGTATGTATGTCTGAGTATCTATACTGAACAAATGCTAAGAAAGTGTGGTCTACAAAGAGATTATACCATTGAGGGGACAGATAGGGTAATAAGGAACAAAGCCATAGGAGGAGAGGCATTATGACCTTGTTAGCCCATGAGATGGCATTATGGCATGAGTACATAGCACTTTAATACTGTATGTATGATGGTCAAGACAAAGTCTGCAGTGGAGGTATAGTTTTACTTCATATATAATTAGCCATAATGTGTCAACTGAATGGTAATTGGTTGCAAAATGACCAATTCACTAATTATTAGTTCATTTAACTTTTTTTGCTTCAGTTTATAGATTTGATTGCTGTAGTATATGGATTTAACTAGAGTGGTATAAAGATTGAATTGATAGGTGCATGGTGTAGTAAATGCTAGATTTTTCTAGAAGTAAGAGGCCCAACCTTGTAATTACACAAGACAGAGAGAAAGAGAGAAGGATAAATGATGTGCAAGCATGACACCCAAGGAAACATAACCATTGAGGGGACTAATCAGATCATAAGGCCTGGAGCCTGAAGGGTTAGTGGCTTTATTATCTGAGCAGCCCTCTTCAATGAGTATATTTCCAAGAATGCTACACTTACCATCATTTATCATCTCACCCTCCTCTTCCCTTTCTCCTCCCTTTTTCCTTCTTTTCACCCCATTTACCTGTCCACTATTCTCTTCCTTCCTCACCATCTGCCACACTTCCATTATCTTCACTTCCCTTCCTTTCTCCCTCCCCCTCGCATCTTGCATGCTACCCGTTTCCATTTCCTTGTCTACACCTTGAAGCCATCTAGTGTTTACCCCTTCCTAACCTTGCCTTACCTCTCCTCCCCTCTCTTCACCTCAGTTCCCCCCTTTCCATGTGGCTCATCGGCATACTTAAGCTCCTCATCTCTTTGCTGCTTATGCTGGTAGGTGATGTTGAGCTTAATCCTAATCCTGCATCTCCCAATCTGATGCAACTTCCTAAAGGTCTGCATGTGACCCATCTTAACATTCACAGTCTCTTCAAAAGATGACTCTGCTGCAACCATATATTCTTAACTGTAATCCTAATGTCCTATTTATCGCAGAATCATGGCTCTCTGCCAAGATTCCTGATACCTCAGTTGCTCTCCCCAGTTTCTTAATTGCCAACCAGGATCAAGCAAAGAGTGGTAGTGGTGTTGCAATTTACACCTCTATTAAATTTTAATCTGAGACAGTGCTCTCAGTCTCCTCTCCCTCAGCTTATGAGCTGCTGCTTTTAAAACTCTCCCTTCCTTTTCTGTCCATATCTTTGTTTCAGGTGTCTACTGTTGCCCTAAAGTATCACCCACCTCCATAACTGAGCTTCCCTCTTCTATATCTTCCCACTCCTCCTCGGGGGAGTTACTCTTGCTTAGAGATTTTAACATTAACTGGCACTCCCTTTCTTCCCCAAAATTATGCACCACAAAATCTCTGCAGCTCATCCAAATGATCTCCCACACCACCGTCTCAATTTTAAAAGTAATAACCACTCTCTTTTGGAATGGGTCCTCTCCTTCCACACTCATCAAATTGTGGATGCTCATATTCTCCCTAATGCCCTAACTGACTACCACATGGTCTACTGTGTGTAAAAATGTGGATTCACCAAAGTTCTCCCAAAATGTATCTGCATCTCTTCATTTAGGTTGCTTGATTTGTCTACTTTTCAAGCATACATTCTACTGATTTGTCTCCCATCTCAGCAGCAACCAACATTCTGCCCTCCTATTCTTTAGCTCTAAATTCTTGGCTGTCTAAGACCACCATATCTCCATTAGAAAATCCAAGGTCTGAAGCTCCCATCTCCCAATGATCTCAGCTGAGCTGCCTGCCTGCCTTTGTGCCAGATACCAAGACTGGAGGATCTGTAAGTCCACTGGCTGCCCAGCTGACCAGACAGTTTCTCAGACCCATCACAATGCTTGTAGTAAAGTTACCAGACTTGCCAAGGATGACTACTTTGCACCCACTCTCCAGAATAATCTCAGCCATACCTCAAAGATCTGGGAGGTTATTAACTCACCATTCTCTTGCCCAAGAAAGTCCTCCTCTCCAGTTCTCAGGTTGGGCGATTCTCCTAAGTCTGACCCTCTGTTGCTTCCTCCTTCAACTTTTTCTCCTTTACATCCTGTGCTACATTTCTTATCTCCTCTCCTCCTCCTTCTCTCATACTACTCCTTATGCCTCAGTCAAGGACCCTTTTGCTCTCAACCCCCTCAAAGGACTATGCCCTGATGTACTTGACTCTATGCTTTTCCAATTTTCTGCACCTGCTATTGCTTTCCCTATCATTGCTATCTGCAATCATATTTTTCCTATGGCCACTGTCCCTGATGTCTGGAAATGTGTCAGTCATTCCCCTTCCCAAAGGGGGAGCTTCATCTTCTCCGGGAATTATCAGCCAGTTCCTCTTCTTTGCACCCTCGCCAAGCTTCAGGAACACCTTGTCCGTTCCCAAGTCTCTCCTTCTCTGGACTAATCTTTCTTCACCCCTTTCTAGTCTTTTTTTTTAAGTAAGTCTCATTCTGCCTCCACCTCCATTCTAATGCTTAATGACTCCATCTGATCTGGTATGGACCAGGGTCTAATTACATCTGCAATCTTTGTTGACCTAGCCAAGGCATTTGACACTGTTGCTCATCCTGTTCATTTGGACAAGCTTAAAGAGACCAGGATCACTGACCTTGCAGTTAGTCGATTCCAATTCTACCTTAAGGCAAATCCCAAGCTGTCCACACTAGAGACTCACTTCCCCCTCTGCTTCCTAGTGCCACAGTGTTCCCCAAGGTTCTGTCTTGGGCCTGATAATTTTCTCCATTTTGCTAAGTGACCTACCTAATGCCTGCACCTCTGCATCCATTTATATTTATGTGAATGATACGGTGATATATAAATTTCTCACACATCTACCTCAGATCTGGTATTCAGCTTCAACTGGATTTCTGTAACATGCAACACTGGTTCTTGGACAATAAACTGTCCCTCTATGCCCCCAGAAAATGCTCTCTATGACATTTGGCACTAGGGGAAAGTTGGGCAGATGGGCAGACTAACCCCTTCCCATTCTTCCATATTCTGCATGGCTTTTTGATATATGTCTCCTCTTTCAAATATCTTGTGGTTTGGCTGACCATCCCCTTGACATCTATGTGCATGTAGACACCATTCTGCAGAGGCTACACCCCAAACCTAGAGCTCTTTACGAGAATAAAGCATGCATTTTGGTTCCAGCACAAAGATAAATACTTTTGAAAATGTCGTAAAAAAACGAAAGAGTCACTGTCTTTTTATTTTCATTATTTTTGCTTGGTTTCACATGAATGTGGACACAAAAAGACAGTGAATATTAACTGAACCACTGCTTTACTCTGCAGCTAATACACATATCACTAAATTTAAATTGTGCTAATATGCTGGCAGAGCAGATTGCATTAAATACAACTACAGTGAAGATAACCTGTTATAAAGTCATCTTCCCAATATTAGACTATGGTGACATTGTCTATAGTGCTGCTCGTAACTCCATTCTAGCCAGATTGGATCCCTTCTTTCACTCTTTCTGTTGCTTTGCACTAGACTGTCCCCTTATACCCACCACTGTTCCCCTTTTTTCCCTCTGTCTCCCTTCAGTCACTTGAAGCCAGGCACCTCTCTCACTGTGCTTCTTTTATTTTCAAATTATGGCTTGGCTTTGTCCCCCCAACTTACCTTCTTTTCTTTCACCCCGCCCCCCCAACTTACTCCCTTAACAACTTTGACCCTGGATTCTTCATCCTTCCTTACCTTCCTCTTGCCATACACTCTGCCTCCTCCCCCTTTGTCCCTTAAATCCCTCCTTCATGACTGTTCTGTTCACTTCTGTAACTGCTCATGACTGTATCATGACCTGGAATCCTCACTCCTACAATCTACCTTCTAGAAACATCTCAGCAAGGTCTTTGTGCATGATTCATGCCAGTTCTAGTCCATTACTTCTGTCAACTTGTTTATAGATAATACATGTTACAATTTAAGTATGAATCATCTGTCTACTGTATCATACTGCTTTTGTAGTATTTTTATATTACTTATTTATTTAATACTGTAATTAAGGTTTACTGTACTCCACTTCTACTATCCCCCAGGATGCATCTTGAAAGAAGCTGTTAGCAACTCATTATGTCCTTACTGACAAAACGTCTGAAGTAAAAACATGAATAAATAATGTGTTTATGTAATATATGAGAATGATGGCATTCAAGCCTGCAGGATGAAGTCAGCTTGTTTTCCAAAGTTTGTGGCTGGTCTGGGCTACTTTGAGCTTTGCTCTCTGTTTCCACAAGTCCTAGGAGTTTCTGTAATGTAGTGGCATTTTGGTAAAGAGTACTGTTTTTGCTCTTGTGTTTCCATAGTGTACGGTTCCCCTCTACGAGGGGGAGTATCTGCAGCTGGTCATCCCTTAGTTTATTGCTGGGTTCATGGTACATGGCAGTTTTGCATTTGGCAGCATGGTCTGCAGTGAGAAGTGGCTTCTGGTGTGTGCTATGTGTGTGGCATTGGCAGTTGGGAATGGCCTCTGTTGTTGGGGCCAGAGGAGTCTGGGAGCAGTAGTCTGGCAACTGTACTAATGGAAGCCACAGTATAGAGTGCATGGCATCTAAGAATACAGTTAAGCATTGAGGGGGTCTGTTGGCAGGAGGATGCAGGGTTTGGTAGCAGAGGAGAGGAATGTTGAGGGACATGGCTGTTTGGTGAGTAAAATAGGGTGTGTGTGGGAGTCGTTCATTGAGTGGTCACTGGACCTTTGTTTTGTACCACTGTGGTGGAGCATCAAGGAACATGGGTTTTCTAGTTAGATAATGTGTGTGTGTGTGTGTGTGTGTGGGGGGGTGTATTCCCCCTTTTTAACATTGTTGTTTGTCTATTTACTTGGGTGTGTTGAGTGCAGGATTTTTTGTTATTTGGTTCTTGGGTTGTTACTTTCAGTCTAATTGGTTGCTGACTGTTTAATTGGTGGTATGTAAGCTGTGTTTATATTTTACCTAGGTGTACTTTTTCCCCACAATATACAGGTTTAGCTCCTGAGTTCTACAGCTTTAATTGTGGATGTTTACTCTGAAATGCACAATAATGGTTTGTATGCAACACTGTTTGTTTCTACATTTTGCTTGATTGTATAATATTGTTGTATTTTAACCTGCATTCATTCGCACTTGTGCTGCCCATGCCTTTTGTTGATCATGCCAGTGTACTGTAACTGTTGTGTATTAACTTGTTATCTTGTACTTGTTCAACCCAGGTCCACCTCAAAAATTAGCTTTGCTCAATGGTGGCCGCCTGGTTAAATAAAGATTTTGATTGATTGATTGGTATGGGGACAATTCTCCATCCATGTATTATACATATGGCTAGGATTTTCTCCATAGGAAAACAGAATCTGAGTCACTCTGTAGCCCGAAAATGGAGCAGTAACTTGGGTAGTAGTGTTTTACCAATCACCAGTGACAGGGTTAGAAGGAGATAAAGAAATACTGGAAATCATTCACAAAAAGTGTGATAAGGGGAAGTCATAGTGGTGGGGGACTTCAACTTAACCAACGTAAATTAAAGTACTCACACAGCAACCTCAACCAGCAGCCAAAACCTTCTGGATGCTCCAAGCACATCAGGCCTGAAACAACTCGTAATGGATCCAACAAGGGGGGAGGCTGTCCTGGACCTATTGCTAACAAACAAGGACAATGTTGAAGAAGTAGAGGTGGGGCACCACCTGGGGTCCAGTGGCCACTGCATGGTGAGGTATAAAGTCAGGCCAAAAACAGAAATTAAGCACTCAAAAACTAAAGTCATGGACTTTAGACATACAGATTTCTCTAAAATGAAGGTAGTCCTCAAAGAGAGACTTACAAATACAAAAAGGGGGAGGGGTGTTGAATACTTGGAACATCTCAAATTTGTTATACTACATATTGCTAACCACTGCATTAAAATGGTGAGCAAAACAAAAAAGAAAAGAAAACCACTCTAGTTTTCTAAAGAAGTAGCCATCAAAATCAGGGAGAAAAGGTCTGCTTTCAGAAAACACAAAAAAACTGCATCCGACAAGGACATGGAAGACTACAAAGAAAAGCAAAGGGATGCTAGCAAACAAATCAGAACAGCAAAGGCATCGAGCCAGCCCGGTGACATGGAGGGCTAAGGCACTGGACGCCTTACCTCACGCCACGCCGACGACCAGTAGGTCGGCGGGGGTGGGAAGGCGCAGAGCTGGATGGAGCTGCCGAAAAGCAGCTCTCCTCTCCGGGGAGGGTAGATGGCATCCCTTGGCTCTTTACTGCTGCATGGTGGAGGCCAGAGAGAGCGCTAGATGCTAGGCCGATGGGTGGGTGGATGGGGCTGTCACCAGGGTTGTAGTACGCATGCGTGCCTCCACAAGCATGCATCTTTATTCCTGGAGCCCCATGGTAAAAATTGGAAGCCCTCAGAAAAATGGAAAAATCACAGAGCCAGCAGCAGGATGACACCCGACCCTCTGCAGGCTCCACTCCTGGACCAGGCTTAAGGTAAGCCCCAGTAATTCCAAGATGTTGGTGCTGGGGGGCAATCAGGCTGATGGGGGCAGATGGTGCAGGAGAAAAATGATCACAAAAAAAAAAAAAAGAACAGCAAAGGCATCAACAGAGGAGAGGACAGCCAAAGTAATAAAAAAGGGGGGACAAAACCTTCTATAGATACATTAGGTGAAAAGAAAAGGGAAAACAGGGGGTATTATCAAACTCAGGAAGGAAAATGGAGGGATCACCAAGAACAACATGGACAAAGCGGAAATCCTAAACAGATATTTCTGCTCAGTATTTACCATGGAGCAGGATGGCTGAGGACCAACCACTGTAGGAGGCAACAACAAAGTAAGTGACAGAGTATACTCAGGACCATTTACTGAGGGACAAGTCCTTAAGGAATTGGAGAACATAAATATAAACAAGGTCATGGGACCAGATGAAATACATCCTAGGTTACTAAGGTTGCTGAGGGAGCAATTGGCAGCTCCACTGGCTGATCTCTTTAACTTGTCATTTGAACTGGGCAAGGTCCCACAAGATTAAAAAAAGGCCAGTTATTCCTCTGCACAAAAGCGGGAGCAAGGAGAGTGCATGCAACTACAGATTGGTAAGCCTCACCTCAATTGTGGGTAAAATAATGGAAACCATTCTAAAGGAGCGGGTAATAACTTTTCTGAAAGACAACAGCAAATTAGACATGAGACAGCATGGCTTTACCAAAGGGAAGTCATGTCAAACGAATCTCATTGACTTTTTCAATGGATGACAAAAACTGTAAACCAGGGTGGTGCTGTGGACGTAGTATATCTAGATTTCAGCAAAGTCTTCCACTCAGTTCCACACACAAGGCTACTTAACAAGTTGGACATCATCGGTGTAGGGCATAAAGCGGTAAACTGGGAAAGGAGCTGGCTTACAGGAAGGACCCAGAGGGTACTAGTTAACGGATCACTTTCAGAGGAAAGTGGCATAGTTAGTGGAGTGCCACAGGGTTCAGTTCTGGGACCAGTCCTATTCAACGTGTTTATCAGTGATATATCAAATGTACAGTTCATTGGCAAGGCCACACCTGGAGTACAGCATCCAATTCTTGTCTGCACATTAAAAAAGATGTTAGCAGACTGGAAACAGTGCAGAGGAGAGCTACAAAAATGATACACTGACTTCACAACAAATCTTATGATGAATGTTTGCTAGACTTAAATATGTACTCCTTGGAGCAGCAGAGAGAGAGAGAGAGAATGGAGACATGATCGAGACATTCAAATTCCTAAAAGGAATAAACAAGGTACAGGTTCAGGACTTCTTCAACATCAAAAATCACTCTAGAACCAGGGGGCACAACATGAAACTGGAGGGAAGCAGATTTACAGGAAACACTCGTAAGTTCTTTACTGAGAGAGTAGTAGATGCATGGAACTCCCTACCACAGGAGGTGGTAGCAGCAAAAACAGTGCAAACTTTTAAAAAGGCATGGGGTAGACGTAAGGGCATCATAACACTGAATAGCAGGTAAAGAGGAGGAGGTAGACTCATGGACAGAATAGATGGGCTTATGGTCCCCTTCTGCCATCACTTTCTATGTGTCAATGTTTCTAGTAGGTTTATTTCCCCTTAATGCATACACCATCCATATTGCTTACCAATAAACTAATTGTAACATCAATACAAGAATCAATTATAACATCACAGTCTGTTTTTTTCTTACCTCAACCTCAAAACCATAACAAAAATTGTTTCTCAAAAGTTTGAGTTTACTTCATTCACCCCAATCCACAAACACCTTTTGAAAGGAAGAACCCTTCATAAGAATGGCAAAACAACTTCTAAAACCAAGACCTGTTCATAAACAAATTTGCAAACCCATTCTTTGAAAGCAAGGCATTCTTGTAAACAATGGCCAATCCAACTTTAAAAGCAAGAGATTTTCATAAAAGACTGCAGAACCAAGCAATAAAGGCAAAACCTTTTCAGTCTGAAAACTCTGAGAGAGTACTACTACTAATCAACAGCTAACTGACACCATGTTATCTTACCACTTTATAACATGATCTGCAAGTCAGGTGTCTAGCACCATGGATACCAGTCAGCTACCCTCACAGAATCATTAGCATTCTTATTAAGGATTAACTAGGACTAACTCCTGTACTACTAGAACATTTTTCACACCTCCAAAAAAAGTTAAAGTTAAGCAATGAATTGATTAACCAAATGCATTATATAAAACAAAGACTATAAAGTTAGGAGCACTTGTGAAGTATTGCCATCTCAGGGTGCTTAAAATCTTAAATCCACTTGCCCTTTCAGGCTAGACGCCATCATTTATTTTCTTGTATCCCTGAGACTAATCTATTAATTAAATGGCCTGCACCAATCAAACAATTGCAGCTATATTCCAGCACTAATCAAACAATTAATGGGACAATACTGATAACACAGTTAACACAGCATTAGAAAGCTAGCCAAACTGATTAACAAGCTGGAAAAGAACCTGGATAAAAGACACACAAAACCTTCCCAAACCCAGAAATCCCCCCAAATCCTACCTGCAACTACACACACTATTCCTTCCTTGCTGCAAGAGACCTTCAGGTGCCATAACACACAATTGCAAATGTGATCTCCAAAACAAGAACTGTTCTAATGTATTACATTCAACAAACAATGGGTAAGGGTGGAACTTGTGGCATTATACATCTAATAAGCCTCCCTCGATGGGTATACAGCCTTGGATACCACCCTTACTCATGATTTATTCTATACATACAGTATATATACATATATATGGGATATAACATTGTCTGACTTAAGATATCATTTTTATCTTCATGAGAGGGTATTGGTCTGTTGTTATCTCAAGAGTGGTGAAGCCAAGAGTGAGATATCAATAGACCAAGTCCCTCAAATGAAGATAAGAACACTGTTCTTTACGCCACACATCCTGATCCTCCTTCTCTCCAGCTAACCTTACAAAACTCCTCCTCTCAGATTGAACACTGGTTTGCTGAACACAGATTGGTGGTCAACATTAAAAAAACTAAGACGATACTCTATACCCACTGCCAAAGCAGATCAAAGGATTTCCCCCTGGAAATACTCTCCGCCTCTCTCATCCCACTGGAACAAGTCCAAAAGTATAAGTATCTAGGTATTACATTTGACTGTTCCCTCTCGTTCCATGAATATACAAAAATCCTCACCTTCACCACCAACACCCCACATTGGTCTCCTGTACAGACATAAAGACTGCATGTCACCTGAAGCGCTTCACCTAGCCATTACCTCTTCAGTCTTATCACTGGTGGACTATGGCCTCACAATCTATGCTGCCGCCAACTCTACGTTGCTTCATCAAATACAAGTAGTCGTCAATAAGGCCTGCCAGCTCCTCTCTGGTGCCGACAGAAATACACATAGCCTGCACCCTATACGCGCTCACCAATATCCTGTCCTTTGAGGAAAGACTATTATACCAGACCTGTCTCTTCACAAACAAAATCCACCTGGGTTTATACCCAATAGGTGTCATGGCTTCTCTTCAGGAAGCCACCATCTCAGCATCCATATGGGCCATCGCAAAAACTATCTGGAAGGTGCCTAGGGTCAGGACCACCCTGGCCCAGCGATTCTTCCCCCCTTAGAGCTCCATCCTGGTACAATGCCCTCCCACCATCCGTCACATCAATCACCAATCTAAGTCCTTTTATAGCTGCCTTAAGGGCCCATATCCTCTCCTCACATCAATGCCAGTGTAACTGGTAACCTGTGCACCACGCTGCTAGGCCACGTAGCCACCCTTGGCCAGGCAGTGGAAAGCCCTCATTATTTCTATCCTACAGGCTCCTCACCTCCCTCAGTTACCATATAGTTGCACTGGACTATGAATGCATTGTATTATGTATAAGACAAGGCCTCCCTGAGGCGGCTTACTACCGACTCATATCATGCATTGATTTAGCTATCAATTGTATAGGTCTTAACCACTCATTAGGTAAATATGTCGATAGCTCTGCCCTGTTTTAGCTGCCAAATGTATAGGCATTAACCAATGCTCATTGTGCTTATACTCTGTATGATTGCTCACCCACATTTATTCTATGTATGTCCTGTATGAATGTCTATGTTTTATTCTGATGAGGAGCCTTTGGAAATGAGTCTATGACTCAAAGGGTTGTAATTCCAATTTTCTAAATAAATAAATCTTTAGCCAGCCCATGGCATACTCAATTTATACAACAGATGTTTAAGTTGTTTCTATAGAAAAGGCAAAACGTTACAAATGCAGAAAAGGTAAATTACACAGAATAATGTAGATCTAAATAAAAAAAATGGAATCTCACATTTTGTTTATTTGTTGATAGCGTTTTACCAGGAAAGACCTACTATGCCATAACAGCTCATTTTCATAGGTGTCCTGGGGTGACATAAATGAAGCTGGTCACATAGCATGCTCAGAAATTTATCTTAACATGTGAGAATACATTTCTGAACATGCTCAGTGTAACCAAAATGAGTGAGATAAATTTCTGAACATGCTCAGTGACCAACTTAATTTGTCTTGCTCAGTTGCCCCAAATAACACCTTTGACATGCCTATTTTCACACCTGTTGCATGTGTACCTCTCTCTCTCTCCCTAGCTATATATATATATATACACACACACACACACACACACACACACACACACACACACACACAATGGGGGTGAGCAATAAATAAATGTGATAAATCCTGTTATTTTCACCGGAGTGTGATAAATGTAAGAAATTACATTTATCACACCCACGCAAACTCACGCAAAACCCACAGAAAACTGTGCAAATGGTAAATTCTGCAACAATAGGGGCCTCAATTATATAAATTGGATACATGATGTGCACTCATGGGATATGGAAAATATTTTCCCTCCTGCACCATGACCTCTGGATAGTCACGAGTGGCTTCATCACTTGTGAATATTCAGAGGTCACTCTAAAGGAGTGAAAATATCTTCCATATCATACTCGAGCTCATCATGTATCCCCATATACGTATAGTTAGATAGCTAGATAGATAGATAGATATGTGTATGTATGTGTGTGGGTGTGTGTGTCAGACTGGTCTCTTCCTGATGCATCCTGTGACTATCCGCAACATTTTCAACCCTTCAGATGCCTAAAAGGGTCACCTTGGTGTGCTGCCACCACTCAGCCACAGCCTCACCTCAGGGTATCTCTAGGTCCAAATCCCACCACAGCCACTACTCACACAGCACAGTGCTCCACCAAAACCACAAGCAACCCACCCCTACTGCACAGTAGATAATCACTTTGCTTTTAATATGGTAACCGTAGCTTTCTCTTCAGAGATGGAACACAGTTTCTGGCAATATATCACAGTTATCTGTACCTTCAAGGACTCAGTCACAGAAACATGAAGTGTATGAAAAAAGAAAATTAATGTCTCATGATATTTGCACATATACAGTACTACAGGATATTACACTAGGACTATGGGGAACCGTAATTCTACAAAGATAAAAAGAAATTGTTTTGTACACTAGAAAGCACACAGATAAACTATCTCACTCCTCTTCTATTACTTAAAGTAGAACAGCTTACCACACAGGATATCTTGGTGAATCAGGGCAGATTCGAACCATAGATGGTAATTGTTCGAGGTCCCCACCCTAACTACCCTGCTAGGGTCTGGCATGTCCTCAAAATCCTTCAGATGACATCCCCCATGATGCATCAGTGAATACTCATAGAAGGCATCTGTGCTTCAGTAGATGGGGGGATGCCAGTTCCTTCCAGGGACAGCCACCCTTGACTTTGTCAACTGGATTCAGACAAAAGGACCACACTCACTGGTTGCTAATTCAAACATTTTATTTTAAGGCCCCCTGATGAAGCACTCATGAGCAAAGTGCTGGGGCAGTCTGGGCATCCTGCACAAGGGTTCGCTAGTATTAGACTTGTTTGTCATTTGTACTTGAAAAAAGTCAAACTACCAGCACTGGCTACTTACTGAACCTTTCCGTGCTCCTTATGATAAACCCATAGAGGTTTTTAGTAGAGAAATTCCACAAGTAGACCTGCTTTCAGTGAATAAATCCTATGATTAAGCACCGGGGGCATGAAACATAACAGGAGGCATTCCTGTTGATGTGAGAAGGGGTTCAGTTGAGACTGTTCTGCTGCTCAACTGGTATGTGCAATTTAAAATAAAATGAAACACTTTATTCACTTAAAGCAGGTCTACTTGTGGAATTTCTCTACCAAAAATCTCTATGAGTTTATCGTAAGGAGCACTGAAAGGTTCAGTAAGTAGCCAGTGCTGGCAATTTGACTTTTTTCAAGTACACTACGTGTTTGGCCGGGCACGGCACTTCCAGGTGCAGCCAAGAACATTTTTACCAATGTTTGTCATTTGGTAAGCTTTATCAAATAAAGTATTTGAATTAGCAACCAATCAGTGTGATTCTTCTGTTTAGATCCCCAGGGCACATCATCAAATATGTCACTTTGGCATCATGGATTTGACATATTTTTTTTGCCCCCTGACAGTCCAAGCTCTCTCCCATGACAGTTCCACTTCTCTGGAGAGCTAGTCCAAACTGGATTTGTACTCCAGATCCTGGTTCCATGAATTACAATGTCCATTCTTTTGTCTTCCCATCTGGCAAAGTCCATGGGTTTCCATTTCTCCTGCTCTGGCTTTGTTTACACTGAAAACAGGGCCCATGATTATGGAAGCAATTCTCTTCTTTAAAGTGTAAGTATCCTTTATCTGACAGGAACTCTACTGTTTGCCCAAATGACCCTTAAGCTGACAGCCTCAGACCTGGGCTCCAGTGGCATACAACCTTAGATTCAACAAACAGTTTTATCTCAGCTGAAATACTTACAAAAAGTCTAGCTGATATAAAAATTAAAACACTGAAGCTGTTACTGTATATATTTTTAAACAACATATGTGTGAGGATAAACAGCAAGATAAAAAAAGTGATATATTGGGGCAGGATATTATCATGCACATGACCTATATGTCATCTCGTTATCTTTTGTTCTTACCAAACATCATTGCATCAGAATTCACCACCCAGCTGAAAATTCGCTCAAAAGTTAAAAGTGTTTCAATTTAAACCTTGTGGCTCTGAGAACTGGAAGCCGCAATGTGGCTCTGAAAATAACCATGTCTCTTCAGCACAAAAGAAGCAGTGTAAGCCGGCTTACGTTTATAAATAACGCTGCTGCTACACACTATCCTGCCCATTCCTGCACCTCTATTGGACTCTTCAGACATCGTCCCCACACCCTGATGACCAGTCCTGTATCACATATACAGAGCAGTGGTATTTTCATGAAGCACGCAACGCAGATGGAAGTGTCCTCCTGGCCACTCACTGCGTGATTTTTGGGGGCGATTCTCAGCCTTATCACAGTACTGCTGCTAACTCAGATGCTGCTAAAAGAAACATCCACTATATCCAGCTCTGGTGACACTTAGTGGTGGAGTGTAAAAATGCATCCTATTTTATCTATTGTAGCTAACTCATTTGTTGAATGGCACAGTGACACAAATAAACACAGGTACTATCATCTGGCCCTCACACATATCTTGTAAAAAAGGACATGGCTGAAGCTATCATATTCATCGACATTTGAGGTCAATGCTATTCAGCTATTTCACTAGTGGCTTTGCCACTCATGAGATATCATATCAGTGGCCTCTCATAAAGATAAATATGATATCATCAGTCATACCATGTCATGTCATAATAAATATCATATCATAGCATATCAATCTGTCTGTCTGTCTATCTGCATTGCCTCACCTGTCTATTAGGGTTGAGTAAGCTCTTCAGGGTTTTATTCAACTCCAAAAATTGATTAGCGTTTTGCTCATAAAAGCGCTAAAACATTGTGAAAATGCATAGCTCTTGCCTCATTGTATTTAACAAATGTAACACTTCTAGAAAACCTATATAAATACTTTCTGTACAGTTAGCATTGTCCCAAGAAAAAAAACTGCTAATCAATTATTTAAAACCCTGCTCTTTAATGTTAAACCCTGATGTGTGCACTTTGATAATGCTGCCCCATTCAACCAATTTACTTGAAATTTGGAAGCCACATGCAGTAGTTGGCACCAGGATCTCTGGATCCTGAATATCTCCTGGCAATCAGTCCACTAATGGCAAATTACAGAGGGAGAAAAAACAAATTACATTAATTAAAACCTTTTTTGCTCACCTAATTAAAAAATTAAAAGGATTTCAAACCTTATACTTGCAGGTCTGATACAGTTTACCCCAAGGTGTGTGTTTGTGTGGTTATCTCCCAAACTTTAGCAGTTTTAAAAAAAACTTCAGTTTTAAAACACTTAAGGAAAACTGTTCTATTTCTGAGCATTTGCAGTTAGAAAAAATAAGTGCTCTAAGAATAACTGAATTTTTATGACATTTCTAAATGTGCTAATTTTACATGAATGCATTCAGGTTTGAGGGGGCAGAGCTATCCAGATGCTAAACACAGTGTCTGTATCACTGGTTATTCAGCAGGGGCAGGGTAATATGTCAGTGCGTAGCCCCTCTCTTGTTGAACAGAGCTGTGCAACCTTGTGTCTTCTAATGGCCCTTTGGTGGCCATTAGCCACATCAATGACCTAACCACTGTATAATGAACACTGGGATGTCCAATCCTCGGTGCCAGCTAAATAGTCATTCTGCCACTGGGGTGTCCACCTCCCAGTGCCAGTTCAGTTCCCTCTGTTAGCATTCCCCCGGCCCACCACACCAACATTACAACACTGTGGTAACCCAATCCCCAGTGTCAACTCAAAGTACTCCCCGACCCAACAGTCAGTGACAGTGGGATGCCCACCCCGGTGAAGCTAAATATCAAGCAAACACTGAGTACCCAATCCCTAGTGTCAGAGCCTGCAATAACAAAACAAGTCCCTCAGGGTCTTTTTTTTTTTTTTTACCTGAAATAAAGAAAATGGTCCATAGTTGTTGTTGTACCACCGTCCCCTCCCCTACCCTGACTCAACCCCCCCACTCAGCACCAACCAACCCTCGCTTTCCCACATCCCCCCTCACCTAAATTCAGTCCACCATCAAAGACCCAGTCTCCAAGCCGGAAGACATTCTCTTCCTCCTGGAACCGCACCTGTGAAATGAGAAAATAAGGTATGTCCAGTGAACATATTTCCAATGCATTCTGATCTTTTACTTTTACTCATAACTGGGTCATTTTTTTATATTTTTCTCCCAAATTTTGAACATGGCCTTTTTGAGACCACACCTCATGAACAAAGTAGGTGAAATTTCTCAAATATGCAAGAAAGGTGATTTTACAGTCGCTCTGCAAAATCATCTTTCAGGCAGGATTTGAACATTTTCATTTAGCAGGTTTGTGAGATGGTTGTCATAAGAAGACTACATTGAAAGTCTGGGGTGAAAATATTAAAAAACAACGTTATGAAGGTACATCGTAAGTGCAAAGCCCCCCCCCCCCCAATTTGGAGCTTACCTTAATAGGGCTACGGAATTGTGGGTCCTCGTTCCACTGCTGGTCCTGTGGTTGCAGACTTGGTACCAGGGGCTTGTCAGTAGCTCCAAGGGAGGATTCGGGCCATGGTTTGGGCCCAGTCTTCACAGCTGCAGTCGTCAAAATCCTGGGGTCCTCAGCCCCATGATGGGAGCATGGTCAAGGTCTAGGTGCCATTGTGTGGCTCCGGGAATTGGGAAAGAGTGTTACACCATCCAGGGGGCAGCCAAAAGCAGACTGTAGAATGTAAACAAACATGGCCGCCATGCGCCATTTGCACATGCACAGCTGGGAAATTTTAAAGGAGCCATGGCTCCAAAAGTTTTATTTTAATGTGAGCACTGTTTAAAAGGGTTCCCAGCTCCATGGCAGGCAGCTAAGCCAGGAATTGGTGGCAGAATGCTTCCAGGCATGAAGTTAGTGGGATCTGCCCATGTAAGGGCAATTAATAAGAAAATAAAGGCTGCTTTAGTATAGCAGCAAAATGTAAATAACAATGGTGGCACTCATAATGTTCTGGGAGCAGGGCCCACTGGGAGGGAGTCAAAGGGCACCAGAAGAAGCCCGGGAGAGAACCAACCAATATGGTGAGAGCAGGAGAAAGGCTATAAAAAAGGCTGAAGAGCCCACCAAAGGGGGATTCCCCACAGAATCGAGAGGGAGAGACTGTGTTTGGGCTACTCAACCCTAAGGCTAGTTTTGGTAGCCTAACAGCCTTTCTAGCCTTGAGCTGAAGTGAGGGGCAGAGTGCCTGCAAGATTATTTTGTCAATGGGGAATAATTTGGGTTGCTGACTTGTTTCTCTGATTATGGATTGAACCTACTCTGTGTATTGTAATCTGCAGCCTAAGAACAGAGAGACTTATGAACTGTGCTCCAAATGGAGATACAAGAATTTTTGACTGTGAGAGTTGTTTAATGTGCAAGATAAGTTATAAGTACTGGGGCTCGAGGCTGTCTAGGAGCCCCCTCTGAGTTTCTTGACCAAGAAAGCTGGGTATCCAGTTGCAGGTCCAGAGTGGACTCCAACCTGCCAAGGCCCCCCAAACCAATGAAGGCCAGAAGAGGTGAAGACATCGAGAGCCTGTCAGGTGAAGATACAAAAGACCTTAGAGGTGAAGCTGTGAAAGATCCGACAGGCTAAGTTCCAGTTTGTTGTATATCCTTGTCCAGCTGCCATGGGGCACCACAAGATTATATCCTGATACCAAAACAGTAGCGTCAAATTGCATTCCTTGACACCCCTGAAGCCATCAGAACTCTAAGTACCCCTGGGCTATGGCACAAGGGGATTCTTCCTGCCATCTGGTTAGTAAGCTAGATAGGCTGCAGGGGGCAGGTGAAGTCCTGGGCAGGACTGTGCAAACCTCAGGATAAGCCCAGGCAGAAGAGTGAAAGTTCACAGTGTGCCAATTTTGGGGGACGGGGCCCCCTTTAAAGTTTGCCAGTTTATGCTTAAGATAGTTTAATCCTGTGTCTCAAAGATAAAGGATCAATACTGAATGAATACTTCTGTTCTGTATTCACTGAAGAAGGGGAGGGATAGGGCTTGCAACTAGGCACCAGAAACAAAGTGGTGAGGGAGGTGAACACCTGTCCCATTACAGAAGAGGAAGTCCTAGAGGAACTCACAAAACTAAGGGTGGAGAAAGCAATGGGGCCAGATAACATACACCCTAGGATGCTAAAGGAACGAAGGATGGTGATAGCAGCACTGCTGGCAGACCTGTTTATTGAATTGCTCAACACAGGAGTGGTACCAGAGGATCAGAGGAGGGTGCATGTAGTCCTGCTTCATAAAAGCGGGAGCAGGGAGGAGGCGGCCAACTATAGACCAGTCAGCCTCACCTCAGTAGTGGGGAAGATTATGGAGGTGCTTCTTAAGGAAAGAATTGTGGAACATTTGGAATCCAGTGGATCACAGGATCTGAAGCAGCATGGATTCACAGTGGGGAGATCATGTCAGACAAATATAGATTTCTTTGACTGGGTGACAAAGGAGGTGGATGGGGGGTGGTGGATGTCGCCTACCTCAATTTCAGCAAGGCCTTTGACACCGTTCCACACAAAAGGCTGGTAAACAAACTGGGTAGCTTGGGTGTGGGCCACAAGATGGTGAATTGGGTCAGAAACTGGTTGAGGGACAGAAAGCAGAGAGTGGTGGTAAATGGGGTCCAATCTAAGGAAAGGGGGTGACAAGTGGGGTACCTCAGGGATCAGTCCTAGGGTCAGTCCTTTTTAAAGTTTTCATCAGCGACATTGCTGAAGGACTGGAAGGGAAGGTTTGCCCATTTCCAGTTTATACTAAGATTTGCAGCAGAGTAGACACTCCAGAAGGGGTAGAGAAAATGAGGAGGGTCTTAGGAAAGCTGGAAAAATGATCTGATGTGTGGCAACTAAGGTTTAATGCTAAGAAATGCCAAATCATGCACCTGGGGCACAAAAACCCTGAGGAGTATTACAGGATATGGGGGAGTTACTGATGGCCACCAGGGAAGAAAGGGATTTGGGAATAATCATCTCAGGAGACCTAAAGGTGGCCAAGCAGTGTACAAAGGTAGTGGGGAGAGCCAATGGTACGCTAGGCTGCATAGGAAGGGGAATCAGTAGCAGACAAAAGGAGGGAGAGGTGATGCCCCTGTACAGAACACTGTGGAGACCTCATCTGGAATACTGTATGCAGTTCTGGAGGCCAAACCTCCAGAAACACATAGACAGGGTGGAGGGCTTGCACAAGAAGGCATATGAGGAGACAGTAACAGACCTCAATATGTATACTCTGGAGGAGAGGTGAAAACAAGGAGATATGAGGTGCAAGTGGGTGACATCTTTCAGTATAGGAGATGTACAAGAATGAGGGGGCATGATATACAATTGGAGGGGGGCAGGATTAGAGAGAATGTGGGGAAGTTTTTCTTCACAAAAAGGGTGATGGATGCATCAAATGGCCTGTCCCGGGAGGTGGTGGGAGCAAACACACTGGGGGGATTCAAAAGTGCATGGGATAGGCAGAAGGGAACTCTACAGGAGGTGAAGAGAGGCTAATGCCGATGACCAAGTAGTGTCAGTGGCTGCTGATACAGGTAGGGAAAATGGGCAGACTGGATGGGCCTAGCAGTCCTTATCTGCTGTCAAATTCTGTGTTTCTGTGTGTGCTTCTTTGGTGTACCTACCCTGTGTCTACTGGTTGGCCACCAGCACCACAGTGAGGTACCCACTGCAGCAAACGGACTGTGACCATCAATACTATAGTTGGGGGGGGGGAAACAGGTGTACCCGCAGGGGGGAGGTGCTGAGACTCAGAGCGGTGCATTTGTTTGCCAAAAAGTTGTTGTGAATGTGCTGTTCTTTCCCTCTTCACCCTCCCTATAATAAACCTGAAGTTAGTTTGTGTTACCACTTGGTATTGCTGGTTCTTGTGCAGAGTGTACTGTTACTGTGTGGGGAAAATACTGTGGGGGCAGTTACTGTATTTTCCTGGGGAGGTAACCTTGTGCCTTACTCATCAGGTACCCCCTATTACTACCTTAGGTGGAGGCACCACACCATTCTACTCCAGTTTAGCATGCTAATCAGTAAACCCAGGCTAGCCCCATCAGAGGTGAGTACATTGTTGACCCTGAGAGCCCCAGAACAGCTTGGTGGTAGGTTAAAGGGATGTTACATAAGTTTTCAATGCTCGCTCATAACTTTGGTAATTTTCAGTATTTTGACCGCAAATTTTCAACGTATCCATTTTTCACCCCCCACCACCCCCCATGAATGTGGCAGGTGTCATTTTCAGATCGTACAAAATATGTTTTCACACATGTTGCACAAACTTATGTTTTGGACAGTGTTTTATAGATGACAACTGTCACGTTCAAAGGGGACCAAGCTAAAAATTTGGGGGAGTTAAAATGTCACAACAAAATGTATGAAGTAATGTTGTTTGCAGTGTTGGCAGTTGGCCTAGTGGGGACCACGTTGCCTTCCCATGCCAGTGACCAGAGTTTGGATGCAAGCTTAGGGAGCAAGTGGAATGGTTCAAGGATGGGGGAAGGCCCTATGGTGTGCAGCACTGACCCCAGCCTGGGGAGGGACAAAGAAGTGTTCTGGTGCACAGATGACACATTGTGGCTGGGTGGGAAGCCTTCTCTCACAGGAGGCTGACATTCATATTGAGGTCTGATGGGCCCTGCACTGTGCCAGAACTATCCTCACCATTGTATTTATTTCATTTCACGTAGGTACCTTCGAGACCTGTGCAAATGCAGATACAATTCCACTATCAGAAAAAGAAAGGAAATTAATTGCAAAAAAACTATATTAATGCTGACATTGGGGTTGAAGAAAGCAACCTGCACAAAGTAAGGGAAATAAAAAAAAAATATTAGGGTTTTGGGTCTCTGGAGTCTTGGTGAATCAATGGTGAGGTCTTTCTTGGGGTTATCAACCCTAATGATCACCCCCTCCATTGAGCAAACAAAGTCAGACATGATTTTAAGAATGCTATGACTGATTCTGTTGGCAACATGTGGCAAGCCATAATTCTCTACCTCCAAAGAGTGTATCACTATAAGGCACTGGCTTGGGGCTTCACCTTGTGCTTTGGATAAGAGGCTAAAGGCTGGGGGGGGGCATTAGAGTTGAGAACCCCAAAGAAGACCCAACCACTAATTCACCAAGACTCCAGAGAAACAATACCTTCATACTTTTTCATTCCCTACTTTGTGTGCTTTGCATTCTTCAACCTTATTGTCTCCATTAATGTAGTTTTTTGCAACACACACACACTGCACCCTCAAATATCCAGCCACTTTTGTACAAGCAAAGTAATCAAGGGTGGTAGATCATCACAGCAGACCCCTTCGATTAACCATTGAAATGTTCCTTGTTCTCCAATTCCCAAGGGGTTTCCGAGACTTGAACTCTTGCTATCTGCTCAGTATCTTATTTACCACCACTAAAAAAAAACTTATTTCATGCCTCTGACTGACGAACCAACTACAGGACATTGTCGCCTGGCACAAATGTGCTGGACAAATTTTCACTAGGAAAAAAACACCTTTTCTCTTAACAGTTGGGAGAAGGGCTATTCCTCAAGGTGGATTTCCTGGCTTCTCTACACTATGAGTAAAGACTCAACCTTGGTTCCATGAATTAGGACTGCTGACTCCCCCACCTTTTCCCATAGTCCATCTTTCTTACCTACCTTCTAGGGAGATACTAAGGATTACAGACTGTGTTCTTGCCCCCCCAATCAGGACGCTGCTGCTCCTCACCCCCCCTTCCCTCTTTTAAACGCATACTATTTCCTGCTGTAAGTGCACTGTGGTAGCCTCAGTTTAAAGAGTGGTTCCATCCCAGTACTTCATGGGACCTCCCCCCCCATTCTGTTCCATAGAGGGTGGATTCACTCCTTGTTACTTATCGAACCTGCCGAGGCTGCCTGTACAAATATAGTTACATACACATGCAGAATCTTGTTTACAGCTCCTACAGAACTGTATAAATTGTTGCAGACCATTAGAAATGTTAGTAAGAATTTATATTAACAAAGAAAAAAGAGTGGCAAATAATCAATGGTGGTGGATTATAAGGCAGCAATAGAATAGCAGAGATGATAAAATGTGTCAGATAATTGGTGGTTGGTAACTGATTCCAAAGGGAAACAGAACTCCAGGAAAGGGTCATGATAGAGTGATCAAGTACTTATTGCAAAGGGAAAGAGAACTCCAGGGAAAGGAGGAAGAAGAAAAGAAGAGGTTCAAGGAAAATTTTGGGGATTCACAGAATATGAGATGGGGCTGAGGATGGATGCCGAAGCTGTACATATTTAATATGTTCTCAACCCAGCTCTTCCCTCATACAAAGCTTACTAATGAGTGCTTTGACTTGTCTCAGATCACTAGTGGTAAGAATGCTCTATTTTCTGACAAAACAAACTATCCTACAAATGGTTTGGAGGACAAAGACTGTCCTTTTTGACAGTCAAAGAATAACTTTTTGATCATGTCTTCTCCCCTCTCTGTAACGCAAATGAGAAGCAATCTGGGACATAGTACAGTACATAACCTGAAGGAGAAGGATATTAAGGGGCAGCTGGGATTTTCAGCAAAACCTAAAATATTCTTTGACAAAAGAATAAAAATCTTTAAAAACTTATACAAAGCTACACCTATGCTCTGCAAGCTTGTTATAGTTTCCAGACACAGAACTGAATGCCATAGATGAAGGTCTCTGCAGTGGGGTTGGGGGTTGGTGGGGGCAATGCATTGAAAGCACACTGCTACCAGACATGATGGGGGACTTTAAGCACTCTCTGCCAGCCTAGCAGTAGACATCAATGGATCTCAGGACACACATGAACTCAGACCAAGAACCACCCACAGCAGGAAGTTCTCATACTTGAAATAAACTTAAATATTCATGGGTTGGCAGCAGATACTTCTACCATCATTAGGAGGCATAGGACATGGACTAATGTCTGGTAAGTTAAGAATAGTCTCAAACACCTTGGGAATTTGCTAAGGAATCATTTTTGGGATGTACTGGGAGGGATTCTGTCTGAGGGCACTTGTGTTTAAAGGGGAACAGTCATCACAAACGGATCCACAAGTGAGGGGCTGGTCTCAATGTTTATTTTGTGAGCATAAACATTTTGGTTTACATTCTGTTTACTGTAGTACAGTAGATTATATTGGACTAATTTTGCTTACTTGAAGGCAGACACCTTCTGTTCAAATCTCAGAATCCCTAGCAGCTGACATCAGAGCAGCAGGCAGCAGTGGGAGATTCGATAGCCTGCAGTACACATTAGAGTTTATATCAGCTCTGATCTTTTGTTTACTAGTCCTGTTCTCTTCCCTGGGCTCTGTACAGTCACAGAGGACTGTACATAGCCCCTGGAGAAAAGCATAATCAGAAAATATCTGATCAGAGATTATAAAACCTCTAGTTTGCACTACATGCTACTGAATCTCCCACAGCTGCCTACTGCTTTGATGTCAGCTGCAGAGGATTCTGGGATTTGTAGTAACAGATGACTACAAGAAAACAAAATTAGTCTGTTCTAATCTACTATATTTCAACAATAAGTAGGTATACCAAAATATTTTTACCATCTTTATACACACACTAGGACCAGCCCACACTAGTATGAAGACCCTTTAATGATGACTGCTCCACTCACCTTTAAATACTTATTTATTTAAAATTTGTTAACCGGGAAAGGCACACTGAGCCGAGGTTCATTTCCAGGTGTGACCCAGGGGTAGGGGAGTTTCATCACATTAGGCAAGTACAGGTAGAAAGAAATATGGGTAAAAATATAATACAGGTAGTGAAGTTACATTAGTTCAAAAAAAATTTACAATGAGCTGGAGACAGGAGTTAGGTCAATAGTGTTTTATAAAGCCTGCAGGGAGCAAAAAACAGGCTGTTCACTGACCTAAAGAATACTACAAAAACATAGATAAAAATTAATTGGGGCTTCCTTGTTGTATTTTGTTGAAAACTTTCAATAAACTTTTAAACTTTGAAATAATTAAATGGTGCATCCACGGCAATGGAGGAGAAAATAACAAGTAATATGAGTAGCTACACACAGCAAGTTGGCAATATATTGCCAAAGGGGTGCTGTTACTATCTTGGACAGTAGTTGACATCAATGTACTGTGGGTTCTAAGCCCTTGCAGACTCAAGAACTGTAACCCAGTTTTATTATTTTGGACAAAGCAGAGTGAAGGGTTGTTTGTCCACTAAGCAAATGGCAAATACTTCAGTATGAAAAGCTTAGTACTGGAGGATAAAATCTCATTTGGAACATGCAGGCAGTATGAACAGGTTCAGAACTGAACTGTTCTTTGATCATGGTACCCTCTTATCAGGGCCCCAAAAAGTCAGAATTTCCTCTAGAGATATCCTTTTAAGGAACAAAGAACTTTCATGCAATTCTTTTCCACATGCATTTGGGGAAATGGTACAGTGGGATACACAATAAAACATAATAAGTACTGCCAAAAATAGAAGATAGAAAGTGGTCAGAACATAATCAGATGTGTACAACAATAGGCATAGAGATGTATAGCAGCTAAGGTAAAGTTTCTTGTTAACAGCAGGTATGTAATTATAAAATCCATGGACAGTAATAGTAGTAGTCAATGTTTTATTTATTCAGTTCCCTATCCTCAGGCTCAAGGTGCCTTACAAAGCACAGACAACTGTATTAGAACAGACTAATCACAACCTCACATCAGACATGCCCAAATAAAAATAATTTTTTCAATATTTTAGTACCAAAATAGTCAGCATAACAGCAGAAAAACATGCGACCAATCAGGTAAGCTAGGGTAAAAAGATAGCATTCAAGCCCCCCTCTTAAAACTCAACTAAGATGGAGGGGCAGTGCATACAGTGAGAGGGATGCTGCCACCACAAATGCCCAGTCCCTAGACTGATTTAAATAAGACCTGGGGACCATCAGGAGACTCGCCTTGGACGAATGGAGAGGGCAGTCAGGAGCATATGAATATAGGAGCTCTTTCGGGCAGCCTGATTCCCAGTCATGTACTACTTTGCATGTTATAGACGTGGCTCTACAATGCCGGTTCAACAACCCTTTCGTCGACCGGCATCTCGCCAACAGGAATCATGTTGACTGCAAGTTCTGGTTTATATGATTCCTGTGTGTCTCCCGGTCTGTTCCCCCCCATCTTCAGGATTATCAACTCCAGTCGGACTTGATTTGGGGAGGGGGGGCAGGACTGGTAGACAGAGTGCCCCTGTCTCGTGCACACCAACACAGCAACCTGTCAGCAAAGTGTCGATTTTGCCAACAGGGTTGAAGTTCGCTGTGTTGGTGTCGCCGTAGGTGGGGCATACCTATACATACCAATCTTGAAGGTGACACACCAGCTACTGGCAGCCAGTGTAATGTCTACAGTATCAGGGAGATATACTTGGAGCAAAAGGAGCTCAATTAAAACAGGTGTCAGAAAACAAAACAAAAAAATTAAAAAAAAAAACCACAAAATGTGTTTAACTAGGGCAGGAATGAATAAAGCCATTAACAGCTGAGAAAAGAAATTTGACCGAGAGGGTCAAGGAGTTTTTGAGGTGTGAATAAGGTGAGATGCTAAGGGTGTGAGGGATGGAAAGAAAATGAAACTGGGGTCAAGTGCAAGTACAGACATAAGAATTGTTATTACACAGTAAAGACAAGCGTGCAGAGCACAGGAGCAGATAACGATAGGGGTGGCTAGACCAAAGCAGTGAGAGCCTATTGGCGATTTCAGCCTAACCATCAGTGGTTTTAGCAGGGGATATGCGAGAAGGCATAGGTGTAGGTGTTTCTGAGGGGGGATTAAGAAGGGACAGTAAAGGGGCAGCTGAGGTAACGGGATGGAACTAAACCAGAATTTGGTTATGTGGGAGATGCAGTGAGGGAATCATCTGCCCTCGAGTTTGGAGAGACAGAGGGAAAGTATAAGTAATGGTAATGTGTGCAGGGAAGGATCACAAGGCAAAACAATCAAATGAGTGAAGGAGGGGGTTCAGTATTGCCAGGATGGATTTGGAGGTGGCACTATACTCCATATACTATTGTTATATTAAATAGCAAACACTCCTTTTTCTATTTTAATCAAGTTAAGTTATCTACCAATAAAATAAAATGATTCCCATTCTAGCATATATAGTAGAGGTACAGTATTTTACTCTCTACTTCAATATGCTGACAAGTTTAGATTAACTACTGCTACAAAAAAGACAGCCCATGAATATGAGGGTCGAAGACATTTTTGTTGGTAAAATGTGATCAGTTCTGCTGCCCCCTTTACACACATACAATAGTTAGTGTGGAAAGGAGGACATTTATCAGAACTGTTTCAAATCAGCTTGACTGGAAGGGACATTATTAATAAATGGTTTTATTTCTGGACCAATTAGCAGAGCCCTGGATTAGGATTCAAACTTCTGGTGTACACAGACATTCCCTAGCACTGAAACTGATTGTCCCTTCAGACAAGTACATCACTGAAAAAAATGAATTTTAATGACCATGTTTGAAACATATGAATTTTAATTAATTCCAATTTATTCTCTAACCTAAATGATAGATTAGCAGATAGAAACCTATAGATTTGCTGTCTTTTCCCCCTTGAATTTTGCACGTTTGAGTGTACAAGTGGGCTGCACAGACATGTATGTGTGAATTAGTTTGCAGAAATTAGTTATTGTTAATATCATGGGGTTGATAATGACTATGGAAACAAAGTCCTATGTCTGTCCTGGATGTGGTAAATTGCCCTGCTAATACTATCTGGGTGACCAGATAACCATATGAGCCAATGCACCGTAACTGAGAACAGTACAATAAGGTTGTCTTTGTGCTGATGCAGCTCCTGCCTTCCTACTGCTGTCCCACTCAATATGGTTACCAGCTTGTGCTCAGTTTTAATTCTGAGTATATGCTATGTCCATACTTAATATCTGTGTGTATGTTAAAATGTATTTAAAATATGTATGTGCATCTTGTTTACTGCAGACTTATGATGTCAAACTTAATAGTATTAATATTTGCAAACGGTATGTCTTTGTGTGACAGGATCACCTTGTAAATAGGGCTTATTGTAGTACTAATGGTGCTAAAAAAAACTTTTTGGTACACACTGGTTTATTCTGCAGAGGTCTAGGGCATCTCTCCAAGGAACCTACACATCTGCTGCTTCAACTCCCTGCCTGAAGCCCTCCTTACCTGGTCTCCCCTTCGGAATCCCTCAGTTCGGTCCAGCCACCCGGATCACCCCCCTGTGGGAGGGCCCGCCCACCCTTGGCAGCCTTTCTGGAAATTAGAGAGACCGCTGAGGAAGCTGGAGTGCTGGATAGGGGGACCAGGAATTCAGGCACGGTGTGGGGATGTGGGCAGGACACTGGAGCCCCCTTCACCTCCTCTAGACCACCCGGGTATTTCTCTTTATCCCCAGAGCACAGATGTGCAATGCCAGTGGTGTACCTACATGTAACCGACTGCCACTACTCCACCCTAACATTGCGTCAAGCCCCTGCATCCTGTAGGACCCCTGGTCTCCACCAGGAGCTGCAACAAAGTGGAGCATAGCCCAGGACCCACCCTGAGGGGAGAGCAGTCCTATGGATGCTCAATCCCTTCCCTCCCCTGCTGACTCCCGGCAATCCGAATCTGTTCCCGAACCTGAGGCACCGTTGTGGCATGAGGTGTGATGTCTAGCGCCTGAACCCTCAGTGTCACTGGGCTGGCTGCTAAAAAACCTTTTACCTGTATAAAGATTTTACTATGGAATGGCTATGCCTGTAGTTATGTGGGGGAAGAGCTCCTCACCCACATCATATTTAAACAAGCAGGCTACAGCCACTCTGCTTGGAGCAAGTCTCACTCTCTGACATGACGTTGCTGGTTCGTGGCTGCTTTTTGTTCTTGCTCTTCTCCCCCCCATTTGTCCTGCCTTGCTTCATTTTGTCATTTTCCACCCTCCCTCTGTTCGGTCTTCCTTTCCGTCCGTGTGCTTTTTTTGTTGGGGGAGGTTCTGTGGTTTGTTCCTGCACGCTCATTGCCTGCATTTCGCACCCTGCTCCTGCCTACACTTGTTTGCCTGCACACTTGCCTTTGTTGTCTCCTCTCCTTCCCTGAGCAGCCTGGCTCCATGCCCCAGCCCTTCGCCACTTTTTGCTTCTTCTCCTGCTGTTGGCAGCTTGGAGCTTCCTTTCCAGTCACACCACCACCATCCACGGGGTTCATACATCCCCACTGCTGCCACGATTACTGAGCTTGCCTCCTTTCAGTGCCATTGCACCTGCCGCAGAACACTGTCTCCTAGCCATGCGTAACTTCATGTATTCCATCTGGCAGCTGCTTTCCTGGACCTTTCCGTCGCAGAGCGACCATGCACCTTTACATCTCTTGCAAGCTCTGAAACGTGGCTGTCTGCCATTTACTTTGCGTGCTCCGCTAGGCACTCAGCCTGTATTCAATGCAAATGCCCGCAAGCTCCCATCAGACAGCACATTCTATAAATGCATAGTATGTTCAGCTGCATGCTTCTCCACATGAGGAGGTTGGAAAGTGCCATACTTTATTTACTGCTCAGATAGTTTACGTGACTCTTGGCAGCACTTGTAACTCCGGCTCTTGATCAGGATCTCGGGGACACCTCTAATTGGGACCTGCATAGAAGCACATGTTGCACTTCATTCACCTTTTTTTGGCACTGTGCATTTAACTCACTAATGCCCTGCTCATTTTGTACTTTGCTGCCCTTAAGGGTTTGATCACTGCTAACCTCATGCCTTGAGCTACTGTGCAGATTTAAAGTGAAACACATTGTAAACCATTCCCAGTGCCATAAAAAACCTGTACAAAGCATGTGTTTGGGGATTATTTGCAACCAGCAGAGACTAAGCAGTTGTTATCGACACAACTATATGAAGTAGTGTTTCCATACCAAAACAAAAATATACACACTGGGTATTTGCAGCACCTATGAATCATCCATGCTATGACATTCTGTTTACTCTATTGTACCTGACTAATTGTTCCTAGCCTGGCTAGCATTTACTGCCTCCTTCCTGCATGGCGTGTGGGTTGGTGGTCCTGCTAGCCTTTGTGGGGCCTAGCTGCCGCCTCTACTCCATCCTCGGCTGACCTACGTGTGGTCCACCTGCTCATATAACCCACGTATGGGCCTAGCTGCCTTGCCTTCAGCCCTGGATTCCTGCCATGCACTTTAGCCATGCACCCCATCATTGCTTTCTGCCCTACTTTGGATCTTTCCTGGAGACTGTCACCTAAGCTTATCCATCCAGATTGGATTCACTCCAGGATATCTTGCCTTCAGTTATGCTACTGGAGTTCTGGATGCTGCAGCTCTCACCTTGCTTGTTCCACCACTCCATCTGTCTAGGATATCCATCTGTGCTCCTACATGGATTTACTATTAGATTACATCTTAGGATTTACATTATGTCCCTGGATGCTTACCAAGCAGCTGTGCTGCATTTGATTTTATCACTACTCATCTACCAGCTGACCTACATGTTGTCCAACTGTGCATGCTAGCCTTCATGGGGTTTAGCTGCCATTCTCTGCTTACTCTACCAGCTGACCTACATGTGGTCTAGCCACACATGCTGGCCTCCATAGGGTCTATTTACTGCTCTCTACTCCCTTCCTTCAGCCGATCTACATGTGGTCTGACCCTCATCCTACCCACATATTGGCTTAGCTGATTCATTGCCTTGGCCTCAGGATTTCCTACTATGCACCCAGCCATGCGCTATATTAATATGTTCACTTTCTTGCTCCGGATTCTCCCTGTTGACCATTGCCTACCTTGTACTTCCTGATCTCAAAATATCAGCTCTATGTTGCATCCTGGATCACCTTCAGTGGACTTTGGTCAGCCATGTCTCTTGCTGTTCATCCTTTAGATCTGCTTGTCCCTAGACATTCCTCATCTGCCTGTGGATGCATTGCCAGTGATGTCTCACCCTCAGTCACACCACTCCAGTTCTGGATGCTGCAGCATTCACCTTGCTTGCTCACACCTACTTCCATTTATCAAGGATAAGCTTCTTCCTTACACTGGATTCAAATCAAATCAAACCAAATCAAAATCTTTATTTATCCAGGTGAAACATCATTGAGCCTAGCTCATTTGCAAGATGGACCTCGTTAAGTTAAGCTATTACAATATATATGTACAACCAGACAAGTTAATACAAAAGTTTAAGGATTGCAAAAATATACACAATATATGACATAATGAGATAAGTGTGCAGAAACATTATTTACAATTGTGATATCAATCTATTGAACAAGTTCTTTAAATTTCCAAATGTGCAACTTTATTCAGTGAATATATGCGAGATGAGACAGGGTGGAATAAGGTGGATAACACAAAACAAAGCAATGCGAATTAGTACAAAATATAAATATATATTGAAAACAGGTCCACAGGAGACAATAGAGCATATAAGCAACAGTATTTAAGGCAATAGTGTAAAAGGAAGGCATATGCATATATACAGTCTGTACACAGAGGAAAGGGAAGAACATGGAGGCAAGAGGAGAAACCAGACTGGAGGGGCATAGCGGGAAGAGAAGAAAGAGATTAGCAGGTAAGCGGAGTAGAGGAAATTGGGGGGGGGGGAGACAGGAAATAGCTAGGGATACAGAGGGAGGGTAGCCGGGGAGTGGACACAGAGATAGTCCAGGTGTCATCCGAAATAAAAAAAAATAATAAAAAAAGTCTCAACCAGAGGATACAAGTGGATTCTATCCTGAATGTGGGAGACAGAGAGTAAGTGGGAGGAAAGGAGCGAATGGGGCAGAAGTGGGGATCAGGGGATGGAGAGACTATGTCTTAGAGGGTCAGTGGGCAGTACCAGAGGTTTTTCTTGTTAGCATACTGTGCATGGCGGGATAAGGTACTGTGGGAAACACGGGCCCAAGGCGAGGATGGGAGTAGCAATTGCAGACTTCTTTGAATGATGGGAAGTATAGACTCTTGAGAAAGCAGAAGTAGACAGGGTTGCACAACGAGGGTTTTGTATTTTGTTCCAAAGTGCTGGCAGCACGTAGCTTATGGCTGCTCTGCCAAAGCGAGATTTAGCCATAGGTACTTTGAGTGAGATGAAGGTAGAACCTCATAAGGCATAGTTACCTATTGTGTTTAAAGGAAGGCAGTTGATAATGTACAGAGGTAGTTTTTCTGAAATAGCTCTGAATGTCCTGATCATGACATTTCTCTCTCTCCTAAATTTAAGGGAAGTCCAACCTACAGCCATGTACAGATGAACAGTAGTGTCGTGCTATGTGGGAGACCCATTATGAACCTCAGGGCTCTGTGGTAGAGTGTGTCCAATTTAGATAGACAATGGGTAGGGCAATGGCTATAGATGAAATCTGCATAATCTATCAACGAAAGAAATGTGGATTGGACCAGTCGTTGCTTAGCATCTCTGGTAAGGAATTGGTTGATTCTAAAGAAAATTCCCAGCCTCTGCCTTAGTCGTTTTAGCAGATCATCAGTGTGTTCAGTGAAGGAGAGTCTGTGGTCTAACCACACTCCCAGGTACTTGAATTTTGGGACATATTCCAGTTTTTCTCCTAATAAGGTGGTGATCTGGTGTACTCTGCCGGTAGTTGCAGAGTTGATTAAAAGGGTAGATGGAGAGAAGAGCATTGCTTTCATTTTTTTGGCATTGAGGAGGAGCTTTTTATGAATAAGTTGGCTTTGAAGTAGATTGAATTCGGATTGTAAATCTTCACAGGCTGCTTCTGGTGTTGGGCGACTTGAGTATAAGACAGTATCATCTGTGAACAGGTGAATATTAGCCTTGTTTATGCAAGTGTCGATGTTGTTGATGTATATTACAAACAGTAGTGGACCTAGGATAGATCCCTGGGGCACACCCCACTGGACAGGTTTAAGAGGTGACAATTCACCTTTGGCTTTGACTTGCTGGAGGCGTCCTGCAAGATAGTCAGTGAACCAATGCAACGATGAGGAATCCATGCCTATGGACTGCAGGGAAAGGAGGAGCAGGCCAAGATCCACGGTGTCGAAAGCCTTACTTAGATCCAGGAAAACAGCATAGATGCAATTCTTAAGGTCCAACTCCCTCTGCCAATCGTTGGTCACTTTGGTGAGGGCTGTGACGGTGCTATGGTTGGCCCTGAAGCCGGACTGCATTGGGTTTAGTAGATTTAACGTTACGAGATGGGATGGCAGCAGTGCATTCACTATTTTCTCCAGTAATTTTGATAAAACAGGAAGGATGGAGATTGGCCTGTGATTGTTAAAGTCACAGGGTTTCCCTGATTTAAAAGGAGGAAGGTGGCAGAATACCCTGAGACAATGATAGACTAAATAGGTGGGTAATAGGTATGGCTAATACGTGATAGGCAATTTTTATAAAGTAAGGGTCTATGGAATCAGCACCAGCGGTTTTCCTGGTATCCAATTGCAGAAGTAGATTTTCTGCCTCTTTTAGTGACACAGGTTGGAATGTGAATATTGAGTCAGTGACAGGGGGATCAGGATGGGAGATAGCGATCATGGTGCACAAGGCACATGCTGGGGAAGTGTCGAAAGCTAGGCCTGTGGTGGCAAAATGATTATTGAATGAATCTAAGATCTCCAACCTACCGGTAATGGTAGAACTCCCAGAGTTGATCTTGGTTGGGAAGGGGTTGCCTGAATCATGGCTGGACAGGTCCTTGAAAGCTTTCCAGAATTTTGCTGGGTTCATGGTAGCAGAATCGAACTCTGATTGAAAGAAAGCAGCCTTCGAGCTCTGACCATTTTCGCGGCAGACATTTTGTAATCTCCTGAAGTGGTCCCAGTCCGTAGGGGTGTTGAGTCTGCAGGTTTTTTTCCATAGCTTATCCCTTTTGAGCAACATAGCCTTGAGATCTGGGGAGAACCATCTGCAGACATTGTTCCTTATGCAGGTTTTTACCAAGGGAGCATATTTATTGAGAGCCCCGACAAGATATCCTGGAAGATATCATACACTGAAATAACAGATTTTGCCAGATAGAAATTCTGCCAACGCAAGGAGTATTTGAGCTCATCTAGGAAAGCCATCACGTCAAAGTTACACCTTGATCTCTTCATAGAGAACTTGGATGTGTAGTGCGGTTTGCTGGAAGCTCTTACACTAGCGATGAACCAATGATCACTGATGTCAGAAAATAAGGTGCCAGCGTGCGTGAAGAGAGAAGGTTTGCTCACCAAGATAACATCCAGAAGGGTGCTGTTATTAGGGTTCCTATTGTTGTGGCATGTTGGTTCAGTAATGAGTTGAGAAAATCCATGGTCGTCACAGAAGGTTGCAAGTGGGGCTGAGGCATTAGAGAGCCAGTCAAGATTAATGTCCCCTATAATGACTGTTTCTAAGGAGCATTGTTCCAGTTTCGCAGATAGGTGGGACAGGAGCTGTAAGCCTGCAGAAGAAGGTCTGTAGCATCCTATTATTTGGATTGCACTGGTTTTGAAACTGTTACCTTGAGGGATAGGCATTTGAACTCACTGGCAACAGAGGACGAGTAGAGGTAGAGTGGCCGTGAATTTATTCTTAACATAAATGGCCACACCTCCACCTCTGGCTTGCCTGTCAGCTCTAAACAAAGGCATAATTAGGGACACTGACCTCCCTGTCTAGAGTGGCTGGTTTAAGCCAGGATTGACTTCTGGATTACATCTCAGAATATTCGCCTCAATTCCCTTGGATGCTTCTTGCTATGCTGTTTCAACTCTTTCAGAGTAACTTCTACTGACTCTGTCACAACTCCCAGCTGAACTCTATTCCATACTGCCTTCTGTATCATAACTTAAACCTAACACATAGAATTACTACAGTTTCCGGATGCTTATTACCTCTAGTCGAGTTGCCAATTTATCCGCCGAGGTCTCTTCACTGCATTCTTTATCATCCTCGATCATCCGGATACGACAGTCTACAGCACCTTTCTAATGCACTCATAGGTCTGCCTTAGAATATATTACTACTCCATACGAATTGATTCATTGCAGTACCATATTCAATCTATTCTTACTCCTTACTACTACTTCTGCATTGCATGCAGATTTGTCACTTACTATTACTCTCTACCACCGCTCTACAACTTGCCTTGCCCTACAAGGCCAGAGGTGTCACTGCAATGCACTTCGAATGACCTGTGCTCCTACGGGCCTGGAGGTCTTTGACCTTATATTTCTAATGCATTCTCTCACCTGCTTACATGACCTACTTTACCCATCGGGGCCTGGGAGTTACATTACTTCTATTCCATACCTGCCTCACCCAGCATCGGACCGGAGGTTCGTATATTCTACTCTATGCCTATCTGCCCGTGTCTGCCAGCCTTAGGAGATCCTTTCTACTATGGACTCACATCTGGATTTGTTTCTCCATTTGTCATCTATTCTTTTGGATGCTTCTGCCTTGCTGCTTCAGTTCATATGGATTTCTTACTACTACACTCCTGCCAGGACACTTAGTTGAGCCTATCTGGAAGACTTTCTCTCTCATGATGTATGCCTCAACATCACTCTAATCCAATGCTCTAAGGCTTCTTGGATCCTGTTACAACAATACTACATCAGACTTGACCATCTCCATCGTTTATCGTTATTTATGACTAGTAAGCACGTCAATGCAGGACTCGTCATCAGTCTTACAGTCTAATTCTAGCTGATGTACCACTCTGGCCTCGCTGAACATGTGTATATACATCGCTCAGAAGAACCATATTACTCACCAAATGAAAGCTCTTCAATTTACATGCTTATGTTCATTCCTCAATACTCTCCGCTGTATACCATACTTAATCTATTCAATACTACTCTTCTGCTACTACGTCTGCATCCATGGTTCAATTTACTACAACTACTGCTGACCTATGTGCAGGTCCACTCATTTACACTATGTGCTCATCACGTACAGCACCTGGTTCCTTACAGGGCCTAGAGAGTCATCAAAGACTGTCTCGACAATTCTACGACCTGCTTCCCCTAGGGGCCTGGAGGTCCATCTAACTTAATGTCTCCCTATTTCCATTAAGATCTACTGCCAACTCACTTTTCCTGCCACCCACTCCGGACTGGAAGCTTCTACTGCTTTGCACTCTCTAAATTGCACAGCCTGCACCTAGCTCCATGCTTCATCGCTAAGGCCTTCATTTGCAAAGCTTGCCAAGCGGAACAAACCAACTCCTCATATTCTGGACTTGGAGTATTAGCCATTTGGTTACTAGTTCCTCAGAGAAGACTTCCTCACCTTTTGGAGTGCTTCACCAATGCAACTTTCAATGTTTCAAATTATTATTCTTAACCATGTATTCAATCTACTATCAGATTTTGCCCTGGACATGGATTTCTTGGACTAGGATTTCACTAGAAGGATGTGCTGCCATCTTCACCTGACATTCAACATCATTACTTTTATTCAGCTTCCTGTTTTCACTGGATCAGGATCTACGACTTTGGGTTTCGGATTAGCCAACAACTTAAATCATTAATTTAGGATTACTCTCCTTTAGTATGCCCAGAAGGGCAGGCAGATCAGTAGCCATGGGTCCTCAGAGGTTTCCCCCCCAAGGGTTTTTTTCCTCTCCTGCATGCTACTAGCCACAGTCTCCGGAGTGGGAGGAGATAATCATACAATATCATTATTTCTTTTGGGGGGGTCTCATCCTACATGTCTAAGCATCCTTCCTAGGGTGGGATACAGAGAAAGGCCAAAACAATCAAGTCATAACAAGCTACTCATCATTTCAAGCATCTAAACACCCTATATATACTATCCAATTCATAAGTACTATAAGCACTGACTGTTCATGTCCATGCTGGAGTATCTAAGCATTAACTATTTCATACAACTAATACCATGGAAGCATTGTTCTAATTACTGGCCTAGCCTCTGTATCCAAGCACAAACCTACATTATCCACTTACAGTACATAGCACAAGCATTGAGCTATGAACCACACATAACTAATATTATCATTGTTCAGTGGCTACAGGGCTACCCCATTTACATAGATTCCTTTATTTTACAGGGTAAGAGAGCCATCTACAGGGAAATTGTTCCCATAAACTTGAATTAGTTACATGGGAAACCAGAGTAATTTGGCTCCAATATATGCAATCGACAGGATAAAACAGGAAAATTACCCTGGAGTTACAAGGAAAATGTCAAGTCCATCTGGGACCTGAGGGATAGGCTTCAAACCATTTCCCTAATCCAAACACAAACAAACTGGCAAGCAGTGTGGAAAATGTCTGCATTAAACCCACCCTTACTGTATTTGACCTGTGGAAAAAAATACTTCAATTGCTGGTGATAGCAATTGTCTGTCTAGTAAGCTTTCATGAGGACTAGCTTTACGTCACAAAAACACACAAACTATTTGCTTAAGAAACCATCACTTCCAAACTGACTATTTTATAATAAATTTTAAAAACAAATTATCATATTCTAATATGAAGCCATCTGCTAACTGTTCTATCACATTAGGACACAATGGTATATACATTATACAGTAGGAAAATGCACTGTACTGAATAAGAATGTGAAGCTATTTATGTTAAGCACAAGCTTTGTGCTCAGATCTACAGCTAAGGCCAGCTTAGCTTAAATATTTGAACTAGTAAAACCACTCTGATCGTTACGAGCACTTGTCAGCCAGACTTTAAATGTGGATCTCTAACAGTGAAGGATTAGAGCATTATCCATTGTATCTCACCATTAATCCTTGCCAAATATTTATTTCTTGCCAAACTTGGGATTTACTACCTGTTGACATCCTAAAATAAGACCTGGAGATAGTGTGTGGCAGAAACGTAAGCAAGGTGCTTTAGAACATATCCCATAGAGTATATTAAAAGTAGAGCTACAAGTTCGGTTGTACCCAAGAATCAAACACCTCAAATTTCAGCTGTTTGTTTCCCACAGGCCCTCATGAACCTTTCAGCCATCCAATTGGCTTAATCCAAAACAGTCAGACAAATCAAACTGGTTGTCGTTGAACCAGGTCTCCAGACCTCCACTGTCTTTCCATACAGTTAACAGCTCCTGACACAGTGCCAGGAATCAGTACTTCCTTTTACAACAACTCCACTAGTCAGCCCCTCCCAAGCCTTGTGTCAGGTGTCAGTTCAACACTGCATTTACTTTTAATCCGCTTTCATAATCCCCCAGCCCCCTTGCCCACCCCTGAGACCTTATCCACAATTTTGGAAAGGAGCAATCTTTCATTCTCTGCCATCAAAGCCATATTTTACTTGGAGGGGGTTGGTTTATAAGATGTTATTAGTCCCTAGGACAGTGCTAGGAGGCAGCAACATTTTGGGGGGGAAGGGTGGAGGAAAGGAACTGACTGAAGTTGGAGGTGTTTTCAAGGGACTAACCCTGGCCACCTACTGAGGGCTGTAATGGTTAAATTTGTATTTAAATGTGACCATGCAAACTGCAAATCTCTTCATTTTGTGGTGAACTTTGCCTGGTTTGAAGTTGCATGGAGGCATGTTTGCAATAAAAGGTATCGAAGCGTGTGTTTCTGGATCTGTCAATTAGGAGCATACACATATATATGTGATGCCAATGTTTACAGTACTGTAATAGTCCGCCAGCAGCAGTATTGCTGTCCCACAAGCACCTGTGGGTATAGCTGTGGGCAACAGTGAGGATACTACTGGATGCAAAGCAAACTAAACTCACAGGATAAATGGGGATACTGCTGACCTGTGGCAGAGGAACTACAGGGGAGGGATACTGTAACATTGTCCCTAGTAATGATGATATGGCTCTACAGCACCTGTCCAAATGACAAGTGTTCTCCCTGGGGCCCTCCGAATCTCTGAGGCACAACCCTAACTGCAGATAGCAGGCAAGGTTGTATACTGGCCACTGTGGGAAAAACAAGGAATCAAGATCCTGGGAGACATAATTTGCCCTCACAGCAACATGCTGAAATCTTTCCTGCAGCTGAAGAATAAACACCAACTGCCCAACACAGATCACTGGCTGTATCTACAATTTTGTCATGTTCTGAAGCTGCATCAAGGCCAAACCTACCAGTATCACCTCTTACCTAGGGGGGAGATCATGGACCAATGGTTTTGTCACATCAGCAAAAGAAGCAGGCTGGCTTATGCTCATCTCCAGCAGTTAAATCTCTCCAGCTGGGAGACCAAGAGGATCAACTGGGAGGTCGAGTTACAGGAGGTGATACCACCTGAAAGTTGGCAAAGGCGTTGGCGAATAGTGTACCAAGGTTCTCCAGATCCCAGAACACAATTATTTCAAAAGAAGGTAATTCATAGGTGGCACAGAATGCCTAACAGGTTGGTAAGCATGGGTTTTAACATTGTGAACAAATGCTGGTGATGCAGCCACAACCCAAGCCATACTGTACATATCTACTGGCCCTTATGGGATGAGATTAGACATACTGCTGAACAAATGCTAAAGTTGCTCTTCCCACTGATCTGGATTTTGGGTGCTATCTCTCTCTTGCAAGAACCAAGTGCACAATTCCAGCCACTTATTTACATGGTAGCTGTGAAGGCCAAGAGACAGCTTTTAATGCAGTAGCACCAACCCGACTCACCCTCTTGGTCTGAGTGGAGAGCAGGGGGTTATGACTACTGTCTCCTAACTCAGGGTCCTCCATAAAACAAGAGGGATGCTGAAAAAGTTTGACACAGTGTGGGCAGAGTTGTGCAAATCCTATTGCCCACTGTCCGGGGCAAGTAATATTTTTTGAAGGGCAAGTACAAAAAGAGAACTAATTTCACTGTAATGAATAGGGGTAAGTGAAAATTCAGCTACAGTCATGGCTGGGCAAGTCCTAAAAGATTTGATTTAAACACCCCTTAGTGTGGGTCATGGCTGACAGATTGGGAGGGGAGCCACAAGGGCAGAGGGTAACCCACGTTGGAACCAGCAGGCAAGAAGGCCCTACTGGCAGGCCAAAGATACTGAGGTAAATAACAGATAATCAGAGGTACAGTTGGTGATAACAGACAGAAAAAGGGCATAATAGGACCTTTCTCCAGAGAGTAAACTAGAGGTCCCCCCTCCTTTTTAAGTTTTCTTGTTATCCTTCCTGCATCTTCTGAGTAACTCTTCTTTTTTCGCAACCCATGTCTGGCTTTTACCCAACTGGAATTGAGGGAATATTTCATTAATAGTTGTGTATGTTCGTGTTTTCTTCTTAATCCTGTAGACAAGTATACTTTCTAGAGTAACAGTACTATCTCAGTAATTGTGCACCAATCTGTTTTAATGTAGGCTACTCTTAACTGTGGGACCTGTACTGGTTTATACCTTACTAGGTTTCTTACTTATATCAAAGTCTATACTCTTTGTATTACTTAGGGTACAGTGTCATTTGTTTATGAGTTTCTAGTTCTTCCTCTTTGTAAGACTGTTGGCTAATCCTTAGTGTTGCATCTCCATGGGAGTTTTCTCCTGGCTAGGTTCATGTTATTGTGGATGTTTAGGCAATAGTGCATGACAGGAGTGTGTTCATGCTAGGATAACATCATGTCTGGGGTGGTTGGGCACGAGGCTGCATGCCGATTGCATCCAATGCCCCAGAAGTGACGATATCCCAGCATGACACACACCCTGGAGTGCATTATTGCCATTATATAATGGCTCATTTATATTAAAAAAAAGGTTTAAAAAAACATTTGTTGTACACTTTTTCAGTTCATTTATCAATGTGGAGGTATATGAAGAAAACAAATAGTTCTGTTTTGGCCAGTAGGTGGTGCTGCTGGTAAATGAGTTGTCCTGTCTCTGCAAAATCGCTGGCCCCCCACTCTCACTTATCTCTTCCAATTTGGGAGACCTGCTGACCCAGACTGTGACTAAAACTTTGGGTCAAGTTTGAATGGTGACAGTTGCAAGAGAGACCGCAAGAGCAGGAGAAACACGGTTTAATTGAAAACTACTGGGTGAGTCAGAATCTTGTCTGTGTCTACCGTGCACTTTGATTGCCATCAGTGTAAATCAAGAAACATGGTGGCTGCTCCGGTCCACTGCTTACTCTGGGACCAGTACATGTTTGACTTTTTTTTTGTGTGCTAAAACAGGAGTAGGGATGAGCACAAAGCCATTGTTGCGGCTTCTTGAAGAAATGGCCCAGCCATTAGTAGCAATACATGCTCCATTACAGCAGTGCTGTTGAAGGCAGCCTGCATGGAGAATATGTTTATTCATTCATTTGGTAATGGCACATTTAAATGAAAAAAGAGGTTACAGAAAAGCAGACATTTTCTTTGAGGCAACAGGGATAGGGACGATCCACTGTCTGACTTGGTTACTGTGTGCAAGACAATGACACAGGGCAGTAGTGAAGGCAATTGGCAGTACTTGTCAGTTCTGGGAGGACAAACAAGTGAGGACTTGTGGGTGCCTTGCATTTCAGATAAGCCACTTGATGCGGTCGTTTCTTTCAATGAAAAAACATCAATAAATAAAATAAATTGGTTCCGTTTGTGCAGCATGGGGGGGGGGAGTTGAATCCTGATGCCTTGTTTTTCTCTTTCCAGCTGCATTTTGGTGACATGACAGGGTACTGAAGAGAAAAGTGTCAATGTGACAGCAGGGACTGTGTGCTGACGTGACATGTGAGTAGAAAATCTGTACCTTTGAATTGTATAATATGTGTTGTACATTTTTGAAAACCAATAAAAATATTCAATTTAAAAATGGGACAAAGCAGGTATTAAAATGTTGCTGAATCCAAGTCTCCAAATACAGACAGTGTTTTACAGTATATGCAAAACTGAAGCAAATGCAGACTGTGGTTTATATGAAAGACCTTTTAGACTATGTCTGGCAATGTTGAAAAACACAAACAAAAACATGCACAATTGGAGCTGCACAGGAAAAAAAGCTGAATGACCAATTTTTCCCCCAAACAAGAATTTCTTGAGAACTCTTCTTTGCACAGTGCCATTGCTAGTTCAGGGCCAATGTTTTTAATGTTCTCGCACTAAATGTAAGAAAAAGGAAGGCCCTGAGCATGCTGTTGTAGAGAATTGAAACATTTGTCACTGCAAAGATTGGTAGACCTACTTTGAAAGGTATTCTCTTTACAAGACCTTGTAACATTTGTTTTCCTTCTCAGCCCAGTGTTGCTGATAATATAAGAATAAATGTATCTTTTCACAGATCCGTCTTTTTGGACATGCTATATTAATAATAATTTACCCATTATTACTCTGTCATGTTGAAATTAGGGTACCCTCTGGCATTACTTGTGTCGCACCTATCCACCACTCTACCCATCCATTAACTTTTCTCTCAAAAAATAAGTCTCTCTGCTCTAGCCCACTCCTATTACTCTGCACCACAACTACCAAACACCTGTTCTCTGCACCAGCCCTGCCTTCAGCCCCTGCCATTTACCTGCATCATAAACACCTGCACCAATTTAAAGCTATAACCCAAGGCCTTAAAAAAACTACTTTTACTTTGTTCCGGCAACATAGAATTAAACCCTGGACCCATTGCTAATATTGATTCACCTGCTGATCTCCAGCACTTAAAAGGGATCTCCTTCCTACATATCAATGCATGCAGTCTTCTGAAAAAACTTGATTTGATTTAGACTTGGACCCTACACACATCCCCTGATGTGCTTGTGATCACAGAATCTTGGATCCGCCACTCTACCACCGACTTCTCCACTAATCTACCTTCCTACAATGTCTTCAGGACTGATAGGCTAAGCAGGGGAGTGGGGGGTTGCCATCTACATTGCTAACAAATTTACTGCCACAGTCATAAACTCCCTATCAGTGCCTAATGAATTTGAGAGTCTCTCTCTGAAAATCATTCTAACGTCCAAGGAATCTGTCTTTGTGACTGGCTGCTATAGACCTCCTTCTGGGGGGTAACAAAATACTCTTAACCATCTCCGCAACCTATCTTTAAATAATGACACTGAAACTATCATCACAGGTGATTTAAATACGAATTGGCTCTCCTCTGCCTCCAACTTGCTCAAGGAGCTCTGTGATGAAATTGGCTATACCCAGCTAATCTCGGAGCCTACTCACATCAACTCTATGTCCCCAGATAACAGCTCCTTGATTGATCTTTTCATAGTTAATAAACTGCATAAAATATCCCATGCTGGCATTTTCAATAATATTTGTGACCACAAGGCCATTGCTTGTGTTAGGTTCATGCCACATACTGGGACCTCTCCCCACTTTATACACAAAAGGAATTGTCACAAATTTAATCCTGCCAATTTCTTGACTGACCTAAACAAAATCAGATGGCTAGATTTCTACCTTGCCAAAACTGTCCCTGCAGCTTACTCCTTGTTTCATTCCTTAGTGCTCAATGTCATCGATAATCATGCTCCCTTGGTGAAACTCAGAGCTAGAAAAGGGTTTACCCCTGGTTCACTCCCTCCCTCCAATCTGCCTTGCGCTTAAGAGACGCGCTTTGGAAAAAAAGCTTATATCACCAAATCCACCAGTGACTGGACAATCTTCAGAGCAGCCAGAAATAATTGCACTAAACTAATCAGAGCAGAAAAGGCTAAATATTTTCTTACTGCGTTTGACTCTACCAAAAACAATGCATCAAAGCTCTGACACATCCTCCGTGAGGTTCAGGGACACTCCCCTTGCCACCGCTACCCTCCAAAATTTGCGTGGATGGTATCACTTATACAGATACACCTTTCACTCTAGAGCAGCTCAATAACCATTTTGCTACTGCTGGTCTGGCCTTTGACTCTTCACCTGCTTGCAAAATTGTTCCCACCCCAGGACCGTCTAGCCCCCAGATGGTCAAACTCACAGATCACACCTTCAACTTTAGTACGGTTTCTTTAAAACAGGTGGAAGACCTACTCCTAGCTCTTGATCCCAAAAAGAACGCTGGTGCGGACCGTCTTGACCCACTATATCTGAAACTTGGCTACTTTATCCTGGCTAAACCTATCACGCACCTCTTTAATCTCTCTCTTTCTCATGGCACTCTCCCGCCTGCCTGGAAGATAGCTCACATCATACCCCTTCTCAAATCTGGTGATCCATCTGATCTTGATAACTACCACCCTCTCTCTCTCTCCTGCCCACTCTTTCCAAACTGCTAGAAAAAATTGTCCATGCCCAGCTCAGAGATTACCTAGAGTGTGCTTCGCTTCTTAATCCTCTGCAGTCTGGCTTTAGACCACTACACAGCACAACTTCTGCCCTGGCTAAGGTCACAAATGATTGGCTGACTGCTTTGGATAATAAAAAAATCTGTGTGTGCGCTTTTCTTAGATTTGAGTAAAGCCTTCGATACAGTTGACCATTCCTTGCTCCTGTTCATGCTGAATAACCTAGGTGTTGACAACAATGTTCTCAACTGGTTTTCCTCATACCTCACCGGCAGGCTGCAACAGGCTTCTGCCCAGGGTGTTCTCTCTCCCTTAAAATCAATGCAGAGAGGCATCCCCCAAGGCTCTATCCTTGGTCCCCTTCTCTTCGTAGTATACATTAACAACATCAATCAAAAGATTACAAATTCTAGTGTCCACTTATTCGCTGATGACACCGTTATTTACATTGCCAAACTCTAACTAAATGAAGCCTGCCTGGAGCTACAAAAAGACTTCAGTTTACTACTATATGACCTGCTCAATCTATAACTACTCCTAAATGCTAAAAAAAACTAAAGTAATGTTTTTTTCACCCAAAAATAGACTAAGTGACTATAAAACCCTTCTGCCCACCTTACAAATTACCACCATCTTGGGAGAAACCGTTGAGGTTGTTGACAAATTCAAATATCTTGGTTTCTGACTGGACCACTGACTCTCTTTCTTGCCCCATATTTATGAGCTCACTAAAAAGTTCAAACAAAGACTTGGAATCTTTTTTAGGATTCATCACCTTCTCTCCCTGGAAGCCAAATTTAGGCTACTCTCCTCCACGTTCTTGCCCCTCATTGACTACGCCTACTTGCTATACAGTCATGGGACCAAAACTGCCCTTGCCAAATTAGATGTGCTTTATCATAGGGCAGTCAGATTCGTTACCAACGCACCCTCAAATATACACCACTGTCTCCTCTACGCACAAATAGGATGGGGATCCCTAACTGCTCGTAGATGCCGGAATGCTGCTCTCTGGGCTTATAGGGCTCTAACTTTGAAACTGCATCCATACATCTGTAGTCTCTTTACAATCTCGCCTCGGTCATACTCCTTGAGCTATGACTGCATCTGTTTAGGGCACTCCGAGAATCCGATCCCGGTTTGGTACTGCCTCCCTTAGCTATGCCATTCCCTCTGTCTGGAATTCTATCTAAGATTCCTTGAAACTGGCTCAATTATGTGGCCCAGATTCATTCAAAGCAAGGTTAACCTCTGCACTGTCTCAAAAATATCAGTGTTACACCACCTAGACACCCCTCACATAGCCTCCCCCAACTTCTTCAGAACTTAAGCACTTCACTCTATACTCTTCACGCAATACTATTATCGTAAATGAAAACAAATTCTATCTTCCACCTATACCTCTCTCCCTATTCCTGATTCATCCCTCTCTTACACCCTTGCTCCCAGTCCCCTTATCCCTATCCTCACTTAACCCTATACCTTTTCTCTCTGCTCCCCTTCTTTTTCCCACTATTCTCTCCCCCTCTCTCCTACTTCTCTGCTCTATCCCTCTCTCTGCTTTTTCTCTGCTGTCCCTAGGCTTGCATTACTGTGCCAACCTTTTATTATTTTTTGGTGTCTGTTATGTAACCGTATATCGATGCTGTTTTGCTGTTTTCCACTTTTACCATATGTATGTTAAATTGTCCTCCAGGACCACTTTGTAAATGAGCTTGCCTCAATGGTGCATTTCCTGGTTAAATAAAAATTGAATTGAATAGAATATTGTTGCAATCAAAGATGCTCCGACCCCACCACAACCACACACTTTTCTCACAAAGTCAACAAGTTTTATCCCCTTGAGTACAGTGGGGATGCAGTAACTCACAGTTGTGTCTGAGTCTAGCCTTCTCTAGCAGTGCTCAAGTGAACCCAAGTACTGTAAAACCATCTCCATCCATAGAGATATAAAACCATTTTACAGAGTCCTACATATCCCAAAGTACTACCCAAGGACTGAGACAAAAATCTACAATAGTGAACTACTGCTCATTTCCTAACCATCCCCGCCCCCATTTGTCTCTTCCTCTAAGGATGGCTCACAGGACTGTTTCATAGGTAGCACTCACTCATGTTAATGAGCAGCAGTTCCTCTGTAAGCCTCCATACAAAAGCTTTCTGCACCACTGGTGGTTAAAATCAAGCAAATTGCACCTGTACTTAGTTCAGTGGTGCATAATAAGTGACTTGAGCTGCCCCCACCCAACCCTTTGGTTTCTCTTTCTTCCATATCTCCCAAATGTCCCTAATATTCTGCAATGTGTCCTGATAAACACAGGGACACAGACAATGTAGAAAAGGTCCAACGAAGGCCATTAGCATTCTTAAACATTTGAATCTAATGACTTTAGAACAACAACATTTAAGGGGTAACCTTTTAACCTAATATCCAATAATACAGGATCCATATCTTTTAACTAAATTCAAATTTTAATTTTAAATGAATAAATAAGTCATGAAGAGGACATTCTCTTCAATTAACGAAAGAAATATTAAAAATAATAAAAAAGAAATATTTTTTCACCCAGCATGTTATTAATCTGTGGAACTCTTTACCAATAGACATAATAATTAGTAAAAGTAAGACAGAATTTAAACACAAACTAAACTACATCTCACACAGTTCAATATTCTCCACAATTTATACTATTCCCATTAAAAGTTGTTCAAAATAGGCCACATTCGTTCACCGAACTGTGCTACATGTGGTAGGGCTGAGGGCACCCCACTTCACATTTTTTGGGAGTGCTCCAAGGTTTGCCCTTTATGGGAGACCATTAAATCGAGAGCCAAGCCCCTCTTAGGCAATTTTCCCCAGAGATGTGTATAGTTGGGGATTAAAGTGGGATTTCAGTCAAAGAATGAAAGTACTCCATGACCGTGATCTTGATTTCAGTTAAGCGAGTCATTCTTAGGCAATAGGAGATCAGGACACTATAACATATCAACAGTGGCTACACAATTCCTGCTTAATTTGCATTCAGAAAGATGATAGCCAGGTCCACATCTGACCTAATTCTTATGTTACAAAATGGAGCAGGCTGCACATACTATACTCTGCCTACTGCTTAGTTTGACCTGGAGCAAAGCACTCTATGGTTTTGCCAGCTATTGTGGATAAAGTGATATTGGCTTGCTATGCTGTCTTATACTCACTTTTTGTAGGTGTTTTTCGCATCATGCGTATTCTGTCTGTTGTGTCTAGATCTGGCCCGAGTTTGCTATACTCTACTTACTTGTATGCAGATGGATGGGGTGGATGGGGGGGGGGGCTCTTTCTGTTTGTTGTGTTCATAATCAATAAGTAAAGGAAAATAAAAAAATACAGATGAGACAAATTTCTGAGGATTACAGAGTTATTACACTTAATCTGGAGCAACATGGGCGTAATGGCCTTACCACTCCCATCCTTCCTTATTATGACCCTTAGTATGTCTCTGATTTTGCCTCGAATATTTCCTTGGTCTTTGGTAAATTTGACTTTTTCTTCACTGAAAAGTAAGTATTTGAAACATAAATTCTGTCAGACATTAATGTTGTATTTAGTTCTCCTTCAAGAAAATGCTTTCAATACTGAGCAGTTACAGAAGTCTTTAGCAGGTCTATTCATTTTGTAAGATGTGCCCCTGATTTTCGTCATTTATCCCTGAATTTTTTTTAAAGCCCTAACCCTAATTTGCAAGACAGTCGATACAGAGGCAATGTGTGCCTTCTACCAAGGGGAACTTGGTTATCAAGGACTGCCTCCCCCCCACACACACACACACCCGGTATTCCAAGAGATGGAAACTTACGGCAGCACTGTTTTCTCTGGTGGTGCATGTTTTGGAAGAGGTACCCAATCTATTAATGTATGTGACAGCACATTGCTTCTGTCCTTACTGCTTTTTAGAGAAGTACAAAATCACATACAGTGCTGCCAGGATATAGAATATCCATCTCACTGCACAAAGTTTAAGCAGCAGAACTTTTCAACCAGTCCCTACACTGTCAACCCATTTGGCATCATATTTTTTTCTAGTTAAAATAATTCATTTTATGATTGCTTACCTTCTGTAGAATTTGTTGTTGTTACCGATTGTTTTATCTGCTTCCATTTTATCAAAGCAAGAACTATGGTGTTGGTTTGAGCATACCAAACTGTGTTTTGGTTTTGAAATCCTTGAACTCCTGTTACTTGTATCTCTCAACCTCTTAGCATTCAAATGCACAGCACTGGCCTTTAAAATTCAGAACAAATGGCCAGAATATGTAGTACTTTCTTATTTTAAAGAACACTATGGGCTTGATTTTCAAAGCTACCTACATTGGCCACAACTTGTGGCAGAAAAGTGTGCTGCATCTGAGGCAGTTGTGGCACACACAAAAGTCTGTATTCCATAAAGTTTGCTGCAAGTGGCAGACTTACTGGAATAACCGCAACATGCGGCCCTGCACCAGGAAGAGGGGCACAGTCAAAGGATGTGGTGCAGAACTGGGATGCAGCTCCAGACAAGTGGGCGGGGGTAGACAAGGTGCTCTAAGGAGCACCAATCCTGGAACCCAGGCAGAAGGGTCAGGCCCGCGAGGACATGGCACTGGGCATGGAGCTGCCGTGGGAGCAGTGACCCTGTCCATTCCCAGCACCCTGTGCCACCATGGTGTTGTGCTACCCATGCCAGGTACACCAACCCCTCAAGCTCCGCTAAGGTGTACTCTGGTGATGGTACAGTGTCTCCCCAGCCCACCCCGAGTTCCAATCTCCTGGTGACCCAAAAGAAGCACAATTCCCCGTTATACTCCCTGGTGGTCTAGTAGCCCCCACTCTTACTGTTCCTTACGGTCTGTGAGAGTGCACTGTGCAGCTGGCCATGGTGGAGTGAGGGAGGGCTAGCCAGCTGCAGATGCATGTTGGGTATGGTGGGGCAGGGAGGTGGATCAGCACTGCCTCTCATGGTGGGGAGGGTGGGGACCACTATACCACCAAGGAATATAATGAGGAATTATGTTTTTTTTTGGGTTTGCCAGGAGATTGGAGCTTGGGAGAGCACTTTTCCACAGGGCAATGTCTTCTTGGGAAGATCAGGGATCGTGGGGGCCGGGCACACTAGACCACCGATGAACCGGGACACCAAAGAGGATGAGGGGGAGGACTGCTGAGTACTTTGCCATACTTTTTGGGCACGGGGTGCCCATTAGGCAGTATGCCAGGCCAAGCTGGTGCCAGCATGCTGCATGCTGGGGGCATAGTGCCACCCTCCATCCCACCCCAACCATGACATGCCCTGCCTCTGGTGTGCCCCTACAGGCTCTTTTGTCACCCCACCGCAGTGGCACAAGCCAGATGGACTACCTCTTGGCTGGTCTAACTGGCGGCATCTCCTGCGTCCACGGTGGGGCGTCTAAAAATCCCATAAAAGGGGATGTGGCAGCCTCACCATGGTGCAAGCTCACTTGGGACCTAGCACCCTGGGTTGCTGGATGCAACCCTGGTGCAGATGAGCTTGGACACAGCTGTGTCTGACACAGATGCAAGCTGTGTTAGAAAATCCCATTTTACGGAAGTTATGACACAAATCACAACTTGTACCAAACACCCTTGATGCAAGTCCACTGTGCTGCCACATTTCTTTCTCAAATTAAGCCCTATGGGCTGGATATTCAAAGGTTGTGCCATGCGCAATAGGGTTGCGCCTGCGCAAGTCAGAAATTGCGCCATTCTGCGATCTTCAGCAGGAGGCAGTTGCGCCCCCCAAGTCATGCTGAGCAACAGCGCAATGCTAATGAAGGCATGCTCAACCAGAGGGGGAGGAACCATGCATAAACTGCACAGCCCGATATTCAGCCGGGCTGTGCAGAGTTGTGCAGGTGCAACCCCCAACCTGCGCCTGCACAACTTTGAGCCAAAGAAAAAAGGATTAAGTTGAGAGCCACCCACAGGTGAGCTGCCGCATTGCAGGGTGCAACACAGCAACAGCCACCTGTGGGTGGCCCTCCACTTCTTCCCTGTGCCCCTCCTGCAGCCCGATCGCGGGCGCCCATAAGTAACCCCCGTAGCCCGATGCGTGGGCAGAACACCGCTCCCTACTAGCTCGATCGTGGGCATATCTCACCCCCCGACTGGCCCCATCACGGGCATAGGCGTAAATGAACAACCCCCGACTGGCCCGATCGCGGGCATAACGAAATGAACAACTCCCCCACTGGCCCGATCCCGGGCAAAATAAAATAACCCCACCCGACTGGCCTGATCGCGGGCAGAATGGAGTTCAACCCCCACTAGCCTGATGCGTGGGCAGAGCGAGTTCAACCCCCACAAAGACCAATATCCCTGGTGGTCCAGTGGATGGCAACCCTATCATGGGCATTAGAGTCAAACCCCAAGGTCCAATTTCCCTGGTGATCTAGTGGCCCCACCCCACCCACCAGAGCCCCACCACCTCCCCCTGTCAGCCAGTGGGTGGCAGCACCCCTGCCTGCCACCCGACTGACTGCTCGGTAGGGCTGCACGCTCTAGTGGTTCAGAGCAAGAGCCAATGGGCGTGCAGCCCATACTAATAGCAGGTCAAATATGTGAATGAATGAATTCATTCACATATCTGACTGCCTATATAGTATGGCTGCAGCCATTGGCTCTTGCTGAACAATAAGGCATACAAGCAATCCAATCGTGACGGTGGAAGCGCAGCGTGGGGTGCTGCCACCACGGCTGGACGGGGAGGCGGGGAGTGAGGATCCGTGGGTGGGTGGGGTGAGAGACCACTAGATCACCAGAAGTGGACCTGAGGGGTGTTGACTCTAATGTCCGTGATCCGGCTGCGGTCCACTGGACCTCGGGATATTGGTCTTTTGAGGGTTGAACTCCGTTCTGCCCCCGATTGGGCCAGTCAGGGGGTCATTTCTGTTATGCCCGCGATCGGGCCAGTCATGAGGTCAGTTCTGTTATGCCCGCGATCGGGCCAGTCGGGGAGTTCAGTTCTGTTTGGGCCCGCGCTCGCCAGTGGGAGATTCACTTCATGCCCGCGATTGGGCTGCTGCAGGGCGCCGGTCCCGGACGGCTGCCTGCCTGGCAGGGCACCAGGTGCAAGTTGTCAGGGATCGGGGCACCTGCATGCTAATGGCATGCAAATGGGGCCATAAGTAGATGCAAATGGCCCCCCACTGCACCTTGCATAACTTATGGCCCCATTTGCATGTCACCTTTTGAATATCGGAAATTTGCGCATGGCGCAATGGAACTTGCACCAGCGCAACTTGAATGCTCCACTCTGACCACTTGTGGTGGCGCAAGTTCCACTGCATCATGCACAGTGGCTGTGGCGGGGCGATATTCAGGAGTTGTTCAACAGCCTAACTCCATTGAATATCTTCCTCGCCACACCCCCTGTGCAACTTTTTGAGCAGCATATATGTTGCGCCACAGAATGGCGCAGTTTGAATATCCAGCCCTATGTCTATAAATAATGGACCCCATATATTTAGTGTTAATCGGTGTTTCTATCAAGTTAATTTAATGATGGTACAGTTTGTGTGTCCAGAAATAACTATGACATTATAGGAACATAAGTAAACCTTCACAGAGCAAGGGTAAATTTGGTAAAAATCATAGCGCTATGGAAATTTTTATTTATTTATTTAGTTGATGATTTGGATTACAATCTTTGAGCAAGCAGCCAATTTACAAAGGTTCCACGCCAGTTCAAAGGGTTACAGAGGTATACATTAAGTACATTACAATGTTCCACATTGATTCATAGAGTTACAGAGGTACACATTATTTACATTAGATCTGCAATATTTACAATTGCATTAGTTGCAACATTCCTCAGTGTTTAATGAGTATGACCAGTGGAACTGGGCAGATCACACACCCTCAGCAAATGTGTTCTGCCCAGATAGGCACCATCAAAAAGCTCAACATGCCAAGGTAGAAACATGGAAAAGAGAGATAGCAGCCCTTTGGGTATTGTCCAAGGAGCACAGTGTTTCAGACTAATGTCCAAGAGTTGGGGGCTGTGATGTGTGCAAGTTCTTGTATCATCTGTAGCAGTTACAGCTGTTTATAGAGGCCAAGTGGAGTCGTAGGTCCTTTTTGAAAGTGCCTATTTTATTGACACGTGTTAGGGAGTTTGTTAACCCATGTAGGACCTCTATAGGCCATAGGCCTTTGTGCAAGTGAAGTGTGTCTGAATGGCACAGAGAGGACGACCCTGTCTTTTGATCTTGTGCACTGCGAGGGGTTAGTTGGGGTAAGAAAGTCTTAGTAGCCCAGCTACAGTTAGGCTGATCAGGGTCTTTTTCCCCAGGGTACAGGGTATTTAACCCTGCTCTGTAAGGTAAGTCACTCCATATGAGAGTAGAGGTTACAGGTATGGGTTGTTCCGTCAGCACCAAAAGCCAGTCTGCGGGCCTTGTTTAGGATGGTTTACATCCTTTTAAGTGCTATGTTGGCAGCAGCACTGTAGATCATGAGTCCACAGTCAAATACTGACAGGACTGAGATACTGATGGCCAGCTTCAGTGTGGTGGAAGTCTAGGCATTCCTATGATGGTATAGAATGCAGAGTTTAGTGTGGACCGTTCTAATTACGTGGTCAGTATGGTGGGTGAAAGAGAGGGTGTCATCAAGATATACACCCAGGTACTTGAAAGTGTTGACTTGTTCCATTTGTACTCCACCCTTGCTAGGAATGACTAGGGGGCCTACTCTATGCTTGGCATCATTGTGGTGCACAGCATGACTTTAGTTTTCTTGTAATTCAAAAGCAGTTTGTTTTGCTGGAACCAGTGTTCCAATTTGTTGAAGTTATGTTGGAGTTCTTCTACGAGCTGGTCCTTTTGCTGACTGCTAGCATAGATGACAGCATCCTCTGCATACAGCAACACTTTTGATGGGCACATGTGTGGCAATGAGTTAATGAACAGACTGAATAGGAGTGGTCAGAGAATAGAACCTTGGGGTATCCCAAGGGTGATTGCTCTAGGGCTGGAGAAAGTCCCATTTATTTTTACGCTTTGTGTTCTTAGTGCCAGATAGCTCTGGAACCACGATACTACATCAGCAGATATGCCCAAAGAATGTAGTTTGACCAGTAGGATTTGGTGGTTTACTGTGTCAAATGCTTTAGTGAGGTCAATGAAAATTGACCCCACTAGCTTGCCCTTACCAAGCACCTCAAAAGTGTAGCTTGTGTACTCTGTAAGGGGGGTTGTGGTACTATAGGCTCTGTGTAAGCCATGCTATTCCTCTCATTGCTCATTATATTTGTTTAGGTAGTCCATAAGTTTGTCAGCTACTATACATTCTAGGGCTTTTGACAGTGGGGGCAAAATAGAAATGGGGCAGTAGCTTGAGTAGTTTGTGCGTTCTCCAGTCTTGTGAACTGGGGTGATGTGCGAGACTTTTCAGGCACTGAGGAAAGTTGATGTCCTGAGTGACAAATTGAAAATTTTGGATATGGGCCAGATGATTTTTTAGTGTGAGGGCTATGATTTTCATATCTACTGAGTCGCTGCCCATCCTTGTTTTACCCAGTGCCCACTCTATATATATTTTCTAGTATCAGCAACTAAAACCTGCTTGAAATAAAATAGCGTGTATTTAGGTCAAGTTGGGATCAGCAGTCCTGCTTGTCCTGAGTTAGTGGTTCTGTTGGTGCTAAGTACTCAGGTGGAAGGATAGATGTCAGGTCCATGAAAGCTGCATTGAGGAAGTCCGCAATCTCTTTAGTGTCCTGAGTGGTACCCATATTAGTGGTGATCAGGTCAGGTGCCACTTTGGACTCCTTCTCAAGAAGGCTGTTCAGGGTTCCCCAGGCTGTTCCTTGTAATGGTTGGCTTTTGCTTCCCATATTGCTCGGGTACATCTGTTTCTAGCAGCTTTGTAATTAATCAAGTATTGTGGGCGTCCTGTGGCTTTTGCTCTGTACCACAGGTTGTATCTGGTCTTCATGAGCTCAAGCAGAGAGCCTGTAAGGCATAGGTTGCTTGCCCCTTTGTGCTTCTGGCTTCTGAGTGGTGTGTAGATGTCACACACTTTTGTGAAGGCAGAGATTAAGAAATATGTAGCCACATTTACGTTTACTGCGTTAACGAGGGGGGACCAGTTGAACATGCGGAGATATTGTTTGGGTGATTCGAGTTGACCTTTCCTCACTGATCTGCTTTTTACTAGGTGGGGGGGGGCTGTTTTAAATTTTTATTAGACCAGGTGCAAATCACTGCGGAATAGTCACTAAGTATCTGGTAGGACTGATACTTCTGCTGTCCTCTTGGGGCAGCTTGAGAGTACCCAGTCAATGAAGGTACTGGCGTCAGTTATATAATTCATTCTGGTGGCCATGGCCACCAGTTATGATTAAGGTAGAGGCCTGATATAAGGTATTTTTCTGGGGTGTGGAAGTAGGTGCTAGCAATGATTAAAGTCCACCAAGGTGATCAACTCCCAATTCTGGCTGAATTGCAAAGGTGGTCTGCTAGCAATTCCAATCCAGCATCTTCCAGCCAGGTGGGAAGTATACTGTGGTAAGCACCAATGTTTTATGCTGTTCACCAAGGAGTAGTTTTATAGTTAGGAGTTGTATCTCCCTAGTCACTTTCTTTTGAGGGATAATCTGCCCTTTAATGCTGTTGCTAAGGTAAACTAAGCAGCCTCCCTCCCCCTTTTAGCTATTCTCACCTGTCTGTAGACTGTGTACCCTTCCATGGCAATGACTGCATCTGGTATTTTAGGAGATAGCTATGTCTCTGTTAGGGAGATGACATTAGGTTGGTATTGGGTGACCCAGGCTTGAAACTGCATAAGTTTCAATAGGAGGCTCCCTATATTGATGGATGTCAGTTTTAGATTACCTGCTGTTCTGCTCTTTGGGATGTTCCAAAGGGCCCTAGGTTGGGATGTATGTTTCCCGAGAGCAGGAGTAGCGTTAGTATTACTTTTTTATTGAAACTTTTGTAATGAGGGGCCTGTCCACGTTTATTGAGACAAGTGATAAATTCATAGCAAGTTGAGAGATTTGCTCTCTGTATACTTCCTCAACTTTAGAATCTACCCGCACACAGTCCAGTCCTTTATGACCTTGTTGTCTACTCCCGTGGTATCATGAGTGGCTAGACTGTTTGGGGAAGGGGTTCAGTTTCAGGAATGGTGCAACAGTAGTAGATCAAGGAAAGTAAACACACAGGTTTTCATGTGGCAACACCAACAAGGTGGGCAGTCAGTTTTTCACTTTTGTTACAAAAGTAGGCAGATGCAAATCAAAGTGTTACATCTACACATTCTACAAAGGTGAGCAACCATACAATGTGTTATTCAATCAAGGGACCATTTATGACTTAAGAGGGTTGACCGTGTCCTTGTAACAAAATAACTTTAGGCCTTTATACAGTATATACAATTTCATAAATTTCAGTAACTAATTTTAGGTGTTTTTCTTTTCTAACATCAATAAAAACTGGTCCATGTACACACCCCAATAGATAGATACACATGGAAACAAGCTATCACAGCTTATTTTGCCTTTCCTGGTCAAAACATTGTAAATAAATAAAAAATAAATGGTACTGTAGTAAATGTAAAACATTTTGCAGTTTCTAGGTTCAATAAGCATTTTCACTATTCTACCTTCTTTGGAGCAGTATCAACTGCCAAGAACAGTGGCTATCTAGTCATTTCTACTTCAGTTATTATACAAAATGGGCAGACAGTAACTACTAAGGTACAATACCTCATTATGATGATTAAATAATAAGTACTGTAAGTTGTATCAGTATTTAACACATGACAATGCCATTTCTCCTTGAATATTAGTGTAAACATCATGGTTTCCTTGGCTCAGAGCCTCAAGGAGTCTCAAACATATGTGTGGTACAACTTGTAGTCAGGGATACAGGGTTCCTGAATGGGGTTGGACCCGACACATCTTGCTACACTTTGCAGGCCACCATTTCTGGAAAGAAGGGACTCCTGGTAACATAATCAAGAGCCCTATTCTGTCATAACTCTTGTGTAAGTTGTGAAATTCTCTGAAATAAGTACAAGATGAACAAAAAATGAGAAAAATCTGAAAAAGTGGAAATTTTACCAAATATGATCTAGAACCTTCAATATTGCTCAGATCAGTCTACAGTCTGTACCATTTATGCACATTGAGGTTATTCACATAAAACAATTCTCATTGTTATCATGTCTGTACAGCACAGACCAGTATTTGCAATATTGTAGGAAAATATTTCCAAAATTGCTGATTTTTCAGCTAAAGTTTTGAATAGACTTCATGGTGTTTCCTCTGACAAAGTAAATATTGCATTTACATTACATTATATCATATTTCTATTTTCTACAATGTTTCTGCTTTCATTTAAAAGAAACCTGACTTAAATATCATGATTTATGGCTGAGATATTCTGTTTTATGTACCCAAACTCTCAAATGAACATAGTCAAAATTTGTAGACATACAGGTAAATAAAACATTTATTTATGCACAAAAAGTGTTTTATTTTGTTTCACTGATGTAAAGAAAGAATCAAAATAAGGGTGCATCACACTAAACAATTAACATTACAAATTCAATACAAAAAGTATGGTTTAGAATTAAGGAAATGATTAAGATTTTGTTAACTGCATATATAAAACTTATTAGTCAATGATCTAAGGCTGTAGAATTTCCTGTTTAGTATTACATTGATAATGGCTACTTATTCAATTATATGAGATCATCACTATACTAATTATCAAGTTCATGACTTTCACCAGTCTTATACAGATGTGACCTTCAATGTCACTTAATCATGGTCACTGTCACCATGTGACACCATCTTCAAAGTCAGACTCATTTGAACGCTACTACATTTCATGGGTCAGCATTACACACACTACAGTAACACATTTGACATTTGCCTTAGCACAAATGCAGCCTCGTTAGCATTTGTTTCTTTTGCATTGCAGTACTTTGTTTGCATGACCACTTTTGGCTTTGGTTCCTTTGTCATTAAATGCGGATTAGCCTCCCTTCACGAAGAGTTCACCTAAACAATGTAGGGTCGAAAGCACTGGATTTGACTTGTGAGCCCTTTTACTGACCATTATCTAGTGCAGAGCATGCAGCATGTGAAGTCTAAAGGCATCCTCTGTTGGTGGAAGAGTCCATAGGTCACCCTTTGTTGTCACATACAGGTTGGCTCGGAGTGCATCCAGGCCACCAGTGAATTCATCTCTGTAACAGAATTTCATGAAGAACCCACGCACTGCTGAAATGACTTCATCAGTGACATCAAGACTTACTCCAGGTTTGCCATAATCTGCTAATGCACGAATGCTGACTGCATTTTCAAGGGCAACTTTCAGAGCATGCTTTTCCCTCTTCTGAAGGGATAGCTGACAGTATCACAGCCACTTAAGAAGGAATCACTTAGAACAACTGATGTGAGTTGTGATGCATTTGTGTTGCACATAGTGCTAAGAGAAGCTGCTACAGAATGGCAAGGCAGGTACTTGCCCATCTTCTGAACCCATAGCTCTTCTAGACCAGCCATCTGAGTGCTATAGTAGATGCACATTATGATCACATCAGTGTCCATGGCTGCCAGTAAAACTCTTCGATATCCAAGTGTGTTTACACAATATGCAATATGGGAGATGATTCTTGTATCTGCTTCTTCATGTTTTGTACATGACAATTCAGGAATTACTACCACGTCATCTTTTAGGAGAAGAAGGAAATGACCTGGGTCCTTGAACAATCCAACAAGAATCAATCTACATCCCTCTGGTAGCTGAGTGTTGTACTTTACCAAGCACCTCCCAAGAAATCAAGGAGACTTGCTTTGTTTTGGGAGTTGGCAATAACGTCTTCCAATAGGGATAGGCAGGGATTCCCAAGGTTCATATGCTCTGCCCTTTGCATGATGAAGCTTTTCCCATTTATCTGCTCCTCACTTTTCAAGCTTACTGATGGACTAACATCATACCCATCTCCTGCAATGTTTATGCAGCTGCAGCTCTCCGTCTTTATTCGAAATAGTGTATCTATATACTTCTCCTGCAAGTCACCAAATGTACGACTATCAAGGCTTTTGTATTGTTGAACAAAGGCCATTGCATCAACAACTAGTAAAGTAGGTTCATCTGAAGATGGCAAATTATCTTCTTCTGGCCACAGTTCACCAAGGTAACTTTTTAGGGTAGTCAAGTAATCAGCTTTGTTGCCTTTGCACATGGCAAAGCCTTGGGGAAGGTCGGCATATGGCTCAAAAAGAGCCGAGGGATATTTTGTCGATTCGTGAATGAAGGCTTCTACCTTTTTGTTGTCAACCTGATCTTGGATAAAGTACAAGTTCTTGACCACATTGCTCTCCTCTTTATAGATCTCTTTCACTTTCTGAATGTGTGAGGGTGTTTGTTTTTGGTTTACTCACAAATGTCTGAAGTTTTACTGTTTTAAGTTTTTCACTACCACTCTTTTGTGCTGCAGTTAAGGTTGCAATGCCAATTTCCTTGACTTCAATAAAGTCATTTGATGTGGCCTTGAGACCAGTAGAAATGTTCAGAAGATCACTGGTATTACAGGTGAATGGATTCATCATTCTGCCAGTGACCACATAAATCATTGTTTTAATTGCTGTACTGTCCTTCTGTGCTGCATACTCAAAGTCTCCATGGTGTTTGTGGTCATCAGTGCCATGAAGGTGAGCCATCATTTCATTTGTTCAGAGATTGCTGACAGTGCTGGTAATGAACACAGGTATTTCTCCATGGTGCAGGCTGCTGATTATGCCATGGAAAGCTGGGTCTTGGCATATGCCAAGACTGCTTGAAGGCCATATCAGTCCACACACCATTAAACATACCAAATGTTTGGCACACTGTAAATTTGCCAAATCTGAATGCTTCAGTGATGTCTGATGCTGTGGTTGTCAGGTTTTTCATAGTGGACAGGTAATGGAGAATGCAAGACACATATCTGTGATGACCAGAGCCACAAGATATGGAAGCATTTTCTGAACTTTAGCTAGGTGCTGCTCCCAGTGTCCAGCTCACTCAGCATAGATATAGTGATTCGGAATCTGAAGCATATCCGTGTACATAAGCCAGAGCCTAGTTGTTGGGGATTTGCACTTTGTCTCATGGAACTCGTTCATTAATGCATATACTTCCTCTAGCAGCTTAGCTGTCTGGATGTATGAATCATTTGCATTTTGTGCATCCTTGACACCCATGGCATCTCTCAGTCTTTGAACACTTTCAGAAGCAATACCATGCAATCCGTGTCTTTGTAATATTCACTAATGAGCTAACTTTAAATGCATTCTGGTGTAGCTCATACATGGCAGCATGAAGTAGTCTATAGGCTTTCAGCATAGCATAATAGTCTTTGCCTAACATGATTTTGTTGGCAGTTCCAGCGGAGGCAAACACTGATTTCAACAAGGAGCTCCTCATGCCGGCCCAGTGGTGCTGAGGGTTTAGGCACTGGACGCCACACCTCATGCCATGCCAGTGACCTGAGGTTGGGAGCAACCTTGGGTGCTGGGGATTGGCTGGGGAGGAGAAGGATTGAGCATCCCAGGGACTGCTCTCCCTTCTCTGGGGAGGACAGGAGGGAACAACCGTGACAGCACTGGCTCCTGGCGGTGGCTGGGGGCTGATGCATGGTGCGGTAAAAATAGTGGGATCGACACAGGCTGATGCCAGACTCGCTGTGTGTGGACATGCACATAAAGAGTCCTTGGCATCACTGCATGCCTGCTCCATAGAAGAAAATCAAGAAAAATCAATGCTAGTCCCCCGAGCGTGATGAAGGAAGGATCTAGTACCACCACATCAGTCACACCCAAAGACAGCTCCTCTGGTGTGCCTGCTTCTTGGTCTTCTGCAGTGTGAGAGGTACGTGCCCACCGTGATGTGGCTAGGGAGGGGCAGGACATAGGTGTTTCAGAGCTCCTGGCTGCAGTTGGGCAGCGGCTGCCGAGATGGCTGGATGGATGGGAGGGAAACCATAGGTACAATCCCCTCAAACAATGAACAGGCATATGAAAGTGTATAACAAAAAAAAAACAAGGAGCTATTCTATTCCAGTTTCGTTCATTACATATCCAATTGCCCCCCATGAAATTCAGTGCAATGTGGAAGCCACCCATATGAAGGATGACTTTTGCATGCTTCTTTTCTAAAGCCAAGAGCAGTCTCATAGACTGTTTTGTCACTGTAATTATGCAGAATTCCACGCAATTTTCTGAGTGACCTTCATACAATAATGAACTGATGCTTCAACCACATCAGGGTTTACAAGAGGGTCTGGAAAGAAAGGCCCATACCCAATCACAGTCACCTGTACTTCCTGTTGGGTAACTAATTCATAAAAAGAAGACCATGTCACAGGTTCTGATTGTTCCATGACATCCAAATAAATTGTGGGACTCACCAAATGCTAAAGCCAATTTACAGGATGAAGTGGTTCTCTGGTCTGTTGTGGTGCTACTGCCATGCTAGTAAGTGAACAACTCTTCTGGTAGTCTTTGGAGTGATTGCTTTTCCTGCTTGAAATTGTTGAAGACTCATATTTTTTAACTATGAGCACCCTAACAGCCATTGACTGTTGATTCTCACCTTCATCAGCATACTGATATATTGCATGTGATGTTCCATACATAGTTTTACCATCCTTTGTACTCACTCATGGAAGTCTATGTTATTAATTGCACACTCTGTGAATCAACCTGACTTGAGATTCATGGGTATGAAAACCCCATCTTGAGCTTCCTGCACATCAGCAGCTGCTGCAATGGTAGCAATACAATGTTGAGCACCTTGGCAGCGAATGCTATTTCCAATTCTATTTAGGATGGTTATGGTCTCCTTGCTCCGGGTGGCCTTTAGTATGTGTAGGGCAGTACCAACATGTTTTGGTGTTGTAACACCAGCAACAGCTCTATATATCTTGTCCAAGATTCAGTACCTGCTCATGTTGTTTTGGGTTTTGCTGAACTCTCTCATCATTGCCTACTTCTGGAGTAGCATGTATAAGCACCCAAGCCATGCGACTGTAGAGAGTAGTACCCACATGTTTTGAAGCTGCTTCATAAGACACTTCCAGGCTTGTTTCATGCACATCTTGGTCTTGTAATGAGCCCTCTATAGCTGATGTAATCCTTTGATGTTCTTCTCTGACAAACTCTTTCAGTTCAGACCTTATTGATTTTTCTGCATTGTAACTGAACATATTTGCATCCATTTGAGTCAGATTATCACCGAGTTTGTCTTCACTTTCTTCTGTATATTCTGATTCTTCCTTAGTTTGCTTTAACTTGGTGACTACAGAAAGTAACTGTCCAACATAGAACTGTGCTGAACACAAGAGAATTGATGTACCTTTCTGAGGAGCTATGGTTACCCTACAGCCACTGAGATTAGTGTAGTATGTCAGCAGACGCCTTTTCAGACTTGCTGACCTGTAGAATGCTATGTTATCTACACCATGATCTTCTAACCAATGGCAACATCTGTCACGAACTTTAGTGCTCTAGAAGCCACTTCCATTGTCAAACATTGACCTATCAATTTGAAGAATTAGCCAACAGAACCCTACATCATATATGTCATTGCCTTCATTACTGTTCTTCTATTTATATCGTTATTAAGACATGATCTATGGTATTGAAAATCATGTGCTATCAGATCTAGTAATTCATCCCAAATGCTTTCAACTTATGTAACGTAGTACTGTCATTAAGTTCTTTGGCTTTTTGCACATGGATTTTTAACAATCAACAGTTGTAATCATCAACAGTTTCCTGTTACCCCTTTATCACTCCTCTTCACACACAAACATTTACTCTTGTAATCAAATAGGCTGTTGAAGATTGCGTGATCGCGTGGGATGGACCTGGTTGCTCACTGTTCTGTTCTGAAACTCTGTGGCATTTCTGTTCAACAGTTTTTTTGTTTGAGTATGCGTAGCGACAACTTGCATGCATTACTGGGGTCTTTGCCAGGAATTCATCTTTATATAACATGTACTTTTCCAGTCAGAAAGTGACATCATCATCACAAGTCTGAATTGCATACAAGAAGGCAGGATATCCAAGTTCTGTCAGTCTTTGTAAAAAGCCACATTTTGCATCTTGCTGACAAATGAGGCAGTGGAGGTAATTTGTGCTTGGTCACTGCCTTTAGTGCTTTCTTGGAATGCTGGCTCGATGGTTAATCAGTCATAAATCTGAAATACAAAATATACATTATAAATACTTGGCACAAAGCATCACATTGATTACCTTAAGAGCATTCCTTAAATAGGCAAATTAATAATATCATAAAACCCTACAAAATACAAAATATATGTTACAAATACTTGGCACAAAGCATCAAACTGATTACTTTAGAAGCATTCCTAAATAGGCAGATTTCTATTATCATAAAACTCCTATACAGTATTTCAAACCATACCAAAATCAAACTAGAAATGCATATATGGCCAAAACTGGCAAATACTGGGTAGGATGGGACCGTGTCCATTTGAGGGTATGGGTACATAAAATGAAATATCTCAGTCATAAATCATGATATTTGAGTTAGGTTTCTTTTACATAAAAGCAGAAACACTGTAAAAAAAAAAACAGAAACATGGTATAATGCAATAGAAAGGCAATGATTACTTTGTCAGATGAAACACCATGAAGTCTATTCAAAACTTTAGCTGAAAAATAAGCAATTTTGGAAATATTTTCCTACAATAAATTGCATATACTGGTTCATACTGTAAAGACATGACAATGAGACTTGTTTTATGTGAAAAGCCACAATGTGCATAACTGGTACAAAGTTTAGACCGATCTGAGCAATATTGAAGGTTCTAGATCATATTTGGTAAAATTTCCCCTTTTCCAGATTGTTCTCATATTTTTCATTCACGTCATACTTATTTTAGTGTTTTCACAACTCGAAAAAGAGTTATGACTGAACAGACCTCTTCATTATGGTACTGAGGGTCTCTTCTTTCCAAAAATGGTGGCCTACAAAGTACATCAAGAGGCATCAGGTCCAACCAATTTTTGAGGGCTTCTGTGGCTCTGGACCCCTTACTATTATGTTATAGATCCAGAAGTTTTCCTGTTTTTCACATTCTTTGAGTATAAAGTGCAAAGCCCTTGACTGCTCATCACTGAACTGTGCCTCTAGTAGCCCTAGCTAGGAATTTACAGATATGCAAGGAATTTATTGTATAGCTCTGATTTTAGTATGCAGAAGTTGCCTTAGTTTTCCCTCATAATATAACTAACTAAGCAGTTAAGAAGGTGCAACACAGAGCCATTAAAATAATGAGCAGATTGGGGAACAAAGCTGTAAACTTTGGCTGAGCAAGGGTAAATGTAAGGGTAAAAATCACAGCAATGCGAAATTCATAGCAGTCGAGAGGTATGGCCTCAACATGTTAACCCAGAAGAAAAGTAGGCTGAGAGGGCACATGATCTCAGTCTTTCACATACTCAAGAGTACTAACAAAATCAAACAATCAGAGATGTTTGATCTGGTGTCCAGTGGGATGTGGGGAAAATGCCCTGAACCTCAGGAGTAGTAAATTCAGAGGTGAAGTTAAGAGGCATTTTTCTACTAAACAGTGATGAAGCTGTAGAACTGCTTACCAGCAGAGACAGTGGTCATGAAGACAGTGCAGACCTTTAAGGCAAGCCAGGACAAATGTCTGCCTACCAAGGGAAGTATCAGGTATCCTAGGTAAGGGAAAGTCAACTTTTACTTCTTTGTGGTGATTCAGTCCACATTGATTTCAGAAAAAACTGTTGCTTAATAATATATCAGACAAGCTCATCATGCCAAGAAAACTTTTTTTTTGGGGGGGCGGGCATCCAATTAAAAATTATTCATGGGAGGGCACTATATTAGAAGCTGTATTTCAATATAAAATGCAATACTTGAATGGGAATGTAGGGGTACCTGCCCCCCCCAAAGACTCTACAGGCATGACCCTATGTTTTGCCTTTTCATTTCAAAGGGAGACTGACTACATAACCATACTGTAGTCCATTAGGCTACAAGTAACCTCTAAAATTAAAACTGGCAGTCAAAGCCAGTGGGGAATTTCAGAGTGTCCTGGCCAAATTTCCTCATTCACTAAAATACCACCAACAGCTTAATCTGGTTCAAGGTCAGTTGGCATTCATCTGTATCCCTTCCCCGGTCGTGCCTGAAAATAGGCAGGATTTGTCTAGTGCACTTACCCGGTCAACAAAAGCTAAAATAAAAATAAAAAATAAAATAAAAGCAGAAGTTCCTGTGTCACAGTGGCATGTGTGTGTTTGATCAGCCTCTAACTACTGCAGTCCATTTCAATATCTTTGTACCATACATTTATGTACTATTACTGCTTCAAACATTACAGCTCTGCAATCCAATTATGTTTGCTCAAGTACTCCAAGTAACATTACAACTCCAAGGATTATGGGATAGCATGTTTTAGTAGCACACAAAACGCAGTTGCATATATTTATGTCTCATTGCACAGGAACAATATGATTTTCAATTAGCAATCTAACAGTGTGCTTGAACATAAAATACTATAATTATGCATTTCATGGACATGCTTCAAAGGTGCCATTTCAATTTTTCAATAATTAGCTGAGTACAGAGTTGTTAGTCTGCAGTGCCTGGGAAGTCTGTTGTATATTCTTCAATAAAACTGTAACATTCTCGTGGCTAAAGTGAGAGTTTTATGACACGAGGGAGGCAGTAGAAATCTGATTCTGCCCCCTGGATGGGGGAAGGCCACAATACTATAGAGGTGAGGGGGGTAGTTGGGTTTGGTCCTGGAGTCAATCCTCTTAACAGAAAGAGACATTGTCTTTAAGCACTCAACTCATAATGTCCTTGTATTAGAAAAAGGGGCATTCAGTCAGCAGATTGTTGTAAAAAGTTTGCTTCCTGGTTAAGTTCTTACTGTTCATCTACATGGACTGGTGGATCTCTGACATAGCATTCAGAACTGGCCTGCCACTCAAGGAAGGAAGACAACAACTGATGCAATAATAAAGGAATAATGCATGACAGGGTGTGTGTCGTGCTGGGATAACGTCACGCCTGGGGTGATTAGGCACGAGGCCGCAGGCCGAATGCGACTAATCACCCCAGAAGTGATGTTATCCTAGCACGACCCACACTCCTGAAGTGCATTATTCCTATTATACAATGGCTCTTTATTTATTTTTAAAAGGAAATGGGAAAAATATGTTTAAATACTTTTTTAATTATTTTTCTAAGGGAGGTATACCTATTGAAAAATGAGTCTGTACTTTCTCTGTTGTCCTGAAGGTGGCAGTGCGGTTGCATGACTGTTCTGTAGCATGCTAGTGCTGCTACTATGCTCCGTTCCTCCCTGATATGTGTTTGTGTCTCTCACGCTGTGCATCCGCCCCATGTATGAGTGTTCACATTTCTTCAGTATAGTGTAAGGAAGTGTTGGGGTTTACTGTGACTAAGCGTATCGACATTAAGGTTGGATCGCTGCTTTTGTATGTGGAGTGTACAGCCTGCTGGATGGTTGTAAGCAAAGGTGGGGTTTGTTACTCCTTAACGTTTCTAGTTCAGGTTTACGTGTTTGTATTTTGGGGGGGGGTCCTTTCGTTCTTTAACCATCAATGCGACCATTGTTTCCAAGCTGGGCAGCATGAGGAGTGAGCAAGGCGCTTTTGAACTCTGCACGCGCTCGCATTATCATGCTGCCGACCAGGGAAAAGCTGATTTCAATTACAGCTTTTTAAAAGTTTATTTTACATTTTTTTGACTTGCGAATATCAGGGGGCAGTGATGTGTGGATGAAACTGTGTTTCGTGAGTGGGTGGGTACCGCTAATTTCAAAACACATCGAGGGCTGATGAATTTGGTCATACGGAGAGCTGTGGAATGATCGTTTGTAAAGGTTTCATGTGGTCAGTTAGTGGACTGGGACTAGAGCCGTGATGTTATGCCAGGATAACATCACGGCTCCAGTGCCAGCTTGACCAATCAGAGGACAAGATTTTTCTTTGCCATTGTATAATGAAGATTTTATTAGCAATAAATGGAACAATATGGACTATGCACCATGTTATTGTAAAATACTGTCGTCATTCACTGTTGTATCTCTCTATCAATAAAGCAGAGTTTAAAAAAAAAAGTAATATTCTGTATTTACTGCACAGCCTTTGAATTAATCTTTTCTTTTGAAATCTCTTAAAATAAAAAAAAAAAATACACATCACAGGTGCCGGGGCAGCATTGCAAGACACATGGGTTTTGGAAAGGCTTGTGTCTACCCACGTCTACACCCATGGTGCTGGCGGGGATTGAGTGCACTGTGGAATTGATGTGCTTGCATTTTGGAGGAAGTGCTTGATGTGCATGCAAAGTTGCAACTCCTCCCCCTCTCTCGGTAGACTGCTCAGAAGAGGGTTTTGGTAGGGGGTCAAATGTGCCCTTCGAGGTCACAATGAAATCATGATACAGCTGAAGGGGGGAGGATTTTATGGAAAGTTATATGAAATCAGGAGGCTTCTCCCAGAATGAGTATCTTGGTTTTATTACTCTTCCAAAAGCAAAGAACATAGAGCATGTAAGTACAACCCATGGCACAAAGTGATCCTGCATGCACATATACCTTCACCAACCCCCTTCCCCCTACAGGTGTGATGTTATGTGGGCGTGTGCCTTGGTTTTAGTTTTACTCAGGCAACAACTGAACTTAATGGTGACTTCCCACTGTAACACAGTAACTTGGTAATTTATGGTTGAGAGGGACTCCAGGCCCATTATGTTTGTGCCTACTGCTTTATAAGCAGGGATGAAGTAAGTATGCTGTGCCAACACAACGCACCTGTATGGCGAGGAAAGGAAGTATTATGTGTAGATGTACAGCAGGTACAGTATGTGTCAAGGAAAGAAATTACAAGTTGCATGTTCTTTTCACGTTTGAAGAGCCATGACACTAAGTTCTTCTTGCTGAAATTCCTTTTATCCTGTAACTCTGCACTATGTGTAGATGCAGACAGTTGATCTATAACTGGAAAACCTTGCTGAAGAATCAATATGTATTTATCCATAATATGCAGCTCTATAATACTATATACCTTTCTTAAAATTCCAAAATGTTATTGTTTTGTTTATCAACAGAAGCCAAGACAACTAACTTCGAAGTATGTTCAGTTGTTTTCAATTTGTTGTCTGTGGCTGATGTAGCTCTATAATGCAAAAATAACTGCAAAGTAGTTCCTGAGTTTGCCATTAAGCAACACCATAGGAACAGAAAGCCTTTATAAATGAACATCCATTGCCTGCTGTGTTGGTATCAAAGTAGCATTATGAATTAAGCTATTATGCCTAAGTAAATGTGCATTATTGGTACATTACAGTGGTCCCTCTGTACATACACACCATCCCAATTCATTGGGATGTGATATTCAAAATGTATTCCGTTTTCTCTTTTACTGATTGCAGTGTAGTTATTTGAAGGGTTTACATAACTGGTCAGCATGACAGCGAATGTTTTATTGAAAAAGTAAATTTTTTTTAAACTTTTTAAAATTGCACACCATTCTAAAGCTGACCTTAATATCCAACATCCTGAATACAAACATTGGTCCTATTTGCTACTATATGCCTGGGGTCTCAGGCAACATCTGCTGACTAATGTAATAAAATATCTCTGGTTGCTACCTGACGTGGTACTCGTGTACCTATATTATGACTATTTTGATCTACCTATTACCAGGTTTTTACCACCAGTGAATTCCTTTAACACTGGTTGCTTTTTTTAATCTAAGCGTTATGTACTGTACTATTTTGTTTGCTGTGATGTATTGCTGTCTTGATGAGGTGCCTTTGTAAATGAATCTTTGACTCAAAGGTCTATAAACGGATGATCTAATAAATAAATAAATAAATAAAAGTTCCTGTATTTTTTAACAAAAAATCTAAATATACCAGGATACTGCTACAAAAGAATAAGAGATGATCCCATTTCCCTTAAATATTCTCTTTCAGACTGGTACTATTAATGCAAGTAAGTGTGTGTGTGTATGCGTGTGTTGTTGTTGTTGTTGATGTTGTTAGTGCTGAAGCATGATCGCTGTTGAAATTTACCCTACAGGTCTTCGTATTGCTCTACTTTCTCTTTTCTCAGCCCTGATATTGTGGACTATGCTCCCGCTGGACATAAGGACTGCCCTCACAGTGAAATATTTGAATAAGAATTTGAAATTCGTACTTTAGTCACACCATCTTGGGGACCTGAATGTGAAATCAGTTGTGTTCCTTGTGATACAATATGAATTTTTGGCTAGTACTACCAATTGTTTTAACCAAGAGTGGTACACTAAGCTGAAAGCTTGTTTACAGGTGCGACCTGGGACCACAGGGAAGTTAAGTGACTTGCTCAGGGTCACATAGTATGCAAGTGGGGGCTGTGGGATTCAAACCCAGGTCTTCAGATTTGTGGCTCAGTGCCTTAAATCACTACACCATACTGCCTCCCTAATTACTTATTTAAATTACTGATGTACATTGGCACATTTCGGTTATTCTGTTATGTTTTGCCTTTGTAATTATTGTATATATTTTTGCGACTTTCTTATGTTTATGTTATTTTAATAGTTTTGTCATTCTGTTATTGTTTATCTGGGGACTGGGCGTGAGGTGAGGTCAGAGAAAAGGAATTTTAGACAGCCATGTGTAGGTCTCTACTACAGTCAGGTTTCTAGTAGGCAGAGTATAAAAAGGACTTCACTGGTTCCAGTTGTAGTTAGCCAGTGTTGCAGGGTAGGAAAAGAGGGAGGATATGAGCAACAGAGGGCTGTTAACTGCATTTACTTTGCTGCAAAACAGCCAGTTTAGACTTGGAAGGCCACATAGCTGAACAATTTTGGGCTGTCCATTTTATTTGCTTAAATATGTTAGAATTCTGTATCATAAGACCTCAATGAATTTTTAATGCATAAGCTATGGCACTATACCATTACCATGAGCAAGGTACAATGACCTCCCCCACAAAAAAAGAACATTTTTCTCCTTTAGTGCTGGTCCTTTGTGTCCTCTGGCTGTTTGTTCCTGATGGCTCCCTGTCTTGACTTACAACCCTAGTGTGGTCACTGTGGGGCAGGGTCTAAGACTGACTGCGACCATCATCTACAAGGCAGTGTTGTTTACCCCACTTTTTTCTTCACCACATATTTTGACCCTCCCTGGGGGTAGCTCACTGAAATTTATTTTTGAAATTGACCTGTCACTTCCTATGAATTCCAGCTGATGTACAATGCACTTAAAATGATCTGTAGCAATAGTTCAGTTAAGCAATAATACACAACAGGTGTGGTATATCATGGGATACCAGCACACCTTGGGTGTGTGTGGAGGTATGAGGCTGAATGCCTCATGCAACGAGATGTGATAATTTTCCATGATATACCACACCCTGGAGTGTATTATTGCTATTATGAACTGGATTTAAATAGGTAAAAATAAAAAAAAAACTTCTGTAATATGTAAAAAATTATTTAGAAGGGGTAGCGTAGTAATACAGTTTAAGAAAATTGTTCTATATCAGCTGAAGTCAGTAGGTGGCATTGTTGTATGATTTGATAGTAGGTAATCAGTTACACTGTATACCCAGTTGCATAACTCTCTGTCAATGGTGTCTCTCTATGTGCTGTACACTCACCTGCCTGAGCATGCGTGTCAGCCATGGGTCTGCGTTTGTCTTCATTGGCATGTATTAGTGTTTTCCCAGTACAGCCAGCTATGTACAGGGAGAAGAGGCATGAATGAGGTGGTACAGAAGACTAGAAGGCATCTTTGATAAGTGAAGCACGATGCTTGGCCTGTTGGAGCAAGGTGGGGCTGCGAGAGCAGATCAGACTGACGGCTTTATAGGGAATTTAGTTTGTGTGCTGTAGAGGTGAGGGTTTAAAAAAATGTTTAACATGAAACACCCTCTGTTTTTCCAAGAGCAGCACATGTGCTTATTCTGGCTGGCCACCGAATGGAGAGTGGTGATGTGAAGCCAATCATGGTGTTGGTGAGAGTGCCTGAAGCCGAACGCAGTGTTGGGTTCCTTTAGATTATTTAAAACGAAGAAAAATATAATTGGCTACATACACATTAGGATGTGGAGGATGTTTTTTGTACACTTTGTGGGACTGGGAGGTACAAGGGAAATGTTGCTGTCAGATGAATTTCTGGTGTGTGAGGAGGTTGGTAGCCGGAGTTTTTTTTGAAGTCATGATTATGTTGTGCGATTTAATCATGGCTTCAAATAACTCTCAGCCAATCAATTCCTTTCATTTTTGCCATCCAGTTCATAATATGAAGTAGTCAATTATCTGAAAGCAAAAATGCTGTGTGTTAACATACCTTTATTCATAGTGTTTCTTTTCAGACCCCCACATTTTGCATTTTAAGAAGGTCTTAATAAATATTGTGTTCAGTACTAAATTCAAAGTAATACAATAACAACATGTTTGAAATAATAAGGAATGAGTAAGTAGTACTCTGGATTAGCAAGTCAGGAGTGCATGATGACATAACCAGTACTTCATATTAGTTCACGAGGAAATCATATGTATATAAATTCCAGTGTAACTACCATGAAGTAACACAATTTTCTGTTAAGTGATACCAAGCCAAGTACACTAGACAAGTAAAGGTCCCACTCCCATCCCTTTATGAATGTAGGCCTGTATTTACACACATTTGGGAATGTACGCACACGGGCCCTTTTAAATACATGAAATGTACAGGTTTTTTTTTTTTTCTTTTTTTTAGATATATGGTCCAGTTGTATATAAAAATGATACTGAAATAAAAAAGATAGGCTACTCAAGATTGGGTGGTGCAAATGTCTGGTACAAAAACACCCAGACCAAAACAAACAAACAAAAAAAGGACAGTATGCACACACAGCCACTGGTGAATGCTTTAATGTGCAAATAAGTTATAAACAGTACAAAGATAAAATTCTAACACTACATTGAAATTGGTCATCACATATACTAAGAAGAACCAGGCCAATGTGGTCAATGGTGTACACGTGATGCTCTGATGATGACCTAAACATCAATATGTAAGTGTGTGACGATGTGTTCACTTGCTCTGCCTGCTTCCTGGATCAGAGGTGTCCGTTTGGATCTGTAACTTTTATTAGTTTACAATGGACGTTATCCTCCTTGTTTTACTAAGGAAAGCATCTGGCAACCAGCACTTTAAGATGTGTTTACTGTGGGTAAGAATTTTTACATGTTGTTACTGCTAATGTTATGAGCAATAAAAGTCAGAAATACTAACTATTACCATTGACTGTGTTGGCCTGGTTCTTCTTAGTATACATACTGACCAATTTCAACGCAGTGTTGGAATTTTGCCTTTGTACTAAAGAGCATTTTCTAGCTATGTGCACCAAGCATTTCTCCTTGGTGGAAGCCCCCCCAACGATTGTGTTTTTTAAGTTATAAACAGTGCAGAAAAAAAGACTATGAACTCAGTCAAACCACCTCCTTTATGTACCTAGGCCCTCTGCTTCTTCCTGAAGGGATCAAGTATGTATAACTGAAAATGTTTAATGTATAGCACATTAAATGCTGTGTGAACTTCACTGCATGTAAAACTGGTACAACTTGAGGCTGCTGCTTCCTCATACCTGTGAGATTTTGTGTATAAGCTAATCCACCTCTAAAATGCATTCCTGGATACAAAACTCTAGGCAAATATATAAATTAGGCAACTTGGGTACAACAAAGGGACTGAAGCAACAGAGGATGACAACCAGGGGAAAAAGCCGGTAAGGAAAATCAGTAGGAAACCATGTCAGTAGCAATGTAGTGGTGAAAGAAAATGTTGAGGGACAAGCAGAGAAAGGAAAGACAGGGGTACAGGTGGGGAGGATGACAGTGGGAGGATCAGGGTTGGGAGCAGAATGAGGATTAACAACAGAAAGGAAAGAGTGCAAATAAGGTTCATGAAAAGTTGCTTATCTAAATGCTAGGAGCCTGGGCAACAAAATGGCGAACTCACAGCAGTGGTGGCAGAGGCTAAACTGGACTCAACTGTCATAACAGAAAGATAAGCTACAAGCACCAGTGGAGACGGGGGGGGGGGAAACAGGTGATGGGCACGGTACATAACATACGGTACTGAGGCCATGGAAGATAAATCCCTGGTGGAAGGGTTAGAAACAGTCTGAGTGCAACAGGCTATTGGCAGGATGATAAGGGTGAGCGTTGCATACAAAGTATGAAACCAGAAACACAGGAAACCTAGACACTGCCAGGAGGAAAAAAAAAATCAACTGTCCATCCAGTCTGCCAGAATACAGAAGGAGGAAGAAGACTTGGGCAGAGAAATCTGGAAGGCATCCACCAAATATAAAGTGGTGCTAGTGGGTAACCTAAATCTGCTGGACTTGGACTGGAAAACCCTTGGCAGCCAGTATTGCAAAGAGTCAAGCACTGACAGATGTCCTATAAGACTGTTTACTTGTACAATGGGATAAGGAACCTTACAGAGATGGGGATGTCTTTGATCTGGTTGTCTCCAGTGTGGATATGGTTGGAGATTTTAGGGTTAGGGAATGAATAGGGTCCAGAGACCACAATTCTGTGTGGTTCAACATAACCACTGGGGCTCACTTCTCTAATTCAAGGATGCAGTCATGGACTTAAATACAAAAAGTCAGTCTGGTTCTAGTTGGGGTGGGGAAGATAGTATGGACAGTACAGACAAAAATTAGTATTCCAGAAATAATTAGGGAAACAAAGTTACTCAAACTGAAAAATGTATCTGGGAAAACAAAAGAAGGGCAACAGAATAGTATGAAATGCTAAGCCAGAGATGGAGTTGAGAACAGCAGAGGGGGGTCAAGAATGGAGGAAAAAACTTATTTAGCTACATCTGAGAGAAAAGAAACAAAGAGACATAATTTGACTAAAGAGGGAGAGGGATTATAAGTAATTTCACATGAAATCCAGGACAACATTATACAATGGGATAGAATTTGTAAACCAGTTTTTCAGTGCTCTAACCTGTGCCTTTTTTGTTATATATAGCCCAAAACTGGGAGGGGCAATACATTCCTCAAAGAGGGTATTAAATGGCTAAAGAAAAAAGCTGACCTCTGGGTTTTGACCTTTGGAGTAACCATTTCTAATATGTCTGAATTTCTGAGAGGGCTTCACTGATCTCACAGTTATTCAGTTTTCAAGTTATTAGGCACTGATCCCTACACACTTTTAAATTAAAAAAAAAATAATTCATACAGTGTTACAGGATAGTCAACAGCATGGCTTTGTAGGAAGAGTGTTCCAGACTAACCTGAACCTCTTTTTTTGACTGGGTCACAATGGCAGTGAACAGGGGCCAGGCAGTGGATGTGTTATACCTCGATTTCAGCAAGGCTGACTTCTGCAGCACACAGAAGGCTAATAAGAAGCTGGGAGACATGTGGGTAAGGGACAAGTTAACCAGGTGGACAGGCAACTGTTTTGTGGGCAGGCAGTGGTGTACATTCAGGGGGCCATTTAATTCATGAGTGGGGTGCCGCAAGGATCAGGGTCCTGGGATATGTAATCTTCCATTTTCATCTGCAATACAGAAGAGGATTCAAGAATAAGGTGAGTCTCTTTGCAGACAACAGTATGATCGGCAGCAGAGTGGACAATGAGAGGCAATAAGGAGACCTAGAAAAGCTGAAGTGGTGCATGGTATGGCACATCAAGTTCAATGCAAAGAAGTGCAAAGGGCTGGCAGCATAGTCTAGTGCTTAGAGTAACAAGCTGTGAATTAACCTGGTGCAACCAGAAGACCTGTTTTTGATTTCTGCAACCTCCACTTGCATATAGTGTGGCCCTGAGCAAGTCATTGTAATCTCTCCAGCGCTCTATCTTGGATTCATCATTAGCCAAGTGTCAGGTCTACTGCTCACTGCAACAAGGCTAATGGGGTGTACAGGAATGGGTTTACTAGCAGGAGGAAGGAGGTGATACTCTTCTTGTACAGGTCCCTGGTGAGGCCACACCTTAAGTACTGCAGATAGTTTTGGAATTCACACCTTAAGGACAACATGTACCGACTGGAGACTGAACAGAGGAATGCCGCTGTAAAGATCTAGGAGCAAAAAGGGAAATCCTATGAAAAAAGGTTGGCAAATCGCAACATGTATACACTGGCAGCTGGGACAAAAGGGGTGATAGGATTGAAATGTGTGTTCTTGTGAGTAATAAACAAGGTGGGCTGTCATAACCTGATCACTAGGAATAAAAGCACAGTGTCTAGGGGCTCAGGTGGAAACTGGTGGGAAATTCAGGAGGAATGTGATGAAGTTCTTTTCTCTGAATGAGGTGGGCAGGTGGACAGATGGAACAGAGTGCCAGAGAGCTGGTCCAGGTCATGACTGTGAAGGGTTTAAACACAGCTGGGACAGGTATAAGGGAATAGTGCAGCTTATAGGCACAGAGCGATGGTGGGCTACCTGGGAAGGAGGTGGCCCACTCTGAGGCTAATGGCTTTTAAATCCTGCCTAGAGTTAGATCAGACATGGAGTCAGGCAGGCGTATAGGCAGACTGGAGGGAGCCATTGGTCTTTTTCTGCTGACACATTTAATGTTTCTACGATGCATTAGAGGGAGTGGAGCGACAAAATTTCACTTTTAAATTGTGCCTTTACTAGTTTTTAGGCTAAGGTTACCATTGTTTCAAGATAGGAGCCTAATACATTCTTTACAACAAAACAATCATTGAATACTTGATCATAAACAGGAGGTGCTCTTTTACAGCATGGTTGTGGTATAGTCAGTTAAAGTAAAAATCAGTGTGGTCTAATGGTTAGAGCACCAAACTGGGAACTTGGAGATTTCGGGTTCAAAGCCTGCTAGAGCCAAATACTCACTGTGTGTCCATAGCCAAGTCACTAAACTCAGTGCTCCAGTCCATCCAGCTGCAGAAATGGGTAGACACAGGACCTGACTGGAAACATGATGTTGCATTCTCAGCTGGGCCACCCTGAGTAAATAAAATCGTAACAAAAAAAAAGAAAAAAACTGGGTCAAACATGAAGAAAACGAACTGGGACTTTAAAAGTTTCTTTGAACTGGGATTGTGCAGGTGAGTTGTATGTTACCCGTTTGTCCAAGCAAAAAGCCTATACTTACTGCATATTAGTGTTAAAAATCTTAAACCCAGATAAAGCTTGGCTTGCAAGAGGTACCTGAAATGTTGAATCAAATCCCTCTCCCTAAAAAAAATAGCAGTCTTTAAAAAACAAAGGGTTTTGTTTTCTGCAAAATTCTGCTTACTGACAACGCAAGCTGAGTATACAGAATGAAAGAGTAAAGCCTAACTATTTCCACAGGGCTAATTAATGTAACAGTCATCTTTGTGCGGTTTGACATCCTTCTGAAGTTATTTATTTTTTTTTACAGCCACTCAATAACTCAATTATCTGTGTCAATGGCAAGTAAATTTATGCCACCATACAACCTACCATGCATATCAATGCCACTTCAGTTATGAGTGATAATTAAAGTCAGGTCTGTAAATAAATGGGAGACGAAAGGTTTGAGATCCTGGTGGCTGGGGATAGAATGCCTCATACCCTTTAGACTTACAGGAACAAGGAGGGTTTTCATTAATAACCAGCCTCCTTGTGCATTTATGCTTTAGGCAATGGCTGTCAATTTTATTTTGGCATGAGAATATTGTATCATACCATTTGCAAAAGACAGAGTATTGTTTATATGTGTCTTATCCTGATATTGACAAAGCCAGCTATGAACTACATGATACAGTATATACAATCAGCAGATATAATATATTGGGTGGCAGAATTCTGAACTTTTTTAATGTAAATAAACCCTTGTCATCCAGAATACATTTTAGTTCAAGCTCATTCTTTTCTGGTGCCCCACCATACATATACACACACACACACACACACACACACACCACACTAATTTGTTAATGAAATGTAAAATAAAAATTAAATTCAAATTTTATTCTTTTACCAGGAAAATCACCATTGAGATACTCACTTATAAGGTGGTCCTGGAGGGACCGAAATACACCACAATACAAGAAGGTTATACACAGTAGCGTCCTGGAGGGACAAACATGATACAACGTGCTATAGGCAACAATGTAATTACAATAATACAAATAGTGTGGGTATACACACATAGGATAATAAATAAACCAATTACACAGTGCAAGGAAAGGATGAAGTAATAAGAATAATTTTTATATTTAACCACGTCATTTGTTTGCCTGGGTTGAAGTCCAAGGAACATTTGAAGGCAATCTGTCTACTATGTGAATACCAACTTTCTTTTGCAAAATATCAGTCTTTCGGCAACTGGCACATTGTTTTTAAATTTCAAAAATGGTACTTCTGCTTACCCACTTGAGTCTGTGGCCTGTAACACTAACAAAGCTGGTGAATGTTTAAATGTTTGCAATGGCTCTATGAAGGACAAGAATGCAAACTGACAGTGTGGGGATATTTCTGCCATTGCCACTGATAAGTCAAATAAACAGCCGGTATTTTATTTATTTATTTAGTTTTGTTGACCAGGTAAGTGCACTAAACAAATTCTGCCTATTTTCAGGCTTGACCCGAGAGAGGGGGAAACAGATGAATGCCAACTGACCTTGAACCAGATTAAACTGTTGGTGGTATTTTTAGTGAATGGGGGAAAATTTGACCAGGACACCGGGGAAATTCCCTTACTCTTTTTCAAGAAGTGCCATGGGATCTTTAACATCCACCTGAACTATCACCAGAACAGGCAGATGGGACCTCGGTTTAACGTCTCATCCGAAAGATGGCACCTCAGGAGTGCAGCACCCCCCTCATTCTGCACTACAGTGTCAGTATTGGGATTTAACCCATGTGCCTGGTGTGGGGGAGTATGTATACAATATGTACAGAACACTAGTACTTAAAAATATCTCAATTGAATATCATTTTAACTTCAGCAGGGCAATGGACTCCATTTTCAGAGAGACATGGGATGGACACTAGGCAACTGAAGTTTGTAGGTATTCAAACAGTATCACCACCCCAGGCGGAGGACAGACTCAATATTTTATTGAGAAAAGAAAGTGCCCTGATTCATAAACTTAACAGAGTTAAGCACAGGGGGCTTAATGACCAATGGGATCCTAAACCTTTCCTGTAGACTGAACCCTGTGAATATTTTGTACCTGCATCATAAAGTAATAGCCTATATAATAGGAGGCTATCTTAGCATTCCATGGGAGAAATAATTACTACTGTCATTAATTTGCTATGTGTATATACATGTATGCTTAGTTATGCTTACGGACTGTCTCTTCTCTTTTTGTATTTCAAATTCTGTCAGTCTCTTACGGCTTTGGATCCTGGCTTCCTGCTCTATGTTGATCCTCTTGCTTGTGAGTAATATATTGACATTAGCCACTGAAAGTCACCGAGGGTGATCACATGACTGTGGCTGAGATGTTTTCAATTTGGTCAGTGATAAATCACTCTCCGAAATACAGCTTGCTCATAGTTCCTACTAGCTAAATCATAGCGTGTATTTACAAACTGTTACAGCACTGCTGCTTTTAAATATTTTCTCACAGTATTTTTGTCACATTTGTTAAAAAGTTGTTTTCTTTGCTTTAGAATACTACTGCTTAATATCAGCGCTGATGTCACATGACTTCTTGCATTTAAATGCTGTGACATCTCTCCATGGCCATGCCTCCTAATGAAGGCTCTAGCAGAAGTAGTAGTGCTGGGCCTAGGGCTTGTTGTGAACAGGAGTTTTATGCAACATGATGATTTTGCTATTTTTTGTGCACTGAAATTACATTTGTATAGGACATAATACAGCCCACATCTGAATCCTGTTTGCAAACTATTCTGTACTTGTTGCTCTGAATGTGGAGGCTGGCTGCCCCTTTAGTTTGCTCTACTCTGCACCAAGGTTCATGGCACCAGTTTCCTGGGAGTTATCTGGTTGCTAGAATGCCACCTTTGATGGTTAGTAGGAGAGGTCCTAACCTTTTTTCGTGACTGCTTGCCAACCTTGACCCACAGAATGCCCAGTGAGGATGTTGTGGTCTCACAAATGCAAAGTAGGAGGAGAAGATCCTGGTGAAAATGCAGGTAGCATGACAATGTCCAACTGCCCTAGTTGAAAGACCACTTACCACTATGGGAGCCCCTGTCCCTGCATTGGCTCTGTGCCAAGGGATGATGTGGGCGGCATCAATGGCAGGTTAAGAGTCAGTTTGTTTGTTTTTTGGTGGGGGAGGGGTTACAGCAACTGTGTCCAGGCAGGAAATAAACAAAGATTAAAAATAGAATTAGTAGAGCCATCCTGGTACATTTTGTGGTAAGATTTGAAGTATATCCTTGAATCTAGTTATGTTATATTAGAAGCCAAAAGAGACCAGTATTCTTTTTAAATTGAACACATTTTTATATAAGTTTAACAATACAACACAACTATAACATAACAAAAGACTGGCTATAACATACCATGACATAGCTTATTTAAACACATAGTAATGTATCAGAGAAAACAATACCTACTAACTACTTGAACAATCCTATCTAACTCCCATCCCCCCAACCCAACCACCCCCACCCACCACAAGGTACAAATATTCTATATCTATAACTGCAGCAGTGATAAATAAGGTAACCATCGGCTAGTTGATTATATCAGAAGAAGAATTGAGGTGTCCATGAATACTAATATTGGATGATCAGGACAGGTAAAGGGCGTACAGTTTCCCCCATTTTTTAGTAAATGAGGATTTATGGTAATGTACTTTCGCAATTAGTTGTTCTGCCCAGAGGGCAAATGATAACTCATGTAACCATTCCGCATAAGAAATGGGAGCTTGATCCAGCCGATGTCTAAGCATTAATTTTTTGACTGTTAGTGAGATGAGAGCCATATGATATCTTCTCTCTTTTACTAGAATCTTGGAGAAATCCCCCAGGATACACATGGTGGGGAAAAAGGCATTGTAGACCTAGAAGTGGGTCCAATGTTGTTTCTATATGGTTCCATAGGGGAGATACCTTCTCACAGGCCCAGAAGATGTACAGGAGAGAGCCTTCCTCCTTATCACATCTGGAACATATACTTGAGGGAAGACACCACATTTTAGCCAGTTTGATTGGAGTGTAATACATATTGTTTAAGATACAATACTGAGTTAGTCTATACGGTCTTGAGTGATGTAAACATATAAGTTTTTCCATAGGTACGGCCAGTTAATTTCCAAGTCAGGAAAAGAGCATTCCATATCTTAGAATCCACTGGAGATGGGGGTTGGGGCTTGTAAGCAGATGCTTGTATAGAATTGAAATTCCATGTGACCTGCATGCCGGACCATTTATCTGTTGTAAAAAATCACCTAAATAAGAAGACAGGTGTTCGGTCCAAACATTTTGGCCAGAAGATGCCTAAGCTGGAAGACTTTGAAGATATATGTCGATGGTAACCTAAGTTTAGTTAGAATCTCTAGTGAAGTCAGGATGGAGACAGTGATTTCTGAGGTTATCAAAAGCCAGCTACTAGAGAGTGTAATACCTCCAGTTTTGATGTTTAAATTGGAGAGGATTGGTTGAGAAAAATCACGGGCTTGAAATATCAGCACATTTGTGAAAAGACTTTAAGCAAGATTCCGATTGGGGAGGAGTGTAGTGATTTTGGTATATTTCTCATTGGAGCGAAGAAGATTTTAGCAGGGGATAATTTGTGAGAAGACAATAGATCGGATTCAATTTGTAGCCAGATTGGGATATAGTCTTGTTGGAGTAGAAACTGAGATAGAGATAACCATTTCCCACATTTATATAAATGACCAGCCCAGTAGTATAGTAAGAAATTAGGCATTTGTAATCCTTCCGATTCCTTGGGTTGACTTAGTTTAAGGTAAGATCATCTGGCCGCTTTGTCTAACCAAATAAATGAAGTGATAATCTGAGTGGATGCGTTTAAAGAAGGATATAGGTAACCAAATACTAAGCATATTAAGGGGATAGAAGAGTCTAGGGAGGATGGTCTTCTTGACAATGTTTATCCTGCCCAGAGACCAGTATTCATGTCCAGGCACTGGCATTTGTGTTGTGAATCAGGTATAATGGCACTGAGTTTGGGACCCTGTTTTCTAAAGGATTTCTCTAATTTTGTGCCTATGGCAATACATTCTTTGAAAATAGGGACATAGGTCTTTTAAAGCACCAAGAAAGGTTACCAACGTGGTAAGCTGGGTTAGGGACTGACTAACAGGCAGGATGCAAAGGGTGGTGGTAAATGGGATCAAATACGGGGGGGGGTGACCACTGGGGTACCTCAGGGACCGGTCCTGGGACCAGTCTTGTTTAATGTCTTCATTAGTGACATTTCAGTAGAGCTAGAGGGAAAGGTCTGCCTGTTTGTAGAAGACACCAATATCTACAACTTGGTGGATACTCCAGAAAAGGTGGAGAGGATAAGGTGGTACCTGGAAAAGCTTGAATGATGGTCTGACGTGTGGCAACTGAGGTTCAATTCCAAGAAGTGCAAAATAATGCACCTGGAAAGAGAATTTTAAAACCTGGGCAGTGTCCTTCCACCTGACTTCTTTGACGCCCCTACCACAAGTACCCACCCTGACATGGCGCCTCATCCTCATGCAGCCCTGCAGTTCTACTTCAAGGAGATCCCAGCACACCTAGCCAGAACCTACATTTAGAAAGCCATCCACAATACTGGTTACAGCAGCGACTCCCTCAATATGAAGCTGATTGCACTAGTCTTAGAAGAAATCCTTGAACCCCTGACAAAGATCTTCAACCTATCACTAAGGACTGCCCAATTCCCAGCAATATGGAAACAGGCGACTATCACACCAGTTCACAAAAGCGGAGATAGGTCACTGCACACTAACTACAGGCCTAACTCCATCCTTCCCCCATCTTATCTAAGGCTCTGGAGTGTATAGTATTAGACCAGCTAGTTGAGTACTTAGAAAAATATGAAATCCAATGCCTTGAACAGCATGGCTTCAGAAAAGGGTGCCTCACCACCACTGCATGTTGGAATTCTGAGATTCATCCATGCCACTCTAGACCAAAGGAAACTGTGTGGGGCAGTGTTCATTGATCTAACAAAAGCCTCTGATACCATAAATCATCCACTCCTACTCAGGCAGCTGTCAAATATTGGCCTTTCCAAAGATGCACTGCCCTGATTTGCAAAGTTACCTGGGGGAAGGGTCCAGCGTGTTAGGATTGCCAGTGTCACCTCAAATGAAAATCCAGTTCTCTCAGGAGTTCTTTAGGAGTCCATTCTGAGACTGCTACTCTTTTGTCTCTTCCTGAACAGCCTTCCTAATGTCTGCCACCAGAACATACTGCTCTACGCGGGTGATGCTGTTGTATTCGCAAATCACCACGACATTAAGCTTCTAGAGGTCAGCTGCAGCGTGACTTCATGCGTGTTGAGGATTGGTTCAGCTCACACAAACAGGTCCTGAACTATAGCAAAATAAAAGTTATGCCATTCTGCAATGCTTGAAGCAAGCATAAATATCGACCCCTCACCATCAAGAACTGCTCAGGGACTATAGTCAAACATGTTCCAGAGTTTAAATACCTTGGCATCACCTGGACTGTTCCCTCTCCTATGCTCAGCACATAGAAAATGTTGCAAATGCCACTAATATTCAGTTAAGCCTTCTCCACAGGCACAAACACTGCATGAGAGTTGATGCCCTTAGACTGGCTTATTAACAGCTCTGTCATCGACTATGGCCTAGCCATCTATGGCTCAGCTCCCCATTGCCCTCCCGCAGGACACGGTGGCACTTAACAAATCTGCTAACTCCTAATGGCGCCGTCTGCCCAACACACACACATGTGATCTGTACACCCAGGCCGAGTGGCTTCCACTCCTCAGCAGGATCCAATACCAGACCTGCCTGGTAACCAATAAGGTTCTCCTTGGGCCATGCCGCCTGTTGTTGAAAAGCTCCTTACTGTATATTGCAGCACCCAGCATACCAGGAATGTGCAACTCCAAATCTACCAAATCCCCAGATGCCGGACCACTATGGGTCAGAGGTCATTCACCACAGGTCCTCTGTGGTACAATTTGCTCAACAAAGAAACGTTACCACTGCCACGCTTGTCACCTTTAAGACACAACTCTGACAACACCTTACTTCAACCAGTCAGTGTGATTGTTTCACCTAAGGGGAGCACCTCTCCTCTTTCACTGGCCAGCAATCTCCCTTGTGGTTGCAACTCTATGGCTCCTGCTTCTCCCTTTGTTTCCCTCCCTCACCCCTCTTACATGCCCACCCCCCTCATTTTTTTTTACTTCATGGATGTTGGTCCCTCCTACTACTATCAACCATGCTCTTCTACTACCCTCCCCTTCCCTTAGACAATGGCCCTTAAGCCTGCCTACTCTATTCCTGACCCTTGCATACCCTACCTGCACCAACTCTTTTGGTTATGTGTTATCTTCACCTGGAAACCTGCATTAAGCTAGCTGATGTTATCTGTCTCCCTGAATGACTGTATTATTAGTCTAGCCTTTGCTGTGTATCAAGTCTGTGTAATTTTATCAACCTTTGTGTGTATGTTTACCCTCCATCTTTTGACGTGGAACCTTGGTAAATGAGCAGTTCATGCTCAAAGGTATTTGTAATCCTAGCGTTTAATAAAATAAAAAAAAAATAGAGTAAGCTTCAATATGGGGGGGGGGATTGCTGACGATCACCAAGGAAGAAAGGATCTCGGAGTTATCATTGCTGACAACTAAAGATATCAAAGCAGAGTACAAAGGCAGCAGGAGGGCCAGTGGCATGATGGGGTGAATAGGCAGAGGTATCACTAGCAGAAAGTGAGAGGTAGTAATGCCTTTGTATAAAACACTGGTGAGGCCTCACCTAGAGTACTGTGTGCAATTCTGGAGGCCACACCTCATAAGGACATTGGCAGGTTGGAGGTGGTCTAGAGGAGAACAACTAAGCTGGTGCATGGACTGCAACATAACACACATGAGGAGAGACTCAAGGACCTCAATATGTACTCACTGGAGGAGAGGAGGGATCAAGGGGCATGACAGAAACATTCAGGTACCTTAAGGCTATAAACAGGGTGCAAGGAGGAGACCTCTTCCAATAAAAGAGTTGCACAAGAACTAGGAGGCATGACATGAATCTGGAAGGAGGCATGTTAAGGGGATATGTGAGGAAGTTTTTCTTTATAGACAGGGTGGTGGATCCATGGAACAGGCTGCCACAGAAGATTGTGGAAGTGAGCACACTAGAGGGTTTTAAGCATGCTTGGGACATGCATACGGGAATCTTAGAGATGGGAAGAAGGGGGGACAAACCACTGACTAGTTAGACTCAAAGGCCGCAAACTAGTGCAGGATTCTAGATCAGACTAGATGGGCCTGGTGGTCCTTATCTGCCAACAATTTTTATGTTTCTATGTTATAGTTTTTTGGAAATTCTGTCCCTAAGGGAAGATGCCTTGTAGTAGAGCACTCTTTGAAATCTTACACTACAGGTTGGTGTACACTGTTGGCCAGAGCTGACTAGGATGCACTGTGGGGACAACTGTAGTGATGTTACAGCCCTTTACCACCTCCTTTTCACCTGTTTGTGTCCTATCCCTCCATTTCACCAATGGCTGTCAAATGTATGGCAGCTTAGATTCAATGCAAAGAAGTGCAAAGTAATGCTCCTGGGAAACAAAAACCCAGGAGAAGAGTACACAATGGGGGGTGAGATACTGACAACAAAAAAAATGGAAAGGGGCCTGGGGGTAGTCATATCAGACAACCTAAAGGTAGGCCAGCAATGTGAGAAGGCAGTAAGGAGGGCTGGGGGGACACTGGGATGTATAGGGAGAGGCACAGTAGAAAACAGGAAGTTGGCCCTCTGTACAGACAGTTGGTAAGACGACATCTGGAATACTGTGTACAGTTCTGGAGACCCCATCTCCGCAAAGACATAGACAGGGTGGAGGCTGTCCAGAGGAGGGCAACCAAAATGGTGCAGGGTCTGCACCAGAAGACGTATGGAGAAAGACCAAAGGAGTTTAAGATGTATAGCCTTGAGGAAAGGAGGGAGGGGGACATGATAGAAACTTTCAAATACCTCAAGGGAATCAACAAAATCAAGAGGGTATCATCTTTCAGAAAAGAGATGTGCAAGAACAAGGGGCACAATCTGAAGATAGAGGGGATGGCTCAGAGGTAATGTGAGGACGTATTTCTTTACAGAGAAGGTTGTAGATGCATGGAACAGCCTTTCTTAGGAGGTCGAGAGTGAAAACAGTGGGGAATTCAAGAATGCATGGGACAGACATAAAGCAATTCTAGTGGGGTAGGAGGAAGTAGGCTGTTGGTTAACTAGGATCTGCAGCTTATCCATTTGGTAGGGAAATGGGCAGACTAGGTGTGCCAAGCAGTCCTTATCTGCCGTCAAATTCTATGTTTCTATGTTTCTCTGTGGGCAATTATGTGAATGGAGGGGGTAGGAAACAAAAAATCAAAGTTAAGGTAGAATAAAAAATAATAATAAAAGAAACTTCATCCTCAGACAGCAAACATTTAGAACTACATGTTGGTATCACAAAATTGGTGTTCAATTTCAAGCAAAAAAAAATCAGTAGTTGAGAAATGCAGAGCTCAGCTATACAACTTTCTGCAAAAATGTAAATATCAAGATATTCTATTTTTATTTCTGAGGACATGGTTTAAACATTATCATTTTACCCCTTTGATTTCACTGGTTCCTGCTGCTTATATTAACCTTAAATCATAATCCTTTGCTCATTTTTTAATTATATTTTATTGCTTTCATGATAAAAAGAACAATACATAATTATCTCATGTAAGAGATCATTACGTGCAACAGACAATACATCCAATGTTGTAGTAAATCACAAGTCTATGCATTCTGAATTAAGTTGTTTAGGGGTATTTCGATAGATGTCAAATAAAGCATATTCCAAATAAGTTGCACCGTACAGGACTTTGGGCTGTCAAAAAGGTAGAAAATTTTAATTCCAAGCATGATAACTCAACATCTAAGTTGATGTGACCCCCTTATCAAACAATTTGATTTCTTAACAGCGTTAGTGCTAAATGACATCACAGTCTGTTCTGTGGAAACCATACTGATTTCACATGCAGCAAATTGCGAGTTTAGGACAAATCATGTCTACGTGAAACTACAATGACTTCATCCAAATCTGTTTAGCAAAAAATAATATGATGCACAAAAAGTCAAATTTGTTTTGGAGCATTATGTTACTATGTCCTGCTGATACTGCTGCAGATTTTTTGCAGTAAACTGTTACACATTGTTCATGTCCATTCAACACTGTTGTATTTTATAGGGGTCTTGTTAGTCAGTCCAGTCAGAGATTTATGCCCTTCAAACTCAGCATTACAAAAGTAAACTAATAAACCAAAAGGTGGTATAAAGCCAAAGTAAACAACAGCTATAATGAATGGTTTTACACTGTTGACTTTTTTTTTCTTTTACTGCAACAACACTGGTATGAGGATTTTGCAATATGTTCAAATGATATATAATAGGTTGCAATGGAACATGCAATGTATCCCTGAAGTAGGGGTGAGAACCTGATAAGTTATTACTAGTAACTCATGAGTGGCAAACATAGCAGTAATCACAATCAAAATGGTCTTCCCTGCCACAGGTGGGATTAATACTGTAATTTATTTACAATCACCGGTGTGTGTGTGTGTGTGTGGTGGAGGGGGGGGGGGTGGCAGATGCGTGTATGTGTGTGCTGGGAACCCCTTCCCTAAGAAATATTTCAGCACGTTACTTAACTACTGCAGACTGTCCTTCTACATTGGCATGCACAAGAATAAGTAAAATTATGCATCTCACTGGCATATTTTCTGTTACATCTTCATACTGCCTGTTTTTGTAGATTATAAATAGGTGAATATAACTCTTTTACTATTATTTAATACTGAAGACCAGGATTGCTATTTTGTTTATCTCGAACACTACATGCAAAGCAGCAAAGTAGTAAAAACGAATACATTTCTTTGTTGTTAAAACAGTACATTTTTCAAAGTGTTGCATTACACTTTTGTGCAAATTCTTGTTGGCCCCTTCAGCAGTTATTTATTTATTTGAAAAATGTCACCAGGAGAGGCATAGTGAGCTATAATAGCTCATTTCCAGATCGTCCTATGGGAAAGGGAAGGGGAGTACACTTTGAATTTACAACAGAGTATAACAGCAAGACATAAACTACTATATATACAGCAGTTAAATAATTATTGTAAACAACTATGTACAGTAACAGGGTATATGAAATATCCCTAGTAGAATATAAATAAATAACAGGCCCAATAGTGTGAGAACACACAAAGGCCTTCCCAACAGCAGATACATTTTGTATAACAGATATGTATGCTAGCACAGTGCTGGTTTGTGGTCAATCTTGTTGAAAGGGTATTTGGGAGGGAAGCAAGTGCACAGGAGCAAAACGAGAGAGTAAGGGGTGGAAGAAGGGTGATGGGACAGGTGAGAGGAAAGTCCAAGAAGCAAGGGGCTAGGTGGAGGAAACAGATTGTGAGTTGGGAGGGGTAAGCAGAAGGGAGTAGGCTAGAGAGGGAAGGGAGGTGGAAGCCAGAAGGACAGAGGTTGGGAGATTCAGTTACAGTTACAGGTGTGGGAAGAGAAGTTATGCAGTAGGAAGGATAGAGAGAAGGGGGAAGGGGCACAGCAGACTGGGAGAAGGAGGGAGTTCCAGAGCTTAGGGAGGTAGCAGGAGAAGGCTGCCTGGCCAGCTGAGGAGGACCTGGAGGGAGTGCAAAGGAGCCATAGTGGGAACTGCGAAGGGCATAGGAGTTTTTTTTTTTGGGGGCTGGGAGGGTAGAGGACAGGAAGGAAGGGAGGAGCCAAACCAGTGCTTGGCAATAAATGAGGAACAGTGTGCTGTCTGGCTATGCGGGAAGGAAAGGAGGGGACGTATATAGAGTACAGTGATGAGTATGGGGAGGCAGTCCGGAGTGAAGTGACAGAAGGAATGAAAGAGAGTTCAGTCTAGAGAGGGTAGATTTAGGGGCAGAGCTGTAGACTATGTCAACATAGTCAAATATGGGGAGGATTATTTTCTGTACAACCGCTCTGCAGGCCGGGAGTGGGATACAGCCGCAGTGGTAGTACAATGCTTCTAGCTTAGGATGTAGTTTTATGGGTATGGCATTGATGTCTTTAGAGAAATCAAGGTGGTTGTCAAGCCAGACCCAGAGGTACTTGAAGGATGGTACATTCTCAATGGTGGACCCATCACAGGTGCAGAAGATGGGGCCTACCAAACCTAGAGAGCTTTTGTCCTGTGCCAAAGGTAATATAGACTGTTTTTTTGCATTACAAGACAGTTGATTTGAGTGGAACCAGAGCTGGATGTTGTCAAAGTCCCTGAAGCCTGGTCATCAAATTGGAGGGTGGCCAGAGGCAAATAGGATAACAGGACTGTGTCATCAGCGTACAGGCAGCAGGAAGGTCATTTAGAAAGACCAAGAATAAGACAGGGCCTAGGAGGGGGCCCTGTGGGACACCAGTGCAGATTGGAGGGTGGAGAGGAGTCACAATTTGAACTGATTGGGACCTACCTTCAAGGTAGGCGTGGAACTAGTTAGTGGCCAAGGTGGAGAATCCTAATGCAGAGGGTTAGAGAGGAGAAGGTGATAGGCTACAGTGTCAAAAGCTTTGGCCAAGTCAATAAAGATGGCTGATATGATTTGGCCCTAGTCCATTCCTGTGATAATGGTAGTTAGCCAGAGGAGGGAGTAGGCGGTGAGTGGGTTTTACGGAATCCAGACTAGTAAGGGGTGAAGAAGGAGGACGAGTCAAGGAAAGGGGACAGTTGAGATAGAATCAAGTGTTCATGGAGTTTGGCAAGGGTAGGGAGAAGAGAAATGGGATGATAATTACCAGGAATAGAGAGGTCATCACCTTTAGGGAGGGAAATGACTGTGGCATGCTTCCAGGTATTGGGGATAAAGGCTTTAGAAAAGAAGAGGTTTAGATGGGCAGAGATAGGGAGACCGATGGCGGGGGCAGCAAGATGTTGAAGTTTGGGGTCAAACCTGTCATGCTTTTACTCTTGAGTGGGTTGAAGGCAAGTAGAGCAGTGATGGTGACAGCAGGTGAGATGGGAGTAAGGAGAATTGGGTGGTCTGGGAGGAGTGAAGGGGATATGGGGAGTTGGTGACACTGGAGGGAAGGATGAGAGGAGGGAAGAGGTACAGGTAGTGAAGAAAATATTGAATTCTTTGGCCACTGAGAGTGGGTCAGTAACAGAGGAGTCATTCACCTAAAGAACTGGCACAGGCGGCTGGGCCTTGGAAGAGAATGGGGCATGGACAACCTTCCAGAACTTTGAGGGGTGACTGATATTGTTCTGAAAGGTGGAGGAAAAGCACTCTGCTTTGGCTAACCTAGTGGCTCTGGTGCAGGCATTGCGAAGGGCACGATATTTATGCAAGTCCAGGGGGCATCCTGAGGACTTGTGCTCCTTCCATGTTAGGTCACTAGCACACAGGCAGGCTAGGAGTTCAGCAGAGATCCAGGGCAGGTGGGGGCCTCCGACCCTGGTTTTCCTTGGGGGAGGGAGGGTGTGTCGGTCCCACATGGAGAAGAATTTGTATTTAACGTAAGCAAGGGCATTGTCAACAGTGCTGGAGTCTGTCACAGGAGACCAATCAGTTATGACCAGATCCTCTTGGAGGGCCGACAGGTCCAGAGACCTAAAAGAATGGATCAGAAGAAGTTTTTTTTTTGGGGGGCTTTGGGGCGGTGGATTCTGTGATCATGATAGATCATATGGAGGTCACTGTGGGTGTCCAGTAGAATGCCAGCGGCAGTAATGTGGTGGGGACATTAAGGACATTCTCTGGTGTTTCTGCACTCCACATCAAGTGATTATTTTTTTGCCCCATACATGCTGGTCATCTAAACATTTAAAATCCACAACAAACATGGGTTGCTATGCCTGTTTTTGAGTTCACGGTGAAAATTAATGTCTCTTGCTTGAAAACTTCAGTACAGAGTCAGATTGTTTTTAATGGTTATAAATTACATCATTATTTGAGGTGTCACGTGAGTGTGAATGGAAAAATAAAACAAGGATACAACATTTATTTTAATTTTCTGATACAGCCTTTTTGAGCTCAGAGTTCGTTTATGAAGGATCCACATCAAGGAATGTCAAGGATGATGTTTGCAGATTTTTCCCAGCAATGCAAAAATGAAGTGCACAATACTTATACTAGGACACTCCCTTAGGGCTAACATTCCAAAACTGTGCAAATGTTTGTATGCTTTCTGTGCATAAAACCATATAAATCCTGTGTCATTTTCATAAAACCTTTTTTGATTGCTGTAGAATATGGTTGTGAATATAACAAAAGAAAGAAATACAGGGATTGCAATGCTGCTTTTCACTTCATCTCTCTTCAAAGCAGCAGTTTCAAAGCAGGTCACCTCAGGCCAAAAGTAATAAACCCAATAAAAAAATTTACTTGTCAGAAAGTCTTTAAACAATGTAAAAGTACATGAAACTTGGCAAAGACATTTATATAAAAGAAACAAAGTACTTTATCCTAAAAACAGAGAGATGTGTACAGTACATAGAGTGTCTTAAAAGATGCAATACCTACAATTGTGAAAGTGTTTTTCCTCCCTATCAACCTATTTAGATCCTTAGCTTGATGTACCATAATAAGGTAAATCATTAATTTAGTAATGATTTCATGCATATGTATTTGTGCCAGTAAACAGCAATGAAGACTGTTTGGGGTGCATCGGAAAAAATGCAAATCTGAAACACCTGGGTACATCTTTAATGAGTGTTGTGGCCCTTCCCTGCATGGGCACTTACTTGCTTACTCCATTATGCCCATAAAGGAAAAGGGCAGGGTCAGCATGCAAATCCATTCATGAGCATGGCAACTCTCGCAATCCCAAGCACAACTTTAGCAGCCCCATCTGCCTTCAGAATTGTTACACGCAGGTGCTGTGGTGCTGCTAAGTGTGACTGAAACACAAAGAGCTAGAAGGGGATGGAGAATGGTAAGGGACTACATCCACAAACACACAGCACAGGACACTGGGGCTGGTGACCAGGGAGTAAAAGTGTACCTGGAAGTAGGTCCAAAAATACCAGAGACAGCAGACAATTTGGGGATGAAACAAGCTTAAAAGAATGCATTAGGTGGGTTTGTGTGAACACATCAATGGTAGCACCAGTACCCAAAAGCTATGCACTTTGCATAGAATCACGTGACAGGAGCTATTCTAGCTCCATACCTCCATGGGTGTCACTAAACAGGTATTCGTGGATGCAAACCCCATTTGTGTTCATTAACATCTACTGACCTCACTTGCATTCCACCAGTTGCAGCAGGAATGCCTTGTTCTGGTAACTAGCATAGTGACATAGTAATTTAAGGTCAGGTGGGACTGTAGGTCTATCACGTCAGCACCCCGCTTCCAAGTAGGGAAGACTTAATATGCTGTGCAAACATGTACTAATTTATAACAGTTTTCTTGACTACTCAACCAAGATGGACTTCTGACAATAGCTGCAAAGTGTTCTGGTGCAGAGGAGAGGCCATTTGCCCCGGTTTGCACCCCCACGCATTGTGGCTGAGTATTATGCCCTTGAGGTATTACAGTCATCTAAACTGCTTTGAATTCATCTTGCAATGTTTTGTCAGAATCTGATAAACAACAGGAAGTGTTTTCTATGACTGTACTGACATAACAGAAAATACATGTGCTTGATACATGGTTAAAATAACATGATATCAAATTGGCTAACTTCGATATGCAACCAAAACCATAAAATCAATGAAAAATCCTGCTCTTAATTCAAGGTACTTACTTACTTGATCATTAGAACACAATAAATATAATACTGTAACTCATAATTTCCCCTTAATTGGACTGGATTTAAAATCTAGTTCAAGAAAGACAAAGCCACTGTGTTCAGTAATTTTCTGGCGTCTACTACCATGACCCCAAGCTCCTGATGAGTGAAAAATGCTAGGTAACAGAACTAACCTCTATCTGTACTCTCGAAATGCCAATCCCAGTTGTAGGACAACTATTAAGCAGGTTTTCCTCTTAAATAATGAGTACTTTCAGCTCATTGACAAAATTTCACAACTGTGCCACAGAGGATTTTGAACATGTGTATAAGTGTTACTAAAGCTTGAGGTGTGAACAGCTCTAACAAAACCTCTGCCAAAATTAATTAATTTGCACATAAAACAGGAGCTGCTAGAGACATCTTGATTTTTTTTAAATTAGGAAGCCCTCCTTTGCATCTTATTGTAGTAATGGCATCCAAGCCACACGAGAAAAAATATATTTGTGAAACTTTAAAACTTGATGAGGTTTCTCATTTGATATAGCTCACTATCTCAATCGTTCCATGTCAGAGTTTGCTTTTTTTTTTTTTTTTTTTAACAAATGCTCATTCTAAAGAGGACTTTTATGGATCCAAAGGCTCAAATTCAATTTACAACACGGTTTTTTCCACCTATGCAAGTCTCATGAAATAGACCCAGAAAATTAGCTGCTTAAAAGTAGTCCAATCCACAGAACAGCCCGAGTAGGGCTCAGAAAATTAGCATTTTTCTTTCAAAATACAGACGGATTACTTAAAGGACAATGTTACAGCCCATCAGTGCAGAGACAGAGCTACCTCTTGTGATGCCAGTGACCTGGCTTCTGAAGTCAGTGACCTGGCTTCTGAAGTGAACTTTGGGTGTTGGAGGCCAGCCAGAAGGAAGGAAAATCAGCGCCTGGAGGACTGGTCTCTTCCTCCAGGGGACAGGACTTGCAGAGGTCCATGTCTGCCTGACCTCAAGTGGAACCTAAAGGAAAGGCACCCAGGACAGCCTAGAAACGGTAAGGAGGGGCATGGCAGATGCCAACGTGTGGTGCATGGGAGCGCATGGCACACACCATGGTGTCATTACACATTACACCAATAAAGGGGCACCAGAAAATAGGAAATGCTGCCAGTAACTGAATAACACCAGGACATCTGCAGGCCCCGCACCCAACCAGCTGGGCTTGGCAGACCAACAATTGGATCCCGTTCCCAATGGGGGATTTGGTGGCAACCATCCACTTCTCTGAGGGTGGTGGCAAGCCCACACGCACCTGTCTGCCAAGGCCCTGGGTCAGGGAAAATGTGAAAAAAGCCGCTAAAACATCATATGTATAACAAAAAAAACAGGCTTTAAGATGTGTCCAAGACTGAGAGTTTCTCCACAACCGCACTTCTCTGTCTCCAAAATCTACATTTCCCCTGACTACTCACCGACTTAGGGGTGGCTGTACACTCTGAGTTACCAAAGATCTCCTGACCATGATGAGGGAAAGGAATAAACTATCATAGTATCATAGTAAAAGCCAGCAGAATAGGCCCTATGGTCTATTGTGTGTGCTCAGAAGCTAGCCCTCTATTGGGAGCTCACTCCTCCACCCCCAGAGGTGGCTTTCCCCAGCTTCAGTATCCCCCTGTACCTGTCCCAAACCTTCTTGAATCCTTCCACTGTGTTCTCTTCCACCAGACTCCCAGGCAATGCGTTCCATGGTTCACCACCCTCTTGGTGAAGAAGTATCTCCGGCGCTCCACCCTGTACTTCACCCCTTCCACCCGTGCCCCCTGGTAGTTCCCCCCTTCCTAAGCCTGAACACTTCCCTGGCTCCACCCTTATTTATTCCCTTCACATACTTGAAAACCTCTATCATGCCCCCCCCATCCCTCCTCTCCTCCAATGCATACAGATTGAGTTTTTCCAGTCTCTCCTCATAGGACCTACCCTCCATGCCCTGAATCATCCTAGTCGCCCTCCTCTGGACCCTCTCCAGCAGTGCCATGTCCCTCTTAAGATAGGGTCTCCAGAACTGCACACAGTACTCAAGATGCAGCCTAACCAGGGCATTATACAGAGGGAGGATCACCTCCCTCCTCCTGGAGGTAATCCCCCTGGTTATGCAGCCCAGTATCCTCTCTGCATTTGCTGCAGCTCTTGCCAATTCTCAATGTTATTCATTTTGCTGTCCACCACTACCCCAAGGTCCCTCTCTCTCAATGCGACTTGCAGTGTGGCCCACCCCGGGTGTATGCATGACCCAGGTTTCTGATTCCCAGATGCAGCACCCTACATTTCCCTGCACTGAACTTCAATCCTCACTTCCTTGCCCACCCTCCCAGGGTATCCAAATCCCCCTTGAGGGTCTCTCTCTTCCCTCCTGCCTGTCCACCAGTGTTCCCAGTTTTGAGTCATCCACAAAGAGAGACAGCCTACTCTTAACACCCCTCCCTGTGTCAGAGACATAGGAATTGAACAGGGTGGCCCCAGGACTGAACCCTGGGGACCCCACTGATGACCCTCCTGGGAGGAGACTATCCCTCAACCACCACTATCTGTATTTGCCCGTAAGCCAATTTTCCACCAACCTGAGCAAGTGCCCCCCACCCCATCCCCCAGCTTTGCTAGTGGGCCATTATGGAGTGCGAATCAAATGCCTTACTGAAATCCAGATAGAGGACATCCACCAGCCTTTGTCGGTACAGGGCACCCATCATCCAGTCATAAAACTCCACCAGGTTGGTCTGGCATGACCTCCCCGGAACAAAACCATACTGCCCGTCATTCAGGTGCCCCAACATTTCCAGCTGCCCCCCAGCCTCTACTTGATAATGCCTTCCATAACCTTGCCTACCACTGACGTTAGGCTAACAGGCCTATAATTCCCCATCTCCTCTCTGAACCCCCCCCCCTTGTGGACAGGCACCACATGAGCCACCTTCCAATCTTGAGGCACCAACCCTGTCATCAGAGAGATGTTGAAGAGTGAGGCCAGTGGAGCTACGGTACATCCACCAGTTCCTTCAGTACCCTCGGATGCAACCCATCTGGCCCTGGCACCTTCTCAGTCTTTAGCAACCGGACAGCCTCTCACCCTATCCACTGTGATTTCACCTTCCCATCCCACCTCCTCATGCATCCACTACTGCCCTAGCCTCATCCAGTCCTTCAGTCTCCAACTGATCTCCTGATTCAGTGGGCTCCCCTTCCCTCCCATTGGGTTGGAAGGATCCCCCACCTCTCCCGATAAAGACCTTAGCAAAGTACTCATTTAGCACCTACGCTTGTTCCCCAGCTTCTTGCACCCATCCCTCCCTAGTCCAAATCCTGCTGATTTGTGCCTTCACTTTTTTTTTCTCCTTTCTGTATCTATAGAACCCCTTTCCTCCCCTGTGGATATCCCTTTCCAGGTTAAGCTCCTCCTTCTTCACCTTGCCCCCCCCACCACCCTGGAGAGACCCTCCTAGCCAGGGACTCATACTCTCCCCTCTCCCTAACCCCCCTTGAGCACTTTAAGCTCATGTGAGCAGCCTTTTTTTCCCCTCACTGTCTCCTGCACCTCCCAGATCCACCAACATGGCTCACTGGCCCCTTGCTTGAGCCTTACCTTTGTGCTGGCCCTCGTAGCCTCCTGCACCCCCTTCTTAATGGTCTCCTACAAGCTACTAGCATCCATGTCTGGCTTTATCTCATCCAAGCACCCTCTAAGAATCCTTCCCAGGCCCTCAGAGTCCACCTCCCTGAAATCTATTACTACTGCGTTAGTGCGAATTTCCTCTCCCCCTAAGAACATAAGAAATCAGACTGTGGCATGGTCACTGCCTGCCAACAGGCTGTTCATCTCCAGGCCTATGGTCAGCCTACAAAAAATCCTCCTCTCTTGCCTGATGGAATGAATACCAGCACTACGAAACCTTTGTAAACAGTCAGCCCTTGAATCCCTCCAGATGTCTGTCCAACCCTGTTGCTGTGGCAGAGGCCGTCAATGAAAATTCACAGACCTGTCTGCCCTCCTTAGCAAGCTGCCACCCCTGGTGACCATTGGTCTCTCTGATCATCCCCCCACCCATACCCCTCAAACTCCTCCCTCCTTTCTACTTCAAGACTATCACCCCAGGGACACTGCCAAACTGCTGAAGAGCCTGCCTAGCCAAGGCAGCCCAGGCAGCAATGGTCTTTTTCTGCTATGCTTAAACTTATATTACCTGCCATCTGAAAACCACTCACTTACCTCTTTAACCTGGCATTGACTACCTCCTCAGTGTGCAGCACTTGAAGCATACCAGGGTGGTCCCAATTTTTAAGACTGGCGACCGGCTATCCTCAAATAACTCATCAGCCTATATCCTTACTCCTTCATCTTAGTAAACTCCTGGAAAGGATTGTCCACCGATAACTGTCTGACTATATTGACACACACAACCTACTGTCCAGACAACAACACAGCTTCTGTAAACATCATTCAGCCACATCTGTCCTTGCCCTGTTTACCAATCATATTCTTAGGAACATGGCTCTTGGAAGGGCAACAGGTGCCATCTTTGTTGACCTGTCTAAAGCTTTCGACCTGGTCGACCACACCCTGTTACTCTCCTCCCTCTGCACCCTTGGCTACTCTACTGAGACCACGTGGTAGTTCCAAAGTTACCTTTCAGATAGATCTCAGCCAGTATGTGTGGGACCTTCCACCTCCCCCACTCTCCCAGTCACTTCTGGTGTGCCCCAGGGCTCCATCTTGGGCCCTCTTATTCTCCCCATTTATAAACTATCTCCCTCTGACTGCATCACTTGTGATGCCCTATTTTATGCAGATCACCTTGTCCTCTTCACTAGTGAAAAGGCTCTTTAGAATATATCCAGGGCTTTATCCAGGAACTACTCTGTGGTGCACACCTGGTTCCACTCACATCGCCTAATTGTTAATGCTAAAAAAAAAACTAAATCCATGCTATTTGGACCTAAACCCTTCCTATCTAAGGTCGCGAAAGCTGGGTCCACCCTCTTGGTAGTCTCACTGGATGACACTGTACTTGAAAATGTACTAATTTTCAAATATCTGAGAGTTATCCTGGACCTGTCCCTCTCCTTTTCCGATCATATCTCCTCTGTTATCCACCGTATTAACCAGAAACTCAGATAAAGTCACTCCTGAACAGGGAAGCCCATTTAGCCATTGCCCAAGGCAACCTGCTACCCTTGATTGACTACTGCTCCCTATTTCCTCACACATCCTCAGCCTTGTGAGACGCCTCTGCTCCATGTACAACATATGTCATTTCACCTCCTGGCACCGTATTCCACTCACCACTGCCACTTCTACCAGACTCTTGGCTGGCTCCTACTACTGCAGATTTAATTATGGGCTTGGCTGCCTCCTGGACAGCACCATCAGGCATGGTGAAGCCTCCCTTATACGTCTCTCCTCAAGACCAGAACTCCCTTGAGGTGTCTACATGCATCCTCAGTGCCCCCATGGATATCCAAAAGTCTCCTTGGCTATGGGTAGCAAGCGTTATCTGTAGCTGCTCCCACTCTGTGGAATAGAATCCCCATGCCCATCCACTCTCTGGACTCCCATACCACTTTCAAGACACATATCAAATCCTGGCTTCTTGATGAGGCCACATGCCATTGCTAGCTTGGATAACCCTCCCCCCCTTCTGACTTTTCCCTCTTGGGCTGCTTTGGCCTCCCCTGTCCTCTTTCATTTCTTTGGACTTCTGTCTTACATCCCTCACTGCCTGCTTCTTGGGCTCTCCCACTTGGCTTTTGTCTTGTATGTTTTTTTTTGTTTTGTTTTACATCATGCATTAATTTGCACTGGCCACTTATCCTTAGTAAATAATTGAATAATAATTGTTGCTTATCATGATGAACTGATCGTTTTTTCAGCCTCTCATTAATTTTACTTTCCTATATTACTTTCTTTGTTCACCAATGATGTCTGTATATCCACATGGCCTGTACTCATTGCATAACTTGTCACTACCTCTGTAACTGCCACCTGTGTGGGCCGGGTCATGCCTGAAAATAGTCCCCTGGATCAGTGCACTTATCCAGTTACCAAAGACTTAAGTAAATAAATAAATAAATACAATACTTTGTTTGAAGTAGGAACTCGGATCTACCTGCAAAAAAAAAAAAAAAAAATCAAAAGCTAAATAAGGAGTGGAGCATGATGTTTGATTTGACTCAACATAATGTCACGTCCTGCTGTATTTTTGTCTGCATTAGAGAAAAAAGAATGTAACTTTACAACATCTCTGGTAACTCTTCTGGATTTAACCAAAGGCTACTATTTTGGAGATAGATCTCTGGACTCCACTTTCTTTGCTTTTTACTTTATACCCTTCCCTGGGCACATCTGGCCAGGACCACATTCAACCTCTACCAAGCACCATCCTTGTCTGTCAAGACTCATCTTATCTGGGTATCCTGGGACTCCCAGGTTACCCATGACACACCACTGCATTGCCTCCTCAGCTTGAGCCCCATGAGATGAGGCCTGCCCTTCTACTCCTGAAGCAGCTCCACCCCCATCATCCAGCCACCTATGATGGTGGTAAACCCTGTGAGCAGAAGCAGGAACAAGGTGGACACGGAGGTGGTGGATAAAGAGTGGTGGCAGAGAAAGCTGAAAAAAGACATTGGAGGGGAGAAGGTAGTGAGGGCCATCAATATGGATATTACAATCACCAGTGACGATAGTGTTTGAAGAGAAAAAGCTGACCTCAATGAGGAAGTCAAAGACGTGTGGAAGCAAAGTTGAACTGGCCTTAAGGAGATAATGTATGGTAACACATTTTAGATTAGTTGGAGGTAGAAGTGGAAAGGAAGGTGTTTAAAGGAAAAGATGAAGAAGAGAGAAAAAAAATAATTTAGACCAAGTGATGATCGCAACAACACCTTTAAGGCTGAAAGTGGGATTGCTGAAGAAAAATACAGGAGATTTCAGAGAGAGGGTAGAGGTCAGACTGGGAAATCAAGGTTTAAGAAGGCAGAAGATATAATTTTATCTTCATGAATAAGGCCATTAATCAAAAAATTTAATAACAAGAGATTGGGCATGGGAAGCTGGTTTAATAGGAAGCAGGGATTTGAGGGTGATTGGGATCTGTTAATATGAATGAGGTCTAATTAGATTAATGAGAGATGGAGGAGTGAAGGAGCAAAATAGATTGAATAAATTGGATGTGGTAGTTTGGGGCAGTAAGAAAGAACATGGAAAAGGGCAGACAAGGAGCACTGGGCAAAACAGTATCTGGGAAGGATCTGAGCAGGTGGTACTGGCTAGGTTGGAATGTGATTGGATTGAAGAAGCAGAGGGTGCGAGGAGGAGGGAAGAAGGAAGGAGAGAATGTTGAGTAAAAGGACATGTGAAACAAAGGGTATCTGGGTGAGAACCTCAGAAGCTGTGAGCGAGAGGGTGGAAAGAAATAGTATAGATGGATAGGATGGGAAGTGGGAAAAAGTGCAAGAGAGAAACAAGAAGAGTGCACTGAAGGCAGCTGGAGTGATTAGAAAGGCTGATGGAATTGGATATGATGTGAGAAGGAGGTGGGGTAAAAGTACATGAGGTGGAAGAGTGAGAAGGCAAGTGAGGAAAGCCACAGCAACTTTGATTTGAAAAAGGAGGCAGGATCTAAATAAGCAACCACTCAAGGAGAGCAAAGCAGGTGGAGGGAATTGGTTGTATAAAAAACATAATAGGAATGGGTCGGAAATGAGTGATAGGAGAGGAAAAGAATGAGGTAAGAGAACGAAAGAGGGACTATTCAAAGGAGATGATGAGTTTGAAATAGAGATTGGAGTCACAAAGACATGGACAGAGAGCTAGATTAAGCAAGTATGGGAAAGGAGAAGGAAATAGCTGAGGTGACAAATGAGAGGAGCAAGCAATTGCAGAGAAGACTAAAAGATGGTATAGACAAAGATTTCACAGCATCTCTGAGCAAAATGGGAAGACAGGCAAAGGTGAAAGTGGGTAGAAGCAGAATTTTGCTGGATATGCAACAGCACACTATGGAGGTGACAAGAAAGAATGGAAGAGGAAAGGCAAGGCAATTTTAACTTTAATTTCTAAAACATCCTACTCTAAGGCTCAGGAAGCTTTACATTTTACTGAAACACACAATACAATAGATTAAATGATGTAAATTTTAACAAATACACAAACTATAGGCTCCTGTATTACACAGGCTTTAGAGGTGCTAGTAATTGAACAAGTTAAGCAATAAGATAAAATGCAATTGTCTTCCAGAAGATTACTCCACCATTAGCCTTTGCTAAAAGCATGTTCAAAAAGATGGAGTCAGGGAAGCACCCAAGCAGGCAAATCTCTAACACCCAATCACAGGACAGAACATCTGCATAATTAATGCATCAGTGCTGTTATTCTACCATATTGTGAAAGAAAACTGACAACATACTGTACTACTAAATACTAACAGCAATTTTGATCACAGTGGCATAAGTGGTTCTTCGAGATGTAGCCCAAAAAATCAATCAGAAGCCACAATTTATTTACAACTAGATACCATAGCTGTGATACTAAAAACCTCAAAAGGTCATAGCAAGAAACACATTCCCAAACACTGCTCACAGCTGAATCAGAGATTTTTAAGGCAAATTTAAAAATGTAGTGGTGGAAACATAGAACAAGAAAAGACCAAAGACCTAAATTTTGGGGGATGACAGAAGTAAACAAAGGACAAACACAAAATTCCCCACCATCATTACATGGGTAGGTCATACAATGATCAATGTCCCTCACCAGTAATACATGACACAGTTGCAATATTACAATGCCCTCTACAACCTGCCCATAGTAATTGTAAAGGCAGGGATTATCACAAAACTAAGCAACTGCTTCTATGATGGTCACCACGCTCTGGAAAGGGCCCCCAAGGGTCTGCAAAGGGTGTCATGATGCTGTTTGCATAGAAATACCTGCCCCTTCCCCAAACAATTGCAGTGTGTGCAATGACCATGTTGAGAAGGGTTTATGACCTCAATGTGCATGGCACAACAAGGTGAAATACAAGAGGTCATTGCAAGCACTTAGCAACACTCACTTGTGGCTGTGTATGGGGTCCTTCACTACTACTTACCACCTGGAATTTATTACAAAGATTAAAAGGAAACAAGTAAGTGTGTACCTTCAAAGATACAATGGTCCATCATGTCCCAAGTCCTCAATCACATTGAGGGCAGCTAGATCAAGATTTTATTATTGGAATAAGAATGTACCTACTCAGATGGGGCAGTGCTAGTTTCAGGAAGTCTGGGTGCTCACTAATATCAGTACCTCATCAGCTACCATTTGTATAACTGTAGGAATGAGAATTGATAAGGAGGTGACATCGAAAGCTCCAGACTTAATGAAAATGGAGCTGTCCAGACTAGCAACAAAATCATCTGACATACAATAAATAATATCTGCACAAGTAAATAAATACAGAGATTCCCAATCTGTTCTTATTCCCCTCTTATGAAAGTGTACGTTTATCATAGAAAGGAAATGTAGTTGTGCAACAATTTTTGTAGGAATAATGGGTCACTATTTGAGCTGGGCAAAAACTAATCACAAATTGCAAGCCCAGAATTGGGATTCAGATGAAGGAATATCAAAGTCTCAATAACAAAATACACCTCATCACACATCAGTATTCATATGGTGCAATATGTCTTTTATAATTACTAAAATGCATTGTAATATGATTAGGTTAAACAAATCTCTATCAAGATCCTTCCTCTTCTTTTTTTTTTTTATACAAATGTAACCCAGGCGCTGTGTACCAATGGGCTACTACCCCTGCCTTGCAGGTCTGACCAAGGTTGAGGGACCTGGGCTGTAGTTCTGATGTAAACGGGGTGCTTTCTCAAAGACAGAGGAAATAGCATGGTGCCTCCACCCAGAGTTAAAATATAAAGTGGTCTAGATATTTTAGCAGTACAACACCCTGGGATGCTATACCTACCCACCTCCCGCTATAGTCACCGCATATATGGAGTACCATAAACCACAACCCCTATTTTCAATACCTTGTAATTATTGACTTGAGCTAATAATATGCTCATGAGACATTTGTCAAAAGGTTAATCAACAATTCATTTAATATGGGGTAGGGTTAGGAAAGTGAAATGGATTTAGAGGTTCAACAACATCTATGAATTGGCATTTGGTAACTGGCAAAACATTGATCAATCACTTTGTGTTAAACCCAGAACACATCATCAGTGAGCCACCTCCCACCAGCACATAATTCAGACTAACACTTTCTATCTAACTAGCTGCTTGGGCCCAAGATCACACCCCAATTGGTACGGTTCCCAGTCCATTAGATAGAGCCCCTACACTCTATTCCTGGGTACCCAGCCATTGAAGGTTGCAGGCCTGATTGTTGCAACTGGTTGGCCAGCACTGGTGCTCTCAAAACAACAACTTAAATTCAAGCTTCCTTTTAGATTGTGGCAACAACAATTTAGTTAGACTTGAACCTTTGAGCTGGACTGTTAAATTCAGAACTTGGTGGCAACTATTTTAGCTTTTGAAACTTGGCAACCATTTATGGCAACTATTTACAGTTCCACAAATGCAGAACAATCCCTGTTTTACTCATGGTTTTGCAGAAGGGTCTCCTGGCTTGTACAGGTGATGACCTTCAGACTGTAGATCTGGGGTAGTTGGAATTGCTTGGACACTTGAGTTGCTGAGATGAGCAGCAGGCATATTGCAACTTGGATCTTCTCAAATGTATCTCTTGCAACTTGGGCCTTATCAGCAGCAGGCTCATTCAGCTCTAGCAGGCTGGAATATCTCTCAGCTTCTCTGGCAGCTGGTCATCTCCATCATGGTAAAGACACATACTGGAACAGGTCAGCATGCCTCATCCCGATGTCTAGACATGACCCCTCAGGTGAACACAATGGCAGTGCCTAGCAGTGATACTACCAGGCTGATTCCCAGACTGACCTCAGAATGGCAGTCACTCCCTTTCAGTTTTTAGGAACATCTGGCTATAAATGGCTTCAGCTACACTGCCAGCATAACAGCCATGGTTCTTTCTCAGTCAGAACAAAGTCCCTGAATTCCCCATTGAATGATAGCAGGGAACAGTCTCTCAAATTCAGGCTTGAAGCAGAAGACAGGGGCTCATCTTCTTACCCACAAGGCACAGAAGAATGAATCTTCTCACTTGCAGGTTCAGACTTGAATAGAAGAGCAGATCTTTTCACTTTACAAATTCAGACTTAAACCAGCAAGTGAATCCTCTCACTTCACATTCTGTCCATGGAGAACATCAGGCAGGTTTCCCTTGGCTCTCTTGCTGAGCAAACCTCCAAGTAGGCCTCAATACTTCTCACAGGCATCCTGGGCAGTCTCCCTTCTCTTGGGAGACTCCCTCAATGACTAAGACTGGTCAACAAATGACACTTCCATTCTGTTGAGACACCCTTCCATTCCTTGGAAGGCAACACAGGGTAACACAGAGCACCACCTAGACATGTGGCTATGCAAGCCCCAAAGGCAGGCCTTCCTCTTCCTCGAAGATCACAGCAGAGATTCCTCTCCCTTAGGATAACTCTCAGACATTTTCCTCGACTCTGTTCAGCAGATTGAGACTTTTCTTCTGGATCAGCACCCTCCAGACATTAGAAGGCAATGCAGGTCCCTGGGCTAGTGCCATACTAGCCCCACGCAGGCCTTATCTACAATATGAAGCAATATCATAGTGCAGGGGTAGAGTGCCCCTCCCTCAGGAGAGGGCTCCAGCTGAACTGAACTGAGCTCAGGGCAGCTCCTGACTGGCTAATACAGTTGTCCACTTGAAAAAATTATTATTCATTAGGCTCACTCGATGCCCTCTTGGTTATCTGTTCTATCACCAAGAACTGTCCTTGCATTCTCCCACAAGTCTTTCTGGTTCAGTCCAACATGACTCCTTGCTTTTTAATTGATTAGAACAAGCTGTCCTTCAGAAATTAATATGCTTAAGCCTTACTCAGTGCCATACTGGTCCCTTTGTAGGGTGCCAAAAGATTGTCCCTGCTTCTGTTCCCTAAGAGCCATACTGTAGCTGCTGCCCACAAGACTCCAAGAACTCCGATCAGCTGGGCTCAAGTCAAAGGCTCAAAGATGGCTGCTAATATAACCGCTTACATGAAGTCCCAACATCAAAAGCCCTCCTGCAGCCAAGCTGTGCATTTAACAATTAGTTGTCCTAAAGTCCAATAACTGCCCTCTGCCTAGTGTCCACTGGCAGAGTGGTGATTGCAAGAGGCTTTCCCATCCTATTGCTGCCCTCTGACAGAACGACCCCTTCAAGCAGCAAGCACAGCTCATAAATATTCATAAGACAGCCTCAGCTGCTTTACTTAAGTAATGCCCCCTATACAGTAGCAGCAACACCCAATTTCTTTCCCCCAAAGCCACTGGCCCCCCTTTACTCTTAATATGTTCACAGGGGCCATGAACACACAAACATGAGCCACGAGCTGCCAGAGTGTCTTTCACTTATGAAGCACCACCGTGCTTACTGGAATGCCAATCCCCAGCTTGCACATTCAAACATTAGAGCTGCACAGCAGTTGGGAGAATCACTTGCACTTGGTCTCACTCTTTTTACTCTGCTCCGCTGGTCCCCCTCAGAATTTCAGGAATACGGGGGCCAGCAGGAAGAAACGGGGCCATAATGGGACTGGGATTGATAGGCAGACAGATGGGAGGTGGCAAGGTAAGCCCCCATTTGGGGGTGGGGGTTACACAAAGAATGGTGTATTTATTTATTACAGGCTGTTTTTTTATTGATGAGACTGGTAAACAAAAAAGCCTGCTAGGGTTATGGGAGAAAAATAAGTCAGTGAGAAGGGAATCCCTTCTACACTCTCCTGGCTTTGCAATTTTACTGTTGCTTTGTGGTCTGACTTTTCTTCACCCAAGAATCCGGATGTCATAATAGATGCCCATACAAAAGAGGCTCACTACGAAAAAACATTATGGCATTCTCAATAAACTACTGTGAATAACTGGATCCAAACTACTTTGCATATTATATTCTACAAACGCAACACACTTTCTTTTTAACCAGATTTTTACACAGAAGTAGCCAGTTAGAGTTCCCAATCAGACAGTTCATTTGTCTTAAATGCTTGTCTGATTTTTTTTCATATTGTTAGTCAAAGACTTGTCTTTGTACAGATCAATTAGCATCATTAGAGACTTTACACAGCCTGACACAATTTACGTTTCATCAAATATAGGAAACTACACCAGATTATGAATGAATTTTTAGCAGTAATTCTTAGAATTTGCAGTGGGGGTTGCTTCATGATTTTACCAAGATTTAATTAGACATGTTAATAACTCCCCAAAAATCTACCACTTCTCAATCTGAGTCTCAGAGCAGATGGGAGACTCATTAAAAACCCTCTCCCTCCTCAGAAAGGGTGATGGAGGGGAGGAAGGATAACACAGAACATTTTAAAAGAATGAGGGGACCAATACATTTCACAGCAACAATTTATGCTGCCGATAAAAAATGCACCTCTTCTTTTGAGACAATCCCTTACTGAATCGGGCAACCCATAAAGTAGTTCAATTTTACCTTGGTTATTTTTTGTGGATCCAAACATAAGGTGTTTCTGAGCTACCGCCACTGACACTGACTGTAGGCTAGTTGTGATAAACATTTCTGCTTTTTCAGCACACAGCTTCCTGCATACCAAGAAATGAACAACACGGTCAAATCAGATCAGGAATCCTTTTCTTTGTCTTTGACAAGTAAAGCTACAGTATTCCCATTTACAACGTTCTCACTGCTTTAGGGGTTAGAAATTGATATGCATGGAGTGCATGCACTATGATCATGTCCTACTGAGAGGGAAACCAAAATACACACACAGCCCCTCCCCTGGCCAGAAAATACACTTTCTTGAATATGACACAAACACCAAATATGCCAGGGCTTGGGAACATCCACAGACAATGAAGAAATGTTGTTTAAGCCAGAATAACTAAACATAAGTTATTTAACTAGTTAAACAAGTTACTAGTGCATGACCATGTTCTAACTGTATTACATGGTTCTTTTTTTCACAGGAACATAGACATTGATGGTGGAAAAGGGCCCTGTGATCCATTCAGTACAACGTATTCATGTGCTTCTTTATTAACAGGTATTGTTTTCATATAGCTCTATTTTATTGTACATTTTCTGTATTTTCTGTTCCCTATCATTAATGGGTTAAATTGGTGAGGAACTCGTTCCAGCTCCTCTCACACCTTTCTCAGTTAAATACTATTGTAGAGTTCAACCTCCTAGGGATGACAGTTCCACATCCTAAACATTTCCAGTTTAAACACTGCTATCATTACTTAATTGTAAATTATTGCTATGAATTGATTTCTACCACTGTTACATAATCGTAACATTTTTGCGGTACTGTTCTCTATATATTTCCCCCCTCACTTCTCATGGTCGCACATGGAAATGAGTCTTGGCTCAGAAATAAGTGAAGTAAATGCCTCACTACCAGATGGGGACTCTAGTGTCTTTGTCAGAGTGTGTTGGCCTTGTGCCTGCCTTCAGTGCCACCCAACAGAAGATGTGACAGACAAGAGGTTGGTAGAAACCACAGGCAGCCTGTTCCAGTAGTATATAAAACAATAGATCTTCAGTGGCCACCTACCCTGCTCACCCTTTGCTAATTTAATGAAGCTACTAAATATGGAATAGTTGGCTTTACATGGCTGGGTCCATCTGCGCTTGTTTGTCTGACCAGATTTCAGCTAAGAGCTCCCCCCTCCCCCTCACCACCCCACACACATAAATGCACTGTTTATCCAGCACCTCAGGTACAATAAGCTTCTTGCTGTCATTTTAAGATCCATTTAAAGGTAAACTATACTAAGTTTTTCCTATGGAGAGCAATGCTAAGTTGTTATCTTGTTTCATTTTTCATTCAAATTTGTTTAGTTGTCTCTATAGTATATTGGCACTTTTGAAAATAAAGGATCTGTGCCACTGAGAAATAACCTTTTTAGATTTTTGGAGAGTACTTTTGAGCACAAGTGATCATTTACAATTTATTCCCAGAGAAGATGCAGAATAGGTACATTGACCACCTGGACAGTGTACAGTCATCTGCCACTAGACCTCTTTGCTTATCCCTGACCTAAATGTCTGCTTTCAGGAGGAAGACAGTAAATTATTTTGCATCCATATTCATTTTGCCTTTCACCTACTGTAGTTACTTCCCCCCTGTTGCCTACAATAGTCAGTAATGACCCATTTTGCATCCCCTTTGTGTCAAATGTACAATTAAACATAATGGTCCTTTTGCCCAAAGAACGGAGAAGGAAACTATTTTATAATTAAGAAAAGGCTGAGTGTATCTATAAGGCAAAGCATGGTAATTTTATTTTTTCTGGCACCCTATACTGATGGATCAGGGTGCCTTACAACATGAGCACACAAACAGTTGGTACCAAATCAAAGCAAACTAATCACATACAATAATACTGCAAAAATTACTGTAGGTGACTGAAAACAAATGAGATCTAAGTGCCTTTATAAAAGTCTCCACCAAGAAGGCATTACAAACAAGGAATGTCAAAGCATTCCAAATTATAGGGGCAGCCACATAAAAGCCTTTTCTCCAGACAGCTTTAGCCTCAGCTGCAGGGCAGTTAACAACCCAAACTGGGTGGCGTGGTAGTGCAAACAGGGGTGTATGTAGACAGGAGTTCCTCAAGGTAACTAGGGCCTAGACTGTGGAGGGTCACGTACACTACATTAGCAAGTCTGTCTTGAAGCTGACTTCATCAGATAAAAGCCTTGCACACCAGGACTGTTGCTACAAGTATTTTCAGGGATCTATTTAACTCTAAAAATTGATTAGCGCTTTGCTCATAAAAGTTCTAAAACATTGTGAAAATGCATAGCACTTGCCTCAATGTGTTTAGCCAACATAACACTTGTAGAAAACCTATATAAATGCTTTCTATATGGTTAGCATTGTACCAAGAAAAAACTGCTAATCAATTATTTAAAACCCTGATTTTTATTTTAAAGGGCTACTGCAAATGTGAAAAAATAGAGAGCCAGAACAAAAAGAAAAATCACCACTTATGACCAATAACTCCCCAAATCTTATTTCTTTATTTAAGAGTTTAACCAGGAAGGCATACTGAGCAGAGTACCACTCAATTCCAGATACAGTTACATATAGAGGGCTGTGGGTTCAGTTCCCACATCTGGCACTTGGGTTAATATCCCAGTACTGATACTGTAGTGCAGCATGAGAGGGGTGCTGCACTACTGAGGTGCCGTCTTTCGGATTAGCCGTTAAACTGAGGTCCCATCTGCCTGGATTGGTGGTAGTTCAGGTGGATGTTAAAGATCCCATGGCACTTATCGAAAAGAGTAGGGGAATTTCCCCGGTGGCCTGGCCAAATTTCCCTCATTCACTAAAAATACCACCAACAGCTTGGTCTGGTTCAGGGTCAGTTGGCATTCATCTGTATCCCCCTTCCCCAGGTCGTGCCTGAAAATAGGCAGGATTTGTTTAGTGCACTTACCCAGTCAACAAAAACTAAATAAATAAAAATAAATAAATATACACCATCATGCACAAGGATTGTACAGTACAAGCCACCTCATGCAATTTAGATTTCAAGAAAGCGGTGGGTGCACAGGGTACAGTAGCTGTGTGAAGAGCAGGAAGGGAGTTATCCTGCTAGTGAGTCCAGGGGACTAATAATTAGCAGCTATGCAACACCCATGAAGGTCCTCAGCCCATGAGCACTAGCCGAATCACAAGTAAATTTTAAGAATCAGCTACCAGCTAATGTGCTCCAGGTACTATGGTGTGAGCCTAGAACAAATACTTAGTGAAGGGGCAGTTATGCGGGGAAGTTAAGGTGGGGGGTGGGATAAAAACGCATCATGGGGGATGGCCTGCATGTGCAAGTGGGGGTGACAAGCGCCTTGAGGAGATGGTTGAGTTGTTGAATGTTGTCAGTGTGCCTAATGTCAGCCAGTAAGGAGTTCCATAGTTTAGGCATTCGATAATGAAGGCAGTTTGGCCTTTGGCTGTGTGGTCATGTGTGGGGCAATCAGAAGCGGGAGTCAGTGTTCTTGAGAGAAATCGTAGATGGGGGTTGAGGTGAGAGGGTAGATGCCAGGTGGGGGGGAGGACTGTGCCCAGACTTTAGCAGTTGTCCTAGCACAGTGGACCAGCCTTAGATTCTGGAGCAATCGAGGTCCAGAGACTTGTAGAGATCACAGTGGCGCACTGAGGGGGGGGGCAGTCCAAAGCAAAGCGGCAGAAGGCATGGAAGAGGGGATCAAGTCTAGCTAGGGTGGTCTAAGGAGTGGTGCTGTAAACAGCATCGTCATAATCAATTAAAGGGAGGATCATTTTATTAGGATATTCCTCGGGTCTCCAATGGGATGCAGCCCATTTCAATATACAGCACCCACCTTGGGGTGCAGTTTCTTGTGGACTGAATTGATATAAGCTGAAAAGTTGAGGTGCTGGTCGAGCCAGACCCCAAGGTACCAGAAGGAGGTGCAGGACTCCAAAGGAGTCCCATCAGTGGTATCGAAGGTGGGGGTGGCAGGGAGTCGGGACAGTCTCTGTCTAGTGCCGAAGGTAAGGAAGACAGCTGATATGCCACCAAATGGGCAGCCAGTGCAGATCAAGGAGTACTGACATGATGTTTTCCTCTTACTGTTGGGTCTCTGCAATGAACCTGGCCACCACATTTCAGACTAGATATAGGGGGCATGTGAATACTCAGATAAGCCTTGGTAAAGAAGGCTGTTGTAGTGCAGTCTGGACATAACAAAGATGTGAACTAAAGGTACTGTAGTCAATTTCTCCAGCTCTAGATATGACTTGATCTGTGGGATGTTACATAAATTTAAAAAAGCCAATGTGGTCAACTGCTGGCACATGATGTTTCAGAGTCAGCTTGCAGCAAACAATTATCCCAGATTTTCACCCTATCTGCAGCTCCCAGCATAGAGCCACTTAAGGGTTATAAAATAGCACCACCACTGTTTCTTGCTGACCCATGAATACACCACTCAATCAGCATCACCTCCATCTTGCCAAAGTTTAGGCTATGCTAGCTGGCGACCATCCATTCACTGATCTCTGCTAGACAATGGCTCAACATTGAGTCCACGTCAGTCCTGTTCAGGTCACTGGGCAGGTACAGCTGGTATCATCAACCAATGAATGAAACCCTAAACCATACTGCCTACTGACCTCACCTAATGGTTGTATGTGCACAGGGAATAAAATGAGGGCAAGTGTTGAGCTCCATGGCACTTCATAGCTCAGCACAGCAGCTTCAAAGATTAAATTACCTAAAACTACCTGCTGTGCCCTGCCAGTGAGTTGGGATTCAAAACACTGCAGTATCATGCCAGTGAGTCCTGGGTCAGAGATGTACAAAGTCACAAAAATTCACTCTGCAAAATATTTCGTGAATTGCGCTCAATTCGTAAAGCGCAATTCGTAAAATTCACCAAGCATGGATTGACTGTGAAGTGTGGAATTTCATGGGTGAAATTCCATACTTCGCTGCACAAACTAGTGCCCCATGGATCACCGGCCCCAATTTAAATAAAATATGTAAAAACTGGTGTCTAGTGGTCTCCCCCCCCAACGATCACAGCTCCAATGTAAATAAATATATATGAAATCCCTGGTGTCTAGTGGTCCCCCTCCACAGATCACGGACCCCAATATAAATAAATGTAAATAAAATCCCTGGTGTCTAGTGCTCCCCCCAACTGATCACTGGCCCCAATGTAAATAAATGATAAACCATTCATGGTGTCTAGTGGTCCACCCCACCCCTGATCCCAGACCCAATGTAAAAAAAATATATATATATATATATCAATCAATGAAATCTCTGGTGTCTTGTGGATCCCCAACCCATCAGGTAGTGCCCCGAAGCGGGTGACCAGCACATCCCTCACTCTCCACCATGCTGGCCCAACTAATCTGGAATGAATGAGTGCATGCGTACAAGTATGCGTTCATTCATTCAAGTCAATCGAGGCAACCAGCCGTGGTGGAGAGTGGAGGCTGTGCTAATTGCCTGCTCGGGTTGGGAAGGAAACGTGGTGGGGCACCACTTGGTGGGGGTCCACTAGACACCAGGGATTTTATATATATTTGTTTACATTTTTAGCCAGCTATTGGTGTGGGGGGTGAGACCATTAGACACAAGGGATTTTATATATTTATTTACATTGAGCCAGCCCGATCGGCTGGGGACCACTAGACACCAGGAATTTTATTTATTTATTATATATATAGAGGCAAAAATCAGTTTAATGCATCAGTTAGGTTGTTCCACAGCAACAAAAGCAAGGAAATTCAGTGTTGGGTTGAAGGCCCCTTGGACCCTCCCAGCCCACCCTCAACCGGCATCAGGGTGCACATTGGGTAACGTCAGCCCTAACTCTTACCCCATCACATAAGTAAATAAGCAGAGGTATAGGAGAATGGGGTGAGAGTTAGGACCGCGACACCAACGCACCCAATGCCGGTTAGGAAAGTGGGCTGGGAGTCCAAGAAAACTTCAACAAATACAATTTCTCACTTTTGTGCTGTGGTAACAATACGATAAATCAAGTTTTGCCTCTAATTCTATATTTTGAGAATGAGGATGATAAATAGTGAGCGGAATGCGGTAGCGGAAGCACAGAGGCCCTTTGGACGGCGCTCCCACCCGTGATGTCCTGTTACATAGTAACAGGAACTGCAAAAGCAAATGCAAGCAGCAAGCGGTTATGCACATGGTAAAGCAAATGTAAATGATAAAGCAAACGTTAATAGAAACGCAAGCGTAAAGTGATGCCGAAGTGAACAGTGATGTAAACGGACACACAAGCACGTACAAAAACTCAACTGGTAATGCGCACAGTGACGGCACCAGTCCTGTAAATACAGATGTTAAGTGTTACAGCAACAAGAATGCTAAACGTAACAGAAATGAAAATGCAAACGGAATCACACACGCAAATGCAAACCGTAACGTGCATGGGCATGGTACCACAATTGTAAATGCAAATGATAAAGTTAACATGAACAATAATGCCAAAAGAAACAAAAACGTAAACGCAAACATGAACATGTACATAAACACAAACAGTAATGCGCATGGTCACGATACCGAAATTGCAAATGCAAATGGTAATGGTAACAGCAACAATAACACCAAAGGAAACAAACGCAAAAGGAAATGCAAGCACATATGGAACGCATAAACCGTAATGCGACGGGCAGAGTAACGCAATAGGAAATTCAAATGGTAACAGTAACAGCAACGAAGATGCAAAATGAAAGGCAAAGGCAAATGCAAAGGAAAGGGCTGCCGTAAACGCTAATGCCAATGCACACAGTGACGCAAACCGAAACACAAACAGTAGTGGAAATGCAAATGGTAACAGTAACACAAATGCAAGCAGAAATGAGAATGCATAGCGTAACGCACACAGTGACGTACACGGGAACATAACAAACTGGTACGTAAATGCAAGCGGAAATAGTAACTGTAACATTAACAGAAGCACATACCCTATTTTTCCCCCAACAGCTGCAGAGAGAAACACAGTGTGTACAAATAATGTATGCATAATAATGGGCTCAGAGCCAAAAATGAGGTGTTGGAATACTAAACTACTTGTATCTCAGTACCCGTACGACGTAGAAAAGGAAAAAAAAAAAAAATCATATGATTCATGATTTTCCTGGCTACATTTTACGTGACAAAATTCCGTATCTTACACCGTTTTAGAATACGAGCCCCGAAAGATGCAGCGTACGCCACCATGTTAGTCTATGGGAAAAAAATTTCAACTTTGGAGTACTGTAACTTGCAATCCATGTACTATTTTTTCACCAAACCACCAAAAAGCACATCCGTGAGATATTGGCTGCCTTCCCTCCACATTTGAGCCCAAAAGACTAAACCGTTCTTTTGCAGCAGGGTGGCAAAGAACTGTCATTTTGGCCATAGTCTGGAAAAGTAGTGTCGCAATTTGCGAAAGCTTTCGCTAAGTTTTGCGAAAGTGTCGCAAGTGCGACACTACTTTGCGACACTACTTTTTCCAGAAACTTAAGAAACATATTTCTGGGGTGTTTAACCCCAAAATGAAGACATGGCTAGCATCCTAAGGGTCTGACTAGGTGAACACAAAACTAATTGTGTTCCTAGATGGTCCCAATTTTAAAAGCCAAGCATTTTTCTGATCAGTAACTGAAAAAAAAATGGTGGATTTGCGACACTGAAGAGTGCATTTGCGAAAGTGTTGAACTTTTTGTTAACTTTTCCCATTGACTTATAATGGTAACTTGTTTTTTGAATAACTTTTGAACCGTTCAATATTTTTTCACGGAATCTTCAAAAGGCACATCAGGGACCTGGCTGCATGTTCCCTGAAGTTTTGGACTAGTCATACAAACACGTGCGACCTATGAAGTGAGAAGAATTTGCAAAAAAACGTAATTGCACTTTTGGTTGTCGCTTAATAACTCCGCAGCCGTATATCCGACCAGTACAAAAGTTGGCAGATTCCAAGATCTACCATGCCCAACCATGCCTGCCAAATATCAGGCAAATCCATTGAATATAATAAAGATAAATTAAATCTGCATTGCCTTTGCTCATTGGTCATGGTGCATTTAGGTTACAAATGGTGGTGATCAGATTGTGCCAAATCAGATCAAACTGACCAAAGTCAGATAAGAGAAGTCAAATATCAGATATGTTTCTAGATCAAATATCTTATCCAAACTCCTATGCTTTTCTGTTGATATAAATATCCCCAATCAAAAAAACAATGCATATTAAAAATGTTGTCTTGGCTGGCCTGCAAACAGAGCAGCAAGTGTTGACAATTTGGGTTCGTGGCCCAAACCCAAAGTGTTAGAGAGCTGCTAGAGGGAGGACTGAGCACTCCAGAGCATGCTGCTTGCTGAAGGGGGGAGGGAGAAGGAGTGGAGCAAGTCTTTTTGCAGTACCATCAATAGGATGGCTACAGGTGGAGGGGCAATTGAGCGGGCACTGTGTGGGGGAAGGGGAACACTGGCTGGCTAAGCATCAGCATGGTACAACGTGTGAACACTTGGAGTCTCTACTACCAGCATCTAGGAAGAAAGGAAGGAAGGGACCTTTCAGGTGCAGCAAGATGATAATCTGGGCACTCTTGCACTCCACGCCCCTACAGAACAGAGCCTGTAAACAAATATGTCCAGTGGAAGAAGCCCATCCCCAACCACCTTCATGGCTGGGGTAGGACATGGAAATGAAGGCCAGAGACAAGGCTGTTGGTATTTGCAGGTGGCTGTAAGGGACAGGAAGGAGGGCAGCCTGAAAAGCAGAGAAATAAATAATTGTGCCTACCTTGTCTAATGGCTACATGTTACATTATCTTGTATTTTGAAGTTTGACTGAAATTAAGAATCTGCATATCTTTTCTTTTAGTGAACTGCCTCCTGCTCCTTAGTGTTGTCTGTGTGGGGCATATATTATGCACAGTTTTTGGTGCAGTTGATTGAATGTACTGCTCATTGAGGCCGCAGGTGTGGTATGCTGCACCTTCAGCTACCTGTTGGGTTGGCTTGCTCCTAGTTGCTGGCCTCTTATCAGTGAAATCAGTAGTAGCAGGAATCAAGTTCACCACCATCAAATTTGCTTACAGGCATCAGAACTGCAGATGTGCAAGGCTGAGACACAGCAAACAGCATGCCATTAGAAGGAACATTATGTTGCATACTGTCTTCCACAAATGGTGCAGTAAAGAACATACACTTGCTTGCACATCTGTTATGTACAGTGACCTGATTCAAAAACAGGTATTTTTTAATTCTTTGTCCTTCCACCCACAACGTTTGCCTTAGCATATGAAGTTCTGATTTATTATTCAGCAAGAGAGAGAATACCAGGTTTTTCACACCACGCTGGAGAGAATTGGGCAATTCTATAATTCAGCAGGACATAAGAAGCCTGATCAACTCAATAACAATAAAACTGGAATATATGGAACTGAACTACCAACATCAATTTCTGACTGTTCAGAATCATAACTGGCCCCACAGAAAAAGTCTGCCATTTAAAACTATTCCTGCAGGAAACCATAGTAATAGTATATGTTCCTTAAACTGCAAATTTGCTAACAGCAGCACAACGTGACAGCATCCATGCCTTACTCTGCCTGCTGCGGGCAATAATACTTATAAGCCTGCATGATTAACAATGTGCTGTACAATAGTTCAGTAATGTCGGGGAGTCATGCTGTTGCTCAGGGACCTGTATGGGGATTGGGGTTCCCTTGGGGCAATATTGAGTGGTCTCTAGCAAAAGCAAATAAACCAAGGACAACATGCTGACAACATTTCTTCAGTGCACACTCAAGAGTCATTACTGAGGGTTCCTACCGTGGTTGCTTCACTCTCATCTACTTGTAAAACTGGTTTCTAGCTAGGAAACAATTTTATTTGTTGCTGATGGCTTTAATTTATACATGAGTTTAACCTGGCCCACCTAGTGATTTAATGAGGTCCCAGGCACAGACTAGTAACATGTACTACGTAGGATGATGTGCTGAGCTTACAAATTTAAAGGGACACTACTCCCAGTCTTACCCCCCCTTTTTCAGAAAAATAGCTCAAAAGCATCAGTCCCACAAAGTAACATTTTTATTGTACTTGTTTCAAAATATATTATGCAGAAAAATAAAGGAAATTATGCCTGTTCAACCAATGTCCATTTATAAAACAGCAGTGAGAAAAGGTCGAACAGGAGTGGCAGAACATTTTATTTTTATTTTATTTATTTAAGGATTCGGAGAAGACCTTTGAGCACAAGCTCTTTCACAAAGGCTCCACATCAGGTTGACAGACAATAGACATATTACATCAAGCAGGAATAAAACATACATAGGTTACATACACATATTACATCAAGCGGTATGGAACATACATAGGTTACAATATTACAGTGTTATCACTAATACCATGGAATTAGTACAGCGTCAGTAAAGGATACAGAAAAGCAGTGGTGAGGATATAGAAAAGACACTATCACGTGACCATGCAATAATTTATTTATTTAAAAGTTGATAACCGGGAAAGGCACACTGAGCGAAAGCTTGTTTCAGGTTTAATCCTGGGCAGGAGGTAAGGGAACAAGTGCAAGTAAACATAACCAATAAACAAATACTACAAATGGGAAGAACAGCAGGTGATATGCAGGCATACATGAGAATAGTCAGCAGTTACAGTACATACAGTTACAGCAGTTACAGAATATACATGTAGTAGGGCCTAGTAACTTACCTAGTAATATACAATTGATATATATATATATCTCAATATACAATGAGGCAGTATAGTGCAGTGGTTTAAGGCTCTGAACTGCAAATCTGGTGATATCCAGCAGACCAGACCTGGGTTTGAATCCCACAGCTTCCACTTGCATACTGTGTGACCCTGAGCAAGTCCACAACTTCCCTATGCTCCCAAGTCGCACCTGTAAAAAGCTTTCAACTTAGTGTGCTACTCCTGGTTAAACAACTAAAAAAAATAAATAAATAATTTAACTAAGAGGAGCTAATTGCACATTGGCTATAAATCATGATAAGGTGCTTTGTAGCAGACTAGAGTGCACAAGTAAGTGTAGTCGAGGTGAAGGACACAGTAACAGGTAGTGGACAACAGGATAGGAATAAGAGTAGGCACTGGTGTTGGCAGGATAATAGGAGGGAATGCTCAGTGTTGCTGGTGGTAGCTGGCATTAGGGAAGGTTGAAACATTGGCACGGAGATTGGCACATAACATTGGCAATAAAATTCTTCACAATGCACAAGTTCACAATCAAATTTAAAATGTCTCTGAGAACACTGTGTTTGCCTAAATGGGCCATTTTATAAGTCCAGTAACCCACTCTATTGTGTATGATAAGCCAGATTGATTGTATTGCCCATTCAAGGTGGTTGAAAGCACTCAGCTGCACCTCATGCTTCACAACCTCTAGTACCTGGTGCATCAATAAGATCTGCCTTACCACATATACACACAGTTGTGGATTACTGCTTACTTTTATGAGTTGGGGTTGAGCTTCCATCATTCAGTGCATGACACACACTGCCAGCTAACCAAGAAGCAGTTCTGGGTTTAGCAAAAATGGCCAAAAGTGTGCGTGTGTTGGAGGAGAGGATTGCTGACCAACAATGGCAGTATAAATGGAAGAACATAAATATGCACAGTAACACAATTTATCTCTGCTAGCGTGTCACTTTATTTTTGGGGAAAACTTTTTAATCAGGCATCTATTTTTCATTTCAAATGCATCAGAAGCCTACATATAAATAGCAGTAAAAGCCAGAGGCAGATCTCGCTGGAGAGTTTTAATCTGTGAAACAGATCAAAAGAAAATGCTTTGGCTGTCTTCAATGAATAAGGAAATGCACATACTGTCCATGAACTAAAATAATTTGTGATCTATTTTTACGTTTTCTTTCTTGATAATAAAAATAAGTTTTGACTGATTTTTTTTTTTGCACAACTGCTATGGTAAAGTACCCCAAATTGGAACTTAATTAATCCACTTGAGGCAAGCAGCCTAATAATTTATACAGTTAATGGAACTCTCAAAAGCTACAAGGCTTAAGAAACATCAGTATTCTTGTTGCTTTAATTAGGAAATTCATATATGTTTTTGTGGGGGCAAAGTAATTTACAATGGAGAGGAATGTGCAAATGTATTCAAATGTTTCATTTTATTTTGAAACTTGGATTTTGACTGAATTTCATCTATCATGCAAACCATAACCAGCAGACTGACTGATTGTTTTAAATCATAATACACTCTGATACACAGTGCTTTTACTCTGGTACCAAAATAATGGGTTTTAAAGAGACTACCCCTAGTTTATATACAAAAACTGTTCGGATCAAGCTGATCCAATTCTGCTGCAGCAGTCTCTCATATGATCACCTGGGGGAAATGGGATTTGTGTCTGGAATCTTGCTTTCAAGCTATGAGCCTATGAGGGCTGAGAAAGCCATTGGGGTGACGTGTTCACCCCTTGGATGGGAAAGACTCTCGCCAGTGTGTGAGCACCCTTCATCAGCCAGCAAACACGGAATCACATCAGTCACTCCCTAACCTCTCAGCAGAAGGAAATGAAATGTGCGATGTGTAAGGGGAGTGAAGAACACAGATATAATGGCTGGGAGGTGTTGATTTCCCCACTTTGTATATTGTTCTGTTTTAAAATGTTTCCATGACTACATTCTAAATTACCCCAAAGCCTTTACATTCACAAACTGGTCTGGTGAACTGTTGCAAACATTTGTTATTCAAGGAATGACCTGCACCTATCAACAGTTGTTCTGATCAAGTCCCCTCCCTCATACAAAGCCCTCTATAAGAAGAATCCCCCACACTAGGCATCATCCCTTTGCATGAGGAAAGACTTTCTATATAACATGGGGTATCTGAGAATATAATATTTTGTAACCTATCCCTCAGATGCAGAGTATAGTTTCAGCGCTAGACAAGTCCAGATACTTCTTGAAATTTCTGTGACATCTCTTAAGAAACTGCCTACAGTGCATTATAACTCTACATCACCTGACACGTCCAAGTACTTTTTGAAATTTTTGTGATGTCTGTTAAGAAACTGCCTGCAGTGCATTATAGCGCCACATCACCTGACATGTCCAAGTACTTCTTGAAATTTCTTTGATATCTCTAAAGAAACTGCCTGCAGTGCATTATAGCACCACATCACCTGACATGTCCACCTACTACTTGAAATTTCTATGATGTCTCTAAAGAAACTGCCTGCCTGCAGTGCATTATAGCATCACCAGAGAGGATCGCTTCAGAAATACTGTGAAATATCTGAACATATCTGGCCAACTGATGACTATGGTTGTATTAAAGAGAGACGTTGTTTAACCAGAAGTAGCACACTAAGCCAAGCTTGTTTCCAGATGCGACCTGGGAGCACAAGGAAGTTAAGTGACTTGCTCAGGATCACACAGTATGCACCTACATGGCTGTGGGATTCAAACCAGTCTCCAGATCTGCAGCTCAGAGCCTTAACCCACTGTGCTATACTGCCTCCCTATTATTATTATGTATACTCCATGTGAGAGGAGAACTGGGTGGGGTTCTACAAAGTGCCTGGCCACTGTGGCATAAGGCTGAGGGATCCCCAGGAGCATAGCACTTCCCAAAACATTCCCAAAAGTAATACTGAATGCCCACACCAAATGAATACTGAATGCCCAAACAAAGTTTTAGCATTAAAGGTAAACTGAATTTTTTTGCAGCCTGTCTAGAGAGACCAGCTAAACACACACAGGGATGTTTTCTTTGAGCACATATTATAAGGGTCCCTCTATTGGGGTAACCACTTTACAATGCACTTATCCATTAATCTTTAAACTTGAGGTTCAGTGAAACTACAAGTTTGTCAATGTAGAAAACAGACAAAAACAGTGGACAGAGCTTTTTCGATTCAGGCTGCTAAAAACTGGAATAATCTTCCTTCAGTGTTGAAATCTGGTTTAAGTCATAATATTTTTAAATGAGATCTAAAGAGGCACCTTTTTAACCAGTTAGGATGTCAATGTTTTTCTTAATAATACTTAGCATTTCTTTGTTTCTTTAATTATTGTCAAGGTATGTTTCATTTATTGTTATGTTCATTTTGATAATTTTGTATTTTGATAGTTTCCTGTTGACTATACAACATCTTGACTATTTTTATATAATGGCTTTGGGTTGCATATAAAAAGGCCATTGACTCATATGTTTACACAATAAACAAAAGTTGAAATAAAATAATCAAACCACAGACATGATGGAACATAAAAATACTGTATTAGCTGTCCACCACCCTCAGGCTAGAGACTACTTTGATTTCCCCAAACCTTTAGACACATACTGTACACATATCTAGACCCAGGCCAAAGTCTATCTTACCCTCAGTCACAACTCACAGCAGGGCAAATGTTACTGAACATCCCTATGCACTCGGCACACAAATGTGACTTCAGTTTAGATCATATTGTATCAACGGAAAGTGGCAACATTTATCTTTAACTGCCCCACTGCAGAGTCCTGCATATCTGTAAGATACATTCCCCAGTCACCATGGAACCTCAAGGAGACCGACATGGGCCTCAAATGGATCCCTTAAGGGAACATAGACCATGATGGCAAAAAAAGACAAGCGGTCCATCCAGTTTGCCCATATTCCCTATAATCTCTGGAACTTTCCATGGAACCTACTGTTCCTCCAGGGTACTAACCCTCCCCATCCTATCCCAATTCTCTTCTCTAGTCTTGTCACCACAGGCAGCCACTATTCCCTTCATTCTGTCCCATGCCTGCTTGAATCCCCTGGTTGTGTTTGCGCCCACCACCTCAGCCAACAGACTATTACAAGGTTCCATCACCCTTTCCATAAAGAAATACAGTACTTCCTCATGTCCCTCCTGAATCTCCCTGCCGTTAATTTCCACTCATGACCACATGACCTCAAGCTGGTATTCTGGGTAAATAATTCCCTGCAGTTCATCTTGTTAATTACTTTGAGGAACTTAAAGGTCTCTATCACACCGCCCCTCTCCCTTCTGGTTTCCAGTGAGTATATATTTAGTGCCTTAAGCATTCCTCATAGGATCTGCCCTGCTGGCCCTGAATAATTTTGTTTTACACCGCGCTGTACTTTTCATACCTATTCCTCTCCTTTCTGACATAAGGGCTCCAGAGTGGATGTAGTACTCCAGGTGAGGCCTCAACAGAGATCTGTATAGGTGAAGTATTACCACTTTTCTTCTATCAATACCCCTACTGATACATTCCAGCATACTGTTAGCCTTGCTATAGGCCTTGCTGCACTAGCTTATTTGTTTAAAGGGAGTTACTGATAACTCCTAGATCAAGGGGTTCTCAAATGATGAGGCCAGCCTCCTGGGGAGGCCCCAACCTGTTCCAGGGGAGGCTCAAGCAAGCCTGAAAAAGTAATGTACAGGTATTTAAATTTTGAGTTTTATATATTTTGTGTGAAGAGATGATGCAAAATGAAAGAGGATAATAGTAGGTGAATTCAATGTATTTATTTACTAATAGGTGACAAGGGAAGGTGAATGAAAGGTTCATTTCAGATGTACCCAGGGAAGGGCAGGGAGTGAATACATTTCAAAAGGCAACTGTAAAACAATCAAGAAATACACAGTGAACAATAGTGCAAACAAATATGAACAATAAACTAAAAATGAGTGGTGGTAATTGATCAATTTGTAGCCTGATGGCAGAACAGCCCAAATACAAGGGTTGAGCACTGAAGTGCAAGAGCAACAGCAGGAAGGAGCAAAGTCATCCCTGAGAATTTGTTAGAGCAGGGAAGGATGGGGAGAGGCAAAGTATGTAGGAAGGTTATTTCATATAGAGAGGAAACAGGGAAAGTAGTCTGACCCATGAAGGTACTGCAACAAGGCGTAACAATGGTTCAAGAATTAAAATAGCACTGTACGTAGGTTGGCCTGGGGGGGTTACAATAAGCTGAATAATAATATTTATTTATTCTATTTGTTATTCAGATAACACCTTTGAGCACAGGAGCTCTTTTCAAGGTTCCGTCAGTATAAGACAAACAACTGAATGTGAGCCAAGTACTCAAAGGGGTTTCGATTTATTCATGGTGTACTGCGAAAAGTACAGCATGCTATTTTTCTTTGGGGAGGCCCAAGATTATTTCAATTTTTGGGGGAGGCTCAAAATCTTTTCCATGGATTTGGGGAGGCTCACTGTGACAAAGTCTGAGAACTATTGTCCTAGATAACACTCCTCTTCTGTAGTCTCACCCCACCCTTCCAGTACTTCATTATTGGGTTCCTTTTCTCTAGGTGTATTACCTTGCACTTTTTGTTGTTGAACTTTAACTGCCAGACCTCTGACCACCCCTCTAGTTTTTGTAGGTCCCTCTACATATCCCTTATTCCCTCATGGATTCCCTCACCAATCTCACTAATGAACATATTAAAGAGAACTGGACCCAGGACAGATGCCTGTGGAACCCGCTCAACCTCCCTTTCCTCCGATTTACCCCATTGACCACCACCCTCTGCTGCCTCCCTTCTCGCCAACGACCCACCCAGTTCATGATGGTTTTATCCGCATCCAGGTCTTCCACATTTTGAGCAATCTTTTGTGCGGTACCGAATCAAAAGCCTTGCTGAAGACAAAGTACAGCAGATCCACAGCATGGACCTGATCTACTTCCTTGGTCTCCCCGTCAAAAAAAAAAAAAAAAATCAGGTTTGTGTGACAAGACCTTGCCACCACGAGCTTGTGTTGTTTACTATTTTGGAGCCCATTGCTCTTTAGGTAGTCCATGCATTCCTCTTTGATTAGTGATTCCATCAGCCTCCCCATGGTGGAGGTGGAGGTGAAACTGACAGGCCTGTAGTTCCCTGGTTGCTCCCTATCTCCCCCCACATGAAGCGGTACAACATCTGTCATTTTCCAGTCCCTTGGAACTTCCCTGAACCTAAGCAAGCTGTTGAACAGCCCAGCCAGTGGTTTAGCCAGTTCTGCTGGAAATTCTCTAAGTATCCTTGGATGCAACCCATCTGGAATCTTCCACTACTCCAGTCTCTTCTTTGGCCTTAGATAGTGGGACCATACAAGCTCCCCATTCTCAATAATTGTCTCTTAATGTTCATCTCTTTCTCTTTGCAGCTCACCGTACTCCCCCTGGCACAGTGGAAGCAGCATCCCTCTCTACCCTGAGGGGTAGGGAGAGTGTGGAAGTCTCTTCCTCTGGTCTCTCTCTGCTGACCTCAATCTTCTGTTTTTAGAACCTGGACAAAATTGGTGCTTTTTAACTCTCTTTGTATACTTTCTCTTGCTGTGTCCCTCATTTGCCTACACTCTGAACATGGCGCTTGTCAATTAAATGATTTGGTACATCCCTAGGCAGACAATGTGGAACCTGTGGTCTCACTTGTGGTCTCAAAGAGTCAGAATTCTCTTTAGAAACTCAGTTAACACTTTGGTAACCAAATTCAAACTTGGGCAGAGAGTGAGAAGCTGGTTTTAGATAACAACTACAATTTTATTTAGTAGATTTTTTATATGTCAGCATCCCCAATGTATTCATTTATTCATTAATTTCTTTATGGAATCTAATTAGCCACATTTTAAAGAAACTGCTGAAAAATGCATAATCTGGAGTCTAGGGTTTAAATTTAATTATGTTTTTGTTTTTGAAGGGCAAAGAAAATTAGGTCAATTCACTAGTGAGTAGTAAAAAAAAAGACGAGCAACAATTCACAGAAACCAAACATGACTAGTTACCCGACAGGTGGATAAAATAGCAGTCCAAAGAAACTAAAACAGCATATAATAAAAACTCTATTCTCTTCAGTTTAGTAACATCTGGGACCTCGTCACTGATACAGTTAAAACAAATGGTGGGTCAAAAAGGTATACAAATGCTCACAAAATATTGTCATAGATGGGTATTGCTATAAGCTGCATCTAAACTTCAGCTAAGGGCTGAAGACCCCAAAGTAAGAATAACAGTGGCAGATAAGTTCAAATTGATTGGGTATATAATGTGCTCCCAGAGTCAGAAGGGCAATTGGAGGAGCAAATTCCTAAAATAAGTCATCAATGGGAGTGTGAGTGATAGGTAGTGTCTAGCAAGTGGACACCTCTGTCTCAAGAAACTTGATATGCAAAATAGAATAAGGCTCCTACAAAGGAAAGAAAAACAGAGATCAAAACATTTCCAGACAACGAACATGAAGTGCAGCTTTATCCTTCTGAATCCTCTCAGAACCAATCATGGTCACCTATGCAACATAAGCCACTGATTTCCCACTTATAAATATGAGCAATTCCATTTCACAAAACCTGAAAATCAATTTTGTTCCCTTTTCCCAAACTGAGTGCAAGTCTGCATGTTTTGTATCAGAAATGTATGTCAGATGGGTAGATTATTCACATGTGACTCCCAGTGTGGTTGTACTGTAAATATGGAGCAAACACGTTTTTATATGACAAGTTGACTTACTGTAGTAGTGTTTAAAAATAGCAACTTCCATTATTAATACAGATTTTTCTGTTTTCAGGAAAAAACTGGTCTACCCATACAGCTAAATTGATGCAGCCTTCCTACTAGGGCACCATTGTACTAGTACTGACTAGGGCTATACAGCTGCCATCCATTCAGTGTTGGCCAGTATGACCTATTAAGAGCCCATAGTGCACTACCAAAATCTATTATCCAGAATATACTGCTCCGCTGTGTTTGGATAGAGTACTAGCAGAGTCTTTGATGATGCAAGCAGATCAGATAGTGAACTATCCACACAATAGAATGTATCGATTCCTCTTCCCTTGCATACTTATCATCAGATTACTTCACCCTAGTACTGCACTACTTCAGCCACTGCTCCTCAGACTCCCCGACTAACACCACTGCAAGGATAAAGACTGCAATGAAGTAAACATGCATTTGTTTACAGTGTTTCTTAACAAACTAAATGCTGCCATCAAAGCCATGGCATCAATACGAAATTTTATTTGAAATATTTCTTTAAGTCTGAATTCCTAGGCACAAGTATGCAGGTGTACACTCTATCATAATGACTCTAAAAACAAGGATGGCCCAGTGGGGCAGTGGGCTGAGGTGTGAGCACTCACACTGCATGCTGTGACTGTTTCAGGATAGGGCCAGGGTTGCTAGGGGGCCATCTGGGAGAAGGAGGACTGAGCATTCAGCACCTGCTCTCTTCCTTCGGGGTGGGAGGACAGTGCTCACTGCTGCTTAACAGCCACTCAGCAAAGGTTGGGCAGCATGGCAGGCAGTTGCCAGTTCAATACTGGGATGGAGATGCTGAAGTATACACTGTCTTCACACTGTGAGTGTGTCATAGCACACTCGCCAGCCCTGATCAGGAGTGAGAAAACCAGAGGAAAATCATGACAGCAGCAGGATGACACTGACAACCCCACAGGCTCTGCACCACCTACTGAGACCCATGGAGGTAAGAACTTTAGTGGGGTAGTCCTGGGTATGGTGGGTGACAGGGCTGCCAGAGGCACACTAGGAGATAAAAACCTATGTGAAATAAAAAAAGACTCTAAAACATTTACATAAATTACAACTATACAATACTGTTTAGTGTACATTTGCCATATAATAGACTGCCTCCATGTCCCTCGGCTCTTCTTAACAAGATTTTTCAGTGTCAGCAAAATAATGTTCTACTTTTTTTTTGTCTTTGAACATTGTGCTTGTTGGCCAGTTCAGTGAATGTGCTGAAACTGCTGATTAAATGTATCACCCATCTAACTACCTATCTCTGTTACAAACCATAAAATCTTCTGTTGGTTTGTGATTGATCATCTGACCCTTTGTAAACAGACATACTTGGATGTATGCAATTTGTTATCTACAGTACATAACAAACTGTCCTATTCCTACTGTATGTCCACCTTGCTGCTGTTGTCTTCCAGGACCCACCTTTAAACAAGCTGCCACATCTTATGGGGCTATAGCCTGGAGAGCATATATTTAGTAAATGCAATAAACAAAACCTTTTCACTACAGTATATTCCTGGACTGAAAAATGCAGACCAGTTATCTGGACCATAGAACTAGGCTTTAGAAAAACCTTCCCATTTCAGTAAAAGGTGGTTGGTCCTTCAACATTTTTTTTTCAAATTGAAAATACTTTATTAATTTTAAGTACAATAAGTGAAAACAATTATCAACAGCATAAGAGAACAACAGATAATAACCCCTAGGGTTCAGATCCAAGATGTACAAACCTAAAACAGACATAACATCTATAATCACAGTAACGGTATCATACTAGAATAAATAAAAACAGCCTGGAACCTCCTAACCCCCTCCCCCACCAGAGAGACCTGAGAAAATTAATATTCATCTACAAGGAGATGAGAACCAGTAAAGCCAAGAAAAACTACATTGTAACCACCCCTTAGGAGATATAAAATGCTGCAGCAGAGGGCAATGGCATCTCATTGAGACCAGACTAGTTATATGGTTAACAGGGTGTACAAAGGATCCAAATCCTTCTGATATGTGTGAAGACAACCCGACAAACTGGCTACTGTCCACTCGGTCTGTAGGGCAAAGAGAACCTCTCAACACCACTCCGTCACTGAAGGAATACAAGTATCAAGCCAGTGTCACAGAATCACTTTTTTCACACATACTGAAATAAGGGACATATAACGTTGTTGACTGCCACTCAGAACATCACCATAGTCACCCAGTAAACACACTTTGGGGAAAAAAGCTTTGGACAATCCCATAAGGAGCTCTAGGCATGACTGGATCGCTGCCCAAACATGAGTAATTCTTTCACAGAACCAAAGAATATGACAAAGTACCAGGTTCTTTATTACATCTAGAGCAAATATTTGAAGGAAGCTTCCCCATCCTACCTAACTTGTCAGGAGTATAATAGAGGTTGTGCAATACTTGGAATTGGAGCAGACAGTATCTGTCCCATTTAAAATGTTTGTATAAATGTTTCCAAATAAGCGGCCAATTATGGGAGGAATCAAAAGGTGAAAGAGCTTGGTCGCATAATAAAAGATCTGTCCTTCCAAATTAACCACAAATTGTACTAACCAAAGATAATAGTAAGAAATAACATGGGAAGAGAGCTGAAAAACCATAGAGAGGACCTGTCTCGTATTGGTTATCCCAGGGCCCATGCCAAAATGATGATAGGAGTATATGGCACAGTTGTAAATATTTAAAGCAAGTGGAAGGGGTAACTGAATTTGGACCTGAGCCTCCGGAAGGAAAACTATTGATCATTAACCAGATCCACATAGCATTCATTGTGGCAAAAGGCCAAAAGGAATTAGACAGTTGTCCTTCTCCACTTCTAAAATTAGGGTTTCCTACTATAGGCTGGGAAGTATCTTTGAGAGGGGTACAACTAAAACCAAACATAACTGCACATGAACCTATACAGACTCTGCGATGGGAGTATCACATAGTTCTTCAACATTTTTAAACAGTTGTTACAACTGCTCGTGAACCAAGTCTATTGTTCCTGTGCACACTGATCTCATCTTACTATCTGTACATAACTATTTACCTATGTTGTTTGTTGAACATATACATAAATAACCTTTTACTGTCCATTGTTATTAAATTTTATGAAATGGGTAGAAAGAATGCTAGGCTCCTGCTTGGTCAAAGGTACTTTCTGCCAGCCCATTATCCAAGAACAATGGCCCAACTGAAAGTAGTTCAACAAAATATGTTTAAAAATACAACCAATTTACTAAAAATGACCAATTTCTTAATCTTAATAAGGTACTCCAGTGACTGCATTATTATGCGCTAATGGCCAGTCTCAGGTGGAAAGCACTCAGCTTCACCTTGTGCTTCAACCCACTTGAGGAAGGTCATTATCCTACCATAAAAGCACCCCTGTTATGCCTTATTGTTTAATTATGTATTAATCATTTGTACATTTTAAGGTCACTTTTGTAAGCAGGCAATTTTGCTCTGTGCATTTACCTGAGTAAAAATAATAAAATGAAAATCAAATATAAACATCTATCACCCTACCCATGTGCTGAGATGACTGATTAATTTGACATCTGCATCAAAAGATGGTGGGGTCACACATGGGTTTTCCTTGCAAAACATTTGAACTATCAAACTAAACAACTGAAGGATGGCACTAGTAGTATGCCCATCCCCTAGTGCATCACTGCAGTACCTTTTGTGCTCGCTTCAGAGTCGGAACCAATGTCTATCTGATCTTTCTGGCTCAAGAGGCCAATATGCTACCAAAGTGCCAGCTTGCTTACAAACAACTGGCAGGTGCAGGACTGACTTTACAGATCCACAAACACAAGACATGCACTCAGGGTACCTGGAGCAAATGCACAGTAGTACAGTAAAACAAAATAGATAGCTGCACAAAGTGGTTTTAAGTTGAAAACATTTATCACACTACCGTACAGAAGAAGCCAGTGATAAAAAAAAAACGAAACTCTGAGACCAGGGCGTGACTCTTTGCCTCATGAAGAGTCCTGTCTTGTACTCAAAGTGCCATATTTATTTTTACCAATGTCTCTGCTACAGTATAATAACAGCTACTTTGTAAGCTATTTTGGTTTTACTACTGAGCATTTTGTGCTCCCTTTACCTCAGGTGCATTTCTGGTGTCTGTGGTTCTGGAGAGTGCTACCAATACATACAATCACAAAAGATAAAGTACTGTATTTCCTTTTTATCTGCCGAGTCCCTTCATTAAACAAGTACCAAAATAATATAATGCAAGTCACTTTTACATAGAGAATTAATGCCTGGTATTTGGGTGATAACTGCACAGTAATCACCTCAAGTGGTTGCCAGGACAACATAGTAAACCTCAGGAGTGCAGCACAAGAGGTTTATTGTTGCCCTGCAATCACGAGATGATTTCAGCTCGGTTATCACCCAAATTCCCAGACATTATATTTTATAGTGTATAGGAAAAAACAGGAAAAAATTAACTGAGCACTTGTTTAAATGAAGGTTGTCCTTACTTTTTATTGTGTCCCCATTGTGCCGCCCTCCCTTAGGACCAGTTCTCACCACCGCAGCCGTTCATTGTGCGCCGCTAGTTCACAGCCATGCATGCACAGATCCGCTCCAGTTGTTATGACATCATTGTGACATAGTCAAGAGGGGTTAACAACCTCTTGGCATCACAATACCATAACAACTTTATAAACTGGTTGATTTCGGGTGGTAATAAGGGCTCCCCATACATTACAGTACAAGTTATTGATATAGCACAAGTTACTGATACAAGTTACTTTTACAGTACAAGTTACACAGTGCAAGTTACTTTGAGTGCTAAAATAAGTTATTTATATAGTACAAGTTACTTACACTGTACACAGTACAGGTTTCCTATACATTATAAGGCAGCTGAGACTTCTTAGGAACAAGAGACAATATAAATCTGAACTTAATTTTCAGCTGGAACACTGGGCTGATACTGCACAAGGTGGCTAGGTTCTGAAACACAAACATAGAAAAACAGATACATTGACTTTGACAGTAAATAAAGACCACTTGGCTCACCCAGTATGCCCAATTATTCCCTGCCTATAGTGTCACCACAGACCCTACTTGACTTCCGTCTCTCTCCTCATTGCTTTCCACTAAGATTCCCTTATGCCCATCCTATGTATTATTGAATCCCACCATATTTTTGTCCCCACCATGTCCACTGGCAGACTGTTCTAGGAATTTATCACTTCTTCTATGAAGAAGTACTTCCTACATCTATCCTGAATTTATCCTCCTCCAGCTTTACTGTATGTTTGCTTGTCCCCGTGCATCTTTTTTCTGAAAAATTATCTTTCTTGCTTCATATCTACCCTTGTGAGGTATTTATATGTCTCTATCATATCCCCCTCTCCCTCCTTTCTTCCAAGGTGTACATATACTGAGGTTCTTTAGTCTCTCTCTCTCATTGGGCTTCAGATGCAGACTCCTGCACCATTTTATTTTCCCTCGTCTGGGCAGCCTCCACTCTATCTCTGTTCTTCTGGAATTGTGGTATCCAGAACTGGACACAGTACTCAGGCAGGGACTCACCAGTGACCTACACAGTAGCAACACCACCTCCTTCCTTCTGCTGCTGTTACACCTCTCTGTGCAACCCAACATCCCACTGACCCTACCAACTACCTTGTTGCACTACCTGGCCACCTTTAGGTCATCATATAGGATTGCCCCCAGGTCCCTTACAAGTTTGGTGACTGTCAATACCTTTTCTCCCATTATGTACTCCACTTCTGGGTTTCTGTGCCCTAAGTGCATGATTTTGCACTTTTTTGCATTGAAACCTAGCTGCCATGCCCGTAACCACTTCTTGAGTTTTCTCTGGTCCCTGAACATTTTTTCATCCCTGGAGAATCCACCCTATTGCAAATTTTAGTGTCATCCATAAATAGGCAGATCTGCCCTTTCAGCTCATCCACAATGTCACTTATAAAGACATTACAGAGCCTTGAGGTACCCCACAGGTCACTCTCCCTTCGCTGTTGTGAACTCTGTTTACCACCACCCTCTGTTCCCTATCCTTTAACCAATTTCTTACCCAGTTTACCACCTTAAGACCCATCCCTAAGCTGCCTAGTTTCCTTATCAGTCTCCTATGTGGGACAGTGTTGAAAGCCTTATTAAAATCTAGGTACACAATGTCCACTGCCCCCCAATTTATTTTCCTGGTCACCTACTCAAAGAAATTTATCAGATTTGTTTGCTATGACCTCCCCACACAAATCTGTGTTGCTTTGGGTCTTGTAGCCTGCTAGATTCAAGAAACTCCAAAATACTTTCCTTTAGCTATGTCTCTATTAACTTCCCCAACACTGATGTCAGGCTGACTGGCCTATAGTTGGCAGCCTCTTCCCTGCTACTGCTTTTGTGAAGCAGGACTACATCTGCCCTCATCCAGTCATCCAGAACCACTCCTGTTTCCAGTGGACTGTTAAAGAGGACTGTCAGAGGTGAAGCCAGTACCTCTCTGAGCTCCCCAATACCCTTGGATGTACCCTTTCTGGCCCCATAGCTTTGTCAAATTTCAGGTTTATGAGTCTCTTTAGGACTCTATCCTCTGGGGAAAAAAAAAAAGGATTAGTGTCTATCTTCCTCCCTCCAGTTCTTGGAGGCAGTATAGTGCTGTAGTTTAGGGCATTGAGCTGTGATCCTGGAGACCTATGTTTGAATCCCACAGCCCTCACTTGCATACTGTGTGACCCTAGGCAAGTCACAACTCCTTGTGCTCCCCAGGTCACACCTGAAAGCAAGCTTCAGCTTAGTGTGCCTTTCCTGGTTAAACAATTTCCCTTTCCAGTGCTCCTGTTGCTTTTCTGTGCATCTCCCTTTTCCTATGAACAAAGAGAAAAAGTATTTATTCAGGATATCTGCCATTTCCTGATCCTCCTTTGCACAGTCTCCCACCCCCAATTAACCTTAAAATTCCTCCCTGGTCTTCCTCTTGTCACTTATGTACCAAAAAATGTGTTGTCCCCTGGGCTTCCTCAGTTTGCATCTTTGTGCTCCTTACCACTTTCCTTGCCTCCATTTCTTTTGATACAACTCCCTTTCTTCTTCTCTCCGAGTCTCTTTATACCTACTGAGTGCTATCTTTTAGCCTTTACGTTTTCAGCCATTTCTTTTGAGAACCACAGCAGTCTTTTTCCTCCTGTTTTTGATCACTTCCTCTGCACAGAGCTTACTATCTTCAATATACCCTCCTTAGTTTCACCCACAGTTCCTCCACCGCATCAAGCTCCCCTCGCCAAGTAGTCTCTGAGGCAGTCACATTTTATTTTGTTTTGTTTAAATCTGCCCTCCTCAAGTCCAGGACCATCATTCTTGTGTGGTTTGATTCCACTGCTACATTATATGGTGATCAATGCTCCCCAGGTGAACTCCCACTTTGATATTGGCAATTGGTAACACTGTCAGATCATAAGTGGGCTCCCCGACTAGTTGCCTGGAAATGCCCCCTGCAGAGAGTTCATGATGTTCCTGCTTCTAGAGAACACTGCACCTGGGATACTCCAATCTACATGTGGAAGATTGAAGTCTCCATTTTGCACCATGGGGTGTTTACCTCCCCTTGAGTGTTCCCTTTTCCCTGCTTCGGTCTGTAGAGAGGAAATTTATGCCTCCCTGATCATTTCTCCCCCAGCTAGTTTAAACGTTTGTCAAAGTAACATATTTCATTTCATTTTATTTGTTAACCGGGTTAGGACTCTGGGCCAAAGCCCTTTTTCAAGACCGACCTGGACATAAAACAATAACAAACATTACATAATAAATATAGAACGTACAAAATTTACAAATAACAAACAATCAAACTGTGCTAACAAATATTGTTTAAACTTAACTTTAAAACATGAATAAGACTTAATTAACCTTAATGAAACTGGTAACCTATTCCATAGTAAAGAAGCCTGGTGGTCAAATTCTCATTGACCATAATTATTTTTAGCACCTTGTACTACCGCTACCCCCTGTAATATTCTCAAATTTACCTGAATTTCATGAAGCTGAACCAAATCAGATAATGGAGATATGCCATCTGAATAAATGGTCTGATGAACCAATTTACCTAGAGCAAATTCGAATTTAAACTGAGGTGACAGCCATTCCAATGAAGAATATAAAAGGCAATGGTGGGTCAGAAAAGGGGCATCCAAGACAAACCTACAAATGCTGTCAAACACTTAGGATTTGTTTCTCTTTGGATCCCAACTTAGCATACAACGAGGAGACATAGTCAAAATGTGGCATTAAGACTCCATTAGCCAATTTCAAACAAGAATCATAAGATAAATAAGATTTTAATTTAGATAACTGGCCCAACCTACAATGAATTTTCTTTTTCACTGACTTTACCTGGGGAAGATAAGTCAATGAGGGGTCTAAAAGAACCCCCAAGTACCTAAATTCTAACAACTGATCAAGTAAATTCCCCTGAATGTCATGTATAGTTAGGAAAGATGTTCACCAAGTCTGACAGAACTACCAAACAGCATAGCTTTGGTTTTTGAATATTTAAAAGCATCAAGTTGGTAGTAAGTCAGTAGCATAATTTCTTAAACTCATCTGCCAACATCATGTTCATGTAATCTAAGGACTTTCCCTGACAGTACAAAATCAAATCATCAGCATACAATAAACATTTACACTTATCAAAAATTGAGGGACTTGATAAATAAACAAGGAAAATAACAGGGTCCAAGAATAGACCCTGAGGATATACCATGTAGTATAACAAACTGAAGAAGTAATCAAACCAACAGAGACAAACTGAGAATGCCCATGCAAAAATCAGAAATAAGATCGACCACAGAAACAGCCAGTCCAAGAGCAGCAAGCTTCCAACTAAGCAAGGAATGGTTTATCAAATAAAAAGCCCTGGACAGGTCCACAAAACTGCCCCGTTAACATCCCATCATTGCAACCTTTAAGGAGGGTGTTCGTGATCCTGACCAGGGCCATACCCATACCCCTGCCCTGTTGAAAACCATGCTGCTCTTCACAGAGGATCTCGGCTGCACACAAATATTCATTCAGCTGATTAATCATCAGTCTCTCAAAGACCTTCCCAAGGGGATTTAAAATTGAAATAGGTCGATAATCCTCAACTCCAGTAGGCCTAACATTTTTAGGGATTGGTACAATCCAGGTTATCTTCCATGATGAAGGAAAGATATTTGTAGAAATGCATAGATTATATACTATACAAAACGTTCTACAATAAGTGGGGCAGCCATCTTAATAAACCTGGCATCAAGCCCATCCCACAATCGCCAAACTTATCAGGCAAGGAATTTAACAATTTCAATACTTCAATGGCAGTAACCCATCGGAATACAAATTGAGGTTCTACACCATTCTTCAACTGACTATTAACACAATAAGCAAGACCATTTCTGGGCACAATAGGATCAGTAATTGGAGACTTGTCACTCAGAAAACAAAACAGGAACATTAGTAAAACTCTGATTTAGAAAATTAGCCCTCTCAAGAGGATCTAAGACCACTTGATCAGAGATTTAAGTAAAGTAAGGATGCCTTAATCTTTGGGAGACAAGATGGTTAATAGTATCCCAAAATTGCCTTGGATTCCTGGATACATTCTCCAACTTAACCTGAAAATAGTAAATCTTAGCTTGTTTCACCTTTCTTGACAACAAATTCCTAGCTGTCCTATAGTCCTGCAAATTCCTAATAGTTGGGACACTATAAATTAACCAATCTAGCTTTTTATTTTTCAGAAGAACTTTCAACTCACCAGTATACCATGGATGAAACACCCCTCGAACATGAGATACTCAAAGGGGAAACAACTTATTCTGGACTTTTAACAACTGGTGACAAAAAAAGTCAAAAGCACAATCTGGATCTGGTATAGATGACAAATATGACCAGTCCAGATTATGTAATTCACCAAACAAGACCTCAGGCACAATATTTTTAAAATTGCGAAACTGCACAAGTCTAGACAGAATTGTTTGCCGTCTAAATTTCAAAACAGCAAAAGTAACCTGATGATCACTAACAGAATCCCCAAGGACACCAACCCAAGACACCATACCTACTCAGTTAGTAACAAACCCATCCAGGATAGTATGATTCATGGAATTCAAATTAAGTCTAGTGGACTCAGCAATAAGTTGAGATAATTTATGTGCATTTAACAAGTCTTCAAGAGTACCATCCACATTTGCCCAGTTAAAATTAGTATCACCCATAAACACAAAATCATATTTTTGAACAAAAGGGGAAGTATTATCCAAAAAAGTCTTGCAACCTCAACTTGCCACATTTTGGAGGGTTATAAAGGGCACCTATGATCACATGTTTAGCACCTCCTAATAATAACTCAGACATAATCCAATCATTCTGTATTTCAGCAGATGAACTATTAAATAACACATTAACTTCAAGATGTTCTAAATAATAAACAGCCACAACCCCTCCTGTTTTTGTACCCTTATAATCAAACCTTATGATTTTATATCCAGATATCCCACACATACCATCAGAGACAGTAGGTTTTAGCCAAGTCTCGGTGACTATAACCAAATCTGGTTTATATTCAGACATCATGAATTCCGTGTGAGCCAATTTTGGGAGCAAGCTCCATACATTTAAATTTGGGATTTTAAGGCCACATAAGTGATGTCACTCAGGAGACAAAGGACCCCGAGGGTCTGGATTAGATTCAACACCACCTGATAACAATAGTAATAAACCCAAAACAAACCACTGAATAAATATGCACTTTCCATTTAACAACCTGCCAACTAAACAAACTCCTAATAAGGCCAGTATATAACCCACCATCCTAAGGGAATATTTTTCAGAATACAATAAGTATACTGTGACTATATCCTTCTCGGACCTTACTAATAAGTGAGGCATTGTAAAATCTTTACAGGGAGCATTAGAATAGAGCTGTGTGCAGTGATCACTTGACATCACTGAGTCACTCAACAGCAGACAGCAATATAACCACTCATACCAACCAAACATCATATATGCTCCCCAAACAGGTTTATAAACTACTCCCATTTAACACAATGACCACAGGCCCTCTATTGCCTCTGCCTCCTCGACTTCTCTATCTCCTCACACTTTGCAGCCCTTCACCGCATGGATGCCGGCTTTGCCACCGCTATAACGCCACCGCGTTACCTGGTGCAACAGTTATACTCAACTCCACCCACAATGGGCTGCCACCACCACTAGGGGGAGGAGGCCGGGTGACATAGGTTAGCTGACTCGATAGTCACGGAAACACCTCATGGCTAAAGCGAGGAATCAGCCAGTGTTTATTCAGCAGTTCTTCCACCCCCAGTACAGCAGCAACTCGTTAGCATAGCAGCAACAATCATCACAGTCAAAGCGGCAGCAGCATACAGTAAAAGTTCCAACCACTTGTGGATTCAAAGGAAATTAAAAGCTCTCCAAATAGCAGCACAATCACCAGTCATACATGGACCCGATGGTCCTTCCAAATAAAATAGTTGCAGAACAGTCACAAGTACTTAGCCTTGCTCCCTTAATGACCCGCTCAATACCAGCAGTAGAAATCCTTTTCACCACACTCCAGGAGCAGGACCAGAAGTGCAGAATAGTGTAGATAACACTCAGAGACAGAGGAAGACTGCCACCCATCCTCCAACTCCTAACACTTTGCAGTACTTCGCTGCATGGATGCCACTTTGCCACTGCTTTAAACTGTCCACTGAGGACTGCAATTCCCTTGTTAGACAGATGCAGTCCACCAGCACCCGTATATAGGTCCTTATCCCTCCTGGTTGATTCCCAATGTAGTTGAAAAACTTCTCTCTACACAATTCCTTCAACAATGAGCTGAAGCTCCTGGTGAAGAGAACCCTATCCTCCCCTTGTCATAGACAGACAGCACCTCAGCAAAAGCCACTGACTGTGCTACCTGCCCAAGACCCCTCACCAGTTTCCTAAAATCTCCTGCACTATCCCAGGCCCTCACTAGCTAGATCATTCATCCTCAACTGGACAATGACATCTAGCTCCCCTCTTAGTCCACTCCCTAGCGATGCTTAAGATCCGCTCTCCATTCCTTCTTGCCAAGGTGCCAGGTAGGCACCTCACCTCCCTCTTTCTCTCCTATCTGCTCCCAAAACTACCCTACAATGATGAAGTTCCCCACCAGAGGTTGCTTCCTCCTTGCTGGGGTACTTTACCCCCACATTCTTTCTGGACACTACCATGGCGTCCACCCCCCGCAGTCCCATCCAGCCAGAGTAGTGAATGAGTTGCATAGTGGCACCGGCTGAGGAATGTGCTCTCAACTCTCCATCATCTTCTTCCGGGAGTCTGCCACAGTCCAGCCAGTCCTCCTCCTTGGCATCCTCTGGGGCAACAGGGGTAGATTCAGTGGCCCTGGGTGAGAAAATGGTCCCCCTAATCCTAGCTAACTCAACCTGGAGTCTAGTGGCCTCCTCTCTCTCAACCCAAAGGTGCACATGTAGACGGTGCACCATCTGTGTCTCCAGAAGGTCTCTCTGAAAACTGACATTCCACAACCACTGCACTGCACCATTCCCAGCATTCCATATCCTACACTCACTAGGTTAACTGGAAATAATGTTTCACCCTTGCGCTGAATGGGGTTTTCCTACTATTCCTCTTTTTGTTTTACTTAACCCTAGATAGGGTATGTTAGGTTTTCCCTTTTTGGCTTTTTTATCCTCTTTTAACCACTCTATTTCACACTACAGGTGATTTTGTTTTAACTTTAACCTGTACCCCTCTGTATGATTACTCTAGATACGGTGTTTTCTCCCTTGTTATACAACCACTGTTACCCCTTTACCTTCCTCTGTATTGTACTGTACTACTCAGGCAGCAGCAAACAAACAGGTACTTTACCTTACCTCAATGGACCGGCAGAGTTCCCTGTGTGCCTGCTGTCACCTGTGGACACCTGATGATGCCCAAGATGCTAATCCTGTTCCACTCCTGCACTGCTCCACTCACGCACTGGGACATGCTGGAGAGATTCAGATTCATACCTCTGTCCGGCTTCCTGGGCAATTCCAATTGGTCAGTTTCTTACTTATCCTGCCTTCCTACAGCAACCTTTCCTGACCCCAGACCTTTGCTTCCTGTTCCTGAAAGACAAAAATAACTCCCAAAGAAGGTCTAGTTATGAGCAATAACCAGCATTTATTACCACCCACAGTCAGCGCTACTGCTTTACATCTACATAATAGGATAGTAAACAGGTTGGTTTTATAAAACCCCTGTAATACGAACTGTACCCCCGCCCCCCCCAAAAAAAATGCTCTGCAATCCAGAGTAGGGAGATGGGAATGCTGCTGCCATTTTCAGTGCAGAGAGAGACTACAATATGGATCTCAACCTGCCCAGTGGTGACTAGTGTCAATCACACACAGATCAATATATTACCTTTTTTTAGCTTCTGATATCCTTAGTATGAAGAACCTGGAGGAACAGTAAGTGAACTTATAACAAAATTAGGGCAGTTAACAGCTCTTTAACTCCTGTGCAGGCACCTCATACCAAGGAGTTGCCTGCCTGAGGAACTAAAGACGCTTTTACACGGTGCCCTACCAAATTGCAACAGTTTTATTGCACTCACTCCTGCTTAGTCTACACCATGAGTGGGTGAATTTACACGGCAGCCCTCACATCGCTGCCTGGGCTGTGATGTCATTTCAGCCACATCTCTGGCTGAGGACTTCCCAGTCACTAGAAGATATAATACCAGGATTCAGCTAAATATAGTTTCAGATACTAGCAAGAAAGCTGAACTTAGAAACTCACTATGTTTGCAAACACGTAAAAAGTACTTTTAAAGGTGATTGACAGGAGCCTGACACTGGGCATATGCTTATACATATTAATAGCATCTAGGATATGAATATGCATTAGCACATGCCCAGTATTACGGCTCCACTTTCCGATAACTTTTAAAGTACTTTTCAGCTCCCATTTTGCAAAAGTAGCTAGTTTCCCAGAGTTTCACTTTCTTGCTAGTATCTGGTGCTATATTTAGCTGAACTCATTTAAGAAATTTCATGCATGAGCCTCGGGACCCCATCCAATGAGGTGCTGCAGCGTAAGCAGGATGGGATCCCGGAGGGCCTCGAAATACTCTCTCTGGGATCGATGTGAGCACTGCCATCTGAGTACATGGCAGCATACAACCAGAAAACTCAAAGCAATGACTAACCCAAGAAAACAGGGAACGCCAGGTCAGCAAGTGTTCATTTTGTATGGGCTCTGGGTTACTTGTATGCAGCAAAAAATGTAATGTTCCATTTGCTCTGCACCACATGAAAAATGTAAAAAAAAAATATACAAATATTGTATAAGGAAAAAGCAGCATTAATAAAGAACTCCTAACATGGAAAATAGTATTTCAAAACAAGAACACAGAACAATACACTGGACATTCTAAATGACTAAACAGATCCCCACATTTCTGATTTTATTAAAACATATAAGAAAACAAGGTTTATGTTCCCTTTAATGAAGTATATATTTTAATACGATATCCAAAAACAATGTATTAATGATGTGAAGTAAGGAACAGTGCTGCTGGGTGCTTAATGGAATGGCGAGGCAAATTTTTATTTAAGCGCCCTATTCACAAAGGCTCAGGGCACTTTATATAAAACTAAAAATATCAAGATAAAACAAGCTAAACAGCACACATAATAAAATTCAACCAGAGGTACAAAACAGATAGCTATTCAGGTTCAATGCAACATGCGGATTCAAAAAGAGCTTTTTCTGGCCCCTTTCAGACACCTCCATCAAGGTTGAATTCATCAGATAGAATGACAAGGAGTTTCATATTGCTGGGGCTGCCACTGAGAAAGCTATATTGCCAGACTGTTTAAAACACATCTTGGGATGGTCAACAGTAATTCCTCAGTGGAGCAGAGCACGTTGAAGCAACTAGTTATATACCTGGCAAAACACTTGTTGAAATAGCAGAGCCCAACCGATGCAGGACTTCATACATTAACAAAGTAATCTGGAAGTAGTGCACCACCAAACTGGAAGCCAGTGCAGGAGTTACATGATCTCTGTATGATGAGCCTGAGATCAACCTGGCTGCAGCTTTGTACCAACTGCAAGGAACACAGCAAGCCTCCAGAAAGCCCCAGGTATGGAGGGTTGCAGTAGTTCAGCCTCGACATCACAAAAGCCTTTATACTAGGATCGCCAGATCTTCTTGCATCAGAGATGGTTTAATCTGGGAGATATTTTGGAGTTGAAAACATCCACTGCAGACTACAGAGCTGACACCTGACTTTCCAGTGTCAGCCTCAAGTTCACAGTGATTCTTCATCCTATCCACAGCTGTCAGCACAGTGCTGTTTAATGATGGCAACCCAAATGCCTCATGCCTTACAGCTGACCTTCAAATGCCTGATTCCACCAGAAAGAAGTCCATCTAGGTTGGGTTGAGGCTGAATCAGTTGGAGAGCAGCCAGTCTGTGATTTCATTAAGGCATCGCTCCGGCACAAAGACCGCTTCTAACACATTCAACGAAAAGGACAGGTACAGCTCAGTATCATCTGTGTAACAGCAAAAACACACCGTCTGGCTTGTTGACCTACCCCAATTGTAGCAAATACACCAGGAAAAACACTGGGGACACACTAGATCCCTGGGGAACACCACAGCTGACCACCACTAGCCATGATGAGAATGATCCCATCAGGAACCACTGTGATCTCGTGAATATGAAGGACTCAAACCATTTCAATGCTGTCCCAGTGAGTCCCCCAGAATAAAGGCAGGATTTGGGAGCAGAGTCTGTCCAAAGATAATATTTTTAAATTTTGTAGGCCATTGCACATGTGACAGGGTGGTATATAAATGTAATACTACTCCACACATGTATAATGACCTTAAAGTTTAAAAATCTCCTCTTTAGACATAACTCCTCTTTGTTCCACTCTCATTCCATTAGGCACCATACTGGCCCATTCCCCACTTTGCTTCATCAAACACAGTTCTGAGGGTAGAGCTACAGTGCTTTCTGGTCATAGGTATAATGAAGGAAATGTTTAGTTAGTAAAGAAAATAATTCATTAAATATTGTGCCAAAAAAAGTCACAAATTGGATCATTTCATCTCTTGGGCAGGCAACTGCTTAGTGTGGTCGGTCTGCACAGGGGGTATCAGAAAAGAACCTCGGTAAGGGTTCCTTTTAAGCAGTGCTTGTCCTAACAGTCCACAATCTCTTTGTGAAACTCCTCTTTTGGGGCTCCACGATAAGAGTGAAGAGGCCAAGGAATATCCATATCCCTGCAGCTGCCTCTTCATATCTCCCTGTTCAGTTTCTCACTGTAGGCCATTTCACATGTAATGGGGTGGCATAAAAATATTCGTATCTCCCTGTTCAGTTTTCATTAGTTCTTGCACTGTTCTGGGTTAGAATTTAATGCATGTTTCAGTGTTGTTGTGTATGGAAATCCATACACTTCCTGATGCTGTTGTACCACAGCAGTGATATTGGAATGCTACTACATCACAGTAGTGGTGTCATTACTCTGGTACCACAATACAGAATCTCATGTCCATTGTGATATATATAATGGGTAGGAAATTTCCTGCATTCTGATTGGCTGAACAGATTCAGACTCCAAGTCCTTAAAGGGGTGACAACTACCTGTCTGGGAACACTTCTGGCAGCCACGATGCATCACACACAGATATTCCTGCCTCCCAGAAACTTGCGATGGATGGATCTGGTTGGTCACCAGGCAGAGGTGGGCAGCACTGGTGACCAGGGGATAAACTGAATAATGAAAAAATAAGAGGTATTCTTCAGAGATGTTTTTATTTCACATTGTTACATTATTTGGGTGCTGAGTGACAGCATCAGGTGGGGGGGGAGCAGCAATAGACATCGATGGAAGGTTTTCTTTTTTTACAATAATCTACGAGGGATGGTTTTCTTTACTTCAGGTGCTGACACTAGGAATTGGGCACCCCAGTGTTGGTGTTATGTTTGACAGTACTGGAGGTAAGCTCCCTGGTGCATCACAATCAAAATGGCAGGGTGGGGTGTGTCAGCCAGCATGGGGGATTGGGCACCCTGTGCCAGAATTTTATTATGAAAGGGGCAGGAGAGATTGAGGGAGAAGTTTTGTTATGTTTGGCAGCACCAGGGGTGGGCTTCCCGGTGTTGCACAACAAAAATGGGTAGGGTTTGGGTGGGAGGCCCCACAGCAGGCTGATCATTACAGATTAGCTGTGCTTGCTATGTGGCCTTATGTATATCAAAGGAAAGAGACACTCTATGTTTGGGCCAGCTCTCTCCTTTGAAGTACACGAAGTATCCACCCACCAAGCCAGAACAGTGTCATAATCAGCCTGGATGATGATTGGTGTGACAATGATGAGCCCCTTGCAGACTGCTCTGCACTGAACTGACACTCATACCTCTCAAAACACACTTTCTAACAAAATGTTTGCTGCATGTGCACACAGTGAGCATAAAAATCTGTGCAAGACATCATGTCCCTGTGTATGTGTTTGGAAGTGGGGGTTGGAAAGCTGTATAAGAAATATGTTAAATGACACTATATTCTGCTGACGATGCCACACACTCAGTCCTCACCACAGCTGACCTGCATACACTAAACTTAACAATCTTTAAAATCTGCACAAAAGAGTATACATGATAGCTAGAGGCATTGCAAGTGATCACTTGACACCAAAAATAAATTTGGCCACAGACACATCTTGAAAAACATGGTAATATTAGCTCATCAAGCCTACCATATAGGGGTTCTGATAATTCTTTTGTCTGTGGAAGTGAAACACTTCCATGGCAACAAATTTAGAAGTCATTTCAGTTGTCTGGAAGCAAAGCAAACATTACAGAATCGGTACGGCATTTCCTGCATCCTGCGTGGCCAAGAGGGTTCAGAATCCCATGTCTTATGGGGTGACAACCACCAGATTGGGAACCCTTTCAGCAGCCAAGATGCAGCATGCACATTGATATCTGTACTTGCCAGAAAAAAAATAGTTTGGAAAAAGATTTCTGACAGCCATGTTTTTACAATAACAATTCATAATATCCCTGCCATACCATAACTATAAAAAATAAATTAAAATGTTTAAAATCTCCACAGCCCCTACATAATAGTAAAGACAAAAACTGTTAAACAAAAACACTCAAAAACATACCATCGTTGTTTTTTGTTCCCCCTGTCCTAGCATTTTATATACTAGGCCTCCAGTCCCCAATGTATAGTTACTCTGACTTACAGGGCCACACAGCTCTTTAATCAGCAGCTTCCATACATTAATAACAACAGTATACAACCCCACAAGCAACTCACAATGATCACCATACCACATACCAACACTGTAAACCACAACATTAATCAATTTACCATGTTTAACTACAGAAGTAGTTTAGTTGCTGTATTGGTCCTCGTAAGAACAGATCCAGAAGCAAATGATTTGATCCCATTTATTAGACCAACTTAGATGTTTCAAAAAGAAAATGGTGCCTAAGCTTTCGGACCAACCAAGTCCTTCTTCGGAAGCATATGCCAGCTGTTTAGAGAATCACATTCTATTAACACTCAGATCATACATAAAAAAAATTGGCTTAAAATCCCTTTAAAAAAAAAATAAAATACATTGAAATGAAGGAACCAGATTCTACCAGTCTGCTACTACCGAAAAGCCTTCCAAGATCATATGTCAGCAGAAGCAGATAACATGCATACTCAAGCAGAAAGTCCTACTATCTTAAATAATGAATGGAGTGTATGTAAATACATTCTTAATTAAAAGCAAGATCTTTAGATTTAATACCCACAAAAGTGCATGTTAAAATGTAATAGTATTGTATATTAAAAAACTATAAAGCAGACATTTTTGAACTGAAATACTGAAACTCACCTCCTTGTGTCAGCAGACCACAGCGCTGACTACCTCCCACGGAAACGCTCTCAGAATTGTGAGTTGATCTCGGTGCTGCAGCTCCAATTCACCAGTCATCCCTCAAGCCAAACAGCAGCACACCATAAAAGTTATAAAAATAAAAACAGTCAACAGTAGCACATCTCCACTGTCCTCATCAATGTAGTGGCAGTAAAGGACGTACTGTCCATGTGTCATACTCTTAACAAATGGCCAGATCACATGTTCCTGAAGGCGGGCCAGTTTGTACATTCGTGAAGGCTATTTCCTTCATGAACATCTGACATAAGTGTTTGCGAGTGTGGCACAGACAGAGAAGTAGCCATTAATAGTCAGAGGTGAGAAAAAGAGAGAGAGAGCATGAATATGGGTCTCATGTGTTACAAGATAAAGAGACAGCACAAAATAAATTACCAAGCTGACTGTTACATATACAGATTAAGATAATGCAGCATGGCGCTCGGTCTAGGTATAAAATGCACAGAGGGATCTGTAGGGTGACTGTTCTAATCTGTGCTGTCATTACCTACTTCTCACTCACTCAACCGCATATTACCCCCTCCTGCTCTCCCTCACTAACTCACTCACCACCACTGTTGAATATCTACCTATGCAATCCCTGTTCTCACTCCTGCATTGGTCTCTCACTGAAAATTAAATTACTGTGAAAGAGCTCTTTTTTTTCTATTGTTTTGTCACTCATACCTCATTGTGCTATTTGAAACCTCACTGGCTCCCCCCTCCTCTGACTTGCAGTCCAAATCCCCCTCAAATGCTTGCCTCCACCTCACCTGTGTGCTGGCACAGTACAATAAGCAAAAAGAAAAAAGAAAAGAAGTAAAAAATGTTCATCTAATTACTTTGTCGCACTGCTCATGAACAGCGCTATTCAATCAATGTAATATGTGCTGCCTCCATTACCATGATAGCATGCTGCATCGTGCTTCAGCCAAACTTCAATTGTTTGCTCTGTCAGTTGCTCACACTGGGGTTTGCTAAACAAACTGGACATCCTTTACCACTGGGCTTTAAGATTTATCTTAAATCTACCCCGTAGTACACATCACTGTCGTTTATACCAGGTTTTGGGATGGACCTCACTCTCAACTAGAAGAAAAAGGAATGCTCTCCTCTGGTTTTTAAGAGCATTATCTGATAACCTCCCTGCATACATCTCGAACATCTTCAAAGGGGCTAAAGGTTCCTATGGCCTGAGACGCTTCTCCTTAATCTGCTTCCAGATTCCTAGAGTGAAAACTACCCTTGGCTCAGCAGCAATACACTTCTCACTTCCATCACTCTGGAACACTATGCAAGACTCATTACAATTATCCTCGCTTCCAAGCATTTTCACATTCAAAGCTCTATTAATGGATTATCTGAAGGAATCATGCAACTGTTTCAGATGCCGATGACCCCTAAGCCCCGGGTGCCACTCTCAAATCCTATGCCTAAGTAGCTCATCCACCCCACATTCCTAACAACAGAAAGCTAGGACTTACAAGCCTAGTTCCCTTAATCCAAGATGGCCCTGCCTATTCTCTACCTTTTACCTATTCTAGCCTCCCTTTTGGCTGCCTACTCTTTCACCCCAATTTCTACCCTATTCCTTAATACCTCCTTATTTTTTATCATTTAGGTCTGAGCTCTTACATAGCGGAGACTATATGGGATTGTTGTCTCTTCTCATTTCAGTAAAGCTTATCATTATGTACCTTTGCATGTTAATTATGTTGACCGGTATGTATAGGCCCATATTGACCGGCACCTTCACAATGTTTCTTTTTTTTGCACCATTGTCCATCATAATTGTAATCTTATGAAGTGTACTGCATTGTATTAATGCCCAGGATCACCTTGAAAATGAGCTTGCTCAACGGTGTTTATGCCTGGTTAAATAAAGTGATTGATTGATTGCTACAGACCTAAATAAACACAAGCATCACCTAATAAAGCAGTACTCATGCCAAACTTATAACTATTTTAAATACTGTAAAACTAAATGATTTTTGAAAGTATTATAAAGCAGTGGAACTGCCTCTACCAATCAGAGGACAGCACTACAGTACCCCTTTTCCAGTTTACAGTTGCTCCATCAGACAGCTGAATTCCACAGCAGTGACTGACTTTTGTCCCCCATTCAGTCTTACCTACCTGAAAGAGGTCCAGTGGCATGCAGCAGCACAGCACAAATTTGGCCTCTATTATTTCGGAGTCGGTTACCAATTGGAGTAGAGAACGAAGTGTAGTAAGTCTAGTGGAGTGAGGTGTAGGCATCCTTCACACAGAGTGCAGTCAGTCAGCAGATGGTAGTAATGCTCTGATGTGGACTTGCTCCAAAGAGGGAGGGAGAGATGAGACCAAATAAGGGAGAAACTGTATTAATATATTATGAAGACCAAAATAATAGTTTAGAATAATATTTGCTGAGAATGCTCGAAGTACTGTAGCAGCGTAATGGCCACTCATGGAATGTACCACTTCTGTCTCTAAAGATCAGGGGAGACCAGCATTCAGATTTCAACTAAATCGAACATTCTCAGCAAAACTTGTATTCTAAACTGTTGTTTTGAGCTGGAGGCAGTTCCACTGCTTCATAATATATTAATATGTATAGTTACGGTCATCTCTTACAAGATAAGTTTATCTCGTGCTGGTTTGGGCTGACAGAACCACTCAACTTCGTTTCATAGTCCTCTTACCCAAACCAGCAGGTGATAACTTTCTTATCTCATAAAAGACAACTGTAACTGTACACATCAATATATAAATAAAACAATTACTAGGAACCATTTTGCAACAGCACCACATAGTGGTCTATTAGGGACTATTTTTTTTTAATCATAAAAAACTATAAATTACTTGGGTTTGTGTTTCTTTTTTCATTATTTTGGGTAGAATCAAATTTTGTAGCATGGGACCTATTTTATAAGCACAATAAGACACTGCGGAGTGGTGGCTATTATCGGTTAATGCACTTCTAGGTGCTGAAGGCACTCGGCACAACTGCCTTGTGCCTCAGTACGCACCTGGACATGCATTAACCCATGACAACCACTACTACATCGTGTTTTATGGCTTACATATTTTTGGTTGAAAAAATATCTCAGTTTTTTTAAGTAATATTGTATGTCTGGCAAAAGCAATAAAATATCTATTTTTTTATTTTCATTTTATTTCATTCCTGAATAAAGCTGTGTGATTTTAAAGTTTTTACAGGTTTCTGCTTGCTCGTATGCCCACTAAAGATAAATTATACATCTTGGTGTGAGGCAGTGCTGCTTACCATCAGAATGTGGGCTACAACCATACTAATACATGCACAGTAGAACTCTTGAATGTGCAGTTGAAACGTAACCTCAAGGGAAGAGCTTTTTCAAAATTAACAGTGGCATGCATCTTTAATTTCTTTATTGACTTGTCATTCATTGCAGAATTTAGTAACACAAGTCATTTCAAACATATCTAAAAAAACTCAACATTCTTGGATGATAAATCTAAGGGTAACAAAATTACATTTTTGCTAAAAAAAAAAAAAAAAGCCTAAATATGAAATTTGTGGTCGACTAACAGATACTGCTGCTTTAAAATACAATATATCCTAGAGGTTAGAGTAACAAGCTGTGAATGAGCTTGGTACATCCAGTGGACCTGGCCTCAATGCCCACAACCTCCACTTGCATACTGTGTGACTGTGCAAGTTACTTAACCACCCCAGTAACCCAGGTCGCTGCTGTAAACAGGCACTTGTGCCTAGTGGGTCTTACCCAGTTACCAAAGAATAAACAAACTTCCCGAGTCCCATATTTTGAAAGCCCATATCAATTTCACCTGCCTCCTTTTTTTATTCTTTGGTAACCACATAGGTGTACTAGGCACAAGTGCCTGTTTTCAGGGGCAACCCAGAAGCACTGGGGAGGTTAAGTGATTTGTTCAGAATGACACAGTATGCAAGTCAAAGTTGAGGGAATCAAACCTAGGTCTCCTGGATGTTCCAAGCTCATGCACAGCTTGTTATTCTAACCAGCCCCACTTCATGTGGAAGTCACATTTTTCCTGACCCCTTAATTACGTTATTTTTTGAATTCATGTGTTTCCAAAATGAAATAAGCCCTGCATACATGTGTGCACTGGTGTGGAAATCATTTTCTGATTAAAAAAAAAAAACAGACTCAAAAATGGAACTGAACTGAGCCTATAATTAATGGTGTCTTTATAACTTAGTTTCATAGCACTACACCATACCTCTCAACTCCCTGATTTTGCTGCAGTCATTTCCATCAATGCATAACTCTCAACAGTCTAGTAGGAAAGGTCAAAACAGTACAAGAATTGTTCAAAATTTAAAAAAGAAACCATGCAAATTGGCCCATATGTAGATTTGTATATGCTATTTCCTAAAAGAGCAGGATATGAGTCATCTAGCAAGTTTTAGGGGTTGTAGATTGGCTTTTTACTTATAAATATAGGCTATAAGAATTTTGCAAAAATCATTCAAAATGTGAAGAAGCATGAAAACTGGAACATAAGTAGATTTTTAAATCTTCTTTAAAATAAAAGTCAGAGGCATATGATCTAATGATATTAAGCAGGTCAAAATACAGATAATGTACAATTACGTGGACAACGCCAAAAATCTGCATACATGTGACTCACTGGTCCACAAATATGTTTCCAGATTATTACAGATTACACCAAATGACCTTTTATACTTTAAGTCACTATTTCAAACCAAGCATGCAAACCTTTTGTGTGAAATTATCTTGTATCATGTGGAAAAATGCTCAAAAGTATTGTACAATTTTTTTTTTAGTTAATAGTTTTTGCTCCCCGGTAGTACATTACCCATGGACCACCCCTCCGACACCAGGACACACTCCACTGCAGGACATCAATCCCATAAGTTTACCCCTTTGTGGTTTGGCTGTCCAAGGGATGGTTCTGCAACACAGCACTCCTGCGGTGGCCATGCCCAGGGCCAGGACCAGTCCAAGAGGTTCTGAGGCATGAGGGTGGGGTTCGTCTTAGTTAACTCCTAAGCCCCGAGGAAGGTAGCATGAAAGGGAGTCCATGGAGACATGCACACACTGTAATGTGCTGCCAGTCCAGACCACAGCCCACATCCTTCCCTCCCTCTTGGCATCCCTGATTGCACTGCCACCTGTGGTCACCCAGATGGCAGTAAAGCAACCTTGGAGAGTGTCCCTGGGATTCTCAATCCTCCTCCCTCCCTCCCCAGGCTGGTCCTCAGATGACCCAGGCTCATTCCCAAACCCGGTCACCAGCTACGCAAACGGTAGCTTTACCATTGCACCAGCCCTGTATTGTATAATTTGAAGTATACAGATAACTGTGATGTAGAGATGAGCTGTCATGTAAAGACAAGGAAACATTCATTATGTTATCTTTAGAAATATGTATTACAGATGTATCTTTAAAGATAAACCTTTGAAAAGATTGCTTGGGAATGTTAAGAACAGGATATGTTTACAATCATTATCTCACAAAAGTGTATGTCACACAAATAACATTCTGTGATCGCACATAATCAGGGTAGACATGACTGAGACTTTCAAGTACTTGAAAGGTATCAACACTGTTAAAACAGAGGGGTTGTATAGACTGAGGGGGGAAGGAACCATAAGGGGACACAGCATGAAACTGGCAGGGGGGAATTTAGAAAGGAACTGACAAGGCACTACTTTACAGAAAGGGTGGTGTTGCCATGGAACGCATTGCCGGAGAAGGTGGTCTTACTGGGGTCAGTGGGAGCTTTAAGAGAGGATGGGACAGGTACAGATGGAAGGTATAGGTGAGAAAGGTGGGGGACAATGGGGGAACACTGGAAGAAGACCTTAGAAGGGAGGGAGGCACTGGGAGTAGGGGTACAGCAGCAACTTCTCATCTGTGAGCCGAGCTCGAGCAAACACAATAAATCTAGTGGCCTAAATCTGCTGACATAGTCATATGTTTGTATAATCAAGTTACAAAATTTCAATATTAAATATGTGTTACAGTTAAGGGATGACTGATATTAAGATTCTCATACTTGGTTACAGAAATTACCAAAACATTTAGTTATCACTAACATTGGGGTGTGATACAGTGTCAGCATTCAGTGGTATAGGGAAGACAACAGCTTGGGAAATATGGAGAGCTTTTCCATCTGTTACAGAAGTTTTTCTCAACCTGTACCATGCACCCATGCCTATTTCTGAGGAAATAATGAAAGGGCTTGAGAGGTTTGTTGTTCTCCTCTATGACAGAACCAGCGAGTGCCAACATGTAAACTAGGCAAGGAAGCAGATGTCTGCAAAAGGAAAATAGTTGGAACACATCCCTCCAACTCAGGCTGCCTTAGCGGAGCATGCAAAAAGAGCTGCATTTCAGGGAGGTCATTGCTGGGGGAAACACTAGTGGCACAACAAGAGTTGACTGCAGCCCCATTTGGACAATCCTTCCAGGGGCAGCTAAATCATGCAAAGAGTTGATCAAATGTGGTTGCAGAGAGGCTTGCTGACCACCATGCGAATGTTTCAATGCCTCACTTCCATGTACTGATCTGTGTGCTTGTGCAGGATCATACTACAGAGACAATGATAGTGATAACTAAGTATTTCGGTCATTTCTAAACAAGTATGAGAACTTTAATTTCATTCATCCCTTAACTGTAACAGGTATTTAATACTGACATTGTGTAACCTGATTATGTGCGATCACAGAATGTTGTGTGACGTACACTTTTGTGAGACAATGACTGTAAACATATCCCGTTTCCATTTCAGTACCATTTCAAGCAATCTTTTTAAAGGTTTACCTTTAAAGACATATCTGTAATACATATTTCTAAAGATAACATAATGAACATTTGCTTGCCTTTAGATGATAGCACATCTCTACATCACAGTTATTCATATACTTCAAATTGTTTAATGCTTTTGAACATTTTTTCACACAATTCAAGATTTATTTCACACCAAAAGTCTGCATGCTTGGTTTAAAGTAGTGATGGAAAGTACAAAAGGTTATTTGGTACAATTTGTAATAATCTGGAAACATATTCGTGGACCAATGAGTCAAATGTAAGCATACTGACAGTGTTTTTCATGTAGTTGAACATTAACTGCATTTTGACCCCCTTAATATCATTAGATCATGTGTGTGTCCTGCTTTATCTTAAAGAAGACATAAACTACTGAAGGTTCAATGTCCATGCATTTAGCACATTCTGAATAATTTTTGCAAAATTATGTTGCACTATATAATTAAAGAAAAAACATTTTCAACCCCTAAACATTGCTGGATCAGTTGTGTTCTGCTCTTATATGAAAGAGTATACAAAAATCTACCTATAGGCCAATTTTCATGTTTTCATTGTTGAATGATTTTTGCTCAATTCTGCTAGGCTGCAACCTTCTATCACCCAAATGTGGGACACTGACACTCAAGTCTTGCATTATGGCATGCTTTGATTCCTTACCCTCAGCTCATAATATTTTAGGGTGTTACATCAAAATGAAGCTATAAAAAGATAAAAGCATTTGTGGGTTCCTCTAATGTTTGCCACCGCACAGTAAAACACAGCAGGTTCTAGGAGTGCATTACATTACAAAAATTAAGAAAGGAATTCCCAACACCATGACCAAAATCCACAACATTTCCTTTGCCGGGCGGAGGGCATTTCCTAACAAATCAAAAAAAAAATTATGGTTTGCTCTGTGGAGTGAAAAGGTGGACTACCTAATTACTGCTACTGACTGATAATGGATGTTTCAGGGAAAGTACGTAGTCTCCTCCATGGATGGAATAAACATGCTTTACGGTACTACTGAAGGGTTACTCATGGCCATGGGGTGAGTGCAAGTGAAGTGGGCATTTATTTCTGTTGTTGGTCACCTGTAAATTAAAATAGCTTTATGGTTGCCTTAAACCCATGGTGCACAGGGTTTCTGTGCTTAGCCATCTAAGTGTGTGTTGTTTCTCATTTTTATTTCAGTCTCATGAGTCTGTTGTTCAAAGAATTCAGTCAGATAGCTGTGAACTCGGCGCCAAGTCAGTAACTTCATTTGCTAAGTGAGACACCATGTTTGTCATATTTTTCTTCCCAGGCCATCTCCTTTTGAATTGAATAGCACGGCTTGTATGTCAAAAATACAATCCCACTCATTCACATCTGGGAGTTTGTTCATACAGTACCAGGGATGACATGGGGGTGGAGAACTGCAACAGGCTGATCATAACAGATCAGCTGCACTTGTTAGGTGGCCTTATGCAGATCAAGGAAAGTGCTGCCCTCTGATTTGGACATCTCTCTCCTTCAAAGTATATGAATTTTCTACCCACCAAGCTAGAACAATGTCATGATCAGCCTGGTTGATGATTGGTAATAACATGGTCAAGCCCATTGCAGACTGCTCTGCATTGGACTGATGCTGTTACACTTCTCAAAATCCACTTTCCTAACAAAATGTTTGGCTGCGAGTGCACACAATGAACATAAAAACTTGCATTTGTAAGAATGTACAGCATGCATTGTAGCATTAAAGTAAGGTTCATATTGCTAATGCGGAAGGCAGCATTCACTGTTCCATCACCCTGGATATAGGCTGCAGTATGCAGCGGTGGGGGCAGGTTTTTCATATTTAGCAATCCCCACACTGGGCTGGCAGTATAGTCTAGTGGTTAGAGTAATGAGCCATGAATGATCTTGGTACTTTCAGTAGACCTGTGTTTCATTCCCACAATCTCCACTAGCATACTGTGTGACCCTCAACAAGTTAATTAAGCTCCCCAGTGCTCCCCGGTCACCCCTGAAAACAGGCATTACGCATAGTGGGCCTTACCCAGTTACTAAAGAATAAAAATGCTTGCCAGGCACCTTAGCTAGTGAAGGCCCTGTGTTGCACTGGCAGTTAATGAGCTATAAAAGGAAAATTAATCTCCTAAACTGTATTACAGCTGACATAAAGCAAGCAGGAAAAAAATGACAACACATACTTTCTTCTTCATGGGGTCTACATAAAATATATATTTAGAATCAGTACAATTTATCACTCTGGGATTATTCCCCATCAGATTTATGCTATGTAACTCTAAAGCAATTTCTTTTTACATCTACCAACCCATGCACATTATCAGTTTTACCTGAATCAATATTGTTCACTTTTTCAGTAAAGACTCAGCTGAAACCAAAAAAATTTATTTCATGTACGTGAAAGGAGTCAGAATTTGGATTCAGGATTCTGGTGTCAGAAGATAATGTGATGGACTGAATCCTGCAATGAATCAACTAGCCTTCTTTAGAAGAATTTTCACTGGAAAACCCCTTCTTAACAATTCACTATGTATCATATTTGTTACGAGACCTCCAATGGAAAATGTCACTGCCCTTAAATACCTTACTGTCTGCGTAGACCAAAAGCTATTGAGAAAACTGATACTTCATGAATCCCTTCTACCCACATTCGAATACAGAAGCTAAGTTTATAGGTTAACATTCAACTATACTACCCAAAGTTGATGCCACTGTACCAGTTCAGGGTGCCAGCGGCAGTGCACCCATCATTAGGGTGCCAAATAGTGAAATTCCCCGCCCCCTCCCTGAGGTCCACCCCCCCCGGAGTTGGTATATTTAGAGAACAATTTAGCCATTCTCCCACCCACACAGGAGAAGGGAGATCAAACCTGTCTCTTCAATTTATAAACAAATCCATGGTCTCCGTCCTGATTATCTAAGCAACTTCTTAACCATGGCAAACACATCATATCAACTCATGTCTTTTTTCAGGTACCTACTCTACATCCCCAGAACACACTGAAGATAAAGACTTCATCACTAATGTCCTGACCAGCTGGAATTGGCTCCCAGACAATATCAATGCCTTTAGAACCATTGAAAGCTTAAAAAGGCCATGCACAACTACTGTGCCTCACTAGCGCCTGCAACTGCTGATTGTGCCCTCAAAAAAAAAAAAAAAAAAACATTTCCTGACTTGCTGTCCCCTTACAGTAATGCCTCCCCATCAGCTTGCTTCTTTTTTCCTGCTCACCCCTATAATCAACCTTAGTGCCGGAACGTATAGGGCTCGAATCTCGAAAGTTGAAGCAGGGCTTGCACAAGCCTTGCGTCAAACCCTGCACTGTGCTGGACACATTGGTGCACCTTGTGCCATCTTCTAAAAGGTTGCACACATTTGAAACACTTTAACCTTTGTATGGCGAACTGCACCAAATATTTGGCACAAACCCCTGTAAAATAGTTGCCAACGTTAGACCAGAAAAAGCTGATCTAACATGGGACAAATGGCGCACAGGATCAAGAAGCCCAATTGCTGACAGGGGAATGCCACAAGCCCCATGCGCCATGTGTTCGGCATACCCAGGGTTTGCAGCATTCTAAATCATTTTAGAATCGAGCCCATAGTGTTGACAATATAATTGTATATACCTGCATTTTATTCTGTCCTTTGGCTGTGTGCAGGGAGTTTTTTTGTGCATGTTGGCAGGGCTTCAGTTAACTCCATTTTGGGAGTACAGTGTATTCAACTTCCAAAAATAGGGCAGAAACATCCAAAATAAATAGGGAGGAAGTCATTGACCTTCAAATAAAAAAAAAACTGAATTGGATGTCTTCCAAAAGTAAAGTCACAGAAGCCAAGAAATGCGAGATTTTTCTAAAAGAAATTGTATTTTACCACCAATGTTTGTATTAACATCCATAAATTGATCTGTCTAGAATACTGGCTTCCAAATTGTGAGATCCAGGAAGCATTTTGACTTCCAAAAAATTGGAATGACTTCCAGATTTTGATTCATGGAAGCATAAGACTACCACTAAAAATAAATTAACTGGACTTCTAGTTCTGGTTGCCTGTGGGATGGACGTTTGATCAGAAACCTCCCGACAAACAAAAAGAAGATCCATCAGAATCTAACTCAAAGCCTGAACTTTCTACTATGTTTGAACCCGCTACTGACCATCTAATATGCCACCAAAACTGAAGCATAAAGAATCTACCTCCGATTCTTATCCTAAGTTGAAATTTCCAGCATGGAGCGCACAGACACAGGCCGCACTGCGGGACGAAATTTCGGATCTAATACAGCAATCTCCTGTCTCTTCCAAAGAGCTGGATGAAGACTTCACCATAACCTCTAAGACGCTGTGCAGCACTTTGCAGCAAATCTGTGATACTCTTACCAGAATTGAACAAAAAGCATCGGAAGACAGAGAAAACATTGTGGATTTAACCTGCCGAGCCGTTAGAAGAAATGGTGACAGAGTATTCGAAGGTTACGGATGTTCATAATGCAGCATTGAGGGATCTGCACCATTGAGAGCTGCTGTTACAAGAGCAGCTGGAAGACTTAGAAAACTGAAACAGGCATAATAATATAAGAATACATGGCCTTCCTGAGGGAACTGAATCCGGTCCTATGCCACAATTTATCGACAGCCTGCTGAAAGAGTTACTGGACATAGACAAGGACAAGGATCTGGGCATAATCTGCGCTCACCGCACACTGGTACCAAAGCCAAAAGACCCAAAGGCCCTCCCAGGCTCAATAATATTGGCTTTTATTGACTTTAGAACAAAAGAAGAGGTTATCAGGTCAGCTTGGGATAAAGAACAAATCTTGTTTGGGGACACGCGTCTCTTTTTCATTCAAGATTATGCCCCTCAAACACTTGCTCATCGTCAGAAAGCATTTCACATTGTCAAATTAATCAGGCAAGTGGGCTTCTTGGCACAACTTGAATACCCAGCCAAGATAAAAGTACTTACATCTGAAGGATGGCAGAGATTCCAGGAATTATCAGAGGCCTGTAGTTGGGCAAAGCAGCATGGCATAGCGATTCCACTAGAGAGCGCAGACGGCCACCGTACAGCTGTGTTGAAAAAAAATTGTGGCAAATGAAGGGAATGGGAGGAGCTCTATCTCGGTACACAGGGGACTTTATTTTGGCGTGGGACAGTATCTGCAGTAAATCGCTCCCCCAGCCCGCATCCACCCTTAGACCTCAAACTGTAGAAGCTTGGATGGAGGACTCGTCCTCTTCTGTGAACGGATGAGTATATCCTCATAAGCACTATGACCTGTTTTTTTCCTTTTGTCTACTTTCGTTTCTCCTGCTCCACAGCCAAATTTGTATCTGGAGGACTCCGGTTTCAGAATATATGGACTTCCATGCACATCGTCTTTTTTATCCCTTATGAGCCAGACCTTAACTGAGTTAGAGCGGGAGACGAAATGCAAGGTGGTGGCAAGGGAGTAATTGGGCTTCATGTACTTGCCCCCCGCCTCTTAGTTAACTGTATCTTAGATACAGAGTAGTGGCATTGTCAGAGGGAAGCTAATATTAGTACGGTACATAGCAAGTAGCATGTATTCCCAATTTCCCTCTACTGCAGGCTCTCAAGTCCTTATCGGGAAAGGTCTTGTGGATGTAGGGTCTGAATTCATATAAAATTTGAATTTACATACACATTAAAATATAAAACAGAGTTTATTCAGATGGATCATATGAAGGGGGGAGGCGCAGGGGCCGTCCCTGGCTGGGGGGAGGGGAGACTGTTGGCCTTTTATGGCCATCTTGCTCAAATTGTTGGGTTGCCACTACCGCTACAAAGATGGAATTAACATTTCCTTTAGTAGCCGTGGAGAGTTCCACCAGATAGTGGACATTAAAAGAGGTGCCCCACTTTGGTACGAGCATTACTCTGGAGCCATGTGACCCAAGTTCTAAATAACTGGATGGTTTACAGAAGCTCTCCATGTCAGGTTCAGAAGTGATACTATGTAATAACTTCAGGGGTTGGATAGAGGTAGTGTCGGAGGACGCACCTAACTCCCTCCTCTTAGACAGTCTTGTTGATAGTGGCTCAAGCCTGAGGAAACAGAGTGGTCCGGGCTCTGACACAATGTATTTTTATTCCCCTTTAGGGGTGGAAAATAGAAGGGGGGGGAAGAAGATGGGATAAATAGGGGTCCCTCAGTGTTCGCACAGGTTGGGGTTCTCTCTGGAAGTTGCAGGAGGAAGCCTATGTTGCAGCCCATAGGGCAGGCTGACAAAGTGATGTGTGGCGCCCGATGACGGAGGCGGATGAGGTTTCTCCCCCTTCTCCTGGAGGGGCCATGGTGGGTGCCTCCACTCCAGGTTTGGGGTGGGGGTTTGCCAATGAGGCGGGTCCAGGAGAGGGCATCCTCCTTGGCCAAGTTCAGGGGGTCCTGGTCGATCCTCCTTAGGCATATATTCTCCCACAACATTATTCCTAAAGTTTTTAAACAATTTGTTGTTGGTGGCAAATGGAGGACAGTCCGACAGTCACCTAGGCAACTGGATTCATCCCAGTCGGGGGGCTCCACAGATTATAAGGGCGGGGATACTCCCTGATGGGGAGAGCGAAACATTTTGGTCTCCTACCACACCTCATAGAAGGTTTCCTGAGGGGTGGAATTGGGAATAAAGACACCTTGAAGCTACTCAAATGCCTCCCATAACTTTTAAGGGAGGTTTTGTAAATAAGTTAATTTGGTTTAATAAGTTAATGGTTTACGTTTTTTCACTTAATTGGTTGGTACAGGCTCCTGGATACTTGAAACAGATATGGACTCCTACTTACTATTTTAAATGGTAGATCTTAAATTGATATCTTGGAACGTCCGAGGCATAAACAGTCCAGTCAAGAGGGCCAGAATTTTAAAAGAGTTACAAAGACAGGGAGTGAATATAGCTTTCTGACAGGAGACCCATTTGAGTCAGACTGAGCATATAAACTTGTGAAGAGGTTGGGTGGGCGAGGTGTACTCGGCAGAATGTACACAACAAACAAATAAGAGAGGTACAGCTATTTTAATCAGAAGCGACACCCCTTGCACCATCTCTCAAGTGGACATTGATCCAGAGGGTAGATTTGTGAGGATAGAGGGGGAACTTAAAGGGTAGAAGTGTATCTTCCTGAACATATATGCTCCAAATGATGAACAAAAAAGGGTGTCCTTTTTTGACTAAAATTTTAACAGAAACAGTTCAAGACCCTGACAAGCTAATCTTTATTGGCAGTGATTTTAACACAGTGACAGATCTAGGTCTAGACTGAGTAGGGTCTTGCTCTATAGGCCCTGCCAGATCTAGTAAGGTCCTAACTAGAGTATGCTCAGAACTCTCCTTATTAGATGCGTGGAGATTTATCCACCGCAGGGACAGGGATTACACATTTTATTCCCCCAAATACAAAATGTATATTGACCGCTGGCTGATTACAGCTAACACACTGCCCCTTGTGTTTAGAGCTGAGATAGGATCCATCTCAATATCTGACCATGTGCCAGACTCTTTGGAGATGACCCTGGCCCAAAAGCCTCCTGAAACTATCTGGCGTCTGAACGTCAGTTTGCTAAACCATATAGAATTTAAACAATTAATACAACAATCAATATTTAGAGGTGAACTTAAGGGAAGATACATGGGCAGGAGTCAGATGGGATGCTCTAAAATGTTATTTAAGGGGAATAATAATCACCTATGCATCGAAACACAAAAAAGCGATGATCAAAGAACGAATAGAACTGGAAACAAAGATATCCCAGTTAGAAAGGACCCATAAGGAGACCCTAGACCAGAGGTGTGGGAAGAAATTGGCTAAGACTCAAACTAAATTGAATAAGATTTTAGATCATCAAACAGAAAAACACCTAATCTATGCCAAACAGAAGTTCTATGAACATGGAAATAGAGCTGGGAAAATCTTGGCCTGGCAGTTGCGGAAAGAGAGCCTCTAGAGCGGTCCCTAAACTTAAAGCAACGGGGACAAGTAGCACAATTTGGTCCCCCCCTTTAATTACAGCCTAATTCCAACAATTTTACTCTGCCCTCTATAGTACAGAGAGAAACATAAGTCATGAAGAAGAGATTTTTTCTTTTCTTAACAAACTTCAATTCCCCACCCTTTCGGAGATGCAAAGGAAAGACCTAGAAGCTCCCATATCAGCAGCAGAAGTTATTCAGAAAATTAAGACTTTAAAAAATGGGAAAGCCCCTGGGATGGACAGTTATGTGTCAAAATTCTATAAGACCTTTCTAGATCCTCTTTTTCCAATCTAACTAGACACATACAATGAGTTGGGGGAGAGGGGGCAACCCCCATATCTTGGAATCTCACCCAAATCTCTGTGATTCTGAAACTGGATAAAGACCCGGAGAACTGTAAATCTTGCAGACCTATCTCACTGCTACCAGTGGATTTAAAGGTCTTTACTGGTATATTGGCCGATCGTCTCCAGAAAGTAATAGGCTCCTTAGTATATAAGGATCAAACGGGCCTTATCTAGGCAGATTTTTTACAGGATAACATTTGACGCCTGCTGAACGTTATTTCAGCACATAAGAACACCAAACAACTTCAACTAGCTATTAGTATGGATGCTGAGAAGGAGTTTGATGGGGTCAATTGGGTGTTTTTAAGAGAAACTTTAAAAAGATTTGGCCTGGGGGAGAAGTTCATAAATACTGTCAAAGTTCTATATAAGGCTCCAGAGGCTAGAGTGAAGTTCAATGGGCACCTCTCAGAGAAAGTCCCCCTTATGAGGGGTACAAGACAGGGTTTCCCCCTCTCCCCACTCCTCTTTGCTTTGTCACTCGAACCACTAGCCTTAGAAATAAGGGCAAACCCTTTGATTCGAGGCATAGAGGTAGAGGGCCACACCCAGAAAACAGCACTGTATGCAAATGACTCTCTCTTTTTTCTATCACAGCCAGAAACCTCAGTCCCTGCCCTAATTCGGACCCTGGAGGAATATGGAACATTGGCAGGTTAAAAAATTAACCTTTCAAAATCTGAAACAATAATCCTGAGTGGAAGCCCCTCCGAATCCTTCAAGAAATCCTTCCCCTTTGCCTGGGCCAAGAAAAACACTGTTAAATATCTTGGTATATATATATATCTCGACCGATCTTTCCCTTTTGTATAAAAATAATTACTTTAAGTTATTTCAGACCTTAAAGGCAGATATAGCCAGGTGGCGGCTCCTTCCCCTGTCCCTCTAAGGCAGATCACAAACTCTTAAAATGAATGCTCTGCCTAGGTTTTTATTTCTGTTTCAAACCCTTACAATACAACCTCCTAGACAGTACTGGGTAAACCTACAGAAGGAAGTTCAGAACTTTATTTGGAACAGGAAAAAAACAAGGTTGGCCAGGAGGATATTGCAAACCCCCAGGGAAATGGAGGGTCTGGCCCTCCCAAATTTTTACCTTTATTTCCTGGCAGCAAGGGGTGCACAGTTGTGCTCTTGGACAAAACGCTGGATTGACTCCGGTTGGTACCACCTAGAAGAAGCTGCAGTCGGGAAATGGGCCCTGTGGGCTGTTCTGACTAATATACCTCCAACCGTAGTTAGAGAGATCACTAACCCATGGATCCTTCACTCCCTTTCGACACTCAAAAAGCTAAGGAAGATTACCTGAACCACAGACGGCCCTGGCCCTCTATCCTTAATTAGGTTTGAACCCTCATTTATCCCCCCGAGAGGAGACTCAGGATACCAATACTGGGCCGCACACCGGCTCTCCACATTCTTTCAATGTATTGATAGGTGTAACTGTTACTCCTTTACCCAATTAAGAGACAAATTTCACCTGCGCTGTGAGGACCCCTTTAGATATTTACAAGTCCGACATTATATTACTTCTGAAAATAGAATACAAAAAATAATTAGGGAAAAAACACCCCTGGAAGAGTTTTTCTACTACAAAAGTATTATCAGTGACATCCCCCACCCTCTCTCGAAGCTTTATGGCATTTTAATTAATTTAAATAATTCAGGCCTAGATAAAATTAAACAGAGATGGGTAGAAGAGCTAGCTATCTCAATTCCCCAACATATTTGGGATAATAGACTGAACAGAGGCTGGCAAGTAACAAGCTCACTGTCCTGGCGAGAATTTCATTGGAAGATTCTTCTTAGATATTTTCTTATGCCCTTCAAGGCAAAACACCTCGGGACGGGTGGTTCAGATGTCTGTTGGAGATGTGGCAGAGATAGGGGGTCTCAAACACACATATTTTGGGAATGCTCTGTACTCATCCCATTCTGGAGAGAGAGATCCACTCCCTGATGCAGCAAGTAACTGGCCTATAGATTCCATTTAAAGGGAAAGAGTTGGTTTTAGGTCTCCCTTTCTTGATTACAGGCCCTAGACAGCAAAGGCAACTACCACAGATAATGAGAGTGGCTGCACTGAAATCTATTTCATCTAGGTGGCTTTCCCCTCACCCCTCAACGATAGAAGAGTGAAAGGTCAGAATGGGACAGTTGGAGTCCATGGAACAAATCACCTACACTCTAAGACAGGGCAAGGAGAGGCTTGATGCTATCTGGTCTCCTTGGCAATCTTTTAACCAAGATTAGGAGGAAAGGAGAAAAAGAAGAAAAAAGGGCCCCAGACGTTTTATCTTTTCTTTTTTTTTTTTTTATAAATCTCAGAAGATCTCTTTTCTTTGACTTTTAAGAGTTTTAAGGAGCTAGTTTCCTAAAACCCAATACAACCATAATGAAATTTCAGGATGCCTAAGTTGAGTTATACCAGGATAGATTAGCTTATTAGGTATTAAATCCATAATTCAATACTGTTTTGAACTTTGCTGTCCAAATAAAATACGCCTTGATTGAAGGTGACTAATAAAACTCCCCACCTCGGAGGAGGAGAGGGTGAGAATAGGCCAACGATAAGGTGAACAGAGAAGATGGCAATCAACCAAGATCTATGGCTTTTGGTATAATGTTGTGATATGGATGGAAGTTAATTTACCTGTGTATCAACTTCTAGATGGTTTTAATGTAATGGTCATTTTAATAAGTATTGTAAAACCTTATCTAGAGTATTTTATTCATTGGAGCTGTGTAAAGATGTACAAGATGGTATATTCGATACACAATAAAATTTGAAGTTACAAAAAAAAAAAATTAACTGAACCCCTGCATATTGGCACTTTATCCTGTTCTTTGTGTGCAGTATAACCCAATCTGCTGCTGCAATACTACCCCCACCCCCCACAACTGGCTTGGAAGATATGTGCTACACCTAAACAAAGCCATCTTGGTATGTACAATTCTAAATAAATACACAAGTTAATAAAAAAAGTTGATTGTACAATATACATGTAAGCACCCTTTGGGCAGTTACTAGTTAATTCTGGTTGCTAGGTGTAGCTAGGCTACTCCTGGGAGCTTCACGCCTTGCCCAAACCTGCAACCTTTATTCCCTCATGGGTTTCTTGGACTTGGAAAACTGTACACGATATCAGCTCCTTCTTCTTGCCAAGAAGGCCTTACCCTTCCCAGGGTCCAAGCCATACTAAGCCCAGCTGCACCCACTAGGCTGACCCGAGGGACACATAACAACCCTTTCAAGGTTCCATTCCGCCGCATTTCTCAAGGGCAGCGATCCTTTGGATACCGTGCTCAACTCCCTCCCAAGCGATCTTCTAGCTGAACCTAAAATTGGGCCTTTAAATCTAAACTACATACCCTCCTCTCCAGTCAAATGATGTGCTCTTGCTCCCTTTGACATGTGCAAGCGGCTCAATCCTGGCATTGATCAAACTGGCACTTAATCTCCCCCTTGGTATTCGACTCCTGTTCTAAGCACTCTACCCCTTCATTTTCCCATCTATATCCACTCATGCCCCCTCTTCTCTTCACTTTACAACTCCTACTCTCCCCTCCGTTGTCATACTCTCATCCCCTATAGCCCTCTCTCCACCTTCTCTCATCTCCACCTTCCAACCCCTTCTACTCTTATATTCCCAACCTCTCATTCCCCCATCGCCCTCTCACCACCTTCTTCCGCTACCTTGTTTCCATCTCAACCTCCAAATCATACATCCCCACCCCTTTCCCCTAACCTTCATATCTTTGTCTGCCTCCTCTCTACCTCCACTATCAACTCCTTACCTCCTAATCCTACCCCTGCTCCTATATCCCACCTACTCTCCTAAACAAAGGAAACTGGTTCTCCCTGCTAAGAGCCCCCCCATGCCTTCCTCCTTGAAATCTGATTTCCCACCCTTACTTGTCGAACTTTGTTGACCTCCAATATCCTCAAAAAAAGTATAAATTAAAAAAAAAAAATAATAAAAACTTTTGTCCACTGTGACAGAAATGGGAAGGAGAGAGAGTTAATGGTTTGGATTATGTGCTTGGTGGTTGGATTCTCTAGCTGGTGTTTTTTTAGCAGTTTGAAAAAAAAACACACACAGGCTAAATTCCACTGTCCAGCAGTATCTGCAGCATCTGGCTAGATAAGACCTGGGTCATAAATCTCGAGTGGACACGTCCATACACACAGGCAAGTTTGAAGAGACTGGTTCACTCAAATATAAACTTAAGGGTAAAAGGGAATATAATTGGTCACTGATAGGTGTTCACTGATTGTGGCAATTAAATACATACATGTTAGCTGGTTGGTGCATTCAAAGGGATAATAGGAATGACCTATTCTCAAGAGAGTATATAACATTCTGAAAGACGAGAAGGGTTTTCCTCTTACTTTGGAAGCTGGAGGGAGTAACTAAGATTAGAGCCTACCCTTCTAGCTATGTCCGTGGGAGCTAGCAGTTAGCAGAGGGCACAGTGGTCTCTTGAAAGGACAGGGAAGAGTAAGTTTAGTACTAGCATATTGCAGTAATAGCCTTTTTCTTTTGCCATTTGTTATTTAAAAACATTTGTTTACTTTTCCTGTATTAGTGTTATTCTCTTGTGTTGTAAATACATATCCTGTAAATGCTCTGTGCACTTTCTGTTAAGTAAAAAGCTATTTATTTGCTCAACAGTTGTGACTGTGATGTCATTTTTCTAAGGTAATAGTTGGTTTCCACTGGGGGAGGTAAACTCTGTGTAGCATCTACCACCCAAGAGAGACATACTACCAGAATTCAACTTGTGCAATTGCACATTTAATTATTCAAGTTTGTGAACTTGAAGGAGGTGCTGGAAGACAGTCTGGCTTGTGGCAGTGAATACCTGAGGACAGACACCTCTCTAAAAGCTGTTTCAGCCCAGAGGGAGAGGTGGGTTGTCACATCCACTACCTGTACTGCTGTAAGTAACTACATTTTTGTATAATTCGCTTGTTCATATGATGCTTATTGTTTATGTCACCTCATGTTGTTTTACCCGACGTGGAATCTCTTTAAACGAGCTCTGAGCTCAAAGGTTGTAATCACGAGACTTGAATAAATAAATAAAATAAAAGCTGGGGAGAGAGAGAGAGAGAGAGAGAGAGAGAGCTTGATCCCATTAGGTCTGGGAGGCTGCCTGCTTGCTGCGGTCAGGGCCCCATCCTCAGGGGTATATATATATATATATATATATATATATATATATATAGAGAGAGAGAGAGAGAGAGAGTGTGTGTGTGTGTGTGTGATTTTGGAACCAAAGGGAAGAGAGAGAGAAACCAGGAAAGAGAGGAGTCCGGGGTGCCAGCATGTTAGTTTGACCGGAGGGCCGCAGCGGGGCCGGGGTTGGGTCACTTGCCACCTCAGCCCTCTCCCTCGAAGATCCATGTATGAGGAGTTTGACAGTTCAGGCCACAAAGGTGAAGATGGAGAAGTTGGAGGTGAAGTTTCAGGGCCTGTCAGTGCATATGGGAGCTGAAGCCCAGAGAGTGAAAAAATTATGGAGGCCTGCCAAGTGAACTTCGGCACCTTGGTAGAGTAAGCACCAATGAGGTCTTTGCAATTTAAGTAGTCTAGCCCATGGATGAGGGCAGTCCGTGGAGTCAGAGTGTTCCCTGTTGGTGGTCTGCTATGGGAAATGCGGCCTGGGGTGCAGTTCAGAAGTGGCAGCCTGGACTGTTGAGAGTATAGTGGTGGCAGCACTACCCATTTTTCCATGGCTGGTGGCCACTGCAGAACTGGAACTCCTGAGCCGGGTAACCTGTGGATGCAAGGAAAGGTCCATGTGGCGAATGGTTCATTGGAACCCCGGCAAGCTTGCAGACTCTCCAGGTGCTCCGTGTGGCATGGCAATTAGTCCCCTAGCTGAGGACAGTCCAGAGACTGGAAACACTGTAGAAGTAGAAGTGCACTGGTTTCCAGATCAGGATGTAGAGCTCCCTGGGAAGCCAGTTTGAGCACATGGCCTTAGTGATTGGGTGTCCAGAAGGTCTTCGGTGGTTCAGTTCTTGCTAAACAAGACCAGTCTGACTGATGTAAGACCTTAAAATAAAGGAAATGCGCAATAAATTGAAAGGTACTCCCCAACCCAGTGGAGAAATGGTATGGGAAGGGCAAGTTTGAAAGAGGGACTGGGACAGTAGAAACATCTCATGCTGTCATGGTTCCTAGTGAATGTCTAGTATTTGAGAATTAAAGAATAGAAAGTGAACCAGAGAGGCCTGTGTAAGGATTTGGAAGGAAAGAAGGGAATTGAAATGGATGTGCTGCTAAGTACGAGACACCTCTGGGTGTGGCCCATTTCAGCCAGCTGTATTGCTGCTGCCAGGAATGTAGCCTTGATGGCTCAAGGGATTACTGCATGAAATAATTCAGTCTGTTGGCAAAAGAGACTGTTGCAGGAGAAATAAGGTGTCCACCTGTGGATGCCACTATCGTATGCGTTACCCCCATGCTCCAAGGAGTGGTTCATTAACTTTCTTGTTTATGAAACCTGTTTGCTGCATTTTGATTCTGGTGTGAACAGTGAATTTAATCAATCTGAACTGTGCATTTTGTGCCTGCTCACTGTTGATGATCACTAGTGACCTGAAGCACTCCACGCAGAGCAAGAAGGCAGCAGCAAAGGCAAACAAGATGCTGGGATGCATATCTAGGGGGATTAGTAGTAGGAGAGAGGGGGTTATACTGCCCTTGTGCAGGTCACTGGTAAGGCCACATCTAGAGTATCAAGCTCAGTATTGGTGCCCACACCTCAAAAAGTACATTAACCTGCTGGAGAAGGTCCAGAGGAGGGCTACAAAGATGACAGCGGGTCAGCAGGGTAAGGCATACGAGGAGAGGTTGAGAGCACTGAACATGTACTCCCTGGAAGACAGGAGAGAGAGAGAGAGGGGACATGATTGGGACCTTCAAGTACTTGAAAAGAATAAATAAAGTTGATAAGGAGAGTCTTTAAGCTGAGTGACGACCATAACACGAGGAGGCACAGTCTTGAGGTTTGGGAGGAAGGTCAGGAAGCACTTCTTCATAAAGAAGGTGGTGGATACTTGGAATGCACTGCCAGAAAAGGTCATCTCGATAAAGATAGTGGGCAGCTTTGAGAGAGGCTGGGATAGGCATAGGGGGAATGTAAGGATTATGGGAAGGGAGGATGGGAGGAGTGGGGAGGGAGTGCAGGGACAGTAGCTCAAGCTGTGGTCCCTGCAATGCAAACAGACTTGATAGACCAAATGGCCTTCTTCTGCTGGCTTCTTCGTATGTTCAGAGTATCAAATCGCCTCTCACCCCCTACAACTCACCATCTTCAACAATGTTCCTGCCCCCCCCATGTGCAGAGGGCCTCCACCTGCTGCCATCAGAGGAACCAGGTAATGAGCACATTTCTATTATTCTTTGACTGTTGCTTGGGTTGCACAGTGTCCCCTTCCACCAATTTTACCATCCAGATACCCCTAGACGGGGGTGGGGGGGGGCTTTCATACATTAGCATTTTTTATGCTAAATAAAAATGCTGTCTGTACCAAAGAACCCCAACTAGTTAGATAATTTTTTGTCTCCACAGTAGGGTACATCACAAAATTTATCTAGCTAGTTGGGTATACATTACAACAAGCATTTCATTCTGACACCTGTGGCTCACAGTTTCTGCAGCCATAGGCTCCTGCCAGCATGAGCTACACCTTCCAATCAGTGCCTCACTGTAACTTGGGAACAAGTTAATCATGACTTCACTCAGAAATCTAAAAGTAAACAGACTACGCAGATGGTACATTTTTACTTTTTTTTTTCAAAAGTCACTGGAAAAAACATTAATATATACTGTATAAACTGCACATGTGATGTGCGTTCATGAGCTATGGTATTTCTCTTCATTCATTGTCAATGAACTCTTTAGACCCAACTCATGACTTCACCACTCATTAAGGTCAGGAGGTCACTGACCACTCATGAAGATAAATGCCATATCTCAAGAATACCCGTTACATATCCCCTATATCTTGGATAATAACAGTAGCACTATGTTGGAAACAGGACTTTACATACCATACCACATAGTTCTTATAACATATAAACAGCTTGTAGTACAATTTTTGTGTAATTTGGCAACATATATTACATAGTTGCTTATACTTTACATGATGAATCACTGTCAGTGTGGAACCTAGAACAACTATTTATATCGCAGAGCAGTCAGATAAGTATTAGTAAATTCCCAGAGCCCTAACTAGATAGATGTCCACCAGGGAGAATTTGTTGGCAGTCCCCCTGGCCTGCCTTAAACTGGGTCACAGAGATCCAGTTGTGGAACTCCTTACCACCTTACATCTGAAGCTTCTCCTCAGCGGAGGCCTTAAAGAGAGATTTATTTTCCCTTTCTTTGAATGATTTTGGTTAATTGCTTTGTTTTCATGTTTGCATGTTATATTTTCTTTTCAACTTATGTCTGTTAATACTATATTTAGAGACAGAGTACCTCTTCAAAACCAGAGCTGGAAGAATTGTAGCACTGCAGCTATTCCAGTTTTATCCAGTACGAGAGAGAGTTGGGAAGTGGAAGCACTGGGTGACAATGAGATGTCTGACTACTAACCTCCTAGTTCCTCTCTCTCTCTCTTCCTCTGTGCCTTGTCAAAGATTAGCCTGTTACTGGGAGTCTACTTAAACAATCATACAGATTTCAGGGCTGAAAATACATTTTAGGGGTACTCATTGAAGAATAATGCTATTTGGAGACAGGGTACTGTCACAGACCCACTCAGCAGGTCAGGCCCTCTACTCCCAAAGTGCCAACCTCTGAGTGCAGTCTTGTGAACAGTGTAACAGACAAGGTAACCCTCTTGTCTGTTTTTTGTGAGTTCGGATCAACCTATGGCCTCAAGTTCTAGAGGGATTCAAACTGTGAACCTCTTGCTAGCATACCCAATGCACGGGCACTGATTTTTCTGTCTTCAGGGGGCCAGATATCTTTGCCTACGGACACCTAACCAGGTATAAAGAGATGAAGCCTTAAAAACTTTAATAAAGACCTCAGATTTAAAACGCTTCTCTTTCCAATTTGGTACCACCATTCAAGCTTATATTTAGTATCTGCAATAACAATATACTTTTCTTACAACTAAAATGAAGTCAAAGACAGACCAAGTACATTCTAAAAAGAATTTTACTAAAATAGTTAAAAATATGTAAAACACAAAATACAGAACTCTTATACCACCAGACATACAAATCTTTTAAAAGAAACAAGGTTTAAACAGTGCAAATTCCTACTTACAGTACTTAGATTTGAAATCTTTCTAAATATCTGTTTACAAGTGCTCCAAAGATCTTTCCTCAGTCAGAGTCTAGGTAAAAGTAGTATTCCTTAAACAACTGTATGGGACAACCCATTTTTGTGTGAGGTCAGCTAGTTCCTCCTCTGTCAGATTATGTATAAAAAAATATACATCTTATACAAAAGTATTACATTCTGCAACTTCAGCATAATTCATGTCCTTCAAATGACACTTCTTTTGATCTCATAATAAGTTTCCTCCTTCCAGGACATGACAGCATCTTTATGATTTTTGCATTTTGGGTTTTCCTTCCAATGTCATAAAATGAATATGTTCTAGCAACTAAGGTTGTATTTAACTCAGACAGACAGGATCCTTAATTAAGGCCTTACATGTAACACATGGTCTCTAAAAACTGAGTGTGTGTGAACTCACATGCTGTCAGCATTTTTCTTATGGCTTTCATCTTTTAGCTAAAATCTGTGAGGGAGATGAGTGAGGTCATTCTAAGAGCATCAGATTTTTTTTTAGCACAGACAGTCATACATTTTATATTAAAAAGAAAATGATACAGCACTCAGAGCTGGCTGTCTACGTCACAGGTACTACTTCAAAATCAGAGCTGGAAGAATTGTGTCACAGTAGCTATTCTGTTTTTTCCACAGTGATGGGAATGTTTTTAGTTTTGGATGATTCTGCTCCTCCCAAAATTATAAAATAGACACCCTCTTCTCAAATGGGGACAATCGCCATACACCTGGAGTGTTACTCACCTGATTTGTTATGTCTGTCTATACTATGTTATTGAGTGCTAATAAATAACATTTACCAACTCCCTTACCAAATGCAGCAGGACAAGGACCTCTAGTATAGTTCGAAGAATGTTCTATTGTCCAAGATTCACGCTACCCTCTTACATTAAAAATTCCAGAGTTATACACCAAGAGAGTGAGAGAGACAGAAATATTGCCTACAGCTATTTCAGCAGCAGCAGGAAATTAATTTCAATCAAGGTTGTGTCAGACCAGATCTACATGAACTGACTAATGTTTTATTTGTTATTTAGTGAATGATAGACAGAATTTTATATGGAACTCTGCACTTTGTTATCTTGTTGTATGTGGTATAAATTGTTTTAAAATATTGTTAAGCACTCCGAGCCCCCAGGAATGGGGCACTATATAAATATAATTCCTTTCTTCCTTCCTATCTATCTAAGAGAAGCTTAGGAAGCTGGTGGTTTGATAGGGAGAATCAGCATCGAACACCAAGGGATTTTTCTCCCAGACTGACAATTTTCAGGTCAGCCAGTTACTAGAAGCCTAATTAAACAATCATACAGATTTCAGGACTGAAAATACATTTTGTGGATAATTACTGAAGTATAAGCAAGCAATAACCGATGACAGGGTGTGGGGTTACCGGGGATTAATCAACATCCTGGGTGCATTGTGAGACATGAGGGCGAAGCCAGAGTGTCCTTACAGCACCCAGGGTGTGGATTAATCCCCAGTAACCACACACCCTCGAGTGGGTCATTGCACTTATAACATGGGTCCAACAAGTTTTAAAAACTTTCTTTAGTTTTTGAGAAATGTCGGAAAGTGTCCAGTCTGAGCTTGGTATGCTTCCACTGAAATTGCCACTGCATAAAGTAGTTCCTGCAGTCACTTCCTTTACTTAACATTCTTGTTTTTTGTCACTCTGACAGTTTTCTTACTTCAAACACTTATCGAGTCCATCCACATTTTGAGTAACTTACAATGTTATTTTATTCTTCAAAGAAACACACAAGCTGTGAATGTTGTATGTTGCGAGCGCTTAACATTCTCTGTCACATTACAAAAATCATTCTGGATGTGAAGAGAGACAGACGCAACAATTTCTAATTTCACAATGTGGAGAGACACCACAATTTTCAACAGCGGTGGATTCCAACTGTCTCTGTCTGACTACCGCCAGTGAAGTTGAACTGTTGCACTGACTCTCTCCTGTCAAGGTACTGGAAAACACCACAATCAAGGGACATATTGAGAAAGAAAATGAGGAGACTGCAGCGACTTCTAATTAAAAATGTCTTTGTCTTTCTCTCACCCTCTCTCTTTCTTGCTATTTCCAATTGCTGTACTTGGTAAGCAGCACATAGGCAATGGAGATCCTCGGGGGGAGGAGGCACTCTGAGACAAAGGTACGGAAAGCTGTTTTCTGCATTTCACAGTTTAACGGGTCTCTATTCTACCTACCTGTCACACACACTCTCTCAAGATTTACAACTCTGTCCCACAGCTTTACAGCTCTCAGGAGATCCGATGGGTGGTAATGTGCAAAATAACATACTGTGGTCGGCCACTCTTGCTTCACTATTTTCTCGGGACACAGTGGTCCATGGGGTGGGTGGGTGGGTAGAACTCTGGTTCTTATCATGGAGCACAGCACACAATGGAAATCTGTTGCTTACCCACAATTACTAATAGCTGCCATTCACTTTTCAGAACCCATGAACATAACTAGATCTGCTCTGCCCACTGATGCTGCTGGCCACCCCTTCACAGCAACTGTGGGTATATTGGGGATTAATCAGTGGCCATGCAGAGACAATCAACCAATGGGAGCAGACAGTTTTACCAAGTTTTTGCAACCCATGTTATAATTCTATTTGGAGACTGGGTACCACTTCAGAATCAGAACTGGAAGAATCATGGCACTGCAGCTGTTCAGTTTTATCCACAGTGAGGGGAATGCTTTTAGTGTTAGAGATTCTGCTGCTTCCCAGATGATAAAATAAAGACCCTATTCTCCAAAAGGGACACTTTCCATAGACCTGGAGTGTTACTCAAGTGATCTGCCTTGCTGTGGGTCTCCATTCAGTGTTCTTAGTCTTGATGCAGTATTTTAGAGTAGATATGGAATCCACTTCACTAAACATAGCAGGGGCAGAGAAAATGCCTTCACAGCCTGAGTTTTAGTCACTGCTGGGGGAAGCACAAAATGGATATTTGGAGCCCATTATACTGCCCTGCCTACAGACTGTAGTACCCAAAAGCATGTGTGCACTGCAGAGAGGAGTACAAGTCGAGCCACAGTGTGGATGTGCACATGAGAAGTTAAGAAATTTCTTCTTTTTAAAGAGGGTCATTTACCTGCTCTCTAAAACTGTGATGTGCAGAAAAATAAAAGGCTGAATAAGAAACAATATGGACTGGAATAAGTTTAAGTGAACAAAATTGAACTGTATAAATGGAAAGAAGTATGAATAAGAGGCACCTCCTGAGGAAGCCAATGATATATTGGTGAAACGTAGAGGATATGGACCTACATTTACAATAAAGGAAATAGGTATTAATACTCAAGAGGATCTGTCTACGTGTGAATTCTTCTGGTCTGCGCCCTTCTTCTTTTCCCCTAAAGCTGCGGGGGAATCATTGATAGCTGATCATACAACACATCAATAGAGGCAGCAACACTGATAACTTCAGGTTATTCATCATTATAATTACATTTCCCGTGGTTCTTTTTCCAGAATAACATTCTGAAATATGTTTTCAGACCTTGTATGTGGAAGAGCCTGACTGAGATCAGACTGCTGCTTTTTATTATTTTGTTAATAAATGTTTTCATTTCACACAATGCAGTGTGTATTTTTTGAAGTGGAGAGTGTAGAACTGAGCTTTCTGAAGAGTACTGCTTACAATATTGCTTGGCTCCAGTCCCAGCTGTTTGGTAGCCACCTGCCTGTCTTGACTGCAGAGAGAAGGCATCCCCCTTGTGAGTGAGCCATAATCAAAATTATTGAGCAAAATGCTAGTTGGCAGTATCGCTGATTGTATTCACTAACATCCAGTTGAGGGGTTGTGGATGTTGCACTATGTTGCCACAGATGTTATTTACTAAATGGAGCAAATCCTATAGAATGCAGTTTGAAACCTACTCCGGCAAAGCTGTAATGAACATTATTAGCCTCCTAAACTGAAAGTTTGTTACTGAAGTCATTATACAGCCGCAGTTGTTTGCTACAGTGAAGAAATGTGTGGGGGTTGTTAAAGAATGCCCTAAAGCTAGAGATCTGAAAGTATCAATCTTCTTTAATAGCCATTGTGGCAGGACCCCCCCCCCACCATATCTGGGATTTGTTTAATATGATCAAACAGCATCATCTGGAGGCAAAAAGTAATTGCCCACCTCAGGGTTCATGAGTTATCAAGTCACGAAAAATGCTAAGCATTCATAAACAACTGTTCACATTCTTCACTGATGCATAGCTTCTGTCCTCCCCCATGACACACACACAAGCAGTATGGAAACTTGTTAGCTGCTTCTTGTGATACTTTTTTTCTGCATGAATTCTAGAGGATATGTTGGCAAAATAGTGATATGTGTGTATTGGATGTGTTAATTTACAGATATATGCAGGCAGAAGAAAGTGGAGTCAAAATATGGGATATAATTATCTGCTGAGGGTTAGAATTAATTAATTTCAAAAGTTTCACCAGGAAAAACACACTGAGCTGATAACAGCTCATTTCCAGATGTGTCCTGGGGGGAAGGGGGAAGAGGAGGATAAAGTGCAACAATCAAGCAATGAGTACAATGGCTGGTAGACAGCCTACATAACAAACAATAAGCTAACCAAAATCAGCAATTAAATACAAATTAGTGCAATGCTACATCATGGATGAAGAGGAGATTGCAATGGCACAAAAAGTGCAAAGTGCTAAAAGAAAAGAAGAGGCAGAGAAAGCAACCAGGCTCGAGAAGAACAGCGGTAGCAGGAGACAGCAGAAGAGGGGGGTCAAGGGAAGATCAGGAGAGAATGGTAGTAGCAGTGGAAGGGTAGACAGTAGGGAACAGGTAGAGTTCAGGTGCAGCTGCAGGTGTGAGTTGTGAAGACATGGAGTAGAGAGAAGAGAGTGCTAGGAAAAGGCAGAGCAGATGTTTGGGGTGAGAGAGATCCAGAGTTTAGGAAAACAGTAAGAGAAAGCAGCCTAGCCAGCTGATGATTTTCTTGAAGGGACAGTGAGGGAGTGATACCCAGGGTTACAAAGGGTGTAAGGAGGGCTGGGGGGATACTGGGATATATAGGGAGAGGCATCACCAGTAGAAATCAGGAAGTTGTTGGCCCTCTGTACAGACAGTTGATAAGACCCCATCTGGAGTACTGTGTACAGTTCTGGAGACCCCATCTCCGCAAAGACATAGACAGGGTGGAGGCTGTCCAGAGGAGGGCAACCAAAATGATGCAGGGTCTGCACCAGAAGACATATGAAGAAAGACTAAGGGAACTGAAGATATATAGCCTCGAGGAAAGGAGGGAGAGGGGGGACATGATAGAAACTTTCAAACACCTCAAGGGAGTCAACAAAGTCCAAGAGGGCAGCATCTTTCAGAAAAAGAGATGTGCCAAAATAAGGAGGCAAAATTTGAAAATAGAGGGGGGACAGCTCAGAGGTAATGTGAGGAAGTATTTCTTCATGGAGAGGGTTGTGGATACATGGAACAGCTTTCCTGAGGAGGTCATAGAGTCAAAAACAGTGGGGGAATTCAAGAATGCATGGGACAGACATAAGGCAATTCTAGTGGGGGGTAGGAGGAATTAGGCTGTTGGTTAACTAGGGTCTGCAGCTTATCCATTAGATAGGGAAATGGGCAGACTAGGTGGGCCAAGCGGTCCTTATCTGCTGTCAAATTATATGCTTTTATGTAAGAGAAAGGTTGGGGTGGAGAGCAGAAGAAAGGTAGGAGGGAAGGGAGCCTAGCCAGTATTTAAAGATAAAGGAGGTACAGTGAGCAAGGTGTCTGGGCTCAAGGGAGGGGAGGAAGAGGAAGGAATAGAAGAAGCAAAGGCGGGTGCGGGGCAGGCAATCCAAGGCAAAGCAGCAGTAGGAGTGAAAGATGGGGTCTAGTCTGTTGAGGGTAGTCTTAGAAGCAGCACTGTACACAATATTCCCAAAGTCGAAGATGGGGAGAATCATTTTCTGGATGATAGCTCGGCAAGCAGGAAGAGGGATGCAGCTTCTGTTCCTGTATAAAATACCAAGTTTAGGAGAATGTTTTTTGTGGATGGCATCTGCATGTCCAGAAAAGTCAAGGTGACAGTTAAGCCAGACTCCTAGGTACTTGAATGAGGGAATATCATCAACTGTGGCCCCATCCAAGGTGTGGAAGGAAGGGAGGACAGAAAGTGTGGCGATCTTCTGTCTGGTGCCAAAGGTAATGGAGAATGTTACTGAAGTCCAGCTGGAGCTTATCTGTCAGATCAGAGGGCAAGGAACCAGACATGTATCATGCACCAAGGAGCAGGGAGGTAATTTAGGAAGACCGAAAAGAGTACTGGAACAAGGGCAGACCCTTGGTGGACATCAGTTCTGATAGGGAGTAGTGAGGATAGGGAATCTCCAGTTCTAACAGATTGAATCTTATCCGAAAGGTAGGATTGGAACCAATTAGTAGAGGTGTCAGAGAGCCCCGCTGCCTTAAGCTTGTTAAGGAGAAGGGGGTTGGCTACAGTGTCGAAGGCTATGTCCAAGTCGACAAATATGACTGAAGTGATGAGGCCCTGATCCATGTATAAGAGAATGGAGTCAGTGAGCTGAAGAAGGGCAAAGGTGGTGGAGTGGAATTTATAGAAGCCGGACTGGAAAGGGGTGAAGAAGGAGGTGGAGTCAAGGAAGATAGAAAGCCAAGCCAACACAAGGTGTTCTTGCAGTTTAGCTAAGGTGGGGAGCAGGGAGATAGGGTGGTCATTGCCAAGATGGGTGAGGTCTTCTCCTTTGGGAAAGGGTATAACAGTGGCCTGTTTCAAGGTGTTCGGGGCAGATTCAAGGGAGAACAAGAGGTTAAGAAGGGAGGTGACAGGTAGGGTAATGGCAGGGGCAGAGATGTGAAGGAATCTAGGGTTGAGTTTGTCAGGGCTCTTGTCCTTGAGAGGATTAAGGGATAGAAAAGCCTTGATGGTGTCAGCAGTGGAGATAGGCATGAGGGAGATAGGGTGGTAGGATGGGTGGAGAGGAGGGGAAGGAAGAGGCTCAGGAGGTGAAAAAAGAGTTGAACTCAGAAGCAAGAGAGAGGGGGTCAGAAATTGGGATGTTATCCACCTTGAGGACTGGGGAGGAGGACTAGGATGGGGAAGAGAGCATAGATGATCTTCCAGAACTCAGAGGGGTGGTTAAGGTTGCTCTGGAAGGTGGAGGCAAAGTACTCAGCCTTGGCATGCCTAGTCACTCTGGTACAGGCATTGCAAAGGACACAATACTTCGGTAAGTCAGCTGGGGAGCCAGAGGACTTATGTATCTTCCAAGCAAGATCACGAGAACGCAACAGGCTAATAGCTCCACAGAAATCCAGGGAAGGTGGGAGCCTTGGACCCTGGTTTTCCTAAGGGGGGGGGCATGTCAATCCAAAATTACTAGGAAATTAAAACTGAAGTAGCTAAGGGTAGAACTAATGAGCTGGCAGACAAGATGGGCAACCAGTCAGTAGCTATCAAGTCTGCATGAAGGGAGGACAAGTCCAGCGACCCAATATATAGAATAAGGTATACAAGACTTAAATTTGGTTGTGCCTGAAAACAGGCATCTGATTGCCTAGTGCACTCAATTGGTAAATAAAAATGAAATTTTTAGTGGGTCTTTCCTGCTGCTACCCTGGCCACATCCCACAGATAGTGCACTGTATACAGTATACTCAAGCTGAGGCTGCACTTAACAGTTGTGATTGTCCTCCCTAGTTCTGTCCCTGTTACTGTGCATTTCTTTTCCACCAGCACTTGGCTGACAAAGTTACCTACCTGACTGCATTATATTGTTTCTGTAACATGAGTCATACATGTTTGCCACCTGTAATTAATGTTCCATGTAATCTGTTCTTACTCTTATTTGTTCTGTTAACTGTCTTGTTATATTTGACATGGAACCTTTGGAAAAGAACCCTTGGTTCAAAGGTGTAACAATCCTAGAAATTGAATAAATAAAATAAATAAAAATGTGTGGCAGTAATTAGTGTATCTTAGCAAGTAAAAATCAGGTTTCCATTTTACTGTACCCCCCACTCCCATAGTAAGACTGGTATCTTTCCACTCACAGCCTTCCTCCAACACAGCCACACCATTTCTCCTGCAGAGTGTTGCTCACAACGGACTCTGTAATGTCAAGGCTGCTCTGCAGGAAGCAAGCTGCTGGTTCAGCACTGTGCCTGGCAGTCTGCTTCTTTTTCTAGTGGCTGCCCACAGGGTCACGCATGAAACATGCTACAGGTCTTTGCAGTGCTGAACAGTCTGCTGCTTCATGCTGGGCCCTGTGCAAAGCTAAAGATACTGGATGTTATTTACCTTTTTCAAAAAGGAAAGGAACTGCAAGAAGCAATGTTAATGCATATGTTAGGGTTAAAATGAAGAAAGTAAAAAGGTAAACGTTAGAGGAAAAGTCCCTGAAATGTTAGGGAATCAGTGGTGCAGCACCGACACTACTGTGCCATAACTTTGGCACCCTCTCATCTTGTCACACAAAGTAAAATACTTTAAAATTTAAGCTAACTTTAAAATTTGAGGATGGAAGTTATTTTCAGGACATGAGTAATTTTAAATTCTTAGGCATAACATTGATTTCCAGTTAACATTTGATGCACATGTTGATCAGACTTGTAATATACTACATAAAAAATTAGGTGCCCTATAGGTCCCAGGGATTACTCACGGACAGTACAAGAACAATGTTATCTCAAACCTGTCTTCTTTCCTTATCAGATTATAGAAGTGTGGTATGGGGTGGGGTGTCGTATAAGTTTTTTTTTTCCTTTTTTTTCAAAAAGAACATCAATGTATAACACGATTAGTAGATTTGCTCTATGTACAAAGTATAGGGAACATCACTGTACGCTATATAAAAATTTTAATTGGTTACCCCCTGATAGTAGAGATTGCTTTTATATGATTTGTATGAGCTACAAAGCTTTGAGAATGGGGAATATGGGACCACTGACAGTTATTATTATTTCCCAAAAAACAAGAAGTCATGCTTGCATTCAGATGGCACTTTAACTATCCCACTTCTTAAAACCTAAACAGGTCAGAGATCCTTTGCTTATGTTGCTGCAAAAAACTGGAATTCATTACATCCGGAAATCCGGACCGCAAATAGTGTTTATTGTTTTAAAACTTTGTATAAAGCACATTTAATGTCTGATTTTTGTTGTAAATGTTATCAATAATTGTTATATATTGTATTATCTTATTGTATGTTCCGGGTCATGCCTGTATAAGGGCCATGTGGACCAGTGTGCTTAACCCGTTAACAAAATAAAAATTCTGACACAGTAATGCTTGGATAGAGGGTGCTGAAGTTAGGGTGGTATCAATGCTGTGTCCCGTGCTTGCTCAAACCCCACAGAACAGCACTCCACAGATTCGGCAAGGCTCCATAGCTTTCTCCTAACTTTCGAGCATCCTACTTTGGGCCCTTTAACCCCAACAGATATATTTTATATATAGATATAGTTTGCAAAAACTGTAAGTATATATACAGTATATATATATATATATATATATATATATAGAAGAGAGAGAGAGAGAGAGAGAGAGAAACACAGTGAGCAGATAGTTGTTAATCTTTCTATGGGGCTGGAGAAGGTGCATGGTACTGCAGGTTGGGAAAAGGGGTAGCCACTACTAAGATACATAGGCTTGGATGGAGGCCTTGGGACAGAAGGTTGGAGTTTTGGCTGCTAGAGTGTGTGTGTGTGTGTTAATATTTTGGTCATGCACAGTGAACTGCTGATAAAGTGCCAACTTCATGCTGCCTACACGCAGCGTAAAGTTTGGCACTTCACCAGCAAGTCATGACACAGTAAAACCTCATAACAGTCTTACTCCTGGTCCCCCCTAGTTGGGGGGGGGGCACTTCAAGCACTGCTGCTGGGATGACGTGCATTCTCCTGGTCCCCCTCAGCAGAGGAGTCACTTCAACATTGCCATTGATGCTGCAGATGTTCTCTTGTTCCCCATCAGCAGAGGAGAATACTTCAAGCATTGCAGCTGGTGCAGTGGACATTCTTCCAGTCCCTCTCAGCAAACGGGAACTTTAAGCACTGCTGCTGGTGCAGCATGCATCCTCCTGGTCCCCCTCAACCGAGGGAGACACTTCAAGCACTACCTTCGGTGCACTTCAAGCACTGCCACCACCATCGCATTTCTGACCAATAGTTCCAGTTGTTCCAGCTCACCCATTCAGATCACATTTTTACATTTGAGGTGCACCTGCACACCAAATGTTTTGTCAGGAGTAACTGGATTCGGGGGTGTGGCACTGCCAAGACCATTGCAGTTTAAAATAGCACAGGCTTGGTAGTCTACACCAATGACCAGCAGTGTGGTCTGTGACATCACTCACTGTTTGGTGGGCGGAAACTTTGTGTACTTCAAAGGACCAAGCCACTCTAATCAGAGATGACTTCAGTCCTTTGATTTACGTGAAGATGATCAGCAAACAGCTGAGCAGCTTTTGACAGCAGAAGCCTGTCAAAATAAAACCACCCATCGATGTCTGTTGCAGCTGTCCCTCCCCAGCCAACCCACATTATTGTAACAATGACATGGAGGTGCCCAATCCCCCATGCCAGCTGCTACCCCCACCCTGCCCATTTTAGTTAGGCAGCACTGGGCAGCTCATTCCCGGTGCTGCCAAACATAACAGTGACACTGGGGGTGCCCAATCTCCAAGTGTCCATCCCTCATCCCTTGTTGTTTCTTTAATTTTTTATTATTTTAAACCTGGGCAGCACCAGGGAGCCCACTTCTGGTGCTGCCAGATATAACAGTGACACTGGGGGTGCACAATTCCCCAGTGTCTGTCCCACGTGGTGTCTTTATTTTTAAAATTTTTAAACCTGTAAAAGGAAAACTGTACATTGATGTCTGTTGCAGTCCCCGACATAGCTTCCCCCCCCAGCCCAACTCATGTTATTATAAGACACGGGGGTACCCAATCCCCCTGTGTCGGCTGCCACCACAACCCTGACCCTTTTAGTAATGCAGCAACATGGAGCCCACCTCCAGTTCCGCCAAATGTAACAGTGACACTGGTGGATGCCCAATCCCCCAGTGTTGCTACCTGTAATAGAGAAAATCATCCCTCATCTTTTTTTATTGTATTATTTTTGAAAATCTGTAAAAAAAAGGAAACTGTCCATTGATGTCTGTTGTGCTGTTATGACTCCCACCTAACCCTCCAACTCAGCACCCACCCACCCCAAAGCCCTTACTCCACCGGGGTCCAACATTGTAATCCTCTTTGGACTGCAGACATGTCTTCACTCTAACACAGGACCACAAACTGAGGAAATCAGGTATGCGGTTCACTGTATTTCAATGGGATTTTAAAATTAGTATCATAACTTGGCCATTTTTCAATATTTTGTCCCAAATTTTCAACATACCTTTTCTGGGACACCACCTCATGAACAGTGCAAGTGACATTAGGTAAATCTGCCCTGAAAGGTGATTTTGCAGTTGCTGCATAAAATCACCTTTCGGGCAGGAGTTGAACATTTTCTCCACCATTGTTCATGAGGTGGGGTCATAAGAAGGCTATGTTGAAAATTTGGCGTAAAAATAATGAAAAGTAACAAAGTTATGAGCCTACATTGAAGTTTGCGAATGCGGGCTCATAACTTTGGTAATTTTCAATATTTTGCCCCCAAATTTTCAAAATTACCATTCCTTCACAGCTCCTCATGAATGTGATAGCTGTCATTTTTTCAAATCCTGGCAAAAGTGTCTTTTCGCATCCCAAAAGGTGATTTCGCAGTCACTGTGGGAAATCCCCTTTTGGGCGGGAATTGAACATTTTTTCCACTATTGTTCATGAGGTAGGGTCATAAGAAGGCTATGTTGAAAATTGAGGGCAAAAATGTTAAAAAAGCAATGAAGTTATGAGCCTATGTTGGAATTTACGAATGCAGGTTCACAACTTTGGTAATTTTCAATATCTTGACCCCAAACTTTCATCATAGCCATTTCTTCATAGCACCTCATTAATGTGATAGCTGTCATGTTTTAAATCCTGGCCAAAATGTGTTTCTGAATCTCAAAAGGTGATTTCACAGTCACTGCCAGAAATCACCTTTTGCACAGGAGTTGAAAATCTTCTCCACTATTGTTCATGAGGTGGGGTCATAAGAAGGCTATGCTGACAATTTACCATAAAAATATTAACATAAAACAAAGTTATGAGCCTACAATGAAGTTTGTGAACAGAGGCTCATAACTTTCGTAATTTTCAGTATGTTGTACTCAAATTTTCAACACTGCCATTTCTTCACATCACCTCATGAATGTGACAGCTGTCATTCTTCAAATCTTGGCCAAAGTGTGTTTTCACATCTCGAAAGGCGATTTCACAGTGGCTGCATGAAATCACCTTTCAGGCAGAAGTAGAAATTTTCTCGGTACTTGTTCATGAGATGGGGTCATAAGAAGTCTATATTGAAAATATGGGGCAAAAATTTTAAAAAACAATAAAGTTAAGTGCCTATGTTGGAATTTATGAATGCAGACTCATAACTTGCATAATTTTCAATATTTTGAACCCAAACTTTTAACATAGCAATTTTTGCACAGTACCTCATAAACATGATGTGTAATTTTTAAAATACTGCACAATATGTGTTTTCACTCCTCTGGCGAGAAATTTCATTTTGGCCAGTATACTATAAATGGTACATGTTATGCATATAAAGCGAATCCTAAAACAAGTCTCTTCAAAAGTTGGAGTCAAAACATTAAAAACAAAAAAAATGTTTAACAAATATCAAAAGTTCGACATTGACAAGTGCTTGTTTTGACATGTGATATCTCTATGGGGATATCCTTGGGCAAGCTGGAAGTAGTGGTAGGACACTCAATATTAGACCAAAATTCAGCTTTGTTCTGACATAACTACTCTCAAGCACTCTTAAGAAGTCTTCTTGCTTATGCCAAGTGGCCTTAAAAATGAATGTTGGGCAGGGAAAAGACTGCACTAGTATGAAACTAAATAAGTAAAACATTGGATTACTATAAATCAAACACACAAAGCAATATACTGGGGTTATCAAACAGACTTCACAGATATTTAAATATATTTAAAAATGTAAATAATATGATTTATGTTCTCTTTAAGGTTGTAAGGGATTCTTCTGTAAGTCCATGTCTGTCACTCTGCTTCATAAGCAGGTATGAATAAGAATGCTATGCAGACATGTACTAATATACAGTAAAGGTGTTCCCTACTATGCCAAAACCTCCATACTTTGCAAGTGGTTTGGTGCTAAATTCTCCATTATACACTTTATTGATGTTAAACTTGTGAATAAGGAGAACTCCCAGGTGCTCAGCTAAGCCTGATTTAAAATTTGACCCCCCAAACCCCAACCTATCTCTCAATTTCCATCATGCTCACAAATTGCAATGTTATTTTAATAAAATACTTGAACATGTTTGGTTGCTCCTTCCAATTCGTTGTACCCCCGCTGACAAACACACATTCTTACTCACACAGTACTTCACTTCTGCCAGCTGAGTAAAACAGTGTTCATCTGCAGGCAGAAGGAAAGCAATGGACAAGAGACAGTACGAGTTCACCAGCGGGGATGCAAACTAATGTCAGGATCAACCAGATAAGTTCAAGTATCTTATTAAGAGAATATACAAACTTGTAGCAATAGGGAAAACTGGGGACTTGGTGTGGCTTGTGACTCAAAAGTAAAGCATTATGAAAGGGTGTCAAAGTACAGTGGAAAGGGATGTTTTAAAAAAAATTTTTCTTCAGCAATTATAAAAAATTTAATATGGGCATCAGTCTGTAACTCCTTTCTTACACCCCACCATGGGCATTATGCCAGATTATACTATAGACATAAATGAACAGCCAATTAAATTGTATCACTGGAACCTTACCACCATTGTAAATCCTCTGATGATCAATGGCAAAGGTGCCAGCCTGCCACACTCACATGCCAACCTAACAATAAATCAGTCCAACACAAGAACCGAGCACTCACGGCCACCATCTTACCTCCCGCTAACCGCAGTCCTAAAACTCTGGTACCGTTAAAAAAAACAACAATGTATTACCCTCCTTACACCTTATCCATGATAGAAAACTACATGAAATGTTCCTGAATCGTAAAATCTCAACAATTAAAAATAAAATAACTCCACATAACACCTGCATTGACTCCAAGTTTCCTGTCTAGCCCTCTGGCCAAAACCGCAGTCCTTCAGTCATTCCAACACCCGGCCCCATCAGCTGCTCTGCCTGCAGCACTCTGCTCGCCTTTCCCCCTAGCCCACTTCCACTGGCGACAGTAACCCGGAAGCTGTATCATGGCAAGAGAACTTTTTTTCTCATACTGTAGTAAGATATACATTCAACTAAACTAAAAAAAAAACAAAGCAACCTCTTTAATTCTATTTTATTATATTTAAAATAAATGAACCTTGGTATAATTGCAATAACCCACTCAAGGATGTGGGTTATGAGGGGGATTTACCATGACTGGTGAGGATTTACTCATGAGGCACAACCATGCCCGCTGTGGTAAATCCCCCCAGAACCCATACCCTCTCGCGGCTTATTGCTTAAATAACCCACTCAAGTTTCAGTCTCATTGTTTATGTGGTTTCACACACCTTGAGTTTGTAAGACAACTCATTATACACACTGACCATATATTATTTAAACCATAACATTTGAGTGTGTATTATGATCCCTATACTGTACTATGAAGTCTGTCACAGCTGTCTCCTCTTCTGCATCCTGTACTGGAGGGGTGGATGGCCAGAGGCAGTAAGGAAGCAACAGGGGGAGGGATGGGGAGAGAGAAAGGCAGTGACAGAGAACAAGGTAAAGGAGCAGAGCACAGATCAAAGATGGGTGCATACAGAATCAAGAGTGTGGAGGTCCTACAGTATCACCAAAAAGAGAAGGTACTGCAGAAGTGTGGATCTCCCTTCAAGGGCTTCACCTGTCGATTCATGAGAACCCATTCTAGGCTTCAAGATGGACAGTGTGGCAGCCTCAGGTCATATTTTTACATGCAGAGTCATGAAGGGAGGGTCAAGTAGAAATGTTCTGGATGCAGCCATCAGGACTACTCTGACTGTGGGAGTCACAACTGTGTGCCTAGCTTGTCCTGCCATGGTATGTGCCTGTGCCTCAGCATATCTCATGAAAATTTTCCCTGTAGTGAGATGGAGCTAAAAGCAGGTTGCAGTGAAGCCTACAGAGAGTTCCTCAAGTAAAGCAGGTTTCCCAGGGGGCAGAAAGTAACATCTGAGCCCCACAACACCAGATGGAGAGTTGATGTAACACTACAGCACAATACCTACCCTCTGGATGTGGGAGTCAGGATATATGTAGGACTGCATGTACAGTAAGTGTTATGGGTATGTGTAGATAACGATACCAAAGACCCTATGTAAGCTCATGTAAATGCTGTATGTATTATAGAGGGCAACTATAATTATATACAGAGATCCTTGTATCATAGGGACCCCAAGAAAAGTGTCTTATGTATTCTGTGCCTCAGGTCCCCTGAAGACCCAAGTACATGTGCGGTTGAGGTCCATAAATGTTTTATGTTATTGATACTACTTCCCATAAGTGGAAAATGGCCTTCATACCTATATATAATCTTGCAGTTATTAAAAGTTTTAAGGAAGCCCACTGAGCCCTCAGTGCCAAGACGCATTTAAATACCATGGCCAGGCTCCTCATCTTATGAGGTGGGCCAGTAGCAACTGTAACTAGTTACCTATATTATAAATGCACATTAAAGAGCTACTGACACATTCAGGAGAACCTTAACAAAACCTAATACTTAGACACAGTCCAGTTTGTACTTCCCATTAGTGCCATCTTTCTCCTCCCCATTATTTATTACTGAGGTCATCCGTATGAAAACAGGACCTTTTCTCGTGAAGAGTTTGACCATTCCTGCTGCTTTCTCCCTACCTGAAGTCACAGAGCACTGCTTGTGATATCACAGTTACTCCTATGGCAACAGATCTGATGTCACAACAGAAGATTATGACCTGAAGTAGGCAGTAAGCTATAGGGACAGATGGACTCTAAGGAATAAAGATATATTCATGCAAATTTCCTAAGTAATAAATAATGGGGAGGAGAAATGTATAAAATATAAATGGAATGCAGGCAGAATTGTACCTAATTATTATGCTATTTAAAGTTTTCTTTGGGGAGTCAGTAGCTCTTTAAATACAGAGTAATGAATAATGACCACAGCACTAAAGGAAGAAGTGACAATTGGTGTCTGATCCTACACTTATCTGGAAAAATAAATATATGTTTCTGGTACTCAGAGTCCTGCTCCCTTTAACAATCACTGCAGTTCCAGAGTAGTTACATGGTACAGATTCACTGAGAGATAGCTGGGAGAAATTCTGATACTATAGTAAAATGGCTGTACGCAAAAACAACCTAGTAATAACTGGCAGCACATTTATTACTGCTAATGTTCCAGTTTAAAGGCACCCACAATGGGAATTTGTACCAGGGCTTGAATAACCACCAGTGCACTGTAGTTTTTAGAGAAAATCACTTAAATCTGTAATAGAGAGAGTCTGGCCCAAAGCTATGCTGTATAAGACCTGCGCTGTTGGCATGAGTCGCTATAGTCACCCTGTGTTTGGACAACTCCCAGTTTTAAAAAGGGTGATGCAAATTTATATCATTTTCTTTTCTCTATATAGGTTATTATCCCTACATTTTTCACCCCACTGTACACATAAGTGACCTCCCAGCCCCAGACCATGGCATGGTTCCACTTGCAGCATGGGGACCACGAATACTGACTTTTCTCTATACTCTTCCTCCTCCCACTTAGCCCCACAAAATCACAAGTCAGCAGTACCCCAATGGAGAAGTTTGCACTCCACAACTCAGCCAAGGAATGGCTGCAGTAACAGACTGTGATGACATTCTCCTCTGACCAGGAAGCACTGCCACCAGCAGCACCCCAACCCTGGACCATGGGAATGCTAATGGAGCCATGATTCACTCGAAAACCAAGGTTGCCCACTTGGTAGCATGATGTACTGTTTATTGTGTCAACTAACACTGTGTTGCCTTGTGCTTTGCTATGTACACAGTATTCCATACACCTCCCTTCCTCTGATACCCCCCCCCCACTTCCCCTCCCTCCAGGTCACATCTGTATATGGGATTGCTGTTCTCTGTATGGTTATCCTGGTAAAACATTTTCAAATAAATAAACGTGCAATCTCTGGGCTGTGGGGGGTAACTAGTAATGTTTTAAATACTGGTTGTGATAGTCCATCTTAAAGATCATGTGAAAAGTTAGTTCTCCTATAATGTTCAAACTTAGTTCATTCCTTATCTTTTAGCCTCTTTTCTCATGAAATGTTGCTATACAGTGCAAAAGTAGAAGTTTGATCATTATTTCAATGGTTTTAAAATTAGACCACATCCATCTCCTGAAGCATGCTCGCTGCCCGAAGCATGCACGCTACCCCAGTCATGCTGTAGGTGGAAGGCTGCAGTGTGACAGAGAGGGTGAGAGTGCTTGTCTTCTGGTTTTAAATTCACACTTTGAGTGCATGACAGGACAAGGCATCATGACAGCGTATTCAGAATTGAACCCTGTATTTCTTGCTAACTTTGCCTGATGTCTAAGTGGTCCCACCCCCACCCCCAGCAGTAATGAACACAGAACCTGACCCTTCTGCTGAGTCATACCACCCTGCCTCCACCATTACCACAGACATCAGTGATGTTTACTGGTCATCCACCACCCCAATCATCCATTTTAGATAAATATTTTAATTTCTCTGGTGTCTAGTGATCCTCCACCCCCAATCACCAACTGTGATAAATGATTAATATTCCCTGGTATCTAATGATCTCCACCCCAGCTGTCACCAACACAGCACATGACCCTCCTCCTGAGCACACACCAGCCCATCGGCCGCCTCCACCTTACTAAAAACAATGGAGCATACTCATGTCAATGACAGTGACTGGCACTGCCCTCCTCTCACCTCCTGGACTGGCCGCCATAGTGAGAGATGGCGGACAGCTGAGGAGGTGAGAGGAGGGCTGTACCAGTCATGGTCATTGACATGAGTATGCTCCAGTGTCTATAGTAAGGTGGAGGTGGAGTGGTGTGTACTCAGTGGGCGGGTCGGGTGCTGTGTTGAGCACAGCTGGGGTAGGGATCACTAGACACCAGGGAATGTTAAACATATATCACAGTGGGTGATTGGGTGTGGGAGCAAGGGTTGATATTAACATGAGCTAGACAGGCTCAGCTACCTACAGAAAGAGAGCAAGTGAGAGAGTTCAAGTTAGAGACAGAGAACTGGGATTTAGTGTTTCAGTTTTTTTTTATTTGTTTTATATATATTATGTACGCGGATGAGGAATGACTGACTGAGACTGGGGATGGGCGACAAGTGGGAGTGCAAGCAGGAGGTGGACTCACAGCTTCAACTACGTACAGAGCTACAGAAATAAAGAGAGTGAGAGTTCCGGATGTTGGATTATGGAATTGGGAGTGGGTAAGGCTGAAGTCGTGGAACTTCCAGAATCAGGACTCGGGATCTGCAGTTGTAAACACTTGCAAGTGGACTGACAAAAACTCAGACACACACCTTGTAGTAAAAACAGACCTGCTGAACCACATGCTATGCAGAGTCCGGATGCTGGAAGTTCCACTCACAATTCCATAAGCCAACATCCTGAACTCTCACTCTCTATTTCTGTAGCTATGTATGCAGTTGAGGCAGTCAGTCCCGCTTATGCTCCCGCTTGTACTGTCTCCCCAGTCTCAGTAAGTCATTTTCCTCAGCCAGCAAATGTATTATATATAAAACAACCCCCCAAAAAAAAAAAAAAAAACACCAGCTCCCAATTCTTTGTCTCCAAGTCAAATTCCTGAACTTTCTCACTTGCTCTCTTTTTGTAGGTAGCTGTCTAGTTCATGCTAAGATCAACCCTTGGGTGGGAGGATCACTAGACACCAAGGAGAGTAAAATATTTTTCTAAATGGATGATCAGAGGTGGGAGAGGGCAGTAAACAACAGGGGAATCACGTCTCCCACACCACCAAGTTATGCTAAATAAGTACTAAATGAATCTTGGCATAGACTGCTTTAGGTACATGAGAGAGGTGAGTAGTAAAGCAGCTGCATGGACTGAGCTGTCAGGGACTGCTAGCCACCAGGGATTTTTAAACACATTGGGCGTGATGGGGAGGGACTGCTAGCCACCAGGGATTTTGTTTTACATATGGGGTGGGAGATCGGGTGGGGGGCGGGACTGCTAGCCACCAGTGACTTTTTCTTTACAACTGGGGTGGATGATTGGGTGGGTAGGACAGCTAGCAGAATAAGAACGTGACAAGAACAGCTGCACAGCTCTCACCCCCCTTTCTCGTCAGTAGTACAACCACGCCCACTGCTCGCACTGCAGCAACTCAAGCTGACCATGACCGAGGAGCTCTGTTTTTTCAAGGGATATAGCAAAATTCCTAAAAAGGCAGAAATACTCTGAAGGCAGTGCTGCATCAAACCATGCAAGTCAGGTTCAGTTTTAAGAGCTTTGCATGTGATCTTTAAAGGTCACTTTAAAAAAAAAAAATATATGATCTGAACAAAGAACATCAAATAATGAACTAGGAGTGACAATAAGCAAAGTTTATTCATGAATCTTAGTGAACATTTTACTTACAACTAAACTTGTAGACTCACTGAAATATACCAAGGCTTAACTACAATCTCAGTAGTCATTACAAGCATATATAGCACAAGTGAAATATTGAGTGCAACTGGGGTTATAGGCTTAAAAAATGCCCCCCTCCCACTTCAGCACTCCTTTGAGAATACTGTAGTTTCCCTGATACTGCCATTGAATTGCCTGTATGAAGACTTGCAGTCCCAGGTGACTAAGGAATAGGAATGTAGGGCTGCTACCTACCAGCTACCTGAGCAACTGAGCAACAACATAAGCGGTTGCCTTTTCCTGCAACTCCTTACACACACACACACACAGCCAAATCCCCAGACTCCTTTCTGTGGGTCATGACACTGACATACACTACAATGCAGGACTTGTCAAGCCTCATGTGAAGAGCAGAAACACTTTCAAGAAGGCTTGTCAAAGTGACCCTTGCTACTCAGCACAGTTGAGTGAGAGGGCTTCTCTGAATGTCAAGAGTTTGGCTGCCTGTTAAAGTGCATCATGAATCAGTGCCATGAAGAGAAAAGGAATTCGGGGGGTTGCTGAAAGAGCCTCCTTCTTTATAAACTGGTACATGCTTGCATAGCATACTCATTTCAACCCTGCTTGTGAATGGGGGGCATGAATAGGGCTGCCATCTGTCTGGGTTTGGATAGGATCATCCAGTTTTTAGGGCCTCTCTCCATTAATTCAGTTTTGTTTAGAGGTAATCTGGTTTTTGAGCCATTTTGAGTGGCCACATACTCACAAGACAGACTCTGGCAAATCCATCAATGTTTTAGCTGCATGCCCAATTCACAAACAAGTTCAGATGTCATACAAACAGAATCTGTCAGTCTAGGAAGTGTAAAGTAAGGCTGCTAAAGCCATCAGCAGTAAATTCAGCTAATCTGTTCGACTCTGCATTTCAAGTATCTTCTCTGCCATTTCAAATGACTTTGGAGTAGAACTTCATAAAAAGGGTGGAGTTTGGGTGGTGCGGTTTATTATCAATTTTCACCTCATTCAAATGTGGTAATACTAATAGTAAACCTTGAGTTCCTTCAACCTTAAATTATGATTACTGTGTTATTATATATGTTGAAACAGTCAGCTGACGGTTCTGCACCAACCAGGCCACTACGGACATGCTGAAAACATCTGCAGTGCATGTATGTGTGTGTTTGCACTACCACATGATGTGTTATTTATCTATTTAGTTACCACATTTATTTGTAATTTATTGATCATGAAAGGCATACTAAGCTGTTATAGCCTGGTTCCTGGTGTGAGCGGGGGGTCGTCACATCAACCTGTTTTACTGATGGGGAATGCTAACCATCACACCAGTCAAACTCCCCTACTTTTCACTATGTTTAGTCTGGCATCCTCTTCCACTTTATTTTTTGTAATTTGCTTTCTGTGCTTAATTTGCTTTTGTAATATAGCTGATGTTTATTTTTGTTTGTATTGTTTACGTTTTGCACACATTATTTAATACTCTGTACTTAATGTTTTTGGTTCATATTCTGTATTCTGTATGAATGTTTGTTTCTGTTTATTTTTTATAGTAACAATTCCCCTACTCTTAAACACCCTCTCTATTTTTTGTATGTTGATTTTCATATCCTGTATATGATTTTAGAATGTATTGTAAGAGTTGTTTTCCTTTAATAAAATGTCCCTACCTTTCCAGTAGGGGGAACCTGTGGACGTCTGGGAGGTTGCCAAGAAGGCCAGCTGGGCTGGTGTCAGAGTGGATGCAGGAAGTGTAGGGGAGCTGACCTCCTCCCCAACCACTACGGTTTGTGTACCTGAAGCCAGCAGCAGCAGTGAGGTGAGTGATGCTGAAATGTTACAAGTTGCCCAGCACACTGAGCAGGTTCTCCCACATAACATGAAACTGCTGGAAGAAGATGAAGAGAGACTAAAGAAAGCCATAGAAGAAATGAAGCAACTCTTCCTTCACATGGTAGCTGAGGAAGAAGCTTGCTTCTGGCTGGAAAAAGAAAAACTGTCTGTAACTACTGTATGTCTTGCCCTGTGAAGGAAAAGAAACAGCCCCCTCCCTCCTCCTTAGTCCAGATCCTTTAAATATAGAAGCCCCATCCCCCACCTTCAGTTAGTACCCAAATCTCCCTTTCTCCCCACCAAGCACCCATGTTTTGATAAAACGAAGCTCCAACAATGGGAGGCCAAGCACAGGCTGCCGCCTCCACAGCTAACTACCAATTTTAATCAGTGCTTTGTAGTCATTCACGATTATCTTCTCCCCGGCAGCAGCACCACCTTGTAGCGGGACACTCATAGTAAGTACAGCCAGGACCATTAGCACCCAACACACCTGCACACAAGAAGGAAAGAGGGCAACTGATACAGCCTGCCCTCCTCAGTCCAGTGTCAGCCACCTTCTGAATGAAGACACTCACGTGCTTGCTTACTTAGTAAAACCAGCTGATCATGTGATCCATTGGTTTTATTATGCAAGCAAGATTGGGAGTGTGTTCATTCAGAAGAAGACAAGCAAGCTGTGGCCTGAGGAGGGTGGGGTTGTGTCAGTCACCTTTCTTTTCTTCTTGTGAGCAGGTGTGGCAGGTGCTACAAGGGTCCTGACTGTATGCTATGGGTGTCCTACTACCAGGGTGGGGGGAGGGGACAATCAAAGAATGACTACAAAGCACTGATGAGAGTTGGCAGCTGGGCTCATGAAGGTGGGCAGAATATGCTGGTTGCCCATTACTGGAGTTCAATTCTATCAAAACATGGGTGCTGGGGGAGGAGGGAAGATTTGGGTTCTAACCGAGTGTGGTGGGATGGGGGCTTCAATATTTAAAAGATCTGGACTAGGGAGAAGGGTGGAGAGCTGTTGGCTTTCCTTTTTTTTTTTTTTTAGACAGTATTTCCCGAACAGGGATGAATAGTGCAATTATTCATTATTCAGGATACAAATAATGAATAGTGCATTATTTGTGGTATTCAGGCAATAATATTAGTTGAAAGCACACCTCTAATATTTGCCTAAAAGTTTGCTTAGGTATAGTATTCCAACACAGTTTGTGAACTGGATTATGATAGCATAGAGAGGGACTGTGCTTATTTCATAGGCGAGTTCAAAACTGGGCCCTAAAATTGGAGTAAAAAAAGGGGTGAGGCATGTCTTTTTCATTAGTCCCACTGATTCGGCTAATACAACAGAATCATAATACCAGAGGCATTCAGCTTGACTCCAGATTCACCAGAGGTTAAGATCATTGCTTATGCTGACATTCTCTGTATAGCAATACAGGATAAATCCTCTGGATCTTTAGTTCAGGACACCCTAGTAGTCTTATCTCACCTGGCAGGTGCAAAAAATAATTGTAATAAGTGCACAGGGGTACCAACTGGGAAACCATGGGATTTTTCATTGGAAGACCAGGTAGCAGGAGTGGAGTATAAGTTAAGGATGAAGCTGCAACAATATTGGGAGTGCAGTTTGGACACACAGACACGATTCTGGAAAATTGTTCACAATGTATTCTGAAAGCCAAATGTAGTTTACGGAGGTTGACAAGCAGATCCCTGTCTAGACAAAAGAGGGTGTTTTTACTATAAACTCTTATTACTCACATGCTTTTTATGAACCAGCATGGTATTTCCTCCCCCAGCTGTACTAGAGGCAAAGGTCTATAGTATTTTTCTTCAAGGTCTCTGGAGTGGCAGACTTAACCCCATTATGAGGGAAACCACTTATGAGGATTATAAAGAGGGTGGGGCTCAGATGGTTAATCCCATGGTTTTCTTTTCTCCTTGTTTTTATTTCCCAATTTCTCCTTAGTAGTAGCATTAAAGGGAAGATCCCCTCAGCTTTTTTACTCCATTTACCTCTGTAGTTGATGACTGCCTCTATTGCACCCACCTAATTTCATCAGAATTCAAATGTAAATGAAGGCACTTAAATCTGGTGTGAAAATCTGTTTGACTCCACTGCAAAGGTCATGAATCAGCTCATGTAAGGCATCCTGGACTTTTATAATGTTTTAAAGCTAAAGACTACAGTAGTTAGTGCTATTGCTGTTCTCTGCAGTCTCTATGTTATTGTCTTACGCTGACCATGAAACTTTTCAAGGCACAGTAAGTGCCATGCTATTTTCTGTAGTTTAAAGTGTATCTGTTAGAAAAAATATTTTAGAGAATACAGGGATGTCACAAGACATGTAACAGAACTGAATGAGAATATAACTTCATCTCCCATGATGCCTTGCATGTGTGAAGTCCCTGATGGCTAGCAGTCCCTCCCCCCACCCAATCACCTGCCCCATATGTAAGAAAAATCCCTGGTGGCTAGTGGTCCCACTCCCACTTGATCACTCACTCCACTCCATAGTTAAAAACAAAACCCTTGGTGGCTAGCAGTCCCTCCCCTCACCCCATCAACTGCCCCATATGTAAAGAAAAATCCCTGGTAGCTGGTGGTCTCCCTCCCACCCGATCACCCACCACATATGTAAGAAAAAAATCCCTGATTGCTAGCAGTCCCTCCGCCCACCCGATACACCCACCCCATAGGAAAAATAAAATCCTTGATGGCTCACAGTCCCTGCCCCACCGCTCACTTACTGACTAGGACATCATGTCCTGGTGTCCAATGTAACCCACCATCCTGATCCCAATATACTCAAAAATAAACATTTCCTGATGTCTATTGACTCCCTCCTTTCCCAATCCTTGGTAGTCCATGAATTCAGATATCCCCAGTGGTGTGGTGCAGCCCTGTCCCCACCCCTGCAGGCGGTGCCCATCACCCCATTCCAAACTTGAGCAGGCAAGTGGTACAGCCCTCCTCTCTCTGCCATGGCAGGCTGCCCACTGAGCTATCAATAAATGAGTATGACCATGCACTTATTCATTGACACTCATAGGCAGACAGCTGTGGTGGAGAGAGGAGGGCTGTGCCTGTCACCCAGTCTGGTTCTGGATGGGGGGAACGGGGTGGTGGGACACTGCCTGCTGGGGGTGGGCAGCGGGGGTTGCACTGGACCACCAGGGATATCTGAATTCAGGGACTGCCTGGGGATTGTGGATGGGGGGGTTCACTAGACTACCATGGAAATATTTATTTTTTTGACTATATAGGGGATCAGGATGGGGGGAGGTTACACTTAACACCAGGGCATGATGTCCTCATCAGGCAGGTGATCGGGTGTGGGAGGGACTGCTAGCCACCAGGATTTTTTTTAACACATGGGGCAGGAGATCTGTGGGGAGGACCGCTGCATCGCCAGGGATTTTTTTTACATATGGGGTGGGAGATTGGGTGGGGAGGGACTGCTAGCCATCAGTGAATTTTCTTTACAATTGGGGTAGGTGATCAGGTGGCGAAGAACAGCTAGCATTAATTTTAACATTGGGCAGCAATCAGTGAGTCCAGTGACGGGGAGGAGGGGCCACTGGACACCAGTGAAAGTATCAGACAGGGTGAAAATTCACCCAAACACAAACACATTCAGAAGATTACCGATCCACCACAGGCGGAAGGTTGGACTCTTCTGCGAAAGTTGTGAAATTTCGCGGAAGTTACACTAAGGTGGAAACACAACTGTCGCCCACCTCTACCCTATAGCTATTTCACCTTTTCAGACTTTTGCAATAAATAACAGGTTGATACAAGTTTGTAATACAGGAAATATACATATTTTTTTATGATGAGGTTCAAAGGTATCTGATTACTTTCTCTCATTAGACCAACAGAAAGCTTTGGGCAAAGTAATACATAGCTTTCTCTTTCAAGTATTGTCACAATATGGTGCCCTGACCCATTTCTGAATTTGATTAGATTATTGTACACAGATGCAACTATTAACCCATATATTAATGGACAGCTGGGAAGGCCAGTTAAATCCACTATAGGGATGAAACAGGGATGCCCCTTGAGCCCTCTTTTATATATTTTTGCTACAAACTCTGATTTGCAGAAAATACAGAATTCTATAGTCAAATTGGGGATTCTCATAGACAACACTAGTAGTGTGAAAGTCTTTGCTTATGTGGGCAATCTCTGCCTATTTTTGAACACTGCATGAAGGGAACACAGCTATAAGCATCCTTCAGGATTATTCAGCAGTGTGGTGCCAAGATCAACTTGGGTAAGAGCATGGGTGTGCTTTTAGGTACAAATGTAGAACAATGCTTACATGGGGAGATAGGAGGAATATCTGTAAATGACCAGAACATCAAGGCCTTAGGAATACAATATGACAGGGAGGACACATCTAAACTAAATTGGGAACAGTGCCTATATATTGCACAGCAAAAAGTACATAATTGGAAAAGTCACTCCATAGCAAAGCTGAAAATGATTTTCCTTATAAAGATTGTCCTTATGCTTGTTTACACCTCCGTTATCTATACCCCCCCACCCCAAGTTGGAAGCAAGACATCTTAGTAGCTTCTTTCAAGCCTTATTGAGAATCAGGCTAAACTCTGTTCAGATAGGTATTACCTATCTGAACATAAATGAGGGAGGGTTAAGGATGGTTAAACCCCCCAACCCCGGTTTTCTTTTTAACCATATTTTTTTAAAGCTAACCTTAGTTTGGCTGTCTCAGCCGTGAAGACAATCTGGACCCCTAGTGATGTTTTGCCTAGAGCCTTTTCTCCAGAACTGGAAGTCAGAGAAACAAACTCCCACAGCCAGGGAAATACCCTAACGTGCCTCCATAAAGATGAACTGCATTGGCAAAATTGTGACAATGGAAGATGTGTTTTGATGCTGTCACTACACAGCATAGAAAGACACTATATAGAAGCATCTTACATACTTGCTTTGCCTCTCCTATGTTTTTTCCTCTTAGTCTTAGTATTCTGAACACAGGAATCATGTTCCCTCTTAGTCTTCTCTTCTCTTGTCTAAGCTGCACAATTTGAGTTATCCTGTCTCTCCTCACAGTTCTTATCCCCTAAGCCTATCAAATTGCTTGGTCCTATGTTGGACCCCATTGACCTCTTCAATCATCCTTCTGTACTGTGTTGACAAGTCCACTTGAGAATGACCACAATCACTCAACACAGGTAGGAGTAAAACATACAGTATTGCTGGATTCACATAATATATACTCTATACAGATATATTAAATACACAAATTAAACATGTAATTATTTTATTAAAATTGTCCATTTTCCAGACAAAGAGAAATTGTTGGAAACTGGCTCGTCCTGTTTTCTTTTTGATTCTCTCTCTGCATGCTACAAACAGAACACAAAACTGGTTAGTAAAAAAGTAAACTTGAACTGCAGAAACCACTCTGTTTACTCAACAGATAACTAACAGATTAATACATGTATGCGAATCTGTTGGTAGAGGTGATGATGTATCCATCATGATTTAATTTTACATATGTATGTATGTATATATTTATTTGGTGGCTGAGTAAGTACACTGGACCAGATACCCTTTTACAGGAATGACTTAGGCTTCTATAATGTGACAAGTAAGGTAAGACACCTGGGGCCACAGATTCAAAAATGGGCAAAGCAGAGTGCAAAGGATCGTGCTGCACTTGCCCACTGCCCATGACCCAAGAATGCTGTATTCAGTTGAACACTGTCCCAGCACTACCTGACTGAATAAAGAGGCACGTTGCCACACCGCAAATGCCAGTAGTATTGCGCCAACATGGATCCTGGCAGTGTAGGGAACTGCACCCCTGACCCAATACCACCTGTAGCTCCTGGTGCAATATTCAGACAGCACCATGCAAATGAGGCCATTTGACAAGCAAGGCACTAAGGGGCCATTTGCATGCCAATTATGGACACATTTGCATGGGAAGTGGTGTCAGGTTTGCACCTCTGTGTCACGCCCCGCCCCACCCCAATTGCCCTGTCCTGTAAAAGTCAAGTAATTCGTGGTGTCCAGTGACCCCCCCCAACTCTTTGATCACCTTCCTGGTAAATGAAAAACATTTCCCTGGTGTCCAGCAGTCCCCCCACCCTCTGATTGCCATTCCATGAAATTAAAGAAGTATCCCCAGTGTTCAGTGCTTCTCCCCAACCCTCTAATCACTTTTCTGGTAAATGAAAAACATTTCCCTGGTGTCCAGTGGTCCCCACCCTCTAATCAGCAGCTCTGGATCACATCACACATTCCCTGGTGTCTAGTGGCACCCCCCCTCCAACTGATCCCTGTCCCAGCATAAACTTTCCTGGCATCTTGCACTCCCCCCCTGCACCATGGACACTGACCACCCACCCTACACCTCCCCACCTCAATTGCTGGTGCTGCAGGAGCCCATAAGATGACTAGCACAAGCCTCCTCTCACCACCTTGGCCGTCCACCATATGTGATAACTGGGAGTGCACATTCCCTGTACTGTAAAGCACAAAGTTTTGAATAAGTGGCCCATGGATACAAATTGGTTATAGAATGTGACACAGTGATACAAGTGTGATGATGAAGTTTCCTTGATGTCACAGTGCCACTGGACAGAGTAAGAATCCATCAAATATGTACATGGAAGATCTTTTCTGCTGTCTTTGCCAGCCATTTATAGTTTAATTACTAGTGACAGAGGCCCAATGGAAAGCCCAGGTGAAGACAGGAGATAGCTGGCAGAGCAGTCTTGTGGTTAGAGTGCCACTTTGGGAACCAGGAAATCCCAGGTTTCAACCCTACTGGAGCCAAATGCTCACTGTCTGACCTTGGTCAGTTCACTTAACCTCCTAGTGCTGTAGTCTAACCAGCTGCATAAACAGGCAGAAGCAAAACCCCATTGGAAGGAACATGCTGCATCTCAGCTGTGCTTTTATGAGGAAATAAACTGTAAAAATAATAAAAAGAGAGATGCTCAATTTCTTTCCCAGAAGCAACTGAAAATCAGGAGGAAAGTGCAGGCTTACAGAGATGCAGAACACTGAGGTTAGGGGTACAGCTGACTCCCACACAACTGAACAGATTTGAGGTACATGAATACAGTGCTGCCTCCATTGCAAGTGTTGGATGTTCCTTTATCTGATTACCTCAGTGTGGGTCATTTTGGAAAGGAGGCTGTCTGTAGCAGAAAAGTATTTTTATTTATTTCATATTACACTTCCTTTGGACTGACAAGGAATATAACCACACTGATATTCTGAAATATCATATTTGGATAATCGTTTGATAACCCACTGCAACTGTACCCACTGGCCACATGTTTTGGATTCACTTGTGTTTATTATACTGCATATCATTGTTTGATCATTATTAATAGATTTCTTTTGTACCCTTTAGTATGCATTTTGTTTGTCTTTGGGAACTTACTGAAAATAAGTATCTTAGTGAATAAGGTCTGAATTAAAACTGCTAATAAATACAGCAAGTAATCAAACAAAATCCATCCCACAGTAGACAGTACCTAATCAAGGTAAGGGATCCATGCACAATATTACAAATTAGCCTCTATGTTTCTCCACAAGTCAGTCCTAAGCTAATTTCTAACCCAAGGCCAGGTATAGGGAAGTGTGACAACATGATCTGTCTCTGATTTCTTTCTTTCTTTTGCTACAGCTGTCCAAGATGTGCTAATAAACTGATTTAATATTTGCAGTACAGTTAGTCAGTTACCTTATACAACCTCTACCCAGAGCTACACCTGACACTATGTAGCCAGGCAACCGTGAAGGACATCGGAGGAACTGAATGCTGCTGATCTGTACTATCTTACAAGGGAGACTTGGAATACTGTACAGTTACCCCTACTGTACCAGATGTGAAGATTAGGAAAGAAAGTCAATCAAGAGAACACAGCTCAGATTGTTACGGTCAAATGAAAAAGTTTGAAAAAAATCTATCTGCGCAGTTTTTATTAGTTTTACAAATGATGTCAACTTATGATTGAGCCATACTACCATACACCTGCCAGTTGCATAAATGCAAGCTTGTAATAAAACTGGAGATGTTTCCAGAAATGTTTTAAACTGTAAGAGTATACTTTAACTCAAAGGGGATGGATGTAGCAGTTGTACTCCAGGAGTAAACCTGTATTCAAGCCACTGGAAACTACTGCTTTCCACAACATATATTGGTCAACAAAAATGTTTTTTTGTTTTCCATGTTGGTATTGCTTTATTTACAGCAGAGCAACGCCTAGTGCATCAGAGGTTCCCACAAGGCCATCAGCAGCCAAGGTCACAAATTCAAGTTACATGTTACAGTTATAAATACAATACATTCAGCTAGATACATAGAAAGCAACAAAGAGTACGAAATAAAAATACTCATCAAACTCGAACATTTTAAAATATTTAGTTTCCAACACTGGTTTAAACATACTGACATCAGTCAAAGTATGTTAATAGTTTTACAGTGTTAAACTGGCACATCTGGCCTGAACTACATCCAAGAACAGTTAAATAAACTACTGCAATTCCAAACAAACCAAGCCCTGGTACATTCTATATGCTGCGTAAAATATACAAACCTGGAAATTAAGGTAGACCCATCATCTCAAGAACTGGCACACTCAGAATATTTCAGGACTCATCAAATCCATTTTAAACCCACTAGTGACAGCCATCAGCAGTCTCATTCAGGACACCACAGATTTTCTCAGGAAACTGAAGCAAATTAGAAACACCACTCAGCACTATCCTAGCCACAAGGGATGTCAGTGCTCTCTACATTAATAGTCCAAATGAAGATGGCATATCAGCATGCCAGAAGTTTTTGCAGGAAAACACATCCACAAGAAGCATACCAGAAACTACCACTGGCACCCTAATACAACTAATTCTGACACGCAACTTCAAATTTAATGGCAGGCACTTTTTACAGATCACAGGGACAGCAATAGGCAGAAAAATGGCACAAAAATATGGCAATCTTTTCATGGCCTGTCTAGAAGATTTCTTTAAACTCCACTCACATAAACCATTAGTCTACCTCAGATATATAGATGACATATTCCTCATTTAAACAAATGGTGAACACTCCCTTAAAAGGTTCCATCAGGACTTCAATAACTTTCACAACTCCATAATACTCTCTACTGAATACTCCACCACCAGCATAAATTTTCTGAATACCACAGTCAGAATCACTAATGGTGAATATATGCAAACTGCTGTACTGAGAAATCCCACTGACAGACATGGACACCTACATAATTCCAGCTTCCAAACAAGACACAAAAAAATCTGTGCTCTACAATCTGGCAATTCAATAAGATTGAATCTGTTCCGATGAGATGACAAGAAACAGACAGCTTTCCTCCCTTCATAAGTCCTTCATCTAGCAGTACCACTCCCCAAGACAACTTGACAGAGAAATGGAACATGCTATACAAATTCTAAGAGAAAATCTGGAATATGGGCAAAAAAAAAAAAAAAACACTCATAAAACTGATCACATACCCCTAGTTGTTATGTACAGCCTCATGCTAACATGCCTTCAGCAAATGATTAAAGAATTATAACCCCTGCTGTGTGAAGATGAAAGGCTTAGAAAAATCTTCCCTGAACCGCATGTTATTGCCTACAAGCAGCCCCATAACCTTTCTAACATAATAATTTGTAGCAGACTCCCAGGAGATCAAAATAACTGTGGAATGAGAGGAGCAATACCATGGAACAATGCAAGACATAAGACTTGCACCCACATATGCACACAGACCACCGCAGAAACAAACCAGAACAGCACAATAAAAGTAAATGGATTCTACACATGTCAATCTGGCAATGTGGTTTACCCAATCCATGCAAAAAAATGGATACTATATGGGGGCAACAAGGCAAACACTGCAAACTTGGATGAACCACCATTGATACACAACAGTAAAACAGATTATCAGCACATCACTTGGACAACATTTTCACAACCAGACCATTCCCTTTCGACCTGTCTGTCCTAATACTAAGAATCAACTTCAGAAACTTAAATGTCCTGTTACATTTGACAATTGTACAGTATGTATTCCAGATGGGCTGAAGGGAAAGGTTTGCCCGTTTGCAGATGACACCAAGATCTGTAACAAAGTGGATACTCCGGAGGGGGTGGAAAGGATAAGAAAAGACCTGGAACTGCTGGAGAGATAGTCAGGGCATGGCAGCTAAGATTTAATGCAAAGAAGTGCAAAATCATGCATGTGGGGAGCAGGAACCCTGGGGCAAGCTACAAGTGGGGGGGGGAGCTGCTGGCAGTAACTAAGGAGGAAAGGGAATTGAGGGTCATAATCACAGATGACTTGAAGGCCGCTAGGCAGATGGAAAAGGTGGTGGGAAAGGCCATTGGGATGTTGGGATGTACTGGAAGGGGAATCACAAGCCGAAGGAAAGAGGTGAGGTAATAGTTCCACTGTACAAGACCCTGTTGAGACCTCACTTTGAATACTGTGTACAGTTCTGGAGGCCACACCTTTGATAGGACACTGACAAAATAGAGACGGTGCAGAGGAGGGCAACCAAAATGCTGAAGGGATTATATCACAAGCCTTACTAGAAGAGAGTGAGCGACCTCAATTTGTACATGCTGGAACAAAAGAGGGAGAAAGGCGACATGATAGAAATATTCAAGTACCTCAAGGGCATTAGCAAGGTGGAAAGGGACAAATATTCCACATTAATAGTAGTGCCAGGATAAAAGGACATGACATGAGACTGAGGAGTGGTTGCATAAGGGGAAAGGTCAGGAAGTTCTTTTCTACAGAATGGGTGGTGGATGCATGGAATAGCCTGCCCCAGGAGGTGGTGGTAACCTGTACAGTGGTGGGCTTCAAACATGCATGGGATAAAAACAAAGTAATAATGGAGCTAGGAAGAAAAAGCTAAAGTCAATGACCAGATAGGGTCACTGGATGTTTTGTTAGGCAGCTTAAACGGGCAGACTGGATGGGCCTAGCGGTCCTCATCTGCTGACTGTATCTATGTAGCTATGTTAATGCCTATACTATCCAGTCTGTGTCCTGTAATACTTCTGGTGCTTTGTTACTGTTTTCTCGGAGTATTGTACAATCAAACTATTGTATCCTCCTGGGACGTGCCTCAAATAGGCAAATGTATGCCTAGTGCACCCCATCTGGTCAACAAAAAATTACTAAATAAATAAATAAATAGAAGAGAATGACATGGGAACTAAAGCATATCAAAAATTTCATTTGAAGTTTAATGGACTCAATCTGGACATTGTATTTATGACACTATGAAAAACTTTAATACTCAATTTTACATTTTTACGCCCTCACACTTTGTATCTCAGGTTTTTATTATTCTGGGTTCCTGTCAGAATACCTTTCAAATTAACTCTTCAAAGCATTCATTTAGCCTCTCTTACAAATATCTTAGCACTTCTTGCTAATCATCACCTCACAGCTATACACCTGTTCCTATACACTGCCCACCCACCCTTCCTGTTATGTTCTGCTCACCTATCCTAAGTATTTTGAAACAATGCATCACTAGGCGCCTTTACACGGCACCCTTCTGCACTGTAACAATTTGTTCTGTTCCCACCCATTACCTCCCGCTGTGTGCTATTCTGTTATGGTGTGCTTTTACACACCACCAAGAGAATCGATTCCAGAGAGTGCCTCGTGAGACTCTCTGGGATCTCGGTGTCTTGGGAATGCCCACTTCCTTATGGTGGGTTCCGAGGCTGGTGTGAATAGTCTCGAGTTCAGCTACATATATTGTCTGATACTAGAAAGAAAGCTGAACTTGGGCAAGTAAGCAGTTTTTAGAAACGGGTGCTAAAGCTGCTATAAATGGTTCTGAAAGTGGTTTGGTGTCACTAGCCACGGGCTTATGCACATTCATATTTCTTGGGCTATTAATATGCATAGCACATGCACAGTAACACAGAACCAGTTTCTGAATTCGATACAGTTTAGCACCACGTTCAAAAAACTGCCTACTTGCCTGAGTTCAACTTTGTGCAACAACAATATGTGTAGCTGAACTTGGGACCAATACTCTGCACCAGCCTCGTGACCCACCATAAGGAAGTCAGCATTCCCAAGCCACCGAGATCCAAAAGAGTCTCACGAGGCACTCTTCGGGATTGATGTAGCCGCAACAACAAGTTTACACAGCGGCACTCAGCAGTGAAATGGTAGAGCAAGCAACAGAACGAAACAGCGAACCATGGAAACAGGGATAGCCCGACAAGTGAATGCTCACTCGTGTTGCATTGCTGCTTGCCTTTACATGCCCAAAATGTACCATTACTGTTGCTCTGTACCGCACACTGTGGTACAGAGCCCATCATGTAAAGGCACCTACAGTGTATATAAATGTTGCTTATTTTGCTTGGTTTGGTACTCACCTGAAGAAGGGATCTGTGGGTCTCCAAAAGCCTGTGTACTATACCATCTTAGTACAAGACTATGTCGACCCAATAAAAGGTATTAAACTATCCAGCAACATCTATATTGGCATAAATGACATAGGTAGCACAAGTTCTGAGGACATGAGGAAATTATTTAACTGGGAGTGTTGCTGTGAAAAGGATGGGTATCCAGGATGAACTTTTCCAAGATCCACATGGTTATGGAAGCGCCTTGAGGAAAGACAGCAAACCATTAAGCAGACTAACTCTTGTCAAAGCTCTTCTGCAAGATGGAGGTCTTTATTTGTTGGCCAGCTGGAGAGAATTCTTTAGCAAAGGATGTCTACACCCCCAGATTTGCTGTACCTATGCAAAGAGGGAGTGAGGGTACCAGTGAAGCAGTCAATCAGTTCTAACATAAATGCAGGCCAGTATGAGAATCACATGCAGCAAAACTGGCAAGCCTGAGAGCCTCAAACTCTGAAGGCCAGGATCTTGGGGGCACTTACAGAGACTTGGTGGGGGAAGAAAATAACCAGGACACAGTAAGGTAGGGATTCTGACCATTTTGATGGAATAGGTCTGACAACAAAAGGAGGAGGTGGCTTTCTTTTCAAGGGAGAGTGCTCCTATGTGATTCCCCTTCACAAAAGTGGGAGCAAGGCAGAAGCAGAAAACTACAGACCTGTTAGTTTAACCTCAGTGGTAGGGAAAATGATGGAATCACTTCTGAAGGAAAGAATTGTTGAGTATCTAGAGGCCAGAGGGGCTCAGGACCCAAGGCAGCATGGATTCACAGCGGGAAGGTCATGCCAGACAAATCTGATAGATTTCTTTGACTGGGTGACCAAAGTAGTAGATCAGGGAGGGCTGTGGACATGGCCTACCTAGACTTTAGCAAGGCATTTGGCACAGTCCCACAAAAGATTAATATACAAGTTAGCCAGCCTGGGAGTGGGTCCCAAGATGACAGCCTAGGTAAAGAATTGACTGGAGAATAGGACACAGAGAGTAATAGTAAATGGAGCCCACTCTAAAGAAAGGGGAGTTACAAGTGGGGTACATGAGTTCAGTATGGGACGGTCCTCTTCAGTATCTTTATAGCGACATTGCAGAGGACCGAAGGAAAGAAATATGTCTCTTTGCAGATGACACAAAGATCTGCAATAGAGTTGATGCTACAGGGTGGGGTGGAAAGGATGAGAAGGGACTTGGCAAGGTTAGAGAATGGTCAAATGTATGGCAGCTTAGATTCAATGCTAAGAAGTGCAAGGTAATGCACCTGGGAAACAAAAACCCAGGAAGAGTACACAATGGGGGTGAGATACTAACAACAACAAAATGGAAAGGGACCTGGGGTGGTCATATCAGATGACCTAAGGTGGGCAAGCAATGTGAGAGGGCAGCAAGGAGGGCTGGGGATACTGGGATGCATAGGGAGGCATCACCAGTAGAAACCAGGAAGTTATTATCCTCTGTACAGACAGTTGGTGAGACCCCATCTGGAGTACTGCGTGCAGTTCTGGAGACCCAATCTCTGCAAGGACATAGACAGGATAGAGGCTGTCAAGAGGAGAACTAAAATGGTGCAGGGTCTGCACCAGAAGACATATGAAGAGACTTAGGAGCTGAATATGTATAGCCTCGAGAAGGGAGGAGGCGGGGACATGATAGAAACTTTCAAGTATCTCAAGGAAACAACAAAGTCCAAGAGGGTAGCATCTTTCAAATAAGAGGTGTGCAAGAACAAGGGGCACAATTTGAAGATAGAAGAGGCAGCTCAGAGTAATTTAAGGAAGTATTTTTCACAGAGAGGGTTGTGGATGCATGGAGCAGCCTTCCAGAGGAGGTTGTGGAGTCAAAACAGTGGTGGAATTCAAGCATGCATGGGACAGTCATAAGGCAATTCTAGGGAGTGGGGTAGGAAGAAGTAGGCTGCTGGTTAACTAGGATCTGCAGCTTATCCAATAGGTAGGGAAATGGGCAGACTGGGTGGGCCAAGCAGTCCTTATCTGCCATCAAAATCTATGTTTCTATGTCAAGGAGGATATGAGGGTACAGACAATGCTACAGAGTCCATCTGATACAGCTAGTGAAAAAGGGGTCAAAGCAGTCACCCAGGGTTGTGCTGTAAGACTCCGAACAGCTCAGCAGAGTTCAGTTACAGCTGGATAGGAAAATCAGGACAGCTGCCAAATCAGATGCAGCAGTGATTAGTGCTTTGCAAAATTAAAATGCAATCCAAGGTATTGTGGCAGCATTGCCTATTACAGCATGTGTCTATGAAATTTTGAAATAGTTTCTGAAATGTTGGCAGTAAGTAATCTGTATCTCCCCTCCACCTTTAAAACTATTCAACAGAGTCTATCAAGATATAAACAGTTTGCTACCCATCAACACTGGATAAGTTTGCCGAATGCCAGTTCAATGCCACTAATTACAGCACAGTTATAAGCAGTTTTGTGTCAGATGTGCTGTTTAAACTAATCATTATCCTTTACTTTGTCAAGTATTAATTGCCATGTCACAAAAGCATTTAATTTCTGATTAAATGTTTGCAAATTTTAAAGAATCTGTAAACTGTGAAATTCTGATACCACATAAAAACACAGCAACAAAATGCTGCTGCAGTTAAAAACATAATGACTGCAAATATTCAGGTCTCCAAAGGTACGCGAGTTCTAAACAACAAAAGAGTTGACGTTTTTACAAAATTTCACAAAGAAATAAACTATCAGATTTTGAGCCTCTCCAAGGTCAAACCCAAACACCTGGAAGTCTACAAATTTGGCAGGGTCTTAAAACATTTATCTAGATGTGCACATTTCAATTTACAGGTATGAAGCTTAATGGGTAGCTGACCTATAACCAGCAAAACATACTGACAAAATGCCACAAACGTTCCCAAGGAGAAAAAAATGCCAGATTGAGAGACACTGTTATTTCAACACATTATAACCATTAAAATACAAGTCCAAATGCATGATGTAATACCAACATAGTTTCCATGGAATTTTAATGAAATATGCTGTTTAAAATAATATTACTGTTAAAATGTTTAACAAAACTTAAGTATATTAACTCTACAACATTCCTGAACACCATAAATGCATTACAAAAAATTAAAAGCAACAAAAAATAGTAACTGTGTAATACTAAAACGCCATGCAATTCACTGCATGCATGCTATAATACAACTATAGCTTCAGGACCCTAATCCCTCCATTGCTTGGATGGATTGTCTGTTCTTTCATTTTACTACCAGGCAATGGAATCTACTTTTCCTAGGTCCTTCCTTGGTAAAAGATTTAAGCCTGAATCTTATCTTGAAGCATCACGAATCAGGAGTGATGAAAACAGACTACAGGGACCAGATTTACAATTTTTAAGGTAGATTGGTTGTGAAAAATCCATTTGACCTTGCCCCAAATAATACAATACCTGCAAACCATTTTTCTTTTTAATTTAATAGACCCTGTGTGTGCCTCTGCTCTGTAATGCCAGTACAAGCATGAAGGTCAAGTCTTTTAATGTTCCAAGTTACTATAAAATGTGTTTAAAAAATACACAAGTGCGTACACATGTGCACACACAGACACTTCCATCTGGAAGGTTAAATCTGTGCCATAATAAAAAAGTGCTACATATATTAAATTACAATATATAGTAACTATTGCATCAAAAGGCAGCACCCATAAAAATGGTAAAACACATTAAACTAATTCAAAAACTAAAGTTCTGCCATTATGTACCACCCCATCCCTGCAGTGGATGGAATCCCCACCTTGACATTCATGAAAATCTTGTCAGTCTGAAATCATACAGTTCCTAGAAGTACAGCCCACATCAAGTGTTGGTAAGAAGGCCCAATGTGCTGTTTCACTGGTGGTAAATCCCCTGCTAAAAATGAAGACTCAAGTTCAAATCTGACTGCCATAGGTTGCAATTAGAGTTCTCTGGATTTTTGTCAACCTTGTGACTATCAAATCAATACAACAAACAGGAGGTCCATGCCTTGCAAAGCAGCTGCTCTCAGAGACCAAGCTGGGGGTGGGGTGGGGTGAGGGTTGTTGGCACAGGGAATCCCTGTTGGACTATAGCAGAACACTATTTTGAAGAAGTTTAGAAGCTCTCACTGTTACTACAGGTGGAAAATAAGGACTAACATAAAGGCACAGTAAATATAAAAACATTAGAATCAATGTTTTGATAATTTTGCCTTTATTTATACGATATCTGATGACAAGATAATCTCACTGGAAAATTAAGTCCCCTTTTATAGGAGCATCACAGAACAAACATGCATTTGTCAATGCTGAATGTTTGCTTGCTGGTATTGGCATTGGTAGTGCAGGAGTTAGAGAGATGCATAACAGGAATGGCAGTGAAGTATGGAAGTAATGCTAACTCCACCCCTGCCCTGCAGAGGACAGGCTTTGGGGTGTGCCTTTGGGTTGTACGCCACTAACTGCATGCCATTCCATTCACCCACCGGCAGACACCGACAGGTGTCGCAGTGTCTCGAGGTCTTGGCTCTTATGCTCACCCCATTCCATAAGGAAAAATGCTGAGATGGGTGCTATATGGAGAATGGGGTGAGCGTTAGGGCTGAAGACCCCAAGGCACACCTTGATGCCTGTCAGTGGCTGCAGGTGGGGGTAAATTGTAAGGAATAGCATGAGCATTATGACCATGACCCAAGTCACACCCCAACACCTGTGTCAGTCTGTACAGGGTGGGCATTATGGTTGAAACCCTAGCCCTAGGCGTTTGTATTTTGCTCCAAATTTTCAACATGGGTTTTGGGACCCCACCTCATGAACAGTGGCAGTATCATTTTGTTACTCCATCCCAAGGTGATTTTGCACAGCAAGTGTGCCATTTCTTTACCCATGAGATGCAAAAGAACATTTGGGCATGATGTAGAAAAAATGACCTCCTATGAGGAGGTGTGAAAAAATGGCAATGTTGAAAATCTAGAGTTAAAATATGAAAAATTGGTGAAGCTATGAGTGTACATAGAAACTGTGCAATGCACGCTCATAATGCAGTCATTTTTTGGAATGTTTTTACCAAATTTTCAACATGGCCTATTTGGGACCTCCCCTCATGAACAGTGGCACTGTGGTTTCATTACTCTGTCCTGAAAATTGATTTCACACAGCGACCAAGCCATTCTGTGCCACAGGTGCAAAAACACAATTTGGGAAGAATGCAAAAAATAACAGCGGTACTGTCCATGGGGAGAGGGGGGGTGAAAAATGGCAATGTTGGAAATTTGGAGTGAAAATATAAAAAAATTGAAGTTACAAGTGTGCATGGAAACTGTGCAACAGACACTCGTAATGCAGTCCATTTTGGTTTTTAACCAAATTTTCGAGGAGTCTTAGGACCCACACTCATTAACAGTGGCACTGTCGTTGCGAATTTTCCCAAAAAGTGATTCTACACAGCAACTTAAATCACCTTTGGGACTGAGAAATTAAATGACAGTGCCAGTGTTTATGAGGTGGGATCCCAAGAACCCCATGTTGAAAATCTAGACCAGAACTCCCAAAATTGGCTAAGATATCATCCAGTTGAAAACCCCCATTGACTGCCATTATAGGGCTTATCATCATTTCTTCAGTTCCTGGTTGGTCTTTGAAGAGTGCAGATGTGTTCCTGAACCACAGAAGATCATTGCTCCTGACCTCCAGAGGTAGAGTATGGGTGTGAGGGGGTGCGGGCAAGGGGGGTGCGGGTTGGGGAGAGGAGGGGGACCAGCGGGAACGAGGAAGTTTTCTTTTCTTTTCAGGTTAAAAAAAACAAAAATGTTGGGGACTGTTTTCTTTTTACAGGTGAAATATTAACAAAATGGATTTCAGCTCACTAGTGTGGGCTCCCAGTGTGCCAAGTACTTGGGGGAGATCAATGCTGACCCAGGGATTGTCCTTGGTCAGCTGAGAACATATGGGCTTGGGGGCAGTGCATCAGACACCAGGGAGTGGGCATCCTGGTCGTCAGGCTTATCAAGCAGTATTTTTGGCACACTGGGGTGGGCTCCCAGTGTGCCACATTAATGGGGGATACATGCTGACATGGGGACTAAGCACTCCAATGTCAGCAGGGGACAGAAGAATGGAGGGTGCAGGCTGGGCAGCAGTAGTGGGAGCAAGTGGGAGGGTTTTGCCAATGCAACAGAGAATGGAGGGTGTGGGGCAGGCAGCAGCAGTGGGAGGGTTTATGCTGGTGCAGGGAAAGGAGGCTGCGGGCTGGGCAGCAGCAGTGGGAGGGTTTCATTATATGCTGGTGTGATGGGGAATGGAGGGTGCAGGGTGGGCAACAGCAGTGGGAGGGAGCTAACATTTAAATTTGTTGTCTTACTGTGTGCCTGGTTGGGAGGGAGGGGGAAGCTGATGCTGCAGTGATAAAACTGCCCCTGACTGCAGCAGCAGATTTCTTTCAAGTGCGGCACTCGTTCTGAAACTGCAGTCATTGGCAGCTTCAGCATTAATTGGTGGCCGAGGGACGTGCCCATTAAAGTGTCCGCTGCATTGGCCACAACACTGCCACACCTCTGCAATGTTCTACTATCTCAATATGTTTCTTGTGCACTGTGCGCAAGCAAACATAAAAACAGTACTTCAGAATATGAACAGTGTATAGCACAAGGCATGAAACAGTACAGACTTCTGTTACACAAAGCATGAATGTGGAGATTTAGGATGCAAATGTTCCATAAGATTAGACTTAAAATTTAATATGGACATCAGTTTGTCTTAAGTCAAATGGAATTTTATTTCAGCTTTTGGAAGTCATCTATGTAAAAATCTTTCTGCTCAAATGTCAAAGAATACTGTATGCTATATAAAGATAAAAGTATAGTAAATGCTACTTCTGGGTGTCACTATGGTTACCATCACTATGGAATGCCAGAGATGAAGGGGAAAGGGCATGATTCACAACTGCAATGGCACAATCTCACTTGCAAAAAGCCAATACATAAAAATGTGTTTTACAGTACACTTGAAGCTGATTGTTTGCTGCCTTTAGGCAATCAAACCCATCCCCGAAAAATGACAGGTGGCTCAAGGAATGCTTTTGTCATAGTACAACTAATTGAAAGAAAGGATAACATACAAAGGTGCTCATTTACCTTACCTATGGCTAGATTTGCAAATGAAAGTGTGCTTCATGCATACAGGAACAAACATTACTTGTTTTTTCTTACACACCTAATTAATTTGGACTAATATTTGCATTTCATTCCAAATCTACAGTCTCATTCATCTCCAGAAATACCATTAACAACAGCCCAAACTGGAACAAATTAGTGTAAACAACAAACGGGCTGATTTCTGTCACGTTTCTTTGCAATGTAGCTGACATACAGGGTACTCTTCCATTTGGTGAACAGAAGCCAGTAAAACTGATTGGGAAGCAAACATAAAAATATGGAGAGGCACATCTAAAAATTGTTTTTATTTCTGTCCACGTTTAAGATAGTTTTGCCATATCACCCCTGCACTAGGTATATAAAGACTCCCATGTATTTCTGGAATCTTCTTTAAAAAAAATTGAGCACTATATACTGCCATGTTCTCTTGAAGGGATTATGGCTTAAATGCTCATCTTTTCTTATCACAATCTCCCCACATTTGCAGTGTACTTTCTGCCTTTTTCTTCTCTTCCCATGCATGTGTGCCATATTCCTGCATCTCTGCTCATGGTTATACTGACTGCTCGAGATGAGGCTGATAAAAATGCTGACTACTGTACCTGTAAAGCATATACATAACCAGAACAGTGCTGGAAATGGAAAGATATAACCAGGGGAACCCACAACGTTGTATGCAGGGGGTAATATCTTAGCTGTGGCATTCTCACCACAGCTACATCAAGAGGCAGGGCCATCCTCTTTTTACTCCGTACAAGGGACATTTCTCAGGCAGCTGGCTAGATATGGGTCAGTGCTGGACCTCATACTTAGAAACAGAGACAGCACTGCTGACATGACAGTGGGTAGTCCCTGGTACAAGTGATCACCGTACGCTGTGGTTTGACACATGGATAGGACAGAAAAACACACACACACACAAAAAAAAGGATCTTGGACTTCAGAAGGGCATATTTTAAAGAAATGGGAAACCACCTCAGAAAATGCCACGAAGGGGGAAATGGCAGAGCGGAGTGGAGACTGAGAGAAAAATTAAGGAGGGTATAGCTCAGGCAGTGGCATGCAGTTTGAAGGAAGTGAGCAAGGGGAAGAGAAGGAAGAGGATGTTATGGTTCTCCAAGCAGGTGGCACAGGCAGTGAAAGAGAAGAAAACAGTATTTAGAAATTACACAAAAACCCAGAAGTATGAAGACAGGGAGGTATATCTGCTGGTAAAGCAAAGAGACGCATGAAATAGAGTGAGGGCAGCTAAAGAACTAACAGAGGAGAGGATAGAGAAGGAGGTCCAAAAGGGAACAAGAACTTCTATAGGTATGTGGGGGGTGGAGACAACGGGATGGAGTGTGAGAATCAGACGGGCAAGGGGGACTGCACAGAGGAAGATCAAGAGAAAGCAGAAATACTGAATGATTACTTCTGCTCGGTCTTCATGGTAGAAGGTGGGACGGGCAGACCACCATGCTACAGTAAACACAGGGAGATGGGGGAGTGGACACAAGTCCATTCTCGGTGTAGAATAGTCCGGAAGGGATTGGAAGCCTTAAAGGAGAATAACGCAATGCAACCAGAAGGGTTTAGCCAGGGTTTGAAAGAACTGAGCACAGTGCTGGCCATCCCTCTGGCAGTGCTTTTTAGTACCACATTATGGAGGGGGGGGGGAAGGGGAACTCCAGCATACTGGTGAAGGGCTGATTTATTTAGTCATTTAAATGTTTCACCAGGAAGACACACTGAGCGACAAGTCGCTCATCTTCTGGTGCAACCAGGGGGGCAAGGGGTACAACATGAATGAGACATTAAACATTCAAGTGATAAGTTCAACATTAACATACAGTTGTAAGGCAGATGTTACAAACAGTGTTGCGCATGATAGGTAGAAAGAGTGGACAATAATAAGTGCTGGGTTAATAAGTAAACAGGTGCTTACATGAAAGAAAAGGGGGAAAGGAGAGGCAGTGGTGAGGTGGGTAGGGAGGGGGAAGAGTTGTGTCCCTGGAGACCACTTCAGGATGCGAGGAACCCTGCAAGAGGGCTGGTGGGACCAGAGAGAAGGGGATAAGGAAGTGTCCCAGATAGACCCCTTCAGGATCGTGGGGGAAAGGAGTAAATGAGAGATACAAGCCCCTTTGGGGAGTAGGAGAGGGACTCAAGGAGACCATTTGGGGTCCCATACATTCTGTGAGAGATCAAAGGAGGCCAGTAAGGGGGGAGCAATTTGGGGGAAGGGGAGGAGAGCTAGAAATTTGGGTGGGTGTGCACAGGGTAAAACGAATGCGATGTTAGAGGGGTAGAATTTGTCCAGGTCTTAGAGGAGGGAGTTAGGGAGGGACATGGCAGGAGCAGCTATGAGCAAGGTAATAATTGAGGACAGAGCTGATGGAGTAGGCAGAGGATGAGTGCTAGATTTGAGGGGGGAGGGAATTCCAGATTTTTGGGAGATGGTGAGAGTAACTGGATTGGCCAAGTTGGGTGGATCTGCGCGGGACTACCAGGGTGTGAGAGTTGGTTGATCTAAGGGAATGAGATGGTGGTTGGGGGGGATGTTATAAAGGAGAAGCTGAGGTAGGAAAGGAGCTCACCCAACCACTGCTTGGAGATGAATTTAACACAGTGGGAGTGCCACCTATTTGCAAGAGAGGGGAAGGATAGGGCACAATAAAGATCGCAGTGGTGGGTGCAAGGGTGGGCATCCATGGTAAAGTGGCAGAAGGAATTGAAGGTGTCCAGTCTGGCCAGGGAGGACTCAGGGGCAACACCATAGACTATGTTACAGTAGTTGAAAATGGGCAGTATCATCTTCTGAGCAAGTTCCCGCCTAGCTGTAGGAGGGATGCAGCTACAGTTCCTGAACAGGGCACCAAGCTTGGGGCACAGTTTTTTCTGGATGGCGTCAATATGTCCAGAGAGGTTTAGGTGTTGGTCCAACCAAACACCTAAGTACCTGAAGGAGGATGTGAGCTCAAGTAAAGTCCCATCAAGGGTGTGGAAAATGGGTAGGAAGAGAAGCCTTAAGAGTCTATGCCTTGTGCCAAAGGTCATGGAGACGGTCTTCTTGGCACTGAGGAAAGGTTGATGGTTAGCAAACCAGAGCTGAACCTTGTAAAAGTCTTGCTGTAAGCTGGTTGTAACCTCATCAGGACAGGAGCCAGATGCATACAGGACTATCATCAGCAAGCATATGTATTGCAGAGGATGAGGAGCAAACAGAGGGAAAGTCATTTTAGAAGATGGAGAACTGGAGGGCCCTGGGAACTTCAGTGCTAATCGGGAGGAAGTAGCATCCAAGATCTCAACTATGTAGGCCTTGAACCAGTTTGTGGTGGAGGGAGACTAGGCCAGCTGCCAGGAGTGAGTCATGGAGAAGGGAGTGAGAGATGGTGTTGAAAGCTTTGGCCAGGTCAACAAAAATGGCAGAGGTAATTTGGCCATTGTCCATCCTGATTAGGATGGAGTCTGTGAGCCACAGGAGAGAGGTGGTGATTGAGTGTTTTTTCCTGAAACTGGACTGGAAAGGGGGTGAAAAAGGAGGTGTCGGATAGAAAAGAGGTGGGTTGGGAGAGGACAATGTGTTCTTGAAGTTTGGCAAGGGTAGGGAGGAGAGAAATGGGGTGATAGTTGCCGGGGGATAAGGGGACACCCCCTTTGGGTAAAGGGAGGACCACTGCATGTTTCCATGAAAAGTGGACTGAAGCAGTAGAAAATGAGAGATTTAGGATTATTGAGAAGGGGTAGGCAATGGCCGAAACTGAGAGGGAGAGGAGTTTTGGGTCAAGGCTGTCCGAGGAGGCACCTTTAGAGGGGTTGATGGTGAGGAGGACACTTAGAGCATCATTTGTGGTTACAGTAGCAAAAGAGAAGGGAGGTGGGAGGGTGATGAAGGGGGCACACTGGTAGAGGGTGGAAAGGGGGATGGGGGAGGGATTTCAGTAGCTCTGTGGTGCAGGAGGTATAGTAGGAGTTAAATTCCACAGCTACAGCTGGTGGGTCAGACACTAGTAAGCTATTTACTTTAAGTACTGGGTGGGGGTGAGAGAGAGAGATGAGGGGGTAAATAGGGTGTGGGCAACCTTCCAGAACTTTGAAAGGGCTTTTATGTTGGTGATGAAGGCAGATTTGAATTATTCGGACTTGGATAACCTTGTAGCCCTGGTGCAAGCATTTCAGAGCATGCAGTAGTTCGCAAGGTCACTAGGATGCTGGGTAGCTTTATGACGCTTCCAGGCTCGATCTCTAGCCCTGAGGCAGGCCAGAAGTTCAGGGGTTATCCAAGGTAATTGGTTACCTCTGACTCTGGTTTGTTTGAGTGGGGCAAAGGTGATCCAGTTTGCAAGAAAGATTTCTTTGAAGTAGGCAAGGGCATTATAATCATTTTAATCAAATCAAATCAATTATCAACCATGGGGAAGGAGGTTAAGGGGGAACCAGTCAGAAGTGGCAAGGTTACTCAGGAGAGGTTAACGGTCAAGAGACTTGAAAGAGCGTAGCTGAATGGTTTTGTGTGGTGATTTAGTTTTGTGGTCTTTCCTAACTATTGGGTTATGGTCACTGAGAGCATCGGGGAGGATGCCAGAGGTGATGATGCAGTAGGGGTGGGAGGTAAGGGCCCAGTCGAGTAGGGAGTGCTGTTGTGTCTTGTGGTTTGGGCGGGTGGGTTCGGAGATCAGTTGGGAGAGGTTTAGGACTCTGATTTCATTTTTAGTTTTGGTAGTTTTTGGTGACAACCAATTTATATTGAAGTAACTCAGGATGAATAGTTCCCCAGAGTGAGCAAGGGAAGTGATGGAGGTTTAGAGGTCTAGCCCAACCAAAGGATGGACATTTGGTAGCAGTATATGCCAGCTACGAAGATTGGGAGAGTGAAGGGGATGGTCACAATGATAGCTAGGGCATCATGGGTCTCAGGATTGGAGGCTGAATAGATGATGGAATATTGAAAGGAGGCTTAGGACATAAATGGCCACACCACCATCACCCCTGCCAGCATGGTCTTGCCTTAGCAGTGAGTAGCCAGGAATGGAGACAGAGTGGTCAGGGATAGTGCTCTTTAGCCAAGTTTCTGAGATGGTTAGAATGTCTGGTTTTAGAGTGCACACCATTCTCTGAATCTGGTCTGTTTTTTGCAACAAGCTGCAGGTGTTTAGATGTAGGATCTTTAAACCCTTTGGGAGGGTTGAGAGAAGAGAGCGGGAGGAGGTAGTAGAAGATAAAGCACCAGAGGAGCTAGGGGCAATAGGGCCTGGGTTGGGGTGGATATCCCCAGTGGAGAGCAAGAGGAAAGCAAGTATAAGAAAGTGGAGCTTTGGGGATTTTGAAGTGGCTAGCAAGGAGTTTGGGAGTTTTGAGGAGAAGGGAGTGGATGAGTGAGGAAGAAGAAGGAGGAGGACAACTGCAGTGAAAGTGGACACCGTTATCAAAGCCGCATGAGGAATAGTGGTAGAGTGAGACCATATGTCAAATGGGGGAGGGAGCAATCGCATGGATGTGGGTAGGGGACTGGAGATAGTAACTGATGGAGTTGGGAGGGAGAGTTATTAGGAATAGATGGTAGTGAGCAAGTGGAGGTGGTAAAGAGAGGGATATTAGCAGAACAAGGGAGAGAGAGGAGACTAGGGGATACATTGTTCATAAAGGTAGAGAAATTAGTGAATAATTGGTTTAGATACAGGAAGGAATTTGTAAGCAGGGAGCGTGGAGGGGGAGCTGGTCAGATAGAGGGAGTAGCTGTAGTTTAGGAAGGTATCTATATGAACAACAGGGATCATTTTAGAGAAAGATTGTGTCCCTCTAGTGGTTGTACAGTATAACTTGCTAATGGGAAAATGGGAAAAAAAAAAGATAGAAAATGGAGAGGGAAAAACAAAATATTCTTTTCAGGTTAACTTAGACAAAATTATTCTAAACTAAGCAGTAATTTCCTTGTATTATACAGTTAAGCACTTGCAATATACAGTTATTCAAATGGTGAGCACACAGTTACAGCAAGGTACACACAATACAGTTAGGGAGAGGGGAGAAACTGAAGTTAAGACTCGGGCTGAGAGGCATACAGCAAAAGATCAGCAGTGGAATAGGAAGAAAGCCAATCAGGAGCCTGGGTGGCCAGCACCGACCAATCAGGCACTGGGGAGAGAGAGCAAAGCCACCAGGAAAGCTGTACCTGCAGAGCTGAAGGGTGGAATGAAGATGCAGGGACTGCAGCAGAGTAAGACCACCTCCCGGTGCCATTCCTTGGTGGGGCAAAGTGCCCTGGTCAAGGGCCTTCTCCTAGGATGAGAAGAGAGAGGGTGATGTGGTCCCTTTGCACAAAAGCAGCAGCAAGGAGAGTGCTAGCAACTACAGGCCAGTCAGTCTCACATCAGTGCTGAGGAAGTTAATGGAGACACCACTGAAGGAGAGACTTGTGGAGCACCTGGAGGCAAAAGGGCTGCAGGACCACCAGCAGCATGGTTTCACAGCAGGGGGGTCATGTCAAACTAATCTCACAGATTTCTTTGACTGGGTTACCAGGGAGGTGGTGCAAGGAAGAGCAGTGGAAGTGGCCTCTCTGGAATTCAGTAAGGCTTTCAACACTGTGCTGCACAGGAGGCTAGTTAAGAAACCAAGCATTTTGGGGGTGGGGGAGAAAGTGATAAGCTGGGTATCAAACTGGTTAAGGGAGAGGAGGAAAAGGGTGGTAGTAAATGGTAGCCACTCAGGCAATAGCAGAGTGACTAGTGGGGTGCCATAGAGTTCAGTGCTGGGACCGGCCCTCTTCAATGTCTTCATAAGCGACACTTCAGAGGAGCTTGAGGGTAAAGTGTGTCTCTTTGCAGATGACACAAAAATCTACAACAGGGTTGAGCTCAGTGAGGGGTGGAGAAAATACAAAGGGATCTGAGGAAACTAGAGAAATGGTCTAGGGGGTGGCAGCTGGGTTTCTATGCCAAAAAGTGCAAGATTATGCACTTAGGGCTGCGTAACCTAGGGGCTGTGCATAAAATGAGGGGAGTGGAGCATACAGTCACCAAGCAGCAAAGAGACGTAGGGCTCATCATATCTGATGAACTTAAGGTAGCTGGGCAGTGTGACAAAGCAGTGCAAAAGGCTAGCAGTATGCTGTATTTTGGAGTGCATGGAGAGGGATTTCTAGCATGAGGATGGAGATGCTGCTGCCATTGAATCGCTCACTGGTGAGGCCCTACCTGTAGTACTGTGTCCAGTTCTGGAGGCCACACCTCTGCAAGGACACTGTAAGCGTAGAAGCGGTACAGACGATGGCAACCAAAATGGGTGGGAGTTGCAAGACAAGCCATATGAGGAAAGGCTGCAGGAACTCAACATGTAATTCCTGGAAGAAAGAAAAGCAAGAGGGGATATGATTGAAACCTACAAGTACCTCACCTGAGTGAACAAGGTGCAAGTGGAGGGTGTATTTCAGAGAAAGGAAGGCACTAGTACAAGGGGGCATGCAATGAAGCCAAGAAGTGGAAAGTTTAAGAGCGGTGTTCTGAAATACTTCTTCATGGAAAGGGCGGTGGATTATTGGAACAGCCTGACAGGAGGCAGTGGGGGACAAGTCTGTGAGGAGCTTCAAGCATGCATGGTATAGGCACAGGGACATAATAGAGGAATGGGAGAGGGAGTGACACATATGACCAATGAGGGTCAGTGGTGATAGAATACGCAGGGACAAGGGACAAACTGGATGTGCCTAAAGGTCCTTTTCTGCCAACAAAATCTATTTTTATGTTAACGGGAGGATTTTAGGAGCATGTTTCTGTATATACTGTAGTTCTGCATTTTATAAATTAAAATGGGAAAGCAGTTTTGCCTAGTGGTTGGAGTACAGAGCTGTGAATTTGGAGACGCAGGTATGAATCACACAATTACTGTACCATGGAAGGTACTCACTGTGTGACCCTGAAAAAGACACGTAACTGTCTTGTGTGTAATCTCTTAATTTCTCTCTCATGTTCAGTATCTCTTAGGTTAAATCTCCTTGTGTAACTGAAATGGTAGCAACCTTCTCTCATTTCCCTCTTCTGAACCGTGAACACTTTATTTATAAAAGGTTCATTATAAAGACAAATTCCTTTCCTTATTCTGAGCATAGTTTAACTATTAATTAAGAATAGCCCAACGGAGGCAAACCACACAAGTTGTAGCTGGTTGCTGTTGGTACCAAACACAAGTTGGACTGGACACAGCAGAAACGCAGCAGTTTGGTTTAGTCCGGATACAAAAATGTCCAACTCTGGATGACTCAGCTTGCAAAGAGGCTGTCAGCCACAGAGATCAGCAGTTCCCTTCATGCATCTTGGACTGTGACCTGCTTAGTTTGTCTGCTAAAATGTTTTGTATGCCTGAGAGATGCATGGCTAACAGCTCTAGGCCATGTTCCAGTGCCCAGTATCACACACTCATTGTCTCCCAACACGGGATAGAAATTAGTGCCCCCTTGTTTGTTTAAGTAATGAAGTTGTCCATCTGGAGCAACAGAGTTACTGGAATCAGATGTTACTGAAATACATGTAAGCTGTAGCGGATGGCACTCATTTCTAAAATGTTGATGTGAAGACTGACCTCTACCTGGCTACAGGAGTCCTGCATTTGACAGGGTCCTAGGTTTCCCCCAAAATGGAGCCAGATGCATCTATTCTTAGGATCCATGTTGGAGTGGGAGTCAGGAATGTAACACTTTTTAAAAGATTGGAGTGGCCCATCCATCACATCACAGTTTTATAATGGGGAGGTGATGAGGACTCTTTGATCCAGATCATCTGTCAGCTGTGTCCATTGTACCCTTGTAGACACTGTGGGATCTGCATATGTAAGCGGGCCAGAGGTGCAGTTACTGTGGCCGCTGCCGTGAGTCCCAGAAGGCAAAGAAATTTCCTGACTGGGATCTAGTGACTTGTACTCTGTATGTATTGTGCTTGAGCAATGAGGCATTCTGCCTTGTCCAGAGGGAGGAAGGCATCCCTTGGGCAGTGATAAAGACTGCATCGATATACTGCAGGCCAGGCATTAACAAAGTATTAAGACTGACTTTGGGACATTCACTGTGACCCCTATGTCATTAAATAGTTGTCTTGTTTGAGACAAAGTGTGTTAAGAGACTGTCCTGGCAGCGGACTTTTAAGAACCAGTCATCTAGGTATGGGAAGATATAAATGCTTTCCTTGCAAAGTGTCAGAACAGCACACTGTGTGCTTAGTTGAATTGAGAAGACATTCAGTTCCCCACCACTGCACCTCTGTCATCGGTATCTGTGTTCCACCACCTGTAAATGACAGTAGTTTCACACTGACAAACCAAGAGGTGAAAGCTCCCCCATCTATGGATTTCAAATTGAACTGTGTGTGTGTGTGGTAGGGGAGGAGCAATACCACCAGCACACCAACCTGCAGACTTGCATGCCGAAACATCATCACTGAGTCAAGCTGCGCTTCCTTTCTGACACTGGCAGGAAGTATGTCTCACAAGACTACACAAACAGCCATCTTTAGAATTGCAGTGTAAACTGAAATGTGTAAGTTTTGATACATGATAAATGGAAATGCTACTGTGATGATGCATACGGACCCTACATATATACTGGCATATATTACTAAATCGCTAAATCCTGTTTTTATTTTTATGTCTCCTGTCAAGTCAGAAGGGACTCTAGGACCATCATGTCTGCACTCCTGTTTCATAAACAGGAATGAAAACATATGCTGGGTAAACTTACTCTAATTGAAAAGTGTTCCCCACTCACTCTACTACTAGCCAATGTATCTTATTCCCTCTGTATGCAGACATTTGTCCAGACTAAATGTGAATGTGTTAGTGTCTTAATGTTCACTGCTTCAACTGTTGGGTTGTTCCACTAGTTCACCACCCACTGGATGAAGAAATGCCTCATAGCATTGCCCTTGACTCACCATCTCTGTACTTCAGGTGCATTTCCACATGCTACTGGAGAGCATCATGTCCCCTCTCACCCATCTTTTCTCCATGGTGAATATGTTAAGGGTCAAAGGCCTCTCATAACTTTTGTCCCTATACCCCTGATCATTTTAGTTGCCCTGCACTACACACAATCGTCTCAATATCTGTTTTGTAAGGTGAAGTCCAGAAATGCATGTAGTACTCTAGGTGGGTCTTGTCCTGGGCCTTGTAGGTTGGCAGAACTGCTTCCTCTGCCTTGCTGGTCAACAGTATTGTTTGATGCACGCTAGCATTCTGCTGGCTAACTCAATGCTGTCTCACATTGTTGTCATGTTAAGTCCCTGTCTATGATGACTCTTAGATCCTTTTAATCCTCTACTGCAGCAAGCTTAGCCCCACACAATGTGTAGGTTATACTGTACCTCTGTTTTTTCTCCCCCATGTGTAGGACCTTGAGGTTGGTTATATAACTTCTACCCCCTCTGGGGGTTACTGTGCAACATCCATTTGCCCCTCATTTTCATTTGTATGGCATCGATGGGGTTAATCCTGTGAAGATTGGTGCCTAGACATGCGACCCAGAGTGCGCTCCCTATAAGTAGACAGTGTGTAATTAGCCCAAGAAAAGGGAGAGATAGAAAAATTGAGTGACACTGAAAGGGAAATACAGGTGGACAAAGAGAGGTTGTCCCCCACAAGAGGGCCCTAGCTAGTCCCTTGAGTTTATAGTTCCAGGTTCAAGGTGGTTGAAGGAAGGTGATCCATAGGGATGACCAGCTGAGTGGGCTTGGAAATAGGTATTTTAACCTTTTTTCCTTTTTGTCAGTTCTTTTTCCCTCCATTCACCGGTCACCAGACCGTCTCTCAGGCAAGACCCTTTAGACCGGTGTTATACCACCCAGCCTCAACCCTTCCTAACCGAGGAATTGGGTGCTGGATCCCCTACAACCATGGGCCTTACAGGGAAGGGGATCACGGACAGTCAAGTTGGGTTGGGGCCGGCGGTGGACATGTGGGCCAGCCACTCGGGTCCGCAGTCGCCTCCCTGGCAGCCAAGGTTTTCCTCCATGGCTTGGTTTCCCCTGAAGTGTGGGCCAGCCCCCTCCCACAAACATCTGCCACCACCTCCCCCTGTTGACAGTCTCACTGAGGTTTAATGCCCCTGGTCTCCACAGTGAGCCGCTACCTAGTGGAGAACTCCCTGGATCCCACCCTAGTAGAGAAAAGGAGAGGAGAGCAGTCCTCTGGATGCTCAATCCTCTCCTCCCCATGCTGACCCAAGTCCACTCCTGAACCCAGGTCACCAGGGTGGCGCGAGGTGTGGCATCCAGCGACTCAACCCTCAGCACCACCAGGCCAGGTATTTTAACTTTAAGGTGTTTGTGTGCTCCACCAACTAGATCACACATACTGCTCAAGGAAGTCTGTCCATGGTACGCTGGGGCCATGGGTGGGTTTCAGTGGAACTTGGTTATTGCTGCCAAAGTGTCAGAGTACCCTGATGAATTAAGATAATGGTTTACAACCACTAGTGGGAAGTATTTTTGGGTTTCCCCATTGCCCTGTATCAAGCCTTGCATCTCTTCTGGGGTCCTGCTACAGTATGTGCCATTTTGGGATCCTTGTGGTGCTCCTTCTCTTTTTGATTGCTAATAATAGCCTGATCTAGGTCTTTGTCTGTGTCTACAACTCCTAGAAGTGGGAGTCTATGTGTTAAAATATGTAACCTTGACTTTATTTGTAATGCCATTTTTTTAATTTGCTCTGGCTCGTTAAATTTACTTCAGACTGCTTATGAATCATTGGAGAGGCAAATTATTTTTTCAGTGTCTTTCTACATAATGAATGTATACCCTACTTAAGGGAGGATGTGATTCATCACCACCAAAATGATCTCTAGACCTGGACCCTTAAAATGTGGTTGTGTGCCACCCCCATACTACAGATACATTAACCCTTTCAGATTGTGGACAGAGAATATACTGCCTATTACAATGTGATTAAGTGCTGTAAATTGGAAGACAGCACAGAATGGATTAAATGTGAGACTCCAGGAGTTCAAACAATCACCCAGCTCGCTCTCATTCTCATGATGTTTGAGTATCATTACATCTCAGTTGTGGTATCCAGCTTGTAAGTAAATTGGGAACAAAAGCATGCAACAGCGTTGTTTCTTAACCAGCCAAGTAAAGGAGGGTACCTTAGCAATGCTTATGCTATCCTGGGGATAGAGGAAAAAGCCTGCATATTATGCTTTTCTTTCATGGCCCCTGAACTGGGAACTCAAGTTTTCTTCCAATTCCAAATCTCTTCATCTCTTTCAGCATGGCAGTGTGCAAAGTCGAGCTATGGATGCAGTTTACAACAATATTCCGTTATTAACAAAGTGAATGGAAAACATGATTCCACATGAAACAGGGACTCAGATCTATTTATTTAAAATATTCATTGCAAAAAGCATTGTTAATGCACCAGTTAAGGTAACAATGCCACAAATGTAGGAAAATGTGGTATTAGGGTTTCCAACCCTAACTCCCCATGCCCACCCCCAAGCAGCAAAATGAAAAAACATTAGGGTTGTGGGTCCCGAGTCCTGGCAAATCAGTGGTGGGGTCTTCCTTGGGGGCTGTCAACCTTAATGCCCACCTCATTCATTGAGCAAACATCACACATGATCTCCTTTCTTCATGCAGGGCCCAACAAATTGTGTTGGCAAACAATGGCAAGACATACTTCTCTGCCTCTGAAGAGTGTATAATTAAGAGGCAGTGGCATGGAGCTGTACCTTATGCTTCCGATTGGAGGCTAGGAGGAGGGGAGCGCATCAGGGTTGACAAGCCCCAAGTAAGACCACACCACTGATTCACCAAAATTCAGGACACCCAAAACCCTAACGTTTTCTCCTTTTGCTGCTTGCAGGGTGGGGTGGAGAGTTAGGGTTGGAAACCCTAATACCACATCTCCCTAGTTTTGTGGCATTAATTACCATAACTGGTGCATTATTTAAGTTTTTTTGCAATGAAGTTCCTTACTGTTTGAGACAGTATAATATAATCCTCATTTGCTTGTGGGAGCACAGGGCCTGCTGGGCCTTGCACTCCCATCCCTCCATAGATGCATACATGTATGTTACTGTGGAAGCACAGGACCTGCTTGCATTTGTAGCAAAACAGCGACCAAACTATCAGCATAGCCTTCTTATTACCCCACCTCATGAACCCAATACTGAAAATGTTCAAATTCCTTCTGAAATGTCATTCTGCCACACCAAAATGACATTCCGCACCACAGGTGTGAAAACACATTTTGGCCTGGATTTGAAAAATGACAGCTGTCACATTCATGAGATGATGTAAAAAAAACTGTGTTGAAAATTTAGGGTCAAAATATTTAAGATAAAAAAAAGTTATGAGCAAGCATAGTAAAATTTCAATGTACGTGCATAACTTTGCCATTTTTTTTTTTTACACATATTTTGACCCCAAATTTTAAACATAACCTTCTTATGACCCCACCTCCAGAACAAGGGTGATGAAAATGTTCAACTCCCGCCTGTAGAGTATTTCACCAAGCAACTGCAAAATCGCCTTTTGGGCCAGATTTGCATAATACCACTGCCACTGTTAAGGAGGCCATGTTGAAAATTTGGGCTCAAAATATGCACAAATGGCAAAGTTATGCATTACAGTTAAAAAACCCATTGCAAACATTGAACTGCACTTATCTTAGTTTTTCATATTGCAGTCAGCGGCTCCAGCAGCAAGACGTGTCTTCCATCAGAGAGTTGATCTTCACCATGGGACCTGTTTGGGTGCATGGGGGTGTGGGGTGGTGAGTGCTGAGTGGAGGGTGGGAGGGGTCAGATCAGTGAGGGACAGTTTTCTTTTTTGCAGGTTAAAAAAACAAACATCAATGGACTTTTTTTATTTTATTATTTGTCTGGAACAGTGCTAAGATGGTTTCATTCATTCCTTATGGGCAGGACTCAGACAGCTGCATCAGGGATTCATTCACCTGCTCTGTCATGTGGGGTCCTTCAGGGTTCTGTACTCTCCCACATGCTATTCACAGTTTACATGCTGTCGCTGGGTGATTTTATTAGGAAGTATGGGTTAAACTTCCACTGTTATGCTATCGATACTCAACTTTACACATCTTTTATACCAGATCAAAGTGATGCTGTTTCAATCTTCAACCACTGCCTATCTGATATTCAGGACTGGATGAGTGCTAACTGGTTAAGGTTAAATCTGGACAAGATGGAGGTGTTGGTAATAGAACCAGGCCGCCTTAGCTTAGAATCCTCGGCAGTGATCTTCCAACATTAATTTACGCCTTTGTTACCTCATGCCTTGATTACTGCAATGCCCTTTATCTGGGGTTACCAGGGTTGATATCTATCAGTTGCAACTAGTGCAGAATGTGGCAGCCAGGCTACTGACCAGCTAACTTAGATAAAACAATATCACACCAGTGCTCCGTGATCTGCACTAGCTGCCAGTACATTGGCGTATCCCCTTCAAAGTAGGCTTATTGACTTTTAGAGCACTACATGGACAAGGTCCGAGTTACTTACAGGATCTCCTCCATCCTTACCATCCCCTCTGCTCCCTCCATTCTGCTGATGACAGACTGCTGGAGAGTCCCAGGGTATGCTTCAAAGACTCTGAAGCCTGCTCATTTGCTTTTGCTGCTCCTATCCTATGGAATTTGTTACCTCGCCAGACCATTGATGGCTTTAAATCTACCTTAAAAACTCACTTATTTAGCATAGCTTGAACTCAGCTATGATTAATGCTTGACCTTGATTATTGTCTGTCAATTGTATCCGGTTTATGTTATATTATGTTATAATGTATGGTAGAACGCTGTTAACCTTAGGAAATCATCATTTCCTAAGGTTGTTAACTCTCGATGTAAGCGTAGATGTATTTGTTAACCTATGGAGTCCTCGTCACATCGATAGGTCTTCAACAATGATGGTCTGCGCGTGTATGCCGCGCTTTTTTTTCGACTGGGAACCGACGCACGAACAGCAGAGGTTAGGGAAGGACTGAAGGGCTGCGGCAGTGACTACTTATGGAAAAGTAAGCAGCCTTTTGAGGTGGGACCATACACTATAAAAAATAATGTATGGTCCCTCTATCGCAACGTCAATTTTTAATCGACCGAGGTTATGGTGACGAACCCTTCAAGCCGCTCTCGAGGTTTACATGGTCGCCCTGGCAACCTCCTGACTGTTAACTGACCGGTTAACGATAGAGGACCATACATTATCCTCTATGTTTTGTTTTCATGTATTTGTAAAGCACTGTGGTCTTCTTGGAACAGTGTTTTTAAAAAAAGTTGATTTGACTTAATAGTTTTTCACCAGACCTTTCATAGGCACTACTTTATGACACCCCACATGTGTCCTGCAAGTTTAGGGAAAAAATTCCATTCAGTACAGGCTGTAGATGAGAGCAAAAAACCATGTTAAGTATAGGAAAAAAAATTAGACATTTTCAGAAAATGACATATGCGGATCTCAGAAACCACACAAGCTGCCATCACAAAACTTTCCACAGATCGAAGATCATACCTAGTAGACAACATGCAAAATCTCAGCTCATTTTAGTCAAATGGTGCCAAAGCTATTAATGTGCAAAGTTAGGGGTTTAACACTGAACAGGCTACTCAACCCTAACTATAGGGGTGGGCCCGCACCCCTATAGTTTGTAGGGGACCAAAGCTCCAGCTTGAGAGGCTGACTCAGGGTCCCAATTCAAGGGCCAATGCAGATTAATGAAAAGACAGATGATGATCACAGACTTATTTTTTTTTATTGGGGGTCGCTGCTGATCAGGTCTGAAGAATTCCTTGCTGGCCAAATATGAAGCTGTGCTGACTTCAGCTACAGAGGTAATTAATCCCTTTCTCCCTCCCACTCAAGGAGACTTGTGCTGCTACGGCAGCCCTCAAGATAGAGAAAAAAGAAAATAACATATTAAAGGGAAAAAAATTAAATCCTCCTAATGTTGAAACATAGATGCCACCTGTTGATTTTGTACTTTCAAAAATATCATTTTTTATGTACAGAAATATGAAGGAACACATTGCAGCCTCATATGTGACACACCAGCACTTGCATATGTCATTAGTATGTGTGCATCTCACACTGCCTCATTTGTAAACCCTGATCCAAATTTATTTTGTGTTGTGTGGTTCTACAACAGTAAACTGGAGATTAAGAATTAATTGAACACCCCATTCCTCTCATTTTGAGACGGCCAAGGATACGCCATCACCTGTACACTATGACGAAGTAGTCCTAAAGGGTCACAAAACGTTGCTGTGATGATTTTTCTCATATTATACATAGCAAATTGTACATTTTGATTATATAAAATTCAGTGAATGGAGTCTGTATTATGAATTTCATAGGATTCAGAAGATATGCCACTTTTGAAACTAACAGACTCCTCTACTGGTGTCAGTTTGTGATAAAACTATTAAAGGAATTTTAATAATAGGCATCAAGGATGCTGACGATTTCCCTTTTCAAGATAATACCAGTACAACCCTCCAAACTAAAATCTTTCACTTTATTAGAACCTAAAACTAATACTTCCTAATGACTGGATGCATCCCTATTTAAGTAGCTTGTCTTCTGTTTCTTCCATACAGTTTAATTTAGGGTTTTTTTTGTACAAGAGTGAAACCCATCTTTAACATAAGTATACAGCATTTGGGAAACCATTAGCATAAAGCTTTTCATACAGAACACTACTACTGCACAGTCCATAAACCATCTGCAAACTGCAAAGACGCAAAGCTGAGTTTGATTTGCAATTCAGTGTAGGTTTTCTCCCCTCTCATCCCCAAGGAGACAGCATTCCATATTCAAAGCAGCCTCTGGTCTTTGGACAGAGAAATACACATTTTTCTTTTAAAAATGCAGTGGAAAGTGTGAATAGAAGTCCATGAGCAGCAGCTGTGGCCATCCTGTAGATGGTCTGAAAAAAAAGCCGTGACTAGTCCCATAATTCATTTCACCTGCAGCAATATCATCAGGGGAGGTTAAATATGTCATTCTATCACAACGAGACAGCATAGGGCATCATTCATTCCAACACCTGCCCTCAAGCAATGACAGAAAAAGAGGATAAAGCAAATACAGGACAATGACAACAGTTCTTTCTTTCCTGCCTTTTTGTTGATGACATCATGATTCAAAACCCCAGTCCTGTCTCCAATTCATTAATGAGTTGTTGTTTTGGGGGGAAGGAGGCATTATATTACCAGCTGCTTCTCTCTCTTAAGTCCCCAGCACAGTACTACACAGTGCAAAAGGTGCAGGTCTAGGGACCTCTTCATTTCTTCAAACAGAGCTACAGAGCTAAGAACCTACTTTGTTTTATTGATAATGATAGCAACCCCCCAACCTCTGCAATACACCATTAAACTTGACTTGGGATAGATCTCCATAAAACTAAATTTTTACAGAGTATTATATGAATCCGATGTATACTCTTTCAGAACTTCCAACTAATATACAAGAGGTGTGCGGGGAAGCAGTGCTTAGCTGGGCCCCATTCCACTAAATTCTTCATGTATAATAAAAACAAATACATTTTGCATTTCTTATGGGTACTATGCGTGTTTTTTGGAGGGCCTGCAAAACATTTTGCAAGTCAAGTCTGTGAAGGCAGTTAGATTCTCAGTCACAACCCTGAAGAGGCTGCTCTTTTCTACTAAGGATGGCAAACAGGAAGGGACTGGGGATGAGGAGATAGCACTGGACACCAGGAAGAACACAGACACTGAGGAGCAGATGGGGGTCCCCTGGACCACCAGGGATGGCCAGTGGGTTGCAAAAAAAAAAAAATCCAAAAACATATATACTGGCCTAGATGTGGGTCCAAATGTAAGAGTGAATGGTGGGGGAGAGTTCTGGTGGTACCACTTCTCACCATAGACCTGCGGCATGGCACAGTGCCATGCAACTCTGTAGAATCCACCAAAACACAGATGATGATTTTTGGAAATACATCAATGCGAATACCTATATTTTTTATCAATAAAACGAAAATTGAAACAGTCAAAACATATCCATATCTAGGCGTGAACTTTTCTCAATCCACTAGATGGAATATCCACCAAGATATTGTAAAGCATAAGGCAATTACAGCCTTTAATGCCTTTAAAACATTTTCAGCTAAACTAGGAAGTGGATCTGTGCAGGGAATACTGAGGGGTCATAGAAGCTAAAGTATGTTCAAGCTTGCTATATGCTTCAGAAATATGGGCCAAAGAACCCCTTAAGCAACTTGAAATTCAATTAAACAAGCTGTTAAGATATATTCTCAAAATACCCCAATCGATTCCTGCACCAATTGCAAGAGCCGAATTGGGCCAGCTCTCTATTGAAGCATATATAGTGGAAAGAAGGATTATATTCCTACTCAAATTGTTTCTGTACCCTGAACACAGATTGCCGAGAATATGCCTAGAAGAGGAGATTGTCTACTTATCTAGAAGCTATAAACCACAAAATATTGACTGTATATCAACTTGGTTATACCCATTGGGGCTGGGCCATTTGTTGCACCAAGTTTATGTTTTACCATTTAGCGAAATAAAATTTCAGGTAAAGGAAAGAGTTAGGAATACTTTTATAAACAAGGATCTGGAGCAGATCCAGTGTTATAAGAATTTCTGGTGGTACAAACAAATAAACCCGCGAATTATAATATAAAGCCTTACCTGTTAACATTGTCCTGTCTCGACTTAAGAAGAACCATAACTAGATTTAGAATGGAGCTATATCATTCACGTTACATTTCACTATGCCCAGAGAAGGTTGGGAACAGTAAGTGACAAGTGTAAGTGCAATTTAAATATGGAAGATGACCTAAAGCATGTCACTTTACTATGCCCTTTATACCAGAAACATAGATTGTTCTGGTTGGGCTCTATCTTAAAGGACCTTGGACTCCCCACCAACCAAATACTTTTGAAACTGTATTTATCTAATGATATACAAGTGTTGACATTGCTTGCTCATTTTTTAAAATCAACAAAACTTTAAGATGGAAAACTATACCTTGTATGTGGTTTTTGACTGTACATCTACTTATTTATTGTAACAATAATTTGTCTGTTTTTTGAATCTATTTTAATGTTTGTGATTTTTTGTAATGACTTTAAGTCGAACAAATAAATTCTTGATTGACTGAACTCTGTAGAAGTTGCTAACCAGCGTGTTAATAGGTACAAACCCCCTCTATGCACCACCCATCACGTGTAAATGGATATGCATTGCAAAACAGCCATAGGTGGCTCTCTTAATTATAATACACATGTTACTATGTGTGGCTGCAGAGGGTGGCAGTACACCTGGGCAACTGTTTACCCCCCCCCCCCGTTTGATATGGCCATAATTTCTGACGATGGATGGGGCTCACAATATACTGCACTTCACAATGCACTGTATGTAAATGGAATGTGACAGGTTATAGTAAGACATAAAAAACCCTCACAGTTTAAGTTTGGATTATAAATGTTTATCTTTCAGGGTACTGACTGTACCTGAGGTCATCTTTATTTACACCTCTCAACCCCCTGTAGAGTTTGGTAACTGCATTTAACAGGGCTGGCTGCAATAATCAAACAAAAGCTATTTCAAGCAAGTCAAACTTGTCTTTATACTTCCATAATGAAAGTCTCTAGCCAACCTAGAGAAGTCTTGTAGACTGGCTTGCTGACAAGAAGTCAAGACTAGTATGCTACACGTAAGCATAACTTTGCCAATCATAGCTTTGTTAGCTTGTTTTGCTTATGGTTTGGATGCACTTATCTTTACAGTGTGTTGTTTTCTGTATATATTTTAGCCTGTATGTAACAATTCCTGCTGGACAGTGTTAACCTGTTGCAGCTATTCTAACTGGGACCCCCATGAAAATGAGATGCTTAATCTCAAGGTTATCCTTGTTGAAACAATTTCAAACAAATAATCAATAGATAAATACTGTTCAACATATATTTTTAAGTTCTGGCTAGCACTTAGCAGTGCATCGCTAATGTATGGGAATGGAGGAAAGTCCTTGCATCAGCAAATTCAATGTGTACATTCTGAAAAGAAGACAACCAGATAGTTCCCCAACATATAAACATTTTTCTCAATAATGGCAATACACAGTGTACATATGCAAAATAGTAACTGAATGACTGCCAGCTAGACTGAGAGGAGACGATGTGTGAACGGGAATGGCAAAAGCTGGTTTCCAGTTCAGAGTTTAGATCATTCAGATTTGGACCCCAAATGTCTAATCCTAATTCCCAGTTTCCGACACAGTGATACACAGAAACATGGAAAGAGATGGCAGGAAAGGACCATCAGGCCCACCCAGTCTGCCTAGCTAGCTGCTAGGATTTTATTTCCTACCGTCCCCACCTCCCAGATCTAAAAGGCCGTTCTATCTATCCCACACTTCTCTTGAATCCCCCCACAGTTCCCGCTCCCACCACCTGCTCTGGGAGTCTGTTCCAGTTACTTACCACCCTCTCCGTGAAACAGAATTTTCTAATGTTTCCTCTGAACCTCCGCCGTACTATCTGCATATCATGCCTCCTTGTTTTTGATTGCTCCTTTAGCTGGAAGATGTCACCTACTGGCACCCTGTTAATATCCATGATATATTTTGAAAGTCTCAATCATGTCCCTCCTCTCCCTCCTCTCTTCTAGGGAGTACATGTTCTGCTTCTTCAGCCATTCCTCATATGACAATTAGCCGTGGCCCTTCACCATTTTTGTTGCCCCTCCTCTGGATGCACTCCACTCTATCCACATCCTTCTTGAGGAATGGCCTCCAGAACTGGATCCCATGCTCAAAATGTGGCCTGGAAAGCTGCCTGTACAAAGGCATTATGACCTCCCTCTTCCTGCCAGTTGTTCCCCTACTGCTATAACCAGCATCCTATTGGACCTTGCCACCGCCTTCTCACACTGCCTTGTCACCTTCAGGTCCTATGACATGATTATACCAAGGTACCTTCCCAGCTCGGTAACTTCTAGGGCATGCCCCCCCATCCTGTATTCCGTACCCTGGTTTATCATGCCTAAGTGCATGATCTTGCACATTTTTTTTGTACTGAAGGACAATTGCCACTCCTTGGACCACTCCTCTAGTTTCCCCAGATCCCTGCGCATACTCTCAACCCCCTCAGGCATATCCACCCTGTTACAGACCTTTGTGTCGTCCGCGAACAGACACATTCTTCCCTCCAGCTTCTCCGCTATCTTCCCTATAAATATATTAAAGAGGAGTGGTCCCAGCACTGACCCCTGAGGCACTCCACTGGTGATCATACCCTCCTTTGAAGGTGCCCCATTAACAATTACACTCTCCCTTCTGCCCTCCAGCAAGTTCTGCATCCACCTAACCACTACCAGCCCTAGCCCCAGACATCTTAATTTTGTGCAGTAGTCTCCTTTGAGGCACAGAATCAAATGCCTTCTTGAAGTCTAGGTACACAATGTCTACAGAACCTTCCCCCACCCCGATCCAGTACCCTGGTGACCCAGTCAAAAAACTCAATCAAGTTCGTTAGACATGACCTTCCCTCAGTGAACCCATGTTACCACTAGTGCTGTAGGCCATTGGCCTCTAGCTAGCTAGTGATTCTCTTCTTTAGCAGTTTCTCCATGAGCTTAACCACCACAGATGTTAAGCTCACTAGTCTACAATTGCCTGCCTCCTCCTTGTCCCCCCCTTATGAAGGGGGACAACATCTGCACTTCTCCAGCCATCAGAGACCTCCCCTGTCTCCAAGGACGTGTTGAAGAGGCTGGTCAGAGGTACTGCTAGTACTTTGCTAAGCTCTCTCAGTACCCTGGGGTGCACCCCATCTGGACCCATTGCCTTATCCACCTTCAACCTCTCTAGCTCCCTCAGGACCTCCTCCACCTGAAATGGACTGGAGTCATCCTCCCAGACCCCACCACCTTGTTTTCCCTGATTTTCCCAACCTCTCCATCCTTCTCTACCATTAACACCGAGCAGAAATAGCTGTTGAGTATTTCCACCTTCCCAAGGCCATCATCCCAACTATCCCCTCCTTAGATTTTCTCCTCTCGCTCACATACCAGAAGAAGGTTTTGTTCCCTTCCTTGACTGTGTTGGCTATTTTCTCTTTTGTTCTTGCCTTCGCTCACCTGACCTCCAAGCCTTCTTCTCTTTACTTCTCCTGGTAAATAGCCCTATCCTCCTCCCTCATCATCGCTTTATACCTCCTAAATGCCTGTCTTTGCCCTGACCTTCTCCACCACTTCTCTATTGTACCAAAGTAGCCTCCTCTTCTTCTTCCTATTTTTATTTACCCTTCTGATGCAGATGCTAGTGGCCTCCACTATTGCCCCTTTTATTATATCCCACATTTTCTCCATCATCCTAAGTTCCTCCACCCCTGCCAATGCTTGCTGAATGCATTCCCCCATTTTCTTAAAGTCTGCATCCATGAAATCTAGCACCTTCAGTCGGGGCCGATGAACACCAGTAGTCATTTTAACCGTGAACCAGATGATGCTGCGGTCACTCATGCCAAGGTTCTCCCCTATGGATACCCCTTCCACCCGTTCCCCATTTATAAGGATCAAGTATAAGATCGCCCCATCCCTGGTTGGTTCCCTCACCAGCTGCTTCATGAGAGCTCCCTGTAGGGAATCCACTATATCCCTGCTGCTGGCGGATGCTGCAGTTGGGTTGCCCCACTCCACATCCGGCAAGTTGAAGTCCCCCATCAGCAGCACCTCCCCTCTGTTGGCCATCCTCTGGATGTCCTCCATCATTGCCTTATCCTGCTGCACTGTCAACCTATACATCACCCCAGTACATATGACTTCTCCCTTCCCTGTTTTCAAAGACAGCCATAAAGCCTTAGTCCCCCCACCCTGCAATTCTGTAACCTTAATGTGTTCTTTCATATATAGTGTCAGCCCCCCTCCCACTCTGTCTTTCCTATAAAAGTACATACTCTGGTATTGTCATGTCCCAGTCCTGGCCATCATGACCCCACATTTCCATAATTCCCACGATGTCCAGGTCTGCCTCAGCCACGATTGCAGTTAGATCTGGGAGCTTATTTCCTAGACTTCTGGCATTGGTGCACATGGCTCTGTATTTACTGCACCCATTTCTTTAACTCCTGGTACATGTTTCCTTCCCCTCTCTTCTGCCATGGGTTTTCTCATCCGGGCAGCCCCCCTTTTTTCCTACATATTTTATTTTACCAATATGCATAATTAAGGATCTGGAATTTTAAATATGACACTGTGCCTACCTTACCCATAGCAACGTTTATACTGTACTGTTGGTGTGTTTTGGTAGCATTTTAGTTACTGTGCTTAGCATCCAGCATTGCAACAGTTTTTTGTGCATCCACACAAGGGAGCTCTCCACCAGTGTGGGCAAGAGAGGGCCTTACTAGTTGAGTGGTAAGTTTCAGGTATTTTAAAAGCTGTGGTACCATTTATAAAACCACATGCAACATAGCCAAATAGACATACATGGAGCACCCCAACCCACACTCCTTGTTAGATGTCACAGAATGTCTGAGCATGGAAGCAGTGCTAGCACACTGGAAGTGAAAGGGATCAGGTGGCCATCTCTTCAGCAAAATTTACAATCCCTTCAGTTTCGACCTGGACATTACGATCAAAACTCTTTAAAGAACCTCATGCAGGGGCCAGGTACTGAAATTTATGTTTAAAACTTGCAGGTATAATAAATGACTGAATATTTGTACTTTACTGTAAGCATTGCACACAGTAATAGTGGGGTTGTCTGTCATCTCTTTGCAAACATCTATGAACTTTCAAAATCAATATTCCCATTGATGTGTTTGAAAAAAAAGTCACCTGTAGTGATTCCCTGAAGACTGTGCAAGTGACCATATTCAGATTTCCTTTGTATAACAGGCCAGAGTGGCAGATGCTATAATATCTTAAGAGAAAATTGGCCGGTGCATCTGCAGTCTTCAGAAATGCTGCAGGCAACAAGAAGCAGAAAATTCCTGTTGGGTATTGGCCCCCACTGCCTGACCATCTAAACAGAGTTAAAACAGATTGGCTCCAGGAATTTCCCATTTGCTCCTTATGCAACAGATCAACCATACTGCAATGCACAAAATGTTGCAACTGGTTACGGAAAACATACACACAAGCTAACAGGACTTGCTTCCAACAGTGAGTTTATGCTTGGTTATCTCAGATCACTTATGTGGGTCTTTTGTTTTTGGTATAGAGGAGTCCGCTAGATCGCAATGCATTGTCTTAGTTTACTGCATAGCAAAAGGCACGGACTGCTACTGCAATTGCCTTGCTTCCTGCAGGAGTTCTATTGCAGCATTGCATTGCATCCAGGCCATCAACACTGCAGTCACAACACAGATTATACCCCAAACCCTGATTTATAGCACATTTACACTGCCTGCCTGGAAACTTTAAGCTGTCACTCTGCATCTCATAGGATAGGATGTTTCTGTAGTGCTCCACTTTGTCAGTGGGTAATCATTACACATGGGTTACGTGCACCTCTACTACAGGAAATGGCATAGCCCAAGGCTGAAATCAGGATAGAATCCTGGGTACCTGAGCATTCTGGACATCAGCAACTCTCCAGTTTTTGCTGCGTCATCGAAGGGGAAACTAACAAGCTTCTCTGAAGACAATTCGGCTTCTAGTTATTGGGACTACCTGGTGACAGGGAGCACCCCTAAATTAATATAGTGCCTTTTAAGCTGTGGCTTTCGAATTGGCTAGCCTACTTTTCCCATTGCCACTGCCTGTGCTTGGATTGGGGGCCATGTCTGCCACATAGTTCAGGGGTCTACAGTATATTTAAACAGGTCTCCAATTTCTTAAACAAACATAGGGTGTGCCTCAGGTAATTGCCTGTTTTTTTCTTTGGGGTTTTCAACTGGGCCATCCCCTGGGGTCCCCTTCTATCTTTGGGCATTGATACCCCCTCCCCAGTCTTATAAGGTCACTTCGGTTGAGTGTTTTGCCTGGTAAGTGCTTACTTTGTCTCTTGAGGGGACATTTTCCCTTTAATTTGGCTAACTTTTTCAGAGGGACATTTTCCCTTTAATTTTCCCTTAGTAGTTAAAAAATAAATAAAAAAATACCTGACGGGAGCAGGAGCCTATAGGCTCTGGGTAAGATAAGAGTCTTTTTTCAGGCTGCGTGGCTTTTTTTCTCAGCTTCATTGAGCCGTGCAGCTTCCCACCACTTTTCTGCTCCTCGCTTTGTCCATTGGGCGTGCACCCTTTTTTCTTCAGAGGCTTTCTTAGCCTCAGCAGATCTTTTGCATGCCTGTATTCTGCATGTGCCCCCCTCTGGCATGCCGATGTCACACACAGCATCATGACATCAGGCACATGCACTTCTGAGAAAGTGCACGCATGCCTGCACTTCTCTAGTGCTAGATGCAGCAGCTCTGGTTTTTACATTTACTTTCACTGACTGGCTGTTCATGTTTTCTCTCCTGGCAGCCAGTTCAGCTGAGGGGCATGTTCTATCCACCTCTTTGCCTTTTTCTACGCAAGCGGAGGTGGGGATCATGGTAGTAATTCTCTATATTTACTGTTGGGAAAACATCAGTACTTTAACCTTGGGCACCTGTAGGGCTATTTTACTTTGGTGCCATGACTTATTGGCTACTTCTAATTCTCAAAAGATGAAAGACCTGCAAAAGGGTAACCCTCTCCTCCAGGTTCCTATTGTTCCCACTGTGTTACTCAAGCTAATATGTCTCTTACGGTTCCCCCCAGTCAGACCTCCAAGTTGGAGGGTACACCTTGTGTACCAGCTGGCAGTGGTAAAGCAGAATTGCATAAATCTTTCCTGTTGCTTTCAGGAGAGCTTTTGGTCCCCAGTGTTCTGCAGGACATCCCATCAGACACACTTGACCCCAAACTGTGCCCCTCAGGTCCGGGGGTCCACATAGGCACATCCAGGTGCACTGGAGCAGGACAGAATTGCTAATATTGATCTGTAGACTAACTCTGACCATGACCATACAAAGGGTCAGGATGAGGATTTCGGGGATCTTGGGGAAAATCCTGACCCAAAGAAATTACTTGAGGATGGTGAGGAGGAACCCTCTGAGGAGGAAGAAGGGGAGTGGATGGAATCAAAGAGGAGGATTCCTATCCCTCCCCTCTTTGATACAAATTCCTTGTCGTAGCTGAGAACAGAGGCATGTAGAACATTACAGCTGAAGGAGGTGCACTTCATGGAGGCAACAGATGTCAACCTTATCCTGTCTGTATCCTCCTCCACTCCAAAGTGTTTTCCAAACTTTATTCACCATGACTAGATTACTGAACAAGAATAGGCAGGTGTGGACCAAAGCAAATATCTGCCAAAGCCTAAAGCGCAGTGCTTCCCCTTTTTGAAAAAAAATTCCTGCAAGTGGGAAACCCCTCCTCTGGTGGATAAGACAGTTCATAATTCCATCAGACACACTGCTATTCCTACTGAAGGGTCTGCAGCCTTAGTGGATTTGCACAACAGGTGAGTGCATGCTTCCTGCAGAAGAGCCTTCACCTATAACGGTGCAAACCTCTGCACCTCTTATGCCTCCTTTTTTGTTGCCAAAGCCTTAAACTTGTGGGTTACGACCCTGGGCATCTTCGTTTCTCTTGATTTGAAGGGAGACAGCATTCTGTAGATGGCATCCATGGCCTCCACCTTCTTAGGGGATGCCACGGTGAAGAACTTACACACATGCCAGCTCACTCCGCTCATCACTTTGTGTCCACTATGTGAGGAGTGTGGCTTTGACATTGGGTCACTGATCAGGCTTCAAAGACTAATCTGTTTAATTTAGCCTTCAAGGGAGACTTATTGATTGGTTCTTGCCTGGATATTATGAAGGATATCCAGGATAAAAAGGGACAACTTCCAGTGTCAAAACAGCAAAAGGCTAGTTCGACTTCAAAAGGTCAAGAAGGCAGATGACAGAGGCAGTATTGAGTGGGTTTTCATCCCTTTCAGAACTTGAGAACCAGAGCTGTAAAGGAGCCTATTCTTGGTTTCAAGAGCAATAATAGCAGAGGAGCCCTTGCCCAAAGACACAACATAGGCCTAGGGCGAAAAGTGGGCACCTCACAATGAGGGTACATCGGCCCATCTCTGCCACCCTTCCCTAGGTGAAAGACTGCACACTTTTTACACAAGATAGGCCCAGATAACATCAGATGCTTGGATTCTGGAAATTCTGGCTTTGGGTTTTGCAATAGAATTTTCAACAATTCTCTCAAAGGGGTGTTTTCTGCTGTCCCTGGTTCCAAAGGACCTCATGAAGAGACGAGCAGTGTTACAGACACTGGACCATCTCACTCAAATCAAGGAGATTGTTCCGGTGCCTCCCAGTGAGCAAGGCCAGGGATTCTACTCGATCTATTTTGTAGTTCCCAAGAAGTCAGGGGGTTTCAGGCCTATCCTGGATCTTAAACACTTAAACAAGTATGTTCGCCATATGTCCTTCAAGATGGCATCCCTATGTTCAATCAACCAAGCTGTCCAGCTGGGGAATTATCTAGCTTCCATCTGAGGGATATGCATCTCCACATCCCCATCTGACAGTCTCAGCAGAGGTTTCTCAGGTTCACGGTCCTGGGACAGCACTTCCTGTACAGGGGCACTACCATTTGGGCTGGCGGCAGCCTCTAGGGTTTTCTCAAAGGTGCTCATAGTTGTGGTAGCTCAATTCTGACAGGAGGGACATCATGTCTATCCTTACCTGGATGATCTGCTCAATCGAGCACCGTCTGCGCCACTGGCAAGGAAGTTAATAACCAGGACATTGGAGGTTTTGGAGTCCCATTGATCACTGGTGAATCAGGAGAAAAGCTCTCTCAAACTGTCCCAGACCCTGAAGCATCTAGAAGCAGTGTTCAAGATGGATGAGGGGGAAGCTTTTCATCTGACCAGCAAGGAAGGAGACTCTGTTAGAGACATTCAGTGGTTAAGGAGCCAGTTGTCTGCTTCAGCTCACAGCCTTCTGTGAATTCTGGGCCTCATGACGGCAATGACAGAACTAGTTCCATGGGCTCAACTTCACATGCAGCCCTACAGATCGAGTTGCTGTCAGCCTGGGATCTGACCTTGGAGGACTATCAGGCCAGGATCCCAATTTCACCACTCCTGCGTCAGTCTCTGAGTTGGTGGGTGAGTTTGGAGAATGTGAGCAAGGGGTCTGACGGGTTGGGGGCAGTCCTGGATCACATTCCCATTCAGGACACTTGGTCAGCACAGGAACAGCACCTACACATAAATGTTCTGGAGATGAGGGCTCTGCACTTAGCTCTCCTTCATTTTCAAAGTTAGATACAGTCAAAAGCCATGAAAATAAGATCAGACAATGCTGTCACGGTGGTGTACACAAACAATCAAGGGGGCACAAAGAGCAGGGAGATGCTGAAAGAAGCCACTAATCTCCTGCTGTGGACAGAAGAGAAGCTTCTCTCTGTCAGCAGTTCACTTCATGGGGGAGTTGAACATTCAGGCTGATTGGCTAAGCCACGAAAATGTCCATCCAGAGGAATGGATATTGAACTCGGAGGTGTTCAACCTTCTGTATTAAAGGTTCAGTTGTCCTCACATCAATCTGTTCACCTCCAGCCAGAGTGCTGAAGTTCAACAGTTCTTCAGCAGCTGCCAGTTTTTGCAGGCACAGGCAGTGGATGCCCTGTCACAAGCATGGAATTTCTGCAGAGTGGATGCCTTCCCGCCTCAGCCTCTCCCTCCCTAGGACATATCCAAAATAAGGCACTCAAGAGGAAGCTTTCATTCAATAGCTCCCGAGGGACCCAGAAGACCGTGGTTCTAAGACTTTGTGACCCTATCTCAACACACACTATTTCACCTTCCAGTGTGTGTGTGTGTGTGTGTGTGTGAGTGTGTGTGTGTGTGAGCTTCTCTCACAAGACCTCATTCTGCATCCAAATCTAGGAGTGAGGCAGTCCACAGCCTGGCTCCTGAAAGGAGACTCCTGAAACAGGGTTTCTCTAAGAAGGTGGTGAACACCCAGATAGCTGCCAGAAAGAATTCCACATCAGCAGCTTATGCTCATGTATGGACCACCTATTCAGCTTGAGCCAAGAAAAAAATGTCTAGCCTTCTAAAGCCAGGGTTCTGCAGATTTTGGATTTCATGCAGGAAGGAGTAGAGAAAGGTTTGGCCTTGACCACCTTGTGAGGTCTGGTGTTGGCCCTTAGAGTCTCTGTTGGGTCACCCCTAGGGACTAACCTGGAGGTTATTAATTTTCTGTGGGCTGTCAGCAGGAATCAGCCTCTGTTCTGAACCCCTGTTCCTCCATGGTATCTGAATCTGGTTCTGAATGCTCTTAGTAAGGAGTCTTTTGAAATGCTTTCATTGGTACCGTTGAACTTGCTGTCTTACAAGGTGTGTTTCCTAGCTGTCAAGTGCTCAGCCAAGAGGACTGGTGAGCTGCAGGCTTTGTCCTGCAATGAATCATAGCTTGTCATGCATAAAGACAAGGTGGTACTCAGAACAGTCCCGTCTTTCATTTTGAAGGTCCCTTCAGCATTCCAAATGAACCATTTGTCTCTCATCTTTCTGTCAGCAACCTACTCACCTAAAGGAGGAGGAGTTGCACAAGTTGCAATGGGCCATTAGACATATCTTCAATGGACTGCTGAGTTACGGAAACTGGATAGGTTGTTCATTCTTTTTGGAGTGGCCAAGACTTGCGTCATAGAAAAGAGGCGGCCTCCAGCTCTCATCAAGGTTTCACCCCACCAGGGCTATAGCCAACTTCTGAGGAGACAGTGGCAAGGTGTCTGTTTTAGAATTGCGCAAGGCAGCTATGTGGTCCTCCGTCCACACATTCACCAAGCACTAGACATTGGATATTGAAAATTCTGCTGATGTGGCCTTTGGTTTTGCGGGTGGCAGTTAGCAGGTAAATTTCTTTCCTGTACATAGTTGGCATATGGGACAATATTCTCCCCCACCCATTTTTTTTTCATGGTTACTGTTTCGTTAGAACCCATCTGTAATGATTACCCATTGACAATGTGGAGCACTACAGAAAGAAGAAATGTCTTCATACCTACTGTAATTTCCTGTCAGCTCCTACAATGTCAATGGGGCTCACCCAGGAGACTTGCTCCTGCAGGAGAATATTGTCTGGCATGCCAGCACTGGGATGTCCATTGTTTATGTTATAAACTCAAGATTGTAAGTCTGTCAGGACATCCATCTATAGTTTACCTGCTGGGCTTGTGTTTACAACTATGCAAAAAAAAAAAAAAGAGCAATTCCACATTAGGATGTTGGATACAAGCACACAGATCTAACAGGTTTAAATTTGATGTTAACCAAGGGTGCCTCATTTGTTGCAGGTGAATGCTTATACTGTATGTAGTCCTTTTTTCCAGTGCTATCAGTTTACATCAATTCCTTTGATAAGTCTATTCTAGTTGATTTGATGCTGCAGGATCTTTTCAAGGCATTAGATAACTGGAGGATGAGCGTTGCTCCGTTACCTTCACTGTCTGATGAGGTAGTCAACTGTTCACTGTATTTTATACTGGTTAAAGTTTAATCTGTGTAGACAGCTGCTTTGTGTGCTCTCATGTTAAGACAACTGGTATAATTTTACGGATTTATTTTTTCTATATTTTTTCCATATTTAGAGGTACTGTGTGGGCAATAGTGACTGGAGAGATGCTGCTGTCCCAGAATGTTCAGGTGCCCAGGATTCTTTCCCAATTTCAGCCTTGGGCTGTGCCATTTCCTCTAGTAGGGGTGCACATAACCCATCTGTAATGATTGCCCATTGACAGTGTAAAAGCTAACTTCAGAGGAGCCGACACTGATAAGATGGCCAACAGAGTTAAGCTAGCCCTGGCAAAAAGAAACACAGGTGAGGGGGTACAGGTAAAGTGGGCAAGCATTAAGGATGCAATACTTGAAGCAACATCCCATTGTGTTAGATGGAAAAGGAAGTGCAAAAGAAGAAGGAAACCACTTTGGTTCTACAGTAGCAGAAAAAGTCAGAGCCAAAGGCTGGCCTTCAGGAAATATAAGGGAACACAACGGGATGATGATAGGGAGGCATACCAAACTGCCCTAAGGGAAGCAGGGAAGGCAGTAAGGCAGGCGAAGTCCCAGACTGAGGAAACACTAGCACGAACAGTAAAAGGAGGTGACAAGACTTTCTATAGATACATTAGTGAAAGGAGAATGTCCAGAGGGGGTATTGCTAAGCTCAAGGGAGAAAAGGGAGCATGTGAGGAGGAGAACCCTGTAAAAGCATCTATCCTAAATAGATACTTTTGCTCAGTATTTACTGAAGAGAAGGTAGGGCAGGGCCCATAGCTCAGCACCATGGACACGGGGGAGGGAGAGAGGTGAGCACTACTCCCTTCACAAACGAAGGGGTCCTACAAGAGCTCGCGCTAAGCTCAGGGTGGACAAGGCAATGGGACCTGATGGCATACATCCCAGGGTACTTAAGGAGATAAGGGTGGAACTAGCAGAGCCATTAGCAGAACTGTTTAGTGAGTCTCTGAGCACAGGAGAGGTCCCAGAAGACTGGAGAAGGGCTCTTGTGATCCCGCTCCACAAGAATGGTAGCAGGGAGGAGGCAGGGAACTATAGACCAGTCAGTCTTACCTCAGTAGTGGGCAAGATTATGGAGGCATTCCTTAAGGAAAGCATAGTGCAACACCTGGAATCCATAGGGGCACAGGATCCAAGACAGCATGGGTTTACAAAAGGATGGTCTTGTCAAACTAATTTCATAGATTTCTTTGACTGGGTAACCAGAGTGGTGGACCAAGGGGGAGCAGTTGATGTCGCCTACCTTGACTTCAGCAAAGCTTTCAACACTGTTCCACATCGAAGATTGATAAATAAGCTGGGTAGGCTCAGGGAGGGTCAGAAGTTGGTTAACTGGGTGGCAAACTGGTTCACGAGCAGAAAACAGAGAGTGGTGGTAAATGGCATACAGTCAGAAGAGATGCAGGTCACAAATAGGGTACCTCAGGGATCAGTCCTGGGGCCAGTCCTCTTCAATATCTTCATTAGTGACATTGCAGATGGACTAGAGGGTAAGGCTTGTCTGTTTGCAGATGGCACCAAGATCTGCAACAGAGCAGATGATCCAGATGGGGTGGGCAGAATGAGAAGAGATCTGGATAAACTAGCAAAATGGTCGGAAGAGTGGCAATTGGGATTTAATGCAATGAAGTGCAAGATCATGCACATAGGAAAGAGAAACCCTGAAGCCACCTATAGGCTGGGAGGGGAGTTGCTGGCAGTCACAAAGGAAGAAAGAGACTTGGGCATCATCACCACTGGTGACCTGAAATCATCCAAGCAGACCTCTAAAGCAGTAGGTAATGTTAGGGGGATGTTAGAGTGTATTAGTAGGGGTATCACAAGTCGGAAGAGGGAGGTAATAATCCTTCTTTACAAGACACTGGTTAGGTCCCATTTGGAGTACTGTGTGTAGTACTGGAGGCCACAACTTCACAAGGACATTAACCAATTTGAGGCAGTCCAGAGAAGGACAACTAAAATGGTGCAGGAACTGCATCAGAAAACATATGAGGACAGATTAATGGAGCTCAATATGTATACCCTAGAGCGAAGGAGGGAGAGAGGTGATGTGATCGAAACATTCAAACACCTTAAGGGCATTAACAAGGTGAAAGAGTCTAACATGTTTAAATATAAGAAAATAGCAGGACAAGAGGACACAGCATGAGATTAGAGGGAGGCCAATTAAGGGGTAATGTGAGGAAGTTCTTTTTCACAGAAAGGGTGGTGGATGCATGGAATGGCCAACCTCAGGAAGTGGTGGCTATGAACACAGTGCAGGGCTTCAAACAGGCATGGGATAGGCATAAGGGAGCAATACGGATGAGTATGAATAGACAGGCCACTGACAGAGCAAAGGCCGATGGCACATTTTTAAGGTAGAAAAAGAAACGGGCAGACTGGATGGGCCTTGCAGTCCTCATCTGCCGTCAACTTCTATGTTTCTATGCAACAGAAAAGGACTTTCGGTCAGTATGAAGTCATTTCTTCTGTTCTTGAATTTCATTGATGAACAACACCCTGCTCTAGTTTTCCACTTTGGACAGACTGTCAGAGTTCTAGAGAAGTACTATATGCTGGGTGCATAGCAGATCTCACAACATGGTATGGTGGACAGGGGATATGTCCTTACTTACCAGTAAGAGAGGAAGCATTTTACAGCTGATTATACTTTGATAAGTGCAACTACAATTTTATTTTGTCTAGCAAAAGGCACAGTAGTTCAACATAGGACATCAGGGTACACTCGACAGACTTACAGTGTTCTTATTTCATATCATTACATTTATTTCACCAGGAAAGGCTCTGTTGAGCAAGCTCCTTTACAAGGGGGTCGTGGGTAGGACAGGGATATCGACAATAAAAAACAATAAAATATCATAAAATAAAAATTCAGTTACAATGATGATAGAATACAATGGGGAATATAGTCAGTATACATTAGGGGACAAGGTTGGGTAGCATACCACGTGAAAAGAATCATGAAGCTGCTTCAAGGGGATTGTGCAGGCAGGGCTAAAGAATATGACAGTAAAGGTCAAGCACTACTTGAGCACGTCTCAGTATATAGGTTGTCAATGAGGGTTCTGAAATGATTGCACTCAGCCAGAGAACTAAGTTTTAGGGTGCTCTGTAACTTTTTTCAAGTTTTTATGTCTTTAATCACTAGATATTTAGGTATGTACAGTGAAGCCAGTCACAATGCAATGCAGTAACTTGCAGAAAGTGGCATGTCACAAAACACTGTTCAAAAAGGGGCTTAATTGCCATTGAATTACACTGTTCTCTGCAATATACTGCAGTATTCTGTGTTACACTGCAGCATTACCGTGCTGCATCCTGGCTGGACAGTTGTATCTGCAGGCTGGTGAGAATTAATTTCTCCAAAGAGGTAACTGCAGAACAAGTTACATACCAGTTAATGATACTGAAGTTATTCAGAGACAGCTGCAGATATTAACAAAATTGTCATTTAACTTCTGAATTACAGTGTATATAAAACACTAATAAATACTGGTGGCCCCCATTAATACACGGAGTCGATTTGTGTTTCAAACGCCACAATAACTGGGTTACCCCTATAATTATGGAGTTCTGTGTCAGGCCCAGTTTGTGCACCACCTCACTGGCTTTTACTCTGTGTGTGGGTAGCCTAACATCTTAACAAACATGGCATCTCTGTTTCTTCATTACCGAGGAGCCACAGTGATTGTTTGCCTGTCACTCTCCTTAAAGGTAACTTAATAATTTTGACAGTATTTCATCTGGTTGATCCTACCTTTTCAACATCAAAATTCTATCTGGTTCATCCTGCTGTCCATATGCTTTGATCAGGGCTTTGGGAGACAGTGACACTGATCGCAAATGGACCGTGGCTGACTGACTACTCTCGTGGATACTTACTGCGGTTCCTGGGGTGGTTCCACAGTGTAACTTAAAAAAATAAATAAATAAGAAAATGTCTGTACGAGACAGAGAGAAAGAGCATATGCATGTGTGTGCGTGTGTCTCTGTGTGTGTGTCTGTCTGTCTCTCTGTGTCTCTCTCTGCTCACAAGTTTGGCATACAATCTGCAATCAATAATTATAATAAATAATGGCTATGTAATCTGTAGCACGGATTTTTTACACACTCTTATTGTGTAAAAAAAAAAATCCATAACATACAGTTGCATAGCCATTATTCTCCATTTATCACATCTTTTCAGTGACAACACTGTTATGTGGAACACAAACAGCAATAAGTGTGTTTATATCTCAAATGTGTTCACCTAACGAAAATTATCATATGTCATCTTGGCAAGTAAAATGCAATAGGAAAGAGTTTTCATTATTTAGGATGGACATTTTGAACATAAAAATGTGTTCACTTGCAACAATCGCTACTAAATCAAGGGGCAAATGCTTTTCATAATGCTGCATACTTGAAATGCATATCCCCGTGAAAAATGTTCACTTACAGTGTATGAAAGGTAAATCGTAAGAACAGGCTCGCAATCACGGGTTTAGCACATTTATAGTATATTCAGCTATGATTACCAAGCACCAAACATAAAGGACCCAATTTCCATGGCAATTGTTATCCATGAAAACATCCCTTACTGTATGATAACTGCAGGTTACTTCCATGTGGCAATAACGGTTATAAACGTATTCCTCTACAGCCATGAACTGCTGTACTCCATCATGATAAATTAAACAAAGGGTACCAAGCTAGCTCACACTGGCTACATACTGTAGGACTTTGTCACTGAAAACAGGAACTGGCTACCACCACCTAGGGACAGCAGATACCTTCTTAGACTGCGTAACAACTAATAACTTCATTGTGGGTATTCTAGCACATACAACTGCTCACAAACTGCTTTAAAGGCCAGTCTTCATAAAGTCCCACAAAGCAGTCCCACAGAGCACATCCTTCTGGAATATCAAAGCTGCCAAGTGTCACAGTTCTGACAAGAGTCCTGATGATTTGTTCAGCTGTCACATCCCCTCCCCCCCACCAATAACTTCAACCTCACTTTGGTGCCGGAGCTTTTTTCACTTAAAAATGGCCTTCCTTTTGGATTTGTGGACAAAACATTACCATTTGAGGAAAAGGACAATGACATTACTCTGGCATCTCTTTATATATCCCTCCATCTTTCTATGCACCAGTGTTGAAATGTTAGAAAATATACAGTAATACTGATTCACACCTCAAGGAACCAGCTTTTACTGAAAGTCCAAATAAAATAGAGCAATAGCGGATGCAGATGCAAAAAAAGTGGAACCTTAACAGTGTAGGGGCTATAAATATTAGTGCATGCTGAAAACAGAACATAATATTAGGATCGATTGTTAGACCATTGCGTGATCTACAGGATATAGTAGCTCTACAAAGACAAAAATAGAACAACTGATTCTTTTTCTTTATAAATCATTCCTGAACAAGCCGCTGACTCTAAAATTGATTCTAAGTGGGCTTTCTATTGTTAGTATGTATTTAACCCATTTGTGGTGGTACAGCATATGTGTAAAGCAGACTGTAAGCGAAGCTGTCTATAAATAGCAATGCTAAGCAAATGTGATTAAGCTGCTGCAGTAACCATACTTTAGGTTGTTTTGTTCCTCCATACAGCTTTCTCTACAATCCATGCCTGTCTTTTCAGGGATATACCTCTTTACCAGGGATGTACACTGTTCAGGCCTGATGACCCCTCTCTCACTAAGTCCAGTGCCCCACTGACTACCCCTGTGGCTTCCCCTTCTTGGCAGAAACTCCAGAGGCAGGGCCATCCTTGATTCCACCCCCAAAGCAGTCCACTGTGTGGATACAGCCCAGTGACAGCAGGCACTAGGTCCTGGGGGAAACCAGGACCCCGACTATCAAAGATATGGGATTTTCTTTCCTTTACTTCTCTGCAACCTCCGCTGATATAAGCATATCATTTTGTGCGACTTTGCATGCAAGTACTACATGTCTCTGGGGCCTGAGCAGGCTCTCTGGCCCAGCAACATGGTCTCTGTGGCACCACAGCTCATCATCAACCCTTCCCAACTGAAGTACATTGGCATGTGGGAGCTGCCCCACTGATCTGAGTTGGCTCCTGAACCCAGGCTGCTGGCATGGTAGCATGATGTGCTGCCGCTGGGCCATGGGGGCAGTGCTCTGTCCTATAGTTCTGAGAGACAGTAACATCAGTGCATACTACTGATAGGAAGCTGATGGTAAAAAGAAAACTTATGGAGGCATCTTTCTTTGATTCATTCATTCATTCAGTTTTATTTTTCTAAAAACCTGTTTGGTCCATGAGCAGGATTCTGCCCACTTTCATAGATGGCCATGAGAAATATGTAATTAGAGCTTCCCTATAGATACATTTTTAAAGCTGCTTCCTTTGCGACATTGATCCCAAGTTTGATTTTAAGCAAGGGCTTTGCATGTATCTGCCCAGTAGGGGGCAGACATTACAGTTTTTTGTAACACGGCTCTCAGTCGGGGTCTGGAAACGAGCGCAGCAATAGGCGGAATCACTACAGCTGACTGAAACCGAGCGGGTATTAAGCCAGGCATAACGCCCATTCGGTCAGTACCAGCTGTGGCCATGGAGGCTGCCGAGAGTAGCAGCCCGCTGCGGCAACACCGCGACCCGCCAGTGGTGGAGCTCCACTGTCTCCCAGACACACGTCAGCAGCAAGCGCTACAGGGAAGGTACGCAGTGCTCAGAATCTCCCGATTCGAGGGCAGTGAAGCACGGCATACACTGCAGTAGTACTGAGTAGTGGAAGTGATGGAAAGCTGCAGTACGGCGTTTGCACTCTGTGGAGTGCAGGGCATAACGCGATGGGTAGCAGAGGAGTTTGAGAGTGAGGAGGCTGTGGAGCGGACTAGACAAACTGTCGTCCCTGTGACAGCAGCTGTGAGAGCTGTGAGCAGCAAGGCTGTGCAGAGCACTCAGTGGCCCGATGAGCTCCTTAAAGAGAGGCACATGGTACCATGTCAGAAAGTCCTGTTGTACTCGGCAGCAGATGGAGGCAGAGAACAGAGCAGTGACAGTGGGGATGGGGGTGTGCAACATAGCAGCTCACAGCACTGCGTACTGAGCCGAGGAAGAGCAGCAGTGATTGAAGAGACTGCTAGCAGCTGGAGCAGGGCATCAGGCACACCACAGCACATGGATGGCATGAGTCCCAGAGGCAGTCATATTGCATGCAATGAGCTCGAGGTGTATGGCACAAGACACCCAGCAGTGGAGCTTGCAGCCCCGTCCACAAGCAGGTCCAGTCTCCACACAGAGACAGAGTCAGTAACAGGACTGGTGAGCAGCAGCTTGAATTGCCGGCATGCTACGCTCAGTGACAAGGAGGTGGACACACTGGAGAGCAGGCATGTGGAAGCTAACACACACAAAAATACAAGTTGGGCCTCCAATGTCCTGCTAGACTGGCTCACAGCAGCAGGGCATGAAGTGGACCTTAGGACTGTGCCATCATCGGAGCTGGGGGCTCTTCTCCGACAGGTCTATGCATCAGTTCGCACAGAACAGAGAACACAGTACAGTCTAAGCTCCTTCGTTGGCCTCCGTGCAGGCGTGCAGCGGTATCTGACAGGGCCACCAAACTACAGAGTCCTGAATGTGATCACAGATGCTGAGTTAATTGCTGCAAATAAGGTGTTTGTGGCAGTGGTGAAGGAGTACCAGAGATCAGGCCAGGACAGAGCAATGCACCACCCTGCATATCTGCAGCCGACCTAGTAAAGATTCGAATTGTGCTAGCTGAGCCCAGAGATTAATTGCATGGCTAGTCCGCAGGCTCTGTTTGAGCTCCAGCTAGGACTGGCACGGAGAGGCAGAGAGAGCTCCGCCAAGACTTGTTGAGGGTGGAAACTGATGACGAGGGAAATGAGTTGCTGTCCCTCTTATTCAACGAACAGACAAAGAACCGTATGCAGGTGGGTGACCCAGGTTGGCAGACTATGAGAGGCATCTTGTATGGGAGCCCTGGGAGCAGGGACTGCATTGTTGCACTCTTCCGTGAGTATACCCAACGGTGCCCACCTAATGCCCCTGCCCTATACCTTCACCCACGGAAGATAGATCAGAAGGGCGCAGCACAGTGTACCTGCTGGTACACATGCCAGCCAATGGGTAAGAACTACCTTGGTTCTCTGATGCCCCAGATTTCTGACGATGCCCAGCTGTCAAAGCGGTACACAAACCATAGCATTAGGAGTACAGCGGTCACAATGCTGAGTGATGCCGGTCTCACCACCAGGGAGATAATGTCAGTCACAGGACATCGGTGTGAGACAAGTCTCCGGAGTTACTGGTCACCATCCACCGCAAACTGGAAGAGGTGGTCTAGTGTCCTGTCCAGTGCCACACCACCAGAGAACAGCTGCTCCACCCCAGCGGAACCCAGCACGAGGTCCTGGTGCCATAGTCAGCCACCATCAACCAGGACACCACAGGACAGGACCCAGCACATGCCACTGCTAGGAGGGTCAAGAGACGCTGCAGACCCAACAGGAGCACCAGCAGAGAGGCAGTCCAGCAAAGCCAGCAAAATGTCACCTGCAGCAACCACAGACAATGAGACCAACACAACCAGAGGCATCACACAGCCCAGCTGCACAGCAGCAGCCAGAGGCTCCCTGTCAGCCTCACAGCACCATGCTGCATTTCTACCGGGCCCCCCCCCATGGACCCCGTGACGCCCACCTGCGGGACCCCTCCCTCCGAGACATCCTCCACTCACAGCAGCAGCACACAGACTCGTGGCGCTGATCCACCCTCCCCAAACGTTGGGAGTGGCACTGCGCCTACAGAGCAGCCAGCGGAGCCTCATGGACCTGGTCGCCGCACAGGATGGGCAGCAACGCAGGGTCCTGCCTGGCAGGCTTTTGAAATCCACAACATGGTGGTGCATGGGCCAGTAAACTTCTGTTGTGGACCAGTCAGGAAGCCAGACGAGTAGAGCAGCCCCCCCCACCCCACCGAGAAGTAGACAGTCTGTCCCGATAACCGTGTGTGTTACAACTCCTAGCAAGCCCGCATATCACAGCAGTTGCTGTGACCCCCTCCCCCCGCAGCACAGATGAAGAGCGTCCGTCCTCGGCAGCCTGTGATGCACGCCGCCGGGCAGCAGTGGGCCCCTCCTGAAATGCAGAGCGGGCGCCTCCGATCCATGGCAGAGGGCCGAAATCATTGAGCCCTGCTGTGTCCGACGTCAAAGCGCTGGAGCGCTGAAGCTGCTGCCACCCATCCACTCGCACCACCTCAGCGATCGAGGTGTCCTGCAGGTCGCAGACGAGTGCTGTGCACAACCCAGCAGGTCCCCGAGTACAGCCAGACAGCCAGGGACTGCGAGAGGTGACAGACCAGTTGGAGCCGCCGAATCATTGAACTCAGCTCCAGGAAGTAACATTTGCCGATTGTAAGGTAATAAAAAAAATTTTGTGTTCACACCTGACTACTGCCTCCTTTGTTCATTCTGCTCCCGGTGCAACACAGAGAAATCGTCAGCCGACCGCTCAGAAGGTCATGCCGCCAGAGCGATGCGGTAACAGAGGCTCTGCGTGCGCCGCCGGAGCCTCTGTTATAAGCGCACATCATCTTTTCAGCTGGTTTTACTGGTGATAATGCCCACTGGTGGTACCCTCGGGCTGCGCCCTCGTGCACGAACCCCCCAGTGGGCATTAATCCACCGGTAGAGCCCTCAGCTGGCAGTGATTAATGCTTACATATTCACCATCTGTTTGCTTTTATTGTGACGTTTAACTAGCTACATGACACATAGGCAAGCCAACAGTATTGTGCTTGAGGTTGTTCATAGCTGAAAATTTGCAGGCTGTGATGTGACCAAGCTCAAATTTCTACTATCCACCCTTCAAACAAAAAGTCTGGATGCTGTCTAAAACTAAGACCAATAGTCCTTAGAATTAAGAATAGTACAATTTCTATTTTTTTTTTGGGGGGGGGGCGGCTGTTATTGTGAACAATTGTATGACCAGTGTTTCATGTAACTTTTCCATCAGTTTTCTTTTCTGATTGTACCTGGAAAAGAAAGTTTGAGATTAAAAAAAAATCAGAATAGTGCTGGAATTTACAAAAGCCGTTGTTTTGCTTCTTACACAGCTTGCAAAAAGTGAAGCTTGGAAACCTAAAATAGCTGTCATGATTATACTAATCATAACTTATAAAGGTGAAATGCCAGCTCTGCTGTCAGGTAATACAAGGATCTAACCCCAGTTTTCCAAGCAGAAACTTTATTACCAGAGAGAATTTGATCTACCTCCCCCCACACACACACACAGCGAACTGCATAAAAAGAAAACAAGCACATCTATAAGTATATTTCTGGAAATCGGTGATGGCCTTACTGAGCAGTTTTCACTGGAGAGAATCAACTGCATACTCCACAACAATGTCTTCACCTCACCCCTAAAAATAAAGACTCTACTGAGGAATAACAGTATGGTCCAGTGGCTAGAGTCCTGAAATAAGAAACAGAGCTCACAGGTTTGAATCCCACCATAGAAACATACTCACTCTGTGACCCTAAGCATGACACATACAGTCTCTGTGTTTCACCCTTCCTCCCAGTGAACCAGGGTAGAAGGAGGGCTCCACTGAAAATGAGAAGCTGCATCCTAGTTGGGTTACCCTGGGTAAATTAGCAGAGTGAAAATACATGGGATTTCTGTAGAAAGACTTGGTCCTCTGTCTGGTTATTTCTAGGAAAACATTGTCATCCTTCTGGCTATTTCTACTTCATTTATACCTTTTATTTGGATACTGATATTGCTCCACTAATGTGAAAACTCATGTTTTGGTTCACCATCCCATTTCCTTTCATTTTTTTGGCCCCCTCAGCCCAGGCAACTACTTCTTCAGGCCATCCTGTACTACCGGCCCTGCTGCCAATTCCCTGACTCCTCTTCAGGCAGGAGAGTCTGAATTATCCCTGTCCGGGGGGGGGGGGGCGCTCCTTCTGATACCAGGAGAGTAGCATCTTTGAACAGCTGCCAAAGGTAGGGAAAGAAGGTAAAGTCACTTTGGGGGCCTAGTAGCACGAAAGGGGCAGCCAGAAGGGGCACCATCTAACATGCCTGGTGCCATTCTGTTTGGCCAACCATGCCACCAAGACCACCACTCACACTCTAGAAGGGGGGTATCCGAGTGATGCTCTGAATCTCTCCCTGTTGGCCTCTGCTCCTGATGCCCCAGGTCACCAGTGTGCCAGAGTGTTGTCCCATCACTGAGTGCTACAGAGACAGCACCTTTTTGTTTTTCTTGTGTAGTCAATTTTTAGAATTCAGTTCACTGGCCGCAGTTCTGCAAAGGAAAACAACACAACTACAATTGCCATTCTCACCATTTTAATCCTCTCCAGCACTGATGAGGCACCCCAAAGAGGAATAAACATGATATTGAAGGGCCCTTATTACTAGTACATGTCATCTGGGCTGGACAGAAAGTCACAGTAATGGGTAAGACCATGGAGAATATGGGAAAACTTCAGAAAACAAAACTCTAATCTGTAGATCTTCTGTACAGCTCTCTCTAGAGGGTATAGTTACTAGCTGAAGCACCTAATCATTAGCCATCAAATTGATTTCCTCTCCAAGTCCCACTCCCTTGTATAGAATCCATCTGTGTTTGCCAATGCCAAATTAAAGCATGCATTAAGTATGAAGAGTGCCGCAGTGGCTTCAGGCTGCACAGAAATTTGCTGAATTAGTATAATTCAACTAGGTGGTTTCATAACGTTTGATTTTTATTTTTTGACTTTATTCCCCAACACTGGGAAAAACTAACAAAAATCATAGTTTATAGGAGTCTCAGGAAAAAGGGAGCAAAGAGGTCCCACCACATAAATACATGTATACAAATTAATACATAATGTGTACATTATTCTATACACATGCACACACTCAATACTGATAGAATGGTTTTACGTTTGAAACCAGACAGAGCAAATGTAAGAACCTCAAAGCAGCAGTGCAATGAAAGATGTTTCTCCAAAAAAGCTAGTTTCAGCTGCAGTTAATAAAAATAGTACTGTACCTGTCAAATCTACTTCTATGGTACCTCCTATGCAGTGCTCCAAAACATTTTTTCCCTCAAGCCTAGCCCTTACCAGCTTTACAAAGATTTTTCTAAGCCAATTGTGGTGGCCATTTTTTTTTTTATATAAAATACTCAAATTTTGGTGGAACTAGAAAGTATTACCAACATATAAAACTGGAAGGTGCCTAGAATTATTTTATTGTGGAAAAAAGGTAGGGTCACATTCTTTGCCCAGTTTCACTGCACTGCTGCTTTAAGATCCCTCAACTTTCTTCCACTAATAAAATCTCAACTGCTAACTTTTCAAGTACTACTTTCTACATAGGCTACCAAGTCTAATTACTGGCTAGTGGCCAATCATTGCTATAAGTAACAGCCATGAGGCAAGGGGAGGGTCTTTCTGAATCAGCAACAGTTTCTGGCTTGTAGGCTATGTGCACAGAGGTTGAGAGAAGGTCTGGCAATTATGAATGCATAAAGCAATGAAAGATAGGGGTCTCCACTGAGTGAACATACTTCACAGAGTCTGAAGGACTTTGTCAGAGCTCTATATAATGAATCCCAATTGATATCCATACCACTGTCAATTGATGTTTCTATGGGCTGTGGTGTCTGATATGTTGAGAACGGCAGGATGCACTATTTTTTTTGCATGTGATGTATAGATGGTTAAGTCTGACGATTGTTCAACAGCTTGTTGGTATTAGTGAGCTTCAGTAAAAAAGGTAAAAATATACCTAAGGTCTCTTAGAGAGTTAAAAGGGTTAATTTTGGATACCTGGTTAGATGCCCTTAGGCAAAAGATATATTGCATCCACCAAAGAGATTATCTGAGCCTGTACATCTGGGTATGCTAGCATAAGATTCACAGTTTGAATCACACCAGAACTTGAGACTAAAGGTGATTCAGACCCAAAAGCAGACAGGAGGTTTACCCTGTCTGTTACCTGTTCACACTATTGTGCTCTGAGGTTGGCACTGTGGAAGCAGAGGGCCTGACCTGCTGAGTGCGTTTGTCACAGACCACACATCAAACTGCACCAGACAAATTTAAATTAGGTGCCACTGCACTTCAACTAACTGGGTCTTCTTCAAGTGGAAACCACTAACATCTGATGATATCAGATCTGGTTCTGAAATACTCAAGTAAAAAGAACAAAGCCTAGCAGTATAATAATTCATCAAAATATAAATCCAGCATTTACATTCAAAAGTCATCCCCGAAGAGAATTTTAAATAATGTGAGTAGTGGCTAACATACATCATTAATTAAAAAATAGATAGTATAACTCTTTGTAAATGGCTGTGTAAATTAAAAAGATACAGATTATAATTCTAAGGGTGTTAGAAATACATTTTGTTAAAATATATGATGAAAATTTTTGCTGAGTAACAAATACCAGCCTTAAAGCTTTTAAAGCACTGCCTAAACAGATGTTAGTCTCGCTGCAATCTTTGACACTTCAGCATTCCTTAAGCATATGCTTTGTTGCCTCAGGTTACTAAAATGTTGATCTCTGGATCTAATTCAAAGTCACAGTGTCATATGCTCAGTATCATAGCGTTAGCAAACAGGACACGCTGTGTATTGGTTAAAGTATTAGTTTTGTTAAGAGCGGAGGACAAGATCTTGTCTGGCCAATAACACTGCAATTGTCACACTGGATAAAGGACATTCTCCAATCCTACCACACAATAACCCTATCAGTGTTCAACTGCCGTAGGGGGATCTGAAATGTAAGACAAATCACAAAAGGACTACTGTAGATAGGGGTGATGATAGAACATAGCCATCTTCATCTTTTTCCTCATCACCATTCCACCCCCCTTCTCCCACCTGACCCCACCACTGAAGAGCCATGATGGTTGACTGCCACTGTAGCCAATACCACTGTCTCACCTTGAGAAGCTCAAACACCACCAAGGAACACTTGGCCTATTCCACCCTAGGACCTGGAAACTATTGTCTGCTCCAAAGTAAAAATGATCTAGTTAACATTGTGAGGCAACGCCATCACACCACTGGGTCAGCCATGCACTGCTGTTTATATTTATAAGGGGGACTTTAGGCTGATCTTACCATGGTGGTTTAAATTTTTTTTTTTGGGGGGGGGGCTTATGACCAATGCAAGCAATTAAAAAATCTGGCCAACATTTTTTTATAAACATGCATTTTTATAAACCTCATTACAAGTCTCATAAAGCTACAGAGTTCCAGGTATGGACTTAAGGACACCTGCTGGAAAGTTTCTAACATTGTTTTTTTTTTTCTTTAAGATGTTTAGTTCAAAGACTAGTCCTTACTCTAAACTAGAACATGACATATCAAATAGCACATCTCATGTTCTGTTGTGTATTGAATACAGTCCCTTCACTATTAGTATTTCAAGCATCAAAGCATGTTATGGTGTCAAATTTGTACCTGTCATTTTAATCATTTTTAGATTGCCATCCTTGTATGGAACCCTACCCCCCCCATTTTTTCTTTTTAGAATATGAAATAACTGAAGAAAAACTCCTTTAAAGAGGACTAATGGAAGAATAACTCCTTTAAAGGGGGCATGAAATTAAAAATGGGATTAAGCTATGTAGTAGTACTGTATACGCTGTTCTATATTATGGGCCAGTATTGGTTATCACCATAGCACTTTCATTCGTTATGTATCAAAACATACAAACTGCAGTTTACACTGTAATTAAAAAGATGGCTGTTCATGTAGTCTTTTGAGCCATCATTTATTTGGTAACCAGATAAGTACATTGGTTCCAGGGACTTTTTTTCAGGTATGACCCGGGTCATAAAGATGGCCCATACAGTACAAGGAAGAGTAAATTACTTGAGCAATACAAACATACAGTGCTTGAGCCTACAACATACAAGGTTCAGCAATACAATACACAGGTGCTTTGCAGTACAATATACCAAGATTCAGCCACATAATAGACAAGTAAGAACATTTTAAATAGTGGACAGTGGCAGCAAAAGCAGGTAGTAACACATCTAAGTCAAAGCAACAACAGTATGTAAGCAAAACAGGGATACAACACAGCCAACAGCTGAGGATTACAATCAGTGAGTGGCAGGATGAAAGGCAATCATCAGTCTAGTGGGATGAGAGACCAACCAAAACATCCACCCAGGCTAAAATCAGAAAGTATTCTTGCAGACTGAGGAAGACAGAAGGGCATTTTTCAATTCAACTTTGAAAACATGTGGGGTGTCTAATGAGCAAAACGAGGTTGGAAGGCTGTTCCAGAGTTTAGGGGAAGCTATGGAAAAGGCTATCTATCCCATGTCTGTAAAAGTCTGGGGATAGTCAAGCAGGCATTCTGAGGAGGACATCAGTTCCCATGTGCCATGTTTGATGTTAAGAAATCTAGTTAAAGGCCAATAGACATTGTCATTGAGGGATTTATAGATAAGAGTCCCCATTAGGAGGTACTGATGGGCTTGGGGGGAGAGCTACCAGAGTGTCGCATATAGTGAGCAGTGGTGGGTATTGTACAGGGCTAGCAAGGCAAAACAGCAAATGTTATTGAAGGCAGTGTTTAGACATGACAGTTGGTGAGGCAAGGTTTGAGAAATGATGGGAAAGCAGTAATCCAGGAGGGGCAGGAGTGTGCCCCGTCCAATAGCCAAACACACATCACAGGCCATGAGATGTCACAGGTGACAGCAGGTACCCAACTGTTGGTTAACCCATTTCACCGCTAGCCTAATGTAATCTTGGAACATAAGGGAGGGGTCAAGGGTGACTCCCAAGTATTTAAAGGTGCAGACAAGTCCAAGAGGGGATCTGTCTGGGGCCAGAATGCAGAGGGAGTTTGTTTGGCCAGCAAAGCATTTAGCGAGTTTAGGCTTGGACCCAAATAGAACGGTCTTGTTTTTGTTTTTTTGAATTGACAAGTAGTCTGTTTGATGTGAACCAGTTGTGAATGGAATTAAAGTCCTTGAATAGGGAGAGGAATAAGTTAAATGGGCTATTGTCACTCCTGTATATACGATAAACATTCAAGTGGGCAATCCTTAACCCAAGGCTATTCATCAAACGTGGATTTGTGTGATGTAGAGGGGCATACTTATGACCAGGGCTGGTTTTGGCATCAACACCTAGTAACAGTAGTGGCAGGGCAGCCAAAGAATTATTGTTGAGTGACCTAGAAAGCAGCTGTTGTGCGAGGACCAGGGAGAAGATGTAGGCTCCCAGAAGGTGACACTGCCTCTTCTCCAGACAAGCGAAGGAGAATAACTTGTGAAACAGTAGGGAATAAGGGGTGGGGTGGGGGTAACAACAGCATTGAGGAGGAATAGATACGTTGAGTTGCTAGGTTTCTGGCCAGGATGTAGGCACAGGAGTCGCATATAAATGTGAGACCCAGAAGAAGGGAGCACACAGCATATACAGGCACTGCTGGATGCATTGTAGGATGTAGTCAGTGCTACTGGTATGGGAGCAACAATAAAATAGTACATGTGGAGGGAAAGGGGGACCCAGAAGAAAGTTGTTGCAGACCAGGACAATAAGCAGCAGAATGAGTAAGGATAACCCTGGTTATAAAATATGAAATTGTTAGTGGGCTCAGTGGTAGTCAAGTAACATACATCAGCAATCAATGGAGGAGATAAAATAAGAGTACAGAGATGCTGTCAAGCAGTAGCTTACTGGCTATACTAGCAAAAAATACCATAGGAGCAACAGTCGAGGGATAAGCAGAGCAATGGGCCAACCCTAGACAGGGTGTCTAGTCCAGAGACTAGCAGAACCTACATACTTCCCATCTGTGGCAGAAAGGAAGTACAGTTTGTCTCAGAGTGATGGTGCTTGAATATGCAAGTCTACAAGTTAGAGTGCCGGTGGCCCCCCCCCCCCCGGTTAAAATGGAAATACTTAGGTGTGGGAACTTTCCCTTTAGATTACTTGGTTCAGGTGAGGGAGAGATTGTTAATTGATCAGGGCATAATTAGTTTGTCAGCAACAGCTATTAAATGAAGGTGTCAGAACAGCGTACTGTGTGCTGAAGTTCAATTAAGCAGTCACTCAGTTCCCCACACTTTATAACACTGTATGCGAGTTCCTGCACTTCTGTCATCCTTATTCACCGAATACTATAAGAGACTTCCACCACCTGGGGATGATAGCAGTTCCACACCTACAAATCTAGAGGTGAAAGTTTTCCTACCCAAGAATTTCCTTTGAACACTGTGGCCCCTATGCACGAATGGTGCAGGTTACGTGCCAAAGGCATGTAACCTGCCCATGCAGATCCGCACCTGCGGACAGGTGCTCACCTGGGGTATGCACAATGGATGCGCACCTGTCCATAGCCCCACCTCCCTGGCACAAAGGACTCCACAGGGTAACCAGGATCAGAGCTGCAGGTCCAGCTGGGCATCTGATCGGATGCCTGTCCTGGACAGGGAGTGGATCCCTTGCATGGACAGGTGTGGGTCCAAGTGCTTGAATTCACCCTGCAGGTACCCGGACCCACAAGCACCTTCCCCCAGTGTTCGGCCATTGGTTGGTGGCTCCCACCCACCTGCCACACTGCAGGGCCACCACCCATACTGGCATCCCAACACCCCCATGCCCTGGACCGCAGTGGCCCAGCACCAACCCAGGACCCCCCCTGTTAGTGACTGCATCTGCCCATGGTCACCCTGACTGGCGTGTTGACCAGCCATCACCCCCCCAGCACCACACCCCCACTCCCCGTACATGTGTGTTGGTGCCCACCGAGATGGCCGGCAGCGCAGCACTCCACACACAGCCATGGCTGCCAGCCGTCAGATATACATGGGCATGCCTCAGCTGCGCACACCTGCATAAGTCAACCTGTTGGTAGCCATGGGGCTGTGTGTAGGGCTGTGCCGCCAGTCATCCCAGGAGGCACCAGCATGCAGGTACAGGGCTGGGGGGATTGGTGTTGGTGCTGCTGGGGGGGCACATCACTGTTGGGGGGCATAAGGGTAGCAGTGCAGGGAAGCAGTAGGAGGTGGGTGGTACTGCCATGCCAGCCAGGACAGGGGCACTCTCGGGTTGGGGGCTGCAGTGACACCGCCAGAATGGGGGTGTCTCGATGTGCTGGGGGTGGGCAGCTCTCTTGCCGCTGAGGAAGGAGGGACCCGGTGGATGCCCGGGCTTGGCCATGTACTGCAGTTATGGCAGGGTCCCCCATGGTGTCACTGACTGTCAACTGCATCCCCCTGTAGATGCACTATGCACCCTGGTGCATGGTGCATAGTGCCATCCCGCCCTGGCACACTGGTCTTCGCACGGGCAGGAGATCGGGCATGTATGTGCTGTGTGACCCCCTCAGTGCATCCCTTGTGGAGGACGCATAGGGCGTGGAGTAGTTGTGTGCCCCAGATATGCATGCCTAGCCACTCTGCCCCATTTGCACATAGGTCCCTGTGTGTGGGGGGGGGGGCACACTAGCCTGCAGACTTACATACTAAAACATCATCACTCGGAGAAAAACTGCACTTCTTTTCCAACACAGACAGGAAGCATGGCTCACAAGACTACATAAACAGCCATCTTTGGAATTACAGTGTAAATTGCAATTTGTATGTTATGATTCACGGCAAACAAAAATGCTATGGTGATGGTGCATATTCGCATATACTACTAAGCCCCTTAAACCCATTTTTTCTTACAGGTCCCTTTTAACTTCTTCAGAGACTATAATTTGAGATGGAGCCATGATACCTACTGATGTGGTCATCTATAAAGTAGCAAATATTTGGAAGTCCTTAACTAAATCTTGCAGAAGCATTTTAACCTTTTGCAAGATTGGTTTTATTACCCACAAAACCATCCTTAATACTAAAAAAACAACAAATTACACTAGGATCTTTGAGGATAATAGAAAGATCACTTGCTGTGATTTTGTTGTTAAGGACAAAGGTCGGGGAAAATGTGGAATTAGTTAAGGAATTACAGTACCTGCCATTTTACTATGGGACTACCCTTACATACCCATTATAAAATGGGAAGGAAAAATCTAGATAATTCGTTGCCCAAAAGATATCATCTGACCATGCATTAACTTGAGAATAATGGCTGGGTAGGGGGTTATAATGAGAATTTTACACTCCCCCCACTGAGTTGTGGGATGCCACATAAACCTTAAGGGGTTTATAAAGGCATCCCACACCGAGGGGTGTATATAATTTGAGTTTTATACCCCCTACCCAGCCTTCATTTATATAATTGTTGGTGATCATTTTTTGCCACAGCAATTATATAAAATAAAGGTATTTTATTTCCTACTGAGCTGCGGACCGGACGGGTTTTATTGCAGTCCGCAGCTCATGATTAAAAAAAAAAGGGTTATTTTTTTCTCTTAAGTCAGCCGCTTTTACAAAATATGTTAATTTGTTTGTTTTTTAATAACTTACCACCACTGACTGAGTCTGAGCATGGTGAACTGTTTAATGGTGGTGAAATGTTGGATGGCACCCAGGAAGAGCGGCGGCTGTGCATGCTCAGTTTCAGGGAAACCCGGGTGATGTTTGCCATTATAACCAGCTGGCAAATTACGGCAAATTACAACCGGGTTTCCCTATGGGAAAAAACAAGCACCAGTTATTATATCTCTATAAATGCACTGCCAGGTGCCAAATCTCATTTTCCTCACCAGAAAACTAATTAGACATTTTATAAGGTAATAAGCCCCTTCAGGACGGCATCATAGGGTTTTAATGCACTTTCTGGCGGAGGAGACACGCAGCATTCAGCCTCATGCATTAAAATCCTGTAATGGCTTACTTATTACAGACTGTGTGAGTCCACTGGGCTCTTGTGCTTTGAGAATAGATGACTGTCCACAGTAGCTATGTTTATGAGTAAGGTAGTGTTAGGTCTTTTGCTCTCTTCCATACTGAAACTGTTATATTTCTACACTAATGGGATAAGTACTCGGTCACAAGATGGCTCGTGTTTTACTACCCCCATTAGGAAAACTATGACAGGCCAAAAAGCTCTATTTTTGTTCTGGTTTGTGATGTGACCATTACACTTGCTCTTTAAGTGAGAAATATAATGCTTGTAAAGAAGAGGGATTCATAGAAAAACTTTTATTCACAAGAAAATAATGGACAAGGCAATGGGATTTGCAGATTTTCCTGCTCTGCTGAATCACCATAATGCTGTCCTACAGGGATCACCTCTCTCATGGCAATTTACTTAAGTATCGCTGTCCTTTTAGTTCAATGACTCATTCATGCACAGATTGCCAATTATACAGAACACTACAGTTCACTGTAGTTTTATTAGAATTCCTTGTTTATGAAATGCAGAGTTGAAAGCTTTAGACTCTGCTTTATTATTTTTATTTTCCGAGCATGAGTCACAAATCTGTCAACGAGCTGTACATCACGAAAATACAAAATCATCAGTCAAAGTAAGAGAAATACAAAATAAAAATAAAACCAAACCCATCCAAATTAATTAAACAAACATGAAGAGGATAGTGGAAACTCAAAACTCTGGGAGATTTGCGAACAAAGAGCAGTAAGGGAAGTCCAAAGAATTGGCCAAACCGCAGAAAAGAAAAACACACTGCTGAAGCCAACTTAACTTTTATTTGGGAGCTAGTAATAAACCTGCATCAGAGGATCCAAGCTACTGGGAGAATATGTAATACTGACGGCAAGAGTCAAGCTGGCTGCCAGTCTGGAGGTTCAAAAACTAAAACAAGAATTTTAAATCGAAGCTGCAATGAAGCAGAAGTGCACATACATAAAAAGACAGGTACTTCATGAGTGGTGCTATATATCAGGCAGGAAGCTGTGTTATACATGGGCCACAAAGGTGCCAAGGAATTAATGAGTTCTTTGACTGGCTGACCAGCATGACTGGTGAAAGGCAGGGGAGTGGACATACTGTACCTGAACTTCAGCAAGGCCTTGGACTCCGTCCCCCACAGGAGACTGGTCAAAAAATGAAGGGACCGTTGTGCAAAAGGAAGAATGGTGGCTGGGGTGGAGAGAGAGCAGAGGTGAGGACACAGAGGGTGATGATAAATGGAAAGCTCAGATGGATCAAAGAGATATCAAGTGGAGTGTCCTGGAGATCAGTGGTGGGCTCTGTCCTCTTTAATATATTTATGTGTGACATAGGGGAGGGAATGCAGGGAAGACGACACAAAGATCTGCACAAAGGCAGATACAGACAAGGGAATAAGGTAACTAAGGACATGGAAATGCTGGAGAAATGGTCTATGATCTGGCAGGTGATCTTCAATACAAAAAATTGCTAAGTAATGCACACTGAGGAAATTCTGGGAGAACACAGTATGAAATGGGTGGGGTTGAGTAGTGGTATTAGAAGGCACAGCAAAAGAGAAGGCCCTCAGGGTCATAATACCAGATAACCTGAAATCGACCACATACCGTATCAAAGCTGTGGTGAAGGCAATTAGAATGCTGGGGTGCAAAGTGAAAAGACTCAGCAGCAGAAACCAGGAGGTTGTTCTCCCACTGCACAGATCGCTCTTGAGACCTCACCTGAAATACTACACAAGGTACTGAAGTCCATCATAAGAAGGAAATGTGAAAGAGTGGAGGCAGTAGAGCATAGGGTGACCAAGATAATCCATGGTACAGGGATATGATTTACAAGGAGAGGCTGCAGGACCTTGACATGTGCACCATTGAAACTAGGAGGGAGAGTGGTGACATGATGAAAATTTATAAATACCCGCATTGGGTGAACAGGTTAGACAATAAGGCAGTATTTACCTTGAGAACAAACACAGCTATGAGAGGAAACTCAATGAAACTGGCAGGAGGGAAATTCAGGAAAGCTGTCCGCAAGCACTGTTCTCCAAAACAGCACTGGGCAGATGGAACAGACTGCACAAGGAGATAGTGAAGGCCAATTCAGTAGGCAGTGTCAAACAGGGGCAGGGTAGGCACGTGGCCTTAGTAAGGGTGGGCAGAGAAAAGGGTGTGGGATGGGAATTAGAGTCTAAGCAGTATAGTTGGGTAGTATAGTCAGACTAGATGGGTCGGTAGGCTTTTCCACCATCACTTTCTATGTTTCCATGTCCCGGCATAAACAGCATCTCTTTTCTTTGTCTATTACAGCCACCTGCTCTCTTGTGCCCACCCTCCCATCGCCTTTCCTTCCAACTGCTTTTAATGCCCCTTTTATTACTGCCTATTCTTTTTTGATTACATTTTAATGGTTTTCCCTGTTCTAAAATCTGAAAAGTCATTTGTGATACTGTTATTAGAAAGATGCACTACAAAAATCAAACTGCATTGTATAATATGAATATTTGACTACAGCAGCATGAACTTCTCATAGTAATCAGAGTCAAGTGCCTCAGTACAGCAGCTATATGTAACTGATCAGTTTCCTTGTTTGTTTCTGTTTCAATTTGCTACAAAAACACAGCATGTTCTACTTGCTAGAAAAATGCAATTTCCTGCATGACCTGCTAAGCTTAGCTGCCATCTTTCTGATTTCAGCAAAAAAAAAAAGGGGGGGGGCACAAATGGCTTGATAATCAGAGTTGAAGGCAAATCATGAAATGCAAACTCACGTAGGCCTAAAATTACAAGTGCAGAACCCTGTGGAAGCAATGTGTTGTCATTCTCCAGTATTTTCCAGTGCATCCATCAGGCAGAGATTCCAAAATGTCAAGTGCTCTGACAGGCACCATTCCATAAATATAAGTTCCACATGGGCTGAACTGCAAAGCTTAAAGAAAAAAAAATATTCAGCTTAGCAGAACTACAATAGACATTGGAACTTTTTAGTCAGTAGCAATGCTACTTGATTTATGAAAAGAAAGAAAAAAAATAAGACACCATATCTTTAAAAAGGGCTACGGAGCCAAGATGTTAATCAATTATTAAAACTCTATAAAATTTTATGAGGAGAAAAAAATTAACATCAAACCACAAAAGGAGAAAAACATTCATTTCCAAACTTACTTTGATCTGAAATACTTTTACTGGGTAGGTCTTCTTGTTGCTACTGTGGATACTGTCAGACAGGCTTAACATTTTTTTGCCTGGTGTAAATAGCAAAATTATAAGCATCCTTTTGTCAGTCATTAATGCTGGGTCATTGATGGAATAGGCATTTATGAAGGATAAAGAGGCCTCATTCGCAGTCCCTTATGTTTAACCTTGTTAAGGATATGCCATCAATGCAGCCTAAATTAACCACTAGGAGGACTGCTACAATTACCACTCTGTTCTCATTTTCTAAATGTACTCCCAGTCTTCCAGTGCTCCCACAATCCTAGTCTTTCCTTATACTGTCATCGTAAGTAATGTAAAACAATTGAAAGTTAATGGCTTGTAGCAAGTATACACTGCCCATAATGTAAAGCTTTGGGTTCCTTTGTAAAGACATATGTAGACAGACTGCCTATCCCTTATAATTTTCATCTTACAGGCTGCAACCAAAGTTGTACCAGAGGGACATAAATGTTGCCCTTCCAGTTTGAAGTAATAGCCTCCAAAGCAGCCCATAGTAGGGGTGTGTGAGTTATTCATATACGAATAAGAAACAGTGGGACTATTTGTGCCTATTCCTATATGGCAAATGTTAAACAAACAAAACAAAAAAAGAATGAAACAGCCCCCAGCCCATTCATTTAAAATAAAACCCCTCATCCCAAACATTCACTGCCCACAGAGGACAACGGTTGTGTTGGCTGCCTTTACTGTACCTCAGGAACCTTCTATTGAGACAAAATGTAAGTCCTGCGGGAGGAGAGTGAGGAGTTGGGTGCTGCTGCCTGGGGGGGGGGGAGGTTGGAAATTAAACAGGAAAGTGCTAGAGGAGACAATGGCCAGTCCTGGAGGTGGGTGGGTTGTGTCGGTCGCACGTTGTGGGAGGTTTATTTTTAAAGCCCAAACTGTGGGTACTTGGGGGGAGACGAGGGTGGGGGTGATTGGGCTTGTAGCATAGGATGGAATGGGGGGTTACATTTTAAATGATTGGCTTGTATAGTAGAGGATGGGGGATGCAGGGTTGTATTTTAAACGATTGCACTGTGGAAGAGGTGGAATCCATTTCTTTTACTCCCGGCCCCCACACAGGCACATGAATAATGAATGCAAATACTGAATTTTCAAATATTTAGGTCCCTGAATACAAATATTTGGCCAAATATTTGAAAAAATGTATTCGACTGGCTCTAGTCCTTAGTATTTAACAATACCTTGTAGGTACCAAGTCATGAAATGTTGAGAGGGTACGAAAATGGATGACACATGGTTGAGAACAGTACTAAATACCTGTATATCAGGCTGTACCATCAATAACATTTTGTAGACACAGCAAATAATCAATCTTACAGAGGAAAATAAAGTACTTCCGAAATAAATAAATCTAATACCTACATCATTTCTTTTATGCCTAAGCCTTACAACTTTTTATATAAAAATGTAACCTTTCTTCAAGAACAGGCTGTGCTTTGCAGAACACTGTATCTGAGCAGCTGACTGCAGATTACGATCCCAGAATTAAATATTGTAGTGCATCCTGTCTGCAGCAAATCACAGTATATGCAACAACCATGAGTCTGACTGTAAACTCAAAGGTTGCTGTAAATGATTTTAAACAACTTCTCACTAACAGACCTACTCATCTGGCTCTCCAGCATGGACAGTAGTCACTAGGAAGGCTGAGGAAGTTATCAAAAGTTCAAGAAATAACTCTGGAACAGCAGCCTTCTAATTCAGTGGAATCTTTGTAAAAGACGCTCAGTATCTACATGGGTAATGTGTGCCCCCGTAACTGTGTGACAGGCACGGAGGCACTGGGGAATTTTCTGTATTTTTAAGTTGGCCTGATAGTGTAGCAGGAGCACTACTCTGCTGTGCTGGTGACTGGACTCAGAACACCGAATCCATCCTCCTAGGCGACTTCAACATCAACTGGCCTGCGGCCGATGCTGGTGCACACAGGAATACTGTTGCTGTGGCGAACCTCACACAAATGGTTGACTCACCAACCAGGAAAAATTACAGGACCGGCACCAGGACACTCTTGGACTGGATCCTTACCAGTCACCCATCGTGGATATCTAACACTAATGTCCCCCCTGACACTCTCAGCGACCACTCCCGTTAGCTGCACCTGGTCAAATAAATTCATCAAACAACCGCCAAAAAACTATAACCAGCAGGGTTCTACCCAGGGGTCACCTTCCTCGACTCAAATCACACCTCCTCCATCAAGACTGGTCCCCTATCTTCAATGCAACCAACATAAACACTGCCCTTGACCACTTCATAAACATCTTCACTGTGGCCTGTGACACGTATGCTCCTATTAAGAAACACAAAGTGAAATCACTCAGTAACCCTTGGCTCACAGGTGACCTCCTCAGGATGTTAAAAACAAGAGACCACCCATGGGAGCTGGCCATAAACTCTGGAAGGTAAAATGACATCCAAAACTACAAACGTGCTCACAATGACTGCACCAAAACCATCCGGCAAATGAAGTCCGCCTACTGTAAGCATGCCCTCACAAACTCCTGGGGCAATGGTTGGGAATTCTGGAAGAACATAAACAATCTCACTGGGAATCCACCCAAAACCCCCCCAATCAATACTCAACATCAACGGAACCGCAACCCTCAACCCAAAAACCACTGCAGATACCTTTAACAAAGCCTTTACTGACCTCAGCGCTGTCCTACCCAAGGACTACTTCAAAGATGGTGAAGCCCCTCTGTCCGCAATGAACACTACTCCCACCAGCTCTCCCCACTTCTACTTCAAAGCAGTCAAGGCTCACCAAGTATGCAAATATGTTACCAAAGCCCTTGGTAAATCAAGATTCAGTAATGACTCCTTCGATCTCAAAATCCTGTCTCTCACACTTGATGAAGTGCTTAGTCCCCTGACCAGAATTTTCAACCTCTCCCTCAGCCTTAGCCAGTTCCCAGATGATGGAAATCTGCCACTGTCACCCCAATCCATAAAAGTGGTGACAAAACTGCCCACAATAACTACAGACCTATCTCCCTACTACCCCCACTCTCCAAGGCACTAGAACGCATCGTCTTGAACCAGCTCACAGAATACCTGGATACATACAATATCCTGTGCAAGCAACAACACAGATTCCGCAAAGGTCACAGCACCTCCACAGATCTACTTGAATTCACCGGCGCAATCCACAACGCACTTGACTCCGGTGAACTACTAGGCTCAATCTACACTGACTTAACTAAAGCCTTCGACACCATCAGTCACCACCTCCTGCTTGTCCAGCTTCAGAACACTGGGCTGTCAACCGACTCCACTGGCTGGTTTAAGAGCTACCTTGAAGAACAGTCCCAAACAGTAAGAATCGCTGATACACTCTTGGACCCTAGACCGGTCCACTCAGGAGTGCCCCAGGGCTCCATTCTGGGACCCCTCTTCTTCAGCCTATTCTTAAACTCACTACCGGACAGCTGCCCAGAACAAATAATTCTCTACGCTGATGATGCTGTGATCCTCACCTCGGACCCTGATCCAATCCAATTGCAAAATAAACTTCAGCGGGCCTTCTCCTCCATCGAATCCTGGTGCCTAAACCATAAACTGCTTCTCAATCAGAAAAAAAACAAGTCTATGGTCTTCTGCGGCCCCCACAACAAAAACAAACAACTCCACCTCTCCATTGCAGCCAAACATGGAGCCATCCAAGAGCAAACGCAATCGTTCAAGTACCTCAGCATCACCCTTGATCCCCACCCCTCATACACTGTCCATATCAGCAATGTTGCAAAGTCTGCCAATGTGAGGTTAGGCATATTATTCAGGCACAGGAAACACCTAACCCCAGAAGCACTGTCAGTGGCCATCCGAAACTCCATCGTCAGCAGCATAGACTATGGTCTTATCATGTGTGGGTCTGCAACTACCACTGCTCTCAAACATATCACGACCTCCCTGAATAAGGCCTGTCATCTCATTACTGGCTCACATTGCCGTACCCACACATGTGACCTTTATTCCCAATCTGGATGGCTTCAACTGGACAAATGCATAAAATACCAAACCTGCATCATGACCAAGAAAATTATAATAGGGCTTGCCCCATCTGTTGTCTGTGCCCTCCTTAAGCCTAGACATAGGAGCGTCACTACAAGAAGATCCAATTCCCATCTACTACATATCCCACGATGTTGCACGACCCAAGGACAAAGATCGTTCCCCTATCGGGCATCCAACTGGCTCAACTCTCTTGGCAGCGACATAGCGACCGCTCCAACACTTGGCCTCTTCAAGTCCAAGCTGCGTCTTTCACTGCCTATATCCTGCGATTGCCCATCTTAACATTTCCACTGTTCCAGCTGCACATGCCCCAGCACTTACAATCAGTCTTTGCACCCCTAGCACCTTACCTGTCATATTCCCTCGACAAAGTCCCCTGGCTGCACTGTCTCTTGCCCTCGCCCACCTCCCCCCCATATCTTCTCTCCTGCCCCTGCCCCAGCCACCTCCCATACCCCTCCTTACCCCTGCACCTCCTTCCCCTCGATCTCCTACCCTCACTCCTCCCCACCCCACCCTCCTTCCCTTGTCTTGCTCATAGCTCAAGTCTTTGTACTGGTTATTACATGTTTGTAAGTCAATGACTATATGTTTGTAACTAAAAATGATGACTGTTGCACACACTGACAAGGAACCTTTGTAAAAGAGCCTCGGCTCAAAGGTATTGTAATCCTAGATTGAAATAAATAAATAAATAAAATGGGCCAGCCAGAAGAGAGCTGATTAAGCATCCCAAGGACAGCCCCCTTGGGGGGGGGTATATTGCATCCCACTGCTTGAGTGCCACTTGGTGGAGGCCTGGTGACAGCACAGTGGGTACTCATGGATTGGGAGAGAGACTGCTGGCAGGTACACAAGTATGCTGCTGCATGCATGTGTGCACGTCATTGTATGCCGGTATCAACCGGTGAGAAAACTGGAGGAGAAAATCCCTGGTCTGCTGGGATGATGCAAGCATCAGCTACAGGCCCATGCACAATCTACAGGGCAGGCCACCTACCATCTCTTTGTTCCTGATTAATTGGTGGATAATCTTTAAATCCCAGAGAAGGTTAGTGACAGGGTTGGGGGGGTGTAGCCTGGGGGCCGGAGAGAATGCTCTATGGAAAAAAATATACAAAAAGCATTGTAGTATTTTATAACCACAGTTAGGTACTCCAGGTGTGGGAGACTGGTTGATAAGTCCCCTCCCATGATAAACCACACTTGCCTGCATCTAATACAGTGTAGTGCATGGGGGGGGGGAGAGGGGATTACCACATGGTAACTTGCATACTTGTTATACCACATCCCTTTGAGCACTATGTCTCCTTCATCCAATTTTAGTGCATGCCATAATATGGAGGATAAAGATGAGAGTCAATGGTACTGTAGTTTGTAGAAGGTTATCATGAATTAAGTAACTCAAGCCTTGTGTTTACTAAGTGCTACTTTTCGATTAAGCCCAGGCAAACATTTATGGGAAAAATTAAGCCTTGATGAATGAGGAAGTCAAGTGAGGGCTACATTTATGATGAGACAGTAGGGTGCACAAATAACCAAGTACACAGATTTGATGAATATTTGTATTCAGCCAATAGATATTCAATGTACTTGCATTCTCTCAGTGCCCCCCCAACCCCAACTGGCAGGGCTAGTGCCACAATTACTTCCCATCCTGCTCCCATCTCCCCAGACCTTACAATACTATAATAATATAATCAAATAATTTTCTGGCCATCTGTCACTACCACTCCCACCCAACTCTGTATGTAGAAACATTTCTTAAGCCCCCCCACCCCAATATCCTACATTTATGGGCAAAAGCCCCCATCCAAAGTCTCGATTCCCTTCCACTCAGGACCCCCAATGCATGCCCCAAGGGTGAGATTAGCAAAGTCACAAGTCATTGTAGGTTAGCTCAACAGCTATAAAGGCCCTCTCCTCCTTCAGTGCGCTGCACTATTTAAGCAGTTGAGCAGCATGTTGGAAGAGTTATTACTGTCTACGGCAGCAGTCCTGCATAGAAATCCTAAAGTAGATAGGACGCAGTAAGAGCTCATTAATACATGGATCAGTGAGCTAATTTTACTACCATCTATGGTCTAATGGTTATATCTACTGTAATAGGATTGTATGGCATTGTGATATCGCAGTGCTGTGAGATATCTGCAGAGGAAATATTGGCCACATTAACCAAGCAGACTGCATTATGAAAATGGTCATTTCATAATTAAGCACTACCCAACAGTGTGTAGTCTATCATAGAATATATTCATTCTGCAAATCAAGCCAGGGATACCCCTACTGAACCCACCACTGCTCTATATTTATCCAGCTAGACACAGACCTCCTACAAAACATGAAGAACCTCCCATGTGGCTTATGTCATGCATATGTTTTCAAGGGGCGGCTAGGAGGCTACCGATGAAGCAAGCACTCACTCATCTCTATCATGGCCTACCACCCGAGATCCAATAACATAATGACTTTCATTGCCAAAAATGCAAGCAAGAACACAAAACTAGCCCACCACAGGAAAACAGGCAGTGCAGAAGGGGGCAGCCAGCCCCAAAACAACTGAAATGGAACCAAATTTGCACTCTGGATCAGGAACAAAAAAAAAAAAAAAAGGGGGCAATGTCTGCCAAAAACAGGATTTACTGAATACAGCTGGAGGACAGCTAGCCCCTCCAGCTGTCTCCAATAAATCCTGTTTTTGACAAATATTGTCTCTTTTCTTTTGTTCCGGCTTTACAGTGCAGATTTTACTCCAGTCCAAAATGCAATAGAGCAGTCAGGAAGCTGCCAATTGCATTTCCCTTTGTCTATCTGGAACAACCTTCAAGTTAATGCAAAAAAACTACTGTGCTCTAGTGCAAAACCAGCAGTCTCATTACACTACCTACTGCATGTAAAATTTGCTTTATGTACACACATGTAACCGATACCACAGTGTAGCAGGCTTTAGTGTTCTCACAACCTTGGCCATACAGCAAAGTTGGTTTTGAAAGATTCTAAGTGACGGCAATCTTTATGAGTTGGAAACACTTGTTTATTCTTTTCTTGCTTGGGAGACTATTGTGTGAGCTTGCAAAGTATGAACTACACACTGTTGAGATGTTACTGGATGTAGTATGAAAATCTTTGATGAAAATAAAATGCTGATATTGCACTATGTACTGTACCTGTTTTTTTATTGACTTCTTTGAAAACTGAAATAACTGAAACAGTACAACCTGGGTATTTTGCTCAATATGCCCATGGTACAGGGTAACCTTCCATTGAGTTCTGAGCTGCTGCATTGTGATTCTGTGGTTACTGATACTTATTTGACTGGCCACCCCTCCTTATGTGTGCATTACACAAAGCTAGCATATATATGTATTACACAAAGCTGACTGCCAGTGAATTCAGAAATTAACCAGTTTCCAAAATTGCACACCCTTGGTCTCCTCAGTTATGCCTGTAATATAACACAATGTTTTGACAGAAATAGTCAGCATTTTGACTGTAGTGTTCAGTGTTTCCTAGAATAAAACATGATCTCCAGCCCTTCCCCTAAAATGTACTTGGAAGTGAGATTACGTTTAATCTCATTGAGCCTTTCATGTATACACTTTCTCAAGCCATAGGGGAGTTATGAATCATATTTTATTCCAGAATACACTGTAGCCCTGGAGTGCATTATTTCATATAGTGCACAAATGGTGTTATGAGAAAAAAAATGAAAACAGACATGAAACCAGAAAGGAGTTCTGAAAGGTGGGTCTATCATAGGATATACTATGGTCATGTGATCAGATTTCAGTTACAATATAGGATTTTCCTAGCCCCTTTTGCATTATTTTATAATGGTTTTGTAATGGACCATGGTTATGCTTTGCCTATCAGGCTGGGGAGGGTACAGGCAGCCTACCCCTCTCCAGTCGAGTCACTCCAGATGTTAAGTTAACAAGACTTCCTGTTCTGGAAACATGCAAAGTTTCAGAATTATCCTGAGCTGGTGGTGGCAGTGAATGAGATGTCCAGGACAGGCAACAAGATGGTGTGCAGTACGAAAATGCCTATGGGTGCCAGAAGAGAAGTCTGTGAGCTGTGAGCAACAGTAGCAGTGACTAGACAATAGAAAGTCACAACAGTAGATTACCTTCTCAGGCAGCACAAGGATGCTGTTCATTAGTACTTGGGTAATGTGGGGAAATGCACCAGTCAGGGACAGAGTGAGTCTTTAGTGTGTAGCAGGCAGCTGAGGTGAAGGGGACAGAGTGTGAGGACAGGCAGGATTGTGAGTGTGAGCAGTGGGAGGTTACAGTGGGCTGCCTTAGAAGAGAGACTCAGGGAGTGGGTTCCAGGAGCAAATGCTGGCTCATTGTGATAGAAAAGCAGCAGGCCCCATGGAGCACATTTTGGTAATTAGAGAGCCTTGAGCATTAGGCAGGACTGTAACAGTTAGTGCAGGACTATGTATTCTAGGATGTGAAGGGATGTTCTACTCAGGTAGGCTCTGGCCATAACAGCAAGAACATTGTCTCTAGTTAAAGTCAATGTGGGGGTAACATGCTAGGATATGTCCAGGTGACTACAGAATTCTTGGGGCATAAGATTTGTGCTAGACAGTTATAAGGGATTCAATCAGAATGTCCCCAAGTATGCCGGTTAGTTCCCCCGCTAGTGTAAGGTCAGTCCGTTTCCTCAGCAAGCCATCAGATCCACTTTTAATCAGACACCACTGTCAACCCCATAGCATGGGCTGACAGAGGACAGCTTGACTTCTGACAGCTGTGGGGGACTGGTCATCATAGTGAAACATATAGCCTGGAATAGCAGATGACAGCAGATCTTGTACCAGAGCACTGGAGGATGTCAGATCACAGTTTCTTACCACATTTCAGTGGAACCAGGAGTGCCTGTTGCCAGGGCCTAATTCATAACATTAAATAATGAAGACTAGTCAGACGTAGAGGTTTGCTCAACAAGGGGAATGTCAATAGCTTTGAACTCTTGTGGGACCTGTTAAAGGAGAACTGCCCTGAATCTGTAATTCATTTTTCTCCAGTAGAATCTGTTTTTTAAATACTGGTTCTAATTCTGATACTGCTCCATCTCAACAGGCTTTTTATTTATCCCATTGAGTGTTTCTGATCTACACTCTTGTGTTAAGTGCCATTTTAGAACTCTATGATGTAGATTATGTCCCTTTCAGCCCCAGAGTTCTAAAACAGAACATGGATGCATTGTGCCAACAATAGAAGAGTAGAACAGGGACATAAACTACATCATACAATTCTAAATTGGTACTTACTGCAGTGTGTAAAGCAGAAACACCCACTAGGATAATTAAAACTCCTGTAGAGATGGACCAGTAACAGAACTGGAACCAGTATTTGAAAATCAGCTTCTACTGGTGAAAATGGCTTGCAAATTCAATGCAGTTCTCCTTCAAGGATTTTTGTGTCTGTGCTATGAGATGAGGATGTTAGCCCATGTCCTGACTCATTTTCTTGCTAGTTTTTTTCATAAAAGCTGTAGCACTTTTAAAGTGCTCATGTGGTTTGTTCTTTAAAGTGATATAGTTATACATGATAAACTTTGGCAAACATAATAGAAACAATTCAATGTATGTTATATTACTTGTCTCCATTTGTCTTTGCTTTGTTCTTTATTAGGTTATACTGAATGTGGAAAAGAGATGCTTGACCCCTAGAGTTGATCTGCTTCTGCTGACTGATCCTTTGCTGAAGTCATAATTCTCTGTGACTTCAGTTTGTTACTGTGACAATGGTTGTGATGTCACAAACATAGGACTGTGACTTCAACCATGGCTTGAACAGTAGGACTGGGTCAATTGTGGAGGACACTGATTTGGTTTCCAAATAAATGAACCTAGTAATGAAGAACAAAAGGAATGATACACTACCTGTTGACCATCTCATCTAATCAGAAGCCAGAATTACACACAGGTTATTCCACAATAGTCTCAAGTCATTTTATTCTCAATAAAGTAACTGATAAAAGCTCAGAACAGTCATTTTATTAACCAAAAAATGACAGCAGTGATGTCATCAGCTCACAAGGCCTTCTTATTGGTCAGTATGCAAACCATCAACTTAAAATAAAATGGAAGACAGACCCTCTTGGGACTGTAAGCTGTTTTCATGCACCCTACAAAAAACAGTTCACCCAACTAAGTACCCTCTCTTCTATGACTCATGCCTTTAGGTAAAGGTAAAATTGCAATCACTTTTTAAGTACTGCTACTGTTTGCTCGCATTTAGAAAAGAAATGGAAACGTGGTTTACTGTTTCTTTCAGATGCAAGTAAGTGGTAGTACTGTGAACATCACAACTGCAAAGGGGTTGTAATTTTACTTTACCTGCAGGCATGAGACACAGAAGGAGGGCAGAAACATGAAGCTTAATAGTGATAACTTTGCCAGAGTCATGCCTGAAAAAGGCACCTGGTGCCAGCGTGCCTACCCGGCCAATAAAGCATATATAAATAAAATAAAATTGATAATAAGACAGCGGTAGTACTATCCTCAGCAATAATCTGTTTGCTTCCTCATATAAAGTAGTTGGCCTTTAGTCCCATACTTTATCTACTCAGCACTAAGATTATTGCCTCATACAGTAATACTACTACTGTCTTATTGCTTCATTGAAAAGCAGAAGGTCTAAACTGCGTCCAAATAGTAGGCTTCTTAAAGTTTTGCTGAAAGTAACCAGCTCACTTTACAGAATTTCCTGAATGTTAGGAGACACTTGGAATGCCAACAGCACTTACTTTCAAAGCTCAGGTTCAGATACTGCAGCTAAACAAGGCCACTAGTCTCAGGTAAACTGGACCAAACTGGGTTAACAGTGGAGGTGGTGCCAGTACTAATGCCACGTGCAACCCTGCTCGTGCAGGATAGACAAAGGCACCCATTACAGTCTGAATAAGGATATGTTTGGCACATAATAGAATTGCATTTGAATCTCATCTCAGTCACAGCCAGAGGCATGGACAGATATTTCCTTTACTTACTGTGTGACCATTTTACTGGGCTAACATTATCATCACACATTCAGTATGCATTCACATTAACCAAGCTGCATGGATTCCAGGACCCAAGTAATTCTCTTTTATTTTGTTGGGAATGCCTGCTTTTCTAATTGAGTCTCCAACATAAACATTTCTTTCACTTCAGCCTTTTAAATTTAACTCATGTTCCCTGGTTTCATAAAATATGGCACTCCTGATACACGTCAGTGGGGCTCTTGAAAATCTATTAAGGAAATCTAGGGTTTGCAGTCTTTTCAAAAAAAAATAAAAAACAATAATAGCTGTTTTAACAGAAGGCAAATCCAGCAAAATATAAATCATAAGCATTATCAATGGTTCACAAAAAACAAAAAAAACAACAACATGAAATATTATTCAAGTGGTTTAGGAACTTGCCATCACAACCCCTTCACATTGGGGGTTGGGGAAAGAAATTCCTTTTATTTAGAAAGAAAAACATTGAAAATAAGGGGAACACATATCAAGCAAAAACAGATTTTTGTTTGCATGCAAAAAGTGATTTTGTGCAGAAATGTTACTTTTCTATATGATCTGTTACATGACCTGTGCACAGAGGGCTCAAATATTCAAACTTGTGCCTGGCTATGGCACAAGTGGTTGCTCTGTGCAACTGAGTTTTGCCGGAACACAAGAGTGATATATTCAACCGAGATGTGCAATGGTGCATCTCGGTTGAATATATCATAAAATGCATGCGGTGCAACTACGAACTAGAGAGCTAGAACAAAATAGAACTTTGTGAATTGAAGTGTACAGTACACACTGCAAGCCCCCTGGTTGACAGTGTCACAGAATGAGCTTGCAGGGGATACTGTACACTGTCATTTGGCAGGCAACCATGGAGGTGTGTGGGTGGGTTTTGCTGCCTATCAATGTACGGCCACTGCTGGGATGGGGGCAGCAGGGTGGGATGAGGGTCCTGCGTGGGTGGAGGGCTACCACTAGACCACCAGGTTGTCTTATACTGTCATTTACGGGGACTGGACTCAGGGAGGGAGGTGTGGGGTACCACCAGACTACCAGAGATTATTGTGTTCTTACATTTACGAGGATCGGGACTCAGGGATGGGAGAGAGGGGCCACTGGACCACCAAGGCATATTTCATTTGACAGTTCTGAGGCTCAGGACTCAGGGGATGGTAGGGGGGTCCACTAAACTACCAGGGATTAGTATCTTCTGACATTTACGGGGATGGAGTCTCAGGGATGTGAGGGGGTCACTAGACTACCAGAGTAAGTACGGTATGTCTCTCAACCCACTACTGTCTAGTAATCAGAACCAAATGTTAGTGTTCTCCCACTATGTATTCACTTGTTCACTGTCTTCAACTGTCCTCTAATGTTCCCTCCCCTTCCTCAGGATGCATCCGAAATCGAGCAGTAAACTGCTCAGTATGCCTTTCCTGGTAAAACGCTTCAATAAATAAATAAATAAATGTGTCCATACAGTTCAGGGAGTCGGGGCACAAGGGGGTCAGCCATCCCGGGGCTGGTAGCTGCTGTGTTGTGCCATGCATTAGAGCAGCCCGCCTATGGGTGGCTACTAGTTAGGCCTATTTTCTACAGGTGTAACTTTGTGCCCATGTATGCAGCATATCTCCAAGATGTGCCAGCAGATGCGCCGCATATCTCAGCTGAATACTGGATTGTGCCGCATATGCATGTGTTATTATTCCCCAAAGATGCAATTACGACACAACATAGATGCACCTTTACGCATCTGGAGATGTGCAGTGCATCTCCGTGGTTTGAATATGACCTTTGGCATAATTCTGAGGAGTTGGTGTAACTAGTTGCGCCTACGCGATCTCCTTTAAATATCTTGGCCATGGTGTACCTATAATTCTTTGCAAGGATTCTTTGCACAGCAGAGGGGAAATGGCAGAGTCTCTCTCTTTTCACTGGAATCCGGAAATTAAAAAAAAAAAAAAACACCTTTAATAAAGTTAGATAGCTTAGGAGTTGGACAAAAATGACAGGACACTACACTAGCTACTGTACTCTAGTCAGTAGATTGTTTTCTTTATTAATTTATGTATGATAGAGATTGAGCGAGGGCACACACTATGCTTTCCAAGCCTGAGCAGGCAGGATGTGCTGCTGATATTCACCTATCTCCACCCTTGGACAGGTTAATTTTACAAGCAGGATGAAGGATAATACTGAAAAAGCAGTTATCTTCATTGGTATTTGCTAGAAAGAATTAACAACAATCTATACTGAAAGTGAAAAATATTTTGAAGGATTTACTTCCCTATTATGTGTGGCCTGCCAGGATAATGGAGGCTAGGGTAAGCTACAGCATCTGTTGCCATTTGGTCTCAAATACATTGTACAAGGCTGGGACTGAATAGAATTCAGACTAAAAAGGTAGTATACTGATTGTTTTGTACTATTTTTGATATTTTGATCACACGTCTGTGTGTGTGTGTCTCAGGCAGGGATATCTGTGTCATTTCTAATCAGCAGATTTCTGTGAATATTCAAGTTATCAAGTGGGTTTGCAGATGAAATTTACACAGCACAAAAGAAGGGCATTTCAGACCATATTTTACACAAGATAGAGAGGAACTGATAATTTGTACCTTGAACCAATTTCTAACTCTGTATTATATGATCTGTTCTGTATACTGTCATTTCATTTGCTGAACATCAATCTGTCCTACCCAGGACCTCCTTGAAAATAAGCCTTGCTCGATGAAGCCTTTTTCCTGGTAAAAGAGCTAAATAAATTAATTGTGTGCATAATAAAATAATAATTCACTCAGCCCTAAAAGTAATATACTGTAACTTAAAGAAAATCTGTACATACATGCGTTTTTTAACTGAACAGGTTTTTAACACTAATCATAACGAATGTTACAAGTACAATAGCACAAAAAAAAGCAATTTCATCAACACACAATACAGTACACAATAACTAGACAATGGATTATTCCTTACAAAAAAAAAAAAAAGACATCCGAAGCCTTTTTCAGTCATTCTGTTCATTATATTCTGTTCATTATATATTGAGTTTTTTTCTGCCTTCACATAAATTTTTCATTTGGATAAAAAGCCTTAAAGTATCTTTGTTTCTCTAGTTTGATGAATTATGTCAATTATTTTGCTGTTTCAATGTATCACATTCAAGGAATTTGGGGGAGGGGGGTTTAGAGATAATTTTTAACATTTTCTGAAATTTAGTTGCATTTTAGCCTATTTTATAATGATCTATGTCTTTTCTCTTTTTTTTTTTTTTTTTCTTTCTGTTTTGTCCCAATGCTCCTCTCCAGCTACTTGGTCCTCTTTCTGCCTGCCCAAGCCATTTTGTCTGCTGTAGGAATCTTCTGATGTTCAAATACACCACCAGCCACTGCTCAACATCCTCTCCAGAATCCCAACCACTACTAACATCTTTCCCCCTGTGAGTAGGATCCCCTGGTTCCCCAGGCTGGGAGGTGTGCATGCCAATTGATGATCAAGGTCCAGTAGGAGGAGGTAAGGCATGGGAGAAGTCAGTAGGGGCCCAATGTGGTGTGGAGGGGCAGCTTCATCTGCCAGGGCTGCTGGTGTGTTTTCCCCCAACTAAGCCCTTCTTTATCTCTTCCCAGGGTAGGTCTCGAGGAACAACCCAGCTGAATGCTTATCAGGGTCATCACAAGGGTGAGTAAGCCAGCCCTACCTTCAGACCTCTCCTGACAGCCCCACCATAGTCATGTGATGCAGCTGCGTCAGCCATGCAAATGGGTGTGTTCCAACCTAAAGTCACTCCAGAGGAACCACTTATTCCTTCTCACTTGACAAACCTGCCCTCTAGGCCACCAGGGGACAGTATTGTAGTGGAAGGAAATGACTTCCCTCTCCAAGGCAGAGGATGTCTGAGATCAATGCCAGGCCAGAAACCTGCATCACTGATTGGCACCAAAGGGCTGCAGATGTAATTCCCCTGCACAAGAATGGGGACAGGGAGGACCCAGGAAACTATATGCCAGTCAGCTTAACATCTATTGTCGGCAACAGCCTTGAACCTTTAATAAAGGATCAGCTGATTGATTTTTGAGGGGAGATTCATGGGTTACAGGACAGTAAACAGCATGGCTTTGTAGGTGACAGACCTTACCATATGAATCTTATTGACTTTTTGCATTCACTTGCGCGCATGCGCTAGGAACGTCTTGAAACAGTACAACTTTGTGGAGGTGTGTGACCCTCCCAGCAAATACAGTGATCAGTATAGCAGGCGCGACCCTACCAGACCAATACATGCTGAGCTGTGTATGACAGCAGTTTGGCTGTGTTGGTCTTCACTTCAAACAAAGGGTCCGCTGCAATCAGCCGTTGTAGCGTGTGTGAAATTAGCATACTGATGTTGACTTTTCCCTCCGTGAAATCCCTCCCACTTCCTCCCTCTGCTGATTTCCTCCCTGGCTCCCACATTGTGTGCCGAGGGGCCTGCCCAATCCACATCGGATGCAGCCCCCCAAACAAACAACCAGGTGACATGCTGGGAGCCCACCCCAGTGTGCTCATGCCTTCCCCCCTACACACACTATATGGCCAACGGGGATGTCCAATTCCAGTCATCTCAAGTCCTCCCCCCTCCACAAACACATAGGTGGCATGCTGGCAGCCCACCCCAGCATGCTCATGCTTCCCCACACACACTGTATAGCCAACAGGGATGCCCAATCCCTGGCAGCTCCAGTCCCCCCCACCCCACAAACATGTAGGTGGCATGCTGGGAGCCCACCCCAGCGTACCAAAAGTGTCCTGTGGTGTCTTTGTGCTTTTTGCATGTTGTGCGTTTTTTACAGTGCTGTTAACGAAGAAAATGGTCCCTCAGTGAGTCGCTTGCCCCTTCCCCAACCTGCAGCCACCCTCTGCACACCTCACCTTCCCACACCCCCCTCATCTCATACTTACCTCCGGAGTCTAGTGCGATGATCTTCGGTGGACCGGGAACACGTCTGCACTCTTCAAAGCAGACCGTGAACTGAAGAAATGCCGGTAAGCTGTATATCATCATAAATTGAGTTTTTTTTCAACTTATGTGGCTATCTTGGGTATTTTTGGGACCAAATTTTCAACATGGGGTTATTGGGACCCCCTCCTCATGAATGCAGTCAGTGTCATGGCATTATTCGGTTATTCGAAAGGTGATTTTGTGGTCACTGCGCAGAATCACCTTTCAGGACTGATTAACAAAACGACAGTGCCAGTGTTTATGAGGTGGGCTCTCAGAAAGCCTATGTTGCAAATTTGGTGAAAAAATTCCCAAAACATGACTGTTTTACGAGCGTGCGTTGCGCAGTTTCCACACACACTCGCAAGTTCACGAATTTGTAATATTTTCACTCTAGATTTTCAACATTAGCATTTTTCCATACCTCCTTATGAACAGTATAGCGGTCATTTTTCACATCTTGACCAAAATGTGTTTTCGCACTTCTGGCACAGAATGGCGCATTCGCTGTGGGAAATCAGTGTTCAGTACAGAGTAAGAAAATCACAGTGGCACTGTTCATGAACAGAGGTCCGAAAATGCCTATGTTGAAAATTTGGTGACAAAAGTCCGTAAAATGACTGTGTTACAAGCGTACATTGCGCAGTTCCCACGCACCCTCATAATTTTGCAAATTTGTAATATTTGCACTCCAGAATTTCAACACTGACATCGTTTCACTCCTCCTTATGATCAGTACAGCTGTCATTTTTCACATCCTGCCTGAATTCTGAGTTTGAGCATTTGGCGTACAATGGCGCGGTCGCTGTGAGAAATCAATGTTTGGGACAGATTATGAAAATCATACTGACAGTGTTCATAAGCAGAGGTAGCAAAATGCCTATGTTGAAAATTTGGTGAAATAATTCCACTAAATGACTGTGTTACGAGCATGCATAGTGCAATTTCCACACAGGCTCATAACCTTGAGAACGACCAGGGTGTTAGGGTTCCTAACACAGACACTTAAGAAGTAGGACTCTGAAATGTAAATCAGATGCAAGAGGAGTTGCAGAAAGGTACTCTGTTGGGACATGGATACAACTAAGGGGTGGGAGGCCTGCAGAAATCCCAAACACCACTGCAAATACCTGCAAGCGAACATTCAGCATTGACAAATGCTGTTCATCTACATGTCTTAGGAAAAAGATAAGAGTCATGCACAGAATGTCCTGTATTCAGACTTTGGTAAGCCTCCCGATTCCATGCCACACAAAAGATTAATGAACAAGTTGGAAGATTTCAGTGTTGGGGATGATATCATGAGACGGGTGTGTGATTGGTTAGAGGTTAAAGCTCAAAGAGTGGAGCTAAATAGTTCATAATCTAAGGTTGGGGTGGGTAACAAGTGAGGTTCCTCAGGGATCTGTGCTGGTGCCAGTTCTGTTCAATTTGTTTATTCGTGACATACTGTGCAGTAGGGAAGGGGATTCAGAGCCAACTGTGTTTATCTGCATATGACAGTAAGGTATGTGGGTAAAGCAGTTATTGTGGAGGATACAATATTACTAGAAAGAGATCTGGAAAGATTATAAAAGTGATCTAAAATCTGCCAATCTAAGTTCAGGGCTAAAAATTATTAAGTTATGCACTTGGGGATAACCTTATCCAAAAAATAAAAAAAATGAGTATTGGATGAGAGGAGTTCATTTGAAACAGACAGTAGAGAAAAAGTATTTGGGGGTTATAATTAGAGACAACTTCAAGTTCACTGCTCAACATAATAAGACATATGGTAAAGCTAGCAGGATGCTGGGTTGTACAGGCAGGGCTTTCTTAGAAAGAGGTGATGTTGTCGCTGTATAGTTCCCTGGTAGGCCTCATCTGGAATACATTGTGCCGTTTTGGAATTCCTAAGAGGATAAGGGCTACCTGGGGTTTGTCCAAAAAAGAGCGACTAAAATTATTCAAGGTCAGCATGGAAGGACGTATGAGAAGAAGTTACTAGACCTTAATATCTATTCACTATAGGCAGGAGATTAAGAAGGGGGACATGATTGAGACATTTAAGTGTTTAAAGAGCAACTGTAAATGGGTAGCATAGACATATGGGCATTGTGAGGACAAATTGGGAGGGGAGAATAAAGTGAAGCTGGCTGGCGAATCATTACAATATGGAATGAAGATAGACCAAATAGACCCTAGTCTCATGAGGGACAGCTCTCACCCTGTGGGGACGGGGGAAGGGCATCTCACTAAGCGGCTGCCACCTGGAGGTTCTAGGTGGCAGTACAGTGGGATGTTGGGCAAGGTGGTCCACTGGGTTCACTCTGGGGACATCTCTGTGAAGGCAGAGCTCACACAACATGTCATTGCACACACCGCGGGCCCAGTATAGAAAAACTGGAAAACCCCCTCAACCATGGTAGGATGGAGCCCCAGTCCCCACACTGGTGACTGGGCTCTACACAGTCCTTAGACAGAGGATGGATGGCAAGTATGAGTAAGACCCAGAGAAGTCAGGTGATGGGGCTGGGGGGACTGGATGTAAATAGAGTCAGCTTGGCAGCTACCGGAGATAAAACACTAATTGACAAAAAAAAAAAAAAGATCAATTTTTATAAGTGCAAAAACCCCATTCCAAGGCATTGGTTTCTTGGGAATTAATGCACTTCCCAGGTACACTGAAAGATACTCAGCTATTGGTCTTGTGCCTTCCAATTCATCCAAAGTGCTCATTAATTCTCTGGAAGTTCATTCCCTGTTGTGGGTTATAGTTTACTTATCTACACTATCCAAAAAGATCTTAAAAAAAAAAGCCGAAATACAGTTCACCCTGAAATCCTCAACAATGGGCTCGATTTTCAAAGGTTGACACAAGGCTTGCATCCAGGCCTGTGTCAGCCCTGTTGTTTGGCATAACTGTGCCAAACTCCTGTGACACATCTGTGCCCAATTGGAGTACATAGGGCATAGCTGTGACAGTTTCCACAATTTACGGCAGCTTGCATCAAATAGTGGCACAAGCCCCCTAAAAAGGGTCCCCAAATGGTGCAAGTTAGACTGGTGGAGCTCGTCTAACTTGTGACATTTGACACACCTGTCTGAGAATTGCGAGTGGTGCTGAGTGAATGCCGCAGGCCCCCTGCACAGTATGGTCAGCACACCAGGTTCTTGCACCATTCTAAGTGTGTTTGAAAATCAGGCCCAATGTCTCCTTAACTATTACTGCAATGAGAGGACTGAAAAAGTTTCCCTTCTGGGGCATGCACAGAGTGGGTATTCAGCATATAATATGCACTGCAGTTCCCAGATACCAGACTCTCCCTCAACTCTGTCTCAAGAACAGTAGTGCAGCCGACCCGGTGGCACAGAGAGTTGAGGCGCTGGATGCCACATCTCACGCCATGCCGGTGACCTGGGTTCGGGAACGAGCCCGGGGAGCTGGGGGTCAGCAGGGGAGGGAAGGGATCAAGTGTCTGTAGGACAGCTCTCCCTTCCCTGGGGAGGGTTCCAGGGACACACCATGCCATAGCGGCACCTGGCGGCAGTTGGGGTAGTGCACGCAAAGTGATGCCAAGCATAGCAAGGGGGTGGAGTTCACCAGGTGGCAGCATGTAGTGCCCAGCCACCATTGCAAGTCCGAACTCCAAGGGGTGAACAAGGAAAATTCCCCTCCTCTTGGGGATAGGCGATGGTGCTTCCTCCCGGGCCACAATCTGAATGCTGGTCGCTCTCCTCACTCCTACTGGCAGCTCCCCGACCCGGTACTCTACACTGTAGATACAACACCCTGGGCAGATAGGGTGGCCCTTCCCTGAATGGGTTCAGATCTGGGATCTGGGAGAGGAGCTACAGGAGTAAGCGTTGCAGTGAGACGTAGAGAGCATGCAAGGAAGACGCCGGGGAGAGTTCCCCTTTTTGGACACGCAAGAAATAAAGTAATAATAATATAATAATACATTTTATTTAATATAGCGTCTTTCAAAAATCAAAGCGCTGAACAAATAAATACAAAGTCAGCAAATACAACAGATATCAATAAAATCAACGAAATTCAGAATAAGCTTTACCCCATAAAAAGGTCTTCAATGCCTGCTTAAAGCACCCCACTGTCCTGCACTCCCACAGCTGATGGGGTAGAGAATTCCAGAGGGTAGGGGCAGCAAACCCGAAGGCATGGGCCCCAGATGATTTTAAACTAACCCTCGGAATCTCCAGGAACCCCTCGTCGGCTGAGCAGAGCTGTCACAGCGGGGTGTAAGGAACCAGGAGCTCTTTCAAGTAGTCGGGACCCTGTCCGTGTAGGGCTTTGTAAGTTAATAAACCTACCTTAAAGGTGATCCGCCACTGAACAGGCAGCCAGTGCAGATCGCGCAGCACTGGGGTAATGTGAGATCTCCTAGATACCCCAGTCAACAAACATGCAGCAGCTTTTTACACTAGCTGCAGGCAGTGGATATCAACCCCAGGAAGCCCTAGATAAAGGGAGTTACAGTAGTCGAGGTGCAAGGTCACAAAGGCGTGGACTAAAACAGTCAGATCACTAGACGGAATGAGATGCTTGATCCTGGCAATGTTCCTAAGACGGTAAAAGGCCAGCTTGATGACTGCCGACACCTGATGACAGAGGGTCAGCCCATCATCAAGCACTACTCTCAGGTCACACACCCACTCAGAGGTAAGGATCTGAGCCCCCCCCCCCCCAAGGACTAAACCAGAGGGGAGATCAGTTCTTAACCCCTCTGTCCTGCAGCCTGGGTCCACCACCAGAACCTCAGTCTTTTCTGTGTTCAACTTTAAACCACTGGAAGTCATCCAGTCTTGGATTTCCATGAGGCAACAGTTCAAGACCGAGATAGCACTAACCTGGTCAGGGGCAAAAGACAGGTAGAGCTGGGTATCATCAGCATAGCAGTGAAACCTCAGTCCATACCATCTTACAATGTCTCCGAGGGGCAGCATGTACACTGCAAATAACATGGAAGACAGTATATAAAAAAAATAAACAAAAAAAAGAAGAGTAGTACAAAATATGCAGCAAGAATTTAGTCAAGTGAGTAAGGCCTTAAGGGTGGCTGATACTCTGCAAGTCCAACAGTTAATACAGAGACAAGTAGCCAATCTATAAATGCATAATTGTGACTACCCACTGGGTGATTTAAGTCTGTTCCTTTGCCTTATCCTTAGATCTTTTGCTCAGCCACCAGCAGAGGCATGAAAATGTTAAAAAAGCAAGCTGCTTCAGAAATAGCTGTCTTTCAGAAAGATCCCACTGGTTCAGATGTGTTAGAAGAATTAAACATTTGCGGCTTGTACTTCATGGTCTCACAGAGGTGTTAGAGGTTTGAGAACAACATAAAAACAGTTTTGATTGATGGAGTCACATTTCACACATGTTTTGTGCATGCTATGACTTAGCTGTAAATGACTTATTATGGGAAGAGAGAGCAACATAGACAGAATATCACTGCTGTTGCCGATAAATATATGGACATTTCAGCCACCCTAAAAAAAGCTTGCTGGAGTAATGCCAGGCTGTACCACAATATATCCCAATTATATTAGAGAGGCAGAAGCATAACTGATTTCTCTCTCTCTGCTAAACAAGGTCCCTAAAAGCATATCAAGTATCGTAACATTTGAATGAAGGGTGGAGAACATATAGGGGCTCAATTTCTGGTAATTTAATAGTCATATAAACTGCTAAATAGAGAAGTAATGGTTATGTAAATTGTAAATTTTAGCCATGGCCTGTCTCCCAACATGACTCCTCAGGCTACCTTCTAAACCCGGAATGTCAGCATGGCAGCATAATGTTCTGATGCTGGGCCATGGGAGTTGCCTTAAAGCCCACTATTTAGGGTCAAGGAACTGAACAACATTAATGTTATTCCATTTTCTAGTTTTAAACTTATAGGGGCTTAAATTCAGCAGTGCACATAAATATGAAATGTAATTTTTAAATTTCTGAAAGCTTGGAGGCTTGTAACCCAATCACCTTTAAAGCTAAAGATTGAAAACTTGGCACACGTATGTACTGCATAGACCTTGGTAAAGATGCTCTTCCAAATTTGGTAAAATTTGGACAAACTCTTAGTTTACATCGTTTACTATAATTTAAAAATTTTAGAAAATTTGGATGCTTATAATTGTCATTTAAAGACAGAGATTGGAAACTAGGCATGCTTCTGTATGGATGCTGGGCAAAGTCATCATACGAAATTTGGTGCAAACTGGGCACATACTTTTTAAAAGGGATGGAAAAAAATCACAATTGTGGCAAAATGTCACAAACTTTTTATTGAAATTTTGTGAAATTTCATGGAAGCAAACTCAGCATTTCACCAGAATTCTGCTGGCAGAAGATAAACTTCACCCGGCCCTACTAGTCGTACTCTTAGCTTCACATACATTCATACATTCAACTATGTATTCTCCTTTCAACAGGGGATGAACGTTAAGAAATGCTGAAAGTGTTAAATGAAATGGAAAGGCAAAGAAGAAGGCGTCTGAACTTTTTAATCCTTTAAAAGAAGAGTGAGCATGAGATCCTCTGGCTCTATAGGGAAACATGTTATGCATCTTAGTTTGATGCCTGCACAGATAAATTACAGTTCTGATGCTTAAGAACATGAAACAATTTTATCAGGCAAAATGACATTTGAAAAGCCGTAGTCAGCAGGACAACAGTATTTTGCTATGTCAATCAGTCACCGCTATGATACAGGACTATTTAAAGCACATTCTAAAATATGAACATAAATGATGACACTGGCATAAAAAGACAAATCTACAACCTGCACTATCTTTAAGTTGCCATGTAATACCGAAGTTGCCTGCCAACGCGTGTGTATTCTAAGAGACAGTTCGGTGAAAGCTCGAGGACAGGACCTCTCAGAAAATATTCTTAGAAATACTACCCATGTTGAGGACTTACACATAAGCCAGGGAACACATCAAGTCATGAGATAGGTTTCTGTGTAGGTAACAGGATTTATTTATTATTTAGTTTTTGTTGACCGGGTAAGTGCACTAGACAAATCCTGCCTATTTTCAGGCACAACCCGGGGAAGGGGGATACAGATGAATGCCAACTGACCTTGAACCAGAGTAAACTATTGGTGGTATTTTTTTAGTGAATGAGGGAAATTTGGCCAGGACACCGGGGCAATTCCCCTACTCTTTTTCGATAAGTGCCATGGGATCTTTAACATCCACCTGAACTACCACCAATCCAGGCAGATGGGACCTCGGTTTAACGTCTCATCCGAAAGAAGGCACCTCAGAAGTGCAGCACCCCTCTCATGCTGCACTACAGTGTCAATACTGGGATATTAACCCAAGTGCCAGATGTGGGAACTGAACCCACAGCCCTCTGATCTCCTGGCCTCAGAGGCGAGTGTGCTACCTGCTGAGCCACTAGGATGGAGTAACACATCATCAGGATTTAGTTTCCTAAGACACTGCAGAGGCATTTGCATCACAGGAAGCCTATATAGAATGGATGGGCTATACATAATTTTAAGGGGAGGGACAAACCTCCTGGCAAATAAGATAGACAAGGAGTTGGGATAGTGTTTAAACTGACAGAGGAGTGGTAGGGGCAGATGTGGGAAAACATCCATGCCACAAGATCGGAAAGCAAATCTAAATGTTGGGAAAAGTCAAGAAAATGCAGGATGGCAAATCAGTTAGCAAACTGAAACATACTGTACAACAAGCATGGGCCAATGCCAACCATGACCACTTGCTGGTATTTTTTATGTCATTGCTGGGGCATAGATAGCGCAGCAGTTATATATGCATTCTGAATTTGTGCTACTTCAGTGGGACTTGATTCATATAGACTTTCTTTTTGTTAAAGTGACAATATCAGTTTTTTTTTTTTTTTTTTTTACATTTCTTAAATATAAGTGGACCTGTTGCCATTGCCACAAAATACATCAATGCCCCAGGAGTAACATAATAGTACAATTTATTGATTTATTATGAAAAAAAAATAATTTTAAGTGACCCACTTGGATGGTCACCATTCGATGCTATCACACATCCACAGCACTAAGCCATGGGTAAACTCACTCATAAGTGAGTTTGACATCTTTTAGTGCATGTAAAAAAAGGCAGTTTCCGATAATGCTTACTTTACATGCTGTAGCTCTGCAAAGTGAATTTCTATTCAGAACGAGTGCTGTAACTGGGCATATTTCGCATTTGAATATTTACGGCATGAGATACCACTTCAACTTTCATTTCTTTTTTTGTGTGTTCCCCAGAGAGATGCCCAGTTCACTACCCTGTCCCAGTGCCCCAGTGTAAAAGCACAGCAGTGGAACTAAAAGCACAAGGTTTCAAGCACAGGAAGTAGGAGTTACACTAGACAATCTTGCCACTTGCATTCTCCAGTGATTGGGCAAAGGAGAAGAGGAGTAGAAAGGTGGAGAGTGGATAGAATTAGGGCGTAGAGTCAGTATTGCAAAGCTGTGATAGGTAGAGGAGGGGCACATCCCAAATAACCTTTTCACAGCAGACTGATATCAAAATGTTCCCATGCATTGTAAGCAAACATAAAAAGGGCTGGCTGATTAAACTGGTCATGTGCTTGTATGAGTGTAAGGAGTCACAACAGTTAAAAGCATTAGTTAAGGTTGGAATTAAAGGATTGAAATCAAGTATGTACACACAGATTTTCAGCATTATAAGGTTTTCTAGCATATAATAAGTGTTTTAAAGGTGGTAATAAAACTTTTATGAGATAAATGAGTGTTTCTGGTACAAAAAACTGTGTACATTGTTACTAAACTTTATTCATAAATGTTCTCCAAAACAACAGTACTGAAAATTAGTTGGTTTGCGCATGTATTAGAAGTGAATAATACCAATCTGCTTTACAGAAATCAATCAAACCATGACCTCAATGGATTCTTAATATGCAGTACAAAGTCTGGCACCTTTTGGTACCATTGGTACTTTGATTATTAATGAGCTGGAGTCTGAGGTCTCAAGCAAAGAAAATACATGTATATTCGAAGGAAGAGAAAAAGGAAGTCGGATGTATTTGAGGAGTGGGCCAAAAGGTGGCAATTTAAATTTACTGTGATTGGTGAAAAGTCCTTAAAGCAGCAGTTTTTGTTTTTCAGCAAAATATTTCTTTTGGTAATAATGTATTTGTGGTGAAAACAACAATACACCTATTTTCCTTTTTATTTCATTTCATTCTTCAACTAAGAATGTATGTGGTATTGAAGTTTATAAAAGTTCCTGCTCTCTTGCCATGCCACTTAAAAAAACACACACACACATATCTTGGTGTGGTGATGTGCTATGTGCCATCAGAAATATTTGTATGAGCACCATTCTGACAGATCCACAGTATGAATCTAGTATGCACATTCAAAAAGTAACCTCAGAGATTTTTTTAGAAATGTGCTAATGGTAGCAGTATTTAATGACGTGAGGCATTAATTACAAAATTAGTAATAAACTCTGTTTTAAAAATATTTGAGGAAATTAGAAATAAATGAATGCTGAAAATAAGGATGTCAGAAATATATTTTTGCTAAAAACTATCTGATGAAATACTTTGTCAAATAAACATGACTGCTTGCACTTTAATTAGAAGCAATGGACCATGAACAAGGCCTGGGAGGGGTCATCCTTGGTAGGAAGATGAAGCTGGCACAGTTATGTGCAGTGGTAGTGGGTAAGGAAAATACATCGTAGTTCTGGGCAGCATTGAAAAGGGCATAACAGGTTGTGAAAGTGATTTGATTCTGCCACTTTGTATGGCACTGGTAAAGTTGTACTTTGAGTAAAGTATTGTCTGAAAGTCTGGTTGTCACAATATATATATTTTTTTTTTTATTTTAGTCTTTGGTAACCGGGTAAGGCCCACTAGGCACAAGTGCCTGTTTTCAGGGGCAACCTGGGAGCACTGGGCAGTTAAGTGACTTGCTCAGAGTCACACAGTATGCAACTGGAGGTTGTGAGAATCAAACTCAGGTCTGGTCTGCTGGATGTAGCAAGCTTGTTCACACCTCGTTCCTCTAACCTCTAGGCTATACTGCCAGCCCAACTAAAAAGTACACTGCAGCAATCTAGACTACTACAGTACTGTACTTGCAACAGAGAACAATGGAAATAAGGGCACACCTAAGTTAAGCTAATAGCAGTGTTAGACTGACTAGATATGTTTTACTTCAAACCACAGAAGCCGAAGAAGGTAGTTTCAATTTTTTTTTTTATTTTAAAGGGATTGTCTATAATGGTAATGGTCATGGGTAATGACATAAATGTTTTCAATAACTGCTCTTTTTCCACCTCTGTGAAGGATGCACTCATCTGGCTCCTGCCATCAACCTCCAAACTCCAATCCTCGCTCTCTGCCACAATAAATCATCATGGATTGCCCCCTGTGGCAGGGCTATCTGAAAGACTCCCCTTCAGAACAAGATCTGGCATGCACATCTGGCACGGATGGTGGTCTCCAGGACTGCTGCTGCCAACATCCTGACAGACATCATTTTTCTCTTGGTTTCACACCAGATCCTCCCTAGTATCATGCATATAGCCACCCTTAAAGTAGTGGAGCAAGCTCCCTGGCCCACCACATTCAGTTGCTGCAGTGATGAAATATGATGCCATTTCACCCTGACTGGGATGTGGTGTCACTGGCAGTGCTCTCTAAGCCTGGGTCATCTCAGCACCAGTATCCTGATGTTACACCCAAACCTGTGCCACCACCATGGAAATATGTTGCACGTCACCCCAGAAATTCCCCTTCATCCTCACCCATCAAGATTGCCCCAGTAAGGGTGGTGAAATTGCCATATACCTCTCCTTCTCAATTCAGTTTTCCACAGCACTGTCTCCTCTCCTGCTGCCTACAAACTCCTTGCCCTCAAACTCTCTCTCCTCCCATCTATGTGGCAGGTGTCTACTGCCATCCTGGCTTATCTGCTACCCTAGTCTCTGAACTCCTGACTTCCATATCCTCTCTTACCCCCTTTGGTGATCTTCTCATCCTGGGTGACTTCAACATAAACTGGCTTTCCCCCTCCAACTCTAAAGTCTGTCAAAATGTAAAATCCTTGCACCTTACCCAACTCATCTCTACCCTTACACGTCTTAACTCTAAATCACTGAACTACTCTCTTCTGGACTGGGTCCTCACCAACCATGCTCACTGCATCATTGATGCTGGCACCCTACCCAACACACTCAGTGATCACCACTTGGTTTACTGTATGTGCAAAATTCACTGCCCCAAAGCACCTCCTAAAAATTGTAAACTCTGGCTCCTTCCATTCATTAGATCCATCATCTATCCATGCTTATCTACTGTCTACTGACTGCTCCCCTTTCCCAAAGCCACTGATAGTAACACTGCCCTGGAATACCTCCACTCCAAATTTTTATAGATCTGGGATCAGCATGCTCCTATTCGAAAAACCAGGGTCCGAGGCTCCCACTTCCCCTGGATCTCAGCAGAACTTCTGGCCTGCCATCATGCATGCAACCTGGCCTGGAAAACCTACAAGTCATCTGGCTCCCCAGCTGACCTTCATAGATACTGCACCCTGTGGAACTCCTGCACCTGAGCCACCAGGCTAGCCTAAGCTTGAGTTTTTCTCCTCCTCTTTCCAGAATAATTTAAGCCACCTCTCTAAATTCTGGAAAGTTATCCATGACCTTTTCTCCCCTCCAACCCTGTCCACCCCCATTATAAATTTTGGTGCCTCCTCAACCTCTGACCCTCCCTCTGTGGCCTCTGCCTTTAAAACCTACTTCACCACTTGTGCTTCTGTCTCTCCCCACCCCTCTCCCACACTTCCCTTCCCACTCCCATTTCTTATTCTCACTGGTTTCCCCTCCTCCTCTCCGAATGCTCTTCTAGCCCTAAACCCCCTACAATGCAGTAGTCCTGATGGGCTTGACCCTAAACTCCTATACCTCTCTGCCCATGCCATCACCTCTCCTATTGCCTCCCTACTTAACCTCTCCTTTTCCCTTGTTTCTGTCCCTGTGTCTTGGAAGCATGTCACTGTCATTCCACTGCATAAAGGTGGCGACCACTCCTCTCCTGGGAATTTCCATCCCATTTCCCTACTCCCTACCCTTTCCAAACTCCAAGAGCACATAGTTCTTACTCAACTCTCCCCTTTCCTTGACACCTCTTCTTTCTTCACCCCTTTCCAGTCTAGCTTCTGCAAACTCCACTCCACTACTTCCTCACTTCTCTGACTCATGGATTCCTATCCACACTGCAATGGACCAGGGTTTTCTCACTGCCACCATCATCGTCGACTTAGCAAAAGCTTTCAGTACTATCTCCCATCCCCTCCTACTGCATAAACTGAGTTCTGCAGGCCTCTCAGATGTTGCCACAAATTGGGTCAACTCATACCTCACTGGTAGAACTCAATCTGTGAAACTTGGTGACACCATATACCCTTCCCTCCCCATAACCACTGGTGTCCCTCAAGGTTCCATGTTTGGTCCCCTCCTGTTCCCCATCTTTTTAAATGACCTTCCATCCGCTAGCTCATCTGCATCCATCCATATGTATGCAGATGACATGGCCCTTTTTGTCTCTGAGTCCTCATCAACTGAGTTGAGATCCAAGGTCCAACCTGATTTCGACTCAGTCCAGAAGTGGTTTAGGTCAAATCAGCTGTTGCTCAATGCCAAAAAGATGGTTTCCATGTGCTTTGGCACTAGACCAAGGCTTTCCAAATTCCAATCCCTCCCTTCCACACCCTTGATGATGCCCCACTTGTTGATGTTCCCTCTTTCAAGTACCTCGGTGTCTGGCTTCACCAACGTCTCTATTTCTGCCAGCACATAGATGCCATATTCAAAAAGCTCCACCCTAAACCTGGTTCCCTCCATAGGCATAAAAGTTGCATCCCCTTAAGTGCCCATCAAGAGTTCCTAATCAAGATGATTTTCCCCACTTTTGATTATGACAACATTGTCTAAGGTGCTGCCCCCAGGTCCACCCTGGCCAGACTGGATCCCCTCTTCCGCTCCTTCTGCCACTTCACTCTCAACAGCCCTCCCCGCAACCACCACTGCCCCCTTTGTTCTGCTCTCTCCCTCCCTCCCCTCCTTTGAGGATCAACGTCAACCCCACGGCACCTCCAAATTCTGGTTCTTCTCCCTACCCCACCATCTTGACTCCCTCCTCTCACCTTCAACCCCCTCCCTCTACTCTCTTTGTAACTCTTGGCTTTTCCCCCTTCAGACCCCTTCTCATACATCACTTGCTGGTCAAGTTGCCTTCTCTTTCTGCTTCCCTAAACTTTGGAACTCTACCTGTACCCATCTGCTCTGCCTTCTCCAAATCCTCTCTAGTCTACTCCACTCCCATACCACTCCCTCCTGTCACTGCCCTTAATGAAGCTGCCCCTCTCTCCTTTTTACTGTTCTACATATTACCCCCTTTGCTGCCTATTATTGGTGCCCTCTAGGCTCTCAATTGTTTTCCCCTTACCTGCATGCCATGAAATTCTACTTGTAAATTTTGTATATACACGTTCTATGCACCTGATCTCAGTGCTCTCTTTTGATGTACACTTGTATAAATATTGTATTCTACCTCTGTATTTATTGTTATTATGTATCTAAACTGTTGTACGAATGTATTTATTTTTTTAGCCGTTTCCCTTTCTCCTTCCCTCAGGATGCATCTGGAAAGGAGTTATTTTTGCTCAGTTTGCCTTTCCTAGTGAAATGCTTTAAATAAATAGATAAAGCATTTTTTCATTCTGAGAGCGGCAAATGCATAGTGCAAGCTCCATAAGAAAATAAAGCAGGTAGGGAGTGATACATTTTTTAAACTCATGCTGGACCAGTTCCTCATGGAGGATCACACTTCTGGGTAAGAACTTAACTGAGGAAGGGAGGGTCAAATGGATCCCATCTCTTAGAGGAATGATACCTGGCATAAAAGGCAAATCTCTTGGCCTTTGGTTCCCAGTGGGTTCTGCCACTGGTGGTTTTCCTCTTCTCATGCAAGAATCCATAAGATTTGGTAGCACTCAGAAGCACCAAAAACAGCAAGCAGAAAACAATTTCTGTAAGCAGCTGGCGATTACAGTGGCGGCTAACGCTGTTCACACCACCAATGGCATTTGCAACAATAATACTGATAGCAGTCACAAGGCATTAAATTATTTTGCTGTGATGGCATATCACATTGTGGTGTGCTGTAGCAATCACTAACATTGCTAATGTCATTGGCTACCACTGTACCTTTTATTTCTGAAGTTTTTTATTTTTTCCTTTTGCTCATTTTAAGATTTTCTACTTGGTAGTACTAGATGTGGCATGTGGAACAGTACTTTACCAGGAGGTGATAGATCTAGTTCTGTTACTCATCATACCTCATCAGGATTGTGACCTCATTCATTGTGATGCCCTTAGGGGCCAGTATAGCAGCAGATGAGGGCTTCTTCGTGGTCATTTGTGATGTTATAATCAGTGAGATCACAATTCTTATCAGGTACAAAGGGGGAAAAGCTAAATGACGGCCTCCAAATACAGTACTCTCACACCAACCACACCTACTATGTAAGTAATGAACCACGACAGGGTAATTATGGGCCAATATTCACATGCCCTAGTTGTGTTGATAGGCAGGAGGGACAACAGAATACCTTCCAACACACCTGAGAAATATGATCATTGGTCATATTACATATCCCTGATGTGTCCTGTTGTGCAAATATAATGGTTCGTAAAGCAAATATATGTATACAGTATTTAAATGTGCTCCCATGTAATTATGGTAAATAATTGCACAGTAATGTGACTTGTATCAGACAATCTGATGACTTCATGAAAGCATACCACTGTATAACAGAAACATAGACCATGATGGCAGAAAAAAAACAGAGGTCCATCCAGTCTGGCCATATTCCATATAATCACTGAAACCTTCACTGGGACCTTTTTGTTCCTCCAGGGTACCAACAATCTCCATCCTATTCCCATTCTCCTATCTGGTCTTGTCGCCCCAGGCAACCATTATTACCATCATTCTATCCCATGCCTGCCAGAATCCCTTGACTGTTTGTACCCATCAATTCAGCCAACAGACTCTTCCAAGGTTCCACCACCCTTTCCATAAAGAATTACTTTCCTCACGTCCCTCCATCCTGTTAAATTCCACTCATGGCCACGTGACCTCGAGTTGGCATTAAGAGTAAATAATTCCCCACAGTTTGCCTCGTTAATTACTTTAAGGAACTTGAAGATCTCTATCATATCTCCCCTCTCCCTCTCCCTTCTTGTTTCAAGTGAATAATCTCAATTATCCAGACTGATTGGGAGACATGGAACTAGTTCAAATAATAGGGAGTTCATAAAACTGGGATTAAAATGTTCAGAGAGTATTCACTTGGGAGACATGACACCAGTCCATTAGATAGAGATGTCCAGATAATGGGGGTTCATTAGATAGAGATTTCACTGTAGGGGACTGCATCAGAAGACATATGAGGACAGATTAACGGAGCTCAATATGTATACCCTTGAGCAAAGGAGGGAGAGAGGTGATATGATCGAGACATTTAAACACCTTAAGGGCATAAACAAGGTGAAAGAGTCTAACATGTTTAAATATAAGAAAAATAGCAGGACAAGAGGACACAGCATGAGATTAGAGGGAGGCCGATTAAGGGGGAATGTGAGGAAATTCTTTTCACAGAAAGGGTGGTAGATGCATGGAATGGCTTACCACAAGAAGTAGTGGCTATGAATACAGTGCAGGGCTTCAAACAGGCATGGGATAGGCATAAGGGAGCAATACAAATGACTATGAATAGATAGGTCACTGACATAGCAAAGGCCGATGGCACATTTATAAGGTAGAAAAAGAAATGGGCAGACTGGATGGGCCTTGTGGTCCTTATCTGCCGTCAACTTCTATGTTTCTATGTTTCTATGTATTTAGTGTCTTGAGGCACTCCTCACAGGATCTGCCCTGCTGGCCCTGAATCATTCTTGGTACTCTGTGCTGCACTGTTTCCAATCTATCCCTGACCTTTCCGAGGTGAGGGCTCCATAACTGAAAGCAATACTCAAGGTGAAGCCTCACCAGGGATCTGTATAGGTAAGTATTACTTCTTTTCTTCTGCTATCAATACCCCACCAGCTACATCCCAGCATCCTGTTAGCCTTGCTATAGGCCTTGTTGCACTGGCTCATTTGTTTAAGGGAGTTACTGATAACTCCTAGATCCAGTTTATCTTCCATAGTGCTAAGTCTCACACCACCCATCCAGTATTCTGTCTTGAGGTTCTTCTTCCCTAGATGCATTACCTTGCACTTTCTGGCACTGAATGTTATTGTCAGGGAATGTCTGGTAGGCAACCATCCCATCAGCAAAAGGGAAAAGAAAAAGTACTTCATGCATAAAAAATAGTACACTTTGTATATAGGGTATAGACTTTGCAGTGACTTAAGTATGTTTGTTGCTGATGACTTTCTTATAAAAGCACTCATCCTTTAATTAGACATGCTGTGTTATGCAATACTTTTGAAGTGTATTTATTATAAAGTACATTTAAATAGTGGTGAGATTAGTGATCCATATTACAATCACATATTGATAAGAATGTGAAGTTGATTCTAACAATGCGAAATTACATCGAATACTTGCAAAGTTAGTTAAAATAATGTTTTTCTATTAAATGAATATTTAGTTTTTCTATATATTTTATATCTGGAAACTGAATTTTTATATGCACTGTTAAATAATAATGCAATATTTACATTGTACAGAAATTCAGATAATGTATGAAACAATTTTATGTAGAGACGAGTATGGAACTCAGTACATGTAATTGTTAATGTGTGCCTGTATCTTTAACACTGGCGTTTAAAAGAGGGGCTGCTGGACTATTGGGTCAACCTTTGAAAAAGTGAGCCAATCATGAAACGCATCAGGTGATCAGAAGGAAAGATCGAAGATTGCCAGAGTTCGAAGCTGATGCCTGCTGACTTGCCATGAAGGGTTGCTGACTTTGAAATGAAATGAACTATATGTGGGAAGCCCACTTCTGCCTTACTTGAAATTGTTCTACATGTCTGTGACTGTAGTGAGTTCTTTTTATGCCATTTCACCACGTGTGTTTAATAATTTCAGTGGTTTTGCACTTATATTTGGCATACTGGAGTTTTTTTCTGGAAAGAGAAGAGGCTGTATTAAGTGACAAAGTGTCTGCCTTTAACAGGTGCTGGTTTTCCTTGTTTGCTTACATGTTAAATAAATACCAGCTGGCTACTTTTAAAAGCAGTTTGGTTCATCTCCTTAACATCACACTTGTCTCAATGACTCTCTTCTTGCTTCTGTTAACTTTTTCAGATACTATACGTAGGCATTATACTTGACCTAGCTATTGATTTCGGAAACCTGTGTATCTGATGTTTCCAGGAAAGTCAATTCGAGATTCGATCTAACATCCTACATCCAGGATCCAAGTTGTATCCCATCAAGACCACACATTCGAAAAAGCATGTGGTCAAATAAATACATTTTGGGCAACTATTGTCACAGGATTATCCTAAAAAGTTTCAATTTTCAATGCAGATTTCATTTCAGGAGGATTTTATCTAACAGATTTTGCTAAGACTCTTGCAAATTCCTCCCTGTGAATTTTATTAATTTTATTTACATGGTGCTGATATATGACCGCTATGTTTTCCCTTTCACGGTTTATACATGGAATGGATCAAGTACAACCTAAACTTCATCCAAAAGCTTGCATGGCAATTGCCTAATGCATCTTGTTACCTACACTAAATGTTGGTGCTTCAATCTACTGCAACACAACCAAAGCAAACATTAGAAGATGGGATATAACTTACAATAATATACACATTTTGCTTTGGCAGCTACTCTCCTTACACATCATTGCCTCTTATATTTTTGTCCGATCCTGCACTCCACAATGTCTAGTAGAACTTTCAGCCTAGGGTGCCTTATAAATAATGTACTACAGGATGTTTCCACCTCCTCCCTATCCACACTTCTAATAATATTACCGTGCACTTATGCCTTCAGGTTCCAAGATCAGACAATGCTATCTACCCCAAAATGCCATATAAAGTGAGAGAGCTTGCGTTTTCCTCCTTCACACCTAAACCTTGGGATGCCCTCCCTCTGAGCATCTGCTGCAGCTCCATGCATCAGGTATTCAAAACTGGCTTAGAGACATTTGCTCCTGGATTATCTGTAGTCTTGCATCTCATTATTCTTATGAATTGTAACCTCCTTCTGCTACCTAAAGAATGCTTGGTAGTCTCTAAAATTGTAGTTCAGCTGTATATTATGTTCTACCTGCATATATCTACTTACATTAATATAGATATAGTCTCCTATTCTATGATTTGTACATATTTGTAAACATGTTTGTACCTTATGAAATGTATTCACATCATTGCTTATCTTTGTGATGTCATTACATCACTCTAACCTCCAGGTCATACCTGAACATAGGCAATTACTTTTTCTAGTTTACTTACGGTATCTGATTAACAAAAAGTAAATAAATAAAAAGGCTATTTTAATTGTATTCAATGTATTAGCTTTTTAAACAATGGCTGTAGCCATTTCACATACTGTATTGTTAAATATGGAATCTGCCTAAATGGCAGGAAAATAACTCAATGGATCTTTGGTCTTTTTGGTCCCAAATTTCCTATGTACTGCAGAACCCACTGGTAATAATGATGGTGTGTATATAAGCTTGGATAGCACATTTTCTGATCCTGGTAGCAGATACTAATAGAAACATAGAGTTTGACGGCAGATAAGGACCACTTGGCCACCCAGGCTGCCCCTTTCCCTACCTATTGGATAAGCTGCAGATTCTAGTTAACCAACAGCCTACTTCCTGCAACCCCCCACTATAATTGCCTTATGTCTGTCCCATGCATGTTTGAATTCCCCCACTGTTTTAGACCCCACAACCTCTCCAGGAAGGCGGTTCCATGCGTCCACCACTCTCTCCGTGAAAAAGAATTTCCTTACATTACCCCTGAGCCGTCCACCCTCTAACTTTAAATTGTGTCCCCTTGTTCTTACACATCTCTTTTTCTGAAAGATGCTACCCTCCTGGACTTTGTTGATTCCCTTGAAGTACTTAAAAGTTTCTATCATGTTCCCCATCCCTCCTTTCATCAAGGGTATACATATTAAGCTCTCTCAGTCTCTCTTCATATGGTTTCTGATGTAGACCCTGCACCATTTTAGTTGCCCTCCTCTGGACTGCTTCCATCCTGTCTAGGTCCTTGCATAGATGAGGTCTCCAAAACTGCATGCAGTACTCCAGATGGGGTCTCACCAACTGTCTGTACAGAGGGATAACCACTTCCCTTTTTCTACTTGTGATGCCCCTCCCTATGCATCCAAGTAACCCCTGGCTCTCCTTACTGACTTCTCACATTGCTTACCCACCTTTAGGTCATCTGATATGACTACACCCAGATCCCTTTCCATTATTGTTGTCGTTAGTTCCTCCCCTGCTATTGTGTACTCTTCTCCTGGATTTTTATTTCCCAGGTGCATTACTTTGCACTTCTTTGCATTGAATCTAAGTTGCCATATGTCTAACCATTCCTCCAACCTTGCCAAGTCCCTTCTCATCCTTTCTAACCCCCTTGTGTATCAACTCTGTTACAGATCTTTGTGTCATCTGCAAAGAAACATACCTTTCCTTCCAGACCCTCTGCAATGTCACCTATAAAGACGTTAAAGAGGACTGGACCCAGTACTGAGCCCTGAGGTACTCCACTAGTAACCCCCTTTCTCCAGAATGTGTTCCATTCACTATTACCTTCTGTGTCCTGTTGTGCAGCCAGTTTGCTACCCAGGCTACCACCCTGGGACCCACTCCCATGCTGGCTAACTTGATTATTAATCTTTTGTGGGGGACTGTGTCAAATGCCTTGCTAAAGTCTAGGTAGGCCATATCCACAGCCCCTCCCTGGTCTATTACTTTGGTCACCCAGTCAAAGAAATCAATTAGATTTGTCTGACATGACCTTCCTGCTGTGAATCCATGCTGCTTTGGGTCCTGTGCCCCGCTGGCCTCTAGGTACTGAACAATTCTTTCTTTCAGAAGTGATTCCATCATTTTCCCCACCACTGAGGTCAAACTAACAGGTCTGTAGTTTCCTGCTTCTGCCTTGCTCCCACTTTTGTGAAGGGGAATCACATCTGCCCTCCTCCAGTCCTCAGGTACCACCCCATCTTCCCATGATTTGTTAAAAAGTGTGGTTAGTGGTGTCACTAGGTCTTCACTTAGCTCTTTTAGGATTCTAGGATGAATCCCATCAGGCCCCATTGCTTTGTCCACCTTGAGTTTTAGGAGTTCTTTCAGGACTCTTTCTTCTGTAAATGGACTGGCGTCAACCCCCCTACACAGAGTGCTTCTACTGTTTGGTTTAGGTAACTCCTCCTCTTCTTCTTTTGTGAATACTGAGCAAAAGTATTCGTTCAGTATCTCTGCCTTTTCACTGTCTCCTCTGCCCACCTTCCCTCTCCTTTATTAATCTTCACTATCCCTCCCTTAACCTTTCTATGCTCCCTAATGTACCTATAAAAGGTTCTATCCCCCTTCTTAACTGAGTTGGCTATCTTTTCCTCAGTTTTGGCCTTTGCTTTTCTGACTGCCTTCCCCACTTCTTTCTGCTTTAATTGACACAGTTCCCTGTCATGCTCAGTCTGTGATTCCTTATACTTTTTGAATGCAGCCTTTTTCTCCTTAACCTAATATTCAATAATACTGTACAGTATCCAATTTAAGTAACAGGAAACATAGCTGAGTACCGAATTATCAGAGGGGAATATCAAATTAGAGTATCAGAATATTTTTGCCATCCCACAATGCATGGCTAGGCAATCTGAGCAAGTATGTGATAGTGGTGTGTGGAAACCTATGGAGGTAGTGACTCAGCAGTGGGGGGATAAGAATATATATTTGTATAATACTAAAACCTTTTAATTGACTTTTTTCATATTGAATCGCTTCTTACTAAGTTACTGAAAAATGTGTTCATTTTTTCTTGTTATTTACTGTTAGATAACAAATACAGAGAATAGGAATGTGTATTCTTTTGTGGGGGTGGAGTACCCTTACTGCAAAACACCAGCAAACGCAAAAAGAAGTAATTTATAAACTAGTAAGCTTTGGTACAGAATATTTTAATTAAGAGAGGGTGGGAGTATGGGGGTTTCTCGGCAGTTCTATAAACTAAGTTGGACTTTAACTCACACATCTCTCACAAATCCACCTGATTCAGCTAGTACCATTTTACAGTTAACCTGTAACTACTATACAGCACAATGGGGTTTCTCTGAGAAATCTGAAGATCATTCTTAACTCATATCATGGCCATTACTCTCCTATTGTGCTTGCAGACAGGAGTCTGGACAGATTGATTTATACCATATTATGCCCAGGCTTTCTCTGCCTCTAGTTTCTTTTGTCTGAATGAGTGAGAAGTGTCTCTGCTATCCTTGTTTGTGTTTAATGAGTGCAGTAAGTATAGGAGCTCACTTCCTCTATAATAATTTATTCAATATACAGATAAGCCACAAAATATTGAGAATCCACAATACTGGGGAATTAGACAAATCCAAAAGCGAAATAAAAATCCTGGATTTTTATTTTCTCTAACAAATAATTTTATTTTACAACAGAAAAAAGGAATACACAGTTTTGAATACAGTTCTGTACCACACACACACACACACACACACACACACACAAAAAAAAAAAGAAAATGCAGGTATTACTGATGCACCATTATAATAAAATCTTGGTGTGGCGGTATAGACACACACATTTAATACTCCAAAATGCTTTTCACTTTTGTCTCTACATGGATTAAGGAAGACAGTTCAGACTTTGTGACATCCTTGAGCTATGCAAAACGGAGGCTAGAAGCCACAGTCCTTGCCTAAGCTGTCACTAAACACTTTGGAACCATACAGAGAAAAGGGCAGGGATTGCCATTCAAATTGCCCACAGGGTCATACACAAGGCATGGGAACCCTCGTGAACCCTGCTGTAGACGTGTGATACCTGTGGTCTACTGAATTGTTACAGGCAAATGGTAAGGGTCTTGGGTGTAAGGTTTTTTTTTTTTTTGTACAGATGCTCCTGCCAGGGCACCCCACCTGAAGTGGATCACAACACTCCAAGGACATGGCTTTGCCTCTGCCACCATCCGCCCACCTCCCAACCACCAGCCGCTGTGAAGGTGCCCCTGCCAGGGTACCCCACCTGAAGCAGATCACAACACTTCAGGAATGCAGCTTTGCCTCTGCCACCGCCTGCCCACCTGCCAACTGCCAGCCGCTGTGAAGGTGCCCCTGTTGATCTTGCTAACCCTTCCCTCACCTTAAACTGGTCCTTCACTGAAGCCATTAACAACATTGATCTAGCCTCTGATATGTTCTGCAATAATTTCCTCTCCCTTTGTGACACCTTCATCCATCTGAAAAAAAATCAGAGTAAAAGGAAACAGCCACGAATGGGTTTCCTCTGATCTCTAGAAGCTGATAAGACAGGGAGACAGGGTGTGGTCCAAGTACAGAAATCTCAAACTCCCTCATCTTCTCCAGCAATATAAAACCCTAAGAAACAAATGCAAATCCGCTGTCAGATTTGCCAAAACCTCCTTTCTTCTTGAAAAGCAGCACAATGCTGCTGGAAACACTAGACGTACATGGAACCTCCTCAATAACCTTAATGAGAAGGGCCAAAACGATGACAAAATCTGCCTGTCTGTTGATGGTGTAACCATCACTGATCCTCTCGAGGTTGTCTCACTCTTTAATTGGCAGTTCGCCAGTTCGCAGACCTAGACAAATACAAGACCATCTCCCACCCCAGTCTCTGGTCTTCCTACCTTTCCCTCCTCTAGCCCATACCCCAGATTCCATTTTTTTTATCTGTCCCCCCCCCCCGGAGTGGTTAAATTTATAAAAACAAATGACTCAGGGCCTTCTGTGGGTCCTGATGTCTTTGCATTTGTCAGTGGCTCAGCAGGTAGCACACTCACCTCTGAGGCTGGGAGATCAGTAGGCTGTGGGTTCTATCTCCACATCAGGGACTTGGGTTAATATCCCAATGCTGACACTGTAGTGCAGCGTGAGGGGGTACTGCACTCCTGAGGTTCCGTCTTTCGGATGAGATGTTAAACCGAGGTCTCATATGCCTGTTCTGGTGGTAGTTCAGGTGGATGTTAAAAATCCCATGGCACTTCTCGAAAAGAGCAGGGGATTTTTCCCGGTGCAATGGCCAGATTTCCTCCATTTACGAAAAATACCACCAACAGCTTAATCTGGTCCAAGGTCAGTTGGCATTCATCTGTATCCCCCTCCCCCGGGTCGTGCCTGAAAATAGGCAGGATTTGTGTAGTGCACTTACCCGGTCAACAAAAACAAAATAAAATAAATAAATTGACTATAGAATTTTTAAGCTAGTCTGTGAATCCCTAGCCATCCCTCTCACTAACATCATTAGCCACACCCTCTGCACCGGTACCATCCCCCTCAAGTGGAAAAGCGCCATCATCAAACCTCTTCACAAATCTGGTCCCAAAGACGAAGTTAACAATTACAGGCCTACCTCCCTCCTTGCTCCCTTCTCCAGGATTTTGGAAAAAATTGTCCATTCACAAACCATTGACTTTCTGTCAAAATATAACCTTCAAACCGATTCCCAATATAATTTCAGGGCTGACCATAACACAGAGACTGCCCTCATTAAATTCACAAATTTCATTCAAACAGCCAGTGATGAGGGCCTCTACTCCAGTTCAGTCTTCAATGATCTCACTAAAGCCTTCAACCTCGTCGACTATGATGTTCTTCTCCATACCCTATCATGTCTACGTTTCTCTCCAGATGTCGTAAACTGGTTTTGGAATTATCTCTCTGCAAGGTCCCATCAAACCTCGATCAAAGGCCTCCTCTCCGATCCTCGACCCATCAAATATGATGTACCCCAGGAGTCCATCCTTTGCCTCCTTTCTCATCTCTCTTGTTGTCAACTTCCTTTCCAGATATCTGTATGAACATGGAGATAATTCTCTATGATGATGATGCAGCTCTCTAGTGCAAAGACAAAGACCCCGCCTCCCTTCTGAACAAACTCCAGCTTGATTTTAAGAGACTTCCCTCCTGGTTCTCATACAAGGGTTTGGTTCTCAAGTCTAAAAAAAAAAAAAAAAAAAAAACAATAGTCATGGTTTTCACCAGCTCCAAAAAACAGTTCAATTTTGATTTCTCCCACCGTGACAATGACGGCAACTTGATAGAAAGAGTATATGAATTTAAATACCTTGGACTACTCCTCGACTGTCATCTCAGCTTTGATGCACACGTTAATAAAATCATTAAGAAAGCCCACCAAAGACTTGGCATGCTCCATAGGGTCAAACCACACCTCAACAGGGACTCCAAGTCTCTCTTCGCTGATAGTTTCCTTCTCCCACTCTTCGACTATAACGCGTTTGTCTATTTCCCACCCTTATCCCAGAAAAATCTCCACAAGCTTCGTTCCACCTACTGTACCACAACATCATCTGCTTTGTCTCAGGTCTTGCTAGACTAACTCATGACTGTGACCTGTACAGGCTTTCTAGCTGGCCTTCCCTTGAGAACTGTTTCAACAGCAAAGTGGTCACTTTCTTCCATAAGCTTTCCCTTGGTCTCCTTCCTGATAGTATCACTCCACTCTTCCCTAAGTCAGTTCACTCCAGGACTATGGGAAATGCCTCCTCCTCCTCCCCCTCCTTTGCCATCCCTTTCTGCTGCACCACCCAGGGCCCAAACACCCTCTCTTTTAAGGGCCCCAAACTCTACAATTCTCTCCCCCCTGACCTCCACCGCTGTCCCTGTACCACATCCTTTAAATATAACCTCTTGAAGCACCTCTCCTCCTCCTCTGCATGTATTTGTCCCCTGCCCTAACTCCCTACCCCAGCACTCCTTCTTTATCTCCCTTATTACCTGTTCCCTCTGTGCACTCCCCCTTCTGCTATTTTTGTCTATTGTATGCTCTCGTGTCTCTTATCTGTAATTAATTCCGGGTCGCCCCTGAAAAAGGGACTTTGTTGTCTCAGTGGGCCTATCCGGTCAACAAATTTCAATAAATAAATAAATAAATAGAGTTGCACCCTGCCTTTCAGTACCCCCAAGCCTCATCAGCACTTTTCTTTTCAGCACTTGAATCAATGCTCTTTTTGTTAATCCCCCTTAATATAAATCCCCCCTGTTGACTCAATATGTAAATTTCTAGGTACTTATTGCACCTATATGTATTGTTCCCCTTTGCATACTCTGTCACTGTGATTTTTCGAATGTTTGACTGCATTACTCTGTAACTTTGTTGTGTCTAAACTGGACGCTTGTGAAAAGGGGCAATTTTGCTCACATGCCTTTCTAGTATAACCAATAAACTGAACTGAAACTGTGTTGCAAAGCTGTGATGGGGTCTCCAGGTGCCAGCGGGGGGTTGGAGGGTGGAGCTATTTGGATGCAGGTCCACATTTGTGGGACAAGGCTGTAGGGTGTGGTACTGGACGCCAGGGAGTTCTTTTAACATCTTTTGTGTGTAGCACAAATGTGTGCTAGTGTAACAAACTGATCGTTTGTCCCCTGTTTTGCACTTCCACTGACTGTGACTTATAATGGGCCCCCTAGCTCTTATACTAGTGCACTAATCCAATCAAAGATATAGCAGATGTAAAACATACAGTACCAGCAGTGTCTGGATTTTGAGGTACAAACTGATGCTGTACATTCTAAGGCAAGGGCTCACTTAAGGATTGCGTGTTCCCTTTTGAAGAATATTTCTCACAGACAAGTACGATGTAAAATAACAGCTGCAGATGTCACCTTTAAAATTTATAAGCAGAAACCTTCGATACAATAATACATTTGCCAGTAACACAAATGAAGCAGAAGTATCTTGCATCACTCTCAGGAGTTTTCGGTTGACCAAGTGGAATGTCCCCACAATTCCCTTTCAGAATTAGCTACAACATGCCCATATCTCAATGTTTACTTTGGAATGTCATTCAAGCTCTGCCAATTTCTGAATAAGAAAGTACTTTATGGACAAAAGCAAACTGGAGCAGAACTGTCAATTGCATGCACGGGAACTCCCACTGTTTGTTGTACAGTAAAATTACCCACCTGATAAGCAATGAAAATGAATTTTTATAGTTAGAAAAGAGATAAATTAAATTTATAGTAATATGAGTATTTTTACCAATCCATCCATGAAATTTATTTTCACTTTCTTACCACTGGTGTGAAAGAAATTCTTTATACACCAAGCAATCAGCACACCTAATAAATCTACTCTGTACCTAAGTGAGCATGCAGATTCTAAACAAATGGACATTTCAAACAGTAAGAAGGCAATAGGCAGAGATGATTATACTAAACTAGGTGAATTTCCCATTTTTAAGGGGACGCATGACATGATTTGCAGATTAGTTTTATCTCTAAATGTGACAGTCTCACTGAACAGCAGCAAGCAGCACGACTGCCAATTCTTCATATGGTGACTTCAGGCTTAATGGTAAAATAGCCCTCAAGTCAAACTGCGTTCAGTTTTTTTATTTTACAGTTTACTGGCTTATGCTGAAGAAAAAGAGCAGATCACAACAGTCTCCAACAAAATTTAGTTCAAGTTAATTGCAGTAATAGTCAATCCAGGTTAGTATCAACATGCCAGAGACCAAGCAAGATTTGCATCAAATATTGCACAGGTCAATCATAGTTCCCTTCAAAACACACAAGGGGAAAAACCTGGGCTCAAGTTACCACACTTGTGGAGGTCAACCTATGCACAAGTCAAGCTCCCATCCAATGCACTACAGCCCAAACCCAGGACACCATAAAATGTGTTACAGAACAGACCAGGTTCCCATCAAATGCATTCCAAACCAGACCCCCATCAGATACACTACAGGCCAGAAGAGGTTCACATAAGCACATTAGAGACTATGCTGATTCCTGTCAGGCACACTAGAGGCCATACCAGGCCTCCTGACAATACATTACTGGAGGACCTTGCGTCTTGGTCAACATGCTAGAGGCTTACCTTACCTTCTATCAACACAACTGTGTTTCACCCACGTCTCTGGAAACAATCTAGAAGTCTACTTATATTCTCTGCATCTTCTTAAACAATAATATGGATTAACTAAAACTTTGAAAAAAAATTAACTGTTAAAGTTCAGCATTAGTAAAACATGTAAATTCCCTGTGAAGAAGATTCTTTAAAGGACTGTACCTAGTAGTTCTACCATTTATGGTAAAATTGCAAGGGTTTACAACTATGATAATTTTTTTAAATGGTACTGCTTATCAATTAGCACAGGTTAGACATTATAGAACCTGTGGCTGTTCTGTTCACTTTATTTTTCTAAACACATCATCACACTGTCAACTGATATTTTCTCTGTTAAATGCCAACATACAGTAGCTTTCTAAATAAAGTCAGTAAATAATGACTGTGGTGTGTTAGATCTAAGACAATTCTAGAGCTTTGTAGGACAAGTGCATCTAGTTCAATAGTTACAACCCTCATTTCTGATCCAAAAAAATTATGATTTAGGGTACATTTATTTATTTAGCTTTTGTTAACCGGGTAAGCACACTAGACAATCAAATGCCTATTCTCAGGTGTGATCCAGGAGTATACAAAGGAGATTACAGGCAAAAACAAACAAACAGAAAATACAGGATTTTAGAGGACGATAATAGTCAGACACAGCATGACTTAGTAGGAGGGCATGTAGAAGAACATAGCTTGACAAGGTAGCAGTTGACAATCAGGAGTTAATCATAATATACCTGGTTAAACAGTTGACAGCCATGAAACAATAAAGCAATAATGCATGACAAGGTATGGTATATCACGGGATATCGTCACACCTCAGGTACTTTGTGAGGCACGATGCCATAGACCAAGCACCTCATGCACCCAAGAAGTGATGATACACCATGATATACCATACCCTGTCATGTATTATTGCTATTATGAACTGTATCAGTATTTGTATAACTAAAAAAGAAAATTAACTGTTTTAAAATGCTGTAAGAGCACATTTGGTAAGGTGTAGTGTTATATTGAAACAAGATAGTTATTTTAAGTTTTGCTGTGGGCAACAGGTGGCACTGTTGTAAGGCATGAGAGAGCTAAAAGGAACCAGGTTGACTGCAGTGAGTCTTGATAGGAATCTTGCTGACCCTTACAAGTCGGAACCCCACCCTCCCTGACCCTTGCCCAGTACAGGAAGTACAAATATTCTCAAAACCCCAGCTCCCATAAAAAAAGTATTGTGGAAGGGAGAACGTCTTTATTTCCCCCACTATGCCTAAAGTAAGAAACGCAAGCCATCGATGTCTGAAGTGACAAACTCAAGCCATGGATTTGCATGGCAAGGCATGTGGAAGTGTGTTAAGTGCTGGCATGAAAATTTCAGTTTAGGCAGAGCTGGAGATGAGGAGAAAAAGTAGTAAATGTGTATTGTTTCTTGTATTTGTAATTGCTGCTACGACGAGTGGCTTTACAGCAAAACAGATGACCTGCACCTCTTAAGAGATAGGAAGACTTGAAATGTCACACACTGCAGTGCTTGTGGTACGACATTCAACAGTGTAACTGAGGCTGCCAAAAACAAAACATATGGGTTTCAGTTGGTTTAGTGCAAGGGGATTCACCAGGGTGTGTGTGTGGGGATCCAACTAATGGCAAGCAGATGTGTTTTGGGGACAGTGAGGAGGCTGGTTACTGGAGGTTTCTTGAAGCCGTGCTCTACCTCCATGGAGACGTTCCTGGTGAATTGAACATGGGGTCTCATTCCTTTCTTAGTGGTACTGCATGAGCTGCCATTCAGCTACCACTGGGTGGCAGGCAAGCAGTGAATTACATCTCCTCCCTCCCCGAGGAAGGAGAGCTGCTCTGGGATGCTTGATCCTTCCTCTCCCCGCCTGCTGCTGAGCAATCGGAGCCCTTTTCCCAACCCCAGGTCGCTGATGTGGCAGGAGGTAAGGTGTACAGTGCCTCAGCCCTCCACACCACTGGGCCGGCTGGTAAACAATGTCTTAATGCCAAAAAGGGTTGTTTGCATTTTGGTCATAGAAAGTATCTTGCCAGGATCATCATCACCCCTTTCATCAAGACTCTGAATGGCTCCGACATTAAAGAAGTTCCCCAAGTACCTCTGGGTGTGACTGGTTCAGAGAGCTTTGACTTCTTATTTCTAATTTATCTCATCCATAAGAAGTGTCAACCGCAAGCTGGCATACAGTACTACAACAAATACTGTCTTTCACTCCCTATATGCTGAAATATTGTCATTAACATGATCCTTCTGGTGTTTGACTAATGGATGTGGTGCATAGTGCTACTTTTAAATCTTCTGTAGCCAGGCTGGACACCTCTTCCACTCTTTTTGCTGCTCTGCCATCTGCTTACCTCCCAGCATTCAACATTGCTCTACTTATGTTTGACCTCTCCTAACTTTTCCTGCACCAAGCTCACTGTACTTTGTTGCTTTCTAAATTCTGGTTCAGCAACTTTCCCTGTTACCTCTCTGCCCTCCTCATCCCTTCCCTCCCCTCTCTTCCTTCTCTTACTCATCACGACTGAAGCTGTGCCATAGCTGTTGGAGCTGGGAAGTTTCAGGTTGCGACTCCAAAGAAGACCAGACAGCCACAGAAGATACTTGTACCCTAAATATTATTGCAAGATTGAGAGAGGGTCATTAAAATATAAAGCTGCAGAGATCTGAAGTAAATTGTATTTGGAAATTACAACTAAACCCACACTTAATTTAAAAAAAAAAGTTCTGATTACAGAAATAAGTCATACCTGTAATTGAGTCTTAACAGAATTGGTGTTACTATACTGAACTTGTGTTTTTCTTTTTGCATAACGTAGGCATGTGGGTCATTTTTATGTTATGTTTGTAACAGGAATATGGTTGTACTGGGTCAGTTTTATGTTATGTTTGTAACAGGAATATGGTTGCGCAAACAACATTATGCCCTAATGTGTGATTTATCTGTATAGAAATAATCATTTTATCTACCTATCATATATATAAATGAAAACAAGAGCTAGTGGACTCGCATGGACTAGAAGTCTGATAGTTCGCTTTTAACGGTGACCACTGACGGATTTTATGTTTTCAGCCGCATATTCAGTCTTGCAAAATGGCCTGTTGAACTTTATCCGTGTCTCAAGAGTGGTTCCTGTGTGGCTTAGTGGCTGCCCATTCACATTTGAGCCTCCTGGAGATCACTGGGTCAAGACCCATACCACACCTCATACTCTGCTCTTGACACTGCTGTGCAGTACTGGGATGGCATTCATTTGCACCCAAACTGTGGAACTCTATCCCTGTAGCATTAAGTCTGGCTCAGTCCCACTAGATCTTTAAGAGCAGCCTAAGCTTGTATACCCTCGAGGAAAGGAGGGAGAGGAAGACGTGAGAGAAGCTTTCAAGTACCTCCAGGGAATCAGCAAAGTCCAAGAGGGTAGCATCTTACAGAAAAAGAGAGTGCAAGAACAAGGGGGCACAATTTGAAGATAGAGGGGGATGGCTCAGAGGTAATGTGAGGAAGTATTTTTTTCACGGAGAGGTTGTGGATGTATGGAACAGCCTTCCTGAGGAGGTCGTGGAGTCAAAAACAGTGGGGGAATTCAAGAATGCATGGGATAGACATAAGGCAATTCTAGTGGGGAGTAGGAGAAAGCAGGCTGTTGGTTAACTAGGATCTGCAGCTTATCCGTTAGGTAGGGAAATGGGCAGACTAGGTGGGCCAAGCGGTCCTCATCTGCCATCAAATTCTATGTTTCTATGTACTCCTCTGCTCACCCAGTTCCTATTTCTTTTGCTGTCCCTTCTTCCAAAACTTCTACTGGACAATTGGATTTCTCCTCACACATTCTCTGTCTCCAGAATAACCTCTTTCTGGTTCTTTGTACATCCCCTCTTCCTTTTCCTTCTATGTTCTCCTTAATGACATCTCCACCTGTACTTGCTCCTGCGACTACCTTTCCCTCTGCCACCTCTCTTCTTCCTCACTCTATGATTTTTACTCCTTTTCCCTCTCCATAGACTGCCTTCTTCCCATTTTTATTCCTGATTGTTTACCCATGCCTGTCTAGTGTTGTTCCCTTCAGTGTGCAAACATCCTTGCCAATCTCTTGATGGGACTTCATTTGTCCTCTGGAGCCCACCTCTGGTATCATACCTACTAGCAGCATTTTCTTCCCTTGTAGCTTTCATACCTTCTCTTCCCTTCTGCGTTTTTGACTTTAGCAGACTTATATTATTGTTCTGTTAGTATTTTCCTTGACAAATATTACTGTATTTTTTATTAATGTGTTTCCCATTTGCACTCTTAACAGTGCAGTTACTGTCCTGTTGTAACTTTTGTGTTGACCTTTTCTAACCTGTACTGACTATCATTTGATGCTTGTCGTTTCAGTTGTAGTTCCCTCTTAGTAATCTCCCTTCCCCCAGGTATCACATGGAAATGAGCCTTGCCTCAGTGTACCATTTCTGGTCACCATTTCACACTTACTCACTTACTAACTAACCAACCCACTAACACATGCCAATTGTCCTGGGCTAGTTACAGACAAAAGAAGTGTTTCTATCAATTTGTTAAGATGGTGGCGTTCAGTGAATCTTTTGACAATGCAAGTGCAAACTGCTACAGTACACTGCTGGTAGACTACACACTTCCCCTTTAAAGCTTTAAAGGGGCAAAAAGTTGAGCTTGACTTTTTAGCACAGTAGCTGGCCCAGAGAACATGTCTGTAGTTTCAGACTATATATTAACTGCTGTTATCATGCATTCAATGACTAGAAAATAAATGAGGTTTACCATTAGGAGAATCAAAAAACTAATGTCATTTGTAACCCAGCAGCAGACAAAATTAAAGATGATTACTTTTGTGGAATCTACAAAGAAGGCAGAAATATTTATTTTTTATTTTTAATATTGCAGCAATAATCAAAATTGTTGTTTCTATCGTAGGTTTACAAAGTCCCCACTCATCAAAACATGAAATGTCTAACTCTTCTTATTTAATCACAACTCTGTTTTCCCTTGGAATATTGTGTCTCCCAGTCCGCCTTTTTTTAGGGTAAATTACTGTAAGTGCAATTTCAATAACCCATTTTACGATAAATCCCAAAGTTTGTCCACATGGGAACTGTTCAATCTCAGGCAATATGGATGGATTTTGTTACTGTGAGGCAAGAGTAATAATGGCAGTCAGAAGACTCATCCACTTGAGTTCAGCTACAAATGTAATTGTCCCCTTGATGTATGGCAAATTTACAGCAAAATATGGAAATACCATGTGGGTGATTTTGTCAGATCCTAATTTTAGACAGTCAAATGGAAACTTCACCTTCAGGGACCCCATGTGAATTTACAAAAAGTCAGTCTAAAAATGTTACAGCAGTAAAATGTTCTGCAGTGAAATAGCAGCTCTGGCATGCAGCAAAGCAGCATTTTTTCAGCACAGTAAAGCTAGCAGTTTTCAGGTAAGCAGTTTGCAGATAAATTATTTTCTTCTACAGACTGCCAAAACTACTACTGCACTGTAATACTGGATGCTATAATGCTGAATTTTATTAGCAATTCTGAAATTTAAGAATGTTGGGTAAGATACTATTGACATACTTATCAGCTAATTCACTGTGTCCGAAACTGAAAGATGTCCACAGCTGCCCATTTATTTGTGCTCTGCATTTAGTCTGTCTTGCCTTCATATTGTTCTCATCCAGAATCACAGATGACATCTGTGTCTGTGGGTAGAATAAGTATATACAATATCCATAGAAGACATGTCTGATGAGCATGCAAAACAAAGTTCCCTCCCACAGTGATCGAGAACCCAGTGGTGACAATTACTACAGTATCAATGCCAAAACCCAACAGGGCAAGGCAATCAAGAGTGGCCACACCTGGTCTAGTACGCACAGGTCTGTAATCCACACCTCAGGAATGACAAGGACTGCAGAAATACTATACACAAGGTCATAAAGACAATTCAAGGGCAGCAGAGGAGGTTGTATGAAGAAAGGCTGGCAGACCTTAACCTTCATAGAGAGGCAGCCAGGAGGTAAAAGATGGCTATGACTGAGACATACAGGTTATTGGGCAAAATCAAAAGGATGGACTTGTTCACAAGGAATGAGGGCACAATAACTAGAAGATATGGCTAGAGACTGGTGGGGGAAGTATTCAGTAGGCATGAGAGGAAAAGTTTCTTCATGGAGTTGACAATGAAGTAATGTAATAGACTGCCCAGAGAGGTGGTTGAAGCCAAGACTGTGATGGGGTTTAAACATATATGGAACAGATATCAAACAGTGGGACCCACCAGCAGCAAAGGAAGAGAAGGTACACCTGGAGAAGGGAGTGACAATCAACCATTAGGGTTACTGCAACTCTAAATCCAGCCTGAAATTAAGCTGAGTATGGACCTAGGCAGGGAAGTGGGCAGACTGGATAAACTTCTGGGTCTTTTTCCACTGACACAATCTATGGTTTTACATTTTTAGGACATGAGAAGCAGCTGTTTTAAAAGGGCCTCCAGTAGCACATGGCCAATGTTTAAAACCAAACTGCACATAATTTAACTTATATTTCAAATACTTACCTTCCATTCAGAACTTTAATACTGATGAATGTTTCATGGAAATAATATGTCTGTTACTAGGTCTTCATCTGCTCAGGCTGATTATCTACAAGTGACTAAAATCCTCTCTTGTGACATCACACGTGCTGCTGTTGAAATGTCTATGATGTTTTAGATTATAATGCCACTTGCAGACAAGCAGCCAGAGCAGATGAAAACCAAGTGACAGACTTCTGCTGTCATACAGGTGTCTTTAAAGGGAAACAGTCAGCTTTGCTCCTCCATTCTGAGTAAAATGTGAGCCTTTTGCCTCTAGGCACATAGTTAAGTAACATTTGCACTAGAGTGCCTCTGTAGACCACAAAAGTCACCAGCTTACCTTATTTTTAAAATGTTCTCATATTTCTCTTTAGAAGCAGCCCGACTGAAATACACCGCTCACTGGAAGCATCTGTTCACCCAGAACACACATCTGCCATGAAGCGATCTCCCAATATGGATTTTCTTCATAAACACTGTGTACAAATGAGTTTGTTCACAAGCTGTCCTAATAAGGAATTGGTCCTGGCATGTTAGATTTAAAACTGAGCAATAGTATTGCTGCAAAATCCTTTTGAAAAGTGCTTTCAAAATCACGTGCATGTGTAAGACTGACACACTCTTGCGCATATGTGAGATCTCGCTCCTGTCGCTCTTTGCGCATTGGCACTATTTCAGAAGTGCTTTTCAAAAGGATTTTGCAGCAATACTATTGCTCAGTTTTATATCCAACATGCCAGAACCAATTCCTTATTAGGATAGCTTGTGAACAAATGCATTTGTACACTATGTTTATGAAAAAAATCCATATCGGGAGAGTGCTTGGGGGCAGATACATGTCCTGGGTGAACAGATGCTTCTGGTGAGTGACTTATTTCAGTCAGGCCACTTCTAAAAAAGAGAAAATAAAAAAAAAATTTGTAAACTAGTGGCTTTTGTGATCTACAGGGGCACTCTACTGCAAATGATACTTAACTATGTGCCTAGAGGCACAAGGCTTACATTTTACTCAGAACGGAGAGGCAAAGCTGACAGTATCCCTTTAAGGAATAAAGAATTGGTGAAAATACAGGAAATATCTGAATTGTAAGTTAAATCGGGTCTAAATGAAGAATTAGAATTCATATGGCATTTTTCATACACATCATTTCTCAAAGCACTTTGCAAGCCACGAGAGACTGGTGGTGAAGTGACTGTAAATGTGTAGTGGCAGCCACATCACTCTTGGGCTATTGCATCAACTGATTTTAACAAAGGGGAATGTTGGCCAGGATGCTGGAGAAAATCCTCTAATCTTACAAAAAGTGTCTAGGGTTCTTTTTCTTCCACCTAGACAACCATCAGGACAGCACCAGAGATAAGCAAAAGGGACCTTGGCTTAGCATCTCATCTGAAGGTTGGCACACCTCAGATGTACAGCATCCCGCTAGTACTGCACCTGGGTGTTAGTGTTTATGTTATGAGCCCAATACTGGAGTGGGACTAGAACCCATAATCTATTCCAGAGGTTGATGTGCTACTAACTGAGCCACACTGGCACCGCTGACAGTGTTAAGAATTTAAATGCTTCCCCAGTGATATCAGTGACTCTTTAAAGCTCTGTTCATACTTGTTTTGACCTTTGGAATAATAAAGTGTTGTAATCATGTTTGTGAGAACAGACTACTGCTCTTGTGTTATAAGCAACATCCTTTGGCAATCAGAATGGGATGCTTTGCCCTAGAAGGGGGAAGTAGTATGGCATATGAGGAAAAAAAAGCCTGAGAAAAGCAGTGCTATCTGGGTGGGAGCCTTGCAGATTACAGCTTTACAGGGCTGAATACCTGTAGTAGCAGAAGGACCTCTGGTGTAAGTGATGTAGACTGCAATTTACAGTATTAGGTCAAAGGGTCAGTCTAACCTCCTAGCTTATTGGAATGAATCCCTTACAAAATGTAACTCCCAGATGTTGTTGGAAAAGTTAGAAGACATAGGAAGCCAGAGGATTATACATACATACATACATACCATACATACATACTTGCCAGCAGATTAGGCCTAACGGTCTATCTTGTCTGCCCAACTCTGCTCACTGGTAGTGTATAGTAGCTGCACTACCTATTATCTAAATCCTTCCATGCTTCAAACTCTCGGAAAAGCTTAGACTTCTTCAGAACACAATTGTCCTTGCGCTCCCAGCTTTCCAAAGCTTTTCTCAAGCTTGAATATCCATGAACAAACCTTTTCAGGAAAATGTACTTTCAGTTTGAGACAAGAGGATGGTGGCAATAGCCTGGAAAGGTTTGGACTCAAACTTTAACTCTTCAGTTTAATTCAGAAAGCAATGAATTTCAAAATAAGAAGATTTATTACACATTATGGTCAATGATTGGTAAAGTTTAGCTGTTGAGTGTCTGTCACAAGGCACCTTTTCTGTAACACTGAATATCAGTCTGTTTATTTATCTATCTCCCAGCCCAGAGCCAACATCCAATGTTACTTACCCTTTGTAATGGTACCTATTGTATTTGCTGTCATCTACACTGCTGTACTGTTGCTGATACTGTTGTTTTATACCCTATATTTGTCCAATTTGTACTGCTGTATTTTCTACATTGCTGTTATTGTCCTACATTGCTTACATTGTATTGATGTATATTGCTACTAGTTATTTTTGTTGTATATTCTCCACCTACCCTCTCCCAAGGATGCACTGGGAGACAAGCAACTTGTTCAGCGTGCCTGCCTAGTGAAACTTTTCAATAAATAAATCTCTTTTCTTTCGGCTGAGAGTTCTAGCTTAACCATTTGTAGTGTAGCATAGTAGCCTTTTCATTTTAACTGTATCACATCAGCAATGCCATGCTACTTGCAGGCAGACCCTCAAGTGACCTTGTTTCTCTGTAAAGGGGACCAAGTCAATGACTGCTACTTCATTAAGGCTCTGAGCTGCAAATCTGGAGACCTGGGTTTGAATCCCACAGCCCCCTAGGTGCATACTGTGTGACCCTGAGCAAGTCACTTAACTTCCTTGTGCTCCCAGGTTGCACCTGCAAACAAGCTTTCAGCTTAGTGTGTTTCACCTGGTAAAATAATTGGTATAAAAAAAATAATAATAATTGATATAAATAATTGGTATAAATTTGATGTGCAGGTCCCATATTCAGTAATGTGCCTTAGGGCTATAATTGTGCCGTGCCTGCCACCAAGGGTAAAACAAGACTGATGGGACAAAGCAGGAGTGGTAGCTGAGGGGGGGCTGTTGTGTGAAAGGCAATGGGACAACACGGGGGAGAGTGGAGAAAGTGGGGCCATAGTGATGGGAGTAGACTGGTAGTGCAGCAACATGGGTGAGTGGAAGAAAGCCAGTCAGGTTAAAACTGAGCAGTTATACTCGCTGCACTAGACAGTCTGCGAGCAAGAATTCAGAGAAAGCAACACAGGGTTGAGTGGATCAGGGCCATAGTGACAGGATTCGGTCATGAGTATAAGCCAGGTAATACGGAGGTTGAGTTGTTACTGCTGACGTGTGTCACTAGTGGAATGGGCAACACTGGGACCTTTTAGACTAACCATATGTAAATCCCAGGAAAATAAAAAAAAGTTAGTTTCTAGTCATGCAGGCATGTGTATGTGTGACTGATCAAAACGTCATTTTGAATAGTGAGAAAAATCTCTCTTTATGATACATAAAAAGACAGCTGAATTGTAATCATTCTTTCCACTGTTACAGTAAGCAGTAGTGGGAAAAACAACTAAAATGCAGCTCTTGTTTTAAATATCGGGAATGATTTTTCTCAATACTCAAACGACGTCTGGCCACTCACAAGCACCGCAGCACACAGCCTGCATTTGAGAATGAACTAAGTCACCAGGAACTCAGTGTATTTTCAAATGGTACCAGATTTCAAGCAATGATTATGTGGCAAATATTAATATTTGAAAGAAAAAAACCTGCAAAACCCCTTAAAAACAGTTTAATCTTTTTTGCTTGTTTCCTCCTTACCTCCGCCACGCTACAGGGCATAGCTACTCTCAACTGGCAGAAACTATGCAACCAACCGGCACACCTCCACTGTTAGATATTCCCTATTCCTAATTAAAATGCAGCAGAATTGTGAAAAAGGTAGAGTTTATATAATTTTTTATCTCAGATAACTGTGGTGAGGATGGCACGTACTGTACACTTTAACCGACTACCAACTCAGCCTAATAATTTGCTGAGCTCCCGCTGAAAAAAGCAGCTGCCATGCTCTAATTTTTCAGTGGTTTGTAGACAGAATTATATTAGTGGTTCTCCCAGTATTACTATGGTGATGAGCGCATTCTGCTGAAATCGCCATAGTCGTCAGTCTCCGGGCTCCAAGTTCCGCTTACTGTGGTTGCAGCTTCACTCACATGCAGCAGCCTTGCACGCTCTGTTGGATTACTGAGTGAGAGAGCACATGGGCAGTTTTCTTTCCTATGGCAAGATTTGCTGGGAGGTATCTGAATGGGGGGGGTGCGGCAGCACCCACCACCCCCTCTAGATCCACCACTGCTGATCAAATGGCATAAAGGGTTAAACTGCTGAAGTGTAAATCAGGAGACCACAGCTTCAGCTTGCAATAGGCACACAAACCATTTTGTTCAAGGAAATCTAAGGTAATGTTAACTGTGGTGAACTTTTTTTTATGTTTGCCATTGTGCAAACCGAACATGTTGGTATGACAGCAGATTTTGAGAGGTGTGTCACTGCCAGTCCAATACAAGGCAGTCTGGAAGGGGCTCAGTAGTGTCAGACCAGTCATCAGCCAGGCTGATGACACTCTTCTGGGCTTGCTGGGTGGAAACTGCATGAAGTTCAAAGAAAAGAGCTGCCTGAATCATAGGGCAGCTGTATCCTTTAATCTGCATAACGCTGTCCAGCAAGCAGAGCTGATCAGTGTCATTATCAGCCTAGCTATGGTCCTCATCCAATGTTTAAAAAAAAAAAAAAACCTCCCCCCTCACATTGCTTCCCCATTCCTTCTTAATTTTTCAACACTAGGGTGCAAAATCTCCAGTATTGGCTAGCACCCCTACACCATACATTTTCACTGTGTGATACCGGGAAGTCCACCCCTGAGCCACTGAACACAACGTCGATACTGGGGTGCCCAGTCCCCAGTTTTGGTACCTAAAATAAAGAAAAACGTCTCTCATGGTCTTTTTTTGGTTTTAAACACCATGTAAAAAAGAAAATGGTCCCTCGATGTCAGTTGTCACTGCCACCCGCCCACTGCCATTTCCCTTCCCACATCTGACCCCCCACCTCAGCACCCACAAACTCATACCGTCTACACCTAACTCACCTATTGGGGGTCCAACGCTGTAATCCTCTCTGGACCAGAGACACATCACTCTTGAATGCAGGACCAGGAACTGAAAAAATAAGGTATGCAGTTCAATGTACTTCAATGTGTTTTGAACTTGTGCTCATAATTTATCCACTGTTTAATATTTTCCTCCAGATTTTCAACATGGTCTTTTTGGGACCCCATCTTATGAACAAAGATGGTGAAATTCTTCAAATATGGTCAGAAAGGTGATTTTGCAGTCAGTGCCACACAATTACCATTTGGGCAGAATTTGAAAATGTTCTCCTACTAGCCTCCGAAGGTGGGATAATCAGAAGATTATGTTGAAAATCTGGAGTTAAAACTATTAAAAAGCAACAAAGTTATGATGGTATGTTGAAACATTTCAATGCTTACTCATAACTTTGGTAATTTTAATATTTTGACTACAGATTTTCAACATAATCATTTTTTCACACCACCTCATAAATATGAGAGGTATCATTTTTAAAATCCTGGATAACGTGTTTTTGCACTTATGATACAAAATGACGTTTTGGCCAGTATTTTGACTCCTGTCATGTTCAGAAGGAGGTGTTATAAAAGACTATACTGAAAATCTGGGTTCAAAATATATTAAAAAAAAACTTCCCTGTGAAGAAACACTGAATTGTTCCAAGATTTGCTCATAACTTTATTTTTGCAGATTTTGACCCCTAATGTTCAATATACCACATGTGTTACCCCACCTCCTGAACATAAGGGGTGTCATTTTTCAAATCACATCTGAAACATGTTTTTGCAGTCACACTGTGAAATCACCATTCGGATGGGATCTAACAAATTTCACTTGTCTTGATCATAATGTCAGGTCATAAGAAGACTGTTGGAAATTTAAGGTCAAAATGTGGGAGTCCACTGAAAACTAGATATTGCCTCTCAGCTGGCCTGTCCTGGGTAAATACAGTCTAAAATGTGTAAAAGCAAAACACCACTGAAAATGAGATACTGCATCTCATCTGATCTATCCAGTGTAAATATTTAGCAAAAATGTGTAAAAGAAGGATCCCAGTACAGCAGAGCCCCCCACTGAACTGTGCATCTATGCTGCTCTATCCTGGGAAAATGCATTCTAAAAGGTAGATCCCACTGAAAATGTAACTGGTCTTTCAGCTTGGCTATCCTGGGTAAATACATTGTAAAAATGGGTAAATGTGGGGCCCCGTTTAAAAGGAAATATTGCATCTCAGCTGTGCTAGCATGGGTAAATGCACAGTAAAAGTTAGGAAAAGCAGGATCCCACTGAAAACAAGACAGCATCTGAGCTGTACTATTCTGGGTAAGTACTGTACACTGATTGTTTTAAAGCAGGGCTCCACTGAAAATTAGATATTGCATCTCAGGTGGGTTATCCTGGGTAAATACATTGCAAAAGTGTGTAAGAACAGGACCCTACAGCAAAATCACAGTGAAAACGAGATATTGCATCCAAAATGAACTGACCTAGAAAAATACATTATAAAAAAAGGACCACACTCAAAACAAAATATTGCATCTCACTTCTACTATCCTGGGTAAATGCAGAATAAAACTGTGTAAAATCAGGACCCCCATGCAAATGACATATTACATTTAATCTGGTCTATCTTGAGTAAATATACAACAAAAATGTGTACAAGCAAGACCCGGTAGAACGGCAATGCAAGCGGTGAACATTCGGCATTGGCAAATGCTTATTTAACAAATTACTTATATAATTCAGAAAAATGTATAGTCATTTTCCAGTCTCTTAGACAACAATGACAGCTGACATCAGTTTGAATTCCTAGACTATCTGTTCTTTATTCCTAAGGACATTTCAATGACAAAAATACTCTTTGCCCCTTAATTGTCTTCCATTCTTGCTGTGTTCCTGCCCTGAATTTACTCAAGGTGAAAGGCCAAATGTGGCGGAGTTAGACTACACCCTCAGCTGTGACTGATGGACCACTTTTCTTTCTCCTTATTTCCTAGCTACCAAAACTTCTGTTGCGCAACAGGTAACACTTTTCTCTTTGCTTTTCTTCTTTCCCCCCCTACCCTAGATCAGCCACCCAGCATAGCTCTTTACTATCCCTACTAAACTTCCTATTAGTTCTTTCTTTTCATTCTTTTTCCATCTCCATCCATTCAGCCCTTGGAATAATGGCAAACACCTGGAGAGGTGTTGTGTAAAGTGCATAAGTGCATTTTGTGTAAAATAAACACGAATGCTATTTTAGATAGCAGGAATGAATATAGTTAATAGAGCCTTTTAAAAGAAAAATGATTCAGATGCCATATCAACTAATCACTTCATGATTAGTACAGTTATACAAAACCCTTGAGGTATTTTCACAAATTCACATTATAAACCTGTTACTGTATGATGCTAAACAAAAAACTGTGGTATGCTTTATAAAAATGCTTAGTTATTATGAATCAGATATGTAGAGGGTCAATATCTGTGGAGATACACAGTGTACCTTTAATTGAACCAGGAAGCCCCCTGGAACAGACAAACTCCATTGGTTTTAAAACAGCATGTCCAGACATGTGGCAACACGTTCAGACATGAAAATAGAAAGGGCTTAGTCACGTGACCCCTCCACAACGAAGTAAAACCTCTTCACTGAGTTCACCTCAGGTCAGTCCAGTAGAGTTCAGTCCAGTGGGGCTCAGCCCTGAGAGAGGAGAGGAGAGAGGTTCTACCGTTTGCTCAGACAAGCTGTTGAATGCAGATGAAAAGGGTATTTGGAGCTCTAAGATCCAGGACTGTATTATGTGCGATACTACTGATGTTAAGTAGTGATTTTCTTTGTAATTTTTTTGTTTTCATTTATTATTTTTCTAACCTTTGAAAAATAAATATCACACCATGGTGTGTTTTAAACATGTAAATGTGCCTTGTCTGATGTTTATTCCCAAACACTGTGACACCACACTAACAGTTGGATCACTTCTGGCATACTAAATCTCATGCGGAAAAGAGACAAAGCATGGACCAAATATAGAAAATCTAAACTTCCTAATCTTCTAGAGGACTACAAAGCCCTATGAAATAAGTGCAAATCCAAGGTCAGAGCTTTAAAAACAAACTTTCTCTAGGACAAACAACTGGGTACTAGGGGCAACTTTAAACACACCTGGAGAACATTCAACAACCTAACAGGCAGATGTCACACTGCCAAACAAATATCCCTTAATAATGATAGAAGCCTAATAAGTGAACCACACAAAACAGCCAATCTCCTCAAAATCTGCTTCAGTGACCTTGACATGTACAAACCAAATAATATGCAGCTTATCTACACTAGCCTACCCACTGCACCCCCCTTCCTGCACAAACAACCCTTCCCCTCACCCACAAATTCTACTTCAAATCTCTTTCCCCTGCTAATGTAATCACCTACCTAAAAAAGAATGACCCAAAGCCCAGTCTGGGCCCTGACGACATTGACTACTGCATCCTGAAGCTCGTCCATGTACCTATCACCCTCCCCCAACCAACATCCTCAACCACTCACCCTGCATGGGGTATTCCCCAGTAAGTGGAAAAGTGCCACCATAAAATCACTTTACAAATCCGGCTCCAGAAACAATGTTTGTAACTACAGGTCCATCTCCCTCCTCATGACCCTATCCAAAATTAATCGAAAAAAAAATCAACCTTGATCAAACCATGAACTTCCTAGATACAAACTTCTCACAAACTCACAGTGTGGGTTCTGAGCCGGTCACAATACTGAGACTGCCCTAGTAAGGCTTATTAATTTCATTGAAAAGGCCAGTGGTGAAGGTTTCTACACTGGCTCAGTGTCTGTAAACCTAACAAAGGCCTTTAACCTTGTTGATCATAAAATTCTCCTCCACACCTTATCTGGCCTAAATTTCTCTGCCAAAATGATAAAATGGTTTGAAAATTACCTCAGTAATTGGACGCACAGGACTACAATAGCAAGCCAATACTCTGAAATTTCATCACATTTAATATGGAGTTCCTCAGGGTTCCATCCTTGGACTGCTCCTATTCTCTTCTGTAGTCAACCCCCTCCCTGATATCTGCTCAGCCACAAAGCTCATCCTCTATGCTGATGACGTGGCAGTCTTTTGCAAGTATAAGAACCCCCTCTCCCTTCAGAACAAACTGTAACATGACTTCAGTAAACTACACTCCTGGTCCTCTTCCCGGAACCTGGTCCTCAACTCCAATAAAACTAAGGTCATGGTATTCTCAGGCTCCAGGAAGTCCCTAAAATTTCAGTTTTACTCTTATAGACAACTACAGCAACCCAATCGAGAAAGTCACCACCTTCAAATACCTGAGTGTTCACTTAGACTGTCACCTGAACTATGAGCTGCACACTCTTCAATTAATTAAAACAATTCACCAAAGACCTGGTATCCTACATCAACTAAGACATTTCCTCATACCAGAAACTAGGGCTTTGCTTGCTAATAGTTTCCTGCTCCCTATTTTAGACTACGGCTCCCTCATATACTAAACTTCCATCTCGCAGAAAATGTCTAGTTAGATTAATGACCATGTATCACAGCATCATCCATTTTATCACAGGCCTCCCCCTTAGGATGCACCGCTGTGATCTGTACAAGGTTGCAAACTGGTCCCCCCCCCGGGGATAGATTTGACAGCAAAATTCTAACATTTTTCTTTAAAATACAATTGGGCTCCATGCCTAGCGGAATCTCATCCCTCTTCAATAAGTTTGTACTCACCAGGACCACCAGGCACTCCAGTAGCCATGCCTTCACAATTTCTCACTGTCATACCACCCAGGGGCAACACTCCCTCTCCTATAAAGGTGCCAAACTTTTTAACAAACTTCCCCCACCCTTGGTCCTGTGCAGCACACTTACATCATTCAAAAACCAATTTAAATCCTACTTTTTAGACAAACTCCAATGCAGCTGTCCCTGACCTATGCTCTTTGCTCCCATCTCTTCCTATTCAATTTCCCGTACTTCTCACCTTGCATATTTTTTGCATTTCTCTTTAAATTTATTATATCGTTACATTATCTTTAACAGTACCTTCCCTATTATGTTCCGTTCCCTTTGTACGACTGTTATTCCTGATGATGTAATGTTCAGCAGTATGTGTTATTGTACCAATTTTGTATGCACTCTCATTCCAAACTATGTAATGTTTACCAATATGTATTATTGTACCAAGTGTTGTCACTGGACGCTTGAGAAAACGGGCAATTTTGCTCACATGCCTTTCCAGTATAAACAATAAAATGAAATAAAATTAAATCATAACCATCCACTTGTGAAATCAGAGTCAATGGCAAGAGGTTGTAGTGTCATAAGCAGAGGACTGTGAATTCATGGTAGGAATAAGCAACAGAGGCAGATGATGTCTGTTGGTTCGGTGTTCACCTTGATTGTCCGGTGCTTGTTGTCAGAGGGGGGCTTCCCAGACTCCTTGAAAGATGGTCTGGTGAGATTCCTTCTAAAGAAACCAGCTCTCGACCTGGACATCTTGGCGAACTATCGACCTATCTCCAACCTCCCATTTCTGGGTAAGGTTGCTGAGAAGATTGTGGCACAACAGCTTGAGGAGCACCTTATGACCTTTGACATCTACGAGCCACTCCAGTCTGGTTTCTGAGCCAAGTATATCACTGAAACAGCATTAGTTTGGGTGCACAATGACCTCCTTAGGGCGAGAGACAGAGATGGGTCAATTCTTGTTCTCCTTAATCTCTCCTCAGCCTTAGACACTGTAGACCACTTTGTGCAGCTCGATAATCTCAGAAACTACTGTGGGCTTGCTGGCACTGTCATCTGCTGGTTTGAGTCCTCTCTCTCTCGCCGACAGGAAGCAATGGGTAGTGATGAGGAACTTCTCCTAGCCAAAGCTTCTGTCATTTGGTGTGCCTCAAGGATGGATCTTATCACCGATGTTGTTTGTAGTGTACATGCTGCCCCTGGGTGAGCTCATTAGGAAGTACAATGTAGGTTTTCACTGCTATGCAGATGATACCCAATTGTACTTGTCCTTTGCCCCCAGGACATCCAACACAGTGGAAGTGTTGAACATCTGCTTGGCCGAGATCAATGATTGGATGTCCTCCAGCTGGTTGTGACTGAACTCTGATAAGACAGAGGTACTGGTAGTGGAATCAGGCAGAAGGCATGATAAGAATGCCTTCAGTGTGGCAATGAGTCTTTTCCTGGGGTCCACACCATTGGTGGCTTCCTCTAGGGTGTGAGATCTTGGTGTGTTCCTGGGTGACTACTTGAGATATGCATCTCAGGTGTCATCAGTTGATTAAAGTGCTTTTTACCATTTGAAGAATATTGCCAGGATCAAGCTCCTAGTTCTGCATGAGGACCTCCCTACCTTGGTGCATGCCTTTGTGACATCCAGGCTTGATTACTGTAACACGCTCTACTTCAGGATCTCAGGAGGTACCCTCCGCTGGATGCAGCTAGTGCAGAATGCTGCTGCCATGTTACTGATAGGCCTTTCAAGGTTCTATCATATGACCCCAGTGCTGCGTGAACTGCACTGGCTGCCAGTCAGGTGGAGGATTATCTTCAAGGTGGGCTTACTCACCTTTAAGGTTCTACATGGACCCAGCCCCTGCTATCTGTCTGTTCTCCTTTCACCTGCCGTCCCAGTCCACTCCCTCCATCCCTCCTCTAGGGGCCTCCTGGTGATTCCCAGGACAAGGTTAAAAACTGCCGGTGACAAGGCATTTAGTGTCATCAGCCCCATCCTGTGGAATTCACTTCCTGATGCCATCAGGGAGGCCCCTTCAGTTGAGGTATACAAGAGCCACCTAAAGTCTCATCTTTTCGCTCTGGCCTTCCCTGATATAATTATATAATCACGTAATCTGACATACATTGTGACTGCTGAACCTATTTATTGTATTATTGTACTTGTTTTTAATGTTTTAAATATGTATTTATATATGCTTTCTTACTCCCTACTTGTCTGTATGTGAGGTGCCTAGAGCCTCTGGGAATGGGCGCCATTCAAATAAACCTTGCCTTGCCTACGAGGAAACAACGTGTTTTTAATGAAAATGTTTTCAGTAATCAAAAAGGGAATGCCGTCAACAAAATTTGGGGGTTGGGGAGTATGTGAAAATTTGTTCTGATAATGGTAACTGTGAATCTACTGCAGTGCTGGACAATAGAAACGCAGTGTGTTAATACCATTGTCAAATTGTTTTTTAGCTTTTCTTTAATCTGATTTGAAGGAAGAGCTCAGAAAATCATAAGGAATACAGTGCGCTCCCCTCCCCTACCCCTAAAATGGTTGCTCAAAAGAGCCTGCAATCCTTGTCACTAGTGATTGGGCTTAATTCATATCACAGTTCATGTCTGATACCAACAAACCCAATTTGACACTCACAGAATGAAAAACATGAGTGAGACAGTAAAAATAAAGAAATAAATAACAGGATTGTAGGGACTTTTGAGCTGCTACTGTGGGACTTTCACTAGATTCTGTTGGCTTTCTAATAAAAGCCATACACCAGTAGTACCCCTTTAAAATACAGTAAATAGTAAGAAATGTGACTAAAACTTAGCAAGTGAGCATGAATAGTGCTTGCTACATCCTGTTTTGTTTACGAAAAGATCAGGGGCCAGATTCACAAAACTTTGCCCCGGCACAAACCCAGTTAGAGTGGTACAAACCAGGTTTTGCACGGAAGTGGTATTCACAAAAGCCCAGTTTGCTTCATCAATCTGGGTTTCCGCCGGGGCAAAGTGTGGAGAAGGCCACAATGCAAATGAGGGGGAAGGGACCTGCATATTGAAGCAGTCCCATTCACTAAGTATTTTCTCCATGCAAGAGCCTTTTGTGGGGTTCCCGTGCATGGAGAAAATACCACTGAGTGAGACCCTGCTTTAATTCCGTGCAACCCTAGTGGTTGGCGGAAGTATTGTGGTCACCCCCCCACCCCACCGCCGCCAGCCTAACAGGGAAAAACATAATGTTATTCCGTGGTGCTAGTGGTTCCCCCCATATGCCAATCGCTGGCCTGACAGATTAAATAAAAAAAAAAAATGTATTCCTTGATGGTAGTGGACCCCCCTCGCCAGTCTCTGTCCCAATATCAAATAATGAGATTCCCTGGTGGTCTAATGTTCCCTCCCCTTGCTGATCATCATCATCACAATATCAAATGATGGATTGCTTGGTGGTCTAGTGTTCCCTTCCCTACTTCGTCCTTATTAAAATAAAAAGTAGCCTGCTGCCATTCCCCGTGATCGCCAGTCACGGCCTGGGTAGAAAACACACATTTCCTAGCATCCATTGGTCCCTCCCCCACCCACACCCATGTCCGAGCTAGAAACATGTTTCCTGGCACCCAGTAGTCTCTTTTCTGCCACCTGATCACCTGCCCAATATTGCCAGCATAGTCTCCAGTGTCCATTGTAACCCCCTCATCCCAATCCTCTGTGTAGTACACAGAAACATTTCACGAGACACCAGGGAAAGCTTTTATTACACTATACAGGGGATTGGGGAATGGGGGGGGTCTGCTAGACCATCAGGGAAATGTTTCTATATACTACACAGGGGATCAGGATGGTGGTGAGTTACACAACACTGAGGACTATGCTTGTAATGTCAGGCAGGTGATCAGGTGGGAGAGAGTACCCTGGATGCCAGGGAAACATGTTTCTAGCTTGGGCACAGGTGCAGGTGGTGGGAGACACCACTAGATGCCAGGGAAATGTTTTTTTTTGTTGTTGTTGTTTTGTTAACTTGAGCCAGCCATCAGTGATGGGTGATTACGGATTGGGGGGACAGCACCAGGATAACTTCTTTTTCTTCTCAGGTTGGTGATAAGCGAGGAAGAGAACACTAGACCACCAGGGACATATTTTTATTAACCAGACAGCAAGTGGCAATCATAGAAGGGGAGGCACCACTAGTCCACCAGGGACTGTTCATTTATTTTTTTTATTTCTCGGGGACAGCAATTGGCAAGGGGGGGGGGGCATGCCTCTATGCAGTCTATGCAAATGGACTCATAATAGGCATGCAAATGGCCAACTAGTGCCTTGCATACCCACTGGGCCCATTTGCATGATTTCCTTTGTGAATAGGAAATAGCACCCCTATGCTATTCCTTGTGGGGCCATGCTCCAGCCTGCATATTAGGGCAGTGCTACTGGGGTAATGGCTGCCTCAGACCTCCCATATGAATAGCAATTTTGGATGCTCAGGAAACCGTAAAGCGCAATGCAAAATTTTGCACTGCCTTTGAGAGTTTTTGTGAATCAGGGCCCAGACCTACAAGAAACTACATTTTTCTAAGCAAAGATTTTCCACAAAGATCTAACAATTTCCCACTTTAAACTGTCCTTGAGTAGTGCTGCACTGAATTTTTAGATTCCAGTGGAATGGAATTCCAATTCTGCCTGATTCCATGGAATTCTTTCTGTAGCAGATGACATTTCAAAATCAATGTCTTTCATGGATTATTAATCTGCAGTTTACATAAACTGCAGATTCCTTTTCTACAATCTGTGGAAAATCTTTCCATGGTTCATGTAATCTGTGGACAGTTATTCCATGGCTTTTAAGAAATTCTTTTTTAAATTCTTCAGAATTCAAATGGAAATTTGTAAAAGTATTTTAGAAGTGGAATGGCCATTCTACATAAATTCCCCTTGCAGACTTCTGCATTTTTCCTAGCTCTAGCCATAATCCTTTTTGCTGAATGTTCAGATTTGCTGCCGTTGGGGCTAAGGGTCCCAGGCCTATTAAGGGCTGAAGGTTAGTCTGCTGGAGAAGAGACAGATATACAGCATACCAAAAAATATGTACAGATTGAATTTGATTTTCAAGTACAGTTAAGTGCTAACAGGCACATGTATTTAAAAATAAATAACACTTAGAAAGCTAGTGGTTGAAAAAAATTAGGGTTTATTTTTGAAAGCTGACAAATTAATTTGATTTCCTCTTATAAATTTCCTACAACAATATACTAATTCTAAAAATGGTCCTATCTATAGTTATAAACTGTACAATGAAAACTGAGTTACAACATTCTGCTTAGATTTAACCCTTCACTCTATCCCATCCAGGAAACCACTGCACCCCTTGTCCTGCAAAGTATTTTGTAACCCTGCATAATCTCTGATGTTTCAAGTTTATTGCTGTAAGGACCAAAACACTAGGGAGGCCAAGTGACTTGCAGAATGTCACTCAGTGAGCAAAAAGGTTTGGTGGGATTTGAACCTGGATCCTCTGGTACAAAGCATTGTGCTCTTACCAATGGACCATAAAGTCTGGAAACAAATCAAAAAGGGCATCATGATGTGACATTTTTGTCAGCTTAGCTGAAATGAACATGCTCTGGAGTACATGCTATGTGAGAGCTTCCAGCTTGTTTAAATAGTGTTGTACAAACTTGTGAGTGTGTTTGAGGGGTTGAAGCATTATATAGAAACAGAACATAGAATGTGATGCCAGATAAGGACCACTTGGCCCACCTACTCTGCCCATTTTCCTACCTAACAGATAAGCTGCAGATCCTAGTTAACCAACAGCTTACTTCCTCCTACCCCCCACTAGGACTGTCTTACGTCTGTCCCATGCATTCTTGAATTCCCCCACTGTTCTTGACTCCACAACCTCCTCAGGGAGGCTGTTCCACGCATCCACAACCCTCTCTGTGAAAAAATACTTCCTCACATTACCTCTGAGCCGTCCCCCCTCTATCTTCAAATTGTGCCCCCTTGTTCTTGCACATCTCTTTTTCTGAAAGATGCTACCCTCTTGGACTTTGTTGATTCTCTTGAGGTACTTGAAAGTTTCTATCATGTCCCCTCTCTCCCTTCTTTCCTCAAGGGTATACATATTAAGCTCCTTTAGTCTTTCTTCAGCTACAGCATGCTACAGCAGTACAGAATATTAAATAGCCTTACATAGTGATTAGAGGTGTGCACAACATGAAACTGAGCTGGTGAAAAAGCCATTCCACTTCCAAACTGTGATACAAAAATTCCACCACTAAGTAAACAGTGAGACGTTTATGTGAAATGACTATTTGTTCTACTAAAGTCAATGTAAACTGCAGATTTTTTCTAACAGTTTTGTTGCATTTAGATTAGATATCAGTGTGGAATTCTTACTAATGTACAGGTAAACTGCAGACTCCCATGTCCACAGTTCTTGTCTCACATATAGAACAAACAAGACATAAATGTAAACTGAGGGATTTCGTTGTTTTCCACAGGAAATGGAGATGAATCCAGAGAATTCCTCAAAAATCCTGAAATTCCACTGAACTGTGGCAAGAGAGTAATTCTGCAGTTCTGCTGAGCATTAGTAGCAATTTGTATCCCTGTTTTTTTTTTTTTTTTTTTTTAAGTTTTTGCCCCACAAAACAGACAGTTGACAGTATACATTTAGCAAGACGCATGAAAATTATGCAGGTATTATCATCTAAGTACTGTAAACATTTTTAAAACTAAAAAAAAAAATCTTGATGACCCTAGCTCTGCAACCAAAGATTGCTATCCTTCGCCCAATTAATCCCTCTCCCAGGACAGCTTAAGCGCTTTATCCTCTCAATATCCATCTGCTTTGTGATTACTGTAGATGGTAACCAATCCCTGGCCCTATCAGCACAATTTTCCCTAGAGGCAGATTGTAAAGATGAAAATCATGGACATCCAACTATTACAGAAATGAAAACAGGCAGCTTTCAACTGTCCAAAATAATCAGGGACACCCCTGAATTTGTATTAAATTTCTTTAGATCTTTTAACACTTGGAAATGGCAAACACTAAGGGCAATTTCAGTAAAATGCAGAGTAATTGCAGATTTTTACTTCTTTCTGGGTTGCCGTTCAGTACTTTTTGAAGTGAAGTCCTTGATTTTGCTTAATTATCTTGCTTCTTATTTTAGGTCTTGCACATTTATGCAAACTTTTATGCTATGAATATGGGAGTCGGTGCATAACACATTAAGCAGTTTTTTCTGATCAATATGTTAAGGAACCTGTTTGAAGTCTTCATGCCATCTTTTACCTTTTCAACTCACTGTAAGTATGTAAAATGATTGTTTTTACAGCTTCTGTTTTCTAGGAAGACTTCTGAAACTTTAGTCATACAAGGTAGCCAGAATAATATTTTATGTTACATTAACTGTTCTTAGTGTTTCTATGTGTCCCCCAACGTATTGCACTGACTGTACTATATCATCATCACTCGCTTTATCTGCTTCAAAACTAAACAACATTTGACAGCGGGGGTGTCTCTGATACAGTGTAATTGTATGCTGCAGCATCTGCCATTCAGTGTTTCACAGAGATCTAGTTTCTGTTACTCAGCAGACTCACAGCTATAAATTCTCACTAACACTGAGACATTCATGCATTTTTTATTTACCCCCCCCAACCATTTGTTTTCCAATTGATCACTTGTCTTCAACACTAGTGATCTAGGCTGCCATGGCAAAACACTTTCTAGACCCCCCATTATCATGTACATGGTATGGTAAGCTCAGGAAAAATGCCTGGCCCCCATTTCAGCCAATCTAACTTTACTGCCTGGCACCTGAAAATTTGAGAATGTTCTTTACTGAATTCAGAAGCTACAGTACCATAATAATACACAGAACCACAAAACAGATGGCAGCAGCAGTGAGAATACAAAACAGTTACTAATGATCAAGGAAGATTTTGTTGACTCCTGAACTGAAATACAGAGGGAATATAATAGTTGAATTAGAGTTGAGTATCAATGGTGAAAAATTGTCTAATTTATTATTGCTTACACTGATTCTGCACAAGTTCCAGGTAGCTCTTGCTCTCCCACCCTAAGGGTAGTGAGAGTGGAAGCATAGGATAGGATGTGAGCTGCAGCACATGACTTCTATAACTGACATAACTCTTAACTGAGGGGTCCTTCGGTTGATAAGAGGCCTATTCTTGCAAGGAAGCCTAGTAGTGTTGAGTCAGTCAGGCTACCTCATAGTTGCACTGCCATTTTCTGGGTCAGGGCAGATCCCAAGGTATAGTTTCAACAGTGGCAGGGTGTACAGGACTGCCTGCGATCACCTACTGCTTACTGCTATTGTAACATTCTAATTTCAAGATTTAGCCCAAATCATTTAACTTCAGCTCCTTGCATTTACTGCTTATTTCCTTTGTTTTCATATCGTTTTGTGATTGCACTGTTTAAACCTATAGCGCAGTGGTCTAAGGCTCTGAGCTGTAAATCTGGTGACATCCAGCAGACCAGACCTGGGTTTGAATCCCACAGCTTCCACTTGCATACTGTGTGACCCTGAGCAAGTCACTTAACCTCCTTGTGCTCCCAGGTCGCTCCTGTGAAAAAGCTTTCAGCTTAGTGTGCTATACCTGGTTAAACAACAACTTAACTTAAACCTGTTTGCTTCCACTGAATTTTATAAACAAACGACGACTATATTTTAACACATAACTTACTAGACAAGCATGGCAAAAGTGATATTTTGAGGTTCTCTTTGGTCTAAATCATATTAATAGTGATCCTATCATAGCTAATTTGAGCTACTTGATTCTTACTGATACTGGAAACCAATAAGGCACAAAGAGTGATATAAAATGACACTCCGTCTGAGGTCTGGACATTAGCCTTGGCCTAATCCAGGGGGACTGGTGACTGAACGGACAGATCCAGGTGTCTAAGGAATGTGGTTTTAGCAAACGAGTAAGAGTGGGTGCAAGACACAATGCTGGGAAAAGTGGGATGGAGGTCCTTTACAATCTACTGAAAGAATAGCATTGGTACTGTTGCAGATGGATAGTTTGTGACACAACCCCTACAATGCAAAGATAACAATTTAGGTTTATGAAAGATCTTGCAGGAATGACCACCAGATAGCTGCCTGCCACACTAGAGACAGCACATGAGTCAGAAAGCTGTACATTCACTGAATCACACAGCCAGAGGGACCGTTATGAATAAGCAAGTCTCACGGGCTGTATGTCAGTAAAGCAGGGGGATACAATGCTCACACACTGTGGGTATAAATGCCAGCAAGAGTTGCAATGAATGGGCAGTGGATGCAATTCATGCATGCATGCAGCAGGACTGGATAACAGAAGCAGCAGCAAAAAGATAGGTTATGGTTACCAAAAATGTGCGCTATTTTTCAGCCTCAGCCTTTGAGCTACACCAATATTTACAGCACTGTATTTCGTGAATGAAAATGAGTGATGGGGAGACTGGGGGGAAATGGTCACATCCATATTACCCTGTTTCCACTAAATGTAAAGCCTTCTAAGAACTGTTTTCTCATGAAACCACTTTTGAGATTATCCGTTGAGGTAGCTATCAAAAACAATTTTGTTTTACAAAATGTTTAATTGCATTTATTGTGTTAATGAAATGCACAAGTACATTTAAAACATTCTTGACAACTTGGAGTAATGCAACACTCAGAGTATAAAGGCATATTAGCATCTGTTTTAACATTTAAAAAGTTATATTCATAAAATATTTACAAAAGTAGGAAATGAAAAAATAAGATCTTTTAACAATGAAAAATCTCCTTTCTTAAAAAATGGAACAATCCACTTTTTTCAAAACATAAGCCTGAGGACCTCCTGGGGGTTTAAGAAGTTCCCATATGCAAAATGCATCTCAGCACTGATGGATGGAGTCAGCATCAATAGTTTGTGAAGCAGAAAAAAATGCACACCACTGTCACAAAGCATAGGGTCACAAAGTGTGAGGAGAGGGGTAACGGGTGTTTCCTGCCTCTCACTGTTGAGTATTTGGAGACCTCAGCTATTAATGTGATTGTTCTTGAGGAGAATAAACTTTTGTTCTTAACACCAGTTCTGTTCATCTTTTTTGTGTGCACTGAAATGTTTGTAACCCAAACAAGAGAGGGTAGGAAGGAAAGGAAGGGGTGTGGTACTTCACGTGAGGGAAAGCATAAAAGCAATGGAGATACAGGTACTATGATGTGGAGGTGGAGGTAGAGATACTGTGGGTTACCCTGGAGATGGAGAATGGAGCCACTACTTGCACTGGAATGTTCTACAGACCGTCAGCCCAGTGGAGGAGTTCAAGAAGGTGCTGGCAGAAGCCACTGGCAAAATAGCAGAAAAGGAGGCGGTACTGCTGGTGGGAGATTTCCATCTGCCAGATGCAGATTGGAGCCTCCCAGCTGCAGCTTCAGCTAGAAGCAGAAACATCTTTGACTGTCTGCAGGGGGTCTTCCTTAGACAACTATTCTGTAAACCCACTCATGATGGACAATACTGGACTTAGTACTTACTGACAGTGTTGCAAATGTCAAGGTGGGAGACCACCTGGAAACCAATGATCACCATACAGTATGGTTCAATATAAGGACAGTTGTGACATCGAACCACATAAGGACAAGGGTCCTGGACTTCAGGAGGGCAAATTTTATAAAAATGGATGAATAGCTCAGGGGTGACTTGGTGGGAGGGATGACCTGGAGGCATGGAGGAACAGTGGGCCATGCTAAAATGGGGCATAATTAAGGTGACAAACCTCTACATCAAGCAAATGAACATATGCAAGAGGAAAGGGAGACCACTATGGGCCTCGAAAGAGATGGTGGAAAAGGTCAAGGCTAAAAGTGTAGCATTCAGAAGGCATAAGGAGATGCAGAGGGAGGAGGATAGGGAAGTGTATCAGAGGAAACAGAAGGAAGCAGGCAAAGCAGTAAGAAGTGTGATGGTGAAAACTGAAGACAGAACAGCCCAAGTGGTAGCAAAAGCAGGCAAAACGTTTTTTTAGGTATGTAAGTGACAAGAGGAAGACCAGGGGTGGGACTGTAAGGTTAAAAAGAGAAGGGGGGGACTGAGCAGAGGGGGACCAAGAAAAGCAGACATCCTGAACCAATACTTCTGCTCAGTGATCACAGAGGAAGGAGAAACAGAGGAGCCACAAAACGTAACACAAGCTTTGGAGGGGGGAGGTGGACACTAGATCTTTTTTAAAGGAGATAGTTCTGAAGGGATTCACTAATCTGAAAATGGGCAAAGCAATGGATCCAGATGGAGTGCATCCAAGGATATTGAGGGAGCTCAGGGAGGTACTGGCTGCACCTCTTATAATCCTGTTTAACAGCTCACTGGAGACAGGAGTGGTTTTGGAGGACTGAAAGAGGGCAGATGTAGTCCCACTTCACAAAAGTGGTAGCAAGGAGGTGGTGGGCAATTATAGGTCAGTCAGCCTGATGGTGGTGCGGAAGATAATGGAATCACAGCTGAAGGGCAGGATTGTGGAATATATTGAATCCAATGGGTTACAAGATCCAAGTCAGCAAAAATTCACTGGGTGGGGGTCACGTCAAAGAAATCTGATAGGGGTCTCCGCATAGGTGACCAAAGAATTAGATCATGGTGGAGCGGTGGATGTGGCCTACCTAGAATTCAGTAAGACTCTCAACAATTGCTCAACACAGAAGACTGGTAAGCAAGCTGAGTAGCATAAAAGTAGGTCCAAAGGTGGTAAACTGGGTACAGAATTGGTTAGGGGATAGGTGACAGAGGGTGGTGGTAAATGGAGTTCACTCAGGTAGGAAGGGAGACCAGCAGGGTGCCTCAGGGATCAGTGCTGGGACCAGTCCTCTTTAATGTCTTTATAAGTGACACTGCAAAGGAGCTGGAAGGGAAGGTCTGCCTCACTGCGGATGACATTAAAATCTGCAACAGGTGGACACTTCGGGAGGGGAGAAAAGGTTAAGTGGAGACCTGGAAAAACTTGAAGAACGGTCAAGGGTATGGCAACTGGGTTTTAATGCAAGAAAGTGTAAAGTAATGCACTTAGGGCACAGAAACCCAGGGGCAGAGTACAAAGTGGGAAGAGTAGTATTGACGATCACCAATCAAGAATGAAACCTAGCTGGCCCGGTGGCACTGAGGTGCTGGACGCCACACTTTGTGCCATGCTGGTGACCCATGTTTGGGAATGAGCACGGGATGCTGTGGGTCGGCAGGGAGGAGATGGACTGAGCATCCAATGGACTGCTCTCAATCTCCCGGGGGTTTCCTGCAGCAGGTGCTCGCCTGACCCCTAGCCGGAGGCTGAGGGATCAGTGGCCGTGGCCGCACGCCATGGGGGCGGGAGGTGGCAGACGCTTGATTGGGGCATGCATAGAAGTGTGCTGGCACCCAGTCACTGGCGTCATTGCACGCCATCAGCCCACAGGGGAGAAAAGCGGAAAAGGGAATTCCAGTCGCAGCGGTTTGATGGCCATCTGTGAGCACCTGTGCCGGCTCCAGGAGAGAGATCACCAAGTGTGGATCCGTATTAGGTGGGGGAGTTGGCCGGCCCCTACCTCCCCTCCATGGGGGTAAGCCATGGGGCAACTGGGTGGTCGCCCTCCACAGAAGACCGGCACGAGTCAGACGGCAGCTGGAGAAAGGGATGTGAGGTCAGATTGGCCAACTGGAAGCACCAGGAGAAACAATACCCGCAAAAAAAAAAAAAGGAAAAGAAAGAAACCTAGGGGTAATCATATCGGATGACCTAAAGATGGTGAGGCAGTGTGACAAGGCAGTTGGAAGGGCTAGTGGGATACTGGGGTGCATAGGGAGGGATATCAGCAGCAGAAAAAAAAGAGGTGGTATAGCCACTTTATAGATCACTGGCAAAATCCCGCCTAGAGTACTGTGTCCAGTTCTGGAGACCACATCTCTGGAAGGACATAGACACAGGGAGGCAGTCCAGAGGAGGGCAGCAAAAATGGTCCAGGGTCTGTAAGAAAAGCCCTACAATGAGAGACTACAGGACCTCAATATGAAGGCCCTGAAAGACAGGAAGGGGAGGGAGGGTATGTTAGAGACCTTTAAATACCTCATGGGGGTAAATAAGGTACAGGAGGGAAGAAGTTGCAGGGAGGTAGATTCAGGAGAAATGTGAGGCAGTACTTTGTCACAGAAAGAGTGGTGGATTCCTGGAACAGCTTTCCAATGGAGGAAGTGGTGGCAAAACAGCAGTGGGGTTCAAGAATGCATGGGACAGACATAAAAGAATCTTAGCGGAAGGGGAAGGGAAGGAGGGAGAAAGTCAGAGATCAATTAGGTTCTGTGGGATGCTGTAGGTAGTGATAAATGGCAGACTGGTTGTGGCTTATACTCCAATATACACGTTTTGGGCATGTTATGAGGCACCAAGTGCCTTCAACCACCTGAGAAGTGTATGTACTGGAGTACAACCTACACTCTGGAGTGAGTTCTCCCACTTATTAAATGGGTGGTGATTTAAATCTAATAAAATAAAAGCTAAATGGTGCTTTTTTATTCTTTTTAGTCACAAAAATCTTGTTGAAAAAACATAATCCCTGACTGAGTCTGTTCCTTCCCCCACCCCAGGTGTCTGTACAGTGCCAGTGTATCCTCTAATTCTGGACAGCCTACCCACTCGACCACCCAGTTTCCAAACCATCCCTATCCAATGGTTTTTGTTTTCAGAAAAAAAAAAAATCTGTACCTGTTCCACTCCTCTCTTACAGAGCGTTACATTGGGAGGGGGGCAAATAGAGGATAATGGAACTGGAGACAAACAACTTTTTCTTTCTTAAAGTAGAAACTAGTGGGCAGTTGGCAACTGGGTGGGTGAGAGGGCAGGATATTTTTGTCGATTTGTTGGCTTACAGTACTCTTTTTCCTTTTTTTATTTGTACACACCGTAGATTATGATAAACTGGTGCAGAGAAACATCACTGCCAAACAGAAATGAAAATTTCCAAATTAATGTGCACTGCTCTTCCAGAGATGGGATGAGGTGAAAGAGATCTGGCATGCAGTCATCAGATATTATTACACACCTGCCAGTCTCATTAGTCGATCATATATGGTAGCTCAAATCACCACACACACCTATACCCATTTTGTAACAATAGAAAGTGGGCTAAATGAGGATTGCCTTGCATGTTTGTATAGGTAATCAAGCTCTGCAGACTACATAACATTGTAGGGGAGACTTTAATTGTTTAAATTTAATGTTAGCCAGTGCTATCTTGCCACACACATAGCTCTCTAGCCGAATCTGACTAAAACTCACGTGGCCGCTTTTTCATCTATTAAAATGTCTATGACTGAGCAATCCTAGATCAATAAAAAGAAAATGAATTTAGTGACTTGATGCAGAGCAACAATCATTCATGTCAATGTTAGCTACAGTATAGCAGAATTATTTTTTAATATAGTGCTCTATTTTAATTTTCTCTTCACTATATTTTGTAAACTGTATTTTTCTGTTAAGAGGGTTTATCCTCAATGTAAAGTATTGTTTGGTACACTGTAAGAAAGACACTATATAAAAATAAATTGCATTGTACTTTATATAACCAATCACATGGTAACCCCTTTCTAGTGTTATATTTATTATAAAATGGTATGGAATTTTTTTGACTTCTGATAAGAGACCATTCTGGCAGGATACTGGGGCCGGCAGTACAGGCTAGAGGCAACAATAATGAGTTGAGAATAATGAGTTGTGAACGGGCTTAGTCATCCAGAATACCTGTGACTGATTCCCACAACCTCCACTTGCATAGTATGCGACTCTGAGCAAGTCACTTCACCTTCAGTGTTCACAGGTTGCCGCTGCAAAGGGACCTTGTGCCCAGTGGGCCTTATCCAGTTACCACAAGAATAAAAAATAAATTCTCAACAGTTATGTTATCACAGCACAAAATCACAAGGTCCCTGGCCATCAGTTTTTTCATCCTAATAAAATGAGCCTTGTCAGCTAGTTTTCTATTACAAACATGGCTGCCACATTTTACTAGGCCCTAAAATTAAAACTGCCTAAATTAAATGTCATTTGCCCTCATAATCCTCTTATTAAACACACATATATAAATTATAATAAATAGCTTATAATTTCAGATTTTTTTTTTGTTGTGGACTGGGACAACAAATATCCCTCCTATCGTAACCTGCTTACCATGGAAACCTCTGCTGCTTGATTTGCTACAGATAAAACAGAAGCCCTGGTGCCATATGAGGTCTTGTGTTGTGTGACTGTGGGGCTAAACATTCTGCCATTACAACTGAAAAGAGATTTGAGTTGTTGTATGCTATTCATAGTAACCATTCTGTTTACTGAATGTAGGAAAGCTAGAAAAGAAACACTGGGCTGTATGCAGGGTACCTATCATTGGCGGTTTAACAATGGGTGAGGGCACACCACCAGTCAGTAGGTCCCAACTGATACAGGGCCAGATCTCTACCCTGCAAAGCTGCATTACTGCTGCTATAGTATGACTTGTAAAGCAGGGTGTTGTAGGATCACACTTTATCAGGGATCTGCCTGCACAATTTGCATACTAACCACATTCCCTGTCTTTAGGAGTGTAGTATGCAGGACAGGTTGGCTGGTGTTCCAGGAAACATTGCTCGAGTCTGAAACACTTCTGTCACTGCTGATGGCCACCACTGGACTGCCTCCAAGGTACCTGCAAAGCACACTAAAACAGTGCAGGGGGCTGACAAGATGCCAGTACTCCTTGTGGAGTTATTTTGCCCACATAATCCTCTTATTACACACATATACATAAATTACAACATGCAGTACTAAGTTTTACATTTCTGGTGTTTCTTAGCCAAGTATGAAAAATCTCCCACCTGTGCTTGCCTGTTTACAAGGGAAATCTCTGCTGCTTGACCGGTTACAGATATAAAAAAGAAGCCCTGTTGCCACGTGAGGCTATCTATTGTGTGACTGTGGGGGTGAACATTCTGTCATTAGAACTGAGTGGAGATTTGAATTCTTGCGGTTCTATCCATAGTAAACATTCCATCTATTTAATGTAGGAAAGACAGAAAAGAAACACTGGGGAGACAAACAAGGTACCCACCACTGGCAGCATAACAGTGGATGATGGCACACCCCTAGTCAGTAGACTCACTTGACACAAGGTCAGATCTCCGCCCTGCATGGCTACATTACTGCTGCTGCAGTGTTACATGTGATGCAGCATGGTAGTAGGAGCACACTGCATCAGGGGGACTTCCAGTCCCATTTGCATACTCATTGTGCTCCCTATTTGTGGAAGCAAGGCATGTAGATCAGGCCAGTTGGCAGTCCAGGAAGCCTTGGTGTCATATATTTCTGACTCTGCTGACAGCCACTAGCTGCAACCCCACAGGTACCCACAAAGCACAGTGAAACAGTGCAGGTGGCTGAGGAGATACTGGTACTCCCTGTGGACAGTGCACTAGAGAGGAATGGGAAGAATTACCTGCTATGTTCCCTGTCATAGTGCAGTTTTTATTTGTGCTTGTTTGTGGTTTATATGGTTATTTCTGAATTACCAGCTCTGCTGTGTGCATTGCCACAGGGTCCAGCAGAATATGCTCCAAATGTAATGATATATCCATGCTACTACAAGAAAAGCAGGGAGAGAGATACTACACCCCAGTGCTTCACCTTTATCCCAAGAGGCTTCTTCAGGGGAGGAGGGGAAATACATTCCCCAGGCTCATGAATATTCATGAGCATTCACTCGCTTGATATATAGACAAATTACCACTGTCTGCCACTATGGGCATTTAGTCCTGCATACCACCAGTAGGCAGACAGCATTTGTTACACCAGTAATTATGGTGGTATGGCTTGGATTCCTGAATCCACCCCACTGTGGGGGAGGGGGGGTAAAGGGGGAAGTAATATAAAGAAAATGAAGGAAACGTGAGAAAACAGGTAAATGGGGGAGGGTTGGAGAAAATACAGTTTTAAGGGCTATTTTTTTTTTCAGTATTTTATTGTGCATAATATTTAAAACTGAGATAGTATGCCAATGCTGGGATGTGCTGAGACTATTTTGTTTAGGTGGATGAACATTTTTATAAACATCAGTAAAATATTTAAAATGATTTTATTTTTGTGCATGTCTTTAATACCCCCACCCCGACAACAAAACATTGCGGACTCATTTTATAATCTCAATAGGACTCTCCACATTCTGTTTTTTGCTGGGGATAGTGACACTTCTTGAGTGGTTGAAGACACTTGACAATGCTTTGCAATCACAACACACTGGAGGTTTACCCATTAATCCAGCACAATGCACCCCATGTAATGTCTTATTGCCTAACAGTATTCTACATGTAACAAAGAATTTTTTTTTTGTCAATGACATGTGATTTAAGTGGTTGTATGCATAATAAAATATGAAATCCGCTAATATTTCCTGCATATTCTAGATTTCTATCTGCCTCATTTTACTTACATGAAACATCTGTCTTTTGTATTGTATCTGTTCTTGTTTTTTTTTTTCAATTCAACTTCTTTATTGGTTTTAAATTATAAACATAGTAGTATTCATAACAGGTATGATACATAGATGCAACCATCCAATTAGCACATATTATGGAAGGCCGACAAAAAAGAGAAAGGAAACCCCTTCCCCATCCCATTCTCCCTCCCTCCCTCCCGAAACCCCCCCTGGAATGTGCTAATACATATAGTACAATACTTGAAAGAAATATTTGGTACATAAACATCTTGAGACGGACCTGGAAAAATGTAATGTTAATAACCTCAGTGCAGATATAAGGCATATGCCCTTGCTTTTTGTCTGCAATGGGAGTCATAATCACTGTTGTATGACGTCAAAGTATTTTGCTGTGGATGGACTATGATGCCATTATCAGCAGATTGTGATGCATTTAACAAAAGATTATGTCTTTGTAAACAAGTTGCTACAGCAGACAATGTCCAAGAGGTAATAATCCTGATTTGAAGTGAATGTCCCTGACAATGAAGAAAAAACAGAAGACTGAAGTGAAAACAAATATAAAATGTGTGCCTCAATACATACTGTACATTTATTTACTGTATGTATTAAGAATATTTAGCCATGGTAATTCCTTGGACACATAATGCCTCATAAGCTCTTCAAAAGGTGTCTAATAGATATACTTTTCATGTAGTAAAACAGGAATGTTGGCCTAGCTTGACATCATATCCCTGGGATCTAAAAGACATTTTTCTGCTCCTGTGTAAGAGCTAACAGGAGCACAGAAAACGCTGAATATTTTATGTGACCCCTGAAAAGCATCTTTTAGCTAAGGAGACAGTTAATTAAATAAAGGTGATTACACTAAGCATCAAGTAATACAGTGATTAACTATACCAGAATAAGGATCCCACCACATGAATCCCATGGCCTTTCCCATGAGTGAAATAAACCCTGAGACAATTTATCAATTGCTATTCTCACCAGTGTTCATTTCAAGTACAGGGATCAGGATCACTGAATCAAATTAGAAAAATATGTACAGTTATTGTTTCATTTACAAAACAAATCATAAGAGTGTTCTCAAGTTATGAGACAGCTGTTACTTCCAATGTATCAGACTGTATATTATTTTGGACTCTGAGGAATTCTTATAAATTAGTACATTTGTACAGCATACTTAATAATCCCTGCTAATTAAACAGCGTGAGTGGAACCTGACAGATCTTGGTTCCATTACACTCTTTAAAGGGAACACTCATGAGTGAACCCCCAAAACTATGTGTAGGGCTGCCCCCGATTAGGAGATTTATGCAGCCGATTTGTTTTACTTACAGCTACTATTTATATTGCTTAATACATCTGGTTGCTTCAGCCATTCCCCTGACCCAGCATTTTGAGAAGCATGCCATTCCAAGTGCACTCCCAGAATCCCCCTTGATGGACGCCAACCATGGGAGAGTAATTACTTTTACAATGTGCAAGAGTTTTTTAAAGCTCGAATTTACCATTTGCTAGACTGAAGTACTACCAAGGCTAAGTACAGGCTGAAAATACCCTTAAATATTTTCAAAACTAATAATCAAAATCATACAGTACATTCTGATGCATATTAGCACTTACATAAATTACTATGCATTGTACAGTAAATTTCTAAAATTAAATTATTAGAGTCACTTAATAGTTAGCTATCTTTTATTGGACCAACACGCATCTTGTGTAAAGAGGGTATACACAAGCTTTTAAGGCCACACAGATCCCGTCATCAGGTGTAATAGAATTTGTAAATACAAGAAAATGTAACTTTTAAAGATCATGTGTTAAAACAACCATAAGGTAGGAAAAAAATTAAAATATGGTCAAGAAATCTTAAAGGAATTCTTTAAAAAAAATGCAAGTAATTCAGAGTCAAACTAAAAGTTATTCTAGTATCCCAGCTTTACTAAGTTTGAAAACCTGAGGTATTTGAGGTTTTTTGCCACCCATGTAATGATTTTCAGTTTACTTAGACATGAGATTTTAATTTTTAGCGATTACACTTCAGGGGCTTGATTTTCATACGGCGACCCAGGGTTTGTGTCAAACCCTGCATCAGACCCAATTTTTAGCACTGCTGCACCAAACCCCTTTGATGGGACTGCACCCAATTTCAGTACATTGGGGGCAGTTGCAACAGTTTCCTCAATTTATGGCAGCTTGCAGCAAGGATATGGTGCAAGGCCCATAAAAATGGCCCCCCATATGGTGGAAGTTAGACCAGGGAAAAGCTGGTGCAACTTGTGGCATTTGTTGCTCAGGATTGAAAATCGTGATCACTGGCTGGGAGAATGCCACAAGCCCCATGTGCAAAATGATCGGTGCACCAGGGGCTTGTGGCATTCTCGGAGCTTTGGGAATCAAGCCCCTGGTCTTAAAGCTCAAGTAATGTAATGTTGCTTCAAGTATGGAAATAAAACATACAAACAAGTTTTGCAAAATGTAAAAGAGGTATTCAGTCTGGACTGTTTAGATGTCAGAAGGATTTAAGTACTAATATTTCTGATGAAAGTAAAATACAATAGTACGAGTATAATTTGTATAATTACTACCTAAAAATTACATTTTATCGGCACTAGTATTCCAAAGAAATAATAGAAATTGGCAGTTTTTTATTAACAGCAATACCACTAACACTACGGCACCACTGCATTTTTTCACTCTGCCGTCAGTGTATAATGTTCACCATGGTGCAGCAGCAGGAGACATAACTGGAATAATACATATATTACCACTAGTCATTTATAAGAAATTTCTTCCGGTTTAATTCATCAGACTAAATGGCCCCTTATTTCATTCTACAATAGAGCAATCCAATTCTAAGAATTAAAATGAAACATTACTGTTAGGAGGTGTAGCCTACTGGTTAGAGCACAAAGCTGTAAACTCTCAGAGATCTGGGTCAGAATCCTACAGAAAGTACCACAGCCAATTAATGTGCGGTTCTGACAAGTCACTTTAACCTCCCTGTGCTCCTGTCTTTTTCTTGCTTTGTACTTGAAGAGTCACCAATGCCTCGAGAAGAACTTTGAGAAACATAATATAGTATATGGTTGGCCTTTGTTCTGCATAAAAATCAGCCTGCTCAAAAACCTTGTTGTGCACATTCTAAACTGTTGTGCACATTCCAAAGTGGTGGTGTGCACAGTTCAAAGGTCATTCAATTCTAAACTTCTCATTTATTCCACACATAGCTACTCACGAACCATCCAGTGCCCAAAGTTGTACCTTTTAACATTCAAAAGTCTGTAAATTTGATTTTGATCATAGAACAGAATAGAACAAAGAAATGGCAAGAGTTTTTGGTTTCACTACAGTGGAGCTCTGTCACTCAATCCAGTGTGAAAAAATGGGCAACTACACAACTCTGCATGTTTCTCCATCTCGGGGTTGAGATGACAGCATGGACCTCTCGAGCTTCGCTCTCAAGGTTTATATGCTGTCATCTCAACCCCTCAATGGAAGCACAGCCTTGCTGTGTATGGTTGTCCATACATTCTCTATATTTGGACACAAAGCAGTTTATGTTTCACATTAGCTCTATAGTTCTTACACCTATGATTTATTACTGAGGTCATGTTCATGAAAACTGGATAGCTGTTCCTTGAGGGTTCATCAGCTCCTATAGCTTTTTCCCAACCTGATGTCATAGTGCTCTGCCTGTGACCTCACAGTTATTCTCATAGCATGACTGTGATGTCACAACAGAGCATTACAATTTCAAGTAAGGAGTCAGCTACAGAGGCACATGATCTATAAGAGATACACATCTTGTTTTTGTGGGAATTTCTTCAGTAATAAATAATGGAGAGGAGAAATCTATATAAGATGGCTGAAATGCAAGCTAAATTGTTTTCAACTGTTATGTTTTCCAATATTTTCCCAAAGGCATCAGCTGCTCTTTAAACCCTTGACTTTTTTTAAAAGAACATGTGGCATCTCCATGAAAACTTTGCGAAATATAATAATTACACACCATTCTGCATATGCAGCTTGAAAATATAGTTTGTGTCCCTGAGACTCTATTTATGCCTTCCATCTATCTATACATGATGTCAATCTTTTATTTATAAATCATAGTTGGGTGCTATGGAAATGATTATAATGTTACAAACAGGTGATTTAAGATGTCATAAGTAGACAAGCATCAGAAGTGGATGAAGAGCAGTGGACATGCATCCTGGTTCCACAATAGTTTCTTTAGAAACATAAAAGCATAGAACGTGTCTGCAGAAAAGGGTCGGTAGGGCCATCCAGTCTGCCCCATTTTCCCTGCCTAACACTATACTGTGCACTCTGTTTGGTCAGGATCTGTATGAAATCCCGACACTGGGATTCCGCACACAAAAGAGCCCGACTCCCCTTTCCTGACCAGTACGCGATCCCATCATAATATTGGCCGACACACAAAATCCTCAATGCAACAGAGCAGTTGAAAGTGCACATTTAACAAAGAAAGGAGTAGGACCTTTAGCAAATTGCAAAATAGCAAAATAACATAAAAATGACCTAAGGTCCAAGTTTCTCAGATACCCCATTTAAATAGTATTTACTGCTTGCAAACTTACCATTGCCAATGCCATTGCAAAGTGCAAGTGCCGTAGTTTGTATTATTTGTATGTATTAAGGTATGTGAAACTATGTCACTGAGAATCTTGGACCAGTTTGGAAATTTATGTTTGAAAGGTAAAAATGTGTACTTTGACTTTATGGCATTACAAGAGGCAAAAAAAAAAAAAAAAAAAAAACTCATTTTTGACTCTTGATTTTGGATGCCCTAGTTGCGTGCAACATACAGAACACATGACATTTTTGTGTGTGTCAATGCATCAGTGCATTTATGGGGAATCAGACTGCTGTGCAGCAGGAGGATCCACTAAGTTATTAAAGAGAATGTGTTTTTGTGTGACTATTTTTTCCACTTTTAAGAACAAGCTAGAGTGAAGTAGAGAAAATGAAAGTAAATAGTTTGCTTTATTGACGCAAATTAAGTCTGGCTGGTGATCTCGGATTCTGCATGCACCACCTATTGTGCAGCTTCTGCATTTTTGAAACTTTCCCCTTTGCCATTAGCTACTCACAGTGGACATCTGGTAAGTGTTTCCTGCATACCACTTTGTCAGGCACCGTACGCTGCACCCATTTATGCATGGTTAGTGTCGGCAGTATATAAAAATTACAAATGCATTTGTTGAAAGCCTGATAAGTACAGCACAGATTATAGAGTCATATACATCATAAAATTAATATGAGAAATATGCAGACCCTTGCAGAACAAATGCAGTATTGCCAGTTTGAAAACTTAAAGCAGCAAGCAACATGCTGACGGGATTTTGTGTGTCGGCTAATTGAACCGGATAGTAAAATTAAAGTCGATATTTCATTGTCTGGAATATAGCCATCGGGATTTGCAGTGTCACAGATATTGTACCAGACCTGTTTGGTCACAGTTGTCCCTCCCTCATCCCTTGCCTCTATTTATTATACCCATCTGCCTATCCCACACGTTTAAAGCTCCCAATCGTCTTTGCCCCAGCCACCTCTTCTGGCAGGCTGTTCCAGTCATCCACCACTCTTTTCATAATGAAGTATTCTCTCACATCCCTCAATCTCCTCCACCTTCAGGTATTATAGCATGTCCCAATGTTCTGGCGCTCTTCATCATGTGAAAGAGAATCCTCTTCAGTGCATTTTTCAACCCAGTGAGGTGCTTATAGGTCTCAATCATGTCCCCTCTTGTTCTCCTCTCCTCCATGGAGTACACGTTGAGTTTCCACTGCCTCTCCTTGTATGGTTTCTTGTGCACCCCTCGCATCATTTTAGTAGCCCGCCTCTGGACTGCCTCCACCCTGTCAATATCTTTACAGAGGTGCAGCCTCCAGAAGTGGACACAGCACTCCAGGTGGGGTTTCACAAGTGAATGATACAGAGACACCACCACCTCACTTCTCCTACTAGAGATCCCCCTCCCTATGCACCCCAGGGTCTAGCTCTCCTTGTGAACTACCTTGCCATCTTGGAATCATCAGATATGATCATCCCAAGGACTCTCTCTTGCTTGGTAACTTTAAGTACCCCATCATATATATCAGCCCCAGGGTTTCCCCTTCCTAGGTGCATGACTTGGTGCTTTCTGGCATTGAAACCCATTTCCCTGATCCCATTGCATTCTCTCCACCCCCTCCTGGATGTCCACCCTATTGAAATGTTTGTGACATCTGCAAAGAGACACACTTTCCCCTCCAAATCCTCAGCAATGTCATTTATGAAGCATCACTTATTAAGTGTCTTTAGTAGTAAAGAATAAGGTGAAAAACAGAAATATAGGGAAAAGCAAATACATTTCAGGGGCTAGCTTCACAATCGAGCAGACTTGATAGACCGTAAGGCCGGCTTCTGCTGGCATTTTCATATGTTCGTGTGTTTTATATGTCCTGTAGTGTAACCTTCCTTGTAATGAGCCCTGTTGTGCTACTTCCTGGTCTCCAACAGGTGGCAGTCAAGCAGCAGAATAAAGTGCCCCTCAACCCTGAGAGAGGAGCGCTGACCATAGGATGCTTAATCCTCCCACCCCCAGCCAGCACACAAATGACTTGAGTTTGTTCCAAAACCCAGATCAACAGTTCAGTAAGAGGTAATGCTACCACTGCCCTACTGGGCCATCTTTTAAGAATATTCTTAAATCAAAGTACTAACATTGCTAAAAGCTGACAAGCACAATTTGATTCTATTAGGTTGTTCCATTTCATTAACATTTTTCTCTGTTGACAAAAGTATTCCATTACAGGATGGAGCTTACTTTTTCTACCAAGGGCTTGAATTCCAAGAAAAAAGCACCACAAATCCTCAACACTGAACAATACTATAAAATGTTTTCATTGTTTATACTGTCAATAGCAGGCATTCATTCGAGAACAGTAGAACTGTCACCAGAAGGCATACAGTTATGCACACTAACTGTGCTTCATCCAAAGGGAATCCTTCTATACTTGCATAATCTACCCTCACGCCAGCCTTTCCCCTTATAATCACAAAAGCAGCTGCTTATAAAGCAAGTACCCCAGACAAATAGTTATCCCCTATGAGGGGTTCATATGAGTAAGTAACAATAAGTATTTTTATAAAGAGACGTACAACAGAAGTGTGAATAATTTTGAATTTGCCAGCAAGGTTTCTGGTACAAGAACTACTCGTCTACAACAAGTTTGATTACAAAAGGATAAGTTGCCTGTGAGAGAGAGACAGACAGACACACACACACACACACACACACACACACACACACACACACACACACGTAAAAACAAACCACAAGTCTTAACTCATTTAAACACAAGTCACCACACCCAAGACTGTTAATATCTTGAAGACGACTCCCCCTTAATGCCAAAATAGCCATTTTCATGACTCCTGACACTTATCAGAGACTAGTTCAGCTTAAAACATTCCCTGTCTTCAATACACTTGATGCTGTACCTATTTAAGAAGTACCCAACTTAAAGTACTTCATTGTGTGGTTGGATCAAAACTTTCATTTCTCTGCCCAATAGCAACACCATGCACACTAAGCTCCACCCCAAACTTGGCACACTGTACTATATCAAGACCTGCCTTTCAATCCTGGTTCACCGTAATATCATCCTTAAGATCATCTTGCTGGTCTTTGACTATAGAGATATGGTTTACAGAGCTCTAAAAAAAAACACCATAGCCAGACTGGATCCCTTTTCCACTCTTCCTGACACTTCTCTCTAACTTTTCCATCTCTCACACATCGTAACACCACTCTCTAGGTCAACCATGCTCTACCGTCACTTGAGTCTTATTGCCTCTCTCACTGCTCCCCCCACCCCTTTTTTAAAAAACGTCTGGGTCTCCACCAGCCCCTGTTAACCCACCTCACCTAACTTCTCTTTCCTTCTGTTCCATCCTTGTACACACTATGTCTCTTATGGTGCTTGGTATTTTTTCACCCCACTGCAAAACCTCTACTGGGCAATATGTCTTTTATGTCTGCCTTCCCACTTCGTAGAACAGCTTTAACCTCAATATTCACCTTTCCCCCTTCTCCTCTCAGTCTTAAAGTGCTTCTGTTGCCCACTTTGCCCCTTTCAGTACCTGTCTTCACCCCTCTAATAGGCTCCTGTCCTATCCAACTCCCACATTTGTCCCTTTTCTTTACCGTCTTCTGCGTACCCTTTTCCCTCCTGTGTCCCATACCCCTTTCTTTCTTCTTCTGGCACTCTATCAGTCATTCTCTGTCCCCTCTCTTGTTGCTGAAGGAGTCATTCGGATGTGTTCTTTTTTGTGTTACTGCCATGCCTTTTTATTACTGTACACTGTGACTCCATCCTGCCATTGCTACATTTTACACCTCCTTATTGTAGGTTTAATTTAATATTTTCCCCCAATTTGTCTTTTTTTCTGTACATTTTAATCTGCACATTCTCTGAAATTTTAATCATGTTGTTTTGTCATCATTTGATTTATTCTGCTTCTATTTTCTGATGTTTCTTCTCGGTCTCCCCTGGAGCTACGCATTAGTTCAGTGTTTTTTCACATTCATAGTCTTACAAATAAAAAATCAATGCATATTTACATCAAGCTGTCTCACATTTGGATGAGTGGTTTTCAAGATACAGCCACAAAATGTAGCAGTGAATTATAAGCAGAACTCATGTACTGTATGATTAGTTGATCATACCTACAACTGCAATAGCCTCAATAAGCAGTATTAACAAATGTCTATGCAACTGGATAAGTGGTACTGAAGATTCAGTCAAAATGCAACAGCAAATTACAGAGTTCCTACATAATTATGCCACCCAGGCTGAGATTTCAGTACCCTTAAGAGGTGTTACTAAAAAATGTCACAATCGTATATATTATTTCCTGAGAGGTAGGCAACACTGCAGTAATGAATCACAAGCCAGAAACAAGAGTAATTAAGTAGCTATGGCAAAATATAGAGCAACTTCAAAAAGCAGTGTTAATGACTGTGTACACAGTGCTTGATCACAATTAAATAAGTAGCTCTCAAAATAAAGCCATGAATCACAAGCCAGAACTTAAGCATAAACAAGTCACTCTGTTCAGGATTGTAATGCTTTTAAGAAGGTTAAAATGCATTCCTGTTCTATGTTTGATCACAACTACATCTGTGTTTTTCAGGATATACAACAAAATGTAAATTCACATCATAAACCCAAACTAATGCATGTTTATGCTACTGCTTATCACAACTGGATGATATATGTAACAAGCAAACAACATGTGTGATATGTGTGGCATGGGTATTACCAATGACAGGGATACTACCAATATTTGACCTGGGTTGTGGGTGTAACTTTTGCGTGTAGCTCTCATGCTGCCCATGTGCAACATGCATGTTACATGTGTAACAGGTGTGTAATAAGCACATTATTATTACTCAGAGTAGGTGATATCCAGATGAGGTAGATTAAGAGAAGGTTCATGATAAGGAATCATGTTCTGAGCAACTTGGTATATCTATGAGGTGCATTATTGCGGAAATTGTGCGAGAACGACATACACATTAATAGCATTCACCTCAGGCATATCACATGACAGTCTGCAACATCTTTAACTTGTACTGACTCAAAATGAGAAAGTAATTTCACCATATGAAAAGGAGCTTTAAACTTTTATACCTCAAGTTTCATTTAGTTTATCTTTGCAAATGCATATCAAATTACTACTCTATTTGATAGCAATTTCCTTAAAGTTATACACATTCAGATACAATAAATACATTACAAAACACAAACAGTACTTTCATATGGTGGTGGGTAAATATGGCATTTCCAGGTAAGCGCGGTCAAAATTGCACTTCCAGAAGGACATCTGCCTAGATAGCTACAGGGATAATGTAGCACAAGGCAATTACTGCTAACCTTGTAGCTGTCTAGTCACAGTGGAGGAGAGGAGAAGTATTCTGCACCATGGTGTCCTGCTGAGCTATTTTCTTTTGGGGGGGGGGGTTAAGGCTCCAAGCAGCTAGGGCAGGGAATTGTCCAGGAGACCAGGGTTCTGTTCCTGGTCACATTGATTGTTGTATTTTCTGCCCCCCACCAAGTTTTTTTTTTGTCCCCTCACCTGATGTAACTCCTCCCCCACAAAGTTTCTCCCCACCACTGAGTTCAACCCCCCCAGTGGAGTTGATTATAATATCGGGTTGTGTGGGTGGGGTGAAGCCTCCCACGTCGGGGGGATGAAAATACAGATTGTAACATGGGTTCCTAAAATACTGTCTTCTGATTCATCCAAACACGTCAGTTGCCCATGGATTAATGTCTGATATACCCACAGTGGCATGGTCACATGGCTTTATTTCACTATTTTTTTTTTTTTTTAGTTAAAACTCTAACAAAACATTGCCCATGTTACAAGAGGATTAACCCACTCCAGGATATGTGTTTACTGAGCATTAATCCATGCCTGGGTGGTTGAAATAACTTGGATTCGCCTTGTGATTCACCCTCAGGTGTGGATTAATGCTCAATGCGCTTTCCAATCGTGGGTTAATCCTTCATATCTTTTTGTTAGCTATGGTAGCAGTCGTGTGTTTGTGGACTGCTACCATTGACATGGTTGTTGCTGTGGCTGTTTTGGTCGGGTGCTGTTCTTGTCAGCGCCGTTTTGCGGTCATGATTTTTTGACCACACTATTGTTGAATTTGTGGTATTGACCTAGTGCCCTTTCACAAATATAGTTTCCGGTCTTTACATACTCTTTAAAAATTATTTTAAAATGCATTCCTTGTTATGAATTAATTATACAGTAACATTTTTCAGTACATTTAATACAGTATGTGCTACGGAAGCAACGTAAAAATTTGTTTTCACATGTGATGAGAACAATAGGTAATGAAATATCTTTTGTTTGCTTTTGTTAGATCAAAAATGTTCTGTACTCTATCATGGTTTAACACAGACAAAAATTAGCTTAGCACTCAGGCTTATGGGAAATCACATAGTGCTGCTAGCTGTGTTTACCACTTGCTTCTATTTTATTTCATATTAAAATTCTAATGCAAAAAAATGCAAAAACTTACTCTCTTTGTCAGATAGCAGCATGAGAGGACTCATTGGATTCCCAGCATTTCACACTTTATGCTCCTGGGGCTTTGTCAAGGTATATGCCCCCCTACTATATATCCCTTTTATAGCAGGCTATTTAAAGGCACTGGGTCATATAGTGATCACCCTGAGCAAAAAGTATGAACTTGCAAAATCAAACAAGTAATAATACCACAATCTAACAATTATGAACAGCGATAAATATAATAAGAATAAAAGAGCATCAATCTATTGTTGCAGTTCAGCTTTTTTCTCCATCGTTTCTTGAATTCATCTGTGAAATATAAAAAAGAACAAATAAATCACTTTCATAATATATATTTCAAAATAGTGGTACTATCTCGATCTGGTCTTTTGGATCAGGCCATGCCATGAAATGCAGGGGCTCCAGTGAGTCTTCTTGTGCTGTGGTCCGACATAATATTTGCACTTGAATTTTAATGCAAAACAAAAGGGAAGCAAGTGTTGCACACAGCTAGCAGTATGGTATGTTTACTTATAAGCCTGAGTGCTAAATCCTTTTTCTTGCTGCCTAATTCTGGGATTTGTAGCACCATGTAGAGTCAGTGTCTTTTTCCACTCAAACATTAGTTGAGCACTATATGCCACAAATAAAGGACATTCTAGTAAAAGGTAACCAACAGATCATTTAAAATTGGACTGGCGATCACAACTTCTTCTCTTAATCACTGTTGAGTCAATCAGGCATCCAAAAAGATTCTTTAATCATGTTCATTCTAGAAAGACAATAAGCTTGTACTATATGGTGGAACGCTTTGTGGATGAGATTCCATTCCTAGTATCTCCAGGTTTCCATGGTAATGCGACCTCTTGAACTTCGCTCGAGGTCTCATTACTATGGAAACCTCTCGACTGAAACACAGAGCTGATGTGTATGAATGCTCATACACAATCCCCTATTTCTATGATGAGCCATTTCACAACTATGAAGATAGGGTTCTATTTCCCATGTATGCTTTATTTCTCTATATAATTTCAGTGAATCAATTTTTCCAGTTTTTGTAAAATCTTCCTTTTACAGTACACTAGGTCTTTAAACATCTTGTATATTTTTTGAGATATCATTGCTTTTACAGATTTTAAATCTATTCTTTTCAAATAGTTATTGAAGCAGCAGTACAGGCTAAAGGAGAGCTACAGTCAACATTTACAAAAACATATGTTGTGCAGAGAGTTTTCAATTTGTGTGTTTCGTCCTATTGTGTTCTTCCCTTTGTTTGCTATCAGGAGTTTTTTTTCTCAATTTGCCTACTAGTTTTATGGACTCTCCTACTAGTTTTCCTACAATGCCTCCTGTCCCATGTGGCAAATGATGCATCTGGGACCACAGATTCGGCAAGTAATGGTTTACTGTCAATTTTAATACAATACTGCTGTGATTTTAAGTCACTTTCCTTATACAATAGACACTGAAGCCTACACATACAGTTTAGCAATCACCTGAGGTCTGAGTGGGCAGTCTGTAAGAAAACAGCCAGAGTCTTTACTAATTACAGCACTAATGACCTAGGGTGATTTGTATGCTTGTCATGGCTGGGTGTAGTTTGATGACATTGAAAGCTTTAACAGCAAAACATTTACTGCTGCTAGCTAGATCCAGACAAACATAGAAAACAAAAATATTTAATTTGAGTTATTCAGTTGAAGCCAGAAGATCAGGGATCTGATATTTAAAACTTTGCCTGGTGGGAAAAGTGAGTGCGCCCCATTTGCATGAGGTTTTCATCCATGCAGAATATTCAACGGGGACTGTTGCATGCACGAACAGGGTCATGCAAGAAAAAATTATGTATGGAGTGGGCAAAGGGACAGGTGGGGTCAGGAAAACTGGCACAGCATGATATTCAGTGCATTTGCACTTCAGAAAAGGGGTTCACAAGGTCAGTTTGCACAGCACAAATACCACAAACAAGAAGCCCGACTTTCTCCTGGGAACTCTAGCAGCCACCAGAGCATTGGCAGCCAACAACCACATTGGTGGTGGGGGAACACTCCTGCTTCCTGGTGGACAGTGGCACCCCTACCCTCCAAACCATAGTCCAATTAAGTCTCCTGTGCACAGTGGCCACTCCCCTAGACTCCGATCTCTGGTCCTGGTATAGAAAATACTTCCATGGCACGTAGTAGTCCCTCTCCCTCTGATCACCATCCCATTGTAGTAAAAATATATTCCTGGTGCCCAGTGGTTCTTCCCTCTCTCTGACCACAACCCTGTAGTGGTTAAAGAATGTTCCTGGTACTCTATGTCCCCCCCCCACCCTCCGATTGCTGGTCCATAGTGTCCATGATGTATCCCTGGTGCCTATTGTTCCCCCCCACCTTCCAATCACTGTCCCATAGTGTCTATGATGTATCCCTGGTGTCTAGTGTTCCCTCTGCCCTCCAACTGCCATCCCGTACTTTTTATGATGTATCCCTGGGGGCTAGTGGATCCCCCACCCTCCAATCAGTGTCCTGTACATTGCATAATATATCCCTGGTCTCCAGTCCCCAGCACTGCAAAAAGTCCTGTATGCTATGTTGACCAGTCCCTCCATCCCCTGTGCCTGGCACCAGTGAACCAAAAAATGTCCTGGTGGCTAGTGATCCCTTCCATCATCTGATCGCTGGCTCTTGATGATGGTACTGATGCAAAGTGATGGGAAACCCTGCAGTTTGCAAAAATAACTAAAACTGAAGAAAATAACTCATACTTCTTGGCATCTAGTGGTACCCCTCACTAACCAATCCCCATCCTCATGTAATCTGTCCTTGGTGTCTAGTGGTACCCTTCGCACCATAGGCACTGATCATCCACCCTGCCAATGCCCCCATACCTGAAGAGCTGTTGCTACAGCTGAGATACAGTGACTGGCACAGCCCCTCTGCTCACCTATTCAGCTGGCTGCCATATAACAAGTCAGGGAGTGCATGTCCTATGTATAGTACAGGGTGTACATCTGCTGTACTGTACAGAAAGCATGTGACCTGTGTATTGCACAAGGAGTGAGCTATTTTTTTCCCCTTTGTTTTTACTGTCTACAGTAAAGGAGACAGAAGGGATGTACACATTAATAGCAATGATGTAATATATGGTACAGAGTAATTAAGAATCAGAACATGAGCCGGCCCACCAGCGCAGTGGAAAGATTCACGGCTGAGGCACCAACAACACAGTTCGGGAATGGACTCGGGTGTCTGAGGCCAGCCAGGGAAGAGAAGTCTTGAGCATCTGATGACTGCTCACTTTCTCTCAGTGGGAGAGCGGGGTAGAGGACCAGCATCTACTGACCCCTGGCAGAGGCTGGGAGACAGCAGTGCATCTGGTCATGCTATCCAGGGTAGCGTGACAGATGCTGGCGTATGCCTTGTGTCCTGCATGTCATGATCCTGTGGGAGAAAAGGGCTGATAAAATGGTGCATGGGATGATCAGGTGATGGCATCCTGAAGCCTCATCACCAGTGCTCCCAATCCATGGATTGCCACGTCAGCAGCACCTGCCGGTAAGGCACTTTCCATCGTAGGAAGGGGACCCAGCCAATGAAGGGATACATCGGGGTACCCTGTGGTGGCTGTGATGTGGGGTGATCGGTAGATGGGTGCTGCCTGTGAATGAGAATCAGTCCTTGCAAAGGCCTGAAAGACTGTCCGGCAAGTGTGCAGGGGGAGCAAAAAAAAAGAATCAGAACACAAACAGGATGGGTATCCTAGATCCAGCAGTTTAGCCTCAGTATTAAATACTGATGACACAAAGGTGGAGATTTCACCTGATAGTCTGCCAAATCTTTTCTTTTCTCTAGTTAACATCCCACTGCTGGTACCCCCTCTAAGTGGAAATCTTGATTATCTAGAAGACAGATTTCCTGAAATAATATCTTCTCAAGCACCTCAATTCTATTTAACCATTCCTTTTCATCTCTTTTAGTATCAAGGCCTGCCACAATTCTAAGATAGAATGAATGAGTGTATATGGTTTGTTGTTTGGAGTCAATCAGTGCCACTTCTCAATCTTCTGACATCTCATCAGTGGATTCCAGTTCTATTAGATCTATGGAGCAATCAGAACTTAGTCTCACTGTATCCTTTACTATCATCATCAAAAACTATACTTGTATTAATTTCAGATCCTCTTCCTTGTTCTCCTCCCTGATCATTTTGACTTCTGTAGATTCATCTGAACTGCCAAATAAGTGTTCAGTATCTACTGGCTTTAGGTAATTAGTTATTCTTTGCTGAAATTTAGATATATTACCTTCTTCTGTTAATCTCTTATGTGGTTTGGACCAATGTATATGCTCTTTTCTGATTTTCTTTATTATTTTCTTGATGCTGTTGAGCTTATTCTAGTGTAATATTTAGGTTTGCCCCCAGTTCTCCAAATTTGCTTTTTGCACTGATCAATACCTCCCTTGCTTCAGCTATAGCTGATGTTAAGCAGATCCATCACTTGTTAGGTTTAGCTTGAAATCTATAGACTGCTTTAATATTCATCCAATTGAACTTGTCCCCTACTGTCCCTTTGCATATGCTTTATACCACTGCTTTGAGGGCCATCAAATTTTCTGATTTTTAGGCAGGCCATGCAAGAAACCATTTGAGTCACTTTCCCTTTTCAGATACTTTTTCCCTTTTTTTCATATTTAAATCAATCCCTACTATAATCCCTTACTTATTACCATATTTTTCTCTGTATTTGATTTCTGAGTCGTAGTTTTCTTCCTATATCTTTTAATGCATGCATCCTCTACTTTTGCCCCTTACTTGACTAGGGTCCCTTAGCTGTTTTTTTTTTTTACTACCCTTATCCATTTGAATCCCTATCTCCGATTTTATTTTTGAATCTTTGGTTCCCCTCTGTTGTTCTGATCGCTGGCAATTCCTTTTTTGCTTTTTCTTCCTCTTACTTTTGTCTAAGGCCCCTGACTTATGTTTGTTTTAATTTTTCTATGAGCTTCTCATATTTTCCAATAGTTGATTAATTTCTCTCAACTCCATTACCACTATCTAATCAGTGATATCTTTTAATATTTTTACTTGTTCCCCAGCACAGCATCCCTTAGTATTGGTTTCCTTTTTCTCTCTAATCAGTCATTTCTCTTAACATCATATTATTTCTAACCAGTTCATTTTTTATGGTCATAAAGACTGGGTTCCATATCTGTAGATTCATCTCTAATAGTTTTTGGACTGGTTTACATGTTGGTAATGTTGTCTACACCTTATCTTTTTCTGCTGCCCCTCCCTCCCACCACAGATACGGTATATCTGGAGGATATGTAGTTAGTTTTTTTTTGTTTGTTTGTTTTGATTGAGGTGGGAATGAAGTTTTTCAAAATCCAAAAAATAAGATGACTTTTTCAGATTTTTTATGTCTTGCTGTGAAACTAGATCAATTCTTTTTTTCTACACCTTACAGGGTATACAAATGTTTGCTTAAATATAGTTTTAATATTTTATTGTTCTGATTTACTTTTTTATTTAAACCCCTTGTTCCAATTTTCTCTCTCCTTTGTTTCATTCATCATTACTTGGCCCGAGTTAATTAGCTCTGAATTTTTCTTTTTATCTCTAGTGCTCAGCTGTACGACACTGGTTCGACAACATCACTGTCGACCAACATTACAGCAATGGATTTATGTTGATTGCAATTGTGGTTGGCATAAATCTGTCCAAAAACACTTTGTCCGAGTCAGAGCAGATTCAAGGGGGGGGTGCAAAACCCCAAGAAAGTACCGAGGTCCCGCTGTCACATGACAGTGACCTGTCGCGGTAATGTTGTTTGAGGTAGATGTTTTGAACCAGTGACAGCATACGTTAGTGCTCATATGATGCATAGTCTTTACTTTGTCCTGTGGATCTAGTTTTCTTAACTCTTCCATGGCTGGGTGTTCCTTTAACATTTCTCTCCTTTATTTTTAATGGGTGTCAATGAATACTGTGTTATTAGAGATCTATATATTCTGAAAACCCTGTCACTTCCCACTAACTCCACGTATGCCCCATGTCCAAGAAAATAACTTGTTATTTTGTCAGTTTCCTTTGTAACTGAGTTTGCATCAGATGTACTGTTATTTTTCCACATTAGTTTTGATAGTGTTAGCACTGTATTTTCTTTTCTACCTACCATCCCAATAGACAAACAACCCATGTGACTTTATATATTGTTTCTCAGAAGTGCAAATGTTCCATAAACTTATACAATGAGCACCAAATACAAGTTAGCAAAGTGATAAAATTATTTCAGATTTGTGTATGATTCAATTCAAGTCCTTTAGAGAGAGACTTAACTATTGGCCTTTAAAGTTCAGAAAGTCTTACTTGTTCCTGAATTACTTGGCATGGTCTGCTTAGATACTAGTAATAACAGTTCATAATGAGCATCAAAACATGTCAGGCAAGCTCATCAGGTTTTCAAGTCCCCTTTTCTTTTATTAAAAGTGCAAAGTACACAGCAGCCACTGTGCTGGAGAGACAAATATGGTATCTGAATTACTCCTACAAACATTTTTTTCTTCTATTCACATCACTGCACACCGCTCTTATCCACTCTCAGCAATCTTCCTGGTCTGGCAAAATCAAAGCTAAGATTTAGTAATTTGGTAATTTGTTGTCAATGCAATTAGGGACTGTAAGAAGAGGAGCAATAATCTCTATACTGTTTTCATAATATTTTAAAACACAAAGTTATTAGACCCATTTACGCTAAAAGAGAGACTATAGCATATGTACCTCTTTGATTATGCAAAATGTTTGAATTATAGTTAGCTTTGATGTAATATCAGTTATATTTTAACTGCAAAATAATAAGATGTTTTAGCCTTTTAAAATATGCTTCAATAAAATAATTTGCATAAAATATATTTACTCAGGATGCACTTTGCAGTTTTTCAAGCAATATTAATATAAAAGACTCGGAGCACTTAATCCAAACTCCTTAGTTGGTGTCTTGCTTTGTCAAGAACCCAAAGTAACAGCTGTGTCTCCTCTGTAAGTCTATGAATCGCTCGTATGCAGTTAAAAGTCTGGTTTATATTGTACCAGTAGTGCATACTGATGTAGTGATGTCACCCGCAGTGTCGAGAAAATTTAAAATGTATAAAGTAAAACATCTTTTTTAATGAATTTCCTTTAAAAGTTACTATTGTCTCTTGCCCCACTTCTTTATTATTAATTTTAACACACTGCTCTGCTTTTTATATCTTTTAATTTTTGGAAGCCAGTGGCAGAACTAAATTCCCTGACTCACTCAGTTCGCTCATATACTGATTCACATTAAGTATTTCTTAATATTATAGTTATACTAGTTTTTCTTCTATGCAGCATTAAACCTCTATCCCTCAAAGTCCATTTCATGATTCAGTCCAAATCTTTAACCTTCCCTCTTCAATCCTAGTCCTTCAGTCCTCCAATCCTCCTTTTACAGGAGCCTTTGGCCCTCTGGTCACAAGGACTTCACCTCTGTCTCTCTCTCTGCAGCTCCTCCAGTCACTGACTTTAGACCCATCACCTAGCATCAGACTACTTCAGGATACACCAGAAAAAGTGCATAAAAACTCCAAGTGCAGGTAACTTCCTAAGTGTATTAAAAAAAGGAAAATATAGAGGGCCTTTAGGTTGCAAGGCATACCAAACTGCAGATATGGTCACACATTCAAATGTATGTTGAAGAGCTCCTCCACATTGTCTCAGTACATAGCAACACCAGCCAGGATGCAACGCAGTAACGCTGCAGCATATCACAAAATGCTGCACTGTGCTACAGGGAACAGTATAATTCAATGACAATTAAGCTCCTTTTTAACATAGTATTTTGTGACATGTTATTTACTGCAAGCTACTGCATTGAATTGTGGTTGGCTCCACTGTAGGTCTGTCACCTTCAACCTCAGCAAATGAAAGTGTCAGTCCTTGATTTCTGTAATGCAAAAATATTTTTTGACTTGCCGCATGATAGCAATAATTTAAGTTTGTGCTTGTATATTCCAATAACTAAAATTAGCAAAAAAAATCTCTGCTTTTTGACTTGAAATGTAATTACTTGGGAACTGGGTGGTCATCTCCCTTAAATAATCTTATGATAGTTCTGCATTCAACTAAATGTTGCAGTATTAATTTAAATAAAAAAGAACCTGATCCCAGGATGCTTTAGATAAGGGGCAGAGAATTTAAAAAATATATTTGGTTACCACCAAATCCTACACTGTATACTTATTCACTGCATTTGAAATATAAGTAGACAAACTGCTCCAGCATTTGGAGACAGTTATGCAGTTTAACCCTATAATGGCACCAGTTGTCATATGTAGTGACATCATCAGATCAAGAGCACTCCAATACTGATGCTATTTTCAATGGTACTGTCGTAGACGCATCGGTCAGGAAGCATAGGCAAACCTGGAGAAGATGTAAAATTTGCATATAGTGTTTTATTATTATAATAATAAAATAAAAAAATAAAATTGTGCAGGATAACTCTTGATACAGGCAGTTCAAACAAACAGAAGTCCATCATCTGAGAGTCTCTTTAAGATCTCTAGCTCTATGTATCTTAAACAAAACAGTGCTCTCTTTTTGTTATATGTATTTGCCTGGCAGTTTAACCTCTGCATGCTGTTTTTGTAAGTTTCATCTCTGTTTTTTTTCCAGAAAATACAACAAGACTTTTTCATGGACCTTTCCTGTGACCTGCCTGAGCAGTATATTAGTCTTCTTAACAGGTGCAGTCAATTAAGGTATCTTGTCTTAGGGCTGATTTCCTGCTGATAATTCTACAATAAAGTTTGTGGGGGTCAAAAAGGCACCCAGGTTAACCCCCTCTGTTCCAGATAAACCCAAACAGCTTTCTGAATTCATTTCAACAATATAACTGTATATATTTGCAAACCAAGGGATCTCAGTTTCACATAAAGATTCATATATTTTTTAACCACAGAAAAGCAAAGGGAGAAAGAAAGAATAGAAACAGCAAGTGAAGGAAGGGAGAAAACAGAAAGAAACTGTAGGACTGTCAGAGTGGCCTATTTCTAGGTGCCCCAAGGAAAATCTGACTGTGTGAATAGACAGGCAAGAGATAGACAAGAGGAAAATAGATCCTTGCTTTTAACTGTCTCTGCATAACAACAGGGACAGGGTCTCACCCAACCCTGTCACAGGTACGCTGTTTATTTTGCTCTAAACTATCCCTATTTCTGCACTTCCTCCTTCTAATAGATACTTGGCTTGTATGTTACTGTAAATATTGATTAGTAGGAGGAAGTGCATAGATGGGGAAAATTAAAAGCAAACAACCAGAGTACAACTGAAAATAGTAGTAGCCTTGAGCACTCTCCCTTTGATGATGTCACTGAATAAGACATCCTTATACAATTTTAGTGTTTAATTGCAGCAGTACTCTTATATGCTGGAGCTGTTTATTTCAAATGCAACAAAACAATGTGCAATGAAGGATTTGAAGGTAATCACATATATATCTGTTAAATTATCTGCCTTTATCTAAAGCATCTTGGAATCTGTTTTTTAAACAATACTGCAACATTTATCTGTTTAGGTATCCTTTAAGCCAAAGTCATGCTTAAATGTATCACAGATAACATTTATGACAAACTATAAACACAACTAGCCAAGAAGCACTATGCATAACCAAGGAATCTGCAAATCAAAACTAGGAAATACCAGAGTATCTCAGAGCCTGGCAACAATTAAACAAAAGCAACTAGCACAAATATCAATGGGGATAGCATTATCAGTAGGAAGGACAGTTATTGAATGAAGAGAGTTCAAGGGAATCTTCTCTAGTGAGCCACACCTATGGAACATATAAGCCACCAGGGTTGGACCTATCTGGAAACTTTTGCCTAACGGGTCACCCATGATGACATGCATCGTGAGTGCTTATACATTGAGGGCAACTCCAAACCTCCTCAGTTCTGCCTGTCTGTTGCAGATGAAACAGAGTTGTGCCAGATTAATGAACAGCAATGACAAGCAGACCAAAGCCCCAAAGGGAGCAACAACAACCAGGAAATAAAGCCCTGTATTGGGCAAGCAGGGCAAAACAATGACACCCAAAACCCCCATTATATCACCTCATACCATTGGGGAAGGTGGGATGGTGTGATGTGGCTCACTGGAGGAGATTCCCCTTGAAGACCTACTGCTACTGGTAAATAACTGTCTTTTCTTCTTTGGAGGTATCTTCCTCCAGTGAGCAACACCTAAGGAATGATTCCAAACAATACCCAAAACAACAGGGGGAAGGCATACTAGCCAACCCACATGCAGGCCAGTGTCCCATAGGCTAAAGCAGATGGGACCAACTATACATTGACACCAACATAGCACAAGCTGGGGCTAGAGATGCAGCAAAGTTTTACTTCAGAGGTGAAATTTTCAGCGAGGTTGCCAAATTCGCCTCTGCGAATTGATTCAAGAAGCTATCCCATTTAATGAACATTTGTCATTTGTAACTAAAGCAAGGAGAAGTTAGCAAATGGCTAATCCCCCAAATACCTGGTGTCTAGTGCCCCTTCCCCACTGACCGGTGGCTACAATTTGAAAAAAGGAATTTATTTAAATCCCTGGTGCCTAGTGGTCCCCCCCCAGCTGATCGCCAGTCACAATGTAAATGCCTATGGCACCCCCCAATCATCAGGCACAGTGTAAAAAATATATTTAAATCTCTGATGTCTGGTGGTCCTCCCCATGCTGATCATCAGCCATAGTGTGAAAAAATATATATTTCAATCCCTGGTGTTTAGTGGTCCCCCCAAAAACAGATAGTCAGCCACAGTGTAAAAAATAAATAAAATTGACAATTAAATCCCTGGTGTCTATTGGACCCCCTACCCTGTCAGGTAGTGCCCCACCACCTTGCTCCTCCCACCCCAATCCCAAACAGGCAACCAGCACAACCCACCACTCTCCATCATAGCTGGCTGCCCGACTGACCTGGAATGAAGGAGTGTGTACTTGGAAGTATGTGCTCATTCATTCCAGGTCAGTTGGGTGGCCAGCTGTGGTGGACAGTGGTGGGCTGTGCTGGTCTCACGCTTGGGGTGGTGGGGCACTACCTGATCGGATGGGTCCACTAGATGCCAGGGATTTAATTGACAGATCTTTTTTATACTGTGGCCAGCGATTGACATGGGGGAGGTTAGGTGACCAATATACACTAGGATTTAAATATTTTTTACACTGTAATCAGCGGGGGGACAGTCACCAGGGATTTAAATATAGTTTTTACACTATGGCTGGCAATCATCAGGAGGGGCGGGGCCACTAGACACCAGGGATTTAAACATATTTTCTACACTATGGCAGTGATCAGAGGGGGAGGGAGACCACTAGATACCAGGGATTTAAATATATATTTTTTACACTGTGGCTGGCGATTGGCCGTGAGGGGCACTAAACACCAGGGATTTAAATAAATATATTTTTTCACACTGTGGTCGGGAGAAAGGTGCTCTCTAGTAAGCACCAGGGGGGAGATTTTGTGTGAAGTATGGAATTTCACCTGCAAAGTTCCACACTTTGTGGTCGGCCCATGCTCTAATTGGTGAATTCCACTTTGTGAATTTTGCACCATTCGTAAAATAATTTGCAGAGCAAATTTTGCCAGCTTCACACATCTATAGTTGGGGCATGGAAGCAGGAAGCCCAGTAGCCACCATCAGATAATGGTGCAAAATAAGCACTGATGGGGACCCATGGAAGGACATACTGACTGTCCAAAGAAAGGGAAGTTCACGGGTTTAGATGCCACAAAAAAGACAATGACAGAAAACCCAGTGGTGAAGCCAATAACACTTCTGAGACATAGCCAGGTGGTGACCAGTGCCGGAAAATGGTGGCCAAAATCAAACAGCTGACAAGGCAAAGCCATGCAACAAGGCTCCAGAAAGCCACAGGCCCCATGATCATTGGGGCCCAACCAGAGACAAGAAGCATACCGCAGCTAGCTGAAGGGTGGGTGAAATGGCCAAAACCATAGTGAACAGCAAAGCAAATGACAAGACATAGAAACAGTGATGGACAAGCAGAGGGCTGCAGACAAAGTTTGACAGCTACAAGGCAAAGCCAGGCAATGATCAGCAGAAAAGGATAGTGTTGAAAAATGACAAACCTAGAACCCAGCAGCAAATCCACCACAGAGGCAAAGACAGGTGTTGACATGCCAAAGGGAGCCATGAGTCCCATTAAACTGGGGGGCACTGGTCAGAAGGCAGGAATCAACCGAGGTGTCCCAGAGGATGGCTAAACTGACTGGAAAGTCAAGTCAAGAGCACAGTCAACAAATGAAATGTGAACACAGCAACACACCAAGCAGGGGACCAGATAGAATGTCAATGAGGCAGAGCCATGTGATACCCAACATGAAGAGGAAAACCAAAAAAAAGTCAGTTCCCACCCAAACAGCAAAACCATCAATGACACAAAGCCAGACGATGGCTCTGATAGAAATCATGAGCCCTGTGGCTGGGCTATCAAGCCAGAACTCAACCTTGGCATCCAAAGATGGTCAGAATGGCTAGTAAGACCTAGTACATGACTAGTTCTCACCACCTCAATGAATCAACTTATGCACCAGCAGAGACCCAGGCCATGAAGTGCAAAATGACAACCAGCAGCATTATTGCAACCACAGCAGCAGGAGACCAGCAGAGTTCCACAAAATGGAAACACCAGCTTACAGCCAGCAGTGGTAGGACAGTAGGCAGCATCAGCATTATGGGAGACAAGGTCCAGGCAGGAAGCAAAAATACAGGCCTGCATCAAAAGAAAAAAGAGAGGAAGGCCAGTGAAGCATACAACAACAAAGTCCAAGGAAGGAGTTCCACTGGTCTGATGGGAAGTTGACAGTGGACAAGAAAAGAACTGAGAAAGTTTGGGGCTGACCACAGAGATGCACATCAGTGCCTATTATATTGTGGGCATAAAGTCCAAAACGTTTTTGTATCTGCGTTCACAATAGCAATGGGGTGCAATGCAAACAGGTGGCCAGCCTGTGGATCACAAACAAGGTTCAACAGTAGCAAGTTCAAGTTTATTGCATGAAAAACTCCATTGAGCAAGCTCATTCACAAGGAGGTCCTGAAAACATATATCAGGTACATATACAGAGAAATGACAAGGTATAGTACGTACAGTCCTGGTACATATAATTAACATTAGGTACAAATGTACATTGTACACATGACGGATACAATATTTACAAAGCAAGAGCTTCTGGTACATAGCAGACTAGTGGAGGTGCCAGCCTAGAAAATTTGATGCAAAGTAGTAATATACATGAGGAGTATGCAGGGCACTGTGTAGGTAGTAGAGGTAGGAAAGGTGGAGAACAAGGTGAAAAAGAAGGGGACCAAGGGGGTAGCAGGAGATGAAGAAAAGGGGGGAAGTTAAGGTGGTGCCAAGCGGTAGAGGAGGAGATATCTGGAGGACAGGAGTAGAGCAGGTGAGGTGGAAGAGGTGAGAGAATGGACGGGGGAGGAGGGTGGCTGGAAGGAAGGAGGAAAGGGGAGGGAATAAGTGGGCGATGGGGTAGGACGGGAGGGAAAGGAAAAGATTGCAGAGGGAGAGGGGATATGAGATGACCAAAGGGATAAACGGCATGGGACAAGGCTAGGACTTGCGGCAGCTGTAGATAACTTCTTCAAAGCCTTAACTGCAAGAAAAAGGAGTTAACTGAAGCACGGCTGGATAGCTTTAGAACAGACTGCAAGCTGTTCTAAGCAGCAGGCAGGGTATAAGAGATAGCACGCTTGCCAAAGGAGGTACAAATCCTAGGAACATCTAAGAGAATGAAGGCAGATTTCCTAAGGGATTAAGTGCATTGGGAGATGTGGACAAGGGAGGTTAAATATCCTGGTAGCTTATTCAGAAGGATTTTAAGCATCCAGATTCCAGAGTGCATCAAGTGCCTAGTAGAGGGTAATGTCCAACTGACAGCTGCATATAGATCACAGTAGTGAATTCTGAAGGGAGCTTTGGTAATGAACCGTAGGGCTCGATGATAGAGCACATCCAATTTGTGCAGATTGGTGGTTGAGGTGGAGTTATAGATTAAGTCACCATAATTGAGAAGAGGCAGGAACGTGGCCTGGACAAGCCTTATTCTAATCTCTGTCGGGAAGAGAGACCTATTTCTGAAGAAGAAACCTAGGATGGCTTTGAGCTTACTAGTAAGATTGTCAATGTGAGTGTTGAAGGAGAGCTTGCTATTGAGCCATACACCAAGGTATTTGAATTTAGAAATCACCTCAAGAAGTTCCCCTAGGGTGGTAACAATAGAGGCATTTAAAGGATTTGGGGAAGAAGGGGGGGTATTGTTAAGGGTAAAGAACATGGCCTTCATTTTTTTGGCATTTAGGAGAAGTTTTGAGTTGATGAGATTCAGTTCAAGCTGAGCAAAGACAGCCTGGAGTACATCTCTGACTTCAGCCAGGGTTGGTTTGGATGTGTACAGAACAGTATCATCTGCGAAGTGCAGCTTGGAATTAGTGATATTACATATCACAGGGTGAGGAAGGCTAACACCAAAGTGCTGGGGCTGTGAACACATGGCAAATTTAATGGATGCCTACAACACATGATATGTTTATTTGTTTCTGGAATAAACTTTTTTGAATGGGAATACATTTGGAGGACATTATCTGCTTAACTCAGTTACTGGAGTACACTTTCTACTGTTGAACCTTATTATATTATGGGCAACCTGCTAGGTAAACGTTTCCTGACAGGGCTGACCCTGTGGCATCTATGTTCCATAGCTGTGGCTCACTGGAGGGAGAGATCACCAAAGAAGATATAAACAGCAGTGAACATCTCATAATTCAATGACAGTCAGTGGATGAACCCAGATGAATATAATCCAGTCTCCCACTAGCTATACATGGGGAGCTGCTCCTTTGGCCTTCTGGTACAGTTCTGGTCTCTTTCTTTTCAGGGATCAAATCAAGCCAGATGGAAACGTATGATTTAAATTATCCGAGGCTCAACACGTAGTTCCTTTGTAGGCAGACTGCCAAACAGTAGAAAAAAATTAAAACTGATGTTTTGAGACTGACTTCATCAGAAAGAAAATGCAAAATGTGTTATCTGGTGCTGCACTACTGATACAGTCAACCTACTTAGGGGATTTTGCATCATACATTTAAAAGGCATATGAAATGAATATGAATTTCATATGAAATTCAGTGGCTAACAAATGGCTGTGGAGGGTATTAACTTACATAGCCCTAAATATAATGCATTTGACATCATCACGTAATCTTATCCAATGTTGAGAGATGTAGAGATCCCTTCTCCACACTTAAATGAGAACAGAGTAGGAATAACTGTAGGAACAGACCCTCAAATTACATAGCAACATAGTAATTACAGGTCAGAAAGAACTATAGGTTCATCATTTCCACCCTCCCTGCTTCATAATCGGGGATGAAACAAGTATGCTGCAAAAACAAGTACCAATATAGGGAAGTCAGTCTGAGCCAGCAGTTAAAATATAGCACTGTAAATCACAGTACAGGATTCTTGGTTCAAATTGTACTCTAGCCACTAGTTCAGAGTGTACCTCTGATATAATCATTTGACCCTTCTGCCCAGAAGTCCATCTATCCAGTCCTAAAATGTGATAAAAGCAGAACATCAGTAGAATAAGATGCTGCATCTCTATAGGGCAACCTGGAGTAATATTTTGGTAAAATAATAGAAAAATGTTCTAGCAATGGAGCTGATAAAAGTTGTAAGGAAATGAGTCGAAACATGCTGGGAGATATCACACTACTGAAGACAGGACATGAGGAGAAAATAATCAAGGCAGTCATGGATGATAGTTAACATACTTTTGTCTCTCTACATATATATCTTTTATATACAGAAAGAGGGAATGAATGATAGGTAAGCATGGTCTATAGGGAAATATACCATTGATGAGGGCTAGTTAGCTCAATAACCCATGAGCCTGAGGAGTGGGTTTAATAAGCTAATTAGCCCCACCCCCAGAGATGGTAGATTTCCTTATGGCACACTTACCAATATTTATTTTACGTAATATATAGGGAGAAAAACATAGACTCTGACAGCAGATACGAACCACTGGGCCCACCCCGTCTGCTCATTTCCCTACCTATTGGATAAGCTGCAGATCCTAGTTTTACCAACAGCCTACTTCCTCCTACCTCCCACTAGAATTGCCTTGTGTCTCATGCACTCTTAAATTCCAACACCATTTTTGACCACACAACCTCCTCAGGAAGGCTGTTCCATGTGTCCCTCTCCATGAAAATATACTTCCTCATGTTGCCCCTGAGTCATCCCCGCTCTGTCTTCAAATTGTACAACCTTGTAGAAGACTGTGCAACCTTGCAAGCTATAATTGTTTTTGGGGCCATTTCCTGGTTGGGAATGTTGTACTAGAAGTGTTGCTGTAGTACAGTGGAAATTGTAAGTGTAGAAGGATGTGTGCCCCCATAGGTTTCCTGTAATGTAGTGGCCTCTTATAAAAGGAGGCGTAGTGGCAGCACTTGTTCCTCTGAGTGTGCATGGTGTTTCCAGTGATGAGCTGTGGTTGGTAAGTCATATTTGCAGTGGGAACAGTGGTTTATTAGGGTGCCCTGGGGAATACTGCCAGTATTTGCAGTTGAGCTATGTGTCTGGGGCTGGAGAATCCATACTGGGGTCATGGTATGGAGCCATAGTTTCTGTTTGGAGCGGCAACAAAATGCATGTGAAAACTGCATGCAGGGCTTGGAGGTGCAGAAACTGCTGGAGAATCAAGGGACACAGCTGTTTGGTAAATGTGCTAGGTGTGAGGCGTTTAAGGTAGTTTGTAAATGTGTTAATAAGGTGGGTGTTTTATATGGTATTACTGTTGTATTTAGGAGTTAGTTATGTGTTTATTACAAATTGCAATAGGCTGTCATATATTACAAATTGAACAAAGGTGTTTTCTGTGCTTAATACAAGTTGCAATAAATGTATATTGATTTTAGCTACCAATTTTTTGTATGACGTAATTGGGTACCAATTATCTTTCATATACTGTAGAACTTGAAATTTTCACGGACAAATAATTTTCACTATTTTTGCTGAAGCATCAATTTGCGTGAAAATAAATTTGCGCTAACTAGCACTTTTTGTATTTTTTCCATTATAGTGAATGTGATGACTGTCACTTAACGCTAAAATAAATGTAAGCAATTATGGTAGCATTTATGCTTGCGCTAAATTTACTTTGCATGAAAATAACTAGTTCTACAGTATGATAATCAGGTACCGTCATATATGGAAAAATAACTGATGATGTTTTCAATGGGAAAGAGGGTCCATCCATGTTATACACACACACAACACACACACACACACACACACACACACACACACACACACAGAGGATAGGAACTTTCCCCCAAAGAAAAGGCCATCATTTATTTTCCTGTATACCTGTGACTAATCTATCAATTACAAGTATGCCTGTGACTAATCAGTTAAAAGTATATACCTGCATTAATGAAACAATTGCAGCTATATACCTACACTATCTAAAGCTATAAAGCTACACTACTCAAACAAATAAAAGTATATACCTGCACTAATAAAAAGTATACACCTACACTACATTAAACCCCACAGAATATAATACAATTAAAACATCACTAGGATACTAGCCAAACCAATTAACAAGCTGCAAAAGAACCTGGAAAAAAAGGCACTTAACACAAAACACTCTCAAACCCAGACATCCCCCAAACCCTTACCTGCACTCTGTACACACCATTCCCTGCTTGCTGCAAGAGACCTTCAGGTGCCATAATGTGATCGTAAATGTGATATCCATAACAGTAACCATCCTAATGCATTATATTTGACAAACAATGGGTAACAGTAGAACACCCAGAAGTATACCCATCTCTGGGGCTAATTAGGGCAATAAAGCCACTTGCCCTTCGGGCTCTTGGCTTTATTGTCCTAATTAGGCCCCTTGATAGATACATATCCTTGTATACCACCCTTACCCATTATCTGTTCTATATATACACACATTATATAGCTATAGACATATAGGTACAGAGGTTTTATAACATAATACTTTATTAAATGGTGACACAACACAAAGGCATATCATGATGCATATGGAGTGGCTCATGCTATACACATCTTACAACTGCTGTTCTTTCTCTCCCTTCTGCAGCTTGTAACAGGATTTAATTTACCTGCAAGCCCTTGTGGGAAATACACAAAACAATGTACATTGAGCATAATCCTGGACTCTGGCTGACGCCACAAAGAAAATCCATTCTGCCTTCTCTAATCCTTGTACATAGCAAAAGCTTGCATGATGAAGCTGAAGAGACGGATGCTATTTTTAGCATTTAATTCCACCTCGCATCACTGCTAGATTTCATGGAAAAGGACAGACCAAACCTTTAGCTGATCTTCCATTTAACCAGCTCACTGCCCATGCATGCCTAATGATATATGGTTAATAGTGATGTAATTATAGCATTTTTTTAAAGATACCAATTATCATCTAAAAATACATTAGAGATGTTACCATAATGTTTTACAATATACTATCAGAGGACTGTAGCACCATGCATCTCTATTGTATATCAGCTACTATATAACACTGTAAAACTGAACAGACAAATGCTGACGGCCAGTCAGCAGAGGTAAGGGTGGTATTTAGTATCGTAAGAGTAATGGATCGTTTTCCTTAAGGAAATACATTTAACTGTATGCAAAGCTGGAGGAGCCAAGCTACTAATATAGAAAGTGATTTAATCTAATTTCACCAGCTCTGCAACATAGCAGATGAGCAATCACATGCCTTGCAGACAACCTGAGTTCATGTTCTCAGTCCAGACTGCTAGCAGCCAACTGGCAGAGGTAAGGTAGGCATTCATTTTGGATGCTTCTTACTTCAGGGAGGGCAGCTGGCACCTCCTGGTGAATGGCTGCCACCAGAGGCCTGGAGGGCCATGCAGGAAGATGGAACACAGCCCCAGGTTTTTGTCCTGACTAAAACTAGGGAAACAGAGGCATAATGCAAATGATTACTACATTTCACAGGCAGCATTGGACAAGATACCACAAGGGGGGGAAGGTCGAGAGGTGTGTTAGAGGGAGAAGAGAACGTGGATGGAGCCAGGGAAAATGATACTGCCAAGCTCCCCAACAAGCAACTGTTGCCAGCAAACTTCCCAGTCCCTAATCATCATGCATTCCAAGGAAAAGAAGAAAAACAGTAATTAAACAAAGACATAAACATCCTGTGGGGGCACATGATTTTTTTAATCTAATATATGTATATGGTAAACAATAAAAAAAAAAGAGAGTTTAAACTAATTAGACAGGCAACCTAATATCCAAGTTAGCCCTAGGGTGCTGACAGTTATATAAGCAGCAGAAAATAACTAATTAAGCATAACTGATATAGGTGAGGCAATTTTATTTTTCTGGAAACCTCAGGGATGCTGGTGAAGTATGCGCAGCTTCTGCATAATGTCGTGCCATAGAATATTCGAAATTGGAATTTCGTATTGCAGCCTTCTGTTTGCTGTGGACAGTGTCCACTGTGCAAATACAATGAATACAAAGACATTTGCACACCCACACTCTGGATGTCAGTATGAAATTAAGCGATTTATTCATTGCAGCTCACAAAGTGTCATCTTTCTTTTAACATGCTCATGTGGCCTTGGGTATGTAGGGCACACAAAAAGGGCATTAAAAAACAGGGTGAGCGAACAAAAGGCTGCAATACAAAATTCCAGTTTTGAATATTCAATGGCACGACATCATGCAGAAGCTGCACATTGTTCATCAGCATCCTTGAGGTTTGTCAGCACAGAAAAAAAACAATTGATCTAGCAGTAAGGGGTGATGCCCTCATTAGGAAACTCTTATAGAGAGAGTCTTTCTAGACCTCAACACTTGGCACCTTATTCCCCACAGGATTAAGCAAACAATAATACCAGACAGGGTGGGTGGTATTGAGCAATACCAGACTGACCAGTGGCCTGACGCTGCAGGCGGAGGGCCTTATAGCCCCTGGAAGGTCCAGTATTGCTCATACCACCCACCCTAGAGGGTATTATTGTGCTTAGAAAATGGGCATCTGTGTCAGGTTTAAGTAATAAAATAATACTGGAAATGAGTTTAAAATGAACAGAAAAACTAAAAAAAAAAAAAAAAAACTTGTTGGTAAAGTAGTAGTTCCTTCACTGTTTTATGCTGTTGCATACTGTGTTGCCCCAAGAACACAATTCTCTTGAAGTTGCACCCCCCTCCCGATCACAACTTCCAGAAGTGCAGATAGACTCTGTTGTAAAGTTTCACTTCAGGAGTTTGTCGCCATTGTTTTTATGTTTTTTTAAAAACAGTTCTGTGCCTTCCTTGAATACTTTTTTTCTTTTGCTTGGTCCACAGATGTGACTGTTTGACACGCCATCTTGTGGAACCCTGCTTCCTTAAACCCAAAAGAGAAGACCTTAAAGTTCAGTGTGGGATAGCAGTGGTGTAAAAAAACATATTTTTTTATCTTTAAAGTAAATGCGTGATGTGCTAAAATCATACTTTGGGTTTCATAGCCCGCTACCCTGGGCGGCGATAGCCCCGCTGTGTAAAAATAATTTTTTTTTTACTCACGGATCAAAGTTTTGGAAGGAATCGTAATTTGTCCAAACTGTGACCTAGCCAATCCCTTCCCACTTCCTAGACTGCCTGCTCTGCCCCCTGGCTCCCTGTTTTGTGACGTGGTACCAAGGAGAGCACGGGGATGTGCCCCATGCAAGCCTATGGGGCTTATTTTCAGAACCTTTTTTTAATACTTTAAACCACATTTTAATAAAAAAGAAAGACACTGCTCAACTAATAGGGTCCCTATTAGCTGAACAGCATCTTTCTTTTTTATCTTTTTTGTGATTATTCCTACTTTGTTATGTGAATAAAAGCCCCACACTAGAATCCCAACCTGGTTTGGACAGTGATGTTATTGCTTCCTTGTGTCTGGAGTTACTTGGGTGCCCCTGTCCGAAAGTGTAAACCTAGCACAGCCTGAGCAAATGTTTTCTCCCAGAGACCAGGGTTGTTGACCATGGCAACTGGTCCTTACCAAGTGTGTGTCAGGCAGTTGCCACACTTGGTTGTCTGTATAGCAGGCTAAGTCCACCTTGTCTATGGTGGCAAAACAGTGTACCCCAACCCCTCTCTTCTCCCCTAGACTTGGAGAGGCATGCCTTTTAGTTAAATAAGGGGCCGGGGGGGGTTACATGTCCATTTTTTACATTATGAAGGTCTTAAATTCTAGTATGACTTGCTGGCTCTGTTGGAATTGTTTTAATTAGTAGCTATATTGGTGTAATTTCCTGTATTTGACTGTTACTTGTCCGTTATGTCCCATCATGTTATATGTGTTTTTACATTCTCTATTTTGACTATTCCTCTATCTTTGGGGTGAGCATTTTGCACTTGCAGGACTTGTTGCATGGTTACATACAATCAGTACTGTCTCCTTAAGAGACATCTTCATAAAGCACCTTGGAGAGACACTGAATATGCTCTGAGGATGATCTCTGTTGTCGATATGTAAGCGTGTATCAACCTGGATGGCGTGACTGAAAAACGCTGGTGTTGCCATTTTTTTTGTTTTCTGGCTTGTGTTTTAACAAAAATGCTGTTGGCTGCTACCAGCTTCTATAAGTTGTTGTTATTTTACTGAAGGCTGTACTGTACAGATAGTGGAAAACATAACGGTTGACACACAAGCTGCAGGTCAAAAAAATGCTGATGTGGGTGAGCTTGTCTTTTTTAAAATGATACATATGAATAAAGCTGCTTACGCACTTTAAATCAGTTTGGAGACTATGGTCCACTTTTTCTACTTCAGTGCTGACCCAAAATCCACTGTATAGATTTGCTGTGATTTCAGAACTGCAGAAGCATTTTAGTTGAGTTGTAGAAACATTTTAGAAAAGTTGTTCTTAAGGTACTTAAGTGTTAAAAAAATAACACAACAGGAGTTGCCAATTCATTGACAACTTTAAAAAAATTATGCAAAACCAACATATGCGCATGACAGTTTAATGTGAATTGTACTGTAGTGGTACTAGTAGGTGACTATCTTTGGACAGCAGGGTCCTGGTACAGAGTAGCACTTCAAATATTTTTTTTTTTACATAAATATCTTATTTTTTTTTTTTAACTTTTGGATGATCTGTGGAAACAGATTTGGATGAAACAAACATACATTTTATGCAGGAAGTAAGTTTAGAAAATATTTGGAAGTAGTAGTAGAGGACGTATAGGGACATTATACAAATAACTTTACACAATTTACCAGAGAATCATTTGTTGAAAGCTTTTTTTTCAGTACTGACTTTCTTATATAATCTATTTTTATTCAGGACACTGCAGCAAAGAAATTCAATACCAGAAAGTGTTTAAAAATCCTTCCAACATGAGAAGAATGGTAGAGCACAGTGAATGAGATGGGTCACATCAAGAAATCAAAACCTTTCAAAAGCTGGCTCAAGCTTTCAACATGGCAGACCATGCTTGTCTTCTAACTAAAATCAGTGCCTCTGGTCTGGCTTGCTCTTTTTCCTGGTTTTCCTCATATCTCTCTGGCTGGTTCCAGCTGGTCTCTACTGACTTAACCCTGTCTGACACTGGGACAGTTAGTATGGGGTGGTACCTCAGGGATCTGCACTGAGTACTCTCCTTCCTAATATTTTTGCAATTGACCTTCCATTGACAACTGAATACTATTACCTCCACATGTATGACACCATCCTACATGCAGTACATCTGGTCACAGTCCCAATGATATCTTTAATATTCTGCAACCTGACTTTTACATACTCACAGCCTAGTTCAAAGCGAATCACTGAGCTGGAAACCAATACACAATGGTCTCCATGTTCTTTGGTACCTGACAATCCTTGGAAAGCTGCCCTAACCTAATGAAAACCTTGGAAGGTACTTCTCTGAAGTCTGTGTTTGAATATACATACCTCAGTATCCTACTGGACAAATCACTATTTTTCTACACACAGTATCCAGTCAGTGGTCTCAAAATCCTAAAGGAAGCTTGGAACCCCCTACAGGGTGAGAGACTGCCTATCTTCACAGTATGAAAAAGTACCTGGTTGAGATGATTCTACCAGATCTCACAGTATAAAAACATACCTGGTTGAGATGATTCTACCAATTATCAACTTTGGAAATGTGATCTAGGACACTGCCAAAAGATGCCAGTTAGCTAAAACTGATACACTACTAAATGCCCTCTGCAGGTTTATCCTTCGCTACCCTATCCAGATGCATCACTACACACTGCATGATCATCTTAACCAGTCCTCAGTGAAGGACAGATGTGTACAGCATTTCACTCTTTACAGTTTTAAGTACTGCTTAAACAAACTCTCAGTTACTTAAGTACCATACTCTCTCTCTCTTGTTGCTCAATCCAACCACCATTTTCGGTACCACTCTGGAAACAGATTCCCAGTTCCTCAGCAATAGTAAAATTCTGGCCAATTTATTTTCAGCCATAAACTGCCTCAGGTCTGGAATTAACCTTGCCTTGGGAAACAGCCCACCTGCCAACATTATCTCAGCCAATCAGTTCCTCTAAATCTTGACAGTATCCTACTGTGACTACACCTGATAAACTCATTTTATCTTATACGTAAGTCTTCTAATTTTGATGCTCATTTCTATGCAGATTCATGCCTGTAATTTTTTTTGTAACCCATGTGGAGATATTGTTAATACATTGATTCTTCTGTTTATTGCTCCCCCCCACAATGCACCTGTAAAAAAGATTTTTGTGTCTCTATGTTTACCTGATGAAACAATTTCAAATGAATAAGACAACACACATTCTTAAATTACTTAAGGAAGCATTTGATGATAGTGATACGATAGGTGATGTTCTGCACTTCAAGGTTAAGTGTTTGTTTCTTCCTATGAAGAGTATGTTGCAATCCATTTTTTTTTTAAACAGAAGAATAGAACTGGAAGAGACATGGGTGAAGAGAAATAATAAAAACATGACCCAATGAACTGGACAAAGAAAGGATCTGAGGAGGTATTTGCATCTACTGTATGTCAGTGTTGGCAGAAAAAGACAATTGGTCATTCCAGTCTTCCCTGTTATGCCCTTTCAGGCCCCAAAACCTGTTGTCTTGATGGGATTTTCCACTTCTTCCCCATGCCCATTGCCTTGTCACTACCCCGAGTAACTAACAAGCTCTTAACTCTGTCCTAGCTGTGCTCGATGCCATTAATGTTTTTTGTGCCTGTCTCCTCTGCCAGCAGGCTGTTCCAAGGCTCAATTGTTCTCTCTCTCTCTCTGTAAAATAAATCATTCGTATGGCCCTCCTGATTCCCCCAACAAGCTTTCACTCACATCCCCATGTTTTTTACTTTTGACTCTCTACTCCTGCTGAATTGTTCCTTTTAGTTTATCCTGTTAATTACCCCTTTTCCTTCAGTGAGCACATCTTCAGTGCACTAAGCCAGTCTTCATGGGACCTGCATTGTTGGCCTAGAGTGATCTGGTTATTCTTTGTTGTATCATTTCCAGCTTATCTTTGTATTTCCTTAGCTGTGGACTCCAGAACTGGGCACAGTATTCAAGATGGGGACTGAAACTGAAAACTGATTTCATATTAGTGCACATTAATATTGTATCTGATAAGACATTCCAATAAAAAAAGTTAGTGATTAAAAAAAAGTTAAATACGTATGTGCATGGGGAGGCATTGCTATTAGACTAGGGAGCCAATGATCTGCCCATAAAGGAATCTTTGACCTCACAACCCTGTGCTGTACTATAAAAAAATGCTCCTCACTACAGGTTAACTATTGTTTCAACAAGATAGCAAGACTCAGAAGTCATCAACATAGGTGTAGTTGTGGTCATCTTCTATCTTTTGCTACACACTGGGCTATAAAGTTTGGAAGTTGTTATTACAGGCATAATAGACTGCAGTTAGTGTGCATGGCAACAACTAGGATCTAAAAAAAAAATCTGAAAAGCAGTTGGTGAAAAAACATTTATCAACAGAGATGTGCACTTAACTGTGAATAACATAGCTGCTGTAGGGTGAAATCAAACATATAAGCCAGTAAATGCAACTCATTACCATGTCTATGATGACAGTAAAGTTTTCCTACCACTCGATATGGAGTCAAATTCTCTCTGCTGTGATATAAATTAATGTTCTTTGAACAGATGGTGACAAGCAAGGGAGTAATCTACTTCTGCAAAATATGCATACAAGTTACAATTCAGTGGACATAATAACGTGGTTTTAAATACCATAGAAGGCTTTAAGGAAACATTTGTACTGACCTGACCTTCACCCCACATACTTATCAGCTCTTCTGGTACTCCCATATATGTTTAAAACCTGTGACTATCCTCCTATCAATACATTTGTCTCTCTTAGCATAGCAATGTTAAAAACAAAATCTCAGAATCTGCTGGCAAGGTAGCTTGACAAAACAGGCAACTAGCTTCAGAAGCTGCTACAGTTTGTTCAGTCCACAGCCCCTCCATTCATTTATAATTATTATGACACAAGCAGCCTGTTACCAGGATCTGCATATGCTGGGAAAATGGAGGAATCATTATTCAGGGAAATTACTCCAAAGATCTATAGAGAAAGAAGCCCTAACCATGGTTTTTAAAAACTAGTGGACTAACAGATAGCGTGCCTTTGTTTAGAACAATATAAAAAAACAGGGCTGATTTAGATCTCCACAGATTCAAAGCTGTTTCCCCATTATCATGGAACCATATTAATAAGGTACATTTCTAATAAACATAATTAAAAATGGCAGATTTTATGCTCTACGGTTTCAGTGTTTATTTTTGTATGAGGTACATTTTGTGATTTTTCTATGATTCCGGGAAAAAAAAAAAAAAAAAAGACTTTCCCTTGCCTTGTGTCCAACTCCAATTTCAGGTACTGCAACAGGTATCACTCTAATAAGCGTAACCAATTTTCATTTAGATCTCTAGTAACACAGGCTTCCACTGCTTTGACTATGAGAATTGCCAGCAGTAAGTGACCTTGCTTGACATGGTAGTAAACTGACTTAAGGCAGGCTAGTGTGAGGTCTCATAAAATGCTCTCCTCTTCAACTTACTACAAGAGATGCAGCCTTGAGTGTACTGCAGATAATAGTTTGGGGGTAGCAAGTCTTGTGGCAGACAATGGGTAACTTGACTATTCTACTTACACTTGAAGTTGCCTGTTATATTACGTAGACTGTGTACGTCTTGAAACATGAGGTCATCCACAAATGACAAATTTAACATTATCAGTGTATTTTTATCTTTTTAAAATTTGTTTTAAAAAGGCTTTACATCGCAAACTCATGATTTTTGGAACCTGCGCTAAATGTAGATACTTGTACGAGTGTAATAAAGCACTTGTACGACTGTAATAAAGCGCTTGTACTGCTGACAGAGTGCAATTAGCAGTGGGAACAACAGTACATTGGGAATGATAGGACCAGAATACTTTGTCTTCTCAATTGCAATGTAGGGTACATCTTGTAAAACAAACTAAGAAAAGTTTTCAGATAAGTGCAGGTGTCATGCAATGGTAGAACATTTTCAAATAAAGAACACAAACTATATTTAAAATTCACTTAGAACAGGGCGTGGCTAGTGCGGAGACATGGCGGCAGCATAATTACACAGCTCCGTCCCTTTCCAGACACTGTCGGCAAACTTTTAATGTGATCCACGTACCTGATCAGCCCTGAGGATGGGTCTTTAACCACCTACTTCCCCTGACTGTTTAAATGCCATTTTTGCTTCTGACTCAGCTATCTAATTTAAACTGTGGCCCCGATCGGCCTGTCAGCCAGCAAGCGCCCAATGGACCTCTAGGCCCTGACATGATCTGCTTGCATCTCCTGCTGGGAAACAAGTGGCGTCAGCCTATTTTTAGCCTCCAGCAACAGTGCTCCGGTTCGTCACCCATGGCTTCTCAACTATCAGCTCTGACTGTGTCTGACTCGTGGTCCAGTGATATGGACAATTCAGCACCTCCACAAACTCCTTCTCTCCTCGAGTTTTCCTCGGACTCCCCACCACCACAACCTCAGTCCGGGATCCATTGGCCTACATTACTCAACTGTTGGAAACATTACTCAGCAGAATTGATGGTATTTCTAATACCCTTACAGGAACTGTGGCTGATGTTCATAAGCTAGAGGATCGGGCAAATGTGTTGAAACAACGTGCAGACAGATTAGAAGACCAACATGAGCAAGTCTGGAGGTGGTTACAGGACCATGAATCCAAGCTGGCCAAACTGTGAAAGGGCTGAGGATCAGGAGAACCAGGGATGCCATAATAACATTCCGATAATTGGCATCCCCGAAGGTGTAGAGGGTCCAATCATGGAGCGCTTCCTTAATGAATGGCTACCTAAACTGCTGGAAGACAGACGAAAAGATCCAGTAGAAGTAGAGAGAGAGCATACCGCTTATCTATACAAAATGGACCCCCCACACCTCTCCTCCTTGCCCCATAATTGCATATCGATTACGCTATTCCACTAAAGAAAAACTTTTGAGAGCAACCAGGGACTTGGGGGACATTGTCTGGAAGGGGTCCCGAATTTCATTTTTTTGTGACTACTCTCATGAAGTGGCAACGAGAAGAAAGGCCTTTGTGCCAAATAAAGTACTGCTGGCATATGGCTACAAATACCAAATGAGAAGACTCACCTCCCTGTATGTGGCCAAAGAAGGAAGGGGAATCCTGGCACAGTCCCCAAGAGAGGTGGAAAGCTGGTTGGCGAAATACAAGCCCGATGTGGTGCTGCCAACTACATCCCCCAGGTGCCTCTGGGTGCCGGGTAGGGCTCAGATGGGGAGGAACCAAATTTCTGATACGCAGCTTACAGAAGATGCATGTCAGGGACGGAAAGCGCAACTATTTTCTCGGCCCCCCAGCTCCAGTTCGAGAGGCCGATTGAAGTTCTCAGACCCACAGCCTAGAAGCAATGAACTGCTCCAGCCAAAGTCCACTTCACCTCCCCCACCTCCAGACCAAACATCCGTGACTCGAATAAGCAGACCCAGATCATGCTCACATAGCCGAGTGAGGACCAATATGTGACATGTAGAAGCCCCCCCCCAGCCAAACTGATGACAGGAGACTAGTTCTGATGAAGGAGAAGGGCAAAAGTCAGTGGACATGCCAAATGAGATAGACTCTAGCCCCTCCTTGGACTGGACGTCTGAAAAAGATATAACTTTGACCACTGCAGATGACTGTTCCTTACCAGTCAGGCTGGGTCTTCTGACCTTCGCTGCAGCAGTATCACAGGGACTCCCGCAGAGATTGTCCCAGAGTGCACCTCTCACCAATGCTCCCTCACCGGGACCAGATGGATGATCTGTATAGACTGTCTTATGTACTCATTGGCAGTAAACATTTTGAATATAGTACCTGACTACTTAATTTGTGTAGAAGATACCTGGGTTTAAGGTTTACCCTGGAGATTTCCGCCGTTCTCTACTTCACCGCCAGGTGGGTTAAGATACTCTATTCAGCTAACAGGGTGATGAACGCTTGTTAGGCTTAGGCTCATACCCCTCTAGTGCACTTTACAATTGCCTTTTTATGGAGGGACTACTTGTCGCTGGGGCTTACACTTTATCAGTCCCTCCTACACTACTTGTGCGTTGGTACTTTGTCAGCCCAGGATGTGGCCGGACGGCCCCCTGGTTGTCCCTCTGATTTTCCCTCCTTTGTAATTTTTTATGGGAATCATAGCTTAATTCCAGAACCAGCTTGGGAGATAGATTTACGGTGCCATGACCTGGTGTCCAGGTCATTCCACCCTGGTACCCTCACTCTGCATCTCCCTACTGTGATATCCCAACCAGAAGAGCCTAACCACTACTACTCCATTCAGCTGGGCTCTTTCAATTTTTGCATACAACAGTTGGCTCCCTTCCCCCATCCCGGTTACCCTGACTCTACTTACCCCCCCCAGCTCCTTCCCTTTTTGCCTCCCTGATCCCCTAGGATCACTCTCCAGAGAAAATGGACCTGGGTAGGGACGGACCCCATCATTGGTGTTCTTCTCTCTACCCCTCTTGTGTGTTGTGAGCTAGCATTGCTCGGGCATACCAATTGTGTTGGTACGGCTCCCAAAAGTGCTCATCTCTGCACCCTTAGTGGTTACACAGGTTATATCCCCAGGTATAACCTGCTACTGTTTTTATTGATAGTTTTCAGTTGATTATTTCTTGTTGTTTCTATTGTATTATTAACTCTGATCTGTGTTTCTGCTTCTCTCATTCATAGCTTACTACACGACCAACTTTGAAATTTTTTTGAGTGCACCGCCAACCCTTTGCTACAGCTCCATCCAGAGCCTTTAGTGTAAGTGGGTAGGGGCCCTCATTGAGTGGACGCCACACAACTTAGGGTACTTATAATTTCCTTCGTCAACTGATCTTCCCCAGGTAGGTGAAACTCCCTGCTTTTGATAGCTACACTATGGCTGAGGCACCCTCTACAAGCATGAAGTGGGTCTCCTGGAATGTCAAAGGCTTAAACCATACAGTGAAGTGCACAAAGGTACTGCAGAACCTCCGCTCCCTCCATGCTGACACTGCCCTCATCTAGGAGACCCACCTCACTGTCAAGATGGTAACATGGCAGCAGAAGATGTGGGTGGGCAGGGATTTGGCTAGCTGTGCCCCCCAAAAAACTAGAGAAGTGGCCATCTTACTGCACAAAGCCTGCCCCTGGAATGTTAAAGAAGTCCAAGCCGACAAATAGGGGCGATGGGTGATACCCCGACTTTCCTATGCAGGTGGCAGGGATGTAATTGCTAACATATATGGCCCCAACACCAACTCAGTGGACCCGCTGCTCGAACTAGGTCAGGCTCTTACCTCCATCACAAAGAACCATCCCAACTTGCCCAACATTATGGGGGGTGACTTCAATCTGGTCCTGGACATTTTTCTAGGCAAAACTAAACCTACCCCTCAGGCCCACCCCAAGGCGAGAGCAGCATTACAAGAACTTATGGATCCCTGGAGGTGCGAACATCCTAGTGGAAGGGATTACACCTTCTTTTCCCCCCTGTACATGCCTCCTTCAGCCGCACTGACCTCTGGCTGGCCAATGGCGATGCCCTGCCAGGAATAAGCGATACCAAAGTGGGGAACATTCTCATCTCAGATCATGCCCCCATCCTTTTCCACTATCTACCTGTAGGACAGGGGCCGACCAGCACTAGGTGGTGCTGTAACCCTCTGTTCCTACAGGACAAGGAATTTCTGAAAATGATTAAGGATGAAGCCAAGGCCTACTTTCATCATAATGCGGATAGGGAAGTTAAGGCTAGCAATGTATGGGAGGTGTTGAAGGCTGTATTGAGGGGAAGGATCATCTCATTTGCAACCACTAAAAATAAGGCAAGGAAAGCTGAACTCTCCAAATTACAGGCAGAGCTTTCCACATTGGAGGCTACATTTAAAGCCTCTCCTCTAGCTCATGACGATCACCTCCTGGTTGCGTCAATTACTGGACTCAAATATCGAATCAATATTCTCCTCTAGAGGAAGGCCGAATGGCATCTCCTCCGAGTGAAACACACCTTCTGGGAGGGGGTGGAAAGGGTGGTAAGCTTTTGGCTTACCAACTCCGAAAACAGCAAGTTGCCTCCTGAATACATGCCTTGAGAGATCACATGGGCTCTATTGTCTCAGATCCTCAAAGAGTTAACTGAACCATGTCTCATTACTGTCAGACACTCTATCAGTCTCAGGCATCATTGACGAATGATGACCTGTCCCGGCTGCTCAGAGACTTCTGCACTTCAGCTGACATTCCAACCCTTTCCCCTGAGTCTGTGGAAGTATTGGAGCAGCCCTTCACTGTCCAGAAATTACATGCAGCTCTACTTCAAATGGCCAGAGGGAATGCCCCAGGTCCTGATGGGATGAGTGTGGAGCTATACTAGGTGATGATTGAGCAAATTTCCTCTCTACCTTACAAGAGTCACATGCTAATGGCACCCTCCCTCCATGAGAGGTACTGGTAACATTGCTACTGAAAAAATCCAATGACTTCTTAGTCTGTGCCAACTTTCACCCAATTTCACTCCTGTCAGTGGACACAAAAATTGCAGCAAAAATTCTGGCCACACGGATGATGTCAGTCCTCCCAACTATTATGCACCCCTCCCAAGTGGGTTTCACCAGGGGGAAATCGGGGGGTAGATAACCTTAGGCATGTTCTAAACCTTAAATGGCTAGCTCCACATTCCCCTGAACCAGCTGCAGCCCTAGCGGTTGATTTTTCCAAGGCCTTCGATTCCCTTGACTGGGGGTACCTACACAAGATACTCCAGATCTATGGGTTTGGCCCCTACTTCCAGGGTTGGGTTTCTATCTTATACAATGCACCAATAGCTAAAATTTTGACAAATAATATTTCTCTCCCCTTCCAGTTACACCAAGGTACCTGGCAGGGCTGCCCACTTTCCCCTCTGCTCTTTCTGGTAGCATTAGAGCCCCTGGTTTGGAAACTCACACACACTAAGGACATCCCAGGCATCACAGTTCAAGGCCAAACCTACCTTGTGAATGCCTATGTAAATGACCTCCTACTCCTCACCGTCTCTCAACCAAGCCTATCATACCCAAAGGCCCTGGGCCTCCTACAGGAATTTGCTCAACTTTCTGGTCTGACTGTAACCCAGAAGAAAACTATCTTAGCCCCACTCAATAATTTATGTTCCAAAGACTGTTTGGCTGGCACCGATGTTGACTGGACTCCAGAGAGCTTTTCATATCTGGGGATAATCATCCCTAAGAGATGGTGAGAACTGGAAACCATTAATTTCTCCCCTTTGCTTACCTCTTTATCAGCGGAGGCAGACCGATGGCATAAGCTCCATTTATCCCTCCACAGTAAAGTAGAAGCCGTACATATGTTCTTCCTCCTGAAGCTCTCATACCTGTTTAACAATCTCCCCATCCAGCTATCCCCTAAGCATTTTCACACAATAGATAAGACAGTATCCCTGCTACTCTGGGAGGGGAAAGCCCCTAGATGGAGCAAGGCGAAAATGCATGCCCACTGGTCCAAAGGAGGTATGGGGCTCCCATGCTTTCAACATTATCAGCCTTCATATCCTCCCAGGCATTGAAGTGGTTCATCCCCTCCCCTTCTCCTCCCCCTTGGGTGGATATGGAAAGGAAACTTATGTCAGGTACACCGCTATGGTCACTGCTTCATCCTGTCTTTTCTGGAATCAAATGCCCCACCCCGGTCATGACAGAGATGGTACATGCATGGAGAAACTGTATGGCTCTCTCTCATACTCAGAGTACGGCCCGCGGACCCCCACTAAGGTATAATCCCCTATGGAATAACAAGCTCCTGTGCCTGGGTGGGAAGCTGCTTCACTGAGAAAACTGGGATTCCAGCAGGATTAAGGTTCTACAGGACCTCTATATTCCAGGTTCAATTGACCTAATGTTCTATGAACAACTTCAGGCACAGTATTCCCCTCCCAACTGTACTGCCCGCTGATCACCAGACTGAAGCTTCACCCTTGACACAGGTGCCTCTGCTGCTCCTAGCAGCCAGGCGGACCCCTTCTGTCTGTTGGCTGCCTTCCTTGCTGTACTGCCCGCCAATCACCAGACTGAAGCTTCACCCTTGACACGAGTGCCTCTGCTGCTGCTAGCAGCCGGGCGGACCCCTTCTGTCCGCCGGCTGCCTTCCTTACTGTACTGCCCGCCGATCACCAGACCGAAGGTATGCTGCAGAAACTGGACTGTCCAGAACCATTGACTCTGCCTGCTGACGGGCTGCTGCAGTTCTTTAATTGTTTGCTACTGCTGTTTCCTCTGGACCTTATGCTAATGTTATATTCTGATTGTGGTACTTGTTAAGTCTCTCCAAATTGTCTTGTAAATCCTAACTTAATAGCAATTTTGCAGTCCAAGGGTAGTTTGAAGTTAAAGTTCATTTAAGCTGCAGGTTTGTAGATTGTAAAATATTACAGCTGTCTTTGTTTTAAGGTCCAGTGGTAAGCTACCCTGGATCAGAAACTAAGTTTAAAGTGATACAGTTTTTTTCTGTTTAGACCAGATTCCATTTGGGTCACAGTTGTAAGCTTTGCCCTGCAAATAATTAAATTTCTCTTTCACTTTCTGGTCTTCTGTCTCCTTGCTGCTTGAATTTTTGTGCCCACCCTCCCATCGCTCACCTCCAGCCTTTATTAAATACTCTCCCTCCCCCCTCGGCACCACCCCTAGCAGTGTTCATCCTCCCCTCTCACTAATATTGTAACTCCTCTTAAAGATACAGAGTGCAGCTATTAGGCCTAACACTTGTCCTGTCTTCCCTTTTAAGACATTTTCCTATTTTCATCATCTGCTTGCCTATCACCTTTGCTTAGCACCTGCTCTGCTATCTACTATGCAGTTCCATACCTAAGCTTCCTCCCTTGCTACTAAGAGTAATTTTCAAGTTGTCTTGGTACCCCCTACCCTAGCTAATAACATCCTATCTTAACCAACATTTTATATCTTAAAATAGATCCACTGCACCTGATCGGGCTCCCAGTGAGCAGCACGGCTATCCTGCCAGCTGCCTGCACCTCCATCCTCCTGACGAACAGGACACCTTCAAATCCAGTTAAGTATCCCGGCTGCTCCGGGGTAGCACAGTGTGGGTTTGATAGGAAGCCACCTGCTGCAACCCTCCTCTAATTGGACTGTTGCTCTCTGCTCGGCCACTCTTTGGCCCTGCCTTTTCTCTGTCGGTTTATCAGTCTCTGGGCTTTGGTGCCCTCTGCTTTGTATTGACTTTTGGCGAACACTACTGCGATCTGTCTAGTCTCCCATTGGTTTCTTATAAAATTCCACCACTAGAGGTGCCTTCTAACATATCTTGAATAGGTCTTCATTTCCTCACTGTAATCTTTACCACAAGTAGAGCCTCCAGCTGGTCTGCTTTCCTAATTAACCTTTTCAGGGCTTTACTTTCTGCTTCTCTGATCCACTTTTTCTAAATAATTGCTACGTTAGCAGGAAACACATCATTGTTTCTGCTTCATCTCTAATTTCAGCCAAGGGTTAAAACGGTGTAACACGGTCACCCTTGGCAGTCTTAATTTTACACACACTATCTCTTTATCCCAAAGAGCTAATCCTCTGTCTAAGTATACCACTAGCCTTCCAACCCAAGTCAAATAGTAACACTATTGCGAAGTATAGTCTGATATGGGCACTCCTGTCATTTGTCCTTTTACTCAGCATGGATACTGCCACATGGGCTCTCCCATGTAACCAAATAGCAAAAGACCCCTCAGAGGCTTACCACAACTATAGTTTCTATAACTTAATTGCAGAGACAAAGCCTGCTCTTCAACCTAACCCTATCCTCCTTGTGAGAGGCAGCATCTATTACCCTCTACATGCCAGGAGGAAGCTGCCATGGAGATGCGCTTTCACCCTAACCTGCCACTGTGCAATGCTTTGATTCCTAGCCATGATCATTATTCTGTTATCTGGGGACATCAAACTAAATCCAGGTCCACCCACCTGTTTCTTTTCCCCAAATGAGTTATCTGGCATGTCCAAGAAAGGATTATTAATTGCCCATATCAATATCAGAAGTCTTACCTGTCACCATGCAGAACTTGAGGCCTGGGTGAAACTCTACAATCCTGATGTACTCTGTCTCACAGAAACTTGGCTAAAACCCGGTATACCTGATGATGTATGCTCCTTGCCTAACTATTCCCTGTTCCGGCGGGATAGATCCTCATCCAAGCATGGAGGTAGAGTTGCCCTATTCTTCAAAAACCACCTCAACATCTCTATTGTCCCGGCATCTGCCTTTCCCGCAGTGTGCAAATTCATATAGGCAACTATTGTATTGGGGGAAAAGAAGCTTCATATTATCTGTGCCTATAATCCCCCTGCTGGGAGAATAGTAGGTATTCAAGAACTCCTTGAAATCACCTCCCAGACTATAAATCATAATGAGGCTGTCATCCTAGGTGATCTTAACCTCAATTGGTTAGGGTCAGCTCAAATATCCTTGCAATCACTCACGCTTAGTTATAATTTTCACCAGTTGATCTCTGAAGCAACTAGAGCCACGTCATCCCATCAAACGGGTACACTCCTAGACTGGGTGATGGTTAACCATATGGAACATGTGTTGAAAGCAGGAATCCTTGCAGATGCACTAACAGACCACTCACCCACTTTTTGTATCCTATCTATGGTTGTGCTTCCGTCTCCTCCATCAAGACTAATCACATTTACAAATCTACCTCATATTGACCAGGATGCATTTCTTTATGATGTCTCCAATATTGACTGGACAGGTATCTATCAAACAAAGGATGTGGAGGTTGCTCTACAGATATTCATAAATTAATTTCTTACCATTCAATATAAACATGCCCTCAAGATGACTAGGAGGGTCAGAGGAAAACAGACGAGGTGGCTGCATAAAGACCTCCTTGCTAATCTGCACTGGAGGGACAAGCTCTGGATTCGCTACAAACAAACTGGCCTACAGTCAGATCTTATTGTCTATCGTGAACTAAGGAACAGATGTAAGAGACAAGTTAGAGCTGCTAAAAGCAAATACTGCAAGGACCTTCTACAAAGCTCAGCCTGTGACCCGAGGAAATTCTGGGCCCATGTCAAAACATTTCTGGGTACCTCGCAGTCGGTCATTCCTGATGAAATGATCATAAATGGGGCACATTGTAATGACCCTAGGACCATCTCAAACAGTTTTAACAATCTTTTCTCTGATCTGTCACACTATACCTTGGCTTTACAACCTAGTGGATCGCACTCCAATCTACCTACCACGCTACCATCAGACAACCATACTGCCCTATCATATGATGCTCCTCCAGTGCCACCATTCTATTTCAAGGCTATATCAAGAGCGGAAGTTCCGAAATTACTGAGATCCATATCTGCCAATAACAGCTCTGGTTCCGACTCATTGGAACCTCATCTCCTTAAGCTGGCTGCTCCACTAATTGCCTCTCTGATTGCCAGAATGTACACTTTATCCCTTATCCATAGCACCGTGCTGGACCTATGGAAATCTGCAAGAGTAACGCCTGTCTTTAAAAAAGGTGATCCAAAGGACATGGCCAATTACAGACCTATAGCAATTATCTCTGTCCTTAGCAAGATCCTAGAGAAAATAGTTGCATCACAGACCATTGACTACCTTACATGCTACAATCTCCTCTCAGACACCCAGCATGGTTTCAGAAAAGCTCATAGTACCACCACGGCTCTTCTTCAACTGACTACTGATATTCCATCCAACATGGATTCTGGAAAAAGTCACAGGTGCTATCTTCATTGACCTCACTAAGGCTTTCGACCTTGTAGACCATCCCCTGCTTCTCTCCACTCTCCATAAATTCCATTTCTCTACGCCTGTTGTGGACTGGTTCTGTAGCTACCTGTCAAACAGGTCGCAAGCTGTCAAAATGAACTCCTCCCTGTCCAACATGTCTACTATCAACCTTGGGGTCCCCCAGGGCTCTATCCTTTGGCCCCTTCTGTTCTCAGTTTTTATCAACAATGCAGCTGAGGTCCTGGAATCCTGCTCAGCTATTCTCTACAATGATGACTTGATCATCTATACTAGTTCTTCTAGTATTGCCTGCACAAACACATCACTTACTTCAGACTTCAATAAGGTCTTATACTGGCTATTAGTCTGTAAGCTTGTACTAACTGAAAAGAAAATGAAAGCCATGCTCCTAGGTTCCGCACCAAAGATTAAGGCCTGTTCTAGTTTTGCTGGAGGTACTTCATCCAGGAAGATTTCCACTTGAAAATGTTACTTCCTTCAAGTACCTTGGGATCCTGCTGGACCAGTCCCTGGATTTTAATCTTCACATTCAGTCCTCGTGCAAAGCTGTAAACTTGAAACTGGGAGTAGCTTACAAAATGAGCTACATGCTTACACCCTCAGCCAAATTAGCAATTGCGCAGGGTATTTTGCTCCCAACCCTTACTTATGGTGCCTCTATTCTTACATCTGCCCATAAAACCTCCCTACTAAAATGGGACATAACTTATAACAATATATGTCGATTTGCCTCTTCGTCACCTCGACTCAAACAGCACTGCCTTCTTTATAAGGATCTGAACTGGCTCTCACCCTCTGCCAGTAGACAATACTACCTTGCAGGGATTTATTTAACTATAAAAATTGATTAGCATTTTGCTCATAAAAGTGCTAAATCTTTGTGAGAATGCATAGCTCTTGCCTCACTGTGTTTAACAAACACAGCACTTCTAGAAAATGTATATAAATACTTTCTGTACAGTTAGTATTGTCCCAAGAAAAAAACTGCTAATCAATTATTTAAAACCCTGCCTTGGATCACTAATGGACTCGATCATCTGGGAAAAAAAAAAAAAACATCCCAGTTGGCGGCGTTGCTGGTCCCTCAACCATCCTCCCATGGCCTCCGGTCAGCTGACAAATACTTGCTCTATGTTCCGAGATGTCAGATGACTAAAGGCACAGGGGCCTTCCAATTCTCTGCTCCCAGGCTATGGAATGCTCTTCCATTCAACCTCCAGCTGTCTCAGTCTCACTTTGGATTTAAAAGTGAATATCATCGTTATCTATCCTTAGCTGATGCTTGTACATGCTTTGACCCAACCTGAAGCTCCTGAGACTTACCAGTAATGTCAGCCCTGATCTAATCCAGCTCCAAGATGGTCTCCTCTTCCCTTCTCTTTGTCAATAACTTCTTGGCTACTAGCTCTCTTCCTTCTCGAACCTTGTTGCTGACCATCCACTGTTTTGCCAATTACCACCCCTTACCTTCCTTTTGTCAGTCTTTCTTGTTATGTTTGAACATTCCTCACATTTCTCTCTATATAACCTTACTATCTTATTAACCCTTTCACTCCACAGGTTGGCTCCGTGGTTTCTGCACTTATTATATATCTTACTGCCATTATTTGTATAATGCTTGCCATTATTTTTTGTCTCTAACCATTGTATTTTTGTAGCACTGCTGTACTGTTCCTCTATTTGTATTATTGTACCCGTGTTGCTGTTGTTCAACTGCTCTCTTTTTGTTGTACTCTCCCGGGTCATGCCTGAAAATAGTCATTTTATGGCTAGTGCACCTACCCGGTTAACAAAAACTAAATAAATAAACTAGAGACTTCTGGAAATTCCTACAAATTCGTAATGCAGTCTCCAAGCTGCAGACTCAAGGGACTGAGGACCCCACTGGGAATGGCTCGGCTCACTACATAGGTCAGCCTTTCAAAAAGGCATTACAGGTGGCTTCTATAGGACCATAAGAGAAGTCCAACCTGACCCCACTGAAACCAGTAGGAAGCACTGGGAGACTGAACTTGGGATCACTCTGCCTGCTGACATATGGAAGCAGTGTTTAAGGTTTGCCCACATGGCCTACAGGGACACCAAGAGCCAAACTATCCAGCAGAAATCCTACTGCGATAGCACAGAACCCCAGCGACCTTACACCGTATGGGCCTCCTCAACCACTCCTCCTGTTGGAGACGTCATCAACAATCTGCTCATCCTCTCCATATCCTCTTGCAATGTCTGAAGATTATTTCCTTCTGGGACATGATGTTTGCTGATTGTTCTAGAGTAGTAGGCTAACCCATTTCACACTTGAATACAATACTGCTGCTGGGTGACCGCACCTCACTAATCATGCTGCCTCCCTCTCTTCAAAAATGGGTCTTAGTGGCTATCCTTGAAGCCAAGCATGCTGCCCTGATTCACTGCAGAAAACCCAATCCCACCTCTCCCAGCATGGAGGTCGGCCCTTGCTCAGACAGTTACCTTGGAGAGGTTATCAAATTTCCATTTGGCCACCTTAACAAATATCAAAACAAGTGGGGTGCGTACTTACAATCTCACCTGCATACAGTACTACCCCCTCCTCCAGCGAATAACCATTTTAATATTATCTCACTTTATTTCATGAGTTTGAGATCAATGATGTTTAACTAAGTAGTTTATGCTAGTTCATAACTTTACTAGTCTAATGTAGACATATTCTTACTCGATCTCATGTTCTACAAACATGTTGTTACTGTATTGCAAAGAGTATTCTTCTCTCTGTATTTGTTATCCTTGTTTAAGCCTCGGTTTTGGCAATGCCGGAGCATGTAACCTAGAAAATTAATAAACTTTGATATAGTAAAATTCACTTAGAACAGTATATTCCAAACTGCACTTCTAAGTCGAGCTGTGCAAAGTGATCAGAATTAATTTATTTCCAGTGATAAGAAAACATTTTTTAACATCTTGTGTGGTTATTTTTCTCAGCATCGCAGCACTTGGCAAAGTCTGGAATAGGGATACTAATATCAGATCCAGCAGGTGGCAGGAGACAAATCAGGGTTCAGTTTTACAGTGATCATACTTGTGGAGCTTTGATGAATCATACCCATATAATACCAGATTGTCTTTGCAAAGTGTGAAGAATACTCATGGACACAGGATCAGTTGCAGCAAGTAATCAGTAAGACAACAAATGTTGGTTCCTATTCATGAATTTTATGCAAGGGTTTATTGTGAAACATGAGGGTTTTGCACCATGCTCTTTACACCACCTAGAAGTGCAGTGAATGGATAGGAACCAACACCCTGGGGTGTTTTATTGCACTTATAAAATGGTTTCCCGTATTTAAAAAAAAACTAGAAAACTGTTAATAGTTAAAAAAAATACATTTAAAACAGTTTTCTTTATGAAAGTAAAAAATAGTTTGCTTTTTTAAACTGTGTACAGTTAAGTGGTGCTTTACTTGCATACCATTAGAAGGTGCAGTAAGTTGCCAACTGGTTATTATATTTTTTTTTTAATGGCTGCAATGTTACATTTTTGATGAGTGTTTCATAAGTAAATATTTTGATAGTATATGCACAGAAGCAGATCAACCAGGGGGTGCAGTAGGACTTCGAAACTCTTTCCAAGGGAGCAGAAATTAGGTATTATAAAATAGCCATTTTGATGGCTTTGTGTGTTCCTTTCAGTAGCAACATGATTCGAATGGTTTAAATGTACTGGTTCAGATGCTCGTCTGCCACTCTTGAAGGAAATGGAATAGGAGTATTTTAAACAGGCACTCTCTGGTGGTCCGCTGCTGTTATTGAGTGAGTGAGATGAGGACAACACAACTGTAACTTGGGAGTGTGAGTTATGGTAGTAGAGTGGCTGCCTTGAGTGGAACTGAGCTATAGTATGGAGAAATCGGTGTGGGAGCATTTTAGGCTTTTTTTCTAAGGCAATAAAATGAAAACAGACAAACATGGAAGTAGGCTTTAAAATTTGAATTTTTTATAATTAGCTGTGTAGATTGGAGTTCTTGGGTGGGTGTTGTTTTATAAAGGTAGCAATATGTGTATTTTTCCCTTAAATAATGGCAAGTGAGAATTTGTTTGTTCGTTTTGTTTTTACTGTACCAAACTGGCTGCCAGAATGGATTTTTGAAAAAAGCTTTCTGACAGGCATTGATATCTCACTGTGCACTGTGTCCTGGTTCCCAGAAGAAATGCAAAGCCATTGATTCCTATTCCTGAAACACAAGACTTCAGAATAATAGAAACATAGAATTTGACAGCAGATAAGGACCGCTTGGCCCACCCAGTCTGCCAATTTCCCTACCTAATGGATAAGCTGTAGATCCTAGTTAACCAGCAGCCTACTTCATCCTACCCCCATCCCCTGGAATTGCCTTATGACTGTCCCATGCATGCTTGATTTCCACCACTGTTTTTGACTCCACAACCTCCTCCGGAAGGCTATTCCATGCATCCACAACCTTCTCTATGAAAAAATACTTCCTTACATTAACTCTGAGCCACCGCCCCATCTTCAAATTGTGTCCCCTTGTTCTTGCACACCTCTTTTTTTTGAAACATGCTACCCTCTTGGACATTGTTGATTCCCTTGAGGTCCTTGAAAGTTTCTATCATGTCCCCCCTCTACCTCCTTTCCTCGAGGCTATACATATTAAGCTCCTTAAGTCTCTCTGCATGTCTTCCGGTGCAGACCCTGCACTATTTTAGTTGCCCTCCTCTGGACAGCTTCCATCCTGTCTATGTCTTTGTGGAGATTGGGTCTCCAGAACTGCACGCAGTACTCCAGATGGGGTCTCACCAGCTGTCTGTACAGAGGGATAACAACTTCTTGTTTTCTACTGGTGATACCTCTCCCTATGCATCCCAGTATCCCCCCAGCCCTCCTTACTGCCCTCTCACATTGCCTGCCCACCTTTAGGTCATCTGATATGACTACCCCCAGGTCCCTTTCCATTTTTCTTGTTCTTAGTATCTCACCCCCCCACCCATTGTGTACTCTTCCCCTTGATTTTTGTTTTCCAGGTGCATTACCTTGCACTTCTTAGCATTGAATCTAAGCTGCCATACATTTGACCATTCCTCTAACCTTGCCAAGTCCATTTTCATCCTTTCCACCCCACCTTGTGCATCAACTCTCTTTCAGATCTTTGTGTCATCTGCAAAGAGACATACTTTTCCTTCCAATCCCTCTGCAATGTCGCTTATAAAGACATTGAAGAGGACTGGTCCTAATACTGAACCTTGCGGTACCCCACTAGTAACCCCCCTTTCTTCAGAGTGGACTCCATTTACTATTACTCTCTGTGTCCTATTCTCCAGCCAATTCTTTACCCAGGCTGTCATCTTGGGACCCACTCCCAGGCTGGCTAACTTGCATATTAATCTTTTATGTGGGACTGTGTCAAATGCCTTGCTAAAATCTAGGTAGGCCATGTCCACAGCCACTCCCTGATCTACTACTTTGGTCACCCAGTCAAAGAAATCTATTAGATTCGTCTGGCATAACCTTCCCACTGTGAATCCATGCTGCCTTGGGTCCTGTGCCCCTCTAGGTACTCCACAATTCTTTTCTTCAGAAGTGATTCCATCATTTTCCCGATCACTGAGGTTAAACGAACAGGTCTATAGTTTCCTGCTTCTGTCCTGCTCCCACTTTTGTGAAGGGGAATCACATCTGCTCTCCTCCAGTCCTCGGGTACCACCCCATCCTCCCATGATTTGTTAAAGAGAGTAGCCAGTGGTGTCACTAGTTCTATCCTTAGTTCTTTTAGAATTCTGGGATGAATCACATCAGGCCCCATTGCTTTGTCCACCTTCAGTTTTAAGAGTTCTTTCAGAACCCTTTCTTCTGTAAATGAGCTGGTATCAACTTCTGTATCCAGAGTGTTTCTATGGTTTGTTTTAGGTACCTCCCCCTCTTCATTTGTAAATACTAAGCAAAAATATTTGTTTAGTATCTCTGCCTTTTCACAGTCACCCTCTGCCCACCCCCTCCCTCCCTTTATTAAGCCTCACTATCCCTCCCTTGGTCTTCCTTTTTGCTCCTGATGTACCTTATAAAAGTTTTATCCCTTCTTAACTGAGTTGGCTATCTTTTCCTTGGTTTGGTCCTTTGCTGTTCTGACTGCCTTCCCAGCTTCCTGTTGCTTTAACTGATACAATTCTCTGTCCTGCTCCTTCTGTGATTCCTTGTACTTCCTGAATGCTTTCTTTTCTCTTGAACCTTCATGCACCTCCTTTGAGAACCATAGTGGTTTCTTATATCATTTGTTTTGTTTATTTGCTTCACACAAAGGCTTGTACCTCTGTGATAGCAGTTTTATTATTCCCCATTGTTCTTCCACCATTTGCTAGTGCATTCCTTAGGCACTCACCCATTTTAGCAAAGTCAAGCCCTCCTAAAGTCAATTACTTTGCCTTTGTATTGCTTGACTCTATTGCTGTGTTTATTGTGAAACTATACTGTTCGATGGTCGCTAGTTTCCAGATGGCTACCCACTTTCACATCTGTGATCCTCTCCATCTCCATTTGAGAGAACCAGGTCTAAGATTGCTCCCTCTTGAGTGGGTTCCAATACTAGTTGTCTAAGGCATGCTCCCTCTAGGGCATCTAGAATAATCCCACTCTCAGAAGTGGCTGCTGCAACTGCACTCCAGTTAACATCTGGCATATTCAGATCACCCATCAGCAATGTCTCCCCTTTTTCTGCCATTCTAAGTATTCTTTCTATTATTTCCTTGTTCATTTCCTCCCCCTGAGAGGGGAGTCTGTATACAGCCCCTGTGTGGATTGTGGTGCCATTGCCAGTCTCCAAACTGACCCACAGTGCTTCTTCTCCTCCCTGTTTACCCTTTTGTTCTGTTGCTTTCATTCCTTCCCTTATGTAAAGAGCTACTCCTCCTCCTCTTTTACCCTCCCTGTCCCTCCTGTAGATAGTGTATCCTGGTTATGGCACAGGATATTCTCTACCCATTATATTACATATAGAAAGGCACACCCATCATCAAAGTAGCTTATATTGCTGGTATTGTCATTTATGAGGAATCTGCTGCACGCTACCAGTACATTAGTACCAGTAGTAGCAATTACAGAAAGGAGGAGAAGGTGACAGGGGCAGACAACACATATCTGTATCCCTCAAACACAGAAGGAATCAAGGGAAAAAAGGAAAAAAATCATATCTATAGATGATGAGGATAATCTATCTGAATCCTATGGCAGTACCAAGATGAAGAAAGCATCAAAGTAATGGAAATGGGAGATTAAAAAGAGTACCACTACTGGGGTAAGAATGACAATGGCCGAGAAGCCATCTGATTTCAGGACATAAGTTGCTAGACAAAGAACCAGAAAATAGTATCTCTGCCTAGTGATCCTCCCTCCAATCACAAAGTACTGTAGGATGTTATGACCCATGAAATCATGCAAACCTTTTTTTTATTTGTATCTGTATTTATTTTATTTTAGAATTTGGGGCCAATAAATGGCACACTGAGCTGAAGCTCATTTCCAGGTGCCTCCCCCCTTCCACCTTCATAGTGTGTTCCCTTGTCCTTGAGCATCTTTTTCTTTCAAAAATGCTCCCTTTCTGTACCCTGTTTTTGTCTTTAAGGCATTTGTATGTTTCTATCATATCCCCCTTTTGCCTCATTTCCTCTAGGGAGTACAAACAAATTCAACTCCTTGAGCCTTTCTTCTTAGGACTTTTCATATAGGCCTTGCATTTTAGTTGTCCTCCTTTGTATCACTTCCACTCTGTCCACGTCCTTTCGGAGTGGGGCCTCCAGAACTGGACATAGTACTAGAGGTGTGGTCTCACCGGTGACCTATACATGGGTATCATTACCTCCTTTCTTCTGCTGGCGATTCCCTTTTGTATGCAGCCCAGTATCCTATTTGCCTTCCCCACTGCCTTGTCACACTGTTTAGCTACCTTCAGGTCATCAGAAATTATCATCTCCAGATCTCTCTCCTGCTTTGTGACTGATAATTCCACTCCTCCAGTTGGTATGTTGCCCCCAGGTTTCTGTGCCCCAAGTGCATGATTTTGCACTTTTTTGCAATGAAACCCAGCTGCCAGATCCTTGACCATTCTTCCAGCATTTTTAGATCGTCCCTCATTTTTTTGATGACCCCCCGTGTGTCTACTCTGTTGCAAAGCTTTATGTCATTTGCGAACAGACATACTTTCCCTTCCAGTACCTCTGTAATGTTGCTGATAAATAATTTAAAGTGGACTAGGCCCAATACTGACCCCTTTGGCACCCCACTGGTCATCATGCTAACTTCAGAGTGGATGCCATTTACCACCACCCTTGGACTCATTTCCTAGCCAACTCTCTACCCATTTAATCACTTTAGTCCCTAATCCTAGGCTGTACAGCTTGTTCACCAGTCTCCTATGTGAAACAGTGTTGAAGGCCTTACTGAAATCCAGATAGGCCACATCCACAGCTCCTCCCTGATCCACTTCCTGGGTTACCCATTCAAATAACTCAGTTAGGTTAGTCTAGCAAGACCTATCACCTGTGAAACCAGGCTGCCTCGAATCCTGTAGACCATTTCCAATTAGGTATTCTCCAATTTCTTCCTTCAGTAGTGAGTCCATTACCTTGCCCACCACTGACATCAAGCTAATTTCCTGCCTCATCCCTACTTCTGTTTTTATGGACTAGGACCACATTTGCCCTTGTCAAGTCCCCCAGTACCACCAGTATCCTCTGTAAAGGGGCCAGTGTCCACCTCCCTTCCCTTAATGCCCTTGTCCTTTCCTAGTGGTCCTTTTTCCACTCCCTCTTCTGTAAATGTTGAGCAGAAGTATTTGTTCAGTATGTCTGCTTTTTGGTGGTCCTCTGCCATGCACATCCCTCCTTCTCCTTTCAGCCTTGCTATCCCCTCCCTTGGTCTTTCTTTTTTTGCTTGTGTATCTAAAAATGTTTTATTCCCCCTCCTTTTTTTTTTTCACTGATTTTGCAATATTTTCCTCTGCTTGCACTTTTGCATCCCTAGCCACTTTCCCTACCTCCCTCTGTTTCTCCTTGTGGTTCTTCCTATCCTCCTCCTTCTGTGTTCTTTTGTACTTCCTAAATGCCATTTTTTTGTTCAAACTTTTTCCTCTACTTCCCTCAAGAACCATAGTGGACTCTTTCTCTTACTCTTGCTAACCTGCCTGACACACAGATTTGTAGCCTTTTCAATGCTCATGTTTAATTATAGTCCACTGTTCCTCAACTCACCCAGTTTCCCTACCCCTGCCAGGACATCCCTCGGGCATTCCTCCATTTTCTTAAAATCAGCCCTCCTGAAGTCCATGACACTCATCATAGTGTAGTTTGATTCCAACCCTGTTTCATATCAAACCACACCATGCTGAGATCACTGGTCCCCAGGTTGTCCCTCACTGTGACCTTGAGTCACCATATCCTGTCAGCAGCATGCAGCACATGCTGTTCTGCCTCTGGTCACCTTTTCCTGTCAATAGTACAAAATACCTTAAGTCCTGTCTCTAGTCACCTTTTTCTGTCAATAGTACATGGCACTGTAAGTCCTTCATCTTGTCACCTCATCTCATCAGCAACACTCAACATCTGAAGTTCTACCTCTAGTCATTTCATCCCATCAGCAGCACATAGCACCTGAAGTCCTGCCTATAGTCACCTTATCCTGTCCACAGTATCTGATGCCCTGCTTCTAGTCATATTAATCCGTCAGCAGCCAAATGCACCTGAAATCTTCTCTAGTCACCTTATCCTGTCAGCAGCACACAATACTGGAAGTCTTGTTTCAAGTTACCATATCCGGTTAACAACACAGTACCTGAAGTCCTTCTTGTGGTCACCACATCACGTATGCAACACACATCACATAAAATATTTCCTTTTGTGGTTGCATCCTGTCACCAGTATGCAACACCTGAAGTTTTGCCTATTCTAGTCACATCATTGGTCCTAGTTGCCCAAGTCCAATAGTCATTAATTGTTCTAGTTCACTAGTGATGAAATTTATAAGATTTGAGCAAAGACTTACTCAAATCTAATTAAAGAAATATCATAAATGCATTATTAAATAATATACACAACTCTGCTTTTAACTTGTAAAGGGATGGTGGTGAGCTGTTAGGAGTTGAAGGTGACTGAAGTGATTTTTCTACAAGTGATCAGCAGTAATTTATGTTCTGATGGAAGTACTATTCTCTTGACTGTAGTAAGTGTAGGTCCCTTTCAATCTAGTGAGCATGGGTGAAGTGAAGCTTCCCCTAATTGTAGACATCAGGTGGGAAGGTACATGCCTGGGCTAGGTCTGTTCCAATGTTTCTGATTACCTGGTGAGAGTACAATCATAAGCAGCACCTTCATTACCGATATGAAAGGTTAACAATTGTCTGATGGGAGTAGACAATCACATACAATGTATTATTTATGCATGCTGTGGACTCCTGATGTTCATACCTTGACTTTTTGGAGCAAGTAAGAGACATTAACATCTTGGCATGGCAAGGTCAGTAGTGATAGGGCAGTTTTGTTTATCTTTTGAATGATTGTTGGATACAAGGTGAGTGTCTGAGTGTTGGTGTTAATGTGGCTGACTGGGAGTGGATAGTGTGCGTGTGTGTGTGTGCGTGTGTGAATGTGTTTTTTTGTCTGTTTGTACAGGGTAGGGTTGTGAGAGGATAGGTATTGCAATATATTTGGGGAAGGTTAATTGCTCTAGTATTCTGTTAGAAATGGCGATAGGTGCTCTGAGACCACTTGTTCTTGTACACTTCAGTTGCCTTGCTGAACTAACTCGCAACACTAAGGTGTCCCCCTTCATGAAAAACCTGGTGTTTATGAATCAGAGCAATTTCTTTCAGGCCCAATGCATGAGAAGGACTATGTGTTAGATGTGATCTTTGAACTAGAGGTGAGAATTGAAAACCCAGTCATAGCACCTGTGCCATATTGTGACCACTACTGTAAACTATGAGCATATCTACTGGAATCCAGTGATTTATGGGAACGTTTGGGGACAGAAAATCTTGTGGGAAATAATTGTAAGTCAGTAGATGAAATGGCAGAGTGCTATAATAGAACCCTGCTCTGTATACTAGATGACATTACAACAATCTGCATCTCACTTACAATATTGTTCACTGGCATTCTTTGGAAATCATGCAGCAGGTACTTGCATTTTGAATGTAGAGGGAGGAGCTTCCAATTGCAGGACCATTAACAAGCCCTCAAAACCAAGGCCCTCATTTACTAGGGTTTGATAAGGCTGGAAAGGACAAACACATTTCCCCTTGTACATTTGATGAAGAATAGACTAGTGGCACTCTTCTGGGAGCTAGAGTCCTTGCAATCCTACCCACACCTAGAGAGCATCTCACCAGCAATATTCTCAGGACTCTTCAAGAATAAATAGTTTGGATTTGAATAAAGACTGGAAATCTGACTGGGTAAATGAGTACCTCTATTACTAAAGCAAACCAGACTTTGAGGGGACAAACCCATTTTTGTTCTTGGTTGAGTTTCAGCCTTTTTACGGCTGCATAGCATCAGAGCTATAGAGATATACTGCTATCTGTAGAAGGGGTCTGACCAGAATTCCTAACATATCACAGTTGTGTTGCTTTGAGGGAGTGGAGTAAAAAAAAAAAAGAAATCTATCCATGTTTTCTGCATTCACTAAACTGTGTTTCCTTCTCCCCCATCCTCCCTCTTCCCCTCACTGCACTATTTTCTGTAGACTATTGCCACACTCTTTTCTTTTTATTGCTATCTGTAGAAGGGATCTGACCAGAATTCCTAGTGCAGCACAGCTGTGTTGTTAGGAGGCAATGGAATCAGTCTGCATCCTCCCGTTCACTGCAATGTGTTTACTTCTCCCCCTCCGCCCACACCCTGCCACACTATTTTTTGTTGCTCCAAACAGTAAACTTTCTAGTTTTTTGCTCCCAACAGAACTGCAGTCATGTGTGCCTATCCCATCCCATTACAGCTTCACAGCAAATTGCAGATGTCCAGCATACTAACTATGGACAGCTTCACTCTGAGCACTATATGACTGACAGTTTTCTAGTGATTCCCAACATCACATCCTAGAAAGGGATCAGGTTTGACTGCTTTGGCAATAATATACTGTTCTCATTTAAAAGTTTTTCAAGATTGGATAAGCTTTGCCCAGTACTAGCTGCTACTATAAATCTGCTTTTTAAGTTTTCAATGGCTACAGCATTTTATTTCTTACATGTTTTGCATAACTCTTTTTGCAGAGATTTATTGCACTGTACCAAGAACTTTACTTTGAACTCTGAAATATTGCTAACTTCTTTATCTGACTTGCATCTTGTAACATTATGACTTTGCTGTTTTGTTTTTAAATAACAGTTCAAAGGGATATGAATATGATTACTTAAAGCAGTGTTCAGCTTGTTTTTCGCTAGCAAAGATGGGAGGTATAGCCCCTGGCTTTCTCAAAGTGTGCTTTATAGGTCTCTATATCTAGTTTTTAAGCTTTGACCTGCTTTGACCATGCACTGTATGACCTTCTGACCTCCTTGTATTTCAATCCTGTACTGTTGGCTTTCAGCCATATTGCATTGAACAAAAACTACACATTTAAGGAAACTTCAACATACAGAGGCATAGCGCAGTACCCAGTACATCTGAGCAGAACAGAGGTATATTCCCAAACCTCCCTCTGTATTTCAAAAGTGTACTTTTTGCTTTCAGCCATACTGCAGTGAACAAAAACTATACATTTAAGCAAACTCCAAAATTCAGAGGTATAGTGCAGTGCCCAGTACTTAACAGTGAACATTCTAGTTTTTTGCTCTTAATGGAGCCGCACACTTGTGTGTCTACACCCATCCAGTTACAGCTTCACAGTGAATGGCTGATGTCCAGCATACTAACTACAAACAGCTTCACTCTGAGCACTATATGACAGACAGCTTTCCAGTGATTCTCAACATCATATGCTAACTAAGGAGCAGGTTTGACTGCTTTGGCAATAAGATGCTGTTTTTATTTTAAGGTTTTTCAAGACTGGACAAGCTCAGCCCAGTACAAGCTGCTACTATAAATCTCTTTCAAGTTTGCAATGGCTACAACACTTTATTCCTTACATGTTTTGTAAAACACTTCCTATTCCCACGTACTATTTACTGCACTGTGCCAAGCACTTTACTTTGAACTTTGAAATATTTCTAACATCTTTATCTGGCTTGGATCTTATAGCGTTATAAATTTGCTTTTTTTTTTTTTAATAGTAATTTGAAGGGATACAAACATGGCTACTTAAAGCTGTGTTCAGCTTGTTTTTCACAAGCAAAAATGGGAGGTATATCCCCCAGGATTCTCAATACATGCTTTACAGGTCTATATCTATGGTTTAAACTTTGAACTGCTATAATGACTTTTCGTTTTATGACCTTCTGACCCCCCCTGCATTTCAACAGTGTACTTTTTGCTTTCAGCCACATTGCATTGAACAAAAACTATACATTTAAACAAACTACATAAAAGAGGCATAGCACAGTGCCCGGTACATTTGAGTGGAAGAGAGGTATATTCCCGACATCATCACCACCACCCCCCCCAACAATTGGCTTTTTATCTTTTTAGTCTATGCTGTCTCACAGTGAATGTGCATTTGTTTTACAATGAAAAAGCCCTCACATTGTTTGGGCAGCTCTATTCCAAGCCTGCTGTGTGAACAGTTTTCATTGCTTGCCTTAGTGATACTGCAGGGGTCTCGAACTGGTCTCTCTCAACTGTCGCTGTTTGCTCCACTGATGCTGTGGGAGGTGTAATGGTTTCTGTTTGACTGTCATGGCTTGGAAGACGAATCGTTAGGAAACTGGAATGAGCCTATACTTTTCTAAGCACAATGATTTTCCATGCTGTCTGCTCGTACACCTTATTCATCCTGTCAAGGCTATATTTTCTTGCCTGACTGATCACTGTATTCATACACTGATTCTCCAAATGACCATACATTTCCCAATTTCCGCAGTCACTACAGGTATATTTAAAGATTAGCATCTGAATGAGGGGCATGGATAGTACTGTAGCGGGCATGTGTGTGTACCACAAGCAATCAAGCCCCACAAAAGACTTTGGAATGCCAGCACATTGCCCATATAAAGTGACTGAATCTCCCCTAATGAAATCTCCCAGTCAGTATGTGAAGTTAGACAGCATGACCAAGGAGATCAAGTTAAAGAAGATGAAGCAGGAGGGCCCTCATCTCCTTGTTTGCTGTCACTGATGCCACACCTCCGTTTCATCAATAAATATTCCCTTTGATTTGGGCAGCTCCCATCCAAGCCTGTTATGCTAACAATATTCATTGTTTGATCATTGCTGAGCATCCCTCATTCAATTACAGAGACCACCTACTGTGAAGCGGACCTGGAGGATGTAATATTAATTTCCACCCCTTCTTTTATGTAGTGGTTCAGATATTTAGTTCAAGAGAAGTTTGTACATTTGTGAGAATTGATTAAATCCAGACTTATAGTCTTCAGGTAAAATAACTTATTTTTAATGATCCTTTTATGGACTCATTTCAATCCTAACTTCAGACCAGATGTGTGTGCATCTAACTACAATATGCTGTCTGTCATCATCCTCTTGAACAGTCATACCCTCATGCATTCATCTGCCATACCTATATACTCTGCCAAATATTAAACTTTTTTCTCTTTTGCATTCCTGTAGCCTACAGTAGGCAGGAGATCTGTTGGAAACAACACCAATACTGGAAAAGTTCCCAGTGCTGTCAGACACTTAGCAGGTTTGCATCAGAGGTGATCTGTTCTTACAGATTAGATTGTGGGCAGAATTAGAACTTTTAGGAATTCTGGACAAATGTATCAGTCCATGGCACAGACATGATGTGTCAGTGTCAGTGGCTCAACAGGCTGTACATTCACCTCTGAGGTCAGAAGATCAGAAGGTTATGGGTTCCATTCCCACACCAGGAAATAGGGTTATATTCCAGTACTGACAATGTAGTGCAACACAAGGAGTTGCTGCATTCCTCAGATGCCATCTTTCAGATGAGAGGTTGAACCATGTTCCAGTCTGCCTATTCTGGTGGATGTTAAATATCCCATGGCACTTCTCAAAATGATTAGGGGCATTTACTGTGTCCTGGTCAAATTTCCCCCATTCACAAAAAATACCACCAACAGCTTAATCTGGTTCAATGTCAGTTGGCTTCCATCTATAACCCACTCATCCCCCATGCCCAGGCTGAAAACAGGCAGAACTGTTTAAACCTTTTCCCCCCAGTCAACAATACATAAAGACACTGCATTCATTATCCTAAACATTTTTATGGCTGCATTAGAATGGCCACCATTAGAATGCCCACCCAACTTGTCAGAATTCCCACCCCACTCACCAGAAGCCCCATTTTAATTCTGTGTCTCTTATCAGGTTAATACACAAGCAGCCATTTTGGATCTGACCAGAGTTTGTTTAATCAGTGAAATGTTGGATGTCATGTTGTCACTGTATCCATCATTCTGCAGTTTGGATCCCTGTCCCTTGTGATTTGTAAAACAGTCAGCAGGAACAGAGGGTTCACTGATGCAGATGATAATTGTCACATCCCTGGCAGAAGGGGAAGTCCCTAGCAGTTTAAAAAAGTGGTGGTCTTACTGCTCAAAACAAAGGAAAATCTATACGTTTCCTTTCCACTTTTTACTAATTTTCCCTCTTTCCTTCTTTTTCCTCTGTACTGTGCTCCCCTTGCAATTATTTTTGAGTTGTAGGATGTCATTTTAAATGAGCTTATGGTGACTGATCTGTCATATTGTTCTATAATAAACATAGCAAAAACTAGGATTTTTTTTTCACTTGTACCCTACCACGTTTCAATTTATATATTTTCCACACCTTATTGTGGTTTGCACTCAGTTGTTTTCTTGCTATGCTCGTCTCCCATTGTTACCCTCTCCATCCTGGGTAACATGAGGAAATCAGCATCTGCTCTGTGTGTCCCCAGTCAATATATTGTAAATTAGTAAAAATAAATCATACCCCAGCATATTATCAACCAGTATCAAACTCACCCTTTTTAAGGAAAGTATTAGAAACTGCAGTTACAGTATAGTTGAGATGCTATCTGCCTAAACACATTCTCAATTTATGCAAGGCAGTCTATAGGGCAGCCTTTAGTAATGTAACTGCAAGGGGAAAAGTGGTGATCTATCTGCTCCAGGCAACCAATGTGGGTAATTTCTCAGAGGTACTTTTTTCAGAATCATCACCAGCATTAAACCCAGTGACTCACAGGATGTTTATGTACAAATGAGGAGTACCAGGGTGCTAGAAACAACTGTGTTTAGATGGTTCTGCATGTACCTCCAATGCAGACTCAAATTGGTTATCATGGGTAAATTTATCTCGAGTTGGGATCACTTGTTGTGTTCCACAGGGCTTTGTCATGAACCCATTTTTTTGTTTTCCATGTACCGATATGTGCTGCCTCTAGAAAAAAAATATTACATATCATAATGGCACAATTGTGCAACTGTAGTTAGAGTTTAGTTAGAGTTCATGTCAAAACCCCTGTTTCTGACAGCTTATAACTTGATCATTTTAGGAACAAGGGTTTCAAAAATTGGCATACACCCTCTCAGTTCTAAGGGCTAACTGCATGTCAATTTTCAAAACAACAGATGAAGTATGGCCACTACTAAGAACTGAAATTATGACTAAATACCCCAATTTATTTTTGTACACTGATAATGAAAAAAATCCACCAATTTAAAACATGAAACTTTCAGGTGCGTTATGTACTTGGCCACAATAGGACCTTTCATTGATTTTATCATGAAAAAAGGCTAAATTAAAAAGTTTAACCAATTTATTAAAAAGGAGCAGGTACATGTGCAAATTGAAAAAAAAATGAAAATGTACTGTATCCAAAACAACAAGCCTTTTATTTTTTTCTGATGGACAAATCAATAAGTCAACACAGATCCTACATGAAGTGAACTATAGGTCCAGAGCAATGAATCATAGGAGTGCTGCTTTGTGTAGGTTCCATGGGGTGCAGCATGAAGCATGCTGCTGGTCTGGGGCTGTGTCCAATAACACTCTGTTACTCTGCATAATTCCATTATATAAATATATATATCTGTGTGTGGGGGATGGGGTATGTATGCATCAACTTGCCAAACTGTACAGAGAGGCCAGTTATACGGACTTGACTACAAGTTTTAATGTTTAAAAATGTTACTGAAAGTTCAGAAATAATAACCTTTCAAAAAAGTAGCTTTAAAAATAGGTAAAACTACGACCATTAAGGTTAAATTTTATTTCTAAATGATGTTTACCAGTAGGGAAACACAATATATCGATACAGATTTAAGTATGGCTATATTAAAATTTCATTGACGATTTAAAAACATTTTATTTTTTTATTATTTTCCACTGACCACCCCCCAGCCCCATCACCCAGCACCCCAGGGACTTACCTCAATCTCAGTGTTCCCCCATGACTTGCTCCCCCCCATGGTAGGGGTCCATGACTCCCACCTTGTAGCCTGGTGCAGAGCCTGCGAGGGGTCGGTAACATCCTGCCCTGTCACTGGGCATTTTCCACATTTTCCTCCCAGCAGAGGAGTGGACATGCAATGCCATCCAGACATGCCTATGCACACTCCCGTACACGAGATGTCAACAGCTGCCACTCCTCCGTTCCCCACGTTATGGTCACCATACCTCTCAACTGTCCTGTCTTTTACGGGATTTCCCAAATTTAGACTCCCTGTCCTGAAGTCCCAACTTGCTTGCTTCTTTTACAGAATTTTAGAATACCAATGTAATCTTAGCAGATCCAATTAACCCTTAGGCTAACAACAGAATTAGAAAGTACAGGAACACTGGACTAAAATATCAGTCAACAACAACACAGCAAGGATTAAACTGGTTCAAGCAGAGAAAAGGAGGTTGTAGGAGCCCCCCTCCCCAGCATTCCACAGGTGCATTTGTTTCTCTAATAGACTACTGAGAAAGAGAGAGAGACACACACACAGCATTCCAATACTGTACATTTTTGTGATTCCTTAAAAACGTATTTCTTAAGCAGTGCCTATGTTTCACTTTAGTTTCAAGTAAGTAAATGAAGAGAAATGACAACAGAAACATGCAGAACATTTACCTGTGTTCTTTTATTATGCCACTTGGTAGTATGCAACTGAATTTGACATTTAAAAAGCATAAACTAAAGGTACTTTACATATGTATAGTACTACAACACGTGACGTATGTGTCATGCGATGGCGGTGCACCTTGCTGAATAAAATATAGTGTCCTTGATTTTGGAAATTTGTCAATGATTTTTGAGGGGAGTGTCCCTGAATTTGGTCCTAGCAGGTTGAGAGGTATGATGGCCCCAGTTGCCTGTATCCCCAGCCACAACTAGTGGTCAGGCAAAAGCAGAGACCAGTGTCATTCCCCCCAACAAAAAAGGAGAGCTGTTCTCCAGCTGCTCAATTCTCCTCTCCTCAGCCGACCCCCGATGCCTCGAAATCGCTCCCAATCCTGGGTCGCTGGCATGATGGCAGGTGAGGCTTGATGCCTCAGCCCTCTGTGCCACCAGGCCAGTCATTTAAAAGCACTTTAATGACTGTAATGATAATATAGAGATATAAATTACAAACAATATTTTAATAAGTCTACAGATGAAAATTGTATCGACATTACTTATCTACAATGGTAGTCGTACAAAAGTTGATTAGTACTGAGGTAATGCTGGGGTATGCTGACACAATCACATTACAGCCAATGCAGATTGTAACCTGAGTGCCTCAGCAATACCTCGAGGTAGTCAACTTTTTGCACTAATGCCAAGCTTTCATTTGAAAAAAATGCAAGTGGCTAGCCTTGATAAATCCAAAGTTGGCCTTTTTCTAAAGATAATTTTTTGGTTAAAATTGAGAACTGTTAGGGCTAGAACATGATTTTCTTTTAAATGAAAGTTTGGTGTCATGTCAATATAATTAATTCCTACTGATATTGTGGTTATGTACTTCTGATTTTAATACTATGCAGATCAGAAATGATCACCCGTTTCAGATCCAAATTTGGGAAGATTAGAGATAGTGAGGAGAATTAATGAGATTGTGTAAAGCTCTTAGAGATGCTAGATATGGAGGTACATTTTTCCTTTTGTTCTTCCAGTACTACTGCCTATCAATGATCATTTTACAATATTTGAGCAATTACTTTCACATCATATTACATGTAAGAGCAATGCATACATCTCATTACATCCATTTATGTTAAATGCTATTACTCCCAAATATTTTAAGGAACTCAGCTCTGCAGTTCAGAAGGTAGGGTGGTAATGATAGTTAATACCCACTAGTTAAAGGCAGAGAAAGCATTGAACTTTGCACTGAAAGTAAACTCCAGATGGAGACTTGAAATACCTGTAAAGCCAATACATAATCTAAAAAACAGTATCAGTGATGCATGACATTCTTGGGACACAACCAAAGGTTGATCCATTAATAATCCATCAAAGAGATATTATTACCAAAAAGAGCAAACCATAATTGTAATTATTTTCAAAAGTAGCCAATTCCAGTTGTTACTTTTTAATTCTGTAGAATTTTTCCTGTTCTCAATTTAAGGACTTTTCTACCCAATGGCATTAGCTGTTTTGTGTAGAGATCTACTTTAGCAGGAGGCCGGCGTTTCGAGCTCTGGTCTCCTTCATACCTCATCAGCACTGTGAGCTCACTTCCTGTGACATCACAAGTGGCCAATCTGGCAAAGGCAAGTGGCCCTTCATGGTCACCTGTGATGTTACAAAAAGTGAGGTCACAATACTGATGAGGTATGAAGGGGAACAGAAGTAGAGATTTCAGCCTCCAGGTAGGGTGCTGTTCCACACATACCCAGTACTGTCAGGTAGAATATTGTCTAATTAGCATAAGGGGAAAGAAAGGGTACTTTAGAGCTACAGTTCACAATGCCTACAACCAGGGTTCATAAGAAAGCTTGGGTTGTCAATGGTCAGCTGCAGGATGGAGGATTGAATATCCCAATACGTGTTCTGCTTTAGGAAGGGAGGACAGAGAGATCTATGCATCACAACCATCACCTGCGAGTCCCTGGGTGGTAGTGCAGCAGGAGACATTTTAGCAGGGAGGTGAGACTGCATATAATAGGGTACACAAAACATGCACAGTGTTTGGTTCCTGAGCAACCAGCCACAGGACTCAAGGGGTTCAAGGAAAACAATTTAGAGAAAAAAGTGGGGCTATGGCAGAATGAAGGCATGGCATGGTGCAGGCCCCACACTGCTGACCACAGCTCCCATCTCTCCAACTATCTATACTCTGTAGGAAAGGAAGAAAGGCCCTTGCCAATGGGGGCATGGCTTTGGGGCAAGCCCTAAAGATGGTGGATGTTCGGGCTGGGGTGCTGACCTAAATGGAGAAGGAGCAGGTAGGCAATAACAAAAATAAATATGGAAAAGAAAAAAGCATTTCAAAAATGAAAAGTTAACAGATGACTAATTTTAAGGAATACATTTTTATTTCAAGTAGTACACTAGCTCTTCAAGGCACCTGTTTCTGATAAGGCTTACTGATGCTGTTCAAGCTAGGGAAGGGAAGATGGATGCTTAACATCATTGCTTTAATACCTAATGGGCAAAATGCTGGCCTAACTGCATATACCTTGTTTGTATGAGCACATGTATCCCTGCTATGCAGTAATGTGTTCTGTAGAGGCATTTCCTAGACCTCTGGATGTCTGCACATCTAGAATATAAAATGGTTATGTTGCATAAGGATATTTCCAGCTACACTAAGTAGGTATTGCATTGTTTAAATAGGATACCATTTCCTTACTGAACATGGCCTTGGTACCTCTAGAGCCAGTCTTATAAGCAAAATGATTCACATTTATAGTAGGGGTGCTGTAAACATGGTCTCTAAATGGCCTCTGCAGCTCCTATGCAGGACTACACATGGCACTCAGGTCATCTGATAATGAATACAGTTTCCCTCAGCCTCTACAATTCAATCAATTCTTTCAGCTGTTTTTAATCCCTCAGGGTTCATAAAATACAAAATTGGGGGCAACCAGGTATACTGATGGCAGCTTCTGTCAGCACATTTCAGACCAGCTTAAGGTAATGAGTAAGAGTATATGCATTCAAAGTGAAAAACTAATTTCTCCATTTCTGGGTTCCCAATAAGAAGACATTTATTTCACTTGCTGTAACAATCTTCCATCTGCATTTAACAGTTTCTTTGTTGTTTAGAGTACATGGCAGATACATTTGCAGTTAATCGATGCTGCACTGCTACACAATAGAAAATGAACATTCAAGAGCATCAAAACTTTAACTTAAGCAATGGAATATTTGGCTTGCATTTAGGTGTCAAGGTAGGTAGAAAATAGTCATCAGCAAAATATGCCTTTTACAGAGGTCTTTCCTGCAAGGCAAATCTTCCCAATTTCCTGCGCACCTGCAAAACTAGCAAGAGACAGACTACCAAATTTGGTGTGGTAACATCCAACACTTAAGGCAATATGTAATATAGCAAATGTGTATTGTGTATGTGGCTGCCTCACAGGCCCCGGGGAAGTAATCAGGAAAAAATAATATGGTTTGGGAAAATGTGAGCCAAGTAATGCAGGATCTTTAATTGACCCTGGTTAAATAATTATGTATTGTGGAAGCCATAAGACATATAGTAGCCAAGTTGGGAGGTAACTGGAGGAGGTTTTGCCAGTTGCCATGTGACAGGGGAGCAGGAGGTGGTAACTGGGTGCTACAGAGGCTGGAGGAAGGAAATGATGAATACACATTGAAACAATCAGAATTTTGCATACGGTTTAATGGTGGCAGAGTCAGCCAGCTTTTATACATATATGGGGAAGTAGACTGTGTAGAGTGGATGGGAGGCATAAGGTGCTACTGCAGTTGGGGAAGGGGATGTTTGTTATTTTGGTTGGGAGAGGATAGGCATAACTATGTATTTTAAAAACAATTACAGGTGAAGTAGGCATTAGTTTACTACTGGCAACTATGTGGTCAGAAGGATTGCCAGTTATCTGTTGTTGGTTACATTTGTCAATATAGAAACTACAGCAAATTTATAAAATAAAAAGGTATTAAATAAGGTTGTCAGGGTGGTATTAAGCAGATACTGTATATGTGATCAATTGGGTAAGAGATTTCCTGAATCCTAACTGGCTAAGGAACATTTCAAGCTGTGGTGATATATCACAATAACATCACAGACTGGAAAAATCCCCCCCCTCCCCAAGCTGTTTTTTTTTTTTGTTTGTTTGTTTGTTTTATCACAAATCTTTATCATATGTTGCAGGCCAATTTAAGCACCACATTGGTCGAAACCTGGTCATATGAGGCTGTCTTATTCTTACAATGACCCAACTTCAAGGCATTATTTATCTGTGGAATAACCTGTATAGGTCAAAGATCAATATACAAATGGAACAGCCACATCCAATGATATCAGACCCCCACTCCATGCCACTCCCCCCCCAGAGACTAAAGACATAGGGCCCGATTCTGAAACGGTTTCGGCATTCCCTACTCCGATACGTGGTCTGTGTCAGTGAGGGAATCCACTGCACCGAAGGGGCGCTTTGCCCCCCTTATGGCCTGCACCTGGGTATGCCAGGTTGCAAGGCGGCTTGTGCCATGTTGGGACTGCAACTGTGCCAAGCTTCAGATTCCAAAAGCCCTGCTATGGCCATTGCACTTAGACCTGCCAGGAGGTGGTCTAAGCCCCTTGCTACAAAGTGGGACACTGTTGCGGGTGGGCTACAAGTGGAGTGGGTGGGCAGGAGGGGCACAGAGGGGCATAAGGAGGGTTGGTGTGTCAGTGGGGAAGTAAGGGATTGCACTGGCATCCAGCGGGGTGCATATGCCTCCATATATGTTTTACATAGGCATATGAATTCCACTTGGTCCTAGCACAATCTCGTACTTCCCCACTGTCAAAGTGACTTACCCTATGCCCCCATGCCCCTTCTGACCCCTGACCCCTCCAGGCATGGGTTACCCCCCTCTCCACCACCACCAATGCTTGCCTATCCTGTTTTACGCCAGTGGGGAGAGGATCCAGATCCCTGCGGCATGCGCTGCTGCTGTGCCACTGGTTGGGTGCTGTGCCACACTTGCAGCAATGCATGGGATTTTGATGCCAGGATCCTGCTTCTTTGTGGAATATGGCGCAGGGTCACTGACACACCCGGGTATCACCACAGCCTTGGAGGGATGCAACTTGCGTCACCCCAAGGGCACCTCTCGAGAAATCGGGCCCATAGAATATAACATTAAATCTGCCACTGCAAGATCACACAACACAAAACTCAACTCAAACTACAAGAAAATAACCAAAGTAAGCACAGAACCCATATACTTGGTAGCAGAACTGTGGAGGGAGGGGGGGTGTTTAGTGCTCAGAAAGCAAACATCCAGGAAAATTTTTTTTAAGGTGACAGTATCATGAAAGTCCTGTGTGTGTCTGCAACTGCTCTTAAACAGAATTATTCATCTGGTCTTAAAATCCAAACCCACTTAACAAATAGAATAAGGCATTCCAGAGTAGTGATTATATCTCGCACACTGCCTCAAGGTGGTTTACTGCCCCTCACCTTCAGTTTGAGCTGTAAACCTACCCCTTGGCACGTTAATATGATGTAATCCCTACTTCATAATAACTTATTCCAGTAAGGCATTCGACTCAGTGCCACATGGAAGGCTGGGAAGTAAGTTAGTAGGCACAGGGGCGGGTGCAAAGCTGGTGAGATGGGTAGGAAACTGGCTTCAAGGAAGGCAACAGAGAGTGGTGGTGGTGGGTGGGGAGCTCTCACACCCAAGGGCAGGGACGAGCGGTGTTCCACAGGGCTCAGTGTTGGGACCAGTGTTGTTTGGGATATTCATTGCAGACATATCATGGGACATCAAGAGCAAGATCAGTCTGTTTGCTGATGATACCATGGTAGGCGCGGTGGTGGATGACCTAGGGGGATGGCAGGGGTTGCAGGATGATCTGGCAAAGCTTGAAACCTGGTCAGACACCTGGCAACTGGGCTTTAATGCCAAAAAGTGCAAGGTGCTGCATTTTGGGATGAAGAACCCAAGGAGGAGTTACCAGCTAGGGGAGTGCAGCTAGCCCAGACAGAGGAGGAGAAGGATCTGGGTGTGCTCATTACAGGGTCAATGAACAACTCGGCACAATGTAGGAAGGCAGCTGCAAAGGCCAACAAAATGCTGGGTTGTAAAGGGTATCCTCGAGGAGGGAGGAGGTGATTCTGCCACTGTATAGGTCATTAGACCATACCTGGAGTACTGCGTGCAGTACTGAAATCCGATATCGAAGAGGGACATTAAGTTACTGGAAGGGGTGCAGGCGCAGAGCGACAAAAGATGATCAAGGGGCTGGGGGACTTATCATACGAGAGAGGAGGTTGAAGAAGTTGAACATACGTCACTGGAGGAGAGGAGAGACAGGGTGACATGATTGAAACCTTTAAATACATGAAAGGAATAAACAAGACGGGTACAGAGGGGCTGTTCAAAGTAAGGGAAGGGAGGGCCACCAGGGGCCATGATATGAGACTGGAGCGAGGAAGGTTCAGGAGCAAGATGAGGAGACACTTTTTTACAGAGAGGGTGGTGGCTGGGTGGAATGCGTTACCTGCTCAAGTGGTATGCAGTAGAACAGTGGACTGCTTCAAACAAGGATGGGACAGGACAAGGGGGAAGGTTAATGAAGGGGAAGGGTGGAAGGGAGGGGCAGCTGCAGAACAAGGGGTGCTAGCTGCAGATTCGAGCAGACTTGATAGACCTCTAGGCCTTTATCTGCTGGCAAATTTTGTATGTTCGAAAATTCATTTGGTAATGTCAATAATACATTCCAGAATGTGTGTCATTTGGGATTATGCCATTTCTTGACTGGTTTAAGGCCCTCTGCTACATCTTGTGCCTCTCAATGAAGCCAGTGTTTGGCATTATTCCTTGTTTTAAAATGAGCTCTGACAAATTCAGTATTCTCATTGAAAAGAGCTGGCTACATTAGGCTGCTTTAATCTAAAGGTAACAACCTCCTGGAGCAGTACAACAAGGAAGGCACATGAAGCCACGCTCTGCAGGAGGACATTAGGGCTAACTGAAATTTATTTCAGCAAAAGTGCACAGCTTGTACAAGGTAACATACAATAGCCTGGCAACTCAGCACTGGGTATAACAATTCCTAAGTGTTTTGAGACAAAAATGGCCACTACATCAAGACATGGCAGCCTTTTTTGCTGCTAAGCACTGGGGACTCTTTACGAATGAACATACCAATGTACAAAGACCCAGCAGAAGGCCATTTGGTCTGTTGAGTCTGCCTGTTATTGTAGGTTCCCTTCCTTGCACCATTGACCCTGCCCCCCCCCCTTCCTGGTCTTCCATTCCTCCCCATCTGCCCCCCACTCCTGGTACCATGGTTCTGCTTATGCCTATACCAGGCCCTCTTAAAGCCACACATTGTCTTCTCTAAGACCACTTGCTCTGGCAGAACATTCCATGTGGCCACCACCCTCTTTGTAAAGAAATGCTTTCTAACATCCCTTCTAAACCTCCTCCTCCCCCACCAGCCTTAAACTGTGCCTCTTCATGGTTTGGTTGCCTCCTAGCTTGAAGAGATCTTCTCTGTCCACTCTATTTATCCCGTTCAAGTATTTGTAGGTATCTATCACATCCCCTCTCTCTCTCCTCCAGGGGAGTACATTCTCAGGGCTCCCAGCCTCTCCTCGTAAAAGACAACCCCTGCTGACCCACAATCATCTTGGTTACCCTCCTTTGGTCTTTTTATAGCAAGCTGATGTCCTTCTTAAGGTATGGACACCAGTGTCCTATCCCATATTCTAGATGCGGTCTCACCAGTGACCTGGACAAGGGATGTATGACCTCACTCTACCTACTGCTGAGTCCCCTGGCTATGCACCCCAACATCCTGTTTGCATTTGTTGCTGCCTTTTTACACTGTGAGGCATGCTTCAGATCACTAGTAATAACCACCCCAGATCCTTTACTTCCTCCATTGCTGCTACCCGTACCCCCCCCCAGGTAATACTCAGTCCTAGGATTCCTGACTCCACTGTGCATCACTTTGCATTTTCTTGGCACTGAAGCCAAGTTGCCAGATCCTTATCATCTCTCAAGTTTTCTGAGGTCTTCCAGCAAGTCCTGTATCCCTTTCGTTGTGTCCACACTCCCACAGAGATGGTGTTGTCTGCAAATACATCTTGCCCTTAATGCCCTCCCCAATGTCATTTATGAAGACATTGAACAACACCAGCCCCAGCAACGATCCCTGTGGGACCCCACTGGTGACCTCCCTGGTGTTGGATAACTCACCCCCCCCACCACTCTCTAGGTTCTATTCCTCAGCCAACTTTCTACCCACCTGGGCATTTTCTCCCCAGCCTCTAGATCTGCCAGTCTCCTGATCAGCCTCTTATGGGACACTGAACTGAAGGCCTTGCTGAAGTCTAGGTAAATGATGTCCACTGCCTGACCCCTGCCCACCACCCTGGTGACCCAGTCAAATAAGTCAATCAGGTTCATTTGATATGATCGGTCTCCCACAAATCCATGCTGCCTCTCATCCTGGAGACCATTCTCTTCCATGCACCTTACCAGCCTTTCCTTAAGTATGGTCTCCATGAGTTTGCATATGATTGAGTTCAGACTGACCGGCCCATAGTCCTAAAGGTCATCGCTGTGTCAGCTTCTGTGGAGAGGCACCACATGTGCTGTATATCCAGTGCTGAACTACGTAAATTGTGATACATCTTTTGTAATGTACTGTTCTGTGTGTCCATGCTAAAAAGTATACTTTCGGCATACCATGAGCCCAGCTAAACAGTGCACCCAAGAACACCTTGATGCATTTGGAGAGAACAAATGGATAGCCCAATAGGCTATCACTTTAAGGAAACACATGGGTCATCTTCATTGGGTGTCTTTTGGATGGGGCTACAGCATGTTAAAGTTAGGCCAAGAGGTAATCATTTGAAATTGCTCTTCCAAAAGGAGACCCAATGAACAGAGCGACACCAAAGCCTTAAGCCAAGAGGATCAAATGAAGAAACTGATTTTAACAATTTCTGTGAAATGGTACTATGTCATCTTGAATTACAGTTTAGAGATCATACATGAAATTGAATGTGTATTTGTGATGAGATGTGTTAGTCATCAATTCTAAACAAACTGATTCACTGGTAATTTAGCTTCTTAAGTAATACAATATAGCCTGCAAATTTGATCAGACTAACATGAGTAAGTGAAAATATGTAGTGGATAGAAAATAAATACAAGAAATTAGATGAAAAAAATCATAAACTCTTTATTTTTATGTTGGTAACTGTACCTTAAGGCTTCTCTCTGCCTTTTTTTCCACTCCTATACATAGATCATACTTGAACCAGTGACTATGACAGCATGGAGAAATGGAAGCTGATCTGCATTTCCTGATGATTAAATTTAAAAAGTGAGAAAGGGATAAAAGTACATGAGACATTCATGAAAACAGTGATGAATCAAAGTGTATAAATCTCAGGAACAATAACAGATTGCTCAAAGTTCTCCTAAATGCCGTCTTACACTGGTATCAAGTTTGTGAATAGAGTGCAACAGTGCATGTTTCGTAGCTGTACATCATATTTTTCAAAATCTGTGGTCATTGGTTTATATAACATAGATTATATATGTGGATTTACTTATTTGAAATGAAATGAACAGAACAAATGATTGACTTAACAGCTCGCTGTTCTCTAATTGAAGTACATTTAGAATCACATTTGCATGCAGCTTGACGGTGTTGTAAAATTATTGAAATCAGATTGTAAACTTTTCATTGAGCTTGTTGGCACTGTTAAGACTACTAGGTAACTGGTCCAGTGGTGTGGAGGACTAAGGCAGTGGGTGCCACACCTCCTACCATGCTGACTAACTGAATTAGGGAATTGACACTGGTCACTGGGAGCTAACCAGGTGAGGGAGGATCGAGTGACCCTAAGACATCTCTCCCCCGCTGGGGATGGGTTTGCATCTTGCTGTTGATCTGCTACCTGCAGATATTTAGGGTGCAATACAACAAGACCATACGGGGGTGGGACCCCACATGCAGGGCGCTGGGGGAGTTTCCCTGACAGTGGTGCTCACACATCACCCCCATTACACACAAGGTGGGCCTGGGGCAAAAACAAGGTAGAAAAAAATCCCCGATCGCCAAATCTGTCACAGGTCCCACAGCACGATCTGGGAAAACCCCTCAGTCCTGTGGCAGAGGATGACATAGGGAAGGAAAGCCATGAAGAAGCCAGGTGATGGGGACAGAGGGACCTACAAGAAGGGAGCAGTCAGGGCAAACAAAGTTAAAAAGAGACTAACAATTAATTAAGTAAAGTATCTGCAGTTTATTTTTCACTATGCCGTAATTGTTTAATTGTGTAAGTCACATTACTACCTCTTCAGGCATATAAGGTATATTCTGAATCTGTTGAATCTGATAAAGCTTTTGCCAAGCATACTGCCACGGCTTTTATACATGCTGTTCCTTATGGTGGAAGTTAACTTCACCGATTTTTACATCTGCACTGCTACTTTGGAAAAAAATGTTTGCTGCTTAAGATGAACTTATGTAACTTATACTGCTCTTGTGACACACTGAAAATAACAAGCAGTATATGAAACAAGAAAGGAGAGTAGCCTATGACAGTCTGAAACTTGAGACAAATATTTCAAAACAGATATTTGAAAGGAGACATTTCTTCTTTGGTTTGGCTGCTATTTATTACAGAAAATGCCTGAAGCTACAAACAATTTTTTTTTTTTTTTTTTTTTTAACAGTTTACCTCCACATGAATACATCCTAATTTTTAGGTCTAAGGACCACCCTCCTTGTTTTGTTAGTTCAGCATACTTGTACAAACGCATCATCTTCAAAAGCAGAACTATGTGGGGGGCATTATCTTCAGAAGCAGAACTTTGGGGGGGCTGGGAGAGGGGCAGGGGGCAGGGGCGTCATTTAGGGGTCGCCAGGGGTTGCATTCACGACCCCTATGAAAATTATGCGACCCCTATGACAGGGCTTGCGACCTCTGCCTGCCCTGGGGCTCCCTATGGGACCGGATGCACTTTGCTGGCTGCTGCAGCTGCTTGCCTGCTTGGCGGCATAACAATAATAAAATTAACATCATGCCCCCTTGGTCGTGTGCATGCTTGTGCTGCAGTGTGTGTGTGTGTGTGTGTGTGTGTGTGTGTGTGTGTGTAGGAGGACCGGAGAGCCGGTTTCTTTCAGGGACTCGGGGAGCGAGCCTGACAGTCTGCTGTTGTGCTGCAAAATTAGCACAGACACAGACTGTTGATGCAAATCAGGGACGGATGGCGCCGTGCCGACTGTCTTAGGTAACTTAGCCCCGAAAAATCACATTGGTTGGAAGTGGAACACTACGGGCAAGGCATTGAAGACAAGTGCAGCGGTGCCACTTTTTACTTACTGGGGCTGGCGCTGCTGCGTGGCTGCCTGGCTGGCTGGGAGGGACTGGCTTGCTTGAGCGGCACTTTAGGCGCGAATCCATGATATGCGCGTGCGTGGGGAATCAGCTGGATTTGAATGCCGGGGTCTCAGGGTCCATCCTTATCATGGTGCAGCAGGCAGGAGCAGCTGAGAAAAAGAGTCAAGAGAGTCGAGAGCATCTAGTCATCGGAGTCGGGCAGCAGCCAGCAGTGCTAGCAAGGCAAGGATTTTTATTTTTAAAGTGTCAAGCCGAAGCCGTCCGGTCCGAGCTGTAGCGCAGCTGATCGATCATCCAGGCGGGCGGCCGCGGGGTGAATCGGGGGATCGATCTCCATCAGGCATCTGCACGGTGGGGTGCACCACACCACAAGTTAAGGGCAGGCACAGCAAAGAAAGCAAATCCATTGGCAGAGCCAGAGCGGGCAGCCAGGGCAGGCAGAGAGAAGACACAAAGACTGCAGTAAGTAGTACAACTGTGTGCAAGTAGGGGACGGGGGAGAAGAGACCAGTGGTACTCTTGTTGTCCTGTTGTTGGTGGCAAATGGATGGAAAGGTCCCTTGATCCCCATCAAAAGGGGGTGCATATGTGTGGTGTAAACAGTCAAGCAAAGAGCTGGAAATCTTATTGAAAATAAACGAATAAAAAGTGTTATGTATGAGAACATTGTGTCCTTATAGTTAATGACTTGAACAATTCCAGCTTAGTGAAGTTAGGGTTTAGGACTAGAGTGCTACCACTGGTCCAAAGGATGACAGAAGATGGCTCTTAAGAAACAATTACAGCACGCTTATCCAGGAACGCTTTCAAAATATAATAATCCCACACAATTTAACTTATATATAATTATTTTTTTGTATTTATAGTGCTACCAGCTTGGATAAAATACTCATTCTCAGTTTCTGCCAGTGATTTCTTGCAGAGTACTGCAGGACCACAGTAACAATTACTCCAGTTTTCACACAGAGGGCTCTGATATCTTTACTGCAGAGTGCTTCATACAGGTGTGTGTGCGTGGGGGGTGGGGCGGAGGTACTGTATCTCCCTTTATTTTCTTTGCTACTGAGGACATTTGCTTCAACACAGAAGCATTATGTCCCAAACTTCATGTGTTCCTGAAGTTTTAGTTCAGGTGAAGTCACAACATTCTGTTGATGACATCCCAATGTGTTATGTGGAAATTATTATGATGTCATAAACAGAGGATTGTGACTTTACTGGAGGTTCAGGTTGGAGGGCCAGTGGGCACAACGGTGGGATTACAAGGTTGTAATCTGTTTGATTTCAATGGGTAATAAGGCTACCATGCATTAAGTAAGCAATAATACCAAACAGGGTGGGCGGTATTGTGCTATGCGGACCGCCCAGGGGCGTGATGAGGCCGATGCCGCAGGCAGAGAGCCTTATAGCCCCTGGAAGGTCTGGTATAGCACAATACCGCCCACCCTGGAGGGTATTATTGTGCTTAGAAAATGGGTTATGGGTTACATTTTTAATAAAAATTAAATCAAACATTGTGAAGAAAACAAATAACTTAAAAAGAAGAAAAATACAGTTTGATGTAAAGTAGTCCCTCTGCACTGTTGACCTACTCTTTGTACTGTCTGACAATGTCTGCCCCCCAAAAAAAGTGGCTTTGATGATTGAGACGGATGGCAATCTTGTGAAAACTTAGTGGTGAGCTCAGATTTCTTTTTCCGTTCCCCCATAGTCCCTAACCCTACCCCCAGAGTAGGGGTCCTTTTTTTAAACACAGGCAGAAAAGCAATGGCAGAGAGTTGTGTCAGCTGTAGAGAGAGAGATACTGAATGCAGAGTAGGAGAGAAAAAAAGCGTAGCCTTCAGTTTAAAAAGTGTATGCATCTGAAATCGACTGAGGAGCGTGGTGGCGGGTGGTTGAGCAGGGAGGAAAAACGAAGCCTCGCGGAGTGGTCCGGATATCTACAGCATATACAGTTTACTTCTGTATGTTTCTTGTTTGCAGTTCTTCAGTTTCGCTTCTTATGGAACTTTGATTATGCAGTCTGGAGTCTGAGTCTGCAGTGCAAAGGAACGAACCGTGGGTATGGAGAGGATGGAGTGCTGCAGGAACAGAGGCAGGGGAACTGTGAGAACAGGGGTGGAATGCAGGGAGAAAAGAGTCAGAAATTAATGAAGTGTGACTGAAACAGCAGGTGTGATTCATTTACTCATGAAGCCTGATCGGCCGAGAGATGTTTGAAGTAGCTGTCCATTTCCGTTGATGGGGGATGGAGCGTGCCTCTCTTTAGTGGTGAGTGCGCGATGTGCTATCGCTAGTGTTTCGAATGAAAAACTAATTTTTAAAAAAAAAAAAAGATGAGGAAATGTTAAACGGTGGGTTTTGTCTTGCAGCCATTACCTGTTTCCATCATCATGTACGTTTGTCTTTCGGGGGGGGGGCGCATCTCAAACGCTCACTTGGTAATCAAGTAGTTGAAAACAGCTGCATTTTGTTTAAAAACTGCGGCTATGCAGTGATGGTTGAAAATGCTTTACTTTTCAGAAAAAAGGGAAAATGGGCACATGGATCTGGTCAGTTACTAGGTGGTGTTATGTTTCAGGAGTGTGTGGGTGGGGGTCTCATCCTCTCGCTGAGGGATGAAAAAAATGGCAGCAGTTTGAAATTGTGTGCCCAGTTCTTCAACCAATGATGAAGCAGGCTGGGCACAAGGATACTTGGCTGGGCATGAGGCAGGTTTAGGCTGAAACTTTTTATTTGGTGGGCATCTATTGTCTGATAGATGCCCACCTAAATAAGTGTCTCAACCAATCAGAAGACAGAATAGTCTTTGCCCATTTTCTAATATTGTTTAATATTTGTACAGTTGAGGAACGGGACTTTCACTATACTGATGATTACATAATTTGATGAAAACTAGCTATTTAATTTGAATCAACATCTGTAATGACCCATTTCAGATTTATACTCAGACTTTGCTGTCCAATTCATACCCATTTTTTAAATTACTTGGTAACTAGCTCTATGTCACATTGACAAATGCCACCCTCTCTGGCTCAGCCCACACCGTGGCCCCACCCACACCGTGGCCCCACCCACATCATGCCCACCCCACCTTGCTACCCCTATGATTTTGCTGAAATGACGCCCCTGGCAGGGGGAGGACTTACCCCATCCTGTGACCCTAGCTGTGCTGTGCTGCCCCCCAGACTGGAGTTGATGGTCCTTTCTGCACATGAAGGGGAGAGAATGTTGTTGCCAGTGACAGTGAGGGTGGATAGAAACTGGTTTTATATGGTCTATTACATACAGGGTGTATTTTTTTTTAATTTTTCATTTATTTTACACTTTTTGACCAGGAAACGCACCCTAAGCCAAGGTGTGTTTCCAGGCACATCATGGGAGCACAGGGAATTTACATGACTTGCTCATGGTCACACATTATGCAGGTGGTGGCTATGGGATTCAAACCCAGTTCTCTAGGTTTGCAATTCAGTGGTCTTAACCATTATGCTACACTGCCCCCCAAGTGCAGTCCATACTGTTTTCCATTCTACAAAATGGAGGGAAGAAAATGTTGCAGTCAGGGGCCTGGACTAGAACAGCATCTGTAAACTGGTTACATATGGTGCATTAGATACAAGTGCAGTCCATGGCACAGCAGGAAGTGGAGAGAGGGTGTTGCACTGTTCAGGTTCTATCTTTTGGATGAGACATTAAAGTGAGGTGCCTCATGTGCACTTTTGGGGCTGCTGTGTGGGCCCCGTAGTATACAAGCTATAGCTGTGGTGCCCTGCCTTATGGGTCTGTTGCTTCGTGTAGGGCCTGCTGAAAGCTACAGGTCCAGTGTAATGTCCAACAGGTCTGCTGCTTTTCCCTTGCCCCCCTCCTTCCACTACTTTCCTCCTTTCAACCCTTTTTCTCCCCATCTCCTCTCCCCTTCACTACTACCTCCAATCTGTTCACACTGTCATCCAGAACACATCCTGAAATGAGCTTTATGGCTCATTATGTATTTCCTGGAAAATCTCTTTCAATAAATAAATAAATATAGGGTCTACTGAAAGCTACATGTCCATGATCCTGCCAAATGGATCAGCAGGTAAGCAAGCTAAAGGTGTCAGTGGTTATATATCGTTTTTCCAAAAGTATGGAAATTGTAAAAATCTATGTTAACGCATCTATTAGTGTTGAAGTACAAAACCACAAAACAAGGAAAATGAAAAGTTAAAGAAAAAACGGCCCTGGAGTTTGGCGAATCTAGGGTGTGGTGTGCCTCGGGGCTTGAATGGTCACACAATGCAGTGCTGGCATTACCCTATCTTTAGCAGCAGCTTCTCAGACAAAGTAAAATACTGACACAGCAATGCTTGGATAGAGTGTGCCGAGGTTAGGTCATCACCAAAACTGCATTGCATGCTTTTTCTGTTTTGTGCTTCAACTGTAACAAACATATTAGTGATACATTAACATCGTTTTTTTAATGCAATGTATATTAATTAGAATAAGATAGCCACTGCAAATACTGGTCTCTGATTGGGCAAACCAGGTCATCTGTTGTGCGTAACACTTCAAGGTGCTGTGTTCATTTGGAGATACAGACACTCGTTCAGTGTGTGCAGATAACTCAGCCTCATGTCTCACCACACACAGGAGAAGTGCCTCTATCTCTAAATGGATGCACACCCAGTCATGTGTAAATGCATTTCAGAGAACTAGGGAGGGGAGAAAGAAGGGGTTGGGGGAGCAGAGATACACAAATGGAGTAGGAATGCAAGAGACACTTTCTTTAAATGAAAGCTGCCTCCAAGGCAGATCTACCTCTATGGCCAAACGTTACTGTCACAGATATTCTTTCTCACAGCTCAGTCCCTTTTCTCATATATTCACTATTCAAATAAGATGCTGCCATGGAGCACCACTCAAGTGAAATTCTGACAAAAATAAACAGAGGGGACCTTGCATGGATTCAAACTCCCAACTTGTTCATTAGGCTGTAGACCTTTCCACTACACTACCAAGCTGGCACAGCAATGAAGCTCAGGTCTTTCACTGTAGAGGTTAAAGGCCCGCCTGGGTGGCAGCCCTATCCATACCTGCCTCAGAGGCAGGGCTGCCTTGGAGGCAGATCTTCCTTACATGCAACTTTCAGTATCTCTTGTGGGTGGGAATAGACTGAACCAATTATCTAGACCTGCAGTTAGACATACATGAAAATAAACATTTATTTTTATGTACTTCCATAAAAAATATTTATTGCCATGCATTTGTCATTAACCATTTAGCCAATTAGTTGAAGCTGTTTATTTATATTAACAACATGTCTTTGTGTTGCATAAACTAGTCATTACACTTGCCCTGATTGTATAAATAATTTGCTGTCATGGATTTCCCACTCAAGAGTAGAGAAACATGGTGGTGCTCATGAATTTTATAAGTATATATAGTTGGGACTTTTTCCCATGATAAAAAACATCAGTTACTTCCACAAATCTGATATTAATTAACACTACTCAGGGTTTTAAATAATTGATTATCAGCTTTTTTCTTGGGACAATGCTAAATGTGCAGAAAGCATTTATATAGGTTTTCTGGAAGTGTTATGTTTATTAAACACAGTGAGGCAAGTACTATGCATTTTCACAATGTTTTTGAACTTTTATGAGCAAAACGCTAATCAATTTTTAGAGTTAAATAAAACCCTGCTACTTAATGAAACTAAACAGCTTATTACAACACAATGGACAACCTATTCATTAACTACTACAGTAAGTCCAAGTATAGATTCAATATATAGACATATTATAACAACACTATTAACACAGAAACATAGAATTTGATGGCAGATAAGGACCACTTGGCCCACCTAGTCTGCCAGTTTCCCTACCTAATGGATAAGCTGCAAAGCCTAGTTAACCAACAGCCTGCTTTCTCCTACCACCCCACTAGAATTGCCTTATATCTGTCCCATGCATTCTTGAATTCCTCCACTGTTGTTGACTCCACGACCTCCTCAGGAAGGCCATTCCAAGCATCCACAACCCTCTCCATGAAAATATACTTTCTCACATTACCTCTGAGCCGTCTCCCCCCCCCCATCTTCAGATTGTGCCCCCTTGTTCTTGCACATTTCTTTTTCAGAAAGATGCTACCCTCTTGGAATTTGCTGATTCCCTTGAGGTACTTGAAAGTTTCCATCATGTCCTCCCCTCCTTTCCTCGAGGGTATACATATTAAGCTCCTTTAGTCTCTCTTCGTATGTCTCCTGGTGCAGACCCTGCACCATTTTGGTTGCCCTCCTCTGGACAGCCTCCACCCAGTCTATGTATCTGTGGAGATGGGGTCTCCAGAACTGCACACAGTACTCCAGATGCAGTCTCACCAACTGTCTAAGCAGAAGGATAACAACTTCCCATTTTCTACTGGCGATGCCTCTCCCTGTGCATCTCAGTATCCTCCCAGCCCTCCTTACAGCCTTCTCACATTGCTTGCCCACCTTTAGGTCATCTGATATAACTACCCCCAGGTCCCTTTCCATGTTTGTTGTTGACAGTATCTCACCCCCACTAAGTACTCAGGGGGTTTTGTTTCACAGGTGCATTATTTTTCACTTCTTTGCATTGAATCTAAGCTACCCTACATGTGACCATTCATCCAACCTTGCCAAGTCCCTTCTCATCTTTTCCACCCCACCTTGTGTATTAACCCTGTTGCAGATCTTTGTGTCGTCCGCAAAGAGACATACTTTTCCTTCCAGTCCCTCTGCAATGTCACTTATAAAGACATTAAAAAGGACCAGACCCAGTACTGAAACCTGCGGTATCCCACTAGTAACCCCCCCCCTTCTTCACTGTGGACTCTGTTTACTATTACCCTCTGTGTCCTGTTGTCCAGTCAATGATTTACCCAGGCTACCACCCTGGGACCCAGTCCCAGGCTGGCTAATTAATTTATTAATTTTTTGTGCAGGACTGTGTCAAATGCCTTGCTAAAGTCTAGGTAGGCCATGTCCACAGCCACACCCTTGTCTACTACTTTGGTCACCCAGTCAAAGAAATCAATTAGCTTCATCTGACATGACCTTCCCACTGTGGATCCATGCTGCCTTGGATCCTGTACCCCACTGGCCTCTAGGTACTCAACAATTCTTTCCTTCAGAAGTGATTCCATCATTTTCCCTACCACTGAGGTCAAACTGATAGGTCTGTAGTTTCCTGCCTCTGTCTTGTTCCCACTTTGGTGAAGGAGAATCACATCCATCCTTCTCCAGTCCTCAGGTACCGCTCCATCCCCCCATGATTTGTTAAAAAGGGTAGTCAATTGTGTTAGTAGTTCTCCCCTTAGTTCTTTTAGAATTCTGGGGTGAATCCCATCAGACCCCACTGCTTTGTTCATCTTCAGTTTTAGGAGTTCTTTCAGAACCCTTTCTTCTATGAAAGGACTGATATTGACCCCATCCAGAGTGCTTCTATTGACTGGATTAGGTACCTCCCTCTCCTCTTCCTTTGTGAATACTGAGCAGAAGTATTCATTCAGTATCCCTGCTTTTTCACTGTCCCTCTCTGCCCACCCATACTCCTCTTTATTCAGCCTCTGTCCCTGCCTTACTCTTTCTTAGCTCCCTAATGTACCTATAAAAGGTTTTATCCCCCTTCTTAATAGAGTTGGCTGTCTTTTCCTCGGTTTGGGTCTTTGCTATTCTGATTGCCTTCCCTGCTTCCTTCTGCTTTAATTGGCACAGTTCTCTGTCTTGCTCCTTCTGTGTTTCCTTATACTTCCTGAATGCTATCATTTTCTCCCTAACCTCCCCCCCACCTCTTCTGAGAACCACAGTGTTTTTTTTCTTTCATTTTGATTTATTTGCTTCACACAAAGGCTTGTTGACTCTGTGATGGCAGTTTTGATGTTTCCCCATTGTTGCTACACCCTCCTTCTTGCCTGTTTGCTAGTGCTTTTCTGAGGCACTCTCCCATTTTAACAAAATCAGCCTTCCTGAAGTCCAGTACCTTCACTTTTGTATGGTTTGACTCTACAGCTGAGTTTATCATGAGCCACACTGTTTGGTGGCCACTTGTTCCCAGATGGCTACCCACTTCTAGATCTGAGATCCTCTCTCCATCCCCATTTGAGAGTACCAGGTCTAAGATTGCTCCCTCCCAAGTGGGTTCTGACACTAGCTGAGGCATGCCCCCTGTAGGGCATCAAGAATGGCCCAGCTCTTGGATGTGGCTGCAGCAAAGGTGCTCTAGTTAACATCTGGCATATTCAGGTCCCCCATCAGCAATATCTCCCCTTTCTCTGCCATCCTAAGGATGCCTTCTATCATTTCCTTGTCCATCTCCTCCCCCTGAGACAGGAGTCTGTATACAACTCCTGTACAGACTGTGGTGCCATTTCCAGTCTCCAGGGTGACCCACAGCACCTTCTCTCCTCCCTGTTTACCCTTTAATTCAATTGCTTTGATCCCTTTCCTTACATAGAGAGCTACTCCTCCTCCTCTTCTACCCTCTCTGTCCCACCTATAGATTGTGTACCCTGGTATGTTGACATCCCAGTCATGGTTCTCTGTGTACCATGTTTCTGTGACTGCCACGATATCCAGGCATCCCTCTTCCATCCAGGCAACCAGTTCAGGGAGCTTGTTACCTAGACTATGGGCATTGGTACTCATTACCCTCCATTTATTGATAGCCTTACCCCTTTTTGTCCCATCCCAGTCCTTACTGCCTTTGTCTTTTTCTCCATTTACTCCAGCCCTTCTCCCTATCAACTTCTCTATCTTGGTGTTTACCTCACTAACTACTCTGATTTTTTGGGAGGGGAATAGGATTTCCCTTTTCCTTTTCAGTGCCTCCCCCCTTGGCTTATTTAAATGCTTGCCAATGAAGCATTTAAACCTATCAGCTAGGATTCTAGTTCCCTTCCTGAACAGATGAAGACCATTGCCAGAGAACAGGCCTGCATCCCTCCAGGTGGATCCCCAGTCCCAAATGAAGCCAAAACCCTGAGCTCTGCACAGTTTTTCAACCACTGATTGAATTCCATGGTGCGGAGCACCCTAGCCTCACCCATGCCATAGACAGGCAGCACCTCCGAGAACATTACCATATGTGCTACTTGTCTGAGGCCCCCCTCCAACTCCACAAACAACTCCTGCACTGCTCTGATCCCTTTCACAGCCAGGTCATTTGTCACTAGGTGGACAATGACATCCAGCTCCCTCCCCCATGCAGCTGCCCTCGTGATCCTGAGGATTCACTCCCTATCCCTCCAAGCCATGGCGCAAGGCAGGCACCTTACCTCCCTCTCCCCCCCCCAGTTCTACCCTCCTAACAATGGAGTCCCCCACCAGGCGTCATTTCCTTCCCTGGTGGGTCCCATGCTACTCTCCTGTGGGCCTCCTTTGTGGAGGTTCCCAGCATCCTCCTTGGTCTCCACTGCGGGTGCCTCCACAGAGGAACCACACTCTGCCAGAATGGCATATGAATTGTGGAGAGGTACAACTGGAGGGATGCATCTCTGCTCCACCACCTTCACCCTCCCTGAGCCCACTGTGGTCCAACTGCTCCTCTTTCTTGGCAACCTCTGAGGCAGTGGCGGTGGCCCTGGTGGTCCCTGGGTGGGAAAGGAGGTCCCCCAAATCCTGGTTAACTCAACCTGGAGATGAGCAACCTCCTCCCTCAGCCCAGAAAGGTGCCTGCAGATGGGACAACACCGCATCCTCCAGAATGTCTCCTGGAAGACTGCTGCTCCACAGTCACTGCACTGCACCACTCCCATCGTGTCTTATTTGTGGCCTCTTAACTGTTACTTTGTATACTTAGTTTTTCCTCTCTCTCTCTTTTTTATTTTTCTTTTATATAATTGTTTTTTCTCCCCACTTTTCTACTGCCTCTGTGCCCTTAAAGCTCCTGTGCAACAATCACTCAAATAGCACATGTAACAACTACAGCTGACCCACATTATAGCTCTAACAGCCTCTTCAACTACAGACCCTACACAAAAATACAATAGACCTGTAAAAAGAATGGGTCCCTCACCTAAACTGCACAATAGTAGCCCCTCACCTAAACTGACAATATCAGCCCCTCTTCCCTTGACAAACAGCTACACACATGTAAATCAAAGTTAACCAGTGTAAAGAAAGGTCCATGAGCTACCCTGCACTGAGACAGCCACCACCCCCAAATCACTACTAACTTTTGCTTCTGCCTCCATGTCACTAACAGCCACAAGCTACACACCTGGAAATCAAAGTTAACCTGTGTAAAGATGATGTCCCTGAGCTACACTGCACAGTCACCTCCTCCTCTTTAGCTGCTCCCTTCCATGCTGCTTACTTCCATACTGCTCCTTCTCTGCCATCCTGAAAAAGAACTAAGGAAGGCAACCAAAACCAAACTTCCTTTTATAGGAAGCCACTGCACTATGGAAACATGAATGGGCCCAAACTATGCAGCCCTTGAAATTCCTCTACACTATGGAAAAACACAGGGTAACACTATAGCAGAAACTCCACTGCACTATGGAATCTCTCTAACTTAAGTAAATATACTAAACAAGCAACACACAAAAACCAGAGCATTTTATATTAAAGTGTAACAGACCAACATAATGCAATATATGAAACACTGGATAGGTAAGTCCCAGATAGTCATGAAATACCACCATATCTGGGTCAAAGAAGCTCATACAGGCCAGGTGATACTGTATTTCTCATATCTGGCACTTACCTAGCAAATATTCTGTCTCTCTCTATATATAATACACTCCCACACCCACATTGTCTGGATAACATTTCTTCAAAACATGGACATGCATGTTGCCCTTGGATTTACTTGTGTCAAAATGCATAAATGTTGCTGATAGGCACTAGAGATTACCTACTGAGTTCACTTACTAACCTTCTCCTCCTTGCCCATATATAACAATCAGCAGTGAAATGCTGACAACCAAGAGCCGCAGTAGATGCCAGAGTGAAACTCTTCAGATAGCTCAGTCTGAAGTATGGCTGCAGTGCAGTAGGAGGTCGAGGTTAGAAAACAACCTCAGTCTCGGATAGTGAGGCATGAATGCACTGCAGAGGTGGAAGTATATGCTATCTATCATTAGACAACAGACATTGTGGTGAGTTAGCTAGCAGAAACTTAACATCATCTTAGAGAAGACTGCATGCCTTGCATCTCATGGCAGGGGCAAGCTGCTGACAGATTAGGAGGTGGACAAGAAGAGCCACTGGGGACAAATCAAGAAAAAAAACCGCAGTTTAATTTAACAGTAGTATTAGCATACAAAAATATAAAAAAAATATTAAACAGTATGCTAAGCAATATTTCACGTGTGGATCACTTTCTTTCAAAATTCCTAGCTAAAGATTTAATAAAAAGCTGGCATCTTTTGTGAGCTTTCACACAGCATTGGCCTGCTTATTCAACTGCATTGTGTACACATACTCATGATATCACAGAAGGCAAATAAAGCTCTGTTTTTGTATCAAATGAAATCTCCCTCTTCTTAGAGTATGAGGTGCCCCAGTTTTAATATTGAAAAGTTAAAGAACGACATGCTTCCATAACCAAAATAAGCTACTTTATTTTACAATGATACTGCAGGTTGGAAAGTGGAAAGTATTGTGGTATACAGAATAAAACTCTGAACTAGGAGATTCCAAGTTCAGAACCCACCACAGCCACTGATCATCTGTGTAACTGTGAGCAAGCCACATAACATTCTTGTGTTTTATTCCACCAAGCTGTAAAACTTGGTAGAAACAGGCCACAAATGTAGGTTGAGTTTACAAAGATCTCATATTTTCACTGGGTTTTCCTAAGAGCATACACTAGGTATTATAGTCCTCCTGAAGTACCATAAATGCTAGAGATGCTAAGGTAATCCATGTAACATTTTGTAAACCCCTGGATTTCAAACATGGAAATATTTTCAACAGCACATTCTCATTATGCAGAAACTCTGTCCCTTCTATCCAGTAGTAGTCTGTAAATAATCTTATGGTGACTCAGATAAGAGATAATTCGGCCAAAGAGTGTGAGGTAATATGAGTAACATATCAGTGTACTTACCCACACACCTCATTACCTGCTCCACACAGAGCATCTTGCCTAAAACAGCCACTATCTGGGGATTAAAAAGAAAATGATCAAACGATCCTGAAAGTGCACCCTGGAGCACATTTTTGGGTAAAGTACTGGCAAATGTCCATGGTATCCACTGGAACTTGTATGGAGTAAATGCGAAACTATTGGACCAACTTCAATAACAATGACTCTTCATTTCCATCTTAAAAACTCAGTATTAAATGTACACAAGAAAATTTTCCAAATATTAAAGCAGCAGGCAATAAGTTTCCGGACTACATACAACTTGTGAGGGATAGCAGTACTGAAGAGCCAATTAATTAGAGGTACTCAGAAAAGGCGTTATCCAATGTGGACATCAGATACTCAGACAGAATAATGTAATATCCAGTGTTATGTATCTGGTCAGAAACACAGTTAAATACTGGATTATCCAGTCAGGGTCTGATATATTGGACTGGATAATCACGGTCCTTTTCACCTGAACAACTCAATACCAGACATTTTGTCACTCAGCCCACACAAATTAAAGTATCCATAAGGATACAACCAGACATCAATTTGGTACTCACAGTTGTGCTGTTGTTATTCTTACCACCAGTGTCATTATCTGTGTACCAGTATAAGAAAGAAGCCATTTGTGCCAAGAGATTAGTAACAAAGGGGTATGCAAAAAGAAAAACACCTATAAGCAATAGTATAAAATATGTGGTCAACTACTTTCACTGTCAGAATAAGTGGAAATGGGTAAAGAGTAATCCACCCTAGCTCCAAACTAGATTGTTATAGTCATTGTGTTAATGTGGATGAATCGTGACTTTGGTAAACTGTACTGCAAAACCAATATGTGATCCTAACAGATGTGATCTTATTAGAAGCTTGCTGTTCTTCTATTACTACTGGAAACTCATCTGCTGTCAGCCATCAATATCAATTGAAAGAACAAAATCAGTTTATGCACCTTATCCACTATGAACAGCAAGCTGTGCTGAGACAGCTTTTCTCTCAGTGTTTCTACTGTGAAACAGTCTGAATGGTTATTTTAAAAAATGCTCACAGAACACTTTTTCTGATGAAATACACACAGACTCCATGATAAAATACTGAAATGTCTAATTCTGGTACCAATCCAAAAAAAAAAGCCCTTATGTGTTGCGGGAAACTGCAAGGTGTACATTTTCTAATAAAAGAAAGTTACTTTCTGATTTGTAAATATGTCCAGTAAAAGTTAACCAGTCACTTTTCCATTGTGATAAAACGTTTCATGGCTCAAAGGCTATTGTTAAGATGTTTTAATCCCAACAAAAACATAAACGCAAATAAACTGGTTACAGGAATACAATCTTGACAAAGGTACAGCAGGAAAGATTAAAACATGAAAAAGTCAGACTTCACACACCAGACCAAACCAGCCTGTGTCTGTATTTGTTAGTTAATGATGTTAAAAAATGGTTCATTTAAAGATTACACTAAAATTGGTAGCAAGAGCAGATAATGAGGGATAAAACAGGAGATACCAAAAGGATTTAGATACATGGGCTAGCATATGACAGAAATGGCTCAGTGCAGGTAAATGTAAGAAAGTCTGGGAGTAAAAACAATGCTATAAAATAATCATTCATTCCATAACATATTTTTGTAAAACATCAATAATGTAATACATCTGTAACCCCCCTACAAATGGGGTTTCCTAAAAGCCTTCCCGGAGCTTGCCTAAGTGCTTTCTGCCTAACTGGCGTTTGGTGTAATGCCGCTTAAATGTGGGTGCTGTGAGTGCTTTTAGAGCCTCTGGTACTGTCTCTTTAACAGCTGCCTGCTAGCAGGCTTAATTGGCTTATATGGGGGGGACTGTGTGTTTAATGCTCGAGTCCCACCCGAGCTGCTGTCTAATCGCTCTGTTTCTGCAATCGCTAAGAGCGCAGAGGGAGCCCAATTGAAGAATATAACTGTTGGAGGACATCTAGAGTAATAGTGAACATGCAGTTTGTTTAACCTGCCTTTATTGCAGCTGGGACTCTGTGTGTCTAGCCCCTCCATTTTAGACCTGAACTGCTGAGATGAGCCAATTGGGGAAGGGGAGCCCTAAAATGGAGACTGCTTGAGTGAATTACAACTTGGACTCCCACCTGGAGCCTGTCTAAAGGGGAATATATGGCAGGTGCTCCTGGGAAGTGTAGTTTGGACCCTGGCGCCTTTTTTGCACCAAATAGAGGGAGCCTGCTGTGACTGACAGAAACAATCAGCCAACCGAAACCTGTTGGAGCCGAAGGGAAATGTCCTGAACTATGCTGGAGATTCAGAATCGTTGTGGCTGTCAGTGAAGGTGGAGCTCCGGGCTCCTGCGCTGTGAGTTTTCGCGCAGAAAGCGTGTGTGGAAGGCCAACAGTCAGGCGGCTCGATCGCCGAGGTAGTCAGACTGAATTCGCTGGTGTTGTGGTCAGAAGAGGCTGTGCATGTCGCAGCTACCTACCAGGCTCACCCTGTAGAGGACTGGAGAATCTGCTTCATCGTGCTCAGTCTGTCAGGAAAAGTGAAGCTACGCTGTGACTCCCCGGTTTAGCAGTGAGTGCGGTCAGGATATAAAGCAGCTGTCTGATATGGTACCCTTCTGTTTTTACATATAAATGTGTGTAGAGTGTTCTGCTCACAGGCCTGTATCCTGAGGTGGTGTGAGAGTGATCCCACTACCAGAGTCATGAGTAAGAATCAGGGTAGCTCCCAGTCAACTGATTTACTGAGTGCAAGTTTGGTTTGTTTCCTTCGCTGGCTACACGAACTGAGCCTGCTGACTCTGGATTACAAACTTGGGTATTGTACAGTTGTTTCTATCTTCAGGGCCCCAACCAGCTGCACCAAACTTGGCTATCCCCTTATTGCCTGGGAACCCAGTAACAGTGACTCATAGGGAACTTAGCCTGTGCACAGTGCTCTGAAATAGTAGGAGTTTAAGCTAATCAACTAGATTTCCCCCTGTCCTTGTTATTTTCCCCTAAATAAATCAGATTTGGTTGTTTGCAAGGTATACTGTCTAAACTGTGTGTTTCTGCCAAAATACTGTACAGTGGCTATTGCATTACTGTGTCTTACTTTACAGGGGGTCCCCAGAGTCAAGATCATCGACCAAATCCTGGGGGTAAGTGCATATTGTAAAGATACTGTTGGTAACGTGTGTGGGCCACTAGTGGGAAGAAAGGGGGGGTTGCAGTGACCCAGAGGGCTGTGACCAAGTCATTCCAGACTGTTTTAACCCCAACCTCTGGATGAAGGCACTCGCCATTGGATCCAGGCCCCTCAATCTGTTAGTGGCAAAGCAGGCAGGGGTAGTAGCCCTTGGGGATAGTGCCACCTGGGGGTTACACATCTCAGATCAGTGTAAATGATAAATGTGTAACTGATTCTGATGTTTGATTGTAGAATGCAAATCAAACATATTGGTATTTGTTTTGTGAAGAAAAGCAGGTTTTGGAGGTGTGTCAGGCTGTGAACTGATGAAGTTGCTGGAAATCGGACTGCAGCCAACAGTGGATAATCTGGTAGATGATGCAGGTTTTCCACCAGACAGCCCACTTTTCAAAGGAGGTTCACTGCTCCAATAAGCATGCTGGGTTTTGCCATTTTGATGATGATATGCTCCAATGCCCCTTGTCTTCCCTCGGAATATCTTGAAACCAGAGGCTTACTGGATCCAAGGCAGCATGGACTCTCTCGGGGGAGGTCATGTCAAACAATTTTGATAGATTTCTTTGACTGGGTGAACAGGGAAATAGATCAGGGTGGCATGGTGGATGTGGCCTACCTAGATTTCAGTAAAGACTTCAACACTGTTCCACATAGGAGACTAGTAAATAAACTGGGCAGCCTGGGAGTACGTCCAAAAGTGGTAAACTGGGTAAGGAATTGGTTGGGAGATAGGCATCAGAGGATGGTGGTAAACAGAGTTCACTCTGAGGAAGGGAGGGTGACCAGAGGGGTGCCACAAGGATCAGTACTGGGACTGGTCATCTTTGATGTCGTATTAGTGACATTGCAGAGGAGCTTGTAGGAAAGGTATGCATTTTTGCAGAGAACACCAAACTCTCCAATAGAGCAGACACTCCAGGCTGTGTGTGGAACAAATAAATAGGGATCTAAGAAAGCTTGAGGTGTGGTCAAGAGTGTGGCAACTAAGTTTCAATGTGAAGAAGTGCAAAATCATGCACTTAGGGCATAGAAACCCATGGGTGGAGTACAAGATGGCGGAGTGGTACTGATGACAACCAAACAGGAAAGAGACCTGGGGGTAATCATATCTGATGACATAAGGGTGGCCACACAGTGTGACAAGGCTGCAGGGAGAGACAGTGGGATGCTAGGGTGCATAGGGAGGGGTATTACCAGCAGAAAGAGGGAGGTGATGATACCACTGTATAAATCATTGGTGAGACTTCACCTAGAGTACTGTGTCCAGTCCTGGAGACCACATATCTTGAAGGACATAGAATAGAGGCAGCCCAGCAGATGGCAACTAAAATGGTGCAGGGTCTGCACCAGAGGCCCTGTGAGGAGAGACTAAAGGACTTCAATATATACACCTGGAGGAAAGTAGACAAATGGGATATATGACAGAGACTTTCAGGTACCTCATGGGTATAAAAAAGGTACAAGAGGGAAATATTTTTTAAAAAAAAGATGCCCAAGAACAAGGGGGCTTGCTACTGTATGAAGCCAGACGGAGTAGACTCAGAGGAAATTGAGGTACTACTTCTTCACAGAAAGCGTGGTGAATGCCTGGAACAGCCTTCCAGCAGAAGTGGCAGGGGCCAAAACTGCAGTGGGATTCAAGAACACATGGAATAGACATAATGGAACATCAGTCATTTGAGAAGGGAGGGCTAAGCTGGAGATCAAGTAGGGTCTACGGTGTTACAGTAGGTAGGGAATATGGGCAGACTAGGTGGGCCAAGTGGTCGTATCTGCTGTCAAATTCTATGTTTCTATGTCTCACCCTCTCTTTTTCCCTGCCATGCCACTTCTTTTCCCATATTCCTTATTTCAGTTTGTTGATTCTGTTTCCCAGTCCCTCCTGCCTTATCTGTGGGGTTGGGAGAACAAGGTTGCAGGTGGCACTCTTCTGCATTGCCTGGGTGCTCTGCAGTGCCAGAAGAGAGGTTAGGCATTTTTATGTAGACCCCCACCCACCCACATAGTACTGTTCCAGGGGAGCATGAAATTCCAGGTGGCTTGCTGGCTGTGTTTAGCATCATGTGTGATCAGCACTAGAATAAAGTTCCTGTTAGCTTGTGTAGGTTCCCCACCCCACTGCACTGTTCTGGTGGCAGAAGAGCATGGAGATTAAGCTGACTTGATGGCTGTGGCTGTGATAAGCACCAGGAAGGTGGACTGGGCTGTTTTGTATGCTCCCCACCCCTTGCGCTGTTCTTGGGGCAGTGCAGCAAAGAGACACATGTGGCTCACATGTAGACAATATAGTTCTCATTTCCACTTCCTTTTTAGGTCTTCAAAGGAAGCTTGCACATTTTGGGGAGCTCTGTCAAAAAGACCAATTGATAATTAACTTAAAGAAAACAAATCTAGTCATATTTGGTAATAAAACTAAAAAGTCTAACACTATTTAGATAAGAAGATTGAAACCATCTCTTACTATGGCTATTTAAGTCTCAGATTCTCAAACAGAACATCATGGACATTACATATTAAAATAGTAGCTCGGAAACTAATTACAGCATTTAATGCCTTTAAAAGGTTTAACTTGAAAATGGGGCAAACATCAATAGAAGGACTGGTAAATGTAATAAACACCAAAATAAAGTTGAGCATACTCTACGGAGTGGAAATATGGACACCTGCAAATATAAAAATATTATAAACAGAGATTAATAAAATGCACCATTATATATTGAAAGTGCAACAATCAGTGCCTGCAGAGATATTGAGGAAAGAGCTGGGGCAATTTTCATTGCCAACTATGGCAGCAGAGAGAAGAATTATTTTCACCTTAACCCTTTGTCTTCTCCCAGAAAATACATACCCCAGAATGTGTCTGGAAGAACAAATTCAATACCATCAAAGGAATTTTACTTAAAGTACAATTAGAGTAATTAAAGAAAATATGTTTCCGTATGGTTTAGGAAATCTCCTGCATGAAATGTATGCCCTCCCTCTAGAAGAAATAGTATCCAAAGTTAAATTAAGGGTCAGAGCAGTAGCAATATCTCAAAAGCAAGAGCAAATAAAAAGTCTCCGACATTACAGATGGTTTAAAATCATTAAAAAACATCATAAGTTAGAACCGTACTTAAAAATGATTTTAAAACCAGAAGAAAGAAGGATCATAACAAGGTTTAGGTTTGAACTTTATAAGGCAAATTATATTCTACATGATCAGAGAAGGGAGGAGGTTTTATGTCCAAAATGCAAATGTATATATGGTTATGAGGATGACGAAGTATATTATATTACACTGTCCACAATATGAGCTCAAAAGGAAAATGTGGTTGGTTCCGATACTTGGCACCCTTGGTCTCCCCTCCGAAAAGTTAATTATTTGTTTAATTCTACTGATGTCAATGTCTTATATCTGCTGTATAGATTTCTACAAGCTACTAAATTATGATTTCTTGGAAATCAGCACATTGGAGATTGTGTAATTACTGATTTTAGAGGAAATTGTATATGATTTTAATAATGTCCATTTATTAATGTAACATTTTTCACTGTAAAGACTAAAAGTCGATCAATAAATATCTACCTAATAGAACTGTGCAGAATGGAAAAATTCAAAATCCGTGGAAATTTGCCGACATTTCGTAAAATTTCACAGAATTCCATCTGAATTTTGCATAATTTTCAAAATTTAGTAATTTGGATATAACTCAGCCACTGTTTAAGCTACAGCATCAGCATTTTAAATATTTACCCTTTGTACCAGTGGCCACTTACGTACCAAATATCATGAACATTTGATGGATAGTTTCAAAAGTATAGGTGCTCAAATGTCATTTTATTGTTTGTTCAAAATTTCATGAACATTTTTATCTGCATATACTGTACCTTAACCATCTATTGGGTCATGGATCTTAAATTTGGCATGATTTCTTGATGACAGATGTTCTAGCAATGTGACAGATTTCTAAATTATACATGCTCAAAATCTGTCTTTTTTTCATGAAAGTTCATGAAAATAATTCCTCTGCATATAGCTCAGGCACCTTTGGAGCTAGACATGTGTAATTTAGTATGGATAACCTATTTGTAATGATTATAGAATGATCTAAATATGGAGAGAATTAGATGTTATTTTTAAGGTATAGGGGTCCAAATCTTTACTATGTAAATATTTGCAAAACTTTATGAAAACTATCAAAAATGTTGATGTTTGCAACTTCTCTGCTCTTGCATGCATAGAGTTAACATTTGACATGCATATCCATAGTCAGTGTATACTGGTATCTAAAACAACTGGATAAATTGGTTAAGCAGTTTTAATTTTGCAGAAGAAAATGATTATTAACATTTTCTCACATATTTATGATAGCATATACTGTAGATGAAGCGTCCAGAATTTTTTGTGGAATTTAACATTAATAATGCACATATCACTACTTAATTTGATAACCTGGGCTGAGCTTTCTGCAGTCCTGCTGTTCCTCTCTGGGTGACTATCTTCCACCCCCCCCACACACTTTTATTCAGGCACAACCAGACTGACTCATAGAACTACTGATCCCAGTGATATTCTCTTTGTTCTTTACAGTGACAAACTCCCTTAATCCTGAGTCACCTACTTCTTTTCCTATCGACCTACCCTGTCGGAATAGCCAGAATTCTTTCTTCCTGCTTCCCAAGACATTGTCTCCCCCCCACTACATCTTTTTGGGTACCTCTATGTCGTAAACTTGCATGTACACCAGGCTCCCTGGATCATAAATTTACTGATTGTAATCCTTAAATATCCTGTATTTTGGTTGGAATTGTTGACACTCTGTGCTTTCTTGCTCCAACCTGGGGGTCTACCACTGTTGTGCTAACCCAGCTCAGCTGTCCATTTCTTGGTGAAACCATGCATTTAACTCCAGAACCTGATGACCCCCTGCACTACCTGCTTCTTATACCTCTGTTCTTTAATTAGAATCCCCCAGATAGCCTAGATGTTAGAGTAACGAGCTGTGAATGAGCTTGGTACATCCAGCAGACCATACCTTGGTTTGATTCTCACAACCTCTACTTGCATACTGTTTAACTCTAAGCAAGTCACTTAACCACCCACTGCTCCCAGTTCCCCACTGAAAACAGGCACTTGTGCCTAGTGGGCTTTACCCAGTTACCAAAGACTAAAATAAATAAGATAAAGTGGAGTGAAATTAGAAAATTACAGCTTTATGGAATTTTTCATGAAATTATATAGATTTCACAAAGACTCATGGTATTTGACTTTAAGTACCACTGCAAATGAGTTTATATTCAATGGTCTTAACCTTGAAAAAAAAAAAAAAAGTACAGATGTTATTTTGCAATTTCTCACATCAAGCAATTAATAAAATTGGCACACAAAGTCTCCTTGTAAGGTCTAAGAAACTGCCAAATTTAATGGCATTGCATTCTCTAGTTCTAAAGTTTCAGGGGTTTATAAATTTGTAGTTTACATCGTTGCAAAATTAAATTTAAATGTTGTAAAAGTTTGACTACTTTTAATTCAATCCCATTTAAAGCTGAAAATATGAACTTTTTCAGAAATTACCATGTGGTATAGTATTTCAACTCTGGCTAAATTTGGATACCTTCCCTACAAAATGGGTGTTTATGGTAGAATTACGAATTAAAGAAAAAAGCCCTGAAATGAATGGGCCACTGAAATGAAATGGGCCCTATTTATTTCAATCTATTAGACAGCTGGAGGAGCAGCATGTCAAGGGACACAGAAGCTGTGATGAGAAAAATAGGTGGGTGCCAGTTCCCAACCAGCTGCAGGCTACCAAGGTAAGCCATTCCAGTCCCCTTGAGGGAGCAGAGATGGGAGTTAAGTTTTGCAGTGAACCAACCTATCTCCCTTTAGAAAGAGGGGGGCACCCTTAGAGGCACCACACTCTGCAGTGATCTAGCCCACTCCCCCAGGTGACATAGGAAATCCACATAGAAGCCATCCTGGGTGGTGATCCAGCCGACCCCCTCCATAAAAGGGGTTATCTGCACAGGAGCTGCACTCTATGACAATCCAGTTCACCCCGAGGAGGGTTCACCACGTCATTCGTATGGAAGCCATGCTCAGCAGCACTCCTGTGACTCTCTCCCTCCTCCAACAAGTCCAAATAACTAAATAAACAACTGGACCCACCAGTACAGTCAGTCCCACAGCATAAAGGCCCTTTCAGTACACACACCCATTTCATCCATCTTCTCCAAGCCCTTGTTCACACCACATTTGCATTATGAAAATAATTAAATCAAACATCACTAGCTTTGACCAGTGCTTGTTAAACAAGGTAGTGAAATTTGCAGACCTGACTAATGAAAGGTGTACAGTCCATAACCTGAGGGCTACATAACAAAGACATGGCACCAAACATCTTGATGTTTGCAGTGTCAGTGGCTCAGTAGGTAGCACACTCGCCTCTGAGGTCGGGAGATCAGAGGGCTGTGGGTTCAGTCCCCACATCTGGCACTTGGGTTAATATCCCAGTACTGACACTGTAATGCAGCATGAGAGGGGTGTTGCATTTCTGAGGTGCCATCATTCGGATGAGACGTTAAACCGAGGTCCCATCTGCCCGAATTGGTGGTAGTTCAGGTGGATGTTAAAGATCCCATGGCACTTATCGAAAAGAGCAGGGGAATTTCCCCGGTGTCCTGGCCAAATTTCCCTCATTCACTAAAAATACCACCAAACAGCTTAATCTGGTTCAAGGTCAGTTGGCATTCATCTGTATCCCCCTTCCCCGGGTCGTGCCTGAAAATAGGCAGGATTTGTCTAGTGCACTTACCCGGTCAACAGAAGCTAAATAAATAAAATCTTCAACTTGACTTCAAGGAAGGTTGTGAGTTTTGGCTTCTTGCCTCATACCAGAAACATGGGCTAATACCAAATACTGACAATGTAGTGCAGCACCATAGGGCTGTGGGGGTTGGGGCACTGCTATTTTTGTGTAAATAGTATTTTACCATATGTTTCAGAAAAGTCCATGCATAAAAACAATCCGTAGCGACAGACATTACAGCAATAGCTGGTTATTTAACATGCAACCCTGAGTGTGGCCATGAACTACTGCAGTAAAAGGGCCTTTTGGGCAATAGATGGTATCTGCACAAAGTCAAGTTTGTGGGCCCAACTGGCAGAGCTGCTCAAAAGCAGAAGCTGACTTTATATACACACATAAAAACCTTACACAACAACACGCAACTTACATCATTAATGAATGTTTAAAGGGTGCGGCACTGTTGAGGTGTCATCCTTTTAATAAGACAGTAAATAAAAGTTCCTTCTTCCCATAGCTGGTGCTGTCCAATGGAAGTTAAAATTCCTGTGGCACTTAAAGTAAGAATAGGACATTTGCCAGTCCTGCATTCTCCATCAATAAAAAAAGCCAATATACAACTCCCCAAGATGCACCCTGAAACAAGCTGTCACCATTCAATGTGCCTTTTCTGGTTAATACAGATACTAACAAACCAACTAAGTGACTGACTGACTAAATGAACACATGTTGAGAAGGGAGTAATATGTGCAAAATGCAAAGAAGCTGCAGGAAAAAAAACACAGGCTTTAGTTTACAGTAATGAATTACTTGAATAGACATGATATGCTCATGTCAAGCATTTCAACAAAATTGTAATAAAAAGGCACATTAGTATGAGAACACATTGTGTTGCTTTTAGCTTACTGTTCAGCTCAAGTGCATAATGTATGTAAACAGCCTATGTGGGTCAACAACTCTTTCACACCATTTGTTTATGGCACATGAGAGATTTTCTGAATAAACATTAATCCTTCTGAGCAACTGAAAACAGATTGCCAGTGTGCGAGTGTAACCCAGAACTTTACATGTCACTGAAAGCAAGTGTGTAATTAAGCAATAGACAGGCACGATAGTGTTATCGTGTAACGACGTCACTCCTGGGTGGGTTGAAGCAGCGGATGAGCCGAGTGTTTCCACCACCCCAGGAGTGACCATATTACACGATAACACACATCCCTGGAGTGCCTTATTGCTATTATACAATGGCTCGTGTGGTAACAAAAATAAAAAGAAAAAAGTATGTTTTATTTATTTTTATTAGATTTTTCTGTGGGTAAGTATACATTTCAAAAAGAAATCCCTATTTTTTGTACCACTGGGTGGCGCTGTTGCTTGCTGATGCTGTGTGCACAGTCCTGAAGCACTTGTCATTGAGGTTCTCTTATGTGATGCGAGGGACGTTGAAAATGCGTTTCATGTCAGAGCTTTGTTTCACTTTTGAATGTCTTCAAAAGTAGCTGTGGAGCACGTAAGCAACTAACAGTTGCGAATGTCACTGGAGGCTGGTGTTTTTATGTGAGTTCCGTTGTTTTAGTTGCAATGAAAGGCGAGGCAGAGTGGAATGTTTGAAGCTGCTTCGGACAGTCAGCAGCAGATTTAGTCAGCCCTTTCGATTTGACGAAATGCTGGCTCAAATCCATTGATTGAATTCTGTGACTCAACGTGGTGGTTGTTTTTAATCTGAGAGGCTAAGAAAATGGGGGGGGGGCGGCGCTAAAAGTGTCACGGATTAATGAGGCTTCACAGCAGCAGTGTCTGTAGGACTGGTAGCATGATTTGTGTTATGCGGTCATATGTGTGTGCCTGGACTTAATACAGTGATGTTATAGCTTAATATCATCACTGTCCAAGGCACACACTGACCAATCAGAGTCCAGGAAATTTTCTTGCCATTGTATAATTGCCGTTTACCTACCCCTATTTGTTTGCTTGCTAAGAAGCTTTACAAAAAAACAGATGGATATTCTTTTATTTGTACTTAGGCATACGCTATTAACCTATTAGCCTAGTATTAGGCTATTTACAAGAAAACAAATGGATATGCTTTTATATATATTTACACATAGGCTATTAATAAACACAATGACAGAACATCATATACAAAAATATTAAAACAGTTTAAAGTTCTATATAAAAGAAATGTGTGCAATCAAATTATAAATTGTTTACTTACTGTTATAAAATATATATATATATATATATATATATATATATACACACACACACACACACACACACACACACACACACACATACATGATTGAGTCCTCATCCCAATACAAAAAGCAATCATGTATTTAAGCAATAATCCAAGACAGGGTGTGGTCTATGGTGGGATTAACCCACGCATGGTGTGGTTTAGTTATGAGACCCCAGACTTAACCACACTAGAAGTGGGTAAATCTCACCATAACCTACATCCTCGAGTGGATTATTGAGATTATAAAGTAAACTATAATAAAATAATTTAAAAACGTTATTAAAACAAGTTTCATTTACTGTTTTTAAAGCTTTTTTATTTTAATATCCTTTCTCCTTATTATATATTGCCTTGTTGCTAGGCAGATTACATCCAAAGTCATCTCCTCTCTCTCATCCCCCACAGGTCACACACCCTCCTACAGCACACACAGATACACAATTAATATTTTTTTTTAAGACAGAGCCTGCTGTTAGTTGTGGCTCTGTAGTTTAACATTTATGAACATGGTTTCAAGTACTGAGAGCAAGCATTTACCATGCAGGGCACCAAGCCATTAAAAGTACTTTAATGGAGCGCAAACTGTGGAGCTGCCAGTTGAAGAGATGTGGGGAACAGGATACAAAGCTGAGCTGATAGAAAAAAATATCGAGACAAGTGGAAAAAAAAACATTTAAATGTTACATAAAGTGTGTTTGGGACCGTTTTATGCAAGGAATTTGCCTCGGGAAGTTGCTGTACTTGTGTGACAGTCGCAATATGAATTCAACACCATGGCTAAACAGAGGTGGGAAAATAAATAAGATATAATGATTTTTTTGGGATGTGCAGCAGTCGGGTGGAACGGCTGTTGATTTACTGTTAGTTATGCTGGGATTTATGCACGGCTAAAGACCCCAGCTGACCAATCAAGTTACTGGATTTTCAGAGCCCATTGTATAATTCCCCATATATGATGGTATCCAATTGTAGTATTATAATAACTGGGTTTCACATTCTCCCATAGGGAAACCCGTGGCGTAATTTGCCATTATAAAGGAGTGTTTATAATGGCAAACACACGCTGGGCTTCCCTTGCTTTGCACAAGGGCAGGCAACAACTCTTCTGGGTTTTTCATCACTTGCCACCCTGCCTCCTCGCCTGAAACCACATTGCCACTGTGACTCGCCGGGAAGTTGCTTTTTTTTTTTTGTATATTCTATTTATACCCCCGTTGTGCTCTGGAGCTGCCTCTCCTTTGGGCTGCCATGACCCTCAGACATCCTCCTACTATCTCCCCCAAGCCACCTTACCTCAGATCTGCAGCCATCCTCAGGATAGTCCAGCGTAACCCTATACTGGGTGGGTCCCTCTCTTCCGAGGGGGAAGGCACCGGCAGGGAGAAGACCGGCACACTATTTTTCCTCGGTCTTGGGTGCTGCTGAGGCTTTCTGTGGCTGCCTGGGAATCTTCAGGTATCCGGGGCTGGCAGCCATCATCCGGCCAGTCCCCAGAGCGGTGTTTCCATTTTCTGTGGTGTTCCCCTTAATGCGATCCCTCTGCTGTGCTCCCAGTCTCCACCGGGGGGCCGCTGCAGAGTGACCATGAGTCCCCAACCCTCCTCAGGGGAGGAGAGCAGTCCTATGGATGCTCAATCCTACCCCTGCTGACCCCCGGCACCCGAGTCCGTTCCCGAACCTGGGTCGCTGGTGTGGTTCGAGGTGTGGTGTCCAGCACCTCAACCCTCTGCACCACCGGGCTGGCTGGGAAGTTACTTTAAAAAAAAAAAAAAACACTCTTTACAAAAGCAATGACCAAATGGGGAACCCCCCCCCCAAAAAGTGAGTGCCACAAAGTGATTGTGGACCCGCTACAAGCCAACTGGACTGTAGCCACACCAGACCGTCACTTACTTTATACAACTACTGTGGTGAGAAAGTGAAATCCAGCAATTCTAAAAAATAAAATATGGAGTGGTGTGTAAACTCAAATTTTACACACAACCTCGGTGTTGGATGCCTAGATAAACCCCTCGAGCAAAGTTGTGAATGACTATTACAGTATGTACTGCCAATCCATTGGTCCACAGTGTGGCTCAATAAGCTTGCAGCTCATACTGTAAGCTGTCATTCAACAGGCAGCTGTGGAGGTATGCAGGTGGGTATGCTGCCTGCCGATGACAGGGGGAGAGTTGGGTGGGCTGGGGGTACTATGTGGGTGGGGGTGGGAGTACCACTAGACTGCCAGGAGTAGTAATGGCCATTTTACAGCAATCGGGATTCAGGCAGGAGGGCATACCACTGGACTACCAGGGATGTTAAACTTACTTATTTCGGCAATCGGAGAGTTGGGATGGGGAGGAGGGTTCCACTAGACTACCAGGGATTGTACAATCATTTATTTCAGCAATTGAAGGGTTGGGATGGGGGACCACTGGACCACCAGGGCTATTAAAATGAATAAATTTCAGAGATCGGAGGTACAGGCAGGGAGGGGGGAACCACAGGACCATCAGGGCTATTAAAATAAAGAAACTTCAGCTACTAGAGGTATGGGAGGGGAGGGGGGAACCACTAGACTACCAGGGATGATTGTGAGTGCTTGTGCACAGTGTTGGGGGGTTGCCACCCATGGTCAATGGCTGCTGTGTTGCTCACTGCACTACAGTGGCCCACTAGTGGGTGGATTGCACTTGAGCCATTGTTATATGGGCTCAACTTTGAGCCCAGGTATGCGGCACATCTCTGGGTTGTGCCAGCAGATGCACCGCACATCCTGGGCTGAATATTGGGATCTGCCGCATATGCATGGGCATGCCTCCTGAAGATGTGCTGCATACATTATCTTTGCATCTGGCGCATTGGGAATTGCGCTGTGCAATTCCCGCTTTTGAAAATTGCCCCAGGGTGCATTTCTGGGGTTGTGCTTGTGCAACCCCCTCGAATATCTCAGCCAATATTGATAAGTTAATTATCCTGTATTAATTTATTAATACCTTAATAACACACTACTACCCGAGACACAACAAGCAACCCAAGTAACACATGTAACAAGCCCCTTAACAAAATATGCAACAGCCACCCTATCCACCCAAGACTATGTGAAACCATAGAACACAGCAAAGTGTCCAATCTAATGCATTATATAAAATAAATGATGGCAAAGTCTGGCATACTCATGAAATAATGCCATCTCATACTATCTCAGGGTGGATCAAGCTCATAAAAGCCACTTGCCCTTTTGGCTCATGGTGTTACGGCTCGTTTGACCCCTTGATGATATTATTTCCTTGTATACCAAATATATAAATTAAATACATAAATTCCTCCTCCAATTCAAATAAATAAGCCCCTTGCTTTTGACCCCTGTGTAACTCAAACTCCCTCCAATATTAAAACTGTATTTGTTTATCCTGCAACAGGCCTCTATGCTAAATCTATATCTAGTTGATCCTGCCAAATATATACCCATTCTCTCCAATCCCTGCTGTATTCTACTACTCCCTTTTTCTGAGACAGCACCTGGCAATATCCCCTACACTCACTTTCTAGCTAACATAAGTAAGGCTAGAACATAGGGGACCTAATGCTAGAGGGATTACTGAAAACACAGAGTGCAAAGACAAGCAACTAAGTTAATACATAACATACAGAACTTGCCCTATCGCGAATGTTTACATAACCTGAACCAAGTGTCACTGGAGACCAGAAGAATATGAGGGGACTTACTTTTGTGCTATGATATTGTACATTACGATTATTTATTAGGAGAACTGAGTTTGGAATTCAAAAATTACCAAAAGGAAACCAGAGGACACCCATTTTAAGTAAGACCCAAGAAATTTAATAGAAATAAGAGGAAGGGTTTTTAGACAAGAGAGTTGTCAATCCATGGAATAAACTCCCCTTAGATATAATAACTAACAAGGATAAACAACAATTCAAAAACAGATTAGACACTTATCTACAGTGCTGCCCATTTATCTGAATTGCCTGGGAGACATCCAATTGGTTCGGATAAATGGGTAGTCGGATATATGAGAGCGCTATGTCTGTTTAGCCAGGATTTGCCATTTTATGTTAAATCAGCACTGTATCCCCAGTTACACACTAACTACACTGTACAGTACTTTATTTCATCAACAGTTGTGGCAATGTGTGCGGTAGAAGTGGAAAACAGCTTGCATGGTAATGATATGGCAGCTTGCACAGCAGTACCAGTATGGGACATTACAGTACTGTATTATGGGATTTTTATTTTTTCAGTAGTGCAGTCACAGTAATCTTTGGATTAGTGTAGTGGTAGGGTAGTGAGTTGCAATTTTTTTTTTTTATATGCTGTAGTGATTGTGTTTTACAGTGTGCTCTGCAGAGCTCATTAATGCTTGATGCCGCTATGTTTTAGAGAAAAAGTGACTGATTGTTTTCTGCTGCAGTGTTGCAGCTTTGCACAGAGCAGCAGTAGCCTTTAGGTTACGGAGCAGTAGCAGGTTCAGGGGGTTGCAATTGGATTGATTTTCTAGCCAAGTTATGCAGTCATCGAAAGCTTTTTCAGCCTCAGCATGGTTTGGGACTTTTCTTGGTGGCAATTCCTCATCGCTCTGCTCCTCATCATCTGCACCCAGTTTAAGTTTGCAAATGGCAGTGATGATGGCATCCTCATCTAAAGGCTCCTGACCATCCTCTTGACAATCACAGAACATCCAATCAGCTATGTCCTGCTCTGAAGTTGACATTCCAAGATTTTTAGCAATATCAGCTACCTGGTCCAGGTCATTGCTGCTCTCAGAGTTGCTGTTATCACGTGCTGTTGCCTGAGCTGCCTGTGTTGTTTGGTCACCAGAGACGTCAACTGTGCTTGGGCCAGCTGTAACAGGACATGGATGCCCAATCCCCGATTTAGCCCATCCTTTCATTATCGTTTCCTCCTGCACTGCATCCCATGCCTCTGCTGCCTTGTAGATCACATCCTTCAGTGTCAGTGATTTTACAATTGCCTGCAGTTTGCTGGTCTAATTTTTTTCATCAATCACTGTTTGAAGGCATTTCTTTTGTCAGTTGCATTTCATGATCTTTAGAATGCCCTGATCAAAGGGCTGACGTTTGGATGTGGTGTTTGGTGGAAGGAACATGCACCTTATGGTGCCAGCACGAGTCCACACAACAGGCATCTCTGGGTGGGCTGGAGAGTTATCCAGTAACACAAGAACTTTCAGTGGAAGCTTCTTTGATTTCAGAAATTGTTTCACACTGGGGACAAAACCTTTGGTGTACCATCGTGTAAAGATGGTACTGTCCATCCAGGCACTGCGTTGATTGTCATACAATCTGGAACGGTTCCCCATGTTAACATGTTTGAAGCACCCCAGACTTCCCGATCAGGAGAAGTGGCAATTTGAAAGTTCCTGAGGCATTTACATAGCCCAGTAGTGTAACTCGATCCTTTGCTTTTTTGAAGCCTGGAGCTTCTTTTTCTGACACGTGTGCCAGGGTCTTGTCTGGCAGACATCGCCAATAAAGGCCCATTTCATCTGCATTAAAGATCTGATCCAGAGTGAACTTCTCAGTTTGGATCATCAAACTGATTTGGTCTATGAATGGCTGTATGCTTTTGGACTCCGCACTTTATTTCTCGCCGCACAATTTTAGCTGCCTTATTCAGTGACACTTTTTGAAACAATGCAGCCAGCCATTGCTTGCAGTAAATTCACCTTCATTGCCAAGTTTTGAATGAAACTGGAGCGTCATTTCTTTTGGGATGGGGCCAGAGATTGTGGCACCCTTCTCACACTCCTATTTAAACCACAGGTACACTGCAGAATCAAGCTCCTCATCAGCGCACATTCTCATATTTCGGCATTGTTCTGTATTGTATGTTCCCTTCACATTCATGGAAAACTGCTGAAGGTTGTCCTTTGATTCCTTTATATCTAAAATTGTGGATTTCCCAACAGCATATTCCTGTGCCAATTGCATAGCTTTCTCACCATTTTCCAGCCGCTCCTGAATATGGAGCTTGTCGGCAAGGGGAAGTACATTCCATTTGCATTTGGTTGCCATTCTGAACAGTATCACAATCTCAAACATACGGGACAGAAGGAGGTGAGTACACTTAATATTGTGAGACTTTATTGAAAACAGCTGATCAGGGAGTTTAATGAAAACAGATGATCTGGGAAAAAAGGCACAAGCAGGCAGGGGACACTGAATGAGTTTGCTAGGGCAGTTTTGTAAAACAAGGTTCATTAGAGTGAGGCTGCACTGTATTAGAAGGAAACACTATTATCTGATTATGGATAGATTGAAAGGAGCACTAATGGGCCAAACGCCTTCACAGCTCCTTACACTTTAGTATGAGCCTTAGTATAATTTACAAGAAACTCCTTCCAAAACGTAGCATACTGCGTCCTAACAAGTCCTATTTCCCCATTCTTGTCTGCCATGAGATCATCCTCTCAATGATCCTCCCAGTGTTATGCAGATGTGGTATGTAGTGTTGCCCCCAAATTTTCCCTGCCTAGACTGGTCCTCCTCTTCCTCTCCTGCCAGTCAACATCAAACTGACCCAGTCCCCCATTGCTTTTTACATACCAATCTATTTCTCCACTCCTCTCAATGTATAACTATCCTGTGCAAATATAAATTAATTTATGGGGATTCCCTATTCACCCTACACCCTTCAGCTCCTCACACCTCCTAACTCCTTAATACTCACCACTTTCTTGCCAAAGTTGGGCACATTGCTTTTTCTTACTGTGTCTCCAAACTTTGTAATAGAATGAGCAAATGCCAAATATGCATTCAGTGAAAGTGCCAAAATGCAGCCTTTTAGACACGAGTGGAGTACGTTCAAAGGGATTTGATTTCCTATGTCATTTTGACTTCATGATGCTGCATTTTTTTTTTTTTTTTTTTGTTTTTTTTTTACAAGGAGCACACAATGAGCATGTCCAAGTTGTTGGCAAGCCACATGACCTGCAGCAGATAATAAGCAACACTGAAGACTGAGAACTCCTCATGCTGCACACATCTCAGTTCCATTTCCCAGTGCTTGTGTGTGCACACACACACACATGCACACTAATGCTACAAAAGGACTCATTTCATGTGAAAAAGTTACTTTGATCAGAACATTTTTTAAATCATTATAGAATCATGCATTATCATTCTAGTTATACACACATAACTAGTTTCAAGCAGACAAGTACATTCATACTACAGAGGACAAAGTATACAGTGTGAGCCTGTACTTTCAGCAGCTGGCCCTGGGGAGGGCCCTGCAGAGGGAATTTAGTAGAGTGGGAAAGGTGAAGGGGGACTTTTGATGGATTTATCTGACAAATATATTTTTTTTTTATTGAATGCGTGCTCCTTTGCTCGGGGTATAGAGGGCCATGAAATCCATCTTTATTTACTGTTTTTATTTTATATGTTTTGCCCTTTGAGTAGAAGCAGATCAGAGTTAATTTAGCAGATTAGGAAAGGTTCGGGGCTGATGGTGAAGGTGTTGACCTTTTTGTTTTTTACTGACTGGACTGCTGGTGGAGCAAAGCACCAAAATCAATCTTTTTATTTGTTGCCTGTGTTTTTCAGCCAGTCAGTGAAAGAAAAGCTCCCTCCCCCACTTGTTAGTCGCAGCTTCTGAAAACAGCATGAGGAAAGGGAGTCAAGTGGCAAGCCCAAATCATGAGTTCAGTTTCATGAGTTATGTTTTCTTGGAATATAAATAAAACTAATACATAAAAAAATAAAAATGATAATGTATTAAATTATATACTGTTATATTAGATTGTTTTCTCATAAACTGGCACCAGACTTTATTAAAATGCTTAACTGTGTGAACTGCACGTAGACATTGCAAAAGCAGAGAGCGAAACTGGTCGAGTCGCTGACTCAGGTGGTCTGGCATTTATCTTTTAGATACCACCACGTGATAAGTCACTTACTCTCGAATTGTGATTTTGCACTGTACTGTACTAAATATATGTACTTCACACAGTCAAGCACTTCAATAAATTTAATGCCTGTGTTTTATACATTCTGATGTCTGCTGCCAGTTTGTTTTGCTGACTGTCTTACCTCTGTCACCAGGCATATTCAGCTAGCGTGGAACAGCAGTTCTGTTTTTGCCCTGCCCAATGCCATCTGAAGGCATGGCATTCTACAGTGGCTGAAAAAAATAAATCATCTTGCAACTGACACCCAGATATCTCAAGTACACCCATCCTTCATCTTCCACCACCACCATCAGTCGACTACACAAAAGAAACAAAACAGATCCTCTGCAGTGTGGGAGTGTTTTTACAAACAGCACCATGAATCTACTGAAGTCACATTTGCTTGGCATATACATGAAGCAAAATTTAAGAATGTTAATAATCATATTTACACTAAAACAAAAACCATAGGAGGACTCTGGTTTCAGAAAACATCCTCCTCCTCATCATCATCATCCTACCTATGTCATGAATATTTTTCAGCATATAAATAAAGCTAAATTTAAGAATACCAATGACAAATTTCATTAAAATAAAAAATAGACCATGTACAACATCATCTTTGTACATGGTGAGACTGAAATCATTGGTCAGTTTTGTAAAACCAGTATCAGTACCATGTCCCTTCCTAAAACCATGCTGAGCTGAAGAAAGAATGTGGTGCAAATGAATGTAGTCAGTAAGTTGGGTAGAGACCACTTTTCAGGAAGTTTGCTGAAAACAGATAAAACAGCACTAGATCAAGAATTATCCACAGACTTAAGATCACCCTTGTTAAACTTGGGGACCACTTTATAACAATTTTCCAGATGTCAGGGGCAGAGGTCATAGTAAGGGACAAGCAGAAAATGCCAGTGATGAACAGAGACACAACAGGGCAGCAAACGTAAGGAGCCTTGGTTCCAGTAGGGAATAACTAACCGAATTCAAAAATAGCAGCAGAGAAAAGGATGGAACAGACATACAGGTGAGAAATATGTTCCTTGAATGCATGAACAATGATGACCAGCTTAGAACAATTCACACCATCTAGATTTAAATCAGAAACATAAGGGTTAAGTTAGCACAGAGAAAACCTTGGATTTGATTCTAAAATGTATATGGGTCACCATGAGAAGCTGCCATGAGAAGATTCTGGCAGTAAACATTTTGACTGAAGCAAATAGCTTTAGAACAGGCTGACCTTAATTTGCAGTATTTAGGAAGCAGTAAAGCACTGTGGTTTAGGGTACTGAGCTGCAAACCTTAAAACCTTGGTTTGACTCCCCACAACCCCCACTTGCATACTGTGTGACCCTGAGCAAGTCACATAACTTCCTTGTGCTCCCAGGTCACACCTGGAAACAAGCTTCAGCTTAGTGTGTCTTTCTTGGTTAAACTATTGTCCCTTCCCTTCCCTATTCCACCCAGTTAGAATGCAGGGAGGAGGCCTTGTTTTTGAGTCAATATATATCCCTAGTTTTAAACAGTGCTAGGAGATTGCTATCAAGTCACTAAGTGACCAGTCATCTAATTTTCTTTCTGATCATTGGGGCATAACTCTCCTTAATTTCAGAAAACTTTTCAATGAAGTTAGACAAGTCGGGGGTAACATTTGAGGTATAATAATGATGGGACCGATCGATTTTAGCTAGGTCAGCTATAAAGGTGTAAGAGTTCGCTTTAGAGAAGTGTCAAAGCTGAATAATCCTAGGGGGCAATTTAAGGGAGGAGACCTTTCAAGAAGCAGTAAGTGGGAAAGTGATCACAAATAGAGTCTAGAAATATGCCTGTGCAACACATTGTATCACTTTTATTAGATATAACCCAGCCAAGTAAGGTGCATCTGCCAGCACTTGTAGATGGCCTAGTAGTGTCAGCAATCAGTTGGGAAAGGTTACATTTACCAATGATAAATTTACAGCTTTAGGGTTTGTTACCAAGCCAATCAATATTAAGGACTCCCAGGATGATAATTTTGTTATTGCGAATGTTGGCACCAACTAGCTCAATCATAGATGTCAAAGCACTCAGACCATCAGGGGTGGAGGTGGGGGAACAGGCACTGACCAGAGAGAGTATTGTTTTATGCTAGCCCGCAAAAGAATGGAATATATAAATTCACATGGAGTCTGGTAAGTGTTTGGGGGGGGGGGAGTAACTAAAGTTGGAGAGTGTAAGGTGACTTTTGTAATAGACAAAGGACACACCTCCCACTTTGGGGGAAGGGTGATCCAGTTGAATAATACTGCAATTGACTAAAAAGCTAGCAGAGTCAGGGATATAGGACTTCAGCCATGTTTCAGTAACACCCAAAACATCAAGGTTATAATAAGAAAACTCAAGGCTCCAACTCAGTAATGTTATCCATAAGGCTATGGATATCAATACACAGTAATAGATGCAATACCCTAGATATAAACACTGAATATGCACTGGAAGGCAGTGGGATAACAATTAATGCACAGTATTAAAAATTGTAAAATCAAGCAATGGATCATTTAAAGCTGTACAATTATTAAGGCAACAAGGAATCAAAAAGGCTGACAAGTCCCAGTAAGGAAACAGTAACCAGCAGAATGAAATGATAAACAGCCATGATAGCAGTGAGGTACATAAAATTTAAGGCAGGCTGCACAGTACTTAAAACAGCTCCCATGTCATAAAACTAGGATAAGCTGGATGCAAATCAGTGTTTTCAGACCCATTTATAACTTGCACAGGTTTTTTTTTTAAATATTCAAGTAATGTCCATAATCTACAAATTATGATGTATAAAAAAATCCAGCATAGAATTCAGAGACAATCTACATTATTTATAAATATTAATCATTTTAAACAGTTACAGCAATGGACAAAACAAATATGAACATTTAATAAAAAAGGTTCTACACAGAAACATTTCTAATTGCTGGATTTACAGTAATTCAGTTCAAGACTTTGCCATCGATTATATATATTTGTCTACATCTAGATGTTGTAAGTGCTACTTGCAATCCCCTTTACTGAACATCTCTTAATGAGTATTTGAGTTGAACTGGATTAGAAGAACATCGTTTAGATCTGGAGGTGCATTTATTTTCAAAATCTAGTAAATCTATATTGCTCTGGACTTTTCTTGTATGGCTTATAATGATAGCCAGTACAGTTTTTTCCCCCCAATTAAAACCTAATTAAAGTTTTGCAGGCTTTTCTGTATGAAAGGAAATATGATAGATAAACTGAACATGCTTTGACAAAAAGAGAGCCCCCAAGGTAAAGAAAATACCAAAATTACAATCTGTTTTCCTTTTTAAGCTACCCTTGTCATATTTCAATTTGCCTTATACCAGCAGGGCTCTTTCTAGCAACATTCTATGTCTATACTGTGTATGTAGTAACACACCAAGGGAAAGTTTAGTGAAACAGAAATGAGGGCTTTCCTGGATAGATTCTGGAGAAATAATGCTTTAGAATATGTCATCAGTTGCAGTCAAAAGGAAATCTTTTAAGATGTGTCCCTTAAAAGATATATAGCATGTGCAGAATTAAAGGAATACAACAGGTGGGGGAAGCAGTGGAATCACTGTAACATCCACAAGCCTAGCCTCAGAGTCAGTTCTCTTTTCAGTTATCTGTTCCACAACAACCTGGTTCTTACGGTTTCACATCAAAATAGTGACTCCAGAATGGTGAGGAGTCAAAATGGCACAGAATAATAGGGAGTGCCATTATTGGCAAACTTTCTGTTTGTGGGGGGCTTTGCCCCTGCACCCCCTATACCCCCCTTACTTAATATACCAACTCTAGGAAAGGTAGACCTCAGGGAGAAGGGAACGGAGAGTTTGCCTATATGGCACTCATGATCAACGGAGCCATCTCCGAGACCAGTGAAGTCACAGTGCGGGTCCCACCGGGGTCCATCCTGGGCCCACTCCTGTTCAGCCTCTTTGTGAGCAACCTTCCAGAAGCATGACCCTTCTCCGAGGTACTGCTCTGTGCAGACAACACAGTGGTATTCTCTCGAGGCTCTTGCCAAGACGCACTCACTAAGGACATGCAGTAAACTTTGACCTCCTACAGGATTGGCTCAAAGATAGCCTGCTAGTGCTCAACAGCAAAAAAAACTAAGTCAATACTCTTTGCCGGAAGCCAAAAGAGGAGGTATACTACTCCCTTCTCAATTTTGTGCAACTCCATTCCACCCTTGAGCAGGTGCCCTCGTTCTGGTACCTAGGGATTATAATCAATGAGAGCCTCTCCTTCAATGAACATATACAAAATATTACCACTGCTGCCAATAGGAAGTTAAGGGCCCTATATAGGCTTCGGTTCTACCTCACACCTGAGGCTAGGGTCCCAGCAATAAGAGTGGCAATTCTACCCATCCTGGGCTATGGTAATGTGGTTTATGGTGCAGCCTCTGAAACCAGCCTGCACAGGGTCCATACTACCCTCAACAAAGCATGCCACTTTGTTTTAGGCACAGATCACCTTATGCACACATGCAGCCTTTACATTGGGACACGATGGCTTCCTCTCATGGACCAAATGAAGCTCCACTCCTGCCTTCTAGGGAAGAAGGTCCTTCTAGGTCTTGCGTCCCCCTCCCTACAAGCCTTATTCCATCCAGTCCCGGCTGAGCATTCCACAAGAAGTGCTACAAGACACGCCCTAGCAGTGCCTTTCAGAAGTACTGCTTTGGGGAGGCGAGCCATTGCAGTAAGGGCCCCCACCTGGCTAAATGAGCTCCCCAGGCCACTACAAGCCTTACTCGCCTTGGTCAGTTCAAATCTGAAATTTGGAAGACCATCTCCCTCCAGTACAAGGTTGCTGTAAAGAACACCCCAGCCATTTCTGGCCCTCCCAGTGCCCCCTGACACAATATGGCTTGGCTGCGGTGACCCATGGCTCCTAAGAATCTCCCACTAATCCCCACCTACCCACCCCTTGGTCCCCCATTCTCTCCACCCCCTCACCCACTTAGCCCTCCTGACCCTCCATACCCACACCTCCACACCCACTTAGCCCCCCTGACCCTTAAGCTATCACCCACCATTGTGCTTTCCCTCTCACCCATCTAGCCTGTAGCCTACTCTCCCTTAATGGCTGTACCTATTGGTAATCACATTAATTGTTCCCTGTGAGAACTTATCTAAGCTCTATAGCTGCATTCTGGGAATTCTCATACTTTGTACATAGCTGGAATCTGCACTTTATTTACCTAATCTGTTATGGGACTATTTTCCTCTTTATTACATAATTAAGTGATGGCTTTTGCAATGTATTCTGTCTCTCCCCACCCTTCTATTTGTAATGCTGTATATCCTTTTTAATGATGTGTAACTGACAATGCCTACTAGCTGCTTCTGTTTTTCTCCACTGTCCATGTACTTGATGTTCCCCCACCCTCTGTTCAACAAGGATACTTTGTAAATGAGCTTTTAGCTCAAAGGTTGTAATTTCAATTTTACAATAAAAAAAAAAATATTCTGTGCAGTTTTGACTCCTCGCCGTTCAGGAGTCACTATCTTTATGGGCTACCGGTTCTTACTGCTGCAAATGTAAGAACAATCTCTGACCAGAGCCGACAGGGCTGCAGGTGAGGAAGTTGGGGTAAATTTAGAACATAGCCTTCTTATGACCCCGCCTCATGAACAAGAGCAGAGAAAATTTTCAACTCCTTCCTGAAAGGCGATTTCGCTCCAGGACCGTGAAATCACCTTTTGGGATGTAAAAATAACATTTTGACCAGGATTTGAAAAATGATAGCTATCATACTCATGAGGTGCTGTAAAGATATGGTTATGTTGTGAATTTTAGGGAAAAATATTGAAAATTACCAAAGTTATGAGCCTGTGTTTGCAAAATACAGCGTACTGTAGGCTCATAACTTTTTTGTTTTTGTTAATATTTTTACACCAGATTTTCAACATAGCCTTCTTATGGCCCCACCTCCTGAACAAGGGCAGAGAAAAATTTCAACTCTTGTCAGAAGGGTGATTTTGTGCAGTGACTGCGAAATCACCTTTCAGGACAGATCTGCCAAATAACAGTGCCATTGGTTCCTGTGGTGGGGTCTCAAAGATGGCATGTTGAAAATCTGGGACATAAATATGCAAAAACCGCCAAGTTATGGCACTAAGTTCAAAACTCCATTGAAATACATTGAACCACATACCTGTTTCCTCAGTTTGCGGTCCACCTTTGAAGAGTGAGGATGTGACAGCGGTCCAGAGACGATCATGGGGTTGAACCCCAGATCAGTAAGTAAGTAAGGGCTTGGGGGGGGTGGAAGGGGTGGGTGCTGAGTGGAAAGGTTGGCTGGGGCAGTTATGGCCACAAAGACATCGATGGACAGTTTTCGCTTTCACAGGGTTTAAAAAATGTATCAGATTCCTCATCATGACACTGGGGGAATGGACACCCCAGTGTCACTGTTATGTTTGAGGGGTGGTGCTGAGAGGGAAGGTCAGGTGGGGGAATCTTTAATTTAGAAAGAAAAAAAAAATCAATAGAATTAACCACGCGGTCTCAGAAAACAAACAAAAATAAACCAGACAGGATTCCTCATCAAGACACTGAGGGATTGGGCACCCACAGTGTCACCGTTATATTTCTGGGGGGGGTCTGCTGAGAGGGAGTTCAGGTGAGGGAATATGTACAATTTTAAAAACATAAAATTGACCCGCAGACAGTAAAATAGTGCAGTGCAGAGTGCTCACAAATGTGAAGGCAAGTGTGTTGGCACTCCAACATGTTCAGCCACAAGGAATACAGGATTCCTTTTCTCATAGCAAGAGGTCTGCAGGGCTATGCCCACTGCAGCCCTAAAAAACAGACCATACCATTAGGAAAAGATAATTACCTGCCTTACTCTGGTTTTTGGCGTTTTCTTCAAATTTTCATTTGAAAGTCTTGAAATAATTAAATTTGGAGTTTAGAATACAAGCCGTTTCCTCCCACATTTTAAACTCTGCTGCTTGTTTAAAGGAAGGCAAGACTTAGAAATCTGCTGGGGGCCTGGATATAAATCTGTAATTGGGTCACAGGTAAAATAAGTCTGCTTGTCCCAGCCCAATTTCCTAGTGCACAGAAGTCTGCACAGTGAAACTACCATAAACACTCCACCATTATAAGTGGTCACTGCTCAGAAGAAAAATACAGAACTGAATGAATAATGGAGCACATTTACACAATAAGGCTGATGTCTCCATGTCACAGTTCAGGCACACTAGTTAGTGATGGAAAGCAATAACAGCTGTACTGTATAGCCCTTATACACAGAGTTGGTTATCAGGATTTGCATCTTCATTGCATAAAACAAAACAAAACATGATCTCTGCAAAGAACAAAAATATTGTTCCTACACGAAGTTTAGTATTAATTACTCTGTTCCTAAGATTTGCAGAAGTCTGCATTTTCCCATGAGTATACACAAACAGTACAGAGTGTTTCCATTTAATAAAATATGATGCAAGTGTGGTAGAGTTTATGGTAAAGGGACAGAGATTTTTACACCCCTTCATGCTGTGGAGAAGTAAAAGATCATTAAAATAAATCAAACACATCTTTCTATATTGATGTAGATGGATATAGTAATGCTGTATGTTTTTTTATCACTCAGTCCATTCACTTCACATCTGCCATTACCTCAGGCAAAGAGACAGAGTGAGCTGTGAATTCCAACAAGACTTCAAAGAGGATAGGCACTGTGATACACTAGTATCACACCATGGGTTACAACCCCAAAGGGGAGAAGACAGATGGCTCTTTATTGCTCCCATGGCCTGAAGTGTTGACGGATGATGAGAAGCAACTTATTATCATTGAGAAGATGTAAGAAAAAACAAACAGAATGCTTCATAAAGTTAAAGCTTAAATTAAAAACAGTTACTCTCTGTAACAGTAAATATTTGATGGAATTGGGCCACACCAATGAAACTGTAAGCCATCAGCAACAGTACAACTCAAAAACGTTTGTTAGCTGTGGGACACCCATGATAAAGTGCGACATCAGTGACTATATAATCATGGGTGTCCCATGCTTCTCAGTTCCCTGCTGGAGGTAACCTCAGAGGCCTCTTACTAAGAGGAACCAGGAGACCAGACCAGTACCAGGCACATAAGGAGAGGCATGGGACTGAAAAAATAGTATACCTAAGGCACTTACTGACAGCTCCAAACAAGGCAGTGGCCAAATCTGCCAGCTGATACCTCAGAAAGGGAGAAGGAGAGTGGATGCACTGTGGCCTAATGAAGGAGATTCTGTCGAAGATCTACTGTTATGGTGAGTAACTGTTTTTTCTTCATCAAGGATATCTCCTCCACTGGACCACACCACTGAAATAATTCCCATGAAGTACACAAGGTACCCTGGGAGAATGTCAAAGTCTGATATTCAATCAGGACATAAGGCCTTGCAACACCACAAGACCAAAGCCAGCACATCAATGAGAGACGATGCCTAGACTGTAGTGCTTAGTGAAAGAATGTACAGTGCTCCATGTGGCAGCAGCAGATATGTCAGCTGCAGAAATATTCTGAAAGCAGGCAGCAAAGGTGGCCATATCACGTGTACAGTGACCATGCACAGCACTAGAAAGTTCCCTGCTGTACCGCACATAAAATTCAATACAGTTAGCCAACAATTTGGACAGGCACTGCTTAGATTCAGGGGTGCAATCTTTCCCATGGTTAAATGAAACAAAAATAAAAACAAACACAGACTTTGACGTGCAGATAAGGACTGTTTGGCCCACCCAATCTGCCCATTTTCCTACCTGTTGGATAAGCTGCAGATCCTAGTTAACCAACAGCCTATTTCTTCCTACCCCCCCACCAGCATTGCCTTATGTCTGTTTCATGCATTCTTGAATTCCCCCATTGTTTTTGACCCCATGACCTCCTCAGGAAGGCCATTCCATGCATCCACCACTCTCTCCATGAAAAAATACTTCCTCATGTTGCCCCTGAGCCGTCCCCCCCTCTATCTTCAAATTGTGCCACCTTCTTCTTGCACATCTCTTTTTCTGAAATATGCTACCCTCTTAGACTTTGTTGATCCCCTTGAGGTACTTGAAAGTTTCTATCATGCCCCCCCTCACCTTTCTTTGAGGGTATACATATTAAGCTCCTTTAGCCTCTCTTTGTATGGCTTCTGGTGCAGACCCTGTACCATTTTAGTTGACCTCCTCTGGACTGCATCCATCTTGTCTTTGTCCTTGTGGAGATGGGGTCTCCAGACCTGTATGCAATATTCTAGATGGGGTCTCACCCACTGTCTGTACAAAGAGATGACAACCTCCTGTTTTCTACCAGTGATGCCTCTCCCTATGCATCCCAGTATCCCCAGCCCTCCTTATTGCCTTCTCAATTTGCTTGCCTACCTTTAGGTTATCTGATATGACTACCCCCAGGTCTCTTTCCATTTTTGTTGTTGTCAGTACTCTCCCCCCAATTGTGCACTCTTTCTCCGATTTTATTTCCCATGTGCATTACTTTGCTCTTCTTTGCTTTGAATCTAAGCTGCCATACTTTTGACCATTCCTCCAACCTTGCCAAATCCCCTTCTCATCCTTTCCACCCCTCCTTTTGTGTCAACCCTGTTGCAGATCTTTGTGTCGTCTGCAAGGAGGCATGCTTTTCCTTTCAGTCCCTCTGTAATATCACTTATAAAGACATTAAAAAGGACCAGTCCCAGTTGTCCAGCCAGTTTTTTACCCAGGCTACCACCCTGGGACCCACTCCCAGGCTGGTTAACTTGTTTATTAATCTTTTGTGTGGGACTGTGTCAAATGCCTTGCTAAATTCTATGTAGGCCATGTCCACAGCCCCACCCTGGTCTACTACTTTGATCACCCAGTCAAAGAAATCTATGAGATGTGTTTGACATGAACTTCTTGCTATGAATCCATGCTGCCTTGGGTCCTGTGCCCCGCTGGCCTCTAGGTACTCGACAATTCTTTCTTTCAGAGAAGTGATTCCATCATTTTCCCTACCACTAAGGTCAAACTAAAAGGTCTGTAGTTTCTTACCTCTGCCTTGCTCCCACCTTTGTGAAGGGGACTCACAACTGCCCTCCTCCAGTCCTCAGGTACCACACACCATCCCTCCCATGATTTGTTAAAAAGAGTTGTCAGTGGTGTCACTAGCGCTCCCCTTAGTTCCTTTAGAATTCTGGGGTGAATCCTGTCAGACCCCGTTGCCTTGTCCTCTTTCAGTTTTAGGAGTTCTTTTAAGACCCTTTCTTCTGTGAGGCATGGGGCCATAATGTTACAAGACATTATGCCACAGCAATATACTCTACTGCCAATATAGCATAATATATTGCCAGCGGCATAAGTCTGCTTTTTGTGGGGGCTACAACCCCCGCACTCCCAATTATGGGGGCTGCACCCCCCCAAACCTCCCCAACTAAAATATCTAACTCGGGGGGGGGGGTAACAGTAAAAATCACACAAAGTGCGAAAAACTTAAAAATCCATGCGTCTGGGACTGGGAATCGAAAACTGGTCCCAAATGCACTACCTGCCTCCCTTGCCGCTAGTAGCTCATCCCGTCGAGCCACGGCAGCTGCTCGGCAGACCCCTGTCTGAGCAGAGGTCTTATCCTCTGCTTGGGAGAGTAAGAGGGTGCACTACTGCACATACTGCCTTTCACGGTTTTGCACCATCTCGCTCTTCCCTACCGTGTTGTTACTGTTGCGCGGTTTTGTCATACGCTGTACAGCGTATGACATAGGGACCTGGTAGGCTTCTGTGAATGGGCTGGTATCGACTCCCCTATCCAGAGTACTTCTATTGATTAGTTTAGGTACCTCCCCCTCCTCTTCCTTTGTGAATACTGAGCAGAAGTATTTATTCAGTAGCCCCGCTTTTTCACTGTCACCCTCTGCCCAAGTCCCCTCCCCTTTATTAAGCCCCACTATCCCTCCTTTGGTCTTTCATCACTCCCTTAATGTACCTAGAAAAGGTTTTATCCACCTTCTTTTCCTCGGTTTGGGCCTTTGTTATTCTGACTGCCTTCTCCACTTCCTTCTGCTTTAACTGGTACAGTTCTCTGACCTGCTCCTTCTGTGTTTCTTTATACTTCCTGAATGCTATCTTTTTCTCCCTAACCTTCCCTGTACCTCTTTTGAGAACCATAGTGCTTTTTTCCTTCATTTTGATTTGTTTATTGACTTCACACAAAGGCTTGTTGCCTCTGTGATGTCAGCTTTTATTTTTCCCCATTGTCCCTCCACCCCTCCTTCTTGCCCGTTTGATAGTGCTTTTCTTAGGAACTCTCCCATTTTGCCAAAGTCAGCCCTCCTCAAGTCCAGTACCCTTGCTTTTGTATGGCTTGACTCTACAGCTGTGTTTATTGAGAACCATACTGTTTGGTGGTCGCTCGTTCCCAGATGGCTACCCACTTCTAAATCGGAGATCCTCTGTCTTTCCCCATTTAAGAGTACCAGGTGTAAGACTGCTCCCTCCTGAGTGGGTTCCAACACTAGCTGTCTGAGGCATTCCCCCTTGTAGGGCATCGAGGATGTCACTGCTCTTGGATGTGGCTGCAGCAAAGGTGCTCCAGTTAACATCTGGCATATTCAGGTCCCCCCCATCAACAATATCTTCCCTTTTTCTGCCATTCTAAGTATGTCTTTTATCATTTCCTTGTCCATTTCCTCCCCAAGACAGGGGAAGAAATGGATCATTTCCTGTCTCCAGGGTGACCCACAATGCCTCCTCTCCTCCCCATTTACCCTTTAGTTTCATTGCTTTGATCACTTCCCTTATGTAGAGAGCTGCTCCTCCTCCTCTTTTACCCTCCATGTCCTTCCTGTAGATTGTGTACCCTGATATGCTGACATCCCAGTCATGGTTCTCTGTGTACCATGTTTCTGTGACTGCCATGATATCCAGGTGTCCCTCTTCCATCAAAACCACTAGTTCAGGGAGCTAGTTAATCAGACTATGGGCGTTGGTACGTATCGCCCTTCATTTTTTGATGGCTTTACCAGTTTTAGCCCCCTCCCTGTCCTTACTGCCTTTTTTCCATTTACCCCTGTCCTGCTCCTATCAACTTCTCTACCTTGGTGTTTACCTCTCAAACTACCCTGTTTTGTGTTGGGGGGCAGTGATTTCCCTACCCCTTTTCAGTGCCTCCCCCCTTGGCTAGTTTAAATGCTTGCAAATGAAGCATTTAAACCTATCACCTAGGATCCTGGTTTTCTGCCCAGACAGATGCAGACCATCACACCAGTATAGGCCTGCATCCCTCCAGGTGGACTTCCAGTCCCCAGTGAAGTCAAAACCCTGTGCTCCACACCAGTTTTTCAACCACTCATTGAATACCATAGTGTGGAATACCCTAGCCTCACCCATGCCATAGACAGGCAGCACCTCTGAAAAGATCACAGTACATGCTACTTGTCTAAGGCACCTCCCTAACTCCACAAACCTCTCCTGCACTGCTCTGATCCCATTCCCAGTCAGGTCATTTGTCCTGAGGTGGACAATGATGTGCAGCTCCCTCTCCCATGTAGCTGAGGATTTACTTCCTGTCCCTCCCAGCCATGGCACCAGGCAGGCAACTTACCTCCCTCTCCCCTCCTTCCCCCAGTTCTATCCTCCCAATGATCGAGTCCCCCACAAGGAGTTGTTTCCTTCCCCTGTGGGGTCCCATGCCACCCTTCTCTAGGTCTTCTTTGTGGAGGTTCCCAGTATCCTACTTGTTCTCCACTGTAGGTGTCTCCATAGAGGAACCATGCTCTGCCACAATGGCATATGAACTGTGGAGAAATACAACTGGAGGGATGCACCTCTGATCCACCACCCTCACCCTCCCTGAGCCCACCATGGTCCAACTGCTCCTCTTTCTTGGCAACCTCTGAGGAAGTGGCAGTGGCTCTGGTGCTCCCTGGCTGGGGGAGGATGTTTCCTGAATCCTCACCTGGCCGGCCTTAAGATGTGCAACCATTTCCCTCAGACCAGAGAGGTGCCTGCAAAGAGGGCAGCATTGCAGCCTCCTGAACATCTCCTGGAAGACTGCCACCCCACAGTCAGTGCATTGCACCACTCCCCACATGTCTCTCACTTCCTGTTTTTTTTTGCTAGTGTGTGACAGTGTGTGCATGCATTTATCCTTTAAGCAGCATGCTGGGATAGTAAGGTTATGACAGGTGTACATCCTTTGCCCAAATGGGGAAGTGATGTCAGAATCCCTGGTATAAATGAAATGATGCATTTGGGGTGGGCGGGGTGAGGGCAGGTGGGTGAGACCAAGCCTGTGCCCTCCAGAAACAATCAGCTACAGCTCTGACCCACTACCCTGGTCAATTTATTCCTTTCTTTCAGCAAGACAACCAGCACAACAATTTACCAGAAAATATTCCTTGCAAAAAACACTTTGAATCAGAGAAAAATAAAGCAGTAATCTGTAAGTACAAAACAGTAACAAACCTGTAGGCACATCCTGTAACAATTTAGCAGAAAATATATCCTGCAAAAAGCAATTTGAATCAGAGAACAATAAAGCAGTAATCTGTAAGCAAAAAACAGTAACAAAACCTGTAAGCACAAAAAGTAGTAACACAACAGTAAATCTGCTTAACCAAAGGAAGCTTTAATGTTTCTCCTGGCTGTGTCCTTTTATGCAAACCTAGAAGAAAAGAGCTCAGGTGAAGCTAGGTGCTGAAACTGAGAGGACTTTCTGCAATCCTTATTGCGATCAACATAGAAGAAGTGCAGTGTTCCATGTACATCAAGTGTATGGAGTGATGCCTCACACTTGTTAGCATGCTCTGTATAATAAATAGGAGGTATGTTGTCTTATATAATGCAAACTCCAACACAGCAGAAGTCCTGGCAACCAAAAACGTCATTTTTCATGAAAGAAAATGCATCTCACAGGTCACAGCAGGCACAAACAGAGCCAGTGCCAATTTTTCAAGCATGAGATTCAGATCCCAAGTTGGAACCAATTTATGAACTAAGGGACATACATGCAAAATACACTTCAAAAATGTACAGGACACCTCTAGTTGTAACATCGTGCCCCCAGCAATAAAAGCATAGAAGGCCAAAGAAGCAGTCAAATGCACCTTAACAGATAACTACTGGGGACTGGAGTCAGATACGAACAGAAAGTAGTATAGTACAGTACTGACAGGATACACAAATGGGCCCACAGAATGGGAAGCACACCATATGGAGAAGTGTATCCATTTCAAATAATATTTATGTCTAATAGAAGGCTTTCTAGCTCCAAGTGAGACAGCAGCCACCTGAGGGGACCCCCTCAAAGGACAATGACTGTCTTCTAGAGGCAGGCTTACATATGCTGGGACTGCAGGTCAGGATGGACTAGGGACCCCTGAACCTGTGACAGCAGACCCTGAAAGAGGGAGAACTGAACAGGGGGCTCCATTGCCAGATGCTGCAGAAGTGGAAACCAAATTTGGTGAGGTCAAAAGGGAGCCATCAATATTAGGGTGGCATGCTCTGCTCACAGCTTGAGCAGAACCCTCTGTATGACAGGGATCAAAGGAGAGGTGTAAAGGAACATCCCTTGTCAGGAGAGGGAGAATGTGTCTTGCCAAAAAACTTCATGCCCTGGAAAGATCAAATAGAATTGCGATGGTTTTGCATTGTGTGGGGATACAAAAAGAGGCAACCTGGATGACCCCATCTTGCAACAAGGTTGTTTACAATGGAGGTCAGCAGCTCCCATTCATATGCCAGGGACTGATACCTGCTTTAGCCAGTCTGCCAAGATACTGTGGTCACCAGGGAGAAACAGCTGATAGATTAAGGCCATGAAATATTGCCGAGTATCACACTCTCATCAGTTCCCTGTACAATGGAGAAGAGCGAGTGACCCACTGCTTGCTTATGGTGTGTATGACACTGACATTTTCTGTTCAAATTAGCAAGGGACTGGGGCTGGCTGAGGTGTGCTTGGAAAACTGGGAGACGAAGTAGAACAACCAGCATCTTCAGGATATTGATGGAGATACAAGTCTAGATCAGTTTAGGACCCTGGGGTCTGAAAGGATATGAGATGGGTACCCCTGTCAGATTCTGAGGTATCTATCCATTGTGAGGATCTGCACAGGAGCCATGGAAAAAAACTGAATGCCCTATAACAGGTTCAGGTGGTCCATCCATACTAAAGCAGGTTGGAGAGGAGACATGATGAGGACCAGTTGTTCCAGCTCATCTGCCCACTGAACCAATTATACCCAAAGAGTCTAATGTGGTATATACAAGTTCAGATGGGCCAAAAGAACTGCAGGGATGGCAACAGCCATCATTCCAAGGAGACACAAGATCATCTAAGAAGACATAAAATGACTCCTGTGTATCAACTGGGCTTGAGCAACAACAGCCTCTGCCCTGTCTGCAGGCAGGAAGGCACTGCTCAAACACTGTGTCCAGCACCACACCAGTATATTGGAGAAACTGGCAAGGAATGAGTACAGATTTCAGTATTCTTACCATAACATCCAGTTCCTTGAACAATTTTCTCTCTCTGGATGTGTACAGAATCGCTTCCCTGGAAGGAGCCTTCAAGAGCCAGCCATCCAGATATGGGAAGACATAAAGCCCATCCCTCCGAAGGGCTGCTGCCATAACTGCTAAGCTGTTGGTAAATACTTGAAGTGCTAAGAATAAGCCAAAGAGCATGACTTTGAACTGTTAATAGCTGTCCTCCAGCATGAAACAGAGATGCTGTCTGTAGTACTGGCAAATTCTGATACAAAGGTATACAACCTTCACTTCCAGAGAAAAGAGCCAATCCCTCCATTTCAACAGAGGGATGACAGCCTGGGGAGACTCCTTCCAAAACATTTTGCATTCAATGAACTAGGTTAGGTCTCAGAGGTCCAGTACAGGACACAGATCCCACATCCACTTGGGAATCATAAAGTATCAGGAACAGAATTGTTTGTTCCTTTCTTGGGGAGGAACAGGTTTGATTGCTTGCTCCTGTATGATCAGCTGAACCTCCTTTAGCAGAAGTGACAAGTGGCCTGGAGGTTATGGAGAAGGAGGCAGAGGATGAACTGGAGGGACAGACAACAACTACAGAACATGCTTATTTTCCACCATTTCCAGGATCCACTTGTCTGTCATGATCTCCCTTCACTTTTGCAGATGAAGGGAGATCTTGCCCCCCACCAACACCCTGAAAGTAACTGGGGGGGAGTGGAGTCAGAAGGTACTGGTGGAGGTAGGAGCATTGCCTTGACCAGTACCTTTGGGTGCTTTGACGTGAGTACCAGGACCGAGGGGACCCAGAATGGGGCCACTACCACAGTTTTGTGCATGGGGCTGTTAATAGTAGGCATAACCACCACAGGTCACAGGCCATGAAATGAGCCCCTACTATGTACCCTGGCTGGTTGAGAGGTCAGATATTTGAGTGACCTCAGAGTCATTCTGGAGGACTGAAGCTCATGTAGAGCATTTTCAACATTACTCCCAAAAAGCCTTGAGCCTCTGAAAGGGCATTCAGCACAGCCTGGTGTACATCAGTAGCAAATCCATCAACCCTAAGCTAGGAATATCTCCAAAGGCATATATCTGAGGCAGTAGTCCTGGCAGAAGCATCATATGTAGAGCATAACAAATGCTTTCCAGTATCTACAACACATGAGGCAGCTTTAAGCAAGTCAGTCTTGGCAGTACCATCAGACAGAGCCTGAACTGTAGACATAGCAGATTTCCACTGCCTATTCTAATATTTCTTTGCAGTTTATCTTTTTATTGAGTTATGGAGATATAACACCACATTACAGTTCACATACAACAACAATGCAAATAACATTTCACATTATGGTATTCAGATTACAATAAGTTTTACATAAAGAACTACTTGTTTTACAGCAGGATCTATTCCTGCACACTGATTGTACCACTCATGAGTCCTAACTAGTAACGCAAAAAGCAATCGGCAAATAACAAGTTACATAGGGTTTGTGGTTGGAGGGAAGGGAAGGGGGAGGGTCACTCTGGACTAACCCAGTATCCTCATTAGAAACTTATGACTTCTGAAAAAGGGGGAGGGGAAGCCTTCAGTGGAACTTTACCAAAGCTTTATCAGCAGTACTAGTATTAAGAGGAGAACTGCTTTGAATAAAGTGCATAAATGGAAACCACATCTCCAGGTACCTATGCAGGGTATCACTAGAAATATGTATAACCCTGGCATAGCTGGCCAGTTTAGTCATAGACATCAGCCAATCTGTAAAGGTGGGAACCTCCTTGGTCCTACATTTACAAAGTATCAGGGGTTTAGCTTCCACAGATGCCTGCAGGAGCCATGCAAGGTGTAGGCCTTTTATTCCACTACCTATGGCAGGGATCCCCAGGATCCAAAGTAAAGGGCAAGTGGGAATTTGGTAAGATAGAATATTGGAGCAGCATTGGGCTACCTGGGACCAGAAGGGATGTAGTGGGTCGCACTGCCATAAAATGTGTAGTAGTTCTGCCCCTTGTGATTCACATTGTCAGCACAAAGCATCTGCCATTAGGCCCATTTTGTGTAACACTGCAGGGGTACGGTACCAAAGGTGTCGTATTTTATTTTAAATGAGAAAACTTCTGGGATCAATACAGGCACGTTTGGTTATGGTCCAGCTTTTGCTCCAATCTCATTCTGATATTTCCAAACCCAACACCCTTTGCCACCTCTGTTTAGCTGGAAGGGAGGGGTCAGACAGATCGTTCCTCATGTATCTATAAATTTGGCCAGCCTGACCAACCCTGTCTTGGACCCAGCATGACAGAGGCAGTCTTTCAGCAGGGACAGTTTGCTTGGAATGACACATTATGCAGGAGCACCCCCTCTGTCGCCAATTTGTGTAGAGATGCCTAAGTTGTAGCTATCTTCAAAATTCTGATTTCTCTAAGTTGTATCTTTTCTTTAGAGAGGCAAAGCTATCAAGGGTATGCCCATCTCCCATCAAGATGTCCTTTAGTTGGTTTATCTGGCTCACCTTCCATGATTCCCACACAAAAGGTTTCTGGCTGATGGTCCAACTTGGATTGTTCCAGAGGGATAGATATTCCCCTGGGTCAAGACAGGACCTGCTGGTAGCCCCTACCTGCCTCCACGCCAGTGAGCGGCCTTAATAGTCAGCGACCAGCAAAGGGGGGGGAAGGTACTTACCCAAGTACCCCATAAGGGCCCCAGTTTCAATTGCCACCCAGGCTGACATAGACTCCAAAGGTACCCAGAACAGCTTAACCATAGTAGCAACTGAAAAGGCAAAGGCATACTTTTGAAAGTTAGGAAGGCACCATCCCCCTTTTCCCCATGAAGCTTGAAGCTTGGCTCTACTATATCGGGGGGTCTTGTTCTCCCATAAGAAGACATGTATTATATTGTCTAATTTTTGGAACCATACTTTTGGAATTATAATTGGGAGATGAGAAAGAACATAGTACACTCTGGGAGCCAACATCATTTTGATTGTCGATACCTTACCACGTAGCAATAGATTCAACTGTTTCCACCTCAGGATTTCCTCTTTGAAACTGCTGACCGATGGGGCAAGATTGGCTTCTGGTAGAGTTGAAACAGAGGCTGATATCTTAATTCCCAAGTTTTTAATGCCTCCCTTGGCAGGAATCAGGCCTTGACTGGCAATGTCTTCCGGAGATAGTTTGGTATTTAGAGGAAAAACTTCTGTCTTGCCCTGATTAACTTTTAGACCTGAAATGTCTGCAAATTCGTGCAATAGCTCAGTTATATATGGGGCACAGGTAAGGAAGTCTTCGGTGAGAAGAAGACAATCATCGGCATACAACAAAGCCTAATAGGAGACATTTCCCATGCATATACCCAATATCTTTGTATGTTCCTAATTGCACTGGCTAAGGCTTCTATGACCAAGACAAAAACATTGGCAACAGAGGGCACCCCTGCCTGGTTCCCCTATGCAATTCAAATGGCTCAGAGAGAGAGAGTATTATTTGTCAATAATCTTGCCTTGGGGGCTGTGTAGAGGGTTTTGATACAACTTCTAAATACCCTACCAAAATTGTAGTGTTGGAGGATGGCATGCAGGAAGTCCCACTCAGCTGAGTCAAAGGCCTTCTCGAAGTCTACCGAGATGGCTGTTGCCAGTGAGTGGATTTGCTGTGCCCTTTGAATGAGAAATATTAGTGACCTGAGGTGGTCTGCGCTGGCCCACCTCTTCACAAAACCTACCTGAGAGGTATGAATTAGGCCTGGAAGGACCATTTCCAACCTTGATGCCAGCACCTTTGCCAGGATCTTAGCGTCTGCATTTATGAGCGAAATGGGCCTATAGCTTGCTGGGAGCCTTGGGTCTTTTCCTTCCTTCGGAATAACTGTAATAATCACTTCCCTTAGTGTAGATGGGAGTGACTCCCTTGTCAGAGCCTCCTGTAGCATGTCTTTCAAGGGGAGAGCGATGTCCACTTGGATGACCTTATAAAAATCAATTGGATAGCCATCTCCCCCCGGGGCCTTTTGTGCTGCCATTTTGTTAACTGCACCCCTAATTTCTTCCTCTACTATGGGTCTCTCCAATTGCTCGCATTGGGCTGTTGTAAGTTTTGGTAGTTTCGTGCCCTCTATAAACTTCTCAAATTTGGCCTTGTCCCAGGTGATGTGAGATCTATACAGAGAGTAATAGAATGTCAGCATGGGTTTTGTTTATAAAATCCAGTTTATTATGAGTGGTCCCCTTTGCATCTTGCATTTGGGCTATATGTCTATCAGCCTGTTGTTTTTTTTAACCTGTATGCTAAAAGCTTCCCCGCTTTTTCTCCCCCTGCCCGGAATTTATATTTCGTTCTTAAAATTTGGAGCTCTGCCTTCCTAGATGCTATTGTATTCAGCTTTATGCGTAAAGCCAAGAGCTCCATTAAGAACTCTGGATTTTGCATTTTGTTAGGGTCTGTCTTGTATTGCAGTTCTTGGTCTCCCAAATCTTTTTCTAGTTCTCTAGTTTCTTTTTCCCTCTGCTTTCTACGATAGGAGGCATAGCTTATAATTCGGCCTCTAATAGTGGCTTTAAATGCTTCCCATATAGCCACAGCAGAGGAAGAGCCCTGAGGGTTATCCAGAAAATAAGTCTTCACCCCTTTCCGATGCCAATCCCTAAACTCACTATCTTGCAGCAGTAATGGATCAAGCCGCCAGGTCAAAGATTTGGTGGGGGGGAGGAGGAAATAAGGGGAGCTATCGAGAGGGTTAATGGGGCATGGTCAGACATGTATAGGGGAGCAATATTTACACCCAGAGTCCTACCTGAGATATCCGAGGAAGTACACCAGTAATCTAGCCTACTGGCCACCTGTTTGGCCTCTAAGAAGTAAGTGTAATCCCTCATGGCGGGATGAGCAACCCTCCAGATGTCCTGTAATTTGTGCAGGGCTAGTAGGTCTTTCAGGGCTTTGATGGCCTTAGGATGACAGTCAGGCTTCAAATCTGATCTGTCCATAAGGGCACCCAATGCCAAATTGAAATTCCCTTCCAATGTAATATCCAATTCCTCTGTCATCATATCCATAAGTACCTGTGAGACTCCATGGAAGAACTTCGGTGAGTCCTCATTCGGGGCATATAGATTTGCTAGAAGAACATCTCCCAGCGAGGTACTGACCCTGGCAATCACCCATCTGCCTTCCTTATCTGCCCGGTGCTCCTGCAACTGCCATCCGAGATTTGTGTGACCTAAAATGATACCCCCTTTTGGACTTACTCACCACACTGTGAACTTCCCAACCCACCCAGTCCCGCTTTAATTTTTTTGCTTCTATATGATTCAGTTTTGTTTCCTGAAGGAAGGCTATATGTGATTCTAAGGATTTTAGCCTGCTCAGGATTTCCTTCCTTTTAACAGGCGAGTTTAAGCCTCTTACATTCCAGGAAGTAGCTGTAATCATATCACTAACCGCCATCTGATCTATCTATTAAAATACATCCCCCCCCCCAATCTGGAATTCTATACGTCTGATATTAGTGATCTGGTCACAGCTAATCCTCTGCGTTCTGTAATACCAGACAAAGCACACTTCCCTCCCTTCATTTCCATCCCTGTGGATTGCGTGTACAGATTCTCGCGTTGCCTAAAGGGCTCCATAACTTTTTTCTTTTCTGCTCTCCTTTCCTGGGACACCGTAACCATACCCTGGTCCAAGTGGAGCTCCCATAGTAACCCGGCTGCCCAAACCACAAGCAGCCCATGGTCAGAGAGTCCACTCCTGGGGAGTGATCCCTCTTATCAGAGCAATTCAGCCTCTTGACTAAGAGGGTAATTAAGGCACCTAAACAAGTACCTTAAACACCTTTGGGTGCCTGCATACCCTTATGTGAGTAATAATCAACAAGAATAAACTTTAACAATATTGTTATAGAACATCAACTAGAACAATACAAAACAGCAGCGAGGGCTAGTCCCCTTTTAAAACAACAGTCCTCATTACAGAAGAGGCTCCCTTAAGTTTCTTGTGGCAGGGTATTATATATGCGAGCAAAACAATATCTGCGCAGAAGCCACGAGCTATCCTCCTCTCACAGTTCTTGTTAGTGCCTAGAGATTGCAGCCCCTAATATGCAACGTGCGGATCTCTAGCCCAGCTTCCTCCCCCAACTATCTGAAGGCTGCTGACTGCCAGGATGTCCACTAATTGAAAGTTAAAGTGGCATAAAGTACCTTAGGATATCCGGGCAAAAGCCTGAATTCCACAACCCGTCCTCATTTAGCTTAGGTAAACAGAATCCATTAGATTACAAATCTCTTCGGACTATGCCCAAGAGGGGGGTGGGGGGGGGTCTGTTTGTGAGAGGAGAATCAATGAACTACTCGTTATTCATGGTGGAATTCAAATAACATGTTATAGTGAACATAACAAATAAACAAAATGGCAACAGCCGTTGCGCGCTGCCAAGTCCATCTAGCATAGACCAAGCAGGCACCACTACCAACTCTGGCTCCTTAGGTTGGATCCGCTAGGCGAGATCACTCGGTGGTAAAGAGGTGCAAATTGGGCCTCAACAAAGTACTTCAACACAGGTTAGATGCTCCCAGAGATGAGGGATTACCCCATTAACCTCACTGGGAGTAACCTAGAAAAACATACTTCAAGGTGTTGCAGTCCGTATCTCAAGTTGGTAGAGAGTTTTCGGCCTGTAGCTCCCCTTCGCACTCGGCCCAGGCTGCTAACAAACTCTGGTCTGCAGAATCATCAGGGTCCACTGTTTCAGAGTCGTTCTCCATCCCAAGTGCGGTTGGATTAAGGTTCCCCAGAGGCTCATATCGGTTGGATAGTTTAACTGGAGTGTTAACAGGGGAGACTGTGCTGTCATCCGACAGGGTCTGCTGCCTCTGCCGACTTCTAGAGTGAGATTTTTTGAGGTGAGCTTCTTATTGGAGGTTGCCCAGCCTGGTTTTCTCGATCTGCCTCTCTGGATTCTGTGCCAACCAGCATCCTGCTCCTGTACACTCTCCTGGGTGTTCGAGGAGGTTTCCATGGGTGCTGATGATGGCTTCCTTGCTTGCCGGCTTGTGTCATGTGGAGGCTGCTTCAATCCTCTCTCTTTTGGTTGGATGGTCTGCAAAAATCATTCCAATTCTTCTGGTGAGTTAAACATATGATAAACCCCACTGTACTGTACCCTTAGCAAGGCGGAGTATCTTAGGGAGGTTGGTATGCCCATCCTGTACAGTTGTTGTTTCACTTCCACGTAGGCCCTTCTTCTCCTTGCCAGATCCTGCGAGTAGTCCTGGTAAAGCTGGATTGAACAGCCCTGTCATATTATCGATTTCAAGTCTCTCTCCAGCCTCAGGTAACATTCTTTTACTGGATATCTTAAAAATTTACACAGACTAGACGAGGGTGCTCGCCTTGCTTGGGCTTGGGAGCTAAGAAGCGGTGGGCTCTCTGGATTTCTGGAGCAGGCTCATGTTCCAGCTTTAACATAGCTGGCAGGGCATTTTCGAGAAATGAGATCATGTCACTACCTTCCATGCCCTCCGGAATGCCTACAATCCGAATATTCAGATGCCTAGCTCTGTTCTCCAGGTCATCCACCTTGGAAAGCAGGTACTGAATGTGGCCATGGTGCTCCTTTAAGTACCCATCATGTTGGGATAGCTGATCCGCCTGAATCCTGGCCGTTTTCTCTGTGCCTTCTACCTTGACAGCTAGTGAGTTAAGGTCCTCATTAATCTTAGAGGAAGAGATTTTAAGTTCAGTTGTGTTTTGTAAGACCCGGCTTAACATCGCTGTCATGTTTACAATGTCTTGCGCCAGGTTAGCGGGGGAGTTCTCTGCCGCCATTGTCCCCTCGGCTCAGCGTGACAGCACTTCTCGGTTTTCCGCGGCTCTTGCTGGATGCCTCTGGGACACAACACTGGCGTAGCCGTGGCCTAAGCATGAGGGCACCAGGTAGGAAGACCATCCATTTAAACTCAATAAAGGTGCTTAAAAATTGATACCACACTGGCAGAACACCGCTCAACCTGCAGCGCGCGGGTTCCGATACTTGATTTTAGCAGTTTCTCCACAGTAAAGTGTGAGTTGGACTAACGGATGGACACGCAGGTGTAACACAGGTCCCTTGGGTGGAAATTATGCTGCTGCCATGTTGAACACCAAGCTCCGCCCCTCCTATTCTAATATTTAATAATTTATGGCAGGAAGTTAGCAATTTGTTGCCCTAAGGATTAAGAGGCATAAGTTATTTTGCCCATAATATCCAGCCTCCTGGATTATTTGTCAAGTTGCATAGTGCTCATGTGTCTAGGGTCTCGAACAGTCATGAGCAGCCATGATGACCATTTTGGATTTGTCCGAGTAAGGCCTGAAAAGAGGGATCTTCAGAAGGAGACCTAGGGGCTATCTGCTAGAGTCCTCCATGCGGGGGTGAAGCTAGAAGGCAAACCCCTCACAGGGATCATTATCTCTTTCTTCATCCTCCAAATCCTCCCCCATATTCAGGAGATCAGGATTATATTCCAGCTCTTGGATGTCTGGAATGATGATGGGAGCAATCGACAGAGCTGGCCATGGAGGCTACAGCTGCAATGGAGGAAGGAAAGGTGTACTTCTGAATCCACGGCGCTGTGTTAGTGTCACACTGAGCATTTTTTTTAGGCCATGTCACTGAACTGGCTTTTTTGTAACCAGGAAAATGGACAACTGGATTTTATTTAAAAAAAAAAATCTCTCCGACACAATTGATGGAATAGGAAAGGTACTAATTTATTTCTTCCAAATTTTCACATCAAGAAATGTGTTCTACTGAAGAGAGTGCATCAAGTTGAATTTTTTTTCATCATTTATTTTGTTGTACCAGGGTATGAGGAATTAAAAATCACATAGGAATGATAAAGAATATCCCTTTTTATGTTGGCACGCTTGCACAGCCAACATCTTGGGACAGTGCAGCTTTGGAGGCGCGGTCGCTGTTCGGCAAATGCAGCGCACGCACCAGTATTCCCCAATCAGCCAGCAGCAGGGGCCAACACCCTGCCTGGCTAATGAGGTGATGAGATCAATGAAAAGGTCCGATGCAATGAAAGCGAGGCTCTCATGCAGCGTGACTACAGCACGCCTCTCCCTAAGTGCAGGCAACATGGCGGCAGTGAGTGCCGCTGTTGCGTGCAAACTCCCTTCCTTATTGTGTGCCAACGGGGCCTAACCTCAGCCGGGCGCTATGTGTATGCCCCTTGATTGCCGAGGGTGCCCAATCCTCGGCATATGCGCCGCCCCCACCAACAGTTTCTTTTGCTGGCGGTGCCCAAGCCCCATCGGCATGTATCGCTCCCTCCTCTTGAATGTTGCCGATGGGGGATCCACTCCCTGTCGGCATAATGTCGTCCCTTTTCCGCTTCCTTTAGCTGAGGGGTGCTCCAATCCTCTCGGCCCTACAGCCTCCCTTTCCTTGTTTGCTGACGGGATGCCCAATCCCAGTCGGCCTAACGCCCCACCCACCCACACACACAGGTGGCATGCTGGGAGCCCACTCCCAGCATGCCAAAGCACCTGTTAAACAGGAAAATGGTCCCCCGATGTTTTTTTTGTTTTTTTCACCCTGCAAAGAAGGAAATGGTCCTTGGAGCTCTCAGCACCCCCCCTCCACAACCCGCACCACCCACTGAGCACCCTGCCTCCCCCCCGCGCTCACCCCATACTTACCTCCAGAGTCTTGCGCGACGATCTTCGGTGGACCGGGAACATGTCTGCTCTCTTCAATGCCGACCGCGAACTGAGGAAATGCCGGTAAGCTGTATGATGGAATGAATAGGGTTTTTTCAACTTTGCTGCATATCTCAGGCAGTTTTTGGAATTTTGGCACCACATTTTCAACATGGGGATTTTGGGACCCCTCTTCATGAATTCTATCACTGTCATGGCGTTAATCAGCCTCGAAGGTGATTTCGCAGTCACTGCGCGGAATCACCTTTTGGGACTGATTAATGAAATGACAGTGCCAGTGTTCATGAGGCGGCCTCTCAAAAAGCCTATGTTGCAAATTTGGTGGAAAAAAATCCCAAAAATGACTGTTTTATGAGTGTGTGTTGCGCAGTTGCTATGCAGGCTCGTAACTTCGCGAATTCGCAATATTTTCACACCAGATTTTCAACATTGTCATTTTTTTTTTTATAGGTCCTTGTGAACAGTACAGCTGTCATTTTCCACATCCTGCCCGAAATGTGTTTCCGCACTTCTGGCGCACAATAGCGTGGTCGCTGTGGGAAATCAGTGTTCAGGCCAGATTATGAAAATGACAGTGACACAGTTCATGAGCAGAGGTCCTACAATGCCTATGTTGAAAATTTGGTGACGATACTCCAAAAAATTACTGTGTTAGGAGTGTGCGTTGTCAGATTGCACGCACCCTGGTAACGTCGTGCATTTGTAATATTTTCACTCTGGATTTTCACCATTGTCATTTTTCCACACCTCTTGATGAACAGTGCAGCTGTCATTTCACATATACAGCCCAAAATGTGTTCTCGCACTTCCGGCGCAGAATAGCACGGTCACTGTGCGAAACCACTTTTTGGGACAGTTTGAGGAAATAACAGTGACACTGTACATGAGCAGAGGTGCTAAAATGCCTAAGTTGAAAATTTGGTTCTGAACGCCCATAGAATGACTGTGTTCCAAGCATGCACTGTACATTTCCCACGCACCCTTGTAACTTCGCAAATTTGCTATTTTTACATGACACACACACACACACACACACACACACACACACACACTGGCATTTTTTTTTTTACACCTCATTATGAACTGTACAGCTGTCATTTTTCACATCCTGTCCAAAATATTTTCCCGCACTGCACTACCAATGCCAGCATGACAACATTCGGCATTGACAAATGCTTGTTTAAAAGGGGATATGAACACAAGATAATGAATATAACTCTTCTGAAGATTAGCTATATTTTGAAAAATAAAATAAGCTAGAATATGTTTTATGTTCCTTATTAGCAACAGCAGAATACATGATTTCTGGCAGGCCATAACTGCTTTTGAGAAAACTTGGACAAGAATGTAACCAATACTCCTATAGCTCAGGAGGGATATGGCTTCTGTGTGGATTTTATTACTGTTACAGTGCTGTAGAAACATAATTACTGGTACTCTTAAAAACATATACCCATTCATAGTCTTCACATCAGACAGCCTTACTACTTGTACAGTAGTATAACATCTCCCATTACTGCACTGGACCCATCAGTCTATTTTGTTAGATGCGCACTCTGATCTCTGTTAGGAAAGTGGCTTACGTAGCAAGCAACAAGAACATCTGTCACTGTAAGACATGAGCCAAATTTGAATTGATGTTGGTATCTACCGTCCTGTCAGTGAGAGAAAACTTCGTAAAAAAACAAAACAAAAAATATATAATAAAAAAAGTAGAAAACTGAAGTAGGTTAGTAAATGCACATCACAGAAACACAGACTAACAGCAGATAAGGATCGCTTGACGCACCTAGTCTGCCCATTTCCCTACCTACTGGATAAGCTGCAGATCCTAGTTAACCAATAGCCTATTTCTTCCTACCCCACACAAGAATTGCCTTATGTCTGTCCCATGCATTCTTGAATTCTCCCACGATTTTAGACCCCACAACCTCCTCAGGAAGGCAGTTCCATGCATCCACAACCCTCTCTGTGAAAAATACTTCCTCACATTGCCCCTGAGCTGTCCCCCCTCCGTCTTCAAATTGTGTCCCCTTGTTCTTGCACATCTTTTTATCTGAAAGATGCTACCCTCTTGGACTTTGTTGATTCAACTGAGGTACTTAAAAGTTTCAATCATGTCCCCCCTCTCTCCTCGTATGGCTTCTTTTGCAGACCCTGCTCCATTTTAGTTGCCCTCCTCTGGACTGCCTCCATCCTGTCTATGTCCTTGCAGAGATGGGGTCTCCAGAACTGGATGCAGTACTCCAGATGGGGTCTCACCAACTGTCTGTACAGAGGGATAACTTCCTGTTTTCTGCTAGTGATGCCTCTCCCTATACATCCCAACATCCCCTCAGCCCTCCCTACTGCCTTCTCACATTGCTTGCTAACCTTAAGGTCATCTGATATGATTACCCCCAGGTCCCTTTCCATTTTTGTTTTTACTACCCCCCCATTGTGTACTCTTTCCCCATACCAAGAGGCAGAAATGGCTTAACACCAATCTCATGAATTGGTTTAGCCTCTGTACCACATTCAAGGTGACCAACGCCACAAAGTACCAGACATATAATGCATCCAAATGATGCAGCTCACCTTGGCAATATCCTTCTTAATATCATCCATTAATGACTTGCATTTCACTTGCAGCTATTCACACAAAAAGTAAAAGTCTCTTCCTTTTCAGGTTTTCTTCCAAGGCTGACACACACTACTACACTTTTCTCAGCAAGCAAGCAAGCAACATTAAGAATTTGTAGGTGTGATCAGACTCACACGGGCACACTAGGCAAAGGGATAGAGCCTCCATTTGATACTTTGCTGTTATACCTACAGAAAGAATTGAGGGAGCAGAACCAACAGATTGAGTTTGAGGCAGAAAAAGAACCCTTCTTTCCATCTTGGTGTCATTCCATCAGTTTTGCCCACCCAGTTCTCTTGGTATGTAGGAATACGAAGTAACAAATGGATGCTCTCTCCCTTTAGCTAATGTGTCTGTGTGAGACTGGTCCTATTGTACTGTCAAATTCTTAACATCCCTTATATGCCAAGGGAAGAGCACTTTGTGTGAGAATGGGAGAATTTCTAACAGGGAAGAGACTTTTACATTTTTGTGAATAGCAGCTAGTAAGATGTGACTTATGAATGATATTAGGAGAGATTTCCTCAAGATGAGTTGAACTGTCTGAATGTATTGTGTGCATGGTCCTCTGTGGTGCTGGGCACCAAGACGTGATGTAGCGGCTAACCCAATCCATGAGATTGTTGCTAAGAGCCAGCCATGTTATGACTTAAAAAAAGTGATATTTTCTTTTGATTCAGTTTAGTTCTGATAAATTGAACAGAATATTTCTCAAATGATCCTTCGTCAGAGATAAACTGTTGAAACTGATGTGGTTATTTTAGCACCTTACTTAACATTTATATGGTAGTTATTTTCATCATGTTTTTTATTGCCCCTTGATGCTGACCATTCTCCTTCCAGCCTGGGTCCCCAGCCCCATTACTCACCTTCACCAGGCTACAAGGTCCCCCATGGATTACCCCTGTGGACAGGCCAGAGGAAGTGGTCGATCCATCCCAGAGCACAATACAGATGCAGAGGGGCCTAGCTGGTGGTACAAGGCCTGCAAGTTACCAGAAGCACCAACCATCCATGGCTGGAGATTTTCCACCATGGTTTTGTTTCACCCTCAAGGGCCACCGGCATGCAATGGTGCATGCATATGCAAGCTGAGATCCACATGCATATATTGGCTGCTCTCCTAAGGATGCCATTTCTACTGTGCTGACATCCAGCCTCCACTGTGTGGCAGACTAACAACAGGATGCAAGATCCCCCTCCCTGAGGAAGGAGAACTTTCCTTTGGTTGCTCAATTGTGCCTTTCTTCCTGGCCCCCAAGTGACCAGCCTGTTCCATCCCTGCGTCACCAGTAGCATGCAGTAGTGCTACCACTGTGCTATTGGGCTGGTGTATGTCTTAGTTATTTTTTGCAAATTTTACTCTATTTTTATTTATTTTAATTTGGTAACCGAGTGGGCCAGCTGAGACATTACAGTCCCTTTTTCAGGGGTTACCCAGGAAGTGCAGTACAATGACAGGGAAGTACATTGGCAAATGAAAAGCAGTTACAATGGATATGTTTATACTATATGCATATCTACAAGATTACATTATTTACAGCTACATACACACCATACGATTTACCTATAGTTAGGTAGTGCTACAAAAACACTAAATTTACAGTGGTTCAATACAACATACACTGATTTACCAATTGCATCATTTACACATTTCACATACACATACATAGGAGGTCTGGAGAACAGGGATACTTAGTCATAACAGGTACATAGAGAAGGGATAAGTTATACCTAGAGTATAGCAAGCAGGAACAATGGTTATCAGAAGCAGAAGCAAGGTGAAGAGGCAGAGACATGGAATAGCAAAAAGAATTGAAACTTAGCATATGTGGAACACGACAAAATAGAGTGAGGTAGGGAGTTCCAGCCAGGCACCGCAGAGAAAGTGAATGATCTCTGGGCCACAGCTAACCGCAGTTTGGGCATTAAGAGAAGGGGGAGGGAGGCTGATCTTAGGGCTCGCTAAGGTTGGCCAAGCTGAATGAGCTCACCAAGGCTAGAAGGAGTGTAGTGGTGGACAAGCTTATGCACCAGGCTCAGGGTAGCATACTGTAATTTAGGTTCATACAATAACCAGTCCAGGGTGGAGAGGATATCACATTGGTGATGCTGAGCATTGACCCCTAAGGCAAACCTTCCCATCCTGTGATAAGTCTGTTTCAGGTGAGAAAAGACGGCTTAGCTGGTTCTGAGTAATGGAAGGGCACCATAAGTAAGACAGGGAAGGAGGGTGGTGGCCATGATCTTGTGGCAAGAAGTCAAAGTGAGGAAGGAACGGATGTGGTAAAGTAGGCCGAGCTTTTGATAGAGAAATTTCTTATGAAGGATGACATGAGTGTCCAGGGAAAGTGAGGAATCTAAGGCCACTCCCGAATATTTAAAGGACTGGACTGATTCCAGGGCATCACCATTGTGGGAGAGTATCATGAGTGGGGGGTGGGTATGCGCTGCTGAGAGTGGGTACAAGAATGGTATGCTTTTGTTTTTTGGTGTTGAGGACTAGCTGATTTTTTTGAAACCAACCCTCAAGGATATGAAAGTCAGATGCTAGCATGCTGTTGATCCACCCTACTCCAAAGAAGAATGGCCGATAATGGCATCGTCCGAACAGAGGTGCACAGTGGCCCCACCACAGTTACGTGGTAATTCATTAATAAAAAGGGAGAATAGTAGTGAGCCCAGGATGGAGCCCTGGGTGACACTGTGGGTTATGGGTCTGAGGTCTGAGAGAGAACCGGCCCACTTGACCCTTTACGTGTGGCCAGAGAGGTAACTTTCAGCCCACAAGAAGGCATTAGCATCAAGGCCAAAAGAGTGCAATTGCTGTAACAGAAGACTGTGGTTGGCCAAGTCAAAGGAATTAGATCAACAAAAAATAGCCCCGGTAGCAAAGCCTTGGTCCATGGCATGAAACAGGTTGGATGTGACTTTTGTTAAGGCAGTGAGGGTACTATGTTTTTTTCTGAACCCATGCTGGAAGATTGAAAGCAGGTGGTGGTGATCCAAATAATCCTGCAGGTAGTCACAGAGAATTCACTCCTAGATTTTTGCTAGTGGACAGAGGATAGAGATAGGTCTAAAGTTCTCAACAATGGTGTTGGGCCCACTCTTGTATATGGAAACAACCACGGATACCTTCCATTTGTCAGGTTACAGTTCCCGTGAGGAAGGACTGGTTAATCAGGTGACAAACAGGGTGGGCATGGGCTGCAGCCTCCGGTTTGAGACATTTTGGTTTAAGGGTGTCATGACCTGGTGAACCATCTGCTTTTTGATTAGCAAGAAGTTGACCAACTTGATTGAGGGTTGCTAGCTTAAGGTGAAAGACTGGGTGAGCCCCAGTGTCCACTGGAGGAGGGACAGAGAGGGGGGGGTGAGTGAGCTGGTAAAGAGTGATGCATATCTGTGTAGATCGGCAAAGAGTTCATTAAATGCAGTGATGATGGACAGGGGGTCTGTGAGGATGGTGCCATAGGCAGTGATGGAGCTAGGGATTTCCATGGTATTTCTCTTGATCAGGGAGTAAACCTGCTTCCAAAACTCCTTTGGATTACTGAGATGCTCAGTCTGGAGTGCCCTGAAGTGGGAGAGTTTGGTTTTCTGAATAGAATTTTTGCATTTGTTTCTGAGCTGCCTGTAGGCTTTCCAGTTAAGGGGTAGCCCACTTCATGTGTAAAATCACCATGCTCAATCACAAGTGGACATACATTTCCTGAGATCCTTGAAAAGCCATGGAACTTTAATGCCTTTTGACCTGCACCTCTTCATGGGGTTATTCTCTCTACAGAATAACCTTGGGCTATCCCCGAGACATTTTATGTTGTGTCTAGAAAAAAAGGTCAACCTAACTAAAAATAAAGTACACCTCAGCTACATACTTTATCAGCATATCCAAACAACACTAAATGCACCCCACTCTTATAGTTCATCCCAGTTGTAAGAAGTGAGACTAATGCCTTGTACTAATTGTACCACAGATGGAAAAATGCTTCAGATTATGAAATAATATTTCTTTCGATCTTTGAATCTCTTTAAAATCTCTTTCACCACACCTCAAAGTGGTTTCATCAGAGGCATGCCTCTGATGAAACCACATTGAGGTGTGGTAAAACGCAAGGCCTTTTTCACACTGCTGTTGCATGTATTGTGCCTGTCCTAGTGCTCGTTGTCTATTTTTTGTACTGTAGTACAATGGAATTATTAAACAGATTCAACGATTGAAATAAATATTATTCCATAATCTGGTACAATTAGTATAAGGCATTAGTCTCACTTCTTTACAACTGGGATGAACTGTAAGAGTGGGTACATTTACTGTTTGGATATTTTATTGTTTCTAGGTGCACCACTCTAAGAAAACTTAAGAGGATAGCGGAGAGCCTTTGTGGAAGTTTAATACTTTATAAGCACAATATTAAAGGTTAATACAGCTGCTGAGATCATGCTTATGGTTATCAGTGTGGTCTCATGAGCTTGCTTAGGGTATTAGGACCGCAAACCAAAGGGGAGTGGTTCTGATACATAGATAGATATAGATAGATCCATAGATAGATTTTTTTTTTTTAGCACTCCTTCCTGGAGTCTCAGAGCACTGCACAAATTCATAACAGTTAGAAAAACATCAGGAGATGTGATGCGAGACCACAGCCATAAGAGTGGTCTCCACGACTGTATTTATATATTATCGATTGAGATCAATAGTATGTTAACATTCAGAAAAAACCCTGAGCATGCCCATTTCCAGGGCAATTACATGTGAGACTCTCTTCATAGAATAAGACAGCATCACACGTAGAGGAAAGGAGTACTCCTATTTGTCAGGAACACTTTCTCAATCTATAATGCCATAAAGAAACCCTTTTACATTTGAGTCCAAATTATACTGTTAACAATATAGTGCTGACAACTACAGTTTTGGAATCTGTATTGAGAATACACATTCTATTCTTTTCTAGTTATAGTAGCACTGCTTTACTATCTACGGTCTCTGGTCAAGTCACACATTCAACTAAGCATGGACTCCTGTGCGTCAGATTTTCTTACAATATTTTTAGGCATGGACTGAAGCAAACGGATGGTTAAAATAGATGAAAGCCCTGCCTATACTCTGACAAATCAATGAAATACTGGCTTTGCTATATGTTAACCACTTCTCTTACATTTTTTTAATCAGCTGATACCGTATAATTTTCAGTGCGAATTAGAATAAATCAGTATTAAAGTACTACTTTTGATGTCAGTTCAGTTTTATTAAAATAACCAGAAATGATGTTACATACTGTAGTTAATTGAGCAAAGCTAATTTACAATGATGCCCCAATAAAAACTAGACATGCAAGTTCCACATGACTAAATAAAGATACGTTCGTTGATACAGAATATAGCAAAAAATCCCCATATAAATGAAGGTTTAACTAGTTCCTTCCCAAAGGCAACCTCATATCCTCACTGGTCCAAGAAATAATGAAAGTCTTTATTACTCATGGGAATCAGAGTTAATAACTGCTCTACCAAATCAAGCAAACAGTTGAAATACAAACTGCTCTTTCAATTGTATCTCTCAACTATTCACTGTCCAGATGCATAATCTCACTAAAGAGGAGAGTAGCAAAATGTAGGCAAAACTCTATCCAAGGCCTTACTGTTAATGGATACTGAAATGATAAATTGTTATACATACTGTACAGTAGTACATCATAAACTTTTTAATTTGACATAACTGTAACACATAGAATAGCACCCAAGGCATGTGGAAGGCTAGGGGATTAATTAAGCAATAAGGCATGACAGGGTGTGTGTCATGGAGGGATAACGGTCCACCTCAGGTGGGTTGAAGCATAAGGAAAATCCAGGTGCTTCCATCACCCAAGAAGGGACATAAGCCCACCATAACGCACCCCCTGGAGTGCCTTTTTGCAATTATGAAATGGGACATTTTTAGTAAATTGGATGTATTTTTTTAAACATAGTTTTGTTGAGGTACTTGACAGCCAGGCTGTTGTGCCGGGATAATGGCCCAGCTGAAAGTACTTCTTGGCCAGTCAGGAGCCAGCATTCTTTCTACCCATTTCATAATGTTTATTATCCATGGATAAAGCAAATTCCCAGACTTGAGTGGCTAACAGCCTGGGGACATCCCTGCACATATCCATAGAAAAAAGAAACTACCAGCCAACAGCCTATTCATATGCCTTCATAGTACTGTGCCCATTTTTGCCCAAACATAATATGTCTTCTCTAGCATCTATTCCTTATTACAGTGTGTTAAAAAGGCCCCAATCTGGCCAGTACATTCACTACTGCACATCTCTCCTAGTCCCACATTTCCAACACACTTTACCTGTTGCTGCACTTGTTTTTGTTTTTATTTTTAACCAGAGGTGAAATGGACACAGCCCTTTTTCAGTCACACCTGACAGTAAAAAACATCAGAAATATGTGACAAATACAATACAAACAATAAACGAGGATTTCAGTTAGCATTACAAGAGCAATGAACTGTTTTACTGTAGCGAATAGTCAACTGTTTTTTAAAGTGCTTTGTGTTATTAGCCCTTTGGATTAGTCCAGTTAAACTGTTTAACAACATGGGGTCATACCAGGTAAATGAACATTTGCTTGTGTCCGGTTTTAATGGATTTGGATAGAAAAGAGTGACTGTTCTATTTCTTGTCAAATATGGGCCAGTATATTGAATGAGTTTCCCAGAGAGACAGTGTGGCAATGAGCTTTGGAATACTGTAAATGCAAAAACAGCAGCATTATGTTCTATTCTCTGCTGAGGAGGTAAGATGTTTATCTTCTCATAGAGGAGACAATGATGGATCCTTATAAGAGTACTCTCAGGCTCTGGGCCCCAGCTCACAACAAAAACATGCTGGCCAACAACCACCCCAACTCAGAGCAATCCCTCCTTCTACCATTACCACACTGATTCTTGCTCTTCTCTCTAGTAAAACCTTCTACAAAAGTACCACCTGCAGACAATATAACAAAGTAACGAAACTATTTTTCTTAATGTATACCTGCACTGTAAAAATAATTTAAAACTAACTTTAAATGTTTTTTACTTTTATGTATACAAAAACCCTTAGGATGATAATAATGTACTCCCGGATGTGCAATACCACACGATAATGCCACTTCTCAGGTGCATGAGTCACTCATGACTCTCAACACACCTGAGGCATGGCAACATCTCCTGATACACCACACCCTGTAATTTATTATCCCTTAACTATCCAGTGGCTAAATCAAATACTCAAACTTCATTGGCTAAATGCCATGGGGCATTTCTACACATACCCACAACAGAAATAAAAGTAACAGCAAACAGCCTTTTTGCTTGCCTTCATTGTATATTGTACCTCCTTTGCCACATTTAATATGGGTACCCTTGCACCCACTCCTCATCACAGTGTTTTAAAACAGATCCTAATTTGTCCAGTGTATCTAATACTGCACATCTCTTATAGTCCTAGGTTTCCAACACATCTAACCTGCTGCTGCTACACTGTCAGGCTCTGGGCTCACTCCGTATAACAACAATGGTCTGGCTAACTATCATCCAAACTCACAGCCATTCTTTATGGATACACACACACACACACACACACACACACACACACACACACACACACACACCACAACCCTTCCTGCACTGCCCTTCTGTGGAACATACAACAGCACCACCTACTGACCACATAATAAAATATGGGAGCCATTTTTTCACATCTACACCTGCGATGTTAAAAAGAAAAAAAAAAGAAAAGTCATAAATGGGCTGCCTGATGGCCCACCGGGTAGTGTCTCACACTCCTGCGCTGGCTATCTGCCTTTGGGAGTAACTTAGAAGATGGGATGGTAGGGTGAGGGTGCTGGTGTAGTGCTGCTCTGGGGCAGCACTCCAAGCAGGGGAGATACACTGCTGTGGTTCAGTCACTGCAGCAAACCCTGTGATGGGCCAGGGAGCTTGTCTCCTCTGCAGTGATGTTGCTGTGCACATACGTAGCCTGTTGGGCACTGACCAGCATCAGGAAAACCAAAGGGGCTTCAGGAACAAAGAAGAAAACCAAGAAAGACCTTCTATGTCGCCAGCACAATGACAGCTGGTACCCCATGATCATCACCACCACCACCAGCCTAGCAAGTTGAGAAGTTTGGAACACAATTTAACTTTCGCATCAGTAATGTTTGATTGGTGGCTACTCCTTGCCCAACAGAAGCATATTATGCTCCTATGCCAATGACCCATGCTCAAGAATAGACGCCGGGACACTGACAATTGGGCAGCCAGTTGGGGCACTCACTGCCACCAGCAGTGCATTCTCGCTCAGTGGAACAGGCAGCACTCCACCCTGGACACAACCCTTGTTGATGAGTGAAAGAAGTTGCTCTCCAAGCTGGGGCATGCTGCTTGCACATGTAGATAATAGTACCAGTAGGCGCCTATGCAGGGCGGGGATTAGTGGGAGAAGAAGTGAGGAAGAAAAATCCAAGCTGTATCTGAATGTCAGAAACTGCTTCTCTTGGTTCCTGTACTTTCTGGAACCTCACTAGTCTGACAGTAGGGGAAGGCAAGGAAGAGCAGCTGATAGGGATGGGAGGCCATCATTAGGGTCAGATAGAAGGCAAGAAGATGTGCTGGGGGCAATAAAGTAATGAAAAAAATAATGTTTTGATTTGTTTCTGAAATACAAGTGGGGTTAAAAATGTAACTATGGTACAAATTACTTTAAATGCTGCACATGGATTTCAACAGGGAGTTGATTCCATAGGAGCATAGATAGCTCTATTTGCAAGACAGGGCTATTTTATTTGAAAACTTACAACAAGGGTAAAACATCACAGGGAGGGTGAGATCTGACAGACGGGTATCTGGAAAGACACCTTTACTAACTTATGGTGACCTTCCAGACTGGGAAAAGGAGTTTCACTGGAGCACAGAAAGCTCCATCAGGTATTTTTTTTTTTTTATTTAGTTTTTTTTACCAGGTATAGCACACTAAGCTGAAAGCTTTTTTACAGGAGCGACCTGGGAGCACAAGGAGGTTAAGTGACTTGCTCAGGGTCACACAGTATGCAAGTGGAAGCTGTGAGATTCAAACCCAGGTCTGGTCTGCTGGATGTCACCAGATTTGCAGCTCAGAGCCTTAGACCACTGCGCTATACTGCCTTCTAAAGGTAGGCTGGAAGGAGTAAAATGACAAATGGCCTCAGTAGATGTGAGCAAAGAAGGAAAACAAAGAATATAAAAATATCATTCCACCTTCTGTGACACAAATTTTCTACTGTCAGCTACAAATAACTATTGAATTTGGGACTGTTTTATGGAGTGGCAGATAGTCACATCATTACTTATGACATTTTTAAATAAAAAAAATGAATGAAAATGTATTTTTTCTGTACTTTGGGGGTTCTCCAGAGCATGGGTTGTTGTGGAATTTATACACTTATCATGTGGTTCGTGGCACACAGCTATGCCTCATGCCACAACACACGAGGTGTAGGTAAATCCTACAGTAACCCACACCCAAGTGTGCCTTATTGCTTTTAACTAACACACTGCATTGATGAAGAAGCAGACACTGACAGGCAGCAGAAAAAAGAGAAGAGAAACAACTTATACTTGGGAGTCTATTTGTGCTCGGTAACCTACTCAGTGACATGAAAAGGAATGAGAGATTTACACTGGGAACACTGGCTCTGCTGCCGTGGATCAAACACAGTAGTGCAGAGGTCTATGGAAAGCCCCACTGTGAGAAGATTTATCAATGCCATTTATTTTAATCAGGCATTGTGCTGAAGGAGCAGCAGATGCATGCTGGCCCCAGGGCCACTGGTGCATAGGTATTCTTGACAATTTGACAAGCGAGAGCACGAGGCACAAGGCCAGCATCTTAGGGTATTCCTGAGGGTTAAGCAAAATAATACCAATTTCCTTATCTTTATATTGCTATCAGCAGGGGTGCAGAAATCTAACAGCCCAGCATCTATTCTCCATTTTTTTTTTTTACAAGAGGCAATTTTCCAGCTCTGAATTCTTCTAAAATAAGGTTAGCTATAACCCCCCCAGGAAAATTATAAGAACAGCACACGCTCCCAGTCTCATTTAAAACACTGCTGTGAGACCACATTACTTGAATGCTAACATTGCTGGCAGGACCAACATTTGCACTTAAAAAGCATTTGTCAATGCCGAATGTTTGCTTGCAGTATAACAAGGCTTAAAAGAGCCCCTGATGTTGTTGGGACAACTCTGAAAAACATATCTAGACAATTTAGCTTATTGCTGTCCTTGTTTAATACTGAAGACATCTGCATGGAAACAGGATCTCTGCCCTATTTGCTTGTCTACTTCTTCAGTCACAATTCTGTTTATGACATCCCAGTCTGTTGCTGTGGAGGTAATTCGGATGTCATAAACAGGACATTATGATGTCATGTGTAGATAAGCAGCCAAAGCTATTAAAGGCCAGAGGACAGTAATCTTGTCTTTAGGTCACTTTTCTCAGTATAAAGACAAACAGAAAGAATTACAAAAAACATAGTTCTGGCCAAATGGTACAGAGGGTAAAAAAAACAGAACTGTAAAACAGCGGGTTGCAGGTTCAGTCCCCCTTAGGGCCACAAACAATATTGTCCAAGGAAATTTGAGCTACAGTAGACTTGTAGCCAAACCACTGGCATGGAGAGCTAAGGTACGGGATGCCTCACCTCTTGCCACATCAGCAACCTAGGTTTGGTAGTGGACTAAGGGAGCTCAGGGGCTGGTGGGGGAAGGGAGACTTAATGTCCAACAATGGAGCTCCTGTTTTGGGGTGGGGGGGGGGAGAAACAGTGTATACTGCTGCCTGGCTGTCACCTAGTGGAAAGTAGCTGGCACAGCAGCATTGTAAGCTAGAGGCAGGCACTGAAAGCATGCACCGTCTTCACGGTCTATGTGTCTGCCATTGCAAAATGCCAGCTATGACTCAAAGGAATTAATGGGTGGAAAAGAACCCATCTGCAGGATTAGCTGCAATTTTGTGGACACCGCACCACCATCCATATGAACATATACAAACATATGAAGAAGCCAGCAGAAGGCCATTTGGTCCATCAAGTCTGCTTGTATTGCAGGGTCCACAGCCTGAGCTAATGTCCCTGCCCTACCTCTTCACTCCTCCCATCCTCCCTACCCATGATCCTTACCTTCCCCCATGCCTATCCCAGCCTCTCTTAAAGCTGCCCACTGTCTTCAACAACAGGACCTCTTCCAGCAGTGCATTCCAAGTGTCCACCACCCTCTCTGTGAAGAAGTACTTCCTGAGCTCCCTCCTAAACCTCCCACTCTCCAGCTTAAGACTGTGCACCTTTGTGTTATGGTTGCCATTCAGCTTAAAGAGACTCTCCTTATCAACCTTATTTTGTCCCTTTCAAGAACTTGAAGGTCCCCAATCATGTGCCCCCCCCCCGTCTTCCAGGGAGTACATGTTCAGTGCTCTCAACTTCTCCTCATATGCCTTACCCTGCTGACCCACTATCATCTTTGTAGCCCTCCTCTGGACCTTCTCCAGTAGGGTAATGTCCTTTTTGAGGTGTGGGCACCATTACTGAACTCCATACCCCAGATGCGGCTTTACCAGTGACCTGTACAAGGGCAGTATAACCTCCTCTCTCCTACTACTGATCCCCCTAGATATGCATCCCAGCATCTTGTTTGCCTTTGCTGCTGCTTTCTTGCACTGTGTGGAGTGCTTCAGGTCACTAGTGATCATTACTCCCAGGTCCTTCTCCTCCTCTGATTCAGATACTTGGGACTCCACCCAGGTAGTATTCTGTCCTGGGATTCTTGGCTCCAATATGCATAACTTTGCATTTATTGGAATTGAAGCCAAGCTACCAAATCCTGGACCACCTCCCCAGCTTTTCCAGATCTTCCTGTAAGTCCTGTATCCCTTCAGCTGTGTCCACTCTCCCACAGATCTTGGTGTGATCCACGAATAGGCACATTTTGCCCTTAATGCCATTCCCAGTGTCACTGATGAAGACACTGAACAACACCAGCCCCAGCACCAAGTCCTGCAGGACCCCAATGGTTGCCTCTCTGGTGCCAGATAACTCTCCCCCCACACAACCACCATCTGGGTTCTGTCCCTCAGCCAGTTTTCCACCCATCTGGCTATCTTTTCCCTAACTCCAAGATCCACCAACTTCCTGATCAACCTTCTGTGGGGCACAGAGTCAAAGGCCTTGCTGAAATCAAGACAGAGGATGTCTACTGCTTGGCCCCTGTCTACTATCTTAGAGACACAGTCAAAGAAGTCAATCAGATTCATTTGACACAATCTCTCCCCCCCCATAAAATCATGCTGCCTCGCAATCTTGAGACCATGCTCCTCTAGATATTCCACCAACCTTTCCTTTAGTGTGGTCTCCATGAGCTTGCCCGCAATGGAGGTTACACTCAAGCAATGAGGTAAGAAGTAGATGGCGTCAGTCCTGGAGGTGGGGTGAAGAAGCTGGGGTTCGACAGCAGTAGAGGGCTGATAAGAAGGAACAGGATGTTAAAGTCCATATGGATAAAAAAGGACTGCAAAAACATAGGAAATATATACTGAATTGTGTCCCTCACAGTTTTCAAAGTTATCCAACTGGTGCCAGGGAATCTTTGTTATTAGCTTTTATTGACAAGTGGAGAACAATAGACACAATTCAGTTTCTTTTCAGGTACAACTGGGGAGGTTAAAAGACAAATTAGTACAATAATGACAAGCAAGTTACATATAGAATAGTGTATGGATAACCATACACAATAAGGCTGTGCTTCCATCGAGGGTTTGTGAAAACATCATAGAGACCTCGAGAGCAAAGCTCGAGAGGCCTCATGATGTCAGCACAAACCTGAGACCTGAAAAAATTTAGAATTTTGCATGCAAATGGCAGAATTTCACCCACCAGTGGTAACATTTTGCCATTTCTTGGCATAATTCTTCATTTTTGCAGACGAAATTAAGCATTTCTCTGGCAGAACCTCACATTTTGCAGCCGCAAAATATTTCGTGAAATGCGCAAATTTTGCAAAATATTTCATGGAACGGAATTTGTGGATTTTGCCCATCTCTACTTTTGAAAAGGATTCTAAAACACCACAAATGTTTCCCAGGGATTCCAAATTTTAAATTAGTAAGCAGACATCATCTGCATAAGCCAAAACTGGAGGAAAAATCAGGATTAGGTTATCAGTAGTAGTGATGCAATCAATATCTTGCAGGCAGTTAATTTTCGTAACCAGGGGATCTAAAAAAATACATATACTGAAGGGGACCGAGGGGACAACCTTGCTGAACCTATTAATATTCACTGGTTACCCAAACAAATCATTCAATGTGGGGGCCACACATGCCTTAGAATATAGTAAACAAATCCACATGACACATTTCTATAGGATCCCATAGTGTTGCAGAACCCTGAACAGAAAAACATGTGAATCATAATCAAAGGCCTTCCCTTGGTTAAGCACCAGGAGAAGGCCTGAGAACCTTGCCCAATTTCCCATGCTCAACCACTTCTCTTAAATATTGTTTTGGATCCTTTGGTCCAGTATCCCACAAGTCTGAGAGGTATCTGTCAGTAGTGGAGCAACCTGCAACAACCAGGAGGTCATAATTCTGATTAAAATCTTTAAATCCAAATTCAGGAAGCTAATTGGCCGTCAATTAGAAATATTAGTTTTGCCCCCCTTTTTATACAGGTAAACCAGAACTCCTTGTTGTAAACTTGGATGCATAACACCAGACGTTAATACAAAATTAAAGAGAACAGCCAATTCATTCTGGATTTCTTCCCCAATAAGCTTATATAATTCTTCTGAAAGACCATCTGAACCCATAGAAGAGGGAACTGACTGCTGTTATAACTTCCCCTGCAGAAGTAGTGTCCTGGAGCATATCCATGACCCTTCAGGCAAATATGAGACTAATACATCTGAGAAAAAATAGGCACACAAACAAGTTGGCTCAGTTGGGGTTCCAAAGGTGGCCTTGACTTGAGTACAAAGGAAGGCCAATTTTTCCTTGGTACCTGACAAAAGAGTTCCATCTGCACTGGCTAACTGTGAAAAGGACAGGTCATCTGATCTGCTTTTACAATCATCAAAAGGGTTCATATGAAACTTCTGTTAGTACTGTATTTCTGCTCCATCAGCAAGGACAACATTCTCTGGTACTGGAATTCAATCATTTTCCCCTTAGAACAGCCAACCAGGAGGAAAAATCATGTCCAGTCATTGCTGACAGACAGCAGTTTCGGATATTGCATTCTGCAATCCAAGTATTTCAAATATTTTTGATGTGCCAGTTTTTTGCCCTATTAGAAAAAAGATTTCAGATCAGAGTTAACCTCCTCCCACCATTGCAGAGGGGAATCAAAAAAAAAAAAAAAAAAAAAAAAAAAAAGGTGTTTTTTTTTTGGCCGAATAATGTACTGTAATTTATGGAAGTCCTAAATTAATTTCCACAAACCTGGCCTATGTGTATGACTTGGGTCAGAACCAAAATGAACTAGATCATCCTGTGGTCCGAAGTCACAAAGTTACAATCTGGGCCTTGGAACTAGTCAACCTAGGAGAACGTAGGATATAATCGATCCCTGTGGACAGTTTACCCTTAAAAAAAAGTATGCTCTCCCAACCCTCCAGACCAACAAGCAAAGTCCATTAGAGCCATTTTTACTATAAACTCCACAAGACAATGCATACCACAATAAATTTCAGACATGTGGGCTCCTCCGTCCAAAGGGACTAGACTACATTTAAAACAACCACCCCAGATCATCCCTCAGGAAATAAATAAATATGGCTGGCCCAATCTGAAACATTCCAACCCATCTGCTTTAACTTGTGAAGTATATGCACTGATTGTCTGAAGATATAATGCAATTTAATATCCAGAAGTAAGATCCATCTGGGAACAATATCAACCAACCTAAACAAGTCAACATCTTGGCTATAGAACCAAACTCCCATCCCTAAATATCTATCCTCCCCCACAGACCAGAAGGATGGGCCAGGCAATCAGAGTTTTTGGGCTTTATGTATGGCTGTGCACACAGTTAACCTTGTGTCTTGTAGAAATAAAATACCACAGGAAGTGCCCTGTAAAAAAACATCATGGCTGATAACTGTTTAACTTGTTTCATACTATTGGCATTGACTGACCCTACCATAAAACTGTGGACTAGTCCTCACCCCCATGTAATTAAAGATTGATAAGAAAAACACCAAATCAACATCACATTGATCTGCATCCTCCTTCCTTCCTCTTAGATCTTCAATCCTTAGAAGACTGCCAATTTGATGAGCCACTTTCATTCTCAGAGAACGGGTTGTGTTGTGAAGATGTAACAGCTGAACTGTCCGAATCCTCCTTCATCTCTCCTCAGTCTTTCTTCTTCCTGAGGATATCATAATTTATTCCTTAGTGGAACAAGTTCCCTCTTCATGATTTTAGATTTAGGCTGACCGTTGGTCCTTCTAGACCTGGTAATTACTTGCAGGGTTTTGTGACTGGTGTTTACGGTGGGGGCATATCTGCCAAACTTGCTTGCTCAGGGGACAATACTGGACCAGATGGAGTAGACTAGGGTGTTGGTTCTGATTCCGGAGAGCAGGATGGGATCACTGAATGGCCAAATACAGGAGTATTAGAAGTGTGGGAGTCTATCATGGGAGTCTATCACCTCCTGAAAAACTTGAGCCTCCATGCCACCTCTGGGTCTTCCTGAGGGAAGACTGAAGCATCCTCTGAAAGGTGTTGCAAATCATCCTTCTGAGTTATTTCAACTTCCTGGGCTAGTTCTGGTCATACAACTAAAGCTTCCCCTCTTCTGGGGCGGGGAAGGGTTTTTCAAAGGCCATCTCACCTCTTTCTTTGGGCCATCCTGTTGTGCACAGTTGATGTAATAATTCATTTGTGTGCCAACCCAGGGACAGGATCTGTAGGAATGGCCAGGGTAATCAGACAAATTGCATTTTATTTCCTTCTTACACTGAGAACTAGGGTGTCCAAGTTATGCACACAGTTCACTATCTGTTTTGTCACAGGCATTACTCAAAGGTGACTGCTAACCACACCTATAACAGACCTTAGGATGATCTGCATAAAATAACACTCATCTGTCCCTCCTCAGGAAGAAGCAATTAGGTAAATGCTGGATCCCCAAGCCAGAATGTTGTAGACGGACATTTATCTTCCAGCCCCTGATCTAAATGTGTTCTGGACCTACATACAATAGGTTCAGGGTTTTCTATTACAATACAGCACTGTTTCAGCCAGTACAACATGTAAATTAAATTGTCCCCCTCATTTTGTAAACAGAACAGTGTTCATCTTAACTGCCAGTTTAGTGACTTGAACAGCGGAAAAGTGTGTACATACAGGGGTACTTCTCAGGACTGCACATTTCTTCCAGAAATGAATCAGACCCATCAGAGATTTAAAGCTAATGTCATAATAAGTGTCACCAACAAAGTGGATGAGTGCAAACAAAAATCTCAGAGAAAAAGAACCCCATTTCTGTTTCAGGAGGGTCCTTGCTACAAATATTCTGTCCGGGAACTTCATCCATTTCATCTGCGGGCTAGTTCAGCACATTGCCTGAAGAAATCAGAGTACCATTTCTGTTTTTGAAGGGAGAGGGATCCACCCTCGGTGAGTCACCTCTAGACTGGGAGTCTATGTCAACATAGCTTGAACATATGTACTATGAAGTCTCCCAGTTCCTAAATCAGCCTGGCCTGCCACAGCAGAGAACACAGAAGCCAGAGATTACAGAGATTCAAGCAGGCTAGAAGCCACTGTTGGTGGCAGTGAGGTATGGGACAAATCTGCAGCATCATCATCAGAATTGTTGTCACTAACCTGTAGCTCTGTATCTTCAGCAACTGTCACACCATGTCCTTCCCCCGAATCCTTAGCAGCCACTGGGGGTGGGGGATCTCAAGAACAGTAGTGTTGCCATCCACCCTTCATTCAATCAACCTGGGATCTGCAGGAGAAGTCAACCTAAGTGTCCAGAACTTCTAGTGAAAATATATATGCCGAGGCACCATACTGCTAACCCCTTATACATTCTGCCCCTGAGAACACACATTTATACTTTCATCAGCAGCAGCAGCATGCTCAAACATATGCACCCCCCACTTGTGAGTCTTGTACAGAATTATCAGAGATTACAGTGCCATTTTCATCAGTGATAATGGGTATCTCAATAGCCACTGGTCTCCATATAGATGAGGACCCTGGGCTCCATCCAGAGCCATCAGCATTCTTTTCTCAACCTGTGACTGATAGCACCTGGTCCACATCATAAGTGGGGGAGTGTGGAGCAACTTGTGATTTGTGCATCACCATGCTTTTTAGAGAGTTCATTCCCAAGCTGTTCTGTGACAGCTTCCCTAAAGCAAAACAAGGGGAAGTACTGCCTGCTAACACTGGAGAGGAGTCTGTCTTTGTATTTCTACAATTTCTGTAGACAATCATGCAGGACATGTTATTTGCCCACTAACAGTCCCAATCAGGGCAGCCATTACTGTACCCACTCCATTCCCTGTAGTGGGAGCTGGCATGTCAGAGTCAGCTGTAGGATGAGTCAGCACAGCTGTTCACGGACTACTGTTGACATTTGCTGGTGTCAAAGAGACACCTGACTTTGGTAGAGCATACCCAAAGGTACAGAATGACTGAGGACACAAGAATATCCATACCTAACCTAGATTTAAGTCTGAGTCTTTGCCTCTCTCAATGAAACTGCTCCTCTTCATCTGCAATGAGATGCAGCAATGTAGCCTTTTTCCTTTGCAGCTCTTCTTCCAGAAACAACTCCTTAGTACCAGTTGTTAGATGGGTTTCCATGTTTAAAAGCAGTCAGCTCCCTGGATCTGTCCAGAAGCCATATCTCTGGAACAAGCAACTGTAACATCAGCAGACAATCCAACCGGTCTCCGAGATGCTGGTGTCGGTACATAATTCAGGTCAGCTCCAGGCAATCTTGGAGAAGATGCAGCAGAATGTCCTGCAGGTACCAGGACCTCAGTTCTACCATATATTTTTCTCTGGTAAGTATACTGACTTGACTCAGTACCGGTATTACGTTAAACTGCAGGTCTCAGAAAAAAAAAAAAAAGATTTAGCGGAGTCTCCAGGATCATTCAACAAAGAAATATCTACCATACAGTAAGACTTGCAAGAGCTCCTCAGGATTCCAGGTGTGGAGGGACACATTTTCCACCACTTGGGCTGCCATGTCTTCCTCAACAACATCAGATACCTCCATCTTCCAAACAGCAATGAAGTAGGAGGCTTTCCCAGTGTCATAGCCAATATTCCCCCAGCAATAAAAACAGTTCCATGCAACTCACCCCCACGATGCACCTGGAAACAAGCTGTCACAGCTTAGTGTTTCTTTCCTGGTCAGAAAATTAGAAAATAAAAATAAATAACTGAAAATAACACACATGTAACTGCACGAAGACAACAGTCATATAATGTTACTACACATGAATTAAGTACTGTATATTTACTGTTAGTTTTTAACTTCTAATAGCAAATGAAAAAGAGCTGCAGTAAAAAGGGCACTATTCTAATAGGAGTAACACATTTTTTTTTGGGGGTTCCAGCAAAAAAAAAAAAAAAAAATCTTGGCTGCCACACAATAGTTCTTAATAGTTGATTTTCATGACCTTTTTTATTATTACTACAGAAGAGACATTTTCACTAAAATCATTTCCTTTTTGATTTCATCAGTTCATGTAGCTTATTAATGGCCTAAAGTACTATCTGTTGAGAAATGTGTGTATCTCAACCTTGTTTACTGTAAGTGCCTGGCATTTCTTGTACTTGTGACCTTGACTTACTCTCTCTGGTCATCCCTGTAAATGGGACTGGAGAATTAAATAAAAATTAGCAAATCGATAGATAAATGTCCTGCTGATGCCAACAATATTTTTCTGGGAAACAGGCAACTCACTTTAAAAATGAACATCAAACAATATAATATTTTGCTGAATTAGGCACTGAAGAAAGATGTATAATGGGACTAGTATCTGCGTGTGGGAGAAAACATGATTTAGTTTTCCATCTCATTTACATCTGTACCTTCTCTAGTGTGTAGAGAATAACAATTATAAAACGTTGCATAAAAGACTATGGAAACAAATTATTGTCTACTAGGGAATGAGCTGAGAGAGCCAGGACTGCCACAGACATTTTGTATGTGACTCAAACTGGGATATCCAGTGGTGAAAGGCAATGACTTACACTACAGCAGATGTGCAGAGTCCAGGGCGGTATATTAATGTATTTTTCTACAGGCACTTTCAGAGATCCCTGTGGCCCCAAAACTAGAGTGGTGGAGGTAGTAATGAAGGATGTGAGAGCCTTTCTCTGGAACTGCGATAATTTTTGGACATATGGAAATAACAGTGTGTGTATGTAAGTGTAGTCAAAATGTGGTGCAAAGATAATGAATAGTGATGGATTTTGGTGTAAAACAATTTGGTACTGAGTTCAATTTCAGAGATTAAAAATGATTGTGGTTCAAATCTAGACAATCAGAACTTATGGATCTGTTGGTGTGCCTTCATAAGCACTTGCACAATAGCAATATTGTGTTGTTTTACTACTGTATGCATCTGCTCACAGTTTCATTGTGTTTTGAAAAGATAGTACCAATTTATGATTAGCAAATTCTGATCTCAAATCAAAACATGAGACAGATGACTTCTGTAATGCAAAACTGAACCCAAGGTTTGATTTAAAGGGGAAGTAAATATGGATTTCTCTTGTTTAATACAACTGGAAATTTGAGTGTGTGCAAACAAATTCAGTTCAGCTGCTCTACCTTATACCTTCTTGTGCTCACTTAGAAATAATGTTTTTATTCTTTTTATGGTCTCTTTCTCCTTTTTGGTACTGCCTTTTTCTAATCATGTGGTTTTTTTATGAGCAATTTCAGAACCAGTTTCTCTGAATGCTTACACTTAACTGATATCACAGGGTTGTGGAACCATATCAGTTTAAAAAAAAAAATTAGTATCTGCCAAGAAAAAGGTTACATCAGCACATTTCATAGAAAACATGAGAAGCAGTTCAGTAAAGAGATTAACCAGATTACATGCATGCCCACATTTCCAATGGTACAGTAATTATATTTGAAATGTGCTGGTTTTTGTTAAAAATAACAACTTGGCTCATTTTGTGAGCAGTTAAGGTAGAAGCACCTAATTAACATTAAACATTTATCCAGTGAGGGGAAATTCAAGAAGGGTGTCAGAAAATAATTCTCCCTGAGAGGGTGGTGGATAAGTAGAACAATCTACCCAGCAATGTAAATAATGTGAGGACTATACTGGGATGGGTTCAAAACCCTATGGGACAGTTTGTTTCAAAGATGTAATTAGAAACTAGGGCTGTGAAAATACAATTTCCTAAATACTGTAGTTGTTAGTTGAGTCCCAGGTATTTGAGCATTTGGAAATCAGGCAAGAAAGATTTTTTTGTTTTAAAAGATAGGTTAAAAAGCACTGACAAAAAAAAAAACACTATTAACCTCATCCGTTTTAAACATGGTTTACCATATACACCACAAGGACCAACAAAGAGCTGTCACTTATGCAACACAAGCTACTTGTGGCATGCTTAATCCACCACACCACACCACACCACACTACACACATAGCATTGAGCACTGCATTAGGTCAACACACTAGGGATGGCCATGGTCACAGGTCACAGTCAGGGTCAGTAAGTACTGTGGCCATGGGCATAGGAACAGTGGTCATAGAAGCTGCAGTGGTGGTGACAGTAAAAAGGGGTGACAGCTGCATGAATGCACTGGTGGTTGTGGTGATACACACACACTGACTGGGGATTTAGCAGCCATTGAGTTAACTGTGGGAAGACTGGTTGTGCTAGCTGCTGCTTCCTGCACAGGGCAAGTACTATAATGCCCTCATGCTACTGGCATGGAAGGATATGAAAGTGAACACATGGGTGGAACACAGTGATATCAGTATCAGAAACAGAAGGTTTGCTTGGGGAGAAAATTATTTTAACCCACCAAATATGGCCAGAAACCCATCTGTCACCCTGTCTCTCTCAGCTTGGGGTGGTGGTGCAGATGCTTTTCTGGGGCTGCACCAAGCATGTCTGCAAGGTTGCTGAGACATGCTGGATCAGGTAGCTCTAGTGGCTACTGTGTAAAACCTAGTGCCTATGCATGTAATGCTTCACCTATTGCTTGTGGGACAACAATACACATATCAACTGTGTATACTGTACCAGGAAAAGCAGTAGCAAATAGAAACACCACTGCTACTGTGAAGAAGGATGACGAGGGCAACCTCTTCAGCTGCATAAGGAACTGAGCAAAGAACCAGTGAATTATAGCCCTCCCAAGTGTGTCAAGCCTGACCCACTGAGAACTGGAGCAGTGTAATTAATAAAAACTGTGTGCAACGCAGCCATACACATGCAGGGCACAGCCTCATGAAAAAAAAATAATGACACAAGCAACACATGCACAGTGAGCTGTGGAAGGGGGGCAGTCAGTTGACATCCTCCTCAGTCATACAGGTAACTGAGCCCAGAACTGGAGAACTAACAACAACAATTCAGTGAGTCAAGCCTGGCCCACCAAAAACTGCAGCAGTTTAATGAAGAAAAATGCATGCACAAAGACATGCACACACAGGGCACAGACACATGAAAAAAAAAATATTGTGCATGCACAGTAAAGTCATGCAAAGTGACTTGCAGGAGGGGAGAGTCAGCAGACACCCTTCTCAGTCATGCAGGGAACAAAGTGTGGAACCAGACAACAGGGAAATAAAAAAACTGCGCGTCATAAAAAATTAAAAATAAATAAATTACACTGCAGCTGTGTGGCAGTGAGGAGTGGGAGAGGGGTGTCAGCAGACAGCTCTCCTGATCCATGTTAGAGTCCAGCAACAAGAACATAAACACCCAGTCAGAAAACCCAAATCAGACACTGATCAGGCAGAAGTACTAACACCCCCCTCCCCAAACAAAAAAGCCTGTGGGGGAGGGGATCATCTTTTTTTTTGGCAAGCTTTAAGGTCTCAGATGTACTGCAGAGCTAGCTCTCAGAAATGACTGCTTTCTGTCCTCTACTACCTCAGAGTAAAGATGTTACTTCTTGTGAGCTCCAGAATCAGCCTTGGATTAGCCAATGAAGCACTATGAAAACTGGAAACCTCACTGAATGGTTCTTCTGAATAGTGGATGAATAGTGGATCATTTGGGAAGGGCAGAAGACTACTCAGAAAGCCTACTATTCATGGTATTCAGGAAACACTATTTGGCCCATACACAGACCTATTAGTAATAAAAGGGAGGTAGGAGTGGGGAAAGCTATAAGTGGCTGAGTAAAACTATATAGGAACAGCAGGGTAGACACAAAGGGACCATCAGTCTTTTTTGTCCTTTACAATCTATGTATTTATGTATTAATTAACTGTACTGAGCACATATATAATATTTACATGCCAGGAACTTGTATGTATAGATAAAAAAGCATGGTTTAAAACAGCATAAACAAAATGTAATTATGTGTTAAACAGGGACTCGTATCCCTATTGCAATGAAAAAGATCCAGTAGGACTTGAGGGAAGGTGGGATGACAGTATCCCTTTTACGGTTGCATTATGGAACTTTTAATAATGGTGTTTCTCAGCTACTGCAGTCCCACTTCCCGTCTTCAACACACTTCTATTCTAACTTCCCATGAAAAGAAAATCACACAGAACATATCCTGGGAAAAAATAAAAGCTTTTTTAAATGTTTGCTGAAAACTCAAACCACTGGAAATGACTAAAGGTGTACATAATTAAAGGTTTTATATATCATTTTTGTTCATGTGACTGTATTTACTTTCGTAATTGCTGCTGACCTCTAGAGGCTATAGTATAAGAGATGCTTTTTGCTTAAATGAGTTTTTTATTCCTGTTAAAAGAGTTTTGACCATGGCTCTTTCTTCAGAAATGGCAGTGAATGCAAAAAGGATTATTATCAACACTACTTGCTTTCCCTCCTCCACTGATCCTTACTGAAACATTGCCATTCATTGTATTTGCTATTTTCAAGGCTACAGAGTAGACTGGATGGACTCTGTGTCTTTATCTGCTTGTACCTTTCTGTTTCAGAGTGCTTAAGCAAAAGGTTCTGTAGCATTTGCAGCCCACATGTTGATGCAGAACTTCCTCATCTTTTGTTTCTTTATTTTACGTAAATGGATGTGCCTGTTAAGAGCAACAGCTACTGTACCTATTCTGCAAAGAACAGAGGCACCATTATAAGTTGCAGAATGGAAGGGAACAGGATACCCCATTTCTCTGCAACACATTACCACTATACATACAAAAAGGCCCCTGTTGAAGTAAGGGGGTATGCCAACTGTATGGTGACACCTTTACAGCAAACACATTGATGCTGACAACATCAACTGTTCACTGTAATGGGCTGCCCGAGCCCCCGGCACTCTGTCTCCCAGTCCTGCACCCCCTTCCCGAATCAACCCTGACTCACAGTTGGAATCCTTTAGTTTGAGGGTGTGGGGGGGCAGAGCCCCCTGCATTGGGGGGTTCGGAGGCGAAACCCCCTAATAGAAAACCAACCGGGGTCTCCTACCGGATTTATGTCGACCACAACTTGTGGTCAACATAAATCCATCACTGTGATGTCAGTCAACAACATAGTTGTCAAACCAGCATCATAGATCCCTGTAAGGGGAGGAGGAGTACCCCAACCCAACAAAAGCAGAGTGTAAATTATGGCTCCAGGTTTGAACCCTTCACATGGAGAATTGTGACTATGACTGGATTGCAGCATGGCAGTGTGTCAGATACATGGAATAGTGCCATGCTGCATGCCAGCCTGAGTGGTGAAAACATGGGCATCCTTCTCAGAAGAGTCCCCAGCCCAAGCACCCCATTCTATAGGAGCCATGTGTGACAGTGATTTACTGCCCCTCCATCACCAGGTGACCAGTATCCTGGGGGGGTTGGAACACTCTGACCCGGTATGCAAAGGTCACCACACTTTTGAGAAATGCCCTATGCATAATGGTACACTGCCACTTTCCCCACACGGCTGCAATTTTCTTTTCAACTTTGCAAGAATGGATTGCAGACCCCATGAAGCATGCATTCATTGAATTATAAAGTTACAAGCAGTGCTAAGTGGTCACTGTGACCACTTAACAAGTCTGACTATAACCAAGAATGGGCCCTCAGTCTGTAGCAAGCATAGAAGTGTTGCAACAAGTACCATTTAGGGGATGAAAAGCCACTCTTTCTACTAGCTTCCTTGTGCCTGCATACTCAAACTACTAGGCTCTTTCATACTCTTCAACCTGCCCTTTAAATACAATTCAGACTTATTCAACAATCTTTTTCTTGGAGCTTAATTCAGAAATACAGTTACATAAAGTTTTCCCCACTTGCAGCCAGGTGACAAATGACTGAGACTGCACAGGAGCTGCATGCTCATGTTGACTCAGCAGGTGCAGAAACAAAAGGCTAAAATAGGCCAGCACACACCTGATGAAGGGACCCACTGCATCCCAAAGCATTGTGGATTTGTGCCGCTAACTCCTACTGCTAGCTAGGTAATAAACTTTTGTTGCATTCCATTTTTGCCATTACTTTTGCTGATTTTAACTGTACCTGATGCACCACTATGTGCTATACATTGACTGTGACAATTCCTTGTGTGTTTGCTAGAAGACAATTTCATAGTCACACCAATACACATACATAACCAGCAGTTTCCCCAACATCACTATGGTGACAAACGATAGCAAGTCTGATATTCAGCCTAAACAACATGAGGACCCTATACTGGTTGTGACACGGAGATCATGTCACTCTTGAGGACTGACCTTTTCTTAAATCTGTTGCAACAGTTCTTCTAATTCTTAGCCTAATCTATCCTTTGCAATTTCTAGTCCATAAGGTTGGCCACCTATGGGTGCCCCTCCCCTTTCTTGACTATGCTATAATGTCCTCTTTAATTTTCCTTTTCCCTATCAGGTCCTCATACAGGGAGGTTATTGTGGTGGCCTCCGGGCTGTTGTAAAACAACAGGCTGTGTTCCTCACTGTTAGATTTAGTATGCAATAGCACTATGTCATAAAATACCTTGATGCATATGCCTTATGTGTATGAAACCTATAAATGTTGAAGATACCACAGTGCTAGGTATTTTTTTATAAAGGTTAAAAGTTACTTAGATGACTGTATTATAGAATTAAGTTACTGGGGTAGAGATATCAGAAAACCCCCACTGTGTTATTTAAAATGCATGTAAATTGCAGACTGAGAGGCCCTTTGGCACCATGCAGTCTTGCTTCAAGCCGAACCAGTCTAAAATTGTGTGGTGATTTGCATATACATCCCATGATGCTTTGCATTATGGGGGTATGTGTGATGTTGTGTTTCTTTGAAACTTGACTTTATTGCCAGTGCACTTTGGGGTAACCCTTGCTTCAGTACTTCTGCTCTGAGGTTGTCTTTAGCTTGTTTTGGGGTATTTCTTTTTTTGAGCTCCCCATCACCCAAACACACAAGACCAACGTATGGAATGAAATAATTTTCACTTAGATAGATCAGTAGGTGCTGACTATGTGCAGAGGAAGGACATGCATAATCTGTTGCTGCAAACTGACGTACTGAAGAAGGGATATGCCATTGCTTAAGGTTATCCTCTGTGTTTTAAATAAATATTAAACAGATTGTGTGTTGAACCGGAAGTTCTGTGTCTGGTCCATCTTTTATCCCACAACCCCTCTATACTGGTCAAAACAAATCTCTAGGAAAAAATAGGTAAGGGATAAAACATATTTTACCTAGTTCTTGCATTGACACTGGAGAAGTAACAAGCAGTGGGCACGCATTATAAGGCATGATAGCCATCTGACAATCTGCTAGCTGAAAGCCAAATTTTCAATACCCAACCAGTAAACTATCATTTATTTTATTTATTTCAAAACATTTCACAAGGAAAGACATACTGAGCAGAGTATCAGCTCATTTCCAGATGTATCCTAGGAGTGAGGAGAAAGGGGGACAAGGCAATAATAAAAGTACAATAACAAACAGGCCTGAACATGTAACAAATTTCAGGCCATCAATGTGCATCTATTACATTATAACACTGTGTTAGGAACTGTACAGGTAGTACAATGTACAAGAAAATATATTAGAAATATATAACAAAGAGAAAAGTGTCATGGATTAACTCTGAAGGGGGGGGCTGAGCATAGTCAGCTAATCTGGGAGAAAATGGAGGAAGAATAAGAAAGGGATAAGGCATAAAAGAGTAGCAGCTCAAATGCATACTGTGAAAGAGGGAGACTCTCAATCAGACTGAACTTCAGTTGCAGGGTAAAGGAGAGGTGGTGGGGGAAAAGCAGGGGATAGGGAGGGAAAATAGAGGATAGAGATCATGGTACATGGATGTGGAGGCTGGGGGCAAGGATTAGGAAAGGAGGAAGGAAAGCAGGTGGGTTGGGGGAGGAGAAGGAGAGGATAGTGGACAGAGGGAACTCCAGGAGACTAGTGGGGATGGCTATGGGAGAGAAAAGGAGGAAGGGAAGGAAAATAGAGGGATAGCAGAGTTGCACAGAAGAGAAATCAGGAACAGTTGCAGGAAGGGGATATACAACTGAGAAGGAGAGAAGTTAGAGATTGGAGGGTTGGAGCAGAGTGAATGGATAAGGGAAAGGAGTTCCACAGTTTAGGGAAATGACAGAAGAATGCAGATTATCCAGCAGAGGATGACTTAGAGGGGAGAGCAAGGGACCAGAGTACAGAGTTGTGAATGGAGTAAGTGGAAGGTGTGGGAGGAGGATAGAGGTGAGACAGGAAGGGAGAGAACCAAGTCAGTATTTTGTGACGAAGGAGGAACAGTGTGCGAGTCTTCTGGCTTCAAAAGGGAGGAAGGAGAGAGAGGTGTAAAGGTCACAGTGGTGAGTAAGGGGTGGGCAGTCAAGAGCAAACTGACAGAAGGAGTGATAGAGGATATCCAATCTGGTTAGCGTGGGTCTTGGGGGCTGCACTGTAGACTATGACACCAAAGTCAAAGATCGGGAGTATAATTTTGTGGCCAATGCCATGGCAGATTGCCAGGGGGGATGCAACCATGGAGTCTGTACAGCACACCTAATTTGGGGTACAGTTTTTTGTGGATGGCATCCACATGTTCAGAAAAGTCGAGGTAATGGTCAAGCCCAACCCCGAGGTATCTGAAAGAGGAGACATTCTTGATCTTGGTCCCTTCAAGGGTGTGGAAGGACAGTGGGGTAATAAGCTTAGCGAGTCTTTGCCTAGTGCCAAAGGTCATGAAGACAGTCTTCTTGGTGTTGCATGGCAGCTGATTTTAACAAAACCAGTGCTGAACTTTCCCAAAGTCCAGCTGGAGGTTGGTCACTACATCAGAGGGGGAGTTACCAGAGGCATAAAAAATAATACTGTCTGCATACATATGTATAGACACAGAGGAGCAGGCAGCAGGGAAGTCATTGAGGAAAAGTGAGAAAAGTAAAGGGCCATGAATGGACCCAGAGGGACACCAGTGGCAATGGGGAGAGGGGGAAATGGAGTTACTAATCCTAACTGACTGGGTCCTACCCATCAAATAAGAATGGAACCACCAGTTAGTGACTTGGATGGAAAGTCCTGCTGCGAGTTGGTCAAGAAGAAATGGGGGGGGTAATATGGTGTTGAAGGCTTTGGCCAAATCAACAACGATGGCAGAGGTAATATGGCCCTGATCCATGCTAGAGAGAATGGAGTCAGTAAGCTGGAGGAGGGATATTGAGATGGAGTGGGACTTATGAAAACCAGACTAGAAAGGGGTGAAAAAGGAGGAAGAGTCAAGGAAAAGGGAGAGCTGATCCAGCACAATATGTTCTTGGAGTTTGACAAGGATGGAAAGCATGGATATGAGGTCGTAGTTGCCTGGAGAGGATGGGTCACCACCTTTGGGGGGGGGAATTACAATGGCAAGCTTTCAGACATTGGGAATAGAGGCAAGGGAGAAAGAGAGGTTTACAAAGGAGGCAAAGGGAAGGGAAACTGTGGGGCCAGAGAGATAGAGAAGTTTGGGGTTGAGCCTATCTGGGCTCTTTTGGGGGCTAAGGGCTAAAACAGCCTTTAAGGTATCAGTGGGAAAGATTGTGGAGAAAAGGTGGAGAGGAGAGAGTGAGGGGGGAGGTGGAGAAGGGAGGAAGGGGAGAGGAGGAAGGGGAAAGACAGGAGACAAGGGAGGAGGCACAGTTGGTGAAGAAGGTATTGATTTCAGAAGCCACTGATAGAGGGTCAGAGATAGTGGTATCACTCACCTTGAGGACTGGGGTGGGGGACTGGGCAGGGATGGAGATAAGGGCATGGATGACCTTCCAGAACTTAGATGGGTGGTTAATGTTGTTCTGAAAGGAGGAGAAGGAAAAATATTCAGCTTTAGCAAGTCTGATGGCCTTGGTGTAGGCATTTTGGAGGGCCTGGTACTTGAGTAGGTCCACATAGGAGCCTGAGGCCTTGTGCACCTTCCAAGCAAGGTCATGTGCAGGCAGACAGGCTAACAGTTTGGCTAGACCCAGGGGAAGTGGAAACCTCTGACCCTGGTTTTCCTGAAGAAAGTATGCAGGAAAGGTTATCATATTCTGTAGATAGCCAGTGGTAGAACATTCATGAATCCCACATCCAAGCAGCCACCTCAGTTCTGATGGAATGCACTGGAACCTCTCAAAAAGGGTTCTGCCAGTGCTTTAGAAGCCTTGTTTGACACATATACTGCATGTAATCAACAGACAACAGACACCTTCATGGTACTGAGGCATTTACATGGATTCTGGAAAGTTTTGAAAAATATGTACAATGTTCAGGCTCTGACCAGCCTCTTCAACAGGTCCTTGAAGACAGTGGACTGGAAGGGGGTGGATGTGTTCCCCCTTATAAGTGGGGAAACAAAGAGGAAGCAGGCAATTATAGACCAATAAGGTTGACATTGGTGGTGGGCAACCTCACGGAAACACTGCTAAAGAGGAGAATCACGAGCTACCTAGAGGCCAATGGCCTACAGGACCGGTGGCAACATGGGTTCACTGGGGGAAGGTCATGTCAAATGAACTTGATTGAGTTCTTTGACTGGGTTACCAGGGTTCTGGATTGGGGGGGACTGTGGACATTGCATACCTAGACTTCAAGGAGGCATTTGATTCTGTGCCACACAGGAGACTGCTGCACAAACTGGGATGTCTGGGGCTGGGGCCAGCAGTGGTCAGGTGGGTGCAGAACTGGCTGGAGAGCAGAAGGTAGAGGGTAATTGTTAATGGGGTACCTTCAAAGGAGGGTATGGTCACCAGTGGGGTGCTCCGGGGGTTGGTGCTGGGGCCACCACTCTTTAATATATTCATAGAGGACATAGCAGAGGGGCTGGGGGGGGAGAGTGTCTGTTCACAGATGACATGAAGGTCTGTAATAGGATGGATGCACTTGAGGGAGTATGCGCAGAGATCTGGAGAAACTGGAGGGATGGTCCAAGGAATGGCAATTTAAAAAAAAAAAATAAAGAGCGCCAAGTTCAGAATGGGGGGGGGCAAGCCCTGGAGGTTACTGAGCTGGAAAGGGACCTTGGTATAATCATTTCAAGGGAGCTAAAGGTGACAAGGCAGTGTGAGAAGGTGGTGGCAGGGGCCAACAGGATGCTGGGTTGTATTGGTAGGGGAATAACTAGTAGGAAGAGGGAGGTCATAATGCCCTTATACAGGCAGATGGTCAGGCCACATCTTGCATATGGGGTCCAGTTCTGGAGACCATACCTCAAGAAGGATGTGGAGAGAGTGGAACATGTCCAGAAGAGGGTGACAAAAATGGTTCTGGGCCTGAAGGAGCCAAACATACACTCCCTGGAATGGAGGAGGGAGAGGGGGGACATGATTGAGACCTTCAAATACATCAAGAGTATAAACAGGGTGCCATTAGGAAACATCTTCCAGCTCAAGGGGAAAATGAGAACAAGAGGGCATGATATGCAGATATTGGGGGGGGAAGGTTCAGAGGAAACATTAGAAAGTTCTGTTTCACAGAGAAGCTGGTGGATAACTGGAACAGACTCAGAGGAGGTGGTAGGGGCAGAAACTGTGGGGGCCTTCAAGACAGCATGGGATAGATACAACAGTCTGTTACATATGGGGGAGGGACATGATAGGAATTAGAAAAAGTCCTAGCAGCTTGCTGGGCATATTGGGCAGGCCTGTCCGTCCTTTTCTGTCATCATTTTCTGTTTATGTTTCAGAAGTCTGGTCTCAAGCAGTTAATACTTTATAATTCTCCATTATCCCAGAGCATGGAGGCAGTGCTCTTTTATATTTATATTCTGTAGAAAAAAGATTGGTTGGAGTATCCCCTGATTAATGTTGATGGAAAAGCTTACCTTAAGAATAAATCGCATGGACAGGAGTCAAAATGATTTTGTTCTGTTAAAAAATTACAAATGGCCCCCAAATGGATTTTTCAACAATAGCTTCCAAAAGACAAGATATATTAATAGCCACTAGGAAGGTCAAGGTATGGGAAAAGTACATTACATCAATCTGACAATTCTCAAAATGTGGCCTTTTTGATGGCTCCTATGACCAGTCTTCAGTCTCTAGAAAGTCTGCACCTAACTGAAGGGTAGAAGAATAGAAAATGGCTGCACTGCAAGCAACAGCCTAGCTGCAGTTGAAGAGTGGCCAACTCCAAAACACGGAAATACAAAGAAAAAATACTTAACTGGAGGGTGCTAGTAATTGTGGCAATTATCTTGACAAACTTTATTGTGGAACTGGGAACCCAGATGGAAATACATTCTCAGAGAGAAAAGAACTCCTGAGGCCAATAACTCCTTTGTTAAACCCTTCAACGAAAGTCCAGAATATGAGGGATGCTAATAAAACTGCTAAAGAAATGCCATCTCTGGATGTAAAGATACCTCTGGACAAAAGCATTACTCTACCACCCAACTGGAGTAGATACACAATCTTAGTCTATCTTTTGCTCACTATCATCCCCCGATCACCCTACTTCCTGCCTTCTTCCATTGCTAAAGCACACTTTTGACCTGCCTTGCATTCTCACAGGCCACACCCTTGGACTCTGAAAGACTTCTCCCACACTATGCACCCTGTGGGAAAAGCATAATGTCAAACACTGCATGTAGGAAGAGTTTATTATGAAATGAAGGAGCTTTTTTGTACAGTAGTTTATTGGGAATCTGTTCTGCAGATTATAACTCTGATGGAGACAGTTATGGCTGTTCACTTTATGGAAACACACACGCACGCGTGCATGCGCGCACACCACTCTTTGATGAGAATGAAATCTGGGTCCTGAGTCCTGAAAGTAGCTGCTTTAACCATTCAGCTTAAGGGGAATACCCACAGGTGGAATTCTGGTGATCCTTTGAATTCATACCACAATACAGTAACTCAAAAACAACTTCCTGATGAGTCTCTCATTACTGTACTATGTCTCAGCTCTTGTGAATTAAATCTGGGATCCTGCTTCCTAAAGGCAGAAGCTCTAACTAAGTGTGTGTGTGTGTGTGTGTGTGTGTATGTGTGTTTTTTTCCACAAAGTGGACAGCCATAACTCTCTCTATCAGAGCGATATGTGTATGATCAGGGAGGGGCGGTGGACATGGCCTATCTGGATTTCAGGAAGGCCTTCAACACCGTCCCCCATTGGAGGCTAATAAAGAGGTTGGGGTAGCTTGGGGGTGGGGAGCAAATGCACAAACTGGGTAGAAGATTGGTTGGGGGAAGAACTCAGAGAGTGGTGATAAATGGGGTGTACTCAAGGGAGGGATGGGTGATGAGTGGGGTTCCCCAGGGGTCTGTGCTAGTACCAATACTGTTTAATATGTACATTGGGGACATTTCAGAAGGCCTAAATGGGAAGGTGTGTCTGTTCACAGATGATACAAAGATATGGAAAAGGGTGGACACACCGGGAGGGGTAGAAAAGATGAGGAAGGATATGGCCAGGCTGGAGGAGTGGTCAGAAAATTGGCAACTAAAATTAAATTCAAAAAATGTAAGATTATACACATAGGGTGTAAAACTCCAGGGGCAAGATACTGGTTTTGGGGGGGAGGTGGGGGTTACAGAGCAAGAAAGGGACACGGGGATCACAATTTCAGATAACCTGAAGATTCGGAATCTATGTGATAAGGCAGTAAGGACAGCAAACAGAATGTTGGCATGCATAGGAAGGGGCTTTAGAAGCAGGGAAAAAGGAAGCAATCATGCCACTATAAAAAATGATGGTCAGACCACAGCTAGAATACGGGGTCCAGTTCTGGAGGCCACAGTTACCTTATAGGGGGACAGGGACAAGCTGGAGAGGGTTCAGAGAAGAGCAGCGAAGATGGTTCAAGGGCTACATGAGAGGTCATATTAGGAATGGCTGGAGGAACTGAACCTGTTCACACTGGAAATGAGGAGGGAAAAGGGGGATATGGTAGAAACCTTCAAATACCTGAAGGGAATAAATAGGGTGGGGGAAGGTACCATTTTCAGGAAGAGTGAGAACAAACCCACTAGGGGGCAAGCATTCAAGCTGGAGGGGGGTAGATTTAGGGAGTTGTAACAGGGATGTTCTTCACTGAGAGGGTTGTGGATCCACGAAACAGATTGCCAAAATGGGTTGTGGGGGTAGAGTCAGTGGACAAATTCAAAAGAGCTTGGGACACCTACATGGGGATAGATAAAAGTGGGAGGGCAGGGAATAGAGGAAGTAAGCTAACCTAGGTGGGGGGGGTATTTTCCGGCAGACTGGATGGGCCAAGGAGTCCTTTTCTGCCAGCAAATTTCTATGTTTCTATTCAGCTGAAGAGGAATACCCATAGCTAGGATCCCAGTGTTCCTCAAAAACCACCTCATGAGACCTCTGCACTTACTAACTCATCACTGTTGGACTCATCTGCAGATCTCACATCTACTATGGGTAGCACTACTTTTCCTGGGCTAGTGTTTCACATCTGTAGTACACAGTGCCTCATCAGATGACTACATTCTGATCCAAAGATCATCCCAGTATCTCATGGAAACTTTCATTACTGGGTACAGAATCTAATTTAACTGAGGTAGGAAGGGTCATGAGGAGAATACTCCACCATCAGTAGTAGTATCCCTAGGTGGAAAATGTGGCTCACCTGGCCTCAAATTCCCAGAGGATTCCACAAAAGGAACTTTTTTTCTTTTCTCTATACCAGAACAAGTGCATGAAATCAACTTGTCCCACTTTCAATCAAACTATTTTTATAATTCTACTCTTAATGTTTAATACTGTGGGTTCCTAGATGTTCGGATGTGAACTCATTGTGCTGGACCTTGTGCTCACAAACAGGGACAGTGTGATGGGGGTAACAGTGGGGGAGCACCTGGGGAACAGTGACCACCAGTCACTGTGGTTTGAAATCACAAGAGCAGAACCAAACCACACAAAAACACGTATCCTGGATTTTAGGGGGGCAGACTTTGGAAAAATGGGGAGATGCTTGAAAGAGGCATTAAGGGGAATGGGGCAGGAATCAGTGGTTGAGGAACAGTGGGCAGTATTTAAAATGGGGATTACAAGAGCAACAGAATTATGCATTAAGCAGGTAAGCAAGGGGAAAAGGAAGAGGTGGCCATTATGGTTTTCCAAAGAGGTAGCGGAGAAAGTGAAAGCCAAAAAGACTGCATTCAGGCAATACAAAAAGACACAGGCAGGAGGGGATAGGGAGAAGTACCAGGAGAAGCAAAGGGAGGAAGTGAGGCCAGTAAGGGAAGCCAAAGCTCAGACAGAACAACACATTGCAAAATCAGTGGGTACAGGGGACAAAACCTTTTACAGGCACATAAGTGAAAAAAGAAAGGGATAGTGAGACTGAAAGGGGAGGATGGGAGCCGCGTGGAGGATGACAACAGTAAAGCTGACATACTGAGCAGGTATTTCTGCTCAGTCTTTACTGAGGAAGAGGAGGGTAATGGGTCTGAAGGGAGTACAAGGGGTGGGAATGGTGCAGAAAAAGGAATGGACACAAGTCCCTTTACACGAGAAAGGGTCCTGAAAGAACTGGAAGTAATAAGAGTTGATAAAGCAATGGGGCCAGATGGGGTCCACCCCAGGGTCATTAAAGAACTAAGAGAGGTGGTGGCTGAACCTCTGGCAATCCTGTTTAGCTGATCACTGGAAACAGGGGAGGTACCCAAAGACAGGAGGATAGCAGATGTAGTCCCCTTATACAAAAGTGGGAACAAAGAGGAAGCAGGGAACTACAGACCAGTCAGCCTCACCTCAGCAGTGGGGAAGATCATGGAAGCACTACTGAAGGAGAGATTGGTGGAACATCTGGTTGTAAATGGACTACAGGACCCAAGGCAGCATGGTTTCACCATGGGGAGGTCATGTCAGACCAAGCTCATTTAATTTCTTGACTGGGTGACTAGTGAGGTGGATCAGGGGAGGGCAGTGGACATGGCCTATCTACACTTCAGCAAGGCCTTTGACACTGTGCCACATAGAAGACTATTACAAAAACTGGGGAATATGGGTGTGGGCAGGACAGTAGTGTGGTGGGTAGGTAACTGGCTGTGTGGCAGGACACAGAGGGTGGTGGTAAATGGCTGTCACTCCACAGAGGGAAGAGTGACCTGTGGGGTACTACAGGGATCAGTGCTTGGACCAGTCCTATTCAATATCTTCATCAGTGACATTGTGCAGGACCTAGAAGGCAGAATTTCCCTCTTCACTGATGACACAATGCTCCGTAACAGAGTAGACGTACCAGAGAGTATAGGCAGAATGAGAAGGGACCTGCAGAAACTTGAAGAATGGATAGAGGTTTGGCAGTTGAAATTCAATGCAAAGAAGTGCAAGATAATGCATATGGAGCACAAAAACCCTGGCACAATATATCACTTGGGGGGTGAGGATATAGCATGCATCAAGCAGGAAAGAGATCTTGGGGTTATCATCTCTGATGACCTCAAGGTAGAGAAACAGTGTGACAAGGCAGCAGGTAAAGCAAATAGGATGCTGGGATGCATAGGCAAGGGCATCACAGGCAGGAAAAGGGAGGTAATAATTCCACTATACAAGACACTAGTGAGGACCCACCTAGAGTACAGTGTACAGTTCTGGAGACCTTACTTATGTAAGGACACAGACAGGGTAGAGAAGGTTCAGAGGAGGGCAACAAAGATGGTGCATGGATTGCATCACAAGTCCTATGAGGACAGGTTGAAGGAACTGAATATGTACTCCCTGGAGAAGAGAAGGGAGAGAGGGGATATGATAGAGACATACAGGTATCTTACAGGGAGGAACAGGATGCAGGAATACACTATTTTTAAGTAAAAAAGATTTTTCAGGACTAGAGGGCATAGGATGAAGTTGGAGGGAGGACGATTCAGAGGAAACGTGAAGAAGAATTTATCCACAGAATGGGTGGACGACAAGTGGAACACCCAGCCAGAGGAATTGGTGGGGGCTGAAACAATCACGGGATTTAAGAATGCATGGGATAGACATAAAGGGATTCTGGAGGTCAGGGTTAAGGGGAAAAAGACTTCTAGGAAAACATAAAGTGAACTTACAAGCTCAAATGGGCAGACTGGGTGGGCCGGAGGCCCCTATCTGCTGACACTGTCTATGTATCTATGCTCTTTGTTCACCTAGCATTTCCTCTGTTCCTACAGCTTCAAAAACACATCCTGCTGTAAGGGAGCCAATAATCACTGTAGTGATATGTAACAGTGTTCTATTGTATAATCACTAGGTAGAGCCAAAGTACTGATATGTGTTATAGTAAGGACCTTTTATTAAGAGTCACTGGAGAAAGCACATGTAATGAAGTGTGTATAGAAAATGTGCTTGCTGGAAGAACCTTGCTGTGGTGTGCTGTAATAAAACAGAAGTTAATCTCTCTAAGCCTCCAGAGCACTGCATGATGTAAATGTACTGTACTAGATGTGGCAGGGGACCTGCATGTGGAGATGACTGTTGAGCACAAAACGCTGAGGGTCACAGGTGCACAAACGTAGGTCATTTCACACTGGTGTGTCATACAAAAGCTGTGAGTGAAATATTCATAAAAAAAGAGTGAAACTGTATCATTCTTTCTTGCATCAGTTACTTGTAATGATGACGTCAGTTAGCCATGGAGCATTGTCTCATACTTAATGATACTACAGTAAAATTTAAAATTGATACTGGAGCGGATGCAAGTTCTGTTTCTGAGTCCATTTTACCAGAGTTTTAATAGAGCTCCTCAATTGAAACACACTACCTCAGTTTTGGAATGTCCAGGAGGGGTACTTAACTGCACAGGTCAGATTATAGCTAAAACAAAATATAAATGCAGCAGGCACCAGTTCAGAGTGGACATGATTAGGAGTTCCCAGGTCAGTAACCTGCTAAGCTGTGATGTTACGGTGTCTATGGGATTGGTGTGCATACTAGAGGAAGTATATACAGATGACTTTGGGGAATAGGTCTCTTGCAGGATGTTCCTGTTAGGATCAAGGTAAAGGAAGAAGCCATATCCTGTAGTATTCATGCAGCCTGCAGAATCAATTCATATGCTTGCTAAAGTGAAACATGGAGCTGGACAAAGTGGTATGGTGTGGTTTTATTGAAGAGGTCACAGAGCCCACCAAATGGTGTGCACCCCCATGGTGCAAGTATCCACAAAAATGGGACAGTTCATATATGTGTTGATCAGCTAAATAAAGCTATCCATAGAGAAACATTTGTTCTTCCCATGATAGATAACATTATTGCAAGATTACCTGGTGCCAGAGCATTTTCTACACTTGATGCAGTAAGTGGGTTTTGACAGATTCTGCTACATCTGGTTGATGCCAAGTTAACTTATTTTTGCAGGCTATCTTTGGCATTACCAGTGCACATGAGATCTGCCAGAGGAAAATGATGGAACTACTGCAGAACCTGGAACGGATAATAACTTATATGGATGACATCTTGGTATATGGATGTACAAGGGAAGAACATGACAATCTTGGACTTATGTGCTAGAAGCAATCTAGGCAGCTGGTTTAAAGCTGCATAGAGAGAAATGTTTACTGCACCAGAAGCAGCTGAACATCTTGGGAAACAGGATAGATAAGCACAGCTCATGTCTAGATCCTGATAAGGAAGAGCCATTAAAGAAATACAACCTCCTAGTTCTGTTCCTGAGGTAAGGTGAATTCTAGGAATGATGTGCTCCCTACTGTAGGTAGGTACTTACCTAAACCATCAGAGATGACATATCCACTGAATCAACTTCTGAAATGTGAGACAATGTGGAACTGGTATCATATGCAAGAAAATACTTTTAACACAGTGAAACAACTTGTACCTTAAGCAACCATACTTACTGTTTATGATACCAGGAAACAAATAACCATAAGTGTTGATGCCAGTACCTACAGCATAGGTGGAGAATTGTCATAAGATCATGATGGCAAGCAGAAACCAGTGGCATATTGTTTCTGTACATTGGCAGATGTTGAGACTCACTGTGCAAGGACTGAACAGCAATGACTGGCAGCAGCGTGGGCATGTGAAAAGTCTGTAGAGTATTTCTATGGTCATGATTCTTTCAAGCTTTTTATGGACCTTAATCCACTGGTACCACTCATAAATTGCAAAGATTTAAGAGTTCCAATGAGATGCTAACAACTTCTCATGCGGATGATGAGGTAAAATCCTCAAGCAGAACACATGCCAGGAAAGGCAATGGTAGTAGCAGATACAGTCACTGGATGTCTGGAGAAGGTAAGAGTCAGAAGTCTATGCTAAGACTGAGGACATTAAGTCCTACAAAGAATCCTTTCAATCCTCAAAGCAATTGTCAATTTCAAAACTGCAACAAGTTAGACAAAGTACATCCCGAGATTCCGAACTCCAGACAATACTACTCTTCATTAGAGGTGAATGGCCAAAGTACTTCAAAAGTGTGCCTAGTAATAATGTAAGAACTGTCTTTCTAGTAAGAGCAGCCTTACAGAATCTAATAGACTGTTGTTCTGTGGAGACAAGAAACATGTGACAAGACATGCTTACAAGACTCCACGACAGCCATCAAGGTATCACCGAATGTTGTGAATGAGTAAAGATGGTTGTTTGGTGGCCAGATATTGGAAATAATATTCAAATAACAGTGGAAGCATGTGAATTTTGTCAGATGAACAAGCCAGCTCCATACATAAAGCCACAAATAGCAAATCTATTACCAAACCACCCATGGAAGAGAGTTTACACTGATACCATTGAGCAGGAGACAGGAGTATTTGGTTGCAAAAGGCTCTTTTTTGAAATACTTGGAAATTGCTGGTTTAAAATACCTTTCAAACTCTAGTACCTGAGTTCTACTGGTTTATGTGCAAGCATGTTTTATTTATCTGGAAAATGTTTCACCAAGAAAGACAACATGAGCTGTAAACAGCTTGTTTCCAGAAGCGTCCTGGGTGGGGGTAGGAGTACAAGAATTGGGAGAACAGGCAAACACATAACAATAACAGAGCAATACAAGTACAATTTCTAAAACAAAACAGTGTAGTGCAATTACAGAGCAGAAATAACCCAGACCAACTGGCCAGAGTAAACAAAACCATGTATGGATATAGCATACATTGCAATACCCCAAGAGCAGGTAATCCAGTAGGGTAAAGGTTAGAGGATGGATAACACATTTGAAGAGCTAGTACTAGCAGGCTGAGCACACGACTGTATACCCAAGAGAGGGCAGTTATAAGACAAGTGGGGAATTGGACAGGCAAAGGGTAGAAGGTGGGGGATGGAAGAGGGAGAAAGAGGGACAGCCAAGATCTAATCCCTTCAGGATGCTGAGAATCCTGCAAGGGGACCAGGACCAGGCAGAAAGGGAGAGGAGAGAAAGGGAGTGGTGAGGTAGAGAAGAGAGGGGTGGAGGAACAGGAAGGTAGGAGAGGGATAGTTTGCCACATTACAACAAATCCACATTACCCACAAGTTAATGGCGGGACTGAAAGGGCAATGCAAACAGCTAAGAGAATTCTGAAGCAGGACAATACATTTCATGCTTGAAGTTACAGAGCTACTCCAATTAATGCAATAAAATGTAGCCCAGCGCAGCTGATCATGGGAAGACAGCTGAGAACACAAGTTCCTATAGCCACATTGGCCCAACTCAAAACAAGTTCTGGATGCTGGCAAGTCAGCAAAATCTGCATATAAAGCCCACTTTGATAAAGGAAACTAAGCAAGAATGATACCTGAACTGCATCCAGGTACCCAGGTGAGAATTTAACTAGATAGAGTGAAGGAATGGACAGAATGCTGGGGACAGGCATAGAGGACTACTGGTAATCAGAGGAGAGGGACAACCTAATACTGGCAGAGAATAAAAGAACACAGTTGTTAGAGGTATTGGGGCAGACTAGGTGCTGAAAATTTCTATGTTTCTATGTTACTGGTTGAAGTGCAAGACACCAAGATTCTATCTTGTGAAAACAGAGAGGCAAGTTCATAAGGAATAGATGACATTTTGTTTGTTCCAGAACTGACATCAATATTTCAACAGAAAACTAGACCCGACTCTGGAGTTCCAGAAGATACTAACTGTTCCACTGAACAAAAGATGAGAGACAAACAGATGCTCAGGTTGATTTACCTGCTGTTCCAAGTCCAGGACAGGAAATTACTATCTATTTTCAACCTCAGAGTCCTGTGCTGAAAACATGGAGTGAGACAATAATTAAGAAACTTATACACTGCAGAGACTAGTTTACAGCTAGACTGACATAGCAAATGTAATGGGGCAGAATAATCCTCTATTCATTGTGTGGGATGACTGATAGTTTACTAAGTACCCCAAGTTAGACAGTTTTACTGTGACTTGTGTAAAATATGTTTTGAAATGTTAGTTAAAATGTGCTAACTACTTAATGAATATACATCCTTAAATATGTTACCTAGTAAGAAGGGGAAATGTAGTGATAAATAACTGTGTACTAATGTATAACCACTAAGTGGAACCAACATACTGGTATGTGCTGTAGTAGGGACCTTTTATAAAGAGACACTGCAGAAAGCACATGTAATGGAGTGTGCATAGAAAATGTGCTTGCTGTAAGAACCCTGCTGTGGTTGTAATAAAACTGAAGTTAATCTCTCTAAGCCTCCCAAGCATTGCATGGCAATATCGATGAACACATTTGTGAAAACATTAAAGCTTAGAACCTCTCTATGGCAAATATCAGGATGCTTGAGTGGCTACAGAAGTATTCAAATAGTGGGCATGCATTCTTTAGTTTGCAAGTGGTACACTGGGCTAGAAAAAAAGGTTCTGTCTAAGCTGTAGAAAAACACAGTCACTTCAGGAAAATGCAGCCTCAATACTCTACTGGTTGACTTCACTAATTATTTCTCTTTTGCCTCCCAGTTGCTAGTTGACCAAGTCTACCCATTGCCATCTTTTTGGAATAAAGGGCTAGGAAAATAAGATCCCACTCAATCCAGCTACAAAGACATTCCTTCCCATGCTCAATAAGCCCTGAGAAACATCTTAGTATTAGTGAGTTCATGACTATAAAGAACCCCTGCTATAATCTACATTACTCTACAGGGGTGTTTGAATCCCATTTCATTGATTGCTTTAAATTATTAAATGATTTTTAAAAACAGCTATTTTTTCTGTTATTAATATTATTACTTGATGGCTGCATTTATAGCCCTATGTTAATGCAATAACAGAGACTCTTCTGCCAAACTAATCAAGATAACATTCACGGTATCGAAAAACTGGTTTTAATCCTGTGGTGATTACAAATCTAGTGCTTTAGAAATATACCTATTCCAATAGTGGCAGTATAAAAAAAAAAGGGTTAAAATGTGTATAGTACTAAACAAGATTTCTGCCGCAGTCTGACATACAGATGTAAGGAATGCCTGCTATGTGCAAACCTGACATGCAAAGCACATGAGACAGGTTGAAGAAAGACTTTAGTCTATGCCAATAGCTTTCTCTTCCCGGACTGTATGGGCTGCCCCTGCCAGGGGTTTATTTTCTTCTCCACAGATGCATACTTTGAATACAGGCTTTAAGCCTAATTTGCCAACAACATATTTCCCATGGTCAACCATTTTATTTATTTAAAAGTTGATAACTGGGAATGGCATCGATGAGCAGAGATTCGTTTCCAGGTGCGACCCAAGGAAAGGGTACATGGGGATAAAATTACATAACAGCACAAAAAAAGTGCAGTTTTAACAAAAAGAAACACAGGTCAGGTTACAAAACTCATGACAGTAGATAACAACCAGATACAATTTAAACAACGTAAGTAGAACAGAACTGCATTAGTTACGAGATTTGAAACTGAAGCAAGCAAGCACAGGACACAGTATCAAGGCCCAAAAAGTAAGAGAAAATTCCAGAAAACAGGGGTACAAATTAATATGTTGGTGTCAGTGGCTCAGTAGGTAGCACACTCGCCTCTGAGGCTGGGAGATCAGAGTGCTGTGGGTTCAGTTCCCACATCTGGCACTTGGGTTACTATCCCAGTACTGACACTGTAGTGCAGCATGAGAGGGGTGCTGCACTTCTGAGGTGCTGTCTTTCGGATAAGTCGTTAAACCGAGGTCCCATCTGCCTGGATTGGTGGTAGTTCAGGTGGATATTAAAGATCTCATGGCACTTATCAAAAAGAGCTGGGGAATTTCCCCAGTGTCCTGGCCAAATTTCTCTCATTCACTAAAAATACCACCAACAGTTTAATCTGGTTCAAGGTCAGTTGGCACTCATCTGTATCCCTCTCCCCCGGGTCGTGCCTGAAAATGGGCAGGGTTTGTCTAGTGCACTTACCCGGTCAACAAAAACTAATTAAAATAAATAAATATAAAAATGTCCCAGCAAGACTACATTGCTATAGCAGGTACAGGACCTATAGTCATACAAGGACATCAAGTTACCAGACCCATGAATAAATGAGTGGGGTAGTCAGGGTAGCGCAAATAAACCATAAGGATGAAGGGGGAGGGTGTATTTGAAGGAATAGATGCCAAGGGAGATGCTTCAAGCAAATTGGGTGGTGAGAGATTGGGAACACTCAGAGCATTGAGGATGAGGTAGGAGTCTGAGGAGCAATTTAACAGAGGAGGGGGAGGAGGCTAATCGGATGTCAGAGGGGAGTTTGTTCCAGAGGGAGGGGAGACGAAAGGAGAAAGCAGATTGACCAGATGCAGAGTTGGGGTGAGGGATAGATAAAGTGCATGAGTCTCTATGATGAAGGGGGTAATTTGTGGAGCTGGCATGAGAGAGGCAGGCTGCGAGATAGGATGTGAGGGTGCCAGACCAGAACTTGGCTACAAAGGTGGCACTGTGAACCAGTCTCCTGTGAGACAGAGGCACAAAAGATAAGGTGGAGTTGGTGGGTTAGTGGGGAGGGGCAGTGGTGAAACGGTAAAAAGCACCGAGAAGAGTGTCTAGTCTGACAAGTGAGGATTGGGCGGCTGCTCTGTACACCATGTCAGTATAATCAAAGATGGGAAGGATCATTTTGTCTACCAGGTCTTTTCATGTGGGGAGGAGGAGGCTGTCTTTGTGATGGTAAAGGACAGCCAGTTTGGGGCATAATTTAGCAGAGATGGCATTGACGTGGGTGGAGAAATCCAGGTGGCTGTCCAACCAAACCCCCAAGTATTTGAATGTTGGGACAGTCTCGAGTGGAGCACCATCCAAGGTGGGGAAGACAGGAGAGGACTTGAGGGTAACCACCTTTTGCCTAGAGCCAAAGGTCATTGCCACTTTTTTTTTTTTTTTAAACACTTAGTTTGAGTTGATTGTTAAGGAACCAGGTCTGAACTCTACTGAAGCCTTCTTGGAGGGGAGACTGAACATCATCAACAGAGAACCAGAGATGAAAATGATGATATCATCAGCATACATATGCATGTTGGAAGATGTGTAGACTGAGGGGAGGTTGTTTATGAAAAGGGAAGAAAGGATGGGGCCAAGAACTGAACCCCGGGGGACTCTGGAGAGGATGGGGAGTGGAGAGAAGATAGCCTCATCAACTTGGACAGATTGCTGCCGGTCATGAAGACAGGAACAGAACCAGTTTACTACAGGTTCAGCTAGGCTGACACGTCTAAGGCCTTGTAGCAGGAGGGGGTGAGAGACTAAATCAAAGGCCTTCACCAAGTCAGGGAAAATGGCAGCCATAATATGGCTTTTGTCCATAGCTGAAAGAACAGCATTGTTAACACGCAATAATGAGGAGCTGGTTGAGTGTTGTTTCCTGAATCCGGGCTGTACTGGTGATAGAATATTCATAGCAGTCAGGAATTCAGACAGCCGGGAGTGGATAAGGGATTCTTGCAGTTTAGAGAGAGTGGGGAGGAAGGAGATGGGCCTATATTTATCAGGAGCAGAAGGCTCACCTCCATTATGGAGAGATAAGACCTTTGCAGATTTTTAGGCCTTGGGGACAGAGGTTGTGGAGAGGGAGAGATTGAGGATGTAGGTGAGTGGGGCAGCTAGAGCTGGGGCAGAGATGTTGAGAAGCAGGAGGTGGAGACCATCAGGGCTAGACTTGGTTTGGCTAAGGTCAAGGAGGGCTGAGAGGACTTCAACATTTGGACACCATTTGTATACCATTGCCATATCCTTTCAATGTAGTGTGCAAAACAAACCAGGCAACACATACAATTGACTCAAAGTACAACTGGAGAATAACCCATATAACCTGCTAAAACATATTAAATTATTTTACATCAGCTAGGATAGCCGTGTGCAATGGGGGGACCTTCAGTGACTGCCACTGTAGCCTGCAAAATGTGTGCTGTTTTGGAGGGGCTGCAGTTGAACCTTGCTCATCATGGCCTTCACAAATATGCTGAAAGAATCTCTGCTAGTTCAAATCAGCAAAAGCCATCTGATAATCAATTAAAGGGATGTTCCAGTTTCCTACAAACAAACTACAGCTGACATCAGGACTCAATTCTTATAACATTCCAAAAACTAGGATTTCTGGACATTTCATTCTTTATTACTTAAGACAATTCATACAAACAGGCTCTCTGACCCTTATAATTCAACTATTATTGTTGTTCTTTTTGTCCTGAATTCATCATCATCATCTGCTCGAGACGTCAGAATAATTTCCATGGCAATATGTTATGCTGTGATAAGCAGAGGATTATGACTTCAGAGAATAAATAAGCAAAAGGAACAGAAGATGTCTAAAGTACATTGATCCTGTTTTGTTTTCCACATAGATTTCATTCTTGGGCAATGTGTCCCCATCCCAGGTGATCTCCCAACCCTGACACCTGCCTACCTCCATCCACTGTCATATGGATCCAGTGTGTCACAGGACCTTAGTTAGACCACTGAAGTCATAATTCTGGCAGCTGAATTTTATTCATTGACCATTTCTTCCTGGATGCCCCCAAATGTTCCCAGAGAACTTCTACTGTGAGGCAACCTCCCTGATCCACTGCAAGGGTTGTTATTGTGGCAGAACATTGCAGCATTCCTTCCATAGCTAGAGCGTGCTGCCAACATTGCTGCTAAAAGGGAACCTTAGTATCCTCCCCAGGCACAAAAGAAACTCAAATGAGGGAGTTGTCAGTTCCCATATAAGCCATATGACAAGTCATTGAATGTACAGGAACAGATGATCACTCAACAAATGATTCAAGTTTTAAAAATATGTTCTTTTCATTGTGTGCAACACATTATCTTTCAAGTGTATCCCCCTCCACACACACACACACACACACACACACACACAGAGTTTAAGAGCACAATTTTTGGATGTGTACTTTATGTCTGTTAAAATAAACTTTACATTTATATATATTATTGTTTGATCTGAGTATAGAAACAGTCTCCACCCTGAGGAAGGGGTACATGAACACCCCAAAATGCTGGTGGGTTAGGGTGCTTTCTGTGGTGCACACAATAAAAAAAAATATTGTTAAAACTTGAATCATTTGGTGAGTGGTCATCTGTTCCTGTACATTCCTTAGCATTAGTGCTGCCCTAACTATGGCTGACCAAACCCCCAACTCACCGAGTCTGCTTCCAAACCTGGGTCACAAAACAAAACAAAAAAAGGACCCTGAAATTAATATTTTGGGTGAACTTAGTACAACTGAGTACTGCCAAAGCCAGCTTGGAATCCTTTGATGAAAACTGAAAAATCTTTGTATACTTTTAAACAAGCCAACACCCCTGAAATATTTCTTACTCACCTTGGATCTTGTAGAACTAGCTTAGGGTTGACGACTCAAGCAAGTGCAGGCAAAGTCCCATAATAAAAAATATCAGTAATTGTCAATAGCTTTGCCCTTTGATTTAATATTATTTTAATAATAAATATAAAGCACAAACATGTGCTGTACAGTGGTAGCCAGAAATACAACCCAGTAAATCTCAAGACATATCACAGCAAATTTCACTAAAATTAATACTTTTTGGTTGTACCTCAGACTAACTGGAAAGTTTTTCACCAGCTTTCAAGGCATGCTGAAGAGACCTTAAATATCTCAAAAGCATGATTTAGTCTTATAAATTATTTTACCCAAAACATCTCTACTAGTGTTTCATGACACCACAAACTTTCAAAAATCGAAATGAATGGGGATTTCCTGTGAAATATCTAGATAAACTGTGATGTATAGCATCTCTAGCTGCCTTTGTAGTTGATGAATGCTTTCACTGTAAGACCCCCAACTGTGTATTAATCCCAGATATGTACAGCCTGATACCATTTATAGTCTCTGATAACTAAGTCACTTACAGTTAAGAATACTGAAATCAATTACCATTACTTAGCATTTCCCAATGTGTATGTCCAATACTCATTCTTTGATATTTTTGTCAGTATATTTTTCTTTGTAGTCTATATTTAATGAAATGATAATGATGTATAGAATAATACATGGTAGGGAGTGCATAATGAGAATTTAATGCACACCTAAGGTGTAAGTGCTACTTAAACCCCAAGAGGTTTATTAAAGCATCCCATACCAAGGGTGTACATAAATCTGAGTTCTGCACTCCCCCATGTGTTGTTTTATATAACTGCTGAGTAGCATTGTCTCACCCTGAAAATAATACTCAGCAGTTATAGAAAGCACTATGGCCAGTACATGGTACTGCTGTTTAAAGCATTAAAGCAGCAAGTATTGTTGTTTAAAGACCCCCACCCAAATTTAATTCCCTGCTCTTTGTGACCACTGCACCCCTTCTCTCTCTCTCACTTCTCTTCTTCTGTCTTACTATGCTCTGTGTTCCAGTGGTGCTTGATTTAGTTGAGGAGTGGTCATAGGAGAGCCATTTTTACTTTCAGGTCATTTTTTTTAAATCATGAACAGTGAGACACATTAACTGCAGCATATGGGGTTATCAAATCTGCAATATAAAAATGGTCAAATTAAAAAAACCTGACCTGAAAGGAGTGCTTGTGACATAATGTGTGCACATAGTAAGCAGCGTGTGCATCCACGGAGTGAGGGAAACCTGGCGTCTGTCCACCAGCTGGTTAAAATAAACAAAAAAGGTGCCAACATAAATCCATGACATACTGATTTGCATATAATAAAAAGTGATTAATTCTCTAGTTTCAAGACCTTACAATTGTCCATGTCTGCTTATGTAATCACCATATATGACGGATTTATTTCCAAGCCATAATTTCCCAACCTTTTCCTTATATAGTACTTGTTCTCCATAAAGAAATGAAAGCAGCTTAATCAATAAAACAGATATATACTTTGTGTATCCTTACACTGTAGAATGGAAAAAAAAAACATTTATGACTAAGTATATAACAATGGTCTATGGTAAAATACCCAACTGTGAACCATCCTTGGAATTCATGGAATATACTAATTTCCTTTTTGCAAAGTCTGAGTTTGTTGAGAAAGAATTTTGAAAATATTTCTGTTACATTGGAAATAAGGTTAATTGACCTATACATTCTTGATTCATATGAATGAGCCATTTTGTAGACTGGAACAATTATGTTACTCTTTCAGGTTTCCGGAATGTGTAGTTAGTTAGCATTGTGATATACAATTTTAATAATGTTCAAGTCCATCATTTGGGCCAGGATTTGTATGCTTCAACTAGTGTTTTATTTACACCTGGTACATATAAAACATCATTTCTTTTGATTAAGGAGATGCAGTATGCACCATCTACATGAGTTATTGTAAATTCCAGTTCTTTATTGTTTTCTATGCATGTATTCAGATTTTTATTCCAGTTTCCTTTTTATTAGTGTAGACATTTTCCCAAAATATATCTTTGTATTAAATATTTGTTTTATAAATTTCTTTGATAATTTAAGAAACTATTTTTTTCAGTGTGGTGCACTTTAGTTTCTCTATTAAACATTCAGGGGTCCTCATTTCTTTGGATTTTTGTGAGAAGGATGAGTCCCTTATTATGCCGCACACAAAAAGCAATGCAAATATCACCTGAAACAAAAGGGTGACAAAACAATAAGAGACCACCACAAACTGCAACAGTCCTCAGTCACGCATCAAAAACAAATACAACTGCTTCTTTTTTTTGCAGAGGGTAAGCCCCCCACACTCACCAAAAATAATAGAATCAACTCGGGGGCCAGACCTAAAAAAAAAAAAAAAAGGAAATTTACTTTCCTACTATAGGACCCAAACCCAGGTCTGTTGGCTCTGTAAGCAGTGGCTCTAGCCACTATGCCAAATGGCCAACTCGGCAGAGTTTGGCCACACACCTGCCTATGTCCTGTCATAGCAAGTGTAGTTCACTGCTACACTTGCTATACAGGATACTTCACTCTGTTAGAATGGTTGCCCTAAACACGAGTGGTATTACTGAGTGACTCATATTGAGTCACTCAATAATACTCGCCCATATAAGGTGTCACCCATTTCATTTTCTTACACTCTTTATCAAATCATTCTTGTTTGTTTTTTGACCAATTCGATTCTCATATTTATTAAATGAGGAATACCTATGAGCGTAAATTCACATTTTCATAGGCATCCTGTATATAAATTTAATTCATATTTATATTTATTTGATGCTTCAGATTACAATATCTTTGAGCTAAAAGTTCCTTTACAAAGGTTCCCTGTCATAAAGACAAGATATACACAACACAGGATTTGATTATTGAGGTACTGTACAACAAAATGAGAAGATGGCTACCTAATACAAACTTTCAGTTTTAAATAAACAATATTTTTAAGAAGCAGCACACAGCCTTGTCCTGAGAAAATGCTGACACTGCCTCCATGCTTTTATTAGCAGAGGAGTATCCAGGGTTATAGAGCTAGGTGAGGAGAGGCAGTGGCTACCAGAGGGAACAGCAATATCCATGTTGCGGAAGTAGTTATGGGTTGGTCAGTGACAGCTGGGGATGCTGTGTAGCACTATAGGTGGTGGATGGGATGGGAAAAGAGGACATAGTAATAGAGGAGTTAGAGGGTAAGGCTAAGTTGCCACCAAGGAAGGGGAAGGGATGAAACTGTTTACAGAGTATTTTTGGATTTTTTTTTCAGTATGCTATTTGAAAACTGGGTAATTTCGATTACCAAGCTCAACTCAATTATTCCACTGAAATTTGCCATATTTTCTCTGATTCCAATTTAGTCTTTTTTATTTATCATAGGGTAAGTTAATTGTTTATTTAGAAAATGCATTAACCAAGAGCTCAGAGCACAGCATATATGGGAGACTGGCAGAAAACAAAAACATCTTACAAATATAAAGAGCAGACTTTAAGGATGTTAATACAGTTGCCAGGTGGAGATGAGCAGACAGAGTGTTTCAAAGAATAGGGTCTATGACTGCAAATACTCTTTCCCCAGATGATTTTAAATGAGACAAACTAATCAAAAGAAGCAACTGTCTCATTGACCTAACAGCTTTTCTGGGGATAAAGGGTGTCAGGAGCTTATGGTGTTACAGGGGCCCAGTCCCGTTAAGGTATTGTAGGTGAATCAAAGAACCTTGTAATCAATCTGCTGCATAACTGGCAGCCAGCCCAGGGTGCAGAGCCAAAAAGTGATGTGATCTGAAATCCAGAAGAAGAAAGCATTCCAGGCAAGTAATCGACTGCAAGCAGAGTTGGTGGCATTAATGCAATTACTATGTTGTGCCAACAAACATATTGCCAGGCATTGCATAAGCAGGGAGCAGAGCCAGACTCTGCAGTGCCAGCTTTTATTGGGTCCATTCCCTCATGCTATGGTTAAGCAATAAATCACAATGGGGCACTGGTTGTAATGGGTTTACCACATGTCCATGTCATAGTAAGGCACAAGTCTGAAGGCAGAGTGCAGTAAATCCCAGTACTACCAATGTCCCAATGCGTATATAAAATAGATACCTGAGATTCTTTTTAAACAAAGTTAAGTTTTTACTTACTACAAACATATGAACAAATTATGTAAATGATGTTAAGTATAATTAAATAGTTCTGCCACCTCTTGATGCCACTAGGGGATGCTGTGTTATGAAGTCTACCTATTAATTTTTTTAGTGAGGAGCAGGCAAGCAGGTTAATCAGTGCTGAGATGTGTTGAGCCGAGAGGAGAGATGCCACATTTGGTACTTCTGGTTTTGGTTATGACGTGCAACCCCAACATCATAGTGAGAAAAAAAAGTTTGCTGTTTGTGATTTAACTTTCAGTACTGTTACACAACAACTGTGTGAGGATCATATAGGAACAGAAAGGAATGAGAATGTTGAGTGAGGGGAGGTGGAGTGGGTGGGGAGGGGGCATGTGGGATAGCAAATGGTGAAGTGAGTTCTCAGATTAAAAACATAAATAAATTAAAAGAATAATGCCTTATAAAGGAAAGAAACAATACACAACCATCTGCAAAGTAAATGGGGTGAAGCCTATTATGATACATGCCGACAGATAATGGAAACAGTTCTGGGAGGGATAACAGGTGCATAAAACAAAGGATGCCAGTTTATAAATTAAAATTATATGAAGCTAGCACCCAGCTATGGAATGTGTTGCATCTAGGTTGGCAAGACTTATTTTTCACTATTTAATGGACTCTCCTAAGGCAAGGGCTGGAAGCAAAGTATTGACCAATAAGGGTACAGGGATTTCCTTACCAAATTTATAGTTACTCATTGCCATGCTTTTGCCCTTTAGTACCATTGCACGTTTCCTACCCCTTTCGATCTCCCCAACCCCAACTATGTCATGTATTTCTCTTCCTGGAGTACCAAAGAGTCATTTTATGTTTTTGTGACCCATGCTGTTAAAGAAGCAGTGGCTTCTGTAAATGGATATTCACTATTTTTTAATTTGCAATTCATTATTTAGTGTGACTTGGGGTGGAGGGACTGAAATATTAACATGAACTTGCTCAAATCAAGGTTTTCATACAGCTTATGACTGAGGCTTTTTAATAGTGGCACCTATGTAGGTCGGATATTGATTGCAGGCTGTCTAAGCAGATTTTGACCCAGCACCACATTTTTAACACCCCTCCCTCTTTTTTGTCATTTTTGCAGTTCATTTCATAGCTGCAGTTCTTTGATCCAAGCATCTGATCCACACTGTGGAATGGGTATCAGCAACTTGAATTGGTTTTTGCATGCTTTTCTATTTTTTTTGTGAAATATGCTGTTGCCATGGAAGCCATTGCTGACTATCATAGACACAATAAAAGGGGTCACTGTCGGGTCTAGCTATGCCCCTTGAGGAAGAGATGTGTAATCGCAAAACTCTAGGGCTTGCCTGTACAGTACCTGGCCATGCATTAGCTGGCACAATATAGTACTTTGCATTAATTTAATTAACTTCACTAGCAAGCTGGTTTCTCACCTGGAGTGCTTCTTTCTTTTGGATATCAGTAAGTTCATCTATAGCACCCATATTTATGGTTAGTGCATCCAGCTGTTTGTTAGAATGATGTCATCTGACTTCCCTGTGGAGGTACACTAACTAGCCTCACTGCAGCATTCAGTACTAGCTGCAGAAATGCCTTCTAGTCTTGTTCTGTTTGTTGTAGATGTCTGATATTATGACTAATTTTTTTTTTATTCCAAATATGATATATCTGTTCCTACAGTATATGTATTTACATTTTAAAAGGGGAATGGTCACTCTCAGATTGGGGATACTATTTAATGAATTAACCATATTAAAGTTGTAAACATCTGATGTAATAAATGAAGCAGGGGTAGACATGATGGACTAGAGTCCTTTCTTACCCAAATTTGCTATGTAACTATGTGAATTACAGTTGAGCCATTTGGGCCACAGTACACAGAATCATGGAATCTTGTTGGCAGAAAAAGACCCTCAGGCTCATCTAGTCTGCCCTTTTCACCCCTTTATTTATTCTGCCCCTTTCCTGTGGCCCCTTTCCCCATTCCCATACAGCCCCTTATGTCTGTCCCATGCAGTCTTATACTCCATCACTATTCTGGCTCCTTACCACTGCCTCTGGAAGCCTGTTCCATGCCTCCACCATCCTCTCCATGAAGAACTGTCCTCTCACATCACCTCTGAATCTCCCCCCCCCGTAGTCTCAAACTATGCCCTCTAGTTAGTGCACCGTCCTTCCTATGATATAGATTCCCTGCCATTATCTTATTGATCCTCTTGACATACTTGAATGTTTCAATCATGTCTCCTCTTTCCCTTCTAGGAGTACAGCCCCAGTTCCCTGCATCTCTGCACCTAGTCGCCTTCTTCTGAACCCCCTCCAACCTGTTTATGTCCTTACACAGCCTGTCTATGTCCTTACCTCCCCTTCCCGACTAGGACCCTCAGCCCTTTGATCCCCGGTCCTGCTTTTCCTCCTACATCCCCTAGCAGAGTCCCCCTTCACCCTGCTGACATTGTAGGTGCGAGTCCCCTTCCTTGAACCCATGTCCTTTCACCACCATGCCAATTATTTCCTTAGAATGCTCACCTCAGCTCAAATTTTTGCAGTCTGATGCATCCTGGGCTGCATCCCAACTTCCACAGTGTTCATGAGCATGGCTGCCCCACATCCATTGCACCCCATTATTCTCCCCCCTATCACCCACGTGCCATGGCCCTTCTCTCAATCCTGCCACTCCATCCCACCAACCTACTAGTTCTACCACCCATCCCCCCCTTGCACTACCTATGCAACCGCTCCACCCCATCACTCCTCTGTCTTGATCCATCCAGTCCCCGCAATCCATCCTCCCACAGTCTCAGCTACCTCTCATCCCCCAGCACCAATCGTGTCTCCACAGTAACATAAACTGATAATGCAAACAGATCAAATAGTGTAAAACAGCTATAATATACTGTAGATATATGCAGAGTCCACAATTGTCATGCAAGATTCAGTCCCCAACTGTAGCCCCCCCCCCACGTTCACTGGCAGTGAAATGCCCCCCTACACCATAGATTACACATAAACCAGTTTTTTAAATTATACCAGTTCCAGGCTCGCTGCCACTTTAAATGTCCACTAACTGTGCAGAGTCAACCTAGTGCAGCCCATGGTTGCTTCCTTCACCTGCAGGCACTCCCCTTGATCAGATTTGCTCAGCCACCTGGCTCCTTTTGATAGATGCAGCCTCCGATGGGCGGTGCCCTGTGTGCCTATTTATGTTTACTTTTCATTGCATTTTTTTCTTCAGTTTGGCATCACACAATTGTTTCTACATACTAGTTTAGTTCATTTACTCCTGCGCTAATCTATTTTGGTATCTACAATCTATTACCTCCCTTAATAATAAATATAATTTGGTAATCATAATCATCAGCTATGTATCATCAGTCTGCATTATATTCATTAGAGCTACAGTATAAGCCACTTAAATCAGGACACATTTAAAGGGGATGTTCAGTTAAAGGGAATGTCCCCCAGATTACAAATTAAGTGACAATAGTATCCTAAGAGTAGTGCTCCCCTTAAATAACGATGCATGTTTCATTTTAATAAAAATTTCCTTCAGCCACCAGAACTGACATACCAATCAGTGCCACATTCACACTTGCTCATGGGCTTTAAAAACAGCCATTGCAGCCAGAACTGCTAATCTCTGCTGCTAATCTTTATTGTTCAGCAGTCTACATCAGTCTCCTGCACATTTATGATGGCAGCAAAAAATGTGTATCTGCCTCTTTCCAAGAAAATAAAAGTTATAGAGGCATTTCAGCAACCAGGTGCTTCTCTCGCTAAGGTTGCCAAAGACTTCTCCGTTTCCAGAAGTCAGATAGGGTGGATCAGTCTTAATAAGAGCACCGACTTTCAGAATGGCTACTGAACAGCAAAACAAATAGAAAGAGGAAGAGGGAGGGAAAGACATGTAGGTTGAAGATGCCTACATGTTTGGTTTTCCCATGGGGTTAGTAAGGGAGCCCATCTGTCTCGTCCCGTCCCGTGCTTAAGAATAAAGCTAACAAGACAGCCACCTATCTACAACATGCAGATTTTGAGGCCACCAATGGGTGGCTGTCTCATTGGAAAGGCAGGTGCAAAAGAGAATGCTGAGAACATATGGATGCAGATGAACCATCTGTATCAGAATGGTTAAAAAGAAACATTCTCCAGTTGTTACTAAATGAGTATGCCCTGGTCAACATATTTAACACTGATGAAACTAACGCATTTTACCAGAGTCATCCCGACTGTGGGCATACCCATAAGGAGTCCAAGCTAATTAGTGGAAAAAAGCCAAGGACCGTTCATCTCTCTTGTACTATACGAACATGCTGGGCATGGAAAGACTCCCTCTAGTTGTCATTAGGAAAAGTAAGCATCCTGAATGCTTACCAAAGTATGTGTCCTGCCTGCCAGTAAAGTTCGTTTGCTCAGCTAATGTGTGGATGACTTCGACCATCTTTATCAACTGGCTAACTTCATGGAACTGTCAGCTCAAAAGGAGGTGGCACAAGGTGTGTTTGTGGACAACTGTAGTGCCCCCCCATCTAATCTCACAGTAAGGTTTTCCAAAATCAACATCACATTTCTCCCCAAACACCACCATTCTAATTCAGCTGCTAAACATGGGGGTAATCAAAAACTTTAAGGGCCACTTTAGGGCTCTGTTTTCAGAGAGAATCATCAGTGACATGGACAGCAGCTCCACAGCTCTGGCATTGGAGACTGCCAGAACTGTTACTTGCTGGATGCTATATTGATGATGCACAAAGCATGGGCCACTGTAAACCTCAGCACCATAGCCAACTGCTTTAAAACAGCTGGAAATAAAGCAGTAAACCTACTGAGCTGACAGCCACAGTGGAGGAGGCAGAGAGCAATGACCCACTGGCAGATGTGAACAGACCCTCACATTTTACTGTTCAAGACTTCATGGACTTTGTAGACTGTGATGCACATGAGCAGACAGAAGGAGATCTGTCACTGGATGCCATCTGTGCCACAGTCATACAAAATACTGAAGCCGAAGTTGAAGACACTGATTATGTCAACAACACTCCACCTGCACCTGTTTCAAATGCAGAAACAAAGGTGCACATCAGCCCGCTTCAAGACGAGTGTCTGCAATATGGGAGGATTGCAGAATGAAAGCCATTATTTGATCTCATGTGGCTGGTCATTAACCGAATGGCAGTGGAGACAAAACAAATGCAAATAACTGATTTTTTTTAAACTGGACAGCAGCACACAGAAGAGATGAGAGATTGGAGATCATGGATACGTTTTTAACACCTTTTATGTCTTGATGTCTTTTAATGGATAAACCCTAGTAAACATTTCATAAAATAACTTCAAACAAACCAACAAGTGATCTGAAAAGAGCTATAATTCACAACAGTTTTGTTTGTTTGGGTTGCATAGGCTTTGAGTGCCAATTCTGTCTGTCTGTGCACTTTAAGGGTCCCACCCTGAGTAACTGAGTTGGTCACTTAAACGGGATGAAAGGCTCTCCATGGAGTCATCTTGTTTAAGCAGCTTCTATTATATTACCTGCAATTTCAAAGTATTTATGTGACTGTTAAAATCTTTTCTTACCAGACTGCAATATCATAATATATTATGTTACTTAAAAGGATGTATACATTCTTTAAAGGGAAAGAGAAACACTGCAACATTTCTAATTCAACAGCTACTTACTCCTGTTCTAGTTTTGTACATCTCTCTTTTTTTGTTTTCTTTCTTCCTCCTCTTTGTAATAAGCTCTGTATGTAGACACAGTATTGCACCACTATAAATACTCCACTCAGCGACATGACCAGTTAAAATCAGTCAGTAGCTACTATGCTGATACTGGCTCCTATGTGGATACTGCTAGTTGGGTGGGTTCCTATTTTGCTACAAACTGAACACCCAGGTGCAGCTCCACTTTCATTCATGAAGCAGTCCATGCCAGTAGTGGTATCAGTGTTTGAAGTCACCAACTGATACTAGCTGATGATGTCACTGGTTGGAGCATTTATAATGTTGCAACAGGGGGCTACATACAAAGTGGGTTTGAAAGAGGAGGGGGCAGTAAATAGAGAGATTTGTACAGAAAGAGAGCAAGGGGTAAGAACTGGGAAGTATTGCAATTCTTTTCTCCTCTTTAAGATTAATTCACATAACCCCATAACAATTTAACTGAGCAGAGATGCCAAAGGTTTCCTCTACAAGAATTCCCAGTTTCCACAAAAATTAATTTATGAATTCTGCATCACTTTTCAAATTCTGTGCTCTTTATGCAGATTGTTAGTTCACAGTCCTATCCAAACCCAATTTTTTTGGTCTGGATGCCTGTCTTCAAGCATATACAGTACACTCTACATCCTCAAACCCAGTGCAAAGTCTTACGGGCATGCATATCATCCTAACCCAACCCCATTACAACTAATAGTTGTATACTGATAGAAGTATTATGTTGTTTGGCTCTCAAGAATATGCCACATTAATTATATAATTTTCAGGAAACAGGTACTTAAGATGAAATTATCAATAGCACTGAACATTTTCTCAAGTGGAACTGAAGCTGAGGTGCAACATCTCATTTCCAGTGGGGTCCTTCTTATACCCATTTCTGCAGCTGGGGGAACTGGAGTACTGAGAAGTTAAGTGACATGCCCACAGTGATGAGTATTTGGCTCTAATGGCAGGGTTCAAACCAGTCTTCTCCTGGTTCCCAGTCTGGTGCTCTAACCAGTAGACTACACTGCCTACCAGTAATGTAAATGATACACAGTATATAAAGTGACACATATCTGGATAAACTGATTGTATACACACATGCATGTGCTTATCAATTCATCAATGTAACAGTTCACTCCTTAAATCTGGTGGTTGGAGGTCTATATTAATGTAGGGAAACTCAGCAATGCCATCCATCCCAATTATGCCTATTACAGTGTTAAAGATAAAAAGAATCCCCAACAGCCATTTAGCCCTCAAACACAGTTGTATTCTTTTTTTCTTTCTGATAATATACAAAGTAAGTAACTCAGTTAGCTAGTGCATCTACACATATTGCTGTAATGTAACAATCCAGGTTTGCTGGATTGCAAGGTACATTATTTTTCATTGGAGGAGTTCAGAAATAATGTTTTCCAATATCCACCTGAAAATAACTGGCAGACTGCTGACACATAAGAAACAGGGCCACACTCAGGGCACATGTAAATGGTCATTATTCGTGGCAGTGAACAGTAATTTATTATGATTTTCTTCATAGGAAAAATTGTTTGATGCCCTGTTATTCTTGGCTTCGTAGACAGAAGATTAAGTCATAAATATTTGCAGAGTTGACCCTTCATGTACCCTATGAAGGAGTGCCATAGGACTTCATTTAGAGGAGCGCAATCAAAGAACTAGGTCATCATAATAGAGGTAAAACTGGAAATATCTCAGGGGTAGACAGAAGACGATATTGACAGGTGCCAAACAAGATCACCAAGATTACTGTAGTAAAAAATATGATTCACAGTAAACAGAATTACATTTAAAAAAAAAGTTTCAAAAAATGTAATATATACACATTGTTACTGTTATTCCATTTTGCTATTACATGCTGCAAATTGAATACTCTTGTGCACGTTCAGTTCTAGGTGAAAGAAAGTATCTGTATGCATTAACCACAGCTAGGCATGCAAAATACAGATTGTAGTAAGAAAAAAAATAGTATTAAGTAACTGGATTTAAACCCATGTCCCCAAAACACCAGAGATTATTCCCCAGCTGAGCTTGTGGGCAAACTGTTTATCTTCCACTGACCACAGCTTCTCACACTATAAACCCTCCAACTAGAAACCTTTTAGACATAATGAGTTGTTTCTATGGTAAAAGCTAATGCGAGCATTTGTTGCACAATTTGTCTTAACTAAGCAACAATACATAATAGGGTGAATGGTTATGCTAGACTTCTCCACACACATTACAGGATACTACTTACCCAATTTCAAAAACAGAAAAATGTACGATCTAACAGCATTAGACCTAGGACTCTCATTTCTATAAGAATGTATCTCAGACACTGAATAATGTGATGACAGGTATGTGGAAATATCTGTAGCAAGAACATAAGAAACTCCATTGAGCAACCCCAGTAAAAGCCCAAATGCTGTGACTGCAAGTCTGTCGAGTGTCCAGGCAAACCATTCCATTTAAAAACAGCATGTATTGTACAGTGCAAGAGGAATACTGTTCTTTGGCACATCTGTAAAATGTCAGATTTTGACTCATTTTAACTCTTAAGCTTGGTAGCTAAAAACTGGCACGCTCATCCTGTGCCATGTAGATCAGGACCATGGCCAAGGCCCAGTATAAGGAGATATATACAGTATGTATTTTTTTACAAGACCAACAGGGGGAGATGGCAGGGGAATTCTGTCAGCAATATGCTATACTAGGAGACAAACTATTTCATCCTTCAGGAGCCAGGGGATACAAGCACATTTGAGAAGCAGAAATTTCCTTGAAGGTGGGGGGATGGGGTCACATTGGGTGGAGGTGGTATGGGGACTGAGTCCTGCAGCATGGAGACCAGAATGCCCCACTACACAGGTAAGGATAAGGCCGAATGCATATCATGGGGATGGGAAGTGGCAGTATCCACAGAATGTAATAGCAGCACAAATGTCAGCACCCAAAAGTGGTGTAAGCTATCTTAAATAGCAAGCAGTACAACAAATGATGACAGCACCCTGAATAAGGTGTCATCTGCTCCAGTGTGTTGAGTAACAGCACAGAGGTAATCAGCACCCAGCGTAGGGTATGTGCTGCTTTAGTGTCCTAAGCAGAACCATTACGGTGTCTGCATACATGTAGGGTGTGAACAGTGCTTAATTAGCGGGCAGTTATCCAAATATTGTCAGCACCCAGACTGGAAAAGGGCAGCTGTAGATAAAAAGCAGTAACCCAGAAGTGGCAACTTGCCCTGAAACATTTGGTATTGATTGCATCATAGCCTGAAATTTCAAAATACAGTTCATTTCTAGCTAGCAGTGAGTGGGCTGATTATTTTGCCTTTTTAAATCTGTTTTAATTCTTAAAATCATGTGTGTGCATGCTAGAACTTAGTCTATTTTTTCACTTTATTAAGTGGGATCTGAGACAGGGAGTTAGGTCTCAGCTGCTAGAGTTGCCTTGATGTGGCAGTGAATATTTTCTGTCCAAGAGACCAGGGACTCCTGAAATGAAATTTGGAATTTTTGCGAGTAAACACAATCAGTATTTCTCTTGTGTTTGTACTTGATTTGTGCTCATATTTAGTATGTAAGCAATAAAACACAACTGGATGTGGGTTCCTATTCCTCAAGTTGCCTCCCAGGGGAACTGTGAGGCATGAGACTCTTGAACCAAGTGCCTTCAGTCACCTGGAAGTGCAGTTCAGGAATAGGAACACATACTCTGCAGTGTCGCACTGTGCTTTTAAAATAGGTAACTAATTAAAAAAAAAAGTATTTTTAATACAATTAGCTATTTTAAGAATGAAGCACAATTAAAAATGTAAAACAATAAAAAAAGTAAGTTCTTCTTCCTGCTGTCTGCCATTACACCACCAAAGGAAGCCCCAGTTATCCCCTCTCCCCCAACCCACACACATGTTCTGGTACTCAACTCTTATCTCCTACTGTGATCTAGAATGGGGAAGATTTGTTTAAAGGCAGTTTGGCTGGTATGTTGGTTCTAAGGAGAGAGTTACTACAATATTGATAAAAAAAAAATACACCCAGCATGGAAGCAGGATTTGGCATGTAAAAAAAAAGTACTAGTTTGGCAGGGTTTGTCACTTCCGTGTAAGGACCAAAATTCTAACATTTACAGCTGCGGTTTGGTTTGGGAGGGTTGTTTGTTTACCTCATGTAGGCATGTGTAGGCCTCATCAGGGCTAGTAGTAGCAGGTGCAAACTACGACTATCAGCTGGGATGCATGATCTTGACTGTTAATGGCACTCTGCCTACTGAAGCACAGATTTGTTTTCTGGTTGAGTACTGTAAGAAAATCAGTGGTAGAGTTTTTTGATATGTTCCCCTTCAAAGGGGCAGATCCTATGATTATGTTTCAGGGGTATGTAGCAGCCATATTCTGTGATAGTAAATGACACCGATTTGTAAAAAACTCTAAATTGTATTATCATGGTAAGAGGGAACACATTGAATAATAGGTGAAAATGCATATGAGTGGGCAGTGTGGTTAGCTAGAAAGTGGAGGAGGCATTGACTGTCTTTATATGCTCCCTTTTCAGGGAATCAAGATACCATTTCAGTTGAAAATGTTGATTTAGTAGTTGCCAGTTTAATTCAGAGGTTAATAATGGCAAGTTAGAAGCACCCTGCTACAAAAAGTTTAAGATTGTTTAGTAATTGCCATATTGAGCAGGAGATAGAGAGAGCAAGAGAGGAGAGGAGAGAGAGTTACAAGTGGCTGGGTTGCTGCAGCCAGACCGACTAGGAAATCAGCAATACAACTTCTGAGGCCTCATGGAAGCTGGGAAGAAAAGCAAAGCACAAAGGTTAGAGGAGTGGATTTAATGTTTGCTTTAAATAGTAAATATGGATCTTGGTAGGAATAGGTGGTGGGAGTTTATAAGCATGTTTGAAGTTATGAGATTTATAAGTAATGTCAAATTGGAGTTATAAAATGGGTAAGAGAACTACCATACTTTGATTGGCCGAATCCAGTGACATGACCATGCTGTTATCACAGCACAACAGCACAGAACAGAAATGCTTAACTTTCTGAACCTCATTACTTGGTCCTAAAATTAATAAAAAAAAAAAATCAGGAAAGCCATTTTATAATTGCAATAAGGCATTCCAGGGTATGTGAAATTAAGGGATAACAGCACTTCATGGGTGCGTAAAGCCATCAGTTTTGCATCAGACTTCACTTCCCAAGGTGTGCCATTACCCCACAATAACACACACCGTGTTATGGATTTTTGTTTAAGCAGTGGGTTGTACTCTACATTCCAAGTAGAAGTGTAAAGCTCTATGGACATCAAGAGAATGCAGGATAGCTTCTCCTGCATTCTAAGGGTAAGAAATAAACACAGGAAGGTGGATAATCCTGTAAAGTGTAAAATCAGGAACCATCTTAGGTAGTAACCTGGGACAGGTACATAACAAAACCCAGTCCTGATGAAAAGGTACAGGGGACATACTCTAGCTGGACCTCGACAACATCCAGTACTGGTTCTGATCAAATCAACTGTCCCTCAATGCCAAAAAAAATGGTCTCTATGACCTTTGGCACTAGGCAGAAGCTCTCTAGGCTTACTGACTTCCCCTCCTTCCGTGCCATAGATGGGACCATGATAGATAATGTTCCCACCTTTAAGTACCTCAGGGTCTGGCTTGATTGACACCTCAACTTTTTTGGGCACGTGGATGCCATCCACAAAAAACTGCACCCTAAATGAGGTGCATTATACAGGACTTGTGGTTGCATCTACCTGTCAGACTGCATAGCCATTTCTCCAGCAAATGATTCTCCCCAATTTTGACTATGGAGACATTGCTACAGTGCTGATCCAAAGTCCACCTTGCCCAGACTAGATTCCCTCTTCCACTCCTTCTGTTGCTTTGCTTTAGACTGTCCACCCCACACCCACCATTGCTCCTTTTATGCCTCCCTCTCCTTTTTCTCCCCTAAAGCCAGGCACCTCACTCTCTGTACCTCCTTTGTTTTTAAATTCCAACTTGGTTCTCTCCCCTCTTACCTCACCTCCCTCCTTTCTCTCCTCCTCCTTCCCACTACACCCTTCATAATTCTGGCTTCTGCTCCCTAGCACTCCCTACTGGTCATCCTCAGCTGGCCAGGCTGCATTCTACTACTGCTTCCCTGAGCAATGGAATTCCCTCCCCCTCTCCATCTGCTCTGCCTCTTCCCTATGTTCTCTCTCTCCTCAAGTTCTCTTCTCACTCCTGCAACTGCATACAACTCCCTCTGTACCTCTCTTCCTTGCCTTCCACTTCCTCCACCTTTCCCATGCTTCATCTCCTTTCCTTCCCTAACTCCTCACCCTAGCTGCTGGTAACCCCCATTCACCCCTCCCCCCTTCATATAGACTCTTCTTGAATATTTACTAATTAGCTTTGCTACCAGTGCTATATCGCTCAACTGTCCACGATTTTCACAGACATCCCTGATTTTGCCTCAAACTTTTCCTCTATCCCTCATAAAATTCATGTTTTTGTGACTGAACAGTGGGGATAGTAAACACAAAATAATGTTAAGCATTACAGTTACAGACTTGTTGCTCTTAAGAAAATGCATCTTACACTAATCCCCTTTATTCTATCAGCTTTCTGGGTGACTATTACTAATTTTTAAGATGTGTCCTTCATTTGGGGTCTTTGTCCGTGATTTTTTAAAGCCTTGTCCCTGATTTGTGAAGCAAGAGATTGAGAGGTAATCTACCACCTGCCTGCATTATCTGCACTTTAATTTTGCATCCTCTTGTCCTTGGGATGCATCCTGCTATACCCATGCCAATGTACATATTTTTCTTAAATGCCTTTGTTGTTGCTTGTTATACGATGTTTACTTATGTTTTCCCAGCTATGTAAATACTGTTCTAATAGTTATTCATGATCCTCCTCTGCCCCAGCCCCCTGGGATGCATGTAGAAATGATCAGTTACCAGCTCAGTACGTCTTTCCTGGTGAAACATTTTGAAATAAATCTGCAAATAAAGTCTGCAGACTAAAAACTTTCCAAGGAGTGATGAGATGATCTCCACCAGAAGAGACATTTTCTATAAAAGGAAATACATTTTACAAGAGGCAGCAAGTTTGAAAGGAGCCGGTGTAACAGACTACAGGGGATGCAGAAGCCCTTTAAGGAATCTGTGGAACACCTGGCGTAGAAAGAAAAAGGAAAAAAAAAAACAAATATGTTGCAAGTGACACCTTTTATTGGAGTAACAAAATTATATTCCAAGAGTAGCTTTTGTGAAATAAGTCTTTTTCAGGTCAGCGAAAACACAGCTGAGTAACTTGTCAGGTATAGAGGTTGAACATGGATTCAAAAGAGTAATGGTATAGCATAACACATTAAAGCACTACAGTGAATTCACATTCATAAACAAACAAAAAAAAAACAGACAAAGAATCCCACTGTCAGAGAGGCCTGCTGAAGAACCAACCATAAGATCAAAGTGATAGGTACATTTTAGTTCGGGGGGGTTGGGGGCTGATGTGATGGTTCAAGGATGAAAGGAGAAACATCTGAAGAATTTTTTTAAATTATCTCCAGTAATGTGCTAAAAATCCAACATCTTTATTTAGTCCTTTTTCTTTGGTGAACACCTGGAACTAGGCCACAGTCTTGCCCCTAACAGCACATCAAAGGCTGTAATGACCAAATGTGTACTTTCACTGAAAAATATTTTAGGTCTGAGTCACATAAAGATAGAAGACGGTCCATGATGTGCTGCACCAGACATGAAGAAGGGCCCATGAAGAAAGGGGCAGACCAAGTACCAAAATGTGTCTATGTCAGACAGTAACTGTGCTGGTAGAAGGCTTATGAGCCACCAGTAGAACATCAATAACTGCCTGAGACACCCCAAGTGGGATAGTTCTATGTCCTTTAGAGTCACGTATGACACTGCAGGGATGAAAACTCTGGGTGTAACAGACTGCCGCTGTTCTGTGACAGCAGTCCTAATTAGAGGAGGTGGGACAGGAGGATCAACCCAGTCTGCTAGAGCAGTGGCAATTAAATTGTCTGGGCCAGAAGGGGACTATTAGTATCACATAGTGGCCCCAAATTTTTGAAGTTTGATCAATACCCACAGAATCAGAGGGACTGGAGAAAAGACAAACAGACACCTCCCCTTTCAGGAGAAGGGCAATGCATCTCACCCAAAACCTACAGGCCCTGGAGTGAGCAAGCAAAAATACAGTAGTGCTGAACTGTGTGGAGATGCCGGAAGGTCCAATTCCAGATGACCCAACAATCTAAGAGGTGTGTGACTAAGTCATCCAGAAATTCCACTCTTGGGATGGAGAAAGCAACTTGTTGAGAAGTCCACCAGGGCATTCAGAATACAGGATAGAAATCTGGCAACAATGTACAGTATCTGTTGTGTGCCAGGGTCCACACCCATTGTCATTTTGCTTCTTTGCAGAGGGGGGTAGGAGCCAGTGCCACCAACTTTATAGGAACACAAAGACTGTCTGGCTGTACCATCACAGGATGGCTCTGAATGTGAGGGGCAAAAGTCTGCAGGCCAAGAAGAACTGCCCTCATCTGCAGACTTTTGATGTGGAGAGAGTAGTCTGAGGGGGACCACATTCCTGAGTCTGGAGTGCACCAAGCTGAGCCCCCCACCACCCCAGCATCCATGGCAAGGACAGCTGGGGACAAGGTGGCCCTGTAGTACATGGGAGTGGTTTGTCCACCAGCAAAGAGCCCTGGCGTAGGAGTTCCAGAGCTTGGAAAGTCTGGGTCCACTCTGCACAAAACATCTACTAGGGAATGGGTATATAGGAACAGGCCATGGAACCGTCACTATGACAACCACAATGAGGCCTGGAGCAGAAGCACGGATGTTACAGAAACCAGGGTGCTGTAGGCTATCTGTCACTTGAGCCGTCAGTGTATCAGCAGTGGATTCCAGAGAAAGGCCAGTGTTTGATCCCTGTCCAAGACAGTGCTGAGGAACTAAAGGCACTGGCAAGGGTGAAGAACTATTTTGGGTTCTCTAGGCAAATATTAGAGAATAGGTTAATGGAATTAAAACATCAAGACTAGTTAACTGATGTTATTTTAGCCCTGAGGGGGCACTGTTGAGCACACCTATCGATAGGACGTGTTCCTGTTTAGCTCTGCATCTCAGGGAAACACTTCTGATAAAAATAGTTTTTGGAGTGTATTCTTTTGTCAAAACAGCTGCAGCATTTGATAGAACACAACAAGCACAGCAGTTTGGTGACAAATTTTACCATGGGGCATTCAAATAAGGGAGGTCCCAGTGGTCCAAAACCCTAATTGACATCGGAGCCACAGGCCTCAGCGACTACACCCTGACACACAGGAACAGAACCACGATAAAGCCCTCCAAGAATCTATGCAGGCCATTGATTTTAAAGAGGATCGAAGAGCAAAATATTAAAATAGAAGCGGTCAATAAAACAGCGACAGCTGTAGAGTCCTAAGCTATTAAAGCATTATCAGCCATGACTAAAATTATCCAAGAAAACAGGCAGCTCAGGTACAGGTTAGATGCCCTTGAAAATGTTCACCAGGCCTCTAATGTCCGATTGATTGGCCTGCAAAAAGGGCAAGAAGATCCAGCTCTTTTAACATTTCTGAAGCAGTGGTTACCTGGAGCACTTTATTTGAATACAGAGTGTGCAGATCACTTTCGGTGGGCTTACCGAATTTCTCCATGGTCAGGGGAAGCCCAACGTCTGTGTCGTTCATCACAGATGGAGCCACTGCACAGTATATGTTGTTACAGGTGGCCCAGACCACAGATCTATTTATTTACAATGAACATTCCCTACACCTGTTCCAAGATTTATCATACGCCATGCAGGCGAGCCAAAAAAAAATTGATGGCGTTGGGGCTACGCTTCATAGCCTAGGAGTTGCACATTCCCTACTGATGCTGTCCCATCTCCATATATTTTATGGTGGACACACCTTCCAGTTTACTGATCTGGAGAAAGCCAGGAGATGGGTACAACAGATCCAAAAAGAATTTGAGGCTACTCGTAGGGAGAATGTATCTGAACCTGACTCAGAAGAAGACACCTGAAGCGATGAGGGACTGTTGATGCTGTGGACTAATATAATAGTAATTTTTGTCTCTTGAAGTGCCAAGCTTTTCTATTTCCCTGACATTGAACTGTGCTTTAAATGTTTGAAAATGGGAGAGTTTAAGTTGAATACTTGCAGCTCTTAGTGGGACTGTGTTCTATCCCTTTTGCTTGGCAGTATGAACGTTTCCAAATATCAATGCACAGATAGTTTTGTGCTGTTTGCTGCAGCATTTGACTTTTGAGCTTATGTTTCATCTTGTTTCCTCGTGCTGCATATGTTTGTGAAGCACTATCTATTCTTGGGATATTTTATGTTTGGGAGGAGTCATATCAGCAAAATCTGCTGAATCTAATATAATGTTTGAACTTCATATTCTTTGGACTGACCACCACAATCTTGAAGGGTGCCGCCTTCCATTTACCATGATGATAAAATGCATTTTATTTGGATTTTCCATCTCATCCGTAACCTAAATGTTAGACTTCAATTGTCTGTACCATTTGATTGATCCTGCACAATATGTGATGTCTGACTTTTGATGGCTATGCTTTTTGTATTTTCTTTTTGTCAAAATGCAATAAACATAAAGTACAAAAAATGACTAAGGCTGCAATAACATATGATCTAGTAGAACATGTTAGTTCTCCAATTGAAATAAATTGTGTAGTTAAGCAGGGATACCCATGGCTCCTTTTCCATTATAGTTAGCTATTGAAGATATTATACAAGCTATGGGTAATGATTCTTTTCATTCACCTTATATTCATAATGTGCAATGTCTCTCATTAGCCTATGCTGATGACTTGGCTCTCTTGGCAGTTGCTCCAATAGGCTGGAAACAAAGCTATCCAAGATTTAAGACATGACCAATAAATTGTAATTTGTAATTTATTAAAATTATGGTGTTTGGCTCTAACACCAAGAAGCATAAGTTATTGGGGAAAACACTGGAATAAATCAAGACTTATGTCTATCCAAGTGTACCATTTACAAGTAACTTTAAATGGGAGTCTCAATGGAACAAATTAGAATCAAGGGCTCACTCCCTGAAACAAGGTTTATTATATTTTATTTACAAATATGGTGGTTATGCTCTGTGGTCTGCAGTAATTGCAAGACAGGCAAAACTAGTATCCATTTCATTGTATTCATCAGAAATTTGGTGCTGCTTATTTCTTTCGTAAGTAGAAAAAAAATCATCATTATTATAAATGTTTACTATCTGTACCATTTTCTATGCCTTCATGTTATTTATATGCTGAACTGGGTAAGAAAGAACTTTACCTTTTTGGCTTCTTTAAGGTTTAATAATTATTAAACTACCCTGATGTCAGAACAATGATTCCCTGCCCTAACTGAAACATGCATATATCATTTTAAATGTTATGTCTCTGAATGGTTAAGCCATGTGAAGTTACAGTTGAGTTATTTAGATCTTGGTCATCTTTGATCTGATTATGAAAAGGATATAGTTATTGGTGATAAGTTTGTCAAAGTTGCTAAGACCAGGGCTATTGCTAGGTACAATCACTCCATCTTAAATAAAATTTGAGCCTCAACATTTTCAGAATGGTTTCCCAGCTAACATCTTGCATGTAAGGCTTATTGTTATTTATTCAGCCTTTAGGATTACAGTCCAAGGCATATCTTTACTATTTTTTGTTTTTGGTTAACTTCCTTCAAAATTGCTCGAAATAAAATACAAATGTACACTGAATAGATCCCTCTTATCTACACAACAAAAAAGAGCTAGAAAATTGTAAGCAAGTTTTACTCAGCTGTCCCTAGTATATGAATTTCAGGCAGCAGTACGTTGTGGATCTCCCATTATATGAAGGTATATCTGATGATGAAATGATCATTATCCTTATGACAAACTCAGATAACTTTACAAAAGGTTAAGGTTGCTCATTTCTTAGGAAAATGCTATTATACAAGGAAAACAAAATGTAAAGGACAGTGTACTTATAAGTAATTTTGAGTACCATGTGATAACAGCTACACCAAACAAACCGACTGCAACAATGACTACAAATCACCGAAAAGTAATACAGCGATCAGCAAAATAGTGCCAGTCAGAAACGACTGGTGCATACTGTCTCTATTGCAGCAGATTTAATTCTTACTTTTTATGCAGGGGGCTTCACCCCCACACCCCAATTATTAAATAACCAGCTCCGGTGTGGGGAGGGGTAGTTTGACACTTGGGGTAGGAAAAAAACTCCTTCCAGCAAAATAAATAAAACCGGCACAGCCCACCCTGAACCCAGGGCTTCCACACACACAAACAGTGTTCCTACCCTCTAAGCCACACTGCCGGCTTGATTCCACCCTCACAATTTCCTCCCTACATATGTCACTGCCTCAGTCCCTACCTCATCTATCCCTCCTACAACATCACTAAAATAACCAATGGGCATTTACTCCAGGTCACTCAAAATGTAATCACTATTCTCTACTTAAGCATATCGAGTCACCCATATTTATTCACTCATATCATGTGTCACAGTAATTTTTCTGAGTTTCCAATATAATTAATGGGTGTGGCTGAACCGAACAATTGTAAAGTGAATATGTACTGTACATTAAGAATATTCATTTAAGTATCAATTTATTGCCTAATTTGTAATGTTTGTATTAAGTTGTCCGTTTTATCTGTGTGTGTTATAAAAGCTATGTTTAGATGATCAACTAATTAAACTGAAACACCCCAATTTGGGGTATTTGACCAGGCTACCATTTTGTCAAACTGGTGAGTCAAGTACAAGTTTGAAGTTTATTTATTTATATTTCAACAGGACTGGGTACCACAGAAACATAGAAATTGTCAGCAGATAAGGACAACAAGACCCATGTAGTCTGCCCATCAGCCCTATTCTTGACCCTATCTGGTCAGTGGCTTCCCTCTCTCTGCCCTACCTCTAAGGATCCCCTATGCCGGTCCCAAGCATGTTTAAATTCCACCACTGTGCTCACTCCTACCACCTCCTGTGGTAGACTATTCCATGTGTCCACCACCCTCTCCATGAAGAAAACAATTCCTCACATTCCCTCTTAATCTACCACCATCTAATTTCATATCATACCCCCTTGTTCTTGTACTCATCCTGTATTCGAAGGTTTCCTCCTCTCTGCACCTTGTTTATGCCCTTCAGGTACTTGAAAGTTTCTATCATGTGCCCCCTCTCCCTCCTCTCCTCTAGCAAGTACATATTGAGGTCCTTCAGTCTCTCCTCATAAGGTTTGTGGTGCAAGCCCGGCACTATCTTAGTCACCCTCCTTTGGACCATTTCTACCCTGTCAATGTCCTTACAAAGGTATAGAATCCAGAACTCTGTACTCCAGGTAAGACCTGACTGGTATTTTATACAAAGGTATCACTACCTCCCGCCTTCTGCTAGCGATACTCCAGTCTATGTACCCCAGCATGCTGCTGGCCCTTCCTGCAGCCTTGGCACACTGCTTTGGCACTTTCAGGTCATCAGAAATAATAATCCCTATATCTCTTTCTTCCTTGGTGATCATCAACAACTCTTCCCACATCCTGTAGCTCACCATGGGGTTCCTTCATCCCAACTGAATTATCTTGCACTTCTTTAAATCTCAGTTGCCTCACCTCAGACCATTTTTCCAGCTTCCCAGCTCAGTTCTCATTGTCTCCACCCCATCAAGAGTATCCAGCCTGTTGCAGATCTTGGTGTCATCTACAAAAATGCAGACCTTTCCCGCCAGTCCTTCTGCAATATCACTAATGAAGATATTGAAAAGGACTGGCCCCAGGACTGATCCCCGAGGTTCCCGATGATTACCCCTTTCTCCCCAGATTGAATCCGATTTACAACCACCCTCTGCCTCCTGTCCATTAACCAGTTTCTAATCCAGTTCACCACCTTGTACCCCATGTCCAGACTGCCCATTTTGTTACCCAGTCTCTTATGCAGGACAGTGTCAAAGGTCTTGCTGAAAATGAGGTAGGTGATGTCCACCAACCCCTTCCCCTGGTCCCAGTTTTAAACATTACATTTGTTTTTGCTATTAATAATCAACTTATTTTGTATTAGCAACATAACAAGTATGTATAGCTCCTCGAGTCAAACATTCAAATAAGGGAATATGTACAGGGTACTAGGCAAAAGCCTGTTTTCAAGACCACCCTGTGTATGAACAGATGCAATTATAATAAATTATGAAAAGATGAAGTTACAATAGAATAGTATAACAACATACACAATTAAATAATAAGTACAACAAATATTCAAGGCAAGGCAATTTTATTTATAAGGTGCCCAATCCAGGAGGCTCTGGGCACTGAACATAAACAAGGGCATACAGCAGTGAATAAAAACATAATAAAACCTAATTAAAAACAATAACAGGATTATAATTCAGCAAAACAGAGGTTTTCACAAGTCAGTCTTCAAGGGACTGGCCAGAGCTAAAGATGGTATCAGCAGCAAAAGGCCAGGCTAAAGAGGTGGGCCTTTAGCCTCCCCTTAAACACCTCAATCGAGGGAGCCTCCCGGACTGCAGATGGGAGCAAGTTCCACAGTGTTGGCCCAGAGACACTAAAAGCATGATCTCCCAAGGTCTTAAGCCGAACCCTGGGAATGTACAATTACAATCACACAAACATAGACCACTTAGTAAGAGTTACTTTAAAACTGCAGTAGGTGGGTAATTTTTGTATTTTTGGAGGCACTGAATTCCATGTTGCTGTTGCAATAAAATTAAATAACTCTACACCATATCTTGATCTTATTTTTGGGACTTGAAAGTCTCCTCCAGCTACTTCCTGAAAGGAATATTTTGTGGAAATTGGGATAAACTTGTCTAACAGATAAGATGGAGCCTGATCTGCTATATATTTGTATAAGAAATTTCACAAATGACTTTCCCTCTGCATTTTCAAAGATGTCCAGTTTACTTCCAAGAGCAATGTACAATGGTGCATCATTGCTGGTAGACCTGTGAGACCCAGGACAATCTTGAAAAACAATAATGCAGTATATATCCATTTTTTGTAGATTTCCCTAACCAGTCATCCCATAGACTGCACTGCTGTAGATCAACATGGGTAATATAGCTAATGATGCTTATTTTTCTCTTGTTTTTTTGTTATACAAAGCCTGTGCCTCCTATAGGCACCTAACATTTTGTGAAACTTTAACACACAATTTATGTGAGCATCAGACTTTACTTTGGAATGAAACCAAAGGCCTAGGTACTTATATGAATTAACTTGCTCAATTTAACAACATCCAAGGAATATATATTCAAATCACTTGACACGGTCTCTCTTTTCCCAGTCCCAGTTTTAAACATTACATTTGTTTTTTACTATTAATAATCAAGTTATTTTGGAATAGCAAAATAACAAGTGTGTATAGCTGCTTCCCTGGAAGGCACATTGAGAAGTCAAACATTCAAGTAAGGGGATATGTACAGGGTCTCCCAGCATAAAGCTGCAAGAAAATACAAAATCACACATGCCCCCACAATGCAAAGCATCATGGGCTGTACATGCAAATCACCACAGAATGTTATTCTGGTCCGACTTTAAGCAGAATTGCATGGTGCCAAAAGGCCTCTCACACAGTTTGCAAAGGGTGCTAACAGAAGACATAGACACGTGTTTCGTCCTACCAGGACTCATCAGTATGCCTCGTCTGCTTGACACCCCAGTGGAATGGACCAGCTACCCTTAAGGCAGTGTGCCTTGGACATATTGTGGTGAACCATTAAAATAAAAAACTATTTAAAAGACAAAGAACCTCTGTGCGCAAACACTAAGGCAAGGGTTACCCCAAAGGGCATTTGGCTGGGAAGCCAAGTTTCAAGAAAATACAAAATCACACATGCCCCCACAATGCAAAGCATCATGGGCTACACATGCAAATCACCACAGAATGTTATGCTGGTCCGACTTTAAGCAGAATTGCATGGTGCCGAAAGGCCTCTCACACAGTTTGCAAAGGGTGCTAACAGAAGACATAGACACGTGTTTCGTCCTACCAGGACTCATCAGTATGCCTCGTCTGCTTGACACCCCAGTGGAATGGACCAGCTACCCTTAAGGCAGTGTGCCTTGGATATATTGTGGTGAACCCATTAAAATAAAAAACTATTTAAAAGACAAAGAACCTCTGTGCGCAAACACTGAGGCAAGGGTTACCCCAAAGGGCATTTGGCTGGGAAGCCAAGTTTCAAGAAAATACAAAATCACACATGCCCCCACAATGCAAAGCATCATGGGCTGCACATGCAAATCACCATTATTTTATCATTATTTTAATGGGTTCACCACAATATATCCAAGGCACACTGCCTTAAGGGTAGCTGGTCCATTCCACTGGGGTGTCAAGCAGACGAGGCATACTGATGAGTCCTGGCAGGATGAAACACGTGTCTATGTCTTCTGTTAGCACCCTTTGCAAACTGTGTGAGAGGCCTTTCCGCACCATGCAATTCTGCTTAAAGTCAGACCAGCATAACATTCTGTGGTGATTTGCATGTGCAGCCCATGATGCTTTGCATTGTGGGGGCATGTGTGATTTTGTATTTTCTTGAAACTTGGCTTCCCAAATGCCCTTTGGGGTAACCCTTGCCTCAGTGTTTGTGCACAGAGGTTCTTTGTCTTTTAAATAGTTTTTTATTTTAATGGGTTCACCACAATATATCCAAGGCACACTGCCTTAAGGGTAGCTGGTCCATTCCACTGGGGTGTCAAGCAGACGAGGCATACTGATGAGTCCTGGTAGGACCCTTTGCAAACTGTGTGAGAGGCCTTTCAGCACCATGCAATTCTGCTTAAAGTCGGACCAGCATAACATTCTGGGGTGATTTGCATGTGCAGCCCATGATGCTTTGCATTGTGGGGGCATGTGTGATTTTGTATTTTCTTGAAACTTGGCTTCCCAGCCAAATGCCCTTTGGGGTAACCCTTGCCTCAGTGTTTGCGCACAGAGGTTCTTTGTCTTATAAAGGTGCAGCCCACTACAGCAAAGCACAAGCTGCAGACCTGCAGCACTGAGGATAAACTCAATGGGCAAGACATGAAATAAGTATTGGGACCCCTGCCAAAGGAAAAGCCAGTACTGTCAATGGTTGCACTGAATTTTAACTTGTAGAAAGCATTCTGCATGTCCAAGCTGAGAAACCAATTACCCTATATAGCAGAGGAACAAGGGAGTAAAGAGACACAATGTAAACACCTGTGATATATTAATTTAGGCCCATGAGGTCTGGGAGAGGATGTACTATAGCTCACCCATGTTTTTCAGGACTAATCATCTCTAAATATCTCCACTCCACACTAACAGAAGTGAAAAAGGAGGCAGTATAGCTCAGTGGTTTAAGGCTCTGAGCTGCAAATCTGGTGACATCCAGCAGACCAGACCTGGGTCTGAATCCCACAGCTTCCACTTGCATACTGTGTGACTCTGAGCAAGTCACTTAACTTCCCTGTGCTCCCAGGTTGCACCTGTAAAAAAGCTTTCAGCTTAGTGTGTCTCACCTGGTTAAACAACTAAATAAAAAAAAAAAAGCAAAAGCACCCTCCGAGTAGCTAATGACTGCATGCAATAATGACACATGTACGTAAAGAAATGTGTAACTTCAGTTACTGAAATTGACAATTGCATTTTCCTCAGTCCAACATGCATTTGGTGCCAGGAGAAAAAACTAAGAAATAATGGGACCATCCACAGTACTGTATATAGGTGGCACCAACATGTCAACATGAACAGCTCCATCTAGGTATACGTTTCCAAGTGGTCCTGACATAGATGACTTACAGGTCCAAAGGTGTGGCTGTAAAAAGGGACATTTCCTCAAAGATCCAGTATGGTATTTTCCACTCCCCCTCAATTTAGGAAACCAATTACTAAACTATGGGTAGGGTCAATTTGTAGTTTGAAATTACCTAATTGATATTTTAAGGAAAATGAAACCTACAGTAGGATATTTAAATGCAGTTTAAGGGGAAAAAAACAGTGAGTATGGAGGCTGTGCAAAAATAGAGATGCACAAGCACAAACTCTTACCATGGTAGCAAAAAGCCCGAGGCAGTTTCTGCAGGATGAACATGACTGTAGGCTTTCCAATGGTCATCAGTTCAATGAATTATTATAGCCATTTCCCAAGGGGCCTTCTATTTTTAAAGAATTTTATTTTCTAACTTACTATACATCACCTTCCACTTGAATATTTGACACCTGTGAAATTACATGACACAGTGCTCATGTGGAGCAGTCTGTGTTGGATACAGCACGTGTAAGCTGGGCAGGTGAGCATGCCAGGGCAGTAGAGGAGGAGAAGAACACCACAGTGTACACCCCACTTGCCATATAAATGATTCCATGCAGCAAATTCTCCACAAACAGTTTTTCATCTGAATACAAAAAGTGGTACAGAATGAAAAGTATGGGGATTTGGAGCAGCTTCTGGCCCGGAGAGGTATTCTGGATTTACTGTCTGGTTACACTATCCTGACAGCAACAAACAAGCATTTGTCAGTGCCGAATGTTGCTTGCTTCTATGTGCTGTTTAGGTATTTGGAAGTCATGGGAGTGTAAATAGTAATGAGGACCATTTAGCGCAAGTAGGAACTGCGAACGCATCGCCTTTAAAACAGTGTCATTTTTAGGATTTTTTTCACCAAATTTTCAACATAGCCATTTTAAGACCTCTGGTCATGAACAGTGTCACTGTGATTTTGTTAATGTGTCCCAAACATTGAGTTTGCACACCGACTGCGCCATTGTGCGCTACATGGGTGTAAACACATTTTGGGTGAGATGTGAAAAATGACAGCTGTACCACTCATAAGAAGGTGTGGTAAAATGGCAATGTTGAAAATCTGGAGTGGAAATATTGAAAATTCACAAACCTACGAGCGTGCGTAGGAACTGCGCAACGCACGCTCGTAAAACAGCCATTTTTAAGAATTGTTTCACCAAATTTTCAACATAGCCATTTTAAGACCTCTTCTCATGAACAGTGTCACTGTGATTTTCTTAATTTGTCCCGTACATTGATTTCGCACACCAACTGCTCCATTCTGCGCTACATGGGCGGAAACACATTTTGGGTGAGATGTGAAAAATGACAGCTGTACCACTCATAAGAAGGTGTGGTAAAATGGCAATGTTGAAAATATGGAGTGAAAATATTGAAATTCGCTGAACTTCGAGCCTGCGTGGGAATGCATAGCAACGTACTGTCAAAACAGTCATTTATTGAATTTTGGCACTAAATTTTCAACAAGAGGTTTTGGGCCCCTTCTCATGAATGATGTCACTGTCATGGTGGTATTCAGGCCTGAAGGGTGATTTCACAGTCACTGCACAGTCACTGCACGAAATCACCCTTCGGCCCGATAACGCCATGACAGTGACATAATTCATGAGAAGGGGTCCAAAACCCATGTTGAAAATTTGGTGCAAAAATTCCCAAAATGGCTGAGATATGTATAGTTGAACCCCCATCTAGCCCATTATACAGCTTACCGGCATTTCCTCAGTTCAGCGTTGGCTTTGAAGAGTGCAGACGGTTCCCGTCCACCAAAGATCGTCGCGCCAGAGCACGGAGGTAAGTATGGAGTGAGGGGGTGGGAGGCTGGGCGCAGGGTGGGTGCGGTTGTGAGCGGGGCCGGAGATGCACCGCGGGACCGCTTTTGTTTTACAGGTTAAAAAAAAACGACATTAGATCAGGTGCCACGCTGGGGTGGGCTCTCAGCGTGGCACAAGGACTTCTTGGGAGTAGCTCAGCCAACGGGGATTGGGCACCCGCCGGCAAAGATTGATTGCCACGCTGGGGTGGGCTCAGCCGTGGCACCAACTACTGGGGAGACACCGCAGCTCAGCCGACAGGGATTGGGCACTCGTCGGCTATACAGTGCGTGCGGGCGCGCCGCGCCTGCGGGTGGGGGAGCTGCGCGTGACCAGCTTGTTATCGCTGCTCACCGTTTAGCTCCTCTTTCAATCAGAAGTGCCACTGCATTTTGGAGCGTGTCATAGACAGCTCCAAATGCATTGGCCAGGGGCCGCGCCTGCCAGGACACTGCCTGAATTGGAGGAGGAGGTGACACACCTCCGAAATCTCCGATGATGGCACTATGTTTCTTGCACATGCGTGCAAGCAACATAATGATCAGTTTGAACTAGTTTTGTTGTGCTGTGCTTTTTCATTTGGGGTATTCTACTTCTGGCACTAAGTCAAATAAGATGAATGATTGTTTAACAAGCATATTAGATAGTTTAAGATCTGTTTATTAAGTACATTTAAACATCTTGTTGTTTCCCTTTTTCTGACCTCTTTTTGTATGTATTGGCTTTCATCAGTGGCTTTAGACACCCACTGGATTTGAGAGATAGGTGCATTTTGGAACCATTTGCCAGCTGTAGAGGGACTAAAGTTTAAAGAGTATTTATCCTTGTGATGACCAAAGTATTTTCTCATTCTGAAAACAATTATTGCTCTGTGCTCTAACCTAGTGTGGTGCTTTGATCAAGGCCATAGTTACACTGAAACATGCTGCACCAAAGTGCAAATCTCCCCCTGCACACAGAAGGAAACATGGGCACACAAATCTCTTTTTTGCAACAATACTGACAGATTATTTTATAGTGAAAAATTTGAGTGCCACTGTGCAAATGACAAATTGCATGAAATTAGTCATATGCTCAGTCACTTCCTCAAGGTATTTGGTTTAGCAGTCATAAAACTTTTAACAGCATTTTTATCAATATTTGTTAGTTTTATGTCTCATGTGAAGTTATATTCCCTCACCCTTGTTTAATTTACATCCCTAGGACCCTTCAAAAATAACCTCAAATGTTACCTCCTTGAGAAGTTTGTCTGTTCCTGCACCTAATTACTGTCCTCCTGTCACTCCTTACCATCTTCTGTGATATTCATCAATGAAGTTACCTATACAATGATATTATTATAATATATGGGGAGCCGATATTATTAACTGCAATCAAGCAGATTACAACCTTGTTATGTTAATGTTATGACATTGCTCTGTTGTTAATCCTTCTTGAGTATATCATATCAATGGTATAACAAAATGGAATGCTCACAACAATGTTCCATAAAGTAATTCAATCTGTGATTACACAATCTTGGTAGCCCATACACTATAAAATATAATGTATGGTCTTTGGTCAACAACATTGCTGAAAACACTTCTTGAGGTTGCCATGACATCTGAAAACCTCTCGAGCTGTGCTCTCAAGGTTTACAATGATGTAATGGCAACCTCTTGAAGTGTTTACAGTGTGGTTATTAACCAAAGACCATACATTATCCTCTATATCATCTCCATTGTTAAATTTCTCATGTCATGCTATGCATTATGTTGACTGGGAAACTTGTGAAAACAGACAGTTATGCTCACATGCCTTCCAATGCAAAAAAATAAAAATGAAATGAAATACTATGGTTCATACTATGGCTGACTCGGGAACTTGGGGCATGGTGCACATATAAGTTCCCATCAAAACCCTTACTCATATGGGCACATGGTGTTCAATAAGCAAGTATCCAGTCTGTTTTTAAAGACTGAGTTGTACTTGCTGATGATTATGTGTAAAGATAGATTATTTCAGGCATTCACAACTCTTTGTGTATAAAAGGATTTTCTTTCACTTGTTTTATAATGAAAGCTGCATAGCTGTAGGGGGCGCCCTCATCTCCTGAATGTTTTATTTGTAATCAAAGCCCATTTCCAGAAAAAGAACTGGGTCATTTATGACTTCCCACAACATTAACAAGTCACCTCCATGTCTCCTTGTCTCTAGTGGCATAAGATTTAATAATTTCAGTCACTTAGCATAGTTTAATTATTTAAGACCAGTGATGTGTTTGGTAAACTTACGTTGGACTCTTTCGAGGTTACTATTGTCAGTTTTGTTTTGAGTAGACTATAGCTGAGAACAATAGGCAATGTGTGGGACGAACATATGCCCAGTATAAGGGTAACAGTACTTTTACAACTCTTGTTGTTATACTGTTTCGTATGGTCCATATCATTTTATTAGCTCTACCAATGGCTGCATTTGTTTGTTCTGCAAACTTTATATCACTAAAGAAAAGGACTCCTAAGTCCCTTTCTGTAGATGTTTTGGACAGGTCTTCATTCCCTAAGTTATACTGTTTTATGTTCTTGTGCCCAAGTGCTTGACCTTACATTTATTGATGTTAAGAGTCATGCCAAAGTCTGAGCCCAACTGATTATTTTAACCAGGTCACTCTGTAGTGACCAGATACATTCTAGGGTATTACAGTCTCCCCCTACCTTTAGGTCATCTGCAAATTTAAGAGTGTAATTTACTAAGGTGTCAGTAATATGTACAATGAAATACCTGAAAGACTTAGGACCCCAATAGAGAGCACTGGGGCACACCGCTGGTAACTTTAGTTTGATCGGATGTTTGTCTGTTTAGGACAACCCTCTGTGTTCTGTCATCCAACCAATTTTTTATCCAGGCTGATATTTTACTACATACATTTCTTTGTATTAACTGCTTTATAATGCAGTCATGTGGAACCCTGTCAAAAGCCTCACTGAAATTGATATAAATCACGTTAAAGGGAGTTTTAATGTCTAAGGACTTGCCGACTTTCTCATAAAAGCATAACAGGCTGGTAAGGCAAGCTCTCTTTTTAACAATACTATCTATGGCTCCTAACATAATGTCTGACTGACCCTTAAATATGCCTTTGAGGAATCTACATATCAAGGAAGTGAGACTGACAGGAAGGTAATTTTCTGCTTTAGTCCTATCCCCATTTTTGAATATTGGGGTAATACTGATTGTTCTCCAGTCCACAGGAACTTTACCATTATTTATACTGCTTTCATATAGAATTTGTAAAGGGTAAAGAAGACACTGGGAACATTAGAAGTATCCTTTTTCCAGTAATATTGTCTGGACTCGGGGAACAATCTTTTTCATTTTCTTTATTTTAGAAGTTATTTCTTCCTCAGTGATGGTAACCTTTTTGCTAGTGGTAAAAACAGAATTTGTGGTTGTGGTTTGTTTATGACCAAAGATACTACTAACGTAATTATTGAATATATTGGCCATTTCTTTTGCATCATGTAGTACTTGATTGTTTTGTTGTAGTGGATCTACTTTAGGGATAGGTTTTTTAAGGGACTTAATGTAACTATAGAAAGTTTTGCTATTTTTATTTAATGCGTTTTCTGCCAAACTGAGTTCTAGAGAGTGCTTTGATTTTCTTACATCTTTTTTGCATTCTTTCTATATGTGATTACATTTTTTTCCAGTAATGAGGGGACTTTCTTTGTTTGTATTGCTTATAATCACTGTCAGTGGCTCAGTAGGTAGCACACTCGCCTCTGAGGCCGGGAGATCAGAAGGCTGTGGGTTCAGTTCCCACATCTCGCACTTGGGTTAATATCCCAGTACTGACACTGTAGTGCAGCATGAGAGGGGTGCTGCACTTCTGAGGTGCCGTCTTTCGGATGAGACGTTAAACCAAGGTCCCATCTGCATGAACTGGTGGTAGTTCAGGTGGATGCTAAAGATCCCATGGCACTTATCGAAAAGAGTAGGGGAATTTCCCCAGTGTCCTGGCCAAATTTCCCTCATTCACTAAAAAAAATACCACCAACAGCTTAATCTGGGTCAGTTGGCATTCATCTGTATCCCCCTCCCCCGGGTTGTGCCTGAAAATAGGCAGGATTTGTCTAGTGCACTTTCCCGGTCAACAAAAAAATAAATATAATTTGTGTTTTTGACAGATTAGTTGTTGATGTTGTTATTTAGCCATTTAGGTGAGGTCTTAGTTTATTTGGAGCATTGCTTTTCTTGTATTTGTGGATATATTTGTCACATATTCCTAGAATAGTTCCTTTCAAAGTGTCCCAATATTGCAGTCCTTGAGCATTGTAAAACATTCTAGTAAAGCTAGTGTATTGTTTATTTTACCTATGTCAGCTTGTTTATAGTTAAAGAAGTAACTTTCATGATTTTTAATTGTGTGACAGTGTGATGTTGAAAGTCACTGAACCATGATCGATTTTTCCTAGTGGCGGTCCCTCTTTGAAATTGTTTATATTTAGGTCTTCTGTCCCAAGTGCAATGTCCAAGATGTTTGCCCTCTTTTTTTGGGCTCGACACATACTGATGTAAATCAAGTTGTTCACATGCGGCCATGAAATGTTTACTATGTGCTGTGTGTGCACCTCGGCTTAACCAATTTATGTCCCCCAGGTTCATGTCGTCCATGAAAAGCAGATGCCCATCTTCAAATGCCTGTTCCACTTCACTGGTTATGGAGATGGTACCATCAAGCAGGGTATCTGGTGGACAGTGCTCTAAACCTATGGTAAAGTTCAGTGCTGAGTCAATGTGCACTTTTACCCACATAGTTTGTGTGTTATAGCCATCCTGTTTGATTTTAGTGTTGGTGATGTCTGTTGGCCTAAGGCAGCTTTTAATAAACATGGCAATACCTCACCCTTTTTGATACTCTTGTTCTGACAGAATGTTTCATAGCCTGGGATGTGTTTTTTTCCAGATCTAACTGTCAGTCCACTATGTCTCAGTTACCGCAATCATGTCAGGTGAGAGTTTGGAAATTATTACTATTAATTCGTCAAATTTATTATTTAAACTTCTTGCATTTGTCATGTAGCATTTTACATTCTCTTATGTAGTTTCTATGTAAAGAACTACAGTATCTCCTGTACAAACCTTAACTTTCAGTGTTCTGGGTGGCCTAGAGTTTTCCCCCAAATTAGTTTAAACACAGTCCATTAATGGCACTGGAGAATCTTTTTCCCAAAATCTGAACACCTTTTTTTATTGAGATGTAGGCCATCCATGGAATACAAAGTGTGGTTTGTTTCAAAACTATCCTAGTTATTAATAAATGTAATGTTTTCATGTGCACACCAATTTTCTAGTCTGGTATTTATTCTTTGTATAGTTTTGTTTTTCTCTTCATGAGCTTCTGGTATTGGGAGAATACTTTAGAAGGCCACTTTCCCACTTTAGTTGTAATTGTCCTTCCTAGTGATATTAGCTCATGACAAATGTTTTTTCGTGTGAACCCACATGAACTATGACTACTGTTCCATTGTCAATGTTAAATCTGTGAATTGAATCACCAACATCCTTAACATTAGCTCCTGGTAGACATGTGATCATTGTGTTTACGCTGCCATTTTTACAGACCTCTGTGTTGGTGAATCCTATTATGGAGTCTCTGATCCCTAATTTTTTTTTGGCCTTAGCAAAGTATTCTTTGCTTGTGTTTCCCCCTTCAGGGTCAATTGATTCAGTTTGTGGCATTTCGTTCAGCCAATCGTATCTGTTTGAGAGTGATATTTATTTTGGCCCCATTGCCCTTCTTCCTTTTCTATCTTTACTGTTCCTAACCAATGTCCACTTTTCTTCATCCTCCTCTCATTAGTTTCTCTACCTCTTTGGTATTCTACATCTGACTCCTGTGATGTGTTACTATTGGTTCTTGCCATTTTCCTCTTTCCGGTTCATTGTTGCCTTTTTTGTTATGCTTCTTGTTTATATTACTAATTGTTATATATTTTAACTCCTCTTTGAGTCTGGATATTTCTTGTACTAAATTGTTTTGATTTATACATTTGTCAGAAGTAAAGTATGTTGGAGTATAACCCTCATATTCCTTATAACTTGAGTCTAAGAGGGCATACATTTTACATACGTTGCATTTTAGGATAGTTACATCTCGGCAGAAGATATCAAGAACATTTTCAGTAAATGTGTCTGAAGTAGTCATTTTTTTATTAAAATCTGCTTTTGCTATGCAATTGTCAATATAGCACTGATGGGGTTCCATGTTATAATGGTGGTAGCGGAACAGCAATCGCCATTACGGCGAGTGTACATTACTGAAAATGAATTTCAGTGATGCACACTCACGGCAAGGAGAAAAAGGACGCCCAAGATCTACGGGTTGTTTTCTTAATGGGGGGGCTGCATTCCTCTATTTATGGATACTCGACTCCAGAGGGGTGCATGTTGGGAGGGGGTGAAAAATTAAAAAAAAAAAAAAAAAAAAAAAAAAAGTGAATGCCACCTGCCGGCAACAAAACAAACAAACCGCACGGCACTGGACCCAAACCCTGCACCCTCCACCTCCCAACCAACCACCATCCCCACCATGATAATGGACCAGCTCAGCAGCTGCCCCCACCCCCTCCCACATACCATCCCTCCCCACCTCTCTCCCCTTGCACTTGCATACATCCCGTAGTCATATGTCACCCATCCCAGTATCAGATCGCCCCCCCCCGCCAGGTAGTTCTGAACATAGGCACTGTAACTGAGTCACCATTTTTGTAGGTGCCCAACTGCGGTCACCTTGTTCACAGGTAACCCACTGATGGCACTACACAAGTAACCCTTTCATGTGCTACAATTACTTTGTTTCTCCATTGCAATTGGAGTTGGGCTACTATGCAAATACCTGCACTTATAGCAAATATTTTTTGTAAGCCAGACTGTAAACCCTGTCTACCACACCAGCTGAGCCAGTTTACTTTGCCCAAGAGCTTATCAATTATACACTGTTTAAGTATTTGCAAAGATTTAAAATGGTTTATATGCTCCAGCTGTTTTTAGTACAATACCAGTGATACAGATGATGAATAGTACCTGGCCTTGTCCCCGGTTGACATGCTAGACACGTGCACTAATGTACACGTCTCCACAAGTGATGAACACAAATTCATCACTCGAGCTTGCCCTGCTCACTTGGGGCACTCAGTGTATTGCACGCAACCTGGAAGTGGGTCATGTGACACCATGCAACAGTTAGCAGTTCCTAAAATAACTAGCAAAAATGTATTTTAAAAGTAAGTCACACTTTTGCCCACTTTTAAAGGAAGCTTAGTGCTTCCAGCAATACAGAGGGAATTGTTTAACTTGGAAAGGCACACTAAGCCAGAGCTTGTTTCCAGGTGCAACCTGGGAGCACAAGGAAGTTAACAGACTTGTTCAGGGTCACACAGTATGTAAGTGGAAGCTGATGGGATTCAAACCCAGGTCTCCAGATATACAGCTCAGTGCTCTTAACCACCATGATATACTGCCTCCTGAAAAATCTGATTGTTTCTCCAGTCCTGTAGTCCCTTGAGATGCTCTCAAGGACTACACTCCCCAGCTGCACTTCCTGGTTTGCGAGTACCCAGCACTGGTTGCTAAGATACTACCCCTCCACACTCCCCATATTTCAGCTACAACAATAAAGTATATTTGACAAGTTACAGCCTTACACATGCTGTCCCTCAGTACAATACTGCCTCACAGCTTGGTGTAAAGTCAATATTTTGAATAAGACTGGTCTGTTATTCATGGATGGAAGAAAACATGTAAAGTGCTGGTGCCTGTGGGTTGGTGCTTCAGTTGCTCTTCACATCATCTAGCTTGTGGACTGTTTCCTCCAAGGATCTTTTTCCTCAAAAAGAAAGCAGAAGAATGTGGTCTAAGGTCTCATCACTGATATGCAAGCACGCACTTCATGTGACCACATCAGAAGGTGAGCAACATCACAGACAGTAGGACGACGCCAGGAGGAAGTTTTTGAGAAAAGGAATCCTCGGAACAAGCAGTCCACAAGTCAGCCGATCTAAACAGCAATTGAAGCTCCTCACCTGCAGGCAACAGCTAAAACAAATAGCTCATGGAAATGACTGAGAATATGCTGAATTCCATGCACGTTAATTGCTGTCTGCACACCTACACTTGAATTTGCTCTATATATAAATCTGTTGGCATAGTCACAAAAAGGAGATTTGTTTCTCCTCTATGCAGGGGGAGGTTTGCACTTTGGTGCAGCATGTTTCAGTGTACTTTCTTATTGTATTGCCTGAAGTATTTATGGTTAAATTAGAATATACTATCTGTATAGATAGGAATACATGATGGGGCAGGAATGGAATATGGAAAATATCTAAATGAGTGAACAGTGAGCTTGTGATACCTTACGAGTGGTGGAGCCACGAGTGATGATTCCCGAGGTCACTGTTCAAGAGTTTAGATATTTTCCATATTCCACTCCTGCCCATCATGTGTTTTCAATTTATACAATAGGGCTTCCACTTCATCTCCCCTTGTATTTTTATGCTGTTTGGTGTGCCATGCTGATAAATCTTGTCTTTTGTGAGTATTATTTTTGGTTGCAGTTGTGCTCTGTGGGTGTGATTCGGTGTTTCTGAATGGAGTTTCCTTTTGTGAATGGTTGTCTGAGATGCTCGGTTATTGGTTGATTTTATGAGTGGTTTGTGTTCTTGTGCGCAGATTGGTTGCTTACGTTTTGTGTGTGTGAAGCATGCATGTTGATTGGTTGCGTCATGGTTTGGGGTGGGACTGGTTTTCTTTCGAGTAGCTGGCGTTGTGTGGCAAAATGTGAACTTTATTTTTTGCTTTAGAAAGTTAGGATTTATTTTTTTAAATTTATTTTGTTATGTCAGGGTGTGTATAGTGTTTTACACTGTATGGACTTCATGTTTTTAAACTTCGCCCCATATACATAACTGAAGGGTTTCCCGTTTATTTTTTACTTTCACTTCAGTGCGGTTTACATTACTGAACTCAAGGAAAATGAAGGTACATGTTAGTGAATGTGTGTCAGAAGTGTCTGTCTGAAAAAAACTGTCGTTGGTTGGGAGCTCTGTCTTTCTGGCAGGGTAGAGTTACTGTCCATCACTCAGAGTCACTGTCTGGAATGGTTTGGGATCATTTTCAAACTGGCTGCAACTTAAAAATACTTCCTCATTTTCTGCTTTTCTGTTGCAGTCTGGAGCGGTCGCTTTCCTTCTGCCGTTTATGGGTTTTAACTAACAGCATGAGATAATCATGACAAAAGCAGTAAGAGATGGTGCTGTGACAGGTGAGATATATAATTTCTCAGTGTCAGAAAGTAGTTCAGATAGGGAATTACAATGTGCAGATTTGGGGATGACATCACCACAGTCGTAATATCAGCAGGTGAGGTAAGCACTGTGTGTATAAATGTAAAATATTATCACAGTGCATACCTGCTGTAGGATTAATTATATCATGGTGTTGAGAATATAGGATTCTATTCTGTCCAAAATCGCCTCACCGCAATTGTATAAATGAGGAGACCACAGTTTTGATATCATGAGGCTGCAGCATCAGTTCTAACAACAGGCTGACCTATTTCTGGGAAATTTGAGCAACCTGGCAAAATCTTAACAGATGCTTAAATCCTTACTGTGAAAGAGTATCTATGGGGGGGCTAGGGAACTTTAGTATTTAATAGGCTGGAGACATCCTGTCTGGACTTGGCACGATCAAGGGCTTTTGCTATGCTAATAATCTTTTAGAGGAAGTAGTCTCACTGGATACTGATCTGTCACATAATATCACAAAACAGACATTACCCAAATTAAAGGTCCATGTCAGCTTAAGCCAGTCATATGAAGGTAGTTACAGAGAGATTATGTCATAGCCTCAGTCAACCAAGGCACTGAGGAAAGAGACAGGGAGAGGGTACAATTTCTCCAACATAGCTCTTCTCTTACTTTTTTCACTGGAGATCCTGAGTTTACATCAGATAAAGGAGCCAGATCCATGATCTGCAGGTAACCAAGCTTAGTGCATGATAGGGAGCTTAGAGGAAACTTGTAGGAAGTTAGAGACATTTACCTACTCAAGAGTGTAAGCTTTATTTTGTAATCGTGTATGTGTACTGTTAGCCTAGGTACAAACAGCGAGTACACATTAATATTACTGCAGTATTTGGACAATAGGGATTTAGTAATAAATTAGTTATTTTCCCAAAGACTGGAGTAACTGGTGATTTGTGACTGCATCTCTCATGGAAAGGTTCCTGGATAAGGGGTGCATAGTAAAAGGTCTCAGAGAGAGTAAAGTGTGTCCTATCCAGAACAAATACCCTCACTATGGGAAATATAAAGGACAGAAGGTGATTGACAAGGGTTATCAGAGTATCAAGGCTGCACTCTTTAAAAACGGAACCTTGGGAATAATGCTGGCCTCAACAGTCTCAATGGCAGGCAAAGGTCTGAGAGAAGGTCTCATGGCAACTGTGGGGTGCTTTGACTATCACAATCCTATATATCAGGACGAGTCTGGAATCGAGCGGTACTCTGCTCAGCATGCCTTCCTGGTAAAAAAAAAAAAAAAACTCTTAAATAAATATATTTATGATATATGAACTTGTTAGGTATGCTCCAGTAACACAGGTATTATTGTAAAATAGTACATATTTACTGATCAGAATTAATTGAATTTAATGCGCTTTGGAGTTTCTGTTGTAACTATGCACATTCTGAATTTGTGTACGAATTTTGACAGCATTAGCACTTTATCTTTTTGCACTGTGATTTGTGTTTGCCGCATTTACATATTCACACACTTTGGCACATTTAAAAGTAAATGCCACTTATTATAATATTGGTCCGCTTGGAGATGTTGCTAAACTTGACAAAGCACTGGGAACTTGGGGCATGAAACCTGGGGGAACTGTGCTGGCACCAAATATGGTATAGCTGGTTGCACAATTCACAAATAAACAGTATACTTTATAATACTGTAGTACAAGTATTGGACTATTATTCATTCAAGGCAGAGCTTCGAAAGCTGGGAGATTAGTTTTCAGTGTCTGTCTGACAGAACTCCTATCATTCATTTTTAACTTTATTTTAGAGCTCATTTCTTGGCAGTCAAACCACTTTTCATTATACAATGACAAGAAAGAATGCTTGCCTCTGATTGGTCAGTCTGGAACTGGACCTGTGATGTTATCCCAGTACAATATCACGGGTCTAGTCTCAGAGCACAACCTCACAATATTGATTTGGATGATGAGCTAGATGACCTATTTTTTTGCATCTCCAATTAAACAAAAATATTTTTCCACACTAAAAAACATTCTTTAAAATTATTTTTTTTATTTTATATATAACAATGAGCCATTGTATAATAGCAATAATGTCCTCCAGGGTGTGTGTCGTTTGGGATAACATCATGCCTCAGTTGTTGGACGCACTTGGCCTGTGGCCTCGTGCCCAACCATCTGAGGCGTGACGTTATCCCAGCACGACACACACCCTCTCAGGCATTATTGCTTAATTTTAAAACCCTTTGCCTCAAATCTGACTAGAAGAGAATACCACTCTCCATGTTCAAGCTCCAATGTAATCCTATTACTAGATCTCATATGATTCAAATTGCCAAGCTGTGCTTTGCTTGATTTGTGAGATGCTCCACTGCCCAATAAAGAAAGAGTGAATAAACAACTTAGCTTATTTCCTTTTGGTTTTACATAGATGCAAGCCCAGATCTCCAGGGGGAAAATGCCGGCCTTCAGGTTATTGCTGCATTCAGTTTTTCACTGACGTCATTCCCAAGTAATAAAGACATTCAATGATAAATTCTCCATAACAGAGCCAAAATATATGCTGCCGCTAGGTGCAATATCATATGCCAAGTGACAATGTAATTTTAGACAAATATGAATAATCCAGGGGGAAAAAATTACAACTCCATAATCAGCTGAACTTCTCCCTCAAAGAAAACCATTTACAGTAATGTAATACATGCCACTCAGACCAAGCTTGCTGCATGTTAATAAATTCACTGTCAGTGTAGCTCAGTAACAGTGGTTTTGTCTACAGCCCTGTAGCTTAAAGCAGCAGTGCATGATAACAGTAAAAATGTTGATTCATTCTTTTTAATTCAATTTTAGAATGCCCCTTATCTCCTGACCCATACGATGCCCCCACTTTGAGTCTGCTTTACCATTTTATTTGTATAGGTGAAATAATAAAAGGCACACTCCTTTTAATATGGCTCTGACCAGGTTCTCTTCAATATCATCTGTTTTCTTGCACACACATTGTTTAAGATCACTTTTCTTATGACTATAATAAACCAACACGCAGCAGACATTACTCCTTGACCTTATGGCACTGTAGCGTCTCACAAGTAGAGAGCATGCCCTTGCTACCTCTTGCCTACTGAGGACTTTGTTCACATAATGCATTTCAAATGTACCATCCACTTTCCTTTATCACACCCTAATTATGAGTTTTAACTATGAACCACTTAGGTAGCAGATTCTCTGCAGTACATTGCATTATAGGAAAAATACAAAAAGAGACTTGAATGCAAACTGGTAATTCAACTACAGACCCCAAGTCCCGAAGACAGCTCCACAACTACAGTATTAAGCTAAAGGAGAAATCTCCATTGCATGTCAGACAGAACTGTGCTAATATTTAATGCTCCCCATGCAATATAGACTCTGATGAACAGAGCTTTATCTAAAAGAATGCTTTGTTATATAAAAAAAGTTCCGATTTCTGGGAGTGAGGCAGCCCTCCTTCCAAAACCAGTGTTATGCATGGCCTAGCTGGTGGGCAGTCATACACAAATTATGTTTTATGATATATCACAGCAATGGTCCTTGATGAGACTAAGTTCCAAACACAAGCTCTACCATTCAGAAAAAGGTAAAATATCTCTTAGCTGGTAACTAGAATGATACTTTTAATTTCTTCTGTCTGTTGCAGCCTTTGGCCATGGGATGGCATGGCACCTTCATGGCAAACTTACAACACTTTGGTAACAATGATGAAGCCTGCATGCATTACATTTACCCTGGTTGCTGACTAGCTAGTGAAGATAAAGCTAGTCAAGTCCCAAGTGGATACAACCCAGGGTGATAGTGAAGCTATACTTGGAAAGAAAGAAAGAAAACATACAACCTACACACTGTGTGGGGCATCTCTTGCTTAAGTGGAGGAGAAAAAGGACCTGGGGCATACTAGAGAAAGGGCTAAAGCATGGCAAGCAGTGGGCAGATACTGTCAAGAAACCAGCAGAATGATCAGGTGCATCAAATAGTGCGTGACCAACAGGGCAGGAGAAGTGTTCCTATATCTTTGCAAAGCACTAGTCTGGCCCCACCTGGAGTATTGCATGCAATTCTGGGCTGCGATACAAAGAGGACAGTCAAGTAGGTGTTATGTAGGACAATCTAAATGACTAGGAATATGGGAGACAATTGCTATGAGAAAAGGCATGTGGCCCTTAACATGTTCCCCATAGATAAAAGGAGGCTGAGTGAGGACATGAGCTCAGTCTGCTGAATATTTAAGAGTTAACTTAGAGTTAAGTTAAGCCAACTTAAGCTACTTCACCCTCATGTATCCCCTAATTTCCTGGTTAAACAGCTGCCACTCTCTCCCCCATAGGTACCTTTCTCTTGATGTGTTTTCTCTCTACTTCACCTCACTCTGCAGTTCCTGAACCCCGATTTCAACCTATTCCCCCTCCTCTTTCCCCTTTTTTACTGCTCCTTTTTATTTGTCTTGGCTGACCCATGTTAACCTATTGATTTCGACTAAGTTATTCTTGACTGCCTATTATACAATGGCAAGAAAGAATCTTGGATTGTGATTGGTCAGTTTGGGGCTGGACCCATGGCATTATCCCAGCATGATGCCACAGCTCTAGTCTCAGCACTGTGAATCTGTAGATGAGCTATTGGAGCTTGATGATTTTCTGGATGATGAGCTAGATGAGCTTTTGAATGATGAGCTTTTTTTTGCATCTTCTCTTAAGAAACAAAAATATTTTTCCACACTAATAAAAACATCTTTAAAATTATTTTCTTTATTCTGTATAACAACGAGCCATTGTATAATAGGAATAATGCACTCCAGGGTGTGTATCATTTAGGGATAGCATGAAGCCTATAGGGCATTGAGACCTTGCCAGCCTGCGGCCTGCGTGCCCAACCCCAGGCGGCATGCTATCCCAGAATCCACACACACTGTCATGCATTATTCCTTTATTAGCATATACTGTTACATTATTGTATTCCTAGCTTTTATCCTGGTAACTATTTTTGGTTGTTATTTGCCAACTTTGACAAAGTCTGATATAATGACTGCTCTGATTTTTTTTTTGTTATATCCATGTCGTGTTTTTGTTACATTGTTGTATTTAACTAATTGTTATTATTTCTTTTGGATGTGGAACCTTTGTAAATGAGTCTCTGACTCAAAGGTATGTCAAGTTCTGAGACTGTAATAAATAAAAATTAACAAATATATATATTCAAGGTTAGACAACCTCAGAGATATTTGATTGAGTGCCAACAGCAGGATGTTTGGACATGCTCAGAAGATCAGAAGTACTAGTTTTGGGGGAAATGTTAACAGCGGAGAAAGAAACTGCTGGACCACACACATGTGAACAGTCTGGTGCTGCCAGTGAGATAAACTGTCCTATAAACAAAAAAAGAATGGGTACACACATGAGCCTGACAAAATCTCCCTTTATACTGTATCAGGTGTTATTTTTACAAAGGTGCATATATGCTATGTGGGTGCCACACCTATATGGCATATATGCACCTTTTGTAAAAATAACACCTGGCAGAGTATAAAGGGAGATTTTAATATCTCCATACATATAGACAATGGGGAGGAAGAGGCATCACCACGTCATCAGTTCATGGTGTTTGCCTGTGCAATCTCCCAGGGGGCTGTGCTCCAGTCATCAATATGTCAGCTGCAGCCCCCAGAAAAACTTTTATGAGCGATCAGGTCTGTTAATTATTTTACAAATATTGGGACTTGGGAGGTGTGGGACTCAGGGAGCTTGAGCCATAATCTATGCAACAGTGGCTCGAGCTTCCTTCCCAGTAGATCACCTTTAAAGTATCAAATGTAATGTAATAAAACACAGCAAACAAGATGCAGACTGAAACCCCAAGGGCACCCTTTGGTTTTCATTTGTAACATGAGCTAGCAGACACTTCTCCCTGTGAAGGTAAACCTAAGGAACCCCTATCCACAAAGGAAATGGATATAAAGACAGTATACACCTTTCAGGTAAGCCTGGACAAATGTCTGCTTACCAAGAAATCAATTATGTTAGCACTTGGAAATTATACCCAAATAGAAAATACAGTAGAAATTAAATAAAAGAGTCACAATATAAAAGACACATCTAAGAGAAGGAGAAATAAGTGACTGAAGTAACATTAGCATTAACAGTATATGAACAGCAAGAATCATATTACCAAATATAAACTTGTAAATAAGACCTTTAGGGATCCAGAGTCATAATGTAGGTTCTTAGGTTTGGTTGGACAAAAGGAGGCAATTTTGCCTATCAAGATTGTCCCCCACTCAAGTGGGTGTTTAAACCATATTGTAGTCATTGTAAAACTTTTGGTCCATACATTTTTTTAAAGCTGTTGAAGTCTGGTGCATTAACTACATCGTCTGGCAGTTGGTTTCAGAGTTTGGTCGCTCTTACTGTACAAAAATTGTCCCTTTTAACAGTTGTTGCTGGCGGCACAACTAGTTTTTTGTTGTGAGACCAAAGGTTGCTTCGATATTGACCAAACTGGATACCACATAAATTCATTAACTCTGGTGATTGGAGCAGTTTTTATAACATCAGTAAGTCCTCCCCATTGTCTTCTGGCATTGAGTGTGTGAAGCTGAGTTTGTCCAAGTCTTTCTCTGTAGTCTAGATGCTTAAGGGATGGTATTAATTAAGTTAAAGATTTTTGTATGTTTTCAAGTAGATAAAGAGTCTTAATAGATAGAGAGACCAAATATTTCATTTTATTGAAGTCTTGGATGACACCTGTGAGTGGATGCTCACTGACAGGTTCTACATCAGATACATTAACACAAGAAGACACAATATAGTTACAGTAAATTATACATACAGAGTGCAAAAAATTCAACAGTACATGGGCTGCAATGACAAGCAGTTCATAAATTGTGCGAAGGCATTGTACATGGTATGCTAGTGTCCTGTGGAAGAGAGAGAAGCAGAGGCAGACTGTTAGGGTGAGGTAGGGAGGGGCAGTCGGAGCTGAGATAGGGAGGGCAGAGGGAAAGAAAAGAGCCAAGGGGTAGGGGGTGGGAGGCAAGTGCTAGGGCAAAGGGTGTGGGAGGCAAGTGCTTGGGCAAAGACAACCTGGCGGGCTAGGAGTTGGAAGTGCTGAGCGGACTAAAGCTGTGGGCACAGACTAGCAGGGGCACCTACAGGTACTATTGTAGGTGAGGTGCTGATGGAGTTTGCGTTTAAAGGAACCAAGGGTTATGGCTCCGGCAATGTCAGGTGGTAGCCAATTTGTCCACAGAGGGGCCCAGTGAGCAAAGAATCACTGGGCCATAGTTGTGCGGCACCTGGGCACATGGAATACTCATGTAGTCAAGCTCCTGGTGTGCTTGGCATGTATAGGTGTTGATAGAAGACTCAGAACTCCTTGAGGAAGTAAGTTTAGTGAGACCTTTTTTGCAAGTAGGCAGGTTTGAGAAAGTCCTTAAATTGAAGCCAGCCTGATTAAGCATACAGTTCACAGGTATGGGTGACTTTTGGAGCATTAGTGAGCAGGCGGCAAGCTTGTTTCAGGCTGTTGAGAGGCATTGGAGTAGTGTGCCAGTAGCAGAGCCATAGACAGTTAGGCCATAGTCAATCAAAGTGATGAGTGAACTCTTAATTGCCAAGTTCAGAGCTTCATAGGTCAGGCAATGTCTGTGCCTATAGAGGATACCGATCCTGGTGTAAAAGGCTTTGGCCTGATGTCAATGTGCTATGTGTAAGACAAGGTAGTGTCCAGTGCGATTCCCAGGTACTTGAAATGGGGGACTAGTTCCAGGGTGATACTGGAGTCATTCTGAATTGCCAGGGGATAGTCTTTTAGCTTGTTTTTTGCAGTGGTGAAGAGCATGGTGTTGGTCTTTTTGTAGTTCATGACCAGTTTTTGCTTTTTGAACCATTTTTCAGCCACTGCGTAGCTGCTCTGGAAGTCATATTCCAGAAGTGCAGGGTTGAGGTTGCTAGTAAAGATCACCATGTCATCTGCGTAGAGGAGCATGCAGCTATTGCAAGCAGCCAGGAGGTTGTTTAGGAAGATACTGAAGAGTAACGTACTGAGTATGGATCCTTGTGGTACCCTTGATCTGACCGGTTGACTTTCTGATAGGATGTCCCTGATCTTTACTTGCTGTGATCGCAGGCTAAGGTAGCTACAAAACCTTGCTACAGTTTCTAGGGCTAGCCCTATGTCCAAGAGCTGTTCAAGGAGGAGGGCATGATGGACCATGTCAAATGCCTTTGATAGGTCAACAAAGGCCACCCCTACAATGTGCCTTTTGTCAAGATCACTATGTATAAATTCGGTAAATTCCAAGAGAGTTTTGATGGTGCTATGGCTGACTCAGAAACCATGCTGTTCTGGGCAAAGGAGCTGATACTGATTGACTGAAGTACTCCACCAGCTAGTCAGCAACAATCCTTCCAAGGGCCTTACAGAGTGGGGGGGAGGGAGTACAGAGATCGGCCTGTAGTTGTTTTGAAGAGACCTGTCCCCACTTTTGTGTACCAGAGTGATCATGGCAGCTTTCCAAATTTGGGGGAATTTGGAGTGGCAGATGGATAGATTAATTATCTTTGTCAATGGGCCAAGTACTTCGTCTTGTGTTAGTCGAACAGATTTTAGGTCCGTAGGTTTTCCATTTTTAGGTAAATAGGAGAACCATAGTCAAGAAGTGGTCTGATGCAACTTTTATACAGAGGAATAATGAGGCGTTTATTTTTACAAATAAAAGACCTCCTAAAATTCATCAGTCTCTTAGATATTTTGGTAATGTGAAGACAATGGTCTCTAAATGATAAGGAATTTTCAATCACTATCCCTAGGACTTTTTCAGAAGAACTACTAATATTCCCTCATCTGATGGACAGTACCTCCTACTGAGCAACACCCCCCACAACACTAAACTGCAACACCCATGAGGATGACTACTGTACATATAGGTGATGTTACACTATGCTACACAATGCCACACTAAAATGTTTACAAGTTGCTAACAGCTGTCACAAATAGACTAAACAGAGTTTATTGAAAAGCATTTACAATAACTTCTTACTTTATGTTCATATTGATAGAGATTTTCAAGTGGAATTATATTTATATATTTTTGAAAGTTTAACTCACATTTTGGGGAAAAAACACTGCAGTTTTAGTGAATACCACATCAACAATATATTAACTAGTGATTGTCACTGGTTTGCATGTTGTTGATATTCATAATCTGGATTTGTTTTTTTCTAAAAAAAAAAAATAAGATCCACTCAAATAGATAATTCAATACCTTTTACTGGACCAACAGAGTTGTTAAAAAAGAAAATAGGTGCTTTGAGCTTTCCAATGAAGGATTCTATGTAATCCAAAAGCTCAAATCACCTTTTTTTCTTTAACAACTCTGTTGATCCACAGTAACATAGACTTTGACGGCAGATGAGAACCGCTTGGCCCACCTAGTCTGCCCATTTCCCTACCTACAGGATAAGCTGCAGATCCTAGTTAATCAACAGCTACTTCTTCCTACCCCACAAGAATTGCCTTATGTCTGTCCCATGTATTCTTGAATTCTCCCACAGTTTTAGACCCCACAACATCCTCAGGAAGGCTGTTCCATGCATCCACCATCCTCTCTGTGAAAAAATCTTCCTCATATTGCCCTGAATCGCCCCCCATCTTCAAATTGTATCCTTGTTCTTGCACATCTCTTTTTCTGAAAGATCCCTCTTGGACTTTGTTGATTCCACTGAGGTACTTAAAAGTTTCTATCATGTCCCCCTCCCTCCTTTCCTCAAGGCTATACATATTAAGTTCCTTTAGTCTCTCCTCGTATGGCTTCTCTTGCAGACCCTGTACCATTTTAGTTGCTCTCCTCTGGACTGCCTCTATCCTGTCCAATAAAAGGTATCAAATTATCTATTTGTGTGGATCTTGTATTACAAGGACCAATATGGCAACAAGAATTTCTGTGTCTAAAAAATAAGAAATTATACATAAAACATTAAATGTGTTTTTACTTGTAAAACAATATGAGCAAGCAGCAGTGATATGAAGAGAGTTTTCAAAGCTATGCTGGAGAGGATGGTTTAATTTTGTGGTGCATACAGTATCAGTTACTTGTGAACTGTGTAGTATGGTGAGGTACAACACAGTGAGGTGTCATCTACATATAAACTCACTAGGAGGTAGGAAAATCAAAGGAGGATCAAGCTTTGTACCTGGCTCCCTTAACCGCTCAGAGCAATCAAGAACCAAGGTCCAGCTGAATGACTCTGTGCAGTAGTGGGTACTTCAACTCCTCTTTTGCACTTTTGATGGATACTATCGGTATCCAATGTGTAGTGCAAAAGACATTCTGCAACAATCATGGCTCAGCCTGTTCTTCAGCTCAGAGTCCAGCCAGAATCTAGGTGACCAAGTTCATGGTATATACACCTCTACTCCTTCAGTGTTGTGTTTAGGCTCAAGTCCCACTGTCATGGCCCTGACAGTTTCTGTCATTACTTGATGGGTATGCCTGTTGTGTCCCTAGTTCACAAGACCTTCCCATCTCCTTGCAAGAAGACTCTTGCATGGATAAGAAATTAAGTACTGTGACCAAGACAGATAGTCTTCCAGGTAATTCTTCCTGGAGTTTGAGGCTTTTCTAAGTTGCAGAAATAATAGACTGTCTCAAGTGAAGTATTCAAAACCCTCTGTTTGGTAAGAATTTTTGGTATTGTCCATCTCTTCAGATTGTCTGGTCTGCTCACACAGTTGCCCAGGGTTCAGTCATCTCCATTTCAAAAGCTGGGTTGTTTAGAGAAACTGTGCTTTCAGAAGCGTGTAGTCTCTTCCAAAAGGAAACATTTTATTTACTACAAGAAATGTCTAATTTTTTGTGACTGCTTTGAAGATAACTACAGTATCTGCCCCTCCCCTTTACTACATACAGTTTAGGTGGACTTTCTGTTAAAGGTTCTTATTTCTCTAAAGCCAACCCTTTATAGTTTCTATTTCTCCTAAAGTCTTACCCATACAGCACTTTGGAAAACAGGAAATGTAAAATGCAATTCATAGTAAGAGTACTGTGGTGACAAACAGTACTTAAGGATCATCATCTTCATCCATCCTGCTGCATAGCAATGACTCTACCCTAATTTGAATATAGGCACACATCAAGGCTACACTAATCATAACTATTCTTTGAAAATCAGGGACTCGTTATCAAGCTGATTACCGGAACAGTCAGCACTACTCCAGCATTACAGAAATCAGAGAAATCTGATCATGCTGTTTTTATTCTCATTCATAAACACAGGAAAATCTAGCAAATGTTAGTTCTTAGACTTGAGAAGCTCACTGCTCACACATATCTGACCCATGCTTGCACACAACACAGTGACATTATTCCAGTCTTCCTCCTTCAACCCATTAACTATTCTTACATTTTTCACTTCTTGATGATTCCATAAGACCTGCAGTAAAAATAGAATCTACATTCTTGTTTTCTGTTTTAACAAGCATTTAATTGAGCTCATTTGGTTCATCTGCAGCACATGATTTGATGCAACACTTTTTTATATTGATAGAATGTTACACCTACACATGCTGCGATAGCCTCAAGCCTTGATACTTGTCCATTTCAGCTTGCTGCCCACTTTGGTTCTTCTCAATTTTCTGGGCGCTCAAGTCACTGCATCTCTTATGGGGGGGCTGTGAAATTTTTTTGAATGTGTGACAAATAGGTAGCAATTTCTATAAGCTTAATCTGTATGATGCATTCAGGACACCTCAATTCTTTAATCGTTCTTTTGTTTGCAAGGATAGCTGTTTTCCCATTCAGATTAAAGTTATGATTGTAACTGAGAAGAAGAAATGTTCTCCTAATGTTACTGACCATATCTTGATCAAAAACACTCAGTGTATCCAGTTAACACTGGAGACAGAAAACTCTTTCTCGCTCTCTTTGAACAGCCACAGGCTTGTGGTCCAAAACTAAAAATGTTCATTTAACCCATCCCTGACCATCATTTATTACAAGATAGACTTCTCTTACTAGGGATTCTCATAACTCTTAGAACAGTTTCTTAAATAGGAACAAGGCACAGGTGGAGGTGTGCTCAGAAACAGAGAGGGTGCTTGCCTGGAACAGCAGACAAAAAAATAAACACAGAAAGGCAGCACTCCACAGTGAACAGTACTAAAATAGTATTAAATAAATAAATAAATGCAAGCAGAAACTTGATATCCAGCAAAGAAAGTCAGCAGAGACCACAGCACTAACCCCAGCACTTAAGAGTCTAACCGTGACTCTTCATCAGGGGGTAAATAAGATGTGGTTTTATTACACCCCTGCTCTTGGTGTTCTCTCTTGGCAGGGTGAATGTCCCAAAGGGGCTCTTGCCTCACCAGACTCTCAGAGGTTCTGACAAGGTGGCTCATATTATTCCCTTAAGATGTCTACAGCCGTCACAAGGGTGACAAAAACCCAACAGGATGATCATGTAGTTAAACTCTGTTTTGGATGGACTGTATCCTTGTTTGCCCACCATAGTTTTGCTTACTGCTTATGTCCCCAACTGTCAGCTGACAGGGAAAGAGAAAGGAGATTTCTGACCATTAATTCGAGTTTCTCTGAACAACCATATCCATAAATATTAATTACTGCCTGGAATGTTTGCTGATAGTATGGACTTTTTTGAAAGAGATTGACAGTGTTGTGCCGAGGGCCACGTGGCTGATAAGTGGCTTAGGAAGCAAGATCTGTGAAGAAAGATTAGATATACTCAAACCGTTAGGCAGAGAAAAAAAACAAGGCCGAGAGGGGGAAGGATTATGGTTTTCTGAATTCTAGAGGGGATAGATGGCTGGTGTATATGTTTTTGTTTGAGCTGGTGAGTGCAGGCAGAACTAGAGGGCATTCCCTCAAAAGGGGGTAAGGAGCAATGGTAGAAAACATTACGTCACATAGAGCATGTTTGATACAGGTATGTGGAATAACCTACTTAATGAGGTTGGGGACATTAGCACTGTTCAGGCTTTTGAAGCTGGACTAGACTGATTTCTGAAAGAGAATGGTTTGAAGGTTAAACAGCATGAGCAGCATAACATTCCAGCTGCTAAGATTAAGTGTATCCATCTCAAACTGGGTATAGTCTGTGCTGTGCGGCAGGAGAACTAGACAAGTCGGACCTTTCCTTTCCATTCTGTTATCACAATACTATGTAACTATAATGTAACCAAGTACCACCTTGAACCTGACTTCTGTAAAATTGTAAATTTAGAAGTAGAATGCCCAGATTCCAAAGAACATCATTTGAGGTGTTTAAAATGCAAACTACTTAATGTTTTTGAATACTGGTGACCAGGGAAGGCACCCTGATCCAAGACTCGTTTCCAGTGTGACCAGGGAGGTGGAGAAGCAGAGATAATCAAATGGAGCCTAATTCCCTTTATATGTCTTTAGTAATAAAGAATGTACTTTCTGGAAATGTATGTTTTTGAAATGTTATAACATTTTACTGTTGTTGATGCCAGCTGTCAGTGTTTTGCAAAAAAATGGAAAAAACACTTTAAACAAATCCATTTCTATGGCGTTTCAAAAACTGACAGATCCATGTAGCTTTTTTTAATACAACATAAGATTATGTATTTCTAGGGGATAAAAAAGGTTACCCTTACAAATCACTAGATACGTATTATCAGTGCTAGTCATCAGACTGCAATAATCCAAGGACAATCCAGTCCAGTGACCCTTAATCCAGTCTGTACACCTCCCTCACAGGGACGCAAGCTAACACAGATAAATTCCAATAGGAATGTAAATTCCAAAAAATGATGATCACAAAACTTGCTTCAGCCTCTGTGCTGTGCATTCCTCTCTAAATAGCTACCATAAAATGGGACTGTTAATTGCTCCATACTTAAATCTCTCTCTCTCCCTAGATTGATTGTGAAAGCAGGCTACTGTCTAGGGATTAAGAGGCATTCAGTGACTTAATTCTGGTCAGAACACAGCAGTCAATAAATCATTATTCTAACCATCATTACTGCTCAGTAGCCAGCACTGGAGCTGGAGGGGGGAGGTAGCCAGACACTGTGATCTCTCCTCTGACAAATAAATATGTTGCTAACCTTAAAACTAAAACCCAACCACTGACCTTAAATGATATTCAAAAAGTTAGCTAAAAAGAACACATATTACACAAAATCACAATTTTTAGCCCTTCCCTTACTTAAAACACTTAATAGGGACACAGCTGTTAAATACGGTAGTCTGCCAATGTGTACATCCTATCCTATCTCTAATGCTACTGATCCATAGCTGATGGTATGCAGCAACCCATAACTTTTTATGGGGGTGGCACACTCTTAACACTGCAAATAACAAAACAAATTTGCCTGACCCCAGCTGTCTGCATGCAGTAACTATAATATCAAAAGCTGTTCAGCTGTGAAAGATTAATGACTATGGATGTCCCTCTCATTACAGAATGAATCTTATCTGTTCATTTATGCTAGTTTGTTAACTGTGTAACATCATTTTTAAATGCGACTCGTGTTGCTGCTGTGAAGACATTACACAGTAAATATAGAAAACACATATGGATAGTCTATTTAATTTCTTTATAGCTAAGACAAACTGACCCTTTTTGACTATGAGACTCAAAAGCCAGACTTTCAGCAAGAAATACGTGTAAATTCACATCTTACTCTATGTGTGGTTGTACAGTGGAAAAGGTTTATTAAGGACCCCTTTGGAACCAGCGAATCTCTCCTTAATTTCAATCTTTCTTTAAAATGCAGGTTGCACATTACTTATGAAATTGTGGTTGGGGTTAGAATAAATTACCTTATACTTTGGCAGCCTTAACACACATTGTCCATAATAACAAGTTTTATTATTGTAGTCTGCATTTCAACAGTCAGGGGTTAAATTTTAAATTACTTTTTTACATTGCTTATTATCAGTGCTCTTTAGGAGTATGGATCTAAATATTTCAGAAAACATGTTATTCACAATGTCTAGCAATTTGGCAAATGCAACAAATATTGGCCAAGTTAGTTTTGAGTTTTGTGGGTCAAAAACAGCTAGTTTTTAAAAACTTGTCACATGAAAGCTTGCCAAGGTTTTCTTAAAAACTATGTGGAGCTACAGCTGGGAGTCTGGATTGTTAATGCTTGGTCTAATTCTAATGTAGGTTTCATTTGTGTGTGTTTTTAATAACAAAGGTTCCAAATGTTAACTGTTAGTGTTTTAAAATGGTACATGACCTGTAGTACAAAACACAGAAAACATGGGATATTTATCCTGTGAATGCAAGCACTGAGTTTATTTATGTATACAACATGGACCCATTGCAATGAAATATCTCATTTACTGGGGTAACCTGTTGATGAACATTCTTTTGTCACTTAATTATGAGTTTTCTTTTTCAGTTCCTGATGAATTTACACTGCATAGTAACGGGTGGTACAGCAACCGGAAGGAATAAAAAGCAACACAAAATAGTTTTACATCAGCTTTCATTCAGTTACAATTCAAATAAAAAGCAACACAAAATAGTTTTACATCAGCTTTCATTCAGTTACAATTCAATGATGAACATCTGTAAGACAGGAATACTAGTCCTGAAAATAGGAACATTGCAAACAGATATAAACTGGAACAAAATGAGTGCCCTGTTATTAAAAAAACAAACGATACAAAAAAAACAGTGCATGATGGCCCCTGTAACATGGCACCATCAGCCTTGCTTTTCAGGCTGTACACTGGTGGTGGCTGAGCATATCACCAAGGTTTCTGGATAAGAAATTGGTTAGGGGATAGGTGAAAGAGGATAGTGGTAAATGGAGTTCACTCTGAAGAAGGGGTGATGACCAGCAGGGTGCCTCAGGGATTAGTGCTGGGACTGGTCCTTTTTAATTGAAGGTAAAGTATGCCTCTTTACAGGATAACATCATAATCTGCAACAGAGTGGACACTCAAGAGGGGGATAGAAAGGTGCAAAATAATGCACTTGGGACACAGAAACCCAGGTGTAGAGTACAAAATGGGTGGAGTGGTATTGAAGACCACCAAGCAGGAAAGATACCCGAGGATAATCATATAGGATAACCTAAAGCTGGCCAGGCAGTGCAACAAGGCAGCCATTATTGAACATTCACCTTGTTAGCTGTTGCTCTGGGTACAAATTTTGAACAGTTTCCTGCCCAGGTCGAACTTTTGGGGTGTTGTGCCTGTTGCTGGATCATTCGATGATGACTAGCTATTTGGTGTTTCTTACTACTGGCATTCTAGGTTGCCCTCAGGATGACAGTTCTACATTCATTAACTACTGTTTAAATGTATGTGGGACACTAGATGACGTTATGCCACTATGGTAAAAATGGCATTACTTTTTCAGTTTTACTCTTACTGTGGTCCCTATATATCGCTCTGTGCTGCCATAATGCCATGGGATTAATATGTGATTCATATTTTTTTTGGGTACATCCCCCAATAATGTACCTCTTGGGAGGGTGTCATTTCAGACCTTTATAAGTGGTTCATTTACTTGGATCAAATACTGTATCCCTCTGTGTGTTATTTTAAGTTTTCTATTGTAACTTGTAAATAAAAAGTTAAAAAAGGAAGGCTAGTGGGATGCTGGGGGCGCATATGGAAGGGTACCACCAGCAGAAAGAGGGAGGTGGTGGTGCCTCTGTATAGGTCGCTGGTAAGACCCCACCTAGAGTACTCATGTTCAGTTCTGGAGACTACACCTGTGGGGCCTGGGTGAAGAAGAGAGATCACATCTGACATTGTTTGCTGGGGGGGGCGGGATTTAGGGTTGAAAACCCCACATTTGATTTGCCAAGTCTCCGGAGACACAAACCCCTAACATTTTACCCTTTTGCCACTTGGGCTGGGGGGGTTAGGGTGGAAACCATGAGGCCACATTCCCCTACATTTGAGGCATCAAGCTGAACACTAACTGGTACAGTAATACTTTCTTTGCATAGAAATTTGTTTCTTTTTAAGATAGTGGAATCGTATCCTCATTCACAAGGCATGCATGAACATATGCAGATGTGCAGGACCCTTTTGACCCTGTGCTAAGAGAAGATTCCATCTGCCTACAGGACTACAGGGCCATGTGGTTCCTGCACTTCTGTGCAGCAATGGATGTCAAGGATTCATGAAGCTGTCGGGTGCACTGCAGAAGCGCAGGGCCCTCTGGGTCCTGAAATTTCAGGTGGCTGCAGACACAGTCTCACAGGGCAAAGAAGCCATCTCTCAGCTGAAGCACAGGACTCTCTATCACTCACAGGTGCAGAAGTGCAGAACCCTACGCCAAGAGTAGAGTTCTCTTCACTATATGGTACTTGGCCAGTGCGGACAACTCGGCACCTTCCTTTCCTAGCCTGGGGGGTGGTGTTGCATGACAGTGCTGTTCCCTCAGTCTCAACCCATCCAGCTGGGTCCCTCAGTTTGCCCCTGAGAGGAGAAGAATACATATTAATATAAAACTGGGTCACTGCCAAGGTGCGACTTAATGCCAATGGACTGCTCTCTACACAACTTGGACCACAGTGCTGTCTGATTGAGAGTCTAGCAGACATTTCCCAATGTGCTTATATGGAAGAAATATGTCATTAAAATATATTTTTCCACAAAGGTTTTTAATCACTCCTGTGCCCAGGGGTGGTTGATCAGCCATGTCCCTGATTCCCCAATCTAGCCATTGCCTCCCCCAGGACCCACTTGGTCTAAAGTTCCCCCATGAATTCCCCCTCATTTGCCTCTTAATGGAGCATTATCCTTGATTAAAGTCACTGTAGTCATCAATGCTCATTTAAAAGCAATGAAACATTAGTCCTATGAACTTCAAAGGCACATGCCCCCATGCTGTTCTGAGGACATGTCATTAAGTGCCTCAGTGAGGGTCAGATTAGAGCTATAGGAAAGTGGGAGGGATCAGCTGCTGACTTTGTTGGGGCCAAAATACAATCCCTTCCCACCACATGCATGCTCTACCAAATATTTTAAAACTAGTGCACCTTGACTATCAATGACCTAAGCTACCAAAATTAGTGAGGTTAAAAAGAAAACGTTTAGCAGGAAGCAACCCATATATGCACATAAACCAGTAATCAGCAGTCAGACTTCAATATCAGAATAAGAACAATGCTGTTTCTCTTGGCCAGTCAGTACCTTTTTATATCTCAAGATTAGGAAGTTTTCAATTTGTAAACACAGAAATCTGCTGCACATGCCTAGCATTTGTAAAACATCAACACAGTCTGCTACTGGGAACAGGTGAGAGCACTGATGAGATTACTATACTTAGCAAACTTTTTAAGATTTTACTTACTTGGTTTTCTCCAACCTTTATGCCATGCTGTTAAGCCAGACAGGATTTCCTCAAATATCAGATTGTTCCCATTTTGCAGCAGAATGACTGGCTTGTCATTCTGAAAATGTATCTTATGAATTTGTCCTTTTCATACCAGAGAGAGAGAGAGAGAGAGAGTGTGGCATTGAGAAGCATTAGTCCCAAATCTGCACAGTCAGACCCTCCCCAAGAACACATGCTAAATTGATAAACACCAGCATCCTGCTGAAAAAATGGAACTTAAACACAAAGGTGCATGTCAGACAGGAGTCAGGAAATCAAGATAGTTACAAGAAGACTCGCAGTTGCACCTTTCTCAATTATTTTGTATTTAATTGCCATTTTCAGAATGGCAAGCTAGTCATTGTACTGGAAAATGGGAAAGCCAATTATTGTTCTGAGGGACACCTAACTGGGACTAGGTAGTGGCACAGAACTGAGGCTCTAGAGAAGAGCAGCTGTCACAGTGGAATTGCACACACTGCAGCAGGCAGGCTCACCAGGCAGGCAGCCAGTGCTGTCAAACTCATCCTGTGGTCCCCCTAGCTCCCATCTGCATTCCTATCTCTGAAGGAGACTTGACAGACCTGGAGAACTCTGGTAAACTGGAGCTCATTTACGGGGGCTGCCAGTAGCAGCACTGTTCTTGAGACTAGGATGACACTGCCTGTGGTGGGCAAGCAAGGTATGGCAAAGGTGGCAATATGATGATAAAAAGCATCCAAATTATTATTCATAGGGTGTTTCTCATAGTAACCACACATCTGTTGTTAAGAATATCACAACCAAAAAGTTAATGAGACAGCAGAGTTTTGCATCCGGAACAACACCTACTATTTGTCTTGATAGCCGTTCTTGACATTTCCCTTTCATGAGATAAATACTGTAAAATGTAAAGATCATTCTTGACTTCTAAGGAATGAAAACCACATTTTACAACATTTAACTTGTGAAAGGGAAATGTTAAGAACTGCACTGCTGTGGCCCAGGACTCTGACTGTAAATCACAACTGAGATAACAAGAGACCACACCAGTTCATGACACTGGATGCTAACAGAACTGCCCACTCTGTGGGAGCCAGCACTCCAGCACTTAAGGCTGCAGATCAGTTATTCTGACTGCCAACAAGGCTACATTAAAAGTTACTGTCCAAGCTTTTTGGCCCCCAAAATGATGATACAGAGTATCCCTCCAAAAGCTTGATGAGCAATTTCATTCTAGTTAAACTGTTTTTCACACGATGTGGATCAGGTTGAGTGGTTTTCCTTGGACAAGCTTCTGCAGCAACTCAGCAGGCACAGACTCTCACAGCCACAGTGATTCTTCAGTCCCTGCTGATCTGAGAAAGACAGCAAGATAGAGAATGCAGATTACCAAGAAATTAATAGGGAAAAGAAAACACACACAAGTACAGAGCATTTCAGAGACATGAGCAGTGCAGAGCATGGGAGGGAATTAAAAATGAAGAAACAAAAAACACAGACAGACATGATAGTTGGATATATAGAGAGACAGAGTGAAGAGAGAGAGAGAGAGAGAGAGAGAAAGTGGTTGCCAACTCGCTGCTGGCACAGAAGCCAGCAGCACATCTCCATCTGCAGATGCAGCTATCAATCCAGAGAACGTAGGTGAATGGCTCATCTCACTAAGCTGGACACCTTGGATTTTGGGGTCCCCAGAAAATGCATTTCTGGCAGTATTTTTAAAACACAAATACCAGAATCTAGATAATGCATCCTGTTTAGCTAGGTTCAGGTGTTTGTTTTTTAATACAACATTTTTATGTAGATTCCATTTATTTTTAGTAGGGGGAAAGAACAAAATAGTGGCTACCATGAACCCCCCAACAAATTGTTTCATGAGGAACATTTTCAGTTTGTGACACCCATGTGATGCATACCAAAAACACTTTCACAGACCAAAATGTTTGGCTTTCCACTAGAGGGTTATCCAAAACAAAATTTTTAATTCTTATAACTCTTGAACAGCTTAATATTTTATTCACAAAATCTTTGAAAGACACTACCTCGACACAGGTTGTTTCTGCCCTGAAGATTTTGTGGAAAAAACGTATTATCATCTAGTCTGTACATGAGAGGAAAAAATTGACCCTTATACAAAATAAGGGGTATCCAGATCTCAGAAACTGCACAAGATGCCATAATGAAACTTTCCATGTCTTGAGATTATGGCAGTGTCACCGCACATACAACTTTTATAGGCCATTCTATAGAATGCTGTCAAAGTTATTAAGGCGGAAAGTTAGGGGTTGAATACTGAGCATCGTATTCAACCCTACCTACAGGGGGCTACAGCATCTTTTTTATTCTTTATATTGTGCTTCTATTTAATTTTCAAAAAGTTATGTTTGGAGGGAAGCTCAAAGTTCAGTACAAAACAAATTGTGGTACTCCTAGAGCTTTCTATCCAAGTACCATCAAAAAACTATTTCGGACTGGTGCCCTCCCATTTCATGACCTGGAGGAAATCTGGATGAAGATCTAGAATACAATGAAAAGTGCCACAGTTTTGGAGTGCAGCATTCCACAGCTAAAGACGTTTTTTGTTGATGTGCACCACTGTGGCCCAGTCAGGCGTTTAAAAGGCTTTACTGTCAGGATGTCAGAATGGTGACAGCCAATCAGAATATGGCCATTTTTTAATAATCAAGACAAAAATGTATTTATAATCTAGTAACAAGAAAGGATGATGAGAAAGGGAGAGAAAAAATATGATTTTAAAGTAATTACTGAAATAGTTTTCTGTCTGTCTCTTTCTCTGTATAGAAGATGGGTAGCAGATGGGGCTGTCACACACACACACACGAAATCTTTGCAGCAGATGATGACTGAGCAAAGGGCAGGTCAAAGTCTTAAGGAGCTGAAATTCCACTGAGAGGCAGAGGCATGCAGGAGACAAAGGGTGGAGAAGGCGAAGAAAGGCAACACGCAACAAAGGGCCAAAAAAGAGGAAGGTGAACAAGAACAAAGGAAATCCAAAACCAAAAAGGAGAAGGGTGGTGTCCCCAGCCTCACCTTCTGACACAGAGAGCTACTAGAACAACAGGGGAGACACTGGGAGGAAAGGTAACATTGGGCCAGGGAAGCAGCTGTCAGGCCCTCTCCCCTCTAACCACAACTGGCTCTTGAGCAGCCCCTCAAGACAATTGTTGCTGCACTGCAGTGGGAAGTTGTCAACTTGAGGCAAGGGATGAGACAAATGGGACAGTACGCTGAAGGCCATCCTTGCCAGGGTGCCATGGGCGCAGGAACAGTAAATTAAATGCTGGGTCACTGAAGCATTTATGGTGGGTGTTATGTTTCCAGCCTATGAGGTTAACAGATTGGCCTCTTCAAAACACCATTACCCAAACCCTCAATAAGAAATGCAACTAAATAAAAAAGGTTCCAGGTGCCCAAGGGGCTTTGTTTGTTTTTGTCTTTCTTTCTTTATGCAAATATCATAATGTTTCTAAATACAGTAGAAGCCTCTTAAAGGGGACACCTCCATGGATGCCCTACTGTCCCCTTTAAGTGGCCCTCCCTTTTATCAGAAGCAGCCTTTTTTTTCATCACAACCGGAAAAGACTTTTGTTCATTACTGTAATGGGTGTCTCATGAGTAAACAGAGAAAACAAACAAAACATCAAGAAGTACTGGATACCAGTACTTTTTATGATTACAGCTCCTTTTTGTAAAAGTGTGTTTGGTTTGGTTCTTGATTTAATCTTTATTTAATTTGTGAAAGCAACACACTGAACTTTAATTAAAATCACTTTGCTTCACTTAGCAACTTTTGAGAGAGAGGAGTTGGGCAGCTGTAAAGCCTCAATAACTTTTATTTTCTTACTCAGTAGAAGGTAGACTATTTTGTTGCTGCTGCTTGTAGATGCCATCCTGCAAACCAGACATACTCCAGAGAGATGCTAAAAACACTCCAGACAGAGATGCTAAGCAGGTGGGAATGTGAAACAGCTTAAATGCAGGGCAGTTAACAAGCACTTAACGAAGTGCAATTACATTTTCAGCACCTTTTCCTATGCCTATGACTAATCGTCCCAATTAAACAGAAGTTGGTCCCATTGAATAACATTAGCCAAAAATTGATGCCCAGGGAATCGTCCCAATTAAGTGGACATCCCCCTTAAGTGGCTTCTACTATATATATTATTTCATTTCTTTAAAATGTCTCTGTACATTTTTTCCACTATCACTCATAGGTGGCGGAAGGGTCTAAAAAGTGGTAGGCCAAAGATGCAAGCGGTAATTTTCCTCCTCTTCTGTTTGAGTGGGTTCACCCACACCCTTATTTTTTTCTCAATCGAATTCATAATATGTACAGTAATTCCCCCTCACTGATGGGCAGCATATCTCCCTGAAACTATTACCTTGATGCCCCCCCTAAGAAGACACAGACATTCATTTTCATTTTTAAAGTCTGAACACTGTGCTTGATCTCAGTAGGGAATGACCCCAGCCAAACTCAATCAACACGGTTTTCATTTTACAAAATTATGCTGACCCCCTGCAAGCTTCAAATGTAGCGATTAGTAACATGGTTTCCTGCATATGCTGCCAGGACTGCTGAAGGTAGTGCAACATTCCCAACAAATTTCAGTGCTGCAGAATTATTACTGCAAACTTACAGCATTGCAACACGGTACACATGACACCATGATCAATACAGCATTTGTAGGAAGTTAAAATAAAAAAATCCTTCAAGTGTTTTGAAATACGAAAATTCACTCTTCATAAATAAACAGTACAAACTACAGAGATTGAAGCAATAATGTAAAAAAATAAATACTTGTCAATCTTTTCTTGCAGAATTTGGAAAACATATTTTAGGCTTTCTCTGAGATGAATGAAAAAGACTGCAGCTCTATAGGTCTTACTGTTCTGACAGCTCTCTCTCTGTACCTGTATAGAGATATATAGAGTATAGAGATGGCTGACCAACACTGGAGGATGCTCAGTCTAAAATTCAAAGAATTAATGGGAAACACCACCCACACCCATCTAAAAAGTTACTTTCCACTGAGATAGGGCTTGTTTTATGCAAAAATATTGTGCATTTTGAAATTGAACACTTTTTGGAAAGGTTACTATGAAAACTGCACAGTTTCATTCAAATTGCACCAATACCCACATGGTTAGCACAAAATGGCTTCAATATCGCATATTAACATCTGTGAAGTCATGTGACTCACACTGCCATTCAATTTGCACAAACTGAATAAGAATGCACATTATTTCATAAAACAAATGTATTGCTATGTAGAAATTGGGCTTTTAAATATAATAGACAATTCATAAAACTGCGAAAAGTTGCAAAAATGGCACTTTCATCAGAACTGCGGAAAACAGATTGCACAATTTCACCCACCACTACTCCTGATATCTAGCACTAACCTTTAAACTTCTTCTTACTCTCAGAACACCCATTAATCTTGTTCTAGGTTGATTTAACCATGTTTTTTTTTTTTTTGAGTATTCCCTTACATTTACTTTCAGGATGATAATGAGTATAATGCATAATGCCTACAAGACACAAGTATGCTATAATCTCTAGACTATCATAATTCACATACATGTACTAACTAGTATCTTATACAACATTTGTCAAACCCTCAATCCTTATGCCACTAATAACAAAAATAAAAATATGTGCATAGTTGAACATAATACAGTGATGTAATTATAGTGAGGTTCACTTTGTCCACTGTTAGGACTTTACCTGTTTCAGCTGTGCACTTCCTTTTATACACTTCAAATGTATTGTTTCAGCATAAATGATATTAGGATAAAGTTATCAGGTGACAAAGCTTAAAAGTAATGCTGGGATTTGTCATGCTGTAAAAAGTAGCAGTCAATTTAATGAATGTTAAGATTAATAGAAAAAAAATTACATTAGGGCTCACTACAGAATGGTTTTATTGTATGAACTAAGCTAGTTTCAAATCACAAGGTTAGTGCAACTTCTTTCAAATACTGTTTTATTGATCATGTCAATAAAAAACAGAAAATTAATAATGTTCCTGCTCCAAATTCAACTGGAAATTTTACTGGTATGTTGTCCTTTAGTTTTAGACCATTGTCCTCAAAAGTGATTACACAGAATAAAATGATCACCCTCCCCTTCCCCGGTCTTTGTTTTTGATCATGTGGTCAGCCCTTTGTCGCAGCCCTGTGAGCTTCTAATGCATTTCTCAGACTTCACTTAAGTTGCATGCTGATGGCTCAGCAGCAGTAAGCATGGTTCAACTTTTCCTGGATAGGCTAAAGGATGTGTTCAGTGAGGGCGGTGCAACAGAAAAGTCAGCTGGACTGAATATTACATAACGCCAGTGGAGTCATCAGTTAACTCATTCACACCACATGCGCTCTTTGAGACTCCCGCCACTTGTGCCCTGTATACTCTTAGCACTGCATCCTAGACCTTTCTAAGCAAAATCAAACCATAATCAGCAAGCCACAAACAAATGTGAATATCTCTTGAACCGTAAGTGCTACACACAAAGTACGAGTGGCAAAATTGTTCAGTATAACATTACCTTTCCAACGATGCTATGCAATCAACTGTAATCAATTTGGTCAGAGCCTCCTCCATGGACATCCTGGTTGTGGAAAGTTTGTTTTGGGGCATGGCACGTAGCCACACATGAGTCTGACCCCAGTTCCCCTCCCCTCCCCACCAGGCTGTGTATGTAGCCAGTGCCTGGTGTGGGCCAAGGGTACAGTAGTGGCACAGAACCCCCATCATACATGCAGAGTTTCTGCACCACCTCCACTGCGTGAGTTGTCGTCATAATGAAGCTTATGTGCCACATATCCAGCTGTGCAGGCTTCGTGAATAGAGGTCATAGCTACAGATAGTTTCATATTTTGATAACAGAGGTAACATTATACAGCAAGTGGGATCATGTTGACTATGTGGGAAAGAGTTTTGAATTGTGATTATACAATGGCAAGGAAAGAATCCTGATCCTAATTGGTCAGTCTGGGACTGGACCTGTGATGTTATCCCAGTGCAACATCACGGATCTAGTCACAGCAGACAGGCAACCATATCAAGCATTAAAGGAATTACTCCCCGCTCCATAGTCAGCTTCACTGATTCCCAATCGCAAGCTGCCTTCAATGTCCCCACTGACAGTTCTCTCATCTTAGTCTTCCCAATTCCTGCTTCCCACTGTGTCACAATCAACTCTGCCCAAATATCATTTTGTAAGACAGTCACTCACTCACACAAAGAACATGGCAACTCCCCAAACCTTTCATAAAAGCGCCCCTCTGACCGGCTTTTTGTTTCACTTTAGCTACTCTTCTCGAAGCAGGGGCTTTAGCCAGTCATTTGCAAGAAAAGCAACATGCAGCAGCAGCAACACTTTGATTTTCACTTTAATATGCTTGCCTGTAAAAGAAATAACCCTTTCAGTTTGCTGTAACATTCCCCTTGCCTAGCTACAGTCCCACTTGCTTCTGACACTACTGATCGCCTTCTGATTTCAGCGCATCTACTCTTTGAAAATAGAATTTGCACCACTTGCGGGTCTCCAGCTTCACTCCCTGACATCATCTCTTTGGCTATGCCACCTTCCCTTGCATCCATGATACAGAAAGGAAAAAAAAAAACAGCCATATTGCTTCCTGAACCTGTGAGACCATTCCCAGTCCTTATCAAGTTGCTTGCTGTACTGGAAGGTGAGGTTGTAATCTACAGCAGGTGGGGGAGGGGGCCAGGGGAGAAAATCAAACACTACTTCTCACTTTTGATCTTCTCCAAGTACAACTATTTTAGTATCCCAAAGTGTACATCAAGAATGAATGACAGAACCATGACCTGCACACTTGGGGCAAATATGAAGCCACTGGAACTAGCAGACAGATAAGAACCCATGCAGAGGGACAGCTCTGCCAACTACAAAAGCAGACAGCTGCACCTACTGGAGAAACAGAATAGGAACTTTTTTTTATTTAAGTATGCTTCCACACTGAGCAATCCACTAAAAAATATTTAAAAAATATATATCTTTTATTTTATTTTATTTCAAAATGGCCCATTCTATAATACCAATAATGCACTCCAGGGTGTGTGTCGTGCTGGGTTACCGTCACTTTTTGGGTGCTGAACACATTCAGCCTGTGGCCTCGTGCTTCATCCACCTGAGGCATGATATTATCCAAGCACAACACACACCCTGCTGTCATGCATTATTGCTTAATTGTTGTGTTCAGCAAGTTCATCTTGCTATATATGAATCCTAATTTTGGTAAACTTTTTTTTTCTTTGCAACTAGCTCTATTTGACTAGACATTGACATATGTCAATTTAGGACAAATCTAAGATATTTAAAGGTTATTAAAAACTCAGTAGTAGCCCCATTGAGACCTCAAATCAAAACTTGCTTAGATACACATGCAAGTGTATGCTTTGTGCCAACTATTATCCAGGCACTCATTGTATTTTTGTAAACTGCCACTGTCTCTCTGTGCCTGTCTATGTACCATTGTTCCAGAATGTCTCTGAAAATGATGCGATACATCTCAGCAGGTCTTTTCTGGCAAACTCAGCAAATAAATGATAAATATTTTCTTAGTCTTTTTTCATTAGGTACTAATTTGTCTTATACAAACCTATACTGAAGTTAAACAACTGTTGTGTCTTGGAACTGTACTCAGAGTTCCTCCACAGAGCTCTCACTGGAATACACAACTGCATTATCAGTGTACATTATCACACCCCTGTTAAAATAGGTAGATAGAAGACTGTTCAGGGAAATAGAAAATAATGGTGGCCCCAATATCAAAACTTATGGGATACCAAAAGCTAGCTAGTTCTGGGGAGTTTCACTAGTTTTACTTGCTGTTTTTGTCTGTCAAATACTGTTTATATCAGGGGTCTTCTCGAACTCCCAGTGTACATAACTTGGGTAGAAGACATTCATATACTTCATATTTGACTAGTCACATGGTTTGGTCAGATCAATAAAAATGGTACCAGTTGTCCATTCCTGGTTGAAGGCATTGATGTTAGAGCTCCATCTAACCAAGGCAATCGTGGTGTCATGTTCTTTGCAAAATCTGTGCTACTGTAATCTTGTACTGTCTCCATGATTTCATTATGCATACCACATCTGGTATCTCCCCCCCCCCCCACACACACACTTACTTTCAAGGTCAGTGTCCGAAATCTGGGTGATTACAGGTACGGAGGCACATAAATACTGAATAATCACCTATTTTACATTTTGAGACTAAACATGGATTTGTTGACACTTAAATAATGCTGATGTGTTACAGAGGTACCAAGAGATATGTCCCAGTATATCTAGTTTTACCACAGGAAATTCACATTCATTTTAACAGGATTTCCTTATTTATGCTCAGACATATCTAGCTATATACGGAGACATCTCTGGCCAACACTGTAAATGTTCTAAAACTAAATCCTATGTATATTCATTTATTGTAACTGTGTTCCCTTTATATGTAATAACATTTTATCACTCACCGAAAGGAACTTTTTTTGTTTGTTTATTTATTTATTTTTATTTTTTTTTTTTATTTACTATGCTTTGTCTTCTGCATCTCTGCCTGGTGGTCATCAGCCTTCTTCTCCCCTCAAGCCCTACCACCCGCTGTCTCCTGGACTTACCTCCGACACAGTATTCCCCTACAGATTACCCCCATGGTGGACCCTTCCAGGTTCCCCAAGCCTGGTTGGAGTTACAGCTGGGTTGTTGCCCAGAGAACAGTTAGCCGTGGGGAGCCTGCAAAGGGGAGAAGGCTTCACTCTGCTGCAGGTCAGGAAGGTATTTTGGGCTTCTGGTCCCCTCCCTGTTAGTGCTTCATGTGCTAGGACCCAATGGATGGCAGCATGCAAGTGTGCAGACATCTAGGCCAAGAACCCACCACCCTCCCTTCATGTCTCTGCTGCACTGCCTCCTGTGGTCACTCAGGTGGCAGTGCTGTAATGGAGCAGGCATCCTCCCCTCTCCAGAGGAGGAGGACTGCATCCTCTAGGGTGCTCATATCTCCTCTCCCTGGCCGGCTCCTGATGACCCAGGCTCATTCTTGAACCCGGGTCACTGGCACTATGAGTGGTAATTCTACCACTGTGCCGATGGGCCAGCAATAGAAACTTGTGGTTTTGAAAGTTTTCATTACTAGCCTAAAAGGGTTTGCACGGATTCTATCCCCTAACATAGCAGCACATTTCAACACTATACCAGTCACTCAGAATTTCCTGCTCATTGTAAAACAATAGTTACAACACACCATAAATATGTTCCAATTAATGAATCCTAAACATTTCTCTACATATAGGGCTAGGAAAAATGAGAAATTTCTGCTTCTGCAAAACTTTCATGAAACTTTATAATTGTCTGAGAATATGTGGAATTTCATGAAATTTTGCAAATATTTTCAGCTGGTTATGACTCATCCATTCTTTACTCTACAGACTTGGATTTTGCACAGTATGCTTAAAATAGACTTAAAGGGGAAGTCTCCCATAGTTCCACACTAATATTTTCCCAGCTCCTTATGTGTAACTGTTGTGTGCCTCCTCCAGTTACCAACAGTTCTATTGCTGTCCAAATCGAGATTATAAATAAAAATATACAGCCCCCAAAAGTTATCAATGTGTTTGTCCTCCATTTTACCATCAATGCTGCTGGAGGATGAGGTCATCAGAGCATCAGATAATGGTGCTGCACTAAATGCAGTTCCACCAGTAAACCAAACCCACAATACCCGAGTAATGGAGGAACCCATTAAGTGTTGTGCACATCCTGAAGTGCAGGTCTAATAGAGACTAGGACCATGCAAGTGTGATGCAGCACTGATTTGAGGTATATGTAGTATTCATATAAGGAAGTGCCTGTATGTGTTGTGTTACTGTTTCTGTTAGCAAAAACAGTTTACCCAATAAATGACTCTGGGTACAACAAGAGTTTTAAGTGGTATTATACAGCTGTTGTATTATGTTGTGTGTGTGTGTGTTTTAACATTCTCTGTTTTGATTGAAACCAGCAGTGAGAAAAACTTGCAAATATGCCCCTTTCCCTTTGTAACTAGGCAGTCAGTGATTGGATGGCTGCTGTAAGGCAATAAAGAATTCAGCTATAACAAGAAATAGGGTACCAGGAAAGCATCAGCTGCAGCACATGGAAGAAGGGTAATCTAGTGGTTAAAGCACAGGCACAAGCACTGGGGGACTCTGGTTCAAATCCTACTAGAGTCCCTTACTCTTTAACCCTTAAGAAGTTCCCCTAACCTCCTTGGAAACTGTGATGGCCCCTCAGGAGCATGACTTTAAAAGTGCCCCAATTCCCATTATAAATCATCAGCAGTGATGTGAGAGCTACAGCACTTCCCTTTCAAGGTGCTAAGGATAAACTGTGACAGCCCCCCTTCCTCTTTGTAATGCCAGCATTTGAAGTAGGATGTCCCTCACAAATCAAATGTTACACCTCAGCTGTTGTAGGTAAACAAACTAATCAATCTCAGTGTTTGTAGTGCTCTGTATTTGCTTAGCTCACTCCTTCCATGTCATATGCATCCTGTGTCTTGGTATTTCCAGTCAGAAACTCAGATTTAAGGAGTATTTGAAATACAAAACAATACACTTTATAAAGTAAATGATCTAGCTCTCCGCTTTCAGGATGCTGAAAGGGGATGTGTATAAGACAGTATTGTGTGATCCTTTGGTAAACTGCCCAGGCTCACCTTGTAATGAATCTTCTCACGTGTGTTCACCTGGTTCAATACAGAGTGACTGATTGACTGCTCGATTGGTTGACTGACTGATTCAGTCTACTACTTTCCACAACATGTTACAACTGTCTCATAGAGAGAAATGAGCAGTACAAAGAAACAGCGTTTGTTTCCTGTGAATGAAACACGGTTAGATGTATTATTTGCTCTACACATACAGTTTTAAGGCTCCAAGTACTACTCCCTGTGTGAGTTGCATGACAGAACTGCCTTAAGCCATTGAAAACAAACTAAAATCAGGCTACACGGCATTGATACCCTTATGTTTTGTTCTGCACTGTTGCTGCAGTGACATCAAGGAATGGGAGGGGCTGTATTACAAGTGACTCATTTGCATGTAAATGGACCCTTGCTTGACATTTTACTACCTCGTGTCAGAGCCTCGAACTCTAGATATGTGTTGCAACAGAAGAAATGGCTGATCTCTTATTGACATATGTACAGTACTTGATGCATAATAAATACATCAGACATATCCAAATCATACATATACAGGAGTCTACTCCTTTAAGATCAAAGTGCTAGCTAAAAATGTCATGATATTCAAATAAGTAGTTTGGAACCTACTAAGGATTACAGTCTGGAAACGATTTTATTTATTACATTTAGTGACATTCTGACAATGTTTTCAGATGGGAATTTTCACCATAGAGACCTGAAAATTCATAAGCTCACACACAGAGGAAGACTACAAGCACCTGCTAAATACCTAGACATTTGGTTATGTAGTACTGAATGTATAGGGGCTCAAAGGCCCTGTCCACACTACACCACTCCGGCCCAGTAACGGATGCAATCCGTTATGGCCGGGGAGCGATGCAGTGCATCCACACCGCAGCGGTGTCCATTATGGGACTGGCACAGCCAGTCCACACTTTGGGAGACAGGTGACCATTATGGCAGCACCCGATCCATTACCGTAGCTTTCGCGCTGGCGCTTTCAGCCCCGTAGGACAGTTACCACCCATCCACACTACCGCCAGTAACGTTACCAAGGCAGGACCAGTTTCATAACCGCTGTTGAAACCACTTCATATGTGGTTTCAACAACGGTTATGAAAACGCCTTCTGTAATATTACAGGTGTAAATGCAAACCATTGCAGTAATGGTATGGGCACTCTGTAACGTTATAGAGGCGTAGTGTGGACAGAGCCATAGTCTAGCAGTTTTATTTGTGAAATGTTGTCATTATTTTCAGCTGGTTATAATTTAGAGGCCTGTTAATTTACAGACCTGAAAGTGAAATGTTAAAGCATGGATTAAGTACCTGGCAAGTTTTCAGGCATTTGGTAATGTGGTTTTGCTGCCTATAACTCAACTACTTTTGGAGCTAGAGACCCCAAATTTGTACTCGAAACATTTTGGAAAGGTTCTTGGAAACTGGTAAATGTGGCAGCATTTGCTTTTTTTTTTTTTTTTTTTTAAGATACAGGGCCTTTTAATTTCAGTCTACCCATTTGTGGAATTTGTAACTCCACTAACATTGGCAGAATAGAATTGACACGTGTCATGCATACCTGCTGTTGCTGGCATGCAAACATTTCACACCGGGACAGATTCATTTCAGTAGTTTTAAAATTACAATGGAAATACCTGAGGTAACTTATTGACAAAATTTCATGAATAATTTAGAAAATGTTCTCGACATTCCATGCAAGAAGAATAAGTAATGCTGCCACAATCCACAAATCCACTGTTGGGACTTTTACTTTGCAAAGTACTGTACTATATTTGAGTTGGATGCTTCTTGTTTTCCACAACCAGCTGAACATCAAGCTCTGCTGAGCTATTTGAAATCCTGTAGCACACCACTGTGCGACTATATTGCCCTCTTTTTTCCAAGCTTAGCTCAGACACTCTGTAGCACCACTGTTGATCCTGAGAATGACCTACTTGTGCTCCACAGTAGCACCTCTTAAGAATAAGAATAGCTTAAATCCCTCCTTCTTGATGTCCCCATCATCCCCTCTCCACACCACATCTGTAAATGCCATGACATCCTAGTTTTCCAAGTGCATCAGACTCTTGAGCATGCCAATCTTGCTGCTGGCTGTGGTTATCATACAGGTTTGCATTCAAGTAAAAAGGTTGCCCATATGTGCTTCCCTGCACTCACAATGGGGTTACCTCTTCCCGGTACTACCTAGCTCATTTGTCCTTCCCTTGGTGACACCCTGCACCTGACTTCTGCCCATTGTGAACTCCTGTACCAGCAATCCCATTATTCTCTGGTTTCATATCACCTCATAGTCTTGTTAACTTTCCTGGTCATTGTCCCCACTCTCTATTATTGCAGCCCATCTGATGGTAAAGATGCCCCTTGTCCATGAATGCCGTTCAAATGGCTTAAGAAAGAAAATGCTCCCTCTAGTAACAGACCTTTAGCAAGAGCAAGCATGTCTAATGTTCTGCAGTCATTCTGCAAAGGCCCAGAGGACCACAACAATTTTGGAGAAGACCACTCTGAATACCATTCCTTTCAGGACCATATCCAGTTCTGTTAATGACCTCTTCCTACCCTCAGGACATGTGCTTCCTACATGATCCATGCCAGTGTAGACAACACAGGATACATAGGATAGTACTGAGCTAATGGACTGTTAGTCCTAACTGCTCACCAACATAACTCTAGGTTCTGATTTGCTTTATATGAGCATCCCATCTAGTCTTAAACGCTGTAGTTGATGGGCTGGCCATCAGTTTGACAAGAGTCAGCTCCTCCCTGTAGCTGCACTGCCTGGCTCTGGATAGCACTCCTTTGATGTATGCTGCAGGCAGATCACCTAACATGCACTGCTAGCTATCATCTTTCTTTGTTTTACTTGCTTCACTAGTACTGTAAGTAAACTGAGACAATCTTTTTTTTTCTGTCATGCATGGGAAGAACACATGAACAGTACAAATAATGTAAATGCAATCACACAATTACAAATGACTTACTGTATAAACAATATGCACAGGTTGAAGAAACTAATATGTGCATACATCTTTGATTTTTAAGTGCTACATAACTGGAGAGGTTCAGTTCAAATGGGAGATGTTTAACAGTCAAACTGTAGTACTGACGGATCTTTCCCTATCTCTGTCCTCCTGGCAGTTTCTTGTTATCTTCAGTTGTTGATGTTCTTTTAGCACATTACCAGGGATGACACCCAAAACAATGCTTCAGAGTTTCTCCTTTCATTCTTGAGCCATCACATGAGCACCCTCCCCCAGACTAAAATGTAACTATCATTCACTTTGATCCTAAGGTTTGCACTTTTAACAGGTACTTTCTAATGACAATGGGATTTTTCCTGTCTTTTTTTTTTTTTTTTTTTTTTACAAATGTGAATTGATAGTACAGAGTAAAATGCAACTGCCATTTGATCTCATAGGGAGAGCTCAACATATATACTCCAATGACAATTAGATTCTTCCTGCCAGTTTGTTAGGAATAACATGGTATAACTTCTTAATCCACAGTGGAGGGCTTCAAGAGAGGGTGGGACAGACACAGAAAGTGAATGTATCAGATGATGGCCTGGCCCAGGGGGTGGGGATGGATGATAGGGGTTTCTGGAACACAAGGGGGGGGGGCTCAGCACCCAACTAGGGATCTGAGGTTCGAGCAGACTCGATAGACTGTAAGGCCTAATCTGCTGGCAATTAGTATGTTAGTATGTTAACCTGGAATATTTAGACAAAGTAGGCTAAATGCCCATTAAATTGTCTCCAACACATAGTGGGTTTATCATTTGGATCTATTACTCAATAGGTGTTTGTCTAATCTCTTCTTGAAAATGTCCATAGTAGGAGCATCTACAATGTAACCAGGTAGACTATTCCATAACCTTGCTGTACGTATATTATAAAAGTATTGGTGTCTGACTGTCTGTACTCTATGGAGTACAATTTGTCTGTCATGTGATCTTAAATTTACTATTTTGTGGAATCTCTGTATACAACATTGTTCCATTAGGAACTGATCTTTCATAATTCTGTACATTAAAAACAGATCTCCTATAATCCTTCTGGTCTCGAAGGAAAATAAACTCAACCTCTCCAGTCTTTTGTTATACGCCATAGTTTTTAATCCCTGAACAGATTTAGTCAATCTTCTCTGTACTCTTTCAATTTGGTTTATGTCTTTTTTGAGATACGGACTCCATATTGGGGTTCCATAGTCCAAATGCAGTAATACATATGACTTATATAATTTCATAATACACACTTTATTTCTTGGAATTAATGCTCTTTTAATAGAGTGAATGATTTGATTACATTTCCAGATGGTTTTAGCCAAATGTGTAGATGATGATAGGTGTGTGTTCATCCATACTCCCAGATCTTTTTCACATTTACTACTTTTATTTTCTTTATTATTAAGATAATACTTATAATGAGGGTTATTTTTTCCAAAATGTATTACAGCGCATTTAGTCTTGTTAAATTCCATACTATTTTCCACTCCTCAAAGTTTGATAGCCTTTAGACCATCACATAATAGTTGTTATTTTGAAAAGGTTGAAACATCCCCGCCTATTTTAGTATCATCAGCAAACTTAGAGATGATAGAATCAAGACCTTTTCCCATGTCACTTATAAATAATCCAAATATTGGACCCAACACTGATCCCTTGAGGAACACCACTGTTGACATTTCCTTCATTGGAGAGAACTGAGTTTATTCTCACTTTTTGCTTTCTATCAGTCAACCAGTTACTAATCCATTTTACAATATATATGTTTAATCCCATATATTCCAGTTTTTGAATTAGTTTGTCATGCAATACAGAATCAAAGGCTTTTCTTAAATCAAGAAAAAATACATCAGTTGGAACACCTTTGTCAATTTGACTACTTACAATATTGTAAAATGAGATCAGATTGGTGTTACAGGAAATACATTTTCTGAAGCCATGCTGTGTACTGTCTTGTAACCCCAATTCAGCTATTTCATATTCTATTTTATTCTTAATTAGATGTTCTAGTAATTTACAACAAATTGAGGTGAGGCTAATAGGCCTACAATTTTCAATATTTGATCTATTACCTTTTTTTATGGATCGGGACAACTATTGCTTCCCGCCAATCCAATAGAACTTCACCAGTTAGGATGGATTTATTAAATAAGGTGGTTAAGGCCTTGACAATCACATTAGCAAGTTTTTTCCAGACAATAGAATCAATATTGTCTGGTCCTGATGATGTTGTACGTAATTTGTATAATTCATCGAGTACCATATCTTGAGTTAAGTTGTATACATCTGAATCATTCACACAGGGATTAGTCACTATACTGGGATTAGTTACTATAAGATTTTTTTATTTGAAATACTGAGGTAAAATATTTATTAAAACTATTAGCAATATCTTTATTAATATGTAATATTTCACTGTTTACAGTCACAGTATATGAATGGACTTGTACTTGATGTGTAAAGTGGCTACTCCATGTCTTGAATCTACATCCAACTTCTATATCTGTCATGCTATTCAGCTCAGTTTTCAATGACCAGACCTGAAGGAGACTATGCTCTCAAAAGCGTGCCTCAGATATAATTTTATTGGTCCAATAAAAGGTATCACCTGCAACGTATTTGTTCTTTTTGCTTTTTCCCCTCTACATTGTTGTCTTCTCAAAGTACAGGTTCTAATTGTGTGCACTTGCTAATGTTCTATGCAATAACAAGGTATTGGGAAAGAGGAAGAAGAAGACAATGAAGAAAAAGAAACAGCAGAAAGATAAGAATCAGCATTTATATTGTGCTTTTCATACACATTGTAACCCAAAGTGCTTTACAAGCAATGGTAGACTGGTAGTGAAGTGACTGAACATATAGTGGCAGCCATTTCACACATCAGCAAACATGGGAAAAGGAATGTTGGCCAGGACACCGGGAATAAATCCCCTATTCTTGCAAAAATTGCCTTGGGTTGTTTTACTTCCACTTGGATACCTACCATACGAGTTTCAAGCTTGGACACTCACCATACGGAGTTTCAAGCTATTAAAGTCTGGTAATGAAATGCCGCTCCACCTCACACACTGCCCTAACTATAAAGTCCTGAAAGAATATTATTTTATTGCCATGTCACCCAGCCTTTTCCATCCTCTTACATGGCAGGTCTTGCCGATGGCTGGGCAAAATTCATGGTACAGCTTCTGCAAATGTTTGACAAAATCCATAATTGATTCTCTCAAATGGAGATGGTGAGAGGATTACAGATGTAGAAGTGGGTAGCCATCTGGGAACTAGCGACCATCGAACAGTATGGTTCACAATAAACACAGCAATAGAGTCAAGCCATACAAAGACAAAAGTACTGGACTTTAGGAGGGCTGACTTTCCCAAAATGGGTGAGTGCCTAAGGAACGCACTAGCAAATGGGCAGGAAGGAGGGGTGGAAGAACAATGGGGAATAATAAAACTGCCATCACAGACGTAATGAGCCTTGTGTGAAGCAATAAACAAAACAAGACGATGTAAGAAACCACTATGGTTCTCAAAGGAAGTGGCAGTGAAGGTTCAAGAGAAAAAAAGCATTCAGGGAAGTACAAGGAATCGCAGAAGGAGCAGGACAGAGAACTGTATCAGTTAAAGCAAAGGAGGCTGGGAAGGCAGTCAGAACAGCAAAGGCCCAAACCGAGGAAAAGATAGCCAACTCAGTTAAGAAGGGGATAAAACCTTTTATAGGTACATCAGGGAGCGAAGGAAGACCAAGGGAGGGATAGTGAGGCTTAATAAAGGGAGGGAGGGTGGGCAGAGGGAGACTGTGAAAAGGCAGAGATACTAAACAAATATTTTTGCTCAGTATTTACAAAGGAAGAGGGGGAGGTACATAAAACAAACAGTAGTAACACTCTGGATACAGAAGTTGATACCAGCCCATTTACAGAACAAAGGGTTCTGAAAGAACTCTTAAAACTGAAGGTGGACAAAGCAATGGGGCCTGATGGGATTCATCCCAGAATTCTAAAAGAACTAAGGGTAGAACTAGTGACACCACTGACTACCTTTTAACAAATCATGGAGGATGGGGTGGTACCCGAGGACTGGAGGAGGGCAGATGTGATTCCCCTTCACAAAAGTGGGAGCAAGGCAGAAGCAGGAAACTATAGACCTGTTAGTTTAACCTCAGTGATAGGGAAAATGATGGAATCACTTCTAAAGGAAAGAATTGTCGAGTATCTAGAGGCCAGAGGGCACAGGACCCTAGGCAGCATGGATTCACAGCGGAAGGTCATGCCAGACGAATCTGATGGATTTCTTGACTGGGTGACCAGAGTAGTAGATCAGGAGGGGCTGTGACATGGCCTACCTAGACTTTAGCAAGGCATTTGACACAGTCCCACACAAAGATTAATATGCAAGTTAGCCAGCCTGGGAGTGGGTCCCAAGATGACAGCCTGGGTAAAGAATTGGCTGGAGAATAGGACACAGAGAGTAATAGTAAATGGAGTCCACTCAGAAGAAAGGAGGGTTACTAGTGGGTACCGTAGGGTTCAGTATTAGGATCGGTCCTCTTCAATGTCTTTATAGCTACATTGCAGAAGGACTGGAAGGAAAGTATGTCTCTTTGCAGATGACACTAAGATCTGCAACAGAGTTGATGCACAGGGGGTGGAAAGGATGAGAAAGGACTTGGCAAGGTTAGAGGAATGGTCAAATGTATGGCAGCTTAGATTCAATGCTAAGAAGTGCAAGGTAATGCACCTGGGAAACAAAAACCCAGGGGAAGAGTACACAATGGGGGGTGAGATACTAACAACAACAAAAATGGAAAGGGACCTGGGGGTAGTCATATCAGATGACCTAAAGACGGGCAAGCAATGTGAGAGGGCAGCAAGGAGGGCTGGGGGGATACTGGGATGCATAGGGAGAGGCATCACCAGTAGAAAACAGGAAGTTATTATCCCTCTGTACAGACAGCTGGTGAGACCCCATCTGGAGTATTGTGTGCAGTTCTGGAGACCCAATCTCCACAAAGACATAGACAGGATGGAAGCTGTCCAGAGGAGGGCAACTAAAATGGTGCAGGGTCTGCACCGGAAGACATATGAAGAGAGACTTAAGGAGCTTATATATATAGCCTCGAGGAAAGAAGGGAGAGGGGGACATGATAGAAACGCTCAAGTACCTCAAGGAATCAACAAAGTCCAAGAGGGTAGCATCTTTCAAAAAGAGGTGTGTGCAAGAACAAGAGGGCACAATTTGAAAATAGAGGGGGCGGCTCAGAGGTAATTTAAGGAAGTATTTTTTTCAGAGAGGGTTGTGGATGCATGGAACGGCCTCCAAGGAGGTTGTGGAGTCAAAATCAGTGGTGGAATTCAAGCATGCATGGGACAGTCATAAGGCAGTTCTGGGGGATGGGGGTAGGAAGAAGTAGGCTGCTGGTTAACTAGGATCTGCAGCTTATCCAGTAGGTAGGGAAATGGGCAGACTGGGTGGGCCAAGCGGTCCTTATCTGCCGTCAAATTCTATGTTTCTATGTTTCTATAATTGTTGTAAAAACTCACACGATTCCTCCTTAATTACTGTACTTCTGTTAATCTTCAATTGTTGATTTCTTATACATTGGCCATTCATTAACCAACAGACTGAAAAGGTGATACCCATACATATCTTCTGTGTCTACACATCAGCACAAACTGTGTTACCTAGCCATAAAGTTACAAGAGCTTAAAATCATACAATGTGCATACTTGCAAAATCTTTAAGAAATTTTTTTTAATTTTTTTATTTATTTGAACATGTCAGAATTAACTGCTTATAAGTCAGCTGCCCTATGAGCCAATGACCTAATTATTGACATGTATACCATTTCTGGTAGGAAAAAAACATTTACAAGTGTTGCAATATTTTGTTGTTCTGAAGAACAGAGGCGCACAATGACAGTTTACATATCTGCAAAATCTATGAAATATTTGGTGGCTTGTGCTGTCTGTGTGACTCCAATTTGACTCACCCCGACTACCACCTGTTCCGTCAAGACCATGGCAAACATGGTGGTGGAGTTGCCTTGCATGTCTGTCAGAAAGTATCCTGCTCCATCATCCATCACCATCGGAGTCAGTCCCTCCATCTCATAAGCTCCTTGTATCAAAACTATCCCTCCCTTCCACCTTCCCTATCTTTGTTGGTGTTTTCTATGCTGCTCCTAAAATCTCCTTCCCCCATGGTAGACTCCTCTGATCTCTTGTTTCTCATGGTACTTCCAGTCAGCGTATCCTCCTTGTAGACTTCATCAGAAATTGCCTCTCCCCTGCCTCCAGGAACACCCACCAAAGGATAGAGTCCCTAAATCTCTCACAACTAAGTTCTGAGCCCACCTGGCTCAATCCTCACTCCCTGAATCACTCCCTCCAGGACTGGATGCTCTCCTCCCATCACATAATTACAGCTGGCATTTTACTGGACACCTTCAGTGACCACAGTATAAGCTACTGTTATCAAGAAAGTAAAGCTCACTATTTCCATTCCTAAACATGTTTGGTCCAAGTCACCCAGGTCACTTGACACAAATGACCTTGCTGCCTGGTACCCTATCTATTCTGCCACAGACACAGACACTGCCTTCTTCTGCTTCCATGCCATATTTAGCCACACCTGGAACATTTATGGTCCAGGGTTAAATACTCCCACCACCCCTGGATTACATCTAACCTTACTGATTTGTGCATGTCCCAAGACCAAGATTGGGCATGTTTCAAATCCTCCCGGTTCCTGTATGACTCTTATCCTACAGGTCACTTAGGAATTACTATCTGCAATGCTAAGGTTCACTACTTCAAATCTAGTATTAGGAACGGTCCTCTTCAATGTCATTATAAGCGACATTGCAGAGGGACTGGAAGGAAAAGTATGTCTCTTTGCAGATGACACAAAGATCCGCAACAGAGTTGATGCACAGGGTGGGGTGGAAAGGATGAGAAGGGACTTGGCAAGGTTAGAGGAATGGTCAAATGTATGGCAGCTTAGATTCAATGCTAAGAAGTGCAAGGTAATGCACCTGGGAAACAAAAACCCAGGGGAAGAGTACACAATAGGGGGTGAGATACCAACAACAACAAAAATGGAAAGGGACATGGGGGTAGTCATATCAGATGACCTAAAGGTGGGCAAGCAATGTGAGAGGGCAGCAAGGAGGGCTGAGGGGATACTGTGATGCATAGGGAGAGGAATCACCAGTAGAAAACAGGAAGTTATTATCCCTCTGTACAGACAGCTGGTGAGACCCCATCTGGAGTACTGTGTGCAGTTCTGGAGACCCAATCTCTGCAAAGACAGACAGGATGGAAGCTGTCCAGAGGAGGGCAACTAAAATGGTGCAGGGTCTGCACCGGAAGACATATGAAGAGAGACGAAGGAGCTTAATATGTATAGCCTCGAGGAAAGGAGGAGAGGGGACATGATAGAAACATTCAAGTACCTCAAGGGAATCAACAAAGTCCAAGAGGGTAGCATCTTTCAAAAAAAGAGGTGTGCCAAAACAAGAGGGCTTAATTTGAAGATAGAGGGGGGCGGCTCAGAGGTAATTTAAGGAAGTATTTTTTCACAGAGAGGGTTGTGGATGCATGGAATGGCCTTCTGGAGGAGGTTGTGGAATCAATGGTGGAATTCAAGCATGCATGGGACAGTCATAAGGCCATTCTAGGGGGTGGGGGTAGGAAGAAGTAGGCTACTGGTTAACTAGGATCTGCAGCTTATCCAGTAGGTAGGGAAATGGGCAGACTGGGTGGGCCAAGTGGTCCTTATCTGCCATCAAATTCTATGTTTCTATGTTAGCTTTCAGTCTAACCTTAACTCCCAAACAGAATTCTAGAAGGCTATCCACTCCCCCTTTGTTCCCCAATCCAGTTGTCTCCCCTTTCCTAGTGGATGGCTCACTGTTCTCCAACACTCCCTCAGTTGCCACTCATTTTAATATTTTTCACAACCTGTGCTGCACCTCTCCCCCTCCCCATCTCCTGGTCACTCCCCCCTGCTGCCTTTCCCAAGCCCCACTCAACTGAAGGCTTCCATTCCTGTCCTGTTCCTCCCAGGAAGTCTTCCTTACCCTTACTTCATTTAACCCTTCTCAGTCCAGCCCTGATGGACTGGACACTAAGCTTTTAAATTATCTTGATTCTGGCCATTGCCTCTCCACTTGCTCACCTTCTGAATCTCTCATTCTCACTTATTGCTGTCCCTCACACCTGGAAGGTTGCAAAAGTTCTGCTTCTGCACAAAGGGGATGGCCCTTTTTCCCCTCGCAACTTCCAGCTGATCTCACTCCTCCCCTCTTTTGCAAAGTTTCAGGATTCTATTGTGTACTTCAGGCTTGCTGACTTCCTTTACTCTTCTGATTTGTTCTCCCCCTTCCAATCTGGTTTTAGGAAGTACCACTCCACTGCCTCCACCTTGCTCTGAGTAACTGACTATCATCAGTGGGATGGATCAAGGACATACAGTATCACCTCAGCTACATTCATTGATCTGGCCAAAGTCTGATTCGGTGTCCCACCCTCTCCTTCTTGACAAGCAGAGTTTTGCTATTGACTGGTTCCATTCATACCTCACTACCCTAATGTCTCCAGTCCCACTATTCCTCCTTCATTAGCAAATACTGGTTTGGGTCCCTTCTCTCCTACCTTTCCTCACTCATCTCCACTCTCCCCTCCTATTCCTTCTAGCTATGCTCCAGGGATTCCTGCACTTTCTCCATTTCCTACTCTCACTCCTCTGCTGGATAAGCTGCTTTCTTCTATTGCCTCCCTTCCCTCTGGAATCCACTCCCCTCTCCACTCCACCTCTCTCCCTCACTCCTTGACTTCTGACTTCAGCTAAGGCACCTTCCCTCACTCTCCTGTCTATGTCAGCCTCCCCTTGATTACTCACCTTCTCTCCTCCATCTCCCATCCTGCTCAACTCCCCTTCATCGAGGCTGTTGCTGACTTTGCTCAAGATCTGATCAGGACCCTGCTAGCACCGTCACCAACTTCAGCAGACACTGTGAATATTATTCTATTCTCTCACAACTGTCCATATATCATTGCAGTTACATGCAGCTAATATGGGGTCACCCCTAAAAAAGGGACATTTGGTCTCAATCGGCCCACCCAGTCAACAAAATTCAAAAAATAAATAAAAATAACCAATATATTTGGTCACCATATGGAAACCTCATCTGTAATGTTGCCTAGGTAACTGCTTTCTTGTGTTTTGTAACTCTGTTCCCTCTGTATTCTCCTCCCTCGCTCGCTCCTGGAAATGAGCCTCTGCTCAGTGTGCCTTTTCCGGTTACTAATTGTAAAATAAATAAATAAATACTGCAACTCGACCACCCTTAAAGCTTTGGGCTCAAGTCATGGCATGCATTTTACTTAAGTATGGTCCTTGACAACTGTTACATTTGGTGAATTTTGTCATGTAGTTTTAAAATAAGATGGCAAACACTGAAAATCAAATTCTAAACAAATTTTATTACAATTTTGAGACTTTTTCATGGGCATAATTGGTAATTCCACCCACATTTTGTGAGTGAAATTGAAATTTCATGCAGCACTTCCTATATATCATTCTTATAAAAGACTCAATGTTTAAAACATCAGTTTTCACTCAAACAGTGCAAATAATTCATAAGTAGAAACAAAAACTACAGCCCTTCAGGATGTAAAGGCATTCACTTACCTAACAGTTTCACATCCACTTGTTAGTGCTTCTCCGTAGGTCTGAGAAGAAAACATTTTTTGCACTGTGTGAGCTCTTTATGAAGATTAAAGATAGAAGAACATTTCTAAATTCAGTTGGAGTCCAAGTTCTCTTAGGGTACAAATTGAGGCGTTAACCGCTACTGCACATCTTTTGTTGTGCTGTATTGTTCCTGTCAGATCAATCCACCACAGTGCTATGAACATTCCCTTTCCTGTGCATCAATTCTAAATTGATTTTTTATTTTCAGTACACACTGAATGTACCATTTTGTTTTCTCACACCAGTTTAAAGGGGAACAGTCAGCAGCAAGGGCCCCACCCTCAAATGTTGGGCTTACTCCCAACTGAACTTTATGTGCACAGACATTTTGGTTTACTGTAGTATAATGGATGGTATCATACTGATGTTGCTTAGTTCCAGGCCGACATACTCTATTACTATAAATCTAAGAATCCCCTGCAGCTAACATCAGAGCAGTAGGCAGCAATGGAGACTCAACAGTCTGCAGTGCATGTTAGTATTTATATAAACTCTGATCTTCTGTTTACTGGTCTCGCTGTTCTCCCTGAGCTAAATACAGTCACTGAGGACTGTACCTGGCCCCTGCAGAAAAGCAGAAATTGAAAACATCTGATCAGAGATTATAAAAGCTTTAACATGCACTGCAGGCTATTTAGTCTCCTACTGCTCTGAAGTCAGCTGCAGGGGATTCTGGGATTTGTAATAACAGAAAATTTCAGCCTAGCACTAAACAAAATTAGTATGATACCATCCACTATACTACAGTAAACAGGTTAACCAAAAGGTTTTTGTACACAAAGTGCACACTGGGGCCAGCCCCACACTTATGCGTCCAGGGGTTCAGTTAATTTATTTTTTCTGGAAGTCAAATACTTCCAGAAGTCAAAATCTGGAAGCCATTCCCATTTTTAGAAGTCAAAATACTTCTCAGATCCCACTGTTTAAAAGCCAGTATTCTAAGAAGAATTAATTTATGGATGCTAATTCAAATATTAGTTGTAAAATGCACTTTCTTTTAGAAAAATCCATATTTCTTAGCTTCTGTGCCTTCAGTTTTGGAAGTCATCCAATTTTGTTTTTTACATTTGTAAATCGATGACTTCCCCCTTTATTCTGGAAGTTCTTAACTTATTTTTTGGAGTCAAATACTCCTGAAATGGAATTAACTAAAGCCCTAGGTTGCACTTTGTCCTGATTGTTCCCTTTTAAAATATGGGTCTGTAAATTATGTTGAAAATTATAGATGACATTGCATGTATACGTAGCATCTCCTCCAATTAGAAGTGAGGGTTACAAATCATTTATTTCTTAGCAAACTCATAACAGTCATTTTATTCTCTACAAAATGACTACTTAGGGCTCACAATAGTCATTTTATTTTCAATAAAATGACAGGAGTTACATCATCTCTCTTATTTTGATTGCTCTGTACTCACAGCAGCAAATACATGAAGCATAATAGTTATAATGTCCTAGCTGGGTCACTATATCAGGCAATAATGTGATTGCCTTGTGAAGATAAAATATGGGTCTTTGAATTATGATGCAAATTATACTACCTATGTAAGTACCATCTCCTCCAATCAGAAGCGGGGGTTAAAAACTGTTTATTCCTTAGCAAACTCATAACGGTCATTTTGGTTTCTACAAAATGACTACTCAGTGCTCACAACAGTCATTTTATTTTCAATAAACTGGCAGGAGTGACATCATTTTTCTTTTATTCTTTTTGGCCTATACTTGTAGCAGCATACGTTATAATGTGCTGGATGTGTCACTATATGAGGCAATAATGTGATTATTTTGTGAAGATAAAGCACTCAGCCTTCAGCCCTGTGCTTAGTCACTTAATCACATTACTGTTTCATATTGTGATCCTACTAGCACATTATCACTTAAAGGAAAACTGCACCTCATGTCTTGTAAATGTTATTTGTTTCCATGTCAATAGACAACTCTTTTCATGTAGCTGTTAGAGATGTATGCAATTGCTTTAGTTTGATTTCACACTTCATTCTAGGCCCTGTACCTATCCTGGGAGTCTCCATTTGCTGGTTGTTGAAATCTCATTGTCCCGGACAGCTGCATTAGCATATGAGAATACGATGTGTAAGGCAGTAATTAAAATCACGGAGCGCATGGAATTCACGATTACCGTGAAACTGAAGTCCATGCAATTCCCATTTATTTACAACGTAGCATGAAATGTACAAAAAAATTATTTTGCAACTTCGTTTTGTCAACGTCTATCTTGTGCTGCCATTCATTAAATAAAATATGAACTATTTAACAACCCTGTTAGCTAATTCTGCTAGATACGTTCTTTCTTTCTGTTAAACTGTCAATTTGCAGTCAATTAACGGAGACCTGTCAATGTGCAGTGTTTAAAAAGTGACCGGTTCCTAATTAAAACTCTTCTGCTTTCTAAGTCCTTTGTATCTATTAATCTGGCATTTTGCAGACAATAAACAGAGACCTGTTCCAAATTAAAACTCTAAATGTGGCCCACAAAGTCATTCATGTCTGATCACAACTATTTAATCACCACCTGCTACTAACTGATTTCAAATCAGACACTGCACCACACACTGCAGAAAGCTTCTTAATTTACAACACTGTCTGTGCCAAACAGACCTTCACCTGCATCTAAAACTGGAAATGTGCTTGCTAAGTGTAACCCCCCTGCAAATGGGGGTTCCCAAAAGACTTCCAGGAGCTTGCTTGAATGCTCCAAGCCTGAATGGTGTTTGGCATTTAAGCCATTTATCAGTGAGTGTTTTTAGAACCTCTGGAACTGTCTCTTTAAGAGCTGTCTGCTTGCAGACATAATTAGTTTGTATGGGGACTGTGTGTTTCTTTGATTGAGTACCACTCAAGCTGCTGCCAATTCACTTCATTTTGCAGTCACTAGGAGTGCAAAGGAACCTATCTGAAAGATGTAACTGTTTGCCAGAAATTATTTAGAGTAATAATGAAATTACAGTTTGTCTAACCTGCTTTCTTTGCAGTCAGAACTGTGTCTGCTAGTTCCCCATTCTAGTTTTGAACTGCTGAACTGGACCAATCAGTGTGGGGTAAGCTAGCTCTAAAATGGTGCCTTGGACGAATCAGAACTTGGACTCATAATCTGAGCCAGCCACAAGAGGATTGTATGGGCAGTGACTCTGGGAGATGTAGTTTAGACTTCAGTGCCTTTTGGACCAACAGCAGCAGTCTATTGTGAGTGACAGCCAATCCAGTCAAGAACTGGGAGGAACTCAAAGGAAGTGCCCAGTTTTGTCTGTTGGAGTTTCAGTTGAGCTTTGGCAGTGAAGAAGGAAGGAGCCCTGTGCTTTTCAGTGTGCAGTTTTAGTCAAAAACGTGTGTAAGGCCCAGAGTTCCGGTCTGCAGCTTGTGTAACAGCTTGTTAGGACTGAACTGGCCCTGTGAAAAGAATCAAAGGATCTCTGAAGAGTAGAAACCAGGCTCACCCTGTAGAAGACTGGAGGAATTGCTGAAAATCGCACTCGTCTGTCAGGAACTGAATCTGCTGTGTTCTCCCGGTATTGTGCAGTAATTGCGATCGGGATGCAGATGCAGCCTGCCTGGTATAGTGCTTTCTTTATATGGATGTGTGAAGAGGTTTGTGTACCTCAAGTGAGCCCTGCTGACATTGAAGGACCCTATCTTATTTGGAGGTCGTGAGTACTAATTCAGGGTCGCTTCCTGTTGAATTGCCACATTAAATCCAAATGGAATTACTGTACTGCTGACTGTTTAATTCTCCTTTTCTGTGTGAAAGGGCCCCTACCAGCTGCCACGGTTTGGACTAGCCACTAGGGCTTGGGTACCCAGGGACAGTAACTGATAGGGATAGGCCTGTGCACAGAGCCATAGGTAGATTATTAGAGTGATAAGCTAATTAACCTGATTTCCCTGTCCTTGTTATATCCCCTAAATAAATCAGAGCTGCTTGTTTCAGCAAAGTTATACTGCCTGAGGTATTTGTCTATGTTAAAGTACTGTACTGTGATTGTTGCACTGTATCTCATTTCACAGGAGGTCCCAGTGCCGGAACCAGACCTGGGGGTAAGTGTATACTGTGAAGGTAATTCTGATATATTGTGTGGGCCACTAGTGGGAAGAAAGGGGGGTTGCAGTGTCCCAGAGGGCTGTGACCAAGTTAGTTTAACTATTGCAAACCCTGACCTCTGGGTGGAGGCACCCACCATTGGATCCAGGCCCCTCAACCTGTTAGTGGCAAATCAGGCAGGGGTAGTAGCCCCTGGGATAGCGCCATCTAGGGGTTACATAAGCAGAGGTTGTCACAATACGAAAAGGGTATCTTTCATGTCTCTGGTCAGATTATGCTTTGCTCGACCTGCAATACAGCTATAGACCACAAGTGGAGGGCATCGTGTGACAGACATCTAGAAGCCTCTGTCCACCTGGCAAAAACAAGAAAGCTGGAAGCTAAAGCATCTGCCTCTGTTGAAAAGCAAGTCACGGTACATGAACTTTTTTAGTACAAAATCAGCTCATCAAGAGACCAGAAAGGCAGCTCTTTTTTCATTAGCGGAAGCTTTTACAGCTGCTAACATACCGTTGCACACACTAGATAACCCTCCCTTGCACAGTTACCTCAAGGAGAATCTTTAAATCTGTAGGTGTCATTCCTACATCGCAGTGGTTGTGAACTGAGTATTTGACAAAAGTTTTTTCATACCATATCTCAGACATTACAAAAAGGGTCTCAGAAGCAGTGTCTGTGTCAATTATTTGCGACAAGAACACATAGACATACAGGACAGATATATTTTAAACATTGTAGCTGTGCCATCAATCCAGTCAATCCATTCTGCTGCTGAAATTAACACTGAAACCAAATTAGAGCCTATATTGCTGGACTGCATCATTTTACAGGCTACCAATTACAAGACTGTGTTACAAGCCATCTTGAACTGTCTCCAGAAATTTAATATTTCATGTACTAATGTTGCTGCTTTCATGACAGATAATGCAATGTATATGAACAAGTGCTGGGAGTCAAGTTTAAAACATGTTTTCCTGAATGGTGTACATGTCACTTGCTCTGCACACCTACTGAACCTGCTTGGTGAAATCTGGAGCAAAAATTACACTTCAGTGAACGAGTTTGTAGTTTGTGTAAAAAAGCATTCCCTGCAAGTCTGGCACAAAAAGCAAGGTTCAAGCAGTTCCTCACAGCAAAAGGTGAGTTTTCTGCATTACCACCGATGCCCGTAATTACATGCTGGAACTCCTGGTTTCAAGCCATTTTTTTTTTATCATTCAGAGCACATAAATGAATATATTAAATTGTTTCAAGACAAAAGCACTGCTTGTTCAGAAGTTGTTAATTTAGCATTAACTCAGTCTGTGGTCATTGAAATTGATGAAGTAGCTGTCAATGTCCCCCCTTTGGTGCAGATGCTGCAGAAATATGAAGGTGACGAGATGAAGTCTCACCTTGTTTTTGATGATTTGCTGGACTTTGCCACATTTTTAGTAGTAAAAGCAGAAAGCACTACATATACTACCACTAAAAACACAATGTCTACATGTGCCCTAAAAATTAAAAACTACATGTCAGGGATGGGCAGGTTTCATAAGTCTGCTGCTAAATTCTTTGCTGCTGTCTGCATATTCAACCCCACCCGGCTTTCTACCATGGCAGTGTCCGAGGAGGAGATATACTCCAGTATCCCGACGCTCAAAGAAAACCTGCGAGCAAGAGCTGAACTGCGATCTTACATTAAGGATGTTCAGTGCAATCAGCTCTGCAATGGCGAAAAATATATTGTACAGCTCTGGATCTCTTGTAAGGACAGATTCCAGAATTTAAGTAATATTGCACTGAGTTGTCCGTCCATCCCAGTACACAGTGCTAGTGTGGAGCACTAATTGTCTGTCCATCCTAGTACACAGCACTAGTGTGGAGCGCTCATTCTCCCATTATGTGTCCATGCTGACTGTTAACAGATGCAGCATCAAGGTGGAGAACTTAAAAGTTTGTTCACTGCAGCAGCAGAACTGATTTAGCAAATTTTGCACAGTAAAAAAATGTTGTTTCAATATCTGATTCTGTTTTTAATAACCCTAGCTTGCTTATATGTTTTTTAAGATAATAAAAGCAATTAAACTGTGACTTTTTTACATTTACAATGACTCGTTTCTAAATTTATTCATTTTAGTGAAATACTGAATTTTCACCGTGCAGGCACCGTGAAATGTAGTTAAAATAATTGTGTAAATAATACTGCCTTAATGATGCGTAATCATTCTTCAGAGTCCACAGTATGCCTGTCTACTAAGTTAGGCTTCAAAGAAACAAATTGCAAGAGGTTGTGAAATACCACATTTACCTTCAGTTAGCTTTGCAAACTATCCAAGTTGTAATGCAGGGTTATACCCTTTAACCTGTATTCAATTTATGTGCTTCCAGAGAGTATTTGAAGGGTATTTTTTCTTTCAGCACAGAGAAACACACTATATATGGGTGATCTGACATCATGATTTTATATACTAATGCAGCTCTCGTGGACAATGAGATTTCAACAACCATAAAATAGAGACCCCCAGGGCAGTCACAGGGGGCTACAATGAACAGTGAAAAACTAAAACAAACACATGTAGCCTTAACAGCTTAGCTACATGAAAAGAGTTGCCTGTTGATATGAAAACAATGCAATTGCATGATATGAGAGTGTAGTTTTCCTTTAAAAAAAAAGTATTGTTTTATGCAGACTTTGTGAAAGAATTACAAGAAAACACAAACGTATCCCCCTCTTGATGTGGTGCCATCACATCTGTTATCAGAAAAATTCAAGTTAAGTTTATATTTAAAAGGGGTCAGGAAACTTGCGCTTATTGGAATCAGTTACTAATGTTCCTTTTTACAGGAATGAAATTCATACCACCAAATGATCCATATTCAACTTTACCTGAACACATTCTGATGTGAAAAACTGTTTTCTTAGTTGGTTTCTTTTAAAGGGTGACATTCTGCACAGTTTTTTTTTTTTTTTGTTTTTTTGTTTTTTTCAAGACTTTCTTTTTGCCTCTGGGATTCATGTGAGGGATTATGCCCCACTATCAGCACCTAGACCCAATTCTGTACAGGTCTCCTCATGGAACCTATAATTTGGAGTTTTTACTCTAAATTACAGTGAACACTCCAAATGATAGGTTCTATGAGGAGAACGGTGCAAAATGGGTCCAGGCATTGATAGGGGGGTATATCTCCTGCATGAAATGGATGCCAGGGATAATTAAATTGTAGGAGAGAATAAGAGGAAGCTTGTAACTAAATAGAAATTCAATGAGAATCTGACACACCTTTTTGTTGGGGGGTAGTTTCAGGCTACCCAATTCATAGTTACACTACACCATGCTGATGGATTATGCATGAAGTAGGGCCACTGGCATTGACAGCATAGGCAGCTATTCATCAGTCCAGTCCTCATAACTGGGGAAATCAGTGCTGCCACAGTGGTCCTGAAGATTGGGGGTAAAATATAAAACAGAAAGAAAACTAAATGATGCGGTATTAACAGAATCTATCATCTTAAGCTTCTTGCATGAAGCATGAAATTGGTAAGGAAGAACAGGTACATTAAAAGTCCAGTATAATATTAACACTTTGACTTTCTGAGGCTATACATAATAATGTGCTAACTATCTGCAGGGGAATACATTCAAAATGTGTTTTAATAGTTTTAAAATCAAAATGTTTAAACATAAGAATCATTGCAGTTGTTCCCAACAAGTGCCTGCCCAGACTTCACTACTGTTTTCATGTTAATAATAACCATACAAAAAAATGATTGATGGAAACTGCTATGGCCATAAAGAGGAGAACTAAGGGTTTTTTTTTTCACCCCTAAGGTTTTTTTTTTGTTTTTGCATAAGGGAAACCAATCAAGACCATGGAGATTTCCCTTGGCAGATAACAGCAGTGCCATATGTTTTCAGCACAGTGTTTTGTGGCTTCATTTTTTTCTTTTGCCCTTAGTGTTTTAGATTCTCAAATTGTCATTACACTTTTCATGAAATATCCCTTCATGAAATCCCAGAGAGCACCTTGAACAACATAGAAATGATAAAACATGTACTAATACAAGCACCAGCCACCCAGGCAGTTTAGGTAGCAATGAATCCTTTATACAAACTGCAGCTTAACAGAAAGGGTGCACATTTATCTTGTTTCGAGACCACAGGCCAGAAACATACATCACAGACTACAATCCAACAAAAAACAAGAATCTTTGAACTCATTAGATAAATAATTTGCTGGCAGGAAGTGCTGGTGAGGCACTAAATGCAGTAACATCCTGCCAGCCTGATCAGTATCTCCTAACCCACAGTACAATTTGTTGAAAAAGTATGATTATATTGCTGAATACAGAACTTACCCCTTATTACCGAATACTGGTTGTAACATCACACCTTTATGAGATACAAGTCCCAGCAATGTGTTTGCCCAGCTAGGAGAATGGCACTAAGCTGTGAGAACATAATTCATCAACACAAATCCTACCCTGCTACACAAATCACTGTAAAAATATTTAAATTAAGATGCATATAAGAGAATACTTTCCAAGAATATGTTACTTTCATATTGCATGAACCTTTTTACCAGAGATGGAGGAGCCATTCTTAACTCATTCCACATGAGTTTGGTATACAGAGTGTATATATGTGTCATGGTTTGGCGCTTGTGCCGTGTGAAATTGCCATTAGATACTTGCCCATATCGGACGGTATCCAACTACAAGATGCACAATAAATTAACTACTGCCACTGTAGTAATGTGTTATTCGGACTGGCAGTATAGCCTACAGTAGCCTAAAAGTTACAAAAAGAACTCAGGTGAGTGATAGCTGCCCAACTGATAGCCTTATTCAATACTTCACTGGAAACAGGCATGGTTCCAGAGGACTGCAGAAGAGCAGTCTTGGTCTCTCTACAAAAGAGTGGCAGCAGGGTAGAGACAAGCAACTACAGGCCGGTCAGTCTTATCTCAGTGGTGAGGAAATTAATAGAAATCCTGCTAAAGGAGAGACTGGTACAGCATCTTGAAAGTCAATGGGCTGCAAGACCACAGGCAGCATGGATTCACGAGGTGGTCATGCCAAACAAATCCGATAGATTTCTTTGACTGGGTGACCATAGAATTAGATCAGGAAAAGGCAGTGAACTTGACCTATCATGACATTAGGAAGGCCTTAGACACTGTGCCACACAATAGGTTGATAAAGAAATGGAGCAGCCTAAGAGTGGGACCCAAAGAGGTAAACTGATTTAGAAAGTGGTTCATGGATACGAGACAGAAAGTGGTTAATGGCACTAAAATCACTCTAACGAAAGAAGAGTTACCTATGGGGTACATCCTGTAGGGCTCAATACTGGAATATGTTCTCTTCAACATCTTGATAAGTGACATTGCTGAAGAACTCGAAGGGAAGGTATGCTTTTTTTGCAGATGATAACCAAAATCTGCAATAGGGTGGACACTCAGGAGGGGGTGGCAAGAATACACAGGGATCTCGGGAAACTCAAAAAGTGGTTAAGTGTATACCAGTTGGGTTTCAATTCCAAAAAGTGAAAAATCATGCACCTAGAGCACAGGAACCTATGAGATGACTACTGGATGAGGGGGAAGGTACTGCCCATTTTCTGTAAATATTGTAATATTTCTATACATTTTTCTTGTTACTGCTCTGTTTTGTATATATTGTAAAATAGCTTTTTTTTGTATTGCCTGTAAACCCCCCCCCCCAAAATCGCACCTAGAAACGAGCCTTGGCTTGGTGTGCCTTTCCCGATTATCAACTTTAAATAAATAAATAAAAAAAAAAACAGGAAATGAACCTTGACGTTTCCATATTTGAGGACCTCAAAGTGGCAGAGCAGTGTGAAAAAAAAAAAAAAAACAAGGGGGTAAGGCAACTGCAATCCTTGGGTGCATAGGGAAGGTTATCACAAGCAGGAGGAGGGAGGTGGTGTTTCTAATGTATCACTCACTGGTGAGACTCCACCTGCAGTACTGTGTCCAGTTTTTGGTGTCATACTTCTGAAAGGACATAGACAGTGTGGAGGTAGTCCAGAGGAGGGCAACTAAAAAGGTGCAGGGGTTGCGTAACAGTGATATTATCATGTACACCCTGGAGGAGAGGTGAGCAAGAGGTGCCATTACAGAGACCTACAAGTAAAAAAAAGTACAAAGAAAAAGTGGGCATCTTAAACAGGTTATTCTGCTCAGTCTTCACAGTGGAGGGTGGAAGCGATGGACCACAAGAAAAGGCAGGAAAAGGATGGGGAGTGGGGTGGACACAGGTAACCGTTTCAGAGGGAAGAGTACTGAAAGGACTTGCAGCCCTCAAAGTGTACAAGACTATGGCACAGGACAGGATTCACCCAAGGGTACTAAAAGAGCTCTTGGAGGTTCTCACTGCCCCACTGACAGCCTTGTTCAATGACTCATTAGAAACTGGAGAGATTACAGAGAACTGGAGAAGGGCTGGTATTGTCCCTCTATGTAAGAGCAGCAGCAGGGCGAAGGCTAGTAAATATAGGCCACTTAGACTTTATTTATTTATTTATTTAGCATCAGTTTACAACCTTTGAGCCAGAGGCTCATTTACAAAGGTACCTCATCACAGAGAAGACAATACAGTGATAACAACTTAGTACAGAGAAACAGTATACAGGTTTTTTTTTTTTTTTTTTGAGGATACAGGAGGACAAATGAGATCAACAGTTTACCACATACAGGGTTGGTGAAGTTAACATTGTTCAGGGAAATAACTAGAACATCAGAAAATATAGGATAACAATACAGTGTGTTTTAGTGGAGTCAACAGGGGAGGTAACAGTAACCAAGGGTAGAGGATTTGAGCAGCCAACAGGGGGCTTTGTCAGAGAGTGAGCAAGATAGCTTAGAAACAGCAACAGCTGCGAGTGATGAAAAGGTGGCTCCGGAGGGTAATTTTAAAGCAAGAGATTGTGGGGGTGTCTGATATACTGGCAGGGAGGGAATTGTACCAAGAAGGGGCACGGTAGTGGAAAGCCCGTTGTCCATGAGAGGTCCTTGCCCTAGGTACCTTCAACTTGGTTTTACAGGAGGACCGTGTTGTAGCTAGAGAGTTAACACGGTGGATAACGGCAGTCAAACCAGGAGGAGAGAGCCCAAGGAGAGTTTTTTTTAGTAAGGATGCAGGTTTGATACCTAAGACGCGTTCGTCAAGATTGAGCAGATTAGCCTGGGAGTAAAGATAGCAGGTATGTGTAAGTCTAGGAGCACCTAAGATTAGCCGACAGGCCTTATTTAAGGTGAGGCGGATTTTGTTTAGCGAGGTCTGGTCAGCAGCCCAGTAGACTGGTAAGCCATAGTCAACAAGTGACAGAATGGAGGACATAACTGTGAGTCGGAGGGCATCGGGGGGGAGACAGTGTTTGTGGCGGTAAAGGATTCCCAACCTAATATTGGTGGTGGCGGCTAAGGTGGAGATATGGGAATGGAAAGTGAGGGCAGGGTCAAAGGTTATCCCAAGGTATTTGTATGTGTAAACTTGTTTGAGTGGGAACATAGAGCTGGCAAAGACTTGAAGTTGGAAATTACTAGCTTTGTTTTGGGGGTGGGAGAAGATCATAGATTTGGTCTTTTTAAGATTGATAACCAGTCTATGTTCTTTAAACCAGGCTTCCACGTCTTTATAGGATAATTGCAGGGAATCTTGGAGGGTGGTGGGGTTACGGTCAGAAGTGAAGATAACAGCGTCATCTGCATAAAGGAGGAGTTTACCAATACAGGACCTGGCAGGGTGTTGAGATAAAAGGAAAAGAGCAGGGGCCCAAGAATAGAGGCCTGGGGAACCCCAGATCGGATAGACTTACTTCAGTGATGGGGAAATTGATAAAAAAACACCAATGAAAGAAAGGATGATAAAAGTATCTTGAATACAATGGCTACATGACAGCAGATATCAGATTCACGGGGAGGGGTTGTCATGCCAAACTAATCTAATAGGTTTCTTTAACTGGGTGACCAGGGGAATCAATCCAGGGAGAGCAGCTGATGTGGCTTCTTTATACATTAGCAAGGCCTTTGACACGATATCATACAGAAGGCTGATTAGGAAGTTGACCAGCCTAGGAGTAGGATCCATAGTGACAAACTGGGTTAGAAACTGGCTAAAGGATAGGCGACAGAAGGTGGTGGTTAACACACTCATTCTACAGAGGGAAGTGTGACAAGTGTACCATGATTTTGGGAAACTTAAGGAATGGTCAAAAACACGGCAGCTGGGGTTCAATGCCAAATGCTCAAAGTGGCAGGCAGTGAGTACAGTAAGTCTACTGGAAATTCTGGCTTGCATTGGGAGAGGTACAGTATCTTCAGCAGGAGAAGGGAGATAATGCTACCATTATATTGCTCATTAGTGAGGCCACACCTAGAGCAGCATGTACAGTTCTGAAGACCACAACTCAAAGGACAGAGTAGAGGCAGTCTAGAAGAGGGCAACTAAAACAGTGCATGGTTTGCAAAAAAAGCCCTATTAAGCAAGACTGCAGGATCTCAACATGTATACCTTGGAAGGAAGAAGGGAGATAGGCGATATGATAGGGACCTAAAATACCTCAATAGGATGAATAGGGTACAGTTGGGGAGCCTCTCCCATATGAGATCAAACATCAGGAGCAGGGGGGCATGCAATAAATCTGGAGGGGGGACATTCAGAAGTGATTTGAGGAAATATTTCTACACAGAAATGGCAGAAATAGTAGTGGATGCCTTGAACAGATTGCCAGAAGAAGTGGCGGTGGCTAGAACAGCTAAGGGGCTTGGGTAGAGATTGCATGCCTCAAATTGCATATTCAAGAGGAAATATATTATAAGAACTGCCCACCATTTCCCCAACATCCAACAGAAGCACCTCGACGCAGAGGATAGTTGGCATGGGAGGTTAGCAGGTGGTTAGGAGGAGCAAATTGGGGCCCCATTACTAAGTGCTCTCCAACACATTACCTCCACAAACTATATAAAAACTACAAACAGGTATCTGCCTCTATCTCCAAAATCAAACAAAGGGGCAGAGGACACTGCAGAGCAGGACACTGCAGCACAGGAGCTAGCACAGCAAAACTCACCCAAAACAGGAACCAAAACAAAAAAGCAAAAAGGAAATCCCAAAAACTTCTGACCATAGGATACTCCACGATTCGGGGAGTTGATACCTATCTCCAGCCAGGGGAAATGGTCAGATGTCTCCCAGGTACATCAGCATGGAGAGACACTGACCACATTGCTAAAATTGTTCAGGAAGCAGGAGAAAACATTGATGTTCTGGTACACATAGGGACTAACGATCTCGCCAGCCAGTCAGTTGTGGAGACCAAGGAACACCTGACCAGGCTGGATGACAAACTATCATCCATTTCATCCGGCATCTCCTTCTCTGAGATTCTGCCAATCTGGGGAGGGGACCAGATGGACGAAGGTCAGAGAAGGGGAGATGGGGAGCTAAATATGTGGCTCAAGGGCTGTGTGCCAGGAAACAAGGACACACATTTCTAGGGAACTAGCAACAGTTTTGGGAGCAAAAGTTATTTAAATTTGATGGACTGCATCTGACCAAGGAGGGAGTCAGTTCATTGGGGCAGAAGTTTGACGTCTTTGCAGAATACTTAAACTAGCAAATGGGGAGAGGAGTGCAGCACCCCATACGTCGAATGGGAAGAACACCCCTCCCCCCTCAGCTAGTGGTCAAACAGGAGTTCAGCATGTTTGTAGTTCATTTGCATCACCAGGTAAGGAAAAAGGTCTGGCTCCCCATACAGTGCAGAAGGGAAATGCCAGACCTCACCCAGCAACTAACGCACTAAAATCTGGCTGATGGAAAATCATGTACACAAATGTTCACAGTCTGGGAAATAAAATCTCAGACCTGCAGGCAATAATGACAGAAGCTAAACTGGACATAGCAATTAGCGAGATGTGGTTTACCAGTAACCACACTTGGGAGACTTCAATACCTGCCTATGTACTGTCTAGAAGAGACCGAGGTGCAAAAAGGGGGGTGGAGTGGCCCTGTATGTCAATGAAAATATAAAAGCTACAGAAATTCAGAATACACATAAGGAGCCAGAAGAACTGTGGGTCACCCTGGAAACAGGAAATGGGACAGCCATATGAACTGGGGTTGTCTACAGGCCTCCAGACCAGGGGGAGGACATAGAAACATTACTGTTAGAAGACATACAAAACATGACAGCTAAAGGGGAGCTTCTGATAATGGGCGACTTCAACATGCCAGATACAGATTGGTCATTACCAGCATGAACATCTGCCAGAACTAGACACATGGTGGATTCCCTGCAGGGGGGAGGGCCTCAAACAACTGGTACAATAACCCACAAGAGACAGGGCTAGCCTAGATCTAGTACTGACTAACAGGGAAAGGATCACAGATCTCCAGGTAGAAGGTCATCTGGGGGAAAGCGACCATCACATGGTATGGTTCAATTTGGCCACTAGAACTAAATCATCCCAATCCAAGGCAAAAATATGGGACTTCAGAGAAGCTGACTTTGATAAGATGGCCAACAGAGTTAAGCTAGCCCTGGCAAAAAGAAATACAGGTGAGGGGGTACAGGCAAAGTGGGCAAGCATTAAGGATGCAATACTTGAAGCAACATCCCACTGTGTTAGAGAGAAAAGGAAGTGCAAAAGAAGAAGGAAAACACTTTGGTTCTCAAAAACAGTAGCAGAAAAGGTCAGAGCCAAAAGGCTGGCCTTCAGGAAATAAAAGGGAACGCAGCAGGATGAAGATAGGGAGGCATACCAAACTTCCCTAAGGAAGCAGGGAAGGCAGTAAGGTAGGCAAAGGCCCAAACCGAGGAACCACTAGCACAAACAGTAAAAGGCGGTGACAAGACTTTCTATAGATACATTAGTGAAAGGAGAAGGTCCAGAGGGGGTAGTGTTAAGGTCAAAGGGGATAAGGGGGCATGTGAGGAGAGGACCATGTAAAAGCATCTATCCTAGATAGATACCTCTGCTCAGTATTTACTGAAGAGAAGGTAGGGCAGGGCCCACAGCTCAGCACCATGGACACGGGGGGAGGGAGGTGTGCACTAGTCCCTTCACAAAAGAAAGGGTCCTACAAGAGCTTGATAAGCTCAGAGTGGACAAGGCAATGGCACCTGATGGCATACATCCCAGGGTACTAAAGGAGCTAAGGGTGGAACTAGCAGAGCCATTAGTAGAACTGTTTAGTGAGTCTCTGAGCACAGGAAAGGTCCCAGAAGACTGGAGAAGGGCTCATGTGATCCTGCTCCACAAGAGTGGTAGCAGGTAGGGAGGCAGGGAACTACAGACCAGTCAGTCTTACCTCAGTAGTGGGCAAGATTATGGAGGCACTCCTTAAGGAAAGGATAGTACAAAACCTGGAATCCGTAGAAGCACAGGATCCAAGACAGCATGGATTTACAAAGGAGAGTCCTGTCAAACTAATCTCAGATTCCTTTAGCTGGGTAACCAGAGTGGTGGACCAAGGGGGAGCAGTTGAAGTCACCTACCTTGACCTCAGCAAAGCTTTCGATAATGTTCCACACAGAAGATTGATTATTAAGCTAGGTAGGTTCGAGGTGGGTCAGAAGCTGGTCAACTGGGTGGCAAACTGGTTGACGGGCAGAAAACAGAGAGTGGTGGTAAATGGTATACAGTCAGAAGAGATGCAGGTCAAAAGTGGGGAACTTCAGGGGATCAGTCCTGGGGCCAGTCCTCTTCAATATCTTCATCAGTGAGATTGCAGATGGACTGGAGGGTAAGGTTTGTATGTTTGCAGATGACACCAAGATCTACAACAAAGTAGATGATCCAGATGGGGTGGGCAGAATGAGAAGAAATCTGGATAAACTAGCAAAATGGTTGAAGGAGTGGCAACTGGCGTTTAATGCAAAGAAGTGCAAGATCATGCACATAGGGAAGAGAAACCCTGAACTCACCTATAGGCTGGGAGGAGAGTTGCTGGCAGTCACAAGGAAAGAAAGACTTGGGCATCATCATCACCGATGACCTGAAATCATCCAAGCAGACCACTAAAGCAGTAGGTAAGGCTAGAGGGATGTTGGGGTTTATTAGTAGGGGTATCACAAGTCAGAAGAGGGAGGTAATAATCCCTCTTTACAACACACTGGTTAGGCCCTATCTGGAGTACTGTGTGCAGTACTGGAGGCCACACCTTCACAAGGACATTAACCAAATTGAGGCAGTCCAGAGAAGGGCAACCAAAATGGTGCAGGGACTGTATCAGAAAACATATGGGGACAGATTAACGGAGCTCAATATGTATACCCTAGAGTAAAGGAGGGAGAGAGGTGATATGATCGAAACATTCAAACACCTTAAGGGCATTAACAAGGTGAAAGAGTCTGACATGTTTCAATATAAGAAAAACAGCAGGACAAGAGGACACAGCATGAGATTAGAGGGAGGCCGATTAAGGGGTAATGCAAGGAAGTTCTTTTTCACAGAAAGGGTGGTAGATGAATGGAACGGCCTACCTCAGAAAGTGGTGGATATGAATACAGTGCAGGGCTTCAAACAGGCATGGGATAGGCATAAGGGAGCAATACAGATGAGTATGAATAGATAGGCCATTGATAGAGCAAAGGCCGATGGCGCATTCTTAAGGTTGAAAAAGAAATGGGCAGACTGGATGGGCTGTGCAGTCCTTATCTGCCATCAATTTCTATGTTTCAAGCATGCATGGGACAGATCACATAGGGTCTGTAAAGACAGAATAGGTAAGGAACATCTGGGCACAATAAGTGGGCTAAGCAGTCCTTTTCTGCCATCACATTCCGTTTCTATGTAAGTACCCCAAACAGGTGAACTGGGTGCAAGAAAGGGGCTGTTACTTATGAGAAAGAGTACCAGGACCACAGAGCATGTAATGAAACTGGATAAGAATTTAAGAGACAGATGAGAAAATACTTTACTGAAAGGGTGGTAGATGCCTGAAACAGACTGCCGTCAGAAGTGGTGGAGGCAAAAACAGTGGAAAGCTTCAAGCATGCATGGGATAGACAGAGGGGTACATTAGAAAATAGACAGGAAGGAAGGAGGGAGGGTTGCCAGAGACCAGTTAGGGTCTGAAGTGACTGATCAAACTGGGAAAATCTGGATGGGTCAAGCAGTCATTTTTTGCCGACAAAATTCTTTGTTTCTATGTAGAGGTTATAGCAACAAGCTGTCAATTTAATACAACCAGCAGACCAGCATCTGATTCCCACAACCTCTACTTGCATCCTGTGTGACCCTGAGCAAGTCACTTCACCTCCCCAGTACTCTCGAGCTGCCCCTGTAAAAAGTAGGCTCCCAGTTACCAAAGAAAAAAATTAAAATCTGATTAAATAATTAAATTAAAAAAATAATACCTAACAAGGATACTACAGACCACCTTATCACAACTTTAATAACACATGTAACACCTTATTAACTCATGTAACATTCACATTATACATATATATATAACAACAACTCGGAACTTCTCACTACAACTCCTAAAAAGCAACAGACTACAAAAAACTGCACCTACTATACAATAGCTGTCCTAACCTAAAATCCTATCATGTTCACTGCTCATCCCTTACGTAACAGACATGTCTCCTGATGCTCCAGCTCTGGATACTGTTACCTGTCTCACCTGCTCACCACCACTGACGGGCTCCATCAAGTGTTCCATGTGGTACCCCTAGAATCTACTAGAATCTAACTTATTCTAGCAAGAGGGCCCTCTCTTCTCCCAACAGAAGACAAATCCTTCATAACTAAAGCGATGGCTGGGGTGGGGGTGGAGTCTAAGCACAATGGGTCTGAGTGGCATTGAAGGAGTTAAGACGTCTTCATCAAGCATGCTTCAAGGGCATATGTTTTGTCTGTTCTGCAGCTTCTCCTTCACCCACCTCCCCCAGTGGCACACACGATGTTGCATCCTACAGGGGAAGGGTGAGGATGTGTGGTCACCCATATTCTGAGCTAGAGAAGGGATGTCAGGAAATATTTTTTCACAGGATGGATGGTAACTAGGTGGAACAAATTGCCAAGGGAGATTCTCTGTGCTAAATCAGTGCAGAATTCAGACATGGGTGGGACAGACATATTGGCCTGGTAAAGGCAGCAGGACAAGTGGCATGGTGGGTGGAGGAATAAATGGTACTAGGGCCATCTTAGCTAACCTTAAGTAGGGATGAGCAGACTGGATGGGCTGTAGAGCCTCTTTCTGCCATCAACTTCTATGTTTTTATGTAAAAGAACCTCCGACAGGCCTCCACCTGAAAGCACTCAAGAGCAGTGCATCTCCCATCCCTCTGCAGGGAAGACAGCATCTTTCCAGATACTCCATCACATTCCTTGTCAGCCTCCACTCCTGATATCCCAGACTCAGGGTATAATCCTGGGTCATCAGCATGCCAGAGTGGTCAACCACCTGTTCGTATTCAGAGGAATTTCAGATGACCACAGTCTCAAGGTCATCCAGTTGGGATTACTTTAAAGAACAGTTACTTACCGTAACAGTAGATTTTTGAGACAATCTCCTCCATTGGGCCACACCTTTGAGACTATAAGCCATCAGTGTCAGGACCACTTGGAAACATTTACTAGTGGGGGGGGCTGACCACAATGATGTGCAATGTCGGTGTCTATATAATCATGGGTGCTGCCATTGCTCCTCAGTTCCCCACTGGAGATAAGGTCGGAAGGCCTCTTACCTTGAGCAACCAGGAGACCAAACCAGTACCAGGCACAAAAGGCGCTGCATAGAACTGTGCACATAGTATACATAAGGCAATTAGGGAGGCAGTATAGTGTAGTGGTTAAGGGCATTGAGCTGCAAACCTGGAGACCTGGGTTTGAATCCCATTAGCCCTCACTTGCATACTGTGTGACCCTAATCAAGTCACTTAACTTCCTTGTGCTCCCAGGTCGCACCTGGAAACAAGCTCCGGCTTAGTGTGCCTTTCCTGGTTAAACAATTTCCCCTTTCCCTCAGGGACACCTCCAAACAAGGCAGTGGATAGTCCTATCAGCATATACCTCAGAGTGGGAGAAGGAGGGTGGGGGCACTGTGGCTCAGTGGAGGAGATTCTCATGAAGATCCACCATTACAGTGAGTAACTGTTCAATCCTCATCAAGGAAATCTCCTCCAGTGGGCCACACCTTTGAAATGATTCCCAAACAATACACAAGGTAATCACGAAGGATGGCAAAATATGAGATGGCATCATGACATGCTCTTGCAATACCTCAAGACAAAGTCAGCATGTCTACAAGAGATGATGTCTAGACTGTAGTGCTTGGTAAAAGTATGCACAGAGCTCCATGTCGCAGCAGCATATATGTCAGCTTTTTTTTCTCCTCACGTTAGTCAGGCAGGTGGCTGCTCAGCTTTGTTCCCGCTACCATCTCTCGCAGCCCAAAGGGCTTAAATCCCCTGTAGATTTTCCCCTACAGCAGGGCCAGAGGAGGGAGAGCCACCCCCCCCCCCCAAAACATAATCTAGAAGTGCTCCAGGGTCCAAGCAGTGATGCAGGCCAAGGAAGAGTGGGTGGGCTTCATTAAGGCCCTTCTGCCTTCCAATTTCTGTTTTTCTACTTGGTCCTCTCTTCACTGCAGTGACACATAAGTGTGACACTATGGAGGTATGCACATGCTGCAGAACTGCAGCCCCACCCCCTTTGAAGCCTTTTAGAGCCTGCACTACCCCACAGCCCCCAGCCAGTGGCAGTCAAAGGCACAGAGAGCTTGGTCACCCCTCCCTGGGAGAGGAGAGCATTTCCTGGGATGCTCAATCCACACCCCCTGAGGCAACTCCCAGCAACCTGAGATTGTTCTTGAACCCACATACTCAGTGTGGTGGCAGGTGAGATGCAAGCATCTCAGTCATCTGCACCACTGTACCAGTAAGCTGAGATGACTTTCTGTAGTCATTAGTGTGATCAAGATAGAATTTCAATATTCTATGTACATTAGGTGTATGGAGCAATGCCTCACCCTTCCTAGCATGTTCTCAATAACACAGAAGATGGTGCAAGGTCTGATTCAGTATCAAATTAGAGGCTACCTCTGGTAGAAAACAAGGACTGGTCCACAGAAAAACCTGACCTTGTGGAAAATCAAATAAGGAGGACCATACACCAGAGATTGAAGCTGTGAAATCCTATAAGCAGAAATCATGGTGACCAAAAACAGTATTTTACATGAAAAGAAATGCCTTTCACTGGTCATAGCAGACTCAAATGGAGCCAAAGTTAATACCTCTTGAATGAAATTCAAGTCTCGAGATGGAACCAGTTTACAAATCTGGGAACTTGTGCAGAATACCCTGTAAAAACATATGGGGCACCTCTAGTTGTACCATAGAATGCCCATTAACAGGGGCATGGAAAGCTGAAATAGCAGCCACGTGTACCTAGAAGACTACTGGAGACCACAGTCCAATAAAGACATGGAGAAGTCCATTACTGTATTAACAGAACATGTGAAAGTAACCAGTGAATGGGAAGCACACCATATGGAAAAGCACTTACTCTTCAAAGAGCAGGTATGTCTTGTAGAAGGCTTTCTAGTCAAAAACAAGACATCAGCCACCTTGGATAAAACCCCAAAACAGGCAACGGCTATATTTTTAGGAGTCCACTATGCAGATCTGTGATCCAGCTGAACCAGAGTCCCCCTAGCCTGTGATGGCAGACCCCAACAGAGGGGGAGCTGTAAAGGAGGTTACACTGCCAGATGCTGCAGAAAGAGGAAGTAAACCTGGTGCGGCCAGAAAAAAACCACCAGTATTTAGGTGGCATGTTCTGCCTTCAGCTTGAGCAGAACCCTCTGATGAGAGGGACTGGAGGAAAAGCATACAGAAATCTCCCTTTCCAAGACAGGAATGTGTCTTGCCAAAAACACTGCCGGTCCTGGAGTGAACTAGCAGAACTGTGGCAGGTTTGCATTGTGTGGGGATGCAAAAACAGGTCCAACTCTGGATGACCCCTCTTGCGAAGAGGTCCTTTACAACAGAGGTCAGCAGCTTCCATTCATATACCAGGACTAAGACCAGTTTAGCCTATCTGCCAAGATGTTTTGGATACCTGGCAGAAACACAGTTGACAGTTTAAGGCATGAGACATCACCCAGTCCCATACTCCCATCGCTTCACTTCACAGGGATAAAAGTGAGTACCCCCTTGCTTGTTTATGCAGTGCACGACATGGACATGGTCTGTGTGAATCAGCAAGGGATTGGAGCCGAGGTGCTCTTGGTAAGCCTGAAGACCAGGCAGAACAGCCCGCAACTCCAGGATACCAATATAGAGATCAGACTCTAGCCAGTCAAAGAAGTAGTAGTAGTAGTAGACCAGGGAGGGGCTGTGGATATGGCCTACCTAGACTTTAGCAAGGCATTTAACAAAGTCCCACACTAAAAATTAATAAACAAATTAGCCAGCCTGGGAGTGGGTCCCAGGGTGGTTGCCTGGGTAAAAAGCTTGCTGGACAACAGGATGCAAAGGGTAACAGTAAATGGAGTCCACTCCGAAGAAGGGGTTACTACTGGGGTACTGCAGGGTTCAGTACTGGGACCGGTCCTCTTAGTGTCTTTATAGGTGACATTGTGGAGGGGCTAGAAGGAAAAGTATGCTTCTTTGCAGACGACACAAAGATCTGCAACAGGGTTGATACACAAGAGGGGATGAAAAGGATGAGACAGGACTTGGCAAGAATGGAGAAATGGTCGGGGGGGGTGGTACTAACTACAACAAAAATGGAAAGGGACCCGGGGTAGTCATATCAGATGACCTAAAGGTAGGCAAGCAGTGTGAGAAGGCAGTAAGGAGGGCTGGGGGGATACTGGGATGCACAAGGAAAGGCATCACCAGTAGAAAACAAGAAGTTGTTATCCCTCTGTACATGCAGTTGGCAAGACCCCATCTGGAGTACTGTGTGTAGTTCTGGAGACCTCATCTCCGCAAGGACATAGACAGGATGGAGGCTGTCTACAGGAGGGCAACTAGAATGGTGCAGGCTCTGCAACAGAAGTCATACAAAGAGGGACTACAGGAACTTAATATGTATACCCTTGAGGAAAGAAGGGAGGGGGGGGACATGATAGAAACTGTCAAGTACCTCAAGGGAATCAACAGAGTCCAAGAGGGTAGCATCTTTCAGAAAAAGAGCTGTATAAGAACAAGGGGGCACAATCTGAAGACAGAGGGGGACAGCTCAGGGGCAACGCGAGGAAGTATTTTTTCATAGAGAGGGTGGTGGACACTTGGAATGGCCTTCCTGAGGAGGTAGTGGGGTCAAAAACAGTGGGGGGATTCAAGAATGTATGGGACAGACATAAGGCAATTATAGTGGGGGGTAGGAGGAAGTAGGCTGTTGCTTAACTAGGATCTGCAGCAAATCCAATACATGGGAAAATGGGCAGACTGGGTGGGCCAAGCAGTCCTCATCAGCCATCAAAGTCTATGTTTCTAGAAAAAGAAGCATCCGCAATTTATATAGCACTTTTCATACACAATATATCCCAAAGCACTTTACAAGCAATGCTAGACTGGGAGTGAAGTGACTGAATGTGTAGAGGTGGCCATATCACACATCAGCACCCCCACACAGCCTGGGCAATTGAATGAACTAATTTTATGAACAGAACGTGTGAAAGAATCCAGTGAATGGTTGACATAACACTGGATCTGAAAGGATCCAAGCGGGGCACCCCAGCTGGACCTCAAGACATCCACTGTGAGGATACGCACAGGAGTCAAAGAAAAGAAATGAACACCCTGTAACAGCTTCTGGTGTCTATTAACAATACTACAGCATGGCAGAGAGGGGATGTGGCGAAGACCATTTGTTACAATTCATCGGTCAGCTGGTCCCTTTGTACCTGCAGAGTCCAATAAGGTATGTGCATGTGGAGATGAGCAAAGGGAACCATGATGATGGCTGCAGCCATAGGCCCCAGCAGACGTAAGTTTCCGGGCTGACACACAGTGGCTTCTGTGTGTCAGCAGGGCCTGGGCAACAAGGGCATCTGTTCTGTTTGCAGGCAGAACTGCACTGCCTGCTGCCATGTCCAGCACCACACCAATATATTGGAGGCACTGGCAAGAAATGAGGATGTATTTCAATATGTTCACTGTGACACCCAGTTCCTTGAACTATTGTTTCAGTCTGGATACAATGTAAAGAATTGTTTCTCTGGATGGGGCATTCAGGAACTGGTTATCCACATGTGGGAAGACATAAGGCCCTTTTCTCCAGAGGACTGCTGCCACAACCACTAAGCATTTGTTAAAAACCTGTGGTGCCGAGGACAAGCCAATGGTTAAAATTCAGAACTGATGATGTCTGTCCTCTAACATGATGTGGAGGTACTGCTTGTGGCACTTGCACATTTTGATATTAAGGTGTGTGTCCTTCATGTACAGTGCGAATGGACAATCCTCTTTTATAGCATGGGAATAAGAGCCTGAAGAAACACCATCTGAAACTTTTTATATTCATTCAATTAACAGATTTAGGTTTCTCAGATCCAATACAGGCCACAGATCTCTTGTCCACGTGGGAGCCAGGAATAGATCCCTTTGTTGGAGAGGAACTGGGTATAAGCAACTGAACCTCCTCCAGCAGAAGGGAAAAGTGGACCAGAGGATAATGACATGGAGGCACAGGATATACTGGAGGGGCAGACAGTAACTCCAGAGCATGCCCCTTCTCCACTATTTCCCATTCATCCATTGTGATCTCCCTCCATTTGTAAAGATGAAGGGAGATCTGTCCCCCACCTGTACCCCTGAAGTCAGCAGTGGAGGGGGAGCAGATATGGAGTTGGAAGGCACCAGGAATGGCAGAGGCGCCACCTTGATGGAAACCTTTGGGTGCTTTTGTATGGGCACCAAGGGGAAGGGACCCGAAAGGGGATCTCTACCATGGGCATGGGCTGCTGATGGGAGGCAGTGTCACCTTGGGGAGCAGGCTCACTAAACAAACCCCTACAATGTCCTCTGATGGGCTGAGGGTGAGGGGTCAAAGATATGAGTGACCCTAAAGTCATTCTGAAGGATAGAAGCTCATGTAGAGCATGTTCACCATCACTCCAAAACAACCTGGAGCCTCTGAAAGGAGTATTCAGCTCAGTCTGTTGTACATCTGAGGCAAACCCAGCCTCACAAAGCCAGGTATACCTCCCCAATGCATGTGCCAGAGGCAGCAGCACTGGCAGAAGGATAATATGCAGAGAATAACAGATGTTTACCAGTATCCACACCAGATGAGACAGCTTTAAGTAAGTCAGCCCTGGCATGATAATTAGGTAGAGCCTGAACAGTAGAGATAGCAAACTTCCACAGGCCATTCTGATGTTTAATCATATAATGTATGTATGGCAGTTTGCAATTGTAAAGCCTAAAGATGCAGAGACTTGTCCTCTTTTTCCCGTAACATTCAGCCTCCAGGATTCTTTATCAGGAGGCAAAGTGCTCATATGCCTAGGGGGTCCTAGAGTGATCATGACCAGGTGTAATAACCACAGAACAGGTTTAAGACTGGGAAACATAATATGGCTAAGTAGATGGTGCAGAATACTGCTTAACAGCCTTCCTCGGCATTGCAGGCAAGATATTAGTCCTATGCCAAGTAGCAAAGGTAGCATCCTCTAAAGCAGGATATACAGGAGGAATGACAATGGAGGGTCAGAAGGAACCTCCAAACACTGCATTTTCTCTTAGTGGAGTCTTCTTCTTCAGCTTCAAATCCCATTGCATCGTATTTTTGTCACAGCAAAGCTTAAAAGAGGCATCTTGTGTAGATGACCTACAGGTATACAACACAGAGTCCTCACTGCATGAGGAAAGGGTAGAGACACAAGGCAAACCTGCCTCATAGGGATTCTGTTCCCTTTCATCTTCCAAATCTTCCACCATATTAAGGAGATCAGGATAAAACTTCTCTTCATCATCTAGAATGACAATGGGAGTAAAAGTCAGAAACAGTGACGGAGTTGGCTGTAGAAAAAATATCAGGCTAAGATTTAAAGGCTTTAATATTATTTTGTTTAATATTCTATTTAGTTTAATTAGATCTAACACTCCATGTTTATTATTACTTATGTTTATAATAATAGTCATTCTTTGGGATCCAAACAATGACAGTTCCAGTGGAGGAGATTGCATTGATGTTACTGTCAGCAGGAACAATGGTAACAGTCGGTAAGGCAAGGCAACATTTATTTAAAAGATGCCCAATCCCAGAGGCTCTGGGTGCACAGAAATTGTTAAAATAAAATAATCCATATAAACATTAAACAAATAGCAAATTCTCAGTATCTATACTCAAATCAGTACCTGTAGATTAATATTAATCTGAAAAAGCCTGGGCAAATAGGAGGGCCTTAAGGCTATTTTTGAAAACCTCCAAAGTGGTGGCCCCCTCAACCCCAGAAGGTAGCAAATTCCACAGGGCCAGGGTGGCGACACTAAAAGCCCTCTCACCAGCCGATTTTAGCCTCGACCTGGGAATCACTAGGGGGCCTCCACAGGAGGAGCAGAGAGGGTGAGTAGAGACAGCAGGTACAAGAAGGTCTAACAGGTAACCAGGGCCCTGACCATGTAGGGTCTTATAGGTGAGAAGCCCGACCTTAAAGAGGATCCTCCACCTGACCGGCAGCCAGTGCAGAGCATGCAGCACAGGTGTAATATGACAAAACTTCGATTGCCCAGTAATCAATCTAGCAGCTGCATTCTGCACTAGCTGCAGTCTGTGGAGAGATCCTCCCGCGACCCCAAGGTAAAGCGCATTACAGTAGTCAAGCCTTGATATAACTAAGGCATGCATCAAAGTGGGGAGGTCCAGAGGTGAAACAAGGGTTTTTATCCTGGTGACATTTCTAAGATGGAAAAAACAGGAACAGACAACAGAGGACATCTGTACCTCCATAGTCAAATTCCTATCAAGAATGACGCCAAGATTACGCACCCTAGAGAAGGCCTTCAATGAAACAGAGCCCAGAACAAGTCCAGTCTCTGAATCAGAGGCCAACCCTATCACGCACTCTGTTCGATTCCACCACCAATACCTCCGTCTTATCGGGGTTCAGTCACAACCAGCTGGAGGCCATCCAGTCGTTGATCTCAGCAAAGCAGCCGCTTAGCACATCCACTGTGTTAGATGTTCCAGGGGCAAAGGATAAATATAGCTGGGTATCATCAGCATTGCAATGAAAACCCAAACCATATTTCCTAATGATACCCCTATGGGCAGCATACATACTGTGAACAACATTAGGGCCAAGACCGATCCCTGAGGCACTCCACAAGAAGGGAGACTAGGGGTGGAGAAGAAATTCCCCATCACAACTCATTGCCTCCTACTGGTTAAAAATGACACAAACCAGCAAATGACAGTACCGGTGAGACCGCAGAGTTCCCTGAGATGGTTTGGCAACACAGAAAGGTCCACAGTATCAAATGCTGTAGAGAGATCAAGGAGAACAAGAATGGTCCTGTCCCCTCGATGTCTAGCCCTGAGGATATCATTCTGGACTCACACAAGTGCAGTTTCAGTTCTATGCCTTGCCTGAATACCCAACTGGACCTGTTCATACAGCTCATGGGTTACGAGGTGCTTCGTCAACTGAAGCGCCATTACCTTCTCCACAACATGTGCCAAAAAGGGAAGACTGGAGATAGGTCGGTAATTTGCCCTGACCTCCAGGTACAAAGATGGTTTCTTTCAGAGTGGTCTCACCAACGCCTCCTTCAAGGCGTCAGGGAGGACCCCCTCAGACAAGGAGCACTGGACAATCAAGGCAAACACCAGGCCAATAGTGTCAATACATTTCATCAAGAAATGCTTCGGCACTGGATCCAGTTCACAAAAGGTGTGCTTCAGATTGGTCGCCACCTCAATAACCTCACTTGCCTCCACTGGTTTATACTCCCCCCAACCAGACGGAGAGCACTTAGAACACATAAAACAGTTCAGAGAATGATACCAGCACAATCTGGAGGTCAATAGCACCCTGTAAAGGGCCTGGGATTACCAACATTGAAGGGGCAGAACCTGATAATGAAAGCTGCATACTGTCCACTGTAGGTATGGCAGCACCATAGCCAGACCCTACCTTGATGTCTCAATTGTTGAGGGTGGGGGGCTGTGGTTGTTACCTCCACAGCAGATGATGCTGCGGATTTACTCTTCTTGAATGAAGACCTCGGGGGGGCAGTAGTTGTCACCTCCATAGCAGATGAAGCTGAGGAATTTACCCTTCTTGAATGAAGAATTCAACCTTACCAGCAAAGCATGAGGTATATCTTTATACTTGTGGTGATGGGTGGAAGGAGGACTACTTTGAGAACTTTTTCTTATTTTTCACTTTGGTTCTCGATGACCACATCAGTGACAGCATCACCAAATGCCAGGAAGTGTCCTTTCAGAAAGTCATCAAGAGGAAGAAGCTGGTTTGGTGCCCATAGTCCTAACTTGAGCTTCCTTGGCCTTGACAGTGCTGAAGGTTTCTAGAGCCTTCATTCAGCATCTCCATGTAGCTTGGTTGGATCCCTGGTAGATCTTACAGGCCCAGACATTATGAGACAGGCCCAAACAGCAAACACAAACCATGTGTGCATCTTCCTTATAGATCTTGTATCCCTCAGGTACAAAACCTAAATAAAGGTTCTTTCAGTGGTGTCACAAAAGGACAACACTGACAAATTAAAGTTTAGAAAATAATAAAGTCAAAGAAAAACAATAGCTTTTTTTTTCTCTGTAGGTCCAATGAGCAGCTGATGGCAGGAGAATGAACTGAGGAGCAATGGAGCCACCTGTGATTATACAGGCACCAACACGGCATGTCATCGAGGGTGGCTCCTGACTAGCAAACGTGTCAGAGTGGTTCTGATGCCGCTGGCTTGTACTTCCAAAAAAGTGTGGCCCAATGGAGGAAATATCCTTGATGAATATCTTCAGTTTTTCAGCTCATGGGGGTGCACCGACATCCCGTCAGGTGTGTTGTGCCAAAACTAGACTTACTGTAGGTGCTGGACTGCTCTTAGTACCAGGGCAATACGGCAAGGAAGATATGTGCTTTGTCACACCTCAATCTCACCTAGACTAGAGGCACTCATGACACTTGTACCACCTTAGATAAATACAAAATGGTAACCATGCACAAGGCAGCTGTATGTACCCAGACCAGAAATCCAAGCATACTGCTTCTATCAGGCAGCTTAGTATCTGCCAGAGATGAATGACTAGCGCTCAGAGTGCAAATTCAGATCTCATACATGGTACTGCAGAGTTCTACTGCTGTTGAGCCATCAGGCTGCATTACAAAAATCCATCTCACGCTGTAGGGCACGACTAAAAAGTACTGCTGAAAAATGGACCCTGAAAAGAATAAATCTGCAGAAGGAACAAACCCTTTCAGGTAACAGGAGGTCAGCATGGTAATTCAACATGGCAGGCATTTGTATTGAACATCTGCAACAACAGAGCACTACAACTCTCAGTACCCTTTTACTTCAAGTTCAACTACACACTCAGAAAACAAGGGGACGGGAGATTAAAATAAAATAAAAAAATCTAATTTTATTTAGCATGGGCTACAGTTAATGGCCTTTATCCCTAAAAAGGCTTTAATGATCTCCCTCTCTTTTTCAATTTAAAGGACTCATAAATAGGGTTTTTAAAATGTACCTGGCCAAAACACAGCACTGCAGGTTACACGCTTACCTACATAATGCTGTGCTCCGTTTGGCTTCGAATGAGTATAAATCCAGAGTCACTGTGTTCCAAAGGTCTCTGTGACTTGTAAACAAAGCTCCACTTGATGTCTAAACAGCACACTTCAGTAGCTTCCTAAATGGCTGCTACATGCTTACGGGATGTTGTTAGTGGAGCGACAGTGTTCCAGAGTGATAATACAGTCTGAATGGGGATTTTAGAAACACACTATAAAAATGACATTAATGAAGTGCTTCTCCTCCAAATCCTTTACTGTGCAGGTGCTAAATGGATGTCACACCTGCACAGTAAAGGATTTGGAGGAGAAACACTTCATTAATTTCATTTTTATAGTTTATTTCTAAAATCCTCATTCAGACTGTATCATCACTCGGGAGCACTGTTACTCCACTGTTGTCATCGTTTAAGCACGTAGCAGCCATTTTAGGCAGCTACTGAAGCGCACTGTTTAAACATCAAGTGGAGCTTTGTCTGCAAGTAACAGAGACCTTTGGAACACAGCGACTCTGGATTTACACACATTCGGAGCTAAACAGAGCACAGCATTATGTAGGTAAGCCTGTAACCTACAGTGCTGTGATTTGGCTAGGCACATTGTAAAATCCTATTTATGAGTCTTTTAAATTTTTAAAAATGTAAATGACACCACATCCCTGAGCTGGAAAGGTTCTTTGAGGTCAAACAGTATTTTAATATTATATCCAGAAAACATTGAAGGGACAATGTCAACACCCTTAGGACTCAAAGTGTCTCTACTTTAAAAACACATTTAATGATTGGTCACATTCTGTAGAAAGGCTGCCGATGTAGCTGGTAGTTTGAATAGGATTTTTTTCTTTTTAAATAAAAATAGGCTTTCCACCATGCTGGTGTTACCACAAAAAAAAAAAAATTGTTTACATTTCTTGATCAACTCCCACTGCATCTTTCCTGGACTTGGGAGCACTACCAACATAGTCTAGCTACTCATGATGCAGTGTGAGAGGCGATTATTGCATCATGAGGGCCTGCACTTTTTTGGGGGTGTTCCAAATATTCTGGAAGTATGCAAGAAGAGTAGATTATGGATTTGAAACAAAACAAGACTCGATATAATTAAACCATTACCATGCATTTTGGGTCCACTTAGAAAAGAAGCAAATAAAACAACCAGCAACATCAATGAATTTTAGAGAAGATGAGCAATCAGAAAATGTGGCTTTTCACCTAGAATATGATACAAGATGTGTTGACAGTGTCCCTTTAAATCCAGGCCTCTCTCTTTCCTTCCCATTTCTTGTGCTGAAGTGGCAAGACAAGAAGAAATATGATTCAACCTCTAGTGCTTTTTTAAATCAAATTTTGTTCAGAAACATGTTGAAGAAGGTGACATTAATTTGTTAATATAAATGTGCTCTTGCCACAACAAGTCTTAAGCTACATCCATTCTTTTTTCCCCGTTGACCAATACCATCCTAATAAGTCGAAATTACTTTCAGACAGTTTCCCAAAAGGCCAGAGGTGTTTTTTTTTTTTTTTTTTTCTTCAAATTCAATTTCTAAGGACAATTATTGTTGCGGATTTGCCTGTTTCATCAATCTATGCCTCTAAGGGTTTTGGCTGGTGTTTGGTTTCAAAAGTAAACAGTAATGCCTTTCCTTGGTATGTATTATCTTAAGTATTTTGGTAGTGCTGGATTTAATTTTGAGGGTTCCAGAACATAAAACATATAAACCTTGGGGAGGGTGCAAGTTGGTTCACAAACAACCCCTGCCAGTCAACCAATGAATGGACCTGGTATCATGTGTAGAGGTTGATGCTTTCCATCCTGCTCTTTCAGCCAGAGATATTTTGGTAGCTTGTTTGTGAAGACATACTCCAACTGCCTCATGACACACACAGGGCTATATAAGCCTTACTCCTTAGTTATAAGCAGTGGCAGATCCAGGAGGATTCCATAATTTTTTTTGGGGGGGGGCTTATACTGGGGTACTACGCATACTTGACATGCATTTTTTTTAAATTTCTTATAATCCTTTACATTGTCTGCTATTACCTTTCTCATTGCATTTTTGACAGAAATACAAAGGTAATTTGTAGTTTTGAATGCAAACTTTTGCACAATCAATAAATCAGTCGTCTTCAACAAAGCAGGATGCAGCAGCAGCAACAAGTAAGTTACAATGTGGGATGAAGCCACACCCTTCGCCACCCCCTAGATCTGCCACTGTTTATAAGACAGAGCACCTGAATTCTGCCCATTGACTGGCTTGAAGTAGTTGGTCATTGACGATTACCTGTATGTCCTGTGAGGAATACCACTGGTAAAATACCACAGCAAAAATGTCAACTGCAAAGTTGTTACATGGCACGTAGTACCGTGGCATATAGTACCGCGGTGCATTTTGTCGCAGAGAGCTACTGCTGTTCTGCAGTGCGCAACCTTCTCCACTGTGGAGTGGCATGGAGTTTGTTGTACATGGACCATGGGGTTGGGGTTGTGGAGCTCCCTGTATTGGGGGTGTGGGGGCAAAGCCTCCTGCATGGTTTTGTTGTGGTGTGTTTCCATGTGTTGTCAAAGCTTGTCTAGCAGGATTGGACTTGTCGCCCCAGCGTGTGGTGGTTTGTACACTGCTTGCAGTGGGAACAGTGGTTCACAGAGATGAAGATGGAGCAGCTGGTGTCAGGGAAAGCCATTACCTGTTCTAAGAGGCAGTACTGTAACTTGAGCAAGAGAATATCTGCAACTGTGAGTGAGCATGGCAGTCGATCTTTATACAACTACTTCGGGGTACTGCTTATAATTTGGGACTTCAGGTGTGATTTGGACTGCTGTGTTCTCCACAGACTCTGTTTATGGACAGTTTTTGCCTGATATCACGTTGTTTTCCTGTGTACTTCTGTGTTTATGTTGACAAGTTGCTCTATATATGTATGGTGTTGTTCTGGGGTTTGTTTCGTTATGTGCATGCACTGGTAATAAATGTGGTAGTTTACCCACTCCTTATTGGTACACGTGCTTCTGGGTATTTTTTTTTCAGTTTTGTTTTGATACTTTGACATGCGTATCTTTGTTATGTGGTATATATACACATTCAGTAATATGTACTCGACATTTTTGTCGTCGTTGTTCCATGCAATTTTGTCATATAGAGCAAGTAGTCTAAGCTCACAACCTAATGTACAGTATGCATATAATATCTTGCATGCACTGTGATAGCTGGAGATGCAGAATCTTGGAACAGAAAAAAACAATGGAAAGGCCAGAAAATGATAAACTACAGTAAAATATTAGCCAACATGAACAACACAAGGCTTTGCTTATACTCTTTAGGGCGTAGAGGTGCAAGTTCATCTTAATTTGCCAATAATGTAGATTAGACTAGAATATTACTATATTGTTTTTATATATGAAACATTTCAAAAGGTCTCAAAATATTGTTTGATGTTTAAATTGAATGCATAAATATAACAAATAAGGGACTGTGTTTGATGAGGCTATAATATCATCGAGAGGGTCTGGGAACATGTGATTCATGACAACGAAGCTCGAGAGATTCCAACATGTTACCAGAACCCGGATATGGAATTAAAGCATCGTAACACAGTCCCCTTTTTTTTACATTTTTTGTAATATATGGATCCAAGGGGCCTTTGTTTCCACCTTTGTAGTTAGCAGTGAATTGGTTTTCACTGTATACAGTACAGTGGTTACAGTAAAAGCTGGCTTGCACTGACCACAAGGATTTGTGCTGCTTTTGCTTGGGATGGAGTTTTGTGTCAAGTGGGAAGTGTCAAGAAAAACAGTAACAACACTAGCTTAGAGGGCAGATCACACTTCACAGTGCACCAGGACGTTGTTAGAGACATACCTCTCAACTGTACCACATTACGAGGAACGTTCCTCATTTTACTTCACAAAAGCTCCCTGTTCCACATTGTGAGGACTTGTTCCACATTCAAGGTCAACATTTTAAAGCAAATATCCATAGTAAATGATGCAAAACATATATTATTCAATTAGTAACAGACTTTCTGAACATAAATGCAACATTTTAACAGTGTTTTGAGCTTCTTAGGTAAAGATTTGATTAAGTGTTCCACATTTTGTCCATTTGTTCCACATTTTGAGAGGCAATGTTCCACATTTGGGGGACAAAAGGTTGAGAGGTATGGTTAGAGACAAGCAGAAGAGGAGCTTAACAACCCCATGCCAGCCAGTTTTTACTGTACTTAAACAGTTGCAGTAAAAGCCAGCTTGTGTGCAGATGTGGTAAGTGTGTGAGGCAAGCCAGTTGTCACAGCACTTAGAAAGTCTATCGATAGTGTTATGAGTTCTCAGAACACTATCACCATACCTCTCAACTGTCCCTGATTTTCAGGGATGTCCCTGATTTTGCCTCAAAATTTTCCTCTCTCCCTCATAAAATTTGCATTTTTGTGACAGAACTGTGGGACTAAAATCACAAAATAATGTCAAACATTAAAGTTATAGACTTGTTCTTCTTCAGAAAATGAATCTTAACACATATCTCTTTATTATATCAGCTTTCTGAGTGAATAGTAGCAATTTTTAAGATGTGTCCCTGATTTGGGGTTTTTGTCCCTGATTCTTTTATGCCTTGTCCCTGATTCATGATGCAAGAGGTTGAGAAGTATGACCATCACTGAACATTCAACAATAATATTACAAGATCTCGTAATACTGTTGGTGGATTTCTACAATAGTATTATGAGGCATTTTCTCTAGGAGTTTCAATGGTATTATTAGGGTTATCCATATATTACAACAATAATGAGCCATGCATCTCAGTGGTATAAGGTTAGCAGTGATGATTCAAAACAGACTGTTTGGAAATAGGCATTTTTAGGGTAAGTTACAAATGTTAATTTTAGTGCTATTATAACTAGAGGTTAGAGACTTGAAGTTTTAATTCGACGGTGAAGTTGGCAGGAACTTGGGAAATTCACAAAGTTTCACAAATGCTTTTAAAAAATCCCTCTCCCACCCACTGTGGTGTAATTCTACCCCCCCCCGCCCACCTTCCAAGCACTTTTAAATGTCAGTCCCACACCCCACTAAAACACTACTCCCCAGTGTGTGTACATGCATACATGTATGTGTCTGTGTGTCAATCTCTTCCTCCCTCTCTCTATACACCTCTCTATAGCTATATATCTATCTACATATATTTCTATCTATATATATAATATAGTGCTCATTCATTTGGTTTTGCAGTGTCTACCCTGTGGAATTCTCTACCTCGTCGGGTTCGGGAGTGCCAGACCGTCGAGAGCTTCAAAACTGCACTAAAAACACATTTATTTAATCTTGCATTTATGAATTGCTGAATAATTAATTGGTTGAGCATACTGGATTTTATTCCTTGTTTTTGAATTTCTGATTTTATATCTGTACAGTGCTTTGACATTTGAACTGCACTTTATAAATAAAATTTTACTTTATATATATATATATATATATATATATATATATATATATATATATATACACACACACACACACACACACACACACACACACACACACACACACACACATATATATATATATAGAGAGAGAGAGCGAGATTGAGAAGAATAACTGATGGAAAGTGTTGATGAGGAAATAATATTGAGGGTTGAATGCTTATAAAGCCATGAGCCTGAAGGGCGAGTGGCGTTTATGAGCTTGTTCAACCTCTAGGTGGTATTATTTCCTCACATAGTACTTTGCCATCTTTTATTTTATATATTATATTAGGTTGGTGGGTTTTGCTTTAAGATAAAGCGTGCTGTTCATTTCCGCATAGCTTGTTTAGTGTATTTGCTTAAAGAGCTAAAGTACCGCCTAAATATACTATTAGATTTTAAAAGCAGCCAACCATTACCTTTTATATCTAATGTACTTTTTTCCTTTCCCTTTGTTTAATTAGAAGTTTGTTTACCTGATGTTAGTAGGTGTGATGTGTGGAACAGCGCTCTGCCTGGTAGCTGACGTATCTTGCTCTACTGCCCCCCATTACAACACCAGCTTTGTGATCTCACTAACTGTGACATCACTGCTGCTTAGGAACAGCCATTCAGCGACTGCCACATCATTCACTTGTGATGTCACTGTCAGTGAGATCACAAAGCTGATGATGTAGTGGGGGTGATAGAGACAGATATGTCTGTTGCCAGGCTATGAGCTGTTCTACACATCTAGCACAATATTATCACACAGAAGACTTTCGAATGAGCAAAAGGAAAAAGAAAAATACTTTAGAAAAAAAGTTACACCTGCCTACTTCTTAAAATATGAATTATTTTCCTGTCTGCCTGTTTTGGCTCCATTAGCTTGTTAAGCTAGTGTTTCTGTAGCTCTGTAGTGTTCCCCACTAGTGTTTTTCCATTGTATTTTTCCATACTGTAAGGTATTTGAAGTGCTGCATAGTTTTGTCCCTTTAAGTTCTCCATAGTACAGTTGCTTTGTATATAAGGAAGGCCAGTTCAATTGTTTTCTCCTTTAGTGTGTTTCAAGACTGCATCATGGAAGGCAGCAGGTGAAATGTTTGGCAAGTGTTCAGGAGGTCTGTTTTACACAGTTAGGAAAATGAAGCACAGCATGCAAAATGTTTGCAAAGTGATTCAGGAGGCCTGTTTTATATGGTTAGCAAAATGGAGCATAGCATGTGAAATATTTGGAAAGTGATTCAAGAGACCCATTGTATGCAGTTAGCAAAGAGGCGCATAACATGTAACATGTTTGGAAAGTGATTCAGGAGGCTTTTGTTTTACAGTTTAACTTTGATTTCTATGTGTTGTTGTTAGTTTGGCAAGTGATATGGAGGGAGCAATAAAAGTGGTTCATATTGATTTGGGGGTGATTTTTGCAGGGGTGGTAGTTGGAGAGGCTATTAGGGCTGTAATGTGGGTGGTTAGTAGGTTGTTGTTACATGTGTTATTCAGGTGGTTGTTACACATGTTAGTTCTGTAATAACATGTATATATTTTGTCCACATTTGTAATAGAGTATTAATTACAATGTTATAGAATGTTGTAATTACTTAACATGCATATATTTTGTCCACACTTGTAATAGAGTGTTAATTAGAATGTTATAGCACGTTTAATTACTTAATGTTAATTACCATCGGTTATGGATGGTGTTGGTATCACATATACTAACTGGCTAAATGGGGATTGGTGTCATATGTGCTAATTGGCTACCATCATATATGGAGAAATTAATGTTTTTTTCTATGGGGACAAGGGCCCAACCATGTAATTTATATATGAAAAAATATTATATATATATATATATATATAAATAAAATGCAAAACACTTTGTTAACACACCAGTTAGGGTTCCCGTCATGCCCTTGATAGTATGGGAATATCAAGTTAGGGTGAAGAATCATAATAGCACACCCAGACTCACAACACAGTTACACACATTGCTAAGATACAGAACTTTAATCACAACACTTACAACAGCTTATGTTACACACACTCATAAGGGTCAGCACTTTTAAGACAACTCATGTCCCCAGTGCTCAGTAGAACACATTTTAGTCAGTTATATGAAATCACAACAGTACTGCAGACTTCCTATTCCACTGAGCGTTAGGGAAAGGAATTGAATCCTGCATCAAAGATAAAAGGCATCAGGAGACAGTTTTCTGTATTTAACAGGTACTCCCAAGTGTGCCACATCCGTGGTGCTTGTGGTGGAGATGGGGGATTCCTGCTGTCAACACGAGGATTGGGCCCCCCGATGTCAGCAAGGCAATAAATAAGTCATAGTGCCTTAAATGGCAATCCGATGCAGGATTCTGCATCTATGACAGCTGATGCAGGATTCTGCATCGAAAATGCCTCAGATCTTGCATCGTGCCTGACATCTATTTTTTTCCCATAGGAAATAATATGAAATATTTAATGCAACAAATTATTTTTATATCAAATCTGCAAAAGGCACATCTGTGAGGCCAAGGTTTTCTATCCCAAAATTTTCAGCCACTTACGTAAACCCATTTTTGAGATACAGGTGAGCAAAAAAAAAAAAAACAGCCAAAAGAGCAAAACCCTCCATTTCTTCAACACTCTGCATCTCAAAAACTAAAAAAGGATTGACAAAAAACTGGCACATCAAGAGACCTTCCCCTACCCACAATTTTGTGCAACTCCCTTGAATGGTACCAAAGTTATTAATGTGCAGAGTTTGAGGTTTAACATTAAACTGCCCTGCAAACCCTAACTATACTGGCACTACTGCACCAGTATAATATATATACATACACACATATACATGTACACTGTATATGGTGTGTGTAATACATGGATGGGAACTTTTCTCCATAGAAAAGGCCGTCATTTATTTCTCTGTATACCTATGACTGATCTATTAGAAGTATACCTGTGACTAATGTATCAATTCAAAGTATGTAGCTGTACGAATTAAACAATTACAGCTATATAACTACACCAATCAAACAATTAAAAGTATATACTGCCACTAATAAAAAGTATACACATGCCTTACTTTAAACCATATGGGACGCTACTAATACAATTAAAACATTACTAGGAAGCTAGACAAACTGATTAACAAGCTGTAAAAGAACCTGGAAAAAAAAAAAGACACTTAAAACTTCCCAAATGCAGAAATCCCCCAAAACTCCTACCTGCACTCACTACACACCATTCCCTCTTTGCTGCAAGAGACCATAAGATGCCATAACGTGATCACAAATGCAATCTTCAAAACAATAACCATCCTAATGTATTATATTTAACAAACAATGGGTAAGGGTTGAACACTTGGAAGTATATCCATCTCAGGGGCTAAAGAGGGCAATAAAACCACTCGTCTTTCAGGCTCGTGATCTTATAGCCCTTAATGGCCCCTTCAATGGGTATACATCCCTGTATACCACCCTTACCCATTATTTATTCTATATATAAAAGATCTGGAATGTACAGAGAGGGTGCCAGGATCTCTGGGTCCTGTAAATGTCATACTGTAGTAAGTAGGTAAGGTAAGTAAAACTATTTCTTTAGCGCTCAATCCCGGAGGCTCTGGGCACTGTACAAATAACTAGAGGTATAAAGTAACAAGCAATAATAAAACAATTGGTAATGACAAATCCTGTCAAAAAGAATATAAATACTGTAAGTCTCAATAAAATAGCATGGCAATCATTTTACTGGAGGCACAAACAATAAAATATAACATTACATAAGACCTTTTATTGCTCACCTATAACTAAAAAAAAAACTAGGAGGATTTGAGATCTGAAATTTGCACGGTTGACATAGTTTGGCCCATGATGTGCGTTTTTGTGGGGTTTAGCTCGAACACTAAAGTAGTTTTCAATAAATTTACAAAAGTTAGGTTACATTTCTGAGCATGTGCAGTTAAAAAAAAAAAAAGACTTTTGATGAGGATCTACAATGCCAGTGCGACAACACTTTCGTCGACCAGCATCACAGCAATGGGATTTATGCTGACCGCAAGTTGCAGTCGACATAAATCCCGATTATCTCCCGGCCCTGTTTTTTTTTTTTTTAATAAATCAGAGGGCTTTAAGCCCCGCCCGCACCCCTTGAACTGATTATCAACTCTAAGTCTTAGTTGATTTGGGGAGGAGTGCAGGACCAGAAGACAGTGTGTCCCTGTCTCAGGCGCACCAATACAGTGACCTGTCAGCAAACTGTCGATTTTGTCGACAGTGATGTAGGTCATTGTATTGGTGTCACTGTTGGGGGGGGCATACCTTTTGAAGATAACTTAATTTTTACAACCACACTGCCTAATGTGATGGTTTTCAAATCCAGCTCAAAAGGTAATTTCATACTCCATAAAATTGACTTCTGGGCTAGATCGGAAAATTTTCATCGACCGGATTCATGAGGTGGGGTAATAGGATGACTACACCGAAAATTTGGGATAAAAACATTTAGGAAAAGGACAAAGCTATGATGGTACATTAAAATTCTACAATGCTCACTCATAACTTTGGTAATTTTCAATATTTTTTCATTAAAGTTTCAATGTGGCCTTTTTGGGACCCTACCTCACGAACAAGGCACGTTTGATTGTGCATTGAACTTTTACTCAGCTTGAGCATTTTAAAATATTTTATGAACAATTTAGGTGAAATTTTTCAAAGCCAACTTAAATGGCAATTTTGCATTCACTGCATGAAATCACATTTTGGGTGAAATTTAAAAATGTTCACCTACCTGGGTCATGAAGTGGGGTGATAGGAAGATTATGCTGAAAATTTTGTGTAAAAATATGGTAAAATGACTAGGTTAAATAATTCAGTGTTCACTTACAACTTTGCTAATTTTCAATAATTTTACCCTAAACTTTCAACACAGATATTTTTTTCATACCACCTCAAAAACATGACAGGTGTTTTTCAAATCCTGGATGAGACATGTTTTTTCACTTGTGGTATGAAATCACATTTCAGTCAGTATTTTATAAATGCCACATGTCATGTTTATAATGGAGAGTCACAAAATTTACTATCTTGAAAGTTTTTGAGTCAAAAAAAATATATAAGAAACATCTATAGTGCCAGCCTTTAGCCCAGCAGTTCGTGATTTGTGATCCTGTGCTTGTGAGCCGAGTTTGGGGATGAGCTCAGTGAGCAGCTGGATGGGCTGAGGCTGTGGGAACAGCACTGTGACACCACCCTCCTACCAGATACTTGAAGATGCAGGGTTGCCCGCATGAGCCCAAGTACCACGGAGTCAAGAGAACAGTTTTCCAGGCATAGGACTCTGCACCAGTGAGTACCAGAGGGCCCTGTGGTTTGACTGAGAGATGGACTCCTTGCCCTGTGCATCTGTACCTGCATCCACATGGAAGCACAGCTTCTGCTGCCCACCAGACAGCCAAAAAATTCTTGGCATCTGTTGCTATACAGAACTGCAGGGCCAACAGGGCCCTCAATGTTCATAGGTAGACAGTCTTTCCTTGGCACAGGCCCTGGAGGGTCCAGCATGTCTCCATCTGTTCAGGCAGGTCCTGAAGAAACCTGCATGACTGAAGATGCTTTTCCACTATCACAAAAAGGGAAATTCTTTGCAAAAGCTCTAAGTCACCAGTTAGGGTTCAACGTAATGCCACAAAAGTATGGAAATGTGGCTTTAGGGTTTTCAAACCTATCTCACCCCCTCCCCCAGCAGCAAAGGGACAAGACCAGATAAGCAACTACAGACAGCCATCATCAGGTAAAACAACCAACTTACAACTATTTCCAGATGACATAAATAGAGTAGCACTAATGCAACCTTCATGTATTTGTAATTGCAGCTGCATACAGAGGCCTGGCCAGGGACTGAGCTTACTAGCCACACCGTGTGTGTGTGTGTGTGTGTGTGTGTGTGTGTGTGTGTTGTACAGCTTGAGAAGCACGGTGGTCGAGAAGTGCAGTCCCATGGGGACTGTGCTTCTGCAGACAGAAAGCCCCATGTGGCCTGTTCCTCTGCAACCAGAGGTACTCATACATGCTGCTTGAGGTACCTTGCTAGATAGCATGATCCACTAGTGCATGGTATTCTATATGCAACTGTGTAGCTGAAAAACTGCTACCTGCTTGAACAGTTTCTAGATCTGCTGCTGAAATTATGATACCTACATTGCAACAGTATTTTCACATGTGCAACCCTTACAGAACCAAAGGTTGGTGTGTATCTCTTACACTTGTGGCTGACGAGGTACAGGTAGAAGTACTGTTGCAATTTTGGTATCAGATTTTGTGGTGCCTACACTTCTGCAGCCAGAGGCCAGTGTGTATATCTTATACCTGTGACTACAGAAACTCAATCGCCAAGTGTGTGCATGTATGAAAGTATCCATGACCACCTGAGGTTACAGACAGGGCCTGCCCTTCTGCAGACAAAAGAATTCCTGTAATTTGGGTATTGTGGATTTGTAACTGGCTGCAGGGGCATTTTCTTGCATATATAGAAGCAGTGCTGGGATTTGAGACTCGTAGATTTTTTAGCTACAGTGACAAATGAGTGTGAATGTCTTGTGGTAGGCATGCTGCAGATACAAATCCATGAAGGCAGCACATCAGTGCTAGGGCATTTGTATCATCTGGAAACAGCTGCATGTTTTCTGTCTTACCTGATGATGGCTGGCTGTGATTGCTTGTGTGGGCTGGTCCTTTTTGCTGCTTAGTGTATTGTGGGGAGTTAGGGTTGGAAGCCCTAAGGCCACATTTTCCTACTTTTGTGGTGTTAAGCTGAACCCTAACTGGTGCATGAAAGGAAGGAAGACAGTCAGTGATGCTTGCCATGATTAAACCCAATTCTGCAGCATGCTGCAGCAGAATTACTGCAGGAAACAATGTAATTTCAATGTGAGCTAGTCCCTTTTGTCATGCAGAAAACTGACACTGTGCTTCATCCTGGTGGACTTCACTGCACATATAAATACATCTATCTATACACATACAGACACACACAAATTATACAAGCATAGTAGCGTCTGTATATTAGGGTTAAGTAAGCACTCTAATGTTAAACCCTGATTTTTGCACCCTAGTAATTCTGTCCTGATTCTGACAATTTACTTAAAGGTTGGAAGGCATATAGCTGGAACCAGAATCTTAGGATCCTGACAATTTTTTATCAATCGGTACACCGGGAGCATAGTAAAAAGAGGTGCAAAAAACAAACAATAACATTAGCACCATTTTTTCCTCAACTATAACTAAAAAAGGATGATTTAAAACCTGACACTTGTATGTTTGACAGAGTTTGCCCCAAGGTGTGTGCTTTGTATTTCCCAGACTTTTGTAGTGAAATGTTTTCTTAAACAGTTCAGTTTCTGTTCATGTGCGGTTAGAAAAATATGTATTCTAAGAACAACTGAGCTTTTATAACCACATTCCTTAACGTGGTAATTTTATGAGAATTATTCATGTTTCATGAGCAGGCCTATCCAGACAATGCAGCCCTCATCCGTCTCTCTTTCTGTAGAGTTTGGTCAGCAGGGGCAGAGCTACATGTCAGTGTATAGCTCCACCCCTGCTAAATGGAGCTATGTACAATTTTGATATTTACTGGTCCTGTGGCAGCCATTAACTGCATTTGTGGCCTAATTTCTCTGAAATGGTCACCAAGATGCTAACTCTCTGGTACCAGCCAGTTAAATGAATGTATTCTGCAGTGGCACTGGAACAATTTTTATAGTGGGGGTGCTGAAAGCCATTGAACAAAACTGCATAGGAAGCCATAGAGAATTGTACTTCAAGCATGGGGGTGCTGCTGCACCCCCAGCACCCCTAGTTCTAGAACCTATGGTATTCTGACACAGGGGTGCCCACCCCTGGTGTTGGTTCAGTCCCCCCTCTGTTATGATTTATCCTTCCAAGTACCAATCAGCCACTGGAACAAGTCTGCTCCTACAAATACCTTGGGGTTACCTTCGACTCAGCCCTCACATTTCACAACCACATCGACGCCCTAACATCCGCCACTAACACACGGCTTGGCATCCTATTCCGCCATAGGACCTGCCTTCCCCCAAATGCTCTCCGGCTAGCTGTTACATCATCCATTCTGTCCCTTGTAGACTATGGTCTACCAGTATATGGTGCTGCTGACACCACTGCACTCAACAAAATTCACCTAACCCTGAATAAAGCCTGCAGATTGATTACTGGTGCCCCAGGCTCACACACACCTGTCAGCTGTATGTCGAGGCTAACCTGCTTACCCTGGATGAACGGCTCCAATACCAAACCTGTCTCCTCACAAAACCCTACTGGCTCTCTCCCTGGGTAACGGCTTTCCATCCATCAGAGCCTCCCACTATTGCAACACGGTCTTCCTACAAGACCACTCTAAAGGTCCCCAGATCAAGAACCAGCCGGGCCAGAGGTCCTTCTGCTATAGAGCCCCAACCTGGTTTAACTCTCTCCTGCCCCATCACCAATGCCACCACCATCGCCAAGTTCAAAACCACCTTCGAACCACATCTTCAGCACTCGTAACTGCTCCTGTCTCTGAACATAGCCCACCTCTGCTTCTTCTTGACAATGCCCCCTGGCAGCTCTCCACCCAACCATCCCTCCACCACTTCCCTGTACACCGTGCCTATGTTTAACCTGGCCAGTGCCAGCTGTCTCAGTGTTTACCAACCAGACTGCTCACTTGATACCAACTTGTGTAACACCTGTTATCAATTACATGTACCCTGTACCCAATTGTATTTGTCTGACCACAGTGTGACGTGGCGCCTCTGTTGAACGCCTATTGTTTTGCAAATCTTTGCTATGTAACCAAAAACACAATGTATGTCTTTATGTGACGAAGTACCTTTGGAAACGAGCCCCTGGCTCAAAGGTTGTAAACTGATTCTTAGAAATAAATAAATAAATAAATGATTCCCCCACCTGCCACTCCAATATCCAAACACTGGTATCTCCAATCGCCAGTGTCAGCTCAGACCACCCCCGACCCACAGCCCAACAGTTTGCTACATCAGGGTGCTCACCCTCACTGCGGCCAAATATCATTCCATCACTGAGGTGCCCAAACTTCAGTTTCAGTATCTAGAACTATAAAAGTCCTTTGGTGTCTTTTTTCCACCTGTAATAAAGAAAATGGTCCATCGTCATCTGTTGCACCACTGTCTCAACCCCCATTCAACCAAACCAGGCCCCCCACTCATCATTCACCATTAATCACCTCCCCACACCCTCACCCACATAAATTCAGTCCACCATCATAGATCAAGTCTCAGAGTCAAAATATATCATTCTCCTGGAACCGCAACTACAAAATGAGGAAACAAGGTAAGTCCAGTTAATGTGTTTTGAACTTCACTCATAACTTGATCATTTTTTTAATATTTTTCTCCCGAATTTTCAACATGACCTTTTTAGGATCTCATCTCATTAACAAGGTGGGTCAAATATTTCAAATCCAGCCCAAACGGTGATTTCAATCAATCAATCAAAATCTTTATTTATACAGGTGGGCACCATTGAGCAGGGCTCATTTGCAAGATGCACCTGGCAATCTGGTACCAGCCAGCTAAATGAAGGTACTCTGACAAAGGGGTACCCACCCCTGGTGTTGGTTCAGTACCCCCTCTGTTATGATTCCCCCAACTGCCACTCCAATATCCTAACACTGATATCTCCAATCCCCACGATGGACACACTTACTCCATGAAATTACCTTTTTTGGTTGGATTTGAAAATGTTCACCTACCGTGTTCATGAAGTGCTGTCACAGGAAGACTAATTTGAAAAACAGGGGTGAAAATAGTTAAAGAACAAGAAAATTCCGAATATATGTTAAAATGTTTCAACACACGCTCATAACTCTGGTAATTTTCAATATTTTAACCCCGCATTTTCAACATAGCCATTTTGTAACACTACCTCATGAATGTGACAGATGTCATTTTTCAAATCCTGTCCAAAATGCATTTTTGCACTTCTGGTGGGAAAAGGTGTTTCCACTGGATTTGAACATTTTCACCTATCAAGTTCATGTGGTGGTTCATAAGAAGACTGTTAAAAATGTGGGTTCAAAATCTTAAATATTAAAAATACAATAAAGTTATGAAGGTAAGTTGTAATTCTTCAATGCTCATTCATAACTTTGCAACTTTTCAGTGTTTTTGATAGCAAGTGCTCAACATAGCCATTTTTTCACACCACCTCATGAATGTGACAGGTTTCATTTTTCAGATCCTGGCTTTTCCCGTTATAGCACAAAATGACATTTTTGCCAGTATTTTATAAATGGCAAATGTCATGTTCTGAATAGTGGGTCATAAAAAGGCTATGTTGAAACTTTGGGGTTAGAATTAATGGTGATATTTTTGTTCCTAGTAAAACCTGATAGAATTTTCAGCCAATAAGGTTTTAGTAGAAGGAAATAATTCACTATTCTTCATGCACCAGCATTATTAGTTACCAGGGACACTGCACAGAGCAGACACTTTGCTCCAGAGAATTGTTTTCTCTATTACAGGGTCACAGAGTAGCAAATTCTTTGCATGTTTGTGTGGGAAGGAAGGTGCTAAAGGCCAGAGGGGTTGGGTAGGGGGTGTTTTGTGCAATAGGGTGTGGTCAATGGGGAAAGGCAGGGAGTGTGTTTGGCACATGGGAGGAAGGTGTATAAACATCTTTCTGGACAGTCAGAGGATTTCATTGTTATACATATTCACCATGGTGGGTGTGATGGCCAGAGGAGAGGGATAAAAGGGGGATGAGATGGGGTTACTGAGAGATTTTAAAGTGTTTGGCAGGTTGGAGGGGGTGCAAGTACACAATAGTGGGTTGGGGAAGTATTTCATGTAATATCATAATTGCAATTTGGATTCACACAAATGTATCTCTCAGAACTATGGGAATTGTTAATTTTCCTGTGAATTGGCAATTTTTCTAGTTCTACCTCATAATTTTAGACACTTCACAAGCAAATTAAAATTGTGGTTGCCAGTGAAGTGCATATTTCTGAAATTCAAATTTTTTTCATAAAGTGAATCTTGCCAACTTCACACACCACTACTAGGGGTGACCAAAGACCAGAAATTGGACTCTAAACAGTTCTCACCAGATAGCCAAAATTGTAGGCCATGTAGCACATCTGATTCAAATGGATTTTTGACTTTCTTTGTCCAGTTTTTCTTATACAGATACAATATCTGGCATTTCAACACTCAAAATCACACGCTAAAATAACTGCACAGACCTTGACCCTAATATTCCTCTCTCTTTGCCCATCTTACTTTAATCAACACAGCACAGTTCTCTGCCCCTCCCCCCCCAAAAAAAAGATACAGCCTTAACTGGACCTATTTTTGTTAGTTTATGTTTAACCTTGCTCCATCACCAGTGTTCAAGCTTGTGCAACCCCAATAAATCTCTGCTCCCACCAAGTCCCAACAAAACACCTTGAATAATCAGTCCCTCTCTTGAAGTGGTGAGAGGCTCACAGGTGCTGGCCAGTTCAGTGTATCCTTCCTAATACTGTCCTGGTAGAGTCCTATATGATTCTAACAGAAGCAGCAGCCTCATTCTGCTCTCTCTTTGTCCCTGGCCTAACATCTTATGTCACTGGAAACTGTGACATCAGACACTGGGCCAGCAGTAACAGAAGAGGACAGAGCTGCTAGGATAACACCAGGGAAAGCACATGGAAGGGCAAACAGAAGCTGGTAGCACCAGGGAATCCTCCTCCCTTACTGGAACTGGTAGGTGACCAGATTCTTCAGTGTGGGTGTTGGTCAGGACTGCTTGGGGAAAGGAGAGGGGGCCTAAGTTTAACTGGCTGCAAGTGGTTGGGGGTAACTGGGTTAAAATAGCACTAATAAGGCTAGGCCCAGATAGGGCCACAACTGTTGGACAGTAGAGATGTCGAGTGCTATGTGAGGGTATAAATTAGCATTATGATAGGTGGGGAAGGAAATACATCCTATGTGTGTAAGGACGTTTGTCTTGCAAACTGTAATTTCCATGTGTTTATCTGCTTGAGTGTTGGATATTTTATCAGATCAAAGAAATCTGATCAGAAGACACATACAACACTTGCCAATGGTCGGATGAGGCTATTTCTGACCTAACTGGTATCTAAGGGGAAAATAAATCACGGGGTAGCTGGTTTCCCCCAGCTACTGTACACTTTCTACAAGTGTCACAAAAATTATGAGCCACTGTATTACTATTCATAGTCAGGTCCAAATTCCTACATGGCTTTAAGAGCAGCACAGAAAAGCATGAACTGTTTATTTCACTTGGAATTCTATCAACTTTAAACCACTGATCACACTCCGAATAAAAAAAGAATACATTAGTGTCCAAAAATGTCTGAATGATTGCTCCATGCAGCACTGGCATTATCCCGGACTCCAGCACCCTCTCAAAGCATGTTTTTTTAGAGCTGTGTGCAATTTCAGATTCTACTTCCAATACAATTCCACGGAATATGGAAATTCCATCCAAGTCTGCAGTATTTCATTTGAAGCATAACTCCAAAATTCCCAAAGGGGATTGCACCTCTTCATTTACACCACTGATCAGTCACTCACAGTTTCCATAAACTGTGTATTAGTGTTCTGTGGTTTATGTGAACCGCAGATCAGGTTTCTGTGAACTGCAGGAAATTAATCCACAGTTTAAAATGAACCATAGGAAAACTGCTGTAATCTGCAGTTCATGTGAAAAAATGGAGTCCACTGGATTTGATTGAAAAGTTCCAAAAAGTATTTTGGAAGTGGAATTGCTATTCTGCTTGAATTCCAGTGGTGGAATTTGAAATGTTCTTGCAGCTCAAATGGTTGTGCAAGCACCTTGAAAGACAGTGCCATCTCTGAAGAAAAAGCACTTTGTATGCTCAGATGTTTTGCCTGGAACTAATAAAATGGAATCAAAAGTCAGCACCACACAAACACTGCTTTAAACAATCATTCAAACGCCAAGAAAAACCACACCACACAACCCTAAAAATTCAGGATACTTTTAATCCTAACATCACATTTTGTAATTTTGTGTTTTCACCCCAAGAGTCAGAAAACAACAACCAAAATTGTCTCCAAGGCTGATCTGCATTTCAGGCAGCAGTTCTTTGCTGCACTTCTGTTCCCCTCCCCCCATAGAAAAGTCATTTTTCTGTATATTTACTTTTCAAACTTTTTGCTGCCATGCATTACCACTCAAGTTTTTTATTTATTTATTTATTTCAAATTCGGATTAATACCACTGAGCCTGGGGCTCGTTTACAAAGGCTCCAAGTCAACAAGGAATACAAGACATTTACAGGTGATGAAACATTGCAGAACAGAAAGACATCAACTAACAAGTGGTATTAGTGTGCAGTTACGACATTAAGCAGGGTACAAGAAGTAAGGAGAAACAGGACCACACTTCCATAGAAACATATTAATGCAGCACTAATTAAGTGCAGTACAGTGTTTAACAATCATGTTACAGTTCAGACGGGGTGCTCCCAGTCTGCAGAAATGCATGTTTTAGCAGCCAAGGTGAGGTAGTAGGTGGTGGGAGGTGGGAGGGGGAAGTGGGCAGTTGTGGAACAGGAGGGTGAGAGTGAGAGAGGGTAGCATTTGACTGTGTGAGAACAGTCTTCAGAGGCCATGGGTTAACAGAAACACTGGCAGTCAGATTTGCTGGCAAGAAGAGATCGAAGCCCATTTTTAAAGTAGCCAAATCTGGGGAAGTTGGCAAGGTCTGCAGGCAGATCATTGAACCATTTAGGCCCACAGTAGGAGAGGGATCTTTGGCCAAGGGTGGTTCGTTTGAAGGGAACAGTTAGAACAGTCCTGGAGGCACTCCTTGTGCATTTAGATGGCTGTGCAGGCTCAAAGAGGGCTGAAGTAGCCTTAGGCATGGACCCCATCAGGGACTTTTTCGCAAGGAGGCAGTCCTGGTACTGGAGTCTGTGGTGGAGTGGGAGCCAGCCAGTTTCCTTGTATAAGTCACAAGAATGAGTCATTTAGTATACTCCCAGGACCAGGCAGTAGGCCTTGTTGAAGATGGTTTTGACCCTTTTAAGCGCTGTGTCTGTGCCTGCCCCATATATGACAAGACCATAATCCACAGATGAGAGAACTGAACTGCACGTAACAAGTTTCAGGGCAGCTGGTGTCATTGAGGTGCGGTGTCTGTACAGGATGCCAAGCTTCATGTTGGTGGACTTTACCAGTTGCTCAGCGTGGGCAGTGAAGGTGATGGTGTCATTAAGGTGAATCCCTAAGTACTTGAATGTATTGACTTGGTCTAGTACTTCTCCTTCGCTACTAAGTATATGCAGTGAGGACCCTCTAATCTTGCTCTGTGGGGTGCTGAAGAGCATGATCTTTGTCTTTTTGTAGTTGAGTAGCAGTTTATTTCGGGTGAACCAGGATTCCAATGCACGAAAATTGTGCTGAAGTTCAGAGCTAATTGATCCCAGGTCTTTCCCTGGGACGGAGATAACAGCATTGTCTGCATAGAGTACGGAGTGTGCAGGACAGGTAGAAGGCATGTCATTTATGAAGAGGCTGAATAAGACAGGACCGAGGCTAGAACCTTGCAGGATCCCTAGGTTTACTTCCCTGGGCTCAGAGATTATATTGCCAATCCTGACCCATTGAGATCTATGGGTTACGTAGCTATGGAACCAGGCCACAGATTCCAATGACAATCCTGTAGAGAGGAGACATTTCAGTAGCAGTTGGTGATTGACTGTGTCAAAGGCCTTGGTGAGGTCTATGAAGATAGACCCCACCACCATCCCTTTATCTAGGGCTCCGTAAAGCTGAGTTAACGTCCAACTGATCATTTTTAAATATACAAGTCTCTGTTGACATCTAAACTTTGATCTGTTGCTGAAAACAAACATGTTATGTTTTTATCAGAAATCAAATCCCTAATCCTATGCACTCTAACCTAAGACACATTCAGTTCAGCACTGGTGGCTCTGAAATTAAGTACTGCTTCAGTGGTGCAGAGGTTATGTCACATACTAAGGAAGCACTCAGCCCATATGACCTAGGTTTGAATTCAGGGCAGTTCCAGTCAGGCAAAATATATGAAAAACAGTACACCTGCCTTGGAGTCAACTTTGATTGCTGCTTTCTGCCAAAAGCTTCTTTAACTCTAACTAATGCTAATGAATTGAAAGTATTATAGAGGAGACTTCCGGTGACGTCACCATAATGGCGAGAGATTGAAGAACTGAGCTCCCCAGAGGACACCCCCTAAAAATCGTCAGACTCCCCTAATCGAACGAAATCTAAAATAAATAAAGGCGTTTGCAGTAAGCTCAGGATGGCAGGAAAACCCCCGAAAGCAAAGGGTTCCAGACAATTGCAATCAGGAAGCAAAATGAGGCAAACGTTGTTAAGCAGACCACAAGAAGGCCTCGCGGCCCTGCCTGCACGCAGATGATATGCTTCTGATTCCTCGGTAGAGCTAGAGCAGGATGAAATGGATTCCAACGATGGCACAAAACATACTTTACAAAAGATTTTGGCCACAGTGAACAAGATTGACAGTGATCTGGCAGATTTAAGGCAAGATATGCGCCTCCTGGATAAAAAAGTCTCTAAAAATGACGCTCGCCTGGAAGAACTGACCGAAACGCAGGAACGCAATGATTGCCTACTATTATACTTAATGCAAAGAGACCGAGAAATGAGTGTGAAGCTAGAAGACCTGGAAAATAGGTCTTGACGTAATAATTTTCGAATACATGGGCTGTTGGAAGGAGCCGAGGAAGGGTTTGCTACAGTATCTGACTTTATTCAACAAGTACTGAGATCCACGTTGGAAATCCCTTCAGACCTAGACCCAATGATTGACAGGGCCCATCGATCACTTGTGCCTAAGCCAACAGATGCTACAGCGAGACAGAGGTCATTTGTGATAAGAATGCTGCATTTTCAAACAAAAGGAGTGGATATTATGGGAAACCTGGCATCATAGGGACTTAAAGTACAAAGATATGGTAATTTACTTTGATCAAGACTTCTCGACGGTGCTGCAGGCGGAAAGACAGAGAACCAGAGGAATAATCAGAGAACTCAGAGAGAAAAAGGGAATCAAAGCACAATTATTATATCCAGCGAGACTGAAAATATTAGAGGAAAATGGTACAAGGATCTTTCCCTCGTTGCTCGAAGCAGTTCCATATTTAAAGAACTTGGAGATTATAACACCTGACTTAGCATGTGAAATGTTGGAAAAACAGTTGAGAGCAAGTGTGTGGAGCGTTGCGACCAGAGGCAAGAACAAGAACAAAGGGGCTCCTTTCTCTTATCCGAAATCTACAATGGGGGACATTGCAAGATTACTGCAGAGAGCTGAAAAAAGAAGCAAACTGGCTGACTCGAGCAGGGAAGACGTGTCGCCATCGAAGAACCGAGGATAATGATGGTTTGAATCGTGGTATACGTTGTAGGGACTTTTTTCATTGGAAGCACCAGAGAGAGATGTGGAGAACTGCTTGAGACTAAATATAACTTTTGAAATCAAACTGTAATTGGAGGTGGAGGGTGGATAGAGCCACATCAACTCTTGGAAAGGTGTGGGGGGAGCTGAAACGGAAAGGTCTGCGGGGAGGCCTAGGGTTTAAGCCTTAGACAGTAAGCAAGCAAAAGGTTTCTGCAGGTGAATGTTAACTTTCAGATGTTTGCCCATCTTTATACAGAGGAAAGGGAGGAAAGGATGGAAAACAAGAAAAGAAGGGGATTTCTGATTCCTAAGTCAACAAGAGGGGTGGGGTAAAGGGACTGTCATTCCTGGGTGAAGCACATGGAACTGGAACATAAGTTTAAGTGTGGGAGGAAGGGGAATAAAAGAGCATGTACGACTAGAACATAATTGGGGGAGCCTCACGGGGGGAGCACAGTTTTTTCTCTTTCTTTTTTGCGCCAAGGGGCATCTACACATAAGAGAAAGTTGTAAGCAAATCATTTCTGCAAGGGGACTTGCTACAACACCCCATAAACATCGGAGGGGCATAATAAGTGGTCATAGAGTTGACTAACAATTCCCTTGGAAGTCAAAGGTGGGAAATTTGGAGCTAGTTACGCAATTAAAACAGTTTAATAAGATATACAAATGTTGGATTTAATAATGTACAAGTTATATTTGCCCTTTCGACGTGGTTTCTTTCTGCTTTACACAATGAAGCAAAATCAGACCTTGAGGGTGGCAGAAGAGGGAGGGGGGGAGGTACGTGGCAGCCTATCTATAACTATGTAATCTGGATCTCTGGCAAAACTTAACACCTGAATATGGCTTCTTTAAATATAATTTCATACAATGTTAATGGTATTAATTCACCAGTGAAAAGAACCAGATTACTGGGAGAGTTGAAAAGATTGGACTGCGACGTGGCTCTCCTGCAAGAGACTCATCTCTCGGATTCTGAGCACTTAAAACTCAGGAGAGCTTGGGTAGGGAGAGTGGAAGCTGCAGCATGTGGGGGGATTAAAAAAGCTGGAGTGGCTATCCTGGTGAAAAGGAACTGCCCCCTAAACATACAGGAAGTGGACAAGGCATTTGAGGGGAGATATATCAGGGTCACGGGAATGGTTCAGGATCAAGTGATACACATAGTTAATATATATGCACCTAATACAGGAACAGATAAGTTCCATTTGGAAGTCTTTCAGAAAATTGCAGACCTTTCCACGGGAATTTTGATATTAGGGGGAGATTTTAATGCTGTACCATGCCCAACAATGGACCGATCAGGAGGGCAAGCCTGCTCTCCAAAACCGGTAGATAAAAAATTCAAAGCCAGGTTAGAGGAATGTGGACTGGTAGATGTATGGAGACATCAGCATGTAGGGGAAAAGGATTACACCTGTTTTTCTGCAGCTAATAAATCTCATTCGAGGATAGATTTCATTTTGACACATAAGGTCAACACTCATTACTTTATATCATCTAAGATAGAGTCTTTTACCTTATCAGACCACGCCCCGGTTGTGGTCAAAGTGGTGTGGGCGACAGGTTCCAGACAGACTAGCTGGAGACTAAATGTCTCACTACTCAATGACAAATCGACAATAAAGCAAATAGAGCAGACTATTGCTAATTTAACCATTGACTCCCCAATGTCAGACTGCTCTCCCCTGCTTTGGTGGGATACTATGAAAGGTAGTAAGAGGGCAGTTAATTAGCTTGGCTTCTGCAAAAAAGCTTAGGGAAAAAAGAGGAAGAGGTTATTAAAAGCCATAGAATAATTGGAAAAGAACATAAGAGTCACCCAGAGGGAAAGGAAAAGAACTCTAAAAGAACTACTCAAAAAAGGGAGGAATTAAGGATGTTGGACAATGAAAAGGCAGAAGGCATTCTAAGATTTGCAAACCAAAAGTATTATGAGGGAGGGGGGAGGGCAATCAGGTTACTGGCCTTCCAGTTGAGAAAAGAACAAGCTAGTAGATATGTTCCATTTATTTTAGACAACACTAAAGATAAAAGAAAATGGGTGAAACCAAATGATATAGCTGCAGTATTTAAAGAATATTATAAATTATTGTATACAGAAAATAGAAACCCGAAGGAAGTTAAAAGGGATACAGGGGACTTCTTAAAGGCTATGTATTTTCCCAAACTGACCCCAGAAGTAAAGAAAGAGTTGTCAGCCCCCATTACAGAGAAGGAGGTTTGAGGGGTTATGATGAACCTTCCAACCGGTAAGTCACCGGGCCCTGATGGGCTACCAGCCGAATTATATAAAAAAACTAAAGAACTCCCTAACCTCAAAATTGACCACTATTATGAATGCTATCTTGGAGGAGAATAAAATTCCCTCGTCCTGGCAGGATGCAATCATCACAATACTCCCTAAACCAGGCAAACCCCTCGAATGTTGTGAGTCGTTCCGACCAATATCTTTGTTGAATCAGGATTTTAAAATATGGACTAAGATCTTGGCCAATCGAATTCAGAAACATATTGTAAACCTAATCCATCCAGACCAAATGGGATTTATTCCTCGTAGACATTTATCTGATAATATCAGAAGACTTAATACAATTAGTAAGGAAAGTAAATCAACAGCACCCCAAGTAGCGATTTTTTTGGACACGGAAAAAGCCTTTGATCGGCTAAATTGGGCTTATTTACAGGAAGTACTTCTTCACTTGGGTTTTAAAGGTGCTTTTATGCAGTGGATTATGGCAGCATATCAGCAACCCAAAGCCAGGGTACGGGTAAATGGGACATTATCAGAGGGATTCACAATTGAAAGGGGCACCAGGCAAGGCTGCCCATTATCCCCATTACTGTTTGCCATTGCTATGGAACCTCTAGCCCAAGCAATCAGGATGAGAACAGATATTAAAGGGATCCAGGTCGGGGGAACAGTGAATAAGATATCTCTGTATGCTGATGATACTTTGATTTATTTATCAGCCCCAGATACATCGATTCCCCCGGTGATGGATTTGCTTACATTTTTTGGCAAAATATCGGGCTTCAAAATAAATAAAGATAAATCTGAAATCATGTTATTAGGGGGAGCCCCATCCTCAAAACTCCAAGGAAGGACCCCGTTTATATGGGTGAAAGAGAAAATTAGGTATCTGGGAATATAAATTCCAACCAGGATCTCGAGATTGTATCAGCTGAATTATGGGCTACTTCAAAGGAAGGTCTTTAAAGATATAAACAGATGGCAAACACTTCCTTTGACTTTTACGAACAGGATTGACACCGTCAAGGTCAATGTATTACACAGGTATCTGTTTTTATTCACAAATTTACCTATCCCTTTTCCACATAAAGATTGGAAGGAGCTTAGACACAAACTTTCTAGATTCATCTGGGTGGGGAGAAGACCAAGAAAGAGATGGGAGCTTCTCATGGTAGACAAGAGCCAAGGGGGGAGGGGGATACCTAATTTTTATAACTATTATAGAGCAGCACAAGTTCTTCCAATTCTCAAAATACTAAACGCAGATCGAAGCAGAGGTTGGTATTCAATGGAAGCAGAAGCACACCCCTTGGTACCCCTGAGATTTTTACCATGGATAGCCACTCAACCAGATATCAAACTAATCCAGAACAGATGGTCCAAACATACATTGAAGCTTTGGTTAGATACACGGCAATGGTGGGAGATCCAGAGCCTGGTTTGGGAGTATATTCCCCTAGATCATCTCCCTGGATTCCCCGCCAATCAAGGAGACAATTGTTTTTCCAGGTGGAGAAGGGCTGGGTTGAATAGTCTTACCCAATTTATAGAGAGAAAAGAGGTCAAATCTTTTGCTGACTTGCAGAGAGAATATAATCTCGTAAAAACAGATTTTTTTAAATACCTGCAATGCAGGCATTATATCTCCACTATGGTAGGGGTGGAAGCCCTAAAAACTCACCCTCCCTCTCCCTTAATAGCCACTCATCAAAAAAGCCTTCTAGCTGACCAGAAAGGTTATATCTCACTCATTTACAAGGCTCTACAAGAAGATGTAGGGAAAGTCCTAGTGGCCAAGATAGAGAATGAATGGCAAAAGGAACTGAACACCAGAATAACTGAAGCGGAATGGGATAAAATATGGGGAGGAATTTCCAAAACCACAAGCTCTCCTGGATGGAAAGAATTTAAGTGGAAGGTCACTGCCAGGTTTTTTATTACTCCGGTGATCTCTGCACATTATGCTACTTCTTCTACAGACTTATGTTGGAGGGGGTGCAGGAAAAGAGGGACATTTACGCATATTTTCTGGGACTGCCCCCGGATTAGAGATTTTTGGCAGGAAATTATGCGGGCAGTACAAAATATTTTTCATCTTCAGGAAAATCTCTCAGTGGTTAATGTGATATTAACTCTGACCCCAATGGAAATTAGAACAAAGAACCAAAAAATTTATTTTATATACTGGTAACTGCAGCCCTTATATTATCACCAGCAATGGCTTAAAAAAAATTTGTTGACTAAAGGTATGTGGATGAGTAACATTAAGAAAATTAAAATTATGGAGGCGGTCACTGCACAGTTAAATCTTAGAGTGGATCAACATAATGCGAGGTGGTTACCATTATATAACTATATTGAAGAGACCGAAGGTGTTACAGTGTTAGAACAACTGCTTCAGAAATAAAGGGCATAATCCAAGAGATGGGTCATTAAATACTAGTAAGGACTCAGGGGTGGTGAAAATCAAAGGCAATATAAGGTCTGAACAAGGTAGTTTTGGGGAAGAGAGAGATAAGCAGTAAAGAATTAAACCCACGTCGAATAAAAAAAGTTTATGTAGTTGAAGGACAGTGAGGTAGTTATCTACCTTTTAGAAATATGTTACACTGCTGTCATAGTTTGCTGTATTGTAAACGAAAATAATAACTAAAGGCAGGACATTGGAAAGCAATTATTGTGAGGCAAGGGGGGTGGAAACAAAAAATCTGTAATGGATATATAAGCCAATTAATTGCTACAATATGGTGATGTAATAAGAATGGAATTCTGCCTAAAATGTATCAGCATGATAAACTATAAATAAAAAATCTATGCAAGTTCAAAAAAAATAAAAGTATTATAGAAAACAAAAATCCATAGCATTATAAATCACATTCTGTACTTCAGGATTAATCTGCGATTTTATTTTCTTGAAAGTTATTTTCAACTACATAGTTAAGAACACATTGTTCTGCGACTTTTTAGGGCTGCAGTGGGTGGAGCCCTGCAGACCACTTGTTATGAGAAAATGACTCTGCATTCCTTCCAACCGAGCAACTTGTTGGACTTGCATCACAGCTGCCTCCATGACCATGAAGCAGTCTGCTCACTGTCTGGCTTGGAAGTAGCACTGCACTATTTTTAGTAACAGCGGTCATGGCAGTAGACAGCACACTCTGCCATGTCCAAGATGGTCACCAAACTGTGTAGTGTGCAGGCATGACTTTTACCACATGCACAATGCAGTGAGCAGCCATCTTGGACACAGTGAAGTGTGTCATGTTCTGCTGTATCTGCCAATTTTCTTTTTTAAATTATTGCTACCCCCCACCTGACCCTCCCTCTGAGCACCCACCACCCCTAGTGTCACGCTCTCTGGACTCCTCAGTGTTTCTTCTTTTTTTTTGTAATTACCCCCACACCTGACCCTTTCTCTCAACACCCACCCCCCAGAAACATAACAGTGACACTGGGGGTGTCCAGTCTCCCAGTGTCATGCTCTGGACTCCTCTGTTTTGTTTTTAATTACCCCCACACATGACCCTCCATCTCAGCACCCACCCCCTTCCTCAGAAAAATAAGAGTGACATTGGGGGTGCCCAATTCCCCAGTGTTGTAGTCAGGAGTCCTCATTCCTTCCCTCCCTTTAACCTGAAAAAAGGTCCTTGATATCTTTTACACCATTACCATCCCCCACCAACCCTCTCACTCAGTACCCACCACCCCGCACCCCCAAGCCTTATTTACCTATTGGGGGTCGAATGCCATAATCCTCTCTGGACCACAGACATGTCTTCACTCTTCAATGCTGGACCATGAACTGAAGAAACTGGTATGCCTTTCAATGTATTTAGAACATAAGAACTTAAGAAAAGTGACAGCAGAAGAGGACCTTTTGGTCCATCTAGTCTGCCTTTTTTTCTTGCTACCTCCCACCCAGCTAATTCTTTCTTGTCAGGTTTCCATAGCACCTATCCCTTGCTAACTTGAACTCCCTGACTGTCTTAGACTCCACCACTTCTTGCAGCAGACTAATCCAGGGGTTCACATCCCATTCTGTGAAAGACAACTTCCTAGAGTTGCTTTTGAACCTACCTCCCTTTAGCCGCATGCAGTGCCCTCTGGTGCAAGCAGTCTCATATGAGAAGAAGAGATCTTCCTTGTGCACTGAGTTTATTCCCTTATTTCAATCGGGTTTTGAACTTAGTGGCATAACTAAGGCATTTTTGGCCCACATTTTCAACTTGCCTTCTTTGGGACCCTACCTCATGAACAATTGAACTCTCATTAGGCAGATCTGCCCTGGAAGGTGATTTTGTAGTCCCTACATGAAATCACCTTTCAGGCAGGAGCTGAAAATGTTCTCTGCCCTTGTTCATGAGGTGGGGTCATAAGAAGGCTATGTTGAAAATTTGGTGTGAAAATATTTAAAAACAACAAAGTTATGAGCCTACATTGAATTTTATGAATGCAGGCTTGTATTTGGTAATTTTCAATATTCGTAGATTCATAGACATGTGTCAGCAGAAAAGGACCTTCCTCACCCATCGAGTCTGCCCATTCCCCCCACTTGTCCCCTCTCCTTGACAACCCCTTGTGTTTGTCCCAGGCCTTCTTGAAACCCTCCACTGTACTGGCCCTCACCATCTCCTCCAGCAGTCCGTTCCAGGGCTCAATCACTCTCTCCATGAAGTAATACTTCCTTAATGTTTCCCCTAAACCCTCCCCCTCCACTTTCAATCCATGCCCCCGGTTCTTGAATCTACCGTCCCTGAAAATAAGCTCTCTCCCACTTTATTGATCCACTTCACATACTGGAATATTTTGATCATGTCCCCTCTCTTTCTTCTCGTCTCCAGAGGATACAAATCCAGCTCCTTCAATCTCTCCTTATATGTCTTCCCACTTAGCCCACGCACCATTTTAGTGGCCCTTCTGTACACCCTTTCCATGCCATGTATGTCTTTCTATAGATGGGGCCTCCAGAACTGTACTCCATACTCCAGGTGTGACCTAACCATGAAACTGTAGAGTGGCATCACTATATTGTTAATATTGTTGGACTATTGTTACCCCAAAATTACAACATAGCCATATCTTTAGAGCACCTCATGAATACGACATCTGTCATTTTTCAAATCCTGGGGAAAATGTTTTTTTTTTTTTACATCTCGAAAGGTGATTTTGCGGCCCCTGCATGAAATCAAACTTAGCAAGAGTTGAACATTTTCTTTGCCTTGTTCATAAGGTGGGATAATAAGAAGGTTATGTTGAAAATTTGGTGTACAAACATTAAAAAGTAATGTTATCAGCCTGCGTTGAATTTTGTGAATGTAGGCACTTAACTTTGGTAATTTTCAATGTTTTTACCCCAAATTTACAACACAGTCATTTCTTTACAGCACTTCATAAACGTGACAGCTGTCATTTTTCAACTCTGGCCCAAAATGTGGTTTTGCATCCTGAAAGTTGATTTTGCAGTCCCTGCACAAAATCACCTTCAGGCCAGGAGTTGAGTATTTTCTCTACCCTTCTTCATGAGGCAGGGTCTTGACAAGACTGTGTTGAAAATTTGGTGTAAAAATATTAAAAACACATTTTCAATATTTGTACCCCAAATTCCTCAGCTGCAGTCCTGTCCACTCTGGAAGGAGTTTGTTGAAAGAGTTACCACAAAAGACAAGAGGAAACTCAGAAAGACTTGAAATAAGTAAACTACTATACTTTGTCGAATTGTCTGGAATAATTTCCTCCATTTTTTGTGCATGGCTATAACTGAAAATGAGGCCAGTGTGTTTTGAACATCATAAACAGAAAGGAAGAAAAGCAATTGCATAATACCTTTGAGGGCTACTTCTGCTCGGTATTTACAAAAGAAAGAGAGAGGGGAAGTGCTTCTCATGGGGGGGTTGGGGCAGTAAAGGCTAGGGAGGGAGTAACGGATAGGGTGATTATGGAAGGTAGACTGCTGGAGGGCGTGAGAGTGCTGAAGGTGGGCAAGGCACCAGGGCCAGATGGCATTCACTCCAGGGTACTGAAGGAGCTAGCAGAGATCCTGGAGGGGCCCTTGGCAGGCCTATTCAATATCTCACTGAATTCAGGATGCATACCCAAGGACTGGAGGGTGGCTCACATGGTTCCCCTGCATAACAGCAGCCCCAAAGATGAACCAAGAAACTGTAGACTGGTGAGCCTCACATGCATTGTGGGGAAGCTAATGGAAAGGATTCTGAAGGAGAAGCTAGTGTCCTTGCTGGAGATCAATGGGCTGCAGAAGAGTAGACAGCATGGCTTTGTCATGGACAGGTCCTGCCAAACCAACCTGGTAGATTACTATGACTGGGTAACTAGGCAGATGGACAAGGGCCATGCAATGGTGTCCTGTACCTGTACCAGCAAGGCATTCGATTCGGTGCAGCATGGGAACCTGGAATAAAACCTGAAGGCACAGGGGCGGGAGCAAAAATTGTGGAATGGGTGACAAATTGGCTGCAGGTAAGGCAGCAGAGGGTGGTGGTAGAAGGGGAAACTCTCATCCCCAAGGACAGTAATGAGCAGGGTTCCACAGGGGTCAGTGCTGGGATCAGTGTTATTTGGGATATTTATTGCAGACATTTCCATGGGCATCAGAAGCAGGATCAGCCTGTCTGTGGACAACAGTAATACAGGGGCAGTGGTGGATGACATAGAGGGGTGGCAGTGTTTGCAGGAAGATCTGAAAAAGCTGGAGACCTAGTTGGACACTTGACAGTTGGGGGTTCAATTCCCAAAAGTGTATGGTACTGCATTTTGGGGCAAACAATGCAAGGAGAAACTATCAACTGGGGGATGCAGCTGGTGAAGACTGAGGAGGAGAAGGATCTAGGGGTGGTCATCACAGGATCAATGAACAACTCAGCACAGTGTAGAAAGGCAGCAGCAAGGGTCAACAAAATGTTGGGTTGCATCACAAGGGGAAAAATGGTGAGGGGGGAGCTGATTCTGCCACTGTACAGATCATTAGTTAGACCTCATCTTGAATACTGCATGCAGTACTGGCACCCATAACTGAAAAGGGACATTAAATTATTGAAAGAGGTGCAGTACAGAGCAACTAAGATGATCCAGGGACTGGGGGACTTACTGTATGAGAGTAGGCTAAAGGAGTTGAACATGTACTCGCTGGAGGAGAGGAGGAACAGAGGGTGTATGATCAAGACATTCAAGTACATGAGAGGGATAAACAAGACTGGTATGGAGGGGCTATTCAGAGTAAGGGTGGGGAGGGACACTGGAGGCCATGACATGAGATTGAAGGGGGGGCTTCAGGAGGGAAATGAGGTGGCAGGGTACAATGCTTTACCAGCAGAGGTGGTGGCCTGTAAAATAGTGGGCTGCTTCAAAAGGGGCTGGGACAGGGCAAGAGGGAGGATAAACAGAGGGGACATGAGGAGGGGGGGCAGCTGCATAATAGGGCTGCCAGCTGCAACATCGAGCAGACTCAATAGACTAAATGGTCTTTTTCTGCTGGCAAGTTTGCATGTTCGTATTGTCCAAGTTAAATAAGCAAATATTCATCTCATGTACTTCTAGCAACTATCAAATATAAGGAAAAGTAAAATTACTGTAGTAAAGGGGAAACTATATAACTTACAATCAAATGGGAGTATCTAATGGAGGGGGGGATTAAGGAGGGATGTGAGACAGTATTTTTTTCACTGAAAGAGTGGTGCACATCTGGAATAGTCAGACTATCAAGGGCGGTGGCTAGGTGAAAATAGTGGTGGGCTTCAATCATGCATGGAATCTTGGTGGGGGGTAGCCAGAGATAAGGTAGGGTCTGCAGTGAAAGTACAGGCAAGAATAAACTTGGCAGACTGGATAGGCCAAGTGGCCCTTATCTGCCAACTAATTCTATGTTTCCACTGTATATTACAGAAAATATGTTCTCCCATAAGTAACAGTCTGGACAAATGTTTTGCAATAACAATCATATCAAAACAATGTACCCATATTTACAAAAAAAAAAAGTTTGTTTTAATATGTATTGTCCTATGTTATTTTTGTCCCAATCCCAGACAAAATTCACTGTTTGTAACCATTATTTGTATATTACTATGTGCTGCATAGTTCTTTTTTATTCTGCATCATATGTATGATGCTGTTTCCACTCTCCAGGATTATCTTAATGTATATTTGCAATTTGCATGTATTCTTGATCATTATATTTTGCCTGTAACTATTGTTTATCTGTATTCATGCTTTGTCGGTTTCAAACTGATGTATCATTTCTAATCTCCCTGGTCATGCCTGGGAAAAGGCAATTGCTTTATGTAATGCATCTACCTGGTAAACAAAAACAAAATTTACATTTTCTACATACATTTTAAGATTGGAAATAATTGTACTTAAGACCTGGGTAAAAACTGAGTAAATTTTTGCCATCATAAAGATGCATGGCCAACAATATGAGGAGGCTTACAAACTCATATTTGGGCTCTTGTGTCTCTGTGCCTATGGTGTGCATTTAATTGCTAATTTTAGATATCCAACTAAAGCATGGCATACAGTATACTCACTTATGCATAACCAAGGAGAGCCACTGAGCACATACTTGGTGTATGAAAAATAATGGTCAGTAACTCATAGTTGGTCATGGTCTTGAACACATGTTAGTAAGACAGAATTGTAGTTATAAAAAACACCTTTTCAGTAAGATACTCTCTTTTATGATACTGAAAGCATTGCAAGTTTCACTGTAGTGTATATGTATAGCATTCCATCTCAATGACCAAGACCAAGACTAGACAAAGGGGCACAAATCACTTCAACACTGCTCCCCAAGGGAAGAAAGACTTCTGCTATTCATCACCCCAAACGACAATACTGGGATATCCTTTGATTTCCACATGGCTGCTGTTTGTAAGCATATATAAATAGCATGAGACAGATATTTTCTCTCTTCATTGTGTCACTGTCAGTACTGTCCAGAGATGCTGTCATCTTCATTCTCTTCCACTCTCATGCTAAGTTATACTGTACATAATGTCACACTTGTTCACTTACCCAAGCAGTGCATTCAATATTCCTTGGAAACTGACAAAAGATGCTTTCACTGATCCTCAGCATTTCAGACCAGTTTAGCACTGACTTCTCAAAATCAAAGAAGAGAAATTCAAACACACTATTTATTCATTTATGTCTTTGATAATCGGGTAAATGAGCTGATCCAAACATAGCCAAGCAGTAATACTAGTACGTGAAAAACAACTTCAGCAGAATGGTCATGATACAGTAAAAAGCCACTAGGATGGTACATACAGCAAAACAAAAGGATACAGAAAGGCAGATCTTGATAACAATTTGGTAGTACTAGCTATGCAGAGCAGTCAGTATTTACAAACACAAACAGTGGTTATATAACTAGAACTGAGCTGCAATTTCAAGCAAAACTTAGTATGCCGTGGTTTAACTTAATATAGGTGCCCATCAGAAGGAGATAAATTAATTATAAAAACACAGCAGTCTTGCTGCATGGACTGGCCTGAAACTACCAGGAGATAAGGAGAGGGCAGGACAGCAGAACACACGAGTGTAATCAGGACTAGGGAGTGAGGGCTATAAGCTGATCAGAAAGAGGATCAGGGATAGAGACTGGGCAGCAGCAGTAAGAGTGACATATTATCAGGGGGGCGAGGGCAGATCATGGGACCTAGAATGGTCTAGGGAATAACTGCAGAAAGATTGAGTCAGGAGCCAGGCTCGTAGGTTGTTTTTGAAGGACATACAGTATAGGAGGGGGGAAGAGCGGATTGATAGTGGAAGTCTGTTCCAGAGGGAAGGGGCAGATACAGAGAAGGCTTTACTACCCATGACAGAATAAATGCGTGGGACTTCCAGAGGAGGAATGGAGGAAGCCCTAAGGCTTCTTGGAACCACCCTTTCTGTGAGTAGCGAGGAATAGGAGGACAGCTGGCATTCCCTAAGAGAGTTATCAATTAAGCTGCCCATGGCATAGTCAAAATGCCTCTGAAGACTGAGCCACCTAGGGTTTTGTAAAGTGTGCAGTGGTGGGTACAGTAGGGTGCTTGAAGAAAAAAGTAGCAGATGGAATGGTAAGTTGTGTTGAAGTGAGGAGTCGTCGAAGGAGTAGACAGGGGAGCAGTAGTCAAGCAGGGGAAGAAGGTTACCTTGTGCAATAGCGAGGTGGGCATCCGGAGGCAGAAATAGTTCGGTTTTGCAAGCTGCGCCTAGTTTATGATGTATTTTCCTCACTGTATTTGATATGTGTTCACTGAATGTTAGGGAAGGATCTAGAGTCACACCTAGGTATTTGAAAGAGGAGACTATGTCGAGGAGGGGCCTGCTGGGGAGTGTACAAGTAGGGATGTGTTAGATTTGGTGACCTTGGCTAGAAAAGGCTTTGTACCGAAGAGCATGGCTTTGGTCTTTTTTTTTTTTTTTATTAACAAGCAGTTTCCTGGAAGGGAACCAGCCATGGGCAGCACCATAGTTGGTTGTAAGGATGGACAAGATTGATTCCAAGGATTTGTCACTGTGGCATAGTACTAAATCATCAGCATAAAAGAGTGCCTTACAGGTGATGCGATCAGTGGGGAAGGAGTTTATGAACATGGAGAAAAGTAAAAGGCCAAGTATGGAGCTCTGTGGAACTTGTGTGTGCAGATAGGGATACAGGGGGCACATTGCCAATCAAAACAGATTGGAACCTATTGGATAGATAGCTGTGGAACCATGCAGTAGTATCTGGGGAGCAGCCAAAGTACCACAAGGTGGAGTGGAGAAGGTAGTGGTCTACTAAGTCAAAGGCCTTGGATAGGTCTACAAATACTGCACTTATGGTCTTGCCCATATCCATATTTCTCAGTATGTAGCCGGAGAAAAGGGCAAGAGCAGAAGAGGTGCTATGATGTTTGCGGAAGCCATGTTGGAGTGCACACAGAAGATTATATTTTTCCAGATGCTCGGATAGCTGGTGGATGATAATGTTTTCCAATAATTTGCTTAGCTGAGGGAGGAGGGAGATGGGTCTATAGTTTTCAGGGGCAAGGGGGTCTCCAGCTTTGAAGATAGGTACCACATGTGCATTCTTCCAAGAGTTTGGCACTGTGGACGATGAGAGGGTGAGATTGAATATACAAGTCAGGGGTTTGACAATGGCTGGGGAGATGAGTTTCAGAAATGTTGGACAAAGCCCACACTGCCAGGACTCCCTCTTGCTGACAGTGTCTTCAGGAGTTTGATGGTAGCACTGTGAACGATGGCCCTAAAATAGAACAAGAGAAGAATGTTGGCATTAGCTGATGACTGGGAGTAGCAGGGATAGTTATCCTGGTCAGTGGAAGGCTAGGGAGGTAGCTTGCTTAGATGGGGGGGGGTAAGATCTGTGAACATAGTGTTGAAGATGTCAGCAATCATTATAGGGTCAGAAATGGGACCTGAGGCTGATGCAAGTTGTGTAATTTGCTTATTGGACTTGGGATTAAGGAGGGACCCAATGGAGGCCCAGAAACTGTGGGAGTTACATAGGGCATTGTTTTACTGGTTGATATAATATTTGCGTTCAAGTGGTTTGGCATCCTGCTTACAAGAGTTATGCAGCTGTCTGTAGGCATTCCATAACTGAGGGGAGGGAGATGCCTTGTAGGCCTTTCCATGTTCTGTCCCTTTCTTTCACTTTTGCAAGTAGCTCCTTGGACAGCCAGTCAGTGCATCCACCACTAACCCTTCTGGTAGTGGTTGGGAAAGCTATGAAGACATAGTGGGTTTTATTAAGTGGATGTTCTGTAAATTCAGGTGTTGAAAACTTCATTGTTAAAGAACTCAATACAAAATCAAAACAAACTATGGGCAAAGCTTGAAAAATAACCTTGGTAAGATGAAGGATGGGAAACTTTACCTCTCCTTGAAGAAAAATGTGTGCATAATACAAGGTACAGCGTAAAATGTGAAGTACATTAGTAAAATGAATTACACATTAGAATGGAACACCACACAGATGGCATAAGAAAAGGAAATGCAATATCACAAACAGGGAAACAAGCTTGCAGTATATACCTATCAACATACCAAATGGACAAAAGAAGGTATACGAGCTGAATAAGTGTATGTATGAAATTCTTTTTTGCCTTGTACCACCCCTGAATGGTACCCGTAGTCTAATGGGTTTAGCAGATTAAGGATCACATATATATTTTATATAAAATATTGTTATAAGGTAAACCCCAAGGGAGGTCAAATGCCCATTTTCAAGGGTAACCTGGGAGTTCAAACATATAAGGCAACAATAAAATATTTATCATACAACAAGATAATTTAGAACACTATGTCTTGGTGTTACTATGCACGATAATGTAGAACTGCACTGGTCATAAAATATTCTGTAAACTAATGAGGATTGTGACCCAACTGAGAATCAATACGGCTGAAAATGTCTGAGCCAGGTAAACAAATGACAATATCTGAATAGATTCTGCCCATGCCTAGCCCCCTAAAATTACAGACTAACAGACATCAGATATGTAACATGTTAGGGGCTGGATGGTCAAAGCTTTAGATCTTTTCAAGCAACTTTCCACTGCGCAAACTAAAGTTTGCACATTGTGTCTGGACATAGTGCAGGGCTTCCTCTATTCAAAGCTTCTATTCACGTGGCTACACAAAGTTAAGGAATTTGTGCACATACAAATGAGTTTGGGACCAGCATATTGTATGCTACACTATATATAAAGCATTGTGAAGGCACTAATAGCAGCTTTGCTCTAAACACAATAAAACATTTGAAAAGCAGATTTTAACTTAAAGAGAAGCTGTCAGTGTTTCTGTAGTTTTCCTAACTGCACTATATAAGTGGTCCTTATGGCAGTAACAGAATTATAAAATACATAACCATCACCTGATTTGTAGAAAAAATATGATTTATTAATTTTTTGGGCAAAGTAAAAATGACAGCAGTAACCCCTGAAGCCATTGACTGATGCTCTCGTGAGTCCCCAAAAGATAATGCAGCACTGTACTGTTGGTAAACTCATTCATGTACGAGTCTGTAAGACTCTGAAGCTTGTGAATTAAAGCATGTTGTATTACTAACCTTCCAGATTTCAAAAAAGAGCCTCTCTTCTCATAATGAGAGCTATGACCAGCTACATTTGGATTTTGAAAAACAAAACCATGACTCTGGGCATGTGATGTGCATTAGAATCGACAATAATGTGCATGCCCAGAGTCACAGCTTCGGTTTTCAAAATGTGAATGTAGATGGTTATAGCTTTTTCCTTTGTTAGGAAGAAAGTCACTTTTGTGAAATTCTGGAAAGTGAGTAGTATGATGCTCATTATTCTATTCACAAGCAGCAAGTTTTTACAAACTTGTGCATGGATAAGTTTACCCATGGCATGGCCCAACATTACCTTTTCAGGATGCGTGGGAGCCTCAGCCGATGGCTTCATGATGGACCACTCTCATTTTTACTTTTGCTAAAAAATTAAAAACATCATATTTTTCTACAAATCAGGTGGCAGGAATGCATTTTATAATTGCACTACTGCCATGCAGACCACTTAAATGTGCTTAGGAAAGCTACAGAAACATTGACATCGTTCCTTTAATCAACAGTATGGTGGTCGCTTTAAAATGGCAGAGAAATGACTTCTGAGGCTTGGAGTGTATGGAAAAGCACATAAGAATATTGCTATGGTATAGTCATTACTGTAAGTAGGATGTTTGTGATGTTGAGGGGGACCCAAAAATTAATTTACATGTTTTGATGTGCACATAATTATGGGGATATTGTATCACAAAACACCAGTTTCAACATGTATTGACAATCATAAATACAGTAAATCACAGGCATGAACTGAACTCAACTACAGCACAAATGTTCCAGTGATATCGTGCTGCTTTGTTCTGTGCTGTACTGCAGCTCCAGTACTCATCTGTTAACAGTGAACTCGGGCCCAGATTCTCCACAGCCTAAACAGCAATGTCCTGCTAATGAGACTGAAATGGCCACATAATGAGCTGGTAATGACTCCTTTAGTAATTTGAATGAGGAATGGGATCATCTGCATTGGTACATTCATATAGAACAGTTTCACAGTTGGGCAACAGTACTAACACATTTTGTGATGCCTTAACTGACACTTTGAACTTGGGTTTCTTGTTCACTATCCAGTGCCATTCCCTTCATTGGTCAGCAGGGTGTCGGGCTGCGTTACTGCACACATCTGCTGGTGCCCTGCTTTGTGCTATACTAGGAGGTACATTCATACAAGCTTTGTGCACTCACAGTGTGCTCTGTTTTTATTAATGGACCACCTTTTACACACAGTGCACAACAGTGCCAGCAGAAGGGACTTTGAATGGTGCTAACCCCAACCTCTTAACATGACGATGAACATGTTCTGTTGCTACTGTACTTTTATGTGGGGGTATTAGAAACATAGAAACATAGAATTTGACGGCAGATAAGGACCGCTTGGCCCACCCAGTCTGCCCATTTCCCTACCTAATGGATAAGCTGCAGATCCTAGTTAACCAGCAGCCTACTTCTTCCTACCCCCATCCCCTAGAATTGCCTTATGACTGTCCCATGCATGCTTGAATTCTACCACTGTTTTTGACTCCACAACCTCCTCCAGAAGGCCATTCCATGTATCCACAAACCTCTCTGTGAAAAAAATACTTCCTTAAATTACCTTTGAGCCACCCCCCATCTTCAAATTGTGCCCCTTGTTCTTGCACACCTCTTTTTGAAAGATGCTACCTCTTGGACTTTGTTGATTCCCTTGAGGTACTTGAAAGTTTTATCATGTCCCCTCTCCCTCCTTTCCTCGAGGCTATACATATTAAGCTCCTTAAGTGTCTCTTCATATGTCTTCCAGTGCAGACCCTGCACCATTGTAGTTGCCCTCCTCTGGACAGCTTCCATCCAGTCTATGTCTTTGTGGAGACTGGGTCTCCAGAACTGCACGCAGTACTCCAGATGGGGTCTCACCAGCTGTCTGTACAGAGGGATAATAACTTCCTGTTTTCTACTGGTGATGCCTCTCCCTATGCATCCCAGTATCCCCCCAGCCTCCTTGCTGCCCTCTCACATTGCTTGCCCACCTTTAGGTCATCTGATATGACTACCCCAAGTCCCTTTCCATTTTGCTGTTGTTAGTATCTCATCCCCATTGTGTACTCTTCCCTGGGTTTTGTTTCCAGGTGCATTACCTTGCACTTCTTAGCATTGAATCTAAGCTGCCATACATTTGACCATTCCTCTAACCTTGCCAAGTCCCTTCTCATCCTTTCCACCCCACCTTGTGCATCCACTCTGTTGCAGATCTTTGTGTCATCTGCAAAGAGACATACTTTTCCATCCAGTCCCTCTGCAATGTCACTTATAAAGACATTGAAGAGGACTGGTCCTAGTACTGAACCCTGCGGTACCCCACTAGTAACCCCCTTTTCTTCTGAGTTGACTCAGTTTACTATTACCCTCTGTGTCCTGTTCTCCAGCCAATTCTTTACCCAGGCTACCATCTTGGGACCCACTCCTAGGCTGGTTAATTTGACTATTAATCTTTTGTGTGGGACTGTGTCAAATGCTTTGTTAAAGTCTAGGTAGGCCATGTTCACAGCCCTTCCCTGATCTATTACTTTGGTCACCCAGTCAAAGAAATCTATTAGATTCGTCTGGCATGACCGTCCCACTGTGAATCCATGCTGCCTTGGGTCCTGTGCCCCTCTGGCCTCTAGGTACTCAACAGTTCTTTCCTTCAGAAGTGATTCCATCATTTTCCCTATCACTGGAGGTTAAACGAACAGGTCTGTAATTTCCTGCTTCTGCCCTGCGCCCACTTTTATGAAGTGGGATCACATCTGCCCTCCTCCAGTCCTCGGGTACCACCCCATCCTTCCATGATTTGTCAAAGAGGGTAGTCAGTAGTATCACTAGTTCTACCCTTCGTTCTTTTAGAATTCTGGGATGAATCCCATCAGGCCCCATTGCTTTGTCCACCTTCAGTTTTAAGAGTTCTTTCAGAACCCTTTCATACAAACCCCTTGCTCCGTTTTCCTTTGCCAAGCATCATCTTCTGCTTGATAGCAACAGAAAAAGACTTAGCTGACTGTAATAAAAATTTTTTTTACATGTAAACACAGAGGGTCAATATTAAAATTTAGATAATTTGTGCCCGTACTGTGCGTCCCATATTGGGAAGTTCTCTACGATTCCAACATGACCAACACCCATTGGCTACTGCTACATGCCCACATGCAACTGTTACAAAAGTAGTGGTGATCATAATGAAATATTGTCAGCGGACAGATTATACATGCTGGGCAAATGCACAACAAAGGACATTAACCACAGATTAAGTTGTATTTTGAAAAAAAACCCCACAGAAAACAGGATTTTCTAACAAAGGCATTAAATATAAATGTAAGTAATTTCTAATTGAGGGGGAGTAGTCTCAGATATGATGGTGATGTTTAATAGGATGTTTTTAAACTTTTTTTTTTTTTACATGCTAAAGAAAAATCATTGTTGAGGCCAAAACTACTGGAGAAAATTGATCAGGCCTTAAGAGTGTATTCCTTCTGAAATCAGGTAATACATTCATCAAACTAAGTATGCAATAAATAAGTTTTAGAATGGCCAATTAAACATAATGAAAGGGCAGATTATATTTTAAATGCACAGCTGCAATTCTTGATTTACCTAAACTAGCAATCTGATGAGGACACCCTTTCAAAGTACAACTTTGAATATGCCCACCATTAACCCTGTACTAAAGGAAATCTCATTCTATTCCTGTAGATCAGCCAAGAAACTGGTTTTCCAACCAAAGGCACAAGGAAGCACTTTACTTTTGCATTGTTTATTTCTCATATCTCCTTTCTATTATATATTTGCTATTCTCACTCCGTGTCACCACTGATCACCACACTAGTGAAACTGCAGCCAAAACAAAAATTAAAATAATGTACAGGTCCCTGTCAGGATATCAACCTTGGCCACTTGTTAAACACAAAAATGAGAGACTGTTTCACCAACCAAACTCACACAGGAAGCACTTACTGTTGCATTTTTTCTTTTTTTGAAACCAACTTCTTTCTCCTATGCATTTATTTTTTTAACTCCATGCCAACATATACCACTACTCTAGTAAAACTTCAACTTTTTTTTCCCAGTAATGTGTAAGTCCCAGTTTGGATTTCAACCTTACATGCCTAAAAATATAAAAATTTAAACACTGTAACCTTTCCTGTGCACCAAGTAGCTGGGATTTAAAATACAAACTGTACAGGTTCTGACAAGTAGATGCAAACCCCAATCTGGTGGTGTATGGCCCACCAGATTGGAAGCTTGTCAATGCACCCAGGGCGTCATTTGGAGTTGCTAGGTTTCCATTCGTTACTTCTATGAAAATTATGCGACCCCTGTATGACAGGGCTTATGACCCCTACCTGCCCTGGGGCTCCCTATGGGACGGATGCACTTTGCGGCTGCTGCTTGCCCGCTTGGTGGGATAACATGCCCCCTTGGCCGTGCACACGCTTGTGCTGCTGCACAGTGTGTGAGGAGGACCGGAGAGCCGGTTTCTTTCAGCCAGGGAGTCAGGGAGCCTGACAGTCTGTGCTGTGCTGCAAAATTAGCACAGACACAGACTGTTGATGCAATCAGAGATGGAAGATGGGATGGCGCTGCGCCGACTATCTTGCAGGTTAGCTTAGCCGCCCCAAAAAATCTTGGAACTTGAGGTAAGGGCAAGGCATTGAGAAGGCAAGTGCAGCAGTGCCACTTTTTTCCTTAATTGCTGGGGCTGGCGCTGCTGCGATTGGCTGCCTGGCTGGCTGGGAGGGGACTGGCTTAGCAGTGCCTTAGGCACGAATCCATGATACGCACGTGCTTGGGGAATCGGTGGGATTTGAATGCCGGGGGTCCCTGGGTCCATCGTCGTGGTGCAGCAGGCAGTCAGAGGCAGGCAGCTGAGAGAGACAGTCGTCGGAGTCGGGCAGCAGTCCGCCGGGGGCACTGGGGCAGAGTGGCAGACACTCAAGGGCTAGCAATAGTAGCAAGGCAAGGATTAAACTAAAGCATCAAACTGAGAGCTGGAGCAGCTGATCGATCCTGGCGGACGGCCACAGAGCGATCGATCCGATCCATCATATGCTGAACAAGAGATACATACCGGTAAACAAAATGTACCGGTTTCCATTAAATACCAAACGCAATATTTGTTTCCTTAAATCTTCCCACTGCATTTGTGATTTACACAGAAGTGCTGTTTTTACACCACCCCCCCCCCAACACCACCACCACTCACTGCCATTGCCTATTCTAAATGTTTATTATTGGCATTCTGGGATAGCCTAAAAACACCACTAAACAGGACCTGACCAAACTGGTAAAAGCTGGACCAGGCACAAGTTATATGATTTATGTCAGGCCATCTGGTTTTTACTGGTCTTGTCCTATTCCAATGGCTTAGTTTTGACTAAGTCCCAGACCACCGGAACCAGACAGGACCAGATAAGTAAATGCTGGACTGTCCCATCTTGCCTGAATGACTAGACCAGCAATATCTGTGCAACTTGCATCTGATCCTTCCAGAATAGCCAGTCTGGCTTTTATCAGTCTCTTCTGGTCTGTTCCAGTGGCCCAATTTTCAGCAAGTTCCCATTTAGGTTTCCAGATGAAAGCGATAAGGCCATTACCTCATTACTTGCAACTGTACAACTCTTGGTAAACATTTTTTTTTTTCATTCTGCAGTATTCTGGCTTTAGTCTATTTCCTATACATAAACTACTGTATAATCAGCATAGCATGCTAAGTAATTTCCCAATTTTATAACAGTGGAAAATAGTTGTACATTTTATCAGCACAGCACTTCATTAATAAACATAAAATACAGAATGTTTGTTTAAGGTACATTTTTGAGAAGTCAATGCAAAGGTGATTCAAATAGCCCCAACAGAGTTTCAGCTTTGGTTTAGTTGAATGCTGCTTTTGTAATGATCTGCTTAAGAGGCTTATTTTCCCAGAACTTATATATTTACTTATATTTATGTATATATTTACAGGAAATTGAAGCATCTTAAGTTTTTTGGTGGGGCACCACCATGCCACCTTAAGAGCAGGGTGACATGAAGCTGAGGGGGTCCATGGGTACTGTTGTGCACAGGCCCATGACCATGTAAATCCAGCCTGGTCACTGCCTGTGACATCTGTGAGCCTCTCAGGTCCAGATTTAGGGTTCAAACACAGTACTGAGACTGCACTGGTCAGGGTGCACAATGATCTTCTCATGTCGCGGGATAGAGGAAAACAGTCAGTTCTTGTTCTCCCTGATCTCTCCTCAACTTTTGACACTGTGGTTCATGGATTGTTGTTGGACCACCTTAGGGAGTATTTTTCAGTCACTGGCATGTCATCTTTTGGTTTGATTTGTAAAGCACAATTAAAACGGTGGCTCAGGGAAGACACAATGTCACACGTACGGGGTGCACTTACTGAGAGGAATCAGCATAGAAGACACAGAGCTATAAAAGTAGCAAATTGGTCAGCACTCCACAAACGCCCAGTTCAAAAAATCCACAAGTAAATGTGCATCATGGATGGGCCAAGAAACTTTGATATTTCAATTCGAGCAGCTTTGCTTTATTTTAATAAACACACAGCAGTAAATGCAGATACCCATGCTCTGATATCCTGCCACCTGGTAATGTTCCGTGATGTTTCTATGTATGTACTTTACGCTACCTGGATACCAGAGCATGGGTACCTGTTCTGCTTTTACTGCTGTGTGTTTATTAAAATAAAGCAAATGCCACCCTCTCTGGCCCCGCCCACATTGCCCCCCACCTTGCTACCCCTATGATTTTGCTGAAATGACACCCCTGAATGCATCACAAGCTGGCACAGCGAGGAGCACAGTTTCTGCACTTCTGAGGCTGCCCACATGTTTTTCCATGACATATGTAAGCAGCTGATGGGTGTATAATGCTTCTGAGAAACAGAGAACTACCCATGTGGGCACAGCAGAGAAGTGCAGCTCCAGCGGTTCAGCCTTTAAAGCCCACCTCGGTGGTGACTTTGGTTGGAGAAAAGAGCAACTATAGAAGTAGTGGGAGACAGGCATATACCCTTCTGTTTTTCTACCTCAACATGAATTTCTGCCAGTCTTGCAGACTACTCAATGTTAAATAAAACAATATACAAGTTTAGAGCATTTCAGATGTGCTGCGTCCATATTTATCATTTAAATGAACAATAAAGCTCCATAGAAGCAGGAAGTCTAATCTTTAGGGAGTTACTGTAATTGCTATTAGATTTAATGTCTCAGGAAAACTAAATACCAAACACAGACATGTTGAATTTCACAGCCTATTAAAAGATACATATGGATTAACCCATTGCAACTTTCTTTTGCAGTTAATAATTTGTATTGAGTAGTTTCAACAAAATACAAGCATCACAGCACCATTCATAAGCACATAATCACAATGCATATATTGTGAAACAACATAGTAGCCTTGAAAAACTAACAAAATACAGCAGCCATATTATGATCACTATATGTTTAACAAAAACTGGAGAGATTGTCAGAGTTTTTGAGTGCATTTATCGATCCACAGTTTGTGATGATACATAATGCACATTTTAACAGCATTTTATTTGTTCTGATAACCTGCACTAGTGATTCAAAAGTGAAACCTGGGGGTATGCAGTTGGGGAAGTTAATGTCATTTACCTTATTCATAGTCAAAATCCATTTGGATGATATAGCATACTTAATGTACATACATTTTTCATTTCAAGTCAAAATTGCACTTGCAATCAGTCTTAGATGTTCAGAATGACTATTTATTGCTTTCCGTAATCAGAGATGCTGTACAGGGAAATTAAATATTGACAGACGTTGCTCAGAACTGTAATTTCATTGTTACTGTCTCTTATCGGAGGTCTCTGACTTTGTTTTATTGGCTGTGAAAATAAAATGCTGCCAGCCTGCAATTATTGAAAAACTGACAACTGCCATCAGTTAATACCTTATTCTGAAAGCAAAGATATCAATGTTTTTATACAGAAAAACTCCAATTTTGACAAAAAGGTTTTAGTCAGAAGGGATATTTTAAAGCACCATTTTGAAATTGTGTGAAACAGCTGAAAATTGTTAAATTTGGCATCCACTGGTTAAATTGTAAATGTTTTCATGGCTTGTATCAGTAGTTGATGTCTGGCCAAAGGCAAAGATGAAACCAGACCCTCACAGAGTACCATGGAATGCTTGGGTTATTTCCATTTTCTCTCAACAAACTGATCAGGAGACAGAATTTTTAGTGCTCAACCTAACAAAGTTTAAGTCCCCATATGTAAATGATAATCTGATAGAAAAGCAACTTACTTAGTTACTACACTCGCCTCTGAGGCCGGGAGATCAGAGGGCTATGGGTTCAGTTCCCACATCTGGCACTTGGGTTAATATCCAAATACTGACACTGTAGTGCAACATGAGAGGGGTGCTGCACTTCTGAGGTACCATCTTTTGGACGAGACGTTAAACCAAGCTCCCATCTGCCTGGATTGGTGGTAATTCAGGTGGATGTTAAAGATCCCATGGCACTTATCAAAAAGAGTAGGGGAATTTCCCCAGTGTCCTGGCCAAATTTCCCTCATTCACTAAAAAAAAAAAAAATACCACCAACAGCTTAATCTGGTTCAATTTCAGTTGCTTACCATCTGTATCCCCCCTTCCCGGTTACCCCTGAAAAAGGGACTTCTAGGCCCAGTGAGCTTACCAGGTCAACAGAATTCAACAACAACAACAACAACAACCACCACCACCACCATAGCTTAAATCTACAACACAAATAAAGAGATCTTCAACAGATAATGTATGTTGACAATAAGCCATAATAGAACTAAGTTCTGCACAAAATGTCTATCTTTGCTTTGAGAAACTTCTTGCAGGACATTTTTGCTCTCCCCCCCTCCAGAGTCATCCTCAGCTGTGCAATTTCAGTTAAGTCTAAGTTTCTAGGTTTCGAATTCTCAAATTTATATTCCTGCTATTCACTGCATTGACATCTCTATGAATGACTATTACTCTTGGGTCTCTGTGGATTTCTACTTATTATCTTCATGACCAGAATATTCATTCAGTGTGCAGACATAAATAACTGCAACAAATTAGAAAACTATGTCAACAAGGTAAAACAGGTGGCAAAACTAATTTTTCAAGGCTAGGACAATGACATATTGAGGCAGTATAGCGCAGTGGTTTAAGGCTCTGAGTTGCAAATCTAGACACCTAGATTTGAATCCCACTGACCCCATTTGCATACTATGTGACCCTGGGCAAGTCACTTAACTTTCCTGTGCTCTCAGGTCGCACCTGTACACAAGCTTTCAGCTTAGTGTGCCACTCCTGGTTAAACAATTGAAGAAAGGAAAAAAAACATACTGTATATGTGAGAGCAGATTCATTCACTTTCCAGGAGATCCTAGTTTGTGTGAAGCACAAGATCCCAGTCAGGACAGGTAACAACTAAGTGAAGCCCCCAAGGAATGCAAGATAACCCCCACAAGCTTGCAGCTACCCCCTGGGGACCAAGGAAAGGGGAGCCATACAGCAGGCATCACTTTCTGACCTTTAACATGACATCTGGTTTGGATCTGGAACAGGCTGCACAGGTGACCCATGATCAAACCGTCAAACCAATATTATTCCCCATCAGCATACTGGACAATTCTCTCTGGAGAGCCCTCCATACAGAAAATTTCACAGGGAAGGCAAACCAGAGTCCTTAAACATATAGCAAAAATATGAGCCCAACTGAACCAAGCCTACAGCAATGGGAAATGGGGGCTCAGGAAGAGATGATTTGTGAGGATGGGGCAGGGCCTAGGGACATAGGGGTAAAATGATGGTAAAGAATTACAAAAAAACTCCTTCATAAACATAAAACTAGAATCTGGAACTTATAAATATAGTTCAGTCAATAAGGCAACCGTGATTAATGGCTTTTGAATTACCAAAAGATGCACTGCAGAAGACAACAGAAGTTATGTTTCCTACAGTAAGTTACCTCAAAAGTATTTCTAGGTGTCAGCCACATCATGCAATGTTGATATTTACACTCTTTAATCAAAAAACTCAGTTTATTTTTTGGAACTCTATTACCACATAAACACACAGCGATACAGCAAGAATCTCTTTAGTGATGCAACCTCTGGGTATAGGGGATAGGACAGAATTGCAAGGTAGAAACATAAGAACAGACTAGCAGCAGACAGTACAATAAACTAAATGCTATATAGAAATTATACAATAAGATACAGGTTTACAGAAATTATTAAATATGTGCAATAGAAGGTACCAAGTGTTCTGATGGGTTTCATGCATAACTGCACAGCTAGGACCACAGCTATACACACACACACACACACACACGCACACACACACATACACACTGAAATGCAAGGAACTCTCTCAATTGTATAAAAACTGATACAATCAGAGATATCACTGCAAACACTACAAGTGACTAAACTGAATCGTAAACATGGATTTGAAACAGTGCACACATGACACCATGCACATCCTACATATTCTGTAGGACCCAATCATTGGTAAGCTGGATGATTAGTGGTCAAAATAAAATAGGCCAAAATGCAAGAAAATCCCATAAAGTTCTATACTACTACCTACAGTATTTTCGGACAGCTGAAATATCTGGGTCAAGTACTTTGCTGAAAGTTTCTACATACAGTTCCCATTTTCATTTAGTGAAGTTCCACATGCACAAGACAAAAACAGCATTGAATGTGGTTCCCACATAAAAAGATTTTTGGAAACCTCGTCTGACATCCCTAAACAGGATTTTTTGAATGGTGCAGGCAACTCTGTTCCCCACTTAGTTGCTCCAAGAGCACTTTACAGAATTAGAATACAGCCATAATGGGTCCACACAGAGATCTGCTAGGCTGATAGTGCGGTCACAAGGATGCAACTGGAAATGAGTTGTTACCAGCTCAGCATGTCTTTCCTGGTAAAACTTTTGAAATAAACAAGGGTGCTGCAAACTGATGAGATATAGCTCTCCCAGATCACAAGGACAGCAATAAAGCACATCACCTCCATGATATACCACCTTCTGCAAAATGAAATGCCAGAGTATTTACTTACTAATTAAGGACATGTATAAAGGGTAACTCCATTGGCATCCAGAGTTTTCAAGGAGGCCCTGTGGAAATTGCACTTCTTATATAAATTAATACATAACAGTGAAATAATCAGGTAATATATTCAAGTTCAAAAGAACTCCAGGTACAATACACATTGAGAGAGTGGTGAACATATAAATAACATATGGACAATAGTTGCATATATTAAACAGCTTTTCGTAAATCTGATGTGAGGTATTAACATATTTCTTTTTAAAACACTGTTTAATTCTAGTCTTGTGTCTGTGGACACCACTAGCTTGCAGTGTTTACAGGGTTTGCAGGTTCCATATGATATAAGGAGTCCAGTATACTCAGTATGCTGCCTACCAAATGACAGAGAAAACCAACAGAACTGTGCACGACACTGACCAGGAGGTACAACTACCCGATATGTCTTCCCTGAATGGAATCCAATCCAAAAAAGCAGTTAATTACAATACTGGTAAACATGCCTTCCTTTAGGCTTTTAAAATGTAAAGTTCATATTCTGGATATGTGAAATTTCAGATGTATGCACAAATACTGCTGACCTCAGCAGTGTGCGTACATAAGCAATTGACTGTGTATGTATCAGGAAATGATTGTGGCCAACAAGAAAAGCTGGCACAGAAACTTGTTCAACATAGCCAGTACATTAAGACAACCAAGTCAATATATTATGAAGCTTAATATTCATTATAGGGGTTAAAACTTAAAAGAAGTGTTACAAGTTGTAATGTTAAATTTAGGATTCAATTTCATTATGATGCTGAAGAAGAGAGGCTCTCAAAACTAACAGTTATTGACCAAGTAGTAACCAAATGTTATAAAAAAAAAAAAAGGTTCTTGGAATTCCTTGCTCTGTTCTACTTCAACTATTCTGATCAAAACAAGGCCAAACTGAAGTACAGTAGCAAAACTGGCCAAAGCAAGGCGACTGATTTACCAGTTAAACATAAATTATGTAGGTCATTCATGACTGAAAGCACAATTCTTAATTCAGAAACTTAAACTCCTACATGGAGATATGATTATGAAAATTAAATGTTTTTTGTTTGTTATAACATCTTTGTCAGCTCTGGGTCTACAACATATTCCAACATTAAAACAAACCTACAGTTTTAATACATTATTTTTAGGAGGCAGTATAGTGTAGTGGTTAAGGGCACTCAGCTGCAAACCTGGAGACCTGGGTTTGAATCCCATCAGCCCCCACTTGCATACTGTGTAAACTTGAGCAAGTCACTTAACTTCCTTTTGCTCCCATGTCACACCTGGAAACATGCTCTGGCTTAGTGTGCCTTTCCTGGTTAAACAATTTCCCCCTTTCCCTTTCCCTTTCCTTTAATCTTGTTAAAAAAACATAGAACACAAAGAATATTTGATGTGGCTAGACAAAACAACATGGCATATTCTTCAAATTATTACAGTCTGTGATTAGCAAAATTTAAAAATAAAAAAATGAACTATGAATCTGACACTTCTTTATTTTTCTTTATTCTTTGTTGATTGGGTAAGGGCACTAGACAAATCCGCCTATTTTCAGGCACGACCCAGGGAAGGGGGATACAGAAGAATGTTAACTAACCTTGAACCAGATTAAGCAATTGGTGGTATTTCCAGTGAATGGGGGAAATTTGGCCAGGGCACCAGGGAAATTCCCTTACTCTGTCTGTAGGGGAACCCTTGGCCATCTGGCTTAGTGCCAAGATGGCCACCGCTCCAGAGATAGGAGGTGGTGGAAATGCTGCTGGGCCACTCTCCTTCATGCAAACAAACTCAACCGAAGATTGTATTCCTAAAACAGGACCTATTATGCCTGAAAATAAAGCTGGACTAAATAATGAGAATACAGAAGCACTGCAATCTAAGCAAAATACAAATTCTGCCTCTAAGGATGGTACTTCTAAGATGTTGGATATGGATTCTCAGGCAACTTCAGCAGGTGAGACTTCAACCTCTAGTTTTTCAGAAGAGCAATTAAGACTTGTGTACATACAGCATAGGTCACTTTTACAGCAATTTATGCAGGAGGATGAAATAATGTCATCTGATATCCGTGATGCTACCTATACTATGCCTACATCACCAGAACATGTACAGCTTAATATTCCTGAAACTCCAGTACTTATTACAGAATTGGACCGACCCGATTCCCTACATTTGTAAAAACAATCGCAGTGAGATCCCTCTTGTTGATCCGGTTTGGAACCCCGGCGCAGCACTACAGGCTGCAGGATGGACACGCTCTACATCTGCTGCAGCTTGGACCTCTCCAGGTGTGGTGAGTGCTAAATAAATCATTTCTGGAGTCAAACTCAGTAAAAAGGATGCAAATCTGGTGGCTGCAGCCCCAGAGGCTCACACGCCTGCAGCACCAATAGAAAGCGTGGCTACTGGGAGACCAGTCTCTGTTACCGTGGACTTCACAACAATAAAGGGCCCCGATTCAGTACTGCTTCTGCAAACAACCAAAGATTCTTCTTCGGAGGAGGAATTAGGAAAAAATACACTGTCTAGGAATTTAGGCTCTTGACAAAATGGTGAGCTGTCTAAGGATTCTGGGTTTACACTAAGTCACCTTTTTTCAAAACATTGGCGAACCTGCACAGTGCAGGAATGCAGTACGAATGAAATACTTTGGGGATATTTCTAAAACTCCATATAGAAAACTGTTTTGCACTGCATGTTAAGAGATTCCATGGTTATAGCTGCAAGTGAGCTTTTTGCCTTTATGCCTGTTCATGGGGAACCACTTTGTGATATTAGTTTTAAGAATGTGTACTCACTTGAGAAATTTTGGAACAAATATGAAATTGTTAAATCTCAGCTGCTTTGGACCACCTTTGTGCTCATACCTCTAACAAAACCCACAAATAAAACTATTACTCTGCTTTTTCGAAATGAAGCTGTGAGCATAGCGATGTTCAATTTTGGCTAAAGCAGCGCTGCAACATTCTCGAGACCCCTCGACCAATACTGGATAAGGACCTTGTTTGGACAGGAGGTGGAAAGTGAAGGTTCAGCTAAAGCAAAATGAGAGGAGTATTATACACTTGCCTGACAGTTTTTATATAGGGAGGAACAGAGGCCTGTGTTTTCATCCTGGGCAGCTATGCACTTGCCACAAATGTGGTGCAAGCACTCACCTAAGCAACACATGCAATAAACCCAGATGCAGTCTTTGTTCAGCTTACAGACATGTAAGTTTAGGATGCCCAAATCCCATGAAATTCAATCTCTGTGATGAGATAGGACATTCTTGTCACCAATGTCCTAGGGCAGACCACAACAGGATAGACAGGGTCCCTCAAGATCAAGTGGCAATCATTACTGATTCTCAGAATTTTGCCCTTCAAAATGCTGAAAAAGGGCTTTCTCCCATTGTGCCTCCTCTACAGAAGGAAACTCCCATTGTAGAAACACATCCAAATGCTAGTCCCAATAGGACTGAAGAACAGGGCCCTCCTATTTCCACAGACCCTGATCCCTCTGTAGAACAGAACTTATTTCCAATGCCTCCCACCCCACCCCCAGCTCAGGACAGTGACCCCTTCATAGCAGTCGCTCCCCTTAGAAAGAGGAAAAGGAAAAGGAAGTCACAGGATCTTCCTCCTCAGAGATCTATCTTAACTAGAAACAGATATCAAGCCTTATCAAAGCGTAAACAGAGGGGAGATATGATGGAAGAAGAATGTGACAGATTCCTCACAGATCTGTAGAATGGACTACTCGTCAGATCATAGGCTAGACCCTCCACCCCCCCCCCCACAGAATACTTCAGAAACTTCTTCTGGAATAACTTAATACTGAAGATAAAAAGACGAAACAGCAGTGTTTGTTTTCATTTGTTTGTTTCTCATGCTGGCAGGATCAGGCTTGAGGTGCTACACCTTAATCGTATACAGCATGAAATCCCACAGAAAACACCTAACCACACTTCAGTATCTTTATGGCCTAAATCAGGATACTTACTAAGTTCAAGGCACATGTTTAAAAACTTTATATGAGCTTAAACAGGTAAAAAAAAAAAATAGATGGCATAAAGGACCTTCTTTTTGGTCCAGTGGAGAAGATAAATGTGATGGTGTGGGGATTTTATTTTCTAGGTTTAGTTATAGTATCAACAGATTAGTGGATATCGTCCCAGGCCATGCTCTGCTCACTGACACTAAGTACAGATTACTAAACTTAAGGATCATAAACATTTATGCTTTGCCAGGTATTGCTACATGGTCTGAATTGTTTAAAAAAATTCAACTGTATTTTTACACTAATAGACCCCTCATAGTGGGGGGGAGATTTTAACTGTGGGCTCAATCTAGAGGACAGAGGTGGCAGTACAAAAAAAGCTTTTGGAGATATGGCAACTTTGAGATCAATTGTTAGCTCTGCCTCTTAAAGATGGGTATCGTGAGGTACATCAAAAAGGGGATAACATCTATTATAAAGGTTCTCTTGCAACCCGTACAGATTATTTTTTTGTATCTCAAAATGTTTCAGTATAGCAAGCCAAAATGATCCCTTGAAAAACATCAGATTATTTGGGCATCTCACTTTTCTGGTCTCCATCAAATGGAGCTTATCCCAGTAAAATCCACTCTAGATGGAGGGCTCAATAACACACTATTGGAGGACAATTATATTTCAGTTACATGCAAAGAATTTCTAAAAGCTAGAATCTTAGTATTAGATGCATACTGTATGTTTCCCCTTTGAGTTGGTGGGAAGATTCAAAAAAAGATTTGAAATCCTTTATTAAACATGCAAGAAATAAGACCCAGACTGCTTATTTGAAGTACTTATCCTTGCGACAAAACCTTCAAAGCACTATCTCAAGGGCATTTGAATCAGGGATATCACATACCGTACAAATCCAAACCTTAAAAGAAAATATGGAAAAGTTACAGTACAATAGGGCATATTCCTTTAAAAAATGGAAGCACAATATGGAACACAACCCACTAAACTGTCACTGGATATTTATAAATCCTATTCAAACAGAATAGTTGCTTCTCATATGGACCAACTTAAGGAACAGGACACCTCTGTTGAATATAATTCCCTAGCTTCCATTAAGAGTAAAGTCCAAATATATCTAGAAAACACATTTAAAACAGTCTCTACAGCTTCTCTGAGAGAAAGTTTCTTTTCAGATATTATGCTTCCTTCAATTCCCAGAGATTAGAAGGATACTTTAACCAAGCCGATTATATTGGAAGAAGTACCAAAAGGCTATTAATAACCAAAGGAAATGTACCTCCCATGGAAAAGGTGGGATCACAGCAGAATGTTATCAGCACTTTGTAGAACTTCTTTCCCCTATACTAACAGTAGTATCTAATACCATATTAAATATAAACTCCATCCCTTCCCAATTTTTGGATGCAATCATGATTTTATTATTTAAGAAAGGGGATAGAGTTGATATTCGCAATTGGAGGCCTTTAAGTCTCTCAAATGTAGATTATAAGATTGTTGTTACAATTCTGTTAAATCAATTACTTCCTATAGCAGTGCAGCTGATTTCGGAAGTTTAGATGCAAGGTGGGGTGGAAAGGATGAAGAGAGACTTGGCAAGGCTGGAGGAATGGTCAAGTGTATAGCAGCTTAGATTCAATGCAAAGAAGTGCAAAGTAGTGCACCTGGGAAACAAAAATCCAGTGGAAGAGTATACAATGGGGGGTGAGATACTGACCACAAGAAAAATAGAAAGGGACCTGGGGGTAGTCACATCAGATGACCTAAAGGTGGGCCTGCAATGTGAGAAGGCAGTAAGGAGGGCTGGGGGATATTGGGATGCATAGGGAGAGGCATCACCAGTAGAAAACAGGAAGTTGTTGGCCCCTCCATACAGACAGTTGGTAAGACCACATCTGGAGTACCATGTACAGTTCTGGAGACCCCATCTCTGCAAAGACAGACAGGATGGAGGCTGTCCAGAGGAGGGCAACCAAAATGGTAGAGGGTCTGCACAAGAAAAGACATATGAAGAAAGACTAAAGGAGCTTAAGATGTATAGCCTCAAGGAAAGGAGGAAGAGGGGGGCATGATAGAAACTTTCAAATACCTAAAGGGAATCAACAAAGCCCATAAGGGCAGCATCTTTCAGAAAAAGAGACGTGCAAGAACAAGGGGGCACAATTTGAAGATAGAGGGGGGACGGCTCAGAGGTTCACAGAGAGGGTTGTAGATGCATGGAATGGCCTTCCTGAGGAGGTTGTAGAGTCAAAAACAGTGGGGGAATTCAAGAATGCATGGGACAGACACAAGACAATTCTAGTGGGGGGCAGGAGGAAGTAGGCTGTTGGTTAACTAGGATCTGCAGCTTATCCATTAGGTAGGAAAATGGGCAGACTAGGTGGGCCAAGCAGTCCTTATTTGCCATCAAATTCTATGTTTCAGACCTGTGCAATTCTGGGCAGATCTATCACTTCAAACGTATCTCTATTAAGGGACATGGTTGCATATAGTACCTCATTTTCCCCTTCTCTCCTACTATCACTGAATCAAGAGAAAGTTTTTGACTGTGTAAATCATGAGCATCTTTTTATGGTTCTAGCACAATATGGTATAGCCGCACAATTTAGCACTTGGATAAAGCTATTATACAGTACAGCATGGATACAACCCTTTGTAAATGGATCTCCTGGTATTCCTTTTTAAGCCGTAAAGGATTCAGACAGGGCTGCCCATTAAGCCCTTTGTTGTAGACTTTTCAAATTGATCCACTACTGAGAAAATTCTTATTAAATACTTTTATTCCAAGGATTATACTGCCCTCTGGTGGCAATGTACCCCCCCAGTACCCGCATATGCAGATGACTTATGTATACATACAACCCCATATGTTAGGGAAACAGATTTTGTACCCCTTCTCAGAGATCTTGAAATTGTTTCAGGTTCCAAATTAAACTATGAGAAAAGTTCTGCCATTAAACTTCCGCTATCCAATTCTTTAGAAGTGACCTCTCAATTGGCTGGGATTCCTGTTCATACTTTTCCCGTACGTATTTTAGGATTAACTTCTGGGAATGCAGACGATGCTACTCACAACTGGGTCACTACTCTAGATAAAGCACAAAACATAGTGGCTTCATGGACAGGATGAAATATAGCTAAATTGAAAAGAGTTATGTTATTAAAAACACCAATTCTTCCTTTATTTTTACATTTAGCAACAATATTCCCAGTCCCATTCACTCTAGAAGCAAAAGTGAATAATATTTTTTTTCAAGGATTTTGGGGAAGCCGTCTGAACCCTGTCAAAAGATCCTATACATATCTAGATTCTTGCCATGGGGGGTTATATGATGGTGAATCCTATAGTATTTTTTCATAGTTTCTTAAATTTAATTTTCCTTTTCTCCTACAGGATAATCCTCCCTTTTGGTATTCCATATTATATTATGCAACAAATATTTTATGTCAAGTATGGCACCCCCCCTTAGAAATTCCAAGGAATTTTAGGAAACACAAACTTCCCTATTATGTGATCCCCACATTTTTAAAAATTAGGCAATGGGGTATAACTACACAGAACATTCTTGCCTTTACTAGAAAACAGTTGTACCAGTTTGTTTTAGGCAAACCTTTTTTTTAGATCTTCCTACATTACAAGACACTTTTGGGAACACACTTGACCAAGCCACTGTTTTTATGCAGTTAACAGATCACAGGTTCCCTAGAATGATGTGAGATGTAACCTGGATGCCATGCCATGGGAGGTTAGGGGTAAGGGACAACCTAATGCATAAGGCATTGGAGGAGAGATTATGCCCTAGGGACACATGTACTGCTATACCCGAAACTGAGAGACATTTTTTCATAGATTGTCCCTTTATGTATTCTGTTTGGACCTTGCTGCTCAATAAATGGAAAGAAAAGGCCATACCAACTGTAACATATGAAATTTTGGTGTATGGAATATTCCCTCTGGTGTTAAAGAAATACCATCCCAGTACCTTATGTTTAGTATCTGCATTGTGTAGATTTTATCTGTGGCAAGCCGGATGTGCCCTATTATTACAACAAAAACATAATAGTCCAGAGCAGATTATAGCACAGATAGTACAAAACCTGCTGAAAGTGTATAATGCAGAGATAGTAAATATGCCTAAGGATGCTTTTCAGCAATATTGGAAGAACTGCACTTGGTTTCTAAGTAATGACTGACATAAAGAAACAGGGTTTCTTTGTCTGAATAAGGATTTCACTATTGTCCTTGTTTTCAATATTTTCTATGAACGTATTCTTTTTTCTTTTAGTTTTCTTTCTGTTTTCATGATTTATGATAAGCACTATGAAATTATGATGTAATATGTTTTTCTTGTACCTTAATAAAACATTCTCCTACTCTTCCTGGTAGGGGGCACTGTGTTTGGAATTGTGATGACCAGTTTTCAGAGGAATGAGGTGCAGCAGGATGTTCAGGTGGCTGGGGAGTGGGTCTCCTCCTCGGCCCTCCCCTTGGAAGAAACCATGATGGATTTAGAGAAGCCACTGGAGGAAGCGTTTGTTTTGTCAGCTGAATCAATGAAGCCTAGGCTTGAGTCACCAAGACCTGAGGAAATGGAGGTGGAATCCTCTGATGCAGCTACAAGTGAGAGGTCGGTGGATGCTATCTGCAGGAGGATTGAAGAGGAGGAACAGAGGTTCCGGGATCTCCAGAACCATTTGAAGGTGGAACTATTGCTGCGGGAGGTTGAACCATAAGCACAGGGGCCAGAAGCACTGCAGAAACAGGATGTCGCAGTGCAAGAAGCAGGGGCTCAAACTAGTGCAAAAGGCGTTGGCATATTGGAAGTTTTTGGAATGGAGGACGATAGAACAAGCTCTCCGATGATGCAGGTAAGTTTGGTTATGGTGGCTAGAGACTTGGATGGGAGTGGGGAGAACTCCCAACAGGAATCGGTACAAAAAGAAATGTTACCATGGGAGGGGGAACAGGAACATGCGTTAGCTGGTAATGGCACAGAGACAAACGACGTGGGGGATATACCTATCTTTCAGGCTCAGCAGGTTACCTTCAATATAGGGATTTCCATAGGAGGGAGTGGAAAAAAAAAAAGTACAGTAAAAGAATCTGTTGGGAAGAGCAAAAAAAATGTGCATTAAGTGTTGGGGGGGCGCATGTCTTCCTCTGAGGAGAAATATGGTGACGCTGTACAAAGTGCTGGGCCCTCTACTATACCAGCTAGCTGGGTGATATCAGCAATGGAGGCTGCTGGCTGGGAAAAGAATTTATCAGGCACTGATTGGGATGCAAACCTCCCTCACCCTTCTAATGAAACCCTAGTTTCAGGCTTAATTCCATGTGCCGTCACAGCAGGCACAAGCTATGAAGGTGGACCCTGAGTCCCATCTGATGCCAGGACAAAAATCCCCTATAAAAGGAGTCAAAATGATCTGGGTTCTACCCCAAACCCTGCTTTAAACATTTATCAGAGAACTTGAGGGAGAAGAGCATTTGAATAGTGTGGTGGTAACCTTCCTCCCCCAGTGGTAACAGGGACTGAAATCCCACTTGAACAGACTACTCTTGGGGAACCTCAGAATCGGGTCGGGGCAGAGCTACCTAAACAGGCTCCCCCAAATGTGTGGCATGCAAATGTTCGAGATCAGTTATTTCCAGACAATAGAAGACATGCTTCAGAACCTGCAGCCAGGAGGAATGCACTTTACCTTACGTTCCATGGAGACATGTCAGAAGTCCCAAACAGGCTGTTTGTTGGATGGGCCTTGCTCAAAGGCAGCATGAAATATTACACATACGAGGTATATGCATTGATACACGTGCCAGCGGATTCAGTATTTGACATTAGCTTTAAACATCCTGCTGGGCTGGATAGGTTCTGGAAGCAGTACCAGATGTTGAAGCATACTCCATTATGGAAGCCTTTTCTGGTGATTCCACTAACAAGGCCCATGTTTAAGAAAATAACAGTACTATTCAGGAATAATGGGGTGAACATTGCAGACATTACACACTGGCTGCAACAACATTGTACCATTAATGGATATCCAGAACAGATTCTGTATTAGGAGGATTTGTGGACTGGAGGATAGAGATACAAGGTTACATTGAAATTGAAACAGGGGCCGTCTAAACATCTCCCTGTTTTTTGAGGGGAATGGGATGGGGGGGGGGTGATTTTTCACCCAGGACAGCCCAGGGCCTGCTATAAGTGTGGAGATGTTGGACATTTAAGCAATGTCTACGAGAAGCAAAAATGTGGGTTATGTGGGGAAGTAGGCCATGTTGGTACACAGTGTCAGCAGCCTTTGTGCTGCAATCTCTGCGAGGAGCATGGACATATGTTTTACAATTGCTCCTGGACCTCACATAACAGCACAGATCAAGCCATACAGGCTGAGCAAGACGTTTATGTGGCCACAGCCCAAAAAGGAAAAATGCAAATGCATGACTTGATTATGAACTTGACCCCGACAGACCCAAAACCTCAGAGAGAGGCTAGGCCTAGAAAAGAGACCTCGGCAGTTGACATTATGGTAGGGCAACCTCCAGTGCCCCCCTCAGCTAGGTCACAGGATTTGGGTGTGGAAGAAATGGAGGAAGAACGTCCAACAATAGAACCCTTGGATGAACCCCCCCCCCCGGAAGAGATAAGGTTGGGAAGGCCTGCTGAGGGAGGGAGCAGGACTCCGGTCAGCAGGTCTTGACAATATCAGTTGCATGCTGCCCTAGAAACTGTACAGGACTCCTCTTAAGAGGGTAACATGATCCAAGGCTGGAAAAATGTTATGGAGGCTCAGAAAGCACATTCAGATGTGGATCCAGTCATTCTGAAAAACACATATGAGGTTTTACTGAAGCAAGAGGAAGTGCTGGAGTCGGATGTTTGTTCTGTCACCTCATCACAACCTGAGGCAGTCTTAGACATTGGCCTAGGTGATAAACCTAAGCCCCAAAAAAGGAAAACGCAAAAGTGACTTGTTGCTTTTTGTTTAGTTTCACAAGTGTCTTGCTAACTTTTTTTTTTTCCTTATGGATGAGGGTGTTACTGTCATTACGCTGAATGTAAATAGCATCAAGACCCGGGAGAAAAGAAGGTTTACTTATGCAAGCTTAGTGGAGGGAAGAGGACACATTCATTTTCTACAGGACACTAGATTGAACACATTACCAGAGATCAGAGAGGCATAAAGGGATTGGAGGTGGGGTCCCTCCCTGTGGTCAATTGGGGAAGAACAGTGCTCTGGTCTAGGTATTCTGTTTACTGGTATTTAAATGAAAATATTACAAGTAATTGATGTAAGTCCAGGTAGAGCATTCGTGGTGGATGTTATTTTACATGGGATTGCATAATCGGCCTATAATTCTCTATTCCCACAAACAAAGGCAGAGAGGTCTTCTTTATTTAGGAGTATTGTACCTTATTTGTATACCACAAATTTAGTGTTGTGGGGGGGGAGTGATTTCAATTGTGGGCTTGCTCACAGGGACTGGGGGAGAAGGACGGAGAAGGTCTTTAGTGACACTAATACCTTAAAAAAAATCCTGGAGCAGAATAAATTGAAAGATGCATATGCCATCATACAAATCGTACCGGAACATACTTTTTTTTTTTTTTTTTAAAGGACAATATCCACAAGGATAGATTTCTGTTTTCTTTCTGAAAGAATGACAAGCATTGCTGTAGCAGTTTTACCAACAGAAACATCAGATCATTTGGCAGTGAAACTCACTATTGGGCAGAATCAGAAATTTTCAATGGGACGGGGATATTGTATGCTTAATGTAAAATTACTACAGGAGGCAATTCTCTATGGTAGTGTCTGTGGGATGACACCGCCACCCCAAGTTTTTAATGTTTGAGCAACCTTACCAAAATCCTTCTTCTCCCCTCTATTTTTAAGTCTAATGCAGTAACACCTTTGTGTATATATTCTTTTTATTTCACTTTTTTATTTGAGTGGACTTGGCCACCCACTCTAATATCTTCTGCACGGTATGCTTCCCCACTTTGTTTCTTATTTTTCTGTCCCCCGTCTTGTTGCTGAAACAGGTACATGTACTGAGACACTTGGTTGTGCCTAGAAATGGTTGCTGCATCTTTAAATGCAGAGCCTGGGCGTTTGTCCTCACCCGTGTTGTTAAAATCCCTCCTTACAATTCTTTATTTATGCCAGCACAGCAGGTAAAGTGCAAGTGCAAGCAGATAAAGAAAATAAAACCCCTTGCAACATGTTTTATTGAGTTCTTGTCTGATCACAGTGGGTCCTCTGTTCTCTGTGTATCAGGATTCTGCAGAGTTCAGACCTGCTGCATTGTGTAGTGCTGACTCAGCATTGTGGCTATTGCGAACTGCTTTTCAGTACCCTGTCATGGACCTATTTGACAGGTTGGTTGGAGCACTTAAAACTGCTCCAACCACTTGCACAATACTGGTGACAGTAGTAGCTTCTACATTTAAAGTTTAAAAGCACCGGGGGAACTAGAAATAGTATGGTCTGGCAGCTCCTGGTATGGTGCAAAATACAAATTACAGTGTTTCCCTGGAGTGCTGTGGAAATGAAAAGAATGTTTTTTTTTTCTGTATTGCACTCAAAGCGCTTGTACACCTGTATAAATCCCTGAACCCTGTCAGTTCAACTAATAGGGTTGGCGCCAAAATGCAAATAAAGGGTGTTTTCTTTGTCTTTGAAGCATTTTACCATATTTTCCTTGAGGCTTTCATATTAGTTAAAGAGTACTGAAACCCAATGCTATATTAGAAATACAGAGATAGGGCTCTCTGAGCCATGTTCTTCGCTTTCTGTTTGTTTATGCTAAATTTTGAGCTAAAAGCTAAAAGGAAATAGGTTAGCTCTTAAATAAAATACTCTGTGTATTGTAGCTTTGTTAATTGTTTTCAACTAAACACAGCCCCAAAGGTTAGGCCCTACGTACCTAGGCAGGGTGTGGTTCAGCTGCTGCTCCTCTGGAAGCTGTGGGGCATTCTCTCCTAGGAAGCCAGCGGCCTCAATCTTAGTTTATTTATGGGATGGTCCCTGTCAGTCACTAGGAGGTGGGCGGAACTTAGTGGCCAATTATTCAGAATTTGCTCTATTTTTCAGTATTGTATGTTCTATTGAAGTTTAAAATGGCTATTATAAATGTGTGGAATGTCTTAATATAAAAAGGTCATTCTGATCCCCTATTCTTTTGTATAGCATAGTACTTTATTAGTTTAGGGGTGGATCAGGTGACCAGATTGTCCTATGAAAAGGACCCTTTCCAAGGTCTAGATCATCAGTTCGGCCAAGGAGACTGTGCCAGGAGGACCTCTGGCTTAAACAAAGCTTAGTGGACAAATGGCATACTTAATTGATTCCACTCTGTGAATACTATTTTGCTTTTGTTTTCTTTTCTTATTTTCATAGTAAAAAGTTTTATTTTCCATTTTATATTTCACTAATAAATGGACTCACAAGTTGGTGTGCTCCAACTCTAACGTCTGTGTCTGTGTTAACCATCCCACACCTCATCACATTCTCCAAGAGGGTATTTTGGGGTTTTTCAAACAATGGGCAGATATCAGCTTCTTATATGATAGCCCCATTAATTGGTGGGAGGACACCAAGAAAGATATCAAAATTTTGCTACTTAAGAACACTAGTGTAAGGGTGAAAAATACATACATACATACAATATTTGGGATGGTGGGCAAAATATTTAAAATTACTAACTCAGATGAGAGTGACAGGGAGTAATTTATCAGAACAAATACAAGAGGTGAAAAACCAAATGTATTGTTACCATAAGGAAAAAGAGGCTAGGGCAGATATTCAACAAAAAATGTCTAACTAAGGGAATGAAAGAGCAAATAAATACATATGATCTAGGGTTGCATGGAGCCCAGAAAGTAGTTTTTACAGCTTTAAGGGATGGTTCTGGAAAAGTGGTCGATGATAGATGGGGGAATACAACATGTCATTCAGATTCGCACACAAAATACTTTCCAGAAAGATGGAGTACATAGACAGGACTCTTTTTTTTAAGCATTTAGACATTCCTCAGTTATCACAGGAGGAAATATGGTGGTTGGAAGCGCCCATCTCCTTACTAGAAATGAGGGAGGTAGTGGCCAATTTGACCACCCATACTACTTCAGGCAGGGATGGAATTCCTAATGATTTTTATAAAGAATTTGTTGAAATATTGGTTACATGGTTAGTTACTTTATGATGCTATTTGGATGGAAAATGGGATAGTGCCCGGTATGAAGGATGGGATCATGATATTTCTTTACAAAAAGGGAGATCATCAAGACATTAAGAATTGGAGGCCTTTGAGTCTGTTGTCTTCGGACTACAAAATTCTAACTAAAATATTGACGGTAAGGTTAGCAAAGATGGCTCAGAAATTAATCATTCCGGTTCAAATTTGTGTAATCCCAGGTAGAAATATCATACAAAACCTAATATGTGTTGGGGAGATTGTGGAGCAAGGCTTACAAATGAAGCTGGATGATTATTTGATGTCTGTTGATCAGGAAACAGCCTCTGATGCAGTCAGACTGGGACACATTTGGGCAGTATTACAGCACTATGGGATCCTGGAATGGAGGATTAAATTATTGCAAATGTTATATACTGAAGTGCAGGTGACCCCGTTGATTAATGGACACCTAGGCACCCTGTATGTGTAAAAAATGGAGGATGGCAGGGATGTCCAATGAGCCCATTGTTACATGTGTTTCGATTGGACCCAGTTTTACATATAATAGAAGCAGCAGAGGATATTATACCAATAAAACATAGCATGGAGATTTTATTTAGGAAAGTCACAGCATATGCCGATGATTGCATATTTACTACGGCCGACTTAATTTGTTATTGGAAAATACTTCAAGTAGTGAGGAAGCTGCAAGAAGTTATGGGAATCCATATAAATATGGAAAAAAGTAAGGTGTTGGTTTTGGGTGCAGCACCTGAGGCAGTGCATTTTACGATTCTGGTGTTAAAAGGAAATGTAAAAATATCGGGCATTTATTATGACACAAAGGAAGCAAAAAGTTTAAACTGGGAAAACGCATATGAGGTAGCACATCAGAAAGTAACATCTTGGAGGTCATGGAAAATGACAAGGAAAAAGAGGGTGTTTCTGAGTAGGGCATATTTAGCTCTGATTTTTCTTTATGTTTCTCATCTTTTTCTGTTGTCATATTCTATGCATACTAAAGTGATGGATCTTTTCTTTCTTCTACTTTGGGGAGCAGGCTGAACCCAGTAAAATATGTGCATACATATTGGGCCTGGAAAGCAGGTGGATTGAACATGTTGCAACCTTTAGTGTATTTATTTAGTAATATTTTTTTTATAGCTTTATACGCCCTCTAGTATTAGAAAAAGATGTGATGTGGAAATTAGGTATGGAATTATGGGGGCATTTTTTTTTTTTTTTTACACAGGTTTGGGGTAGAGGGAAATGGCATGTTTTGGACAAGGGACTCCCAACATCTATACAACCCATGTTAAAATATATTAGATTTTGGAACATTGAGCTCAGCGGGTTTTTAAATCAGGACAAAAAACAATTTTATAGGATAATTGTGGAATGCTATTATATTGAAAGCCCTGCATTTATAGTTCCATCTAACATTAATACTGAACAGCTTTTGGTCAGCAAGACAGAACCCAGGATATCATTGAAGATGCAGGATGCATTATGGCTCAGTGGACATCAAAAGCTAAATGTTAAAGGCAATCAAAAGCAAAAGCAGAAAGATGATGGGGAAATAGTGAAGGGCAATGCTTAGGACAGATAGAAACAATGAAATATCTGTGTTTTGAGTGTGTTCATGTACAGTGTTTCTGGACAGCTTTAGCGGCATTATGGGATGAAGAACTGTTTGGTTGGGTGACAGATGACTTGCTAGTATTAGGACAAATCCTGAAGAAGTGGAAGAAATGGAAAGTGAGCATGTTATATGTTATCCTGGCCTGTATAAAATGGTCCCTTTGGCAGGTCCAGTGCCAAAGATTCCTGCAGAATGAAGATATACAACAACAGGATGTTTTATTCAAAATCCAAGATGAGATAGATAGGGTATAATGTTATGAAAAACAATCACTAGGACAGGAGGTGTGTACAATGTTATCAAATCAAATCAAAATTTATTTGTAGAGTGCTTTTCAATAAACCAAAGCGCTAGTACACAAGAATAAAACATCAACTATAATAAATAATAACATAAAACAGTAAAAACAACCATAAAATAATCTATCCAAAAGCTAGTGCAAATAAGTGGCTTTTCAGAGACCTTTTAAATGATTCCACGGACAGGTACTCTCTAATCTGACGAGGTTGAGAATTCCACAGGGTCGGGGCCATAAAAGAAAAAGCCCTGGCCCCAGATGATTGAAGACGAACCCTGGGAATCTCTAGCAATCCCTCGCCAGTGGAGCGGAGTGGGCGGAGAGGGTAGTAGGGACAAAGGAGATCTTGCAGGTAGCTCAGTCCCTGACCGTGTAGGGTCTTATAGGTCTGCAACGTGACCTTGAAGGTGATTCTCCACCGCAATGCCAGCCAGTGCAGTTCGTGCAGCACAGGTGTGATACGGCAAGTTCTTGGTAACCCAGTCAACAACCTGGCTGCTGCGTTCTGCACCAGCTGCATGCAATGGAGATCCACCCCCGGCAACCCTAGATATAGAGCATTACAGTAATCAAGGTGAGAGGAAACAAAAGCGTGGTAAAAGGAAGACTTGGCAGTGGTCGATACCTGTGTCTTCAGCATCAGCTCACTGTCAAAAATTACACCCAGATTTCTCACCTGTTCAGAAGGTCTCAACTGGTTACCCCTTAATAAAAGACTAGAGGGGAACCCAGGAGTCAACTTCTCTACATGATGGCCCAGGTCCACAACCAACAATGGAGAAATGTTGGCTGGGTGGGTGGGTTAAGATGACTATTCCTGGATGGTAAGGGTAGGATCACTTTGATTGACATTTCAATTTGATAAATTAGACAATGGCTAAGATATGTACATAGTGTATTTTGTGTTCTTCATTGGTGATGGGAATACACAAATAGTGTAATAGAAGAGGTTCAGGTGGGTTATAGACAGTTTGCTTTTCTTTTTTTTTTTTTTTATAGTTTTATATAAGTTGTTCATTTTATAAGATTATTTGATTAAGGAATAAAAGTAAGGAGTTAAAGTTTCTTGTTTCAATTTATTCACAGAAAGTTTGTTTCATTTGTATCTTGTTTCTGAATATTAATACAAATTTTCCCCTACTCTTTTTGAGAAATGCCATAAGATCTTTAACATCCACCTGAAATACCACCAGAACAAGCAGATGGGGCCTTACTTTATTGCTTCATCAGAAAAATAGCACCTCAGGAGTGCCGCACACCCCTTGTGCTGCACTACAGTGTCAGTATTGGGATTAACCCAAGTGCCTGGTGTGGGGATAGAACCCACAACCTTCTGATCTCCCAGCCTCAGAGATGAGTGTGCTACCTGCTGCGCCACTGACACTATATATTACACTGGTGTAGAGTCCAGAGCTATGAAAACTGATTACTGAATTCAGGTTTTGGGCCTTGACGGCATTATAACAAACTCCTCAACTATTTCAAAATAATTTCATGAAGCATGTGAAAGACAATGAAAGAATTATATATTTATATGAAATAGAGTTTATGTAAAACAGCAGTAAGAGGGTATAGTAGTAACAAAGCAATTTAATGTCAGAAGGGACTTCCAAGCTCACAGTATTCCTCAGGCCCCTTCCCCCACTTCATAAGAGATGAAATAAGTATGCTATGCAAACATGCACTAGTTTATAAGGATACCCTGCCCATTCTACTACCCAGAGTAATGAGTGACTTACTTTAAAAGCCTGAACTGTCTTGATGTCCACTATCTTCACTGTTGGGCCGTTCCACAGGTTTCCCTCCCTATGGGAGAAAAAAAAAAATGGCTCCTAACATTACCTCTGAATTTAACACCACTGTGAGTCAGGGTCCTGCATCTTGGTTGATGACATCAGAGAAAAAAGTTCCATCTGTTTAGTCATATTGCTATCCTTAAGTATACATAAGGAAACTAATATAATGGAAAAGATGGAGCTGTTCCATTGTATTCACAACCTTGGGTATACAGAAGACTGTGACCAAGAGATGCATTAAAGTTTTAATGCACTGAAGTTAGTGCAAGTTTCCAGAAATTTGCATGTGGCAGTGGCTGCACCAACTTGGCCATGCAAACTTCTTGTTTTTAAACAAATCCTTGAACTGTAATTAAAAAAAACCAAAATCTACCCCACACAGTGTGCTGTAATGCCATTCTCCCCCACATCCCAAAACACTTCCTAGTCATAACCAGCCCATACATACGAACAGGCCAGCAGAAGCAGGCGTATACAGTCTATCAAGTCTGCTTGAATGTGTAGCTATAGCCCCTCAACTTGCAGCTGCCCAACACTCCTCCCCCCTCTTCATCATAACACCCCCCCTTACCCCGTCCCAAACCCTCTTAAAGCTACCCACCGTTCTATGGGAAACCACCCCCTTGGGCAGAGTATTCCACCTGTCCACCACCCTTTATGTGAAAAAATGTCTCCTGATTTCCTTCCTGAATCTCCCTCCTCCAACCTCAGCGGATGCCCTCTTGTATCCCTCCCTCTTCTAAGTTGGAAAATCCCTTCTGTATTAACCTTATTTATCCCCTTAAGGTATATGAATGTTTCAATCATACCCCCCCATCCCATCTCGCCTCCAGAGAGTACATGTTCTGCTTGACCAATCTATCCTCGTAGGACTTTCCCTCCAATCCCTGGATCATCTTTGTCGCCCTACCTTGCACCCCCTCCAACAAATCAATATCCTTTTTCAGTAACAGGCACCAGTACTGCATGCAGTATTCCAGGTGAGGCCTGACCAGGGACCTGTACAGGGGAAGGATCACCTCCCTATTCCCGGAGGAGATTCCCGTCACTATACACCCTAGCATCCTACTGGTCTTTGCTGCCGCCATTCTGTACTGAGCTGAATTGTTCATGCTGCCCGTTATAACAACCCCCAGATCCTTTTCCTCCTCTATACTTTCCAGCTGCACCCCACCCAGCTGATAGCTCCATCCCTGGTTTCTTGCTCCAAAGTGCAGTACCTTGCACTTCTTAGCGTTGAACACCAGCTGCCATGTTTCTGACCACTCCTGTAGTTTGGTCAGGTCCTCCTGCAGCACCTTTCACCCCTCGATGCCATCTACCACTGCTCCCATCTTTGTATCGTCAGTGAACAGACTGATCGTACTCCGGACCCCATGTGAGATATTATCTATGAATATCCTAAATAGCACTGGTCCTAGTACCAATCCCTGTGGCACCCCGCTCGTCATTTCCCTTGGTGACAAGAGCTCCCCCACCACCACTACCCTCTGCTGCCTGCCTTCTATTCAGCCAGTTGAAGATCCATCTGACCATCTTTGTTCCCACCCCTATGTATTTCAGTACCCCCCCAGCCTCCCATGTGGCATGGAATCAAAGGCCTTGCTGAAGTCAAAAACAGAAGACATCCACTGCATGACCCCGTCCAGTTCCCTGGTCACCCAGTCATAATACTCAATTAGGTTTGTCTGGCAGGATCTGCACAAAACAAACCCATGTTGCTGACCGTCCTGGAGACTACTGTCCTCCAAGAAGGTCACCTGCCTCTCCTTTAGGATTGTCTCCATGAGTTTCAACAGAATCGAAGTGAGGATCACTGGCCTGTAGTTGACTGGCTCATCCCTGGGGCCACCTTTATGAATGGGCACCACATGGGCCATCCTCCAGTCTTGTGGTATGCATTCTGTGTCCAGGGAGGTATTGAACAGGTCAGTCAGTGGGCCTGCCTGAATTTCCGCTAGCTCTCTAAATACCCTAGGGTGAATGCCATCTGGTCCCGGTGCCTTGTCCACACTTAGTGCCCTCAATCCGTCCATAACCCTGTCTTCTGCAATGCCTACATCAGTCACCCTCTTCCCCCCCCCATGACCCACCCTACTCCTCTGGTGGTATCTTCCCTCCTTTCTCCTCTATTAACACAGAACAGAAGTATTCATTTAATGCATCTGCCTGCCCACCCTCCATCCTTCCATGCCCAGTGGCATGGAAAGCTAAGGTGCCATGTGCTTTACCTCCTGCCATGCTGGTGATCCGTGTCTGGAAACAAGCATGGGTCTGCAAGGGGGAAGGGCTGGGAGAGGCTCGAGTGGCCTTCTGGCAGCTCTCCTCTCTGAGATCAGGGTGGTCGGCCATCTTGGCTCTTGGCTGCAACCAGGTGGAGGCCTTGTGGTAGCCCATGGGAGCTACAAGCACCAGACATCAGTTTGGAGGAGGCAGCCATGGTCCTGAGGCACATGCATGCCACCGTGAGCATGCACTGCCCATGTATGCCACAACAGAGGGTAGAAGTGGGACAAAAAAAGGAGGTAAATGGATGGCATGATGGGGATATATGATGCCCACACACTGCACCTCCAAATGCCACAGCACTAGAACAACCTGTCTTTAGCACTGGATTGGGACATTGTGTGTGAGGAAGACAGCTCTCGACCCCTCCACGGGGGATCTGAGTTGGTACCAGCCACACAGGTAAGCCCTGGGAGATGATGGAAGGTGGGGAGGAGGTTGCGTTAAGGAGGACTGGAGCCAAGCCCCATCATGACCAAAGGAATGTAAACAGCTGATTAAAAAAACCTTCCTAGTCATATACCCCTCCCATCCCTCTGTTGGTACCATCCTCCCCCCGCCCCCGGCACCACACCAGAGAATTTCAAAGTAGAGTCAAGACAACAGTGACATTTAAAAGTTCAGTCCTCTTCCCTCCACCTGTGGTCCAAACACACTTCCCACCACCTCTCCCCATCTGAGCCCCACCACCAGGTCAAGTGAGTCATAACACCCGCCACCCAGCCCTGCTCTGGCCCCTACCACTCTCCTCCACAACCAGCACCCAGAATCGGGTTTTATCAATAGCAAAGACATCCCCATTCATTTGTGCATTAATGCCATTACTGAAATGGGCACAGAACAGAGAACATGCTCTGCACTTGGAGACCATTTTCTTTATATATTACAGGTCAAATTTCTTCTAGACACTTGGGGGAGGAAGGTGGTGGAGACCAGAGGGGTTGGTTGGGGGTCTTATGACTAATTCGATCTAGTGGTGGAATCTGGATGGGAAAAGGCAGGGGGAGTATGTTTGGTATGCGGGTAGGGAGAAGGGTACTTAACTTTTATACGCCACACAAATTAGCTAGCGTAGGGGACAGAGAGGGATAAAAGGGTGCCAGCAGGTGATGGAAGGGAGTATATGACTAAGAAGTTTTTGGAGATGGCAGAGTATGGTATCACACAACAAAGTGGGTGGGGCATGTTATTTCTCCTTTTAGACATACAATTCATGTAGTATTTTGCTGTCAAACTGCACAAATTTGCACAGCAATCAATTTGAGTTCTCTAATTTGCCTGCAAACTGGCAATTCACGTAAATTCACTGCATAAATTGACCCAATGCACCTGGTGAATAACTATGGAAACTGTAATTATTGGTGCAGTGAAGTTGCCAAAATTCATGATTTCATCAATTCTGCCCACATCTTCAAGATCAGAGTTGAAGTGAAGTTCTACTCCACCAGCAAAGATGCCACGAAATGGGTGAAATGTGTATCTGTGGAGTTTTGCAAAGTTTTACCTAAGAACATACGAATGTGCCAGCAGAAACAGACCACCCGGTCTATCTAAGTCTGCTTGAAGTGTGCAGCCAACACCCCTAGTCTGCAGCTGCCCCACCTCCCTCCTCTTTGTCATCCCACTGCCATCCCCACCTCCCCCACCCTCACTCTCCCCTGTTCCCTGTCCCATGCCCTTTTGAAGCTGTTCACAGATTTACATGATACCACCCATTCTGGCAGGGCATTCCATTTTGCTACCACCCTCTCTGTGAAATAGTGTCTCCTCATTTCTTTCCTAAATCTTCCCCCATCTATTCTTAGCCTATGCCCCCTGGTAACCCTCCCCCTTCTTAACTTAAAGATCCCAGCTGCCCTATCCTTATTGATTCCCCTCAGATACTTGAATGTCTGTATCATATCCCCCTTGTTCCTTCTATCCTCCAGGGTGTACATATTCAGGTCTCCCAGTCTGCTGTCATAGTCTCTCCCCTCCACTCCCCATATCATCTTTGTTGCCCTCCTCTGCACCCCCTCCAGTAGCCTGATATCACACTTTAGGTATGGCCTCCAAAACTGCACACAATACTCTAAGTGCGGCCTTACCAGTGACCCGTAGAGGGGCAAGAACAACTCTCTTCACCTGGATGAAAACTCCCTCACTATGCACCCCAGCATTTTGTTCACTTTTGCAGCTGCTCTCCTTCACTGGGCAGTGTTGTTATGGTCCCTGTTATTACCCCTAGGTCCTTCCCCTCCTCAGTGATCCCCAGCTTAACCCCCCCCAGCCAGTATTCTCTCCCCTTGGGTTCTTCACCCCAAAGTGCACAACCTTACACTTCTTTGCATTGAATCTCAGCTGCCACCTTTCTGACCACTCCTCTAGCTTGTGTAGATCCCCCTGCAGCTGATTCCATCCTTCCTCTCCATCCACCACTGCTCCGATTTTGGTGTCATTAGTGAACAGACTTACCTTGCTCACCACCCTGTGTACAATGTCTAATATGAAGAGCCAAAACAATACTGGCCCCAGCACGGAGCCCTGTGGCACCCCACTCGACAACAGCTTGGAGTTGAGAGCTCCCATCTCACCACCACTTGTTGCAGCCCACCACTCAGCCAGCTTGTGATCCTTTTTTATTGTTTTTGCCCTTATCACAACACCAGTTAGCTTCCCCCCAAGCCACCCATGAGGCACCGAATCGAAGGCCTTGCTGAAGTCCAAGTAAAGAACATCCACTGCATGACCCTTATCCAGCTCACCTGTCCTGCAGTCAAAATATTGTATGAGGTTGGTTTGACAAGACTTCCCTGAAACTAACCCATGCTGCCTCACATCCTGGAGGCCATTGTCTTCCAGGTACGACACCAGTCTTTCCTTTAGTATCATTTCCCATGAGTCTGCACACTATGGAGGTGTGACTTACCGGATGATAATCATCCAGTTCATCCCTTGGCCCGCTCTTGTGTAATGGTACTACATGTGCCATCCTCCAGTCCAGTGGCACATATCCAGACTCCAGTGAGGTGCTGTACAGATCTGCCAGCGGCTCCGCCAACACCTCTGCCATCTCCCTCAGCACCCTGCGGTGGATACCATCTGGCCTTCGTGCCTTGTATACCTTCAGTGCCCTCAGTCCCTCTAGGACTCTACCTGCCCAATTCCTCCATCTGTCACCTCCTCTCCCCCGTCCCCACTCTCCCAGTCTATGCTTGTAGCGGCCCCCCTTTTTCTTCCTTGAACACTGAGCAAAAGTATTCATTCAGTGCTTCTGCCTGCTCCTCCCCCTTTTCTGTCCACTCCCCACCCCTTTTTATGTTTGCTTGCACGCATGTGCAAGAAACATAGTGCCATCATCGGAGATTTCGGAGGTGTGTCACCTCCTCCTCCAAATCAGGCAGTGTGTAGCAGGCGCGCCTCTGAAATATCGCATTTTGGAGCCGTTCATGACACGCCCAAAATGCAGTGGCATACAGTTGAAAGGGGAGCTATGCTTGAGTGAGTAGCGACAAGCTGCTCACGCCGCAGCTCCCCCAGACGCAGGCGCGCGCGCACCTGTCGGTATAGCCGACGGGCACCAATCCCCGCCGGCTGAGAGCTGCACTGCCTCCCTCCCAGCTGGTGCCACGCTGAGCCAACCCCAGCGTGGCAATCAGTCATTTGCCGACAGGGGTGCCCAATCCGCCGGGCTGAACACCCCCAGTCCTGTGCCACACTGGGAGCCCACCCTCAGCGTGGCAAACGGTCCCACGATGTCTTTATTTTTTTACCTGTAAGAAAAACGGTCCAGCTGTGCGCCTCCCGACCCCCATCCCACAACCCGACTCCACCCACTGCATGCACTCCAGTTCTTACACACCCCCACCTCTATACTTTCATTTCCTCGGCGCGACGATCTTTCGGTGGACTGAACACGTTTGCACTTTTCAAAGCCGATCACGAACTGAGGAAATGCCGGTAAGCTGTATAATGGGCTAGATAGGGGTTTCAACTTTATTACATATTCAGTTATTTTTGATTTTGCACTACCTTAACATGGGTTTTTAGACCCTTCATGAATGATGTCACTTTAATGACGATTCAGCCCGGCGGTGATTCGCAGTGACCGCGCAGTAACCGCGAAATCACCCTTTGGGCCCGAATACCGCCATGACAGTGACATTATTCATGAGAAGGGCCCAAAACCCCATGTTAAAAATTTGGTGCCAAAATCCAAAATATGACTGTTTAACGAGCGTACAGAGTTCCTCACGCAGGCTCGAAGTTCGCGAAATTTTAACTATTTTCACCCAGATTTTCAACATTGCCATTTCACCATACCTTCTGAGTAGTACAGCTTCATTTTCACATGTCACCCAAAATGTGTTTCCGCCTATGTAGCGCAGAATGGCGCAGCTGTGTACTAAATCAATGTACGGGACAAATTAAGAAAATCATGACACTGTTCATGAGCAGAGGTCTTGAAATGGCTATGTTGAAAATTTGGTGAAAAAATTCCTAAAATGACTTTTACGAGCATGCGCTATGCAGTTCCTACGCACGCAGTAGGGTTTGCGAATTTCAATATTTCCACCCAGATTTCCAACACTGCCATTTTTCACACCTCCTTATGAGCAGTACAGCTGTCATTTTTCACATCCTGCCTAAAACGTGTTTCACCATGTAGCGCATTAAATGGCGAGTCGGTGTGCAAACTCAATGTATGGGACACATTAACAAACCACACTGACACTGTTCATGAGCAGAGGTCTTAAATGGCTATGTTGAAAATTTGGTGAAAAAATTCCTACAAATGACTTTACTAGCGCAGCTGTACAGTTCCTATGCATGCTCGTAAGTTTGCAAATTTAATATTTTCACTCTAGATTTTCAACATGTCCATTTTATTAAACTTCCTTATGAACAGTACAGCTGCAATTTTTATATGGCACCCAAAATGTGTTATCGCACATGTAGCGAAAAATGGTGCTGTTGGTGTCTAAAGCAATGTTTAGGACAGATTAAGAAAATCACAGTCACACTGTTCATGAGCAGAGGTCTTAAATGGCTATGTTGAAAATTTGGTGACAAAGTCCATAAAATGACTGTGTTACGAGTGAGCATTGTGCAGTTTCCACGCATCCTCATTAGTTCATGACTTTGTAATATTTTCAGTCCAGATTTTCACTAGTGGCATTTTTCAACACTTCCTTATGAACAGTACAGCTGCCATTTTTCACAACATGGCCGAAGTGTGTTTTCACACTTTCAGTGCAGAGATGCATGGTCGCTGTGGGACATCATTGTTCGGCACAGATAAAGAAAATCACAGTGACACTGTTCATGATCGGAGGCACCAAAATGCCTGAGTTGACAATCTGCTATAAAAAATCCCCAACCTAATTATATAACGGTGTGCATTGACAGTTTCTATGTACGCCGTGACTTCACCATTTTTTACATATTTTACTACACATTTGCAACATAGCCATTTTACACCTCCCCATGAAAGAGTACATCTGTCATTTTTACATCCTGTTCGAATATTTTGCACCTGTGGTGCTAAATGCTGTAGTCACTAGCATAAGCAGCTGCTACCAAACTGATATTCCCCTGTCCATGAGGTGGGGTCACAAAACAAACATGTTGAAAATTTGGAGTTAAAATACCAACGAATGCCTGAGGTATTAGGCTTTTCAACTAAATCGCCCAACCCTATAGAGAATGACAGGAATCAGGGGTGGACTTGGGATTCTTGCCTGTGATGCTCATACCATTCCACACCCTGCAGTCACTGAGAGGCAACGAGGTATGCCTTGGACTCTTCGGCCCCAAACTTCAATTCTATTCTCCCAAATCGCACCCATCTCACCATATTTCCTAATGAAATGGGTGCCATAAGGGCCAAAGACCCCAAGGAACACGTGACACTTGTCAGTCTCTGCAGAGTGGGGTGTGGTGAAATGGCGTGGCCGTTATGCCTGACGACCCAAACGCACACCCCAATGCCTGTCACCCTCTGCAGGGTGGTGGTGGGGTTGGCTTCAGTTCAATACTTCACTGCCATTCCTATTACGCAGCTCTGTAACTTCTACACTACCACTGCCAATGCCAGCAAGCAAACATTCGGCATTGACAAATGCTTGTTATTCTCACTATTGTCTCCTTGCACTTCCTTTTCTCCCTGATGTATCTGAAAAAGTCCCCCCAATAATTTCCTGTGCTAATCTCAGCTCCCTCTGGCCCTTGGTTTCTCTCACTCTTCTGGTCAACTCCCTGGACCATCTTGCATATTCCTCCCAGTCCACTTCCTTCCCTATCCTCTTAAACCTCTGGTCCACCACTCGTTTTGCCCTCACAACCTCACTGTTCAACCAGCATGGTTTTCTTGCTCTGCTCCTCTTACTTTGTGCCTTGGTGCAGGCTTCTGTTGCCTCTGTATCCCCTCACTTAATAATATCCCATTTCTGCTCCACGTCTGTCTCCTGCCTTATGCCCTCCAGTTTCCCTTTCAGTACATCCTGCATCCTCACAAAGTCCACCCCCCTGAAATTTACCACCCGAGTAACTGATTTCTCTGGCTCCCTGCACATTGTGATATTAAACCACACCATTTGGTGACCACTGTCAGCTAGTGGGTCCTCTACCTTTATTTCCCTCACTGTCTCCCCATTCGACAACACCAGATCTAAAGCGTTCTTTAGCCTAGCAGGTATAGTAATCAACTGTGTCAGGAGACCCTCCTGGATTGCGCCCCAGTCAATCCCCGGCAGGTTGAAATCCCCCACGATGACCATCTTCTCTTTTCTACATACCTTTTTGATTTGTCCTGCTAACTCCCTGTCAAGCTCCTTAGACTGGGACGGCGGCCTGTATACCACCCCAAACCTCAAATTCCTACCCCCTCCGAGTCTAAGAGCTGTAGCCAGATTGCCTCTGTTCTCCTTTCTTCTCCCTCATCCCTTGTGCATTTGATCCCGTCCCTCACACAACCTGCCACCCCACCCCCCACCCCTCCTTACGGTCCTTCCTGTATAATTTGTATCCTGGGATTGCCAGATCCCAGTCCTGGTGTTCAGTTGCCCACATTTCTGTGACAGCTGCAATATCCACCCTCCACACTGCTAAGAGTGCCTGTAGCTCAGCAGATTTGTTTCCTAGGCTTCTTGCATTCTATGAGACCACCCTCCATATGCCCCCTTCGTATCACTAGCCTCCATCTCCTCCCTTCTACGCCCTCCTTTTTTGGCTGCCCAGAGTCCTTCCCTGCCAGCCTGGGGGGTAGGCTGTGACTCCACTCTATCGGATCCCTACCTACCTGCTGTCCACTTGCCACCCTCTCATCTAGTTTAAATCCACCCTTGTCACAATATACCTCCCCAGTCTCTTTGCTTTAATACCTCCTTCCCCTGCCCACTCAGGTGCAGCCTATCCCTTGCAAACAAACAGATTATTACCCCAGGTACTGCCCCAGCCGCCCACAACCCCATACCCCTTAGTTCAACACCATTCTACCAACCATGTGTTCAACTCTCTAATCCTCTCCTTTCTCACTGTGATTGTGCAGGGTACTAGGACCACTTCACAGAAGGCCACAGACTCCCCAGTCTCTTCACAAAACCTTCCCACTTCCTCAGTCCTCTCCCTTGTTACCGACACCATTTCTCCCACTAGGTCATTTGTCCCCACATGTACCACAATGTGTGGTTTCCTCCTACCCCTCATTACGCACTTTAGGATTACCTGTCCTGCCATATCTGCCTTTAATCCTGGTATGAACTCCACCCATATCCTACTGTGCCTCTCCCCCTTGCTGCCTCATCTGATCCCCTCGAGTATGGAGTCCCCCAACAACAGTACACCCCCCTCCTCTTTCCTTGTGCCCGCCCCCACCCAGGTTTTCATTTATGGAGCCACTCAAGACTGTGTTTTTACCATGTGCCCCAGTGTCTTCCACCCTGTCCCTCCCAATTAAGACCCCTCCCCATCTCCTGTTTGACTGCCAACCTCCCTCTCTCTCCTCACCTCTCCGAGTATTATCCCTCCCCCGCCACACCATGCTCAATCACTTTGCTAGTAATGCTCCTCACTCCCTCTTCATTGTGAGTGCTATCCCCTGTGCAATCATCTCCTGCATCCTCTTTACCATGTGTTGCTAGTAAAGTAAACATGTTCCCTATCCCTTTGCCTTACTATGTGCTTTCTTCTCCCTCCTGCCTACTGCTGCTCCTCTTTATCTGGGTCCCACTAGAGTCCACTCTTCATCAGCTGGTTACTTGTCTAGTTTGCCCCCTCCCTTGACCCACTGTTCCTTCTCTGTGGTGCCCCCACAATACTCTCAGATGTCAGCCCTCCTACCGATGCAATCCTCCCCTCATCCCTCAACCTGCCCAGCTCCTTGCCAAGCCATTGAACCTCTTCCTCAAGCCTCATTAGCCTGTCCTTAGCAACTTCGACTATGCCTTAAATCACAGTGTTTTCAAAGCAAATGTGGGAAAATCACCCGCAAATTGTGTTATTTCACTGAAAACAATAGAATTTTGCCTGTAAATGGCAAAATTCCACCAGTGAATGGTGGAATTTTGTTCTCGGTAAAATTCCACACTTCGCAGATTGATCTGCACTCCACAAATTGCACTAACTTCATGGATTATTTCATGGAGCAATTTTAACCAACTTCACCCATCTCTATTCAAGATCATGTCTGCCCTCAGCCCACTAGTAGCAGTAGCAACAGTGGTAGTAGCAGCAGATTAAGGCAAATGTACCGTCACCGCTGAAAATTTTGTACAAGTGTACAACTTCTGACTTCTACTTATTCCCATGATGTTTTCTTGTATCTACTATTGTATACATACCCTTTATTTAATCTCCCGGGTTGTACCTGAAAATAGGTAGCTATGCTGTCTAGTGTACCTACCCAGTTAACAAAAACTAAATAAATTGATAAATTAAATAAATATTTATTTTGGTAAAAACCTACTGAACAAGAGCTAATTATCAAAGGGGAATATAATTACATATAGAATAATAGGCTGGGTAGGTGGTTATAATGAGAATTGTACACACACCTGACGTGTGGGATGCCACATAAACCCTGACAGCAAAGCTCAAAGAGTTTGTAAAGGCATCCCACACTGAGGGTGTGTGAGTGTAAACTTTGAGTTTTACACCCCTACCCAGCCTTTATTCTATATAATTGCTGAGGAGCACTTTTTCACCACAGCAGTTATATAAAATAAAGAGAGACATACCTCTGGAGCTGTGGATTGGTCAGTATTTCAGTGAAGTCTGTGGTTGGAAACAGCAGGCACAAGAAAACATTTCCTTTTTTTTTTTGTTTTTGTTTTTTTGTTAGCCAGAAAGTTAAAGCTGCCCAGCTCCATTCTAGGACCGCATGAATGAAACAGCCCACTTAATATGTATTTTTTTAAAGTAACTTACCACCGAGATGTGGGACTGGCGGTAAAGTCTCCAGCACTCAGGAATAGCAAAAAGTAAGAAAAAAGTGGCGGCTGGAGCATGCGTGGACCGAGGGAAACCTAGTGCATGTTCGTCATTATAACCCACAGGTTATAACAGCAAATTGTAACTGGGTTTCCCTGAGGCTAAAAAACGCTAGCCAGGTATTATAGTACAGTAAATACAGGAACAGTTGCCAAAATGTTGCTGTTGAGTGAATAAAGTATGAGGCCAAAGGCCAAGTACTTTATCCTCATGAGACAATCAGATTACTGCAGAGGATAGTGACCCAACTAGTAGATGATCACCATTATGCTTCATGCATTTGAAAAATGCTAGCGATACTGCTTGTTTTTTTTGTCCCTAGTTTTTTTAAGTTTCTGGTAACTCTGCTCCTTCCCCTGCACTGCACTTGATTACAATTACTGTTGTGATAGCAAACCAATCATAATTTAAGGTAAGATGATGTTAATGCTATCATTTTATTGACAGTACAGTGACTGTCCTGTGCTCTCAGCAAGCTTTTCATCGAGAATAAAAGACAGTTGCAAGTTTGCTGTAGAACGAACTGTCTGTAACTCTGGCTTGTGATTAGAGGCAAGGGTCTACATGTAGTATAATATCTGGCAATTCTCCTACGAACATATGAATCTGCCAGCAGAAACAGGCCTCATGGTCTATCAAATCTGCTCCACTGTGCAGCTAGCATCCTTAGACTGCATCTGCCCCACCCCCTCCCACCTCCAGCTTGTTCTCAGTGTGACCACCAGGTCTTTAACTAGTGTGCACACCCCCCATTAAATATGTGGGAACACTGGTGCCCATATAATGGCATGCCATTTACTTCACTAAAAGGTAGGTACCACCCTTGGCATTAGGATACATACCTGGCTCATTTTCTAGAGGAAGAGAGGGGTGAGGGTACAGAAACAAAAAACTCAAACCTTATGTAAATAACACAACCCAGGTCCTGGGTGGAGGCTGCTAGGCATATGCCTGATCTAACCTGCTGAGGGGCCCCCAGTAAATCCACATAACCAGAAGCAATAATCAGCATGTCCATAAAAGTGATTGTGATTGTGCAGTATGGCTTTATTCAACAGGTGGAAAGTAAAAGCTGCAGAGGACCCCCAAGGGTCAGTCCAGGCTGGACAGGTACAAATTCAAGAACTCTCATTGCATGCAGCACAGTTCATGAAAACAACAGAAACATCTTCTTCCCAAATTCCCCAACAGGTGCATTTGTGGACGCCTGGCCACGCTCATGAACATCTTTCTTCTCAAGAGTGTTATTTAGTGAATCTAAGCCACACACTCAGAACTCTTCTCAGACATAGGTGCCAAATGTGAAATTCGGCCACACATCTTAACCTGCAGCTTGGCCCTCGTTCAGGTAAAAATACTGGTGCCCTTTATGAACCAGGAAGCCCTGCCTTGTAAGAGATTAGATGGCGTTGCTCCCACCCTTGGTCCCAACTGATAGACTCTGCCATTCTTCAGGGTTACACCACTGAAACCCCCATTCCCCATTGAAATGCTAGAGGTCCCTTACTTTACTAGTCCCAACACTAGGGTGACACAGAGAAAATAAACTGCACTTACTGGGGTCCACAGTTTAACTTTCTTCACTCACACTGGTGAGACTAGGGGCACAGACAGGTGCAATCCAGCCTCATCTATGGGCACAAGTACCCCAGAACTATCCGCTCCCCTAAGAACATTTGTGGAGATCTAGTCTCCCTTTCAGTACTCACAGAAACTTGTTCCGTTCATTGGGCATGGAACAACCAAAAAGAAACAGGAAAGGCACTCTTCTGGGTAGCTGGCTCACACAGTCTATTTCAGGTCCTATACCAAGGCAGCTGAAAACACCACAGAACATTCACGGGATTGCCCCTTGAGTCCACAGAGAACAAGCAGATCCTTCCACTTCACAGGGAGTAGAAAAATCAGGATATCCTGCAGTAGTCTTTTCTCTACCACTTCAATTGGAAGCTGAAAATGACACACGACTAGGGTGAGAAATCCTGGGCTCTCTGTCAGAGCCCACTGGCAATCCTTCTACCACTCTCACCTCCTCACTCCACAACAGACTGAACAACAACTCAGAACTGAGCATTCTAAGCTCCCCAGTGCAGCTATCCACAGAGTGTGGCTTATGCTACTGCGAGAGTTCTAAATGATCTAATCACTCCTCCCTCAGGCTAGCTGAGTAAACGATGTCATTATGTAAGGAGCCCCTAATGAACTCCCTACCAGCTGCCTGCTGCCTTCCTAACCATAATACTGATAGGATTCTAGTAACCCCAGGGACTGGGTGGTTCGATCAGTCTTATCTCCACAGGCCCTCCCCCTTGCCCTCTTAAAACTACCCACCATCTTACATGAAATCACCCCCTCAGGAAGGGTGTTCCATCTCGACACCACCCTTTCTGTGTAGTAACATCTCCTCATCTCTCTCTAAAATCTGCCCCCCACTAATCTTAGCCCATGCCCTCTTGTGTCCCTTCTGTTCCTCAAATTAAATAACCCAGGAGTGCTAGCTTTGTTGATCCCCTTCAAGTACTTGAACGTTTCAATCGTATCCACCCCATCCCTTCTCTCCTCCATGGAGTACAAACCCAGATCCCCCAGCCTGTCATAGGATTTGCCTTCCATCCCACATATCATTTCTGTCACCCTACGTTGCCCCCCCCCAAGCAGTCTAACATCCTTCTTCAGATACAGACACCAGTACTGCACACAGTACTCTAGTTGCTGCCTGACCAATGACCTGTATAGGGGAATGACCTTTCCCTATGCCTGGATGAGATTACCTTGGTGATACACCCCAGCATCCTGTTAGCCTTTGCTGCAGCTTTCCTGCATTGAGCAGAGTTATTCATGTTTTCTGTTACCAACATCCCCAAGTCCTTTTCCTCCTTGGTGACCTCCAGCCTAACCCCCCACAACTGATATTCCTTCCTTGGGTTCTTGGCCCCAAAGTGCATAACCTTGCATTTCTTTGCATTAAAACCACCCCTCTGTGCATTCCCCAGTTGCAGCTGTAAACAAAGCCTCCCAGGCTCTGCTTGTTTACCTGGTAAAACATGTTTTCAATAAGTAAATTCATAAATAGTGGCAACCTGCATTTGGCTACATTGAATCTGAGATTCCAGTGGTCTGACCGGTTATCCAGCTTGCTCAAATCCTCTGAGTTTGTCCATATCTTTATGGAAGGTCACCACAGTGGTCAGCTTAGTACCACCTTCCCCTGTCAATAATTTAAATATTTTCAACTTTCTGTATTCCTGTATCCTTCAGCCAGCAACAGTCCTTCTAGGAGCCCCATGCAGCCACAAACCCATCATCCCTGTCATCCCTGAGAGCTCACTTGTCTTTTGGAGTGGAGCCCTGTGGTATCCCCTTCCCAAGTAGGAGGTCCTCTGGCTGAACAGGTCCCTCAGAAAAGCTACTTGTGGGACTCCAGGAGTGAGTCTAGGTCAGTGGGGTGTGTGGTCTGTGGGTTGTACAGCGCGTTGTCATCCAGCACAGCTGTATTTTCCATTTTTCTTTCCTACCCCACATCCCAGAATGCTGGCTGATGGGTGTGCTCATGCAAGGCATAAGTGTCCACCCAGCCACTCAATGGTAGCCAAACTGCAGTGCAGCACTTCAACACCTGTGGTCTTCCAGGCGAAGGTCGTGCATCAACAAGTCCCTGTCCCTTCCCGGGGAAAAGCATCCTGTGGGATGCTCAATCCTCCACCCATAGCCAGCCCGCTGATAATCCAGACTCTTTCCTCAGCCTGGATCATCAGTGTGGCAAGCAATAGCACCACTGCTGCACTGGTACGCTGGATAAATTAACAAGAAAAGAAAAAAAATTGGCACACCCTTTTATGGCTCTTACTTTTGAAACAAACTTAAGAAAATGTCAAAGATGAAGGTCTTGTAGGCTGGCCTGCTGACACAGCAGTAGAGTTACCACTTGCAACACCAGAAACCCAGGTTCTGGAATAGGCTAGGGCTGCTGGAGGGCCAGCCAAGGGTCGGAGGACTGAGTGCCCATTGGCTGATCTCCTCCTCTGCGGAGGGTGGGTTGCCTGTCCCGCTGCTCTACTGCCACCTGGGTGACCATGGGTGGAGGTGCAGCGAGACAGCACAAAGCAGGTGGGAGAAAGTCAGCCAGGGGGCTAGAGTGGCAGTGCGTTGCAATGAGCTCCACCCCTTGGCTCTCCTAGCGGGCTGGCATCCAATGGGGTGGCACCACAAAAAGCAGAAAAACCCCTACACTGGATGCCTGAAGATGAGACACAGCTATCCCGAGAAACTCCATAACCAATCTCCTCAGAGGGCCAGGACAGACCACCCGACGCACACTCATGGATGTGGGGGGCTTGGGGGGGGTTCCCTTCCTCCCCACCCAAGGAATAAACTGTGACAGTATGGGGGCAGGTCCACTGGTGCCCCAGATTTACCTGGGGCAGAACTACGGGAGTGCACACAGCCTATGGCGCCCTGGTGAATGGGGTCTAGTGTGTTGAGTAAGGGGGCATAAAGAGCAAATATTAAAAAAAAAAAAAAAAGGGTTGAAGGTCTTGTAGGAGACTAATCACTGAAACTGTCCTTACGCACAATCCTCAGTGTGCCTTCAGTGACCTTCTTTCCTTGTTTAGTTTGACTAGGACAGGGACTTTGAATAAAATGACCATAGTCGAGCTATGCTTTGACACACCCCCCCCCCCAGTGATCATCTGAAATTCTAATGCTGCACTGTGTGGTGGGAAGGGGTAAGAAGGCTGAAGACGTAGATAGACATTGCTAAAATGGAAGATAAATGATGACCAGCAAATATTGTGATCTTTGCCAAAACTGGATCTCGTGTTATTTACTTAACAAGGCCATTATGAGTAAGTCTCTCTGGTGCTCTAAGTTTCAGAAACAAATTCAAGCATAGGTATTTTGGATTCCACCCCAGCCAACAATATGAGGTGAGCCTTTACAATAAACTCATTTTAACTGGCCTGACTAGCAGGTATGTTGTTATGGAAAAAAGCAGCATGTTAAAAAACAGAGTGACCTTTCCAGACTCCAAACTTGCAAGACTAATATTTACACCCCACACAAAGGACTCTGAGCATTTAGAGTGCATAATACAGTGGGAGCACAGCCAGTTGCCCAGGCAACAAGACATGCCTTCTGTAGCTCCTGCTATACAAGATTAATTTTAGAAGATTCATTTTACTGTTAAAAAACAGTTTTTTTTTCTACTCTAATCCTCATAAACTTTAATCACAAAGTGTACCAGGTGATTGAGACTGTTGAGGCAAAGTCTGACTGTTCTTCAGCAATGGGAATGCTGCATGCATTAGGCAGGACTTCTCAGGACTTTTTCATGTCCAAGGCCTCAGATAAATATCAAGGAAAGCAAGGGGGTCCACAAGGTTCTATGTTGAGATGACTGATGTCAGGCATCACAGTGGGTAGTTTCTTTGACTGTATTACTTGCTCTGATTCAAATTAACTGTCTTTTCTTCCCCCATGAACTATATTGGTATGTTGCAAATGGGATTTAAAAGTCATTTAATGGGGGAAGGGTGAGTAATTATTTTGGGCATGCCAGCTGCCTCAGTACACTTTCAGGCCTGTTCAGGACTCTAGGTCATTGACATGAAAGTAGTGCTCACATAAAGATCTGTTGCACAAGGAGGGGGAAGGGAGACATGCAGCTCGAGTAACTGCTAGAATGCTACTGTTCATTGTTACTTTTTTTGTCGATCGACAGCAGCGGATTAATCGATTGTTTTTCTGTGTAAAACTGGTAGTTTCTTTTTTTGAAGTTTCTACATGGAAATGCCCTAGAAGGTAGCAGTGGAAAGTCATCCGATTATTCTACTGAACTTTTCCACCTGACTGCACCTGTGTGAGCCAGCGTCACTCACTTGTTTTCCATCCAGTGCCAAACTCTGTGCCATTGCTTCCCTTTGTATCAGCCTTTCCCCTCTACAGCCTTTACCTTGTTTCCTGGTAACCAGAGCCAACCATGAACTGCCAATATTGTGAGGGAGGGGACCCAAACACACATCGGCAAAGGATGAGGGGCAGCATAGCTTAAAAGGCTTGTGCCACTCACTGCAGGTACACTGAACTTTCCACCTGACTGCACCAATCTGAGCCAGCATCACTCCCTTTTTTTTTTTCGTCCAGTGACAAACTCTGTGCCATTGCTCCCCTCTGCACAAGTCTTTCCCCTCTACAGCTTTCACCTTGTTTCCCAGTTTCCAGAGCCAACCACAAACTGCCAGTATTGAGAAGGAGGGGACCCGAACACACATCGGCGAAGGACAGGGGCAGCATAGCTCAAAAGGCTCGTGCTGCTCACTGCGCGAGCACAGTGGTGCGAGCGCGAGTGCCACTCAGTAAAGAAAATGCCTTCTCAAGCTGGGCTAAGAGAAGAATAAATATATTTTGTTACAAACTGTTATTTATCTCATCTCAATTGTTCATAACTACCACTCAGATAGGGCAAACATTCAGGATCTATTTAGGAAGGTGTACATGTTCTTTGACAGCTGTAAGTTTGATTTTAAATTTTTAGACTGTAAAGCATCTGCAATAATGAAGGGTTTATTTATAAATTTAGTAAGGGTTGTGGTAGGATTAATTTGTTTAAGCTACCTATGTGTCCCAATTCATTCTGGTGCCCCCACTGTGGGATCCAGTACGTTCTGGTGCACGTGTCTGGGAGGTGGCTTAGTCTATCACCAAGAAAGAGGATTACTCAAGTTCCTTTAACATGATTAGAATTGAATTCCAAAATGTTCCTTTTACATTTCTCTTGAATACTAACCCAACAACTGAACATGTGCTCTTTATGTCTCTGGTTCTCAGTGGGGATGTTAAGTTAAACCCTGGCCTTATTGGAGAGTCTATCAAATTGGTCCAGGACAATGTGAGAAGCTTAGTGAAAAAGATGGATCCCTTTAGGACCTGGGTTGACCTCGAAGTACCTGATATTATTATGTTAACAGAGACTTGGCTCTGCAAGCGAATTCAACAAGATGCAATTGAGTTAAAAGATTACGATCATTACAGACAAGGTAGGGGATCACAGGGTGAAGAATTTTAACGTACATTAAGCATTCGATTGACTACTCAAAGATTCTATTCTCTTGGAAAGTGGAGGGAATTGAATGTCTACTGGTAGACTTGCAGTCTTTAGATATAGTAATGGGTGTTGTGTACTCTCCGGCAAAAGTAACAACTATCTACTTTGACAGTGTTTCACATAAACTGATGGAATATATTGACCACAGGAAAATCTTACTTGTTGGCAATTTTAACCCCACTTGGGGGTATCCACGAGGACAGAAATTGGAAGATTACATGTAATGTTTAAATCTGATACAAATAATTCATTCTCCTACCAGGAAAGGCAAATGAACACGCCTGGTAACATACTGGATCTTATATTTATTTCTCCAGACTTGTCAGTGAGGGAAAAAAGTGTTTGCACCCCAAACTTAGGAGATCACAAAGTTATACAATGCATTTTAGAAGCTGACCAAAAACCCAGGTCTAGGACTAAAATATCTTACATTTTTAGGAGCTGTTATTCAAATTTTAATAAATCACTATTTAGAAATTATCTGACAAAGATGCCCTGGTATAGGATTTTTCTCATTTCTGATCTAAACATGGCAGTAGATGAGTTCACTGCCTTGTTTATTGAAGAATGTAATACTCATAAAAAACTATACAAAAATTAAACCTTTTGCCCCGGATAAGTTCAAATATCAAAAAGTTAATTAGGATAAGAAATCAGCTTTGGAAGAAAGCAAATAAATCTCTGAATCCTGAAATATGGGCCAGTTTTAAAAAGATAAGAAACAAAGTCATACAAGAAATTAGAAAATCAAAAGCATATTATTATAAACAAAAAATTAAAGAAACAATAGACCCCCCAGAATATTGGTCTTTAATAAAAAAAAATTAACAAAATCCCGTTAAAAACTCTCCAGAGATTAAGCTCATGGAGAATGGGACAATACAACAAGCTGTTTCCTCTGCAGATCTATTAAATAATTATTTTATAAATCTTCCTGATTTAACATTGACTGAAGTTAATAAACCAATAAGAGACCTAAATGGGACTCATTTCCCTAAACAAGGTGCTATTCCTAAAACATTCAAACCAAAATGTAGAATTAGGAAAACTACTAGAGAAGAAGTATCTGAGATATAAATAAACTGACAACTAATAAAGTTACTGGTTTGGACAACATAGAAATCAGGTTGTTAAAAGAATCATTTTGGAGATTTCACCAATATATTTTTTTTCCCCCTTCTGTTTATACTCCCCCCGGCCCCCAGGGCCCGTGGCACTCCACTCTTCAGGAGACACCATCTGCCTTGTCAGTCCCTGCTCTCCTACCTGTACCCAGAGCAGTCCATCCCCCATAGAGACACGGTTCTACCCCCCAGGCAGGGTTGAGGTGGGGCCTGGACACCCTGTAATCCTTCATTTCATTGGGATGCCAGGTTCCAGGTCAGATAGGAGGTACTGGGGATCGGGGCTGGTGCTCCATCTACTGGAGGTGCCACCAGCCATTTTTCATCCTATATCCCCCCCTTGTGTGGTGTGCACCCTGACATCAAGGCGCATCGCGCCGACGTCCACTACACAACTCCCACCGGCCCCACCTGCAACTGCAGGACTTGCTGTACCTCGGGCCTCTGCCTTGGGTCAGGCAAACTGCAGACCTTGGTCCCTACACTTCCCCTGGAGAAGATGAGCAGTCATGGGTTGCTCAAGCGGACACTCCAGTGACCAGAGTTCAATCCCGAACCCCAGTGGCTGGCGTCGCAAGCAGAAATCCAACCACTGTGCTGATGGGCTGGCAATTTCACCAATATTGAGCGATATCTTTCACTGGAATTTATGTGGGGGATCTTCCCACAAAGTTGGAAGATGACTAAAGTAATTCCAGTTGCTAAAGGAGGTGATCGATTGGACCCTTTCAACTATCACCCAACAGCTTTGCTCTCAGCTGTCTCCAAGATCCTGGAAAGAATTTTTCATAGCCAATTAATGTATTATCTTGAAAAATATGAGAGGTTAACTCAATTTCAATCTGGTTTCAAGAAGGGCAGGTCAAAGGCCACTGTGCTCATGGACTTTCTAGATTTGGTTGCAACCCCCCTTGGGGCTGAGAAGTCCATAGGCACAGTGTACGTGGACCTGTCCAAAGCTTTTGACTTAGTATACCATGGACCTTTACTGAAAGCACTTGAGAAAATTGGCTTGTCTGATGAACCCTGCAAATGGTTTTGCTCTTACCTAACTAATTGGACCCAGGTAGTCATTGTAAATGGTCATCAATCTAAATTCTTGTCCACAAAATGAGGGATACCCAAGGGATCAATCCTGGGTCCCCTGTGGTTCTTTATATACATAAATGACCTGCCTAATTATAGAGAATACTGCCAGATTAGATTGCATGCAGATGATACAGTACTTGTAGCAATAGGAAGCAGCCATGTAGAGGTGGAACACAAACTACAAACTGAATTCTTAAAGGTTATGGGGTTGTTCACCACTTTAGGTTTGATAACTAATAATAAAAAAACAAAAAAAAATACAAACCATGTTTTTTTTGTCCAAGTCTATTAGAAAAGACAAGTCCTAAGCTTGAAGTAAAGACCCAAGACAGTAAATCATTAACTCAAACGTCAGTGTATAAATATTTGGTAGTTTATTTTTATCAGCATTTAACATTTGAACACCATATAAAGGAACTGATGAAAATAATTAATGCTAGAATTGGGGCAATGAGACAAATTTCAAAACTGTATAACTAAAAGTGTACGGTTAACATTAGCTAACCAGTTAATCATGCCCATTATTGATTACAGGAGCAATATTTACTGTCATGATTATAAAAAACATCAACAGAAAATGGACACAACATATAATAGATTGGTGAGATACATACTAAGGTGTAAATATAGTACCCACCATTGCTCTATGTACACCTTTCTAGGGTGGAGTTCCCTTGATACACATAGGAAGTGTATATGGGCAAGTCATGTACATGGGTTACTAAAAAATAATATACTATCTGGATTGACTGGAAGTTACAAAAGCCAAACCATGGCATAAATCTAAGGAAAAGGGATGCTAGGGATCTGATAGTACCAAAAGAAATTAACAGTTTTAGTAAAATGATGTTCCAGTACAAGGTCGCCAACTGCTGGAATCAGCTCCACCCTCCCTCCCCCCAACATTCATACTTTGGAAATTTCATCTACTGCTTTCAAGACAGTAATGAAGCAAGGACTAGCTGTGAATGTAATAAGTGAGATAAAGGAATCAAATGTGTATTCGTTTATTAACAAATAGTGTAGTCATTTTTTATGTGACCCAATGTCAACCCTTAATTTCCAAATTGGTTTATGTACTTATGTTTGTTAATGCAACTTTTAGATGATCTTATTTAAACAGGTACACCTTGTAAAAAGCATACCTTGTACAGTCTGAAATCTGTCTCATTGCAAATTGTGCAGCACTGGTAGTGTTCTACCAACTCTTACCTATGGGTCAGCTACATATGCTGCCTTGCCTAAATCTAACCTTCATAGGTGGGACATTACATACAACAACATATGTAAGTTTGACTCCTTCTCCCAAAGACTGAAGCACCACTGCCTTTTATACATAGATATAAATTGGCTATCTCCCAGTTCAACTAGACTCCATGCCCTCTGCTCCACAATTGATAGTATTGCGAGAACCCAGACCCTCTTAACTCTGGTGGGACTGCTCACTCCCTAGTCCTCCAACTATGGTTTGTGCTCAATTGAAAAATCACTTCTAAGTGTGCCAAAGCATAAAACAGCCAAAGGTGCTTGTGCTTTTGCACTCTATGCCTGCCCCAACAATTGAACTCCCTCCCACCTGAAGTACACCTGGCATCCTCCCATGATGCCTTTAAAAAAGAGCACTCCACTGTCACCTCATCTCTAGTCAATGTTCCTGCTTTAAACCGCCTTAGCACTATGTCCTCCTCCTGCCATGCTTAACCTGCCAACTGCCTAGATACTATAGGGCTACTGCTTTTCCTCACTCACCCTGTTACCCTCCCCACCTCAAATTGTTTCTACTCCTTTCTTTTTCTCTAAATAAGCTCCCTCTCTCTGAGCATTACCTCTACTCCAAACTCAAACTATCTCTACTTTAAGTCCCCTCCTACCTTCCCACTTGCACTTATCAGCCTCACTCATTTCCTAGAGCTGTACTGGCTATCTCTCCCTGGATTTGCTGGTTTTGTCCTACTTGTAAATAGCTCTATATAAATTGATGCTGACTGAATTTCTTATACTGTAACTTGCCATAAAATGCCATATTTCACTAATTGCTTTACTCAGACATATCTTACCATGTTTGTATAAACCCTCTGTACCAAATAATGTAACTTTGTTTTTATGTAACTGCTCTGTACATTGTACCCTAGTTTCATGATGCAACCCTGATGTATGTTACTAAGTTTTGAATCTTCTTCTATATTTTGCTGCTGTTTGTCACTTGTGTCATTGCTCTGTAATTCTCCCGGGTCGTGCCTGAAAATAGTCATCCCTATGGCTAGCGCACCTACCCAGTAAACAAAAACTAAATAAATAAAAAAAGGGTATTTATAATCCTAATGCTGCTATTTCTGTATAAATAAAATTTTACTACTACTATATGCAACTGTATATATTGGAATATTGTTTTATTTGCAATATACTCATCTATTTGGCAAAAATAAACAATAGATTTAAAAAATAAAAATAGTCAAATTAAAAACAAATTCAATCCCAGAAATGGTTTACTAAACAAGCATTTGTCAATGCCGAATGTTGTTTTGCTGGCATTGGTAGTGCAGGAGTCAGAGATGCATAATAGGAATGGCAGTGAAGTATTGAACTGAAGCCAACGCCACCCCCACCTTGCAGAGACTGACAAGTGTTGGGGTGTGCCTTTGGGTTGTCGGCTACAATGCTCATGCCATTCTACCTCACCCTACCCTGTAGATACTGATAAGTGTTGTGGTGTGCTTTGGGGTCTTTGGGCCTTATACTTACACCATCCATAAGGAAGTATGCTGAGGTGGGCAAAGTATAGGAGAATGGGGTGAACTTTAGGGCCGAACACTCCAAGGCAGACATCGATGCCTGTCACTGGCTACAGGGTGGGGATGGGGGTGGAACGGCATGAGCATTACAACCAATGATCCCAAGTCACACCCCTGATGCTTGTCAGTTTCTACAGGGTGGGAAGTAATAGCTGGAAACCCTAATGCTGTAGGCATTTGTTGGTATTTTTACTCCAAATTTTCAACATAGGCTTTTTGTGACCCCACCTCATGAAGAATGGCACTATCAGTTTGTTAGCTGAAAGGTAGTTTTACACAGCAGCTATGCCATTTGGTGACACATTTTGGGCAGGATGTGAAAAATGACTATTGTATTGTTCATGAGGAGGTGTAAAAAAAATTGCGACATTGAAAATCTGGAGTGAAAATAGGAAAAATTGGTGAAGTCATGAGTATGCAGAGAAACTGTGCAACACACGTCTGTAACCCAATTATCTTTCAGGATTTTTTTTTTTTTTTTTTTTTTTAACATTTTCAACATAGGCATTTTGGGATCTCCCCTCATGAACAGTGTCACTGTGATTTTGTTAATTTGTCCCAAAAGTTGATTTACCACAACGACCATGCCATTGTGTGCCACAGGTGCGAAAACACATTTTGGGAAGGATGTGAAAAATTACAGCTGTACTGTTCATAAGAAGGTGTGAAAAAATGCCAGTGTTAAAAATCTGGCATGAAAATATTGCAAATTTGCGAAGTTGCAAGAGTGTGTGGAAACTGCACAATGCACGCTTGTAACACAGTCTTTTTATGGACGTTCATCAGCAAACTTTCAATATAGGTATTTTAGGATCTCTGCTCATGAACAGTGTCACCATCACTTCCTCTAACTGCCCTGAAAACTGATTTTGCACAACGACCACGCTATTGTGCACCAGACGTGCGGAAACACATTTCGGCCGGGATATGTAAAATGACAACTGTACTGTTCATAAAGAGGTATGGGAAAATGCCAATTTTTAAAATATGGAGTGCAAATATTACAAATTCAGTACGTTACGAGAGTGCGTGGAAACGGCCCAATGCGAGCTCCTAAAACAACCATTTATTGGATTGTTTCCACCAAATTTGCAACATAGACTTTTTGAGAGCTCCCCTCATGAACAGTGGCACTGTCATTTTTTTTTTAATCAGTCCCGAAAGGTGATTCTGCACAGTGACTGCAAAATCACCTTTCGGGGCCGAATAATGCCATGACAGTGACTGAATTCACGACGAGGGGCCCCAATAACCCCATGTTGAAAATTTGGCACCAACATTCCATAAAATGACTGAGCTATGCCCCAAAGTTGTAAAAACCCTATTTATGCCATTATACAGCTTACTGGCATTTCCTCAGTTCGCGGTTGGCTTTGAAGAGTGCAGACGTATTCCTGGTCCACTGAAGATCATTGTGCCAGGCTACAGAGGCAAGCATGGGGTGAGGAGGGGGGTGTGGGGAGGCAGGGCACACAGAGGGTGGCGCAGATTGGGGGAGGGGGCAGAGACACCGCAAGGGACCGTTTTCTTCTTTCACAGGTTAAAAAGAAAAAAAAACAAAAAACATTGCAGGATGGTTTTTGGTCTACAGGGGCATTTGGCACGCTGGGGTGGGCTCACCAGTGTGCCATCGGAGTGTTTTGTGGGGGAGATGCTATAGCCGATGGGGTATTGGGCACCACCCTCGGCACACAACAAAAGCGGGGAGGGCCATTATGCTGATGGGGAGTGGGCTCCCCTGTTTGCAAAATAAATGGGAAAGGGGGATTAAAGCTGATGGGGATTGGGGCCCCCGTCTTCAAAGAAAGACTATTCAGGGGGGAGGAGCATGATGCCTCGGGGGATTGAGCACCCCCTCAGCATACATTTTAAATGGGAGGAGGGCATTATGCCAATGGGGAGTGGGCTTCCCCGTCGGCAAATGAAGTGAGTCGGGGCACTCTGTAGGTGGTTTCACCAGGACAGGCATGTCGGAAGGGTGTGTTATGGTGCCGCTGCATGATTGCAGTGAAACTTTTCTTAGATCTGGTCACCACTTGACGTATGCCTGGTGTCATCACCTTCAGCTGCCTTATTGTGGAATGACTGACTCACCTTCTGATGCATGCCCAGCATTCGCCCACAGTAACTGCACCTCCAAATCTGCTACTAATGCAATATGTTGGCTGGCGCACGCGAGCGAGCCAACATAAAAAGTTCTGCAGCATGGATGTGGCCACCTCTAATGCTCTGCTAAGCATTTTAATCATGATCTATGGCCAGAGACAAGGTCTGCCTCTGTAGAAGGTAGGTGGTGCTTTAAAGCATGTGGAATGAGGAGGTCACAGAGGTAGTGGGTCTCAATCCATTGAGGGCATTAAATGCCAGGTGTGATACCTCAAAATTGATGCACCACTGAACTGGAAGACAGTGCAGATTATACAACACTGGTGGTGTTCTGCTGTAGCCACGGGTAACTTCCAAGCACTTCAGACAAACAGGGGCTGTGCAGTCGAGCAGACTAGACAGACAAAATAGCCTTCTTCTGCTATCTAAGACATATGTTCATATGTTATATGTTAGTATGTTAATTTGAGGTAAAGATCCTTACAGTCATTTGACAAATAAAGGCCATGCATCAGTTTACCAGTGTGGCTATGTCCTCCCAGTGAGATATTGCTTCCATATGGCAATATCTTCTTAGATGAAAAAAGCTGCTCCTCACTGTTGCCGACAAGAAATTCCATGGACAGCTGGAAGTCAGGAGCCACTCCAAGATTTTTAGCCACATCCATTACACTCAAAAAAACACTGTTTAAAGATACTACAGTGGTACCATTGCCAGTCTCTGCTAACAGAGCAGGACTGAGAGCCTTCAAACTTACACTGAAAAGGTTAAAAAAAAAAAAAAAAAAAAAAAGAGCATAAATGTCAAGTTAAAAAAACTGGCAACAAAAACAAGAGAAATACACACCTCAGGGGAGAGAACAATGTAGCTTGACCGGAGGCCAATACCTGGAAAATAGCACTGCTGAATGTGGTAAATGCTTCATCTGTAACCTTATCAAATATCAAAATCTAAGTGCTAAATTAGGGGCCATCATTTTTCCCTACTAACTCAGTTTATCCACTTAAGGAAATAAATGGTTAAAAATTTACTAGAAAGTTGAATTTAAGAGCCTGTTTTGATAAAAAATTATAACATGGGCCATTTGATTGAGCCTAACCCCACATATCTTATTGAAGGGGTGCCTGTTTCAAATGTGTCCATGCCTCAAATCCAGTCTAGATCAACCTTCTGTCCATCAGCAAAGACAGTGGCTTTGACTTTTGTACTTTGACTTGTGCCTGTGAGACTTTGAAAAACTGTTTGAAGAGAGCCATACTAATACTATTCTGAATAATGGCTCAGCTGAAAAAAAGCATTGTATTAGTGTAGACAGAACCCCCTGGTCACTATCAAACTGGTAAACAAAGCAGGATCATAGGTGTGTTACAAATTTCTACTTCGTCGGTGAATTTTTGGCAATGTTCCAAACGTCATGCTATAAATTGGTAACATGAAGTTGGCACATCACTGTGCAAAGTGCCACTTAGTATAAAAAGATTCCCTGAGAAACAAAGCAATGTTCCCTTCCCTACCCTCTAAGTAACACCTGAAAACCCTTTCTCCTCCCCAACCAGCCCTGGCCATCATTAAAATACACCCCTTCTGTCCCGACTCACACAGCAAATAGCCATCCACCCTCATCCCACCACCTGACAAAAAGTAGTATTACTACAACACCCCCTCCTGGCCAACCCACTCAGCATAAACCAAACCTGATTTCCCTTGGTCACCCAAAAAAGTCAAATCTACCTCCCCCCACCCACTCAGCACTTGGCCATCCCATTTTACCCTTAATGGTATTCATAGATTCTACAAAGGAAGGAATGATGCAACTGAGGCAGGTGAGGGGGACAGTGACCAACACAGACCCTCATCTCACCACCTTGGCCAGCAGCCATCTGAATGTATGGGAGAATGTATTTACAGTAAAATGTGTGCCGTCGTCATTCATTCAGATGGCAGCCTGCTAAGGTCATAAGTCAGGGGTCTGTGCTGCTTGTTGTCCCCCCTCACCTGCCTCAACCATATTCTTCTACTGCAGAATATGTGGGTGCCACTGGGGTGCAAAGTAGGGGGTGTTGTGGGGAAGGGGAGGCAGATTTGTCTTTTTTGCTGGGCTGGGGGGGCAGGGTGAGTTTTGTGTTGATATTTTTTTGAGAGGTAGAAGGAAGAAATTGGAAAAGTGTTTGCTGACTGGGTGAAGAAGAGGGTACATTTTAACATTATGATGGTCCGGGCCAGCTGGGGCAGAGGGCAGTGGATTATTGCGTGCTATGTAGAGGGTGGGGGAGGGAATATGGCTTTGTTTGTGGAGTCAGGACTCTGCAAAGTAGCAACTTGTGCAACGCTGCAAGTGAAGCATCACTTCGTATTATCTTCACCAGATGAAATGTTATACAAAGTGGCACATCACAGTCTTTGCCTGGTGAAGTACCACTTTGCTATGGAGAAAGCTAGGCAAAGGGAAGCTGACAGATGTGGAACTTCATGTAGTACTTAGCATAGCTACAGGTATTTTTGTTTTGGCTTTGCATAGAGCTAGAGGATCTGTTGTAGTAGTGAATATTACAGACTAAGATGCAGAAATTATTTGCCAATTGTCTAACACCACCTACAGCACTGCTGTATAAGCAGATATAATCTATCCTTGCTGATATGTTTAAGAAACAGATTGATGTATGTATGAATGAGCATCTAACTAATATCATTTCAAAAGTTTCATGATATCTTATTGCTTCACATCCTATGCTGGCCATAGTATACTGTACATCCTGCCTAAAATTGGTAAATTGGATTATCCACCTGGCAGGCCTGTCCTTGTTGATATACAGTATATATGTTACAGAACCATTGTCTAGATTTTCTTAAATTTATTTTAAAAGATTTACCAGAAAAGGCATACTGAGCTGAAATAGCCCATTTCCCAGATATATCCTGGGGGAGAGGGTGAAATGAGGAAAGTACAGCAGTAAGTTACAACAATTGGTTACACAAATCAGAAATATAAGTTAAAACAATTAAGTAGCAGCAACATGAACATGATCTAGGCAGAGCATCTGAAGAGCAACAAGTAATATAAGTGGACATTGGAACACACCTGGAGCAAGAACAATGCACTGCTATAGTGCAAACAACACCAATTGTGAAGTGAGAATGAAGCACTGTTGGTGCTTCAATAGGTTGGATGACACCAGGTGGGGCAGGGGTAAATTAGGGTAAAATCAGGGGCAGTGCAAGGGAGGAAACTGTAGGATTTGTGGAGAACTACATCAATCCCCCTGTGCAGAACTCTACTTTGGTTGATTCAGACACAGTATGCAACCCCCATAGAAGTTGCCAATCCCTGATATGGAATTGTTTATTAACATTCCACATGCAGGTAGAATTCAGGCTCCAGAATACATCCAGAACAGACAAGGCACCATTTCTCCAGTACGAATATGCTTTATCTTACCACTAACAGAACTTGTATTGACATAAGACGTGTTTTCTTTTATAGGTTGCCCCGATTTACAAATTAAAGGTTATGGCAGTGGGGGCCACGTTGGACTTCAGTTATTCAAATCTCTATTTGGGTTACTGGGAACAGCATTTGATTCAGGATTCATCAAATAACCCTTACTATTACTTAACTGATTTACACAGTTATTGTTTTGATGTTATATTGATGGTGTGGTGAGGAAATGAACTGAAGCGTAAGTAGTTTCTTGACTATCTGGACGATTCTAACTCCAGTTTACACTTTACTATTACCAGCAGTAATACTAGCACTCACTGTTTGGATTTTTGCATCACCAACAATAACACTGATGGTGCCAATACAAATCTGTTCAGGAAATCAAATTACAAAATTGTGATGTATCATGTCATCCCCAAAACACCATCAGTAATGTCTGCAGAATTCAATTTGTAGAGGCTTGAAAAAATTGAGGCCTGCTGGGCACATTTGAAAATAGAGCAGCTGGATTTATGGACAGGTTTTAAGTCAGAAGCTATACATTTGAAGTAATCAATAAGGTTAGACCATCAGCAATCGAGAAATCAAGGGCAAACCAGTTCTTAGGGAGGAGTGGACAGCATATGGGAACTAGATCTACGTTACAAACTTACTTTAAATTTTGTTAATACCTGTATACCACAAGTTGGCAAGATAAAAGGGGCATTACATAAAATTTGGACTATACTATTAATAGATCCAATTTTGCCAGATTCTCAAACAGCACCCTCCCCGCCCCATGGTATATCACAGAGGCACTAACCAATAGGGTATATATACTTGTACATTCTTTACAGCCATTTGCAGCCTTCACTACTTGGCATCCAACACAACCAACTGAAAATACTGCCATCTCAGTAAAACAAAAAACAAAACAAAAAACTCCATAATCCAGTTACTAATACACAATGAAAATCAGGAGATTCATCAAATGCTAACAGATGGCAGTACTATTTGGCTAATTGATCCTGTGGGTCACAGTATGTTGGCAAACTCTTGAGCAAGCTAAAGGTGTGGCAGCAGAGCATGCCAGGGCATTGAAACAAGCAGATCCCTTTAATATCCAGGCAATGCACGTCATTCAATTTCATAAAAATGCCATCCATCACTGGACATTTACAGGAATTGATGAGTACAACCAGGCCTCGGGGCATTTGGAGGCATCCCTATTAGACCATAAAGATGTCTGGATTTAAAATTTGTGCAGGATTAAACACCATCTCTGAACTAATGTTTTGACCTGGCTCCTTTTTTAACTTTAAACCTTTTTTGTTGTTGCTGCAGCTGCTGCTACAGATGCAGAATAGCAACTGAGGTGTTTCTTATGTTTAGCCTCTTTCTTTCTGCTGGGCACCATATATCGAAATTTAAATACCTGTAAATTTTCTTCTCTGATGGCTGGTCTCTGGGCTTCCTTACTCCTGGGCTGTACCTCCTGATGCTGATCCACAGGCAGGAAACAGACCTCTGCAGCAGGAGACATCCAGCCCTCCATTTCCTGTTCTCCTCAGTTCTTCCTAAAGCAGTCCAATGTGGTAATACTACAAGGACTTGGGAACAAAAAACAAGAATTTTAAGGCATATATGGCCATGAGGCCAGCCAACTATATACATTCTGAGAGGGAATCCGAAGACCAGAGACCAGCCGTTGGAGAAAGAAAATTTACAGGTATTTAAATTTTGATTTCTCTCTCCTAAGCTGGTCTCCGGGCTTCCTGACTCCTGGGATATACAAAAGCAGTACATCCCCAGATGTTCCGGGTGGGAAGAATGTCAAGACCCCATAAGGGTTCACCACCGCTTGAAATACTCTGCAGCCAAAAGATGCCTCTGCTGAGGACATCACCCCCAGTGAGAATTTTTTTTTGCACTATAGTGTGTGAATGGATGATCAAAAAGGCCAGTGTAAGTGTGCTGTCGATGCTTCTCTGAATTACGCCCACGAAGGGGGCCATGGACTCTCACTGGGCCAGGCAAGTTACTCTGGCCTGATCATAAGCTGTAGAGGTGACGGATAGAATCCATTTGGCTATAGAGCCTATTGAATCCTTGCTGCCCAAAATTTTTTCCCTTTAGCTGGCAAGAACATAGTTGAAGTTTTGTGAATAGCATCCTCTCTCTTAATGTACATTTTTCTCCCTCTTACCAGGTCTATTGTATGAAATTTTACATCCTTGTTGCTTTTAGAGAGTAGGCAGAAAAAAGGAAGAATGAACCCTTGATTATAATAGATGGGAGACATAACTTAGGCAAACAAAAATTGGAACTGTTCCAGCCTGATGAATGAGTGCACAGCTCTTGGGCAAGCAATGCTTTTAGTTTGCTGAAACTCCTGGCTGGAATAATAACTTTGAGAAAAAAGGGGGACCTTTATTTTGAGATGCATGATTGATGGCTTGAGAGGCTCTAAAGGGGGCCTTGAGAACCATATTAAGACTCCAAGGTGATAGCTTTAGTGGATTGAAGATGTTTTAATGCTGCTGCCTGAAGAACTACCAGACATGGGGATATGAGCCCAATAATTCCCCAGGGTCAGTCAAGAGTGCCCCCAGTGCAGAAACTCTACTTTGCAAGGTGGTTGGTTGCAGTCCTTTGTCCATCTGTCTTAAAGGAACTGCAGTAGTACAGGTGATTATATTGTGTCATTCTGTATGTGTCTGGAATGAAGCCAGAACCAAAATTTCCTCTGGATTCTATAATGCACTTTGGAGGAAGAAGAGACACACAAGTTCCCCATCATGTCAATAGCAGGAGCTGTGCTGCATAGCTCCTTGAAAGTGTTTCCACTCACTTTCCACGTCTAGAGAGACCAGTTGTTAAAATGGGGTGCAGAACTGGACCTTGACGGAGAATGTCCAGGCTTCACCTGAATGTTCTAAGTGGTAGCCCTGACCAATGAATGAGAAACAACTAAGTGCTGAAAAAACATAAGGGACAGACTAGAATCATGACTGTCGTGTCCAAGGCCACTTTGTGGAGGACTCTTGATAGAGGCGGTATTGGAGAAAGGCATACAGGAGACCGAACAGATCCCAGTTTATGGGGAAAAGGTGTCCTGAGCCACCGCTGGTTCGTCCTTGGCCAGAGAATGGAATTGCTTTACCTTGGAGTTCTGCCAGCAGGCGAAAAGATCTGTTTGAGTATTGCCCCACTATTCTGTCTGAATGTGGGAGGCACTGTCCTTCAGCTGCGATCCCTTGGTCGACCCACCTTGCGACTGAGACATTCTGCTATGACATTTTTCTGTCCTGATACAAACATCACTCAGTGGTGCTCAACCCACTGAAAGAGAAGGGATTCCTTTAGCATCTTTGAGTTTCTCATTTTGCCCTGATGGTCAGTGTACATCAACGTTGCCAGATTGTCAGTTGGAATCAGGCTAGCCTGATTGAGGAATTGCTGTTCAGTGTGTCACGGGGCATGTAGGGTTACCACCTGTCCCTATTTTCGCAGGAGAGTCCTGATTTGGGCAGCTGTGTCCTACAGAAAAACATGAAAAATACTAAATGTCCTGACATTATAGTAGAAAAAATATTTTCTGATTTTCCTCTAAATGTTGCAATAAACTATAATACCTTAACTCAAATACCTTAAAATAATAGAAAACACAAGAAACAACTGAAAAACTACAACACTTAGTTTTAATTCTGATTATTTAGAGAAAACATGTCTGCTGCATTGATATAGACGACATATGGTCCTGCGAAAAATCCAGTTTCAGTAAGAAATGTCCCACTTTGGGCTTCTTAAAAGGTGGTAACCCTAGGGTCATGGCCTACTGTTCCCCCCTCAGAAATGCTTATACTGTACCATGTATCCAACAGCAATCCCCTGCCTGGTGCCAACAGCTGATGCAGGTGAATCCTTCCCAGCTCCTGAGGCTTGTATTGGTCGCGATTCGGATTTAGTGCGGATGGCCTAACTTGTGGCTCTTCATGACCTCTGACCTCTGGGACTGTCCCTGGAGGAAGGGCTTAATCTGTCTTAATGACCTGTGTGGAAAAAATAAGCAGGCAGCTGAGGAGCTTACAAAACTCCTTGATGAGCAATTACAGATCCCAACATCTAGTTTTCAGGTGGAGAAACCTTGTATCATGATGTGAGCCCCCAAGGATGATCAAGGTCTGGTTTGGAATTAGGGAGCTCTTTCTCCAGTTGATGGGAAAACCATGTGCCATAAGGGACCTGACAACCTCTGCCACTGCCTGTAATGCTTGGTTGAGCTGTGGGGCCTTTAAGTGGACTATAACCACTATTAGCACCTTAAATACTGTCCATGGTTTCCAAAAAGACCGCAATGGTTGACAGAGTTTGATTTGGAAATACTGCTCTCCCACTCTGAATCTGGGATAGTGCATGCGCCATTACTGCATGGGAATAAGCAAATAGGTATCTTGCAGAATTATGGGTGCCGGAAAATCCCCTGCATGTACTGTTTTGTCGTGCTGTGGGGCCTTTAAGTGGACAGTTTCCACTGATTGCATCTTTAATAATGCCCGTGGGTCTTGGGACTACTCAAGATGTCAGAATTTTGAATAGAAGAACTGCTCCCCCACCTTGAATTTGAACTGGTGCTTGTGTAGTTCCTGAATAGGAATCTGCCAATGGGTCTCTTGCTTGTTCAATCCTTTGAGATGTAGAAGGGGCCTGAACCCCCTATATATTTTTGAGCCATGAAGAATAGGGAGCAGCCCCTTAGTTGATCTCTGTGACGGCACTTTGTTCAAGGGGGCACTTTGTACAATATCCTCGGACTGTAGAGGGTTTGCATTTTTGGATAAGCCACCATAGAGAGGGGAGGGCATGACACGAAGCTGGGGCTTGTTGGCGATGCATAGGACCCACCTGACCGACTTGGTTTGGACCCCTTGCTCGCGAAATATGAAGGTCTGTCCCCTACTCGAGAATGGGCCCAGATGGCTTGCGACTACTTGTTGTTGATCGCTGTCACCCTCTCCATGAGATTCGTCCCTTCTGAGGTTACATTGCTTAGGTAAGGAGACCCGTACTCACTTTTCCTCGAGAAGTTGAGTTTGATCCTAGTTATAAGCTTGGCCATGAATTCTGCGTTTGGGGTCTTTGGACCCTGAATTGCCCTTGCCCTAGACTATGACATGCATTACCAAACACCTTCTGGGAGAGGACCCTGCCTGCTAGGGCCAAAGCCAAGGGTTGTGGCGAGCCAAGGATTGAGTATCGCCCTGTGCAGCCTCTTCTGACTTGTTTGCTGCATAAGCAAGGACTCTATGGTCCTGTCCAGTGACTCACTGTTTGGTTTGAAATCAGAGGCTAGATTCTACGGCAGTTTTAGCCATTTTTCCCATTGCTGCGTTCCAAGCCTGAAAAGCTTAAAATCTGCTGGGCACTGGGTAGGGGAGGAAGCTTAGAGAGTTGCCACTCCTCCTTTGGCCATTTCCCTGTTGTTAGGAAGAGTGGGAAAAGCTTTGGCCGGTTTGACAGCAGATGACAAGCAAGAAAAACCTGTTCTTGTTGGCTGGGAGCCACTGGGTGAGAACCAAGGGAAATCTCGACAGTGACCTCTATTTAGACAGAAATTTGGCCATTAGCTCCCCCTTCAGAAGATAACCTGGGGTCCTATGAGTGCCAGAAATGCCCCCTGCAATGCTTTAGGTTACCCTCTATACCTTATCGTTCTCCTAGGATGCAGAATGTTGATCCTCCCAGGTGAACTGCCTCTCAGAGTGAGAATATGGATGGTCCATTTTCTTGTATCCTCTGAAGACGTCTCATATCTGGTCTTATTTAACTGTTGGGTTGTATTTAACTGTTTTATGAGGTGTGGTGTCGGAGGGGGCTGCAGATTGCTGAGTCCCTCTGGAAGCTGCTGGTTAATATGATCCGTGGGCTATGATACTGAGCTGAGGAGATCTTCCTCAGTGATGTCTTCCCCATTTGCAGACGTTGCCCTCTGGACATTATAGGAGAAGCTACCCAGCCAAGGTCATTAGCAGCGGGCGACTAGCCACGCTGACCTTTTCTGCCCTGGGAAGGCTAGTGCAAGGCCATAGTACCACAAAAGGCCGTACTTCCCTTAATTCAGCTTACTCCCCCCTTCCTGATGTCCTGCTGCTGAAGCAGGTAGAAAGTGTGCTGGCCCTTTAAGAATTGTGCCAGTCCTGTAAAGGCCATCAGAGCTGCCCTTGTGCTGTAGTCCTTTTTCTAAGGTTTTTTATTTTACTCCCCCTAGAATATGCAGGGATCTGAAAAAACCTAGGCAGCTGGCTCACTTCTTGACGGTTTGGTGGGGGGGCACAGCACAGTGAACAAAAGGCTTCATAATAGCGCTCCTCCCATGCTGTAGTGCTCGTCAGTGGAGGCTCCATAATAGCACTCCTCCTGCGCTGCAGTGCTAGTCAATGAAGTCGCTAAGCCGTGATGAAGTTCCGCCATCGACGAGCGGCTGAGGTAATCTGATTGCCCGCCGACAACGGTTGTCTCATATATGATAATTTAAGCCCCTTTGCGTTGGAGTTCCTCATCCCTGCAGTATTTTGTCAGGCAGTGATTCGTCAACAAGTTGCCGCTGACAAGCTCCCGGCCCACTATCGATGAGTGGCTCAATTAGAATGCCATCGATGGGATAACAAGAAAAAATATGGGGAAAAGATACGGGGCTGCCAGCTGAGGGGAGATGTAGTCTCCCCAAGTCCTTGTGCCGTTTATTCCCTTGCACGATCCTTCGCAGGTAGTAAGCATGGGAAAACAAACACATACACACGCACAGTCTCTGCCCAAAAGCTGAAGGGAGATGTATTCTCCCTAACTCCTCATACTGTTTACACCCTAGAAAGCACGGGGAAAACAGCCTCATGAAAAGATGGGGCCCATCCTGTTCTGACCCCCTAAAAATAGATGTTGCTGGTTACTGAGCACTCCGGGCCCGTTCTGATTCCCTGAAAATCAAATCACTCTGATGCCCGTTTTGATTCCCTGAGAAACACTTTCCACTGCACTAAGTAGCATTTCAGGCCTAGTGCAGGATGTGCAGGGAAAAAGCAACCCGGTGAAAATGGGGCCAGACTGTGCAGCTTGCAAGGCTGAGACTGGCACCCACCCTGGGATTCCAACACACAGCAGTGATTTCTGATCCTCACTGAAACAAAATTGCTTAACTTACAGGCTGCTGTCTTCAGCTCTGCAACATGGCAGAGCTCTGCTTGCAGAGTACCTGCCAGACTGAAGGCAGGAAGTAAACTGAGGAGAACAGGAAGTGGAGGGCTGGATGTCCTCTGCTGCAGAGGTCTGTTTCCTGCCTGTGGATCAGCATCAGGAGGTACAGCCCAGGAGTAAGGAAGCCAGGAGACCAGCTTAGGAGAGAGAATAGGATATTTTCAAACTTTATTACATTATACCTTGAGACTAACATGTATTTGTCTTGCATGTTTCCTTGCATGTACAGTACATTAAGAGCCATTCCTACCACCCTTCTGACATCTATTTGGACAGGACTGGGATTCTTCTTACAGTGGACTAACAATTATCAGGTTGATGCAGCTACTGTACATATTATCTTTGGCTTTTCTATACTGAATATTATCTTGTATGTTTAATACTTGTGTTTTTGTGTCTGCACTGTATCAATTTAGAACCTAACTGTGCAGTTCATGTATTTTATTTACTATATTGGCTATATACATATATATATATATATATATATATATATATATATATATATATATATATATATATATATATATATATATATATATACACACACACACACACACACACACACACACACACACACACACACATATATACACACAGTATATATTCACTATGGTTTTGTATTTTTGCAATTTGCACATGGTATGTGAACACCTGCCTCCATGCCCCCATTCTCCTCTCCTTCCTTTTTACATATTCCCTTTCCCTCCTTTATTTTGCTTGCTTGCTTTAATATAGGTCATCATGTTAGCCATGGAATTGGAGATGTCAAAAGAGCTGGCTTGTGGGTGCAGGACCCTTGATAAAGTACCAGGAGGACGTAAAATTCCACTGCGTTTTCCTTGGCTGCGAGGATATCACAGATCTCATCCACTAAATCTATAAGTCTTAGATTATTTTTTTTACTGCATAGTTATATTACTGTCTTGTCTGGCATTTGAATCGTATTGTTAAAACTTCCTGTACTACTGTTGTTTTGTTTTATTACACCATAGTCCCAGGGCAGCTTCTGTCTTGCTGACTGCTGAAGGAAGAAGACTTGAGCTAATAGTGAGCACAGAAGGAAGGGTTCTGAAAGAACACCTAAAACTGAAGGTGGACAAAGCAATGGAGCCTGATGGAATTCACCCTAGAATTCTAAAAGAATTAAGGTGAGAACTAGTGACACCATTGACTACCCTTTTTAACAAATCATAGGAGGATGGTGTGGTACCCGAGGACGGGAGGAAGGTAGATGTGATTCCCCTTTACAAAAGTGGGAGCAAGACAGAGGCAGGAAACTACAGACCTGTCAGTTTGACCTCTGTGGTAGGGAAAGTGATGGAATCACTTCTGAAGGAAAGAATTGTTGAGTACCTAGAGGCCAGTGGGGCATAGGACCCAAGGCAGCATGGGTTCACAGCGGGAAGGTCATGTCAGATGAATCTAATGGATTTCTTTGACTGGGTGACCAAAGTAGTAGACCAGGGAGGGGCTGTGGACATGATCTACCTAGACCTTAGCAAGGCATTTGACAGTCCCACACAAAAGATTAATAATCAATAAGTGGGTCCCAGGGTGGTAGCCTGGGTAAAACACTGGCTGCACAAAAGGACACAGAAGGTAACTGTAAATGGAGTCCACTCTGAAGAAAGAGGGGGTCAGTAGTGGGGTACCGCAGAGTTCAGTACTGGGTCCAGTCCTTTTTAATGTCTTTATAAGTGACACTGCAGAGGGACTGGAAGGAAAAGTATGCCTCTTTGCAGATGACACAAAGATCTGCAACAGGGATGATACACAAGGAGGCATGGAAAGGATGAGACGGGACTTGGCAAGGTTGGAGGAATGGTCAAAGTATGGCAGCTTGGATTCAGTGCAAAGAACTGCAAAATAATGCACCTGGGAAACAAAAACCCAGGGGAAGATTACACAATGGGGGGGAAGTAGTAACAACAATGAAAAAGGAAAGGGACCTGGGGGTAATCATATCAGATGACCTTAAGGTTAGCAAGCAATGTGAGAAGGCAGTAGGGAGGGCTTGGGGGATAGGGAGAGGCATCAGCAGCAGAAAACAGGAAATTGTTATGCCTCTGTACAGACAGTTGGTGAGACCCCATCTGGAGTAGTGCATCCAGTTCTGGAGACCCCATCTCCGTGAGGACATAGACAGAATGGAGGCAGTCAGAGGAGGGCAACTAAAATGGTGCAGGGTCTGCAAGAGAAGCCATACAAGGAGAGACTGAAGGAGCTTAATATGTATACCCTTGAGGAAGGGGGGGGGGAGAGACATGATATAAACTTTAAAGTACCTCAGTGGAACCAACAAAGACCAAGAGGGTAGCATCTTTCAGAAAAAGAGTTGTGCAAAAACAAGGGGACACAATTTGAAGGTAGCGAGGGGATGGCTCAGGGGCAATGTGAGGAAGTATTTTTTCACAGAGAGGGTGGTGGATGCATGGAATAGCCTTTCTGAGGAGCTTGTGGGGTCTAAAGCTGTGGGAGAATTCAAGAATGCATGGGACAAACACAAGGCAATTCTTGTGGAGGGTAGGAAGAAACAGGCTGTTGGTTAACTAGGATCAGCAGCTTATCCTGTAGGTAGGGAAATGGGCAGACTAGGTGGGCTAAGTGGTCCTTATCTGCCATCAAAGTCTATGTTTCTATGTTGATTTTTGGGTTTAACCTCACCCACTACGAGGCCATAAAATGTTCTGACCTCAGACATGCATTAATCTAAAACAGACACAGCATCTGCCCTTCCCAATACAAAGGAAATGCAAGATGGGTATCACCTCTACAGCACAGAATTCACAGATGGTACCATCTGGTGATCTTCCCCCAGCAGCATATAAACAGTGGGCACACTGGGGACAGGAGAGAACCATATGGTACCCCAAAGTCAAGAACATATAGCTTTAATTACAAGTGACTTGAGACTTGAAAGGGAAGAAATTCATAGAACTATGGGATCCATGGCATAGATATAACATTTTGGAAGAGGGGGACCAAATTGGCAGTGACTCTGAGGAGGCAAACTGTGCGGTGTTAGGACTAGACAACTATGAAACACAAATGAAATCTAGGTAGCCCCTCAAGATGCAGGCTTGCCCCTCTGCCCCCAAATTAAGGCTGGGCAGAGGGAGAGGAGGAGGAGCTTGACTGTCCCCAAGAAGGAACTGCCAGTGTTACTATGTCTCTGCCTTTCCTCTCTGCAACAGACTGGCGAGAGTATAGTTGACCAAGACTTCGGTTTAATTCTAGGGCAGGAAATGAAACGCTTCCAGAAGTGGACATCTACAAGAGCAATCTTACTCAGTTTACTAGGTTTGTTTAGAAAGAAGCAGGCAACTGTAGCCCACTGAGATGGTCTTGCATGCCAAGTGGGGGTACCATCCCCTATGTAGTACTGACAGCAGGTACTTATCCAGTTCTTTTTTAATTCATTAAAAGGAGGTAATGTCCACTAATTATTGTGGTAGTGTGTTCCAGACTTTTGGTGCTCAAACAGTAAAAAGTTACCTCACTTGTTGGTAATAGCCCTAGGTATTATGAGCTGCTTATTGTGTGACCTAAAGTTAGCTATTCTGTCTCTAAATGAAATATCACACTGGACCATTAGATCGGGGTCATTCACTATATTGAAATAGTAATAAAGTCACCTCTTAGTCTTCTTTCCTCCAGACTGAGCAAATTAAGTTCAGACAGACTCTACATATATGTTTTGTTTCTCAGTCTTAGAACTAATTTGGTTGCCCTCCTCAGAATGCCCGTAATCAGATGTATGTTCCCCTTCAAGTATGGGGACCAGAAGGTTGTCTAAGTAGGGTCTCTCATACGTCCTGTATAATGGGATATCACATTGTTCATTTCTGGAAACAAAATAGTTTTAATAGCTATTAGTAGCCTATTTGCTGTAAGGGTTGTTTTTGTGCAGTGACTTAGAGGTGACAGGTTGTCATTAATAATGATCCACAAACCACATTCATTTTTTTTTCGTACTTCAGGGAATTGTATTAAGTTTTTAAGTATTTATTGGGAGGGTTATTCCTCCACAGGGCTGCAGTAATGGGGGGAGAAGTGGGATGTTGTCCAGGGTCCCGAGCTCAGGAGGGACCCACCCGAGGAGCTGGCATTACCCCTGGCATTAGCTGGTTTGGGAAACAGGGGCCCATTTCAAGTGACTTGTCCGGGGCCCCAAAATTCATAGCTGCAGCCCAGGAATCCTCTGTAGATGAAGCACAGTACATTTAACAATGTTGAACTTCATCTTGTTATTAGCAGCCCATGTCTCAACTTACTTCAAGTCATTTGCTAGAGGATATTTAGCTTCAATATCTACTTCACCACCAATCTTTGCATCATAAATGAACTTTAATGTATTGTTTTTTTAAATTATGGTGCATATCCCCTATAAATAGACTAAACAATGTTGGGCCCAGAACCAATCCCTGGAGGACATCACTACTAACACTTCTATACTGCAGACTGACAACTTGAACCCTATATGACATAGACCAGTAAATATGGGTCTATGAACTGTTCAGCATGGCCCAAGAGACACTATTGATGCCTCTGAGCCACATGTTTGGGAGGGTGGGGCAGAGACACACTAAGGGTTGTGAAGTTTTATGTTTCGATTTAATATATACTTGGGCTCTGTATAACTAGGAACAGTTGAAAGTAACATAGCTTTGATACATGTAGAAGTTTATGAGTATAAGAACTTTTGATGTACCAACTGTCATATGTATGGATTTCCACTCAAAAGCATTAGTGAAGTAACAAAACAAAAAAAACCAGTCAACTTTGATGAGATATTGTTTACTGTTATTCTCTGCATCCTTCCTGATAGGAGGGAATGAAATGAGGATAGTAGAGCCCAGTTCAATGCCCCATGGTGTTCTGGACACCAAGTCAAGGTGAGTGTCCACCAGATGGATATAGAGTATGAAGGGCACAACACCAAAGCAAGGGACCTATGGAATATTCCATGTTGCAGCACAGCTGTTAACTAAAATATTGTAATGAAGTGGATGTCAACTTCATACAGTGTGCTATGAGATTCTTGTAATATTCTGCTCTACACTTTGTTCATATTGTCTTAAAACTCTCCCAAGGTGTGTCACAGTGTTCATTGATTCTAAGTGTTCTTGGGTTTATCAGAGAGATGAGATAAATGAGCTATGGGTTGCATTCATCAAGTTATCTGAATATTTCCAGATATTCTGCAGTATTTATAAAGGAAATCTCTCTAGTGGCCCTATAGTGGTTCTGCAGCAAGACAAGAAATGTATCTAGAGATATCACAGAAACTTTCAGGAAATATTCAGGCATGAGACATGTCCGAGGCTGCAACAGTAAAAGGTACACTGTGTCTGGCTATTGTACTACAGGACGTCAGATGTTAGGCTTACCATAGTCTACCATCAACTACAGAATCCAGAACAGAAGCAGAATTGCTTTAGATCTCGTATTGTCTTACTAGCTACAGTGAAATCCAGGCTAGAAACAGATTTGCTTCAGACCTTGTAAGTTATCCAGTTTATACTTCTGTGCAATTATTGGTACAGCACCAGGAGGATGATCAGACAGTTCCCCGTGGACAAGAAGTTGCTGAATATGCAGCATACTTGATCAAATTTTACCAACTTTCTAATTCTACTTGTGTGTGCGCAGAGAAACAGCAAAGATGAACTGTCTGCCTGCAAGTGTTAAATTGCCATACTAAAGTAAGCAGGGACTTGATCCCGTAATCCAGAGGCAAAGTTTTTTTTTTATCCTTCCTTTTAAATAATACTGGCATATACAGTTTTTGGTTTTTTTTTAGCTTTTTAGTCAGAATGTCCAGATTTCACCCCACCCTGCTGACTTCATTCTGAACACACTTAACGGGAATGGCTTAAAACCTTCTAATTATGCCATTCTGTTTATGAGTCAAAAATGCATTTTTTCATGTAATAGGTCAACTTTCCATAAATAAAACCTGTCTGCTGCTCAACAAACTTACCAGCTTTATGATCAAACACCACATGACTCACAGGTATTGGTTTGTATTTTTAAAGCGTGTACTGGAACGTTGAACACTACTGGTTCTAGGGCTATTTTTATGAATCAGTTCCATGATGACTAATGTATATCCCATCATTACTCTGTCAGGTAATGCACAGCTTTAATCCAGTAGTCCAGCCAAAGGCAAAGTATTTCACAGTTTAAGGAAAGGAATTTGGTTGTTACATCCTCCAAAACAAACTGGATCCCAAAGTGTTTTACAACCCAAGAGATGGAGAGAGAATGTAGTTGCCATTAGGCCCATAGGGAGATTCAAATGGCAGAATACATTAGAGAAAGATTACAGAGAGTTTAAGACAGGGAGGTAAAGTGACTTACAGAATCAATAAACAGTGATTTGAAGATTCAAGCCTGTGTCTCCAGGTTTACAGCTCTGTGCTGCAGCTACCAAAACAGATTGCCTCCCTTAAGATTTGGCAAGGTAAGGCACTTTATGTAGCGCCCTTTTCCCAAGGGCTCAGAGTGCTGTACATATTAAAAGAAATAAAAATAGTGCAAGATAACATAAGAACATAACAAATACAGTGTTAAATAAGGCTCTCTAAAACTAGCTAACAAGGGATGGCTTCTAGAATAAGCATATATTTGAGTTTTTAAGCTTAGAAGGCTTGACTTCCAGTGACATCATCAGGCATGGAGGCATGCATACCTCTCAACTTCTTTCCTTGTAAATCAGGGACAAAGCTTAAAAAAATCAGGGACAAAGACCCCAAATCAGGGACACATCTTAAAAATTGGTACTATTCATTCAGAAAGGTGACAGAATAAGGGGATTGGTGTAAGATGCATTTTTGGAAGAAGAACAAGCCTGTAATTCTAATGTTTGACATTATTTTGTGCTTATAGTCCCCACTGTTCTGTCACAAAAACACAAATTTTATGAGGGACAGATGAAAATTCTGAGGCAAAATCAGGGACGTCCCTGAAAATCAGGGACAGTTGAGAGGTATGGAGGCATGAATCGACAGAGCTCCAAGATAGCTGAGCAAAACTCGCACCAAAAATATGGTTAAATGTTAACAAAAATCTGCAGCAGCAATTGGAGGCAACAGTCTTCGGGGCAGTAAGAAATAAAAACAATAAAGAATGATTCACATCTTACTGCTAACGATTTACGCATCTCAGGTTCTGACCGCTCCTCGACCATTTCTAGCATGACTTCTTCATTAAGAGCTCCACCATGTGCCAAGGCCCCATTGGTTGCCGGTGAACTGCAACTGACTGAACAACAAGCATTTAGAGCCGAAGTGGCCACCTTGCTTCAAACCATGAACTCGAAGGTAGAGTCTGTTAAAAAGGAAATGTCAAAAATACAAATGGAGCACAAAGCAATAAAACAAATGTGTTGACAGAATAGTTGCAAAGGAGAGATACCATCAGTGAAGTGACTTTAAAGCTATATCATAGGCAGGTACAGTTGGAGACCAAATGCAATGATCTAGATAGTCAAATTCACCATAGAAACCTGAAACTATACAGGCTGGATGAGGGTGTTGAAGGCGCTCATATTTCAGAAGTTGTAGAAGAATTAAAGAACAGCTGAACTTTCCTGTCACAGAATCCCTTCAGATTGAAATAATTCACCAGGCTCTGGGCCCTAAACTAGCAACAGGAGCTCAGCCATGCTCCATCATTATAAAATTTCTCAGCTGCCAGACAAAAGAAAGTTTCCCCTGCTGCCTGGGTGAAAAATGTGATTTAGTTGGGTGAACACAGGTTTTAATTTGACCAAGATTATGCCCCGGTGATTCAAACCCAGAGGATGGCATACAACCCTTGTCTGACAGTTTTGCACACCGCAGGTCTCAAATTTCAGATGCACGTCCAAGCCCAGATTAGGGTGCATTACTCAAATAGTACTATTCTATACCACAGTGTCCAGGAGGCAGTGGAAGATGTGAGATGCAGGGTATTTGACATAGTCAAGCCGAAGAGGAAGCCAGCCTGCTGGCAAGGACAACTCAATTCTGACCATCCCAAGGAGTCTCATCAACTTTCCAGGGTGGAAGGGCACCTTACTAGCACAGATGCAGACGAGCAACAAGCCCCAGAGCTCCTGCAAACAATAAGACACCCTTAGACATTTTCAGAGGAAGACGTGGTAAAGGCACATTTTCTGGATTCATTTTTTTTCCCGAAATCTGTTTTTTCACCCCTTACCTCCGAACTCTCTCCAGAGACCTCCTAATCCACAGTCTCTACCTCCCAATGTGACTCAGTCAACTCGGGGCTCCTCTCCGGTACCGGGCATCTCCCGGGTCTACCCTCCGGGGAAGGGCCAACCCCACCCAGGGCGCTCTTTCTTGTAGTATTGAGACACCGCAAGAGAGGACGGGAAGCCCGAGATCAGAGTCCTTGTGGGGAGTGTGGTCTGTGGAGGGTGGCCCCGCTCATCGGGCGATGAGGGGGTTTTCTCCTTAGTACTTTAGTCCTCTGGAGCCCGCCCAAGGCAACGCACGCCGTGGCTCCACCCCTGGCTGACGCCGCAACGCCAGCTTGGCGCAACCTCCTCCGCCTTGCCAGAGGTCGCCTTATTGAGCACTGGCTACCCCATCCCTCCCCGTGGGAAGAGACAGCAGTCCTCTGGATGCTCGATCTCTGTCCCCCCCTGCTGACCCCCAGCCACCCGGGTCCACTCCCGAGTCCGGGTCGCTGGTGTGATGAAAGGTGTAGCATCCAGCGCCTCTGTGCCACTAGGCCATTTTCTGGATTTATGTTCGTCTCAGTACCTGGACAGCGAATATTAACGTTTAAATATTGGTATTTTCTGGGCCTATATGACTCTCTTTTCAGGCCACTGTGTGCATGGATTCAGTTATGATGCAGCCTTTGATTACGAAATTTTTTCCCCCTATTTTGAATGGCATCTTAAGCTAGGGAATCAGTTCTACTACAGGTCACAGACACCACATATTTAAAACTCCACTGCATGGCACTGAAGCTTTCTACATTTAAATCAATTGATTGCTCAGACAGACCTATGCTGGCATCGGCCCATAGTGCAGGTGCACTTGTGTTGGGGGGTCAGGAGGTCTCAGCCTTAAGTTTTTGAATTAAGTAGGAAGCTACTGCCATGGGCTTGGTTGGGGGGGGGGCTCTGCACCCCCAGGATTTCTACATGGTGCCCTGTAACTTCTGTGTCCTGGAAAGCACCCCGAGCATTCTCCTGTCTAAATATTTTTTTTTTCTATTGGGAAATGAGCCTGCAGCAGATCACTTGAGGCAGAAGTCATAGGGACTTGCCATGGGGGGGGGGGGCGGCCTGGGGCAGAGGTACCTCCTCCTAGTGTGTGTGTGTGTGTGTGTTAGGGGCAGGCCAGTCCAGATCCATCAGCATGCTCCCTGAGAGGCATGTGCAGCATGACAATTATCAAGCAACTTATCCAGCATGGGCCAGGTACTTTGGATGATTTGGAGGGGGCTTGTGAGTTTCTGCGGCAGTCTCTTGCTTTTTCATGTTCCAGTTTAATGCCTTTGTGTTCACAAACTGGGCTTTTTCAAGTAGCACTTTGGCCTTTTCTATAGGTGGGTTGGACGGGAGTTCTTGTTTGCACTGGGCAGGGGTTGGGACTCGGTCCTCATCAGGGCAGTCTAGGATTATGTGGGCTCCAGAGGTTGAGATGCGCGTTTCCCTCACTGGGCTGAGTTTACTTTGCCCTCTGCCCATTGAGCTGCTCTCTCTCCAGTGGATGGATCTGGTAACTAATTTTCCAGCATTTCTAGTGACTGTTAGGATTTGAGGGTGTTCCCTTGTTGTTTCTATGGTGACTGCCTCAGGATTAGTGGTATCTTACAAAGCCTGGGATGAGAAAGTAGTTGAATGGGATTGAATTTGATCACACAGGTTATCCTCTGCCTTCCAGTTTTTGATTAATTCTGTTCTTGCTCTCATGCCCCTGTTACTCCTGAATGATGTCCATACTGGTGATGATTTTAGCTCACAGGATAATCTGTGCAGGGGGCTCATGGACTGGATGGGTTTCCCCTTCCAACATCCATTTCATCAGGGCTGTTGGTTAGGAAAACTGGCTTGTACTGCACTCCCTCAAATGCAGGTCACAATACTCTTGTTTTATGGGCATTCTGACTGTTCTGTATTTTCAAGGTTTCTGGCCCTGTTGGCCGTATTTTTTGCTCTGTACTTTTCATCTGTATTTTTCAATGTCACAACAGTTACTAAGAAAAGCAGGGTGGAGTTGGTGGTATCTCTAGGGGAAGGGGAGCTGGAAGGTAGGGAGCTTCCTCCCCTTGGGTTTTTGCAGCCTTCTTGGTACAGGGTAGCCTACGAAAGGGTACTGATTTGCAGAATTGTTCATGGAAGTCTCCACAAAAATCCTCTCATACAATACAGAATGCTGCAAACGTTTAAAACGTGACTGTTCGGAGGTTCTGTTGCTAGAAGAAACTCATCTGTCTTCAGCTGAATATGCAGCATTTTTAAAATTTGGGATGATGTGGTACAGACCTCCTCCCATGACAGTGGCAGGCACAGGGGGAATGGCTACTCTTTCTCCCCCAGGGTATGCCTTTTGTTCCGCAAAACAAATATACTGACAAAGAGGGCAGATCTGTCATTCTAGTGGGACTTTTATGAGGAGTTACCATGGTTAGTGTCTACTTACCCCCAAGGCTCTGACAAATTTGTAATAAAATATGTTTTGATGAACTGCTGGATATCTCTTAAGGAACTGTATTTTTTGGGGAATCTGAACCTGGTCTTGAATCAAGCCGTGGATACCACTGCTACATGGCTCACAGGGTTTCCATGGCCTAAAAATACTTTAAAACTGAGGTGAATCAACTGAGTTATCTAGATGTCTGGTGACGGCTTTTACCTACAAGCAGGGTATGCATCCATTATTTCTCCAGACACCACTCTGAGGCTAGACTGGATTACTTTTTATGTTTGCTTGCACGCATGTGCAAGAAACATAGTGCCATCATCCTAGATTTCGGAGGTGTGTCACCTCCTCCTCCAATTCAGTCAGTGTGTTGGCAGGCGCGGCCCCTGTAAGCCAATGCATGCTGGAGCTGTCTATGACAAGCTCCAAAATGCAGTGGCATACAGTTGAAAGGGGGAGCTACGCTTCAGTGAGCAGCGATAAGATATCGCCTGCTCATGTGCAGCTCCACACACACACACACACACACACACACACACACACACACACAAGCATGCATGCCCCCCCCACGCACACTCTACAGCCGGCGGGGTGCCCAATCCCCCATCGGCTGACCTGTCTCCCAAAGCCTCCCAAATGCCATGCTGGGTGCCCACCCAGCGTGGCAACTTCCGTCAGTATAGCCGGCGGGGTGCTCAATCCCGTGGCTTCACTGTCTCCTCACCCCCATGCTATCGCCGATGGGGTGCCTAACTTCACGTGGCTTCACCTCCCTCCTGTTGAAGGTGTGCCACGCTGGGAGCCCATCCCAGCGTGGCAAACGTCCCGGTAGTCATTGGAAAAAACTGTAAAGAAAAATGGTCCCACGTAGTCTCCTGGCCCCCTCCACAACCCGCACCCACCCTCGCACCCTGCCTCCCCCACCCCTCTCACTATGCCTCCGGAGCTCAAGCGCGATGTTCTTGATGGACTGGGAATACGTCTGCACTCTTCAAAAGCCGACCGCGAACCGAGGAAATGCCGGTAAGCTGTATAATGGGCTAGATAGGGGTTTTCAACTTTATTGCATATCTCAGGCATTTTGGAATTTTTGCACCAAATTTCCAACATGGGGTTTTGGGACCCCTTCTCATGAATGATGTCACTGTCATGGCGTTATTCAGGCCCGAAGGGTGATTTGCAATCACTGCAAGAAATCACCCTTCAGGCCTGAATAACACAATGACAGTGAATCATTCATGAGAAGGGGTCCAAAAAACTCCATATTGAAAATTTGGTGCAAAAATTCCAAAAAATGACTGTTTTATGAGCGTGCGTTGCGCAGTTCCTACGCAGGCTCATAAGTTTACAAATTTTCAATATTTTCACTCCAGATTTTCAACATTGCCATTTTACCACACCTTCTTATGAGTAGTACAGCTGTCATTTTTCACATCTGACCCAAAATGTGTTTCCGCCCATGTAGCGCACAATGGCACAGTCGGTGTGCGAAATCAATGTACAGGACAAATTAAGAAAATCACAGTGACACTGTTCATTAGCAGAGGTCTTAAAATGGCTATGTTGAAAATTTGGTGAAAAAATTCCTAAAATGACTGTTTGATGAAAGGTATGCTACACTTCCCACGCATGCTCGTAAGTTTTGCTAATTTAGTATTTTCACTCCAGATTTTAAACATTGCCATTTTATTACACTTCCTTATGAACAGTACAGCTGCAATTTTTCATATGTCGCCTAAAATGTGTTTTCACACATGAAGCATAATTGTGCTGTTGGTGTGCGAAAGCAATGTTTAGGACAGATTAAGAAAATCACAGTTACACTGTTCATGAGCAGAGGTCTTAAAATGGCTATGTTGAAAATTTGGTGACAAAAGTTCATAAAATGACTGTGTTACAGTGAGCATTGCACAGTTTCCACGCACCTCGAAGTTCATGACTTTGTAATATTTTCAGTCCAGATTTTCACCAGTGGCATTTTTCCACACTTCCTTATGAACAGTACAGCTGTCATTTTTCACAACATGGCTGAAGTGTGTTTCACACTTTCAGCGAAGATGTGTGGTCGCTGTGGGAAATCATTGTTCGGCACAGATAAAGAAAATCACAGTGACACTGTTCATGATCGGAGGCACCAAAATGCCTGAGTTGACAATCTGCTGTAAAAAATACCCAACCTAATTATATTACAGGTGTGCATTGCACAGTTTCTATGTACACTCGTGACTTCACCGTTTTTTAAATATTTTTACTGCAGATTTGCAACATTGCCATTTTTTACACCTCCCCATGAACAGTACAGCTGTCATTTTTTACATCCTGTTCGGAATGTTTTTGCACCTGTGGTGCTAAATGTCAGTAGTCACTGTGCATAGCAGCTTGCTAACAAACTGATATTCCCCCTGTTCATGAGGTGGGGTCACAAAAAAAACATGTTGAAAATTTGGAGTGAAAATACCAACGAATGCCTGAGGTATTAGGGTTTCCAACCATAACGCCCAACCCTGTAGAGAATGACAGGCATCAAGGGTGTGACTTGGGATTCTTGCCTGTGATGCTCATACCATTCCACACCCTGCAGTCAGTGAGAGGCATCGAGGTATGCCTTGGACTCTTTGGCCCCAAAGTTCACCCCATTCTCCTATATCGCACCCATCTCACCGTATTTCCTAATGAAATGGGGTGCGCATAAGGGCCAAAGACCCCAAGGAACACCGTGACACTTGTCAGTGTCTGCAGGGTGGGGTGTGGTGAAATGGTGTGGCCGTTATGCCTGACGACCCAAACGCACACCCCAATGCCTGTCACTCTCTGCAGGGTGGTGGTGGGGTTGGCTTCAGTTCAATACTTCACTGCCATTCCTATTACGCAGCTCTGTAACTTCTACACTACCACTGCCAATGCCAGCAAGCAAACATTCGGCATTGACAAATGCTTGTTTGTTATGGCAGAACACCTGGTAAAGGGGAAGAATATTTGTCTCAGGCCAAGGTTTCTCTCTGATCATTCTCCTATTTTCTTAAAGGTCAGCTGGGGAAACATCACAGGCTTACCATGTGGAGGTTAAACTTATCTTTACTTAAAAGATTGTGCCCTAGTTGAGCTGGTTAAAGAGCAGATTTTAGCAGAGAATAATGGGAAATTTATCTCTTACAGCAGTGTGGAATTCCCTTAAGTCAGTTCTCAGAGGAGGTTTCATTGATTATTCCTCTAGACAGAGAAAATAAAGGGAGCAAAAATACTCTGAGTTCCAGGAAAAACTTACCACCTATCAGCTTTTGCACACTCTGAGAGATGAAGCAGTTTTATAACATATAGCCCAGATGAAGAGAAAACTGCAGCTCCTTGTGGATCTGAAAATAGAACAGGTGCTTCTCTATCTGAAGCAATATTATTATGAGGGGCATGGGGGGCCTGTAGATTGGCCCCGCAACTCCAGGGACAGAAAAACAGGCCTGCTTTCTACAGCTGAAAAACCCACCCACTGGCAGCTTACAAGGAGTCATGCCAGCATGTGATAGATTGCAGCTGATTATTATAGCAAGTTGTATTTCCAGGAGACTCACACTAATCAGACACCAATGAGGCATTTTTTTTTTTTTTTTTAAATAGCTTATATCTCCCTATGCTTTCCGCGGACATACAGGAATGTCTCATGGTTTCTTTTTTTTTGGACAACGTCATGGAGGGCATTAAAATCTGAAAACAGGGAAATGCCCTGGCCTGGATGGCCTACCGGCTGAATTTCATAAAAAAAAAAAATCCATGCGCTCCGTTTACTCATCTTACACCATGTGTTTACTTCTGTAAATGGTGGGGGGGGGGACCCCACACCCCATCCTGGAGGTATGCAACCATTTCTAATCACTGAAGCTGGTGAAGTACCCTGTGAGCCCTTCCTCCTATAGGTCAGTTTCAGTTTTAAATATAGATTACAAGTTATTTACAGGGCTATGGGGCCAGAAGGCTGGTTATGATTCTACCTGCCTTATTGGATGTGGATCAAGCAGGGTTTTTGCATAAGAGACAGACCCATGGCAACGTGAGTCGCATACTGATGGACCATGTCGTACAACACTTCATTCCCATATTAGTAAGTTTAGATGCCGAAAAAGTATTGTGGCAGTGTGTTCCTGGGCATTTCTCTGGAACACTCTGTCAGCAATGGCCTTCCTTGAGGAATTAATCCAACTGCTGTAGAACCTATATAGCACCCCACAAGCTTATGAGAGTGCTAACTGGACTTTGACCAATCATATAACATTAATGAAAGATATGAGACAGAGGTGTTCCCCTCTCTCCATTGTTGTTTGCTCTTTATATTGAAACTTTAGCAGCTACAATTTGACTGGAAAAAAAGGGGTAAAGGGGATCCCCCTCTGAGTGCTGGGCAGTTATTAATGGGCTTGGATCCTACTACTGCTCTAAACCCAAGTATAAACCCCCAAGTGTGTTAAATACAGAACGTTTGGCCCTAAATTTTCCCATTCAGCAGCTCTGAAGGTTCATTTGCTGATTCAGTAGAATAAAGGGGCACTAAAATATCTGGAGGATATCATCCTCAGAAACCTTGCCCATTTGGAATTGCTGAGTTATGAGCACACAGATCCACAAAGATTTCTATCAGTGGACACTTCTTTCACTTTCATTTTTGTCAAGAGTTGAAAGAATCCTACAGAATGTTTTGCCTTGATTGCTTTATTATTACAAACCCTACTGATAATGTGGGACAAGAGTTACTTTCAATAGTGGCATTTCAATATTGGAATGCCTTTTTTTTCTAAATTCCTGAAGAGTGGCTTCATAATAAATATTCAGTGCTCCAGTTGTTAAAGGAGCATGGTGGATTTAATTTACCCTTTTGTATAACTATGCTCTGGCTGCTCAGCCGTGAATTGTTTGTTTTTGGATGAATCTGTATTATCAAGCACATTGGACCACTATTGATTTAGTCCTAAATTATCTTGAGAATACAGATAACCAGTTATTATAGAACCCTTTAAGAGCAATTCCCCTACATAACATTTCCAAGGATGCTGCCACCCCTCTGAAATACTAGAGGTTATGCTGCAGACAGCACTTGCATCCTGAGGAGGTGGCATGGCTTTGTACGCAAGCACATGATGTAATGTTTCCTCCCAATGCTCTAGACAGAAGAATGCAACAATGTGGGTGGGGAGCGAAGGGCCTAACTTGTTTATGTAAGCCTGCCATTGAGAGCTTAGTAGTTAAACAAGGGGTTAATTCCCATTGCCACCAGGGACCAGCCACTGGTCAGGTGGTCACTGTGAGTGCAGGCTCTATTTAAAGGGAATTTTGGCACCATCAGTTCTTCGAGCCCCAGGAGAAGTGCAAGCAGGGTAGAGTTGGAGAGCAGCCATGGTGGGGACTGCCTGCCCTGGCCCACATTGTGGGTTAGTGTTAATGTGGTGGTTTAACTGGAAGCCCAGGAGATCAGCTAAAGGATGGGAAAAATGGGGCAATGGCCACTCCCCCCAAGGTTTAGTATGTGCCAAGCCCCATGGCTTCATTCAAAACTGCAACCAGTGGTGTTGTTGGAGCCCATATAGAGTGTAAGGGAGTCCAGCCAAAAGGGACCCCCTGAGGGATGTAAGGCTTACCTGCATAGGCAGTTGCCTCAGGAGAATCTGGAGTCACCATCTGAGGGGTCTATCTGACCAGCAGTGTAAAGCCAGTATGCTGCAGCCCCGAAGATGACAGTGGGAAGTGAACAATTATGGAGAGAAAGCATTGTGCAAAGATGATCAGCACTTTTTGGGGACCTGAACCTGCATCCCTTTGGGAGCCACCAGTTTCAGCATTGTGTTGAGAGCCAAGAGACGAGGACCCATAGTGATCAGGACTGAGAAATGTGTCCATGAAAGCAAGCAGCTCAACAAGTATCCAGGAGGAGTGTTTGGGAGCACAAGGCTGTGGTCTGAATTGGAAGAGCCTTATTCAGCCCCATAGAGATGCTGCTGCTAAGTTTTAGGAAGCTTGATTTGGCTCAGAGTATGCACGCGGGGGAGCAGCTCGGTCACAAGTAACCCATGCCAGCCCAGAGTCCGTGGGACCTATCAGGTTACCAAACTCCCACGTTGTGACTCATGCTCCATGGGGTGTATAAATTTTCTCTGTGCCCCTCCCACCGAAATTATATGGGACATTTATTCTTTTATTGTTGGTGTGGATAATTACTTTATTTCTGAGCCTTAATGTGTGTCGCTTACCAGTTTGCTCCCCACAGCCAGCACCCTCCCTGAGAAGTAAGGGCAACTTGGCACCGCTATTGTCAGAACCAGGCATAAAATACAGCCATCCAGGTACATAGTTTTCTGCTGTGTGGTATCCCCTTCCACACAGACATCCTGCCATAAAACCCCTAGACACTGGGGGGGCTACATTTGTATCTACTGTTTATGGCCCAGGGAATTTAGCATTTCGTGGAGCAGCAGCAGGCGTTCTCCCTCCTGAGGTCAGCTCATTTCTGTTACTTACAACTTAAGTCATATGTCAGAGGGTTAGGCCCAAAATTTAAATACCTTCTTAAAAAACATTCTGTATTATACATTATAGCCAGGGATTCTCAGTGGGGAATACATGGGTCCCATATGTAGGTTCTTTGTACAGAGGTATCACTGCACCAACCCCAGAACACTCGGCTGCCATTTTATATAAATGGAATATAGAGTTTCAGTCACCCTACAAGTTAAGTTAATGGTTGAAATAATCTGCTTCTAATTATAGTGTCACAGTAATAGCCCTATGGCAGGATTTCACTTGGAAGTGCAGGGCTCAGAATTTTTGAACCCCGGCCATACAGGCATCCTATATGGGACCACAGGCAGGCACCTGCTGGAGGCAATGTGGTGAGGGAAAGGTGGACCATACTCATGTTTTTTGGACCTGTCCCCTTCAAGACTTTTGGGACAATGTAGATCAGGATTTAAACAGCATTTTTGCCCAGTAGAATATCCTGTTCTTGTCATTGGTTCTCTTGGCTGTACCAGGGTGGGGAACTGGGATATCACCCTCAAACTGCTAACAATGTTAATACTGGCTGTCAAAAATCACTACCCAACTATGGCTGGCTGACAGAATTCAAGCAACGGAGGCCTGGCACATAACAGTCAACACCATCTATTGAGTGGAAAGCTTTACATATACTCAGCAGATGTGGCAGGAGAAGGAGGTGGAATTTTGGTGAAGGTGGGTCTTCTTCTAGTCAGATATTAACTCAGACTTTATCCCTTAGATAGGCAGAGACACTGCCCCTTAGTTATGCCTGTTATACTACAGTAGGTACAGAATAGTGCGGTATTGCTCTGTACTATTACCTTGCACAGACCTGAAATATAATCTACTGCTACTGTGACATATCTATTTCTTGTACTGATATTTTTTTTATCAATCTCTTAATAAAGATGGATTTTTAAGAGTTTTAGGCTTAAGACTACGGATAAGTGGAACAGCCTCTATTTTTTCACTAAAGAACATACATTTTGAAACAAAAACAAAGTCCTTAAAACTGCGCAATTCTTAGGGAGTATAAAGCATACTAAAAAAAACTGAGCTATTCTTCAACACTTTGTACACAGCATCTTTTTAAATATTTTATTTATAGGTTTTGCATAATACAACACAGAAGCAACCTCAAAGAGGACAGAAATAAACTGACACCCAATGCAAACACAGCATCTCGCTGGACTAGAAAGTTCTCAAGACACAGAAATTGAGTACCGTCTAAAACAGGATTCAATCGCTAATTTGCAAACAACTAATGCATATTTTAGGGCCATCACACAGCATAAAGGGAGGGAACAAAACCTAATGTTTTTCAGTTTTTGCCATGCAACCAAATGCACACTACTGTCCCAAACCCAGTGCAAGCTATTCTAGTTGGCAGAATACAAATGCCAGTATTGGGTAATCTGACAAGGATTGAACAAGACCAAAAGCTGCCCAGAAAAGGCTTTTATATTGCATCCAGCATAGCTATAAACTAATTTTTTAACGGTCTTTTGGTAAGCGGGTAGATATACAGTACTACCAAATGCCTATCATCAGGTATGGCCATGTGAGGTCAGAATAAGTCTAAAGATGTTGCCGATTCTTACTGGCCGATTGGTGAATCCAGTGGGTTACAAGACCCGAGGCAGCATGGTTTCACAGGACGGAGGTTATGTCGAATGAATCTGATAGATTTATTTGACTGGGTGACCTAGGAAGTAGGTAAGGGTGGAACAGTGTGCTTGACCTACCTAGACCTCAGTAAAAGCATTCAACACTGTTTCACACAGGAGACAAGTAAGCAAGCTGGTAAGTTTAGGGGTGGGTCCAAAGGTGGTAAACTGGATAAGAAATTGGGTTAGAGGATAGATGACAGATGGTGGTGGTAAATCAGGGTTTTAAATAACTGATTAGCAGTTTTTTTCTTGGGACAATACTAACTGTACAGAAATTATATAGGTTTTCTAGAAGTGTTGTGTTTGTTAAACACAGTGAGGCAAGAGCTATGCATTGTCACAAAGTTTTAGCACTTTTATGAGCAAAATGCTAATCCATTTTTAGAGTTAAATAAAACCCTGTAAATGGAGTTCAGAGGAAGGCAGGGTAAATCAGGGAGCTGGGACTGGTCCTCTTTAATGTCTTCATAAGTGACACTTCAGAGAAGCAGGAAAGGGTTGCAAGACCCCACCTAGAGTCCCTGTGTGGGAAGGACATAGATGGTGTGGAGGTGGTCCTGAGGTGGACAACTAAAATGATGCAGGGTCAGCATCAAAAGCCCTATGATGAGATACTAAAGGACCTCAATATGTACACCCAGAACAGAGGAGGGAGGGGGAATATGATAGAGACCATTAAATACCTCATGGGGTAGATAGTTATAGAAGCAGAGTATTTTTCAGAAGAAAAGGAGCTCAATAACATGGGGACATGCTATGAAGCTGGAGGGGATTAATTCAGAAGAGATGCGAGGAAGTATTTCTTCACAGAAAGAGTGGTGGTTTCTTGGAACAGCCTTCCAGCAGAGGTGGTGGTGGTGAAAACAGTAGTGGGGCTTAAGAATGCATGGGATAAGCACAGGGGAATCATAGTGGAAAGGAAGGGGGGAGAAAGAGCTACAGAGCAGGCACGGTCTGCGGTAATCGTGTAGGTTAGGGGAAATGGGCAGACTAGATGGGCCATGCAGTCCTCATCGGCCATCAAATTCTATGTTCTAGGTTTCAATACAGTCATGGGCGCCAGTAGGTCTTCACTTTGAAATTGGTAACAGGCTTGCAAGAATCAGCTGTTACAGTAACTCAACCAAAATGCACCCTTCTGTCTTATTTGTAATTTGCGACTCAGCCCCTTCCGGAATGATCACCACAAAAACTGCTACAAAAGGCCAAATAAGTCAGTAATACGCAACTCTTCTATGGTTGGTGTGAGTACAGAATAGGAAGATGAGTTTTAACAATGTTTATAAGAGATGACTTAGTAGTTTTAAACTGGCTTTCCAGTTCCCAAGCCTGGTCATTATTCACAAATGAAGATGTTGCTTGCAAAAGATATGACAATATATTGGCAAAATACAAGTCAGAACACAGGAAAAATTAGGTCAGCCTGGTCAAGATGGCTAAGCTCTAACTTAGTGTACAAAATGAACGACTGCAACAAATTTAAAACAGGTTTTCTCACTGAATTAGTCCCTTATGTAGAAACAGAAATTTGACATCAGATAAGGACCACTTGGCCCACTTAGTCTGCCCAATTTTCCCTTAATTTATTTTTTTTTTTTTTTTTTTATTTTATTCTTTTGGTAACTGAGTAAGGCCCACTAGGCACAAGTTTCTGTTTTCAGGGGTGCCACTGGAGCACTGGGGTGGTTAAGTGACTTGTTCAGTGTCGCATAGTATTCAAGTGGAGGTTGTGGGAATCAAACCCAGGTCTGTTGGATGTACCAAGCTCATTCAAAACTCATTACTCTAACCTCTAGGATATACTGTCATACATACTATACACTGGTACTGCAGATCATACTTGATCGACCCCTCTCCCCCCCCCTTTCCACTTAACCAGAGTGCATGTAGTGCAAATGAATACATGTTGACTGAGAGGGGTCTAACTATCAGAAGTTCAGCCACTTTTCCAGAGCTGATGCATTTTTTGAGCACAGCTTTTTTGTTTTAAAGGAAAATATGAGTTTGATCAAGTCTTGATGGATTACTTTCTTTAGCATAGTGTAACCCCCTACAAATGGGGGTTCCCAAAAAGTCTTCCTTGAGCTTGCCTAAATGCTCACTGCCAGGCTGGTGTCTTGCATTTTAGCAGTTTAAATGTGATTACCAGAGCCTGTGTAGCCTCTGTGTACTGCCTCTTTAAGAGCTGCCTATTGCAGCATAAGTAATCTGAGAGAGAACTCTGTTGAAAGATTTAACTATTTGCTGAAAATCATTTAGAGTGATAAAGATAACATAGTTTGTCTAACCCGCTTTCTTTGTAGCAAGGACCGTTTTGTTTGTCTCTACTATCTTGGTCCAGGACTGCAAATTGGACCAATCAGTTCTGCTGGGACCTAAAATGTAGCCGGACTACAGGAGCCGTCTGAATTCAAAATCTGTAGGAACTGTAGTTTGGGTTTTTTTGTGCTTATTTTGCAACTGAAGGGGGAGCTCTTGCTTTGACTGACAGCCAACTCAGCCAACCAAACCTTTTGGATCTTGGGGAAGTCCCAGGCTGCTTACAGTTTTCAGTGAGATCTAAGATGGAAGCTGAATAAGAAAGAGTTGAAGTAATTTTGAGCAGCAATCCTGAGTGGATTCACATGGGAGAACTGTGAAAAGGTTGTGTTTGGCTTACATGTCTGCCAGCTGCTCCTGAAAGGGAGAAAAGAGAATTATTTTGGACTAAATCCAAGTTTGTGTGACTAAAGTAAGCTACTGAATTGGGCAAGGCACAACCTGAAGAAGACTAAAGATTCTGCTGAATGCGATCGGCCTGTCAGGAGTTCCAGCTACCCCTAAGCTCCCGGTGTGTGCAGAGACTTTGTGATTGTGACCAGGGAGCGCTTTGCCTAGTACAGAAGAATTCCCGTACATGTAAATGTGCTATAGGCTGCTAGTGGGTTGTTAGTTCCCCACTGTGTTAACTGTGTTCTGCTTGCTGGAAGGTGTATCCAGCCCAAAACAGACTACATCCAAATTTGTCTCCATGCGGTCTGGACCTTGCCAGACTGGCCCAGTCAGACTACCCACTGCACAGAGAAGCCATCAACTAGAGACCTGCCTGGGGATCAGCCACCGCTCCACGCTTGAACAGGAACAAAGCCTCTGTGACTCGTATGGGACCTGCTTCTCCTGGCATTCCAGATCAACCACCTGCAGTCTCGATTTTTGTCCAGCCTGTGTCCAGTCTTGGGTATCGTGAGTAAATACCAGAGTAACTCCCTGCAACAACAGCTTAATCTAAGTGTGTCATCTGATTGTCTTATTGTTTTGTTTCCTTTATGAACTGAGCCCTCTGGCTCCGGACTACAAATATTGTGTACTGTGCATGTTGTGTTTTCCATCAATTCAATTTTATTTATATAGCACCTTTCAAAACCAAGGCGCTGTACAGAAACATTAAAATTAATAAAATCCAAACATTTAAAAGTCAACCACGACTAACTAGAGTATGCTAAAGCAAAAAAATATGTTTTCAAGGCAACCTTAAAACTATCGACGGTTGGACATTCTCTCAACCAACGAGGTAGAGAATTCCACAGGGTTGGTGCTGAAAAAGCAAAGGCACGAGATCCTGATGACTTTAATCGAACCCTGGGAATCTCCAGCAATCCCTTGTTGGCGGAACGGAGAGGATGGAGGGGGCAATAGGGAATCAGGAGATCTTTCAGGTAACCGGGTCCCTGATCATGTAGAGCTTTAAAGGTTAGTAAACCAACCTTAAAGGTGACCCGCCACCAAACAGGCAGCCAGTGCAGTTCGCGGAGCACAGGTGTAATATGACTGGTTCTAGAAGTCCCAGTCAAAAGCCTGGCTGCCACATTATGCACCAGCTGGAGGTGGCAGATATCAACCCCTGGTAGCCCTAGGTAGAGGGAATTGCAGTAGTCCAGACAAGTAGTGACAAAGGTGTGGACCAATGTTGGAACTAGACGTTTCACCCGGGCGATATTCCTCAGATGGTAAAAACAGGATTTGACAACAGCTGACACCTGAGATTTCAGGGTCAGACCATCATCAAAAATAACGTCCATCACAGGGCCCCAACCAGCTGCAACCCCTGGCAACAGTCCTGGCTAGCTCATCTCTTCTCCACCTGGCTACCCAGAGGTGTGACTATGTGGGGGAACTCAAAGCGCATGCATAACTGCTTGATTGATATAACCTTTAAGCTAATTAACCTGATTTTGCCTCCTCCTTGTTCAAGTCCCCTGAATAAATCAGATCTAACTTTTTCTGCATGTAATCTGACTGTGGTTCCAGTTTGTGCTTAAAGTACTGTACTGTTGCCATTTGCTGTGCATAACCTTATTGAATAGGGGGTCCTCAGGGTCAAGCCAGAGGAACCAACCCTGGTGGTAAGTGCAAACAGTGTGGGTACTTGTGTGGTGTACCAGGGGTGTTGTGAAAGTGATTATTGTACAGTGTTCGGGCCACTAGAGGGAAAAGAGGGGGGTTACAGTGTCCTGGAGGGCTGTGCCCAGGTTAGCTTGACCACTACCAACCCTGACCTCCAGGTGGAGGCACCTGTTTCAGAACTCAGGCCCCTTAACCTGCTACTAGCCAAGCAGGCAGGGGTAGTAGCCCTTGGGATAGTGCCACCTAGGGGTTACAATAGCATACAAGCAAAAATGTTCCTTTACTTTTCTTGTTGAATACTAAGACACAACACACTGGGCCTGTTGACCAACACCAGCCTTCACTGGCCAGGTACAGCTACTTACAATGTAGGTTTACTTCTTGTGACTTTTATCCTAGTATTATATATTCATATTTATATTTATATTCGATTATGTTTTAAGTCCTCTCTTGTGTGAAGTTTTAGACAGTGCTTACAAGGGTCTTTGTTTTTAAAAAGTAAACAAGGTTGGTTACATTTTATGGGAAAGGCTTAGTAAAAGCATATGCATTGTAAGGTGTAGTTTGTATGCTGTGAGCAATAATTTTCACTCACTTTTTAAGGCTGAAAAATGCAGCAAAGCCGGCACGGTGGTGCAGAGGGCTGAAGTGCTTAGCATGCCTTACCTCTCCTACACTGGTGACCTGTGTTCAGGATCAAGTGTGGGTTGCTGGGGGTCAGTCCACGGGAGGGTGGGAAGTAGGATTGAGCAGCCACCAGGCAGCTTTCCTGTCCCAGATAGGGGAGGTTGGTTTTCCTGGCACTTGGCTGCCACGGAGTACAGGCTTGGTGGTAGTGGCACATAAATGGGGGATAAGACATTAGGCCAGGGGTGGGCAGAGATTGATCTGCTGGACCTGGCATGCACACACACCTCCAAGTGCATGTGCAACCATGCTGCCGCAGCCTCCAGGTAGCTAAAGGGAAGAAAAACTGGAGGAAAAAGGGACAGGCACAATGAGGGCATAGGACACCCACTGACCACACCTCTACCCACCACATCACTAGGGAGACACTGGAAGGTGGAAGGGGGTGTCACAGCCAGCTGATGGGAGCATCCCCCACTGTGGCCCAGGTGACTGAAATGTATAAAAACAAAAGGTAGCAAAAGAGGGGAGTCAGTGGAATTTGGAGATCAGCCATTTGTTTGCCTTGGAGAAGGGTACCAAGGGAAGCCTTCCAGATTGATAAGCATAGTCTATTCTGCCGTATTTGCTAGAACAACAAGTAACAAGTATTGCGTGTCTTGCCTGCAATTCCCGGTTTGCATAAAAAGGGAAAAGAGAGGAAGAGAATTGATCCTATCCGCATTACATTATAGTTTGGGATACTTAATTATAAGTTTATGCTCAGTGTTCTCTGCTTAAGAACAGGAGCATTGGAATCCATTCCCTGACTTTGGTCAGTAATCTAGGTGTAGTGACTGTCTTTTCTGTAAGAATAATAACTGGTCTAAAGCTTTAACATGGTGGGGAAAAAGAAAACCTCTCCTTGTGGGAAAAACAGACCAAGGGCTATAGCAAGTGGAAATATTCACAGCTAATAATAACAAAAATTATGAATTGTAATACCAGGTACCCAACTGGATTTAGTGGGGCCAGATGGTATTGTGAGAATACAAGGTTCATTAATCCCTAGGCGTACTTCATCACCAGTAAAGGAAGGCAGATCAATCCCATTAATAAGAGAACATCTATTATTACACGAGATTAAGGAGCTAGAAAAGTCTAATATTATGATTTTGGGGTACAGGGCTATTAGAAACATGCAGTCTAAGAAAGATAAACTTAATGGGGAGGACAATAAATTGGAACAAAAAGGTGCAAATAAAGGGACATCTTCTGAAGCATCTAAACAAAGGGCCAATCATCTAGATTGACACCGAGAAGCACAACCATTCTGCTCTATTAAAACACCTTTAGGGGCTTGTAAGAGGTCTTTTCTGGTGGATTTTGAAAACTTTATCTCAATGTATCTGGAGCAATCAAGTCTGGATCCTCCAGCTCAGCAACCACCTGACATATCACATATTTGGCAGCAAGAGTAAAGTAGGCTGAATCAAACTTTAGTTGTCAACTTTAGAGAAGGGAAGGAGAGCCCAAATTCTTCCAAACATGTAGGCAATTGCGTATTGAATTATAGTTACTCCAGGTTAGCCTACACCAAATTAAGGTAGAGCAATATAAGAACAATGATTGTCTTAGTCAACTAGTTACTTTGGCAATGTTGCTGTTGGAAAATAGGGCCTATAATGCAGACAAGATAAAAAAGATTTCTTACACAAAGAAAGTAATTGAAAAACAAAAGGAGCAGTTTATTAAAACTACAATGGCAAGGATTGTAGAGAAGAAAACAGCTGATATAAAACAGTTTGTTGATGATCTTAAGGCAAATAAAGAAAAGAAAGCAAGAGTAGAATACAGCATAGTACTCTAAAGGGGAAACATTTATGCAAAATGGGCAGAATGGTGGTACAAATAAGGACATAAAGGAAGCAAAATGGACAGAAGTCAAGAATAAGAGAAGTAAAGGGAAAAACAGTTTGAAAGAGGGGTACTGAAGTGGGCTAATTATCACTATCTAGATGCCAGCAGAAAAACTATGAGTGGTCCAGTTGGTCCAGGTAATGAAGAAGATAGGAGAAAAGAATAGCTAGAAAGAAGAGCATGGCTCCTGACTGTATTTATTAAGGGATTCCTACGACAACGAGTGAAAATCCTACCACGTTGAAGATTCTTACTTATAATATACTTGTAAGGGAATTCTAGGTAATGTCTTCCACTGGGCAAACACGTCAGTCTATCAGTATCAAACAGGAGATATGAAAGGAATTATTTGTTTGACACTTTATTCAATGAGAATTAGGAAGTTGGGTGGTTAATTACTACTCTAATTTTTTGTAGGGAAAGTAATACTGTTTCATCCGCCTCACTGAAAAAGCAACCTGGCATAAATAAGGGAAGGCTGTACTAAGTAAAAAGGGGAAGTAAAGGGTATAACTGACAAACAGCAGAAAGAATTATGGAATATGTAAAACCAATGGAATTTGTTCAAAGAGAAGATTCTGAATATTCAGTTTGGAAGAATCAGAATTTATTAGAGGCAGGTGTCAGAGGTTTTAAGATAATTTATAATATAGTGTTAAAGGAACCAACTGTTCAAGATTATTGGTCTACTTTTAGCTTAGAATCAAATGACGGTACAAATACATAATATGAACACATGCGGACATACAAAAATTCCAGCAGATATAGGCCATAGCAGTCTATTGAGTCTACTCAAGTGTGCAGCTCCCACCTCCCAGTCTGATCTACTGCAGCTGCCCCCCCACCTGCAAACACCTGTGTTATTCCACCAGAACACCTCCACCCCTCCTCAGTTATGACTTTACCTCTGACCCTGTCCAATCCTCTCAATTAAAACTGCCCACAGTTACCAGAGAAAATCACCTTTTGCAGTTGGTTCCACTTTGCCACCACCCTTTCTGTGAAATAGTGCCTCCTCATCTGCTTCTTGAATCTACCCCCCCTCCAATTTGAGACTATGATCTCTCATATTCCTCCCCCTCCCTTAGTTTGAACAGGTCCTCAGAACTTACCTTATTTATGCCTTTTAAATATTTATAGGTCTCAATCATATCACCTCTCTCTCCTTCATTTTCTTCGGGGAATACATGTGGCGCTCCATCAGTCTTTCCTCATATAGCATGTCCCACAGGCCTAGGACCATTTTTTCACCCTACACCGTACCCCCTCCAGTAGATTAATGTGTTTTTTTAAGTATGGGTGCCAAAACTGCACACTGTACGCTACATGCAGTCTCATCAGTGACCTGTACAACGGCATGATGACTTCCTTCTTTCGAAAAGTGATCCCTCTGGCAACACACCCCAGCATTTTATTAGCTTTAGTTGCCGCCTTCCTGCACTGTGCAGAATGATTCATGTCCCCTGTAATTAGTACCCCTAGATCTTTCTCCTCCACTGAGATGGATAACTCCACTCCCCCCCCAACCAGTAGCCATAACTAGGGCTTCTGACTCCCAACTGCATGACCTTGCACTTCTTAGGTTTAAATGTCATCTGCCAACTATCAGACCAGTGCTCAAGCTCTGTCAGATCATCTTGTAGAACCTACCTCCCCTTCTCAATGTCCACAACCCCACCAATCTTAGTGTCATCAGCTAACAAGCAAATTTTACTCTTGATCCCGTCTGCTATGTCTCCAGTGAAGATGTTGAATAACACTGGCCCTAGTACTGAGCCTTTTGGGACCCCACTGGTGACAGCTTGGGGAGATGAGAGCTGCCGCTAACACTTACCCTTTGCTGCCTATCCTACAGCCAGCTCCTAACCCATCCTAGCATCTTATCACTGGCTCCCAGGGCCCTCAATTTACTGATCAACCTCCCATGAGGCACTGGGTCAAGGGCCTTGTTAAAGTCCAAACACAAGACATCCACCACATGGCCCTTATCAAGTGCCCTTGTCACTCAATCATAAAAGTCAATCAGGTTGGTCTGGCAGGCTCTACCTGCGACAAATCCATACTGCCTGCTGTTCTGGAGCCCATTCTCTTCCATAAAGATCACCAATCTCTCCTTGAGAATAGGCTCCATTACCTTCCATACAATGAAGGTAAAGATAACCAGCCTGTAGTTACCTGGCTTGTCCCTGGGCCCACTCTTGTGGAGGGGCACTGCATGTGCCATTCTCCAGTCTTGAGGCACATATCCTGTCTCTGGAGAGGTGCTGAACAGGTCTGCCAGGGGCTCTACCAAGACACCAGTCAATTCCCTCAGGACTCTTGGATGCACACTGTCCAGTCCTGGAGTCTTATCAACCATCATGGACTTAAGGCCCTCCCAGTACACTATCCACCAGGATTACCTCATTCGTACATTCGTAACCCCACCCCTCCCATGACCAACCTACCCTTCCTTTGTGACACAGACCTATTTTTCTCCCTGGTAAACACTGCAGTACTGATTGAGTGCGTCTGCCTGATCCCCCCCCCCACCTTCTGTCTCTTTTGATCCTGACTATTTTGTCCTTGAAGCATCTTTTCTCCCTTATGTACCCGAAATCCTTTTCCCCTTCTTTGATCCCTTATGCAGCTTTAGCTCCCTTCAAGCCTTGGCCACCCTGACTATTCTATTCACCTCCTTGGATTTCCTGGAGTACTCTACCCTGTCCACCTCCCAACCAGATTTTTTTTTTTTTTTTTTTTTTTATATATCTGATGAATGCGTCCCTCTTCTCCCTCACTTTCTCCTTTACTTCCTTGTTTAACCAGCTCATCTTTTTTGGTCCTTCACTTCTTACTCTGGGTCTTAGTACATGTATCAGTTGCCTCTGTCAGACCCAGCTTGATGATGGACCATTTCTAGTCAGCATACATGTCTGGGCAGATTTTGGCAAGATGCCCCACAAGTATTTCCCTCATACTACTGAAGTCCACATTTCTGAAGCCCATCACCTTTGTCTTGGTCCTGGCTGCATCCTTTCCTAGACTGAGATAGAACCACACTATGTTGTGGTTGCCTCCTGCTAGGGGGTCCTTCACCCAAACATCTTGGACAAACCCCCATCTGTCAACACTAGGTCCAGTGTATTACCCTCTCTGGTTGGCTCTGTTACCATCTGCATCAGGAAGCTGTCCAGGAAGGTCTCCAGAAGGACCTGCTCCCTAGCACTAGAGATAGCCAGGGTGCTCTAATCAACCCCCAGCAGATGGAAATCCCCAACAAGAACAGCATTGCCTTTGCCATAGATTCTCCTGATTTGCTCCCCCAACTTCCTGTCAGTTTCCTAATTTTGAGAAGGTGGCCTGTACACTACTCCCAGCCTAACCTTTCTCCCCCTTGAGTGTTGGAGCTGTACCCATAAGGCTACAGCCCCACCCTCCTCCCCTTCCTCCCTGCAGCATAGCATCCCCTCCCCAACATAAATAGCCACCCCAACCCCTTCCCTTTTGTTCTGTCCCATCAGTACAACTTGTACCCAGGGATCAAGAGGTCCCAGTCCTGGTATTGGGTGTTCCAAGTCTCATTAATGGCAGCTATGTCCAAACCACCTTCCACCATCAATGCCTGCAGCTCTGCCACCTTGTTTCCCAGGCTCCTTGCATTTAAGGATACTACCTTCCAACATGACCCCTGCCCACATTTCACCCTTCCCATTACTCTGTCACCTCCCCTTTTTTATTCCCCTCTGTCCCCACCTGTCTATCTATGGGGGGGGGGATTTCGGACTCCCTCACTTGGTGACACTATTACCCCACCATTCACCTGCCCCCTTACCTAGTTTAAATTAATCTTAGTTGATATATACTCCCCAGTTTATATTTCAGTACCCCTGAGCCTTCCTTGCTTAGATGCAGCCTATCCAGTGCAAACAGTTCCTTGTTCTCCCACATCCTACCCCCCACTAGACCATACCCACAGAGACAGAACCAATCACAGTTGAATCAGTGTAACACTATAAGATAGAGTTGAACCTAAAAAAATGGAAAGCTGGAATGTTGCAGGCCTGGAGAATAAAACTGAGGAATGAGGTTGGGTAGAGAAAATAAAATAAAAAAAAAAAAGATATAATCCACTTTCAAGAAACATGTTTAAAGGAAAAAAGAGTTTGTCCTTGGAAGAATCTGCATGTTGAGAATGTGAAGCAATAAAAGAAAATGGGGTGGGGTGGAGGGAACAAAAGGAGGCATTGCAACTTTAATTTCAAGCACCACCTTTTGTAAGAGTGAATGTTTGGCAGTTGGCTGGCTCCCAGTATGTTTTGTGCATGGGGTATATTTAAAGAACAAACTGGAATGTATCACCCTAAACATATATATTTCACCTATGCATACCAGCCACATTAAGGAGGACATTTTAAGAGAACTGCAGTGGCTGATATCCAGCTTTCCTACCAGGGTGTACCCATCATTATGATGGAAGACTTTACTCCCAAATTAGGAGGTAGCCAAGAGAGCTATAGCCATTCCTGGCATGTTGATGATACGTACATAATTCCTATTCAAAAATCAATGAATTTAAAAGTAAATTAGAGGGGCCTCCAACTTCTGGAATTTGCAGTAGATAACTGCCCAAGAATTGTGAATGGAGGATATGTTAGTGGAGATATTTTAGGGGAAATTATGTTTCCCACAATTTATGTGGCAGTGTGTTCTATTTGTGTATAGTGGAAATATATATATATATATATTATATCCCTTCCACAAAATTGCAAAGTTTAAGGTTGTTACAGTCTGGGAGAGTGACCATCATTGTATTATTTTGGAAAATGGATAGGGATGTTAGGAGGCACAAGGATTTAGCGCAGTGGGAAATGGTTGATGATAACACGGTCATTTGGAATTAAAAAATATGTAAAGTGGACACCTCATTCAGCAGACTTGATTAAGGAAATTTTAGAAGGGATTATACCTTTGGAGCATCTAGATTAACAAGGGGTGGCAAACTCTGCATATATGACACCTTCAGTAACATATAGGATATTTATTATCAAGTTATTTTACTTTTGAAAAAAAAAAAGCACATTTAATTAAAGAAGCCTTCATGCTAAAAAATAAACTAATAAACAAAAATGGTTTGATATGGAATGTAGGGAACCAAGGAAAACCATTCACAAAATAGGAAGACAGCAAAAACTCAGAATATCAAAACAAGACTGGCTTTGAAGTCCTTAAAAGGAGAATACCAAGGGATAACACAATATATGAAAAAACAATACAATAATACAGTACATTATGGTAGCAGTTACATGAGGCTATTGCTAATAAGGATACTCAGGGCTTCTGGAAACTTGTTGCATTTGGAACGAAGAATGTAACAGCATAACATCATTTGCAATATTCGTCTAGATGTCTGACATAATGTTTTTAAAAATAAATATCAGTCAAAGCTGTAACAATGTTCATTTTGATAATTTAGCTAGTGGTCTAATTATATTTAATGATCATGAAGCACTAGAAGCCATAAAAGCACATAGAAAAAAAACACACAAAGCTGCTGGTCTGGATAATTTGACCACAGAACTAATCCTAGGTTACACTGAATGGCAGTCTAAACTCTTAACCAGTATGTTTAATACCACAAACACAACTTTGCAATTAACAAAAAAACTGGAATGGGGGACAATAGTTCCATTATACAGAAAAGGAAGTTCCATTGGTCCTAGTAATTACAGATCCATCTCACTGCTTTGCATTGGGTTAAAAATGTATACTAGAGTGTTATTGGCATGGCTAGAAGAATGGGTGGAGAGCAGACTATGTACATCTAATGCCCAGGTAGGTTTCAGGAGAGGACACGGAATCTTATACAATCTATTTGTCCTTAATTACTTGATTGAAAAGTATGTACAAGGAAGAGGACAACTGTTATTTGTGGTCTGTCTGGATTTGAAGTTAGCCTTTGATAACATTTATAGTGGACTTTTAAGGAAAATTCTTGACAACCTGGGCATGGATAGGAGCTTACTCTCCCTCATAATGTTGGTAGTGTCTAATAACATCACCAATGCCAGGGTCTGTAAGGAAGGTATTATGTCTGGTGATACCAACCTTGGAAAGGGAGTCAAACAAGGATGCTTGATGGCTTCAATCTTGTTTTATTCATATATGGAGACTCTCATACAAAAAACTGCAATTAGTAGACATGTTTCACCCAATGCTGTTGTATAGATATTTCCAAATGATGTTGTATTCTGATGGTTTTGTGCTGTGTACTCTCACCCCACTGGGTCTAAAAAGAGCAATTAGCAATGCAATTTAACATATTGGGTAATTAAGCCTAGATTTGAATACAGGTAATCTAAAATTCTAACATCTTGATATTTGGTAAACAGGGCAACCATTTCTTTTAGAAAATTGGTCAAAAGTGTTTACTACTGTCAAAGATTTATAAGTATTTGGGTATGTTGATTTATACAAAATGGAACTGGGAATCTCATACTAAATCAATTAAAAAACAAGGAAGTCAGGTGGTTAAGGGCATTCAAAGGTTCAGTACTAAATTTGCTGCCAACTCGCATGTTGCCTTAAAGAGAACATCTGAAGTGAAAGTTCTTTTTGTAAAGCTAGTAAAGATCTGGAATCAGTCCAAAGCAGGTTTTATAAGCAAATCTTTAAATTGCACTTGATGTGCCCACAGCCTTCCTGAAATGGGAGTTTAACTTAAAATATATATCCCTACAGGCAACAATTAGCGCTGTTAAGTTTTAGAGGAACATAGTAAATTCAGATCAGGAAAAATCTACATTTATGTGCTGGCAAGAACACAGCAGAACTCACACAAAAATGGAGTGGTTAAAAAAATGTGAACAAGAGTTTTAACATCTGTGAGACTGGTAGGTAGATGGGACCCCATCATCTCTGGGAATGTGAATTTGAATGCTATTGGTACAATACAACATCTTCTAGATATTTTCAATCCACTTGAATATAGGAAATTATAAGTTCACTCCTTTTTAACCATTTGCAGACATCTGACAGCAGACACCAAAAATAAAAAAACAGATATTTACAATACTGTTAAAGCGAAACACGGGATTGCTTTGTGTCAGTTCTGTTCTGGAATACTTAATGGATTGTGTTTTTTTTTTCTATTCTATACATACCAATGTCTATCATCAAGATGTATATAAACAAAACAGGAATAAAAAAGCCAGTGTATTGTATACTGTAAGAATGTACCTTGATGCATGAGGCCAGATCAGAATGGTTAGGAGGAGTATGGGGGGATGAGTCTGAAATTATAGAAGATCAGAAAAAATTAAGAATTACTGAATGTATGTTTTCTGTGACATAGGTAGTCATTTTTGCCAACTGCTCCATTTGCCTATAGGGTTTATGTCTACTGAAAAGGCCCATTTTATGATAGTGTAGTCTCCATTAGGTGTTGTATTTTCGTACTCACATACTTATATATTATTGCTGGTAGGGTTAAAGGATTTTGTATTTTATGTCTCATATTTATTGTATTTTATTATAAGTGTAACCCCTAGATGGCGCTATCCCAGGGGCTACTACCCCTGCCTGATTTGCCACTAACAGGTTGAGGGGCCTGGATCCAATGGCGGGTGCCTCCACCCAGAGGTCAGGGTTTGCAATAGTTAAACTAACTTGGTCACAGCCCTCTGGGACACTGCAACCCCCCTTTCTTCCCACTAGTGGCCCACACAATATATCAGAATTACCTTCACAGTATACACTTACCCCCAGGTCTGGTTCCGCACTGGGACCTCCTGTGAAATGAGATACAGTGCAACAATCACAGTACAGTACTTTAACATAGACAAATACCTCAGGCAGTATAACTTTGCTGAAACAAGCAGCTCTGATTTATTTAGGGGATATAACAAGGACAGGGAAATCAGGTTAATTAGCTTATCACTCAATAATCTACCTATGGCTCTGTGCAAGGCCTATCCCTATCAGTTACTGTCCCTGGGTACCCAAGCCCTAGTGGCTAGTCCAAACCCGTGGCAGCTGGTGAGGGCCCTTTCACCAGAGAAAGGAGAATTAAACAGTCAGCAGTACAGTAATTCCATTTGGATTTAATGTGGCAATTCAACAGGAGCGACCCTGAATTAGTACTCACGACCTCCAAATAAGATAGGGTCCTTCAATGTCAGCAGGGCTCACTTGAGGTACACAAACCTCTTCACACATCCATATAAAAGAAGCACTATACCAGGCAGGCTGCATCTGTATCCCGATCGCAATTACTGCACAATACCGGGAGAACACACAGCAGATTCAGTTCCTGACAGACCGAGTGCAATTTTCAGCAATTCCTCCAGTCTTCTACAGGGTGAGCCTGGTTTCTACTCTTCAGATATCCTTTGATTCTCTTCACAGGACGGATTCAGTCCTAAAGCTGCAGACCGGAACTCTGGGCCTTACACACGTTTTTGACTAAAACTGCACACTGAAAAGCATAGGGCTCCTTCCTTCTTCACTGCCAAAGCTCAACTGAAACTCCAACCGACAAAACCAGGCACTTCCTTTGAGTTCCTCCCAGTTCTTGACTGGATTGGCTGTCACTCACAACAGACTGCTGCTGTTGGTCCAAAAGGCACTGAAGTCTAAACTACATCTCCCAGAGTCACTGCCCATACAATCCTCTTGTGGCTGGCTCAGATTATGAGTCCAAGTTCTGATTCGTCCAAGGCACCATTTTAGAGCTAGCTTACCCACACTGATTGGTCCAGTTCAGCAGTTCAAAACTAGAATGGGAACTAGCAGACACAGTTCTGACTGCAAAGAAAGCAGGTTAGACAAACTGTAATTTCATTATTACTCTAAATAATTTCTGGCAAACAGTTACATCTTTCAGATAGGTTCCCTTTGCACTCCTAGTGACTGCAAAATGAAGTGAATTGGCAGCAGCTCGAGTGGTACTCAGAGAAGCACACAGTCCCCCCATACAAACTAATTATGTCTGCAAGCAGACAGCTCTTAAAGAGACAGTACCAGAGGCTCTAAAAACACTCACTGATAAATGGCTTAAATGCCAAACACCATTCAGGCTTGGAGCATTCAAGCAAGCTCCTGGAAGTCTTTTGGGAACCCCCATTTGCAGGGGGGTTACATAAGGGAATGATGTAAAAGCACACTTAACCATTTTTTAATTTGACATTTGTTGTATATACAATTATTTTGTGAAATGCTATTTTTGTGTGTGATAAACAGATGCTTTTATATAGCCTGAATAAACAAACTTGAAACTAGATGTGTAACCACCAAGAAGGTAGCAACCAGAATTGTCATTACTGGTGTCTGGTGGAAACTTCATTTGTGAATTAAAAAAAACTGCATCTTCTGTACTCAGAATACAGTAAGGTTTTTGGCTAGAGCACTGATTTAGTTACTACTGTTCTCAGATCAAATTTTAGCACAGCTCATAATCTATACATGTACTGGCAATGTTGTAGTCCACTGAAAGTCAAATATCCATAACCCACTAAAAGTGTAAAGTTGCATTTCAGCATGGCTACTCCTGTAAAATAATTTTACAATACTAATATAATCTTACTTTTCATGAGATCATTTGTCTTGGAACCTTAGGTTTCTTTATTAAGCAAGCTTTTTTTCTCTGGTACTTCAGGCTTTCTATTTCCCTTGTCAGACCAGCAACTTCCAAGCCCTATTGTTGTGGATCCTCTGAGGGACTATTTTTTGTTAATAATGGCCCAACAGTACCTACTGTCATTCTGATAGATCCCAGATATTTCAGCCAGTTTTCTGTCTGGTCCCTTCCACCACCTTGCCACCCTCAGCAGTGTCACATTGAGGTACTGTACAACAGAAGCTTTTCTACCCAACCAGCTGTGAAGTGTACAGCCTCTGGTGACCACGAGGGGGACACTGAAAATATGAACAAAAAAATAAAACAAAATACTACAGTGACCTTGCAACTCTAAATATGTTGTGTTCCTATGTGCAGGAATGAAAGGAAAGAGGACTTTGCTAGCATCTGCAGGGCTGAGGTTGAACAGGAAAAATGGGTGCATTAAAATTTCCCAAGAATGCTTCCGGAGGGTAATAAAACATTTTAGGCATATTTAAAAGATCTGGGGCCAGATTCACACACAAAAAAAAAAAATCACGAAGTGCAATGCAAAACTTTGCATTGCGATTGCCCAGGTGTAAGAAAATGCTATTCACAGGCAGACAGCATATGGTGCTATCCGAACAGGGCTAGGTAGAGGCAGTGGTAACACCATTACTGCTACTGTACATCCAACCCCACTATCGCTGCCCTGACCTGCATCCCAGTCAATGGCCCCGCAATGAACAGTGCCAGTTCGCTATTTGGTATCCACAACAGCAGCCATGCAAATGAGCCCACTGGGCATGCAAGGCACTAGCTATCCATTTGTATGCCCATTTTGGGCTCATTTATATGAGCTACGTGTGTTATAGCATGCCCTCTGCCCAGTCCCTGCCCAATGCAACCACAGTCACTGGTGGTCTAGTGGTCCCTCCCTTATCCCTGATGCCGATCCCTGTCCTGTTAATTCCTATTCAATATCCCTAGCAGTCTAGTGGTCCATCGCCATTCCCTGATCCCTGTTCCATTATGAATAATACTTTCCCTAGTAGTAGAGTGGTCCCCTTCCCTATTCTCGGATTGCTGTCCTGTTATTAAACAATGGTGTCCCTGGTAGTCCAGTGGTCCCTTCCCCTCCTCGTTCTATGACTGAGATCCTGTTTTTAATGGGTGGGGTGAGGGGACAACTAGACCATCAGGAAATTGGGACACTTTCATGTTTCCAAAAGAGTGGGATGGAGGAGGGGGAGACACTGGACACCAATTAATGTAATTTATATTTTTTGTAAGGATGTTTGGGTCAGGGGAGGGACCACTGGACTTTTGGGGACATTATTATTTAAAAACAGGACAGTGATTGGAGCATGTGGGGGGATGGACCACTGGACTACCAGGGACACTACTGCTTAATAATGGGATGGTGATCGAAGAATAGCAGAGAGGGGAGGGACCACTAAACTACCAGGGAAGGTACAGTATTATTTAATAATGGGATGACTGGAGAATGGGGGAAGGGGACCACTAGACTACCCGGGAAGGTATTATTTAATAACGGGAGGGTGATCAGAGAATGGGGGAGGGACAGGGATGACTAGTCTACCAGGGAGACTATTTTTATATACTGGGACCGGTGATCAGAGACTTGGGAATAGGCGGGACCACTAGATCACCAAATCATTGTTTTTTTTCTTTTACGGGGATGGCGACTGGTAGTACCTCTGGCATCCACAATGGTTTTGTATAATACTGCTAGGTCTCAGTCAGTGGTATTCTCTCCATGCAAGGGACCCTCACAAATGGCCCTTGCATGGAGAAACTCCTTGGTGAATAAGGACGGCGAAAATATGCAGGTCTCCTCCCACTGATTTATACTGCAGTCACTTCAACTTCTTGCCCTGATGCAAACCCAGTTTGCGGGTACAAACTGGGCTTTTGTAAATACCACTATGGCACAACACCCAGTTTGCACCATGCAAACGGGGTTTGTGCCAGGGTAAAGTTTTGTGAATGTGGCCTCTGCAATGCATATTCACATACCTACAAGTGAAGTGTGGATACTGAAACTACCTAACAGATGATATATCAGCATCTGTGATTGAGATACAGTTGCAGGAATTAACAGCAGAATCCTCAGTGTTTGTGTCACCAAATAACCTATGCATCCTTTTTTTTTTGTTGTTTTTTTTGTTTTTTTGGTTTTTTGTTTACATGCAAGCTGACACGAATCATAGAAACTGTTGCAAAAACTCAGGCTCCTTTGAAACTACAGTGCCTGAGTTTTGGCATAGCAAAGTAGACATGGACAGAAGAATGTGTCTGTGCTGGCTCTTTGAAAATCCAGTCCCTTTCATTCAAAGAAAGCAGTCTGAAGCTGAATTTTGAAGTACTGACAAAGTATTGTATTAATCAATTATCATATTTCAGTGCTTCAGTTTTATCTACTGCTCTGCTACACTTGCATCAGGTGCACAATCTCAATATCAGACTACTCCATCCAGGTGCCAATTAAGCTGGCTCACTATGCCAAAACTGAATCTGTCAGGAGGGTGGGCTAGGAGAAGCAAATTGCTACTACTGTATAAAAATAAAATGTATACTAAAATGTGTTTTTATTCATCTACCAGAAGAAGAATTAGGAACATAATTAATTTGCATAAAATACTTGTCCAAGTGCAGCAGTTGCAGCATACCACTAAAAGATTGCAGTTTTCATTCATCAATATAGCATGTTTTTGTTTCTGTATAGATTTTGTATTATTTATCCAACATATCACTGTTCAGTACAAGCCGAACAAGTAAATGAACCAATGTAATATTTTATTACCAAAATAATTGGAATTACATGGTTACAGCTGTTTAATTAAAAATGCAATCAAAAAGCTTCTATCATGCTGCAGAGCAGACAGTTACTGAACATTTAGGCAATATCCTTTGCAATTGCATTATAACTGGTCCCCAATTTCATGCATTTTTTAATATGTGTTAAGTATGCATTCTCTATATTTTAATATGTAGTATTATCATTTCTGTATGTGCTTCAGCCATTTTAATATGTTGGTGCATGTACTTAATTCCACAATACTTATTTTTGTTCTGTATTATAGAAACTTCTGGCATAAGAAGGCCTTGAAGTCTATTTAGTCTTCCCCATGAGCTTGCACACTTATACTCCTTTTGAAACATGTTATTATACTCACTGTAGAATTCTATGTGTTGGACTCATGTTGGTATATCTTTTACTAATTTTGGTATGTGTTATGGGTAAGAAAATCCTGCATCTGATTGGTCAGGAGTTATGCCCAGCAATGTCCTTATACAACATCCGCCCCGTGACTGGCACTTTGCTGTCAAGCTGGACCCAGCACATTCCATGTGTCAATGCCTCTCAGAAATCTTTGGTAACAAAATTTCTGGCAACTATATTGATATAGTAAAAAGACAGCCATCCCTCATTTGCCATTACTGCACATACATAAAAACCCATCCCACCACAATAAAAAGCACAAAATCTTTAAAAAATATTACAGTACAGACTCTCCTGTCAACTTTTTAAAACTTTTTTTCATTTATCTCGGAGGCTTGCAAAGCTGCATTCCCAGTTTCAGTTCTCTCAGCCATTTCTCAATTGCTCCCCCAATGCGTCCTCATCTCCCAAGAGAACAGTGGTACAAAATCACACATACCCCGATAATGTGAACCATCATGGTATATATACTGTATGCAAGTCAACATGACAATTTAGACAGTTTCTAATTTAAGCAGGAGAGCATGGGGTCAAATGACCTCTTAATCAAAGATGGCTGAGAACAATAACCACAGAAATGAGTTTCATCATTCTCAGGGCTCATCAGTGAGTTTCATCTGATTCTCAGTGGAACATCAACCCATACTTATGTGGTCTTACAAGTCATGGTTGGCCTAAAATAAGAAAGCAAGCTAAAAAGAAAAAAAACTCAGGAAAAAAGCACTGAGGCAAGAGTTGCTCCCGGAAAGGCATTGGCAACAAAGCCAATTAAAAAAAAAATACAAATTCATATATACTCCGTGAAAGCATCATGGGATATAAATGTAAATCGCCATGGACATTAAACTTGTTCTGCATTCAGCAGGGGTGCATGGTGTCAAAGGGCCTCTCACACAATCTACAAGTTCCATCCATCCAGCCCCATATCTCCCACTGGAGATCATAGTCCTGGGCAACCTCCTCTCCATCTTACCTAGCTCAGTCACCCATCTCCTCCTGAGTATACAAAAATAATAGCTGCACACAAGGAGGAAATTAGTGTACAAGAAAAACCAAAAAGAAAGCTTGTCAATTCCAGGCATGTTTACTGTATCCATATATAATGGATTTCAAATGCCTAAACAAAGCCTACACAAAAAGTGCAAAAACAGCAAATGTACAAGCAATCTCAATGGATACTAAGTAGCTACAAAATAGTGTAAGCTGCATCAACCAGTGCAGTCAAAATGCCCCTTCAAGCCTAAGGTTCATGGCCCAAGTCTCATCTCCCTCCTCACTAATTCCTCCTCAGCTTGCTTCTGATGTCACTGTGTCCAGATGGAACTTATCTGTCACTCAATCCTGGCAATGTACCTCTTGAGAATGACAACCAGAAAAGAGCATCTGCAGATGTATGCCCCTTGCCCTTCCTAGCCAGGACAGTGTATAGCACTGGTGACATACTAGGTGTGTATATCTCTCAGTGCCCTGGACTGCAGCCTCCTACCCACTTCTTAGAATCTCCCACAGCTACTGCACTTTCGGTCTTTGCCCCTCCAGTACTACCAGGTGTCATTCTAGGCTGGCAACATGCTTCTCTCGGGAAGCAACCTGCTCATAACAATTGCAGGTGTACTCCCTGTCCTCTACTGGCATAACAGTGTACATTACACAGTCATAACTGCACACAAATGCTGCTTCTATCTTCCCTGAGGTGCTCATTAGAATTAGTATTAATTGCAAATCTTGAACTGGTAAACTGCAGCAATGAAATATAGTTTTTAACAAATAAGAAAATAAGTAAAATTTAAATACTTACTCTAGGCTTGCTATCAAAGCCTGAAATCTCATCACCCACTAACAGGTAAGGGTTACAATAGGTAACAATGACACAAGCTTTTGTGGAGGCTGGGGAACTGTTTAGAGTAATGAGGAGAGGAGAAGAAGTGCAAAGGATTTTTTTTTCTTTGAATACTAACAAATATTTGGTATTTGGAATAAAACTGGAATTGAAGTATTCTGGCTATGACTTCATTAGTCAAGGGCAACTATATACTATACAAAAAAGTATATTGGTAACCATACATAGCGAGGCTGTGTTTCTACCTCAGGTTTGAGATGACATCAAATACCTCTTGAGCCTTGTTCTTGAGGTCCCTATAATGTCATCTCAAACTCTTGATGGAAACACAGCCTTGCTGTGTATGGTAACCATTACACTATTCTTTATATTGCTGCTATATAAAAGGGTATGATACATACCGCTGCCCTATTTCAAAAAGGGCTTAAAGGACTTAGTCAGATGGCAGAATGCCACCTCGGGTAGTCGTCAGATACTAGAAGGTGTCCCCCAGGGATCTATCCTGGGAGCCCTGCTCTTCTCCTTATTTATAAATGACATGCCCTCATAATGTGGCGATGCCAGGCTCACCCTGTATGCTGATGACGCGGTGTTATACAGGTCCACTGGAGATCCAGACACCTTGAACAAATTATTTTCAAACAATCTGTTGTCGCTTGAAGGTTGGCTGTCTCATAATATACTTGTTGTCAATGATAAGAAAATGAAGGCCAGGGTATTTGGTCTTAAAAGCTTGGGACTAGATAGATCCCATTTACTGTCACTCTCCCTCTTCGCTGGAGCAAAGGTGGAGGTAGTGGAGGTATTAAAGTACCTAGGTATCACTGTTGACCAGGACCTCTCATTCAAGGCCCACCTTGATGTGCTCACGAGGTCCATGAACCAGAAGCTAGGCCTTCTTATCGTCTAAGACAGTACCTAACACTAGACACCCAGTGAAAGGTGGCAGAAGCCATCCTTCTGCCCACCCTGTTCTATGGCTCTCCCATACTTCTCTCAGTGAGAAATACTGAGAAACACAGGATAAAAACCCTTTACAACAGAATAGGTAGATTCGTGGCAGGTGCCCACTCCAAAGAACACCACTGTCTGACCCTTCAAGCATTGAACTGGCCCACCCTGGAAGGTAAATTAAAATACCCCTCTCTCTGTTTGGCCTAGAAGCTCAGACTACCCAATGCCCTCCCCCCCCTGAGCTTAGCTGATATGCTGTTAGCTAAAATGAATGGTAGAACACTTGGGTCTTCTGATAGAAACCTTCTAATGATACCCAAAACTAAAACTGCACACAAGTCTAGGGCTATTTCAGCTCTCAGTCCCCCTCTCTGGAACATCCTCCCTTCTAATCTTCAGGAATGCAATTCATTAGAGGGATTCAAAAGACCTACCTGTTGGAGCTCAGCCAATGCACTTGTAAATATGTGAGATCTCTACTGAAATGGACCACAATTCATCAACTGTATCCTTTGAGTGGCTGAACTGTATGTATTTACCCAAGTGTCATTAACAAAAGTTGTATAACATTGAGTGAACCTTAGTATGAGACTGCAAATTCCTGCCTATTCTATGTACTGATTGGGTCTACATATGCTGCTGTTATGTCTATATATGCTGCTGTATCTGTTATTTCTGAAATCTGTAATTTTTGCACTATTTGTAATAAACTCCGAGTCGCCCCTGATAAAGGGACCTTCACTGGGCTCAGTGAGCCAACCCGGTCAACAAAATTAAATAAATAAAAAAATATGTTTTATGGATGGAGGCTTTAGTAAAGGACTAAACTGAGACTTTTAAGAACCTAAGGCAAAAGGAGAATACTTTGCACTCCGAGAACTACAGTTCTTAAGAATGGTAAAATGATGAGCTCAAGTCACTTATCCTATTTAGTCCACAACTATATAAATAATCAGGCAAGCATACATTTAGTGTGACATTTAATATAATGTTCCATTATTAATGCTAGCTGCACAACCAAGCAGACTTGGTAGACTGTAAAGCCTTTTTCTGCTGGCGAATTTCATATGCTACATGAGTCCTTACAGACCCAAAGGAATGATGCTGTTCTGTTTGGCCTTCAGATATAAGTAACAAAAATCTACAACTTTCAATTGCTTGGTCAGCAGCAGCTTTTTGATAGTGTTGTATAATTTTGGGCAGACTGGATGGGCCTTGCGGTCCTCATCTGCTGTCAACCTCTATGTTTCTATGTAAGTGTTACCCTGTTTACTGGAAAATATGAAAATGGATTTGATGACGGACACACTTTACACAGACTATTATGCTGACACCCATGTACTGTATGCTACCAGTCATTTCCATTTTGATAGTGTAACAAAAACAGAGTTAAAAATCCAGCTGAAGCAACTGGCAGTCTAAAGACCCATGCACACCTCACTTCTTTCCCCTGCCAACACTCCGTCTGCTCACACATCCCATCAACATCACTGAATTATTTAAGTAAAGGTAAATGGAAACACATAAAAGCATGTTCTACTGGGAGAACTACAAGAAATATAAAAATGCATGTGGGTTGACTGCTGTCCATTAAATTGCCAAAGGGTTTAAAAATCCCTGCCTCCTCCTCCTGTCCCCACAGGCAGATAGACAGCAAGAAACCTTGCTCTGACAGCAGTTCTGCAACCAGGTACCATAAATAGAAGAGGACTTAATGAGGATTTGAATAAGAGACAGTCAGGTGCAGCCACCTACAGCTCAAAGGATTACATAGGGAAATTCAGTCACATGGATCTACACTGTAGCTTTCATTCCCTTCAACAGGCCTCAAGGCTGTCTTTTAAGCTTGCATATCAAAATACTAGGGAAGGAAAATATTGAAAATATTCTATTCAGCTTGGAGTCAAGAATGATTGTTGCAAAGTGTGACTTTCCCTGGGAAAACACAAACTAATAACTAAAGCAGTAGAAATAGCATTAAAGTTGGCATCACACTCTTTCAGTGGTAGACATCAGACCAGTAGCACCTGAATGATCATTATAGTGATTCGAGTACTACTAGGCCAGGAAGTTGAGTCTGCACCCACCAAGGCACCAAGTCGCTGTGTAGTGGTTACCTCCCTGAGTTAGCTCCCACACAGCTTGATTAACTGATATGTATAGTATCCAGAAGCACTCGAGTCATAATGGGAGACCTGCCCCCACACTACAATCTTGCAGATGCAATCGAATTTTCTTTGTGCATCGGGGCCCTCCATTTCAAAAAACTTGTAATGGGCTTTCCTGAGCTACTAAATACTCTCATGGTTAATGAGCATCTGATGCATCTAGGACAACTTTTGAAAACATAATATTTAAACACTATTCAGCTTGTACTGCGTCTTCTCTAGGTTTCTCCTCATCATTACTTTCTACTGAAGAAATTGTCACAAAACAAGTTCTTCATCCCTTAGAGTTCATCTGTCTCTAACTTATTCCCTACTAGAACATATAATACTTTGTTGTGATATCCCAGTCTACTGCTATGGGAAGAACTGTGAGGTCACAAGTACAGTTGTTATGACATCAGATTGGGAAGAAGTAGCAACAGGAGCTGAGAATCTTCAATGAACCACTCTCTTGTTTTCATGCATATGACATAAGTAATAATGAGGATAAGAAACACATAGCTAACAAAAAATACTAGCTGATATGTGTCCAAATAAGTTTTTCAAGTTCTTGAGGTATCAGTGACTTTTTAAATATAACAGACATGTCACTAAAAATAACAGGCACGTCAGTAAGTATAAAACAGGCATGTCACTATTTTGTGGAACTACACAATAATAAATGTATTCCATTATTTAAACACTGAGCAATATGCAAATAGTGTTGCAGAAATCAGGATGTGGTTTACCAACTTCCAGTAATGTCACCTGCCAATATGGCAGCTTGAGAGAGACAGGGAGAGAGTGCCGTGATGATTCTCCTTGCTAACACACTCCTAAAGGCATCTTTTTAAAAAGAGGCAGTACATGCTTACCTGAGGGGAGCTGGCTGCTCAGACAGAAATGGCTGGGTTAGACTATTCTGGCTCAAAGGCAGAGGATGGAGCAGGATTTGGAATAATTGGCTCAGACAATGAACCATCACAGGCAGAAAGCCACCCCTCAACCTAGCACTTAAACTGCAAGATGGATATCCTAAGCTCAGAACTCCAAGAAAAGAAGTGTGAAACACAATAACTGTGCTAAGGACAGACATAAACTAGAGAAATGTTGGATGACCATGAGGCACAGTTCAGTGCCACAGCTGGGAGGGTAGACATGGCAGAACAGATGCTGCTGCAGCTACATGGAGTCATTCAGCAAACTGAATAAAAACTGGAAGATGCAGAGAGCCACAGCACATGCAAAAGCTTGTGGCTATGTGCCATTGTGGAAGGAGCTGGGGACCATGAGTTGATCTCATTCTTACAGGACTTCCTAAAGCAAGCCCTTGATCTCCCTGGAGACCACACCATGGAAACAGGGTAGGCAGACAGGGCCCTTGGTCAAAAACTGCTGGGGTGGATGCACAACCTCACTCTATCATAGCAAAATTCTTGTAGTACAGTGACAAACAAGACCTCTTCTCCCAGGCCTGAAAGGCAAAGAAAGTGCACTACCAGAAGAAAAACTAATTCTGACAATGACTACCCTGCTACTTTACAGGCCAAAAGATGGACTTATTTACCAAGAATGAAAGGACTAAGAACCCTGGGACTTAAATGTTGTACACTGTACCCAGCAAAAATTATCATCCAATTTCCTGAGGGGCAGCAAATGTTTGACTCGGCATACCATGTTAAGGGAGAATGACAAAAATTTAACATCTCTATCTCTATTGCATTTGAACGATCCCCCAACCCACGCTAGCTGCAGTGCTATCCAGACAGGCATGGCAAACTCTGGAGGCAAAGAAGAGACAGTTGACGGCAACAATGCAGAGGATCATGAAACACTTTTGGGACTCACAAATTGAAAGAAAAGAACAGACCCCACCTGAAAGATGACACAGAAGTGAACAAGGCAGGTGCACCATCCTCATCTTCACAGTTTCGGGTAGGCCAGAACACTTCCCACTCTCTTCTTTCCTTGGGGCTCTGGGTCATTTCCACCTGTGCTTTGTCTCCCTGGTGTCAGTGGCCACTACCGTTCTGCAGTCAGGTGCTCACCTTCTCAGACTGGTTCTATTCTTTGGTAAGTATGCAGGGGGAGAGACTACTAAATGGGTTAAGGGGGACACAACTACCCTTATAGGCCTCTTGTAACTTTTGATGGGGCAGTAGAAGAGACAGTTTATATATTTTTTCCTATATTTTAAACCCCCCTGTATAGATAGTTGGTGAGACCCCATCTAGAGTACTGCATCCAGTTCTGGAGACCCCATCTCCGCAAGGACACAGGACGGAGGCAGTTCAGAGGAGGGCAACTAAAATGGTGCAGGGTCTGCAAGAGAAGCCATACAAGGAGAGGCTAAAGGAGCTTAATATGTATACCCTTGAGGAAAGGAGGGAAGAGGGAGGACATGATAGAAATATTTAAGTACTTCAGTGAAATCAACAAAGTCCAAGATGGTAGCATCTTTCAGAAAAAGAGATGTGCAAGAACAATGGGACACAATTTGAAGATAGAGGTGGGACGGCTCAGATGCAATGTGAGAAAGTATTTTTTCACAGAGAGGGTGGTGGACACATGGAACAGCCTTCCTGAGGAGGTTGTGGAGTCTAAAACTGTGGGAGAATTCAAGAATGCATGGGACAGACATAAGGCAATTTTTTTGGGAGGGGGTAGGAAGAAACAGGCTGTTGGTTAAATAGGATCTGCAGCTTATCCTCTAGGTAGGGAAATGGTCAGACTAGGTGGGCCAAGTGGTCCTTATCTGCCATTAAAGTCTATGTTTCTATGTTTATGAAGGCAGGCTTTACTTACGTTTGTTTTTTTTTTGCCTTTGTACAATCAGATGCTATTGCAAGAATGCACTGATGGGAATCTGACCTGTCACAGAAATTAAGATGAGTTGAGCATTCTTAACCTTCATTCCCAACTGCCAGTCAACAAGCATTTCAAATAAAGATGAGAGAGAAAAAAATAGGTAGATTAGGCCAGTCTCAAAGCTTATATGAAGTTGCTGTGAAGCAAAGTAAGGTTCCTATTTCTGAGCAAACACAGCAGGTCACAAGAGTGCAACAGCTCTGTAGTGTCATGGCATCAATCATTAAACTCTCAAACATCAAAAGCATTAAAGGCAAACACTTTCTAGAGGCAATATCCCTTACTTCCCTCATGATTTTCTGCAAAAAAAAAAAGCTATTTCAAAGTAGATCAAACATTTTACTTCATAAACAGGAAAGTTCATGCCTAGTACACCCAAGTGAAGGTCTCTACTTCATGGAACTACGAAGAAACATATTGTTATCGGTATTAGGCCAGCGGTTATTCAAAACTTACAGGTCATTAAGCATATAATGAGAAGCCTAAAACAGAAGGGCAAAAGATATACCAGGGGATCAGATAAAATTTCCACTGTTGAACATCAATAGAAATCAACACACAAGAGCTGTTCAACTGGACCTGAAAAGTAACAGAACAAATGTTTGAGGTGCAGTTCATGGGACAAGTCAAGCCTTTTTAGAACAGCTAGGATAGCGTATGGTAGCCCATACACAGCAACGCTATTCTTACACCAAGTGCTTACTATGACATCAAGGACCTCGACAGCAATGCTCAGGAAGTCACTCTGATGTCATAGTAATCATGAGGTTTAAGAATAGCGATGTGTATTTGGGCTACTATACATCATTCTGTGTAGTGTGTGGTCCCCAAAAAACACAATAACTATCATTTTTCTTGTTGAGGCAGTCAGTCTCTGTTGTCCAGGGCCCTGCGTTTCTCAGCCATCCAATCTCTGGCCAGCTTATGCATGCAACTCTTCAACTATCCCCATCCTATGAACAGTGCTGATGGGGGTGGTTGCATTGTGATGTAGCTATTAATGCAGAACAAAAAGTCATTCTGCATTAGTAGCTATGTCACTACTACAGCAGAATGACTCTCTGCAGTGCTTGATCTCCATACACAATGAAGTTCCACCATACACTGTAATCACCTAATACTTAAGAATCACAGTTCAGTGTCATGCCACTACTATTATATGGGCAGTTATGGCATCTCGTATGATTATCAGACAGTTTTCTCAAGTTCTTTGGGTGAAACAAGAGAACTATGAAGGGAAGTTGAGCAGCTTGCACACTAAGAGCTTGAGAACAGTTTTCTAATCATATGACATGCAGTATCTGTATATATAAACATACTTCAAATAATGCTTATGAGTTGTTTTTTTAAAAATGGAATTTTAAGTTAAAAATCTAATTATCTTACTTTCTCAAAAACATAAGACAACCTCCCATGTGGGAAACGAGTGTCCTGAATGAACTTCAAACTCCTGCTTACAAGACTGTATGAAATGTTTAGAAATAAACAATCATAACTCGCTAAAATATCATGATTTATAATTCCCCAATGCACGTTGCTGTTTTTTTCTTTCTTCTTGCCTTAAAGCATGGTTTTGCTTTGAAAAGACAAGGGTAAATAAATGTTTTTAGAAGAATAAAATTACTGTCAAACCCTTATTTGACAATTCAAAATTGATGTCCTTTACATGTAGAGTTCTGCTTTCATGCATCCATACAAATGTGATTTAAGACTGTAAAATGGGTAGGGAATCAATGGGATTCTGAAGCCATTAGTGTAAGCAAGCAATAAATAACACACAATGAGGTATGGGTTATCACCTGATAAGAGCATGCCCAGGTGTGTTATAAGGCATGAGACGCTTGCACAGAGTGTGTTATTGCACTTATAAAATGGACCCTTGGTAAAGAAGTGTATAAAAAAAAAATCACGTAAGTGTATATAAGAAAACATGAAGAAATAGTACGGTCATCTGAAAAAAAGTAATCTCTCTTCATGTGTTCGAATGGAACTTTTGCATTAAAAGTTAGTAGTGGTGACTGGTGTCTGTGTTTCTACTGTCCACAAACACACAGAAGGACACAGAAACACCCAAAGGCATGTTTATTTTCTTTTAATATTACTTTGACGATGGAGTTGTACTTACATGCAGCTAGTGGCAAGTGGAAGTGACCAAGTCCATTATGGATTATGTATTAGCTATCTCACACACACACCGACAGACAGCATTTATTTCTGTCATTTTATTTAATTTCTCTTGTTATATTACTTTTTTCTTTTCCATTGACATGGATCGTTTGCCAGAGTTGGACTGAGCTTGTTTCTCAATGGCCACCATACATCGTGGTTTCCTACTTCGCAGTCGGGTTTGCGGGTTACTTGCTCGGTTTGAAAAAAATATTTTTTTTCTCTTAATGGTACACCTTGACATGCTTAGTTGTTGGTTTTTGCAGCTGGATTAAAAGGACAAAGGGGGGGTGTCTGGAGATGCCACAAACGCTGAGCAGCAGGAGCAAGAGTTGGACCTGTGTGGAAGAAATGGGTCAGACAGCGAGTAATAAATAAAGCTGTGTAGGGGTTCTGCAGGAAGGGCGACCTTAGATACACACAGTCTTGGCTATTCTGTTGTGTCCAGTGGGTTTTTGACTACTTTTGCCTTTCTCGAGGGGTTCTTACTTCACCACTGTTCTGTGGTAGTCTGCATGAGAGCAAAGTTCCTGCCCGTTACTTGATCGTGAAGCATGTGTCAGTCTCTGCTTTTCTTTACTGTGGCAAGAGGGTAGTGATATGGTGTTACGTGGTTGCAGGGTGAAGGTTAGTGCCAGATGACCAGGATATCACTTGATAAGGACATGGGTATGAAGGGCTTTTAGCCAGTCAGATTTGTTTATTTTAAATGCCCATTTTAAAAGGTGCGATAACCAATGGTTTCACACTCTGATAGCAGTGTGTGTGTGTGTTCCACTTTTAGTGGTTTCCCCTTAGTTTTAGACAGTATTCTGGAGAGTCTCTTTGTAAACACTAAACAGAGTGGGGAAAAACACTCAGCATGCAGAATGCAAATATAATAGCATTGAATATATTTACAGCATGTCAATAATTAACAGAAAACTTCAGCAACAGTTGATTAAAATTACATATTGTTTATTTGCCCTTTACAGAGCCCCTGATGCCAGTCTGACAACTTTAAAAAATTGGGGATTTTAGATATATTTCAGTTTATAGTTCACATATTTTTGTAATTTTTTTTTATATGGACTTTATCCCCCTGCTCCTCTCCCATTCCCCTTCTGCTGCTGAATCCCAGCCCGATCACCATACCTCCAGGATTTACCCCATCTACTTCTTACCTTGCTGTGTGAGTGGGTTCCATTGATGGTGCTGGTGCAGTACCTGCAGGGTCACAACGTCATCCTGCTGAGAGGGGATCTTTTCCTGCTTGAGTCAGAGCCGGTAGCATGCAATGGCACGCACGCCACACACACACACACACACACACACACACACACACACACACACACACACACACAGAGAGACTTTCAAGATCTTATATGCTCTAAATGCTCACCTCCAGCTTTTAATTCTGATGAGTGACGCTGCAGCACTTAACCTCCCCAATGTGGCAGCCAAGCAGCGGTACACCCTGTTGCCCCATCCCAAAGGAAAAGAACCATCAATGGACATTCAGTCCTCCTGCCCCAAGCTAGCCCTAGTGACAGTGGTCCATTCCTGAACCCACATCAGCAGTTGGGGAAAGTGGGGCATCCAGTGCTTCAGCCGTCCAAACCATTGGTCCAGCTACAAGCTCCCTATAGCTCAGATTTTCTTAGACAGCACTGTGTTTTGCCCTGTGGGGGACTGAACCTGCAACCCCTTGTCTTACAGATCTGTGCTTTTACCATCTGAACCATTTAGCCAGAACTATATTTTTGCAATTCTTTCCTCTTTTTCTTTATTAGTGAGGGAAGTGACAACAAGATTACTGTCCCTTGGTCTTTATTTGCTTTGGCTGCTTGTCTACACACAGTAGCAAAATACCTTATTTATGACATCATAATTATCTCCAAGCAACAGATTGGGATGTTATAAAAGTCAGAGCAAATAGGGCAGAGATCCTGTTTCCATGCAACTGTCCTTAGCAATAAAGAAATAGGGTGACAATTACAGGAAAAGCATGAAATATAAGCTACTGTAAATTGTGTCTAAATATTATATTTGTCAACGTAGTTAAAGTTATATTACACTGCAAGCAAGCATTCAGCATTGACAAATGCTCATTATATCTGAGGTGCATTTCCTTTTTCCTGGCTAATTTAAAAATTTTCTACCTGACAGCATAAGGTGTTATATGTAGAACAGCACTCTACCTGGAGGCTAGCACATCTAGTTCTAGTCCTCTTCATACTGCATCGGCATTATGACCTCTCTGTGACATCAAAATTGCTCAGGAAGAGCCACTCAGCAATTGCCAATTTGGTTACTAGTTATGTCACAGTTAATGAGGTTACAGGGCTCATGAGGTGTGAAGATGACTAGAACTACACATTTTAGCTGAAAAGGTAAAGCACCATTCTTATCAACAAACCTAATAATATCAAGTAGAAAACTTTCTAAGGAGCAAAGGAAAAATACTTTAGAAACAAATTGTAAGAACGGACTACTTTTAGAAATTAAAAATATTGTCGGTCTGCTGTTTTTGCTGCTACTATCTCTTTAATAAAGTAAGTTCTGCAGCTGCACAGTCCCTCAGCACTGGAGTGAGCAGAGCTAAACGTAAGCTTTACCACCGGAGGACAGCGGTAAGGGGTCTCAGATCCTACTGTACCTAAAACCTAGCTTCATATACCTTCACCCTTTTATGGCTGTCAAACAGGAAACATAGCAAACAAAGGACAAAATAGGCGTACAAACCTGGTGCACAACCTATGCGAATACAATGTGCACCATGCCACTATATCTAGTGCTTCCTTGGCAGTCCCGGCGGGGGTTACATTGCTCTTATTCCAATAAAATCTTATTTAAACAATTTTTTGTCTTTAAACTTTTATATTTTAAATTTATATATGCAATAGGACACTCCAGAATGATTGCTGTGAAGGATTAACTGCACTTCCCGGAGGCTGAAGGCCCTCAGAGTAAGCAACTGCCTCACAAAATCGGAGGGTATGGGGTTCATCAATTAAATCCAACCCCTTGACACATTTTAGTTTTCATATATACCTTTTGTTTATGACAGCCATTCAACAAAGCTACTATGCAGATTTACAATGATTTTGGAGAACTATATGACATATTTTAAAATGACCCATGAGTGACTTAGTGTGAAATAGGATACCTTTTTCCACTATAGGCAATTTGTTTTTCCTTTTTGCCTCCTCAATGAATTTACTCCGCAAGGCCAACGTGATGTGACAAATCTTGTTTTCCATTCAGTTGGGAGGGCTACTTACTACTAAGGCTACAGTAAGTAAATGGTTTGGGTGGGATTTGAACCATGATTTCCTGGTTTATAGCTCTGTACTCTAGTCACTGGGCTAAACAACCTCTCACTGTATGCACAGCCCCATCATAAATGGAGATGCTACATTATATTTATTGCAAATTACCAATAAACATGGAGCTTATCAATACAGATATATTACAAGTACCCACAATTCCAAAATGCACCATATTTCAGGTGTATACAGCATTCAGAATCAATGCACCCTCCCCTTCAGTTACAAAACTCCTTTTATTCTTAATCAGCCCTTCCACCCTCACCTCCTTTTCGACCTGGGCCACATTACCTTAAAGGGGAACTAAATGTTGCCTACACCCACACCAGGCCCACAGGATTGGAGTTCCTAGCAGAATCACAATTCCAACTTTCATTTTCAACAATAAAATATCTTCAATTCAAGCACTGTGTGTAGTGCACATTCCTTCTCCATTGTTACAATCCTTTGACCTTTCCAAAACAAGAGGTGATGCAACTGGTGGGCCAGGTTAATTGGTGCAGCTCAGCAGCTGAGGCAGTAAGGCACCTTCATATTACCATCTTGTCTTTGCAGGATTAAAATGATTTTAATCAACAGTGACCGAGTATTCTTACAAAACTCCTGCAGAGATATTAAACTGATATGTCACAAAGCACATTTTGACATTACTGAGCATTGGTTGTTCGGGTATTGTGTGGCTGTGGGGTCATTTTAAAGACGTCTGGTATAAGGTCATTTTGACATATGCCATCCTGTGTTGGTGGGTGGGCAGCAATTTTGTTTCATGAGCAGTGGCATAATGTTTCTTTTTGCATTGTTCTGCAGATGTTGGAGGGTGGTGGTAGTAGTTGCAGTTTAAGTTTTGTATGCATACTGACTGATCTGTGTACATAAATGTTATATAAGGTGTTGCTCTAATTAACCATAAAATGCAAATGTCTTGTTGCTGTTCCTTGTGGCATTTGCCGGTGGGGTGGTGCAGGACAGTCTTTCCATGCGCTCTACATTTTCTTCACTCTAACTTATTTTGTCACTAATCTGTGGCTCCATATATGTGGCCAGATGCTTTATGTGCTGTTCATTCTATCACAGGTGTTTTGTTTTATCGCAGTTCCTTTTGTTGTCACTCCTCACCTGTCACCTACACTATGTGACAGTGGATTGGGGGGCACCCCATTCTCTATCACAGAGAGCATGGTGTCTTGTGTCAGTGCCATCTCCCCCTACCCACACACATACACATTCACTGTCACCTAGTGAAGTGTGCTTGTTGGAGGCCACTGGTGTCATGACCCCCATTCACAGTCACAAAGTGCAGTGAAAAATAATAAAATAAATACACACACTAAAACAGTACTGCACAAAAAACAGTGTTCATAAATTTATTTAAATATACCTTCAGACTTCTCTCAAAGCACTCTGATGTAAAATGTGCAGAACAGAGATCTGTGTTCATGCTACTAATACCAGGAAGGTTCTCTCTTTTGACAGCCGCTTTCCATTTCTCTACCATGTCTTGGGAATCTGTAAAAAGAAATGCCTCTGCACACCATTTTCTTGGAGGCATTACACATTCTACTGCACAGCAGTTCACCATCCTGGGTGAACACAAGAAATGTTTTTGCAATAAGAGATATCTATTTGATAGCTGTCAACATGGAATTACTATGGCACTCTACCACGTGCTGAATGCTTTCCTGTAGTCATGCTAAGTTTGCAAGCCTGGTGGCGATGTCACAGCACTACTGCACATGTGCAAGATGGTGCAGTCAAACTCAGTGATTTTGGATGCTGAAATAAAACATTCTTGCATTTTTGGCATCGGAAAGATGATCATCAAGGAGGAATTAACATTGGTGCAGTATTGGCACTTTATTACATGATCTAAAAATGGAATACAATGTTTAGCTTCCCTTAACAAGAAATCATCTTCCAGAGACACAGTACTGGGTGCTCCCCTTTCAAAGCCACACTCTGTGTTCTACTAGAGGTCATCAATATAGTACCTATACATGCACCCCATCTTTATCCATTCCTGTCGATGCCCCATTACGTGGGGTGAGCAGTGTGTGGCATCAGGCGAGTGTAGACAGGGGTAGAGCCTTGGTAATGCTGCACATGGCGGATTGGGCTTATGTAAAGGTATACTTTGTGATTACTCGCAGATCCAAATCCATTAGCATATACTGATTACATTCAGATGCGTACACCTGACATCATGAAAATAGCTGTATGTTAGCCTCCAATATGTATAATAAACAAATCCAACCAGCAAATCAAAAGACAAGGATCACTCAGCTTTGGGTAGGCCCCATGGCAATAATTTAGGCAATTAAAGATTGTATAAAATAATTTCTAATTGGCAGCTACTCAGATGCTTCCTATTTTCAAAAAGGATATTCATACCCCTAACTGATCCACGTTTAACTGTACCTGAAAAAAGTGATGAAAAAAAATACAGGTTACTCACCTGTAACAGGAGTTCTAGAAGTGGTATATGTTGTTCATCCACACTTACTGGCAGGTTCCTCGCCGCTTTAAATCTTGCCGGAAGGTCTTCAAGCTGGCTCCTCCCACCCAACCAGGTGATAAAACTCTCGGTTCCGCCCCAAGATGCCAGATCTAGCCCGCTGGAAGCCAGGTTGCACGAAGCCGGGGAGGTCGGGTGGGTTGTGTGGATAAACAACATATACCACTCCTGGAACTCCTGTTACAAGTGAGTAACCGGTATTTCAAGGGACATGGATGTGTTGTTCAATCCACACTTACTGGAAGACTCCTAGCAGTTCTCCAGGAGAAAGGATGCAAGGCACACACCCCCTATTTAGGAAATAAGGACTGGAGAACCGAGGTCCCAAAACCAGCATCCCGGCATAACTCAAGGTCGATGTGGTAGTGGGTAATGAAGGTGTGTGCTAACTTCCAGGTAGCAGCCCTGCAGATTTCCTGGATAGGGACGTCCCTGGAAGCAGCCACCGAAGCAGCGGTATGGCAGGTAGAATAAGCTCTTATCCTTTTGGGAGGTTCCATGCCTGCCAACCTATAGCAGAGATTTATGCAGGAGGTGACCCACCTGCCTATCGTCCACTTGGCTGCAGGTCTGCCAGATGCGGCTTCAGCGTAGGTGACAAACAGCTGGCGAACCTCTCCCCGAACTTCAGCCGTCCGCTCCTTATAATAAGAGAGCACTCTTCTAGGGTCCAGTGTATGGAGCCTATATTCAGCCTCCGAGGTGTGACTGGGGTAGAACCCCGGCAGAGTCAACACCTGGTTGAGGTGAAACTCCGACACCTCCTTCGGAAGGAATTTCAGGTGGGGGCACAGGACAACCTTGTCCCTGTGGAAGACCAGATAAGAAGACTCGATGGAAAGCACCTGGAGCTCTCCCACCCTTCTGGCTGACATGATAGCCACCAAGAAGGCGGTCTTCCATGACAGGTGAGAGATGTCACACCTGTGCATCGGTTTGAATGGCTTTCCCATGAGCTTAGCCAATACCAGCAGTAGATCACATGGAGGTGGAGGTTCTCGCACCAGAGGGGATATGTGATCAAGGCCTTTGAAAAACCACCCGACCACCTTCTCCTGCACCACCGACTGCTTACTGGCCCTAGCCTGGTAAGCAGAGATGGCCGCCAGGTGCACCTTAAGAGTCATCGAATGAAGCCCTAGCTGAGAAAGGGACCACAGGTAGTCCAGAATGCTAGCCAAAGAACAGGAGGAAGGGTACAACCCCTTAGCCTGACACCAAATGGAAAATCTCTTCCATTTGAAGGCATAGCATTTTCTGGTCGACTCCTTACAGGATGCCTCAACGACACTGAGGACCTCGTCGGAAAGCCCCAAGGCCTGGAAATCTAGCCGCTCAGAAACCAGGCCATTAAGTGCAGGGATTGAAGGTCCAGGTGGAGTACTTTCCCCTTGTTGACTGAGATCAGGTCCGGGCGGGCTGGAAGCCACCTCGGGAGCCTGGAGCTGAGGCTGAGGAGATCTGGATACTAAAACTGGCAGGGCCAGTCTGGGGCTACCAGAATCACCTGTGCCTTGTCCCTCTTCGCCTTGAGAAGCACCTTGTGGATCAAGGGAAATGGAGGGAAGGCGAGAAGAGGCCCGGGGTCCACGGCCTCGAGAAGGCATCCCCCTGCAGTGAGCCCTGCTGAGGGGGGCGGGCTTGGAACAGCCTCAGCTTCACATTCCCCCTGGAGGCAAACCGGTCCACCTGAGGGCTGCCCCAGTGGGAGAACAGATCTTGTACTATCATAGGCAGGAAAGACCACTCGTGAGATGCTGCGCCTTAGGGCATTGGCCAGACTGTTGGAGGCTCCTGCCACATGGCTGGCTAGGAGATAAACCTCCAGGCTGATCACAAGAGACCAAGTGCGGAGAGCATCCTTGCACAGAGGCAAGGAGTGCGTGCCGCCCTGTCGGTTGAGGTAGTACATAGTCGTGGTGTTGTCCGTCGGGACCTGGACCACTTGACCCCATACAAATGGAGCAAAGGTGGTGAGGGCTAGTCGGACTGCTCAAAGCTCCAGCAGGTTGATGTGGCATCGAGACTCCTGAGGGGACCAGAGGCCATGAGCTCTGAGCTCCCCCAGATGAGCACCCCAACCCATCAAAGAGGAGTCGGTCATCAGAGTGACCATCGGCTCAGGGCGGACAAATGGGATACCCTCCTGCAGATGAGCTGGAACGAGCCACCTCTGGAGGCCATTCCACATCTCCTGGGTCACTGTCACTGGCTGGTCCAGAGGACCGGAGTGCTGTGACCATTGGCGGGCCAGCCCCCACTGCAGGGGACGCATATGCCAGCGGGCCCAACGGACCACACTGGTGCAGGCTGCCATGAGGTCCAGAAGGCGCAGGAAGCCCCAGGCAGGACGCAATTGCCCAACCAGAAATGATTGGGCAAAGGAGGAAAGTACCTCGGCTCTGTCCGCCGGGAGCCGTGCTCTGGCTCGAAGAGAGTCGAGCTCTGCCCCGATGAACTGAATCACCTGTGATGGCACGAGTTCCAATTTAGCCTCGTTGATGAGGAGGCCAATCTGAGAGCAGACCTGGAGGGCCAGATCCCTGGACCACTCCACCTCCAACCTGGAGGGGGCTGCAATCAGCCAGTCATCCAGATAAGGGTACACCCAGACCCCTCAGTGCTGCAGAAATGCTGTCATCACTGTCATGCAGTTGGTGAAGACCCTGGGAGCTGGATAGAGGCCAAAGGGCATGGCCCGGAACTCGTAAAGGGATCCCTCTGCCCTGAAGTGGAGGAATCGCTGGTGAGATGGACGGATTGGGATGTGAAAGAATGCATCCTGAAGGTCCAGAGAACAGAACCACATGCCTCGTTCCAAGGATGGAATGATCTGAGCCAGAGTGACAATCCTGAAGGTGCAAGACCTTAGGAACTTGTTCAGGTCATGTAGGTCGAGAATGGATCACCAGCCCCCTGTCCGTTTTGGGACCAGGAAGTACCTGGACACAAACTTTGGGTCTGGAGGAGGGTCCACCACCTCCCTGATCACCTCCTTCTGGAGAAGCAGGGCAATGTCAGCTCAACGAGCCGACAGAGAGGCTGCGGACCCTGTAGCCTGCTGTGGGGAAACAGCTTGATAGGATGGGGACTGCTCGAATTCCAGAGGCAGACCCCTGCCTACCACTTCCAACACCTAGCAGTCCGTGGTGATATTGGACCAGGTGGAAAGGAAGTGGCGGAGCCGTCCCCCCATGGGGGGAACCCCGGGAGGAGTGACGAGGTTGGGGCAACACCCCTCAACCCGTCACTGGAAAGGCTTGGAGAAAGGGCCGGCTGAGGAGCTGCCTGGGCCTTTCCCTCCCAGCTTCCTGCTGGAGGAAGCAACAGTCTTGGCTTTGGGGTTCAAGTGCGAGCCTGTTGGCCCTGATGGTGGTGTTGCTGGGCCAGACGTGACGCAGGGGCTGAAGGACGAAAGGGCTTACGCTGCTGCTGGTGGCCTTTGTCCTTCTGGGCAGAAATGACCAAGTCCAAGGTGGTATTGGACTTCTCGATCCATTGGAGATGACCCTCCACCCCGGGACCGAACAAGTCGGTACCCAGGAAGGGGACGTCTGCCAGCTTGTGCTGGGTATCTGCCACGAAGGTGGAGATCACAGCCAAGCTCTCGCGCGCATGGCCACTAGCCGCTACCGATCACAGACATGAATCAGCAACGCCCAACGGGTTTGAGCTGCTGTTTGCTACCGTGACTTCCCTGGTCCCGCACCTGCTTGACCATCATTTGAAGGTCAGCTGGGAGATGAGGAATCACCTCATCCAGGGAGCCCAAAAGGGCGTGTGAAAAGTGTGCCATCAGGATGGCCGAGCTAGCCTGATGAAAGCCTAGGGAGGAAGCAGCATATACTTTCTGCCCTGAGTAGTCCAATTTCTTGGACTCCTTATCGGGTGGTTTGTCCACGTCCCGAGTGTTCCCGGAATGCGGGAAAACGCTGTCGGTCACTAACCCCTCCTCAGAGGGGTGCTCCGAGAAACCGGAGAGTGAACCTGTAGGGACTGCATACTTCAGAGCCATACTGGCCGAAGGTGCTGGACAAGAAGCTGGCCACTTCCACGGCTCCAGGGCCGGCCAACAAAGGCTTTGGCTACTGGAAAGGCTTCCGTAGGGGAATTCCCTCAGTCCAGTATCTCCATGAAGAGATACTTGGCCCATTTTGAAACGGGTTTGAGCTTCATCCCAGTGGATTCTGAGATGAGTCGAAGCATTCCTAAGAACAAGGATGGGCTCTCGTCCACCAACCGACCCCCAGTGGACTCCAGGTCAAGCGGCCTGGAGAACAAGGAGGAGTCGTCATCAGACTCCGAGGAGTCTGCGAACAGCTGCCGAGCGCCTGAGCCACCCTCCACATGCTGAGGTCGATTGGGAGCGAGGGTGACTGACAACCTATGGGGCAAACCCTGACCCGACCGAGAATCCTTGGTTGGGACCCCAGTCTTCGGTTGTGGAGGCCGAGGTTCCACCACAATGGGTGGCGCAGCTGGTTTCGGCCGAACAACCGGTGCCGGTTTCGGCTCCTCGACCACTACGAGGGGTTCTTTCGGCCGCTGCGGTGACAGCCACTTAATGGCCGGAGAAGGCAATGGAGTTGGCTTATTCCCGGACAATAAGAGCTGCTGCCACATTAAATCCTCGTAGCGCCAATGCAACTTGCGCTGGAGCATATCCTCCGAAGAGGATGACGAGGATGAGCAGCGCCACCACTTTCCATGGTGCTGAGACCGCCAATGGCAGGACCGGCTGGACCTGGGAGAGGCCTGAGACTGAGACCTTCGGGGATTCTGAGGATGGGTCATAGAGGGGAGGGGGGAAACCTGCTCCTCCCTTGGTTCAGGGACCTTAACCGGGGACTCCAGCAAAGGAGGCACAGTCAAGTCCTCGGTTTCCACCGGGGAAACCGGTGAAGAAAGGGTTGTAGGCTTCTCCTGTCAACAAACCATCCGACGGGTCAAGAAAAATCTCAACTGCGTCGACGGGTGTCTCGGCCGGCTGACCTGATGGGGACACCGTGAAGCCAGTGGCCTTAGCCACAACCTCGACCGAAGTCGACTGTTGACTATCCGGAGAAGGGGATCTCTCCCGCTCCCACGAACATCGACGGTGGGACTTACCTTCGGAGTCCTTCTTTTTGGACCGAATGGAATGTCCAGATGGTCCTTCTCCCTTGGTGGAGAGGGATTGGCAAAGCTCCTTAAAAGAAGCTGTATAATAACAGCCCAAGGACAGCGGCATAAATGCTGTGACCGAGGAAGATGAAAATGTGGCCTGGGCCGCCTCCTCCTCGAGGGCGATCATCTGCTCCAGCTGGTCTGTGGAGCCTGCAGCCGTGGACACCACCCAGAGGGCCTCCTTCGACTTAACTGAAGGATAACATTTTTCAGGGCGCCCCAAAAGCAGTTGGGCAGCGCAGTCCTCCAAGACTGAAGCCGAAAAGGATTTGCATAATTCGAAAGCCTGCGAGTCATGTCAGAGTCCTAGGCAGTAAACGCACATGGAGTGCGGGTCGGCTGGGACACTTCTGTCCGCAGGGGCACTGATGAAATCTGGGAGTCAATTTGTCCATCGCAGCCACGAGGGAAAAAGAAGAATGAAGTCTTTTAAATTTTAGAATAAATTTCAGATTAACCAAAGAGTGTGGCTCCAGGCTTAAAACACAGAGCGCTAAGGAGGGAACCTGAGCTTCCAAGCGGTAAGGAAGATCTGGCATCATGGGGCGGAGTCGAGAGTTTTACCACCCGGGTGGGTGGGAGGACCCAGCTTGAAGACCTTCTGGCAAGATTTAAAGCGGCAAGGAACCTGTCAGTAAGTGTAGATTTAACAACATATCCACGTCCCTAGAACTGTATTTTGTTTTGCTTTGTTTGTATAGGCAGCATTCTATTATAATTCTCTTCTGGGAATCAGCAATTTGGAGTTAAGATTATGTCATAATTTCTGTGCAGAACACTAAGCATGGTTCTGACAGGTCGACAGCTCATGCTCAGCATTCTGTACACAAACCATGACACAGCAAACTCTGCAAATTACTGCTTCTATGAATATAACTCTGTAGAATGGTGTCCATAATTGCCTCCAATTATGAAAACTTTCCGGTCCCCTTTAAAAGACAGAGATGCTTAATTCTAGCCTTCAAAAATGGGAATATTAACAGCTAAGGAAGTATTGATACTACAATCTGAAACATCCATAAAGAAAACTACAAAGGAAGCTCATACTGTACTACAAGAAACGTGGAAACAAATACTTACTTGAAATTGTTTTAAAGGTGACCAGCAAAGATTCTCAACGGCAACCTCAAACTCTCCTCTGCATTGCCATGCTGCTGTGGGAGTCAAAAGCTGCTGTAACTAAAATGTTCTGACAAATACTAGATTTTTTTAATTTTCTTCTGATGGATACTGCCAAATTGAGAAGCCTGGTTAGAGCTGAGTGGGTCCCAAACTAGCACGACCAAGACTTCATAGGTATTACAACCTATTTTGTAACATAGATACCACTAAGAATAAAACAGCAGTAGTTAAGGATTATTACACTCATTTTGTTGCTCTCATGGGGGTGTTTAATGCCTAAAATAATATTTACAGAACCTGGTCAAATGTAAATGTGTGTACTATTTCAGACAGTAAGACTCTTGTGGAAGCAATAAAATTAGTGCAAGAATCCCTAGCCACTGCTGTTTCATTCACAGCAGCAGTGGTATCTATATCGCAAAACATACTGTAATATCCATGAAGTGTTGTGCATGCTTGACTGGGACTGCTGTGGCTCTAATTAAGCTTCTGTGTTTAGCAGTATTGTTTGGAAGAAAGTATTGTCAGAACAGTTTAGTTATGGAAGCTTTGAACTCCCACAGCAAGATGACAGGGTAGGGAAGTACTAGTGAGGGATGCTCATACCCTTTTCGCTGGTCACCTTTAACAGGTAAGCATACAGAGCTACACAGTGTTCTCTTTACAGACGCAACCTGGGGGAAGGGGATCAAGGGACGGAAAAACAATACAGCCATAGTATCAACAAATATAGAGCCAATAAATATACAAAAGGACCAGCAATATACAAATATTTCATTTGAGTAGTTAGTGATAAATATGAAAGGCTATTAATGTACTTATGTATGGCATGCATGAACAATAACAGATGGCTAGTTGTGTAGCTTTACTGTACTAGCCACATTCCTTGGGTGGACTGTGAGATACCAAATACAGAAGAGGGCCTTCAAGCACCCATGAAATGCAGTTATTACAGCACAACACCACATCCTGGAGTATGTAACATACTTACAAAATGGTGTCAAAGGCCCAGCGCTTAAAGGAAAATATACTGTAACTGGCTGCTGCGATTGTGTTTTAATAATTATATGGTCACGAAGCTGGATTTATGAATATCGCAGTGCAGAGTTTTGCTTACATGTTTTATACATAAATCCATTGCAACAACAAAAAAAACTGCTTAAGCATTAGTTAGGGTTGATGCACAAAGCAACAAAGTTGGAAAATGGGATGCTATGGTAAACAAGGCCTTTGAATCGTCATAATTACAATATGCGGAGTGGTGCTTCCTGGGGTTTGAACATTTGCTTGAAGCAATGTTGGCATTACCCTAACTTCAGCATGGTCTTTCAAGGCATGAACCTCATGCCAATAATTAGAGAGAGCGTTCTGAAGTTAGGGTTGCACTAATGATGGTTTCAGCAGTCATTTAAATGCCATTTAACACCATCCCACAACATTATGTAGATCCCATGAACATTTTACAAAACATTGCATTTCCCTACTTTGGTAGCTTTGTGCTTCAACCCTTACTGAGGCCTCAGTATCTGTGAAAGTCTTGACTTGATTAAGCAGTTATGGAATTTCTACCAAGTGACCAGGGTCTCTTAATTGGCAAAATATTTGCTTAATATCCCGGTAAATTGAATTATGGTATTTTTCACAAAACTAGTGATCAACACTTCCAAAAATGCAACTCTGGGTACCTGACTCAGATTCATTCCCATCACTAATGGATGGTTGGAGCACAGATATGTCAGCATGAAGACCCTGATCTGACAGTCACACAAGCACAAGTAGACTGCTCAGGGGAACTTAGGTCTGGAGCATTAACATAAATCCAATCAGTTCAACATGCAGGTTTGGCTCACAGTTCAGGATACACACAAAACTTCAAAGATGATACAGGATAACAGAATATAGATGTATTAGGAAATTTCACAGCATAACAGAACTTCCACCAGTTGCCAGTGGTTCATACATCAATATACATGCCTTTTCAAGACCTTGGAAAAGCACATATACTGGCATGAAAAATGTTGGCAAATGGTGGAGGTTCTGTTATTATAGAACCATACAATTTGATGGCAGATAAGGACCGCTTGGCCCACCTAGTCTGCCTATTTCCCTACCTAACAGATAAGCTGCAGATCCTAGTAAACCAACAGCCTACTTCCTCCTACCCCCGCACTAGAATTGCTTATGTCTGTCCCATGCATTCTTGAATTCCCCCACTGTTTTTGACTCTACGACCTCCTCAGGAAGGCCATTCCATGCATCTACAACCCTCTCTGTGAAGAAATACTTCCACACATTACCTCTGAGCCGTCCCCTCTATCTTCAAATTGTGCCCCCTTGTTCTTGCACATCTCTTTTTCTGAAAGATGCTACCCTCTTGGACTTTGTTGATTCCCTTGAGGTACTTGAAAGTTTCTATCATGTCCCCCCTCTCCCTCCTTTCCTCGAGGCTATAAATCTTAAGTTCCTTTAGTCTTTCTTCATATGTCTTCTGGTGCAGGCCCTGCACCATTTTGGTTGCTCTCATCTGGACAGCCTCCACCCTGTGTCTTTGCAGAGATGGGGTCTCCAGAACTGTACACAGTACTCCAGATATGGTCTTACCAACTGTCTGTACAGAGGCCCAACAACTTCCTGTTTTCTACTGGTGATGCCTCTCCCTATGCATCCCAGTGTCCCCCCAACCCTCCTTACTACCTTCTCATATTGCTGGCCCACATTTAGGTAATCTGACATGACTACCCCCAGGTCCCTTTCCATTTTTGTTGTTGTCAGTATCTCACCCCCATTGTGTACTCTTCCCCTGGGTTTTTGTTTCCCAGGTGCATTACTTTGCACTTCTTTGCATTGAATCTAAGCTGCCATACATTTGACCATTCCTCCAACCTTGCCAAGTCCATTTTCATCCTTTCCACCCCACCTTGCATATCAATCCTGTTGCAGATCTTTGTGTCATCTGCAAAGAGACATATTTTCCCTTCTAGTCCCTCTGCAATGTCACTTATAAAGACATTAAAAAGGACCTGACCCAGTACTGAACCCTGCGGTACCACACTAGTAACCCCCCATTCTTCACTGTGGGCTCCATTTTCTATTACCCTGTTGTCCAGCCAGTGTTTTACCCAGGCTACCACCCTGGGACCCACTCCCAGGCTGGCTAATTTGTTTATTAATCTTTTGTGTGGGACTATGTCAAATGCCTTGCTAAAGTCTAGGTAGACCATGTCCACAGCCCCTCCCTGGTCTGCTACTTTGGTCACCCAGTCAAAGAAATCAATTAGATTTGTCTGACATGACGTTCCTGCTGTGAATCCATGCTGCCTTGGGTCCTGTGACCCACTGGCCTCTAGGTACTCAACCATTCTTTCCTTCAGAAGTGATTCCATCATTTTCCGTACCACTGAGGTCAAACTGACAGGTATGTAGTTTCCTGCCTCTGTCTTGCTCCTACTTTTGTGAAGGGGAATCACATCCACCCTCCTCCAGTCCTCAGATTCCACATCATTCTCCCATGATTTATTAAAAAGGGTAGTCAGTGGTGTTACTAGTTCTTCCCTTATTTCTTTTAGAATTATGGGGTGAATCCCATCAGGCCCCATTGCTTTATCCACCTTCAGTTTTAAGAGTTCTTTCGGAACCCTTTCTTCTGTGAAAGGACTAATATCAACCCCCCTATCCAGGGTGCTTCTATTGACTGGATTAGGTATCTGCCCCTGCTTTTCCATTGTGAATACTGAGCAGAAGTATTCATTCAGTATCCCTGCTTTTTCACTGTCGCTCTCTGCCCAACCACCTTCCTCTTCATTCAGCCTCAGCATCACTGCCTTAGTCTTTCTTTGCTCCCTAATGTACATATAAAAGGTTTTATCCCCCTTCTTAACCAAGTTGGCTATCTTTTCCTTGGTTTGGGCCTTTGCTATTTTGACTGTCTTCCCCTCTTCCTTCTGCTTTAACTGGTACAGTTCTCTGACCTACTCCTTCTGTGTTTCCCTATACTTACTGAATGCTATCTTTTTTGACCTTACCTTCCCCACCACTTTTTTTTTTTTTGAGAACCATAATGTTTATTTTTTTTATTTTGATTTATTTGCTTCACACAAAGGCTTATTGCCTCTGTGATGGCGGTTTTGATGTTTCCCCATTGTTGCTCCTCCCCACCTTCTTGCCCGTTTGCTAGTGCTTTTCTGAGGCACTCTCCCATTTTGACAAAATCAGCGCTCATGAAGTCCAGTACCTTCACTTTTGTATGGCTTGACTCTACAGCTAAGTTTGTCGTGAACCACACTGTTTGGTGGTCACTTGTTCCCAGATGGCTACCCACTTCAAGATTGGAGAGTCTCTCTCCATCCCCATCTGAGAGTACCAGGTCTAAGATTGCTCCCTTCCGAGTGGGTTCCAAAACTTGCTGTCTGAGGCATGCCCCCTGTAGGGTATTGAGAATGGCCCTGCTCTTGGGTGTGGCTGCAGCAAAGGTGCTCCAGCTAACAACTGGCATATTCAGGTCCCCCATCAGCAATATCTCCCCTTTCAATACCACTGCAAGGATGCCTTCTATCATTTCCTTGCCCATTTCCTCCCTGAGACAGGGGTCTGTATACAACCCCTGTGTGGACTTTGGTGCCATTTCCAGTCTCCAGGGTGACCCACTGTGCCTCCTCTCCTCCCAGTTTACCCTTTAGTTCTGTTGCTTTGATCCCTTCCCTTACATAGAGAGCTACTCCTCCTCCTCCTCCTCTTCTTCTTCTTCCCTCCCTGTCCCTCCTGTAGAATGTGTACCCTGGTATGTTGACATCCCAGTCATGATTCTCTGTGTACCATGTTTCTGTGACTACCACAATATCCAGGCATCCCTCTTCCATCAAGGCCACCATATCGGGGAGCTTTTTACCTAGACTATGGGCATTGGTACTCATTACCCTCTATTTTATTATGGCTTTATCCCTTTTTGCCCCATCCCTGTCCTTACTGCCTTTGTCTTTTTCTCCATTTACCCCTGCCCTTCTCCTATTGATTGCTATGTTGGTGTTTATCACTAACTACCCTGACATTTTTTTTTTTTTTTTTTTTAGGCTAGGATTCCCTTCTCCTTTTCAGTGCCTCCCCTTGGCTGGTTTAAGCGCTGCCAATGAAGCATTTAAACCCGTCACCTAGATTCTGGTTCCCTCCTGGATAGATGCAGACCATCATGCCTGTACAGGCCTGCATCCCTCCAGGTGGATGCACTATATGCAGTTATCCTGCTGTCTATCTGAAAGTTTGTATGTATCCTGGTCTGTGAGTCAAACTTGTATGTTGTACAGACCCAGATTTGAATCCAACCACCAAGTACTCGCTGCGAGACCTGAAGCAAATCACAATCTCCCTGTGCTCAACCACCTCCTATCACTGTAATTAACCCCACTAACTCTCCTTAGTCCCATCAAACTCCCTTAACATCTTTGTGCATTTCTAACAGATGCTGCCAGCTGTTCATGATTTGTAAAACAGTTTGAGGTACCATATGTCTGAAAGGAACTAAATAAATCCAAATTCCTTTCCTTCCTTTTTGCTCCTCCATGCTTCACAAGTAAGTTTTACAAGGGTGACTTGTTCCATTTTAATAGTACAGCTTTATTGCCTTTCCCATAGGTACATGTTGAAATGTTAAATCCCTACAGTATATATACACAGTATTAGGGAGGCAGTATAGTGCAGTGGCTTAAGGCTCTGAGCTGCAAATCTGGAGACTTGGGTTCGAATCCCACAGCTCCCTTGCATATATGTGCGACCCTGAGCAAGTCACTTAAGTTCCCTGTGCTCCCAGGCTGCACCTGTAAACAAGCTTTCAGCTTCGTATGTCTCACCTGGTTAAACAATTGGAATATTAGAGGCAAAAAAAACTCTGTTTAATGCATTAGTTAGGGATGTTCTACAGCATCAAAAGCAAGTAAATTCAGTGTTAGGGTTGAAAGCCCCCTTTGGACCCCCCCACCCACACCCCCAACCGGCATAGGGGTGGCGTTGGGGTTGCCAGCCTAACTCTCACCCCATCAGATGTGTGAAGAAGCAGAGGTATAGGAGAATGGGGCAGAAGTTAGGACTGACAACCCTAACACGCACTTCCCGATCGGTTGGGGGTGTGGGAGGGGGACCAAGGGGGGCTTTCAACCCTAACACCGAATTTCCTCATTTTTTCTCGCTTTGGAACAACCCTAACTAATGCATTAAATGGAGTTTTTTGCCTCTAATTTCCCTTCTGTTTGAGAATGACAATGAGAAATAGTGAATGTAATGCGGCAGTGGGAGCGCAGGGCCCATGGTGCCCGCAAACGCAAAAGGTAATGCGCATGGTGATGCAAAGCAGAACACAAAGATAAACAGTACTGTAGACACAAATGGTTAAAATAATGCAAACACAAGTGCAAATGAAAATGCAAAGGTACGCACATGGTGCCCTTGACGGGAACAGTAAGTGAAACAGGTACGGAACTGCAACCAGAAGCGGTAAGGGTAACAGTAATGTAAGCACACAGGCTGGTTTTCCCCAAAACGTGCATAGAGAAAGACAGTGAGTACAAAGAATGTATGCATAATAATGGGGCTCGGAGCAGAAAATGAGGAGTTGGAATACTAAATTGCTTCTATCTCAGGAACCGTGCGACATAGAAAAAAAATTTAAGAGTCATATGATTTATGAATTTCCTGGCTAGTTTTACACTTAATCCTTTTTAGGGGACTAAGTATTTTTCTGATGAAAAGTCCATATATCTCGCACCGTTTCCGAGATACGGGCCCTGAAAGGCACGGCGAATGCCGTAATGTTATCCTATGGAAAAAAAGGAAAAGTTCAGAGTGCCATAACTTTGGTTCCCTGCAACATTTTTTCACCAAACCTCTAAAAGGCACATCTGTGGGATGTTGGCTTTCTTCCCTTCAAACTGCTGCCCAAAAGACCAAACTGTAATTTTGCAGTAGGGCGGCAAAGGATTCCTGTAATGCAGCGGATGCCGTAATGTTATCCTATGGGAAAAAGTGTCAACTCTGGAGTGCCGTAACTTTGCTGCCCTGTAATATCTTTTCACTGAAACAATGAAAGGCATATCTGTGAGATGTTGGCTGTGTTCCCTTCAAATTTCAGCCCAAAAGACCAAACTGTTCTTTTGCAGCAGGGTGGCAAAGAATTGCTGTCATTTTCCCCACAGCCTGGAAAAGTACTGTCGAACTTTGGGAAAGCTTTTGCAAATTAATGCGACACTGTCACAAATGCGAAAGTACTTTGCGAAAGTACTTTTTCCAGAAATTTGAAAAACATATTTCTGGGGTGTTTTACCCCAAAACAAAGCCATGCCTAACATCCTCAGGGTCCGACTAGGTGAATACAAAAAAAAAATTAGGTTGCTATTGGGTCCCAAATTTACATGCCAAGCATTTGTCTGATGACCAACTGAAAACAAAATGGTGGATTTGCGACAGTAAAAGGGCCATTTGCAAAAGTAAAAACTGCATTTGCGACACTGTCGAACTTTTTGTTAACGTTTCCCATTGACTTATAATGGGAAATTGTTTTATGAATAACTTTTGAACCATTTTATATTTTTTCATGAAATCTTCAAAAGGCACATCAGGGACCCCCGCCGCATGTTCTCTGAAGATTTCAGACCAGTCGCGCAAACTGTGCGACCTGTAGAGACAAGCAAAGAATTAAAAAAAAAAGTGTAAACGCACACGCAGATCACGCTTAAAAAATCAGCAGCCGTATATCCAAACAGTAAGAAAGTTGGCAGATCCCAAGACGTATGGTTCTTGATCGTGTGTTCTAAATTTCAGTCACATCCGTTGAACGGTTGCAAAGTTATTAAGGTGCAAAATTTTAGGTTTAACATGTAAATGGCTCCTCAACCCTAACTATGGTAGCACTACTGTGCTACCATAATATATATTATATATTATATATATATATATATATATATATATACACACACACACACACTCAATTGTTTCTTTCTTGTTACAGTTTGTCAATTTTGTTGATCAAGACCCTAAAGCCTACACTGTTAAATGGCAATGGATCAACATGGACAGACATTTTTAATGTGTCAGAAATGATTGGTGCACTATTACATACTTGAAAATTTCATTCACAGAATATCGAGGGCATCATTTTTTCTGATAATGTCACTAGAAGGGCATAACAAGTACAGTGACATGTCCAGGTAAGCAGAATAATCTGGTGATGTGTTTGGTACAGGAAAATAAAGGGTTACAGTCAATGGATTCTAATCATTCTCTGTTCATTATAGGATAAAAGTCTTCAGATTTCCAACCAGGAAAAAGAAACATGGCTGCTCATCTAAGACATTTAGAGAGGAATTACAGCATTTAATAGTACCATACATTTATTTATTTTCATATTCGGTTTATGCTCCTTGGAGCCACAGCAAGGGAGGGTCTCTTCTGCCAGCTGCTACAACCCCCTTCCACTGTCCTATGCTTCCCCTGGATACTGGTGGTGAGGATATCGCCATGGTTTTGCCTCTCATGGCTGGATCAGGAGAGGGAGGTCTGACCTATCCCCCCCACCCCGAAGTCCATAATCCAATTTCTCACTCCGGCCTGTGGACAGTGCAGGGTTTTATTCAACTCTAAAAATTGATTAGCGTTTTGCTCATAAAAGTGCTAAAACATTGTAAAAATGCATAGCACTTGCCTCATTGTGTTTATCAAACATAACACTTCTAGAAAACCTATATAAATACTTTCTGTAAAGTTAGTATTGTCCCAGGAAAAAAAACTGTTCATCAATTATTTAAAACCCTGCGGTGGACATCATACACCCTTGCCATGCCCATCATTTTTCCCCCAGTTATCTCCCCTTAATTCCCCAGGGCATAGCAGCATGGTCATGTATGCGCGTGCAGACTGGATCCACTACTGCCTGGTGCCCCATCTGTACAGCACTGACACAGAGTTTCCACTCGGTAGCAGCCAAGTGCCAGGAATACCTACTCTCCAACCCAGGAGAGGAGAGCTGCCTGCTGGCTGCTTGATAATTCTCCTAGCTCCCCCTCGCCGGCCGATCCCCAGCAACCCAAGCTTGTTCCCAAACTTGGGTCATTGGTGCAAGGGAGAGGTAAGGCGCTAAGCACCTCAGCCCTCTGCACCACTAGAATAGCTTTAGTATCATACTTTTAAACATCATTTGTACCGTATGTTTAACTTTCAGGTGGGAAAATAGAAAGACACAATCGAATGTTATCCTTTTTCTGCTGACATTCTGTTTCCACACTTACAAAGTCATTTTTAAAGACATTTAATACCAAGGTTTCTTTTTTGGGGGGGGGGGCTGCCTGTTCCATATCATCAGCCCTACCTCCCGGACCCAATGCCCCCTGTAACCGATCCCTGATTCACCCTGGCTTACCCCCCAAGGCAAGGCCGCTGAGATGAACCCACCTTACGGAGACAGGTCCAGGTTACTGGCCGCATCACCGCAACTGGCAGGGCTCCCTAGGCTTACCCCCCCCCCGGGGAGGGCCATCCAGCGGAACATGGTCAGGGTCGGGTACTTTGGGGGCTGCAGTACCAAGAGGCGGCATCATCCATGGGACAGGCAGCATTTTTTGTGGATGTTAATCCCCTCAGGAGGCGGGACAAACCTGACATCCATCCCGCCTCCTCACATATCAGGTGCAGGTCACATCGGATCCCCCAACCTTCACCAGATGTCCACACTTTTGCACCAGACACTTGCACCCTCCCCTCAGAGGACAGCAGTCCATTGGATGTTCAATCCCCCCCGCCCCAACTGTCCCTCCAATGACCCAAGTCCAGATTCGAACCCAGGTCGCCGGCATTGCAGAATACCAAGATATGTTATAAGTGCATTATAAAATGGGTTAGAAATTCTGGACTGTGACTGGTGGACTCCAGCAACATGACCATGCGGTTATGACAGTATAACCATACAAGTCAGATCGAAGGACTGTTCTTTGGAGCCTTTAGTGCTTTTCACTATTTTATTAGCACAATAACAAACTCCAAAGGTGTGTGGCTATGCCACTTTAATAACTGGCCAGCAATTTCTTCTTGAGGATGAGCCAGTTGATATTTGACATAATAACCCATGGGTTATTACGGCGAGCATGTGCATTGCCACTCAAATGCAGGAACTCCTTCACTGGCTCATGTTCTTCCGCTGGGTGGGCTAAACAGTTCTGCAAACATGACAGCTCCATATCCCTGATAGCAAGGAACATGGAACCACCAGAGCAAAAGTCCTCTCATCGTTTTTTGTTTTTTTTTCAAATAAAATATCTGCTCCATCCTACTTTTAAATAAAAAAAAACAAAAAAAAAACTATCTGGTCGATCCTGCTTATCCTCCGATTCAAAAGGAAACAGCCACAGCAGACTGCCCGAAGAAGAAGGTGATTGCAATCACTCAATATTAAGTCCGTCTAACCTCGACAAAATAATAGACTAAAAACACACACACACAAAAAAAAAACAACAACACCCTGACACAAAAAAGCAGGCAGAGGCAGAGTGTGTGTGTGTGTGTGTGTGTGTGTGTGTGTGTGTGTGTGTGTGTCTGTGTGTCTCACAGAGAGACAGGAATCAGGGAGGAAAAAACTGCTGACCAGATATTATGTAAAATAAAAGACGGGAAAATGTCTAAAACTCAAATTTAATGCACACCCTCGGTGCAGCATGCTTTGATAAACCCCCTTAGACTTCATCTTCAGGGGTTTATGTAGCATCACATACCTCGGGTGTGCATTAAATTCTCATATCACACACTTCCCCATCATTTATTCCATATATAACCAAACTTCCCAGGTGGGTGAAGGCATTTGGTTGTGATTTGTACTTCACTACCCACCTAGGTTATGCAATTATTACAGTTTAACTGCACACCCGGTCATGCATTATCACTTGCATCGCATTCCAGGGTGCTGAATTCACTGAGATGTAAGCACAATTTAGGTTTTCTGCTGTGTGCACATGCCTCACAATGAATGCACACCCTACTATGTGTTATTGTCAACATGGTTGCCCATAACTACAGAGAACATTATACATATGAACATCATGTACAGGAGGGTGAACTGGCCAGACAACTGCACTCTGTAGGATTGCTGGTACAGTACACATAAAAGATTTTCCCCCTTGTAACATATATGTGAAATTATATGGGGGTGTACATTTTAATGGAAGGAATAGGAAGCTTACAAAAGAAACCCAGAGCAAATGCCACTGATGTATGTGTTATCCCAGATGATATTGGCCAGACAGCCAAATTTTAAAGAAAACATAATTGCACATATCCCAATAAAGCAAAGTATCAAGGGAAACATATGTAAATCCCCATGATGGTACAGAAGGTGGCAGTACATGAAAAAGTAATTGCTGACATATGTTCAGCCTTGGGTTTATTTAAACATTTTTTTTATTTTTTTATTTTTTTTTTTTTTTTTAAAGAGAAACAGGGTTTTTGTCCATGAGGTGATGTAAGTTATATTTAAGCAATGTGTTGATGTCAGGAAGTCAGGTGTAATGATAATGGACTGTTAGAGAAAACGTGATATTAACTTTCAGAGGGGGTCGCCTTTGATAAGGGCAAGGTAGTTATGCTTGTGATAATGGGAATATTAGGAAAGTATGAGGTCTATGCAGAAGTGGAGTACACATATGCACAGTTTCATAAATATGTGCTCAGAGTGCAGGCAAATGTGATATGCAGGTTTGTTTTAGAAATAGGTAAAAATAGCGATACATGCAATTAATATAAAGATAGATAATTACATAGACATGTAGAGAGAGAGGCCAACAGACAGACAGGCAGAACAGGAATGGCAGTGAAGTACTGAAGTAATGCCAACCCCAACCCCACACCACAGGCACGGACAGGCATTGGGGTGTGCCTTTGGGTCATTGCCAATAACGCTCACGCCATTTCACCTCACCCTACCCTCTAAACACAGACAAGAGTCGAGGTGTGCCTTGGAGTTTTCAAACTTTACACTCACCCCATTCCATGAGGAAATACGCTGAAATGGGTACAGTATAAGAGAATGGAGTGAACTTTGGGGCTGAAGAGTCAAAGGCACACCTCGATACCTGTCGCTGGCTGCACGGTGGGGATGGGCATGGAATGGCATGAGCTTTACTGTTGACAATCCCAAGTCACACCCCTGATGCCTATCAGTCCCTACAGTGCAGGTGTTATGGTCAGAAACCTTAATGCCCTGGGTGTTTCTTGGTATTTTCACTCCAAGTTTTCAGCATGTGCATTTTGGGACCCCACTGCATGAACAGGGACAGTATCAGTTCATTAGCTGAAAGGAGATTTTGTACAGCGACTGTGCCATTTGGCACCACAGGTGCAAAAACACATTTTGAACAGGATGTAAAAAATAACAGCTGTACATTTCTTACTTCAGTAACCCAAACAGACACACACACACAAAACATCAAAATGAATAGATTTGTCCACAAGCACTATTTTCTATGCAAGTTGGAGCACAGGGGGTGGGGTTAAGGCTGGAGATCAGTTATGGTCCATGACATAACCACGTGGTCAGAATATTAAATATTTTAAAATAAACATAAATGCAAAAGTAACCATTTCAAGAAGAAAATGCAAACTGTGACACTTAACAGTTATAGGATAAGTTAGCACATCTGGACTTATTTGCTGCATATGCATCTCAATTGCTAAGGGGTCCTGACCATGTTCACCCTTCCTCAAGCCAAGCTAGCTACAGTATGTCTAACAATAACATGGATGGAAAAATGATGCCATATTTTCAACAAGAAGTTAGCATTTTAAAAAGACAGGTCTGTAGACTGAGAAGTAGCTTGTGTACATGCATTCATCATGCTAGCCAAGATATCTTCAGGTTGCGTTCCATAAGGCTAACCAGTGGGAGAAGTAGGGGAAAGGGACAGAAATCTAAAACAGAACCATTTAACCCATTTGGTATTTAAAGTTGCATGACAGAAATGCAGCTTCCAGAACTAGACACCACATTCCAAATGAGGCCTCACCAGTGATCTACACAGCGACATCACCACCTCCTTCCTTCTGCTGGTAATACCTCTTCCTGTGCACCACAGCATTCCACTGGCTCTCCTCACAGCTTTGGTACATTGCTTAGCCACCTTTAGGTCATCCAATATGATTACCCCAAAATCTCTTTCCATTTTGATGACCATCAGCACCCCCCCCCATAATCATTCCCTGGGTTCCTGCAACCTCTTCTTATTCAGTAGGCAGTTAGCACATCTGGACTTATTTGCTGCATATGCATCTCAATTGCTAAAGGGGTCCTGACCATGTTCACCCTTCCTCAAGCCAAGCTAGCTGCAGTATGTCTAGCAATAACATGAATGGAAAGATTATGCATATGAAAACTTATTAATTATGCTGTACATACCCTAAGACTCAAAGTGTCTCTCCTTTGGCTGCCATGATGTCTGTGGTTAATTTGAAACAAAAGACAATGTAATAAGACACTGGCCTCCACTGGAGATAATAAATAATAGCACAAACTGCACTCTGAGAAGATTGTCTGGGACAAGATGCAATAAAAAGACTTGAATAGCAGGTACCAGGGAGTTTTAAACCACCAGGAATGTTAGAAAAAACTACCCCTTCCCACTCATTCACAGGTGTCAATGAATGTATCTGTTAACCATGCTGGTTCATCTTCTTGTTTCCCTCATAGTAAAAATGTGAAACTACATTTGTGTTATTTTAAATGAGTGATAAATGGCATGTCCAGGGGGATGGCAGCTCTGATAGTTGTTCCAGTCTTACTTTTTTTTCCTGGCTCAGTTTATATCAGTAAAAAGAAAGTAGGAAAAAATAAAAAAACAGCCTTTTGTTTCTACAAGTAGTTAATTGCAGCTGGTATTTTTAACACATGCAAGGCAACTCCACTTCTCAAACTTAAAAGGAAAAAATACACTTAATCAAAGGATGTGTTTACCAAGTACTGTGCACATGAATAAAGTAATTTGAACCCCCTCCCCCCAAAAAATGTGCCCTCTCATGAAACTGCATGATTAACTGTAAAGACAATTAAAAAATGTATTTCTAAATGCATTACTAACACCAATGCTTTCGAAGTTTTTAAACCATTAGAAAGACAAACTATATATTTATTGAATATGGTAAACAAATATTGTTAATCCCAAAAGCTGAACTTTATGTTTTTAGTATATAACTGTTTAGGAAAAACCTGTGGCTCTTTCAACCAGAACACTGTGTCTATTGTTTTCCTTGGGAGAGGTAGTTTCAGTCATTTCTAAATTACTCTTTCCTTTTGAGACACCAGGTGGCTCTGATGATCATTTGTTCCAAGGGTTTTTAAGTCAATTCGAAGACATTAAGTAGCTTCTGTTCTTCCATTCTTAATAAAATGCAGGGACTCCACAGACTTGTTCTGTTCCTTGGTCCAGATCCCAAACTAGTGTGTCTTATTTCAACATAATAGATCTACCTCATGCCCCTCCCACATGAATAAAAAAAGTGGGGGTGGATCTTTAGGAGCTTCTTGGGTGGAAGTGAGGGTGGATCTTACTCCCCCCCCCAAAAAAAAACTATGCAGCCTCCCACTACTCAGGTTCCAGTTCTTGTATCACCCATTTAAGAAAGAAAACAGTATGCTGCAACCATTGACTAACATGAAAGCATATTTATTTGAGGGCAGAAAGCATTTCTTCAAGGAGGGTAAGGTGGAGGAGACTATTTACACCTTCAGTCAGTTCAACGGACAGAAAATATGATGTCACTCCTTTTGTGCATGCAAAACGTCTGCAGGATCCACCTTCTGCAGCTGTAAAAAGCCAGGTTCAGTTTAGAGCTGCTGATGATTTCATCTCCTGAACTCACTGTCTAGTCCTCCCTGTCAGCAAGCTTATAGGACCAGTTTCTACAAAATTTAATGATTACGTGTAATGGTTTTCACCAGTAAAACAGGCAAGGCCATTAAATAAACATTGCTTTAAAAACGATGTGTTTCAGGTTTTGTAACAAAGTTGGCAAATTTGTATTTTTTTTGTTTGTTTGTTTTTAGTGCTTTTTTTATTATGATCTTTTTTTCCAGGGCTGCCGGGTGCTGAGCCATAGCACACTGCTATGAAATTTGCAGATTAGATCTGTGATGTGGTGAAAGGCCGTTATCATTCACACATGTCATTCAACTGAGGTGATTTCTCAGGATGGTCCTTTAAAACAATTATTCCATCACCCTGTAAATGGGGTGGGAGAGGTAATGCTGTTTTTGAAACCTAATTTTGAGTTTCTATGCAGTAGTCAGCTCAGTCAATCAACCAATCACTATTTTATTCAATATCAAAGTATGAATGAATGGGATACTCATTTGAGCAGAGCTCATTTCCTGTTTTCTCCCTGGTAGGCTGTCACTTTACCTGCATTCAGGCTCATCTGTGTTGTACTTCACATTAAAATGATCATTTTATCAGGACTAACACTTTCACCCCTAGTAGGAATTAAAACGTATCGTAAAGCAGACACTGACAAACAGCAATGAAGTTCCCAACATTTCAACACTTGTAGCAATACAACTTCTTAACAAGTACTGTAGAGTAACACCACAAATGGTGCCAGCAGCCTGGAGGCATGTTGACTCAACATCCTGCAACTCTGGAGGAATGAACCACACCAAAAAAAGCATTAAAAAAAATACATATTTGTCAACCTTTTTACAAAACCTGAAACACATAGATTTTATAGCAATGTTTTTAGAATGATGCTGCCTGTTTCACTTGTGAAAACCATTGCACAATGATCTTAAACCGTTAGAGAAACAGGTCCTATAAGCTTGCTGACAGGGAGAACTAGCCTGTGAGTTCAGGATGACATCAGCAGCAGTTCTTCACTGGAACTGGCTTTTTTGAACAGGTAGTGAAATCAGGATAACAAAATAGCTCATAACTTTAAAATAAAGGAACAGACACCTATAATTTGGTATGAGGTTTATTGGGGGCATGCTTATTCTAATTCTGCTATGTAGCAATTTTGGCCAGAGTCCCTCTTTAACTTAATTGAGCTGAACCTAATGCACCTGCACCATTGTCAAATACCAATTTGGCTAGGAAGCACTAGCTCCTCCCAACACTGGATACCTCATCTTTCTCTCTACTATCTTAGCCTTTAGTTAAAGTTCCAGATGTCAGATTGGTTATACAGCGGACTATTGCTACTGTTGTAAGTAGATATGTCAAATTTGGGAACAACTTCTTCCTCGAGATCAATGATTGATGATATTTTTACATTTTCTTTGTGTAAATAACTGTGGCTCAAATATCTTGTTTTCATACAATTTATTTTTTTATTGAAATGCAGCTCAGTTTGTTATAAAATGTTTATTTTTGTACTGTTCAAATATATTCCCACTGTGTTCACCACGGGTTCATATCTCCCCTTATACTGCTAGCCAGGTCTGGTAGTGGTAACCACTATAAACTAATTGGTGGACTGCTACGATGACATGGTATATACCGGGGCAGGAGATTAACAGGTACCCACCCCATGATGAAGCTCCACCTGAACAAAGCACCAGGGCACCTGTTGTGTGGCAAATAAGTTTGATAATGCCCTTGCATGGATATATCTGTGAAACCTCAAATACATTTTTCAATGCAGACTATTTACTTCTCAGCCGTGGAATTTTTTTCCACTGGTGGCAGTGAGAGTCCAGTATTGGTTGTACCACTGTTTTCTTGTGCATGCTCTGGTATAGCACCTGATCAAAACAGAGATTGTTCTGCACTGCAACAGAGCCACCTGCAATGCACAACCTGATCTGCACTGATGCAACTTATCTGCACCACTCACAACAATGATAGTCAGGTAAGTTAATTTCGACAAATCAAAACCTGCTCAGGAGAAAACTAAATCCAAACAATTAGTTCCTGCGCTCCGAAATTTGGTGTTTCACTGCAACAGGTTAGCCAGCCCAGAAAAAGCACAATGTCCCCCAAAACAACACTCCAAAGAAGCACAAAATGCTCATATCTCTACTTAATAGTTGTTTATTATCCACCACAATGAGAGCCCCTAGTGCCTCTGCTACAAGCCTGCAATGGGGCATAAACCATATGGGGTATGTGCCAAACTTTACACAAAAAAGGGATGACATCACAGTGGCATATACATTTAAATGCACCAATCAAATTATCAAATCAAACACAAAATTACAAAAAACAAGTTAAGTCTTCCTGCTAACATTTCATTTTTAAAGTTTCATGTACAACATGGAGTGTCATGTCAAACTAATTTTAATATAGACAAACTGAAATGCAAGGCAGACTTTGTTTTTACTGTTATGATTTCATAATTTGGTTGGTTCATTAAATGTATATGTCACTAGTGATGTCACTGCCACATGTTGGCAAATCCGGTATGACTACACACCTTAGAAGGCTTGTAGCCAAAGCGCTATGGGCTCTCACTGTGGTGGTTAATAAACAACAATTAAGTTGAGATTTGAGTGTTTTTTGTTTCTTTGGAGTGCTGTTTGTTTGGACATCAGCAGAAAACTCTGCTGGCTAGTGTATAGAAACTCTTTTTAAAGGTTTCAAAACTGAATTTCCTCTCGGTTCCACTATGCATGGCGACAAGAAAATTTGTCAACTGTCTGCACAAGCCCGAAAAGCCTAACCGCCAACTGATGTTGTGCTGTCACTTGGGAACAGCTACACCCCCCAACACGGGGTCTCTGCCTCGCACCATCACATTCTTTAAATTACTAACTCCAGTTGGAGTTAGTTCGGGGAGGGGGACAAACACCCCACCGGCAACAGTGTCGGGAATGTGGAGACCATCATAGCAAACTGCCAAAAATGTCACTGTGATTGTCTTCGCGGTATTCCCGTTGCTGTGTGGTTGGTTTACATTCCCTCTTCATTCCACCCCAATCACAGGCAGACATGGGGATGGGGATAATGATTCCCAGTGCCTGTCTAAGCAATAGCCTCTTTTGAATGTCAGTTATAAATGAGCAGAGTAGTCTTTAACAAAACAATAGGACTCATACCAATTCACCACAACAGACAGATTCAAGGTTCTGCAGGCCTTACAGCTGTGTGCCACACTATTCCTTCACTCCTGCACATGCTGAACTGATTAATTTAAACAATTTTTTGTGCATTATTGGCCTTCAGCATGACAGCACCCCAATGAAATCAGCTGACTGGCTTCTTGGAATAGGCAAAGGGTAAGAAAAAAAGCGGAGTTTTTACAGACCTCACTGATGTGCAATCTCGCCAACTTCTTCAAAGATGATAGAATCCCACCATAAATAACATAACCAGGGTAGAGACATGATTATTATCACAGGGATCAGCAAGTCTCAACATGTTGTAATCTGGGTAAGCAGAGCCCACAAGTGCATTAAAATACCATCTTTATAATATTTAATGAGTGGCGCTGACAGTTAAATTTCTGAAAATTTCATAGAACATGATCTTTAACTATGATTTCTTCTGCACACTTTTACTGGTTGTACAGGTAAAAGGTAAAAATGCCATGGCATTATGCAGGGCTTTAAATAATTAATTAGCAGTTTTTTTCTGGGGACAATCCTAACTGTACAGAAAGTATTTATATAGATTTTCTAGAAGTGTTATGTTTGTTAAACACAGTGAGGCAAGTGCTATGCATTTTCACAATGTATTAGCACTTTTATGAGCAAAACGCTAATCAATTTTTGGAGTTAAATAAAACCCTGTTATTTTAAAAAAGAGTAGGGGATTACTATGGTGACCTGGCTAATGTTCTCCTAAAAGGAAAATAAACACTGTTTTATTTTTTACAATTTTATTTTAATTGGATAGTTGGGCATGAGTGAAGTCCATTTACTATACCTAGTGTATTGTTTTATGTGTTTGTTTTGAAATAGATCTATTTTTCCATATTTTAGGTCCTTCTTAATGCTGCACTTTTTTCCTGCTCAGTATTCCTTATTTCATTACTGATCAGCTCTGGAACCCAGCGGCATCAGCAGAGTGGAGGTCCTGCATGAAATGCTTCACTCTAGGCTTCCACTCAACTGATGTTGCAGGGTTCCAAAAACTCAGAAGTACTGTAAATACAAATGAATATTGGTGGCAAGCCCAAGGGTACAGTGGCAGTGCTACCACTTGCAATCCTGGCAACCTGGGTTGACAGTGGGCTGGCAGAAAAGGGTGTACTTAGGGTCCCAAAGAAAGTCCCCCCTTTTTTTGGTGAGCATCTGTCCACAGCCAGCTTTGTAACTGCCTCCTAGTGGAAGCCCAGTGTGAGCAGCATGGCAATAGAGGGAGGAGGGACAAAGGGCAGAGCCTCTGCACATGCCTCTAGAGGCATGCTGCAGTGCCATCCTAGGAAGGGCCAAAACAGAGAAAAACATTGCCAATAGTAGAATGATGCCTGTACCTGCAGGCTCCACAATACTGACTGGGCTAGTCTCCATTTTGAAGTCAGTCTCTAACACAGCTCGGTCCACCATGACAGTCCTGTCACGTGGAAGAACCACGAGGGCTTCAGGAGGTCTTGTAAGTCCCAGAGAAGACAGGTGATAAATCTTGGGGGACAAGCTAATGGAGATAGTGTTTATTCTCTGAACTTGACCACCTAATAAAAAAATAAATATTGCATAGCAAAAAGGCAACATTCTGAAGGACGTAAATAAGGAAAAGTAGGGTTCTCTCATAAACATACAAAATAATACACTAGTAGCCAGCCTGTCAGCACAGTGGTTGGATTTCCACTTGCGACGCCGGCAACCCGGGGTTCGGTGAACTAACCCAGGGTGCTGGAGGGCTGGAAGGAAGAGAAGGCTCAGAACATACAATGACTGCTCACCTTCTCTTGGGGAGAGGAGGGAGGCTGACCTGGTGCTTGCTGACCCTGGTGGATGCTGGGGGTACAGCAATGCACCAGGTCCTGCTATTTAAGGGAGGCATAGTGAACATTGGGGTATGCCTGGATCTTAGTGGCATGCCATGCCCCCAGGGAGAAAAAAAACAAAACAGAAAAATAGAGCTCCATGGTTGACCGGATGACTGTCACCAGCTCCTACTGCCATGAGACCCTGGGTGACCCAAAGACCACCTCAGCACCTGGGCCAATGAGGAGTGTGCTGGCCTCCCCCATCGGCACCTTCTCCTTCTCCTTCTGAGGAGGGGGACCCATCCAGTGAAGGGTTACGCCGGGTTCCCTGGGGGGGGGCTGCAATGTGGGGTGGTGATGACTGTATCAGAGCAGGATGGCAAGTTGGCAACATAGGTGGCCCAAAGGAGAGGCCAGCCAGGAGCTGGGAGGGAACAAACAAATAAATAATACACTGAGGATTTTGCAAACGTACAAAATAATACACTGGAGGTATGGAGCTAAATAAAGAAAAAAATAGGGTGTCTCATAAACATGAAACAGTAATAATACACTGGGGATTTCGTAAACGTACAAAATAATACACTGAAGGTATTTACCAGACTGCACCCATGCTGACGATGTTCCCTTTAATAAAACCAGCTCCATTGCAGTTGCCCATTACAGTGGTACTGTATATTGAGTTCATAAAGGCTGCTTGATTTGCCTTCATACAGTTTCTTGTCAAGTGCTACGAGATGCTCTGTGCATGAAAGGAATTACATAAACCCAAATTCTAATCTGTCATTCTATATGCTGAGCATGTCAAGAATAATTCACAGTCTATAACTTTTAACTAAGTCATGACTGTTCTCCCAGCATTTCAATGTAAATGACTACTCATGGATTATATAATGAATAGTGTATGACAGGGTGAGCAGTGGTTCTATTATAACTGCATGACTGGTGGGTTGTAAGCCATCCCAACATGGGAAATGTGGACCATATGACAGTATGTTGCACACATTGGAGATCAAATACTTCAGTCACAAAGTTGCTATAGTCCCTTTTAGTTGACTGATTCTCCCTCACTATTGAAATAAAATTCCACATCAGAGGGAGGAAATGTTTTATTGTGTTCGCACGACTGTAAAAAGACACAATGAAGATGTTTGTTGGCAGAGGGTGGAAGATCACAAGATCAACTTCTCATACCACTGATTAAGTAAGGACTGTTCTACACATTCAGCAATCAGACAAATGCTGCAACTCATTGGCTAAAGAATAACTGACGAAGACTGCATGGTTACTAACTACTCTATACAGCAGCTGTTTCCCAAATGACTCTAGGTCTGGTGACTGGCAGATATTCAGGCAAATAGAATGTCTTATAAACTAAATACATCATCTTCAAATCTGCTTGCACATGATACAATATCTGTAACAAGTAGTTCAATTACACTTTCTATTACGGCTTAAACAATGGGTTTGAAATTTCTCAGTCTCTCACTGGCCAAGCACCTTGCCAAGGTTGGCTTTCATGTGGCAGAGACCAAGAAATAATAAGTCCCCATGCCAGCTTGCCATATTACTGTAAATACCACTGTTCCTCAAAATGTTAGAAACTCTCAAGCAACCTTGCTTTTTTCCACACAGAGCAAGTGACCCCCTCACCAACTGAAATCACTAAGAACTAAATGCAGCTCTCAAATATATAAGAAAATGGCAACCTCAACAGTAATTTGCCATATAGTAAATATATTACCACTTAAAAATTACTTTTATCATTCAAAGTAGTAGTAGTAGTAATGGTACTATGGCAAATGCTCAGCTCACCTTGGCTGTTTTTTCTGTTTTGGGTGAGCGGGATTGCAATGAATACAAGAATCACTTTCTTTAAGTACAGAATCAATGCCCAATCACACTTCATCTTAAGAGGTACCATACCCTGCCCAGTTCAACCCATTCTCCAAGTCTGTTGCTGGTGCAACAAATGGTTAATCCAAGCTACTGTCACACCACTAAACACTCACAATGGGTTTCCCATCACTTTGGCTCTGGCTTCCACCATTCAGCAAAAAGTAAAAATATATATAATCAGCTATTGAAGTTACTGTAAATTCTTGTAAGCTGCTGCCATCTGCACTACCCAATCACTTGCTATCTGTGCTTGCAGTCATCTGTAGTACCCAATCATGCCTAGCATAGTTTCAACTCACAAATCATTACAACTGGGGGAATGGACTGCTACTTGTAATTGGGGCAAGCAGAAAAACTTACTTCAGAGGAATGGAACTGAAGTTCGAAACAACCACAACACAAACAGCACATGTCAAAAAACTGCACACTCTACTGGCAGATCTACAAGTGGAGAAACTACTTTACATAACACTTATGTAATTTTTGGTTTTAATTTGTACAGGTTTTTAATTTTTTTTTTTAAGTTTTTAGCCATAACCATTTTCTAAGGCAATAATACCATCCAGGGTGGTCTATATGGGCTATACCAGACTTTCAAGGACTATAAGGCCCTCCACTTGCGGCAATGTGCCTCATTATGCCCCTGCATGGACCATATAGCCCAATACCACCCACCCTGTTGTGTATTACTGCTTGCTAAAATCACTTGCAGTACAGAGAAAATATTTTATGGTAAAGGTTATGTGTGCAATACAACAGCAACAATTACATTTGGTGTGATGAATTCATCATGTTCACGCAAGAATTTACTATAGCAGTTAGTTTCTATAATTGTATGAAGAAAAGGATCATTCTTCCTATACTTTCACTAATATACCATTTCATAATTTTACAAAACCACAAAAAGTACGTTTTGCACTTATTGAAAATGAGAGGGTGGGAAACTTTAAATCTTTCCATCACTCTGCCAAAATATAGTCAAACACCTTACCCACTGACAGCTAATGAATGCTAATCAGTCAGTTTATCAGAAGACTCTTCAATGTTGTTTTTTGTGTCAAATACTGCAACTTAACAGCACTTTCATGTACTGTGTCCATGCCACTGACCCTACAGTAAATGCAAAACTGCCAAGTTAAAACCAGCAACAAGTTATTAAACCAGCAAATAGAACCCCAACTTGTACTCTGTTCAGATTTTTCTTCCTCAGGAGTTTTTGTTTATTTATTGAAAACTTTGGGGATTACCTTTGCGAACAGGTACTAATTTACAAAGGTTCCACATCAAATAGTACATGTACAACAAGCTGTTCCAGAGGAAATGTAATAGAGTTAGGCTCAAAGCACTTAAGACAGAACAAGTACATACAGTTTTGAAAAAATCCATACAGATCATTGTATAAAAAGTCACAGGATATATAAAGAGAAAAAACAAATAAAACAGTTTAAACAGTTACAGATGTACTGGACTACAACTGCAGACTGCAAAGATCTGTTAAACTGATTAATCTTGGGGATATTCAACAGAGTATCAGGCAGTTCCTTTAACCAGCTAGCGGCTCTGAGAGCAAATGACCGTTTGCCTAGGTGAGTACTCTGGAAAAGAGGCTTAAGGTGTGTGAGAGACTGGTACAGTAGCTCCATTGGGTACATCCTGCAGAGAACTTACTAAAGCCTTTTTGAAAATGTGTGGAAGTCAAGTGGTTACTTCAAACTAACAAGGCCAGAGAATAAAAACTGTATGAAAAACCTGAACGTAGGGAAGCTCAAATTAATTTTTCCAAATACTGGGGGCAACTCCTGGACTGGTCATACAAAGCATAACACGTGAGCAGGAAAAAAAAAAAAAAGGTTGCATCAAGCAAGGAAGAGGTCACAAAATGGCATCTCCTTTAGAATCATGCTTGTGCAGAAGGAATTGTAGGAGCACAATAGGATCTTCCTCAAAAATAACTGCTCAGCTTTTACTGTCGCCTGTGCAGGATTTCTGGTGCTTTGAAAGCAAGGCCCTGAGTGTTTGGATTCAATCTTGTAGAGCCAAACCTTTTCATATTACTGACAGCTTCCATTAAAAAAAATTTATCAATAGATTTTTACTGCAAAATGACTTTAGCTTTGTGATCAATCTGAGGTAGTTACTATAAATGACAACCGTTATGTTATGGAAGTTTGGAAATTACTACAACTAGTAAAGCTTTTTTTTTTGGGACGAGGAAAAAATCTTGTATGATTGCGATATACAGGATTTCTCAGATTGCAGTAAGACATCCCTTGCAAGAAGGATTGTGACAATTTCTTAGTGTGAGTGGGCAAAGTACATGGTACAAACAAATCCTTTTGTTACATCCCACACTTCAAATTCACAAATGGACACCAAGTTCCCAGACAGGGACAAAAAGAAAGATTGCACAATGCGACTTCCTAACTAGTCTCTTACTAGAAAGAAGATACAATCTCTAAAGTATTGCGACAGGGCAGATCTGCCCTTTTCCCTCACCATAACTTTTCTGGATCCCACAGGGATTTCCAGGGTTGCTGGTGAGAGCTGAACCCATTAAACCAGAGTTTGGCCAGAAAGGCTCCTTGAAGTACAACTTAAGCTACAAGAAACTGGGAGGGCTGGTTAAGTGTGGATAACACCTATGTGGTTGATTGGGCACAGCTGAATTGAGGCTACAGGTTGAGAGGTGTGACTTGGTTCAGAAGGGACAGCCTGAGCTCAGTGTGGGAACACTGAATGCTTGCTGAGAGGGAGAGCTGAAGTGAGTGCTCCTTAAAATGGTCTGACAGACAGACAGACAGACAGACCTCACAGTTAGGGCTATGCTGAATGCAGATTTTCATTATTGAAATCAGAGCTGAATGGCAATTCCACTTCCAAAATGCTTTTTGGACTTTCTAAATTCTGTGGAATTCTAAAGACAGCATTTCTGTGTAAACCGTAGAACAATTTTTCCATGGAAAAACCATAGAATTTCTTTCCACAGATTAGTAAATGTACAGTATTCTAACAAGATACTGTATGAAAATTTGATAGGACAGTTAATGGCACTAAACCAGAGGTGCTTCCCCCAACTCTATCTGATGGGAGTCTCCCTCCTGCCACTGTCACAGTCCAAGAGTGGTGTTGCTGACACTGTGACATGACACAGCATCAGAGAGGGGAGCTTGATCCTTTGTCGTCTGCACCCTCATCTTTTAGGTAACCCCTAACAGGTGAGATAGGTCTGGGTGAAGAGCTGTCTCAACTTGTTGTTTTTCACCTAGACCCTAGCTTTCAGGTATCTTGACCAATTACAGGTGTGGAGGTGGTCCACTGTTAGCTTGATCTTTTTTTCTAGACCCTTTTATTTCAAGTAACCCCTGACCTGTGAGATCAGGAGGGGGAGTGGACTGTGCCAGCTTTAGTCAGCACCACAGTTTCAAACTTCGCTTTGAACTGCCTGATAATAGGGAAATAGAAGGATTCCTTTCATAAGTTAATACTCCGATTTCAAACATTTGGATTAACTAATGCATGATAAGCTGTGAATGAAGTGCTATGTCAGCTTGGCCTTCGTTTTCTGGCCTCAGACTCTTGTGCAAATGAATGTGGTTACCATTACGAATGTGGTGATTTCAAGGGGGCTTAACGCTAAGAGCAGATTTTAACTTTAACATATTTTCTACGAGGCTAATTCCACCTGGATTTAAATATCTTTCTGGACTCAACCACCAATTTGTATAGTTTTAGTGGTGTTATTTTCTTAGTGTGACTTCAGCCCTGGGTGCATGTTTAAAGTGTCATTTCTTGCACTGTAAGAGAAGTTATTGTGGTGTGGATGCAGGGTGGAGTTAAGTGTATTTTTCATTTTGTTTGGGGGGGTGGACAAGATGCATGGGAAGTTTTAAAATTTGCTATGTGCAGCACTATGCAAAGTGGTCCATCCTTGCCAAATGTGAAGTGGCAGTTCATGTAACACTTTCCTAGGCAAAAACTATGCATAGTTGCACTTCACCTACTTAGGTGACATTTTGTCTAGTGCCTGCCAGTTAAAACTACATGTAGTAGCACCTTCCCTGGCAGAACGCCACTTTGCATAATTCTTTGTGGAGCTCAAATAGCTGTTCCTGAATAGACAACCACCCTCACCCACAAGTAGTAAATTACAAGCCCTGCCCTCACCACCATCTGAAATATAATAATGTTACCACACCATTGTAGGGCCCGCCTCCCCCCAGTGTCCCAGCAAAGTTTATTACAGTAGTCATATTATTCAAATATAGCCCTTCACCCACCACAGTAGCTCATAACTCAGAATGTGAATATCCTATACCCACGCATCAGGTCCCACTCAAACAGTTCAACCCACACTCCACACAGGCACCAACACTCATCATCCTACTTCCTCTGAAAAACACAGGGACATGAGTGAAAGCTGGTGTATGGGATTCAGGAAGGGCATGAGAAAGTTTTATTTTACTGAGTGGCTGAGCTGTGGAGCAGACTATCAGTAAAGGTGCTGGGTGCAAGAACCATTAATGGTTTCAGATATGGCTGGGACCAAATAAGAGACTTACTAGATATTCAGGGGGTACAACAGTAGGGCAGGGGGGCAAAGGAAAAGAGGCACAGGCAAACAAACAAAGCAGACAATAGGACCCAGGGTAGGATAGGGTATAACAGGGAAGACTGGATAGAGCAATGGTCTTTTTTCTGTCAACATTTTCCATGTTTAATTGTTTTTTACATAACAAATGGACAACCTTCACCCATAGGGCCAGCTCATCAGCACAGTGGTAGCGCTACTGCTCATGATGCTGGTGACCCGGGTTCAGGTGCAGACTTGGGTCATTGGGGGCTGGCTGGGGGGGGGAGGAGGAGGATGGCGCTTCCCTTGGATCACTCTTTTCCTCCAGGAAGGATGGCAGCTATCCCTGCTGCAATATCACCACCTGGGTGACCACAGGTGGAGGTGCAGCTCGAGGATGCGATGGGAGAGGAGAATGTCAGTGAGCTCTGTGACAGCCATCACACTGTGACATGCCTATGTCCCTTGGAGCTTCCAGCATGCCAATGCCTTTGGGGATGTGGAGAAAATGTGGAAAGACCCCACAGCCAAACCTGCCTCCAGCATGTAGCCCTATCACTCCAACGATCCCACAGGACATCTGATGAAGACTTGAAGCAGGTGGTGAGGAGCAGTAAGGGGAGACTGCTCCCTCCTCCCCACTGGGGGGGTAAACCTAGGCAGCATGGAGGTAGACCCGGGGGAAGAGGTCAGAGAGCAGCCAGCCTGATGCCTTGGAAGACCTGAAGGAAGGCAAGGCTGTGAAGAAGGAGGTGGCATAAACAGCAAATTAAAAAAAAAAGTCTCATGAGAAAAATGGAGCATTCCCAATGAATTTAGAGTACCACAGATTTGAATTTGCCAGGCGGAGGTTCTCTTAGCAAAACAAGTCATACTAGAATGTTTAGAAATAAGAGCTTGTTATTCGGTAAAAGAGATTCTAAAGTGAACATGTTTAACTTGTCCAGAATCACCCTTCTGGTTGCAACACAGATCTGAAACAAAGAGGTAACTTTAAAGTACATGTATCATGGTCTCACAGCAATCCTTTAGCCACATGAGTTTTAAATGATAATGACCCCCCCCCCAAGTGGTAATCATTTCACTCAAATTGCTAAAAAGAAATCTTTATGCTGAGCAGTTTTAATGGACAACTGCAGAGTTTTAAATTAACAGCAATTCCATGGCCATCTCACATCTGTTAGATTATATAATAATTGCTTCAGAACTCTTGGACAGTACTGGTACCTAGTTATGCCTTTCGTAAGATAGAGCTTTTTAAAACAACACACAGCAAATACAAGTTATATTGTAGAGTTAGTTTAAGTAAAGCAATAATGAATAAAGCCAAGTTACTATAGACATTTCCATTGACATTCTGTTGCATTCAAAACAAAAACATAATGTGGATGATATTGGTATGGCATATGGTAACAGATGTGCAAAGCTGAGAAAACTTTGCTTCAAAATAACTTCATGAAGTTGCCTGGCAATCTTCGTAAAGTTCGGAGTGCCGATGTTGCAAAGTTTTTTGCCAGGTGAAGTGGTACTTTTTTCTGCTATATGACCAACCTTCACTCACAAAATTGCCACTTTTGTGGAAAAAAGTGGCACTTCACCTGAAGAACAAATATTGCAAAGATGGCAAAGTCGAAGATGGTAATTCCAAAAGGAACTTTGCAAAGCTTCATGAAGTTGAAGTTTTGCAACTTCGTTGCATCTCTAGATGGTAAACTGGAATATATGTTTATGCAAGCCTGTATTGGTACAAATTTTGAAATTGTTTGGTAATGTCCATTTAATTTAGGCTTTTTCTATGCAATCACAGTGCTATCTGTCCAAGGACCAACCTCTGATGCTTGAAAAAAATGTCAAAAAAAACTATTATACTTACCCGGTAGGGTTTTTGCAAGCATACATGAGGACCATTGATAAATATGGTGCCTGCTGTTCCAAGGTGGTACTGTATGGATGAATGAATTCAACATGCCTCCCCCTTTCAATTTTAGAAACCAGTCCATTAACTGTGGTTATGCATAATTATTTTAGAACATTAAGTCTAAGTATTCCATCTTAGTTTGTAATCCTATATATGTACAGTTTATGTGCCCACTTACATAATACCTAACTACTTACATAGCTAAGTGGGAAGGGCTAGAGGTTGATAACCTGGATCCCTGCATTAGGTAAGGTCTTCAACAATAAACTTCCCAAATCACTTCAGAAAACATAAGAAGATTTGGGCTGGCAGCATAGCATAGGGTAACAAGCTGTGAATGAACTTGGTACAGCCAGCAGACAAGGGTTTGACTCCAACAACCCCCATCTGCATATTGTGTGATTGTGAGCATGTCACTTAACCTTCTCAGCGTTCCCAGGTCACCCTGAAAAAATAGGCCTTGAGCCTAGTGGGCCTTAAACAGTTACCAAAGAATAATTAAAAAAAATCAAAGTGCTCAAACAATCATTCTTTATCCATTACTCTAGATGAAATATGTAGAAGTATAGAAGTATTACTGGGGGGCGGGACCCCTGGATACGATGGGTGCCTAGGTAAATTCTACAATCCATTTGTGAACTCATTCCCAACTCATCTCCAAAACATGTTTGTGGAATCCCATGTAGCAGGCCACTTACTCTTCTCCATCCATGAGGCATTAATTGTTCTCTTATCTAAAGCAGACAAGGATCTTTCAGAGTGTTCAATTTATCATCCAGTTGCCTTACTGAACACAGATTATACAATCAGGGCTGGAATTCTAAACTCTCATTTAAAAAAAAAAAAAAAAAGGCATGAGAGGCAAAGAGCAAATCAGTTTTCTGCCAGGTAGCCAAAGTGCAGACAACATTAGAAGACTGATCTCTATTATTGATCACAAAACAATCCCAAGTGAACTAATTTCTCTCACAAGAGAAAAAAAAACTTCTATTCTCTAGAATGGAAGTACTTATTTGCAGTCTTACACAAATTCCTGCTCTTCATATGAATGTATACATCCTTCATGTCAGGGAAGCTCAGTCAGTTCACTTTTTGAAAAAGGGGAATAAACACTTGCAGGCATAACCATATGAAACCTCTTGTATTCTACGTAGAAGTTGAGATCCCTGAGGTTTAGTACAGGATGCAGATACCCTGTCCATTTTGGTATCAAGAAGTATCTGGAATAGAACCCTTTGTTTCTTTCTGGAAGAACTGGTTCTATGGCCTGTTTTTGTAATAGTGACTTCACTTCTTCCTTCAGAAGGGGTAAGTGGCATACAGGATAACTGGAAGGAGGTGGGGGATCATCTGGAGGGGTTGTTAGAAGCACCACAGCATGCCCTTTTGCAATTCTCTCCAGTGCCCATTTGTCTGTTGTAATCTCACACCACTGGTTTAGGTGCAGGGAGATCCTGCCCCCCACAGCCACACCTGGAGGCAACAGTGGAAGTGGAGTTCTAATCTGAGAGGGGTCAGGCAGAACTGATGGGGGCAGAGCCACTGGCATTGATTACTTTAGGTGTCCTGAATGGGCACCTGAGGAGATGGATCCTGGCAAAGAGACACCTCTGCTACCTCTGCCTTTTTGATGGCAGACACAACCACCTCTTGCAAAAGGATGACAAAAAGCCTCTCCCATGACCCCTAGAAGGTGTAGGAAAAAGGGACCTAACAGATCTGAGGGTCATTTTGGGTGTATGAAGATTCAGAGTCTCTCTTCAACATCATAACCAATCAGTTTTGTCCCCTAAATGAAGCATTCAAAACTGCCTGCTGCATATTAAAAAAACCAAAAACTTTTAAGCCAAGAATAGAATCTCATGCATATCCCTGATGTAGCAGTAGCAATGGCAGAACCATCAGAGAGATCATAGGAAGACCTTATCAAATGTTTGCCAACTTCAACCATAGAGGAGAGAGTTTGAAGTAGTTCATTTTTGGCAGAGCCCTTCGGAAGAGCCAGGGCTGCAGCCTTAGAAGCTTTCCATAGGCTATCCTGGTATTTAATCATATGAGCCTGGTAGTCTGCAATCCGAAGACCCAATGAGGCAGAGGCATAAGTATGCTTGCCATCACATCCAGCCTCCTAGATTCCTTGTCAAGAGGTAAAGTACTCAGGTGCTTAGGAGCTCTGGATCGATCATGAGCAGCCATAATGACTACTGAGTCAGTTTCTGGCAGGTTAGCATATTAAGCTTGGCAGATGGAGCAGGATACTGCTTATCAGCCTTTCTGGGCACTGCAGACAGTGAGAGTTTGGTCTGTGCCATGCAGCAAAGGTTGCATCCCCTAATGCAGGATAAATAGGAGGAATTATAGTAGATGGTGAACAAGAAAACTCCAAAAATTCCATTAAGGTCTTTTTAGTGGAATCATCTTCATCCACTACAAAGCCCATGGCAGTTTGTGTTTGCTGCATCATGGCTTGAAATGCAGGATCCACAAGAGGAGATCTCAGGGTATACACCACTGAGTCCTCACTGCAGGAGGAAAGGGTAGAACTAGAACTAGAATGACTGGCAACATACTGTTCTCCCTCATAATCTCCATCTAAATACTTCCCTAATGCCATGAGGTCAAGATTATATTCCACCTCGTTGCCCTCTCTGTTGACAACAGGAGCTGCAGAAGTCATCAGAGATAATGGTGGTGGTTGGAAGTAGACATTGATGGGAACAGAGTGCCCATGGTCCCGAAGAAACAATAGCCTGCATAGATAAGCCAGGCAGAATATGTCACATAATCTCTGAAAACGATGCTAGCACAGCCTGAGAGTTTACCACGCCGGGGCCAGGGGCCATGACTACTTGAATTGATGAAATGCCTGGGCCCAACAACAATGGCATCATAGTAGGTACAGCAGTGTAAGCCAGATCCTGACCTCGGTGTCTCAGCGATGGTCAGGGGCTGTCATTAACGCAGCCAGAATAGGCGATGATGCAAAATTATTGTCTGGTCTCAACAGTGAACATGATATCGATGGGGTAGCAAACTTCTTATCTCTATGCTTATACTTGTGTCCTGATGATAATGCAGAAGGCTATGATGATGACCGTTCTTTGTCCTGGTCCTTCGACTTTGGCAGCTGTGTCTCAGCTGACGTGAATGGCGACAGCGATTTCGGGCTTTGCTCCTCTTTGATGGCTAATTCTTTTTGAAGAAGTTTCTAGAGCTTTCTTATGGTCTCACCTTGTTGCTTAGTTGAAATCCTGGCAGATCTCATAAGTCCTCATGTTGTGAGACAGGCCCAAACAGCACACACAGTCTTCTTTATAAATGCTGTCTCCACACTTACAATGGACAGATATTTTGGCAGCATGGACAAATGACAAGTAAACTATAGTAAAACAAAGAAAAGAGTGAATGGCAATAGCTAGTGATTCCTCAGCAAATCGAATGAGAATGACCGATGGCAGGAAAATACTTGAGGAGCGATGGGGCCACATAGATGCTGATGCATGATGTTGTCATGGGCTGCCCTTGGCTAGCAAAAATGTCCATGTGGTCCTAGTGCAGAAAAAAAGTGTCACAAGGGAAATCACCACTTTTTAGTTTGTTTTGATAGAGCAGGCTTCAATCCAGAAAATGTCAAAAACAAAGAAAGCAGTGGCCGCTCAAGCCAGTAAATAGCTGACACACTGAAAGTTCTTGTGATAAATTTATTGATTGATTAATAAACCCCAACTTTTCATTGTATGGATATGGCTTCTTCGGTGGGATGGTGAATACATTATTAGCAATATTTGTTTTTTGCATTTCATTCATTATAATACATTCAAAATTTCAACAACTTTAAGCATTTACATACTGTATTTGCATACCGGTGTTTGTTCATTAATAATTGATCAGTTATGCTTAATTCAGTTTTTTACAGAGTTTTTCTAGAAGATAAAAGCAGTGAAAACACTTGTCAAGTCAGGTTGCCATTCCACCTTAAAAGACTTGCTACCATGATTTAGTTGTGCCAAAATTTGCTACATACTTTATATCCGGCCTATTAGGCTTCCAGTTTCTGCTCCAGTTTGTTGCCACTGTTATGAATTTAACCTTTCATGAGAAAGAATCACTTCTAGTTAAAGTCCTATCATAATTTTCAAAATGAATTTCAAACTCGAAGATACAGTATAGAGCTTTAATTTGTCACTGTTCTTTGTAATTTTGACTATATGCATCCTTTGTGATACCATAACAATACTACTGTAACTCACAATACACTTCATACACACATTTGTCTGTATCAAAAGGTTTCCGATATTGATATCTATGTTTAGAAACAAAAGGTTTAGCTCTTCCAACCTTCAAATGCACTTTTCTCAAATATCTTATATCTTTGCCAAGACATAAAACTTTTAAATCAGGGTATGTACCTGCTAGTAATATTCTTGTATTGATATCATTCATTGCTTATAAAGGTTTTCTGGGGGGCTCCTATAAACTGCAGACATACAAAAAATGTAAACACATTTTAACAATTATTTCTACTGCTCTGTGCTCCACTAGGGTTTGAAGTCTGAAATGGTTTGCACCTGCCAAATGCTAATGTGTTTCCCATCATGTTTAATTATGTCAGATGGTTATGCACTGACCAATTTAAGCATAAGATAAAGGTTACTTGTAGCTCTGTTTAAGATTGTACATTTTAATTGGTGCTATAGCATTTTTCTGAGTCTTATTTAAAAGAGACTTTTTAGTAGTCTTTTTTAAAAAACAAAAAAAAAAGTCTTTTTTTTTTTTAAGCTATGACCAACCTCTCCATCTGTATCCAGTGGCAACCAGCCCGAGCAGCAAGAGACAGTCTTCTGGCCTGACCTCTTGTACCCACAGGAAACCACATACCAATGTAAAAATGGCACATGGTTTCCTGCAGATATAAGAGGTCAGGCAAAATGACTGTCTTTTGCAGCTCAGGCTGGTTGCCACTGGATCGAAAGATTTTTTTTAAAGAAAAACTACTAAAAAGACCCTACAATAATTGGACAGGTTTGAAATTTGATTTGACAGTTGAAAACACCGATGTATCCCACTGAGCAGGAAGTACAACTGCAGGAAAATATAAACTGATATGGCTGACAAAAAAGGCATATGACAATCAGAGAGAAGAAAAGAGGCATACTAGAGGAGTACTGTGCTAGACGCCATATGAAAACAAAACAGATGTACAGGAAGAGACTCTAAACATTCAAACACAGAATCAAAGGGTGCAAAACAAATGGCACCGGTACAGACAGCACTCAAAGTAAAAGTCAGTTGTGGGGAAATTAATGGAATCACTGCTGAAAGATTTGTGGAATATCTTGACTCCAGTGGGTTAAAAGACCCAAGACGGCATGTATTCATTGGAGGAAGGTCATGTGAAGAGAATCTGATATACATCTTTGACTGTATGACCACGGAATTGGATCAGGGTGGAGTGGTGGATGTGCATTACCTAGATCTCAGTAAGGCATTTGAGACCATTCCACATAGGGGGCTAATAAGCAAGCTGGTTGCTTAGGAGTGGGTCCAAAGGTAGCAAACTGGGTAAAAACCTGGTTAAGGGACAGGTGGCAGAGGATGGTAGTAAACCGAGTTCACTTCAAGGAAGGGAGGGTGATCAGCAATGTGTTGTAGGTATCAGTGCTAGGACCAGTCCTCTTTCATGTCTTCATAAGTGACATTGCAGAGGAGCTGCAAGGGAAGGTCTGCCTCTTTGCAGATGACACCAAACTCTGCAATAGGGTGGACACCCCTTGGGGTGTGTGGGAAGGATGAGCAGAGACACATGAAAAACTTGAAGATTCAATGCGAGAAAGTGCAAAAGTAATGCATTTGGGGCACAGAAACCCAGGGCAGAATACAAAATAGGAGGAGTGGTACTGATGACCACCAAATAGGAATGAGATCTGGTGGTAAAGGTGTCCAGGCAGTGTGACAAGGCAGTTGGGGGGGCAGTGGAATGCTGGAATGCACACAGAGGGGCATCACTAGCAGAAAAAGGGAGGTGGTATTGCCACTGGAAAGACCGCAGCTAGAGTGCCATGTCCAGCTGTGGTGACCACCTCTCCAGAAGAACACTGACAAGGTGGAGGCAGTCCAGAAGAAGGCAACCAAAATGGTGCAGGGTCTACATCAGAAGCCCTATGAGGAGAGACTTAAGGACCTCAATATGTACACCCTGGAAGAGAGGAGGAAGAGGGAGATGATAGAGTCCTTTCAATACCTCATAGGGGTAAACAAGGTACAAAATGGAAGTATTTTTCAGAAACAAGTGCTCAAGGACATGGGGGCATAAGAAGCAACAGGAGGGGGTAGAGTCTGTAGAGATGTGAGGAAGTACTTCTTCACAGAAAGAGTGGGATAATTGCTGCAACAGTCTTCCAGCAGAAGTGGTTGGGGGTGAAAACAGTGATGGGGTTCAAGAATGCATGGGATAGTCATAAAAGAATTTTAGGCAAAGACAAGGGGCAGAGTGAATGGGCCAAAGCTCAAGTAGCATCTTCAGTGATACTGTATGTAGGGAAAAATAGGCAGACTAGGCAGGCCAAGCAATCCTTATCTGCTGGCAAATTCTATGTTTCTATGTTCCAATTAGATATGTAAATGAGAAAATTTAAAAACAGACACTGTTGAACCATTGAAGGATCAGCAAAGTGGAAACTTAATAATAATAGTTTTATTTATATAGCGCCTATCAAATTTTCAAAGCGTTGTACAGCTTAAGACAATACCAATCAAACATCAAAATTCGATATCAAACACAAATAAAACAATAATAAAATCAGCAACTTTAAAACAATCAGTTTTCTAAAAAGGCCATTTGCCAGAGATGGGTTTTCAAACCCCTCTGGAATTCCTCCACAGTAGTGCATTCCCGTAACCGGCGAGGTAGAGAGTTCCAAAGAGTGGGCGCAGCATAAGAAAATGCCCTACAACCAGATGATTTAAGATTCACTCTTGGAATCTCCAGCAACCCCTCATCGGCTGAGCAGAGCGATTGACCAGGGCAAAGAGAAACCAGAAGTTCTTTCAGATAGGCCGGATCCTGGCCATGAAGGGCTTTGAAAGTCAGTAAACTGACTTTAAAGGCAATCTGCCAACGTATAGGCAGCCAGTGCAGTTTGCGCAGCACTGGAGTAATGTGACAGGACCTACTTGACCCAGTCAAAACCTGGGCCACTGCATTCTGCACTAGCTGCAGGTGGCAGATTTCAACCTCTGAAAGCCCAAAGTAAAGGGAGTTGCAATAGTCCAGACATGAGGACACAAAGGCATGGACCAACGTTGGCAGGGCGTCAGACGGATCAAGGTGCCTAACTCTGGTGATATTCCTAAGATGGTAAAAGGAAGTCTTGACAACTGCTGACACTTGTGACTGCAGTGTCAGCCTGTCATCCAAGACAACCTCCAGGTTACGCACCTGTTCAGAGGTCGGGAGTGAAATGCTGCCAACAAATATTCCTGAGGGCGTACCAACAGATGACCCCTCTATTCGGTGACCCGGGTCCACAACCAATACTTCTGTCTTTTCTGAGTTCAACTTCAGCCAACCAGAATCCATCTGCTCCTGGATTTCTTTCAGATAGTTGTTAAACACAGAAAGAGCTCCATCCTGGACGGGTGCAAAAGACAGGTATAGCTGGGTATCATCTGCATAGCAGTGAAACCTCAGCCCATACCATCTTATAATGTCTCAGAAGGGCAGCATATACACTGTGAATAACATGGGAGACAGCACTGAACCCTGAGGCACCCCACACAACAAAGACGTTGGGCTCGAGGAAAAACCCCGGACACAACTCTTTGTGATCTCCCAGTGAGGAATGAGGTGACCCATCAGAGGACAGTTCCCGATTTTCCACAAATGTGCCTCAGGCGTGCTATCAATACCATGTGATCCACGGTGTCAAAGGCTGAGGAGAGATCAAGGAGAACCAAGATGGAATGTCTCTTCTGATCCCTCGCCCTCAGAAGAGCATTAAGCACCTGAACCAGCACTGTCTCGGTGCCATGTCTTTTAAGAAAACCAGACTGGAGGGGTTTGTAGATGTCATGGATGGTTAAATGGTCCTCCAATTGGGCCGCCACTACCTTCTCAATCACCTTCCCAATAAAGGGTAGGTTTGAGATGGGTCTGTAGTTTGTGAAGCAGTCTGGGTCCAAGGTAGCTTTCTTCAAGGGAGAAGTCACCACCGCCTCTTTCAGGGAGCTAGGGAACTCACCCAACCCCAAGAAGCACCAGACTATTCGCACAAGGACTGGACCGATGCTATCACTACAACCCAAAATTAGGGAGGCTGGTCCAGGATCCGAACTACAGCATGTAGGGCGCACACTTTGGATAATCCTCATGACATCCACGAAGTCAGGTCGACTGAAGGACCTCCAAGAAAAATGAGATACTGTGAACTCACACTGTTCAACAGCATCCCCCCTAGACAGTGCTGGCTGCAGATCTGCCCTGATGTCAGCCACCTTGGTTGCAAAGAATCGAGCAAGCTCCTTGCACTCTAATTGCGAAAAGGCTTTCCGAACTTGCAGACAGGTTGGGTTGCACAGTCTGTCTGCAGTTTGAAAAAGCTGAGCTGGTCGATTCTGAGCAAACTCGATCTCCCTGGACAGGAATTCTGCCTTCTTACGGGTGACTGCAGATTGACAGACTGAATAATGGTCCATCAATCTAAAGTGGTTGGCTTTAAGGGTGTACCTGCGCCAGCACCGCTCTAACCTTTTCCCCGTCTCAGTATCTCCCTCAATGTCCCGTTAAACCAGGGGGACTTGGGATGAAGGTATAGGGGGCGCATACGGACAGGAGCAATAGAATCCAGAGCCACTGTAACAGCCCGTATATGAGCCGACACTGGGGTCTTACTACTACTGTCCAACACAGGGACGAAAGAGGTCAAGGACCAAGACAGGGCCTTGGGGAGTAATATCCCATAAAGGGTGATAACAAACCATCTCCACAGGGGTAGGCCTTCTCAGGGGGTGCAAAAACTGAACCTCATGGTGTAGAGGTCTGACCAGGCAACTGGTTCCACCCTCAGATCAGATGTTCCGATCCCTAGTAGGAAGACTAAGTCCAGAGAGTCTCCAGATTTATGAGTAGCAGTGGAAACCACCTGTGTAAGGCCCAAAGAAGTCATTAATTGAAGGAAGTGATTACCAAATTGCGAGAGTTCATCATCAACCCAGGCATTAAAGTCACCCAGAACCATCAATCTGGGCGACTTAAACGCCATGTCGATGATGAAGTTTGCTACTTCCTGTAAGAATCGCTTCCCATCCCCGGGTGGACGGTAGATGAGAACGATTCGAACACCTACACCTGCTACCACTGTACACTCAAAGGACTCAGTCTCTCCCACTACTACATTCATGAGGCCCAGTTCAGTCTTGAAACAGACTGCAACCCCCCCACCCCTGTGATCCAATCTTGGTCGGTATATCACCGAGTACCCAGCCGGAGTCATAGCCTCCAAAGTGGGGCCTGGATTTTCATCCAGCCAGGTCTCAGTGATGCAAGCCAAGTCCACTGAACCAACAAGATCAGCAATAATGCCAGTCTTATTCCTGATGGACCTGGCATTGCACACCACCACCCGAGTTGGATGAACCTCGGAGGTTGTCAGGCCCATCTGCCTATTAAATTCAGTAGTGCCCTTGGTATGGGCACCAGACATGGTGAACCACAATCTGAATTCCATTTCGTCCCAGGGCACCTTCTGGATCTAACTACCCCAATACGGTGGCCCCCCTCATTCATCCTCCCTTGTTCGCAGTCCCCAACCCTCTTCCCTCTCCTACAAGGAATTCCCAGTGCACTACAGCACTGATACATCTCATATTGTAGAGGGGGAGAATAAAAAGGTGGAGGGCCCAAAGAGAGGCGGATGAATAGTGCACCACCATGGAGACTGAAGGCCAACACATGCCACTACTAAACAATTAAAATCAAACAATAAACCCACTTACAATAGGTCACCCAAAGTAATTCCAGAAAACTTAAACTAAATAAATAAAAAGGCTACCCCACCACCAACAAAAAATCAAGTCTGGGCCAAGCTAGAGGGCTACTGAGATCCTCCTTAGGCTTAAAAATAAATATAAATGGTTCTCTCACCACCGCAAATTAAAACAAAAAACAGATAAATAAATATAAGATAAACTTATTTACCATCCCTACCGCTCTCACAGCCAGAGGAAGGGGGAAAAAAAAAAAAAAAGATTACTTTGGCACTCTCACTGCCAAAGTACAGATATATTCTACAAACAAATCATAAATAACATTTCAACCTTAAAATTAAAACAAAATAACACATCCCCTTTCCCCAATCCTCCCACGACCAGGGAGTAAAGGGAAAAAACAATCAAATTTAAAATAAATAGACACAAGGTCCTCTCACCACCTCGTTGTCCACAAAAAATAAACTTAAAGCAAATCAAGGAGGAAAATAAGGAGTCCTCACTCCACAAGGCACAGAGTCAATTTTATCCGCAGGCTATGGAGAATCAAAATCCATGGAGATCAGAAAGAAAGCACAGTCAGTCCACTCATCAACGAGACTTATTTAGAAAGGCAAATCCGGGGACCCTCCAAAGTCCAAGTCAGCCAAATCCACAAAATTTCCATGATAGGATAGTGCCCCATCACTCCCAACTGGGCAAGCACCACAGGAAATAATGTAGCCCAATAAAATGCCAAGGACAAGCCACGTTAGTAGGCCAGCCTGGGGGTCTAGGGGCATGAAACTTCAGCCAATTCCTTGGCTGAAAAAATCTCAATACCCCCTTCAGACCACAAATCATGTGGAGGATCCAGTGGGAGTCAGGCCTTGAACCAGTCCTATAACCAAGCTCGAAATGGCCTCATACACACCAAAGGATCTGAAATTAACTTGGCAAGTCCCCCTCAATCCTTTTTCATTGTTCAAGACAAAAAGTGTCCAAAGTCCCGGTCCTGGTCTCAAGTCCACTCAAATCAGAAGACCCTCACTCCAACTTCAGTCGCCACCCAAAACATAGGGTAAAGGAAGCCCTCATGACAGTAGACTGAGGGAAAGAGTCCAGTCACTGGAAAAATCCCATGAGCTCTACAAGCTCACAGATCCGGCAGAATATAAGTCCTAGACACGGCCCCAATCCAACGATGAAACAGGGGTAATCACACAAAGCACCCTGGCGCCAATAGTTCCGGTAATGAGTAGCGCCCTACAGTGTCTCAGTCACAGGGCAAATCTGCTCCAGTTCACTCCATGCCCGATCAAAATCACAATCGGATGGCAGGGCATAGAAGCAACACCAAGATGCCAGGAGCACAAGTCCCAAACACGGCACCGATCAAATGTTGAAACAGGGGTAGTCACACAGAGCACCCCGATGCGGATAGTTCCTGTAGTGAGTAGCACTCTATAGAGTTTCAATCACAGGGCGAAGACAGTCCAGTTCTCTCCACATCCATTCAGAATCAAAATCAGATGACAGAGCAGAACAGGACAGCAACACCAAGATGCCAAGACGCCTAAACACAAAGCAATCCTAACAGTCTAAAACTTTAAACTGAGAGGAAACTTCAACTGAAAAGAAACTACTGGTCGAGAAATAAAATAAAAATGACTTAAATAGCTTAAAAATAACTTAAAATATAACTCAAATAGCCACAGAAAAGCAGATGGAAGAATGTTTAAATTAGTATTTTGCATCACTATTTACAGAAGAGATGGAATAATGCAGATAATGAAACCTTGCTCACTGGTAAGCAGTAAGAAACAGTACAGGAAATGTGTGAGATAACTGATGGAATTGAAACAATGTTTAAGATGCTGAACATAAACAAGCAGTGGAGCCTGATAGAATGCACCAGCAATCCTAAGGAATCCAGCCAAGGAATTATCTACCCTCTTGGCAATAATATTCAAAGAATAACATGATGACATACATGCCAGATGATCAGAGGATGGCTCACGTTGTACTACAAATAACAAATGGCTCCTGGGCTAAGCCTGGAAACCATAGGCCAGTCAGTTTAAATATAAACAGCATGGAAGCTGCTTGAGAAAAATCACAAGAAAGCCTGGTGTTTGTAACAAAGAACCTTATTTTTCCTCCCAGGAGGGGCAGAAAGCATGACTACTTAAAACTACACATTTGCTTCAATGGAATTTCCTGCGATATATTCAGATTTAGGCGTGGACCCAAAAGCCATGTGATAAATCCATTTATTTCCACATATGTGTGGTAAATTTTAGAACACAAAATGTATCACATATACTGTATCTGTGATAAAATGCAACTGGTCAAGTCAACTCACACACAGTAGTACTAACCATATTCAAATGCAAATAACTTTAAAACAAAAAATGATAGCATGGTATTGTGAATATGAAAGTTGTTCAGCACAAACATATCTACAAAATGAGTGGTGTTTCATTTATAGATACCTTTTAGATTTTTTGATAATTAACAAAAAGAAAAATGGCATAAAATTCAATTTTTTTCGTGTTTTTGACAAACAAATGTGAATAACTTTAAAAACCAAAAATGCTAGCATGGTATTGTGAGCACGAAGTTTGTCTAGCACAAAAATACCACTTTTTTTAAATTTTCAATAGCCAGGTTTACATATTGAATTAAAATGACCGGTACCCCTCCCAGTGTATGTAAATATTTATAGACATATAATCCAAATTATTGCTCAAGATTCCTGGATGATAGTACTGCTTTAAAACTCCCTTTGATACGAACATTCAGTGGGCAGTGTGCTTCTGCCTATGTTGCACCCAGTACATGGAATACTATACCATCTAAGATTAGGAAGAAAATAAGCTATACATTTTTTTCCAAGCACTTTGCTACAGCATTATAATATTTTGTTTGATTGCGTTTTTTTTTTAAACTGAATTTTTACACTATGTAAAGACGTGCAATGATCATCTGTAAAAAGGGTATCAGAAGAGGGAAGGCCAAGGTCGAATTGAACCTAGCAACCAAAAGGGGAAACAATGGGAAAGAATTCTACAACTACATAGGTAGTTTAAAGGGGACAGGAAATGTGTGCTAATTGGCAGCAGTTAGTAATGTTCCTATTAAGAGAAGTGATAAACTTGCCTCTAAAAGAGCAATATTTAACTGTACCTTAATAAACACTGATGTGAAAAACTATTTTCAATTGGTTTCTTTTTATGGACAACATTCTGCACAGTTCTCTTCATGGAACCAATAATTTGGAGTGTTTACTGTGTCACGGCTTGAGTATAGAATGCTAAATGTGAGCTATTGTCCTATCAGAACCATACTTAGAGTTCTCTGCTCAAACTGTGACATAGTTAAATCTCCTGATCACTAGTTCCATGAAGAGAACTTATTTTATTTATTTAGTTTTTGTTAACCGGGTTAGGTGCACTAGCCAAAGTTGACTATTTTCAGGCATGACCCAGTAGAATACATACATAAAATGAGATGAGATTAAACAATACACAGTATATAGTACAGGTACATAATATACAGCACAGGTAGGTTAGAATACAGATCAAGTTAGACAATACTCGAGATAATACATATAGTTATGCAGAGATGACAAAAGTGACATTAGTACATGCAAATAACTGAAACTGGGCTAAGTGGCAGCTATAAAGACATTTTATAGCAAAGCTCTTTTAGAAGTGCAGCAGTGTCTTGGGCAAAATAGGGTGGTTAGCTGTGAAGCATTAAGTGGGATCAACGCATGTGCAGAGGTCCCGGGCTAGGTGGCAAAATAGTTCTTTTTTGAAGATTGGGTGGGAGTTAGCCTGTCTCAGGGCAGGAGGGAGGGAGGGAGATCCAGGTGGCCAGGGCAATGCAGTGAAATGCTCCAGAGCCTTTTGAAGCAAGACACCTGGGTAGGGTAAGTAGAAATTTGTTTGACAAGCGTAGTCCGTGGGCAGGTGTCTGTGGTACAAGTAGAGCTACAAGGGAGGAGGGGGTTTGGTTATGGATTACAGAGTCTGTGAGGGTCCCTAGGGAGTGTAGGCAGTTGGGGAGAGCCAGCCTAGTTCGCTATATAGTGTGTAGTGGTGCTTGAGGCAAAGGGAAGAGGAGGCATACTGACATATGTTGTTATACGCGACATCCCATTTATGGAGAGCAGTCTTATGGGCATTAACAAAAGTGGAGACACCATATGTCAGTGCTGGAAGCAGAATACCCTTGGCAATTGCCAATTTGGCAGATGGTGTTAGCAGGTGACAAGTCTTATAGGTGAGTCCAAGTTTGGCATTTGTTGCTTTACAGGCTGACTGGACGTGCAGACTGAAATCAAAAGATTTATCAAGGAGAACTCCCAGGTATTTGAAGGATGTGACACAGGAACTGTAACAGAATACTGACCATAAAATCAAAACAATGCAAAATACTGTTTTTCAAATCACTTTTTATTGAGGTACAGCTACATATGGATCTTTCAGGCTGATGGATATTATTTCTGTAAGTGGTAACATTATAAACAGCTGCATATTAGAACTAATTTCCTGTCCTCTTTAAGGAAGAATCAAAAGCAAATCACTATTTTAAAAGAAAAAGATGAAGTAGTCGAGGGTGAGGAGGGATTGGCAAATATGTTTAGTAAATACTTTCAGAGTGTGTACTTTAAGGACAGTAGCAGCTACTCTATTGGGGAAGCTGTTATGGGGGAGAAGGCACAAATACTGATTATAACTGCAGAACAGGTTAGGGACAAATTAAAAAAAATTTAAAAAAATTTTAAAAAATACATAAATCAGGGGGCCAGATGGTTATCACCCTGCTTTCTTGGTTGAACTGGCGGACCAAATCTCTATTCCACTGGAAGACCTCTTTAATAAATCCTTGAGAGAAGGGGCGGTCCTAGACGACTTGGAGCTGCCCACATAACACTGATATTTAAGTCACGAGATAGATTAAGGGTTGAGAACTATTGTCCTATAAGCATTACATCTATTATTGGAAAAGTGATGAAGAGCTTCATAAATGATTTTTTTGAGAATAATTTGAGAGCTCTGCACCACTGGATATAACTAAACATAGTTTTTGGGTGAGGGGGATCATGTACAACAAATTTGTCGCACGTTTGAGCCGGTGAGCCAAGCACTTGATGCTGAGATGCCAGTTGATGTGGTGTACTTAGCTTACCGAAAGGCATTGACACGGTCTTACATAACGTGCTACTCAAGACCCTTCAACAATTAGGGGTCGAGTACTATATTATTAAGTGGATATCAGCATGGTTATGGGACAGATTCTGGCAGGTTCAAATAAGGGGCTTTAAGTCTGTGAGGGCAGAGGTTACTAGTGGGGTCTCTCAGGGATCAGTACTGGGGCCAAGATTGTTCAATGTCTTGATTTCTAGCATGCAAGTGTTTGAGGGAGTCTAGATATGTAAATATGGAGATGATTCAAAAGTTGGGGCAACAGTAAATAATGAGGAGTCTGTAAAGAAATTTCAAGAACAGTTGTTACATTTAGAAACTTGGGCTGAAGTACACAAATTGGAATTTAACATTGGAAAATGCAGGGTGATGCATTTAGGGCAAAACAATGTTAGGGCACAATACATGTTGAACTCAGATACTTGAACCAACAGATAGTGAGAATGACTTAGTGGTGATTATCACAGACAAGTTGAGTTTTGACAAGCACAATATGATCTGTGTTAATAAGGCTTACAGAATAATGGGTAACTTGTTGCGTAATATTAGCAGTAGGAGGAAGAGGTTTTTTGTGCCCCTGTACAGATCCCTGATAAGACTAGTCTTACAGCATGGAGTTCCTTTCTACACTGTGCAAAGTATAGGTGGGAGCAAATGAGTAAAACAGATCCAGCAAAGGTTTACCAAAAGAGTGGGAGTTGTTAGGAAGGAAAAGTATAGTGCAAGGTTGGAGCATCCGAGGTTGTACTTGGCAACATATGTAAGCAATAACGCACAACGAGGTGTGGGTTATTGCCTGATAAGAGCACGCCCAGGGGTGTAGTAAGGCACAAGGCGCTTGCGCCGACTGCCTTATGCCCCTGGCATGCTCTTATCAGGCAATAATCCACACCTCGGAGTGTGTTATTGCGCTTATAAAATGGGCCCTCGGTAAAGAAATTTATATAAAAAAAAATCACATAAGGATATACAAGAAAAAAATGAAGAAATATGATTTTTTCATTTGAGAAAAAAAAATAGTCCCTCTTTATGTGTTGAATGGAGGTTTTGCATTAAAAGTTAATAGTGGTGACTGGTGTTTGTCTGTGTTTCTACTGCGACAGAAACACAGACAGACATAGAAATACCCCAAAGCAAGTTTATTTTGTTTTGATATTTTATTACTTTGAACGTGGAGTTGTAGCTACGTGCAGTTAGTGGCAAGCGGGAATGACTGAATCTGTTATGGATTCTGTATTAACCATCACCCCCAATATATAGACAACATTTATTTTGGTCGTTTTATTCAATTTTGTTGTTATATTTCTTTTTTGTTTCCTGTTGACACAGATCATTTGCCCGAGTGGGATTGAGCGTGTTCCTCATCTTTGTTTTGATATTTTATTACTTTGAACGTGGAGTTGTAGCTACGTACAGTTAGCGGCAAGCGGGAATGACCGAGTCTGTTATGGATTCTGTATTACTGTAACTGTCACCACCCCCTCCCCCCGATATATAGACAGCATTTATTTTGGTTGTTTATTTAATTTTGTTATATTTCTTTTTTGTTTTCTGTTGACATGGATCGTTTGCGTGAGTGGGATCGAGCGTGTTCCTCATCGGCCACCGTACAGTGTAATTTCCTGCTTTGCGGTCAGGCCTGCGGGTTATTTGCTTCGTTTAAAAAAAAAAAAAAAAAAAGTGTTTTCCTTCTTGATATGGTTTGCCATAGTTAGTTGTCGGCTGTTGCAGTTGGATTTAAACGACAGTATGGCAGGACAAGGGGGGCGGCTTTGCGACGCCACAAACGCTGAGTAGCGGGAGCGAGAGTTGGACTTGTGTGGAAGAAACGTGTTGGACTGTGAGTAAAAAATAAAACTGTTTAGGGGGTTCTGCAGGAAGGGTGACATTAGCTATACAGTGTTAGGTGTTCTGTTCTGTGCAGTGGATTTTTGAATATTTTGCCATTTCTTGAGGGATGCTTGCTTTACTACTGTTGTGTGGTCGTTCTGTGTGAGACCTCCTGCAGTGTGTACCAGTCTCTGCTTTTGTTTACTGTGGCCAGTGGGCAGTGATACAGTGTCGTTATGTGGTTGCAGGGTGAAGGTTAGTGCTGGTTGACCAGGATATCACTTGAGAAGGATACAGGTCTGAAGGCCTTTTAGCCAATCAGATTCATTTATTTTAAATGCCCATTTTATAAAGAAGGATAAGGGGGGGATCTTTATGTTTAAAGGTCCTTGAGTGATGCCGTGTTAAGTTTGTCAGCAGGATTAAGTTGGAAAGAGGGTCTTAGAACAGCCATGAGAGTGCACAATAAACTGAAGGGAGACCGGTATAAGACCAACAAGAGGGGGCAAATGGTTTAACCAGAGGGTGGTGAATGTCTGGAATGGACTTTCCAGGGAAGTGGTGGAGGCCAGTAGTATAATGGCATTCAAGCATCATCTGGATGAACACATGGGAAAGAAAAAAATGGGAAATATGACACTGAACAGTGGCAGGTCCTTTATATGGCTCTTGTAGCTTATGGACCTGAACATATCCTATGAACCTATTATTCCTATGTATTGGTATGTTAATATTATTGTAAAATATGTCTGTATTGCTTGTGTTGGATTGTGGGTCACACCTGTAAAAGGAATTTCCAATGTGTTTACCCATTAAACAACCAAACAAAATTATCTACAAAATGAGTGAGTGTTGTTTCATTTATAGAAAAACTGTCAAAATTATTGCACTCTGACGAATGGTTGTTTGGACCCAAAGCACTGGGGCATGTGTGGATGTCTCCTCCTCACAGTGGCCCCCCACCTTAAATTTGCAATAAAGCATTTAATATTTACTTGTTGATGGATGTCCATCCTGTTTTTCCACCAAGAGTGTGATAGTCTGGACAATTTATCTTGGGCCTTGGCAAGCCGTTTATTTGCACCTGCACCACTTCCGGGATTTGCAAGATTTTCATTTATAGACACATTTCAGGTTTTTGTTACAATTAGCAACAAACAGCAGAAAATCCAATGTATTTGTACTTTTTTGACAAACAAAAGCAAATAACTTTAAAACAGAAAATGATAGCAAGGTACTTTGAGCACAAAAGTTGTTCAGCACAAAAATATCTACAAAATGAGAGGTGTTCTATTTATAGATACCATTTAGATTTTTTATAAATCAGTAAAAATGGCAGAAAATTCTATTTTTATGCAGTTTTTTGATAAATGCACCCCAAAAAAAAAAAAAAGAATTGTGCATGAAACTTTTTCATTATATACTGGCCATAATGTAAAATTGCAGAATCCATGGCAACTGCTTAGTAGCCACCATGCTAAGAGGAGCTACACTGGGAAAAAAAAATGAAAACGAAAACAACCACAAAATGTCCATGGAAGTTTACAATAAAAATTAAATAAGCAATCTGACACAAAACTCCCTGCACTATCCTAAATGATCCCCATTGCATAAATGGAATACGTAACAGGGACCTTGTGGAATACATGATTTATTTTCAATGGAGCCGTTTGACCTTGGGAACATCACTCGTGGCTTGCGCCACTCGTGAGGTTACCCAAAATCAAACAGCTCGTGAAAATAAATCACATATTCTGCATGTCCTTGTTACGTATCCCTTATATATCTAAATATTCTTCAGACATATATCTTTGTAATTCAAGTATTTGGGAGAAATTAAAAGCTATGAATTTGATAACAGGCATTGTCAATAAGTAAATGTAGTGACATTATTTGCAGCTGCAGAGAGGTTATTAATTAACATTTCTTTTTGAGGTTTCTGATAACATCATGGATATGCACATCGTTAAACAGATGGTTACACTTGCGGTTAGCTGTAACGAGAGACGAATGATAAAAATAAAAACAATGTTTTAATTATTTGCATTTTTCATGTGAATATATATATATATATATTATATATTTATTTTTTTTTTTTTTTTTTTTTTTAAACACACACAACTGCACTTACACTACGCATTTGTAATTAACAAGTCCAAATTTATCTATCCATATTTATTCATGAATTAACCTGTGAACTTCAGTGTTATGAAAAGGGGTTCCACTGGTCGGCACCAACGTATGATGAAGAGCAAATTGTAAGGTACATGGGTTCAGCATCTCCGAGTTACCAGCTGCAAACTACAGCCTTGTTAAATTTTTTCTAACAAGCTATTTTTGCACAGAAAGGGAGCATCAATGAGGAATTTTTACTGTGCACAACTGGTGCATTGAGTAAATCTTATGGCCAATCTGGAGGCGAGTGCAGATATCTTAACCTGCTTGACTTCATGCGACTGCTTGAAATGAGACAATAACCTAAGTGGTAGAGCAGTTTTTCTTTGCATTTGACTTGTGCATCCGCACTCTATTTCCTCCTTGAACATCCCAGAACGTGGCTCTACCACCATCTTTGGAAAATCCCATCTGGCCAAAGCCAGAAGGCAGGCAAACCATGGCATTTAACTCTAGCACCGGCATGGATGTTACACAAATAAAATGACTTAGATGTACAGTAATTAGCCAATTTTGGTGTGTACCTGTGAAAGGGTAAATTAAGCAAACTATTGCATAGATACATAGACAGTGTCGGCAGATAAGGACCTATGGCCCACCCAGTCTGCCCATTTGAACTTGTAAGTTCAGTTTATGTTTTCCTAGAAGTCTGTTGCCCCTTAACCCTGACCTCCAGAATTCCTTTATGTCTATCCCATGCATTCTTAACTCCTGTGATTGTTTTAGCCCCCACCACTTCCTTTGGCAGGGTGTTCCACTTGTCCACCACCCGTTCTGTGAAGAAATTCTTCCTCATGTTTCCTCTGAATCATCCTCCCTCGAACTTCATCCCATGCCCTCTAGTCCTGGAACATCTTTTTCACTTAAAAATAGTGTATTCCTGCACCGTGTTCCTCCCTGTGAGATACTTGTATGTCTCTATCATATCCCCTCTCTCCCTCCTCTCCTCCAGCGAGTACATATTCAGTTCCTTCAACCTGTCTTCATAGGACTTGTGATGCAATCCATGCACCATCTTTGTTGCCCTCCTCTGAACCTTCTCTACCCTGTCTATGTCCTTACGTAGGTATGGTCTCCAGAACTGTACACTGTACTCCAGGTGGGGCCTCACTAGTGCCTTGTATAGTGGAATACTATTTTCAAACAATTTGCCACATTTACAGAGGTCGATGCATCTTTACAGCAAAATAGTGAGAATGATAAATTGACGTGACATTCAAATATTTGACCTGGGTTGCTGACTGGACAGTTACAATATGATCTAAAATAGGGGCATTTAAAGAATACAATTGGCATGAGAACTATCAGGCATGGATAGACAACAGAAATTGATATGGATACAGGTAATGGAAGTATGCCAGCCCAAGTCCATAGTACAGTATCTATTTCTACTATGTGCTGGGGGATACTTTCTGAAGAAATTACCCTGGAGATTCAGACAACAGGGGCACGGTATCACTATGTGAAAACCTGTAGAAAATGTGTTGTGGTACTGCATGATGTGTGTCTAGTGAAAAAGCTTTCTTACAATACTCAGGCCTCTGCCTTTTTGATCAATTTATTTAGGTGTGTTATGAACCTGAACTAGGACACAAGGAGATTCATAAACAACGGCCCTGTTTTTCCTTATTAAATCAGGAATAGACAAATCTAAGTTGAATGCTTTGAAAAACAGCATGGGCTAAATTTTCAAGTGGTCCAATCAGTATAAGTAGTAAATTACAGGACAAATATGCTTTCATTTACACATTTTAGAAAAAGAAAAGGCTGAAGAGAAAGCTGAGATGAAACATGATCATTGTGTTCTGAATGCTAAAGAGGACAGACCAGTTTAGCTTGGTGGCACTGGTGGAACACACTGCATGCCCATACCCTGTATATACTATGTGTCTCAGCTCTGAACCCCAGAGGAGTTCTGTACATACTGTGGAAGCAGCAGGTTCAAGCTCCAGGAGGAAGAGTGACTTTCTTCTGCAGCACCTCCTGTGGGCAGTGGGGGGACTTTTAATGTGGCAACCACAGAGACCTTGATATTACAGATGATCCCACAACATCGACCTTCCTCCTTAGGCTTGCACTGTGGGTGAAGGAGTATAATTACATAATACAGGTGAGCTGCATTAAAAAGGGGCAGAACATATTGATGGGTGCCAGTATGATGGTAGCCACCTGCTCCTAGGTCACTAGGCTTGACTCAGCTTGCTCCTTCTCTCTATGCATCACTCCTGGACTTGTCCACTATGGAGGACACAGATCAGCCATAGCCTGGCAGGCAGCAATCTGAAACTGTGTCTAATAGGTAACAGCAGGGACAGGAGTGGCCAAACAAGTGAGGGAGCAATGGTGTCACAGACAAGAGCTGAAAATGTAGATTTTAAAAATAAATATTTTAAAAAAGCATAGCTAGACAAAATAAAGTACTGACTATACAGATGTCTGAGCCGGTGAGTGCAAAAAGAACTAGAAGACATACAGCTATATGATTCAGTAAGCAATAACAAATTACTAGAGAACATTTTCCTGTTATCCTTCCCAAGGCCATTCATAAAGTTATTGTCTACCCTACAGAAATGGGCACACACAGGTGCACTACACCTGTTTATTGTCCATTTGAGGCCAGTGGTAACAAGTGGTACAGTGCTGGCCGGGGTAAAATTGATGCCTAACAACCTAGAGAGGGATCACATTGGTGGAGGATAAATAAAACAACAATTGCACGAGGATATGGGGGTAGAGGTCTAGTGGACCACCAGTATATGTCTTAGGACTTGTCCACAGACAGATGGAAAAGTAACTTATTGGGACACATAACGCCCAGTGGGTAAGGGGGACATTTCCTGGGAGGATACCCACTTGCCTGGCACCCTCACTATGTTGAAGAACTGGGTATTACAACGTGCACCTAGTACATGTTGAAATGCCATGTTGCACTGTTAAAGGCACATACATGGGGTATTTGCATGTGCAAATCCTATTTGCACCCACCAGCATCTGAACTGGAAACTTGCATTGTGCCTCTTATTGCAGGAGGGACCCCCTGTGCCATGTTAGCAGAATTGTTTGTGGGGCTTTCAGGTGAGGGAACAAAATGCCTGTTTTTTTACAGCTCCCATTAGTGACTGAGAAGTGAGTCTTATCTGTAAGAGGTCTCATTTTCTTAATTACAAGGGGGATTTTATACAGTGCACTTCTCATGCCTGATAGGTTCTGAATCCTGTGAGCAATACAGTGGCAATATGATGTAGTGGAGGCAGTGTGGTCTAGCAGTTAGAGTATCAGACTGGGAACTGGGAGTTTAAAGGTTCAAACCTCAAATACTCAATGTCTGACCTTGGGTAATTCACTTAACCTCTCAGTGCTCCAGTATATCAAGCTGTGGAAATGGGAACGACAGTTTTCACACTGGAAACATGATGATGCATCTCAGCTGACCTATCCAAATAAAAAAAAATACCACAAAATAACGTTTCAGTCTGTGTCCCCTATACAAATATTCTTTAGCAGATCTATTCCTGTGTATACCCATCCATACTGTAGTTACTAACAGGTGGCACATTTATGCTTCTGTGCGCTAGTGTTTCCTCTAAATCAAGAATTTTTGTTTTTGTTTTCCTAACTAATTAAAATTAAGTTGGTCATTTTTGCATAAATTATTATGAAGCATTTTATGAATACTCTTTCACATCTACACTGAGACAAAAGTATTTTCTCCATGAAAAGGGTTGATCTGTGAAAAGCGGTGAGATGCTGCTGTCTCTTTAAAGTGCTTTCATCCAATAAACACATCAGCATTAGCAAAATAAAGAAACAGAATAAGCCATCAGTAGTGAGGTAAGCTACAACAGCTCACCAAATCTGTTTGAAAAAGTAGGAGATGAGGATTACCACATAGAATAATAATCACCACTGAGCTATGGAAAGGGGTTATTACAGCCACTTAATCTGTACCAGTAGGAGGAGAACACACAAACACCCTCCCCCACCCACCAAGATGTTTATGGCAAAGAACCAAATGCCATTGTTCAAGTTATTCCAGGGCTTGCACGTTTAGTAAATACAATCACACTAAACAAGTACTGTTTAAAAAAATGAAATAGTTTCAATGACAAAAAATGCAAAGTCATGCACCTGGGATGGGGAAATCCAGGAGCTACGTAGTGGATGGGGGAGTATTGATGGTCAACATACAAGAAAGTGATCTTGGGGAAATGGTATCGAACGATCTCAAGGTTGCAGAGCAGTGACAAGACTAGTAGGATGCTGGGGTGCATAGGTAGGGGGATTTCTGGCAGGAGAAGGGAAGTGGTGTTGCTACTATATCGCTCACTAGTGAGACCCCACCTAGAGTACTGTACCCAGTTCTGGAGTACGCACATCCACAAGGACATTGACATGGTGAAGGCAGTCCACAGGAAGGCTATCAAAAAGGTGTGGGGGTTGCACAAGGAACTGTAAGAAGATAGGTTGTGGGAGCACAACATGTAGTCCCTGGAGAAGAGGAGAGTGAGAAGGGACTGTATTGAGACCTAGAAGTACCTCACAGGGGTGAACAAGGTGCTGGTGTGGAGTCCCTTTCACAGGAAGAAGAGCACTAGAACACAGGAGCATGCAAGGAAGCTAGAAGGGGGAGAGATTTAAGAGGGATGAGAGGAAATACTTCTTCACTGAAAGAGTGGTGGATGCCTGGAACAGCCTGCCAGAAAAGGTGGAGGAGGCAAAGACAGCAGGGAGCTTCAAGTATACGTGAGATAGGTACATGAGCATAGTTAGTGGAACAGGAGGTGGGAGGGACATAAGTGACCAAATAGGGTCTGGGTTGTGATAGGTGGGGAAATAGTGCTGGCAAGATGGGCCTACTGGTCCTATTCTGCCAACAAATTCTATGTTTCTGTTTAAGTACTGTAGCTCTAGGACATGGTCATCTCCACACCATGAACTTGTAAAAAGGAGTTAAGCCCCACACACTCTAAGTTTAGGGCAAGAATTTGCACCCAAGAGCACCTGTAGTGAGGCTGTGTTTTTCTGTGCCAGGGTTTGTTGCTGTTCTCTGTGATGAGGGAGATTTATTTATTTGATAACCAGGCAGGTGTGCTGGTCCAAGAACCGTTTTCAGGCATGACCCAAGTCATTAAGAATGGCATAGGAGTGCAATAGGTACAGGTATATAAAGACATCAGTAGAAAATGTAAAACAACAATGTAAAACTACAAGATACTTATAAAGATACATTCAAATTTGCAGCACAGTAAATAAATACCATAAGAGATACTGGAAGTGGTAGGCAAGTTGTAAATGGGGAGGGGAGTAAGGAGGATTAGAGTCAGCCAGGGGAGCAGCTGCATGTGGCTGATGAGAACAGAAGGTGTGACCTGAGAAGAGAGTCGAAGAGCCCTAGTGAGTCAGCGGTTCTAAGCGAGGGGGGCAGACTATTCCACAATGTGGCGGCTGAAGACAAGAAGGCCCACTTTCCCATGCAAGTGGAGACTTGGGAACCGTTGAGCATGGGTCCAGCAGTGGAGCTCCCGGCTAAACACTTTAGGCTGGAGTAGGGAGAAGAGTGGCAAAATACAAATCGTGCGAATTAGGAAAATTGTTCAGAAGCAGAATCATAATTTTGCTGGAATTCCACGGGAAGGGGAGGCTTAAACTTTGCCAAAGCCCTACCTCTACACCAACTGGAACATCTGGTTGTGAACTGTGCTCAAAGACAAGTAACCATTAAACTTGCTGAAATCTGCAAATTTCTAATGTAAATTTTTAGTCACAAGAAAGACTACCACCACTAAATGGTGGTAGACATGTAATCAGTACAAAGTTATGTACGGGACTATGATGGGTAAAATACTGTACTACCATGTTTTGTATTTCTAAATACATATATGACTATGCAGTACCTGCTATCTGTATGACTAATAGCTAAGCTTCTTCTAAATACTCCAAGTTTTTCTTTCACTTTAGTTGTTCTAAATTTACTTGCAGTCTACCTCCAACCAACATGGATTCCAATTCTGTGATTAAAACAGAAATATTATGAATTTGAACCATTATAACATAGCAATAGAGCTGCATAGTAATTTAAGTTCAGAAAGGACTGGAGGTTCATCTTGTCTGTGCCCCCATTCACATGCAAGGATAAAATAAATCCTGTAAAAGCCACAATAAATTCACAGTCTGATGTTCTCCTCAACAGCTTTAAACATGACAAATGTCTTCCCATGTCTATACAGTTGTTCCTATTCTTCGTGCCTCTAATAAAGTCAAGCTAAGCTACTTTTCAGAGTTGTGACTGGTTTGACTTTTCATGTTTTGCATACGCTATCTAATAGCAGTGAATCCATAAACTTTTAGTTTTAAATTACATGGAATTTAGCAGGCATGATCTCATTCTCTCTCAATATATCTCTCTCTCCATCTCTTAATATTTCTCTTTCTCAATCTCTCTCTTTTGCACTCTCTCTATCCTGCCCCTCTCTATATGGGTCCAATTTGATATCCTTATTTATCTTCACTGCAGGAATTTGACATCGGGTGACCTCACGATTGGTGTAATTCACTTATGAGGTCACCCGATGCCAAAATCCTCCAGTGAAGATATTCACACTGGTATGCGTTACGTATTTCATTTATGCAACAGGGAAGGACCTGGTGTATATTTTTAAATTTTGTCTCAATTTTTTTTAATAAACTTTTTTGGCATTTGTGGGAGTTTATTTTGCGCTCTGTGAAGTTACTGTGCCTTCGTGAGCTGGCTACTATAACCATTATCATGGACACATCATCAGGACAATGTCACATCCCAATGTAGCTGCTGATTGGTTCAGCAAGTCATTATTTGAAAAATGTACCCTGAAAATGGTGGTGGTGTTTATCAAAATGACTGGGACCACTGACAGTACTGCAGTGTTACACTTTCATTTCTGCTGGCAGCGAATGAGGAGGAGGGAAGACTGCAGCTAAAATGGATATTTTTAAGTTTTATCCGGGTTTCGTCTTTGGTACAGCGCTGCATGTGTGAGAAGGAGAATGAGCATGTGGTCAGGTGGGAGTGAATCAGAGCAGGAGAAAAGAAGGATTTCAGCACTACTGTACAATCAGGACTCAGAAGAAAAAAAAAAAAGGTACAGTTTTAAATCTCAGTTAGTGGTTTTCACCAAGTTTCAGTTTACAGATTTCACATCTGCAAGTATGGGGATCGTGGCAGGCAGTGTGAAAGTGAAAGTTCAGGCTCCAGTACTTGAAGGATATAGTGCCAGCTGGGGGGGGAGGCAGCTCTGATGATGTGGCAACTGCTGAGACAAATGTAACCGGTTCATAAATGTATTTATCTCACTGCTCACTGTTTTGCAATGAGCTAAATGATTTATCTAAACTGACTTGTCAACCCCTACTGCACACATATATATCTATATCTCGATGTATCTCTCTATATCTGTATTTACTGAAATGTTTCACCAAGAAGGCACACTGAGCGACAAGTGGCTCATCTCCTGGTGCAACTGGGGGGAGGGGTATAACAGGAATGAGACATTAAACATTCAAGTCACAAGATAAACATCAACATACAGTTGTAAGGCAGGTGTTACAAACAGTATTACAACAGTGTTGTGCGTAATAGGTAGAAAGGAGGGACAATAGTAAGTGCGGGATTAATAAGTAAATAAGTGCTTATGTGAAAGAAAAGT